>CM034243.1:8327414-11244914 GCA_019916065.1 Vitellaria paradoxa | reverse complement strand
TACTAATAACGAATATGGAGACGGACATAAAAATTTTAACATATTACTTGAATAGGTATAGGGATAAGTATAATGGTCTCCACCTAGTTTCGTACTCGTTTAAGTATTTATTTATTAATTTATAAATATTTTTTAGTATTTATCCCGTATAAATATATATAATATATAGTTTTATTTAACATATAGAATATTTATAATAATTTTTAATATTTTTAGATATATAATATATAATTTATAATTTTATTATGTTTAACGTGTAAACAGAAGCAGAGACGGAGAGTCCATTACTTAGTAGGGATGGAAAAATATTTTTTATCTCTGTTGACGAGATAGGGATAAGGAAGGATATTATTAAACGAGGAAAGGGAAGAATATCGTTAAATGGGGACGAGAAAGACCATACTCATCCAATATCCACTCATTGATATCCTTAATAATAGATTCTTTCGAATTATTTAAATTTATTTTAATTTGTAAAAGTTACACACTCTTAATTTGTACAATAAGTAGAAAATTTGAATTTAAAGAGATTTGAAGAGAAAAAAATAACTCCAAACAAAGCTAAGTGTATTTGGAGTTGGATAAAATTGTATATAAGAATTATAAAAATTAATGTCTCGTATTTTATGCAGCGAGTAAAAAATTTAAATTTTACAGTCTCGTAATTTATATTTATAGAGATTTATAAAATTTTATATCTTTTTATATGATTCCAAACGATGCCATTATATATTTACACACCACTTCACGTCTCATCTATCATAGTGAGATTTGTATAAGTTTTAATCTTTATTTCAACAAAACTAATAATAATTGACTATTTTCATTTATGAACATAATATATAATTAAAGTAACGTAAACCATTAATATCTTTAATGTCCTTTCCTATAATGAGCAATGTTGCAATTTGTTTAATAAATTTTAAAATCATTCACAAAAATTAATACAACTCAGAAGACTACTTTCGAAAACTCTGCACATAAATGTAAAGAAATAACAAAAATCGAACAGTTTAGACCTTTTTTAAATGTCACCCATTAATACCTTTAATGTCTTTTCCTATTCTGACCTAAATTATAAGTCTTACAACTGTTTTATAGGTCGACAATGAACAGTGGTTTACAAAGCTTAACGTGGAATGCATTTTGGCCTTTTTTTCATTCAATTACCTAAGGAATATTTGGAATGATACATATGCATATGCATATACATATACATATACATACATATATATATATATATATATAAGAATTATTTTACTCTTAGACAGGTTTTAAAGACTTTAATCATGACTCGGTCTAAAACACTCCTCAAATTTTTTCATTGTACCTATTATTTTTAATAAGAAAATAAAAATTAAAAAAAAAGAGATTTTATTTTTTCAAAGGATTATTTCCTGTAACTCATTTGGATTCACATGTAAGGAAAAATATGTCATGATTTTGTAGAAGAGCACGGTTGTGATTTCGTACTCCATATCAAATGGTTTATTTTTTGAATTAACTTAAAATCTCGTTCCTCTTTTTTTTTTTTTTTTTTTTTTTTAACTAAAATCATATTTTGCTTGATGGTAAAGTCAGATGGCTAAAAACTTCAGTTTGTAAAGTGAACAATGATGATTTAAACACTGTTCCTGAGCCAGTTCATTTCTTTATGGTTTGTTTCTTGGGCTCCGTTTGGCATAAGAAAAAAATAAATTAAATTGAGATAAAATGTGATTTGAAATTAATTTTAGTACCCTTTTTTTTTTTGAAAAATAACAAATCGTGAGAACAGATTTAAAAAATCGTTCCTCCGGATTTAAAAAAACTCACAAAAAATAACAATAATAGTACTCATTTAAAAGTTTTTTGACATAAAGAATATGATTGTATAAAAAATTTACATATTCGGTTAACTTACTTTCAAATTTTTTTATTTTTTTAACAAAATATTGAAATTTTTTAAAATTAGTGATAGCAAGAAAATTAAAGGTAGAAAAGTTGTTAAAGATTTATAAAGTTTTATAAAAAAAGTTTATATGCCAAACGGCACCTTGGTATAGCAAGTTACTCGAGGCCATCTATTCTATACCTATGCCAACCCAATTGGAGATAGCATTTGTACAAAGTGTTCTAACATGGCGTATTAACAATTACTATTTGACTACAGGCGATTTGAAACTCCAACCAACTTCAAAAAATTTCAAAATTTTTAATATTTTTAAGCTTCAAAAAATTTGTTAAAATCCATTAAAACAACCAACTATAGTGCGTTCCAACTAATTTTGGCAGCTTCTTCTCCAGAAAAAGAAGTGCACCGAGAAAAAGAAGTGCACAACCTGTGAGCCTTCTATCAAAGTTAAACTAACATTTGTACTAAAAAATTATACAAAATTCTAAAAGTTTTCAAGATTCTTTACTAAAATTGTCACATGTTACTTTATATAATTTTTAACAATTTTATATCAAATCAAATATAATTATCCAACCATCATTTCAAAACAATTTTTACACTCGAAACTCCAAAAAATTTCACTTCTGATTTTTCCTTTTTTTTTTTTTTGATTTTTTTACCACTCCAAACGGCCCTCCGTATATGTTTAACCCAGCAATTTGGTTCAATGATGCCCACTAATCTATTCTTCAGCGCCCATTGCCCTATAGGTGGTACAATGGGGAGGGTCATTGTTTTTTCTATGATTCACACACACCTCTTGTATTGATATAGCCATCCGTAACGTGGAAAGGGCAGGAAATTTATCAGCACCCAGAATTGTGTGAGAGAGAGAGAGAGAGAGATGCATTTCAAGCAATGGGAATTTTGGGTTCGCCTAAATTCACAAAGGCCTGTGCACGAGCCATGCGAGACATTGCTGCGTTCCAAGACACAAGGTGGTTCATGAAGACATTGACGTACTTCCCTTTGTCATTCTGTTTCCAAAAAAAAAGGTTGATGAAAATTATCAGAGAATATTTTATGAGAGATGGAAGAAGTGGTAAGAAGAGTAACATACCTTGTAATCCAAATAATATGCATGCTGCCAAAAATAAATAAATAAATCATCAGCAACTCACGTACAAAGACAATTTCTCACAGCACTCAGAGAGAGAGAGAGAGAGAGAGAGAGAGAAAGTGTTAACTTACCTCCCACATGTCTAAACTTATAATGGGCTGCACGGGATTTCATAAATGTGGTTGTCAACTTTCAGAATGGATAACCAATGAAAATTATTAAGGTAAAGAGTAAAGTAAAAGGATGAAACAGAATTGAAATTGGCTTACAATATCATCCCACACGATGGGGTTGACCGCATTTGTTGTTTTGACCACTCCAAGTCGCTTTGCATTTCTCTTCACTGAGACAATCGAAACAATGAACTACGCTTTATAAAGATCATTGGCAGAAAGACAGGTCAAATACTAGTCAAATTGGAAGTTCAAAGTATAACTGATTTTGGAATCCAGAAGCAACTTTTTCCAGAGACCATACGTTTGGTGGACCCAGGACTTACACACAAGCCAAACCCAGCCAGAACCAAATAATGTGAGGGCTGCTTCTATGAACTTCTCTTTGAAATTGGTAAAAGAACCAAAATCCTTTTCAATCTGCTGAAGAAGACCCATTATGGGCATGTTACCACCTCCTGGTTGCATAGATTCCCAAAAGAAATCATGATTCCAAACCTGCATAATAAAAAATGGATGAGTTCACTTGACTAGCTAGCAAGTTGTCAATTAGTTTCAGACTTGCATGGATGAGATGTACGACAACCTTAGATATATAGAGCCGCTACAAGAATGAAATAAATAGAGTATGCAATTCGTCTCTAGGAAACTAAACTTAACAGGGAAATAAATTTATGCATTGAGCTAGAAAGTTTTCCCTTTTTCTTTAGTTCTCTGCTAGACCTAGATCCTGTCCTTCCCTTTGTTTATTTATTTGCTAATTTATCCATGCTTACCTTTGCATCCTACTATCCCAATTCAGGAACCCCGTGTCTTCTCCATTAGCTTAAAGCCTTAACCTGATGAGCTGAATGTTCTGGCCAGCTAGAAACAATGTTGAAAATCATCAATGGTAGAACTCACCGGAGGCAAGCAAGGTGAGAGCTAGGGCAGTCTAGTGTGTAAGATAGAGAGAGAGAGAGAGCAATGGAACAGAGGTTTGGCTACGGTGAATGGTTAGAATCCCTAGGAGATGATCGAAGAAAGGGTATTTATTTATAGGGAAAGGGTTGAATATGGGAGGTTGGCCTCAAGGGCCCAGGACAGCGGTTTCTGGGACAAGCAACCAACTCTACATGGTTCAACCTATCCGTTAGCGAGAGACCGTACTGTCCAAATGAGCACGCTCTGGTCAGTTTTGTCCAATAGACCTCTCTCTAAACCTGTCACTGGGAACTTCAACTACCCCCTAACTCCATCCACCAAACTGCTAGACCCCAATGATCCAGTGAGTGAGTAGAGAGGTTCCTCAGGTGGGGGAATCCTTGGATCTTGATCCTAACCCAAGGTAGTGACTGTGGGTACTAAGTAAAAGGGGGGTCTGGAAGGTCCTGAGAGGGGGGAACTGGTTGCCGAGAAATCTGTGAAGGGAGTCTCTTGTGGAAGCACTGTGATTGTGTCAGATGTGCCTGCAGGAGGGTATGTCTCTTAAGTCTCTTATGGTAATGCTAATATGACATGGCCATGTACCCACAAATAGTCTTTTATTTCAGTAAGTACTTGACAGCAAGGAATAATCATGTATTCAAGGGTGTCTTTAACAGTCTCTACAATTTATCTAGTATATGCAGAGATTCTTATGACAGATATTGTCCATTCAGTGATCACAAACACAAATCTTACCGCTATTAAATCGAGAAACAGTATACCTAGAAGAAGATGACAAACAAACTACCACAAATTTAGATATCCCAGCCCTAAAATCTAAAACTACTAAATGCCACTATCATAATTAGGTTATATCTACCATTAAGTCATGGCTTTGGAAACCACTGCTTGCCAATGAAGGCCCCGTTTGGCATAAAGAAAAAACTCTAAAAATCTCTATAAATCTCCAACAACTCCTCTATCTCTAATTTTCCCGCCATTACTAATTTCAAAAAATTCTAATATTTCGCTAAAAAAATAAAAAATCTGGAAGTAGGTTAACCGAATGTGAAAATTTTTTATACAATCATTTTCTTCGGGTCGAGAGCTTTTAAATGAGTACCATCGTCGCTATTTTTTGTGAATTTTTTTGAATCCGTGGGAACGGTTTTGGAAAACCGTTCTCACGGTTTGCGACTTTTCAGAAAAAAAAAAGGGCATCAAAATTAATCCCAAACCACATTTTATCTCAATTTATCTTGTTTTTTCTTACTCCAAACAGGGCCGAAATGCCAAAACCACTAACAGCAAATCAAAGCAAGCAACAACAATGGTCAAGATTTTAAATTACAGACTGAAATGGACCTGAGCAGCATTGTTAAATTCTGGTAATGGATTCCCATTATTGTATGTTACTTTGACAAGTTCATCCATGGTGTGGCCGTACAATATGTCATTCTTTTCAAGCTGTTTGTTCAGACCTTCCACATAACCATGATGATGCTCACCCCAATGCATCTCAAGTGTCCTCTGGCTCATATATGGTTCCAATGCATCCTGAAAAAACAAAAGCAAAACTAGTGAGCCAAAAAAAAAAAAAAAAAAAAAACAATTTTCGATTTAAGAGGAGTTCCTTTTGAGTATAATAAAAAAGAGACTAAAAGAGGCTTGGAAGTGCTGAACTCACAAACCATATAGGGTTTATAAGAAGGTTAATAACATTGGTAACTTGGTGCCACAATCCAACTGTCAACAAATATCTTTGAAATACATGCCAAACCCAATGACAAGATTAATAATTGGGGTCCACACCTTTCCAGCTACACCTTTCTCTATTCTTCCGGGTGATATTAGATTTAAGTTTTAACAAACAGCTAAACAAGATAAAAATGGAAGACAAAATAAGGATCAATTTAATTTATGTAATTGCATCAATTTTAGAATGGCATCTATAATCTATATGAGATCAAGATAGTTTCAGATCTATCAGAATTCAGGGGCAAGCAGCACAGGTAAACATAGAAAGGTAAACATACAAAGGTCATTGCACTTTTAAACCTTTGTACTTTATACCCATCTATTTTGTGGCCATATATTGCATACCCTTGCTTGGTCAGATAAAATATGAAAACAGAATATGGATCTGGGGATGCAAGAGATTGACACCAAGAACTTCATAAAAGGCTGAGATCCAATATTGGGAGCATTTCTGATTAATATATGCAGCACTAAAAATAACACTTTCTAGCACAACTCTTGGTAACGGTGCAAATAAAGTGTACAGCTGTTGTGTGATTTTGCACTTGGTATTGGCCTGAATCTCCGTAAATATTAATAAATCTATGTAAAATTTTAAATTTTTTACTTATTGTATGAATTAGGAAATTATAATGATGATGATGATGATGATGATGATGATTGTAGTGCATGCGTATATCAAGTAAGGTACAAAGTTGGATAGAGAATTATAAGGTTTCTTTTTCAACATTAATCAGGCCACGGTCACAACTCACTGCTGAAAACACATCAGAAATAAAAAATTCTTATTGGACTTTGTAAACATGAAGTGCAGATACTGAACTGCACTGATTAACTGTAGATATCGAGGTGCATGGAAATTCACTTACAAGTTTATAAGGTGGTTTTAGCAGGCCATAGTAGGCAGTAACTTTCAATGTCTTTAGGGTCCCACATAGCTCTCTCTTTAGCTGCCGACACTGTAATGGGAAAGACATGCTAGAGATGAATTGCACAATATAAATCCATTCAGAAAGACTTAAATTATGACAAATTGTAATTGTTAAAAGTTGGAGAAACCAACTCCTTACAAGATAATCACAGTGGCAGTGGTAGGAAAACTGTCACATGAGTTGCCTCAAAGGCAAACCTCAAACTGAAAATGACATACAAACATGCATGAAAATAAGGTAAAATACAAAATAAAAGCATTTCAATTTCCTCACAGGAAAACCTCAGTCACATTTGGAGAGGTAAAATATACAAACTGAAATGAACTAAGTGCACAAGCATTAATGAGGAACAAGCACAACCATTAAGCTTGAACCCAAGACTTTCTAGAACCAAAGGTCTAATACAATGTTAGATAACGAACCCACCCAGAAACTGTAGTCGTCTGTGAATTTGCAAACAAAGGATGTAAATTTTTCATAGAAACACAATCAACTCAAGCTCCATTACTTACCCCCCCCCCCCCCCAAAAAAAAAAAAAAACTCAGGCTCCATGCGTAAATACAAAGAAAAAGAAGAAAAAGTAAAGCATATGCACATGATTAAGAGTTAGTAAATACTAAATATAACACAAGAGGTCATCAAGAGCTTTAAATTTTCAATATTATAGTTTAAATTGTTGTGAAAGTCACCCAAGTAATCCATCAGCCATTGTTTGCCCAAATTCTCTAGCACTCACATATAGCCATTTGATAGTGGTATGCCAGCTATACCATCAGACAATGAGGGAGGAAAGGGCTAAGATCATCCTGATGTTTTGATTTAAAAAAAAAAAAAAAATTGCTGCTATAAATGTTACATGAAATTAAGAGAATGAAAAATATAGATCCTATTATAAAGGTAATGTGCCTCCCAAAATATGGAAAGAAAATTTATTATCCAAAAAAAAAAAATTATTATCAAATTAATTCAATTGTTCAAAGATTTTCATTACCAAAATAAAACCTTTTTTTTTTTTAATTTTGCTAGCAGTAAGGGAAGTCGAAATTAATAAAAAGCAGAAGTTTTCCTTTTATTTTAGGATTTTAAAAATGTTTCTTCTTCCTTACTTAAAATAATTAGATTAAAATGAGAAATAAGTAGGTTTAACAACTCATGCATATTATTAATGAGAATGAAAATTAAAGTATTAATAAAACGTTTAACAAATTATAATGAAAATAAAATATGTACTAATTTTTTCGATGTATGTGGGTTAACTTTGCTTTTCTCTTTTAAAAAATGAGAGCTTTGAAGTCATGGACAAACATAGATACAAGTTTATGTTTCTAATTTTTAACTATTTTTCTTTGTTTGGATGACCAAAAGAAAAAGAAAAAGTTGATGCAAAAGTGACACCTGGCAAAATTTGATAGGAGAAAATTGGAAAAAACTGGTAACTTTTAGTGTATTTTGGCGCGCCAAACACCACATACTAATTGTAATCATATCTATAATCACAGAAATTTCTAATTTATTGAGATAGTTATGAAACAATTTCTATGAAGTCTCATAGTAGGTAGATGAGTAATCTTTGATTGGAATTCAGACATAAAACTAATATTTTCTTCTATCACTAAGTTGTATTTAAATTTCTTATTTAATAAATAACAAAACTAGTGCTTCAGTTGAAGTTTATGTAATTTTTTATTAATTTTATTTTAATCTATTTATCATGAATTATTTAGTTATGTTTTATCTTAACTTGCCCCCTCTGAACCAGCGGCCGGCCGTGGAATAATTTTCGATAATGTTTTAGTAGTTGTACCATCTACTTTGTAACATAAAGTTTGGCTAAAAATTAGATACCTTCCAACCAGAAATAATTGGTTTCCTTAAAACCATTGCAACTCCTCCAATGAATCTGCCTGTCATTGAGACTAACAACACAACCATGCTACAGAAAATTTTATCCTACTTAGCTTAAAAAGATCTGGAATTTTTCTTCTTCATCAAAAACTATATGACTCATAAGAAAACTGTCTCACGATACCACAAACAAAGCAAGCAAGTTAGGTTCTTTCGGACTCCTTTTCCATTCTTTTCATTTTGACATTTACATAGATTACACAATCTCACTTGTGAGAATGTTTTAGGAGAGATGGATTTTCTAAATCCACATAAGAAAATGCTTGTTAGGTTGAAGGCATGTCGTTATGAAGAGAAGACATCAGAATAACAAAAAGCTACGACTTTGCTTGGCAAGGAACAATAGTAGCACCTAAACGTACCCCAAGAGGAAGCTTGGATTTTGCCGTAGCCACAGGAGGATGAAAGCTTGCAGGGAACATATTGCTGCAAGATGTTGACCAACCCATTTCCACTACAGCACTTTCTTGCAAACGAAAAGCACCTGTGCAGAAAATGATAGTTTTAAAACGTCAATTCCACTCCATCAAAAAACCATTTTTTTTTTTTTCATTTAAAAAGGCATAAAAGCTATCCTCTCCTTTTAGGCATTTCAACAAACACCTTGCCTGCTTTAGTCAAAAGCATAGCCGTGCATTATCACCCCAACATATACATACAAACCTAATGTAATTGCCTGGCTTTCTCTCTGTTAAAACTGTTGTTGGTGCTTCACCGGTTGGCTGGATAGGCTTTTCAGAGTTGGTGTCTCCACTTTCCCGCTCGAAGAAGAAATGCTTCTATCCGCTTTACTATGCTATTCCTGAAATTGGGACATTTTTTTTTCCCTTTTGGGTAAGTAAAATTGGGTGTTTTTTTATCCTTCGAATTTCAGACCGTTCTATTGAAGTGATTTATCATCTCTGAAAATCGATAAATAATCCGAGCATTGGATACTCGTATTTTTGATAGGCACCGTTTGGAGTAAAAAAAATAAAATAAATTGAGATAAAATGTGGTTGGAGGTTAATTTTGGTGCATTTGTTTTTGAAAAGTAACAAATTATAGAAACAATTTTTTAAATCCGTTCCCACAGATTCAAAAAAATTCATAAAAAATAACAACAATGGTACTTATTTGAAAACTTTTGACACAAAGAATACGATTGCATAAAAAATTTACACATTCGATTAACTTACTTCTAAATTTTTTATTTTTTTTAACGAAATATTAAAATTTTTTAAAATTAATAATAGCGAGAAAATTAAAAACAGAAAAGTTGTTGAAGAGTTATAGAGATTTTTAGAATTTTTTCTTAATACCAAACGAGGTAAATGAATAATCAGATACTAGAAGTGTTGAACCGTTAATTGGATAATAAAGGCCAATAATTAGATAATAGAGGAACTGTCGAGTACTCTATCTTTGAAATATGGCATGGATAATTAGATAATAAATTTGTTGGAGAGTTAATTAGGTATATTTTAGTCCAATATCTGATATTTTTAATTTTGTTACTCTATCAAAAATATAATTTAGGCTCAGTTTAGAGCTTTAAATTTCACTCAAAAAATATCAAAAATCTCTAAAGTTTATCTATTTTTTATTTCATTGCACATATTACGAAACTATAACTTTTATCAAATTTTACTAAATTTTGTCACTTTAAACACACCTTTAGTTGAAATAATATATATATGTGTGTGTGTAAATTAAGTGAGGGTAATATGTGTTTATTGTTTCATTTTATTTTATTTTATTTATTTGTGTTATTTTTTTAATATATTTTTTATTTGGAATATATAATTTTTTGTATCATGTTGGATCGTTTATTATTGTCAATGTATTTGAATTTTTTATTCTTTTTTAGTTTTTTAACATTGAATATTATTTTTACATAAAAAATTTAAGAATTGTTAGAACACTGAGAGTTAATTCAACTTGGTAAAATTTTGAGTTTATTCCATGGTAACCACTAGTTCGAATCTCTTCAAGATTATTAGAAATTTTACCTACTTGTGAACTTCAAGGCACCAAGAAGCACAAGCTACGTTGAACACTCTTCGTTTGAAAAAAAACAAAAAAGATTTTTTTTTTAACTTTCTATAAATCTATATCAGATCTTGTTATTGTTGGGTGTATTTGAATTTTTTTTTTTTTCCTTTTAGTATCTAAACATTAAATACTATTTCTACATTAAAAATTCAAAAAATTATTGACAGTCTTACATGTGACTCACTCTTTTTTGTATTTTATATTTATCTTTTATTTGGAGAGTTGACATGTTGGCACACTTCTTCTCTCTCTTTCTCTCTCTTTTTTTTTTTTGGAAATTTATAATAAATCATTTTGCTGGTGATTAAATATTTAAATATTTTTTTAGTATTTAAACATTAATTTTTACATTAAATATTATATTATATTTATATATACTTACTTTTCATCTATCATAATTTGAGTATATTATAAAAATCCACCATATATAATCAATAAGATTTTATCTGGTAGGGTAGTATTTTCTTTCCACTATTTGCCCAATATAGGGAAGCAACGGCGCTCATTTTGCTCACCCAGAAAGACAAAAGAAAGGACATAAAATGGGTAATTTTTGTTAAATAAAAATTAAATCAATTTTTTTATTATTTTTTCATCTTATATAATTTTTTAAATTAAAATTAAAATTAAAATTAAAATCAAAATTTGAATTTGAATTTCATTTTATTTTTAGCATGTTATATACATTTTGAAAAATAAAGTAAGTGAGAAAACCGAATAACTTCTTCCACCCATCCGTAAATTCTCCAGTTTAAAAGTATAAAAAAAATTATAATTAATACCAAAAGGGAAAAAAATATAGTAAAAATAGATCTTCCTTTTAGTTTAACAAACAGACCCAATGTACAGTCCACTCGGAGCCCCAAACTTTTCTCCAAAAAAAAAAAGGAAAAAAACCTTTAAAAGGTTTTAATTTCTTCTTATCAACTTTCGTCATGTGTCATTTTTACATCACTTTAATACTAACTTTTTGATCCTTTTTTTATTTTTTTGGAACTCCAAACTCCCAAACTCTCAGCCAATAATGTGGTTAAAAAATAGCAAACTAATCTTGAGGGTTAACTCAACTGGTAAGATATCAGGTTTGCTCTCCAGTAATCACTAGTTTGAATCTCCACAAGACCACTGGAGGTTCATCCTGTCGTTAACTTTAAGACCCCAGGGATTAATCAAAGTGCGCGCAAACTGGTCCGGACACCCAGAGATATCCAAAAAAAAAAAATTAAAAATTAGCGAACTAAGGTTTTGTTTGAGAACCCGTGGCTTTTTGGCTTTTTTACCTTTTTTTTTTTACAATGACTAAATTTACCCTCTTACATTTTAATCTTCTTTTAAACTTTTAAGTGCAAAAAAATCAAATTAACAGAAAACTAAAAAACTAGCTACTAAAAAGTTAACTTTTTTTCTCTTTTCAAATACCAAAAAAAAAAAAAAAAAATTATTTTTTTACTTCACAAACCAGGCCCAATAATAATATCTGGGGTTAGTCAACTAACTATCTGTTTGGAGTGTTAAATTTGGGGTATAGGGAGTTGAAGTGTAAAATGAACTGCAAGGCTAAAATGAAGATATCAATAGTTATGATTTAATTAATATTTAGTAATTCAATCAAATAACATTTATTAATTCCGTTAACAATGTTTATTAATTCAATCAAATTTGTTTTGCTTAAATTATGATAGTTGATATCTTCATTTAAACTTTTGTAGTGCATTTTGCACTTCAGCTTCTACATCTCGTTAAATTTCGATAAAAAAAATAAAAAGTAAGTAAATTTTGACTTATTGGATATTTGGTATGTACTAGAAAAATTAGAGAATTTTGGTAAAAGTTAAAAGAAATTTGATAAAAATTGAAAAAGTTAAAAAAATTAAATTTTTTTGTCTCAAGAAAGTTTTAAAAAATTGAAGAAAATCAGAGGTTTAAAAAAAAAAAAAAAAGTCCACCCGTGACCTTGAAACGACAAAAATGAAATTCCTAATTTATAGGAAAAGATTGGAAAGTAAGCTCTAGATCACCAACAAATAATCAATCCATGGTCAATCCCTTGAGAAGAATACAAGAACAAATCCTATATCCCTAGGCCCTTGTGTGTTGATATGTGTTTTTAAATGTCATGTATAATGTTTTACTTCTTAGGGCCAATTTTCTGGATACGTTCAAAATTCACCTATTAGAATAGCAAATTTAGCATAACAATTTTGAAAATGTTATTTTACCATAAAATAGAATATTACCAAAATGATGTGATAGTAAATATTTTAAAAATTAAGTTTATCTTTATAGATACTTTATTTTAAAATGATAACTACAGATATCGATCTGCATCATTCACATAAAATTTTCTTACTTTATTGTTTGAATAATTATTTTATAGACCCAATGTATTAGTTAGGCATAAATAGGCCGAGTCTATGGAATAATTATCTATAACTTGGTTGTGTGTTTGAGTTGTACAAATGAATATAAATTTGCAAAAATTAGTCTCGTAATTTGTGATATGAGTAAAAAATTTAAATTTTATAGAAATTTGTAGAAGTTTGTAAAGATTTAGGGTGCTCCAAACACCTCCATAAAATTTTCTTCTGTCTCTCAATCTCAACTAAAAGTTAGACAATCTGAAAAATAATCCACATCATTTTAATAAAAATTTCTAATTCTATTGTTTGAATAGTCATTTCATAAACTAATGTATTGGTTAGGCATGCATAGATCAAGACTATGAAATAATTATCTATATTTTGACGGTATAACGTTATCTTATCTCTCTCTCTCTCTCTCACACACACACAAAAAACTGAAAGTTAGCCAAATTGAACACTTATCCGCATTATTCTATTAAAATTTTTTCATTCTATTGTTTCAATAATTATTTCATAAACCCAATATATTCGTTAGGCAAACATAGACCAAATCTATGCGATTAATATATAATATTGTATATTTATACTCATATTTAATATGCTAATTGTATAAATATATTTACTTTAAACTTAATTTTTATTGCGTGTTTCTCATACATTTGTGTTTTATATTAGTTATCATTTTCAAGGATAAATTCTAAGTATTTAGAGGCCTAAGCAACTTATGGAATGCAAGTGGAATAGTCCCGAATGATTTTGAGGCAAAAAGTGAGGAAAAAAATAAAGTAACAACTTCGAACACTGGGAAAGTGAATTTGGCCTCTCACTATCATTTGAATCCTATTCAAACACCAAGTTCAAAACTTATAACTTTAATGACATTTTTGTAACATTTGAAAGAGGAAACCATGAACACTTTCTAAACTTTCATGAAAGGGAGTTCCATTATTTTTAAGAAATGGATTAGAATTAGATTAGGGTGGAGATTTGGAGGCTTTTCCCTCTCCTCAATTAGGCTTACAATTTCTTTGTAATTTCTTAATTTCTCTTTATGCAATGTTCTTACAGTAGGTCAAGGCCCACGAACCTAAAGTGACTTGAAAATATTTCAAGTATTAATCAAGATTGAGTTACAATTTGAAATTCAATTTCAGTATCTAGATTATGTGATGTTTGCTTGATAGATTTTCTTTCAAATCCTCTTTTGTACGCAACTTTTACTAAATTTAGCATGCCATGTATGCTTAGTACTTGTGTTGGAATTCTGCACACTAAAAGTTGGATAGAATATCTTTATGGGTAACTTACAGTCTCATGTATGCATATTTTTTTAGACTTCAATTACCATGTATGCATAGTGCTTGTATCGAGCATGTTAAAATTTACATGCCTAAATCAATTATGCCACATATAATATTCCCCCTGATATTCCGCCAGTTACATTTAATTTCTCTAAACTATCCCATCCCATTTTGTGATGATTTTGCCTAGATGCATGCATGGAAAACATGTTAATCCTCAAATTAGTTCATTGCAAATTGACTAAATAATTCATTCTTGAACTTTAGCCCCTTAATTAAGTTCTAGTTCATGTTTGCGTTAGTTTAAATATAGCCTCCTAGGCGTTTGCTGAAACACCTGGGTATGTTTTATTTCTAAAATTCCATCTTATTTTCTTTAATTTCAATTTTGTAACCTTTAATAATTAAGAGAAGTAAAATTATGAATTGACGCCTCTCTATGTGAGATCGAACGGCACTTCACCGTTTCTATATATTTAAATTTCTACAACGCACATTGTGCAATTGCAATTTTGGACAAATACTATGAAAGAATTACTTATATCCCGGTCGTATAGCGTTCTCTCCCTCAATCTCAATCTCAATCTCAACTGAATGTCTGCCAAACTGAATTATCTGAAACATAAATTCCTTTGATACTAACAAGGTAACAAAGAACTCTACACAGTTAAATCTTCCAAATCAATCGCAAAAGGATTGCCTCGAGATGAACTAAAATCTGTTTCAACAGTTCCCATTAGATAATTGACTCTACATATCCACAATAGCAAGAAGAAAATAGCAATAACCACAAGAAGAATTACCCTAAGAAAGCCTAGGCTGAAACCCCGTTTCTTGTTTGTTTCCAGAGACCCCTTACCCAACAGGACGTCCCCCACATAGAAGCATACTCCAGAATCTCCCATTTTCACCACAATACCAAGAAAAACTGAGCTGTTTACACCATGAATATTTTTATTCACATAAATGTTTATGCTCCAACAATCTACCGATTCACCAGAAGAGCAAACCATGTGGTTATTGCTGCACCAACATTCCTCGCTTTCATGTTGATGTATTCTGACGATCGGAAGCTGCTTTCTGAGGACACGAGATTATTCATTAATTTCAATAGATCAATAGTTGCAGATTCTTCCTCTTGTCTGAAATGCCAGAAGTTTTTCATGGTTGTACTTTCCAGTTTACATGCGTTGGTCCTTACAATGGTATAACTAGTATGAACTATTTTTTCCAACAAGGAAAGCTAAATATTACCTTGGAATGACTTGGCCAACACTCTTCTCAAAGTTCAACAATATTTGGTATTGACTACGAAGTTTAGATTATAAATTAAGCAAGCCCATAATAAGAATTACTATATATAATATAATTATCATTAGTAATAATAAGAACAAGTCCAACTAAATGCAAGCTCGCTGATGGGGGAGAAAAAAAGGAAAGTTATGACGCTCTTAACATGGGAAAAGCAACACAAAATGTCTTCAGGAGCCTACCAATGTCAAAGCATGCAGTAGCGTCCCTTATTGCCCCCATAACTTAACACTGTTACACACAATATGGCAGCTCAAAATCCAGCTGGAACTCTTAAATATACCCACCATGCCAACCATGATGGCACATAAAGAGGTGAAAGACTGAAGTAAATACGCAGGTGGCAAAGTCACATAAATAAATAGAAGTTGTTCCTTCACTTGCATTAAACCAAGGTTTCACAACCGGCCAAAATACTTGACTCTTTCCTAGAACAACAGTGGGCAGAGTATTATCAGAATTATGCATTGGAACTACTGATGAAGGACCCTCCATATCTTTATTCTTTTCTGCCACGTCTCAACAAAAACCAGCGCACTTTGAAAACCTATAGTTCAAAAGCTAGCCCGTTCATAAATGTGGAAAACTAAGATTCCAATCATAATGCCAATTGATCAGAGAAGTGAACTTATATAATTAAACCACATTTATTGTGCTGACAACATTATTTCTCATGAAAGTTGGAGCAATTTTTCTAATGCAAACAAATGAAGGTAAGCATACCTGCTTCAAAGCTTCCAATTGGGTGTCAATTTTGAAAAAAAAAACATATTCAAAATTAAATGAGCAAAGAACCCTATGGATATGCATCTGGAGACACTTTTTCACTGACTGTAGAGCCATATTGTGGCCCACCCTTCCTGTATGATATAAGAAACTCAATGGGATATCCCTTCAGCTTATGAGGCACAATTCCAAGATCATCAAAAGTTAAAGCTGCAAAACCCACCACAAAAGTAAAGGTATAAAATGCATGTAGAAACATCATCGAAAAAACATAAAATAAAGAACTAGTTTACAGCTTGAACTTTACTGCACTGACCATCACGTGATACGACGTTATCTTGAGTAAGAGCATTGATCTGATCTAGATTGAATATATTAGGAGTAGGCATCGGAAAGGGAATTTTTTTGAGAAATATCTCCCGAGGCATTGCAATCGCCTGAAGTCATTGAAACAACAAGAAATTATGAAATAGCTGAGCACTTGGGCATCTCCGACTGGCAAATGCGATACAAGTACTAATGCTTATATGTCAACAGCATAAATTATAAGAACATCCAAAGACTCATTGATGAACACTACCGGTAAGAATCTTTTTATGTTATAGAGGAAACACTTTCTGGTATGTGCATGTGCCTTAAGACATCCATGCATCCAATTGGGTGGTTTTATTTTATTTTATTTTTTCACATGCCGCAGGCATGCAACTTGGATAACCCCCAAATGAGACACCCCTTTAATAACTTAATACTAATAGGACACATTTGATTCAAAATAATTATGTACTTGATAAGGAAATTTTTAAGCTGACTTTCCATTTGTAAACCGAAAGAAGTACCACGAGAGTGAAATACTGCATGAATTCTCACAAGTTTATTTGTGAAATGCATCTGATATCAAGGATGGCTCGTTACACAGAAAGATAAATAGACGAAAACGCAATTGAAGCAGTATCAGGTTGATTAGTCTGGCCTATTTAAAAAACAATTCCCATAAGTCTTTGACTTGGCAGTGGCAAAGGAAGCTTCAATGGTTGACAATCATCCTTTGGAACGTGGAAGCTTTGGGATAGTTAATCTTCATAGGAATTTTCATGATTGGGAGTTGGATATCCTTGGCAATCTACTTAATATGTTGTACTCTAGAAGGTGGGTAAAAGGGAAGATGTTATACATTGGGACGTGTCAAAATATGTTGTATTCTTGTGAACAAGCTTTGCAAATAGCCTGTCTATGTTCATGTGATAAGGCATTTGAACAAACTTGAGCACATTTTTTAAACTCGATAAATAAACAAGTTAAGCTTGAGCAAAGGTGAGCTTGGCTTGACAAGACTTGCAAGAAACTCATTTATCATACACGAACATACACGATTATAGCTCGTAAACATGCTCATTTAAGTGTCGGTAAACATGCTAATAATTAGATCAGCTAAGATTATTTACAAGGTTTAAGTGAATTAGTTTTTCTTAATTCTTACTAACAACTTAGATTAGTTAAAAGTTTCATTAATTTACAACTTGTTTATTAATTTAGAGTAACTTATTTGTTTGTTTATTAAAAATTAATTTGTTTGTTAAGTTAGTTCATTAACATGTGTAGGTGATAGGGCATCACGTCAACCCTCCACCAATAACTCCCTCCCCCCTCCCCCACCTTAAAAGCAGCAGCTAGATCCCCGCCTCTCCAAATTACATCTCCTCTAACGTGCCCTCAGTTGGGGGGTTAAAGCATCCAACTCAAAACCAATTAGTAATAAGTGGAGAAGCTTCGTTAGGATCTTATACTGCCTTGGGATGATTGATTTTACCTATGTGGGATAAATCCCAATAGGGGGCATTCAAAGTTTGGGGGCATTTCAAACCAAATCCCCTCCCAGACCACATCCTCGATCACTCGGGATCCCCCCTACAAAACCAATCCACGGATATTCCCAACAACCACACATCATCACCTCATTTCGGGACTAGGAGCAAGACTCAAAGACAGAACATTCATGAAGGCCCCCCCCCAAACTCCATGGTCACACACCTGCCAGCAAGACCAATGGTTTGATGGTTAGAGTTAGGGAATTCATTGACACACCATCATCTAGCCTTTTTTTTTTGGGGGGGGGGGGGGAGACCACTACATTCAATACTCCTGACTAAATACTCAATGCCTTCTATCCATTGGGAACACGTAAAACCCCCCGGTTGATGGGAACCTTCAAATTGACAGGCAACTCCTTGAGGGTAGGAGCCTTCTTCCACGTATTACCCAATTTGGCCCCTATCGCTCCTCCCCTTGGAAAGGTAAGAGTTTACTTACATGGGATGGTTCTATAAATACACAAAAACCTCCCATATTTAAGGAGGTCGTTTCTTATCCACCTACAGACACTCTCACTATCTCTCTCTCTCATATGCTCCATGCTTCCCTAACTCTCACCCCACCAGCTTCCAGTGGCGTTATCCCATTGACAACATAGAGCATTATTCCTAGACGGTCGCAACTTCTGCACGTATTCCAATCACCCACAACAGGCTCGTCAACAAGCTTGATTTGAGGCTAGCAAGCATGCTTGACTCAAGCTCTAGTAAATCTAACAAACAAACTTGAACACAATATTTCGAGCTTACTCAAAATTCGGCTTGACCTTGCAGATAAACTTAATAAACAAGCCTGAACATGTTGATACTCAACTTGGCTCGATTCATTTGCAATCTAGCCAAAATCTGGCTCTTTAGTCTTATGGATCGCTACAGACTTTTATGATTATTTAGTCTTATTTGAGACTTTATGTATTTGGGACACATCCCCTAAATAGTTTTTAATAAAATTTTACATATCCCAAAAACCAAAAAAAAAAAGTGGAAATCTTACCAAATCATAAGTCCATGTTGATTTATTTTGATTTGACAAGAAATTTTGATCTTCTATTAATAGAAAATACTAGGATATAATCTTCTTGAACAAAAATCATTAACTTGGTGATGTTATTTTGGGGAATTCACCTGAAAACTATGAATTAACAGGGGATATGATCCTCAAACTACCAGATAGACTAAACAAATTTCCTTTACTGATTCCAAATAAGCCAGAACAAAAGATGAGTTTGCAAAGTTTGAGTGATGAAAACATTATAGGTTCACAGAGACCAAGACAGTCCACATGGAGTCTGATCATTCCTTACCTTAGCAACAGGGAAAGGAACTTTCACATAGTGAGGCCATTCACGGATCATGTCGTACATAATCTCTGCCTGCAGCACCCTTCAAACTCAGTAAAAAGCTCTCCACCTTACTGCAACAATTATGGAGGTAAAAAGGAATGGCAATAAGAAAAATCACCAGTTGATGTATGGTAAACACTTCTGGTCCACCAAGTTCATACACTTTCCCCATGCTAGTGCCGTCGTCTTTCAAGGCCGCAATAATTGCAGATGCAGCATCAACAACATATACAGGTTGAATTCTGCAAACACAATTCTATCAGAAACACATCCACAGAATATCTGGATCCAGAAGCAAAAACTGAAGTCTCTTTATCAATATTACATTTATACTGCACTGAGATTTCAGTTATTAATGGATTTGGATAACATACTTGGTAGATCCATCCCCAATGAGGGGAAGGAAGCCATAGTTTTTGGCAAAATG
This sequence comes from Vitellaria paradoxa, assembly GCA_019916065.1. Classification (NCBI taxonomy): domain Eukaryota; kingdom Viridiplantae; phylum Streptophyta; class Magnoliopsida; order Ericales; family Sapotaceae; genus Vitellaria; species Vitellaria paradoxa. The sequence continues at coordinate 11,224,870 of CM034243.1, read as the reverse complement.
TGCCCACGTATTTAAAATCCGATCTTCTGTACCAATCATTACTGCAGGTCTCATTACTGTGGCCTAAAGACGGAAGTATGTTAGTAAATTCCCTCTGAGAACAACATAACAACATCCAAAAATGAAAAGGAGTAAAGTACAGATATTCCATTATGCATAAATGAAGCAAAACCATTGTGATCAACATCAACGCTTTGTAGAGATCCATTAACAACTAATTTTTTTTATGATAAGCAACATAAATACTACTAGTTAACAGGAAAATACAAAAGCAGCCAAGAGGACAAGAAGCCCACCAGTAAAAGAGAACATAAAGAAAAGACGAAACAACAAAAAGGGATCATAATCCTAAGCTAAGAAGCATGGATATGGATATCGGATATGGATACAATACGGATATGGCAATTTTAGAAAAATGAGGATACAAATACGGCAGGGATATGGCCAAAAAATATAAATTTTGTATATTTTTATTAGTTATATATATGAATATAACATTCATGACAAAATTAATTTAATATATAATTCAATATACAAAATATAAGTCATAAGATGTCATAATTTTAGGAGTTTCTACTCAAATCTAGATTTTTTTTTTTGGTAAGTAAAATCTAGATTTGTCTTAATCATATATTTGTAGAAAATGATAAAATAATAGGATACACCACATACATATCTTAAAATATCCAAAGAGTATGTGTATCCGATACGTATTGGATACGGATACGGCACTCATTTTGGAGTATCCGTGCTTCCTAGATCCTAAGAACAACATTCCAACCAATAGTAGTTGAAGAGGAACAAGAGAATTTCTTCGGATTACGTTTGGTACGTGGAAAGGGAATAAAGGTGGGAATGAAATGGAATGATCATTCACATTCATTTGTTTGGTCATCAGATTAAATAATATTATAATAGAATGACTAATGCTACAATGAAATAATAATTTTAATTAAAAATAGTGACTTGGAGAATCGGTAAGGTTGTTTTGTTGCAACCTGGGAGTCAAGGATTTGAACCTTAGAATCAGCTCCTCTGCTTACAGAAAGAAGGCTGCCTACATCTAACCTTCCACAAACCTCGCAATATGGAAGCCTTGTAAGTTGGACTGACATTTTAATTTATTTAATTGAAATTAGATTAAAAAAAAATGGTGGGCAGTGGCAATGGCTGCAGTGGAATGGTGGAGATAGTAGAGGGTCGTGGTTACAGTTGGTTATGGGAAGGTTGCAGTGGTGGTGGAGGTGTTGGTGGGTGGTGGGAGGGTGCTGGAGGTGATGTGTGGGTAGTGTTAGTGGAGGTGGCGGTGACTAGTGGGTGGTAGCCGCGATGATAAGTTAATGGTGGTGATACGTAAATGGTTTGGAGGTGGAGGTGGAGGTGCAGGTGGAGGTGGAGGTGGTGGAGTGAATAGTGAGTTGGTAGGGACAAACATTTAGTTTGACATTTTCTCTCACATTTTTTTTCCCTTATCGGGGAATGAAAAAGTGGGAATGCCATTTATTTCCATGAGAAAGAGACTGGTCATTCCTATATTTTTTTGGAATGAACATTCCCATTTCTTATAATCGTACCAAACAAGGCAACAGAAATGAGAGACAGAAATGATCATTCCATTTTAGCTCATTCTATTGTACCAAACATAGCCTTGGAGGTTTAAATAAATTGAAAAATCCAAAACTTTAGACCTTTCCATAAGTTGTCATCTTCAAAGAATCTAGAACTCCTTTCAATCGTTCAAATCATCCGGGAGAGGGGAAAAAAAATAGGATTCCTTTCAATCCAAAAGGGCCAAAACAAAGCAAACACAACATAATGCTACAGAGATTTGGCCTTCCGTCCAGTGCCAAGGCCCCATAACTTTATGGAAATCAAATCTGCCACAGACGGGAAAAGAGATTCAAGAGTTGCCCTTTCAGTCCAAATCCATAAACAACTATGCCACGGAAAACCATAGACTTGAGACACTACAATGTGACAACATTTCCTTTTTCTGTATCATCTAAAAGTCAAGATAAATATTCTATAAAGTATTGTCCTGCTATCCCAACAACAATATTGTTTGACAGGTATAGCCTTAGAGCTTAATCTACTGATTTTTTCATTTGAATTCATTTTGCAAGAATTGATAGTTGCTCAAATAGAAGTGAGCATGGGTCAATTCCATTCGGTTTTAGAGTGTACTGAACGAAACTGAACTGAAATAATTTCAATTTTCATAAAATAAAATGGAATCGGTCAAATAAGAATGGAGGAGCTCTTCAAAGTTGGGGATTTTTGCAGTAAAATCTCATTATAAGCGCTTGTTGGGAAGTTTGGAGGACTTCACGTGGAAAAATATTTGGAAGGCCGAGTCACTCTTAAAGTGACCTTTATGTGGTGCACTGTTCGAGGGAGAAATCTCATTACTGATAATCTTCAGCTGAAATGGCATAGAATAGTTAACAAGTGCTATATGTCCAAAGAGAGAGGCAAATCTATTGAACATATATTTATTCATTGTGCATGGATGAAGGAATTGTTGGACTCACTATTATCCAATTTTGGTGTTCAAGGGGTGTTCCTAAAGAGCATTTAGAATTTGTTAAGTTATTAGTGGAGCTACAAGATGAGTTAGAGCTAGAGGAAGACGTGGCAAGTGGCTCTTTTTTGTTTATTTTGATTGGTTTGCAAGGAGAGAAACAAAAGAATGTTTCAAGGGGTAGAGATAAGTATACAAAGATTTAAGTGGCTAGTTTTGTCTATTTTATATAGCTGGGTGGTAGGGGCATTGAGCTAGATCTGGATTATTTTCTTTTGTTAGCTGAGAGTAAGGCAGTGTAACTGTTTATAGGTTGGCATTTCCTTCATGCTAATTATTTTCCTTATATTTAATAAAATTAATTTTACTTAAAAAAATAATGGACCTTCTTTGTTGGAAATTCTAACAGATTTGGGATTTATAGTTTTAAAATATTCATGGAACTATTTTGAGCCACTCCTAATATTTTGGTCACAATTATATTTCATTTAACCTCAAAGCACGAGTTTCAAGTTCGGGTTCGGAACACGGGTCTAGAATTCAAGCATGATAGCTTTTTAACAGATGGAAGAGAGAGAAGGCCTCCGGTTTGACCATATTCTAGCTAGCCACATATCACTATTTCTCGTCAATACATCGGCCAGATTTGATATTCTACCCTCAATTTCAGACAACAAACCAATTTAGAGAAATCTGGGTTATTTTTTGACTCATGCTGCAATCTCAGATCAGTGAATACTATCAGCATATGGGGCCATACTTTGAACCCTGTTGGGAGGCCGTGGTTTTGAAAAATCCACAAACGTTTGGTTATGGGCATTTTGAAGTTTAGCAGTTGGTTTGCCTAGAATTTGATCTGTTAAATATTCTATGCCTTGTTTTTAAATCGCAATATATCGATTTATAAGCTTCACAACAAAAATTCCCAGATCTAAAGTGAGAAATCTGATTTACTGGCTTAGCTAGGTGCTAGACAACAGAGACTGGGGGGGTTTGGGAGTTTCTTTCTTAGTTTATTTGGTGTCCCAACATGCCACTATGTGGCTCTTTCCTCATCTTACCCACTTCTGTTGATGATATAAATAATAAGAGCCACGCTGAGGACAGTCGCAACTGTACAATCCCCACCATGCATCTGTGTGGACCCCACTGACAGAGGACCAATGAGGTGGGGCCCATACTTGCAACTGAGCGAGTGTCAGCATTCTTTAAATAATAAAGTCAACCCTATCTACAACAACTGAAGCTCCATGAAATGGTAGTAGACAATTTGCCAAAGAATCAGGGCAAGCAACAGACCCCATGTCAAAAACTCAACACCTATTGGATGACTATATTAGTTACATGCATTTGGCTCGCCTATGAAGGACATCTGGCTGCATCCTGCATGTGTGGGAAGTGTTGAAAATATAAATATGAAGTAATCCCTCTAAGAGCTTAAACTTCTGTGTTGGTGACTAACAGTTTTAACTACTTTTTCAGGATACAGTCTATTCTTGTCCTTCTGATTCTTCTTTATTTTTAAGATATCTCTATTTTACCCTGTCCCAGAGAGAGGGCAGAAATCACAACAATATGTAGTATATGATTCTTTATCTGCTGGAGTTTTTTTTTTTTTTTTTTTTTTTTTTTTTTTTTTTTTTTTTTTTCTGGTAGGTATTATCTGCTTGAGTTGCAAGATATATAACCTAATACGACTTCAAATTATCCAAATATTTAAGGTCACGAGACAAAACAGATGAAAGATCAGTCATTCACAGAATTATATACTTGTGAACAATAGGTAAACTTTGTCAAGATATTATAACAAACAGTCTTCTCTTCTAGAATGCAAGTTAAAATTTGGATAATATCTCAACAACTATATCTGCTACCCATGTAGAAAACTGCTTCTTCCTTGTCTCTACGACTTCTTCCTTTGATATAGAGTAATGCCTCACATTTGCGTAAATGATATTATCAAAAAAAAAAAAACTACTTGCAGAAGAAAGCAAGATTGAGATCAATGGCTAAGCTACACCCAGCACAGAAAAGGGTATAAATCAAGGTTGTCAACAATAAGACAGTTGCTTAAAACAACATTATCAGATACCTTTTGGGGAATAACAAGTAACAGTTTATTTATTAAAAATAACAACAGTTTAGACCAAGTACATAATCTCACCTCCGGTAATTCTCTCATGATAGCCTCCTCAGCAGCAGCTTTAGCTCTTAGCATTCTGGATGGAGATGATGTAGATGCACCCAAGCAAGAAACTTGCACAAATCTCATGATACCACCATGTTCCTTGGCAATCTACACAAACAACATATTTTGAACCGTTAAATATATCAGCTCCCCGAACAAATAGATCAAGAATTGTGATGGTGCACATTAAAAGGTGTTTTTTGACTCTAAGTCTTTCTTTTCCCTTATTAGGCTTATAAAGAAGAAACAGGCCTTTTTTTGTTGTTTGGGGGGGGGGGGTGCTTTCTTTCATCGTATACAACTTTCTTTCACCCCCAAAAAAATAAATAAATAAATAAACTGTACATGGGTTCTCCTACTTTGAAGTTTTATTTATTTTTATTTATTTTTTTATTTTTTTAACCTGCCTAAAACCTACCAGAAGAAACAGGCCTTTTTTTGTTGTGGGCGGGGGGGGGGGGGTGCTTTCTTTCACCCCCCAAAAAATAAATAAATAAATAAATAAACTGTACATGGGTTCTCCTACTTTGAAGTTTTATTTATTTATTTATTTTTTAACCTCCCTAAAACCTACCAAAAGCACAAAAGAAAATCAAATTTGGGTGCAAAACAAATCATATCAGACCAAAAAAAAAGCGCCTTCCTCTTTGTTACCAAACTAAGCCTTCATCAAGTGGTCAATGAGACCATTTGTGGTTCTAGATGGTGAGGTATCCTTCTGCATAGACTCACCCTTTTTTGTGTGAACAGACATGTCAAATAGATTGCTAAGAGTCCCCTCTATTTAGAGCCTCACCACTTATGCTAAAATTACACAAGACAGACTCCTAACTACTCAACCTCAAAAGATCCCCTGGTCTAATCTTAATTCAGGTTGTACACAGGTATTTGGCATTTCATAATTGGAACGGAATGCAGAAACTATTGTTGCAAAATTATTCAGAATTAACCAGCGGCTTCACACTTCCAATTTCTAATGTTCAAGTCCCATTTCAGTACTGTTTTTGTTATGCTACTGCTTTGTTTCATTTGAGCCTTCATATATTCAAAGAGTTGAGAATGTTCTGATAATTTCATTGAACATGGACTGCAGTAGTCACTAATTGGAGGCCATAATATGCATAACATTTATGCCTTTTTTTGAGGTCAAAGCCCTATCAGAATCAAGTCCTTGGAATTCTATAAAGACCGCATAATGCTTTCCACCTAGAAAGAACAATTTTAGTGAATTTTTAGAGCTTTTCGAACCTTCGAGAATTGAATGCTGCAACACTAACAGTATATGTGATACCTAGAGGACTAGTGCAATGATTCCCAAATTATCCTCCTCTAATTCTCAGTAAGAAGATTTTCCTAATAACCAAAATCTCCTGTACTAATCAGTCTGTGAGCAACTAGGAACAATAGATTCACTCCTTGAGAAACTAGCAAAGGAGTAGTTGGTGGAACTTTCTTCCATTACTACCATTTAGCCACCTGCAACTACCCATAACACGAAAACATGTACAAGTAATTTTCCAAAAACTACTGGTTATGTAAGTAATTTTGCTTTATAACATTTCATATTTCCTTTAATATCCTCCCTACCATTTGAAGAAATGTCAAACTGCAAAAGGAAGTAATTATGACCATCGTGCATCCTCTGCCATCTAGCAAAAGAAGGAAAGCTTGGAGGACAGCATCGTTTTTCTCTTGGAGGATAGCACCGTTTTTCTTAGTTTAGATGAATTGAAGGGAAAGGAGTAGGTCATGTTTTCAATGCACTGAAATCCCTAAGCATAGAACGAAGAGTATTCTTTGTCTACTTTTTTTATAAATGGAACTTCGGGATACAGCTAACGACTTACACAGTTAACTTATCTTTTCTAGAGCATATGGAGGTCTAGCTGGTGCACTGTTTTGGGTCCATTTTTTATAATAGGCAGCATCCCCTTGATGCATTTTGAATCAATTTTATTTATTTACCAAAAAAAAATCCTAATACCACCACAACAGCCACCAATTGACTACCATTTCAATGGAGCTTGCTCAACCTCACATCAACCAAGTAGTAATCAAATGTAAGCCAGAGAGAGAGAGAGAGAGAGAGAGAGAGAGAGAGAGAGGGAGGGAGGGAGGGAGGGAGGGAGGGAGGGAGAGGGAGAGAGCAAACCACTGCAAGCTGTTCAGCCATAAAATGATTCACTTCCTCAAAGCTATAATTACGAGTCTCATACTCCCTTCCTGCCATCAAGGGCCATCAAGGTAATTCACAAGTAAAAGATGCTTCAACAGCAACATATATAACAGTGCTGATAGGTGATATGATGTCTGAAGATTGCATACCAATCAGATTAATGACAACATTAGCCTTTGCCATTACAGCCTTGATTGAATTTTCATCTCTTGGATTGTATTTCATTGGAACTATCTGCCAAATAAGAATGAGAAGGCCTGAATTGAAGCAGACAATGAAGCACTGCATACTACAACTACCCAATTACTCAAGAAAAGGACATGCACACCATATAATTTTTGTTGATTTATTTTTATTTTGTTCTTGGGAGGGAGGAGTGGGAATGGGAAAGTCATGTTTCATTTTACCTGTCCCAAATCACCCATCAATTTGAGATGTCGAGGAGAATCCTCACAACCACGAAAAGGAACCAACACTTGAGACCCCATTTTAGCTGAAAGCAAATTATAAAGGTCATTTTGGATTGCAAAAAGGCAATTTAAAAAGACAAGTTTAGGATAACAAAGCCGTTTTATTTTTATTTTGTTATTTTTAATAAATATATTAAGTTTTAATGAAAAATGCATCAAGGGGATGCCAACCAATATGAAAACTTAATCAAAATAACATCAACCTAAACCACCATGTTGTCAAGTAAAACAAAAATAAATAAATAAATAAATAATATAAATCTGGATTTCGGATTCTTTTCCTTGAGTTCCATGTATGCAAAATAGATTATAACCAAAAAAAAAAAAAGTGATTTTCAACCTATAGCGAGGAAATTCCAAGCTTTGAAATGTCCGTCTATTCCTCTATCCCCAAATGATCCATCCTAAACAAAAGGTAATTGTTCTCCACACTTTTCTCCTCCTTTTATCCACACAAGTTCCCCATCAAGCTTCAAATACTTGTTTAAAGTCTTTTGGAAAAGCCTATTACCTTCCAAAACAACATTGAACTAAATCCCACAATTTCTTAGCCCAAGTGCAATGCACAAAAAGTTGGTTAATGGACACCGTCCTTTTCACATAACCAACACCAGTTAATAATCTTTCCATTTTATACGATTGTCACTGATGAAAATACTACCATGAACCAACCACAACATAAAAAATGCACTTTTAGGAGGAGCTCCATTATTCCAAATTTTCTTCCTCGGAAAATTATCCTCCTCCTTGCCCTCTGAAGCCTTGTAAAAGAAGTTTACCTCAAAACCTGGCCTCCACCCTAGGCAAAGAATCACTTTTAATGGATATGCAAATTCTTTTAGTTTTAGCCCAAAAGAAGGAAGGAAGGAAGAAGGGGGGGAGCCAATTAGAGAAACTAGATAAAAGGGCTTCAATAAATCATATAATAAGTAAAGGAAAAAAATATGGAGAGAAAGATATTTATACATTGGCCAGAATAAGAGAATGAAAAGTAAGGATTGTATCATGTGAAATGTATTAAATAATGAGAACCCAAAAGTTATGATATAAGAAGAGGATATTAATGAGAAGTGGATAAGTTATTCTGATAAGTTAATTAATAGTTGTCACAAGCAGAATTTGGAAGACCTTAGATCCTATTAAGGATAGAATTGTATGTTTTATATTTAGGATTAAATTTGCAGGAGTAAAGGATGCTATGAAAAAGACAAAATAGAAAAAAAACTATACGTCCAAATGGTATTTCGATTGGAGTAAGGAAGTGCCTGGGGAACCATGGAATAACTTTGTTGACAAAATTGTTTAATAGGTTTTTGCATATCAATAAGACACATAATGGATAAAGGAAAAGTATATTAAAGCCTACCTATAAGAATAAATGGAATATTCAATAGTGCAACAACTACTGAGACATTAAACTTATGAGTCACACTATGAAACTTTGGAAAGAGTGACTAAAGCTAGGTTAAGATTTGGGGGGGGGGGGGAAGATGTGGAAAAAATATCAGATAATTAATTTGGTTTTATATCTGGTAGATCAACTATGAAAGTTATTTCCTAATAAGAACAATGGTGGAAAAATACAAAGAAGATAAGAAAAATCTTCACATATTTTTATTAACATCAAGAAAACATAAGTTACAATTCCAAGAGAAATTTCATGGTGGATGTTGGAAAAGAAATGAGTTGCCATGAAATATATTAAAGTCATCAAGATATATGATGGAGTCACCAGCGTAAAAGCTATTAGAGGTGATACAAATAATTTTCCAATTACAATTGGTGGCTTGGTGCACAACAAGGATTTGCTTTAAGCCATTCATTGCACTTTGGTTATGGACGAGCTTACTAAATACATTTAAAATGATATCTTTTGATGTATGTTATTGGCAGATGATAGTTTTTTTCAATAAATGAAACAAAGTATGGGGTTAATCATAAATTAAAACTTTAGAGGTACACCTTAGAGTTCAGAGGTTTTACAATAAGTGGGATCAAGAAATGTGGACCCTGATATCATTACTTTTTTTGGATTTTATTGAGTTTTTTGAAGCCTAGTCCTCATTTTTATTTGGCCTTTCTTGTGTAAACAGCTTGCATCTTTTGATTCCTTTTACTACTATTAACCTTTACTAATCCCAAAAAAAAAAAAACTTCCACTTCCCTTCCCTTCCCTTCCCTTTCCTTCACCATCAAATTATTCAATCCAAACGTCACATAACTAGTAATTCCCCTCTAAACCCTCCACTTCTCCCCCATACCCCTCAATCCAAATAAAGGCGTCTTCACATCACAATTTTGTTGTTTTTCACTATTTAATTTCTTGTTTTTGATGTACCTTAAACTCTATTTTTTAGGAATTAATATAATATCGAGTACTTCATACCCTATCAAATTCCATTAGTTCTGCCAGATTAGTACAGGACTAAGGCAACTAATCCATTATTTGCTTTCCCTAAAAAGCTTACTTTGAAGATCTACAACCCTTAAATGGAGCGAACTCTACTTTTTTACTGTTTCAATTTTCTACACTTTATTATTAAGATTAATTGAGACAAAAAGATAACACAAATTTTAGATTTTTTTTTTTAATTTTATTAAAGGGCATCAACGGAGCGCAAACCTTAACAAAGAAAATAAAACATAACAACACAAATTTAAAATATGCATCTATTAAATAATATAACATCAATTGGCCCCCGATATAAACTAAATTTCAGCAAGAACCCTGCACATATTTTGAGTTGCAGCAAATTACTAACAGAACAAGAGAGTTAAGGTTCGACTCACCAAGCTGTTGCACAACATAGCGCCCAAGAAACCCAGTAGCTCCAAATACCGTTGCAATGATGCCACTGCCAGGGAGAACATTTTCAAAACACGTGAGAATTCAATCTAATTTTGTAGGAATTACAATTTCGAACTTCATAACAGCGAAGTAGACACTCAAAAACTGGCCATTTATTTAGCACATGGAGAATTCTGAAGATGTTGATCCGAGAGCCCAAAGAATAATGCATATCTGGTGGAATACCTCTGATTTGATTTATGAAGCTAAGGGTGAGAATGAATAGGTGTGGTTGTTGAATGAGGAAGGTGCAAGCAACACTTCTTGTAATAATAAGGAGTTGATTTGCATTCGCAAATCTACACTTCTTGTAATATGCAAAGAAGTCTCAGATGAGTGCAAATCAAGTTTTGGTTGGATCCTTGGCTTGATGATGGATGTTAGAGGGCTAGTCTTTGACAGGGCAGCGGATAGAGGTGGAGCAGTGACAGATTTTTTTTTCATTTTCATAATGGAGTTGTAGTTTGGAACCTAGCACTTCACAATAATCCTCACGACTTGGCAATTAATAGCCACACTAACCTGCTTAGCACTTTACACTATACAAAGGCATGGAGGTCAGAGAGAATATTTTAAGATTGAACATCACAAAATCAGGTTGCTTCAACGTAAAGTCTTTTTTTGACACTCTTGTAGGTAATAAAGAAAGGAATTCCCTGTGGAAGAATATTTGGATTAAAATTGCATCTAAAAAGGCTCCTTTGTTTGCTTGGTGCATGCAATATGATAGGATCCTCACAATTGACGGTCTCATCAAATGAAAGAAATATTTTGGTGAACTAGTGATGTCTACACAAAAGAGACGGGGAGTTATTAACCACCTGTTTAAACATTGCCCTTGGACAACAGAATTATGGGATTTGGCTCCGTCTTGCTTTGAGATGAATTAGATCTTTCCATTGAAAGTTACACAAGCTTTGAGGCATGGTGAGAACCAGAGTGCACAAAAGTTGAAGGAAGGCGTGGCATTTAGTTCCATTTCATTTAGTCTGGTTAATTTGTTGGGAGAGAACTAGAAAACTTTTTCAGGACTCTGAGACTTCTTTGGATAGAGGGATGCTTTTTAAAGTACTTGCAAATTATTCATTAAAAAGAAAAAAAAAAACTAATAATTTAATCAGAATATATGCAAACTATTACAACAAAACAGACTCAAAAGGATGTCAATGAATAGTTAAGTCCTCAGGCGGACAGAATTATCACATTAAATTGGTTAGCCAATTTGAGACAATGTGAGTTAAATTTCACAATCCAGTTCTTACTACAATTACTTCACCATCTGTAGAAAACATAAAATCTAAAAAAATAATGAACAATCAGACTGAATCTAATAGCAGTTTAAAACTGATTACCAAAGAAGAACACGAGCAGGGTTGAGGAAGAGAGCTACCTAACGGATGATCTTCCTCCAGTGCCCTTGCGAACTAGATGCCCCACACCCTTGGGCGCAAGGGTAGATGCGTACCGCGGATGATCAGCACCATAGTCTGCAAACAAGACAAGTGGATTACGATCTTAACTCATAAATTACATAAAAGAACCCTCACATTCCACTCGAAACGAAAACCTAAAAATGAGCAAAATTACAAACGCGTATGTGTGTGTGCGCGCGCGCGTATATATCCGTATATGTACAAGCATATAGGGTATATAGCCGTGGAAATGCAGAAGAGATGATGGATTACAATGATCCGAAAGCGGATAGATGGATTTGAGAAAGGAGATTGCAGGTGAGGGCAAAGATTGGCGCCCTAATCGCCTCGAAATGGCCTGCATCGTTCTCAGTCAAGAGGGCAGAGTGAGAGAGAGGAGCGGAGGGCCTGCGAATTGAGAAAAATCGTCGACGCCGAGCGTTCTAACCTGCGCCGGGGCGTAATTCCGCAGCAGGCTTATAAAGAAGGTTTTTTGATTGCCGGGAGACCAGCGTCTTTTCCAGATCGAAATGTACAACTCTTCGTTGCGTTGGAAGTCGCATTTTAATATGGAAATTGTCTTGGGTTTATTTTGGTTGGCTTTTGGATAGCAAAATTAAAAAAAAATTAATATAAAATAATAAATGATAAATTTTGATTAAAAATTTTAGAAAATTTAAAAAAAAGTTATGATTTTTTTAGATTTTTTTATAAACCAAACACTCCAAGAAGAAATAATTTTTTTTTTGGCTTACTTTTTGGCTCTGTTTGGTACTATTAAAATTCACCTAATTTTAACTACTTTTTATATTTTCCTCCAATTAAAATTTTTCACATTTCACCTTTATGCCACATCTTTCTACTTTTATGTTACTTTTTGTCAACCAAACACCTTCATTTAATATGATTTTTATTACCTTTCAAAAAAAAAAGATTTTTTATCAAATTTTAATTTAACTCTTTTTTTAATTTATTCATATATTATTCATATTTATTAAAAATATACTTAAAATAGATGAAATCGCGATGGACTAATATTAATCATTTTCTCTAATTTTTTTAAATATGTTATAAAAATGCTAAAAAATAACCAAACAAAAAAAAATTAACAAAATACATTAAATGGAAAATAGTAAAAAAAAAAAAATTCACTACTCTCTGATTTACCAAACCAAGCCTCTATACCTTGTCCCTCATTTGAATAACTAAATATGCGTGAGGGCAGTCAAAAGCTAATTTTTTTTTTTTATAACTTATTTTCATCTTATATGAATTTTCATGAAATTTTATTTTTTTTTCTTTGGTAGTTTTTATTAGCATTAATCGCATTTATAAAAAATTACAAAAATTAAAAAATTCACATCTAAATTTTTTATATTTTTATTAAACAAGCATGAATTTTATTATTTTTATTTGTATTTTTTATTATAAAATTCAAAATTTTAAATAAATATATTGAAATTTTAAACTTCATAGTACTAACAAGCAACGGGTATGACATATATAATAGATAATAGATTTGCAATAATAAGTAAAAGATGCTCAATTTTTTTAGCACATCCTAATTAGACTATTCTTATATTTCGATTATTATTCTTAACTTATAAAGTAAAATCAATAAAAATATTTTTGTAATTTTAAATTTAATTGAACTAATATCGAGTTTTAATTTTATTTCCCACCTCATTCCACTAAGATAGAATTGGATCGAATTCTACATAAATCGGCCCATTACTAGACTTATTTCAAAATAGCACACATTGTACCTTTCCCTTTATCTAGAAAGAGGTGTAGATTAATCTCTCAATCTTTCAAATTAGACAAGAAAACAAATGTGGTACAAATTATTGAGTCCTCTATTTTCAATACATACCTTACAATGTAAATTGTAAAAATGTAAAGTTTCAATAACATGTAGTCAATATTTAAGAATACTTTTTTTTTTTTTTTGGACAAAATCAAAAGAATAAGCTTGCCTCTCTCCTCTCAGCATTCACGATAGGTTTGTATTTATGGAATTAATTAATAAATTTTGTATTATTTATTCAAAGAAAATTGTTCAAACATAAATCGTTTAGTTTTGATATAAATTTTACCATGTATTTGAGTAGCTTAACATGATATCTTCTAATAGATTTGAAATTACTTTAAACAAATTGTCATTTGGAATTTTTCATAGTGTGCCTCTTAATATTTTAATAAATAATGGCTCGACTATTTTAAAATTAATTATCAAAAATCTTTTTTATAAATATTGTACAAAGTAACTAACTCTTGCACTCCCCCCCCCCAAAAAAAGAAAAAAACTAACTCCTGCTATATTTTAATACAATCTAATATCAACAACATTTATTTGAAATCCACAATTGTACAAACAGAGCCTCATTGTCTTTGATGGAATTGGGAGAGAGAAATTTTTGTATACATTTTGACAGTTTTAAGGCAAGCAAGCATAGCTGGGGAGGGGGAACCATCACAAGGAGAATAGATGGGACCAACCAGTCAACCACCAGGAAAAGCATCGCTGTATGAACAGAAATGGCAAAAGCAGATACAAAATATACAGCTATAGACACACAGAATTAGCATTAAACAAACTGTGAATTGAATGTGAATAAAGTTAAATTAAGGTCATGTAATGGGTAAGCTCTCATAGTTCTTGGGTATAAATAGCTTTCCTCATTTTGTACATGGAGTATATAATCCTCTAGCGCTGAAATTAAGTTGAGCCAAATTTTGAATTACTCGAACTCAACTCCAACTATTAGTGCTCAACTATTAGTTTGGAGTTTCAACTCAAGCTTTAGGATGTACTCAAATTTGGCTCAACAAAGAAAGACTTGAGTTTCAAACTTAGTTGCGAGTAACTCGACTAACCAAAGCGACATTGTTAAGCTAAACCAAAATGATGTTATTTTGGTAAAATAATAATAATAAAAATATATATATTATTTTATTAAGACAGCTCGCAAAGCTTTTGATAACTCAAATTCGAACCAATTCACAAATTAAGCTCGAATTCAGCTCGTTAAGGCCACGAATTGAGTTCAAGCCGAACTAGCCTAGCTCGATCTAAGGCCAATCTATGCTCTTACTATAGCTCCACAAATCATTCTTTTGCTCTTTCCAGCTTCTATAATATACAACAACAATCCCACATCAATGCTGAAGGGGTTAAAGGAAAGAAAAATGCTGCACAAATAAAGAAGCTACCCTAAACTTCAACCCTCATCAAGGTGGCCCGCAATTTTAGAAAATGATGACACTGGCACATCGACCTAGTAAGAAATTATATAGAAGTTCTGCATGATCAGAATTTTCCCAAGGGAAATGTCTATTATAGCTTGAAAGTTAACTCGGAAATAAGCAAAAATGAACAAAACTTGCAATTGAAGCAATGCACTAGTGAAAACAGTGAAAGTAACATTAACTTTCTAATGGTCTACAAGAAGCTAATAAAATTAGCACCTACTTCAACACACCAAAAAAAAACCCTGCTTTATTACACATTGTCAAGTACAAATTGCTGCCCCATTTCTGTTCCACGTGATTATTGCTCTCTGCTGGCCTAACTTATTTTTGCTACAGTATATATATACCAGCACATGAATTCCCCAATTGCACTGAAATGGGTGAAATTATCTCCTAACCACTTAAAGCTTGAAACTGTTTCCACTTACAGGGTTTTGATCAGACAGCATACCGCATACCTCTCTCTCCCCCTTTCTCTATCTCTCTTCCTTATGCCGACTGAAGCAGTCTCAGGGGCCGGTTCATTTTGAGGATAGTGCTCTGCTCTTCTTGCTTGTATACTTAAGGTTTCTCAGGCTTGCCGTCTAATTCAAAAATCAGGTATGCCACTCGATCTATTAGAGTACTCGGACACCAACTTAAGAAACATGGAAGACCTATCCTCTAATAATCTTGCTGGAGAATCAAACTCAGCAACTCGACCTGCAAAACAGTCCAAAAACAAGTTTGATGAGCCCTTTTTTGTTATGTGCAGAAGCACACAATACAGGCCAAGTCCAGCAGGAGTTTCATGATAATTAACTATGTAATCATTAAAAAACAAATTAGAATAAAAGACTCCATTTTAATGTTCTACAAGAAATAATAAAAGTTGGCATCACAAAATTACAGAGCAAAATATAATAAATTTTGGATATGTCAATTCCCAACTTATTGTAATTGGTTTTCAAATCCCCCAAATATCTATTAAAAACAAAATGAAGCACAACGCATAAATTCTTAACATTGAAAAGTCAATAAAAACTGGAAGATAAAACCTTAACGCAACGTGACCTCTGACTTCAATACAGAGAATTCAGAGAGAGAGAGAGAGAGAGAGAGAGAGAGAGATGAAAATCAATATAAAGGTTGACTATACAAACCACCTTGGACTTGTGGAAACATTTGTTAATTAATGCAATCGCACAAGTTGAGCAATAACTTGTTCAGAATGATGCCACGGCCTTCCATCAGTTTCCTCAATTAAAGTGATCCAAAGAGAATTAATCCTTGCTTTTTTGGATTAAAAACTTGTCATTGTATTCACGCTCAAATTGAGAAATAAAAAGTAGAACTGTAGTAATTTACAGAGTAACACACCAAACCTAATACTTCAATTTAGAAGACCAACAACTCTCTCAAACACATATTGTACAATCTAAAAGTGACCTCTTAATCAAAATATGCATACCACCTATTTCGCAAGGATGAAGACTAGGTACTCTTGGACGGCAATTATCTTGATGAGTTGCTATCATCTCAAGAGCATAAAAAATTATGGCAAGTCTTGGATAAATTGATTTCACACAAGTACAATGTGGTTAATTGGCATCGCATGTATAAAGAAGATGTGGAGTCAGTAAATCACATATTCAATATAAGATATCTAAAAGGTTGCCAGGGCTGATTTTGACCTTTTCTGGAGGTCTCAGGCCTTTCTTCCTGGCAGAGCTTATGCAAAGTTGAGAGGAGGTGCACGGAACAGGGGAAAGGCAAGGCTAGTAGCTCCATTGTGCTTGATGTGGGGTGTCTGAAGGTATAGTTACTTTGCATGGTGAGATGTTGTAATAGTACAATTTGGTGCCTCTATGATAACTGTACTAGCATTGGTCAGTATAAAAGAGCATGTATGATTGTACAAATGATGTATGAATTCTAACGACGTGTAAACAAATGGAGGAGTTGTCTTAGCAGGAGAACATAACCAGAAATCTTTTGTCTCTTTTGTAAAATGGGCTTTGCATATTATGAATTTAACTAAGCATAGCCAGGGCCGTATCTAAAAGTTTGGGGGCCTTAGACAAAACTTTTTAGGGAGATATAAATAAAAATACCCCCCCAAAAAAAAGTTATGGAACCATAGAACCTGATATGTCAAAATTGCACAAGTATTATCTTTATTTATATTTTTTCCTTTCTTTGATCTACAAAGCAATTGAATGATTATGATATGTAGAATGAATGAGTTGATAACTTTAAATATCACATATGAAGATAAGGAGAAATGTCACATATGAAGATAAGGATTGAATTTGGATCTAGATTATCAAAATGATTGAATGATGATAATTGAATAGATATCATATTTTCAAGTTTGTCTAATGGATAAGAATAAAATTAATAAGATAATAATAATACATTTATGAAGATTGTTCCGGTGGTGTATAAAAATAAAATTAATAAAATAATAACAATATAATTATGAAGATAGAGTTGAAGGAAGTTAAAAAGTCTTTTTGGTGTATATCAAATTTAATAAGATAATTATGAATGCATAGATAGAGTTCTAGGAAGTTCAAAAGTTAAAATAAAATTTTAAATAAAATTGAAAAATAATAATAAATACATTAAGAAAATTTTGATTGATTTAAATATTATTTAATTTTTTATTATTAATAAAAATTTTTTAAAATGGGGGCCTTCTCTCTTTGTGGAGCCCTAGACGACCGGCTCATTTGAGCTAAGGTTGCCACAGCCCTGAGCATAGCTTACTTTGTTTTAAACAGGTAACCTGTATATGTAAAAGGTATCTTCCCTTTTGAAGCCATTCACTAATTTAATTTACTATTATTTGTCCCCCCCCCCCCCCAAAAAAAAGAAAAAAGGAAATACAACTCCTGCAATACAAATGAAATTTTTTTTAAGTGAAATGACAAATTTTTGGGAACTCACAAAAATTAATGACATTGTCAAATGCATCAACACTAAAAATTTCTATTAAACTGAAGAAATAGGAATAGAGTATTATTGTACCCACCATCACTGAGGACCAGAACTAGATCGCTGTCAATAACTGTAGGGATGCGATGAGCAATTGTGCACACGGTGCAGTCTCTAAACTCTGTGCGGATGATCTTCTGGATAAGATTATCTGTGGCTGAATCAACTGAAGCAGTTGCTTCATCCAGAACCAAAATTCTAGCCTGCTTTAGTAAAGCCCGGCCCAGTGAAACGAGTTGCCGCTGCCCAACACTCCAATTATCTCCACTCTCTAGAACTATAAATTACAGACAAATATAACTTACAGGTTAGTCTTGAATAATGCTAAAAGAAAAGCTTCCAGATGTAATATTAATAGAGCTTAAATTTAGTGCTCAAATATTTAGCATAGTTACCAGGTGAATCAAGTTTTTGCTCTTTTTGGCGAACTATCTCCCCTAGCTGAGATTTATCAAGTGCCTGTGCCAAACCGAAAAGCATTATTAAGAAGATAAATGTGATAATAGGACATATACTACATAGGTCTGTACTGGTAATCACCACAAACTCAAAACATTGAAATGAAAAAAAAAAAATCTGAGAAAACACTTGAAACCGAATTTTGGTAAGAATTATAGAAGTAGCTAAGAGATCAAAAACACATTTGACACAAAGAAGCAATTCAAGTTATAAAAATGGAACCACTAGTGATTTCAGAATAATTTAAAATCACTTTGGCTCTGCACTATATCTATGATATTTTTTTTATTACACAAATTGATTGTATTGAATCGGTTATAACTTTAAGATTTTCATTTTCCAAAATAGACAAATTTTTTAGTGCGCAAACATACAACTAAAAGAAGAAATAAAAGGCCAAGCAAGTTGTCTTTGACCTGCCAAATTTCTTGATCTGAGTGCTCTTCTAGGGGATCAAGGTTGCCCCTAATGGTCCCGTCAAATAAGGTAGGATCTTGGGGTATGATACTCAAACGGCTACGAAGGTCATGAAGACCAATTGTTAATATATCAATGTTGTCTATGATAATTCTGCCATCTTCGGGTTCAATCAATCTGAACAATGCCTGGATCAAAGTAGATTTGCCACTTCCCGTACGCCCAACAATTCCAATCTTCTTCCCACCAGGAAATGTGCAGGTTACGCCATGAAGCACTACAGGAAGATTCTCCTTGTATCGAACCTTTAGAAAACAATATATGCATCATATTAATGTTTTCCCCCCCCCTATCTCGTAGATAATCATCAAAATAATTTGCAATAAAAGCTGTAGTACTTGAGAGTTGGCTGAGTTAGCCGTTACTTGTTTCCTAAAATTAGTTAATATAACTAGATCAGGTAACAAGAATTCAAGCTTTCTTTCAAGGGCAGATGAACCCATGGGGGAAGAACTTAGTTAGTCGAAAGAGAGTTTTTAAACCTCAGACACCATGCTGATATGAAAGCACAAAAGTCCCCTGAATAAGGATGGCAAAATTACCCATCACTAGCAAGTAGCATTACCTGCCCTGTTTGAAGTAGGTATGAGGATACTATTTGCAGGGACAGGCACAAAGACTTCAAAGAATCCCTGAATGGGTACAGGACTTAAAGCAAGTGTCCCCACCTTGCTGTTACCCGTAAACATTCCCATCTATATATTAATTAATACTCTCTATGCATATTATATAGAAATATAAGTTAATATATAATATTATTTGATTTTAAAATATGTAATAATTTTTATTTTGCATAAACATTAGATAACATTGTTTAGATTTAATAATCTTTATTTTTATACATAAAAACTTGATTTTTTTAAATTTAGCAAGGGGCTGGGACAGCGATTGGGGAAGGATTTCATCCCACGGGGGGATGGGTATTATTAAATGGGGGAGTGCAAAAAGGTCCGTTCCTCAAACCCACCCATTCGACTTTCCTTCCCCCGAATTGCTGAATGACATTGGATTTCTCCATGCTTGCTACATAAGCTTTACAAGACTTCTATTCCGTCCATGAATAACTACCATTTATCACTTTTCAGACCCAAAACAGGGAAAGCATGAGAACTATGAAACACAAGACAACACCCCAACCAAAAGATCCCCATCACTCACTATGATGAAGAGTGATACCAACAGCTGTCTGCACATCTTAAAGACATGCACTTATTGCTCTAGGACTAGAAAAAATATTGTATTTGTACTTTCTACAAAAACGTTGAGATGGAGCAGATATGAGACTACCACAACGCTGACCACAGCATAGTGTAGAAGCCTTACGCATGAGTAAGGCTTTAGCACAATGCTGTTACGTCACCATCCTCTAGTAGGAGAAAGGATACACTTTCTAACATTAGATAAAAACAATGCAATTAATCCACAGACCATTCTTGATATAAATTGATGCAGGAGGTCAGTTTTCAATGCTTGATATAAATTGATGATTTCATGATTAGAATAAATAATACATCATATATCACCAAGGAGTGAACCACATTGCACAATAAATTTGTGGTCCCAAGAACCAAAAAAAAAAATAATAAATAGATAAACAATGAGTAAAGAAGTCATCCAACAAACATTAACTTGATTGGGCAATTCCTGAATTAATGCTTGACAACTTATATCTGGAAGAATGACAACAAAAGGAAAAGGTAGAACTGCTTACCTTTAAATCAATGAGTTCAATTGTTCCATTCTCTGGCCACGACAATGGTGGGCAAGAATCCTCAATATTTGGTGGGGCTTCACTCGGGATTTTGCAGTACTGATGAATCCTTTCTATAGAAATAATTTTGTTTTCAAGCTTGCAAAAGCTAAGTATCCATCGCGATAGCCGTGCATTCAAGTTAAGGCCATATGTCACAGCTAGGCCTGCCATGCCTTCATAGGAGAAACACATTTGATCAGAAACAGCAGAGTAACTGAGATATTGTATAATTCATAAGTCCTAGATTTTGTTCCCTTTTGTGTTTCGCTTCTAACTTCATAAGCCAAATGGATTTCCAAGTAATTTTTAACATGCTCCAAGATGACTTCTGGAACTTATCTCTACAATGGGTCTACCAATCCAATTGTTAAAAGAAGCTCAAACATGTAGCAAAGGACAAGCTTGCACTAAATTAGCAATTTCCAACATATAAATCTGTTGATTATTTCTGGACAAAACAATCCCACTTAATTTCTACTTCAGGTTAACAATCCACAAAGCAAAAAACCATATTGTAACAGAAATTAACTCCATTTAAAATTTTTATTTATTTATCTTTCTGCTTCTTTTCGTATTATTTTCTCGTGCCTAAATTGGTATCAATTTAAAAATAGGGAGCATGCAATACCACTTTTCCTGATGATTGACAGATGACACACTGAATTTATTGTCTTATTAACAATACAACACAAAGATCATGTAAAATTACTTGGAAGAATAAGTAGCAACGTTCTTTAGTGGAATAATATGCATACTTACTAGGATCTATACTTCCATGAGGGAAGCTCACAAGTAAAACCATGCAGAAAGCAAAGACAAAAGTTGAGAGCAACTCCATCCGTAAGCAAAGCCACTCAATGGCTGCAAGACTGCAGAAGAATGGGCGAGCAAAACAATCAAGAAGGTATAAGTTCCTTTTCATGAACCGCTTTTCTTGCCCAAATCCTCTTATTGTGGATGCTCCAGCAATTGACTCACCAAAAAGATTAATGATTGGAGATTTCTGAATGCTAACAATGCGAACCAGTTCTCGTGATGAAGCCATGTAGTATTTCTGCAATCATGTATCAAAATTTAATCAGGTGATATACATTCATGGTACAACTGAAAAATGACAGCAACAGCGGTGGCAGCACTCTGCGAAAGGATACCACCAATTCAGGAACCATACGCCTTTTAGCAGCTAGATTGGAAGTTCTGAACCCACAAATTAGCACAAGAGGTTGAAAGGATTAAATAAAAAGATTATGGCTAATTACAAGATGACACTTCCCCTCTAACAATCAACAGAAACAAAACCTCCATGCAAGCATACTCGTTAATAATTTGAGACTGGTAAAGATAAGAAATGTCGGTTTTACTGTTTTGCAAAATTGTAGCGATAACTCCAAAGTAGTTTATGAGGGGCAGGAGCACAGATAATGTAAATAAAGTTTTAGTACAATTACTCAGTTCAAATTTTCAGTTTCAGTTCAGTTTTGTTCACCTCTAAACATATTTCTATCCCAAAACAAAAACAAATAACAGCCAGTTGATAAATGAGGCATTTCTTGAAATAAATCATTACAGTTTAATTTCTTAGATGACGTTAAACTTGCAGCATGTATAACTGTAAAATTTATCAATATATAATTTCAGGTTTTAGTGCCTTTTATCAATAGGTTACCTTTGCTTATGGAAGAAAAATAACGGTACAAAAGAACCAGAAATAGAATAATACTAGTAACAATTCAACAGCAATGCATACAAGATTTAGTTTTCTGAACTGATAGGAGAAAACGACCAAAAAGATGTTAACACTTGTCAGGAATCAAGAAAAGCACACAAATTTGGGTTTTACAAAGCTAATTAAGAAAAATACTCCAACTAGAGCAATGAATGAATTCCAGAGTCAATAGTTCCAGTGGCATTTCGACTTTTCCAAAATTTGCAGCATACATTCTGTGCTGACAATTTCAAACTGAAGTTCTTTAGATTACAAATTAAAGGCAGAATTTTATCAATCACCTGCATCCATAAGCAAGCAATGGCCATGGGGACAACAAGGAGCAAGATTTGCCAGGTAACTTTTGTCATCACACCAACAATACCAAGAAGCTGAATTGTTGTTGAAGCGAACCCACCAAGCCTAAAAGGAATATCAAGATCGACAACACTTTGATCAACAGACACCTGATTAGTTAAAAACAATTTATTACGTTGAATTACATCAAATAATATAAAGGAGAAAATATAAGAAAGAAAAGATCATAACAAACTCTGATGACCTGAACTGATCATGGAAGTTGAAGTAGACAAATCTATCAGCAAGAACATATAACTTACACGATTCAGGATCCTTCCAGCTGGAGTGGAGTCAAAGAAGGACATGGGAGCTCGAAACACGTTTATAAGCATTTTTAGAAACAACTTTTGTGCAGCTGCTAGACCAAATGTGGCTACAAGTACAGCCCGCACAAATATAAACCAAGAGCTTCCAAAAGCAAGAGCCATATAAACAACAAGGAGGGCCATACTACTTGTTCTAGGTTGGTCCCCGGGAGTTTGTGGATTTGCCCAAGCCATCCACCAATTACTAGCTATTTGAAGCACCTGAAATAATGTTTGTGCAAGAATAATGAGTGGGATCAACAAGCCTTTGTATGCTGCAGACATGTATGACAGGTACACTTTCATGCTAACTCTTCCTCTCTCCCTCTCCTCTTCCTGAACAAGCTGCTTTTTCTTTGAACGTTTTCCTTTCTTTTTCTCTTTAATTACTTTCTGGTCTGAAGCTGATGTACCCTCCTGCACTTCCTTTGCCAAACTTTCAATATTATTTCCCACTGAATCACATCTTTTACTCAGCAAAACAGACCCACCATGAGGATTGTTTTCATCTGAATCTTCAGATGAGTAACTGGGAATATCCATAGATTCAATTGCTTCATGGTGAGCTGAAACCAAAGTTTTAAAATCAGTTCCTGCCTGCAAAAGATCGTCATATTTCCCAGCCTGAATAATATGACCTTCCTTAAAAACCTGAAAAATGGAAGATGAACATTGAGAAAGAATCATTCTGCAATGCATATGCTCACTCTCTAACACTTCAAGCTAAAAAGTAGAAAATTGAAAGTTCCATACTGAGTTACGTAACGGTTACGTTGAGCTTTAGAGGGTCAAGTTGGAAGAAAATAAAGTGGTTCAAATTATAACAGATGTTGCCATCACTAATTAAACCAAGTTCAGAGGATAGTACAAAAAGCTAAACAGGAAAACACCTCAACCATTATTTTCATCTGGTGCATCTAATCTCAAGCAATACAATTTATATTGACCATCCTATTGGACAAAATATAAAACGATAAAAAGTGAAAGTTAAAGGTTTAATGAAGGTTGAAACTTGAAATATTACTGAAATTTTAAGTCACGGCACCAAGTGAAATTTTGAAGTGAAAAGTTTCACCCTCGGACTAAGTATAAAATTCCAAAAGATTTGATACACTAAGATTGTCTTCTATAAACTTCAAATAAGCAGAATCATTTTGACCTCTACAAGAGCAAAATGTCCAAATTCAGTAGTATTTCTTGCTTCTATATATTGCATCTACATAGGAGAAAAATGAGGATATTGCTCTGCATCTTAGTGTAGTTTCCATAACTATAATCATGCATTTTCGTGCTATTACATTTCCTTAACATTTCGGTTGTCTTGAGTTCAGAGATTAAGAACGTCGCTGTACGTATTTCTAGAAGCTCTGCTGATTTATTTTTCTTTCTTTGCTATTACAGGACATACTAAAATTTGATTAAAATTTCCATCAGAATGATAGCACCCATTTTATATTGCATAGGATCAAGAAAGCGCAGGAATCTCCGGCCATCTGTGCATGCATGTGTGCTCACATGGAAATTCTCAAGTTCGTAATATAAACATAGTCTTAAACCTGTATCACATTATAATATTTTGCACTTGATCTGCTTACCATCCAGAACTTAACAAGGCAGAAAGTTAAATTAGGACGATTGTCCATAAGTGAAAAATTGAGCACTCGGTATGGAACAGACCCAATAAAGGAAATACAGACATGCCGCTTCAAATTAATGGACATAAAAAAAACCAACAGATACCCTAAAAATCCTCCCCCCCAGAAAAAAATAATAATAAGTAATTTAATTAAAACAAGAAACTTGCTAATTCAGTGTTCAGACATATTACAACAAGCTCATGTCAGAGCAACATTTCCGCCATAAACCGCATAAAGAAGTAGAATGAAAAGATGATTCCATACCAGTATCAAATCAGCAGCAGGCAAGAATTCAACTTGATGGGTTACAAAAATTACAGTCTTAGTGGCTAGCGCTGTCATTATGTATTCCTGCAGTTCCATATTACATGCTTAGACGCAAACTCCATTTCTTTTGACTGAAAAAGTTATTTTTTTTTTAAATTTATTTTTTAAGTAGAAGTGGATGATACAATAAACAATACTGACCTTAAATAATTCTGACCCAGTGTGTGCATCAACAGCGCTGAAGGGATCATCGAGTAAATAAATGTCTGCATCTTGATAAAGCGCCCTGGCAAGCTGCACACGCTGCTTCTGGCCACCACTCAAATTTATGCCTCTATCACCAATGATGGTTTGGTCTCCATGTGAGAAAAGTTCCAGATCCTTTTTCAGTGAACAAGCATGGATAACATTCTTGTACTTTGCCTTATCCATTGGGCTACCAAAAAGTATATTTTCTTCTATATTTCCCGATTGTATCCAAGCTGATTGAGAGACATACGCAGCAGAACCACATACTCTAACCTACGTAGACACACATAAATTATGTTGTGAACTAGTCCCAAAAGAAAAAGGACCTGAAAATGCCAATGAAAAAAAAAAAGGAACTAGAGACAGAAAAGAGAAGTTACAGCCAAAATCTATAGACTTACTTCGCCAGAGACTTTTGGAATCTCACCAAGAATGCAAGAAAGGAAGCTCGACTTCCCAGAACCAACCATGCCGCAGACAGCCACGCGCATACCCATCTCTACCTTCATCTGGATGCCCGACAATGTTGGCTTTGGAGAAGAAGGATCCCAGCAGAACTGAGCATCCTTAATTTCTATTGCTACATCCGTGAAGCCTCGTGGCAGAAGTATGGTTGCATCCCCCTGCAACTCTTCCTCTTGCAGGAATCCGGCAATCCTGTCAAGAGACACTTTTGTCTGAGCCATCATAGACACGAGGTCAGGGAAATTCCTAAGCGGTTCTTGGAGGATCCTGAAAGTAGCAAGAGCAGAAAGAACGCCCCCTGCTGTAAGCTGACCACCCAACAATATGGAAGTACCAAAAGTCACAGCCGAAACGAAAATAGGAGAGCTCCAAAAAACGAATGTAATAAAAGCCTGAGAGTAAAGTGCTTTCCGGAGCCACTTAAATTCCACATTTCGCATCTCCTCTAGCTTCAATCTGTACCTGTCCTCCCAAGCTTGCAGCTTCAGAATCCTCATATTCCTAAGACACTCAGAAGTCTTCCTCATCCTATCATCCTTTGCAGCCATTAACTTGTCTTGATAGTCTTCCTGTACCCTGGCCAATGGGATAGTTACGATGATGGAGATAATGGTTGCAATCAAGGTTGCAACAGAAGCAATCCCAACATTCTTATACAGAATGGCAAGGGCAAGAATGATTTGCAAAGGAAGCATCCAAATGTCATGAAGGTACCAAGAGAAGTCTCCCACTCTCTGAACATCAACCGCCATATAGTTAACAATCTCCCCACTGGTGTGACTTTGCTTGGCCAAGCTCGAGAGCCGGAGTCCCTTGCGATACACCATTGCTGTTAGAGCTGACCTCACGTGCATGCCCAAAATGTCGACCCCAAGATACCACTGCCGAGTTGTTAAAGTCTCCACAAACTTTGCTGTGAAGAATATTCCAGCCAGAATGTAACCTTCATGAGGGAAAGTCTCATTTCCCCCCAAGTAATCAACAAAGTAGCTAATCATGTACGGACCCACATAAGAAACAAGAGTATTCAAGCCTGCAAAAATGGCATTACGGGCAGCCTCCTTCCAGAAAGACTTGAGAATAGCCCAAGCTAAAGAAGGCTGCTTCAGAGGATTTTCAGCCCTCAACTTCTCCCAGTTGGCATTTAAAATTTTAAAATTGGTCTTAGAACGATCTTTCGGTGCAAGAAGTGGAATATCCTTCAGCTCAAGGGGTCTCTTTGCACCAATTGAAAGAAGTGGGTTCAACCAGGAAAGTGTGGCCAAACTAAAGAACCCAGCTTCACTATAAGGGGTGACCTTAAGACAGCCCGCTTCTTCTTCAAGCAGCAATGGCTCTTGAAGATCGGAGTTCCGACATACTTGTATACCAGTGACACCTCTAATAGCAACAAAACAGAGGAAAGCGATGGCCGGGGTAGCAGCCAAGTTCGCCAAAACATGAGAACTCAAGTGTTTTGAACCTTCTACTAGAAATTCTCTCCCATCAGTATACAAAGTACACAAACAAATCACAAACGACACAACCCACCACGACCTCAACCAAAAAGGGTATTTCTCAGATACCTTGAATTTACAATGCAGGGCTGAAAAGCTCAGCACAAACCAAGCTAAACCCTGAGATGCAGGCAATATCAGACGGGTCCAATCAGTACCCTTCCCGTGGGAAGCATTTGTTATTAAACCCACACCATCAAAACCTAAAACCAGTACTTGCAGAAACAACACATAGAAGCAACAGAAAACAGAAGCTTTGTACCTAGTACCAATTTCAATTCTCCGAATTTCACCATCAGCACTGTGTCCTCCCACTGGGCCTGAATTAGCATTTGAATCATCCTTAAAGATCCGAATTCGACCAAAACACAAGGAAATCCGTTGCACCGACACAATGAAGAGAAAAACGAGGAACAATGTCAAGTTTATGCAAATTGATGCTAGCTCCAAGGTGGGCAAATCCTTAACCGCCCCCAAAAGATAGTTTCTGGCCGGAGACAGCACAACAGGCAGTGACCATAAATCAGAGATTTCACCGGCCAAGAGGTTTAGACCCATAATAGAAATCAATCTTTAGGGGAAGAAAGTGATTGAAATGGGCGAGTCGGTGCAGTGTATGAATGTTGTTCAGGCAAGAGCGATCGAATCGCAAGATGGGCATTTCATCGTATGATTGGTAATCAAAGTTTTATTATATGTTGAATGCGCAAGAATGATGACAAGTCGCAGAGACGAAACAAACAGGTGTTCCTCCGGAGAGAATCTGCAAACACAAAGCACATGAAAACAAATGGATTTTTATCATCAAATGCAGCACGTAACAAGACGCGAGAGAGAGGGAGAGAGAGTCGTAGACAAAAACAACAGAAAGAACGTTTTCCTTTTTTTCTCTACCCCCTCTCCCTGCGATCTCTCTCTCTCTCTCTATGTTATCTACACAGAACAGAAAGGGACAAACCGTGTAAAATTGAAATCTGACGCAAACCCATTAAGAGAAAATCCAAAAGAAACTGACCCGGATAATTGTAATTTTCTTGGAAAATCGTAAAGCAAGCCGGCGAAGATTGCCGAGGGAATTCTGCAAGAGACACAGTAGCAGCATAAGCTGCTTTTAGATAGAGAAAACCTGAATAACACCCACTGCACTACCATTTGAAGAAATTATGGACCTTAAAAGTGATGTGTGAGCCGGAGGATTTTAGAGAGGGAGAAAGGAAAGAAAAAGATCCGCCCTTTCCCAACATTACTTTCATTGCATGTATTTTAATACAAAATTACATACTTTATAAAAATAAAATAAAAAATATATGCCTTATAAAAATAAATTAAAAAACATATATATATATAGATCATATCTTAAAATTCTCTGGACTCTACCTTGCGTGTAAATATATATATATATATATACATATGTGGTCGGTTTTGGTTATGCTGCCATGTGAGAGTTGCTTTGCTGAATAGAAGCTAAGCTGCTAAGAGCATTTTGCTAGAGACGAGTGTTGATGATAAAAAATTCAATTAATTCATGAGATTGATCAACCCTTTTGCCTTTATATATAGGAACAAATGTCATTAAACAAGAGAGAGAGAGAGAGAGACAGAGAGAGAAAAAGTATTTTCAGAGATAGAATAAGAGGAACCAGGAATATTTTAAGTGATCAAAGAATATTACGGTCACATATGTGGGTGTAACGAACTGATGAGACCACAGGGCAGATCTGGGAATGTATACGAAAGGAATTAATTAATTGATATACGGAAGAGAGAGGAGCTTCCTGGGAATTAAAAATTACAAACTCTTGGGTGTGTGTGTACATATATTTTGCGTTAAAAATATTTGGGTATGTTTTCGCTCTTTTAAAAAATAGACATGGGCTATAATAAATTCTACCCTTTTTGACTGAACTAGGATTTTAATAACTTTCCTAGCTTATTTTATTTTCATAAACTAGTTAAAATTATATA
The DNA here is from genome assembly GCA_019916065.1 of Vitellaria paradoxa. Lineage (NCBI taxonomy): Eukaryota > Viridiplantae > Streptophyta > Magnoliopsida > Ericales > Sapotaceae > Vitellaria > Vitellaria paradoxa. The sequence goes on along the minus strand of CM034243.1, from coordinate 11,195,886 downwards.
GGTGCATTCTGAGCGATAAAAAATGAGATAATTTGTGAGTTTATAATTCATACAATGAAATAAAAATGAATAATTATTAAAAAATTTTAAAATTTTTTAATAATTTTTAATAAATTAAACGTACCGTTATGTCTTAGCAAAATGAAGTTGAGTTGAAAAAAAGAAAAATAATAAATGAAAAAAATACCTTCCAAACAAGTGAAACTCGAGACAGGATATTGGTGCTGGGAGGGGATGGGTCGGTTTTCTTTGTAGTGTTATGGGGGGTAGGGATGGTGGAATTGTGACGTGAAGATGAGTGAGATGGCATGATTGTAAGCTTTATGCGTTATTGTATTGCTTTTTAGCTATCGGTGCGGACAACAATTTTAACCGATCCACCTACCCAAAAAAAAAAAAGAAAAAAAAAACAATTTTAACCGATCCCACGTATGCTTAACCCGTCTCGAATCGACAAATATGGATATTTATAAATTATATAAAAAAAAGAAAATTAATATATAAAAATAAAATATCTATTAAGTTTGAGAATAGTACATGCAGTGCACTCAATCATTGTTACTCGAACCTATTCTTATTATAGGATATTTGTTTTGTATTATTTAATTATTACCTTAATTATTTGTCAATTATTCTTTTATTTGGTATATAGTGGGTATTACCTAATTACTTGTTTAAATTACTCGATTAACGACTCAAATTATTAAATATCTAAATTTATTATCCAATTAATCGTCTCATATCTGAATTATATGAATACCTGATTACTCGATAAATATATGATTAACCAATGAGTTAGGGGATAATAATCAACTAAAAATACTCGTTATGTAGCTGCCTTGTTCGAATATTTTTTTTTCACTTAACATATTTGAAAATAGTAGAGATAATACCTGACAGACTGACCCTTATTCGACCTATTACCATCCCTAACTATAGGTCTATGGCAAAACATTAATGAACCATTTGGGAAGTTAAAATATATATATATATATATATATTTTGCTTTTTTAATTTTTTTATGAATTATTAAAATTATTCTACAATATTAGATCATTTATTAAATTATAAAAAACAAATATATCAAATAAAATAAAAACTAAAAAGTTAGCTCATGCTAAACACAAACAATGTTAACTTTTGAACTCCTGCCTTAAAATAAATTTGGCTTATTTTTTCTTTTTCCAAACTACATCTAAACACGACACAAGAATATAATTTAAATACAACATGATATAAAAATATTAATTTAAATTTTAAAATAAATTAATTATTTAATATATTTACTAAATTTTAAAATATTTAAATATAAATACAAATTAACACGATTATGTATAGGGGCGGATCCAGAATTTTCAGTCAGGGGAGCACCGGGTATCTAAGACGGGAATAACAAGTTATCTTCGGACTAAGAGTAGGAGAGAAATAGTATCGCTTTTAGGGAGAGATAAAATTATTCTTGAACATTAAACCATTGATTATGCTTTTTTCAATTTAATGGTTTAACTAGTTATTTTAACAGTATCTGAGATTTAATAAGATATCTATCATTACTTAAAAAAATATAATTATTATTAAGTTTTTATTGTTTATAGAATTTATTATGTTATATATTATATTTTTTGATATTATGCACAAAAATATTGAATAGTGTAATAGGACAATATATTTTATTTCAAAAAAATATTTGGATTTAATTTTTATAAACTCTTTTTATGTTGAAAATTTTTGAATTTATCTTAATTTTTAAATAAGACCAATATAACCTAATTTTGAATTCATTTATTTTTCAATTAAAGGTAAAATATCAAGGGTATTTTTGTAATTTAATATCAAAAATTCAGGGGTCACTTGCCCCTCTTGCCCTTGCCCTAACGTGGCTCCGCCACTGATTATGTATTCGAGTAGTCCTGTCAATGCGAATTACGACTCTTTAATATTTTTTTTTTATGTTTAATTAGTGGAGATGTTGCATGCATTAGATTGAAGTAATTATTTTGATTTTGGGCAACTAGGGGTTGACGTAATTAAGCGAATTTAAAACTCTTGATAACACTAGGATACAGCTGGCCATTATATTATATACATATACTAGTAAACATCCCGCTTAAGGTTTTTGTAATCTATTGTTAAAAAATTAAGTATTTTAATTATCGTAACTTTTAATATTTAATTAATAAGTAAATTTAAATAATATTAAATTATCATAGTACTTTATTAACATGTATTTTGAGTTTTTTTCTATGCTTTTTATTTTCTTTTTTTTAGATACAAAATGTTATTTTTATATTAAAAATTTTAATGATTAGTAGCAATTTGACACATATTTATTTCTTTTGTACTTTGTCTTTTGTTTGCAGAGTTAACATGTTTTATAGTCCATTTGGATGGGGTGAAATAGGAAGAAAATAAGAAAAAAATTTCTAAAATCTGTCACTTGTTTGTGAGTTTTTCTATCAAAGAAAAGAAAAGAAAGGAAATGTGAAGAAAAATGAGTGTTGAAAATTTAAAAATTTCCTCCTCTCAATAGTGGGAAAAAATAAAGAGAAGAGAAAAGTTCATTAATGGAACTTTCAAAATGACAAATCTACGTATAAACCAAAAAATAAGAAAAATAAAATTATAAGTATATCTTAACACTAAATAAATTAACAACACACCAATTCTTTAATGGATTTAATAGTAAAATAACAATATTTATTTTCCTTCCATTTCTTTTCAACTCACAAACAAAAAGAAAGAAATTTATTATACTTTCTTTCCTAAGCTCACAATCAAATAAAAAAATATTATTATTTCTTTCTTTTATTTTCCCTTCTAACTAATATTTTCTTGTTTTTTTCTTTTATCTCCTAAACTAACAAACGAAGCGTTATTTTTCCTATAAGTTTAGAATGAATCATTTTACAGTTATTAAGAGTATTTGAAAAATTATTGATGGTTCGACTCGTGTGATAATTTTTGTTTTTGTGTTTTATTTTTTGTTTGGAATATTGATATATATATCACAATTTTTTTGTAAATCTATAGTGAATTAGTTTGTTATAAATAAGGTAGAATTTTTTTAAATGTTTAAACATTATAAATTTATTACATTAAATATTATTTTTATTTTATATATATAATTAAATAGAATATAAAACTTGCAGCAATGTGCAGGCAATTCTGCTAATTACTTATTAATATTCATATTAACGTATTGTAGATTAAAAAAATTAATCTAAAAAAAAATTGGTATTAATAAATCTGCTTAAGAAATAATTCAATAATTCTTTTCAAGGAAATTGAAAATAAAATAAAAATTAAAAAAAAAAAAGAAAATACATGTTTCCACGATGAATGCCAAGCGTCTTCGTAACAGCATCAAAAAGATGTTCTAATTTACAATAATAAAAAAAATAATTAAAAAAAAAAGTGAAGATGCCACGTGTCATTCGTACATCCACCCCTCACATTTTAATAATTTAGTATAGGTATGAGAGATGTGAGGTGTCAAAACCATGTCATAATTGTTCTTATGCGTTTTACGGGAAGTGTTTGTTTTGCAAGTTGAATACAAATTGCCTTTGGCTGCTGTCTGCTTTCCTTGAAAGAGTTGCGCAAGCAAATTTTGGCCAAACTTTTAATTCTCTTCAGCTTCTGGAAAAGGCTTCGCTTTCATTTTCTCTCCTGTCATTTTTTTTTTTTTAAACTTTATAGTAAAAAACATGTAAAGAAAAATCATTTAATTCACTTTTATATAAAAAAAGAATTTTGAGGGTGTTTGGAAGTTAAAAAAAAAACTTAAGTTTTGGTTATTTTTTGGTTGTTTTTTTTTTTTTTTTGGCACTTTTTTGTGTGTTTGGTTGAACCAAGTGCATTTTTTAGTAACTTTTAGGTATTTGGTAAATTTTTTACTGTATCAAACCAAAAAAGTTGTAACTTTTAGGTGTTTGGTATGTTTTTTACTGTAACAAATCAAAAAAATTATAATTATAGAGTGGTACTTTTTACTGTAACAAATCAAAAAAATGAAAAAATTTGTTGTTTTGCTATACACACAAAAATCAACTTTTTGTATTTTTTTTTTGGTTAATTTTTGAGTTGCCAAACACCCTCTTTGTTAAGATGAGTCACGATTGACCAATCTTAGTTAATTGATGATCATAAATTTTATATTAATCATTGTATATATTTATATATATAAACGACAAGCACTTTATGATTTATTAGCATTAAAAAGAATATAATATTTTTTTAAAATAAAACATTTTATGTTGGGTGATAAAATAGTCTTGCCACGATTATAATTGAGGGAGAAGATTTTACTGATGTCTCAAAAAAATATCACTTCTTTACTGACTCTTATACTTTTATTATCACCGATATTTAATACTTTACCTACTATAACTACATTCAAATTAAGACAGTATCCACCAGTCATCTTACATGAACACGAGAGATATATCTAGAATAAGAGCTCTTTTTAACTCTTAGGCCATGTTTAATTATGGAATAAGAAAGGAGAGATTGGAGTACTAGACTAGTGGAGCCTTAACATATTTTGTTTGGATTTGTAAAATAGCTAGGGACAACAAATCTACTTTGGATAGTATATCCCCCAAAAATGAAGATAAGTAATACCATGAGAATAGGAGTGTGGTATTACTTATACTTCACCTTTGGATTTATTTTCTGCCAAAATCTAAATGTTTAAAATTATTTCTTGTCACATCACATGTCAAATCATATCTTTTGTCCCTCAATCAGACACTAAAAAAATAATCTCACGTAAAAAATTAATTACATATTATATCCAATTTCATATATTATCTCATAGTATTATTTAGTCCCCATTATCCAATCCTTCAAATTAAATATAGTCTGAGAATTTTTTCGTTATTAACACGATTATCGTCAGAGAGTCTCAAATTGAGCACTTCCCTTCCGATCATTTTTTTTTTTTTTTTTTTTTGGTAACCTTTTTCATGTATGTAGATTCACATTTACAGAGGAAGAATCGATAATTTTTTTTCTCAAACATTTCTTATAATTTAAACGTACAAAAGTGTTAATCAAACTCCAATATAAATTTTCTCAACATGGGAGACAATGACATGATTTATAGTTTGCTATTGGATGTACACGTTTCGATTTTGTTTAGGTTGACACAAGGCTATGTTTGGAGTCAAAACAAAATATTACAAAACTCTACGAATCTCTATAAACGAGAATTATGAGATGGTAAAATTTAAATTCTTTATTCACTGTACAAAATACGAGACATTAACTTTTATAATTTTATATAACTCTAAACACACCCAATAAAGCTGTTAAATAAGAAATTGAAATAAATCGAACACTGGTTCCACTCAAAATTTCAACAAACACACAAAAAATTGTTAAAATTTGCTAAAAATTTTACCAAACACTCAAAAATTACTAAAAATTACTAATATTACCAAAAATTTTACCAAACACCCAAAAGTTACACTTTTTTGTTAAAAATTATAACTTGTTTCATCAAGCATATCAAAAATTACAATTAGCAACTTTTGGTTAAAATTTACTTAAAAAATGCTAAAACTTATGTCATCAAACGTCTCCTAAATGATTTGACCAATTCAATTCTACACCCCTAACTTTTTTTATTGGATCTCTGTCTTTTATATAAATAAAATATGTCATATCATGGTGTTTTGTAAATTAACAAACAAAAACATTTTTGTAATTTTTTTAGCATTAACACGTGTCACATTCGGTAAAAATTGTATACTTGATAAAATTTTGTAAAAATTAAAGAAAATTTAGAGAAAGTTAAAAAAAAATTGATAATTTTGTGTGTAGTAAGTTTTTTTTACATCTTTCATAAAATTTTCAAATAAAAATAAAAAATTTGAAAACAGTTAAAAAGAATTAGAAAAAAATTAAAAGTTAATTTTTGTTTTTTTAAGAAGGTTACCAAACACACCCAATATGCAAACACATCCCCGGGGCAGAGCAAAAGGGTTTGTGATTATTTTTAGGGGCAAAGTTCAGGGGGCCAGTGAGTTCTTTTCCATTTAAGGATATATTCTTTTCTGCAAGAAATGTTAAAAAAACAAATAAATAGAAAGGTCCTACTAATTACTTAGGTTCCATTTGACAAAATTGTTTATTTTTAATTTTTGTGTTTAATTTTTATATTCAATTTTGAATTTTTAAGTTTGATTTTTTATTTTTTATATTTATTTTCATAGTAGGAAAAAAAATAAAGACAAAAACAAAAAACTTGAAAGTGCGTTTGATAACAATAATCGTTAGTTGATAATATAGTTATTAATTAATTAAATTTAATTATTTTAATTATATTATTTGTTAAAAATAATTCAATTCAATAAAAATAAAATATATTAAACATAATTTATTAATTATTTTTTAGAAACAATCTAATAAAATATATTTCATATTGATTACATTAATTAATTTAATTAACTTAAATTAATAAGATTTAATTTGGTAGCACTTAAAAGTAGTTGAGGTAGATGAAGAGCAGCAATGGTTGGCGATGATTGAAGATGGTGGGTGATGGTGGTGGTGGTGTCTACGGTAGTGGACAGATGTAGGTGGCGACATAGTAGTAATTGATGATGGTTGATAGTTGTGATTGATAATAGTTGTAGAAGAAAAGGTAAAGTTAAAAAAATACATTTTTTATATTTTTATAATTTTCAAAAAATTTTGAAAATAATTTTTATTTTTTTACATTAAAAATTAAAAATAAATTTATCAAACAAATTTTCATATTTAATTTAAAAAAAATTAAAATTAAAAATTTTACTAAACAGAACCTTAATTATAAGACATTTGTCTAGAATTTTTTATGGTGAATTTGACCACTGTGCAAAAAATGAACATTTACATTATACACCTTTTTAAGATTTGTGATTTGCTGACCAAAACCTTCATGGTTTGAGATTTTATTAAAAATTGAGTAATACTATGACCCATTAGGTAACATTTATATTTACAGATTTTAAAAAATTGACAATAAAAACATATTTGTTAAATTTATTTTTATTTTTATATTTTTTTAAAAAATAAAAACTTAAACAAAAAAATTTAAACAAAAAGATAGTGTTTTTACTTTTATTTTTTCCGTTATAATCATTTTGTCAATTTTAATACTTTGTTTATTTTTGTATCATATTAAAATGAATTATTTTATTTAAATATTTTCTTAAACTAAAATTATTTTATTTAAAGAGAAATATTTTTGATAGGTAGTCTTCTCAATAATTTGTGTTAAAAGACATTTTCTATTATAAAATAAAGGTATTTAAGATATTATAATTATGTCTCACTTTGAAGTTTTGTATAAAAGGTTTGATAAGAGTATTTGTGGTATTATAATTATATACAACTTATGATGCAAAAGATGAAAGTGATTGTATAATTTCAATTAATAAAAAAAAAGGTGAAATATAAGAGAGAATAAGCGGAATACAAGTAAACTCACCCTTCCTTTATACATGCTTTTAATTAAATTATGCTTCCATTCAACAACAATAAGCGTTAATTGGCAATTTAACTAAACTGATACAAGAATCCATAAAGATCGAAATTGCCTATCAAGCTAAAATTAATTCATTTCTCAGGATGCTCTTTTGAGGTATCGTATCACAAATAGGCTCTAATTGAAGTAGTAAAAAATTATGAAGAATAGTAAAAAAAATAGTAAAAAATTTTAAAAATTTTTTACTTTTTATCGTACTGTATGAATTATGAATACACAACTTATCTCATTTTGGCACTATTTGGAGCTCAAAAAAAAAAAAAAAAACTCCAACAATCTCTATTTTGTTTCCCGCCATTACTAATTTACACATTCCTGTCTTTACTAATTTCGCTTAAAAAAATCAAAAATTTGGAAAGAGATTAATCAAATGCGTAATTTTTTTTTTTGGCAATCATATTCTTCTAGTTGAAAACTTTCAAACGAGTACCATTATTGCTATTTTTTATGAATTTTTTTGAATCCGTGAGATCGAATTTGAAAAATCATTCCCACAGTTTTTAAAAAATAAGTGTTATTTTTTGAATCCATTAGAATAATTTGGTGAAACCGTTCTAACGGATTTTTTCGTCAAAATTAACTCAAACCACATTTTTTTTTTTTTTTTTATCAGTTCAAACGCTACCTTTATCTTAGTTTTTTGTCTCTGCAAACATACCTATAAACCGCAGCATTATAATTTGTGAACACCATTCAAGCGCTTCAATCACTCGTATGCAAACCATCAACATCCTGAAATGTCATTGCAGTACAGATAAGGTGAGAAAACCACCCCAGGAGAAGGCCAACCAATCACCAGCTAAAGAAATTAAAGTCATATCATAGCCAACCAAGGAAAACATAGTTCACCAAAATTCAAATTAAGCCATTCCAAACTCTGGATTTCTGAATAAAACAAAACAAACTTGACCTAGTTCATATCAAATGAACAGAGACTAAACAAGACACCATCCCACATTTTGGTTGCTCGGAAAAAGAAAGTAAAGGGGGTTAACATAAATTAAAGTGCTTTTAACTGGGAATTTTCACCAAATGGAATCCTAGCAAACGATAGCGTTGATTCCCCTTCAGACAACCATCGCCTTATTTAGCATCAAATCATCACATTCATTGACATAAATTTCAAAAAATAAATAGATCTGATTCCTTTGCTTCCTCACATTTTCTCACAACCAGCTAGGAAAAACTACAAACAAACTATATTTAAGATTAAAAAAAAAAAGAAAAAAGAAAGAAACAAAGCCGAATCAGTTTGTTGACAATCGGAATACATCAGCAAACTTGTTTGTACGAACACCTACGGAAAGACAGAAACTAAGAAACAAAAGCTGAATGAAGCAAAAATGAGTTCAGAGAGAGAGAGAGAGAGAGAGAGGGAGAGAGGCAAGTAAAGCCAGATCAGAAGCAGAAAAGTCACCTCAAAGCAGAGTTTCAGATTCAGCCATCTGACTGAATTCGCGGCAATGTGAAGTATGAAAACCCTAGATGGGGCTTCAGGGCAATGGTGGACAAAGATGGCAAGAGAGAGAAAGAGAGACGAAACTGTATATTTCAACTGTTCATCCCTCTTTTTTTTTTTCTTTTGTTTTTTTTGGTAATTAACTGTTCATCCCTCCACTTCTGCCTCGCCGAGTGCGTGTACGTATCTATGTACGGGTCGGCTGTATTTGGCGGGCGGGCCCCACGACGTGCGAACGGTCGGGTTTCAGCCCTCGGAAGTCGGATTCGATTTTTTCTTTCCCCGTTTTTCCATTTGACTGGTTGGTAATGCCTTTTAGTTAGTAATCGCAATTAAGGGTGCGTTTAGCGCACTAAATTATGATGAAAATTTTTAAAAATTATTATACATTTTTATATATTCTCATATTTTTAAAATTAAAAAAAAAATTAATACCTTTTAAAAAAAGTTGATAATTAGAATTCGGTTAATCAAATAGTAAAAATTTTTTCACTATCCTTATCATGAACTCTCAAGTTACTGAATGACACCCACTTTGACTATTTTTTGTGGGATCGTAGAAACCGTTTCAACGGATTGTAGAAACTGTTTCGACGGATTTGCTCGGCCAACTTTCGTCCAAAAGATTTCTACAATTTATTTGGACAGATTATAGTGTAAAGAAACCATGATTATCTAAAATTTTGAATCCGTCCGAACAGAAGTCCAATCCGTCATAATCGAAATCTTACTATTTATCTCTAAAAATCGCGATTTGAGATGTGTGTACCAAATATAAAAAGTTTCTTTAGATTTTATTTTATCTCACTTTTTATCACTCTAAATTCAGGAAAAAAGGATGACAAATTTGAAAGTAACAAAAATTAGAAAGTGGTGATAATTATTTGATTACATTATAAGGCTTCATTCCCGTCGCGGGTAAATTTTATGGTTTAATCTTAATCAAGCGGCAAGAACTATCAAGGTTTGAAAGAATTTGATAAGAAAAATTAGTTTGAATACTCTCTGCCTTAGATCTTTTAATAAATTACTCTCTGCAAAAAGTGAAAAAAGAGAGGAAGAGAGAGAAGCTAGGCAGGTTGTTAAGAAGAGCTATAGATTTTCTCCACGTTTAAAGAAAGACAGAAATAACATTGAGAAATACGATAATTTTAAAAGAGTTGATGCAGCTCTTTATATATATATATATATATATATAGATGGTGTGTTTATAGTGATAAAAAGTGAGATAAAAAGTACGGTTAGAGTAACAAAAAGGGATAAAATGAGATTAAGTGAGATAAATTGTGAGTTTATAATTTATACAGTAAGATAAAAAGTGAATAATTTTTAAAATTTTTTTAGTATTTTTTACATTTTTCGAAGTTTTTTTTATCACCTGAACGAAGTTAAAGTAAGATAAAATAAGATAAATTGTGAATTCATAATTTTTACAGTGAAATAAAATAAATATTTTTTAAAAATTTTTAAAAATTTCTAAAAATTTATAACAAACCAAACGAAACGACCAACTAATTTTGGACCTTTGATACTGCAATATGCAGTAACATAGTGGCTCACAACAATTATTGTCGATGCTCTAATAAAAATGAAAGAGAGAAAATTATAATTAAAGCAACAACTATGAGTAATATTTTATTTTTAATGATCAATAATATTTTCAATTTGATTGGTTAAATAAAATGACATTTTTGGACTATTTAGTGAATATAATAAATAAAAATTAATTTTGATGTGTACAAAAAATTTACGTAAGCGGATTAAAAAGTAAGACAAGTGTCAATTATTATTATTTTTATGTTCTGATAAATTATAAAATAAAGAAATATCATATCATAATGTATAATTTGTGTTAAAAAAAAAAAAAAAGTAACCCGGACAGCGTATTAATACCAAATAACAATTGTAATAGCGGTACACAAACCCTTTGCTCAGTAGATATAATTATAATAAACATATATATATATATATATATATATATATTAAGGGGCGTCTAGCCACACAATTTTCTGCAAAAAAATTATTCACTTTTAATTTTTAAGTGTTTGATAAATTATCAATTTTTACTATTTTTCTATTCAGGTACAGTAACTTCTAAACTCAAAATTTATCAAAAATTATTAAAAATTATCAAAAGTTGTTAAAATTTACTAAAAGTTGTCAAAATTTTTTAAAAATTATAAAAAATTGTCAAAAATTTTATTAAATACTTAAAAGTTAAAAAAATTACTAAAAATTATTAGTTGTTCGTCAAACACATCAAAAATTATAACTAGTAACTTTTGATAAAAAATATCAAAAATTACTAAAAATTATAACACCAAACATTTCTATATCACATAGCTATTTGTTAAGGCCCACGGGTTGCATCGTTCGGAAGCGACGTTCGTCGGTTTCAATCAAACTGAAGAAAAAAAAAAAATGAGTCACGCACGGTTGTTTAAATCAAATGAAAAGAAAAGAAGAAAGAAGAAAAAAAGAAAGAGAAACGTGCGGCCAAGAGAAGATGTCAACGGACCAGCATCATTTGCGATATTAGCCCCCCTGCGGGGGTTGCTAGGCCACATTCATGATCTTTCCCAATGACTTTTGGTTCATGAACCACGTGGCGTTTGGTAGGCTTCATGGTCCACCAATACTATGTTTAGAATTATATAAAATTATAAAAAATAATAAAAATTAATATTTTATATTTTATACAATGAGTAATGAATTTATATTTTATTATTTTATAATTCGTATTTGTAGAGATTTATAAAATTTTATATTATTTTGTATTAACTCCAAACGTGACCCAAATCTTACCTTGGAATATAAATTTAAAATCGAACACTCATATGGTATTATTATTCAAATAAAGTTTGACATCATACTCTTTTGCCAATTATTTAGAAAAAAAAAAAAGAACTTTTATTGCTTTTTTTTTTAGCAAGTGCATGTTTGGAATATTAAATTTGGTCAGAAATCTCTAAATTTTTTTAATTTTTTTAACTTTCTCCAAATAAAATATTTTCAACTTTTTTTTTACATTTTTTTAGAAACACCCTAAATATCTAATAATTCAAAATGCGCCTTTTTTTGGTCAAAATTTGACACTCCAAATAGACACCAAGTAAGTACAAATAAAATTTTTCATACTATAATTGGCGTACAATAAAATTTTATGTATTTAAAATTTAAAATTTTTAATTAATTATTATTATTTAAAAAAAGTTCCAACAAATTTTATATGTATATAACGGATGTGTTTAGAGTGATAAAAATTGAGATAAAATGGGATATAAGTTATGTATTCATAATTTATACAGTGAAATAAAAATAAAAAATTTTTAAAATTTTTTAAGTATTTTTCAAAATTTTTTTTTTTACCTTGCCACGGAGCCAACATTTGCGATGTATTTATAATTTTATATATAACATCAATCAGATGGGACCAGGCCATGCACTGGGGCCATGAGCTGTGCGGATGGCAGAAGTTGGAAAGACTGACACCTCGAATATCATGCACGTCCAGTTCCGATCATTTTTGTATTTTTCCTCCCATGCACCGTCCCAATTATATTATTATAATTTCGTTCCAGTTGGGTTTGGTTCTTCTTTAATTTCTTGTTTGGCTTTGTGATAAGTTTTCTGGATACACACTCCAATGATACCTAATTAATAAATATAGAAATTCACTAAAATATATATTAAGAAATTTTGATTTATTATATTTTCAATCAAAATGATACCGTACAAACACATTTAATAATAAAATATCTTTTAATTTAAATCTATTAAATTAAGAATTAAAATAATTGAGATATAAATAAAAGACTTCACTTGCGTGTTTGTATCGTGGACGGGAAAAGAAATTAGAAAAGGGACAAGTAAAAAGAAAGAGAAAAAATTGGAAGAAATAGAGAATTTTAAATTAAAAAATTTAAAAAGTAAGAAATATATTTTTTATTTTCATTTTTTTTTAATTTTCAATTCTCTTACTCCATTTTTTTCCCATAACTAAACAATAAAAGCAATGATCACACCAAAAATAATCTCACATCAGAAAGAAATCGAGGATTGCTTTAATGTATAAGCGCTTAACTCCTCCCTCCTTGACACAACTGGTTTTAAAGTCTAGTGTGAGAGTTATGGGAGAATGTACAAAGCGGATAATATTTACCAAAAAGACAAGCGATGTGCGAATAAAAATGGATCATCATCGGTTCTCTTCTCGATTAGAGGCACTTATGATACAAAAAATGATTCCACATCGAAACATCATACTAAAAATGATCGAGGCACTCCTCTCTCCTTGACACAACTGGTTTTAAAGTCCAGTGTGAGAATTATAGGAGAATGTACAAAGTGGATAATATTTGCCAAAAAGGCATGCGGTGTGCGAATAAAAATGGATCATCATCGGTTCCCTTCTCAATTAGAGGCACTTATGATACCAAAAATGATCCCACGTCGGAACATCATACTAAAAATGATCGAGGCATTGATGATACAAAAAATGGTCTCACATCAGAACATTATACTAAACATGATCTCTTGGAGGTATATATTAACGACACCAAAAATAATTCTACATCAGAACATCACACTAAAAATGATTTCCTGGAGGTACTAATGATATAAAAAATAATTCCACATAATCGTCTAACTCCTCTTTCCTTATCACGACACGTTTTAAAAAATCGTGTATACCTATAGTTTACAAACAAAAATAGATTATCATCAATTAATTTTAATTCTTTTTATTTTTTTGTATAAAAGTAATAATTATACGGTACACATGTTGTATACTCTCATTTTTCAATCATCATAATTAAGTTTAAATATATTATAAATATCTACAACAACGTCGGTGTACGTGTAGTAGACAAATAAAGTTAGATGAATTAACTTAAAAATGAGTTGTCTTGGAAGACAAGCATGTTTGTTGCTAAATAATCATATATCTCCTCTTTATTATAATTATTATTTAAAAAATCTCTTAATTATTCATTTGGGCTCCGTTTGGAGCACTAACTTTTATCAACAAAACTTTTAAATTTTAAATTTTAAATTTCACAAAAAAGTCTTCAACTTTCATAATTTTTACCAAACATATATTTTTTTTTTCAAAAATAATGCATGATAGACCATAACAAAAATTATAAAAAAAATTTAGTTTTTTAATTTACCAAAACACTCCCATGATAAAAAGCCCATTGTTGCTTCCTTTGCATGGCTTATTCCATTAGTTGAGTTGATATTGTGTTGATGGGTGAGAAATCAAGAGATTGTGAATGAATGTAATTCAATGCAAAACCTAGAAAATAAAAAAAAAGGGTCGATGTATAATTAATTATATGACAATGTATGTATGTATTGCTGATGGGTCTCGTGTTGTCAAAAAGAAAATATGTAATGGATCGAAAGTGAGATGGACAGTTCAATGAAAGATTGGACAAGCTATTATAAGGTGCAATGAAATATTTGCATTATACATGTGTAATTCGATATTTTTATAATAAATTGTGTTCTGAAATTTTGCGTACATCGAATTCCATTAGAATTTCACATATTGCATTTAATTGAATTCAATACGGAGAAAATCGTATTGTAGAATATAGTATTACAAGTTTGACACTGGGGATGGAAAAAAGCGGAAGAGAAGGACATGGGCCTCTTATAAGGCAATTAAGGCTTTTGCCTTGGTTCTCACGTTGAGTAAGGTCCCATAGTTACATCACTTTTAATGCCCTTTAGTATTAAAAAAAGTTAAATAAAATTATTTAAAATCTATAAAAGAAATTGTTAAAGTCATAGGCCCCATCTTAAGGAATTAAAAAAAAAGGTCATAGGTCCATCTGGCCATATTATATAAGTTTTTTAATCGCAAAAAGTCTTGTTTATGTTAATATTTTTTTTACATTAATAAAATATTTTCAACATATCAAATTTGCTAAAATTATTCACATTTTTCTCATTGCTATCAATTTTTACATCTACTTAAAAAAAAAAGAAATTAATAATTGAATTGAAGTTTTAAATTACATAAAATAGTTTTATTTTTTTCCAATGCATGTATTGCTTATTGTTTGTTGTTAATCATATCAGTAATTGTCTATGTTAATATAAGTTTTTTAGGATTACAAAGATAACAATTAATAAAATATTATATAAGATAGATTAATTATAGTACAAAATAAAGTGTATGGAATAACCCGAGGGTTAGCTCAGTTGATAACATCTTGAATTTGTTTCCTAAAACTCACTAGTTTGACTCTCTTTAGAGTTACTGGAGGGTTTATCTAATCGTTCAGTTCGGGACTCAGGGCCTTAGTAGAAGTGTGTACAAATTGACTGAGACACCCTAAGTTATAACGAAGTATATTAACTTTAGGACCCCAAAGTTGCCGCAAAGAAGGATGTGAACGCGGGGTGGAGTCTTGAGTGTAGAAGGAAGACACCATGAGTTACAATAAAGTGTCGTTAACTTCAGGTCTCCGAAGTTGTTACGAAGAAAGATGTGAACGCGAGGCGGAGTCTTAAGTCTAGAAGGAAGACACTCTAAGTTACAACAAAGTGTCATTAATTTTAGGGCCCCAAAATCGCTACAAAGAAGGATGTGAACGCAAGGTAGAATTTTGAGTCCAGAAGGAAGAGAATGTGATAGGGTGGTTGGGTTGTGCTTACTCTTGGACATCCTAAGTTACAACAAAGTTTGTTAATTTTAAGGTCTCAGAGTCACGCGCGAACAAAGATACAAATGCAAGGTGGAGACTTGAGTCCATGAGGAAGGAAAGGTGATAGGTTGGTTGGATTGTGCGTTAGATGAAGTAAAGAAAAGAATGATGCTTCTAAACAAGTTTTGAGACACAGTGTTTGGAGTTTGAAAAAACTAAAAAAGAAAAATTAAAAGTTAGTGTTAAAGTGATTTAACAATGATATGTACCAAAATTTAATTGGAACAAGTTAAAAATTTTTGAAAATTTTTAAATTTTTTTGAAAATATTTAAAACTCCAAACTGGGATAAGTGAAGAGAGAGAGCTCAAAGAGAGAGAGAGAGAAAGAGATCTAATTGAAAAAAAAAAAAAAGACAATTGCGCTCAGTGACGGACCTAAAAATTTAGTTTAACGTAACTCCAAATCATAAGTAAAATTTTAAATTCTAAACAAATGTATAAAATATGATAAAATACAAAATATTATACATTGATATTAAATATTTCTTATACAAAATAACATTCAAATTAACAAAATAAAAGTTACAATAATTTCCTTTATTCCTTTCTATCCTGAAAATATTGTAAAATAGTTTCATTGTTAATAGTTTTAAATATATATCTTTTAATATATGTCACCACACAATAATTCATCGACTCATCCACTCTCGGATAAATTTATATATATATATATATATATATTTGGTAAAAATCCCACGTGGGGTTTCGCCCGCCCTCCGAACACTATGGGTCTGCCAGTGATTGTGCTCTTTGATATTTAGGTGTGGTTTGAGGGAAAAAATAAAATAAAAATAAGCCAATCATATTTTAAATGAGAAGCTAAGGGATCGTTTGGTAGAATTATTAAATTTTATTTTTCATGTTTAATTTTTAATTTTTGTGTTACATGAATTAACTTTTTAGTCCTTTTTTTTTTAATTTCAATCGTTTGATAGAATTACTAAATTTTATTTTTCATGTTTAATTTTTAATTTTTGCGTTACATGAATTAACTTTTTAGTCCTTTTTTGGTTAATTTCAGATATTTAACTTTTATGATTTTAGAAATGAGAGTAATTTTACAAAAAATAAAAACAAAAATAAAAATAAGTAAACGCTTAGGTAGCGTTTGGTGTGATAAAAAATAAGAAAAAATATGATTTGGAGTAAAAAATGACATTTAGTGTTTCTTTTCAAATTGTATTTTTTAGAGATAAACAGTACCAAAACGTTTAGAACAATTTTTTAAATCTGTTCTAATGAATTTAAAAAAATATTTCCTCTCCCTTTGAACAATACCAAAATTGTCAGAGTAGAGTACTGAATAATGCAACACAAGATAATTTTGTAAAGTGCAAACCAACAATTTAACTTTTTAACGCACAAAGTTGTCAGTTAGATGAGAAAAATATAAACACACACGCACCTTAACAATCCGGACGCAGAGCAGCCTATGTTACCTCGTTTTAGCAGCCGTGATTTTGATCCCTGTAGAAGCATTTATGGCAAAGTGCATCAATGGTGTTTGTCTTATTTGGTACTGGGATGAATTGGGAATATTATTTTGAGTTAATTTATTTATGAAAAAATATGTCAGAGAATAAAAATTTTTTACTCGCCTCAAAATTGAGGTGGTAGGCCCACAGTCAAAAAATAAATAAATAAAAATAAAAATTCAATCAGCTGTCATCCATTCATGGAAAGACCTTTGCGTATATATATATATATATATTTCTTTTACAAGACTATATTTTCTTTTCATTTTCCAGTTACTGTGATGGGTTTGCAAGCAGCCAAATTAGGTTGGGTTAGGAAGACTAAAATTAAGGGTCGATGGTGAGAGATTGGCTTATACTAGCTGCAATTTGTCTCAAAAAGATGATACCAGCTCGCGTAAATGAACCAAGTGACTCTCTCTCTCTCTCTCTCTCTCTCTCTCATTCTCATGTACCAAAGATAAAAGGGGAGGCTCATTTGCTTTTGTAGTTAGTTCGAGGACGGCGCATCCCGAGCGATTAGGTTAAAATTTAGTAGTTTAAGTATATTTATGTATTTTTAATTTAAAAAAATATATATTTATTATAATTTTAATTTAATAATTTCGAACTGCATTATCACTTAAGTACGTTTATAGTCTCGAATATTCAAATAATTGTTTAAACAGTACGTCTTTTTTACTCATATAAATACCAAATTAAGAAGTTTGCAATTTAAAAAAAAAATTACAAGTTAGTGTAAGAGTGACACGTGACTAAGTTATTGTATCACTGTACAGACATGAATGAACTCGAATTTATACTAAATCTAAAATCAAATTAATCTTGTGAATTTCAAAAGTTTAGACTCACCATATGGGTTCCAACCTGACCTAATTATTATTGATTGGCTACGTATTTGGTAAAATTTGCGTAGAAATGTAAGTCAAAATATTATATTATTTTCTATTAAGGCCGGTGTACATATTAAAATAAACTAATTCAAAATTAAATAAATAAAAATTGTATCAACACATTTGGGACTTATAATCGAATTAAACTCCTAATAAAACGGACTCAAAGAGATTAAATTGGTTTGATGTGTTTTCAAGTATTTTGTACCTTCTGAATAAACCAGAAACAAAAATGTAACTTTTTAGAATTTTTATACAAATTTTATAATAGGGTAGATGATAGCACGGTACTTCTATAATGAGATAACAAGGGTGTGTTTGAGAAGTGTAGCTAGTTTCTCAGTTTCTAGTTACTTTGGGTTCATTTGGTTTGTTTTTTATTTTTTTGTTTTTTGTTTTTGTTTTCTATTTGCTGTTTTAAACTCATTCTTCATTTTACGCTTTTAAAAATAAGAAAAAACTCAAAACGCATTTGGTCACTTGTATTTTTAAAATTTATTTTAGAAAACAGAAAATGAATTTACACATAAAATGAAAGATAACAAAAAGTCGTTTTGAGCGTTTTTAATCAAAAGTAAGGAAAATTTCAAAATAATGAAAACAAAGTATTTTTTGTTTCTTTATTTTGAAAATTTTAAAACATAAAATGAAAATAGAATACAGAAAATTAAAAAGCCAACCAAATGCTACCTTAATTTTTTTTTTATCTTTTCTTAAAATGATCAAATTTATTTTTTTACATTTTAAATTTCTTTTAAATCATCAAGGGCAAAAATGTTTAATTACCAAAAAGTTAAAAAATTAGTTATTAAAAAATTAAGTGTCATTTGGTAAACCTGTTTTGGGTATATTTTTCACATTACGTTTTTTTAAAACAAGAAAAAATAGTTAAAAACACATTTGGTCATTCGCATTTTTCAAACTTGTTTTACAAAATAGAAAATGAGTTTATACATAAAATATAAAATGACTAAAAATCGTTTTGAGCCTTTTTGACTCAAAACAAGAGAACTGTAAAACACGAAAAAGAAAAAAATGTCAAACTAATTGTATTTTTTATTTTTCTTGTTTTAAGATTTTTAAAATATAAAATATATAAAATAGAAAATAATAAATAAAAATATAAAATAGAAATACAAATCAAATGCCACCTAATTTTTTTTTCTTTTCAAACACAATAAAAAAATTAATTTCTTAATAGTTTGCTAGCAACTAATTATTAAAAAAAGAGAAAAACAAATAATTAACTTTTTTTTTTTATTTTTCCTCCCAAACTAAGGCTAAGTTTACAATTTTGTTGTAAACCTTTTTTTCAATAAATTTTCCTTGTATATAACGTTAACCTTACACGAAATGACAAATCAGCGCAGAAAGAGGTACGTATTCCAAGAATTTCAGCACAAAGAAAACGGGAATCTGGTACACCAGACCTATCCCCAACCACACGAAATGACAAAACAGCGCAGAAAGAGGGTACGTATTCCAAGAATTTCACCTGATGAGCACAAAGAAAATAGGAATCCAGTGCACCAGACCTACCCCAACCAGAAAACAAAGAAAGACCTAACCAGATAGATGGACAATGATTGAAAAGCAACAGGAAAGAGTAACTTTTGTGTATATATATATATATATATAGAGATATAAATTTGATAAATTTCTAGAGATGTATCATGGGTCACCTCATAAAAGCCAATTTTCATTTCAAACGCAGATTTTCAAAAGATTGACAGAGAAATAAAACCCCAAACAAATTAAAAATATTAATAATTCAAAGCTTGCTTGGCTTTGGCACCATTGCTTTTTCAACAATAGCTGCCGATAGCTGCCGTGGGTCCGAGGCTCATTCTGCATTTTAAGTTATTGTGATTCCTTAACCCTTCTAAGGGTTGAAAAAGTCATATTATTTTAAAGTGCACTGTAAGCCTGCCCGCTATACATACTATTAGATTCAGAGGGTTACAGTGAATAATTGAACTGAAGTGTGAAAACTAATAGTTGTGATTTTATTAAAATAAATTTGAATGAATTCATAATTAAATATTGTTAATTAAATTAATAAATGTTATTTGTTTAAATTAATAAATACTAATAAAATTACAATTATTGATCTTCACACTTTAACTCTTATAATGAATTTTTCATTGCATCTATCTGAAATCCCACATTATTATGCGTTTGGGACTTGCAATAGTTTTTAAAGTGCTGTGTCATCTAAATTTTTAAATTATTGAATAGTACTTAATTTTAGAGTTAAAAAGTTAAAAGCACCCTAGAGTGAATTACGAATTCCTTTAGCCCAACATTAGTTAAATTGTCAATGTTAGCTCTTTTGCATCCTGTTTGAAAACGTTTACTTTTAGAATTGATTTGATTTTAAAGTAAATAATTAATTTAATTTAATTAATAAAATTTTATGTTTGAGATAAATATTTAAATTCAAGATTTGAATTGAATTGATTTGAAAAGAATACCAACTTAACTCTATTAGTGAAAAAGAGAAAATAAGGTAATATAAGATTTAAAGGTAACTTTATTTACTTAGATTAGATAACTAAAGAAAAGAATGAATTCTTATTAAATTTTATTCTTTTGTGTTGATTTTCAATGATTTGGAAATTTCAAAATTTAAGCAACGAAATTAAATCAAATCCAATTTAATAAAATCTCATTTTAATTGTAAACATGAAAATTGTTAGAATTCTCCCCAAATGGAACAGAACAGTTTCCCACCAATTTCACCTTTCCAAAAAATCATTTTAACATAACTAAATTCAAGTTAAGTGCGAGTCCGAGATTTGTCAAGGATGCTAGATATTTTTGCTTCAAATATTGAGTCAATTTTAATTAGATTTAACAGTTTAACTTTTTAACTAAGAAAAAATTCTTTTACAAATATTAAATGATTTTCTCTCTCTCCCACACACACACACCCCACACATATACACACTTAAAAGTCACCATAACACAATCATATATGAAGAAGAGGAGCTGACTGAAGTCATTTTAAAAGGTGTCATTCCTTTTAAATAATAATTTTTAATATAAACTTGTGTATCAAGATATGAATATTCGAACTATAAGAGTATCTAGATATGAATAAAGTGCATTTAAATACGAATTGGTGTATTGAGATGTGAGCATTCGAATTGGATTCTCTTCAATTTTAGGTAGAGCATGTGTGTGCATACATACATACGTACGTACGTATGTGTGTATATATATATATATATATATATGGTGCCTTTCTGACAGGCACAAAGGTATGTAGGTAGTTCAATTAATGGTAGCTCTTGAATAATATACTTCGGGGAATTCTTGAAAATTTGATCCATCACTTGCTGCCACTAATCAAGTATATATATATATATATATATCCCTTCTTTTTAGTAGATGCCTTAACAAGCACCTTTTTTGATTTGAATTTGACACTTCAAATTCAACTTTTGCCCTCCATGATAGGCATGTAAAAGGAATGGAACAGAGAAGACAAATGGCAGGGGCAGCTCCCCCGAATATTTCCAAAGGGAATTTGTCATCTCACTTGTAATGAATATTCTTCCTGAGGAATTGGAATCAAATTCTCGTTTTCTTATAATATTAAAGGAACCCCCCCCCCCCCCCCCCCCCAAAAAAAAAAACTACAATGGGTGAGAGACAACAAGCATGCCCAAAAGACTATTGTTGTATTTGAGATTTGGGTTGGTCTGTTGGGAAAAGACCATCTTCACCCCGTTCATGACAGCAAGAATAAGAATAAAGAAGAGGAAGATTGTTACATATACAATTTTCTGTATATAGGGTTTTTTGGAGGCCGGTCACTATTTATGAACTTATAAAGATTTAAGTCATACCCAAAAATCTTATTTGTGAATAAGTCACACTTGCAATAAAAAGACCAAAAAGGATATCACGCGTTTTTCAGTACATTTCAAAACTGTCAGTTTTATCCGAAAATAGTGCACACTTTACTCATAACTTCCGTGACTTTCCATCTTCTTTATAAAGCAAGTAAAACTGATTTTTTGAAACAAAATCAAAACTGTTTGAGAAAAACCTAATTCTGCGACTTTCCATCTTCTTTACAAAACAATCAAAATTGATTTTTGGAAACAAAATCAAAACTATTTAGGAAAATAGTACCACATAATAAAACAATACCGCATAAAAAACAGTACCACATAATAAAACAATACCGCATAAAAAACAGTACCACATAATAAAACAATACCGCATAAAAAACAGTACCACATAATAAAACATTATCGCATAAAAACAGTACCGCATAAAAAACAGTACCACATAATAAAACAGTACCGCATAAAAAAGTACCGCATAATAAAACAGTACTGCATAATAAAATAGTACCTCATTAAAATAGCACCATTTTTTGCATGATATAGTCATGCGGTACTATTTTTGAATGAGCATGCATCCTAAAAAAAACAGTACCGCAGACATGTGGTACTGTCGGTCATTCGTTGGATATGTGAACTATTTTTGTGTTTACATGTGATGTTTGCATGATAGAGTCATGCGGTACTGTTTTTGAATGAGCATGCATTCTAAAAAAAAAGTACCGCAGACATGTGGTACTGTCACACATGTGGTACTGTCGGTCATTTGTTTGATATGTGAACTATTTTTGTGTTTACATGTGATGTTTGCATGATATAGTCATGCGGTACTGTTTTTGAACGAGCATGCATCCTAAAAAAAATAGTACCGCAGACATGTGGTACTGTCACACATGCGGTACTGTCGGTCATTCGTTTGATATGTGAACTATTTTTGTGTTTACATGTGATGTTTGCATGATAAAGTCATGCGGTACTGTTTTTGAACGAGCATGCATCCTAAAAAAAACAGTACCACAGATATGTGGTACTGTCACACATACGGTACTGTCGGTCATTCGTTTGATATGTGAACTATTTTTGTGTTTACATGTGATGTTTGCATGATAGAGTCATGCGGTACTGTTTTTGAACGAGCATGCATCCTAAAAAAAAAACAGTACCGCAGTCATGTGTTTAAATACGTAATCCAGATCTGTATATATTCATTCGATCGACGTTAATCTCACAGCACAAACTCGCGTAATCCGTGTGTATTCCTTCGTATATAATCCTTTAACAGATTTTTATTTCATTATATCTTCACGCGATTGATAAGGAATGAAACAAAAACGAAAAACGTGATTCTCGGTTCCATAATTTTCGGTAACTTCATCTCAGTTAATTATAGAAAAAGGGCATTTAAGTCATATTATAAATTATATTTAAAACAAACTCGTGGGACCCACTCAAAAGTATGACTTAAATATAAAACTTTTCACATTAATGTGACTTAAAAGCAATACTTTTTTTTGAGTGTGACTAATAACTTTAAAAGATTACCAAGTATAACTTGGATACAATTTTCTGTATATATATATATATATATATGGTCTACAAGGGGTCTGATGGAGGGTTGAAAGCTCAAGTTTAAGATGGGGCAAAGTCCACTACACCACTCTTGATAATTTTTGTTGGGAATTTATGCACTTGAAAGTTCCAAGACTTTTGCTATTAATTCCAACTAGTATTTTTGTGGAAACTACTATTAAAAGAGTCATTTTTGAAAATATATGTTCCCCTAAAATAGTATGAGATCCTTGGAATTATAGGTTTGTGGACTATCTCCATTGGAATAATTTCTTTGGTGCTTCAGAAAAGTAAGTTTTTTACTCGTTTATGCATATAAAGTGGAATATGAGATATTTTTTTATAGGAAGATTGATAGAAGATAATACACAATAAATTTTACCTCTTATGTAGATGTTTGCTTATTTCATTACAAAAAAATTTATATATATATTCATAATTTTGGATATTCTTGAGGTAATTTATCTCTTCCAACTAACGTGACACTTGTAAAGAATTGCTTGTGAGTTAACAAGTATACTTTAAAGATGCGCTCGATTGTAATTTCACGTCAAAAGAGATTTTATTACATTGTATTTGATGGACTTTTCATTAGTTCTACAAACTTGATTTTTAAATATGCATGTTCTTTATTTTATGAATTATTATTATTTAATATTTGTGTATTTTATATTATAACAAATTATCTCCAATAATTTTAATCACGCTGTTACATATTATTTTGTATTATGATAAATTATCTTTAATAATTTTAACCATGTTTTTACATATTGTTACCCAAATAGTAAATAATAATTATAGTAAATAATAATTATTATAAATTGACTGGTTAGTTTGAAAGGTAACCAAGCAAAGCAATTATTCCATCAATTTGACAATATTTAAAAGCCCCTCCGTTAAGCTTCTTTTGACGTCATGAAAGCTTTTTGGTTGTGATGTCACAAAGTCAATTACAATTGCAATATCGAAAATAACAATTAACTAGGGTTAGTTCGAAAAAAAAAAAAGTAACTTTTTTCTTTTGTTAACTAATTAATTATTAAAAATTATTATTTTTTTCTTCTGTTTGGAAAAAAATTATTTTTTAACTAGTTTTTAACTTTTTATTAATTTGACATTTTTATCTTTCATAATTTAAAATAAATTTAAAAAATAATAAGGTAAATTTAGTAATTTTAGAAAAAGTCAAAAAATTGAATAGGTAAAAGCTGAAAAACTTACTAAACTTCCCATACAGAACCTTAGATTAAAAAAGGTTCTTAGAATAAAAAGAATTCTAATGATCCATTGAACACACCAAAATAAAATATGAAATATCAAATTAATAATCTATTTAATTAATTTATTATTAAATTTTCGTACATCTAAATAAAGAGGGCGGATATTGCCGCTCCACAATTCTTCTTAACATTTTTTGTTTTTGTCCTTAATTATTTAAAAAAAATGTCATATTTGGATATTAAAAAAATTATTTTTTTAATTTTAAAAGGTTAAATTGTATTAGTAAATTGCGGCTTAAATTTTTTTCACAAGCGGGTGTGATCGGTCAGAATACCAAGCCAAAAGGCTTTTCTTTGCTTTCCTTTTATCCAACCTTATATCTAATAAAATATGTCTTTACATGCCATCGTGAAAAGATGTCCTTGCATGCCATTGTTTCACAGACCTACTCTAAGGGTGCGTTTGGAAAACATTTTAGCTTCTTAGCTACTTTTTCTAAAATAATCAAATTGACCTTCTTACATTTTTAATTTTTTTAAATTATGATATCAAATTAATAAAAAATTAAAAAATTAGTTACTAAAAAATTAAATTTGTTCTCATTTCCAAACACAAAAAAAGCTAACTTTTAACAACCAGTAACTAGTTAAGCTTTTTCTTCTCAAACTCAACCTAACAACTATGAATTGTATCATGATCCTTCAAATGGCTGAGAAGTTTATAAGCATCTTAACAAAATTTTAAGGTGGTCCTCAGCTAGCTATTTGACACAACTCTCGTCCTCTATTTAGATTTGAAGGGAAAAAAATGTACTAAACAAAATAAAGATTTACGCATGCACTAGCTAAATTTTACTCTCTCCCTCCCCAAAAAAAAAAAAAAAAAAAGAAAAGCAAAAGACCCAAACATAAAAATGGATAACCCAATGCACAGGATTCCTTGTACTGTGGAGGTTAGAGATAGTCATAAGTAAGCATTATTCGCTCTACGTTATTTCAAGATTTGATAAAGCAACTTTATTGCTACTCCAATGCCACTCTTTAAAAATCCCAAACAAAAAAAAAAAAAATCCTTAGGCTCCTTTGCTGCTGCTGCTACACAAAATTGGCAGGCAAAGCATACCATAAAAATATGGATGATTCTTTGTTTCTAACTGATTCTGCAATTGGTTGAACTTAAATTCCTACAAGAGAAGCAAATTGGTTTGTTTAAATGAGGAAAAATGATTCCTTCCAACATGCTTAAAGGGCATACATACAAACTTTGTAGCTAAAACAAACTTCGAAGAGCAAGGGGACTTGGACCAAGTGATTTGGGTTTTTAATCCCAAATTGATTTTGGACTTCCCCAAAGGAAATTTGATTATTGAATTCTCCACGGGATATAGTTCGAATCTAATCTGTCTTTTTCCAGGTGTCAGGGCACCCGCGGGGTACCAAGAATGGAATAATACTGGAAATGATGTCCGTTGACCCACAGAATCTATCTGAGCTCCAAATGGTCACTTCCGGCTCGGGATGAGTCAACTGCAATATAGAAATATAAAAAGTCACTTAATATTTCTTCTGAGGTCAACATGTTGCATATAATAATGATTAACAAACATAATCTCGCCGTTTGACAAATGAAACTAATGAGGTAATAATAAGAAATAGCTGCGAGACCAAAACAGGGTGCAAAGAACCGAAAGCCCTTCAGTTGCTCCCAGATACATGGGCTTACATACCCGGCTCAACATTCTTGGAAAACAATCGAATCGAAGGTCCGGAGGAGAATTGGAGATTGAAGTACTTTAAGAAAAAAACTAGAGCAATTTAACAATGATCATTAAAATTGGGCAAACGATATTGCCAGGGAACGTTTTTTTTTTTAATTTCTACAAGGAGCAAAGCACTTGTCATATGTGCATTGGTAATTGTACCTTGCTTTGGATAAATAAAAAAACTGCTCTGGCAATATCATTTGCCTTATAATTGACCCCATAAAGTAACAATTGCACCAAGACCAAAAAATTTACTTGCCCTAGAGACTTTGTAACAGAGTAGAGGCCTTGTCTTGTAAAACACTCCACGCTTCATTTACATGCCTCTCTTCTGTCAGTGGTGCTCCTACGGCAAACCGCAACGTGTATTTAGCTGATAGAACCTGCATAAATTTGTCACGAGCAAGAAAACTCAAGGACTGAAAAATTGAACATCATGTGAACGTTGTATTCTTCTTCGTAAATTAGAAAATGAAACGAGGCAGAAACATCAGCAAACGAGTTTTTTGAGGAAGAAAATTATAACATAGAAATGAGCATACCGTATGAGAAATGAATAATTTCCCAGTTGAGTTAACAGCATCCAACAGGTCATGGTTGAGTTTGTTAGCGCATTCATCATTGTCGTGGGGAGGCAGGAGACGGAAACAGACCAACGAAAACTTCCGAGGGGCAACAACCTGCACAGATCAATTCGAGTGGCAAAGCCATAACAACAATTGAATTTAAAAAAAAAAAAAGAAAAAAAAAATCTATCTAGAGATGCCATAGGTTTGGCAATGATATGTGCAGTTCTAGAAAGAGAATCACAGTCTTCACATACCAAATTGTTTAAATTTCAATTACAGAATACTGAGCTCATTTTCAATATGAGTAATTCGTTTAGAAAACCAGGAAATAGACTGGAAAGGCTGACCATACTAGAAGTATCAGGCAGCCTGTTTAGGCCGTTACTAGTGTCCAATATGACTATGAAAACCTAGTGGGTCATAATTCAAAATTTTTGGCCTGTGCCACACATGGAGGAAATAAAATTCGGATACATATTAAAGGCTACTTGTATGTTTTTCTCGAGTTAGAATGTCTCCCTGACAGTGCTGACGCCGAATTCAATATTGAACACTCAATGTGACAATTAATAAAAGAAGTTATAATAATTTCCTTCTGATTAGTAATACAAAATTTGTCTTTTCTCCTACTCGATGACAGCAGATGATTTCTCTATGTATACACAGGAAGGTAAAAATTGAGAAACTCAGAGACACATAAAGTGAGCTCAATTATGCTACCACAAAGAAGGAACCAGCCATTAGCTACAGCTAGTATAACACTGTTAGAGAAATGTAAATTTCTAACTCTTTTGTTTTACAGGTAGTTTATGAAAATTTTCCTCAGTATTGATAGAGAGAAAAAATCTGTTCAAATCTATTTGTCCAATGATTGATGCCCAAATGCAAATGTTAGTCATATAGTTCTAAAGGGTTTTGGGGCATGACGCATGAAAGGATATTAACCATGGATAACCTTCAAAAGAGGATTTGTTCTAGCTAATGGTTGCTCCTCGTGCAAGAACTAAGACCATCTTTTCCTCCATCGTGACAGGACTAGGGAGCTGTGGATCCTCCTACTATCAAGATTTGAGGTCCAGTCGGTTTTCCCAAAAGACCAAAATGGTTTGTTTTGCTCTTGGTGGGGTACCAAGCCGAGGAAGCAACAGAGAAGGCTTGGAAGATGGATATTCTTTGTTCATTTTGGTTGGTGCCAATCGTATATTTTTCAAGATGTAGATTTGGATTTGTAACAGAAACCTCTAGATGCTTTTTCTTCGTATAACTTTAACAAAATTCTTTATTTATTTATAAAAAGGAAAAAAAAAAAAGGAGAGAATTGTTCATAAGAAATTGAGTTCAATAGTTAAAAGATAAGCATAGGTCAATATGATGATGTCTACAATAAGTTACCTGAAATCTTGGGTCTTGAGAGACTAGTTCTTCAAAGTGTTTAGCCAATTTGATATGGTTTCTTATATAAGACTGCAGGTTCTCCAAACCATAGAGCCGTAATACCATCCATAACTTCAGTGATCTGTGAAGCAACAGTCGATTAGACAAGGCAACAACTACAATTTTACAATTGGATGACTAGGGTTAAAACAGATTTGACATCAAATTGATGATATTACTGATCCAATCACATAATAAAACACATTAAAATGGAAGATCGGATTCCACCTAGAAATAATTGGAAATGGATAAGTAATTGATCACGACTTGTACGTAAAATTAGCTAAGGCCTAAAGACTCTAAAAGGTCCACCATTGACTTTTGCCTAGCTCACAAAGCATACACTCAATCAGAACCCAGCTTAAAATTTAAGATTGCATTCGTGTTTACAGATTGAAATCAATAGATTTGGTACTAAATATTTAAGAAGAATTGCCCAAATATTACTATGTTAAATTCAATAGGGTTTCATTATAGATTTGAATAGTTTAACATGATGACTTCATGATGAATATGAAATTATCATAAAAAAGTAGTTAATAGAAATTCTTCGTAATAGTGGTTTCACCATTTTAGGAAATAATCACACCACTACTTTAGTAGTAATTATTAGAAAAGTTTACATGTGTTATTACATAAATTAGCACACTCAATTATATTTTAATACAATTTAATTTTAAATCTATTAATCCCTAATTATCAAAACGGGAGCTCAACCCATTAGGTGTTTGATAGCGGTGTAGTGTTGAAGCAAGCATTTAAAACCCCTAGACTTTGGTACTGCATACAATGGTGTTTTATCCAGTTATATTGAAGGAAAAATGAAAAATTAAGAATAAGATTAAAAGAGAGAATTGATTTCTCACATCTTCTCATATTGTATATATAGCCAAAAGAGATGAGGAAGTCTTCATTTCCTAAACTAAGCATGACTAAAATAGATTGTTTCAAATCAAAATGATTGAATCCAGTAAATGACGTCTTTAGCACAAGTAAAAAGCTTCTTAGTTGAGTTTAAGACCCTTTTTAGCACCTTACTGATGGCATATACCTGAACCTGCGGCCAAGAGGAATTTGCCAATCTTTGTAATCAACAACCATGTTTGCTTCAGAGGCCTGGAACATGAACCAAATAAGTAACAATACATGTTTGATATAGCAACTAATTTTGTAGGCAATTCAACTGCTAGACAAAAACATATTTGCCTACCCCAATATGGCCCTTCCATATCCTGAAAGGCCAAAGCAAAGCTAATGCAAGTCATTTAAGTTCATAATAGCTAATACCCTCTTCTATTATCACAAACTCATCCAATGTTCCAACTGAATTGCATGTAAATTGTTAAAAAATGGCATAAAGTACGGGAACATTGGCTAAACCAAGTAGCTGTGGCTAGAATTTAGAGTTTTAGAGTGATAACATACGTAGTTCCTTTTAGTTTGTTCTGGTTGATTCAGAAGGAAAGAAATTGAATGATATTTCAAGGTTTGGACATGCCGGTGCACAGATTGAGGAGCTCCTTTTTATCAACTTGCTATAGTTGGATGAAGAGGGGTGTAAAGCCTGATTTGAAGGTGGTTTTCTGTTGGTAATGGATAATTGGAATTTCCTTAATAATGCCTTTTTATTAATAAATTGTATTTATTTTTTCAAAAAAAAAAAAGAAAGAAAAGAAAAACACGGCATGGCATATTAGAAAAAAAAAAAGTAAATTAGAGTTGTCCGATTATCTCCCCAAAGGGAAGAATAACCTATGAAGATTAGCAAACAGAAAAATACTGAACATGGAGAACTACTCAAGAATATGGATTTAATAGATTTGTGGTGATTTACCTTATAGAGTGTAGGGTGTGTTGAGTTACAAAAGTTGTCAAAACAAAGGGACTATAATTGGACAACCAAGAAAAAAAATGTGACCTAAATCCAATAACAAGGAAAGGGTGGCTTGGAGCAATGTCAAGGTTTTTCCATTGCGACCTAGGGGTCAAGGGTTTGAACCTTAGAATCAGTCTCCTTACTTGTTGCGGGAAAACTGCCTATACATAAACTCTCCAAACCCCGCAATGAGGGAGCCTTATGCATTGGGTCGCCCCCCTTCTCCCCTTTTTGTAAACATGTGGGTACCTAAGCCACATTAGCAGGCCCCGCCATGTCAATACCTTGAAGAGGCGCCAAAAGGAAGTCTCCCACATGATTCCAACACGAGAAGACCCAACCAAGAGAATCAATCTCCCACGTAGAGTCAACTGCTAGTTAGAATCAAGGTCCAGCGAGATCATTAGGGGACTAGTGGTTTGGCGGCTAAAATCAAAGGATATGTCGGGATTCCCTTGACACCAGGAATAGAGGAAAGGGGGGCTAGGGGGGCCAAGTTTTGAAAAATACCATTTTGTATATGAAAATTCTTGACTGAAAATATTTATACTCCGGTTTCAGCCCCCCCTAAAATTCTAAAAAAATGGTTGACCTTAGTAGGAAAATACCACCAATAGTACATATAAATTTTTGGCTTAAAAAATTTAGATTATAGACTAGTATTCTTAAAATTTTATTATTGCAAAAATTAGAAATCCAATTGATTGTACTATCTATACATATATATTAATTTATTTTTATTTATTAAATATAATCTATAACATTAGTCATTATTTTTTTTGGCCCCCCAACTCAGAATCCTAGCTTCGTCCCTGCTTGATAGGGCTGAGAGAGATCAACATGAGGTGTCCTTGCCATATGGGGGTACACCAACTTCGGGTTGAATCTCCACTAAGTAAATACAATGCCTTGAACCATGCCCTAAGGGACTCATCTTGCCCTATATATACATATCTCTCATTCCCAAGGGGAGGATCATCCTCACGACCATTTTCACCAAAATTACTCTCCCTACATCTCTCTCCCTTACTCCAGACAGCCTTGATTTCATCCCACTGGCCTTCTGTGACTCCACCATATACGATGCTGCTTATCATTGTTCCCAAATGGTCAGGTCGTCCCTCCCAAGTCTAACCACCCATATAACATGAATTAAAATGAAGATAATCAAATTTGATCAGACTTTATCATAAGTTTCAGAATAAATAATGGATAACAAAAGATTTTTAATCATCCACCTTGGTATAGATAGTTGGTATTCATTAACAAATATCCATTTACAGTTGAATAGCAATATGTTTCTACTTTAGATGATGTCAACATATAAGCAGTAACAAAATTGAAAACGCAAAAGAAAAATCATGAAAAAGGAGCAGATATAGGACATTGGAACAACTTTAAGAACTTCTCCCCCGGTCCATGATATTTCAAAAACCTTGAGACAAGCAGAGGTACACTAGCTATTGAAGTTCTCGAGAGGTCAACATTTCAATCAGTCTATAACTTATCAAGTAAAACAACATCTCAAGCAGTCTATATAAGCTTTAAAAAGCAAACCCATCATTGTTCCTGATTTAGAGCTTTCACAAAATAACCAACGAGAAACATACTGTAGAAGGAGGCTTACTTTGTTTTTTAGAAACTCTGGATTTGTTGAGAGTGACTGAATCAGAGCATTTCTGTCCTGTTGACAAGAAGATAACAAAGAATATATGCTCAAATTTTGATGAGAAACTGAACCATAACATATCTGCACAACACATGCAGTTTAGGTTGTGCTTCGTCATAGTTAGCAAAAGAGGTAGAAACTGGTTATTTTGATGAAAATACACTTAGAATAGGAGATTTTCCTATTATTTGTTTCTATATTTACCTTCAATTAGCTGCTAATTAGGATCTGAATTATTGGAAACATATCATGTATTTTTGGATAGTCAGTTGGCATTAACAGTATATATACAAGGTTAATGGTCTGGTGAAAATCAATTAACCATTTCATTATTTCTGGTTCTATACTTTCTGTTTTTCAACTGATACCAATTAAATAACTATTACATATTACTATTCCATAAGAATAAGTAAACGCAGAATAAGCTATGGAGGGCTTATGACTACCCAATAGAAATGAAGCAAGTTTATTGGCTTTCTATTCTGTAGTTTTTATTTAGGGTACGAAGGCACAACAGTAACATGTAGATGCGCATCAAATACATGATGGCATACCGTTACCCAGAGAGCTGAACAATCAAAGTTCGTTAGAAGCCATTTATGTGCATTCATATTAAATGAGTCAGCTTCTTCAACGCCATCAATATAGTGGCGAAATTCTGGACATATACAAGCACTCCCAGCATATGCAGCATCCACATGAAACCACATTCCGTTACTCTGCATTAATATGGGAACCTCATCATCTTTTTGCACAACTGCACTGTACATAGATGAAATTCAAAACGTGGAAATAAAAGTAGACCATTAAAGGATATAATTCCAATTCTATTAAGGAAAGTTATGTAAGGTTTTTCCATAAACCATAATGCCAATGAGGCTGTCCGCAAAACAATAAACTTGGTTTCTTAAATAAACTTTTAACAATTTTTTTTCTTTTATGCGTCGGCAACTAAAGAGTCAGAGGTCCACCTTCGGATAGCTCTTTTGAGCTTTATCAAGCCCTGTTTAGGATTTACTAGCTTCTTTTGGATCTAATATGTAGTTGGCTCTAAAGCAAAGAGACCCTTCATGAACTTCGCAAAACTTTTTAAAAGGAGAACTCTGAAACTTTTTGTAAATGAATTGAATGATACTCAAAATGCAGGAGAACACCAAGTTCAAAGTTTCCAATTAGTTGTCATCTTCTGCATATGGGAATCAATATATGACTATGGCTAATAACACTAGCACTATTGTATAAATGACCATGACAGATCACCAGTAGTTTATGACCATGGCTAATAACACTAGCACTATTGTATAAATGACCACGACAGATCACCGGTAGTTATTCAATATTATTTTGTACCGCTCACTCAATGAGAAAAATGTATCTTCAATTCATAGATGAAGATCTTGGACCTATGAATGGGGATATTCCGGAAACTTCATTTAGTTTTATTTTGGCCATTAGGTATGTCACTCTCCAGTTTGGCCTAAGCTTGGGAACTAAGTTGTGCCACAAAGAAGTTCCTAACCTTTTTTTGGGGGGGGGGGGGGGGAAGATAATAAAGAATAGCATAAGACAACTCTAACCATCACAAGCAGATGTCTTAATAGCATTCCTAACAATTAACCTAGTCACCTTGGTAATCTTCCCCAATGCAAGCAAAGGATCCACAGCTGTTGACGAAGTAGTACCAACCTGCAAACGTATGAGCCAGCCTTCAGCTAAACCAAAATTGTTTACGATTAAAACAAATTCAGTAATCACATGAATCATTCACAAATTATCACCTAATATATCCATTCTACAACTCACCATACGAATGTTAGTCCAAACCAGAAGTCAGCTCACTATATTTAACCCCACTAACTAGATGAAAGTAAAAATAACAATCAATTTTCTCTGTTTCCACAAATCCATAAAAAATAACCTCAGAGAAAATCAGGTCCTCAACACTAATTGTGAACCAGCACTCCAATTGTTTACAAGAATACTTTTCTGATAAGTCCCCATCTAATTAAAAAATTACAAACTTGAGGGACAAATGACCCCCACTTCATACTCAGTCATCAACAAGATTGTAAAGAAAAGGAAATTATTAAAAGCTAATAAGACACAAGATACTGCTGGAAGTAACAGTTAAGCTACCATTCATTCTCATTGCTATAGTAACAATCTATTACAGTCACTTCATATCAACAAAGAATACAACTTTGAACCATGTATACCAAAAAAATTTGAATGCATTCATTGGTGCCTTAAAACTTAGGCATACTTAAAAGAATAACATAATGTATAAGGAGTCATAAAAGGATTTCAAATGTATGCATTTGTAAAATAATTTTAAGGAAATTTTGTTCAAGTCCATTTTTATAGCCTAAGTACACAAAGTATAGAACTTGATTAACTGATATGGTAAGTATATATACTCTCCTGCACGCATGCACTTTGAAGCAAGTGGTATGGTAAAGACGAAAAAAAATAATGTCAAAACTGGGGGGCATATATGAACTTGTAATTACCATGACTACCAAAGCCAGTTTTTAGAAGCCGCAACACTTTCAGAATGTGTTGAAACATTGTCCAACGAGAGTGATAGAAACTTTATGGTATGGTATGGTATGGTTTAGACAAAGGAGGAACTTGATTAAGTTGCAACTTTCAGTTTGCCTTTTCTTTTCCTCCTCGCAAACAATACAATCCT
This sequence comes from Vitellaria paradoxa, assembly GCA_019916065.1. Lineage (NCBI taxonomy): Eukaryota > Viridiplantae > Streptophyta > Magnoliopsida > Ericales > Sapotaceae > Vitellaria > Vitellaria paradoxa. The sequence continues at coordinate 11,161,156 of CM034243.1, read as the reverse complement.
TTTGTAACTTTCAACTAAGAAATGTCAACGAACCTCATAGGATACCAACGGAACCAAGAAATCCTTAGAAATTTCACAATGCTAAAATCCATAGGCAAGTCGGTTAAAATACGAAGATTTTCAATTTGTTGTTTAAAAAGGAAGAAGCATCACATGGCATCTTTCTAGTGAATTTGAAAAAAGTTACATGAAGAATTGAAAAATATGTATAGCTTCTTTTTTTTTTTCTTCCCAATCGGTTGAAAAGATCTGTATCAATAGCAAAATAGAAGGAAAAAAACTAAGATTAAAAGTTCCCAATGGCTTACAGTAGCACATAAGAAAAATGGGATTAGACCAGCAGTGGTATCATGTGAAATTGCTTCATTGATTGATTCGGGAGAAAGGGCATATTCAGTAGACGCATCTGTCTTCAGAAACCTACAATTCTCTGGGTGAATCCCACCAATCTGTCACAAACAAATATCAAACAATTGTAAACAGATACTATGAATTGTTGCATGGACTTCAACATCATAACTAGGCAGCATATATCCCCCCCCCCCCCAAAAAAAAAAGCAACCCTATTTTCAAGATAACTGTCAGAAATATTTAATGGAGTTGCATTGTTTGGATGAAGGTCATGCCTACATATGGTGCAATTATGTGTCAATATTATTGGAAACCTAGTTGGGAACCTTGTCCCGGATTAATATCATAGTAATACATAAACAAAATAGAACTAGCAAATTGAAAGATTATATATTGTATCAAACAAAATAATAATAATAATAATAAAATTTAAAGATGATATAATATACTAATGAATTTCCAATTACACCTGGCAGGCTTTCTGCAAAGCTGAATGTGTTTGATCAGATGCATAAACTACAAGCTTCCGAAGGGCATCTTTTCCAACCCTTCTCAAGACTTTATCACGAGCAGCCAGTAGCACAACTAGAACAGCTTCACTTGCTGTGCCCTGTATTACTCCACCACCTTTTCCTGCAAAAAAGTTTCAAGGAGATGGATAGTTGAACTAATAAAGCAAAACATAATATGTAGAATTAGATTGTCAGCCACCATCTCAACTAAAAGCTTAAACTGTTAGGAGATGGCCAACTTCATTATTTTTATTGACTTGTTTTCTCTGAACATATGTATACATGGACATATGAGGAATCAAAGATAAGTGAACTAATTGTAATGCCCTTCAACTTAAGCAAATTCCTGCTGCAAAACAATTCAATAAATGATTTTAATTTTTGTTGAAATAAAAGAAGAAATAAAATATTGAAAAGAAAAGAATTGTGTTAATGTGTGTATTGAATACAATAGAATAGCAATCCTATTTATAGAGGTGCCAAAGTAGAATCAGAATATGAATAGGAAACTAAATTAGAATAGGAATAGGAAACAATAAGAAAACTTATAATGAAAAGGAAAAGAATTTCCTAATTATAATTTCTAAATTTCTATATCTTATACATGTCAACACCCTCCCTCAAACTCAAGATGGAAAATTAGATACCAATTTGAGTTTGGAGACTAAGAACTGGAAAGCAGTCACGAATACGCTGTAGCTTTGAGAGATTACACGCCTTGAGAGATCATGAACATAGATTTGATTAGACGCCATAAGATCATGAGCCCAAATCTACTAACGCGCCTCGAGGTAAAAAAAAAACGTAGATCCAAATCTATTAACGCGCCTCGAGGTCACAAAAACATAGATCATGAGCCAAAATCTACTAACGCGTCTCAAGGTCACCAAAAAAAAAATGTAGATCCAAATCTACTAACACGCCTCGACGTCATAAAAAACGTAGAACAGGGGGAAATGTGTTGAATGGCCAAGATACGCAAAGCCAAAAGCGCAAGATAGCATGTGCATGTCTCCAAACGAGTGATTGGGGTTTTCAATAGAGAAACTGAAGCAACAACAAATATCTCCAAAAGATAAACTCAAAAGCCAAAAACGCAAGATAACATGTATATGTCTCCAACAGAGTGATCGAGGTCTTCAATAGAAAAACTGATGTAACAAGAAGTATCTCCAAAAGAGAAACTTGAAATTTAAAAATTCCAAAAAAACTAGATCTAGGAATAAACAAAAAATGATATGAAATTGGGTAGAGAAGCAACGGAGGCAGCGGCGACGCCAGGAAGGGCAACACTGGCGGCCAAAGATGTGGTTGTTTGGATACCTAGTCTACCCAGGATAAAAAATCATATGCTCTGATACCATGTTGAAATAAAAGAAGAAATAAAATATTGAAAAGAAAAGAATTGTATTAATGTGTGTATTGAATAAATAGAATAGCAACCCTATTTATAGAGGTGCCAAAGTAGAATCAGAATAGAAATAGGAAACTAAATTAGAATAGGAATAGGAAATAATAAGAAAACCTATAATGAAAAGGAAAAGAATTTCCTAATTATAATTTCTAAATTTCTATATCTTATACATGTCAACAATTTTCATCACCTCCAAACTTCTGTGAGCGAATTTAATCTCTCACCGAACACTTCATTCACTTGGACTTGAATGAATACTAACACTTATTTTATTTGCCAAGTACTGAAATAGTCCATGATGTTATATCATGTTAGCAATCTTCTCCCTTAGCTCATGAATTTGGAGAACTGGCGAGTTCAAAAAGTTCTAAATTCCATATAAGGGTAAAAAAAGCGGCTCAACACTGTACAGATCTTTCTCCAAGCAATGCTGCCGTTCAAGATCACCCAACTCTCAGAAATCAAATGATCAACAACTGAAAACTTATACAGTGCAAACTCCTAAGTGAGTATATTACATAATAAGAAATGAAAATATGCCATTCCAACTTCAATGATTAGTCGACTTGCTCCAAACCAGCCATATGTGCAAAATTCCAAAAAAAGAGATTCGATCACTAAAGGAAAAGCCACGGCCATGAAGAATAGCATATATGACCCACGTGTTAGCATCTGACCATATAAAATCACATGTAAAAAGTACCGCACTCAAACTTCCATTCATGTAGATTTCAATGTGAGAGAGCACATAGGTGAAATCTTGAAGTCAAACCATCACCGAATTGAGAGAGAGAGAGAGAGAGAGGCAGAGAAGGGAGGGAGATGTGAGATAATGGCAACAAATGAGGCCTGTACCACTCCATTCCTGCAACCAAAATCTTATGACTTATTACATTGGCTCTAAACAGAAGTTTTACTCAAAATGCATCTTTCACCATGAAATGCTTTCTTACAAACCATCAACAGAGTTCCTAAAACCATATTAGCCCATTAGATTTTCCATATGCAAGTATTTAGCATATTCTGCAAACCATTTGCCAGAAAAACTATTTTCCAGGAAGTCATGAATGATCTGTAAGATCTCAACCACCACAGAAGAACATGCATTTTTGCACAACTAAACATTTCCTCCATTTTTCTCCTTTCTAGCTAGGTATGCATCATTTTTCTTATGTCCTTCATTTCTCCTCACCTCAACCAAACTTATCCAAAGCCATAATTCACTTTCAGAATTCTGGCCCAACAGATTAATTAAAGCTCTATCAAGTCCCCACCAGTTCCCACAAAAAATTGAACCGCTGATCTTTTCTATATTTTTTCTCTTTAACATGAACATTAAGCACCTCAGCTTGATTGACATCAAACATTAAATGCAAGAGAAAAAATCTCCATTGTCCTTTTTAATGAAAAAAATAATGCAGATTTTGGAATGGGTAAAAAATGTACCTTCCTAGTTCCTAAAATAATCAATTTCTAAAAATGTAGAAATTACAAACTTTACCAGTCGAAAGGAAATCCTCCGGAAGTTTAAGTATTTTAGCAAGCCAATCCAGAACAATCATTTCAAGTTCTGTTGCTGCAGGAGAAGTTATCCAGCTAAAACCCACCATGTTAATACCAGCACTAAGCATTTCACCCAAAAATCCAGCAATACTGCTATTAGAGGGAAAATATGCAAAATAATCCGGGCTTTGCCAATGGGTCACTCCTGGGAAGATCCATTTCTGGACATCTGCATCCAGCATAAAAATCGATATAAACATTTATATGGTGTTTTAAGTAACAAAATTATCTTGATTTTCTTGTTTATTTAGAAGACATGATTAAATAGATTTGTTTATTTTTTGCATATTTTTTCTTGTCTACTAAATCTCAGTTACTTGATTTCCACTAGATAAGGCAAGAGGGCAGGGGTTTATGTTTGAGGGAGTGAGAGGATCTTTGTAACCAAAAGAACTTAGGAGGGTTGGATTTTAGCCTTTAGGGTCCTGGGGATGTTTAATCAAGCATAATTAGCAAAGGTTGCACGGAGAGTTCTGAAATTTCCATCTTCTCTGCTTGCACAAGGTTTATTATCTAAATATTGTTTTTAAAAGGATTTCTTCACTGTTAGGAGTTCCTCCCTGGACTCTTGGGGATGGGAAAGTATTTTATGGAGTAGAAATTTGTTGAGAAAAGGACTTAAGTGGTGTCTAGGAGTAGTCTTAGTCTCTTAGAGTCTTACCATTGCTGTATTTAGACATCAATGAAACCCTTCCCAGGTTCGACGGCCCTTATGTTGATTCTAATCCTCATCCATGTTTCTTAGATTTAAAGGTCAATCACTTCTTGAATAATATAGAAGTGGATGGAGAGAATTTCTTCTGGGGTGTATTTTCCCAGAAGAAGTTGTGGACTATAAATGCTATGTAATGCACCTTCAATTCACTTGGAGGATGAGATTGTGTGGGGAAAGACAAAAAGCACTTCTTTTCTTAGAACTTCAGTAACTAATATTTTGAAGCATTGGGTTTCAGCCAGAACACATGGTGGTGCATGGAGGCAAAATTCTAGGGGAGCAGCCGTGGCATGGGTAGCATTTGATGATTATATTAAGAGTAACGTTATACAATTAGAAGTTTTAGTCAGAATAATTCACCAAAATGACGTGGATCATTATGGTCCAATCATTCCTAAAAAAAGAACCCACTAAAGTAGTTTGTTATTACAAGAATACCACAACCACATTATTTTGGCACAATTTTGTTGTTAAAAATTCTGGTAGAATAGCATTTTCCTCGTACTAATCACATGACAAGAGGGTAAGGAGAATGAAAACTAAATCTCCATTAATATTTGAAGCTTTACCATGCTTGGATGCCATTAAGTGGCTTTGCTGCTGCAAATCAATATCAGCCAGAATGGAAACAGATTGTGTCATTGTCAGATGTTGATGAAAGTTGTGCAAAATCCCACTCTGTTGGATTTTTGTTTCATGCAAATCAGTTGCCTAATCTTAGTTTTTGTAGATTGGATATGTCCCTAGTCATATGAGCTCATGTGCGATGGTTGGTGTAATTATTTTCTGGTATGATGAAATATTTTACCATCTGGTTTTTGCTCAAAAACAAATTTGAAACAGTGATTAAGAAACTTCACCATCAAGAACATCTTGCAGCAATTCTGGTTGATTTGGTGCAGAATCTGGCAGGAGTTTATGCAAATAACCAGGCTGCAGAAGAGTTCAATTTTTTGTGTAGCAACAAAATTAAATGCGCTTAAATAAAACTAAAGAAATCACTTTAAGTTCCCTCCCCCTTCAAACAAAAATAAAGACAATAAGAATGACTTTCCAAATTGTAAATTGGGAAATTAAATGAAAAATGCACACATATCAGCTCCAAAAAAGCGCTGAAAAATACTAAAAATTTTTAAAAGTTATTCACTTTTTATTTTACTACACGAATTACGAACCTACAACTTTTATCAAAATTTATGGCTTCTTGTTACTCCAAACGCTGCAATTCCATACTTATATATTTGAGATAAAGAGCAATACCGACCTTTTATACTGCATGCTTCATTTTTTAAGTACCAAAGAAACCATTAAATGTCGCCATAAACGAAACGTACAGACACAAGCTCGCACACAAAGAGAAATGTCTGCTTTGCATTATTGATTTTTCTTTTGAAAACAGTGCTTATACATGAAAATTTCGTATGGCCCCACCAAGTTAATTTGAAAAAAAAAAAAAAAAAAACACAGAAACAGGGGAAGGATTGTGGAAACCTGAACTTGGCTGAGAACTGGGAAATTCTCAATATTCTTGTAGTAATCAGCAATGAAATCCACCATCTTGTGAGAATACTCTCTTAGTTGTTCTGCATCCATTGGCTTCAAACCTCCCTCCCTTTTTGAATCCAAACCCAGAAGACAGAAGAAAAAAGTAAGAACAGAAACACCCAAAAAACATCACTCACACCGCCATTCTAGCGAACAAGAAAACTCTGATGGTTCTACTCTTTAATGAACACACTCGCATATATAAATATATATAATATAAGTACACACACTTACATTTTGCTGCAATTCTGTCACTGAACTGAAATAAATAACAGAAAAAAGGGGCGAAGTGTTTGGAGAGGGTGATCATCCAAAGAAGGGGTTTGGCATCCCAACAAGTAGAGGACGGCGAGTCGAGGTGGATTTGAGCGAATGAAGGAGGGTGCTCCAACGAAGCGGACAAATCTTGAACGGCATTGCGATGCCTGCCCACGCGCCCTCTACGTGCCCGTTCGAAGCATGCTGCTTCCGCTACCGGTCGAAGTGGGCTGCATTAGCATGTGTTCCATTTCTTTTGAAAAAAAAAAAAAAAATCTGGATGTGGGCCCTCACGCAACATTTTACCCTGGTTTTTCCAGTTTTTTTCTCTATTTGGGGTGACAATTTATGCGAAAATTTTACCCTCACCGCTTTTGTCTTGCACCGGTCACCGTTGACTTATTTTATACTAGTGGTAACAGGTAGTAATTCATATATTATATCTAAAATTATCATTATAGTAATAAAATATTATCTCCTATTTAAAAGATATTATTTTTTATTTAAAAATCAACAATATAAAATTGAGCATTGAATAGTATGAATAATTGTGAGCATAACTTTACTGCAATTTATACATAGCCTTTTTTGCTATTCAAGATTTTGATGACAACAAATTTAATGCGTATTTGTTGCCTCAACTTTTACTTTTAAAAAAATAAAAACAAAATTAACATTTATGAAAAATTTTCTATTTTTTTTTAATTTTCTTCATCAAATACATTTTTAACCTTAGGAAGATAATTTTCTTCAATTATTTTTTAAAATTTTACCAATTTTTTTATAACTTTTCTAAATTTTTATCAAACACCCATCTAAACATTTTTCCTAATAATGTTTGACTAGTGATGTATATTTTAAATGTATTAACATTCGTAACAATAACATTTTATCAAGAGTTTTTTACGAAAATATCCCTCAAATTATTCCTCTTTTTTTTTAATTAGTTCTCAAACTATCAAATGCACCAATTATATTCTTGAACTATAAAATTCTATTCTATTTACTCCAAATACTAACTCCATCAGTTAAAGTTAACAGAAAAATTATTATTTGCGGTCACGTAACCTTTCTTACCCTACGTTAGGACATAATGGTTAATCTCTATCTATTTATTTTTATGGAATGATAATTTATAAATTATTTTAATTATATTATTTATTAAAAATAATTTAATTCAATAAAAATAAAATATATTAAATATAATTTAATTATATTATTTATTATATATAATTTAATAAAGTATATTTTATAATAAATTAATCAACTAAATCAGTTATTAAATTATTAATTATATTATTGATTAAAAATAATTTAATAAAATATACTCCAAGTTAAATTAATTAATTAGATCAATAATTGATTAATTTAATTATATTATTTATTAAAAATAATTTAATAAGATATATTCCTTGTTAACTTAATTAATTAAATTATTGATTAATTTAATTATATTATTTATTAAAAGTAATTTGATAAAATATATTCCATATTTAATTAATTAAATAAATCAATAATTGATTAATTTTTAAAAATCAAAGCAGATTTAACAAAAATGAAAACTTAAACAAAAAAATGTAAACAAGAAAAAGTGTTTGCACTCTTGTTTTTTTTTTTTCAATTTTAACCACTCATCAATTTTAATATTTTGTTCGTTTTGCTGCATTATGTTAAAATAAAAATTATTTTATTCAAATATTTTATTAAACTAAAATAATTTTATGTAATAAATAATATAATTTAACTAATTTAATTAATTATTAATTAATAAAATTAAGTAAATTAATATGAAATATATTTTATTAAATTACTTTTAATAAATAAATTAATTAAATTAATTAATAATTGATTTGATTAATTAATTTAACATGGAATTTATTTTATTAAATTATTTTTAATAAATAATATAATTTAATAATTTAATAACTAATTTAGTTAAATAATTTAATATAAAATATATTTTATTAAATTATATTTAATATATTTTCTTTTAACTGAATTAAATTGTTTTTAATAATAATACAATTAAAATAATTTATAAATTATCATTTCATAAAAATAAATAATATATGGTTTGACCATTATACCTTAGAATAGGATCAGAAAGGTCATGTAACCGGCACATGACAATTTTTCTGTTAACTTTGATAGATAGAGTTAGTATTCAAACTAAATAGAACGAAATTAGATAATTCGAAGAAATAATAGATGCATTTGATAGTTTAAGGATCAAATAAAAAAAGAAAGATAGTTTAAGGGATATTTTCATAAAAAAATCTTTTATCAAAATATCCTTTTTTTTAACTATATGATAATAATAAAAAAAAAAACACTTAATAAGTATTCAAATTGGAAATGAATCTATTTTTAATGCCACTCCTATTCATTTATAATTCACTAGTAATATTCTAATGGATTTTTGCTATTATTCAAAATAAAGTAAAAAGAAAAAAAAAAATTCTTTAGAGCATCATTTGCAATCATTTCTAATTTTATACGGTCAACTTTAGGGATGTCAAATATACCCGTATCCGGTGGATACCTGCTTCACCCATTCCGTTCGGAGAAGGTATGGGGATGTTAGTAGTAGGGACGAGGATGGGTTTGGGGATTTGAGATGGTACCCGAACAGGGACGAGGACGAGTACGATAGTCCCCATCCCGCCCCCATACTTGCTTAAATATTTATTTATTAATTTATATATATATTTTTAATTTTTATTTAATATATATAATATATATTTTTATTTAATATCTATAATAATTTTTAATATTTATTTTATACATATAATATATAATTTGTAATAATTAGTATACTTGGCGGCTAAACAGGGATAGGGACCAGAAATTTATTACCTAGCGAGGACGGATATGGAGAAAAATTTTTTCCCCGCAACGGGAACAAGGAAGGTCATACCCACCCCATACCTGCGCTGTTGACATCCCTAGTCAATCTAAAATAATTATTTTATCTTTAGATTTATACAACTCTAAAACGAAAAAACTTACTCAAGATTTGCTTAAATTTTGACTCAAAATGTAAAGGAACAAAATTAATCTCAAAAAATAAATGAATGAAAAAAATAAACTATAATTTTAATCTCATTATACTATTAAATCCAACTAAAGCTAAATTTGATAAATTTATTGTAAATGTAAAATTGCGGATCAAACTATGTAAAATGTTGCTGGAATCAAAATAAAAAACAAGTCTACAACTGTTCTCTACAAATCATAAATCACAATTCAAACACACCAGCCAACAGAGTGATAAAAAACAAAAGAAAAAAAATGGAGGATGAATCAAAGTCACACAATTGAATGAGAGGGCTCAGTTCTCTTAACCTTTGGTAAGCAGTCAAAACCGTAACCCTATATCTGGCAATCACTGAATATGAATAGAAGCAATCTGAAAATGTTCGAGCAAACCTTTCAATTCACCACCATGAACCAAAAACAAACATGCTCAATAAAACTGAATTACAAACATTTGAAACTGTATCATAAAACTATATATACTCAAAATAATCCTATCAAAACGGCAATTGAACTAACAATCTTTGAGAATCAATTATATTAAAAAATGTTACTATATTAAAAAAATATACTGGAATGAAACGACAATCAATTGTATTAGGAAATATTACTGTATCATAAAATATACTAGAATAATGTGACAATAGTAAAGTTACAATCGAAATAAGCTCCTAAACTCCCATAAGTTATTGTTTTCAAGTGATAGGCTCAAAAGCCTATTCACATCATTTTAATTACTTTTTCTAGCAAATTTTGCTAGTATTTTCACTATATTGATTGTCATATCATTTTAATTACTTTCTCTAACAACCGTACATCAATACAAAACAATTAAAATAATGCTTCCAACAACGGTTCATTGGTTTATCAACATTACAAAGAATTGAAGCTAGGCACATCTTTGATAGTTGATATCAATCCCACTAAAAGGTTGGGACGATGGATCTTTAATGCAGAAGCACAGCAGAGATCAGAGCCCTGCGCATTTTTGTTGTTATAAACTACGAAATTTCATCTCTGCAATTTCTCTTAGCTGCACATTATATAGCTTCAGTAGCTCCAGAAACATTGGGACCTACAGAATTTGGTTATAGGGCTGTCATATTTATACCGATTACAATGGCGATGAACCATTTCTTTCATCACCGTTATTTGTGCCCAATGATTGACTGAGCATCTTGGTGTCTGGAATTGATGTATCGAGCTTCCTGCGTGCTTTAAGTTAGTGTTCATTCTCGTATCCTGATAGTCGAAAGTCTGACAAAACGGTGAACATTTGTGTGTCTACAAATAACTGTAAGATCCAAAAGTTGGTTAAAAAATTAATTTGAAAAAAAAAATCACAATGGCTAACTGTAACAACCAGAAAGTAATTGAAGTTTACTTCAATAAAACAACAATGGAGTGTGCAAATCCCAGTATGTCAGAACTGAAAATTATAGAGGCTAAATACGCTTAAGTAAGATCTCCTAGAAGTTTAAACATCCCGTGAACTGACATGAAGCAATTCAATTATCCAACAAACAAGAACAAGAAGAAGAAAAGAAGACAGTTCCCCAGGACTAATCAGCTTTGCAGGACAAGTTATTCCATAGGCCCAACCAAAAATTAAATACATCACACAAGTGTGGGTCATATTACCTTATGTAGTTAATTTTTATTATTTGGGCCCATAAAGACAGTCAATTAGATAATTTCTTGTTTTGAAGACATTCCGCAGGAAAGATTCTAGATGCTCAAGACAGTACTATATTTTTACCAAGTATTCAGCCTTGGATAGATTCCTAAGACATGGATAACTAAGACTAAGGCTTCGTTTGGCTACAAAAAATGCATTTTGCTTCTTTTGTAAATTTTTTCGTCTTATATGTTTTTTTTTTTTCACCAAAATTTTATTTTCTTTCTAGAAGTTGTAACTTAGGGGTGTTAATCGTGTCCATAAAACAAAATTCAAAAACACATCATCTTAATGTGAGCTTGACAAGTGTCCTAGTTGTTATTTATTATTCAAAAAACAAATAACAAACAGAGTGCTTTTTTCACTTTTATTTCATAATTTATTTTATTCACAAAACCCCCATTTGATGCTCACATATTATAAAAAAGACCCCTCACGTGTCCAAACCATACCTGAACAAAATAATAAAATAAAAAAACTGACACTTGTCCAGCACATGTGGTCCACCATGTATCCAACTTGAAGGCGACACCCGATGGTGAGCCCGTGCTTCCTATCTCAATAGTAAATAAAAAATGTTTTGAAAAGAAAAATAAATTATGTAGATTACCTTAATAAACGGCTGATCTTTACCGGGAAAGGAATCAATAAAGCTATCCTTAAGGAGCAAAGAAACCTGGAAAAACAAGAACTGTAATTAATTTTCAAGCAACTCACTGTTACCTCCAGTCACAGATAATCGGGCTTTTGAAGAAATTGTAACATAGTTTGTCCAACCCTATCATTGTTTGATTGTACACTAGTGATTGTATGAGACATCAAATCTGAACACAGTGACTCCAAGTGGTGCCCCATGACCGTCAAAAACTGTGCAGCAGCTTCAGCCTGCACTTCAATAATAACACATGTTATTTGCATGACAAATAAAAGATGAGGCAAATATTTATCTAATAATAGAGGTTGAGCTGAGGTGCGTTCAAGTCATGTTTGCATCCCATGTTGTGTCCATGCTTCTTATGAATCCACCCGAGAGGCTTTTTTTTCCCCGATAAATATATATCTGAGAGAGACTTCAATTCCATGATTGTAGAAGAGAGAGAGTCAAGCTAATTATTTTGTCTGATAATCATTCAACATAACTAATCAAAATTAAGTGCATCCTTCTTATATGATTGAGGAAGTCATATGGAAGAAAGTCACTGTTATATTAAGAATAAGATTAATTTTATAGTATCTTGCTCACTTTTCAAGTTTGATCTTGTGGATCTAGAAGCAAATTGCAACACAACGTTCATGCACACAAAATAAAAAGAAAAATCGCACTTTTACAAAGATAAACTTTGGGTGTTGGAGAAAAAGACATGCATGGAGTGGCTTTAGGTGTTAAATTTGGTATATGTATACCTGCACTTCGTTGCATTTGTATACAGGATGCCTTTTAGCAATAGAGTTTTCACAGGACAGTTTGGAATAGATTGGCCGCAGTTCAGAAATAATTTCTTTACATCGTGGAAGTGCAGGTAAGGAACACGATGTTACCTACACGAATATAAAGGGAAAAACATGTTAGTTCAGAAAATTTTAGCCAATCAGAAACACGATAGAAGTTTGAACATTCCCAATGCACTGTATCACCAGCTTAAGCCAAGTAGCTTTCTTTTGAAGCAATAAAACAAAAAAAAAAAAGAAAAAAATCAAAATTGATGCACAAACATTGAAATTGGGTCCAAGCTAGGCTCAGGTACCCCTTGCAATACTTTTTGAGAAATGTGAAGATCCACGTCCCAAGAAAAGGATGTTATCTTTGTTTTTAAGTGTTTGGGACAAACTGGTTTATTTTAGCTGGTTGAGTTCAACAAGAATTATGGTTTCTCAAAGGCAGAACTCAGCTAGAGAACCTGCTTTCTTTAATACTGTTAAGAGTTTGGATTTAAAGGTATTACTGTACTTTTATTCTCCTTAACATAAACAGTTGGCTGAAAATGTAGGAATTATTTACATAACAACTCAACTCAAAAAACTTACCAAAAAAAAAACTCAACAAAGCCTTAGTTTCAAACTAGTTGGAATCGGCTACATGAATCCTCTTCCTCCATTCATTTCTCTCAATTTGGATTCATTTTCATAGGAAGTGACTATATTTTATGCTGGCGGTCGACCTACCACAACCATTCTCCTTATTTACACTACAACCCTTCTCAAAATCTCTCTCCTTCTAACCTCACAAGTACACCTTTCTCTTTGGTTCACTCTTTTGTGTGGAGGCCTTCTCCTGTCACCTCCACCAGTGGGTATTGTTGGTCTGTCACATTCATTGACCGTCATTCCTGTGTCACTTGGGCATACTTGCTCCATTCCAAGAACGAGGTGTTCACTTTATGAGATAAGGTGTTTGGAAGTTCAAGACACGGGAAGGCATTCAATTTATGAGATAAGTTGCCATGAAAATGGCTTCAAGACATGGGAAGGCGTTCAATATATGAGATAAGTTGCTATGAAAATGGTTTCCCCCTAGAAGTGTTTTGGAACAAGAGTGGAAAACATAAGGGATCTAGCAACTTCGAGAATGTCTATTTTTCCTCTCCGCTACTCTGTTTTGTTGAGGAGTATCGACACATGAACTTTGATATATAATGCCTTGACTTTGTAGATAGTCTCTAGGAATGTGTTTGAAGTATTCCTTTGCATTATCAATCCGAAATATTTGGATTTTGGTACGGAATTAGGTTTGGATCATAGTGTTGGGATTTTTGAAGATTTGCCCAACCTTTGATTTTTATTTCATGAGAAACACCCGAGTGATCCTAGTTTGATCATCTATAAATAAAATAAATCAATGAGTCTCAACAATATTTTTGATACGTGAAGGTCCCTAAATATCACCATGGAACATTGAGAATGGATATGATTTTTTATAAGGTTGAATTAAATAAGATTTGCGGGCATGTTTAGCAAATTAGCAAATTTCACATTGGAAATCTTATGGACTTTAATTGCTGAATAATGAAGGAAAAAGCTTCTGAAGGTACACGAAATTTGGATGACCTAGTCGATAGTGCCTTAACATAACTACACTATCATTATTGAAAAGAGAAGAATAAAAAAAAAAAAAAAATTCGTAAACTTGCGGTTTGTCTTGTTTGAATCTTCCTTATGAGTCTGCTGTTCCAAAAGATCACCACCCTTGAGGATATTGAGCCTCGAGCACATATTAGCATTGCCAATCGTCTTCTCCAAATTCAAGTCCTAAAATTCACACGAGTTTGAGAAGAATTTAGTAACATAGTTAGTGAGTTTGCTAATAGAAAGTAATTGCAATCTAAATTTGGGACTAGTAGGACAAAGTTTAGGGTGAGGTTCTTTGATATAATCACAATTACTGTTCCTATTACTCTTAAGAGAGACCCACCTGCTATTATGACAAAAAAAAAAAATTCCATGGCGGGGATTATAAATATTAAAAATCCTTGCATCTCCAATCATGTGATCGGAGGCTCTTGAATCCACAATCCACGGGCTTAGTTTCTTTCTAGTTGCACTGAGAGCATTTAAAAAATTACCTATGTGGGACAAGGATCTGATTCTAATTACCAAGGTATTGGAGAATTATTGTTGGTTAAACAATTTTTGCAAAAGCTCTATTTGTTCTTTGTTGAATAGATTCTATTCTGGCTTTGTGTGGCTCTTTTCAAAGGAGGCTAGATATCCAATGTTTTATTTGTTATTGGATGGACATGAGGGCTTCCAATCAGCAGGATTTACATGGATCTTTCAACAAGTCTCTTTTGTATGACCAGGCTTTTGGCAATGATCACATCAAGGCCATCCTTTTCTTGGTCTATTGTCTCCAATATGATGTTGGGTGCTTGAACCTTGAGTACAGATGCTTCAGGGCTATGAGTAGTAGTTGATGGTCCCATCATCACTTTCTTTCGACTCCCTTGTATGCCGACTTTTGAAAACGCTTCTCGAATGCTAAATAATGGTTTTAGCCCCATGATTCTTCCTCGAACTTCATCAAGATCCTAGTTGAGGCCCAACAGAAACTTAGTCTTTTCTTTTGAATTATTTTCCGATATTTTGATACCATCTTCTGGGCAATTCTTCAAACATGTCTAATTGTTGCCAATTCCATGCGAGATTGTTGAAGTATTGAGTACTGTTAGATCTCCTTGGCATAGATCATGAAGAATATTTTCAATGCCGAACAGTTCATACGAGTTTTCAAAGCTCGAATATGTTTCTTTGGTTGCATCCCAAATTTCCTTTGTGCTCCCATACAATAAAAAATTTTCTCCTATTTCGTTTGTCATTGAGTTGATAAGTCAGGACATAACCATATTGTTCTCCGACTTCCATATTCTGTACTTTCAATCTCATTTACTTGGTGGGGCAGCTACTCTGGTGAGGTAATCGTCTCTTCCTTTTTCGCAAATGAACATCATTACTAATTGTGACTACTGAAGATAATTTTGTCTATTGAGTTAGTGCTCTGTAACGGGCAGAAGACTACTATCTGATCCTCCATTGCTACCCGCAACTGAGGTTTCTGGATGGGAGGTGACTTCGGAAGAGGATTGATTTTGCTGAGCCATTGTTGTTTCGTATTTTTTCATCTAATGATCAGAGGTAGCAGAGAGCTTCGTTGGTGAAAAGCTAATCGACGATGATGAAGATTGTGACAAACTGCAAAAGATTGTGGTAAAGAATTTCTGTCGCTGGCCAGGGTTTTGACAAAGAGGAGAATCGATGACGAAAGCCTTTGGCAGCAAGAGCTCAGACGATGAAGACATCGGCTGCAGGCAACAAGGGCTTTGATGACTGGCAATGAAGGCTTCACAAATGGTGATAGGGCTTTGATGATTGGCAACGAGGACTTCGGCGACTAGGGACGAGGGCTTGAAATTGACGACTGCGGCTGACTGCGAAGATCAATGAGGTGAAGGTTCGTTAGATGAGTAGATCGATGACGGCGATGATTGCGGCAATTGGCTAGGTGATGATTTCATGATTGATTGATGATGAATGTGATCGATTGATTGACAAGTGACTTAGGCTGTGATGGACGAGACTGATGATGACCTCGATGATGGATCAGTAAGTCATCTGCTCTGATTCCATGTAGATTTTTGAGAGAAAAATAATTCTCTCTTATTCCTCAATGATCAAACATACAGCCTATATATAATGAATGGAAGACAAGCTCCTTCCACTATTCTAGCTAACAAGAATCAATTATCACAAACTTGGGGAACTACAAAATAGGAAACAAACTAATCAATGATCCTAATTGCAGCAGTGGTATCCCTGAAAATTAGGGATTTGAGCATTTCCATAGATATGATGAACTCAAATCCTTTTCACCACAAAGTCACACTTTGATCTACACCCTAAAAATAGTAGAAGGTGAGTGAGAGAAGTTTGGGCTTCCATGTCTATTGACTTTAAAGAGATCCTCTTATTCCTAATCAGTCGGATTTGGAAGGAATCATGTATATAGGATTGGTTGTTGTTTCTATATTTTTTCTTTTTCTTTTTGGTTTCCTATTTCTTACTTTCAGGAGGCCATCTCAACCTCATTATATGCGACATTTTTTCTTTTTAATAAAATTTTGTAAATTTTCAAAAAAAAAAAAAGGTTTCAAGCTATATTGCTAAATTTTGATCCAATTGGTGCTCAAAATAAAAAAGGCAAGGCTAAAGTCGTGTTTTTAGGCCGTAATAGTTCCACCACGGCCAAAAAAGTTGCTAGCTTCCATGAAGTCCAATGAAGGAGGGGTTGGATGGTTTAATTATCAAAAGTCATGCTCTGAGCTTTTAAAGGATGGGGCAGAAGTTTAGGGGGGTAGATTTTGGAGATCTTCAAGAGCCAGTGGCTGAGATTCAAGAGCTTCATGGTAGGTTGCTTAGGAAGACTTGAGAGGTGATGGGAGTAGTGGAGGTGAAGCCGACTGAGGATATTTGGATCCTATCTGTATTCCTTTTGGTTGAGTCAATGGCAAGCTTTCAGGAGCAATGACCAAGTTTGAGAGATGGGCCATTGATTTTGGATTGGTGGTCATGTTGGGGGTGTTGCTCTAAAGAAGATTGGGAACCAGATGGTGTTTGGATCAAAATAGTTGGTTTCCCTCTTCATTGGTGGGTTTCTCAAAAGACTAGAATCAAGCGAAAAGATTGATATCTGAATAGAGTTGTATATGCTTTGCATTTACAGTAGTAAAAATCATGTACAAAATAAGAATAAGAAAGGAAGAAAATTATATACAAATTAGGAAATGACTAACACTTCTGATACGAAATGAAAGCAGAACATTGGAAGATTTTATTACGTTGGATTTTATTCCATATATTAGGATTCTATTTTTAGTATTGTAATTTGGTAGGATTTTGTTCAAGGATTTTATTTTATATTATTTTAATATTCCTTAATTAGTGGGATTAAGATTTAGAACTGATTGGATCTTTATAGGATTTTATTCCCAATTGCTTGATTTAGGGAATTTTCTTGTTCAAGGTTATAGCCTATATATAGACTCATTTTCTTTTTTTTTTTTTTTTTGGGTAACAAGAAGAAATTTTCCTGTAAGCCCTTCGAGCTTTATGAGGATTGCAAATCCTCAAGTTACTGGCACGTGCCCCCATACACCGACCCCGGGTCAATCACGAGCACCCATTCAGTTAATCAGTTTTGGCTAATCGTGACATTGAACGTTTCCTTCAATCAAGTCAGAGTAGTCCAGCAGCAAGTCCTTTCGCTTATCCCTTCCGCCAGATAGTTAACCATCCAGCTAATCAGTTTCGACTAGTCGTAACATTGAGAGCCCTTTCACCTATCCCCTCTGCCGGTTGGCCCATGGGGATAACTCCAAAGAAATGACTCCCCTTAGAGTCGAACTTGAGACCTCCCTTAAGAAATCTCAAGCTCTGGCCGAATGACCTAAGTCCCTTGGTTAATTAATGTATATTCAAGTACATATATCACTAGTATTTATGTACCTAGGGGTGACGTACCTAAATCTAGGGATGATGTATCTAGTCTAAGTTATTTGTACAACATTTATTGTGTATGATTATAAATAACAGTTAGAAACAAACCATTTGGTTGTCAACCCATTCAGTAAATCACTCATCTCTTTACATAAAGATTGTAGTGTATTGGAGTTTTGAAAATGAATTGGTCAACATTGAGTTTCCCTGGTCGATCTTTCTTTCCCTATTTCTTTTCTCTGTTTCTTCCCTTCCCCTTCTATTTCTCTTTTCCTATTCATTCTCAATTCTCTCCTCTTCTCCCCCATCTCTCCTCTTATTCTCTGCTATCTTTTCTCTATATCTCTTGTATCCCTATTTCTCTCTTATCTTCTCTAATCTTATCTCTCTATATCTCTTTCTTCCTTCCCTCTCCTACGTCAGTTGGCTTCCATTCTGCACCTAAAAATCAAATACTTAACCACAAAGGTGATCAATAAGAAGACTAGATGTGGATCAAGATAGGTACAAAAGCCTAACAAACCTGGTCTTTGACCGCATCAACATGAACAAGATCAAACGTATTCATTTTCCAATCAACCGGTCTATGCTGTACACCAACCTGCAAAACAATATAAACAAAGAAACTGCAGTGAAAAAAATGCCATGATGTTCTCTCAAAGTAATATGATGGGAAGCCTTGAATGTGGAGATCCTAGGGAAGCTTCAGTGGTGTGCCTTCTTTATTAGAAGACAACTAAGATGTGAGATGAACTGTACTGGCAAATTTAAGAGTTGACCTTAGAATATATTAAAAGGGTTAGAATGAAAATCAAACAGAGAAGAAGGCAACAATATTAATCGCACAATTTTGAAAAATGGGCAATATCATTACCATCTCATTCCAATATTGAAAACCTCCAACATCATTATGAACTAATACTATATTGTGATTAAAATTTGCAAACCATTATGCTTCCTCGTTAGTTGTCAGCATCATCTGTTATGACCTGCTAAATCATGTGACTTTTGCAGCATACTCAAAAATGCATTCAGTACTTCTTTTTATGCATGAATTTTGATCTTTTATCTCATTAGAGCATAACTACTATGTTCTAACCAAAATCTTTTTAATCATCAAAACAATAATGGCTACATTTAGCGTATGAGATTACAATGGGGTGGCAATAAAATGATCATTCTCACTCCTTTATTTTGGTGTCAAATGGACTAATGTGGAAAAGGAATGACCTTTTCCCAATCAATGTTTGTTTGACCCACTTCAATGCCAGAATGAAATGGGAAAATTTTAGAAAGGGAAACCCATCTCTATCATTCACTCCGCTTCCTCCTCCTTTCTTCTTATCTTCTTCTCCTTTCTTAAAGTAAGAAATGGTTGGAAGGTGAGGGAGAGGGTGATGGCATGGGATGGCCAGCCGTGAGGATTTGTTGGCAGAGGGTGGGGGGAGAAGCAGGAAAGGTTAGAGTGGGTGGTCAAGGGGTTTAGATGTGGAAAGAGAGAAGGGGTGTTGCGTTGAGATGGAAGCACTGGTGGTGGTGGGTGGTAACTGGTGAGTGGCATGGGTGGCAACTGGTGTGTGCGCCACTCACCCACCACATTTTCACTTTCCTTTCTCTCTCTTCTCTTTTTTCTTCCTCCTATTTCATGGGGGAATCCAAAATATGAGAATGGTCCAACAAATATGGGGAATGGGAATTCCAACTTCAAGTGATGATTGGTGATATCAAACAAGAGAATAAGAATGGGCATTCCATTCTAACGCATTCCCCCTTACCAAATATGACCTAAAATTTAAGGTTCAACTTGGATTCAAGAGTTCATGAATCATAAAAATTAAATTCACTTTTTTCATTGGAAGTAGGACAAAATCAATGTCCATTTGCACCATTAATGGATAGTTGACAACATTCGCTTGAATTAAAATTTGATCATTTTAATTGCAATCCTAGTCCAGAATTTGAAGATTAATATAATCCATCATGACAATATTTCAAAAGGCATGCTCAAATCTTTAAATTGACCATTCAACATTGACTGATATAATAACATATATAATACGTAATTACTGAGTAAGGATGCTTGTCATTGTAAGCGCTTGTGTATCAGTTAATAATTCTATAAGTAACAAATTGGAAAGTAACTCCCACTTAATTTGACTGGAAAACAAAATTAAAGGCCAATAGTAAACATTTATTAGTTGTCATACAATTGCTTAAAAACGATTAAAACCTGAAAGCTTTAGCCACCATCTCATCCAAAAGATTAAGCTGTTAAGGAATGGGCAACTTCATTATTTGTATCGACTTATTTTCTCTTCACATGTGGGCGAGATTAACTTTCTTGTATGGGCCAAACACATGGGATCATTGACTTTTTTGTGTGGTGGTAAACATGCATTAGTTGTCACAGGGCCAGTTCCTGTCCAATAAGAAGGCCTCAAATATAATATCTATATATATTTATATATATATAGATATATATTTAATTATTTGAAATTTATCCTCTCCTTACCTTCAATCCTCATCTTAATTTCAATTTCCTCAACTTTAATGCTCATCTTAATCTTTACTCATCTTAATCTCAAATAGTTTTAGAACTTATCTTAATTTATAGAAATAATACTAAGAGTATCTATGCTACCAGGCTGATTTGGGCCTTGAGTTACACTTATGAAAATTTTTTTGACCTAAATTTTTTTGCCTCAAGCCCTCAAATGGTTTAATACAGCCCTAAGTTGTCATACAATTGCTTAAAAGATTAAAACCTAAAAGTTCTAACCACCATCTCACTTAAAAGATTAATGTTAGGAAATGAGCAACTTTGTTACGTGTATTGACTTATTTTCTCTCCACAAGTGGGCGAGACTGACTTTCTTGTATGGGCCAAACACATGGAATTATTGACTTTTTTTGTGTGGCAGTGAGTTTTGAACTCATGGTTTTATCTGATTAGATATCATGTTAGAGTGTTAATCACCATCTCACCTAAAATCTTAAGCTATTATGAGACTGGTAACTTTATTATTTATATTGACTTATTTTGTTTGAAAAAATTAATATCTAACAAACTAGGATTAAAAAAAATCACTCAAATCATTTTTTTACTTTCTTAACAATTTAAATAAATATTCACAGCTTACACCATGGTCAATATTTCAGATACCAATACACCACCATTGCCAACTTAACATGACTGATATCACAAATTAATGCATGGCTATCGGACAAATTCATGTGAAATATAAGGCTCTTTTATATCAATTTATAAACTCCTTCAATAGAACAAGCTGAACAATATTCATCTCCTTAATCAATCATGAAGCTTTGTAAATCAAAGAGTTGGACACAATTAAAGGATTCGGGTAAGAAATCACAGTGAATAATATTACAACCTATATTCAACTTGTGAAACAAAAAGGAAGTAAAGGAAAAGTAATTAGAAACTCACAATGAAAGGAACAGGAGCATCAAGAAAATCAAGCATCTTCCCTGGCAGAACCTGCAAAAAGATGCAGATACTGTATGTTGAAGATAAACGCATGGATAAATTGTGCTAATCAAAGGGAATGAACACAAACAGAAAAGAATTTAAAAATTCGAAACAATTATAATTTGCGATAAGATTTCAAGGAAGATCATGTCATCTAGGGTATGTTACAGCAAGTGCAAAAGTTCAAGCATGCAAGGGCTCAAATTTCAAACAGAAAAACAGGATAATGTATGAATGTAACATACTGGAAGAAATAAGCTCTGCCACTCAAATGGACGAATCATGGGAATAAGAGACAAGACTATAGCTGATAGAACCCCCTGAAAAGTTGAAATTTTAAGCTTCAAATGAGAGAACAGCAGAACACTTTGACACAGTTCAAAGTCACAAAAATGTTTAGTAAATGGTAAATGGAAGAAACGAAATAATATTCATAATGATATTAATTATCTGAAGATTGACATAGAAAAAGATTACCAGATTTGGGTATACTACTACAACTTGTTTTTCCAGTAATACCCCTACGATGAATGACAGAACCTGAAAGAAGCAATGATCATGACACTTGGACCACTATAAAAATGCATAGACCATGTTTGCAGCAAATATAAGCTAAAAACATTGGATTTAATTATTGCCACACGTAGTGCCAAACAATTGTCCATAATGGAAAATAAATATGAGCTATGCAGATCCAACTAATATGGAACAAAGGTACTGCAGCAATTTTGTTACAGCAGCAGTGTCACAGCATGCTAAAATTTAACTATGCACTTGGAAATTAACATTATTCACGTGAGTTATTTGTCCTTTTGTACTTCTTTATTACGATACTAGAGTTGTAATAACTATGAGTTTGGATGGCAAATGACCTTTATCCTATTATGAATATATGTTCACAGCTTTGTTAAAAATAAAAACTACCATGTAAAATTTTTCTTTAGAAACTATGTTGTCTATTCCCTCAAGAAGGAAGGGTGTGTTAGAGTTGTGCCTCATATTTGTTACACTAAACTTCCAGCAAAATGGAACATTATTTTTTTAGGCTTATAGAAGTTGTCGTATGGATGGAGCCTTTTATTGTCCCGACAGTTTGCTGAGAGGTCTCTATGATTTGGATGGTGGGGTTCGACTGTCTGGATGATGGGTGATTTTATGGGCAAAATCAGGCTATTGTTCGGACTGTGCGCAAAACCATCCAGATGATCGGTGTCCTAATTGCGATGGAACTTCATTTTAGCTCTGTTTTTGGGTCTTTTGTAACTCTAGGGTCCCTAGAGTATCATTTTTGAAGAAAAAATACCAAAGCTTATAATCCAATTTCAGTTATTAGGTTTTTTGAATATAGATTCATATTTAACGTACCCATAGACTTAAACACGTTGTCAAATCATGTTAAATCAGCTTGCTTCTGTTCGTCTTGATTTCTCTTTGTTCTTCAGCATATTTCACCATTAACTGCACAGGGTTGGACTAAAATTTCATAATAAATGGCATAAAGGCCTAGATATAATGTCTGAGGGTAGCTCTTTGTTTGCAAAATTCAATGGAATGGGAAATTTCAGATTATGACAAATAAGGGTGAAGGACCTATTGGTACAATAGGAAATGGTAAAAACTTTATATGAGAAAAAGACTGAAAAGATGGAAAATGCAGATTGTGAAAAGCTTCGAGCTTGCGTGGTTGCAAAAATCAAATCTCTTTATCAAGATCTGATGCAATACGTCAAAGATGAGAAGTCAAAGACGGTGGTTTGGAAGAAGCTGGCAGGGTGATACATGTCCAAGTCGTTGACAAATAAGCTCGCGATAACATGGAGGATGCCTTAAATCTATAACAGTATATTAATGCATTCAATCAGATTGTTAATGTATATTAATGTATTTATGTACTTAGACTAGGTAATTTAGTCTATATACAAATTTGTGTATTTAGTACAAAAAGTAATGTAGCCTACCTAATTGGGTGTCTAATCATTCATCAGTACATAATCTTAACATGGTATCAAAGCAGCCATCATAGAATAATAATAATTAAAAAAAAAACCTTAATAGTCAGCATTGGCGTTATGCTTATTCACCATCAAACTCGAAGTCCTCGTCGATTCCAATCATTCTCCTCAGTCAATGAAGCCCTTCATACATGGCTCAGTTGACGAAGCCAATCTCGCCCTTCATATGTCGCTCGGTCGACAAAGCTAGCCTTGTGAAGTCAGAGTCGGCTTTCTTCATCGGCCTTCACCAGCGTCAACGTCGGCCTTAGTCATCGTCAGCAACCTTCATCGTCGTCATTAGTGTCGCCTCTTCATCAATTGTAGTTGCTATAGCAAAACCTAGCTGTCACAGATTACAAACCCTAGCCATCTCTTCAGCCGTTGGCGTCTCCAATCAAACACTATGGAGTCTAAATCAACTAATATAACCACTGTAGTTTCACCCATCATTGGTTCAACTACAATCGGTTCACCTGCTATCTCAATTGGTTCAACTACAATCGATACCCTCAAGTTTCTAAAGATCCATTTGATTGCACTCAAATCACATTTCCTTTGTTTAGTCATAAACTTGTGCACCACACGAACTATATGTGCCCGGTCAAGTACAAACCATAGCATTCATAAGGCACCCCTTTACACTGGCATATGGTTCTAACACCCTGTTCATAATCTCATTTTCGGTCTTTAGCTACTGACTTGCAAATATCCTTAAATGACTCACCAATGGTGTGCTAACAAAACTTTGCATTATCCATGATAAACCTCTGCAACACTCTCCACAAAAAGCTCCCTGGGATAATTACAACCTGCGGAGCCTAGCCCCATGAATCTCCATTCCGAGAATCTTTTTGGTCGTAATCAAATTCTTCATCTCAGAGTCCTTATTGAACAAAGTCTTCAATTTGTTGAACTCTGTCATAGATATTGTAGGATATGTATATGGTAGGTAGACATTGTGATTGATCCTTCCCCAGTTTAGATTATTGTGATTGTAGTCATTCCTTAATTTGTATAGGTATCTATGCATATAAATAGATACTAGGATACACATAATGAAATCAAGTCATTCCATTTAATTCTTGAATGCTTTCAAGAAGAAATTCTTGAAACAATGGATGCTAAATCTACCCTCCATATGTAACTTATATTACGGGAAGGAGGTAGCAAACTTGATGAAGTAAACTTATCCTTCATAATTCCTTTCCTCAAAGAGTTCCGTGCCTCAAATATTTAATAATTTAAATTTTAAAGAATTGGCTATAAATTGAGTATATTGAATTTTTTTCTTTTTTATTGCTTGAAAAATTCTTATTTAACACCTATACGAAGCCCCACCCCCTTCACAACATGATCCTAAAAGTACAATGAATATTATAATGATTATCAAACAAGAAAACATAATAATATATGTAGACAAGTATTGGTATTTGTAGTTTAAGTTGTCTAAAACTAGCTTATCTAAAATTTTGGTGCGGCATTTGATGAATTTGGGCACACAACTTCCAATCACTGATTAAGTTCTATCTTTTTCATGTTTCCCCGATAATGTATAACCCTTTGAAGGGTTGGAAAAATATCTATCCTCATTTACCAATCTTCTTTGTCACCCCAAAAAAATGTAAAAGGCAATGATTAAACATGATGATAAAACTATGTGCTACCAAAGATCACATAAATCATATGTCTAAACAACATAGGGAATATGAAACTCAACCAAAGACGCTACATTTTCAAGGGACAGAACTCGGCAAATTGTTGAAGTTGTCCATGTTGATAGTGCCAAAGCTTCCTCAGCAGCAGCCAACTTCAGATTAACCTTCACAAAGTAAAGCATTTTTCAGTAATTTTGAGAGGAACTGTTCATAAAGGAACAAATCTATAAACTCATCAATAACCACACATTACCTCAGAAGCTTCAGATGGATGCTGCAGCTTTCGATCTAGATATCTTTCACTTAAGCCAAGAGCAGAAACCAGAGGCCTCCTATACACAATAGCCTGTAGATGCTCGAGTGGCTGAAAAAGTATCTCACTACCTCGGGAAGGAAGAGGCAGGGCATGATAACGAGAAACTATCTGTAGTAAATCATTTTTATTCTCCTGTAGAAGAGACCATAAAAAATCAATGATAGTGGCAATCAAAACACCAGAGACATCAGATGAACAGTCAAGCATGGGAAGCAAAGTAAACTAACCCTAGCACATTCCATTATTATCTCATCCCCGCCCTCTCTTTCACAGGTCAGTAAGATTTCATCATCTTCATCCTCCAATCCCATGCTTCTTACTGGACTGCCAAAAGACAATAATACATTTACTGGAATCATATTATTGTACCAAAATACAATGGCGGAAAACACCACCCAAATAAACACATATAGAAAACAACAGCATGAAAAGCAAAGAGAAATTTCAAACCAAATCAGAACAGTAAACTCTATTCTCAAGAACTACATGACTTCGAAAAGAAAAACAATTGTTATAAGTACTGATGTCAATTTAATTTGGCCTAATACACAAGGCAATACAGTAAGTTAATAAGAAATTATACTACCTGAATAAGGATTCAGAACTTCCCAGACACACCATTGTCTGGCTCCCGCACGGGATACATGTCCCAACCTCTGGAGGAGCGCGGCCATTGTGGTAATTCCTGCACATTCTATCTGAACCATCAGAGCCATTTTCTGAGGCCTTTGAGGCATAATCATCAGAATAATGCAGATTCTTTCTGCCATCCTTGTCTATTTCCTTCATTTGGCTATGATCTGAAGCCTCATTGGTACTAACACTTACAGGAGACACAGATTCCCGCTTTGAAGAAGACAAATGAACCTCATCATCTAATATAATGCCAGCTGCAGCTGCAGTAAGGGCTACCGCACCATCAACTGATATTGCAGAAGCCATCCAATCAGTACAACGGTCCCTGTGTGGGGAGTCAATATTCTCATTCATAGGTTGAGACAACTTGGATAGCGGGGGGGCACTGTCAGTGAGAGACATTTCACAAACAAGCCTTGTTATCCGATTCAGACGATCCTGTGCAATGATACTGTAAATGAAATGTTTGGAACTGGGTTAGTGAAAATTAAAGTTCACTATTCCCTAATCTCAGTGACAAGCAAGGAATATGTATCAGTTACTATAATCACAAATTTGAAGCTAACCTGTTTAAGATCCCAAAATGCAATTCAAAGAATGGAACTTTTGTTAAGACACAATAACAGCGGGGAGCAGCAACCAAAAAACGGCTGATTCCTTCAGATGATTGGAAAATGGGTGAAGAGGCACCTAAAATAGCAGGTGGTCTCTGAACAATTTCTTGTACATGCAAGCAAATACCATAAAGGGTTGCATTGTCACCCACCTGAACATAGACACATAAAATCTCTTTAGCAGCTACCTCATATTGGGTTCGTTTGGTTTGAAAAAAAACAACAAAAAACTCTATAAATCTCTGTTAACTTTATATCACATCAACTTTTTTCTTTCACTGCACGCATTTACGAACTCTCAATTTATCTCAATTTTTCTCACTTTTTCTTACTCCAAACACACCCATTGTGTCTCTCAGGCAAACCATTATGCTAGAACCAAACACTACCAAACAGAACACACACCAATTTTGGCTTTGATGAAACATTAAACACATGCTCTCAATGTGATATAAACCTTCGGCAAATGAAAAATGGCTTGAAGCAGCTACGAAAATTATGTGTTTCCACAACTCATTTCCAAAACTCTGCATGTTTATTTCATAACTACAAACTAAAAAAGAATGTCAAAATGAATGAACAAATCGTTTCTGAAGGACAAAGGTTGAAGCACTTATTTGTCTATACTTTGAAAAAGTAAATTAACTATATTGATGAAATGAATGCACAAGACAAACATCAAGGTGCCAAAATAAAGCCAGCAAAGAAGGAATGGAGGAAAATATGGCTATTGGAAAAAAAAATCTGCAAATTAATTAAAATCCAACTGCTGAAATTCTACAGGATAGAACATTCTGAAATATTCTATGTATTAATGCTGGAATAACATCATATAAATAATGCATCTCTTGATAGTCCCCATCAAAGCTCCCATCCCATAAGAAAACATTTTTCTTCCCAATACCTCCTTACATTGCTTTTGTTTTCCAAGTTACCAAAAAACAAGATCTCAAAAATAAAAATCATCGGCGAAACAGATTCTATCTACTAAGATCATCCACCCGACCTCACCCCTATTGTTCAATAATAAAGTTGCAACTGCCCATATTTAATCTCTGTTTGGCCTTTCCATTTATTTTCTTCTGCAATTTCTAGTTCTGATCTCTTTCTAGCCTCCTGAGATTCCACTAGGTCTCTTGTAGGTTGGGTCCAAGATCACATAAGCCACTCAGCACTATTAGGACACCACCCAAATTCCCAATCCGCACCATCATCAAATTACCAGCAGTGTATCTACATTGGGGGAGGGAGGCGTTCTGATACCATTGGATGAAAGAAAGGCCTTAATATTATTGTCGTAATTCTGAACAGACCATTGCTATTTTCCCACATGCAAATTAAATACGGCAGTTCTCATTAACTCATTGTATTGGTCTTTACCCAGACAAAATTAAAATAAGGTTGTTCTCATGGACTTAGTGCTTTGGGACTTACCCAGACATTAAAATATGATGACAAAATTATCAAATATTGGCATTCCTTATTTCTATTCAATAACATATGAATAGTTCCTTGATTCTGGTTAAGGGATTGTTGAATCTTTGCAGGGTAATTCTCATGGACTCACTGTTTAGAATTCTGATTTAGCTATCCTATCAGAAGCAGAAAGCATTTTAACAAGGAATATAATATAAGCAATCTGATAATTACCTAGAAAAAAATATACTTGTCAAAAAACAAATATATCTAGAAAAATTATTTTCAACTGGACCTAATACTACTATTCTATCCTAAGTTCCAACATCTCTACCAATTCAAGTAATATTTAAATAAATAATCGCACAATACAAACAACTTTAAAGGATGGCAGAATACAAACAAACTCTAATTTGATAACAAAGCGACCATCAATATTTCTCTCAATATAGTCCAACATGACCAAACCAAGTATGTAGAAGTGAACAGACATTTTATCAACGAAAAGGTTGAAGGCAGAATCATTTGTATGACCTATGTTCCTACAAAAGAGTAAACTGCGAATGTCTTCACCAAAGGGCTATCTCAACAAAATTTCAATGATTTCATTTGCAAGTTAGATATGGTCAATATTTACGATCCAATTTGAGGGGAATTGTTGAAATCCCAATTTAATTTGGAGTAATTAGTGGTAGATATTGTGCAGTGATTTATTATATATTAGGTAGATTTTCCGTTCTTAATTTAGGAGATTTGTTTCCTTTTTTTTATTTTCTTTTTTGTATTATAAATAGAGGACAGTAGCTTGATATTTTTCATTCAAGAAATATAGAAAAATTTATTTTGACTTCAACCAACATCAATAGTGAACTAATCTTAAGATGTTAGAAATTGTCCTACATTGGTTCATGAGAAAAGTTATTTCTCCCATATAAGAGATAAGACTTCTCTCACCTTAACACCTAAGTTTTAATGTTGAGGTCCCTCCTCATCATGGTATAAAAACGGATTTTCAACTGGGTCTCATCATATTCCATGTTGTGCTTGTATCCATACAGGCCAGCATAAGAGAATTGTCAAAAGTTGTCCCATATCGGCATATGAGAAAGATTATTTCCCTAATATAAAAGATGGACTTCTCTCACCTTAACACCTGGTTTTTAAGGTAAAAGCCCCGCCTCTTCTGTGTTGTTGGGCTTCTTGATATGGTATCAAAGAGAGTTTTAAATTGGGCCTCACCATAGTCTACATTGTGCCCATGTCCATGTAGGCCAACATGAGGGACTGTTAGAAATTGTCCAACATCGGCCCACTAAAAAAATTTTCTCCCATATAAGAGATGGATTTCCCTCACCTTAATACCTAGGTTTAGAAGTTAAGGCTCTTCTTATCTGCCGTTAGGCTTCTTGACATAAGAAATGAAATATTAGTATTGAATATTTAAATAACAAAATTACAATTTAAATACACTACATTAAAGAAAGTAATTGACCACAAACAAGTACCACGAAAAGATAAAAGATTATAGCATATGCTAAATAAAAGATCTTCGACAATCAGCATAGTTGTGAAAGCAATTCCAAGGCATGAAAACTCACAGCAATCTTAAGGCTTACACTGGGATAATCAAACAAAAATACAATA
This sequence comes from Vitellaria paradoxa, assembly GCA_019916065.1. Classification (NCBI taxonomy): domain Eukaryota; kingdom Viridiplantae; phylum Streptophyta; class Magnoliopsida; order Ericales; family Sapotaceae; genus Vitellaria; species Vitellaria paradoxa. The sequence goes on along the minus strand of CM034243.1, from coordinate 11,131,332 downwards.
GTATTACAATATAGGATTCTAGATGAGATACATAATATGTGATAAGATAAGAGAAATAAAATAGGAATTGAAACAAAAGGTATGAGTAACTAGAAGATAAATCAATATTGGCTTCCCAATGGAGAAGGAAACCCAAATGTGATCAAGACCAAGTTACCTAAATCTACCCATATAGCACTCTGAGAAAACCTGCAATAAATTCAAACATAGGGAAACAACAAAAGCATAAACTAGATTTACCTTGAGGGAAAAAATAAATGATGAATCATCTCTACATAAATGATCCTGTTAAGAAAAATAACGGAAAAAAGTGAAGTCTTTAGCTAAAGAATAAAAAAAGCTAAACACAACTTGCAAAAGCAATTTGAGAGCAGAAATCAAGTTTCAATCAACAAATCCCCCAAGAAACAATAAAATTGAATTCTCTTGGAATAACGAATTTCAGCACATCCTCCAGACCCCCAACCACAAACATCATTAAAGGCTTTCGGAAAAATTTTTTTCAAGAGAAAAAAATCGCCCCTACCTCCTCACCCACAAGGATGTCAAGTATAATGAGTCTGCAACGCGATAGATGAAATATTAGAAGGAATCTATGATTGCTAATTTTGGCTAGCCTTAATCCTCTACGTGGCTTTAAGGATTATATCTTAGTCAGTAAGACCCTTCCCATTGATGATTCCTCAGCTTTGTTAGTAATTATAGTGGTTGTGGGAGTAACTCCCAGAGTAACCATCGTGGTACCCGAAGTTAACGTGGTACCAGTGATGTAGAGAGATCCTTTAGTTATGGTGACAGAAAGTGTGACTTTGGTGGTGGCGCCAATCATAGCAAGTTTTTCTATAAAAAGAAGTATGGCAAACTCAAGCAGGCACATCACATTGCCGATCATCCCTTTTTGTCATGGTCTTTGGCATCTAAAAGTGGAGCTACCAATTCTAATTCTCAAGAGACATTCACTTTCAGTTCATAGTTGCGGGAACTTATTCAAGCTCTACGCGTTTCCACCCATCTGTCTCTATTGCTATTAGGCCAACTAAGGTAATTCGACTCTTGTGTCTTCCTCTCCCTCCTGGATCATTGATTTTGGAGCCAATTCTCATATGTTCATCATAAAAATGTGTTAGCTAATGGTTCATTTCGTCTTGTATCTAGTTAAAGGACTCTCCACCCTTCATCATATCTTAATTTACTATCTAGTCTTATGTACATCAGTTCCCTTTTATTTTACTTTTTGCCAGTTAATTCTTAGTTAATTAACTAAGTCATTAAATTGTTCTAAACCTTCTTTCCTATTATGTCTTTCAATATCTCATGATGAAAAGGACGATTGGTTCGAGACATAAAAATGTTGGCCTTTATTTCCTTGATTGTCATCGTTATCCAAACAACACCTCTTCTGCAGCACTTAGTGAAGGAAGTTCTTCCGTAGAAAAAATTATCTCAATGAACAGATTTACAGCTGGTATTTATATACAAAAGCTATCCTAAATATCTGTATACATCTCTATCCTAAAGAGCTAAGATACAATCCCTAAAAATCAGCAACCAATTCTCTATACATCTGAAACTCTTCCAGCTCTTATCCTGATCCTAATGCAGCCTTATCTGATCTTCATTCAAACTTATTTAATCTATCTAATCTTCAACCACCGAGAGATTTAAATTAATCAACACTCCCCCTCAAGCTGGGAGTATATATTAATCATTCCCAGCTTGCTTACTAAATTATCAAAACCTGGTTTATGTAGCCCTTTTGTCAAGACATCTGCAGTTTGTTCCCGAGTAGGAATGTAGTCCAAACACACAGTTTTGTTGTCAAGCTTCTCCTTGATAAAACGTCGATCCACTTCAACATGTTTTGTTCGATCATGGTGGACTGGATTTTGTGCTATGTTGATGGCTGCCTTGTTATCACAGTAGACTTTCATAGGAGCATAATAAGACACCTTCAGCTCTTTAGTGTCTCAAGCCAAATACCTTCACATATTCCATGAGCCAACGCTCTAAACTCAGCTTCAGCACTACTTCTAGCTACCACCGACTGTTTTTTACTTCTCCAAGTCACCAAGTTTCCCCAAAGGTAAGAACAGTAGCCTGTCGTAGACCTCCTATCAATTGATGAGCCAGCCCAGTCAGCATCGGTGTAAATCTCCACTATTCTATTGCTTCCTTTCTTGAAAAACAGTCCCTTACCAGGTGTAGACTTTAAGTACTTCAAGATCCTCAACACAGCTTCAAGATGTTGCTTCTTTGGAGAGTGCATAAACCTGCTCACCATACTTACTGCAAAGGTGATGTCAGGTCGAGTGTGGGACAAATAAATTAATTTATCCACTAGTTTCTGATATCTTCCCCTGTCAACTTCTTCACCTTCCAGTTCCAGCTTTATGTTAGGATCCATAGGTGTTTCAGCTGGCCTACAGCCCAGCATTTTCACTTCCCGAAGCAAATCCAGCACATACTTCCTCTGACTGATGGAGATTCCTGCACAGCTGCGACCAACTTCCATTCCCAAGAAATATCTCAAAGCTCCTAAGTCCTTTAGCTCAAATTCCCCTGCTAGATACCTCTTCAAGGAGTTCAATTCCACTAGATCAGTTCCAGTGACAATAATGTCATCCACATATACAATCAAGATTGTGATCTTGTCCTCCCTAGAGTGTTTGTAAAACAGTGTGTGGTCGGTCTGAGCTTGAGTAAATCCTTTTCTCTTAACAGCTTGAGTGAATTTCTCAAACCATTCTCTTGGTGATTGCTTTAACCCATAGAGAGACTTCTTTAATCTGCACACATTGTTGCTGCTGTCTTCAAATCCAGGTAGTGCAGTCATGTACACTTCTTCATGCAAATCTCCATTTAGAAAGGCATTTTTTACATCTAATTGATGTAATGGCCAATCCATATTTACAGCTAGGGATAACAGGACTCTTATAGTGTTTAGCTTAGCCACCGGAGCAAAGGTTTCTTGGTAATCAATTCCAAGTGTTTGAGTAAATCCCTTAGCTACCAACCTGGCTTTATATCTGCTAATGCTCCCATCTGTATTGTATTTAATAGCAAAAACCCATTTGCAGCCGACAGGCTTCTTCCCATCAGGGAGTTCCACCATCTCCCAAGTATTATTTTTCTGCAGGGCTGTCATTTCTTCCTGAACTGCAGCTCTCCAGTTTTGATCTTCTAAGGCTTCTTCTATGTTGTTGGGAACTGCAGTTTTTGACAGAGAGGTAGTGAAAGAATAGAACCCAGGTGAGAGTCTTGCATAAGAGACATATTTGGACAAAGGGTGCTGTGTGCAGGTTCTTGTCCCTTTCCGAAGTGCAATAGGCCAGTTCAAATCTTGTTCTGGATTTTCAGTTTGCTCCATATTGTTCTCAGTACCTCCTTCACTGTTCTGGGAATCTGAATTCGAGTCAGATTGGCTTTGTCTGTTCTGCCTACATCTTGAGTAAACCAGCAATTGATCTCTTGGCTGAGAGACAATTCTGGTAGTTCCTCCCCCTGACTGAGATGTATTTTCTCTTAGAGATTCCTCAGGTGAAACCATGTTAGGTTCTATAGGTATAGACTGAGGTTCTGTGGGCTGAGGTTCTGCAGGAAAAACAGGATATTCTGTGGTGTAAGGCAGGACTTCTGAGGACTGAAACTGAGAATCTTCTGTGGCAGGGAATGTATCCCAAGAGCAAGACTTGTCTTCATTCACCATCTCCCCCTGAAGAGAAGGATTGGTGAAGAAGGGCTGAGTTTCAATGAAAGAGACATCTAAAGACACAAAAAAACGACGAAGGGATGGGAGTAGCATTTATAACCACGTTGAGTTGGAGAGTATCCAACAAAAACACTTTTGATAGATTTGGGATCAAGTTTTGACAGATTTGGTGACTGATTATGGACAAAAACAGTGCATCCAAAAATTTTTGGAGGTAAGGAGTTAATGGACCTGAAATCTGGGTAAGTTTGAAGGAGGTTATTCAAAGGAACAGAGAAATTCAGGGGCCTAGAAGGCATTCTATTGATTAAGTAAGAGGCAGTTAAAATGGCTTCTCCCCATAAATACTTGGGTACATTCATAGTGAACATAAGAGCTCTAGCAACTTCGACAAGGTGTCGATTTTTTCTCTCAGCTACACCATTTTGTTGAGGTGTATCTGAGCATGAGCTTTGATGGATTATCCCATTAGAGTCAAGATATTCACTTAGAATAGAGTTGAAGTATTCCCTTCCATTATTAGTTCTTAAGGTCTGAATATGTGCATGAAATTGAGTTAACACCATGGAATGAAAGGATTTAAAGACCTTGGCAGTTTCAGCTTTTTCCTTAAGTAAATAAACCCAACAGACCCGAGTGTGATCATCAGTGAAAGTTATGAACCATCTAGTTCCAGAAACATTCTTTATTCTAGAGGGTCCCCACAGGTCACTGTGTATCAAAGAAAAAGGCTGAGATTGTCTGTGTGGTTTAGGTTGATACTGGGCACGACAGTGTTTAGCAAGAATACAGAACTCACATTTGAAAGAGCTAGGATTTTTATTAATGAACAGATCAGGAAACAATCTTTTTAGATAATGGAAATTTGGATGGCCTAGCCTATAATGCCTTAACATTATTTCATCCCTATTGGAACTAAGAGAAGATACAGTCCCAGTCATGGCTGTTTCTGGAGAATCTTCTTTATTCTCAAGGTAGTAGAGTCCATCTTGTACTCTAACATTGCCAATTATCATCCTCGAGTCCATTCCCTGAAATTCACAATCAGTGGGAGAAAACTTAGCACAACACTTGAGTTCTTGGGTGAGTTTACTGACTGAAATTAAGTTGCAGGCCAGGTTAGGGACATATAATACTGAATGACGAATCACAGAGTTTGAAAGGCGAATAGATCCTTTTCCAGCGATAGTAGAGTAAGAGCCATTGGCTACCTTAACTCTAGGACTTCCATAACATGGGGTATATGAGTGTAGTAGGGATAAATTACCTGTCATGTGGTCAGAGGCTCCAGAATCCAGCATCCAAGAATTTGTATTCTTGGTATGCATGGCAGTACCTGATGCCATAGCAGAATATTTTGAGTTTTCTGCTGCAGCTTGACCCAATAATTTTTTCAGCTGTTCCAGTTGAGTCTTGTTCAGAAATATTCCACTGTTTTCTGATTCTTTAAGGCCTTCAGCAGGTTTGTCCTCCAGCTGTGCTTGAAAACTCTTCCCCTTATTTGATCCCCTAGGCTTCCAGTTGGCTGGTTTTCTATGGAGATCCCAGCAGGTCTCTCGGGTGTGTCCAGGCTTGTTGCAGTGGCTGCACCAGGGTCTTCCACTTCTGTCCTTTTGATGATTCCTTTGATCTCCTTTAACAGCAAGGGCTGTCGTTTCACTGGATTTCTCACCTGCTGGACTGACTGGGTTCATTCCAAGCATTACTCTTCTTCTACTCTCTTCCCTCCTAACATCAGCAAAGGCTTCGTCAATGGATGGCAAGGGTTTACAGCCAAGAATCCTCCCTCGTACCTCATCAAGGTCTCGGTTTAACCCTGTCAGAAATTCATACAGTCGCTCTTTCTCCAGATAGGTTTTGAACTTTATGTTGTCTTCCAAGTCTCCCTAATCAGCTTCATAGTGTAGATCCAACTCTTGCCACAGCATCTGTAGTTCATTGTTGAACTCAGTGACTCCCAGTTGACCTTGCCTTATCTCCTTTAGTTTATTCTTAATCTCAAAAACCTGAGATGCATTTTTGAGATCAGAATAATTTGTATTCACTGCCTGCCAGATGGCTTGAGCAATTCGAAGAAAGAGGTATGTTCGACTAATGTGAGGTTCCATGGAATTGATCAACCATGCCATCACCATCGAATTGTTTAACTCCCAGTTGACATGAGCAGGATCTTCCTTATCAGGCTGCCTGACATCTCCATTAAGGTAGCCCATCCTTCCTTTACCCCTAATAACCAATATGACTGATCGGGACCACTGAATGAAGTTTCTTCCATTCAGTTTGTGACTCGTAATCTGCAGGTTGGGACTTTCACCAAGGGTTGGAGAAGCCAGAGGAGATTGATCAAGAGAAGTAGATTCTTCCTTGCCAGCACTCATTTTTGCTTTGCAAGGAGGTTTACCGAATACTGAAGAGGACAAACTTCAGCAGAGAGAAAAAAAAAAATTGGATCTGAGGAGGACAACCTCAGTTGGAAGGAATAGGACTCTCTGTAATGAGCACCTGCTCTGATACCATGAAGGAAGTTCTTCCGTAGAAAAAATTATCTCAATGAACAGATTTACAGCTGGTATTTATATACAAAAGCTATCCTAAATATCTGTATACATCTCTATCCTAAAGAGCTAAGATACAATCCCTAAAAATCAGCAACCAATTCTCTATACATCTGAAACTCTTCCAACTCTTATCCTGATCCTAATTCAGCCTTATCTGATCTTCATTCAAACTTATTTAATCTATCTAATCTTCAACCACCGAGAGATTTAAATTAATCAACACTTAGTAATTATGTTTCACCTCTTCAATGGCATTTTCATTTGTACCATCCGTCATTAGCTAGGTAGAAACTACTTGTTCCTAGTTTAAGTCCAGTCTCTAATTTAGAATATGAAGCCTACCAACTTGACAGGCATCATTGTAGTTCATTTTTACTGGTGTTAGTTGTAAGTCAAACGCCTTTGATGTAGTACACACAAATGCTTAGGGACTTTCCCACATTGTTAGTATTAATAATTTTTCAACTTTGTGGTTTTTGGTGATAACTTCATGTATGATGTGGCTTTTCTAAGGAAACAACAACTTACAATACCTTCTATCATTTTTCATTCTTACAGTAAAATTTTTACTCAATTTGATAGGAGAATTAAGGTTTTTCAATCTAATAATGCTTAAGTACATTCAATCTAATAATGCTTAAGTACATTCAATCTGTTGTTTATACCTTTTGTACTGATAAGGGCATTATTCATTAAACCACATGCCCTCACCCCTCTCAACAAAATGGTGTTGTTGAATACAAACACCGTCATTAGTTCAATGTCGCATATACCTTAATGTTTCATGTGCATGTTTTTCCAAGACACTTTGGATTGATCTTGTTTTCACTGCCTACTACCTTATTAATAGAAATAGCTTTTTTGTCCAACAAATCTTCTTTTTTCTTTATTATTTATTATGATTGTTCTCCCTTTCTTCTCTCCTCTCATATCTTTGATTATGTTTGTTCATGTCCTTAACCTAGTTTCTACTCATTCTTTTTTGTCTTTCCAGATAATCTCATACTAAGAAAGGTTACTAGTGTTACCATTCCGATACTCTCATACTAAGAAAGGTTACTAGTGTTACAATTCCCCCTCTCATTGTTACTTCGCGTGTTCATGTCACCTTTTCAGAGTCCACTTCTTTCTTTTCTCCTTATGGTGACAGTTTGTCTTTGATCTCATGGCTTGGCATGAGAAGACGTCTTCCCTCACTTTTCCTTTCTCTTAACTTACATTATTGTGGTTTTAATTGCTTCAACACCGTAACTTCCGTTGGATTCAGGATAATGCAAATACTTGGATTCACGACGACGCAAATATTGGAGGCCTCTTATGGAATTCTTTGGAACCTAAGATTGCTAATATATGCACTCATTTGGATACCTGCAAGGAAATCTAGGACTATATTCAATTGGTCTACTCCATGATTTGATTCGTATCAATAACGTCTCAAGTGACTTCTTCAAATTCCAACAATCTTGGAAGTTCATCACTACATACTTTACAATAGTGAAAAAGATGCACAAGGAACTTAATTCTCTTCAACCATAATCCACTAACATCAATACTATACAAAACATCTAGAACAGATGGTTGTCCTGAAATTTCTAGATGACCTTGATCAAGAGTTTGAACCTATCAAAGCATAGGTTCCAGGTTGCTCTTCTCTTCCTATGTTAGCCGAAACATACTCATGGGCTCTAATGGTAGCTTCCCAAACCTCTCAAACCACACAACTACACAAGTAGCAAAATTTGAGTCTGCTTGTTCTACACTCACTAATTAGATCAGTACTACTGAGGCAATGCTCGAAGTGGAGAATGAAATAGAAAAGGTGATACGGAAGCCCAAAAAAAATATCTGAAATAATTATTATTAGGATTTTATTTTATTAAGATTAGATTTTATATTTGGATTTTACTTTATTTTATTAAAGATTTATTTTATTTTAAAGAAAATTTTATTTAGATTTATTTTAAGTAGGATTTGTTAGAATATTTGATTTTACTTTATTTTTCGTAATCTTGAGGATATATTAGCCTATTTAAAAGCTTAAGATGATTAGGGTTAGACACACTGATGAATATGAAAAATTGAACTATTGAAGCCCCCATGGCTTGTTCTCCCTCCCCCTCTTCTTCTTTCTTCCCTCTCTCCTAAATTTCTTCTCTCTCTATTTCTCTCTCTTTGTTTTATTCTTTATCGTCCTACATCAAAAGGGAATGGATCTTGACCAAGATACACACATTGTGGAAAATTAGGACATCTTTGTGAAAAATGTTGGAAACTTCATGGTAGAATAGCAAAAATGGCATATACAACTACTACCCCTATTTCTCCTGAGGTTCCTATGAGTAGTGAGAATGTCTCATCCACACCCATGACTATTTCTAGCTAGGATTATGCCTAACTCCTGTAGTGTAAGGCTGCTCACCAAGCATTTCTTCTTACAGCATGTCTCGCACACAACGGTAATCCTATTACTTGTCTGTCTAGCTATAATTCTGCACCTTGGATTCTTGATTCCAGTACATTAGGCCATATGATTGGAACATCTCAATTGCTTTCCCACAATAAATATTCCTCCACCATTCCTCTAGTTACCACTGCTGATGGTAATCCTAACTTAGTAGGTGAAATTGTACGGTACATCCTTATACCTCTTTACCTCTCATCATCTGTCCTATATGTTCCCACATTTTCATTTAATCTTACGTTTTTCAGTAAACTTATCTCACAGTTAAACTGTTTAACAACCTTTTCCCTAAATCTATCATTGTTTAGGATTTGAAGACAAATGAGAGGATTGGTGGAGGGCATGAAGCCAGTGTAGTTTACTATCTTGATGAATTTTGGACAAACCTCTACAACTTGTTCTGCAGCTGCTTCTCCACTATATATTCATTGTCGACTTAGTCATCCTTCACTAGATAGATTAAAATCTATGGTTCCCTATTTGAGTCGATTGCAATCTTTAAATTGTGAGTCTTGTCAGTTAGGAAAACATCATCGAGCTTTCATTTCCTCTTATAATTAATAATAGGACATTGTGTTCCTTTGATTTAGTTCATTCAAATTTTTGGAGTCTGAGTCATGTACTTCAAGATTGGGTTTTAAATACTTTGTTACTTTTGTGGATGATTTTTCCAAACTTGGGTTTATTTAATGAAAAATCATTTCAAATTATTATCCATTTTGAAATCATTCTATTATGAGATTCAAACCATTTGGTATACTTATTAAAATTCTCCGCTATGATAATGCCAAAGAGTATTTTTCCAAGCCTTAACTCCGATTTTATATCGTCTTGAGGCATACTTTTCAATCTTCATACTCTCGCACTCCACAACAAAATGGAGTTGCCGAAAGGAAACTTACACCTTGTTGAGACAGCCCTTGCCTACTTCACATGAATATTCCCAGCATCTACTGGGGTGATGCTGCTCTCATCATCCGTCATTGATTAAAATGATGCCTTCATATATTTTGCATGATTAGTCATCCCATTCCATTCTTTTTCCTAAACAAAAAGCATTCCCTTTCTCACCACGTATATTTGGATGTGTGGCGTTCGTTTACCAACTTAATAGTGGAATAGATAAAACTAGCCCCACTTGCTCATAAGTGTGTCTTCTTAGACTACTCAAGTCTACAAAAAGGATATAATGTTTTAGCCAATCCCTTAGTTGTTACTTCATTTGTGTTGATGTTACCTTCTTTGAGTCCATTCCTTTCTTCTCTATATCTCACTCAGCACCATCAATTAATGAGAGCCTCCTTTTACCTGTCCTTCCAGTTTCTCCTTTTGATCGTCTATCTCGTCTTAACCTACGAGTTTATACTAGATGTCAAGGCGTTGCACCTCCTCTAGTAGATTCCATGCATCCTCTAGAAGCTTCAATGCCTCAGCCTTCCTCATCTGCATCTACAATACCTGATAATGAGGTACATTTACCTATTGCTAAACGCAAGGGTACACGTACTTGCGATTCTCACCCTATTTCCATTTTGTATCCTATCATGCCTTATCTACCTCTTACTGTGATCGTCTCCCATTTATCTTCTATCTCTAACCCTAACTCTGTGGATGAGGTTTTGGCTCACTCTGATTAACACCATGCAAGATAAAATGTCTACTCTTCGAGCCAATAATACTTAGGAAAAGGCTATACACAGGTATATGGATTAGATTTCTCTAAAACCTGCTCTCCATTCAGCAAGATCATTTCTCTCTAACTTCTTATTTCCTTAGCTGCAACAGAGTTCTTATTATCTGAGGATGTTTGACTAATAAGAATAGATTGTGTAGCATCTGTAGTAGCGGATGAGTCACAAGAGGCAGCACGCATAACTCGAAAGTAGGTTTCTATAAACGAGGGAAATGAAGCTCCACTCAGTATTTGGGCTTTAAGTGGCTCAAATTCTGGATCCAATCTCGCAAGAAATCGAACTACAACCATTTGTTCCGTTTGTTTTTGCATTACATTAATATCTATGGATAATGGTTGAAGAGAATTCAGCTCTTCATGAACACGTTTAAGGGAAGCAAACTATTCATTGACTAGTCCACTGGACTGTTGCAGCTGAAAGAACTCCAGTAACAAATCACACATGTGGGTAAGATCACTGAAGAACAATAAACGAACGTGTTCCCATATTTCTTGACATATGTCAAGATGACTACACATACAAGCTATGGGAGGTTCCATGGAATTCTACAACAAGCTAACCAAATGAGCATCCTCTTGAACCTAAGTATCAAATTTGGGATCTGTTTCTGAAGGCCCAAATTCAGTCAAATGCTTCTGTTTACCATATCCAGTCAACGCAATCTTAATTGCCTTGGACCATTGAATGTAATTTGTGCTATTTAATATTTGGGTTGTTAATTGTTGCCGTATAAGGGCTAAACTACCAATTACTTTTAGTTTAATAGGACTTTCTGAAGCCATAGAAACAGACAACAGTACTTACAAGAAGAGAAAAAGTTCAACAAACCAGCTGAAGGTGACTGGAGACTTGTCGGAGTGGGACAACTACACTGCTGGAAGTCCGGTGGTCTGCCGTCGACTCGCGCTCACATGCACTACATGAAGAAGGCATGTGAGGCCCACGCGCAGGAGAAGGAGAGGCGCGTGAGAGCGCGTGTGGTGGTTTCCTGCGATGGTGATGGTCCAACTGTGATCGCTTGACACCGATGACTCTTCTGAGCTATCTCACTCGTTGAAACAATAACCAAATGAGGTGGTCCACGCTTGACAGGCGATGAGACTGACGAACATGACTTTCTGGTTGTGATTCTCTCGCTTTACACTGTTGCACAACACTTTGACACACAAAAGACAGATGACACACTTGAAAATTCAGGATTGACGCTCTAATACCATGTGACAACTCTGAATAAAATTGAAGTGAACACACCCCACCCAACAAGATTCATGTGTGTTAATATATACACATTTAAAAGTGACTATACACATTCTAGGGTGACTACACAGGTTCCATATGGTCTAAATACATCCTATACATCCTATATGTTAATACTACTATTAATATACATTAACACCATACATATGATAGAAGAGCTTAAATGAATCACAACCTCGAGATGAAATCCCTTACATGGAATTCTACAAGAGAAACAGTGCTTATCCAAAAGGATGTGTAAGGATGAAGTTTACCCACGCACCAATATAAATTCAAACGTATTATTAATATGTAATCTTGAACTTTCAAAATTTTTAGACATACTTTAGAATACCTTTCTAGCAAAAAATGTTTAGTTTTACCTCCCTACTCATCTGATGGAACGAAATTCTTCTCCTTCCCCTTATCCCATTACTTATTCTACCCACGCCATGGCATAAACAATATCAGGGGTTAGTTACAGGATCACCCCTTCAACTATGACTCGGTATCACATTATTCCCTTGGCTAATATTATACAATGACATCCTAAACTATCAATTTACGGAAATGTGCCCCTTTCTCACATTTATAGCTGTGATTTTAACAAATTTTACACATGTACACGTGAAGCAAAAGAGGAAAATATTAAGGAATAAAATACACATCCATAAACTTCTGTAAACAAAAAATCATAGTATAAAATTTTAAGTACCAAAAATAAGTTTAGTTTTTTACAAAAATTATGAAACTAAAATGCCTGAGTGTTATTTTATCTTAATAAAAATATTATGGAATATTTATTTAGTATAAAACAATCATGGTTGTCCATAGAGATTCATATCGAAAATCGGAATCTTATATTTGAGAATCGTGAATCATAAGATTTGGCATAAAAATCATATAACGATAGAAAAATAATGTTTATATAATAAAAAATATATAAGAAATTGACTAATGAACATTATAGTGCTTGAATAGTAATAATTTAATACGATGAAAATGTCTAAATGGAAAGAATCTGACATTATAACTACAATGGAAAATGTAAAAATCATGTCTAGTAAAGGCAAATGCGATATTTACTTAGGGAGAGCGTAAAAAATTAGAGGAGACAACGCTTAATAATATAAAAATGCACGGATAAAATTTAGCTACGTCAAAGTAAATTTTGAAAGTTTTAGGAGGCCTCACTCTCTTGTAGGTCTACCCATATATGGCTAGAAATGTGAGTCATAATATTACATTTACGAAGATTTAATGAGAAGTTTTAGTCGCTTATAGGCTTCAAATAAATATGAAATACCAAAAATTCAGAATGACTTACGTGAAGATGATTCGCAAGTATTGTAGTATTCATGGTCTGTTACAAGTGTCTCTAGCTTCATTTTTTAATAACCAGAAAAAAAATAAATAAATAAAGGAAAAATAAATTTTTTTTCCAAATTAGATCCAAATGACATGATTCAGATTCAAGTCCCATGCTCCCTGAGTAGCAAGATTCTCTAGAAATAGAATATATTCAATTTGATTCACCACAATTCATCACTCTATTCGATTCAGAGTCAAGATTTGCATTGTTCACATGATGTATTAACTCAAATTGTAAGATTCAAATTAGGCAACATGTGATTTTGACAACTATGTGGAATATGTTTCTTTTTACCTTATACCCATGTTAGTTGATTAAATTACGTTAAAATTGCAAATATGAGTAAGGAAAGGGCACAATGTCACAAATTAATAGTTTAAGGGGTCAATATGTAAAATTTTTTACTTGAGGGGAGCAAACTGATATAAGGTCATAGTTTAGGGGTGATCTCCAGGTGAAACGGGAAAAGTGGCTGGAGATTCGTGAGAAGGACCCTACCTTTACTGCCTTACCTGTCCAAGCTAATCTCCTTTGTTGATGAATTGAAACATCAGGACCATATTACAATTGTACGAGCCAAAAAAAAAAAAGATTACAGTGGCTTACACACCTGTCCGTAAACAAGTTCATTTAGATCATTTAATGATGGTGTCCTCTCCAAAACATGTGCCTGCATTATGAAAATACACTTCAGCTCAAAAGGTATATCAACATGCATCCCTAGTCTTAAGGAATTAATATCAATGTCAGATGCAAAGCCAAATGTTTTTCATTGTTAGTAGGAATTACTACTGAAAAGTTAAGCAATAAAGATAGAGAAAAGGGAAAAAAAAATATCCAGTACTTATCTTTTTCTCTCTATTTTTTTCTAGGTTCAACCAACAAATGCATTTCTAGGAAACATTGAGAAAAATGAATATTGTGAGAAACTTCGAAGAATTTGCATCCATTATTTATAACAAAAAATATGATTGAAACTCGTATAGCTCTCTCTACACACACGTGACGAAGGTGGTTCTAGCTAAGGATATTGATAGCTTATCTCTGATAGATTCCTTATATATGCAGTCTCAGCCATGGATGATTGCTAGTGAAAAGCGACCAAATTAACAATCGTTTAACAACCATGAAGAAGGATGTAACGTAAACCACTCACCATTCTCCTTTCAATTAGTCATTTCAATGACTCATTGTAAATTCAACTGAATTATCAACTGTTAGAATAATCTAGAATCATTAGTATGGACTTATCGATTTGTTCCCTTCTATTTCCATGACAATTGTGTTGAGCTATATTTCTATATTTCCTTTTTCTATTGTAATTCCTCAATATAAACATAATACATGAGAGGTAGGGAAATTATTCTTCTCTAATCTCTCCATTTTCTCTTCCAACTTCAACCACTCAAATTAAGTAAACAATACCTTATGGGTGGCACCTCCGTAGGTGTCTTGTTTATTACTTACTAAAAAATAAGCCAGGGAATCAAGAGAATTGAAGACCTAAATCTTAACCAGACAAAATAGAAACAAGATCAATTGTTTAATGCTGCATGTGAACATATCTTGCAGATGACAAGGTAGGCAGTCCAAAACAAAATATGGAAAAGTTAATTTAATATGAGAAACATGCATTAGAGGTGTCGGAATAAAGTTATGAATTGACAATAATGGCAATTTTATGAAGCATAAAGTGTTTGAACAGACCCCTCTCGTTTTTCATGCAGCAATACAACAAATCCAATATAAGTGCTGAACTGAAGTACATAAAAAGCTAGGGAGGTAATAACAATAGCAAAAGAAATCAGCAATAATACACCTTCACACCCTCAGGAAAACAGAATGCTGCTAAGTCCTTTGGACGCACAGCTAGCCTCTTCCTGGGAGGGTACTTAAAAAGTATCTGTAGAAGAGGGGAAAATTATAATGTCAGCACATATGGAAAATGATTCCCTTTTTTTATTTTTATTTTTTATTTTAAAAAAAAGACAATTTTGTCAATGAAAATAATGGAAAAGGATTCACTTGAAAGTTTATTCATCAAAATGCGGATTCCATCTGCTTTCTAAATCAAGAAACCCAACCAAAAAATTTTGATAATTTATCAATACAGTGCATTTTCCCCACCTAGTGGGAAAAGGCTTGGTTTGGTTTGGTTTGGTTTATCAATACAGTGCATTTTCCTGTATTGTTAATTCTGCTAGTCCATAAAAATGCAAAACTAAATTTTCCCTTGAAATTAAAACTAAATATATATATATATTAAAAAAAAAAAAACAATTAGCAAATAGAACATAATATAGTCTTTATCTCATATGATACAGGTTAAGACAGAAGGGAAAAAAAAAAAAAACTCTTATCTTTAGAAAGTCTTCAGAAAAAAAAGTCTCTTCGTCACATCAAAACAGCTCCCATTGATACACTTGAACAGATAATACCATCTAAACTTCTTTTAAACATTACATTAGTAAACCCTTTTTTTTTTTTTCATTTTTCACTCCCTGAAAGGGGTAGAATGTGTTATGGAAGAACAATAGGCAAATTGCTTAAATTGAAATACAACTCAGCTCAACAAAAGGCCTTAGTCCCAAACTAGTTAAGATTAGTTACATAAATCATTTTCCTCTATTCATTTCTATCAAGGGCTAATGTTTTCATTGAGATTATCTAAAATTTGGTCTTTCTTTACAATTTCAGTCTATGTAATATTAAATCTACCTTTTCTCCTTTTTACATCTTCTACTTTGATCAAATCACTCTTTACTACTGATACATTTTGAGGTTTACATTGAACATGACTAAATTATCTTAAACAACCTTCTCTCAAATTCTTTTTTATTGATACCACCTCAATTTTTTTTTTTACGATATATACATTTCTTATCTTAATTTTTCTTGTATTTTCACACATCTATCTTATGATCCTCATCTTCACCACACTCATCTTATAAAAGTGTTGCTTCTTAATTATCCAACAATTTATAATATAAAGCATAGTTGGTCTTAGAACTGTCAAGTATACCATTATATATCGCCAACTGCATAAAGATATAAATGGTAAGCATAATAAATTAGAAAGAAGCAATATTTCAGTCTATACCACAAAAGTACTTATCTAGTTTAGCGTTCAACCTGAGGTTCCAATGTTGGAAATGAAGGCCCGTGATGATGCAGTGGCTCGAAATCTATCATTTCATATTCTTCCATTTCTAACTCCCGTTCCTTCCTTTTGGCAAATTCATCCTCCACAATCTCCAGATTAGCATATGAAGGAAGACCCAGAACAATGAAGTGTTCAAAAAGTAAATCGGGTTCCTTATATTTTTTGTGGTCCTACACAACATCAACACTATTACATGGGACGAAAATAAGAAACATTTCCCAGTCCCTTGATAGGCATCCACTAAAATAAAATAGATTTTATTTTATAGCAATTAAGAAGAAATTTTATACAAGAAAACAAAAATTACAACTCAGCATGGATCCAAAATCTGAGTGTATAACGTAAGACAAATAACAATTTACTTGTATAATCATCAATTCATCTATGCCTTCTCTCTCTTTTTTTTTTTTTTTGGACAATAATTTGAAGTGGTTTGTTCTTTAATGACTGGACATTGTAGCTATTGTGATAGCATTATGAAAAATAGATCCAGACCATACATAGAGTAATAATTCACAGTACAAGGAATCAGAGACACCCATCTAAGGCAACCAAAACAATTCTTTTGTAGAAGTCATGAACCATGGTATAAGTCATCCTTGAACCAGACCAGATAAGAAGATTGTCTGCAAATATTGAATTAGCAAAAAGAACGGAAAGGTGATTGGAAAATAAAGAAATAGTTAATATATTCAAGATAATCACACTCGTTTTTGCTTTGATTGAAGATTAAAAAAAAATGAGTTTATTACATACTGTGGAATATTAAAAGGCCTTCCAAACTTGTACATAACCTTGTATCTTACCTGATTAATAGACCAAAAGAAAAAAGGGATGTAAGAGGAAGTGTATATGGTTTGAGCATGATCAACGTTATTGTGTTTATAGAACTAATCAAGAAATGATTCAGCCCAAACTAAATGCACAGGACCAGGAAGAATAGGTTCTAGAGTGTAATAGTCTGGGTAGCACCACCACGGAGCACTTGATGGCATGAAGTCAATCTAGCCTGCCTATCAGATATTAACTGTGATAATGATTAACTGCAACAACAGTAATAATGCAAAGAATTTCCCAGTTCTCATTGTTTGGTTTAAGGCAATAGGTATTATGCGTTTTATGATCATAATAAGAACTCTAAATAAGCCATTTCTTCATTTATAAATACTAATTAAAGTACAATAACTCATTTACAACACAAGGTTCTAACTGTATGACAAAGTGCTTCTTAAAGTATCAACCAAAACATAATCTCAAACAGAGGAGCAAACACAACTCAGACAAATCGACTGACAGTTAGTTGCCTTAAAGACAACTCTCAATTGCAGGAGAGAGGAAGAGAAAAAAGAAGATGCCACCAAGAAAACTCCTGCATGGTGAAAATAATGTGTTTAACAAGATCATATCAGAAAAAATTATCCAAAAAAATAAACAGAAAAAAAAAATGGAAACGGAAATGGACAGAGATACAAGAAAAATCAAGCTTTAGAAAAACGCTGGGTGGTGAACCAAAAGAAAAAAGAAAAGGGCGTAACTGAAAAAAGAGGATTGAGATGAATAAATTCTGCAATACAAAAAGGATAGAGAAACAAACAAAGGAAATTGTGGAAGGTCTCAATATCTCAGAGAATGAAAACTGCATTAAAGACCAGTCTACACCAATGAGGACCCCCGTGATTCAGGCAGAAAGTGATGCAAGGCTGATGAGAAGTGAAAATTAATTAACATGAATAAAGGTAGCAAAACATACATGGATCAAAGACTTATCAAAAGTAAAGGCCCTTTGTGTGAAATAATATAGCAAAACAGAATTCATGTTGGCTAATACCAAGCAAGTCAGATGTTTGATAAGAAAGTCAAAATTCAAAGCAGGTTAGTATTATCATTAAAACTATAAATATAAAAAAAAATGGTGTTACACTTTCAGGTCCAAGTCATTGACAACAATGTAACAGACAACCTGGTTGAATAGAGGAACTAAAAATTAAAAATTAAAACGAATAAATTTTAGTTACGTGAATTTAGTTTTCACTTCTTCCACCGATTCCTTGAAGTTTATCCTATTTCTGATATTTGACCAAAGAAGATGTTAGCCCAACCCATAAAGTTCTCTTCAACTTATTCCCAGCAAATTGCATAACCAATTTAAACAACCACACTCTCTAAAATTTACAGATTAGATTCTTTAATTTGTTTGTTATGTTTCGTAATTAGTTGCCTTTCTATTATTGCACCTCGACACCCATTCAAACAAATCCCTTCCTCGGAATCTAAAAGTGTAAGCATTGCTCATATAATGCTCAACTAGGGGACATTTTATTTATTGCTTGCTCCAGGTCAATTAAAAGTTGCAAGCAACAAAATAACTGTTCCCTTTTTTTGGGGGGGGGGGGGGGCAGGGGGAGGTGTTGTTGAAAGAATGCCTAAGTAGCTGCAAAATAGACTGAACAGTTGGCTGAAGACCAAGTCTGTGGGAAATATAAGATGCTGTTTTTGAATTTTGAATTTCATGCTTGTTACTAGGAAGTTGTTATTTATGCCTTGTAATCAGCTGATTTGTTTGCTTTCTGTTAAACTTAAGCTCTATTTAAAGGAGCTACGCAGTGAATAAAAATATATCCCCTGAAGCTAGTTTTTCCTTTGCGGTGTTGTCTTTCTTTGCTCAGTTTTTATGATCGATACCAACAAATTGGTATCAGAGCATTTGTCTCAAAGGATCCAAGAGTTAAAGTGTGCCCACAAACACAAAACCAAACCACAAATACAAAACCAGAAACATAACCAGGGCCAAGTAATGGATACCGAAACATCCATCTCACATGTTTCACCACCAGTTTTTGATGGTGATAACTATCAATCCTGGGCTATTAGAATGACAGTCCATCTTGACGCATTGGATCTCTGGGAGGCTTTAAAGGAAGACTATCACATTCCTCCACTGCCTGAAAATCCTACAATTGCTCAACTGAAGGCTCACAAAGAAAAGAAGACCAGGAAGTCCAAAGCTAAAGCCTGCCAATTTTCTACTATGTCAAGCACAATATTCACAAGAACCATGAACTTGAAGTTTTCAAAGGACATTTGGGACTACCTCAAAAAGGAATACCAGGGCAATGAAAGAACCAAAAATATGCAGGTGCTCAACTTGATTAGAGAATTTGAAATGCAGAAGATGAAAGAGAAAGAAAACATCAAAGATTACACTGACAAGTTGATGAGCATAATAAACAAGGTGAGATTGCTTAGTAAGGACTTTCCTGATGAATGAATTGTGCAAAAAATACCTGTAACTGTGCCTGAAAAATATGAGTCTAAGATTTCTTTATTAGAAGAGTCAAAGGATTAATCTAGCATATCCTTGGGAGAATTGATGAATGCATTGCAGGCGCAGAAGCAGACATTGATGATACAAGAGGAATCTCTGCAGGGTGCTTTTCAAGCAAAGGCACGAAACTCAGGAGGAAGCAAAGACAAGAGAACAACAGGAAGAAGAACAACTAGAAAACTTAAAATAACGACCAAAACAAAGAGGAAACGTATCCACCTTGCCCACACTATAACAAAACAAATCACCCGCAAAGGAATTACAGGTGGAGACCAGATCTCAAATACAAAAAATGTGGTCAGATTGGACAGATGGAGAGGATCTACAAATCACCACAAGATGAAGGAAAAGCAAATGCTGTTGCTGAGGAATATGAAGAGGAGCAGCTGTTTGATGCAACATGTTTTGCAACAAGCAACAGCTCTAGTGACTATTGGCTGATTGATAGTGGTTGCCCACACCACATGACAAATAATCAGGAGCTTTTCAAGGAGCTCAACAAGACTGTTACTTCCAAAGTTAAAATTGGAAATGGTGAATACATCTCAGTCAAGGGCAAAGGAATTGTGGCTATAGAAAGCTTATTAGGTTTGAAGTATATTTCTGATGTTTTATATGTGCCTAACATTGACCAAAACCTGCTTAGTGTTGGACAGCTGATTGAGAAGGGCTTCAAAGTTATATCTGAAGACAAATGGTGCATGATCAAAGATGACAGAGGCAGAGATGTATTTAAGGTGAAAATGAGAGCAAAAAGCTTTGCTCTAAATCTAATGGAGGAGTAGATGGCCTCTCCAAGCAATACAAGCAATGTGGAATTATGGCACAAGAGGCTCAAGCATTTCCATCATGCTGGACTCATATATATGTAGAAACACAATCTAGTGAAAGGGGTACCATGGCTGGAGGATAGGCTAT
Organism: Vitellaria paradoxa; assembly: GCA_019916065.1. Classification (NCBI taxonomy): domain Eukaryota; kingdom Viridiplantae; phylum Streptophyta; class Magnoliopsida; order Ericales; family Sapotaceae; genus Vitellaria; species Vitellaria paradoxa. Next base: position 11,110,896 of record CM034243.1, on the reverse strand, counting down.
CTGACTATGTGGCTTGTCAGTATGGTAAGCAGGTCAGAATACTGTTCCCTCAAACTGCATGGAGAGCAACAAGCAAGCTTCAACCTGTACACACAGATGTTGGAGGACCCAAAAAGAACTGCTTCTTTAAATGTTAGCAAATACTATACTGCATTTATTGATGTTTGTACCAGATTTTGTTGGATTTATTTTCTCAAATTCAAATCTGAGGTTGCTGATGTGTTTTGGAGATATAAAACATGGGTAGAGAATCAAAGTGGTTGCAAGATGCAAATAATAAGGTCAGACAATGGGAAGGAATACACTTGTGAAAATTTTAAACAGTTCTGTGATAAAGCTAGTATTGAACACCAACTTACAGCACTGTATACCCCACAGCAAAACAGTGTAAGTGAAAGAAAAAAACAGAACTGCGATGGAAATGACAAGGTATATGTTGTATGAGAAGAGGCTACCATAGAAACTGTGGGCGGAGGCTGCAAACGCTACAGTTTTTCTGCTAAATAGGCTGCCAACCAAAGTTCTGCATAAAAGAACTCCATTTGAAGCTTGGTTTGGTTACAAACCAAACCTGCAACATCTAAGAACTTTTGATTATCTTTGTTTTTCTTATGTGCCACAGGTGAAAAGAGACAAACTCGATAAGAAGGCAAAACCAGGAGTGTTTATTGGATATAGCAGCTCATCCAAGGCTTTCAGAATTTTTTCAACCATAAAATGAAAAAATTCTTGTAAATAGAGACGTCAAGTTCATGGAAGATAGACAATGGAACTGGGAGGAGTCAATAAAGGAGCAGCAATTAGGGTTTTGACAAAGCACTGATGATAACATGGATGATGAACCAGTCATAGGCACAAGGTCATTATCAGCACAAGGTCATTATCTAATATTTATGAAAGATGTAACGTTGCTGTTTTTGAGCCTACAAAGTCTAAGGAGGCGGAGAAGGATGAAAAGTGGATTGAAGCAATGAAAGAGGAGCTCAGAATGATTGAAAAGAATGACACCTAGGAGTTAATGAACAGACCTCAACAGAAAAAGCCCATACGAAGCAAATGGGTTTATATAACCAAACTTAATGCAAATGGTTCTATAAACAAATACAAGGCCAAATTAGTTGTGAAAGGATATGCCCAAGTGTTTGGAGTAGATTTCTCAGAGACTTTTGCTCCTATAACATGACTTGATGCAATCAGAATGTTGCTTGCCTTCTCAGCACAGAAGGGAGTTGGATGTAAAATCTGCCTTCTTAAATGGTTATTTGCAGGAGGAGATTTTTGTAGAACAGCTTGAGGGTTTTCAAGTAAAGGGACAAGTGGAGAAGGTCTACTTGTTAAAGAAGGCCTTGTATGGTGTTAAATAGGCTCCTAGGGCCTGGTACAACAGGATTGATGAACATCTTCACAATCTTAGCTTTGTTAAAAGTCCAAGTGAAGCCACATTATATGTAAAAAGAACGGATGCTAATTTAATTATAGTTTCTATTTATGTTGATAACCCGTTTGTAAGAGGAAGTGATGAGAAGTTGATAAAGGAGTTTAAACCTGAAATGCTCAAAGTATTTGAGATAACAGACCTTGGCTTGATGTCCTACTTTCTGGAAAGGGAGGTGAAGCAAAATCATAATGGAATCTTCATATGCCAAAAGAAGTATGCAAGGGAAATACTCAAGAAATTCACATGGAAGCTTGCAAAAGCACAAGCATTCCAATGAATCAGAAGGAGAAATTCACTAAGAATGATGGAGCCAACAAAGTTGATGAAGATCAATACAGGAGTCTAATTGGATGTTTGATGTATCTTACAACAACCAGACCAGACATTTTGTTTGCGGTAAGCGTACTCTCACGATTCATGCATTGTGCCAGTGAAATGCATCTTCAAGCTGCCAAAAGAGTTGTAAGATATATCAAGGGCACAGTAAATTATGGCATCAAATATTCTCACTTTCAGAATTTTATGCTTCATGGTATTCTGATAGTGACTGGGCAGGTTCTGTTGATGACATGAGAAGTACAACAGGCTTTTGTTTCATCTTTGGATGAATGTTTTCATGGTGTTCAAAGAAACAAGATGTGGTGGCTCAAAGCACAACCAAAGCTGAATATGTGGCAGCCACTGCTGCTGCGAATCAAGCAATTTGAATCAGAAAGATACTTGCAAATTTACATATGAAGCAAAAGGAGCCAACACAGATTTATATGGACAACCAAACTGCAATTTCAATTGCAAATAATCCTGTTTTCCATGGCAGGACTAAGCACTTCAAGATCAAGTTGTATTTCTTAAGAGAAGTGCAGAAAGAAGATGAAGTCAATCTGCTTTATTGCAGAACCGAGGATCAAATTGCAGATATGTTAACCAAAGCTCCATCAAAAGCTAGTTTTGAAGCCTTAAGAAACAAACTAGGCCTCTGTAGCTATTAAGGCAAGGAGGGAGTGTTGAAAAAATGCCTAAAGTAGCTGCAGAATAGACTGAACAGTTGGCTAAAGACCAAGTCTTTAGGAAATATAAGATGTTTTTGAATTTTTTGCTTGTTATTAGGAAGTTGTTATTTATAACTTGTATTCAGCAAATTTGTTTGCTTTCTGTTAACCTTAAGCTCTATTTAAAGGAGCTATGCAGTGAATAAAAATATATCCCCTGAAGCTAGTTTTTCCTTTGTGTTGTTGTCTTTCTTTGCTCAGTTTTTACAATCAGTACCAACAAGTGGTTATGTACAGAAGTTTCACACGTTGATAGTCCATGCTTGATGACCTAAATATCTCTATTAATTGATGGCTTTTTTAACTAACTTCATTTTGTAAGATACTTGAATGGGAAAATATATATGCACATATAAGAGTAGTTAGGTAGAAACAACTAGCAATAGTAATCTACTAATGGCAAGGAAACACAATAGAAACTTTTTTATAACTCAATTAAGATAATATACATATTTACTTTTATTAATGAAAATTATATTATATAGATAAATATACATATATTAATTTTCTTGATGTTTAATAGTAAAAGATTATAGAAATGCATCAATAATAATGAAATGAAAAGAAACATCTATTGTAGGAAAAATCAATTTTGATGTATTTCTCTAGTAAGGATTAGAGGTATACCCCACTTCATGCTCGATTGGGTTAACTTCCATAATCAGCTTCTAATTTAATAATTCTTACTCCCAAAGGGAAAAGTATTAATCTTCTATGTGTATTTTCTAGTTTTTCACTAGGATCAACAATTCAAGACGATTTTCAACTTCCAACTCAATGTATATCAAGACATTTTAAAATTGTGCAATAAGTAGCGTTGAAAGAGAACAAGAGTTCTATTTCACATTTTCAACAAGTCCCAATGCCATCACATTCTTGTGTAAGATGAAACTAAAAATAAGGGAGCGGATTTCAAAATATCAGGTCATTATTTCTTCAACAGTTCATCTTGTAAACTTAAATTTTTAAACAAGAAAAAAAAAATATGAATAACCAATTATGATAATATATACACATGTAACAATTCCATAAAACCAAAGCAGCATACCAATGTCTTTGAGTGAAGCTTGTACCACTGACGCTTCTGGTTAGCCAAGACCTCAGGATTGAAAGATGAACACCGCCTTTGCTCCTGTGGTTTGTTACCCCATCGCAATGCCCTTTGCATATGAGTCTTCCATAATTGAAAACTATTGTTACGGTTGGGTACTCTTGCCAAAGCTTCGCTTTGACTACATACTCTTTCACTTTGACTACACCTATGGCATGGCACCGATGGCGGAAGATTGAAACTACTCATGCAAACATTTTGCAATGCTTCACCAGCCACTCTAACTGCCTCCTCGGAAATCTGCTGCAACACTTGATACGGTGAAGGTGGCCATTCCTCTGGTCCATCACCATCTTCTTTCCTTTCCATTTGGCTAAACTAACATACTTCTAACCTTCATTTCACCGACTAGTCAAATTTTGCACAAAAGTCTGTCTAAAGGCTCCACCGAGTCTATCAGAATTCATAGATTCTTCACAAGTCAACCAAATTAGAATGAACCAGTAGAGAAACACCGAATTCCTTGCGCAATTTTCATTCTTGGATTCCTTGGATAACCAATTCGCGAATGTATCATCTTCTCACGAAAAATTAACACACTGTCAACTTTCTAATGCATAAATTACGTAACCTGGTTAAGGAAAATCTAACTAATTCAGAGATATCATATAGCTTTCAATTGAATCAATATCAAACAGTTCGATGATCTCAAAAAACACAATGCTACTACAAATATCACATTCTTGAAACAAATTAGGCAATAAAAGATCAAACACCGCAATCTTTAAAAAAAATCAATTAATTAAACGTGTTCTTTGTACCTTTTTCCCTGCCAGGGTCTGATTGTGAGAGAAAATCCGTGTTTGTGGAAGAGAGAGAGAGAGAGAGAGTTGCTAAGAATAGCAGAGCCATGCAATCGAGGAGGAGAAGCTATGCACGAGTCATGGCTCGGAATCACAGTTAGGCGAAAATGTGAAAAACTTACAACAAAGCTAAAAAAAAAATGTCGCAAACCGCCTCAACTCTTCCCCTTTTATTGTTATGAACCCCTTGTAAATTTGCACTTTTGAAATCTCAACGGTCGCTCCCAATTCGGGGTTGGGATGCCACCATAAATGCAACGTGGTCTCGGCAGAGCAGCGGTTAAGTTTCGATTGGTTTTGGAACATGAGAAATAAGTTTTTTTTTTTTTTTTAAGCTTTTTTAATTATATACTGATTTTTTATTTAAATTTAATTTTTTGTGGCTAATTATAGTTCAGGTTAGTTGAGGCTGCGTTTGGGGTGATAAAAATTTTACAAAATGGTAAAAATTATTGAAAAACTATAAAATCGTTTACTTTTTATCTCACTGCATGAATTACAAACTCACAACTTATCCCAATTTATCTCATTTTATCTCACTTTTTTATCACTTTAAATGTACCCTGAATTTATAAAAAAATTAGATAAAAATACTTTCAAATAGAAAAATTTAAGTACATACAAAAAATTAGTTTTATTTATAAAATAATTAATTTGCTTAATCCGTAGTTAAATTGTTTCTAATTTTTTACAATTCTTTTTACAAAAATAAATATTATGCCTAAAAGCAATTTAATAAAATTTAAATATAAAATTTGATAAAAAAATCATATAAAACAAAAAAAAAATTGCTCCTAAGTCAACCCAAATCCTTTAGCCCTTGCTAGTAAAAATATTTGACTCTTCTAATTTAAAAATCAATATTTGATGCTTTGTAATTTTGTTCAAAGTAAAAATTTGATGAAATGTATTATATTTAATTATACTTATATTTTCTATGCCATAAACACTAATATGTTTAAAATATATTGTTAAAATATATATATAAACTAGTTAATACTCGTGTAAGTCACGGTTATTCGTGCATATTTCCCCTTTCCCCAACCTTCCTTCTGAGTTTTCCATTAACTTAGTAATACCCATCCCAACCACGTATACAGCTGTCTTACTAAATGTTGTGATTTATTATATAGTTTTATATATAAATTGTTTATTTAAGTTCTTTTAGAAAATAAAAAATATTTTTTCTAACATAAAATAAAGATAAATAAAAATATACTTTTACTTATTTATTTCTTGCATAAATAGTTTTTCTTAAGGCCAAATTTTATACGTCATACACAAAATCAATTAAATATAACACATTTTGTCAAAATTACTCTTTAATTCAAATCACATGAAGTTATATATTGACATTTAAGTTAGAGGAAGTTGTATATTTTTTGGCCAAAAGCCAAATCATAAAGTATAATTATGTCACACTAAATAACAAATGTTAATTAAAAAATCTTTTTTTTTTTTGAAAGGTAATTAAAAATGCACCCTTAAACTATGATCTGATTTCATTTTACCTTATTAGTTAGAAATATTACATATTAATCTCCTAAAGTATCATTTTGTAACAATGCACACATTTCTTGCATTAATAGTTGTGACTTTGACTAAAATTTTTCAAATAATGTACACGTGAAGCAAAAAAATAATAATAAGGATTAAAATACTCTCGTATAAACTTTCGTATAAAATTAAAAATTAAATCATAGTATAAAATTTAAATTGATAAAATATCCTAAGAATTTCCATGAAAACAAAAGCTAAAATGTTATTAGACTTTTTGTATTGGGTGTTATTTTATTCTAACAAATTTAAATAATATTTATTTTTAAATAAAATATGTTTGTATTATCTCATACTCGTATTATTTGACTAAATTTCGTCAAAATTATACCATTCAAGAGGGAATAGATGTTACACTTATAAAATTCTACCTATATGACCGATATAATTTATGAAATTTGAAACAGATAAATATTTTTCACTTTTAAAGGGTTAGATGTTAATTTTTTAGTAACTCCAATAAAAAATATATAAAAATTTGTGGGAGTAGAACTTTGATAATTGTATTCGTAACATTACTTTTAAAATTTTTAATCTTATAATGAATGTACTTTTAATATGAAAAAGTGACACGTTGTTATGAATTAATAATTTACGAATCAATAGATAATATTTTTTTAGTTGAAGGTTAAAATAATAGTGGGACAAAGCTTTTATGAGATGTTATTGTAATTAACTCTGCTAGTAAACATTCCTCTCATTTTTCTCAGGTCTAAATTTGTTTTTACGATTTGATTTTCTAAGGTATTAAAATTTAGAATACAATAAAAAATGGTAAACAAATGCCCAATTTAAGGGTGATATGTATGATTAAATAAGATCTCAATCGTTATATATTTTATTAATTATTGTAGTTGTAAATTTTAACTAAGTAATTGTCAAAATTTTTAGACTATATTTGGAAATTAAATTTATAGATGGAAAGAAAAAGTAAAGGATAAGAATACTTAATGAAGTAAAAAAAATCAAACTTATTTTATTTTTTTTATTGAGTTAGGAAAATCAAAGTAAAATAAGTAGATATTTATTAATAAAGTTTAACTTTTATTTGGTTAAGTGTACAAAAATTACACAATTTATTAATTATATTTTTTGTCCATTTTCTTTTGGCGCAAATCCATGTTCCAAACATACCATTAATATGAATTTAGAGAAGGAAAGAAAAAGTAAAAAAAAAAAATAATAAAAATGTAAAAATGAAGTAAAAATATCAAATTTATTTTTTATTAAGTTAGAAAAAAAGTGAGTAAAATAAATTGATATTTATTAACAAAAATTAACTTTTACTTAATTAAATATAAAAAATTACACAAATTATAAATTTATTTTCTCTTAAGTGGCATTTAGTTTATTTTTCTGTTTTCATTTTATGTTTTAAAAATCTTAAGATAAAGAAACAAAAAATATTTTATTTTTATTATTTTCAAATTTTCTTTATTTTGAATTAAAAACGCTCAAAATGACTTTTTGTCATTTTCATTTTATGTGCAAGCCTATTTTTTATTTTCTAAAACAACTTTTGAAAACACAAGCGACCAAATGTGTTTTTAACATTTTCCTTGTTTTCAAAAGTGTAAAATGAAAAATGAGTTTAAAACGGAAAATAAAAAATAGAAAATAGAAAAACAAACTAAGGGTTTGTTTGGAGTAAGAAAAAATGAGATAAATTGTAGTTTGGAGAGATTTCGTAATGCGTGCAGTGAGAGAAAAAAGTTGATGTGATATAAAATTAACAGAGATTTTCAAAAATCTTCAACAAAATTTTACACGCCAAACGCAGCCATAAATGAGCCCCTAATTTTTCATCTCAATCGACAAATTCGTGTTCCAAACATGTTGTCAGGGCCCAGTCCAGAATCAACCCGTTTGGGTCCAGTGTGATTGATCCGACCAACTTTTGGGTGGAACCCGACCCGTGTCTCTGTGCAAAGGGCAGAACAGAAGGCATCGTTTGCGACGTGGGAGCCAGGGTTCCTCCACCCACCGAGTCAATCACAGTCTCTCTCTCTCTCACAAATAAGGGTTTCAATTTTTCTTCGGCCACTCAGTCCGTTTGGATATTTCTCTCTCCCTTAAACCGTTTACATTTTCTTGCAATCGTTTTTTAAGCAACGTTGCTCTTTCAGGCCAAATCCATGATTCTTTTCCGCGGTCAAGCCATCCAATTCAGAGCGTCTAATTGGTTTGATTTTCAACACTTAAAATTTTCTCGATCTCGGTTGTTTTCCAGGAAAGTATCATCAACTTGTAAGAGTCTTTCGATGCAGTTTCTTGGAAACCGCACTAATTTTTCTCCAGTCATTTCATGTGTAAACTGGAAACCCTCGTTTTCTCTATTGAGGTAGTTGTAATTTTGAAGATTTCTCGGAATATCACATGAAAGATCTAAGATTGTGTACAAAATCTATCGCAAACCCTAGGTAATGGTATTCGATGGATTCGACGACGGTATTCGACATAAGCTCGGACGAAGAGGGTTGGGGTGAGACCAAAGGAGCCGCTGGAGATTGCTGTGATGACGATTTTGATTGGTTATCGGAGCTTCTTAATGAGGATGAGAAGAAAGAGACGGATGAGTCTGATGACGTGGTTGTGGTGAGTGAGGTTGTGATAAACCCCAAGCAGAAGTCCAAGTCTTCCACTCTTACCTCGACGAAAAAAGATTTGGATGATGACTGTGTAGTCTTGGATGGTGACCCCGATAAGCCGGTTGTTATTCAGAGCAATACCACAAATGACTCGGATGAATTGCTCATTGTTGGCGAGAAGGGGCAGGTATTGAAAATTCACTAGTTCTCTTTTGCAGTTCAGATTCATCATTGCACAAAAAAGGTTGTGAATTATAACTTATAAAGTTGATTTATCATTCAGTTATGCACTTGCATTGCTTAGATGTAATGGGAACGAAATTTCATGGAACTGATATATAGAACAGCTTCAAAATTGTTAATGGGGTGCGAGCAGCTCTGATTTATTTGTATTTGTATATCCCCCCCCCCGCCCCCCCCCCCCCCCTTTCAGTTGAATTAGGCACTCTTGATTCATATGTGCAATGGTAGGATAAACTGTAGTTGATAGGATTCGTTGAGTAGGTGAGTGATTCCAATATCTGACATCTGTTAAATGCATTACTTCGTCATTTAGTCTGAGAGTTAATTAGAATCAGCTGAATTTCCAATATTTTGTACTGTTATAAGCCTGAAGTGGACTTATATGCATCTATTTTGGGCTAGGCTATCTAGCTGCATCATTTTATTTGCTTCATTAACTTGCACTTAGCTTTTTTTCCTTTTTGAATATTTCATGCCCATGACCTTGTTACTTCATTTTATTTATTTATTCGGGGGATGGGGGGAATTGTAGGTTGCTTGCAGAGATTTTCCTCATCCGCGCCACCTCTGTTTTGAGTTTCCATTCAATTCCACTCCACATGAGAAGTGTTGTCAGCAGGTAAGATCACCTTTTATATGTTTTGGCCTATATAATACTGGGTGGTATTGTAGTCCTTCGTGAGTATTCTGCGGTTCTGATTTCTGCCTCTGCTAAATCTCAGTGCCACTGTTATGTTTGTGACTTGCTTGCTCCATGTATCCACTGGGGCAATGGCACTTCCAGTTTCAACCATTGTCACGCTACTGATAAAAGCCCTTTCTGGAAAAATCAAAGGCAAAAGTTCAAGCAAGGGGAACCGATTCCCAAAATTGCTGATATGTCTCTCTTAATGCGACCACCTCGAACAATACAAGTCCCACCACTCACACCGGTGCAACCTAACTATATGGTGCAGAATCAGATATCCAGGTCAGCCACAATCCGTGCTTGCTCTACACCGACCAATTGTGGCATCTCAAATTTGGAAAATCAAGGTAGAGGCCCACAGCCTGTACATTTTTTGTCAAAAAACAAATTCCACTCCTGTAACAATACCCCTCGAAGTGACAGAAGGCACAATGTTGGCAAAATGGGGCCTCGATTCGTCAATTCCTACAAGATTTGTAGAAGGGGAGGATCACATGGGGTTGTTTTGGCAAATAATCGATCTGGATATGGCTCATCTGACAGCAACCATGTAACTCGACACTCCAGAAATCCCTCTCCTGTATCGCCTTCAAATAATAAAAATCATAACAGGTGGCAGGACTTTCCTGGATTGACTTCAGACTTAAATGCATATCAGACCTCCTTCCAGCATGACAATGGAAGCAGCTTTGGGAATCCGGTGCTTTCTGAACCCCAAGTAACCTCTCATCCAAATGTTGGCAGCATCTCTGTGAATTCAGTGTCCTCTTTAACCCAAGGGCACTTGCAGCCAAACCAAGGAGGCAACCTCTTCAATTCAGTGCCTTCTCTTCAAGCCTCTTCCCAAATTAATTTGGCCAGCAATTTTGGAAATTCAGTGCCTTCTCAACCGCAAGTTTCCTCCCAGCCTAGCATGGGCAGCAGCTTTCCAATGACATCTCAACTGCCAGTGTACAGTCAACAACCTATTTCTCCAGCAAATGATAGCCAAGCTCTCCAGCACAGAGATCAGACTCAAATTGCTCTGGGTTCAAGTTTTTTGGATTCTACTACAAGCTGGGTTGCTCCTACTGGCCAGGGCAACCAACACCCGTTAGCTGATGATCCCCAAGTTCAAATTCCAGGACCCCGAGTGTCTACTCAGCCTATTTCTTCAGCAAATGACCAAGTTTTCCAGCGGGGGGATCAGACTGAAAGTGCTCTGTGTTCAAGTTTTTTGGACTTCGACCCCAGTTGGCTTGCTCCTTCTGGCCAGAGCAACCAGCCTCCCTTAGCAGATAATTCCCAAGTTCAAATTGCAGGATCCCTTGTGTATAGTCAGCCTATTTCTACAGCAGATGATAGCCAAGTTCCCCAGCGGGGAGATCAGATTGAGAGTGCTCCGGGTTCTAGTCTTTTGGATTTGGACACGAGTTGGGTTTCTACTACTGGTCAGAGTGACCAACCTCCCCTAGCAGATAATCCCCAAGCTCAAATTGCAGGACCCCTAGTGTATAGTCAACCTGTTTCTCCAGCAAATGATTGCCATTTGGGTTCTAGTTTATCAGATTCTAACACAACTTGGGTTGCTCCTTCCGGCCAGAGCAATCCACCGCCTTCAGCAGATATTGCAGGACTGGCTTATCATACTCCCCACATTTCTGCAGACACAATTCCAGCATTGTCAGACTTCCAAATTGACAGTTGGATGCTGGGAGATCAGAATGTTTCCGAGGCTCTAGAAGTCCATGTTCCTCCCGGATTGAATATATACTCTCCAGAAGCTCCCCCTGTAGGTGAAGGATTATTTTTCGGTTTCTAAGCCTTGTGGAAATATGTCTAATGCATGTGATGAAGCCTACAACGCTCTTTTTTTTCGCTTGGCTAAGAATGGGAATAGCAATCTCTTCTTGTATGTTTGTAATTTAGTAATCATTTGTACTGTAGATATAGCCTCCCCCCCCCCCTTTTCCCCCAAAACCCCCTTTTTTTTCCTCGCTTCAACGGCGCTTGTTTTGAAAGTTGCTATCCGGAAGCATAGCATAGCGGCCAGCGTCCTTGACGTAACTTTATCTATGAATTCCGAAATGTCATTTTTTATTTTTCAATCATTTCAGGCTACTCAAATGTTATGATCTTGTGTTTCTTTGAGATGTTTCAATATTTATATATATCAGATTTTTCACTTATGGAAACAAAATAAACTGAGATTTAATTTATTCACTCGATCTATTCATATTGAAAGTCGAGCTCGACTTAACTTTTATACTTATTCAAAACTCAATTTGATGAAAAAAATTAATTTAAAATTAATTTAGGAATAACTTGATTAAACTAAAATATTATGATTATAGTATAATAAATAAAATATTATTAAAAATATAAAAAAATATTTTAAAATATTCATATATATTATTTCATATTATTTCATTAGGCTACGTCATGAACTTTCAAGTTCAGCATTTTTAAACTTTGAACTTAATTCTAAACGAGCTATAAATTAAGTATGATTTATACCCATTTTTGTCACGAATCAAGAGCTTAAAATAATAATAATAATAATAATAATAAGCAGCTTACAAGTTATTTGGTTACAAGGCTGCAGGAATTAAAAAAAGCAGCTTACAAGGCCGCAGGGATTAAAAAAAGCATGTGAAGGGTGTTGGTCTCACTTTTCATCAAATCCTCAAAGGATGGGCAGCGTGCAAAACAAAATCTCATTCACAAAATAGAAGTGGCATAGACTTTATTTTCATATTTAAGATGGCACTGATGACAAAACACTAAGTGATGGAGACCGACAAACAAGCCATCCCTATTACTCAGCCGCTAGCGAGAGAGAGAGAGAGAGAGAGAGAGAGAGAGAGAGAGAGAGAGAGAGAGGGAGGGTGTTCCATAACGAAAGCCAATCCCAATCCCACGATTAAAAACACAGGCAGACGAAAGCCAATCCCAATCCCACGATTAAAAACACAGGCCGTAGGAAACTAATTGGGACCATACATATCTCAATCATACACCTTCAGGACACAGCGAAGGCAACCCCCTTCATGCATCAGATCAAAAGCTTTGTTAATCTCTGCAAGGGTCAAATTATGGGTAATGTATTCATCGACCTTAATTTCCTGTAATTCAGAAAAACATATTTCAGTAATACAATATAAATCCCAAAAGAAAAAGGGAAAAAACAAAAACAAAATTATGCGGCTAAGTTATGTGATTACCATACCATCCTGGTTCCATTTTCTAATTTTTTTTTTCTTTTTTGTAAGACTGTATTTTCCATAGTCCAACAAAATGAACACCTCAACTTGTAAATCATTATTGCATATTTTACCTTCCTCATATACTTGTCTACAAGCCAAGGCACCTGTGAACGGCTTTTGAAACCACCAAATGCTGTTCCTTTCCAAACACGGCCGGTCACCAACTGGAAAGGACGAGTGGAGATCTCTTGACCAGAAGCAGCAACACCCACAATTACAGAGGTACCCCATCCCTAATTTTTTTTTTTTTTTTTTTTTGAGAGAGAGAATTTGATGGTTTATTATAAATTCAGCAATATGACATCAAGAATTGAGCTACCATTTGAGGAAAAAATTTACCTTGTGACAGCACTCCAAAGCAGCTCTCATCACATTGACATTTCCAATGCACTCAAAACTATAGTCAACACCACCATCCGTAAGGTCAACAATGACCTGCTGTATGGGTTTGTCATGATCTTTTGGATTAACAAATTCAGTGACTCCAAAATTCTTTGCTGTACAGTACAATTTCCATGTAAAGGAAAAAGAAGTATTAGTAAAGATGAGCCTCGGGTTTGATCACAACCCTGCAAATGGCTGTAACATAAGATATCATTAGGCTATTCATCTAAATGGTCTATTTTCCAGACACCTTAGGTGGCGAAAGTAAATTAATACAAGGTATGCATAGGAAAATCTGTGCGACAGCAGTATATCCTTATAATCACGATAAATCTGCAACACCGCAGGAGTTCTGCCAACAAGGTTTATGTAACAATTCGAAAGCCCTTTGAGTGCAAATAACAATCAAAAATTGCAAACTGTGTAATTTAACATATCCGCTCAACCTTCCAAAATCTAGAGGGTAAGTATTAGTGACTGTTCCCCCCCCCTCTCTCTCTCTCTCTCTCTTAAATTGGTAATACCAACTCCTTTACAACAATAAGAACAATAATAGAAATAAATAAAAACAAAAACCCAAATATGATTCCCCAACATAAAAACACTTGGGATGTGTTTGGATTGAGGATTTGGAGAGGGAAAAGATAAGGAAAGGGAAAGGGGTAGGGGGAGGGAAAAAGGGAAGGAAACATAAATTATCAAATGCATATTATTAATTGAGTGGATTATAAAATAGAAGGAATTTTATCAATAAATTAGTTCTATAATTTAAACCAAACCAAACCAAGCATTTTCCCACTAGGTAGGGTCGGCTAGTTCTATAATTTAATTTAATTAATTTTTAATTTCTTAAATCTCAAGCATTTTCCCTATCATTTCCCAACACAAACCAAACTCAAGAAGTAATTTTCAATCCCCTTTCTTTTCCTTTTCTCTTAACAAATCCTTGATCCAAACACCCTTAAATAAACACAAAACTTGGTGGCACAAGATAGGTTAGTTTTGTATATGGAATAGTCCCAATTTCCAAGGTGAACAGTTGTGCAGTAGTAGAAGTGTAGAACAACAAATCCTTGACGAAGCAAAATTAATGAATTCATTAAATGCCTTCTTTTCTGTTTTCTTGACAAGTGCATCTAACTCTTTTAGAACCAGAGCCCCTCAACAGAAAAATGACTAGTCATACGCTAACATATAGGACATACTGTCAAGCTTTAGTGAAAGGGAAGTAATTGTTTAAGACAACAGAGATAATGATGGAGCATTCAAGAACTTAAACTCTATGCTATGAAAGATAATACGGTGATGGAAGATGAAGCTATACCTGTATCATACTTTTTGCTGTCAATATCAATACCAATAATCCGTGAAGCACCAGCTGCTTTTGCTCCCTCTGCCACCTAATCAATTAATATTCAAAAAAATTATATGTTACACCAGTACAATAGTCAGCACAAGCACACACAACTAAATGGTCTGGTCAAAAAACTCACAGCAAGACCAACAGTCCCAAGCCCAAAGACAGCAACAATAGAACCTGATTCTACTTTTGCTGTGTTCCAAACTGCTCCAAGACCTAACAGACAAAAATGTATGGTATAGTCAATTAAATATAAAAGATTAAGATTAGAAATGAATAGTCGAATTTAAACTAAGAAGCCAATACATAAAATTAGGAATTCTAAACTTGTTTGTAAAGGAAAATAAATGGATTAAACAAATTGCCCAAATAAAAAGTAAGTTGGAACCACATGAAGCAATGATCCGGTATACTCCTAACAATATCCAGAACTAAAATCAAATGGATAACAATGGAAAAGAAAATATCAATAAAAGAGATAACCAAACCAAACCAAACCAAACTAAGCCTTTTCCTACTAGGTGGGGTCGGCTAAAAATATCAATAAAAGAGATAGCAAAAAAAAAATCATCAGAGAAATTGTCACATTAACCAAGTTCAACGCTTAACACTACAGCAAAAATAATCAACTAAATTTGATCTGGCAAGATTGCATAATAACCTATCAAAAAGAAAAATATTAACTGGAGTACAAATGGACTCAACTCAACAAAACCTTCCCCAAACTCTTTGGTAGAGCCATCATATGCAGAGATGAGAAATTTACAAACAATTGATCCCTCTTATGATTTGCTGAGCCAACTTCAAATATGCCCACAACTACCCACAACAATTACAGTTTACAATTACATTAGTAGACAAAATAGGGCAAAGGCCAAAAATCTGAGCCTGCAAACACAGGTTTATTCAAACTTAATTGACCTTTACATTTAACATGATTTGACAAAACTAACCCTCGTTTTCCACTGACCACACATGTTGTGCATATTATTGTATTCAGTCCTCCATCTTTTATCCTTTGCTCAACAACAATAGGGCCTAGCAACAAAAGGGTGTTAAAAAAATAAAATATAAAAAAATAATAATAAAGATAAAAAAAAATATAAAAATATATATATTTGCAAACATAGATCCAGCACTGAGGTTTCTATCTATTTCATTTTCAAATTTTCATTTTCCCGTAAAGGCTTCCTTAAAGAAACATGAAATTCTTTCTGCAACAAATCAGCAAAAGAAACTGACAAATATGGCATTTTTATATTATATGTAATTAAACTATCTAAATTCTCTAGTACCCCTGCAAAAGAGGGGTATGATGGTATCCTCAACAAACTAGATTTTAGCTATCGTTCCAACCAAGAACATTGCCTAAGCACCTTGGAAAGGGGTAAAATATTGGCAGGATAAAAATCATACAAATTTCTGCACGGTCAGTGTCCATTTTTCAAAGTTGTTCTTTAGAAGCGAATGCTACACAGTAGAACAGACACGCCAAATTTATTCAAATCAACTTGTATTGATTTCAAATTTATTTGAATCAACTTGTAATAATTTCTATAAGTTAGCAACTGGATTTCAATTTATTTATTTATTTTTTTTCAATTTCTTATCAAAGGAACAGGAAAAGCGAATTTACCAAGAGTTCATAGTTCTAACAGACAAAATAAAGGTTACCGTGTCGATAATATTTAAAAAAATCACAACACCACCAAAATTGTTCTACATTTCTGGATATCTGGAGAAGAATCCTAGGTTTTTGGTTCCGAAAAATAAGTGGCACAACAGAGTATAAAAATATTAATATTCATAGCCATTTACCGGTTGGAACACCACAACCAAGAAGGCACACTTTCTCCAAGGGGGCTTTTGGATCAATCTTCGCAACACTAACATCATGGACAACAGTGTACTGACTAAAGGTTGAAGTCCCCATGAAATGATAAATGGGAGTTCCTTTAATAGAGAAACGACTCCTGCGATCATTCATCATCACTCCAACTCCAGTTGCAGCTCGAACTTTGCCACACAGGTTTGTTTTCCCTGATTTGCAGAACTTACACTCCCTGCATTCTGCCTGGTAACAAGGTATGACGTGGTCTCCAGGCTTCACTTCAGTTACGCCTTCACCAACACTCTCTACAATCCTGTTACCAGAAGGCTTCAAAGTTCAAACATGCTTTCACCCTCTAGCATCAAATACAACAAAACTAAAAAAATTCCTATATGAGAAATAGAGAGCTTACCCAGCAGCTTCATGACCAAGAATACATGGAAAAAGACCCTCAGGATCCTGCAATATTTATTTTCCAACTCAGATAATAACCCATAATTTATAAGAAAATGCCAAAGAAAAAAATACTACTGATACTTGTAAAAAAAAAAAAAAATACTACTGATAGTTGAACCATATTAAAAAATAAAATAAAAGGCACTAGTTATAAGATTGTAAGCAAGAGCACAAAAAAGGCATTGGCTCAATACAATTCCTATCTGGAAATAGTGCAAATTACAATCCCCTCCAAAAATAAAAATAAAAATCCCAAAGATGCAATGAATAAGAATCATCTCTATTAGATGTCCAAAAATTGTAATGAATTAGATCCTTTCTCTATGAAATGTCCCAAACATGCTACGAATCAGAATCCCCTCCCAGTGGAATCTCACTAGGAAAAAAACACTTTTCAACACTGATAATCCGAACGGCTTTTAATTCTAAATTCCACATCAAACCCTTCCCCAACCAAACGTGCAACATTATGCAAGAAGTCGAGAATATGCTAAATCCATCAATAATATCACGCCTAACCAAACAAATAGTTATGTATGTATTGTTGTGTATAAATCTTGGGACCGTTACTTCAACGTCTGTAACCAGCATTTTGATCTAAACTACGATAGTGTTGAAAAGAGTAAACAAATATCTATATGTATATATATACCTTGCCACTCCAAGTATAAGCATCGGTGTGGCAGAGTGCAGTGAACAAGATCTGGACTCGGACTTCGCCGGCTTGCGGCGGAGCCACCTGAACGTCTTCAATCACCAACGGCTTATTCGCTTCCCAAGCAACCGCAGCTTTTCCGTACCGAAACACACCGCAAACAATCCAACTTAGGGTTCGAAATTTGCAGAATCTGAACAGATAAACATACATACATATATGTGAAGATAAATTGAGAGGTTGAGTACCTTTGCAGGTGATGATCTGACCTTGAGTGGCCATGGATACCAGATAGCGATTCTGCGAAGTGCGAACCCCACACCTTAGAAAAAATGTGGTGAAGGGAGAACCCAGCTACATCGCTATATAGAGCTCCTGAAGATCGGACCGGGTTTCGATAGCCGCTCCAGTTTGTCGGACTGGGCTGGGCTGATCTATCTTTTCGGCAGAAAGTAGACTTTCTGCTTGGGGGTGGTTTTGACATTGATTGTGGATTTTTAACTGTCCAGATATATTTATATTATTTTAATTTAAAAAATATAATCCGAACGTGACCCCAAGTTATCATGGATTTTTAGGAGGTGCAGTGAAGAATTTACTGTAGGGGCTGCAGTGAAAAATTAAAGGTTGAGATTTAATTATTTTTAATCAAATGGTTCTAATTTAATTTATTTTTAAAATAACAATAAAAGTTAAAAAAAATCTGATTAGAACACAATTAATGCAGAATATAAAAAGTTCCGCGTCATTAAAGTGAAAATAAATCTCAACCTTTCATTTCTTCACTGCAACCCCAGCAGTAGATTTCTTCACTGTAGCTCCTTGGAACCCAGTTATCATGCCAGCATCCAATCCTCTAATTCTAAATTTCCCAAGCCTCGAGAGAACAAACCTATGAAAACCTTTCGCTAGGGACTAACTTTGTACGTGTGTATATATATATATATATATTTTGTCGACGCTCGGATAAACCTGTACCCAACTCGATTAATTCTTAGTGTTCTATAGGATAAACCCTCCATTGACTTTGAAAAGATTTAAATTAGTGATTATTAGAGAATAAATTCAAAATTAAAATATATCTGAACAATTATATTTTAGGGCATGTTTGACCACACCAAAAGTCATCAATTTTAACTAATTTTTGTACTTTTCTTCAATCAAAAATTTTCACGTATCACCTTTATGTCATATTTTTCTACTTTTATTATACTTTTTCCTCTATTTTTTATCTACCAAACATGCCCTTAATCACATTTATCTTAGTTGTAATATTCAATGAAGCAAATTGAAGGACAAGCAAGACTCTAGGAGGGAACTGAAAAGGAATGCGGACCGAGCAAGAGGTTGTTTTTATAAAATCGCAAGGGAAAGTGAGATTGAAGCATTTTGTGAATCTCTGTACACGCGCGCGCGCGCGCACACACACCCACAAGTCTAATACCTTTGTAATGCACGGATTATTTTTAATAATTTTTTAATGAGATTAACATATTTACACTTTACAAATAATGTCTTGCACGTACTTTACATTTTTATTAAGTAAAATTACAAAACCATCATTTTTTAACTAATTAGTTTTATGTTTAATTTGGAATGACATGATTTCTATTTATAAAGAAAACATTTATAAATTTAAAAAAATAACCTTAGGCTTAAAAGTGGAAATGACTTGGTCGAGTCAAGTTGAGTTTTAATTTATTAGAGATTGATTTAAACTTTTATATAAAATCGTGCTTAACTCAATAAAGAAAGATTTAGGCTCAAAATCAACTCGCGAATCACTCGATTAAATCAAAACGATATTATTTTAGTTTAAAATATAATAAATAAAATATTATAAATATATAAATATTATTTTATTGAGTTAGTTCACAAGCTTTCGAGTATTTCTAGACTCGAGCTTAAACTCGAACTTAATTATAAACGAGCCACAAATTAAGTTTGATTCAAACTCATTTTAGTTACAAACTAAATACAAATTGAACCTTTTTCGAGTTGAACTTGAACAGCTTGAAAAAAACTTGGTTCATTTCTACTTCTACTTAGGTCTACAAGAAAATAAAAAAAATTATTTTTAAAGACTAAAATAATTTTTATTTATATTTATATTTTTAGAATTTTAGCTATTGTCATCATCTTCGAGTCATTTAGTAATAATATATGTGATATTTTCAATTCTTATAATCTATTAATATATTTTAAAAATAATATAATGAAATAAAATGCAAGTGTGGTAAATATTAAAATAAATAATTTATGAAATATTTTTAAAAATAAATAAATAAATATTAAGATAATAAAGAAAATGAAAAAAGTCTATAAATAAATTTAAATGAAATAAGTTATTTCTTATTTGATTAAGTTATAAAAATAAATTAAAATTTATTTTTAATGATTTTTAAAAATATAAATATGAATAAAATTTACTTTAGTCTTTCAAATTATTTATTTTTTTAACATAAAACTTGAAAACATAAAAATAAGACCACTTGTAAATTTAAATTTCTAATTGTCCTCTATCCTTACTAATTTTTCTCACTAATCCTAAATTCAAAATAGAATCTCTAATTTTTTTTTCTCATCATTCATGTATAGAAAAAAAAAAATCAAACTACCAAAAAATATCTAACTAGGGAACTTAATGAATTGAAAAAATTAATTTTTAAGTATACTGACAGATATATAAAACAAACTATAAGTATCTTTCTACTGAAAACTTAATTTGAATTTTTTATAATAAAAAATATTTTTTTAAAATTTAGAATTATGAATTTTTTATCATTGTAAGGCAATTCTTATGTATAAGTATTTTTTTTTAATTTAGATTTTAATTACCCGCCCACTTATCAAAATATTTAAGAAAAAATTAGTAATTTGCATTTTGTATATATTGAAAAATAATAATTTTTATTATAAAGTAAAAGTACTTATGAAATTATAATTATGTTTTAGATTAAGTTTTTGTGTAATGCATTTTATGACATTATAAGTAAGCAAAATATATATGAAAAGAAAGATGAGTAATTATGTAATTTTAATTAATAAAAAGAAAAGTGAATTCCAAAAAATTATTTGTGAAATGCAAATAAACTCACTTTTTTTAATAATAAATTCAATTTTTAATTAATTAAGTGTAATATTACACGCAGAGTACTTAATTTTTATGGTAGACTACCAAAGTAGCCTTGACACTGGGAATAACAATTTTCAAGTACGGCGACAATAATAGGGTGAAGCTATTGTCATTTTTTGAACTTAGGCTTTATTTGACATGTGAGAATCAAATGAAATGAAAAAAAATTCATTCCTACTTTAACCTATTCTCACAATTGGTATCAAAAAATTTTAATTATAATATTATTTATTGGTTATTCTCATATTAAGTGAGAAAAGGTATTCACAATTTAAGTGTTAGAATAAATATTCCATTTCAATCAATATTCAATCCAAAAAATAAAAAACATACAAATAAAGAACAAGCAACTACTTTGCAATCACAATTTTTTCTTTTAATCGCTCTCTTGAGTTGTAAAATGACCATTTTTATCCCTAGATCTTGTTTTTAGCCTTTATTTGAACTCGGGTTGTAAAATAACTATTTTATCACTAAGTTCGTTTTTTGCCTAAATTTGTATTTCAAACTTCCCAAAAAGTTAATAAAAAAAATGACATATTTCTTAATAATTAGGCAAATTTTTGGTCAAATCCAAACTCGAGTCGTAAAGTGGTCATTTTACCTAGGTCTGTTATTTGTCTAAATTTGTATTTTGGGCTTTCCAAAATATTAAAAAATATTTATTGATAGATTTTTTAATAACCAAGAAAGTTTTAGCCCAATCTTAACTCAATCTGTAAAATGACGATTTTACCCATGGGGTCATTTTTTGTCCAAATTCATATTTTAGGCTATCCAAATAGCTAAAAAAAATCCATTAGTATATTTCTTAATAGTTAAATAATTTTCAATTCGATGTAATTTTAGACTATAAAATGACTATTTTACTTATTTTTGTTTAAATTTGTATTTTATGCTTTACAAAAGACAAAAAAAAAAAAAATTATTGACATGTTTAATAATTAAGAAAAATTTAGCCTAATTCAAACTCAACATATAAAACACCTGTTTTAATCTTGGGCCCTTTTTTTATTCAAATTGGAGTTCTAAAAATAAATTTTATTTTTATAGTTTTTAAAAAATAAATTTTAGTAAATTTTATTACATTTCTTTTTATTTCATCATATTTGAAATGTGTAATTAAATTATGAAAATTTAAATATTTATTCTATTCCCATAATTTTTATGTTGGCAACCAAACAGAGGAATGAAATGAGTATTCCCACCTACATTCTATTCTCACTTCTCATTCTATTCTATTACATTTTACTCCCACATACCAAATATAGCCTTAGTTCGAAACCTTTGGTAAGATGCCATATAGTTTTATTCTTTCGTAATCCTTAGTTAGATGATACACAGTTCAACTTATTCGTTACTTTTTTAGTAAAAAGCCAAAATCAAAATCCAAAATTCAAATTTTCCTTTTCTCTTTCATCATTTTTTGCCATTGAATTTCCTTTTCTCCTTCTTCATTATTTGTCATTGTCATAAATTATGAAAAGTATATTCTCCGATTTAATGTTTTTATTCAATTATGATAATTTTCTCTCCCTAGTAGGCAATATTGCTTATCCAATTTTTAACTTTGACACGATTTGTCGCCCTTTTCTTGTGTGATTTGTGCCTTTAGTAGAAATCTTGAATATATTCTAAATCTCTTGATTAACCAAAGTCATTAAAACAATATAGTCTTCTGAGATTCGTATCTAAGAAGATTCGTATCTAAAAATATAAAAAAGTTTACTTTATGTTAGTATTTTAATGTCTTTATTGAGAATAATGATTGGATCGATGATTAAGTGTAAAGATTAATGGGTTAAATGTTCCTTTTTCTTTTTCCTTGCAAAGGTAAAAGAAGGAGGCTGTTACATTGCTGAACTTTATATATGTAAAAATATAGTTCAAAGAAGGTTAATAATTCAAATTCTATACATACTACACGCTACTCCCACTCCCAATCGTGATGTAACTTATCTCATGTACTTTGTGTTCATAGCAATCTATAAAATATTATACGCTTTTCCCACTCCCAATCTTGATGTAACTTATCACCTTTTTCTCGTATGCTTTGTGTTCATAGTAAAAATCTTGAGTTTGCCTTTGTTAACAAAACTAATTAAAACAACTCTATAGTCTTTCAAAGTTCATATCCAAGGGTAAGAAAATGTTTACTGTTTATGGTAATTTTAATGTCTTCATTAACGATAGTAATTAGATAAATTATTAATTGTAAAGAATAATGGAGTAAATAATTTTATTTTTATTTATTATTATTATTTTTTGTTAGGGTGAAAGAAGACAAATACAATGTTAAACTTGATGTTTATGGATATAATTTGAAGGTGGCCAACCTTTCGGATTTTATATAAGATATATTGTTAACCAAGGTAATTACAACAATTCCGAGTTTTATATTTAAAAGTATGAAAAGGTTTGCTTTTTATAGGTATTTTAATATCTTTATTGGCATTGTGATTAAATCAGTTATTAATTTTGAAGAATAATGGGTTGTTATTTATTTATTTAATTTTTTTTTTTTTTTTGGAAAGAATGAGTGATTAAATAGAACGTGTAATTTGTACTTTACATAAATATTATTTTATAATATATTTAAAAAATCATTCTTTCGTGCTTCATATCATAACCATAAGCAGTTTAACTAAGAAAAATTATAAATTATGGTAACCATAAGCATTTTAGGTAAGAAAAATTATAAAAGATTGACTTTTGACTTAACGTTCAAATTTAGGGAATGAAAATTTTAAATATATAGATTTTTACATTGGGTGTAATTGATGTCATGTTTTGGATTCTATAACCCAAGGGGCATTTAACTAATCGTATGAAATCAAATAACATCAATGCTTGCTCGATTCTAATGTATATCAATAATGGCTCAAAACCCCAAGTGCAGGGTATTTATTGAAGCACAATAACCAATAAGTATCGGATCGTGTCCACAGAGAGTCTTGATAAAAAATCAATGAACAAAAAGAATTGAAAAATCTAAAGAGAATAAAAAAATTCCACAAAGAATGGTAGGGATTGTTATTTGATTTGAAAATGTTGTTGTTTTGTTGTTTTCAAACTGATTTAGTGGAAAACTTGGATCCAAATCAATTTAAGTAGTGAATTATATAAAAATTCAAGGTATTAATTACTCAATCTAAACTCGTAGATAATAGATCAGAAGAATTGAAACATTGAAGACCAGTTTGGAGCAATCAAAAAGTGAAATTGAATTAAAATTTATGCTCAAAACTTAGTTGAAAACTTAGATCAAATACTTAATATGCATAATTCATAAATGAAACATATAGAATCCAACTTAGTGATTCTCATACAAAGTTCTTAGAAGATGCATCAAAATTCTAGGGGTAATTCATAAATCCATTCATGAATTATACAAGTTTAGATGTTAATTGAGAATTTAATAAGTACTTTATAAGATAATTCAATTCAACCATTGATCAAACCTTTAAGAAAAGAAATATAAATTGAAGCTCAATTTACCTTGAATTCCCATACAAATTCAACTACTGTATTTGAATTAAATCCAAGAAAAGAAGCTACTCACTCATAATTGAAACAGAATTGAAATTTGCATTAATGAAATTTATAGTTCACAAGATAAGAAATAAGGAAGTGAAATTTTATTGGAAAATAAATAAGATCCAAATTTTATCTCTCTCTAAGGCTATGTGAGAAAGGTAAAACTAAAGCTAAAAAACTGCGTATTCAGAGTTTTCTCACCTCTTATATATCCAAACAAGAATTATCTATGTACAAAAATACCCCTTCAGTAATTGAATTAATCATAGGTAAAAATAAACTCAACTGTCCGGACACCTTCTTGATACTTAGAAAAATTTTATACCAAGCTCAGAATCTTTCTCTTTATTGATTGAACATGCGTGTGGATAGGAATCTATCGGAACAAGGGCTCGAACATGAATTTATATTTGAATTTTTCTCATCTTACTTTCAAAACAACATTTTTGTTGATCGAACGGGCATGCGCACAGGGGACTGCCCAAACAAGATTTGACACTTAAAATTTTTCCAACTTTGAGGTTCTACACAACTACTATTGATTGAACCCTTGTTTAAACAGAGGCTCGTCTGAACATGCGTTCGAACAAAGGTCCACTCCTGCACTTTTTTTCTTTTTTCTTTTTTTTTTTTTTTTTGGAGGGGGAATTGTCTCATTTTCCTATCAAGTAAAGTAAAAACTCATTTAGCTCAAAAAATAGATTATTTCTATACCATTATGCACTTCAATTGTACTAGAAACACTTGTTTAAGGTTTAAATTGTACATTTTGATGTACAATCAATCAACATCTTAATCAGATTTGTACATCACCCTAGAGCATACAACCTAAAACATCTATATAATAAAACACATCCCATTTCAAAAATATCCCTATCACAAATTATAATTAATGGTTAAGATTAAATTTTTTGTATAGATGAATGGCTGAGATTCTTCCTAAACAAAACTTCTTTCACAAGTTGCCGCCTTTTTCACAAACATACACATATACACAATGTCGACTTGGCACGGGGGTTGCAGGCGAGAGATAGAGATAGGCTGTAGGTTGGGGCTGAGTGACAGGGAGAGAGAGAGAGAGGGGGGGTGGGGGAGTGACAGAAGAGAGAGGAGGTTGGGGGACATGATGGGAGGGAGGGAAGGGAGCTGTGAGGGAGTGATAGGGAGAGAGAAAAAAATGTATTTAAATTAAAAATTAAAAATTATTTTTTTTTAAATTTAATTTTTTGATGGAAAAAATTTAATTTAAATGTATTTAAAATTTAAACTTTTAAATACATATACCTTTATACTTTTTGTGTCAGAATTTTAAATAAAAAGCTATAAAATTTAAATTTGAGATATTTTTAATTATTAAATTTACTCAATTGTTAGAATTATTTTTTATTTTTTTAATTTAGTTATATTTTCTCTCACTTTATATGAAAACACAATCTTTTACCCTTCTCATATTTTGTTAATTTTTTTTAAATATTCATTAAAATTTTACATATTTATTAAAGATTATATAAGTTATTTTTATAATTTTTTATATAAATTTATTTTACAGATTTATTTAATAAAACACAATAATCAATTTACCCTCCATTTGGAGCTCAACAAAATAAAACAAAATAATCAAAACTCTATAAATCTCTACAAATACGAATTACGAGATTATAAAATTTAAATTATCTACTCACTGTACAAATTACGAGACATTAACTTTTATAGTTTTATACAATTTTATACAATTCTAAACATACCCTTAATTGTTGGATACATGGCGTACAGAGTCCCTCACGTTGAGTGGGACATACCGATCTGGCCAGCGTGATTGGACGATTTATGCTTTGTTGCTGTGCATAGTTGCCCAAGGCCCGTTTGACAACGCTGTCATTTTTTTGTTGCTATTTTCTATTTTTTAATTTTTATTGCCGTTTATTTTTTCTTAAATGAAAACTGAAACTATATTTGAAAATACAAGTTTGTTTATAATTATTAATTTTTTATTTTAGAAAATATTTAATTTTACTAGTTTTAAAAAATTAAGAGAACTTAATAAAATATATTTATATTAATTTAATTTAATTAATATAATTAATTAAATTAATACAGTAAATTATTTATTAAAATAATTTAATTCAATAAATATAAAATATATTAAATTATATTATTTATTAAAAATCTATATAATAAGTTAGGTCCCTTGATGGGACATTTGTTTGCGTGTCAAGCTTGGGGAGGGGATGGGTTTCTTGGCGGATGGGGCAGGTGGGCGGGCGGAAAGAGGGAGGCAAGAAATTTTTAAATTTGACTACTTTTTGAATTTAAATACATTTTAATTGACTTTTTTAAAATTAACGCTTTTTTCTCCCTACTTTAATTGAGTTTTTGTTCATTTTTCTCATATTTTTTAGTATTTTACATATAAAAGTTTTTAAACAATTACTTTTATACTTTATACTTTTTTATTTTTAAACTAATACTTTATACTTTGTAGGAAAGAGAAAAAAATAGAGAGGGGTGGTGGTGTTTCAAGGCAGATAAAATAATAATTTTTATTATTTTTATTTAAAATAAAATTTTAATTTTAATTCTTAAAATTAAGGCACAAAAATATAAAATTTTAAATTAATATTTAAAATAAATGATAATATTAAACAATAGATGGATACCTAATAGACAAAGTCAATTAAGTTTTTTAATTATATATTTAGATTTTAATACTCTTTAAAATTTTATTAAAATTAAACATTTAAATTAAAATTTCTATTTATGTTTATAAATTTTTATAAACTGACAACAGAAAAATATTTCTTAAATTTATTTATATTTTTTTGTTTTGAAAAAATGTAAACTTAAATAGAAAAACGTAATAAAAAATCTTTTTACTCTATATTTTATATTACAAATATTTTATCAATTTTAACTCTTTGTTTATTTTTATTTAATAATTAAATTAAATTAAATAGTTTTTAAATTAAATAAATAATTAATTAATTTAATATGAAATTAATTAATTCATATTAAATTAATATGAAATATATATTATTGAAATTTTTAGTAAATATTAAAATTATATTAAATAATTTAAATTAGTTAACATACTTAATAATTTAATTTAATTTAATTTGTTTAATATCAAATATATTTTATTAAATTATTTTTAAAAAATATCATAATTAATTTAATTTAATTTAATAAACAATATAATTAAATTAAAATTAACATAAAATATATTTATTAAATCCAATTAATTTTTTAAAAACTAATTGTGGAAATATTTTATTTCCAAAAGCAGTTTTAGTTTTCATTTCAGAAAAAAAAAAAAAGACAGCAAAAAATAAAAATAGAAAATATAGACAAAAAAAGATAGACGAATATTAAACAATGTATGGATGCCTATTAGACAAAATCAACTAATTTTTTAATTTAAAATAAATACTTAAATTTCAGTTTTCTTGAAAATTTTATTAAAAAATAAATATTTAAATTGAAATTTTGAATTTTCTTAATGGCTAGAATTAATTTTCCTCTTTCTCTCAAATTTTCTATTTTTGTTGAATACTTTTTAAATAAAATATATTTGATATTAAACTTTGAAAATTGTGATAATAGTGATAATAAATAATAAAATTTTATACCTTAATTTTATTTTGATTAGTGATTTTTTTTATTTTTATAGGTTATTTTTACAATTTTTCATATTGGTTTGTTTTATGAATTCAAAATGAAGTTATTTACACGCTAAATAACTTATGATTTGATATTTGTTTCGATCATCGCTAAAACTTTACCACGTTATTACTGCTATCTTTTTCAAATTTTGAAATTTGAAATTTAAATCTATATAATGAAATATATCAATTGATGTTACAGTTATATACGTAACGTGAAAAGGAAATGGTATGCTAAGCGGTCCATACTTTGCACGGGTTTTACACATTAAATTATACTTCTGTACATTTAAGCACAGGCAAAAGAATTAGAATTTGGTATTTTTTTAATTAATGAATTTATTTAATGGTTTGAATTATTTTTTTTTTCTTCCCACTTTAATTATCTTTTCGATCACTTTACATGAAAATTTTTTAAAATGTGATTACAAAATTATTTTTATTTTTTTAATTTTGTATATTTTTTATTAATTTTTTAAAAATTTAAAATTTTTTGAATGTGATTAATATGTTTCAAAACTGCAGCATGCCTGCTCGATACGCACATAAATGTCACATCTAAATATTCTTAAAACTTAAATTTTAAATACATACACTTTTACACTATGTGTCATTAAGGAAGTTTAAAATCTTCTACTATTGAATTTGTTAAATAGTTAAAATTTTTTTTTCTTTTTCTCTCACTATTCCCATATTTTTTTAATACTTTTTTATATAAAAAATGTCATTTATATAATAAAAAAGTTTAAAATTTTGAATTTGAGATATTTTCAACTGTTGAATTTGTTAAATGGTCAGAATTATTTTTTTCTCTCATTCTTCTCATATTTTTTAATATTTTTATATAAAATATTTTAAATTAATATTTTAAAAAATGTGATAATGTTTGTAATAAATAATAAAATTTTATACTTTAATCTTTTTTGATTAATGATTTTTATTTTTATAGGTTATTTTTACACTTTTTTTAATGGTCAGAAGTTTAAAATTTTCTGCTATTGAATTTGTTAAATGGTTAGAATTATTTCTCTTTTTCTCTCATTCTTCCCATATTTTTTTAATACTTTTTATATAAAAAGTGTCATTTATGTAATAAAAAAGTTTAAAATTTTGAATTTGAGGTATTTTCAATTGTTGAATTTGTTAAATGATCAGAATTATTTTTTTCTGTCCCTCTTCTCATATTTTTTAAATATTTTTTATATAAAAGATTTTAAATTAATATTTTAAAAAATATGATAATGTTTGTAATAAATAATAAAATTGTATACTTTAATCTCGTTTGATTAATTTTTTTTATTTTTATAGGTTATTTTTACACTTTTTTTAATATAAGTTTACTTTATAAATTTAAATTTGAATTATTTACATGCTAAATTATATTTCTGTGCCTTCAGGCACGGGCAATTGCTAATACATAAACAAAATAAAATTCAATCCACGACTAAGCTTAACAAGCAAGGTACATTTTTCAACTTAACAAGCAAAATTTAAATTAGTGTGTTTAATTTTTGATGTTTTAATATAAAAAATAATTTTCACGAGTTTGATTACGAAGATCTAAGCAAAAATTTTAACAAGTAATAAACAAGTCTTTCTATGAACATTTAAACAAAATTGCTCACGAACATCAAAACCAACCTATTCAAATATGATAAACAAGTTTGCTCACGAATAACAAACGTGTTTACTCACTAGGCACATTGAGCCGAGCTTACCTTTGTTTGAGTATGACTAGTTTATTTATCGAGTTCAAAAAATATGTTTAAATTTGTTTATTCAGCATATCAAGCAAACATAAACAAATTCTTGAAACAAGTGACTAATCAAATACTTAATTCATTTGCACTCCTAACGAGACATTTGGAGGCACAATTTTTAATAACTTTTGGTAGTTTTTGGTCAAAAATTACTAATTGTAATTTTTAGTATATTTAGCAAAATAAATAATAATTTTTAACAATTTTTGATATCTTTTTGTAACTTTTAAGTGTTTGATAAAATTTTTAATAATTTTTAGTATTTTTAGCAACTTTTGACAATTTTTAATAACTTTTGGCAATTTTTATCAATCTTTGATAACTTTTGAGTTAAAAAATTATTGTAACAAAAGAGAAAAGTGACAAAAATTAATAATTTGCTAAACATTCACAGATCAAAAGATAGTAATTTTTTACTAAAAATTTTACTACCAAACGCCCCCTAAATAAATGTTACTCCCTCCACTCTTTAATGCACGAAACGGGGAAAATGTGGCATATAATGCAAGCTTTCCCACTACTACCATATCCAAGAAAGAACTTTTGAAAAGATCTTTTTCCTCAACCTGAAAATTAAAGAAAATTATCGTTGATCATCCCCAAGACTTCTGGCGTAAGCCCAATTTACCTAACAAGTTTATTTGGATTCATCTACAAGTCTTTATAACGATGCTGCAACCTGAAACGCTATCAGGGATATGAAGCTTTGGCTCCTTGGCACAAACTAGAAATTGCATCCCTAAGCAAAACTTTATATTTTAGTTAGCCATCAAAAGCAACCTTAACGCCAAAGACAAGCTTAATGTATACTTTTTCTATATTCTTTTGTATACAAGGATAAGCCTCGTAGCTTCTTGTATTTTTTCTCCCGTTAATTCAAACCAATATTTAATGACTAATAATAATAAGAAGAAGAAGAAGATATCCTCTATCATATCATATTAAAAAATTCCACTTAATTGACACCACACGTACTGATCTGTCAAGACGTATGACACAGTTACAAACTTACGCAACGATAAGAGTTTGAACTCACACCTAAACACTTATTGCAGTTTAACAAGTTAAGGAAATTCGCCATACTAACTTTATCACACTACTTGCATCTAAGGGCTCCGACAACATTACAAGTATGGGTTGTTGGAAAATTTCGTAAAAAGTCCTTCACTAATACTATTCACAAACTAACTTGGCCATCCATGGTGTATAATATATGAATTGAAACGAATATTCAGACCTTCAGAAGATTATTGACTCTTGCTTATATGATTGTCAAGAAAATTGTGCAAGAAGTAAAAATTAAGGCCATACAATTTGCTAACTCTTTAGATGCTAATATTGGAACTTGTAAAACATGGAACATTCATATCTTTTGTATAAATACTTGATAGTAACTATTCTTTGTACATCGAGAGTATGCCCTCTGGACTATGTAATTCATTCTTCCTTTAATCCAAATTATCTTATTTACCAAAAAAAAAAAAAAAAAAACATTACAGGCAAAATACAAAGATACTAAAAATGTCATAATCAGAAAACAACCCCCCCCCCCTCCCTCCCAAAAAAAAACTCAACAAAATGTACCTAGGATAAAGCAGAAGCCGCAGAAATCCCACGTTCGGTCACAATAGTATGGTAACGTAGTATAAAAATACCTGCTCAGCAGATTTGAACGTCAAACATTTTATTTAAATAAAATTTCTGTTTCCAACCTTGCATTAAACAAGGTTTACCATGACTTAAAGGTATGAGATTCAAAGACTGCAAAAGAGAAAAAGAGGGAATGAAATGGAGATTTACAAGGAACAGAAGGTATGAGATTCAAAGACTGCAAGAAAGACAAAAGGGGATGAAATGGAGATTTACAAGGGACAGAAGGGATGAGATTCAAAGACTGCAACAAGGGGATGAAATGGAGATCTACAAGGAACAGATGTGCCAAAATTTGGATACAGGCAATATATTTACAAATGCGTCAACGAATAAAAAATGAGAATGAAAGAGGTGGTGTATGTACACCTAGCACATTTCAATCTCATGTTTTCATAGGCAGGCAGAATGGCTTGGTCCCCATATACGAATAGTTTGATCATCACTTGCTGATGCTAACATCCGTGGCCTCTTAGGGTTCCAGCTCACACAGTTCACAGTCATTGAATGTCCAGAGAGGACCTCAATTGGATTAGGACTTTGCCGGTTCCAGATGTAGACCTGCTAAGAGAATATTTTGAGCTTTGTTTGCATTGCTTGAACAAGATATTGTAAATTTTGCGATGCTGGAATTGATGAACATAAGCTAGTTCTTCATATGTAGGCCTGTTTGGTTTGGAAAATATTTTCTGTTTTAGGTAAGAGATGACATTTTGTTAAACCCCCCCCCCCCCCAAAAAAAAAAAAAAAAACTCCAAACCAAACATGCTTTTCACATGAAAATAAAATGGAAAATAAGTGAAAAATGGTCAAACCAAACATGCCCTAAGGTTGTCTATTTGTTAAAAACAAGTTGAAAAAGAAGGAACTCAAAAGGCGAACCTGTGAATTTTCACTGCCGCTGGCAATAAATGAGCTATTCAACCCACCAAAGCAGGATCGTATCACATATTCATCTTGCTTGTGGCCCATATACTTCAGGGGCTTCACCCATTTCCCTGAAACATCCCACATATGGATCTCTTGGCTGTTGAGATTGACTATAAGGAACTTACCATCCCATGAAATGGAAAGGGATGTGATTGGGTGCTCCTCAGAGATGACTCGATCAGCATTTGTTATCACATTTAATATATGAATTTCTTTGTCAGAAAATACGCTGATAAGATTTTCTCCGTCTGGTGTCACAGCAAGATCCAAAACCTTAGGCATCCTAGGCCCCTTCCATGCTTTAATCTCATTACCCTCACAGTCCCACATGTAGATGCCATTTTCTACATCAGAACTGCCACCGACCAGTCGCTTCGAATCAGGGAACCAAGCACAGGAGCTAACAGTAAAGCCTTGATTCCCAAATGTGCGCTTGCATGCACCTGTCTCCACGTCCCATAATTTCAGGACTTCCGCATGCCCACATGTGAGCAACATTGTGTCATCAGGGCTCCATTCTACATAGGACACTGGATTTTGGTGGCTTTGGAGTGAGTGTTTTAACGTCATCTTACCATCTTCCAGAACCTTGATAAAAATTTTTCAGAATAGAAATTGAGGCACTACGACGTAAAAACTAATTGTGCTTAAAGAAAATGAAAGGAAGAACAGTTACATAGAGCATATATCCAATATTAATGTACACGCACATATGATTTTTTTCGTTTTTTTATTCATCATAATTTTTTTTTAGCCGCCCAGGGAGGGATACGTAAGAAAGTTGATACAACTGGAACATTACTTGTTAATATCCAACAAACAAAATTATTAAAACACAAATTCATTTGAATTTTTACCAATTGTCTTAGTCAACAGCAAAAATCAGTGTGTCAACCCATTCCTGAATTTTATAGTTTTTTTGATGGGTACTAGAAGGATCATATAATTTAAAGGATCCGAAACTTCCAATTCTCACACTTGGTGCAAGGAACTAAACAACTCATGGTTTACTAGGTCATAAACACAATCCTTTATCTTTGCAAAAGCATATAAAAATTTGGAAAAATGCAATAAAATTTTTTATCCATCACTAGATGTTTCTACATGTTTGATATTAGTCAAAGTCATCAAGCTAAACCTTTGCGCCTCACCTGAATTGGCAGTTGGAGTCACTCAAGCCACTAAAAGATTTAAGTGTCCAACTTTCCAAAGGTGCTTGGTTAACAAGTTTTAACTTCCTGAACAAGGCAAAAGAAGAGTGCAAAATAGGAAGCAATAGTCAGTCTCCTAGATGATATGAAATAATAAACAAAACCAATCCCGGTTTTAGGTTTAAAACCAAACCACGTTAATTGTAACAGATTCATCAGCCAAGAGAAGGATAATCGAGTCCTGATGATGAAAACCAGTGCTGTATTTATATTTAGATCGTTTTTTATGATAAGCAGATGATAATTTGTTGAGGAGGCACCAAATACATGAAAAATAAAGGGTAGAGCCCATGTCTATAAATCCATGTTCTTAACAAAAGACAAATAGAAAATCTTCCCATACAAGAAAGACAAGAAAAAGTATTTAGATCTTGAGGAGAATAACCTATTTCCAGGGGAAAAATTTGCCCCGTGAAGGTATCCTATGAAGCACAGACACTTCAGATTTAGTGCTACATTCGTATCAGATTCTCAGGAGACAAAGACATGGCTAGGATATACAAAAGATGGGACACTTATGAGATATGGTGGGGTCAAAAAAAAATATTTCAAACTTTATTCGGGGTTAAATTTGAAAAGATAAATTTTAGTTATGGGTCAAACGGTAGAAAAGTAAAATAAAACAAAAAATTGTCTTTAGAAGGTACCAGAGACATGTTTGCTCAATTGACAAAAAGAAAAAAGTCCTACAAGCTGTCAGCTTCATCTTTGCTCCACTTTGTCAATGGTCAGCGAACTCCACTAGTTTCGTGCAGCTCCGTCGAGCTCCATCAGCCTCGCAGCTCCAGCAACCTCCGGTGGTAAGTTTTTCTTTGTTTCTCTCTCTCACTGCTCTGTCTCTCTCACTGCTATTGCTCTCTCTCTCTCTCTCTCTCTCTCTCTCACATCACTGCTTTCATTGTGTCTCGCTGTCTCTATATTTATTTTGATATTCATGTATGAATGATGTCGGTAGTTTTGCGTATGAATGACGTTAATTTGTCGATTGAATGATATTTTTCATACTTAATAATTGTTATTTATACAATTTTTAGTAGTATATTTGCCATATCTCTACTGTGTCCATATCCTCATTTTTGCAAAATTGTCGTATCTCATGTCCGTACCTGTATCCTTACTTCACAGAAGGTATCATTTGCTTTAGAAATAATAGCCGTACACACTACCCAGTACATGGATTCACCTCTTTGATGGCGCATGCAGGCTCCCTCACAGATGCGTGGACCATTAAAGAAGTGGGAGCACAACACCTGGAGCATGTACAAATATTTCCAAAGCGGACAGTACCTTCATGGGGGTGGATTTCTCCCCCTACACCTATATTCTAAGTATAATATTATCAGCATCTACAAGAGGGCCTTTTAAGTTACTAAGAGTCAAACACCCATGTTTTCTGAAGTAATATTTTCTCAGCTGAAAGCCTAAAACTAGAAAACTCAGACTCTACCAATAGATTCTGTAAATATTGTTTCAAGCACCAAAGTTCTATAAAACATTTTAAAGGTCAGCAGTGACAAGTCATCGCAATAACATAGATCTACATCCAGAGTCTTCCAAAAAATAAATCCTACTAGGAATTTCTCAACAAAAGCAAAATTCAAACTCTAGTTTGTCTATTGCATGGTGCATACTTCAGTAAATTTTTTCCTAAGCCTTGTGTACAATCATATCCCAGCCAGATAACATTGAATTAATCAAACTTACCAATAAACATACAACTAACCAAACATAAGATATTTACTAAGATTGACTCAGACTTGCTTCTATTACTTCTAATGTGCATTGCTGAAAGGTGTAAGCTAATGGTACCTTCCATATGATGGCTGTGCAGTCACGTGATGATGAGGCCAGGTATTCCCCATTGTTGGAAAACTGGACAAACCAAACTTCATTCTTATGGTCAGTCAAAATCTGCAACAGTGAAATGCAAGTGCAGCATGTATCTTTAAAAATAGAACAGAACAAATGAAACTTAACAATTGGTCAAACATACATTTTCTAGGATGAACAACCAAATATGTATCACTGTTTCAAGAAAATTCAATAGAATAGTTATGAAAACTGCACATTTAGATTTCATCTGTTCAACAGGTTCCACAGAAGCAACAAGGAATGAACAATTGTAATTTTGAAATGTTCATTGCTCAGGTGATAACAGCCATAAAAATCATATCTCATACAAATATCCAAAATACATCTGCTTGTCCTCACATACTCATAACAAACTACCGAAAGCAGCAATATCTAAACATGGATTTTAATCAATTATACATCCCCTACCTAACCAAAAGAACTTTACGGGAGTATGTGAAGGAATGGTATCATAAACATTTAACAATACTCAAAGCAAAATAAGATTTTTACAATTCCATGAAAGGACTGAAATTCCTACTGTCCACACTAGACAAACTCACATGCGATATGAAGCTGTTCAGGCCACCCATGACCCAGCCAATACCATAGATTAATATGATATTACGCAGGAATTAAGAACACTGGGAATGTTAAAATAGCAAATGTAAATAAAAGTTAAATACTAGAGAATCCAACACGACGAGCAAAAGTAGAGGAGCACAATTACGCTAGTTCTTTTTTTTTTTTTTTTTTTTTTTTTTGCGCAATTACAGTAACCAGTTTCAGTAAATCAACCAGGCTCATAAGATCTGGATTGGAAAAAAAGAACACGACAACATAATCAAGTCAATTGATACTTTGCTTGTAATTGACTTCGTCATGAAAACAATACTTTATTGATAAGAGAGGGGGTGATACGCTGATAGATAAAGAATACATCATTACAAAATACAAACATAACAATGTTATCATATAAAGGTTGAGATATAGGAAAAAAGAAAAAAATAAAATAAATTAATGCTGCAGTAAAACACAAACAAATAATAGACTCTGTTATTTTACAAATTGTTTTGAGCATAAGAATGTCTTGACAATGTCAATGAGTTGTCAATCGAACTTGCTTACTGGAAAAGACAAGTTCCAATGAAATAGAACCTTATTTCAATTCAATCATTTTCCAAATTTTACTGCTACAGAGGATAAACAAACAATGTTATCCACATAAAAGTGAACAGCCAATCAACCACCGAGTTTAGTAGAAGGATAAGCCAACACTCTTTTTATGATATGTAAATATAAGTATACCATTTACAAGATGCCAAAGAAGGTGTCACCCTACATGGCATGCATATAAAACTATTTCCACATCCCCAAATAAAGATCACCTAGACAATATACTAAACCAAAAGAGGATTTACAAAAATCTATGCACAACCAAAAATTGAAAAAACTGGGGCTCTTAGGGAATACCAGTGTAGCAAGTATCAGCAAGAGCATGGCAGATATCCAATCAGGTTGAGTGTTACTAACAGAATTAAGAAAACAATTGTCTTGAAATTATAGTACGCAATGCCTATAAGAAAACCAATGGTTTAGTTGAAAGTAAGGGTGATTAATAAGAAGATAAGAGGAGATCAGATAAAAAGTGAGCACTTAAGCCCTTTATATGAAAATATTAACTTAAATGGCATTTTAAGTTTACAATACGAAGTATGTTATCCCCAAAAATAATAATATCATCAATACAGATCATCAAAATAGTAATCTCTGAAGAGGTGTGGCAAACAAAGACAGAATGATTGGAAGTAAATCGCCCAAAACCATAGGCAATGATAACAACACCAAAGCAATAAAACAAAGCGCCCCCCATGGGGGAGGGGGTTTTCAGTTCATAAAAAAGAACTACAAATGTGACAGAATAGATATTAACTCCCATAAACAGTATAGCCAGGTAATTGATCCGTATAAACCTCCTCCTAAAGTTTGCTATGTGATCGAGCCAATATAAGGGCCAAGAACAACAGCAAGAAGTATCTGAACAAAATTAAAACGAACAAGGAGGGCTCCATATGCTGTAACCCTTAGAAAAAAACACGTGCCTTGAGTCGTTCAATAGAACCATCTAAGTGCATATTTATGAGAGTAAACCCTGTCTTATAAAGTACACTGATTTTTCATCCATAGCATGCTTTAATTCAAGAGAAATACAAATAGAAGATAAGGTACACACAAAGGAACACAAATAAGAAAAAGTATGATGATAAGAAACAGAATTAGGGTCGGGTGTTGAGTGCAAGTATACTTACTGTGGCATAAGGCAATGATTAAATCATCAGCAGAGGAATGAAGAGATAAGGAGGAAGTTAATACCTCATAGAAGGAGATGAATTGGCAGAGCCACAAGAGGCAACTTTATGAAGCTAAAAGCATTGATGGACTTGCAAAGGAGAAAGAGTATATTCCAATGGCAAATGAAAAGTAGGGTTAGTCCCCCCCAACACCCCCCCCCCAAAAAAAAAGGAACGATGAGGGGAGGGGATAAACTCCCTCTTGAGTGCTAAAAATAAGATTTAGAGATAACTATTGGTTTAAAAGAAAAAAAATATATGGTAGAAAAAGGTAGCATCAACATCAGCAAAATAGCAAATAGCAACGATTACCTTTTTGTGTACAAGAATACCCAAGAAAATTGCACTTTTGAGCATAGAGGGAGAGTTTATCTTGGCCCAAACCAAGAACATTAACAAAGTCTATACTTCAAAAAACACAAAGCGTGTTCAAAGAAAGGTCTACCATCAAAATGTAAAATAGATTAAGGGGATTAGTACCCAAAACTGCAGAAAGCATATGGTTAATGAGATGGCAAGCGGCAGGAAAAAAATTCCCCAAAAAGGCTTTGAAACATGCTTATTAAACATCATTGTACAAGCAACATCTAATAAACGATGGTGTTTACATTTAGCAACTTGAGACGTGTGCACACAACTAGTTTGATGGATAATCCCATGATCAATACAAAAGAATTGCATGGTAGACTAAATATATTTCGGGTAATTAGCATGCCAAAATATCTTAATGTGTTTGCGAATTGAATGAAAATCTCGTTATAAAAACAAGAGAAAGTAAAAGACAATCTGGGTCACTTTCTCATTAAAAATAGTTTGAGTCACATGAGAATGATCTTTTTTGTGAGAATGATCACCAAATAAGATAACAAAGTAATAATAACCATTAATTTGCCCACAAGTCTATATGAACTAAATCAAATGACTCAATTTGACAACTAAAACCATGATTCATAAATGAATTATAGCAACGCTTGTCAAGTTGTTAGGCTTTGCACTCTAAACTCGATGTGGCTTACTCCAATTAATTGAGAAGCGAATGTCTTAGATGAAAATGACACTAAATTGGATAAATTGTAGCACTCAAAGCAGATGTCGGAGGAGTCAAGAAGCTAATAGAATCATAATAGAGTTCATCTTTCTCATGCCTCAATCCAAGTACTTTTGGTCTCGAGGTCTCAAAACACATTGGGAGGTAGAGAAAAAGTTACAAAACAATGTAAGGATTGTGTCAATTGACTAGAAGATAATAAATTAAATAAAAAATTAGGTATGCATAGAGTATAAATCAGTGAGAGGGTGAGCAAATAACTCCTTTACCAACAACAAGACGAGATGGGTCATTGCCAATAATATGATGTTGGATAAAACATAAACATGAGAAAAAGATGATTTTCTTGACGTATAAGAACTAGAACTAGAATCAATGCCCTAGGAGGAAAGGGATGACACAAATTGGAGTGGCTACATAGCAGTAGGATTAGATGCATGAATAGCTCGGAGAGTCTAAAAGAGTTCACCAAACTAAGCCATGAGTGCAAATTTATGAGAACCTGAGTTTGGGGTCTAAATCCATTGGATAAGGATAAAGTGGTGAAAGAGCACTTCTTGTCGCATGATGAATTTGATTTGGTCTACCATGCTTTGCGCAACAATATGGTTCCGAGTGGTTAGTATCACCACAATGAGTATGCTAACAATAACCATGCCCTTAAGAACAGCGGTCACCATGAGAACCACATCGGAAGCAATGTGTACCATGACAACAATTGCCCCAACCACTTTAAGTTGCAACCAAAGCAGATGACACTGGGGTAGGATTATGTGAACCCCGTGTTGATGTATGTTAGAGTAAAGAGGACTGTAGTAAGCAAGAGTATCAATTTGCAACAATGGATAAAGTTTCACTGGCCAACTTCTGAACTTTAAACCCATTTAAATCATAATCAAGTCCTAAAGGAAGCAAAGGAATCATAGTCCCCCCCCCCCCAATGTCTGCACTGTTAAACTAGATCTGTAGCGAAGGGGCGACATTGCAATAATTGATCCCAAAGATTCTTAAATGTATTATGGTAATTAGATAGAGACCAACCATCTACTTAGTCGAGAAAATCTGTTCATATAATTCAAACAATTATGATACGTTACTTTCTTGGGATAATGAGTTAACAAGAGTCCCAAAATTTCTTAGTAAATTCACAAAACTGAACAATGATGGCAATATGGGGTTCCAAATTGTGCCACAACCATCCCATGATCATTGAATTCTCACTAAAGCCTATCCTCAGATGAAGTATCACTTGATTAAGGAGGTAAATCAATGAGAAATTTCAATTTCTTCTTATCATGAAGATAGACTAGGGTTAGCTACCAATATCCAAAAATACCCTACTACGTTTTAACATGTCTAATCATTAAAATGCTATGTTGTGAGGCTGATCAAACACATCCAAGGGTTCTCTTGTTCCTTCTAACCCAAAATTATGCAAGTAATTACTTGGACCGCAAACCCTAAGAGCAATTTTTCCCAATAATCCAGGAAATGAAGCTAAAGGAAAATAAAGAACCACACGGAAGATGAAGGATTTAGAAACCACCCTACCTTCCCATCTTAAGTTACTATAAATCTCTTTTGCCAAGGGACTAGCCAGTGGGCTAATCAAACAACTAAATTGTTATTTTTTTATAAGTAAATATTATTTAAAAGGGGAAGGGGGTTGGGATGACTCGAACTTGTGGCCCAACAAATGTTTGGGAGTTCCTCTATTCAATCCTTTTCCTTCTTCGTGTCGCTGGATATCTCGTTCGTACACATCTTCTTCTAGACACTAGATAAAAGCGATAAATGTGGCGAACTAATAATTCTTGGAGGGATTATTTGTCTTCCTAGTCTTTGACACAAGAAGGGGTGTGGGTGGCGGTGAAGTTACACAGCACTTAATGAGCAGTGGCTACATCAAGTGCATATTATGTACTGTAATGCACCATAATCTAAATTTACCAAATCCTTACTAGACACAAACTACAAAAAAATGTGGATATAAAGCATGAAGCACCCAGGCTCCGAAACCAGTTTGTAAACGACTACAATTTTCAATTTATATGAAGTCCGTGCATGTTTATAAGTATGCCCTCAAATTTGTAATTTAAGAAGCCAGGTTACGCAACAGACTTATAGGAAGCTTCAAAAGGTACAGTAGGAATTCTTATGATAACACAGTTGCCTTAAAAACTGAAGTACTTACCAGATATCAATTTAAATTGACAGTTGACCCACCTGAATGGTTTTGGTAGGAATCTGATCTCGACCACATCGGTGGTCCTCGTAAAGTGATACTGGATCAAATGAGTTGTGATACATACACGAATCTATTTGACCATTAACAGCCATTTCAATCAGACGTTCCAATCTTCTTTCTGGAAGTGTTATTGGAGGCGGAAGCAGTTTTTCCAAATCAGTCAACAACTTCTTCCGTGATTCAAGGATAACATCATCATCATCAACCTTACCCAAGCCCATCTCCTTCAGTGAAAGCACTCCAAAAGCAAGGTTGTGAATCCTCTCTCTGCCCACATCTAAAGCAGAAATCTGTTTGCGTAGAACTGACAAAGCTGAGGAGTCATCTCCATGGATCAAATACTCCAACAAGCTCTGTCTTTGCACAAGAAATAATGCCGAGGCTCTTGTTTCATTAGCCAAATCCTTAATCCCGTAAAGGGTGTCAATGCAAGCTTCCCAATTCGCATTCAAAATTTGCGCTTCAAGCAATCCAAATTCCATAGATTTGTAAGAAACACCTGACTCCAATTCCAAAGAATCCCCTGACCTTTCAAAGCCTAAAGAATAGAGGCATTGAATAATAATCCTTACAAATTCATGCTTTTTGATTAGGCCTTTAGGACCAATCGTTGTCAGCTGATTCTCCATGGGTGCTAGATTTTGGCCACAATTATGGTGAGGAATCTAACCACTTATTCCCAATTATTGGCCATCAGTACCTGACTTGGGAAGTAAGAAAATAATCAAAATAACTTTTGCAGCCAAAATAAATCCCTAAATAACAAAATTAATCGAAATTAATTAACCCAAAGCACTAATCAAAAAACGAAGACAAAAAGATATAAGAAATAACACAAACCTCTGCTACCCAAACTTGATAAATACCATTGATTTACAAAATGATAATGATTATATAAAAGCAGAGCAGATAAAGAAAAACAAATAAACAAAACAAAAAGCTGACTAAGCCAAACTCAATACTAACCTGAAAACAAAGTGATAGAGAAAACTAGGCACCAGATACCAAATTCAAATCACCCAATTCTTGATTGTCGAATAATTCAAATGAGCGGATAACGTTAGAGGCCATTGAACCAGTACACCTCCACTTTCACATTAAAAAATAAATAAATAAACAAATAAAATTGGCTTAAAAAATATTTAAATGACCCGAGTTACCAAGAACATCGACTGAAAAACATACAAATGAGAGAGAAGAAAGAACCCTAAATCTCACTAGCGCTAAAATATCAGGAAAATTAAAAGAAAAGCGAGGGCGAAGCTGAGCAACGGAGAAAAAGTCGAAACAAAGTTGATTGACGGTGCGGAGGGGAAAATCTACTCCGAGAGTCTGGAAACAGAGGAAGAGCAGAGTCGAAGCACACAAACAATTGCAGTAGCCCCGCATATCGACGGAGAGAGGAT
Organism: Vitellaria paradoxa; assembly: GCA_019916065.1. NCBI lineage: Eukaryota > Viridiplantae > Streptophyta > Magnoliopsida > Ericales > Sapotaceae > Vitellaria > Vitellaria paradoxa. Next base: position 11,068,701 of record CM034243.1, on the reverse strand, counting down.
GGCGTACTTAACAACAAAAAAAAGTATTTACCTCCCCAACATTCGAATAATTATGAATAAATGTGATGTAATAAAAAGTGGGATAAAAAATATGATTTAAATAAATTTTTTATATTTGGTACACATATCTCAAATCACGTATTTTAGAAATGAATAGTAAGATTTCCGTTCTAATAGATTAAATTTCTATTTTGACGAATTCAAAATTTTAGGCAATCATAACTTCTTTGCACTACAATCCGTCCAAACGGATTGTAAAAATCATTTGGATGAAAATTGGCTATGCGAATTCGTCGAAATAGTTTCCACAATCCGTTGGAACAGTTTCTACGACCCCACAAAAAATAGTCAAAGTGAGTGTCATTCGATAGTTTAAGAGTCTATGGTGATAATAGTAAAAAAATTTTTGCTATTTGAATAATCGAATTCTAATTGTCAACTTTTTTTGAAAAATATTAAATTTTTTTTTTTATTTTGAGAAGGTGAAAATGTGTAAAAATGCATAGAGATTTTCAAAAATTTTTACCAAAATTTGATGTGCCAAACGCACCCTATACTTAAAACTCATAAAACTTAAAAATTACACATACTTCTCAAATTTTGAAATATATTAACATTTATTTCATTTCAATAAAATCAGCCATTTAAATTAAAAATGTCAAAATAATTAAAATTTTAGATTTTTTTATTTTATCATTCCCTTTCTCACATTTTCTTTAATTTTTTATTAAAAATCTTCAAAAATATATAAAAATAAAATTTTTTAAAAAATTTTATAAAAAAAACTGATAAGATATAAAAAATGAATGAGTGAAATAAAAAAAAATATTGATTAATTTAATATTTTATATTAAGTTTTATTGATTGATTTTATTGAAAAATATTGATATCAATATTTCAAATTAAGAGAGATAAATATAATTTTTAAATATTATGAGTATTAAATATAATTGTAAAAGCATTAAAAGAGTATGGGTGTGATTTATTCAAAAAAATAAAAAAAAAATGAAGAATAGAAGAGAGGGAGAAAGTAGCGAAGAAGACTAGGGAGCGCCATCAGTAAACTCCAGACAAATGCATTGGTGATTTGGAAGCATAACGGAGTGACGTCGTCTCTGGTTATTGACTGGTCTGTTTTTTGACGACACTGGTCTGTCTTTTGACGACGTCGTTTGATATCAGTTGCGAAATTCATTTACTCTAATAAAGAGGGGATTGGTCGGATTAGGGATAAATTAATTTGAATACTAAGAGTAAATGTTTAGTATAAGTTAAAATTTTAAAAGTAAAGATTATTAAAATAATTGTTACCCCAATAATAATTAACAAGGTAACAAATTTTGATATTTATGTTTTGATAAAATAATAGATATTATTCAGTAACAATTATATTTTGTTTAAAATCATAAAAATTTTGAAAAACTAAAAGTTAATTATGTTTGAAATGAGAGTAAATTGACTAAGGGATAAAAATTAATATTTAATTTTAGTAAAATATTATAATAAATAAACCACCGTGCTATTTTAATAAATATTTATTATCAACTACAATTTTTAATAAAAATATTAATTATAAAGATTAATTTTATCGTATATTAATATTTCAATAATAATTGATTTTAATTATAAATTATTATTTGTTAAAATTTATTTTTATTTTGTTAGAATAATTTAACAAAACAAATAAATTATTAATTTTAATAAATTATATTATACAATACATAATATAGTAAATTATTATTTATGATAAATAAATTTTATTTAATAAAATAAATTATTTTAACAATTAATTATTATTTATAAAATATTAAATTTAATTTGATAAAATAAATCATTTTAGTTATGTATTAAAATTTCAATAGTATTAATTTAATAAGATTAAGTAAAATATTTTAATAGTTATTTGTTATTTATTAAATATTGTTTTGATAAAATAATTTAATAATTACTTAATTTTAGTTTGATTAAATAAATTATTATTTTGTAATATTTATTATAATTATTTATAGGATAACACTGTCTACTATTTTACAAGAGTAAAAAATATATACATATTTTTTACAAGAGTAATAAGAAAATAGAAAATTTTTTTATTATCTCCGTTACTCATGCCCACATAACAACTTACCCTGTATGAGGATAATCTTATCCTTATATTAATTATTACTCTCTCATCCAAACTAATGTAACAGAAGTTAAAAATTATCCCAGTAAAATTTATCTTCCTTTATCCCCAAAATAAACATACACTAGGATAATGTTTGGTATAGAGTGAAAATTTTTGAAGTAAAAGATTGCAGGATAATTATTACTCTAGTAATAATTAATAGGAGTAACAAGTTCATGAGATTTGTGTTTAAATTAAGAGAGTAAATATTAATCAGTAATAATTATATTATGATTTGAACACTAAAAAATTTGAATGAATGAAAGTTAATTGTACTTGAAATTAGAGTAAATTAACCAAGGGATAGAAGTTAATATTTAATATTAATAAAGTATCATAATAAAATAAAACATTACAATAATTGTTATTTTAATAATAATCAATTTAATAAAATATATATTAGAATATATATTTTTAAACAAAAATATCAACTATAAAAAATAAATTTATCATAGATTTTTATGGTAATTAATTTTAGTAATGAATTATTATTTAATAAAAATTATGTTTATTTTGATAAAATAATTTAATAAAACTAATAATTTTAGTTTATTTAAATGAACTATTATTTTTAGTAAATTGTACTATTACAATACATAATATCATAAATAATAATTTATGAGAAAAAATTTATCTAATAAATATTAAAATAAATTATTTTAGTAAGTAATTGTTATTTATTAAACATTAATTTTAATTTGACAAATAAATAATTTTACTCATAAATTAATTTGCAATAGTATTAATTTAATAAATCAAACAAGTTATTTGAATAATAAATTTATATTCATTAAACATTATTTTGATAAAATAATTTAATAATTAATTAATTTTAGCTAGATTAAATAAATTATTATTTTTGTATTATTTATTATAATTATTTATAAGACAATGTTACCTATGGTTTTACAATAGTGTAAATAAATATTTTGCGGGTAATGAAAAATAGTAAAATTTTTTATTATCCCCGTTCCCCACCCCATCCAAGTAACAAGTTAGTAATCCTTACCCTCAAAATAATTATTATCTCTTCATCCAAACTAATGTAATAGAGAGTAAAAATTATTTTAATAAAATTTTACTTTCTTTTATCCTCCCAAAACGAACATATAAATTTTTCACGCTTCCGAAGGTGAGAAATATTAATTAATTTAAGTTTTTATGGAGTATATTAATCACATTAAAAAGAGGATTAAATTTTACCAAAATAATATTTACCCCTTATGCTAAACGCACCTTAAAGGGTGTCACGAATTAAATAGCTCGTAGCATTGCAGCATAAGCAATATTGTAAGAACGCTTTTTTTTTTTTTTTTTGGGTGGGGGGGGGGGTCCGTTCCGTTTGTATTGTTTGGCTATATTTGCAGAACCGACCCCACAAATTTATCTAAACCCGTTTTTGCACCATGCGGCCCTTGTCGGGTCAAGTCAACCTCGGAATTTTGCGAAGAAAGTCAGGGAGCAGGGATGTCAAAAACCACTTTGACTTTAACGCTGTCGGACCGACGCCTTGTCTGCGTGTTTGTTAAAAATTATTAAAAAATTTTAAAAATTTATAAAAAATATTTATTTTTTATCTCATTATATAAATTATAAATTTATAAATTATTTAATTTTATCGCACTGAAAGATATTTGACTACCAGCATCTGGGTTTGAACTTTAAAGTGTCCATAATACATTGATGCTAACGTTCTAATGACGGATAAAGTGGGTCTGAAGTCGCCCCCGACTGCAGGGGCCGAAGTCGGCCAAAAAACGGTGCCGTTTCTTTTGTTTTTCACTGGGGCGATTTTTAATTTTCTCTTTGTGCGCTGATGTGATTTTGACCGCACCATGATATCTCTCTAACTCTAAAAAAAAAGAATAATAAATTAATAAAAAAATATTAAGCACTTGATTTATTATTATTATTATTTTTTGTTCACATCCTAGCTAATTCCTAATATTTCGTTTGAATAATATTATATAGAGTAAATTACACGTACCTTTGTTTAATATTTGATAATTACAATTATATTTTTTAACATTTAAGAATTATACTTACTTTTCTTATTTTAAAATATTGCTAGGTTGAGTTTGGGAAGCAGTAACTAGAAGTTGAGTTACAAACTATTAACTTTTTAACTTTTTCTATAATAATCAAATTTACCTTCTTACATTTTAAATTTCTTTTATACTCTGAAGGGTAAAAATATCAAATTTACAAAAAATTAAAAAGTTAACTATTAAAAAATTAAGGTGGCATTTTTTTTATTTTTTGTTTTCTATTCTCATTTTCTATTTTCTCTTTTGAGCTTATTTTCTATTTTTTACTTTTGAAAATAAGAAAAATAGTTCAAAACATATTTAGTCACTTGTGTTTTTAAAAACAGAAAATAGGTTTATACATGAAATGAAAAAATAAAAAGTCGTTTTGAGCATTTTAACCTAAAAAAAAAAACTCAAAACAAGAAAAACAAAACATTTTTCCTTTTCTTTGTTTTGGGATTTTTAAAGCATAAAACGTATAAAACAGAAAATAAAAAATGAAACCAAATACCACCTAACTTTTTTCATTCCCAAACATAAAAAAGTTAACTTTTTAGTACTTAACTAGTAGCCAGTTATAAAAAAAAAAAAAAAAATTAACTTGTTTCTTTAATATTCAAAAATTATATTTATTTTTTTATTTTTAAATATTATTAACATTAACCATTTTTTGTTAAATTAATAGTTAAAACTTAAAAAAATATGTATTTAAGTCACTAAAATTTTGTATTTTTTTTCTATTTTACCGCTTTCCTTTTAATATTTTTGTTAGTTTTTTTTTTAATAAAAATCTAAAAAATTAAGTAAACAAAATTTGATTACTCTTATAAAAAAATAATGAATATGTAACATAATGAGGGATAAAATAAGAAAATCACCTAAAGTTTTGATTAATTTGATATTTTTTGTTAAATTTTAATGAAAGCGAGATTAATTTTAATAATATTTTAAAATAAGGAACGTAAATATAATTTTTAAATATTGAAAAGTGAAAGTGTAATTATCTAAATATTAAACAGAGATATGTGTAATTTACTTAAAATAATATTATTTAAACGAAATGTTGGAAATAAGTAGCGTGTGAGCAGAAAAAAAAATTAAGTGCATAATATTTTATTTTTTTATTGATTTATTATTTTTTTAGAGCGGAAGGAATGGCATGGTGCGGTCAAAATCCCTTCAGCACACTCAAAAGAAAATTAAAAATCACGTCTGGTGAAAAACACAAGAAACGGCATCGTTTTTTGGTCGACTTCAGCCACCTTTCACCCTCTCATGACTCATCTAGTGTGACATTCTGAAATTTTTATTATTTAAAAAATACATTCTTAATTAAAATTTTATTTTATACTTCAAAATTTTTAATTATATTAATTAGATATTATTTTAAAAATTATTTAGTCTTAATCTCAATTAATTAGTAAATTAGTTGACTCATTAGCGTATTAGTTAGTTTTAAGTTGATTGCGATAAAGGAATGATGTAGCAGGTTATAAGTTGCCCGCATATGCGTGTATATGTGTACAAGGTCGTAAATGAGCCTTGCAACGTGGAAAAAAAAAAACCGGAAGGCATCTGGAGCTCCCCTGTTGTGTTTGTTTTCAGCGACTGCCACGTGTATATATATATATATATATATATGTATATATGATATACAAGTTACATTTGATGATCGGTGAAAAAAAGGGATAAATTACATTTAGGCTCTCTGAATATTAGACTAATTACCCTTAAACCACTTAAACATTTGAACCTTACACTTAAACCTTTATTCCCATATGTTTATAACACTTAGATCCTTCCGTTAATTTCCTCTATTAACTATGGTGTAAAATGATGAAAATGTCCTTACCCGTTAGCAACATTTAAGGGGTTTACATGTAATTAATCTATTATTTAGGGGTCGTAGTGTAATTTATTCTTATTAAAATTATTTATTTTACAAAAATATTTTATTAAATTATATTATTCTTATTATATTAAATGATTTATCCAAATTATAATGGTATTTTATTTTATATAAATACCCCTAATTATTTATGATACATGGTGTTTGTTTAGTCATAATAAATTTTTAGCAACTTTTGACACTTTTTATTAAATTTAAAATTTTTTTTCCAAAATTGAACTATTTTTTTAATCAAAAATTACTAAAAAAATTTTGCAATCGAATGGGCTAGTAGTATGTATCTTATCTTAATTTAAAGTAGCTAGCAATTTGAAATTATTAGATTATTATTTTTTAAATATTCAATGTATCTAATAAAACTTATTCGTATTTCGATTAATCATTGAGTTTTAGAGTTAACATCCGAGTAAACCTTCAATTAGCTCTTGTGAAACTTAAATTAATGATCACTAGAGAATAAACTTAAGATTTTATGAGTTGAGCTAACGCTCAAATATCAAATTATTAGACCCTTAAACTCTCTTCTTATAATATTAAATATATTGAATTTAAATCATTAGATTAACATTTTAGATACCTGATTTGTCACGTCCTAACAATTTGCTCGATTAACTTACTGGATTAACTAAATTTGAAGTTGACTAACTAAATGCATATTAAGTTTTATTTGAATTGACAAAAAATTCGAAAAAACGATAAAAAATATTAAAAATTATTTATATTTTATCTTACTACTCGAATTACGAATCTATAACTTATCTTATTTTATCTCATTTTATTTTACTTTTTGTTATTTTAAATGTACCCTTAAATTTATGCCTTTTTATTATTATTTTTTTTTTTGTCGAACTAAATAATAAAAATATTGTTTGGTTGCTCTATTTTTTAATAGTATACTTGCGAGTTGCGACGGGTACAAGTAACTAATATGCACACCTAATCGATTGGTCGGACACCAATGAGCCGTTATCATTGTCCTAGTTAAAATACAATTGCAATGGACCCTCCACGTCGTTAGATTTATGATTAAAATTTGTTGCTCACAGTTGCTTCTAATGATCTAATCAATAATTAAAAGGAATTTCTGTTAGTGTTTAGGAATGGTAAAAATTATTGAATTCGGGAGAGTCGACGTCGCTCATCAATATCATTTACAAACATTGGATCAAAATTATTAAATTTTAATCAAACGATTTAAACTTATTCATATATTTTTAATTTAAAAAACATTTAAATGAATTTAAACTATTGAATTTTAATCTAATAAATCTCAAGTTTAATGTTATAGGCTGATGTTACCAAGTAATGTCAGGCCCCCCTTGCAAAATTATTCATCTTTAACATGTATTTGTTCTATAAATAATTAACGATGATATACACAGGTGTGTAAGAATCATTAATAAAGTCAATACCAAAGCAAAAATATTTATGTCACACCTTATTTATACGGAGTTTAGTGAAATAATATATACATATATATATATCTATACTATTATACAAAACAAAAACACTAAGAATAATAATGAGACTTTAAAATTAACAAAATTTTATCTGGATAAAACTTTTTTCCTTATCCAGTTATAATATTTCTAAATTTCATATAATCAATCATAACTTCAATTAACTTCAATGTATTGAAAATAATTTTTTTATAACCACAATATAAGTATATTCATCTATTTATATTGTTATTTTTCTTAAATGCATTTTAACTATCCATTATTTTCACAAATTTTTTATCTTTTAAATATTCCTCAATTGGGTTTATATCTACTCAGATACTCTTAATTATCAATTATTTATTAGAAGCACTTTTAACAAATATTTTTATAGTTTTTATTTAAAATAAAAAACTCTACAAAAATCACACACATATTTTGTGCTTAATTTCAGTATTTAATATTTTTATAATACATTGTATTTTAAATTCTTACAGTATTGTGTTCGATCAAAAATTTGATATTATATGTGTTTAGGTGGGAAAAATAATCTACGCCTAACTAATTCAATCAAATAATATTATATCGTAAAAATGCAGCATGTCTTATTTAAAGCGGGTATGGAGACACTATTCATAGAGATAAAGGACGTTGTCCTCCACCCCCACATCATACTTACCTATAGATTAATTAATATATAATTAATATATAACATATTTAATTTAAAATGTGTATAAATTTAAAATCTAATAAATATTACATTGTATGGAAATAACTTAATGCATAATTTTAAACCTTAAGCTATTTTTTTTTGGTAAATACCTAGGGTTTTTTTTTTGGAAATAACTAATTACCCCTTTACATTTTAAATTTATTTTAAATTATGAAGGAAAAAATCAAATTAATACAAGATTAAATACAAAAAACATAGATTTTTTCTTTTAAAAAAAACTGCACAAATATATGAAGTATTTTTTTTCTTTTCAAAACATAGATTTTTTTCAGGCACTATTAATAATATTTAAATAAAATGAAGTGTGTAATTTATTGTTTGAAAGCTAACCAAAAAAAAAAAAAAAGAAAAGAAAAAAACCGAAGTTAAGAGAAACGAATATTTTCAATTTTTAAAAAAATTAAATATTTTTAATTTTTATGTAAATTCTTATCAAATATTTTCAATTTTGTCAAAAAAATTAAAAAAGAGAAAGAGGGTTAAGAGTGTGATTTTACATCGTTTTTTGAGGGTGTGTTGTTAAATATCAATCAAAATTTATTAATATTTATTAATTTTTAAAATTTTTTTCAATCAAATTTTATCATATATCACATATTTTATTATATTTTTATATTTTTATTATATTTTTTAACCAAAATTTTACCAGTAAAAAATCCTCTAATTCTATTTGCCACCTAACTGCCTATTGTTTTGCCACGCGCTAACGAAGCGTGAAATGACATGCCGAAAGCACGAGCGCACGCCGGCAATAAAACGCGAGTTGTCTCGCTCCTCCCTCCCTCCCTTCCTCGCTGTAAGTCCGAGCTCTGCTACTCTCTCCCGCCGTTGAAAATCTTGTCAATTCTCGAGCTTTCACTTCAAGATCTCCACTTCGTTCTATCGTCTCTCTACCCCAAAACCACCTCTCCAGATCCGTCTCTCTCTCTCTCTCTCCACACACACACGGTAGGCTTCACAGAACCACCAAGCTCTCTCTGTATCTGCTTCTCAGATCTCCGCCGCTTCTCATGGATCTGTAAATCCACCTGCATTGTTGTCTTCGGGCGAGGGTTTGTGGGCCACATGGTTCCTTGGTTGCTCACGCGCATTCAAAGGCATGCAATTTATTGCTATGAGTAAAGGAAGTGGTAATGAACTGTTCTGCCGCGAGCAGGAATGTCACTGGAACCCTAGAAACCTTTGCCCCCAGTACGGCGAGGCATCCCAGCTTTGCGGTCTTGGATTCTGGCGATGGTGTGTGTGAGTTTTGTTCCGAAGAGGGAAGATGCCTACTCTGATGCTCCATCTTTTTCTCGTTCCTTTGCTCGCTTTGGTTTCCCCTAGTCTCGGTAATTAAGGCTTTTTACCTTTTTGTTCCCTTTTTATTGTCTCTTTTTGGTCACCTTTACGCTCTGCTTGGCTCCTGGAAAGTTGGGGAAAAAGAAAGGGAAAGAAAAAAAAAAAAAGAAATTTGTCTATTGTTTTGAGACCAAATCCAAAGAAATCAGCTCAAGTAGAATAAATTTTTTTTTTCAAGGGTCAATTGACTGGATTGTTTTCTTTGTTCCACATTAGTTATAATTTGTTGTTTCTGAGGTATAATATATTTTTCCTTGTTTTGCCTACGTTTTGTTGGCAACAAAATGGAGCTTCAAATGTATAATGATTAGGCTGGTGTTAGGGAATTTCAACTAGAATATGCAGTTAAAATGGGGTAATTCTCTGCAACTAGTATGAGAATGACGGTCCAATTTCACTTATAAAAAAATGGCAATACAATTTTGCATTGCTTGGGCTTTTTAGGCACATTATAACCTAGCCATATCTTGAACTTGGAATGCCTGAGGTTTTGTGACTGGGATGGAACTATATCTAACTAGTGGAAACTATAGAGTAGTTAGTTGTCCTTTCATCTCTTATGCGCAATGTGCACTTTGTATTTTTCGTATTATAGCTGTATTATCCTTTTTCATCCCCCGTGCACGACTATTATCTTATTGTTAATGTTATCATTTGCAAGCCTTAATCACATACTTGCAGTTAATTTATTGTGACTGGAGTGAATGATGGAGGCTTGCCCACAACCCAGCTCCACAGACCAGCACTTGTTTACTTGTCAGTTATTCATTTAAATAGTGTACTTATTGCCTTGTGAAAAAGATATTTTGATAGGTTGAATGTAGTTTTCTGCCCCCCCCCCCCCAGCACACGCAGAAACAAATTGTAGGAAATATTAGCAACATGTCAGACAATACCTTTGGTATTTGTCCAACTGTACTGTGATCTAAGTTGGGTATCATTTAATGCTCGAGTCCAGTCATATGAGACAAAATATTCTACTGAATTTGTACTTTGCACTATAATTCTGGGTTAGCTTAACTGGATATGCGTGATTAGCACGTGATAGTTGAATTCATGGCAAACATTCAATAAATCCTATTTTTGATTGCATTTGATTAAGAATGTGGAAAGTCTGGTAAGAAAAATATTTTTTCCCGTTAGTGAAGCTTTAAATCTCACACTTGGAACATTAAGTGTAAAATCCTGCTGGCTTCAATTTATACATACTTTAAGGTCTTATTCTATTGCTGAGGAATTGAGCAACAAAGTCTGTTAGTCAAACATGCAGCTTTCAGGGATCGATAATCTTTGGTCTAAAAGAGGATCTACCTTGGCTAATTGCTGCTTACTTCAATAGAGCTACGGATGATTTGAGCTTCTCTATGGGTGCCTTGCAGTTAACCAATCTATTTATATGCTGGTCACTTGAACTAAATATACTTGATGATCATTTTACAGTAAAAAATAGCACTCAGTAATATAGTTATGCAAGTCTGAGGTCCTATTCCATTGTTCATTTAAAATATTCTTATACAAGTTTTATAATGCTTCAGGGCTTCTGTAACTGCATATAAAATTTCCTCCTACTCTATTTCCAAGCCAATCATTCTTTACAGGAAATTTTTTTATGGAGCATGGTAAAGATGGGAACTGTTTCTAAGAATTAATTTCATGTTTTTATTCCCCTTTCTCCTTATTCTTTTGTGATATTTACTGAAATAAAGATTGACTAATGGCAACTGCTTGTGTTGTGTGCTTTCACACAAATACACTCCTATTTATCTGCATGTGTATATGATCATTTGATGTGTAGAAAGAAAAAATCAATCAATGCAAAATGAAAAATGGACAAATTATGATTTTTTACTTGTCATAATGTGCCTAGCATATCTTTCTTACTTCACCTCTATTGATTGTTATGACGTATGTGCCTAACTGCGTCTAATTTGTAGATGCATTGACATGTCTCTACATGGCAGAAACATCTAAAAAGACTCATTTGCATCGTTGTCGGTTTAGTAATGTTAAGTTGTTTCAAAAAGGAAAGGTTGTTAATGCTTAATTGCTCAAGAATGACACATACGGTCAAACATTGTATAACATTTCCTTTTTTTTTTTTAATTATCAATCAGTCCAATGCTTTGATTCTCGGGTACTCAAGTGCATAGTTTAAGTCATTTTTCCTTGGGTTTTCAGCTTCGTATTTCTTTTACTAAATTTACTGTGATTCAATCTCTTGGTGCCTTTTAGCTTCTCTATTTCCATATCCCTTGCATGCTAGTGATAATCATTCCTGCTCATCAGGTTGCCCTGATTTTATTTTGATATTTATGGATGGATACATGCATATGCATTTCACTAGATGACTTAGAGATGTTGTACTGCTTTTTACAGTGTGGTCCATGCCAATGATGGTATCATTTGTTGCATCACCAGCAATCCATATGCTTCAGTTGAACCCATCTTCGGTGCCATCAATTGTACCTGCTCCTTCTCCAATGTATCAAGGTACCTACTATCTCATAGGCTGAACTCTTTTTAGTTCCACTTAAGCTCTTTGCTCCGCGTGTGTGCATATAGGTGTGCGTGTTCCTGTCTCCCTTTCCCAGTCTTAACTCCTTGTGCTTCCACTTTTATGTCTTTGCACTCTGTGTATGTATGAGTGTTTGTTGTGCACCGCACCCCCCTCTGTGTGTGTGTGTGTGTGTTTTTGTGGTTAAGGTCTTTTCCCTGATGTTGAAACTCTTCTATTGTAGATCCTGTTGCTAGTCCTAGAACTACCCCTTTGCCCGGATACCATCGTCATCATCGCCATCATCACCATCATCATTCAAGACCTATTTCGGTGTCTCCAGCCCCTTCTGCAGTACCAGGTAAGATTTAGGTGCCAGTTACAGAACTATTTAGTTTCAGAAATCTCTCTCTCTCTCTTATTGATATCTCATTATAATTCGAGAATGTAGAGCAGCAGTGCCTAAAAAAATCACAGAGATAAACTGTTGATGTGGTGTGACAAGGGTATAGAGCTTTGTTTTAACAATAACAAAAATTCTTGCAATTCATTTTCTTTTCATTTATGTTATTCTTAGCTTAAACTAATGAATAAAACTATTTTATCTCACAAGAAATGAAAATTTAAACTAGAAGCCAAGTCATCATTACTGCAGTATTGAATTGATTTAAATCCTCTTTGGTAGTGAAATTTAGTGGCAGTAATCTAAATGTGAAGCCTTGCCAATAAGAAGAGCCAAGCACTGACAAATTCACAGTTCCAAATTCATACTCTTGTTTTGCTAGAACAGATATTTAAGTTATAAGTGTCAAAATTAATGTGATTTTTTCTTGAAGGGGAGAAAAGGAAAGATGACCTGACCTACCTAGATTTATCGGAGGACATGCCCCTAAATAGATCTAATTGGCGTCGATAAATCCATATAGCCGACCCCACCTAGTGGGAAAAGGCTTGGTTTGGTTTGGAAAAAAGGAAAGAAAATTTTGTGAGGATTTTACCCAAATGAAAAGGCACTGGTTTTCGCTAGAAGTAGAAGGAAATGGTGTCGTCTTAATTAATTTGCTCTTGACGATGATTAGCTGATACATGTAAGACTAATTCCAGTAGTTAAAAATACTGAACTAGGTAATGACAGTAACACAAACATATTTACTACTTTCAAATTCAATAGAGGTTTATTAAAAGGGATTTGAGTTTTGTGGGGCCTTCAAGCTCCATGGCTCATATGAGGAGCCACCAAAGATGTCAATTTGAAAGTTTTACTGCTAAAGAAGGTATTTGGCCGGAGCAGATAGTCTGCTTTTGTTTGTCTCATTTTTAGATATGTATTAGATGAACCTAATATTTTAGAAACCTTAGGGGGTATGTCTTTAATTATCAACACCCTAATAGGTTATTAGTTTATTCCCCCCCCCCCCCAAAAAAAAAACCATCTTACTAGAAGTGTTTTGTGAACATCATGCATGGCATGCTGGAAACCAGATCTGCTTACTGTGTCACCATGTTTGGTTCTTGGTGAAAATTTATCCCAAAAAAAGGAAAAATATGACTGTTCTTCATGAATCCTTCTGCTAGCAACAATTTAATGTTTGAACATTAACCAGTTGTTGATTCATTGTATGGAGATGATAACTACGATTGGTCAGAATGGGCTCAGCAAGTCATAGATATGATGAAATTGCGAGCAAACTTAATTCTTGCTTGGCTGTTTTTGCAATAGGCTATCTGTTTACAAAAATTGCATGCTAAAATACAGTAATTCATCCCTTGCACCCGGACTTGGGGCTCTTTTCAACATTGAACTGCGGAAAAATGACACCTTCTCAATTCTCATAGATGATTCCAAAAAATTGAGTATGATGTCATGGAGGTCTCTAATGTTCTCTAAAGGTTTCATTGTTTGGTGACAAAGGCCTGCCCTGTGAAGTCCAGCAAGGTGTTTCTCTTCACTTTTGTTCTATCAACATAGAAGAAAAATCTTGTCTGTTATTTCTCAAAAATTGTTCTTTATACTCTCTCTCTCTCTTTGTTTTTTTTTTAAACTTTTTATTCTAAACTCGAGTGAAATCTCTGAGTTTGTGGAATACCAAAGTTATGTGCTGATGAGTGGTGCATCTGCTATGTTAAGGTTAACGATGGTTTTAAGTTAATATTTTTATTGACCCATTATCAACTAGTTTGGGACTAATGCCTAGTTGAGTTGAGAATCATTATGGTCTTTTAGATTATACCTAGATTTGCAATACATTTAGTGAGAACAATATAGTAATGTAGTAATGATGGGTATTTCTAGTATAAAAGAAATGCAGAACGCTAAAACAGGGACTGAAGTTAGATATGAAGATGCAAAATTGTAGAAAAGAAAAAATAGATGGCTCCCACCTGTTAGTTATAGTTATAATATTACGATCAAATATATCCCATTATTTAATTATCAAAAAATAAAAAATAAAATCTCATTATAGGTTTGTTAGTTTTGTTTTATATTTTTGGTCAAATGTGAAGTAAATTTGGCTTTCCCTATTTAAACAATAAATCCACCATTTTAATGCTTGATTTAATGCTATTCCATTGTACCGGTTTGCCTACTTGAACAATAAATCTATCATTTAAATGTTTCATCAATCTCCCTTTTCCTGTTGTTTTTCTTTTTATGAGGTGATGTTATGCTTTCTCAGGTTGTGGTCAAATTTGTATGGAGCCGTATACTTCAACTCCCATTGGTTCACCGTGTGGTTGTGTGTTTCCTATGAAAGTAAGACTTACTTTGAATGTATCTCTGTATGCCATCTTTCCTTTGGTTAGAGAACTTGAGATCGAGATCGCAACGGGCACATATTTAATACAAAGTCAAGTGATTATAGTTGGAGCCAGTGCTGATAGTCAAAATCAGGAAAGAACAGTGGTGGATATTAATTTGGTGCCTCTGGGAGAGAAGTTTGATAATACCACAGCTATGTTGACTTCTGAGAGATTTTACAAGAAGAAGGTGCCTCTAAACAAGACTCTTTTTGGCAATTATGAAGTAATGTATATTAATTATCCAGGTAGCAGCCTCAGATCTTTCAGTAAACTTTCTCTCTCTATCTCTCCCCCCCCTCTCTCTCTCTCTCTCTCTCTCTCTCTCTCTCTCTCTCTCACTCATGCTGCTGCAGAGTCTGAAATAGTTATTAACAGGGCTTCCCTCATCACCGCCACCTGGGGGTTACATGGGTAGTGGTCCCAGTGGAAGTGCTGGGAATCAGCAATTCCCTGTTACTGCAGATTTTGTAAACAAGAACCAGAAGATGAACCCTAGAACCATTTTCATCATTGCTTTTTCTGCATTAGTTCTCTTGATGGTCTGTTGTGGAGCAGTTTCCATCCTCTTAAGATGGAGGAAGACTGAAAGACCATCAAATGCTGTCGGTCCCGTCTTTACACCATCTGCTACTAAGAGACCTGGTAAGTCTGGGGGTTTGTTCATACTCATTAAAAATGATATACAGAGATTAATAAAGTTGCAGTTGGTAATAAAGTGTTTGGAACTTTGTCTAGTGAGCAATGCAATATTAGGTCATTGGCTCATTTGCTTACATGTTTTCCTGCTTAGCTCGATTGCTGCCTCATATATATCTTCTTCTCTTTTATTGCAACGTGCTGATTTTCGTTATTTAGTTTACAAGAAGAAATCTCCCAAGAGTTCTACCCTAGGTTTGTTATTGCTCGACATGAATATTAGCTTACCAAGTGCCATGAGAGCTGATGGTATTTGCTTGGAGTTCATTCCTTTATATCTTTCTATCTCATTTGCTCATATATAACTTTGTTAATGTTTTATGTTTTATTCTGAGGGTACACGTCAGACTGCTATGTAGCATGTAGTGATTGTTGAAATAGTTTGATATTTATTGTTGGGCTCATTTTCTAATAGCTTAAATTTTTGGGACAATTAATGAGTTAACATAATATCAGAGCTTTAGTTCCAGGGGTATTATGTTTAATTCTCGGTATCAATGTTTCTTCCCCGTTTGTTGTTGTGCACTCTAGTCAATTTGTTTTGTGCATCTTGTTTGGTTTAGATTGCTTGTCTTTGCTTCACGTGCAAGCAAGGGTTGCATGTGAAGGAAGTGTTGAAATAGTTTGATATAAATTATTGGATCATTTTCCTAACAGCTTAAGCTTTTGGAACAATTGGTAACTTACCAGTAATATGGCAATATCAAGGTGGGCCTCGCTTGTTACTCTCATGATGTGAGGTGTGGGCTAATGGCGGCCTCCACGTGCTTCCCCTTGGGTCAACCCTCACTAGTGGTGGTTGGAAAACTCCGAAGTAATACCTTTGGAGCAATCAAAGTGAGAATTCCAAGAATCACTTTGGATGTTTATTACCTGGTTAAAGATGATGGCTTAAGGATTCAAAGGCTAAAATTTTTTAGCAAGGCTTTGTTTAGATAATGGAGTTTTACTTGTGGGAGGGAAACCCCAATTCTGCTAGTTGTAGTGTTTCTTTCCTGTGTTGTTGCTAGATTGATAGTTGGTTTCACTTAATGATCCATGAAGGCTGTAATCTGAGGTTGGATTTCACTTCCAAATTAGCAAGTATAGTCTCCTTTTGGCGAATTTTCTATAAACAACAATTAGTAATCATTGAATCCTGCCTTTTTAGTCGATCAAGTGCCAAGATGTCCCCCCCCCAGGGGTGCGCAAAACACCCAAAAAAAAAAAAAAAAAAAGAAAAAAAGAAAAAAAGAAAAAAACACATTTTATATTAGACCTTCTCTTGTTTGTGGCTTCTTCTTACTGGTCTTATTGGCATGAACTTACTGTATGATTTCTGCTGCTACTGCAGAGGCAGTGGTCTAGACTGGAAAAGCAATTATCTGGCTCATTGATATGTTTGGCTTTGGTGGTTGATTGATAATTTGTCGATGCATTTCAGCTATCTAATTTTGCTGTGATCCTGCAAACATGATCGAATTTCTTTGCATGTTGCAGTAACTGGATCTACCTTACCGAGTAGCGTGCCAAGCTCGACATCTGTATCCCTCATTTCCACCATGCCCACTTCCATTCTTTCTGTGAAAAGATTTACACTTGTGGAGCTTGAGAAAGCCACAGAAAAGTTTAGTTCCAAAAGGGTTTTGGGTGAAGGAGGTTTTGGGCGCGTTTACCATGGGATCCTAGAAGATGAAACGGATGTTGCAGTAAAATTGCTTACAAGGGACAATCAGAATGGGGGTCGTGAATTTATTGCAGAAATTGAGATGTTAAGCCGATTGCATCACCGTAACCTTGTGAAACTGATTGGTATATGTGTTGAAGATCATATACGCTGCTTGGTTTATGAGCTTGTTCCAAATGGCAGTGTTGAGTCCCATTTGCATGGTATAATTATCTAGCGATCTGTTGATTAAATAGTTGTCTTACCTCCCATCATATCAATAACTACCTCTTGGGTGGCATTTTTGATTTTGCCCTTTGCTCCTCTATTTTTGACTGAAAGAGCAATTATGTGTTTTCAGGTGCAGACAAGAGAAAGGGGCCTCTTGATTGGGATGCACGATTGAAGATTGCTCTTGGTGCAGCAAGAGGATTGGCTTATCTTCATGAAGATTCTAACCCTCGTGTTATTCACAGAGATTTTAAGGCCAGTAATGTTTTACTAGAAGATGACTTCACCCCCAAGGTTTCAGATTTTGGATTGGCAAGGGAGGCAACAGAAGGAAGTCATCACATCTCAACTAGGGTCATGGGAACTTTCGGGTATGTACGATTCTTATTAGAACTTTCACTGTGTCAATTGTACAAAGAGTTATTCAGAAAACTTGAGCTCTACTGACATTTTGTTAGTGTAAGATCCAAATTAATAACACATGCACCCCATCGACGCAAATATTTTGATAGGACATTTACCTTGTATTTTTCTACATTTTCTCAAGCATTGGAGCAATTCGCACATCTTCTCAAGTCGTGAATTGTGCACTTAATTTTATCTTGACAAACCACAAGAAGTTCCCCTATAACTTTAGCATGAAGTAAATAAACATTCTTCCTTAATACATGAAGTGCAAATACAACCCCAAGGGGTAACTCTAGTGGTTGGGGAGTTGAGACTAATAAGTGCTAAAGTGTCACTGGCTTGCAGATCCAAGGCATGACATCCATTTTTTGCGGCTTTGTCTGCCCATATTAAGTATCAAAATACAATGCTTGTGAGGCGACCAAGCTTAATCTTGCTTACTCACGCACCAGGGCAAATTAAGTGTGCTCGACAAACATCTAAAGGAGGCTCAGCTAAGAGCATTCACGCAAACTCTTTTTTGAGTCTTGCACCACATCATAATCACGGTCTTCATTTACATAAACTTGTTGCTTAACCCGGGCATAAGATGCCTCCCGCACCCATGTGCATCACAAAACTAATAACTTGTGTGTTCGCCCAACATGCAATGGGCTTAGTATTAGTCTAGCAACAACATGACAAAACAACATGCTCCAAACCTTCTGCCAAACATCCAAGAACTAGGCGCACACACTTTGTTGTGACATGCATGGCGCAAGTCCATTATCAAGCTTTGTATTCCTGTAGGCCAAGACAAGTACAACGAGACCCCTTTCCCACACCACGTACAAGGCACGTTGCATAAGCAATGATATGGGGCAACACATCTTTTTCACAAGTATCCACATGGCAAAACTCAATAATAGGGACGATCAAAAGCCAGAAACACAAAGCCAAGTCACACTAGTCACACGACATGTCATTTGATTCATCGATTGACCATTCGGTCTCAATCGTGGGCGTTTGATATTAGCATAATTGAGACAGTCCACCCCTGTGCCAAAAGTACACATAGTGTCAGCCATTGCCACATTCCTCCCATTTGCTCCCGCGGGGACTGATGGCACCCAATCTTACTCGACCATGAGGATTCACTTAGTTCAAACACAAGGGGGTGGAGTCACACCCGGACACCCCCTTCTAATAGCGTTTTGAACACTTTCACACATGTTACCAAGAAACATAATGCCTGTTCAAGAAGTCATAATGTCTTGCATAAATTTTACAGAATTCCAAATCTCAATCCGTTAGTTGCTATGCACTTCTAGGTACAAACTAAATCATAAAAATTTAGGAAAAATACCAACAGTTTTTGAAGGTAGAGTTCCTCATATTTATGAAAATGGCACTCCTTGGTAAACACACTTAAGTCTCTAGTCCACGAGCAGGCACACCACTGCCGTTTTTGTGCCACCACTTGTGCTAACTGCGAGGAGTCACAGGCAATGCTTTCGCCAAAGTCACAACTCGTGACACAATGGCGTAAGGTCTTAGCTTCAATATTATTCCTTGAGGGCCACGATAGGGGCAAAGCTTGGCTTTAGCTAACTATGGTCATGACTTTGCTGGGTGGTGATTCCTTGAGTTGTCTCCCCCCGCCCCCCCCCCCCCCCAAAAAAAAAAAACCTAAGGATTGCACTTCCCTGTTTAAATTTCTGAAAATATCCTCATGTCTTTTGTCTTACAATTTACTGCCCCACTTTGTATGTTTGAATCTAATTGAGGAATTCATGAATTTCACGCCTGCCTGCTACATAAATTCCTGAATCCTGTAACCTAATACCCCAGTTTTTATTATTAACTGCCTGATTTTTCTTTGTTGCTGTTTTGTATTAGATCCAATCTTTAGGTATGTTGTCTGATCAATTTGTTATTGTGTTAATTCAGGTATGTTGCTCCTGAATATGCAATGACAGGACATTTACTTGTCAAAAGTGATGTTTATAGTTATGGGGTTGTGCTTTTGGAACTTCTTTCTGGGAGGAAACCTGTGGACATGTCTCAACCTCCTGGCCAAGAGAACCTGGTGACATGGGCACGGCCACTACTGAAAAACAGAGAAGGATTGGAGCAGTTGGTGGACCCTCTCTTGGCTGGAAACTATGACTTTGATGATATGGCAAAGGTGGCAGCTATTGCTTCTATGTGCGTTCACCCAGAGGTGACTCACCGGCCGTTCATGGGGGAAGTTGTGCAGGCTCTGAAACTCATATACAACAATAAAGACGAGACCGGTGGGGATTGTTGCAGTCAGAAAGAGTCTTCTGCTCGGGACTCTGATTTTAAAGGTGATCTCGGCCCTTCTGATGGCAGTTGGTGGAATGCCGGTGGGGTTACACCGCGCTTAACTTATGGGCATGCATCTTCGTTCATAACCATGGAGTATAGTTCAGGTCCACTCGAAGAGATGGAAAACAGACCGCTTTCGGCTTCTAGTTTAACTGGGGGTGGGGCCTTTTTGCCCATCAGTCATGGAAACAGGTCAGGTCCGTTGAGGACAGTCCGGAGCAAGCCCGCATTTTATAGATTGAAGGGGAGTGTGAGTGAACATAGTGAACTTCTCTCAAAACGCGGTTGGAATTATGGTACCGGTTTCGAGGCTTCCTTTTAGAGTGGTTTCTGAAGTGTACAGTGCCGAGAAAGACCGTGATAATTGAAGAAAATGGTCTCTCGGTGTAGCATAGGAGTTTGTTTGAATTGCTGCGGTTTCTTGTTGTCGGGGAAAGATAAAAGGAGTACTTGGGGTTTTTCTAATTTTGATAAATTTTAATTCATTGCAACACACAAAATGGAGATGTAAGTTGAATTAGCCCATGTTGTATATGTGCTAAGTTGCTTACCTTCAGGCGTCAGTTCAATGCCGGGTTGATCCGACCGTTTTCCCTTTGATTTATTCCTGCTTTTTTTTTTTTTTGTTTGGTTGGAAGTGATTCTTCTTCTCGATGATCAACATAATGCCATTGTGCATGGAGAAGGAAACCAACGGTTGAAGTCACCACCTCGGGAAGGATCAGTGCTTGTTATGTTTGATTTCCGTGAAGTAACTCGGCGGTGTTGGTTGAATTATATTTCAATATTTTTTTTGAACATGTGTACAGCTTTTGCTTGGACTGTCGAGAATGCTAGCTGAATTCAACGCCTAAACCTCCCAATAACTTAGGGTTGACCCACTAGATCATTTGGGGAAAAGATTTAAAAGCTGATATTTCACACTAGGCTTAGGTCCAGTCAGAGTCTGATTGGACGAGCGGATGGGTTCTACAGCTGTCAGTCGCGGCCTGGTTGGCCAAACGGGTGGACCCAGGAGCAGTTACATTGAACAGTTGGAAGGGAAATCAAATGGTTTTTAAAGAAATAGTCAGTTGTTAGGTTTTATTTATTTATTTTTTCAAGTAACTTCTGAATAAAGCAAGGTCCAAAGAGTTGGAAGGGAAAGCATACGGTTTAAAAAGGAATGGTTAGTTGGTTTTTATTTATTTCTTTAAATTAATTTCTGACAAAAGGAAGGGGAGTTAATGGCTTGAGGGGAGGGGCGAAGAAATAGCTTACTTTTTTAATATATATATATATATATATTTAGTTTTCATTCTCTCTAACATTAGGAGGAATGTGAAGGGAGGTGAGGTGAAGTCAGAGAAATGTTACATTTATAAAAAAATTTTTAATATTTTTTATAACATTTCAAAATGGCATTGTTTTGGACCAAAAAAAATAAGGAACAAAAAACCTCCAAGTGTAATACACTTTTTTTGCATTTAAATCTAATATACTTTTAGCTCAAAATATATTCTATAAGGATGTAATTTGAATGCAGAAAGTGTATTAGGTTTGAGTGTTTTTTTTTCTTTTTCTTATTTTTTTGGTCCAAAACAATGTCATTTTGGAATGTCGTAAAAAATGTTAGAAAAATTTGTTTTAAACATAACATTTTTGTGTGAAATAATTTTTTTAAATTAAATATATTTATATTAAAAGAAGTATAAAACGTTAATTTTTTTTAATTATTATTCTTTACATTCATTTCCTTTATTATTACAGCATAGCTTATTTAATCAAGAAAAAAAAATATTATCCTTAATTTCATTTACTTAATTATTATTTAACAAAATAAAAGTATATTCTTTCCTTTTTCTTTCTCTTTTCCTTAATTATCTTTCTGTTTAGTTAATTGTTCCATTTACTCTCCTTTCCATCTAAACAAATGTGAGTTTAACAGAGGATTACATGCCTTTAGTATTGTAAATCTCTCCGATCCTTTCTTTTTACTCCATTCCTTTTCTGCTCTGAGTAATTATTCTTTTCACTTCTCATTCCCTCTTAACGGAGTGCTTGTTGGATGGAGGATTTGATTACATTAGGTTATAAATCATTCATGAATAAACTTGTTGTATATAGTTTGTATATTTAACGTCTGATCGAGAAGATGTGAACTAATAAAAAGATAAAGGAAAAGATATGAGCGGAAATGAAAAAATTAACCAAATAGTAGGATCAAAAAACAAGAAAGAAAGAGAGTGAATGAAACAATTATATATAATATTCACCAATGTTATTAGTGTTACTTTCCTATAAGAGAGAGTGTGTGTATGTATATATAAAATAAAGATAATAAATTAAATAAATAAGACAAAAAAAAAAAAAAAGAAACATGGATCAAATTGGAGTATATACTTACTCCCAAAAAAAAGACCAAATTGGAGTATAATAGCAGTAGAAAAAAATAATTTAAGCATTTAAGTAAGAGTAAAGCAATAAGTTCAACTCTAATAATACAAATGTGAACTTTTATATTTTAAAAGGTTATATAATTAGTACGCCTGAATAAAAGTTTAAGTAAATTATTTTAAACTACCTAAGAACTAAATAACTTTATCTTTATATATTATATTTATTGTAATTTCTATTTTTTATTGACATGATTAATTTTAGTATTTTTTATAAATTAGTTTAATTCAAATATGTGTTTTAAATATACAATTTTATTTATCAAATTAAATTAAATTAAATCAAATCAATTTAATTTTTATTTTAAAATCAAAATAATTTTAAGAATGGTATACTTTTGAAGTTCCTTAATACATGATAAAGGTGCGATGGTAGTTCTTGTTTGGATTCAGAGAAGCTAACATGTTATGACAGCCTCATTACATGTAACTTGGACCATTTAAATTTAATGATCTTGATATATTTATTTTTATTTTAAATTAAAATAATATATGTACATCCAAACCTGTTAAATTAAAATTCAATTATCAGTTGCATATGTTAACCTCTCCTTTTTCTTCCTGTCCTGCCTGAAAAAGAATATATCCGTTGCCCCGCAAGTGCAGCTGTCGACTCCAGCCACTAAAAGCAGTTTTAATCCATTTCTTTGTCGTTAGTCTTGGGGGCACGAGCCCCCGAGCCTTCCGGTGAAATGGCGACGCTCGCCTTAACTCCCACCGCCATTGTTCTGAAATCCCCGAGCTCTCTTTCTTCTTCGTCTTTTCTTTCACGCTCCAATTTCTTTTTCTTCCCCTCCAATTCCATAACTAGGTTACTATTCTCTTTATTTTTATTTTTCGATATTTAATTACATTATCTCTATATACTTTATACGCGTTCACATTCGTGTAGCATATTACTAACTGATCCTTACTGGTGAAATTTCAGGGCCAAAATGTCATCTCCGTCGACTCAGTTTTCCGCCGCTTCCTCACCGCCGCTTCCTCCTCTCCCTGAAAATCGCATCGTTGTGCGCCCCCCGTTCTCTCTGTCATACATATATATTTATATATATATACACACACATCTCTACATGTTGTGTATATAGAAGTGTTTTATATGTTCAATACACGATGTTCTGATCAAGTGGATTCTGTGTATTTTGGCAGCTGGGATGTGGTGCTGTGTCATTAGACTTCTTAGCTGCGGTGGCTGCTTATCCCAAGCCGGACGACAAGATCAGAAGCACCAGCTTGAAGGTCTATTCTTTACTTAATTGTCGGATTCTCTCTTATATTGTTCGCTAGTTAATATAACATGATTGAGATTATCCTCGTTTCGTTTTCAGTTTTGAATCTGATGCCTTGCGGTTTACTTCCTAGATACCAAAATGCCCTAGAATTAAATTGCCTCAAATTGGAATTGAATCTACTAGCGCAATCGGTTCACTGGGGAATTCCTATGCTAGTTATAAATTTGAAGATATAAATTTGTTGCCAGTGAGCACTATATTCTTTTCTCCTCCTATATGGAAAGTTAATGTCAGTTTTGATTCCCTACTCATTTAATGGGAAAATTGTTAATTTACAAACTACATTTCCTTCTTTTATTTAAATATTCAATATGGTGGGGGGTTCTTGTTGTCGTGGTAAAGATTGTCCCAATTAATGTCTAGTGTGATTAACAATGGGTATAAACTCCACAAATCAAGCTCAACAAGAAATAGCTAGGGTGAAGGCACCCCCACTACGTGTGTGTCTTCATCTCTTTTACCTATTCTTTCTTTGTCTTTAATCTTCTTCGAACTCCTCTCTTTCCCCATTCTTCTTGAATCTTTTTGATTTTTTTTTCCTCATATACATTCTATTCTCCTTCTCTTCTGTTGCTTTTTTTTTGTTACTAATATACATATATATATATATATATATATTTCTTTTCAGAACAAAAAAACTGTTAATAGGGTATTTTAGTCATGCAAAATTGTGAGAGGGCTTCAAAATATTGATCGAAAATGGGCTGAATCGGCCCGCTTTTGACCCGCCTCCCTTCCAGGTAGGGTCGGGTTGGGCTAGGGTGAGGAAAATCCACCCCAGCTACTCTGGTTTATTTTTTTAATATTTTTATAAAATTTATAAATACAAATAAACTCATAAAAACACATTGAAACATGTGTTCTTTATCAATAACTCTTATTAAGAAATAAACAATTACGTAATTAACATTGAATTCGAATTACAAATATAATATTCTAATTAAAAATTTTTCAAATAAAACTAATTACAAATTTACAAGTTTAGAGTGATAAATTTTTTAATTACAACGGTAGAATGAATGATAAAAACTAATATACAATTTTCATTACAAAAATTGTCAAAAAAAAAAACTAATTGCAAATTTATAATTAAAATTGATAGATAAATTTTTTAATTGCAACGGTAGAATGAATGATAAAAACTAATATACAATTTTAATTACAAAAATTGCCAAATAAAAACTAATTGCAAATTATAATTAAAAATGATAGAGTAAATAACTAAGTACATCACTTCAGGTCATACACATTCCTGGTTGACACGTATAAGTATGACTACCATTTACAAATATTACTGTATCTATAAATCAATCATCACCACTATGTTCTACGTCGCCCAAATATATTGCTTCTAATTAAGGTTAATTTCCTCTTTTTCATCAGCTTCTTGTTGCATTCTTTCGTTAAGGTACCAATTTTGCAAACACATTAGCATCTCTATTGTTTGAGATGCTAGTCAACTTCTGCATTCACTAACAATACGTCTACTTGCACTGAACGCTTGTTCAGATGTTACGGTAGACACTGGGAATGTGAGGACATTGCGAGCTATAGTGGAAGCACTGAAAACTTATATTGACAACCCTTCAACTGATCCAGAGGATAAAACTCATCATCATTGTCTACAGTAGGTAGATTCAGATAATGTTGTAGCTCTGATGAGAAGCAGAGTCGCAATTGGTTGATTATGAAGTCCATCAAGGTTTGGTTTGTTGCCAAATTGAGGGGCTACTATGGAGAGACGATATAGTTCTGGTGGTCGTTTGTGCAGATGTACGGTTATCATTATATTGGTTAACTAGATTTTGCAAACATTCTTTAATAGTTTTCATTTGATCCGATTTCAGTGCCATGTATTATATTTAATAATCCAATAAATTATCTTTCTTATATCTGGAGTCTAAAATAGTTACAATACCAAAAATATTTGGAAGTGGGTAAAAAAAGATCTATTATTTTTTTTTTTCATGATATTAACTACAAAATACAAATATTCTTGGACAATATATTTTTTGAAAACCTCCTCAACTAGACTGAAGCTAGTTGATACATAACAGTAGAAGAGGTAAGATAATAAACACCACAAAATATTCTACTTACAACATCAAAAATATGTAGAAAATCTTTATAAAAAATTGTGTTAGCCCAATCAAGGGATTCAATAGATACTAACCTTAAAGTATGATTATTTAAAATAAATAATCATCATTTTGTGCTTTATGGTTGAACTTCTATTTGTGTTTCGGATTTTTGATTTTGTTCTGAACAGTTTTTTAGGTGTTTAGGGTTTTTGTTTAGTAATTGAAGATACTTGAGGACGAATCCCAAATGAAAATTGATTTTCTCGTGGGCCACAATCCCCTACCCAAAGGTTTTGTCAAAAAGAATCATCAGTGGCTGTTTTGAGAAACTGGAATTGGTTTGATGCGAGTTTTGACAATTTTAGGGTTTTCAATAGCGGTATGTAGACTATAATTTCAAGCGTGAGTTCTGAAAATTTTGTGTTTAGAGATGTTTAAAAAAGTGTTTTATGTGGTTTCATCAGTGTGTGGGCAAACTATCAATCGGATGGTCTATTTGCAAAATTTTTTAGATTGGTGTGGCCCAAAATGTTTGGGTTGATGTTTATGTTGCTTCAAAATCATTTTGTGGAAATTAAAGTCATTTTTATCGATTTCAAGATTTAGGTCAAAAGGTGCAAACAATTTGATAGGGAGGGGCAAAAATGGGGTATCTATGCCACATTTAACATGGTGACTCTTATGCTTGTTTTAAGTTTTAAGAGATCAAACTTCTACTAGTATATTGAACGCTGTTTTTTCGGTCAATATATAAGGAAACCTAATTTCAGTTCTGATTCTATTTTTATTTTCTTTATTTTTGGTACTAAAGGTGCCCCCTAGAGTTCTTGGCCATCCACCAGAACGAAGAGACAGACAAGGGGATTCAAATTGGTGATCTCTGCTTCGGTCTGACCAATGAATTTCAATTATGATTCTCTCCATATTCCTTTACAAGGAAAATAGTTATGCTATACAACCAGAAAAAATTACCAAAAATATGTAGAGACTTATGGACCTATCATTTCAAAAGAAAACACCTGTTAAGATGCAATTTAATTGCAAAAAGGTCATTGTTATATCATTTTGGCAACTGTTTGGGGTAGATTCTTTTGGTAGAATAACATTGCCCCAAGGAAAAATTCATAATTAAGCTTCTTTCTGTAATTTGAATTTTTAAGTAGTCTGCAATGTGATTATCCAACTACTTGGCTCATTTATTGGTACTATTATAGTATTGCTTGACTTGGGGATTTAAAAGGGACTGCAAGAATATTGTGACTTTTTGCTTCGCAGATTCAAGGTGGTGGGAATGCAGGGAATGCTTCAACATGTGCAGCTCGTTTGGGATTATATCCAAGGCTGATTTCGAAGGTCTGCTAACCAACCTGGAAATATCTTTAGTTATGATATATCATCTATTCCAGTTCTTAACCAATTATTATTCTTCCACGATCATACTAATTATTATAACTTGTGTTAGTTATATATTCAAATGATGTAATTTGACTGGGATGAGCTAATTTTGTCAGTTACCTAGGATGACCTTATTTTGTCCCTAGAAATTACTATGAAGATGTGAAATGTTGTTCTGATGTTACATTTGCTTCATAATTCATCACCTCAGTTGAATGAAAAAAACTTATTGCCGCTCAAATGACATTGTAATCCTTACTGGCATGTAAGATTGCAATTTTTTGACAAGAAGGTGGCATAAAAAGGTGGTCTTTTTGCTTGTTGGTTATGACCCGGCACAACTGATGCCCTTTTGAAGGGAAAAAGTTGCCAAAAACATGGCACAACCTTGTACCTGCAAAGCATACAAGACAGGACCAACTAATTTTTTTTTTTTTTTGAAAGGTAGACAGGACCAACTAAGATTAAGAGGAAAAACTTAACAAAATGAAAAGAGATTGGGGGGGGGGGGGGGAAGGCATGTCACTTAAACTTGCTGCAAAATAATCAATGGACGAGGGAAATGAACTCCACTCAAAAAACAAATAATTCAATAATATTGTCTCTTAGTTGCATAAAGGGAGAATAATGCCATTAATAGACTACCTGTTCCTCTCAGTAAATAAATAAATAACATGTCAGCAGGCTGCTTTCTGTAACGGAATAGGATATGTGATCATGTGATTTTTTTTTTATTAGTTGGTCAAGATTGATTAATTTGGAAAACGAGTAGGGACATGCAAAAAAAACAATTTTTATTGGAAACATTCCTCTAATGAATTCTTTGGGACATGCAATGAGCATCTTGTATTTCATAGAAATTGGAGGCAATATAATCCTTACGTAAGGGCCATCCTATCCAACTTTTGGGCATTAAGATACGTTTTAAGCGCGGATGATTATCATAAAAATTGGAGGCATACCACTAAATGTAGTGTAATCCTGGCCATGGAATAGGTAGCAAATGCTCTCCTCCATCTCGCAATACCAATTGGGAGGAGAGTGAACCCTTTGCTGAAGGTTATCATATTCAAATTGGCCTTTAGAATTGCTGATGAAAGAAGGTTAACCACCTTTATTGGAGATTTTTTGTGCCTAATGCCCTTCCATTGGAGAAGAGAATAACCTAATACTAAAAACCCCTTCTGTTGAGCCCCTTCAACATAAAAAATGATCATCTCTTTTTTAGTGGTAACATTTTACATCATTCTCTAAAAAGCATCCACAGATTCCAACATCAAACTTTCAAATGTCTCAAGAACAAAGGGAATCATACACCATAACAAATACCTACCTCAGGTCCTTAGCATCTGAAAGTACTTTGTAAATTCATTTCATCTTCTCCAGGAAATTGCTCACACATGCATAATATTTGTTCCTTTCCCTATGACTTTTTGAAGCCTGTGAATAATTTTTATAACTTCTTTTTCAAGTTTTATTATTTGAAACAAATCTCAGGATTCTTAAATACCTTAACGTGCTAATGAATTAATCACTAGGTTGCGGATGATACTCAAGGGAGAGCAATACTAGAGGAACTAGAAGCTGATGGCATTGATACTTCTTTTCTTGTGGTAAGCTGGAAATCATACATGAGATTTGTTATATAAATATAAGTTAATCAATTAGTACAAAAAAAAAGAACTCCTTTGAAACCGTTTAACTTTCTGCTAAATTCATTTTGAATTATAAATTTTCAATGCACACATGATTATTTCGCCAGCAAATTTACTTTTCAAACTATAGATGTAATTGCTACTTTGATTAATTCTAAATTTAATAAGGCTACAAAGTTGTCAGCAACTTTATATTCTATTCTTTTTTCCTCCTAATTTAATCGTGCCACAAGAGCATTGTTCACTTTTGAAGTTGACTATGCGAGCATTTTACCTTAACTTGCTTATTTTTGTTTAAACATGGCTTGAAACTTGTTAAAAGTTTTCTTTTTCTTTTCTTCTTTTTCAATTGTAAGTTTTTTAATATTTTCTGCACTTGAAAACATTAGATGTTAAGGAGGGTCTATTTCGTGGTTTAAACTAAATACACAATATTCTCTAAAATCGGAATTTTTTCTAAGTTCCGTTCCCCAAAACCAAAGAAGCCCCTGGCCCCCTACTTTGCATAATTCTTAAATAATTGTGGTATTGCAGCATACCTTAATTTGTATAAAATATGTATACTTTCTTATGACATTGCAATACCTCGCCACAAATTGTGTTACATGGACTCTTCTATTTCCTCCATTGTATCCATGTCCGCTAAGGGTATAGGGATATGTTTCGGACTCCTTTATCCATATAGACACTTGAATGTTCTAATTTTTAATAATATTTGAAGAACAACTTGCATTTGATAACAAGGGAAAATTTTCTAAATTTTCAAATGGATAGAAGATAAACATCTCTCTCTCCCTCCCCACCCCCCCTCTGTGTGTGTGTGTGTGTTTAAGTTCCATTTAATTTCAAGTACATTAGTAAATAATAACTATATCTTATACTAGTATGCTATACAATATATTTAAATATTTACGATGTATCGATACTCAACTTTTGAATATGTTAGATCGTTAGCGGCCATCTCACCTAAAAATTTAAGCTGTTAGGGAGGAGGGCAACTTTATTATTTATATTGATTTATTTTCTCTCAACACCCTCCCAAGGCGTGGTTGAACTGAAGGGGCGAAACACTTGGAACTATTTGATTTGGATAGTGGTGAGGCTTGAATTAGGAATTTTGCTTGTTCTAATACCATGTCAGATCATTAGCCATCATCTTGCCTAAAAGGTTAAGTTGTTAGAGAAGGGGGCAACTTTATTATATATATTTGTTAGAAGTTGTCCCACATCGGCCCATAATAAAAATTATTTCTCCCACATAAGAGATGAATTTTTTTCACCTTAACACCTAGATTTTAAGGTTGAGCCTCCTCCTCTTATGTGTTGTTGGGTTTCTTTGCATGGTATTAGAACGGGTTTACAACTGGGTCTTACCACAGTCTACACTGAGCCTATGTCTATGCAGGCCAGCATGAAAGGGGCTGTTAGAAGTTGTTCCACATTGGCTTATGATAAAAATTATTTCTCCCATATAAGAGATGGACTTTCCTCATCTTAACACCTAGATTTTAAGGTTGAGACTTTTATGTGTTGTTGGGCTTCTTAACAATATTAACTTGTTCTCTCAATAGAATACGTATTCAAACATTTTAAATTTTAACTTTTGAGAGGTTTGACCTTTTGATACTTACCCACATGCAATACTTATAACCGATTCCTTGTAACAAAGGCCACGGGGTATAAAATTTTTTGAATAGGGAGATCATATCAAATCCCTTATGTTGTTCTATTAATTGCTCCTTGTGAAATGCTTTTAGTCTATTATTTCTTGCATTTAGTGGATTTCTAGCTTCAACATGTAGCACTACTGGATAATTTTGCATAATTTACTTCTTTGTGGCTTTTTTGACTCAATTTATCTTGGTTACAGGTCTCCCAAGAGGGCAATTCACCATTTACCTATGTCATTGTTGACAACCAAACGTGAGTGTCTTTGCTCATATGCTTCCAGTCTCCCCCACCTTTTTTTTTTCAAATTTACTATGTGATTAGGGATAAATATGATATAGTACTATTTTCCTTCATGCTAAAAGAGGCTGTCGGGACTTGGCAATGGTATCCATCTGTTTGTGTGGGTCCCATTGTGACCTTCACTGAATGGACAGTTGTGATTGCATTGTTGTGTCATAGTATGATTTACTTATATTTATTTGGCAGTTTGTTTTCTTCTGGTTATCCATTCTATATGCATACCGTTTCTGCTGTGTTGTAGTCTATATGACAATTTTTATCAGCTAGAAACTCTGACAACTACATTTTGGTAGCACAACTACTACTTTTTTCTTTTCCTCTTGCACTAAACTAACAGGGTAGTGAGGGAAACTGGATGAAAGTTATGGGTTGCTTTGACTTCACTCTGTCAGCATTTTCCAAAGATGTTTTTCTACTCTATAGACTTCAGTATGCAGCTTGTAAATTACATTTGTTTGATTCTGGTTCTCAAACATCTACTAAATTGCATGCCCGGGAGAATAAATTTTGAATGGCATTATCAGGAAAACTCGCACTTGTATTCACACTCCTGGATTTCCTCCCATGATTCCTGATGAACTTTCAGAGTCAAGCTTGGTATCTGCATTAGATGGAGCAAGACTTGTTTATTTTGATGGAAGATTGCATGAAACAGCTTTAGTCATTGCGGAGGAGGTGATAATAATTTTTTCCCTTATACTAGTTTTGGTAAATTCAGTTCTTGAAATTTGTTTAATAGACATAGTAAAAAAGGAAGTAAACAGCATCTTTCAGTTCTTCCAGCGCAGGCAGTACGCAAGAGTATACCTATCTTAGTTGAAGCAGAAAGAAAAAGGGAAGGGTTGGATGATCTCCTCAAGTTTTCAGATTATGTTGTATGCTCAGCAAAATTTCCACAGGCAAGCTGACTATTATTGTAATATACTACAAAAAGTTGCCTTTTACAATTGTGATGTGAATTGTAAAAGTGTTAGAATGCAAGGAACTTCCTTTTGTTTCAGTCTCATTTGGACTTTCCATTACTAATTATCACAGGATTTTTATGATTTGGCCTGCGTGTTAAAGGCTTAGTGCAATTTTCTAAAAAGCAACTCCTACATGCTCATTACTAGGGTTTATTGTATTGATATCATGATGGTTTTTGTTAAAGCATCCAATTCAAAATCAACTGGTTAGGAGTTGAGAGGCCTATTAGGATCTTATAATAGTTTGGTAGGCTTGATTTTATTAAAATGGTATATATTCCATCATAGACCCTCACATGTGGAGAGACAGTTTGGTACAATAAGAACAAAAAGTGCACAACCGATAAATTGAGTGAAAGGATGGACGTTGCTTTAATGTCATGTTAAAGCATCCAACTGAAAATTAATTGGCTAGGAGTGGAGAGGTGCATTAGGATTTTATACTATTTTAGGATTCTTGATTTTATCGATGTGGCATTTTTTATTATTTATTTTTATACTAGAGGCATCCTCACCTTTAATGGGAGTAATTCTCTAGTGCTCCTAACCCGCACCACCAGAACTAGAAGTATGGTTATGCAGAGAGGGTTCGAACTAGTGACTCCTTTTTTTATCAATAAATAAAGATTTTATTAAATCAAAGTGAAATATGGGAAACAGGTATTTAAGCAAATGCCCATACAAATCAAGGTAATTCCCCCCCCCCCCAAAAAAAAAAAATTTATAATTCCCAGTGCTCACCAGAAAGCAAACAAGAATCTAGAACTAGCTCTATGCCCCCCCACTATCCAGCTATACATTTGAAGGGGGAAAAAATGTAAACTTATGATCCTATGTAGTGGTAATTCCACTTCTTGGAAGGTTCTCTGATTCCTTTCCTTCCAAACCAACTAGGTAAGGCAAAAAATGAGGCCACCCCCTGAGCCATCTTTTTTTGTGCCTCCAGTTTACCATATCCTTCACATCCTTTCAGAACACTCACTTAACCCCAAAACTACTAAGGAGGATGTTCCATAGGTGCTTGGTCCAACTACAATGAATAACCAAGTGATTAACAAACTCCCCCTAGCCTTTACACAGACAACACCAGTTAGCTATGACATGGACTCTTCTCAGAACCATGCCAATGATCAAGAAAGAATAAGGAGCTTGTTTAATCAAAAGGACATGTCAGGAATTTAACACCACAAAAACATTTACTGGAGGATGTAAAAATGTACAAGATATGGTTTGCGATGTACTGATTTTGAGGATTTTCACTTTCTTTTGAGTATTTTCAGTTTTTGCCAACAGTTTAATCCTGGTTTTTGCACGTAAATAGTTATGACTGCATATTCTGCCTGGGATTTAGATATATTCCCAGCTGGGCTGTCCTGAAATTATGTTAATGTGGCAATTTAAGCGTCTATATTTGATTTATTGTGGGGAGGTTACATGGAAGAAAATGAAACAAAGGGCAAATGTTATTGTAGGAGATGGTGAAAAGAAATAATCAAGCAGCACAACAAGTAGAAAACAGTCAGTTGAGAGTGATACACCGCATGTCTTGATTGCCAACTTCTCCCAGCATTGCCCTCATTGTTTGAGGCCCAGCGTTTTTTGAAGGCATGATCTTGAGGTTATGTCTTGCAGTGATATAAGCATGGAACTTTTAGTATAATTGCTTATGCATCTTGTTCCATGTCTTGCTCAGCCTCATGCTGACAATATATAAAACTGAGTTTGAGCCAGTTACAGTAATAAATAATCCCCCATCAACTTAGCTGTAGACTCAATCGTACCTTGACTGAATGCTGTCAAGCCATTTACAATCTACAAAATCTTATTTATAGCCTGGTATCATCATACCAAGTGCGGGCATGATAGAGCCCAGTATGCCCATTGCTACTTCAGGTTTTCTCAGATCTCTCAATAAACAGAAATAAGAGATTGCAGCATCTCATGTATTGCAAGTCTGCTTATTTCTAAATTTTAACTAATAACGGACAATTGTTATGTGTTGTTGCCTAGCAGGTATGGACCGAGGCACCATCTGTTCCAAGTGCACTTGTGTCAATCATCTTGAGGCTGCCAAATATTAAATTTGTGATTGTGACCTTGGGCGAGGATGGTTGTGTGATGCTTCAGAGAAGTGTAAATGGTTTGTAGCAAACAATTCCTAGTTCTTTTACTTTCAACAGTGAATACCATCTGCAAGCACATCATTTGAAAATACAGACCTAAATTAGCTAAGCTTCGCCTATATAGTTGCTTTTTAGTATTTAAAATTTCTAATATGGAACTCACTACTAGAACTCACCACTGCCAGACAGTGATCAATCTGAAGAAGTGGACGTAGACAGTTTATTAGAATCCCTGAAGCAGAGAAAAGATAGCAATACAGCCGTCCCAACGTGCATTTCATCGGTAATTCCTTTCTTCCTGAGAGGCTAATGTTATTTGTATTAATAACATATTGTTATTTATGCACAGATTGTTGTTTGACTTTTTTAAGGGCGTAGGGAGAGAATAATGTGCTTGATGTTTGCCTCTAGGGATGGCAAATTTACCCAGTTGCCTGGATCTCCCAACTGCCCTGACCCTACTAGGATGACTTGCTTGGGTTCAATTGGACTAGACAGAGAAGGTCCAGCAGGTCAGGGAATAGGTCAACCACCCCATCCGGATCTGGTTATGCATAATTTTTATGATAACCTCGTTCTGTTAGAGATATTACCCTAGCAACCTACTGTATAATAAGTCATTCATGCTAAAAGGTTCAAGGATCAGAGTCACTACCGTAGTCTCCATCACCCCTTCGCTTGAACTGTTTGAGCAACCTCAAACCATCTTTTAGGTTTATTCACATACACATATGCAAATAAATGGCACTTGCAAGAAGGCAAAGTTAACAATCTATCCGTTGGATGGATACAAGAATCATATATATATCTCTCTCTATCTGGTCTGATTGTCCAATCAAATCAGTTTAATGGATTGTATGGCCAGGGTAGGAGACTCTCTCTAACAGGATCTAGTCAGGCAGAGTTTTTATTTTTCATTTTTATTTATTTTTATTTATTAATTTTTTTTGGGGGGGGGGTGTGGACTCCATGTTGGCAGGACATTGTTACCAGGGAGGAGTAGTGTCCAATAACTGAACTGTTCCATACATTCCCATGCATGTTTTTGCTTACCATAGTTTAGCAGGTATTAATAGCCCGCTGCCAACGGCAAGGGGTTAAGGGAAACCCTTATCCTTGTTCATTGTCAGCACATATTGATAAGCTTTGATTTGAAAATGAAAGCCAGTAAGCCATACATGTTCCAAAGCCACTGTGGAGTTACTACCAATTACTTAGGTTATCTGGTCACCAATATTACCTGTATTAATTGTAATGTGCAGTTACGGTCTGAATTTTGGCATAGGTGATGTTAATGGAGGGAGGACTCGACTTAATTCAACAAAGTCTTAGTTCCAAGCTAGTTTGAGTCAGCTATATGAATTCTCTTCTTCTATTCATTTTTCTTGTGGGATATGTTTTCTGTGAGATTATATGAAAGTATGTATTTCCTCACAATTTCAGTAGGTCTACCTTTTGTCCTCTTTATCCTTTTACTTGGATCAACTTACTTTTCTGTACATATTTAGTTTTACATTAGACATGGTCAAACCATCTTAAACGAGTTCTTCTCAACTTCTCTTTTGTTGATCTATCGGTGCCACCTGAACTATTTTTGGATATATTTATTTTTTATTAAATCTTTCCTTATATTAACATAATCCATCTTAAAATCCTCATTTCTACTACACATGTTTTATGAGTATTACTTTTTAATAGCCTAACACTTTTCATAAATGACTGAGAAATTTGATGATGATTGTGGGGAGCTAGACTTGGAGGGGGCGTAACTGTCCAGGAATAATGCTAGTCACCATTTATGACAAAATTACTGGAAGCTCGTGAAATGAGAATCAAAACAGCCTAGAGCGAGAGAGAGAGAGTAAATATGGTGATGGATAGTGATAAGTGGAGAAAGAATGATGGACCTTCCAAAGGAGGAGGGTCTATATAGGCTGAGAGGAATATCTCATGGCATGGATCAAGGCTTCATATCCGCTAGGCAGAGTTCTAGCCTTTAACTGACGCGACTTACAAGGGAAGGATTCCTCTTATATCTCTCTATCTAGACTAATTGAGTGAGTCTCGACGATTCCTTAATTCTAACAGCCAAACCACTGAACCCCCAATGATCCCACTGAAGGACATATCTATTGAGTAGAGAAATCTTTAAATCTTGTTTCTTGTCTAAGGGGAGGGATCACCCGTGGAAGGGATCTTGCCATGGCTAGTCATTGGGGAAATCCTTATGCAGGAAGTGACGTAGAAGGAGTGAGAGAGAGAGAGAGAGAGAGAGAGAGAGAGAGAGAGAGTAAATATGGTGATGGATAGTGATAAATGGAGTAAGAATGATGGACCTTCCAAAGGAGGAGGGTCTATATAGGCTGAGAGGAATATCTCAGGGCATGGATCAAGGCTTCATATCCGCTAGGCAGAGTTCTAGCCTTTAACTGACGCGACTTACAAGGGAAGGATTCCTCTTATATCTCTCTATCTAGATTGATTGAGTGAGTCTTGACGATTCCTTAATTCTAACAACCAAACCACTGAACCCCCAATGATTCCACTGAAGGACATATCTATTGAGTAGAGAAATCTTTAAATCTTGTTTCTTGTCTAAGGGAAGGGATCACCCGTGGAAGGGATCTTGCCATGGCTAGTCATTGGGGAAATCCTTATGCAGGAAGTGACACAGAAGGAATCTTGGTCACAAGACGTGCCGCAGAGAAGATATGGCCCTTAGGCCTTGTTGCCGTGGCCCGGACACTTTGGAGAACCACACATTATTAAATAATCTAGCAACTTCCTCTCTGTTTTACAAGTAGAGTATTTAATATACAGTAAAGCCACATATGAAATGTTACAGTAGATGGTCTACTTGATTTGCTTAAGCATATCACTGTTGTTGCCTTAAAG
Source organism: Vitellaria paradoxa (assembly GCA_019916065.1). Classification (NCBI taxonomy): domain Eukaryota; kingdom Viridiplantae; phylum Streptophyta; class Magnoliopsida; order Ericales; family Sapotaceae; genus Vitellaria; species Vitellaria paradoxa. Next base: position 11,031,663 of record CM034243.1, on the reverse strand, counting down.
TTTTTGTTTGTTTGATTTAATGTTACTCATGACAACCTTAAAGTAAGGATGGTGTTGACAAGGATTTGATTATTTTCTTGCATTTTTTATACATACACCCAGGCAGTGACAAAATTGAAAGCCAACGGCATAGGGACGGTGAGTGGGAGGTTATTAGTCGGAACAGCTGAAAAGATATCGCCCTCTGAACTTGTTGATACAACAGGTGCTGGAGATGCTTTTATTGGAGCAATTCTTTATGGTATGTGAAACAATTGAATTCGGTTTTGTTGTTTGCAAATTTAGAATTGAGTGTCCCCCCACCCCCCACATTATTGGTGTGCCAGACCATTGCTGTTTGTTGTTGAAGATAGATTTCTATCAGACGTCATAGCACGTGATAAAGTTTTGGAGAATTTCCCTTCTTTTTCTATCTCAAATTCATAACCAGAAGAAAGGATGTTAGTTCAGTTTAATCTTTTCATTCACAGGTCAAAACACGTGCCTTAGTAAATATTCTGAAAAAGAAAAAAAAATCTGAATTAACATTTCAAATGAATAAAAATCAGATTGAACCACTCCAAGTTCTTTAGTCACAAGGTTTCTAGGATAATTAACAAAAAAAAAATGCTATGGAGAATAAGTCGCAGCCAACTACAAAGAGAGAGAGCACACGATTTTAACGAGGTAAATCCTGGAACCACTTTTCGGTAAAACCTCAAGTCTATAAAGCAACTAACTTGAAAATCAATCCACTATATATAAAAAAGTTACAAGAGATTCACTGAATACAGATAGAACTAAACCCTATTCTAATTTTATTCTTTTCTTACTCGCTAGAACCCACGATAAACCAAACTTGTAGATTAACTCTGTTCTTGAACTCGAATGGCACCTTCTGGAACCCAAAAATGTTCTTCTTCCACAAGATAAAAGATTTTAATTAATATTCTTTTTTCAACCCAGCTTATGTTTCGTCAATTTGAATATTAGAGTTTTTCACGATCGAATAGGAGAGATAACCTGATAGCTGTTGAAAAATGCATCTTTTATATTCTAATAAAATTAGGGGAATAATACAACCTAAGAGCCGTTCGAACCCAAATCTTGAGTGCTTGAACTTCTTTTGACCTCTTTCCTTGTTACAAAAGTTGTTTGAAGTAATTTTCTTTGAATCGAGGAACGATTCAACCTACAAGACTCGATTCAAGACACTTCAAAAACTTTACAGACTCAAATTTTAACTCGCAACTGTCATTAATCAAAATAATAAACCCTTACAATTAAACTTTTGATCCTTATCTCTATTCATTTGTTTTGAATTGCTATTCTAGGTTCTTAACATTTGATGATGATATAGAGTCCATGGTTGATTTTTCATTTTTTTTTCATAAGTAAATAAATTGTATTAAAAAGCATCAAGGGGATGCCACCAAGTACAAAAACCTCTCTAAACAAGGCATTTCTAAGACAAAAAGCTATTCACAAGTATCCTTATGATCTATGCAATGCAAACTTGACAAGTGTGGCTCTTTGTCCCTAGGCACCACCTATACAAAAAACCGAAAAAACACTAAAAACCACTCTTTATCTAAGAAAAGATGTCTATGAAGTTCTTCTTGTTACTCTCCCCTCCAAATGATCCACCTCAAGCTTGTGGAAATAAGATTCCATCTTCCTTTTACTTTTCTGAACCCTCTTACCCAGGCCTAGCCCCAAAGCTTTCGACACCCGAGGCCAATTCTTAAAAAAGGGCTCTTACTGAAAATCTTCTGCCAAAAACAACAACATAACAAGGGTTTCATTAGGGGCTCCATCTAATAAGCCAACAAATGAGCCTATAGAAAGTTATTGGACCTAATGAATTAATTGTTTTTGAGCCCTTAAAAGGCATTAGATAATCATATTTGGGTTAAAAAAGACTCCTACCCTCATCCTAACTATAGAAAGTTGTAGGGGCTTTTTTCTGGGCAACTTTTTTTGGGGTCCTAGGCCCGGGCCTCTTGGGCCTTGTTTAAGGGCTGCCCTATTCACCATTCTTGACAGACGTGCTTCACCTTCTTTGGAGAGACCCAAGAAATGTTGAAGCATGATAGCACCAAGTTCCAAAGTCTTCTTACCCAAAGGCAATGCACAAAAAGATATCTATCTTCTTCTCTCCATCTTTGCATAAACAGCATCAGTTCACCAATATCAAATTTCTTTTCCTAAGATTGTCAACTGTAATAGTTCTCCCATGTAGCATGCGACACAAAAAAGATGCCACCTTTGGAGGATCTCCAGTGTCCTAAACCTTTCTCCAATTGAAAGAATCCCCCTCAGCATGCCCTTTCAAAACCGTGAAGAAAGACCTCACCTCAAATGTCCCATAGTTGGTGAGAATCCATCATATTTGATCTTCATCTTCTTCCCTTCTCACTGAGTAGAGACTTAGCTAAAGACCTAAGGGACTATCGATCTCCCAGTCCTGCAAATTATTTCTTAAGCACACAAACTAAAAAAATATTCTATTATTTTATTGGGTAAATTCTTCCACAAACTCGCCTTGGCACTGAGATAATTCAAAGATCCTTGGGAGCTGCTCGCATAAGCTTGTGGTTGCCAACCACGGATCCTGGCTATCTTCTCTAATCCACCGCAAAAGATACATGTCAAGCAAAAACGCCCAACAACCTGAGGATAGACTTCCATAGACTCATCCTATGAGGTCCCTTTCCTTCCATAATATTCCATTCACCTTTTTCCAAACCGTACTTCGCCACAATCACTTTCCTTATATGCTTAGCCTCTTATAAGTAGATCTCCATAGCCATTTCCCAAAAAATACTTCATTTAGAGTAGATAATCTCCTAATCCCAATTAAACCATTGCGAATTTAGCATAAATCAAAATAGATTCTAAATCAGAATTTATACCCCCTTTCCTCTATACAATGTACCAAAAAATAAACTCTTTTAGCCTATGTAAGGCCTCTCTTTGTTCTTGAAAATTCTTTTATTCCTCTCCTTCCAAATTAACCAAAATAAATAAAAAGGAGCTGCGCTCTAAGTCTTCCTCTCTGCTCGGCTTGACTTATAACCACACCATGAACTCATAAATGCTTGCATATCTCTAAGAAATACTCATTGCACTCCAAAAGAATTCCATTTTTTGGTAAGCATAGTTTGATCATGAAATTTTGTTTGCTTCTTCCGTGATGGGGATATATGACCTGCATTCCCTAAGTAGTTTGGTTGGTCCTTTTGGTGCGGTCATAGATTTGTTTCCACCATAGAATTTATATGCAATATTTTAATAGGTGACTTGTAAAAAAATTTATGACTCTTTTAACCTTTTTTTTCTAAAAACTATTGGCATTACTTCTTTGTTGTATTACGTTTTGGAGCTTGGGCTCACTAAGAATGATATTTTCTCTGTATTGCATCTGTAGCTATTTGTGCAAACATGCCACCAGAAAAGATGCTGCCGTTTGCAGCTCAAGTGGTGAGTAAACTTGTTTAATTCAATTGTCCTATCATAGCGATAGATTTAATAGAGTTGTGTTCTGATCAAGGATTTGTAAGGGGAAAAAATAAAATGAAATTCAGAATTACTTCTTTTGTTTGGTTTGTCATGGAAAATAAAAGGGAAAAAACATAGAATTTGAGAAATTTAAACTAATTAAATTAGAAAACTAGTTTATTAGATTAAATAACTCTTATTTTCTTATATTTCTAATAAAATCAACTAAGAATATGAATTAGGGATTTCATGTTTCTTTTCTCTTATACACTCCTTTTCTTTTCCCTGGGCAAATCGTCAATCCAAACACAACCTAAGGCTGTGTTTGAATCAAGAATTTGGTGAGAGAAAATAAAAGGGAAAATGGATTTAAAATTACTTATTTTATTTAGTTTGTAGTGAAAATTTGAAGAGAAAAGGTATGGGATTTGAGAAATTAGAAGTAGTTAAATTAGAAAATTAATTTATTGATCAATGTTGCTTATTTTTTACACTTTGTAATCCACTCAAATAGTAACATGCATTTTTTGGATTTTATGCTTTCTTTCCTTTTTATTCTTTTCATTTTCCCATTATTTTTCTTTTTCATCACCCAATCCTATGTCAGGAAGGTGGAAATAAAAGTGAAGGAAAATAAAATTTTTAATTTATGTTATTTTGTTATGCTTACCAGTAAAAATTAAAATTTTTTAACAAATATCTATTAATTATCTTCTTATTTTTCTAAAACAACTTAAAAATTTTTAAATTTTGACTTCTTCGTTTCATTTTGTTTTCCTATCATTTTCCCTTTACAAATTCATATTCCAAACATACAATTAGGAAAGTGTTAAATGTACTCAACTTTTGATTTCTCACAAACACACTAAAATTACTAGTTTGGAATTTTTTTTTTTTTTGGGGAGTTAAATGTACTCAACTTTTGATTTCTCACAAACACGCCAAAATTACTAGTTTGGAATTTTTTTTGGGTGGGGGGGGGGGGGGGGTTGGTTATTTACAGCAACAAAATCTTAATATCAATAGCTGAACAACTGAATGCAGGCAGCTGCTGGATGTAGAGCTTTGGGAGCTCGAACTGGTCTTCCTCATCGCACGGATCCACGCTTGGCCCCCTTCTTATGACACAAAATTATAAAGCCCCCCACATTGAGATATGACATCTGCTCTTCAACTTCAGCTTTTACTTATCCTTTGTGAATTTAATGTTCGGCATATGTTTTCTTCAATACCTGACGGTCATTTTCCTTGCCACCTTGTTACGTCATCATAAAACATGACTGTTTGTGTTGATTCCAAATAAGATTATTGAAGAACTTGAAAATGTAAGCAAAATAGAGGTATCATGAGACAAATTTAGAGTAACAGGTCTTTTTTTTTTTTGGGGGGGGGGGGGATTTCGGTCTTCTTAGGAAGTAAATTATGGGTGTGAACCATTTCACAAAACCTACGAACTTTACGAGTATAGGAAAAATTTACGTGATTAGCCTTTCTATTAAAAACTTGTTTATATCAAATAGTCACGAGATTGAATAATTTATCTAATATTATCAAATCAATTTTTTATCAAACAATAATTTCTATTTAAAAAATAATTGATATTTGTGGTGAGTCAAATTTTAACTTTCAAAATATTTGATAATTAATAAAGAGTTAAACACAAATTGAGAAAACTTAAAATGTTACATGCTTTCATAAAAAATTAAGGGGTTGTTTGGTTTTTCAAAATTTACCTACTTTTATAAATTTTTTTCAATTTTTTTTTACTACATATTACTTTTATATGGATTTTTTGTACTTTTTATCATCAAACACTACTTAAAGAACCTTCAAAAATTAATTGTGTGTATGGAGTGCAAAAAATTGGTATAAATTGGTACGTAAAGTATCCTTATAATTCTTGTAGTCTGTGAAAAGTTACAATCTTATAGAGATTTATTGTATTCTATAAAACTCCAAACATATCCTAAAATAGGCATTAAATACTAACAAAATACCTAAACAAATGAAATTTATAAAATTTATTTATATATTACTATATTATATATGATATCATAAACTTATATAGAAGGGCATGAAGTCTTATATGCCAAGTTTTCTTAAATTTAAACTTTTGACCCTTTTTTTTTTGTGGGCAATTAGGAACCCACGTCAATTTATTAAACTCTTAATAGACCGCGTAATCAATGGATAAATTAAAAATATGTATGTTATTTTTTTACGCACATTTCGTTTGAGTTTGAACATATTCACGAGTTATTCGGACTAACCCTAATAAGCTTTTATCTTTAAACTTTGACTTGTTTAATAAAAAGACTTTAACTTATTTATTTAAAAAAAAAAAGTTGGAACTGAGTCCTTAACGTGCCGTTACGAGTTCCTAGACACATATTTATTCAATTTTCACTCATTTGCTGTCCTATTTAAATTAGAAGAAGACTAATGGGCCAACTACACGGTCTACGTACTCGCATTACTGGGCCAATTCCTTTCACGTCAACCTTTTTGGGGGCGCTTTTTTCTTTATTCCGCATGTTTTGTCTTTCTCTCTCTTACGTCAACACGCGAATGAACTCAATTAGCCGATCCCGTCGATCAAGGCGGTGACATAGATATAAAAGGTTTCTTCGCGTAAAACGTGTTCCATCCGACGGCTAGTATTCCACTGGAGAGCTCCCCTCATATCTGGACCGTTGTTCATGAAATAATTAATTATATATCGTTCACCGCACGTTCCTTCTATTATATTCTTCTGTATCTTGGGCAGTCCGGGTCGTCGATAACCCGGATCATCTTGCTTCTAACTTCTAAAATAAATTGAGATCGAACCCCACGCGCACCACAATCCACGCGCTCTCTTGCTTGAAATTCACTGTACTTTTGATCTTAAATAAATGTGAATAATAAAAGGAAAAATTTTTAAAAAGTGATTTTTTTAGACTTAAATATTTTTAAAATCTAAATATAGAAACTTTATGAGGTGAAAATTTGGAATAAAAGATTATAGAGATAATTATTACTTCAATAATAGTTAAGGGATAACAAGTTAATAATACTCGTGTGTATATTGAGACAGCAAATATTCTTTGATAATAATTATATAATGTTTTTTTTGATAGTTAATAATTATATTATGTTTGAATACTAAGAGAGAACATTACTTGAGAGAGGAGTGAATATAAAAGAATATTTTATAGGGTGACAAAAAAATATATAATTTTTTTACTATCTCTCATTATTTACTACCCTCCACTAGTAACAATATATCCCATAGGGGAGTAATCTTTAAAGGCCGTTTGGATGTTCAAAAAAAAAAATCTCAACTTTTGGTAGTTTTTTGTGTGTTTTTTTAATTATATTTTTTTGTATATTTGGTGGAACAAAGTGTAATTTTTAGCTTTTTTTTAACTTTTAGGTGTTTGATAAATTTTTCACTATAGCAAAGTAAAAAAGTTGTAACTTTTTGTTTTGTGTGTTTGGTAAGTTTTTTATTGTAGCCAAGCAAAAAAATGGTAATTTTTGTGTATTTGGTAAAATTTTTGGTTTTATTTTTTACTATAGTAAAGCAAAAAAATAAGAAAATTTGTGACTTTACCAAACGTACAAAAAGTTACAAATGTAACTTTTAGTACTTTTTTACTAATTTTTGAGCCTCCAAATGGGCCCTTATTCTAGTGAAATTGTTGCCCCCTCTTCTAAACTAACATCATGGAAGGCAACAGTTGTCCCAGTAAAATTTACCCTTTATTATCTCCAAAACAAACATATCATGAATGTAACCAAATGCAATTTATATATATATTGAGTCCAAATAAAGTGCAACCAAAATTTTTATTTTATAACTTTTTTAGTAATAAACTATATATATTTAATTTAATCAATTAATTAATTCTAAAATAAATTTAACTAGATTTTAAAATGAATAATTTTTTTATTAAATTTTTTTCAAATAAGACTTCTAATTTATATAGAGCAGAGTGTTAGGTTATTTGAGTAAGGCTATTAAAAAAAAAAAGAAATTGAGTAGAGTAGAGTGTTAGGCTATTTAAGTTTTCTTAAAAATTCTATAAATACTGAAAATGTGTTCAACTCTATCACGTTAATCTTTTCGAACCTGCTATAAATGAATTTTAACTAAATCAAATCTAAATAAGTTATAAATTATATTTAAGTTAGTTTCATAACAAATTAATTAATTGTAAACGAATTCTTAATGAACATATTACAAATCCAGTTCAAGTTTTTTTTTTTTTTTTTTTTTACAGCTTCTTAAATAAAAAAATTGAAATCATTTAATTTAAAATTTATAAACATATACACAACCTTAAATTTATTCTATTTTTCTTTCGAATTAATTTAAACTAATTAAGTTATAAGTTAGGGCTAAATGAATTTGTGTTTCATGTATATTTAATTTTAAATTGGGCTTGGATAAACTTTTAGGAATAAAATGAGTTCGAGTAACCTTATCAATTTTACAATTTCTTTTTTGGAAAAAAAAATTATTTTAAAGTTGTGTGCAATATAATTTTTTATAGTGTGTTTGGATAACAAATGCATTATTAAAAAAATATATTAAAAATGAGTAAAAAATAAAGAAAAATACAACTTTACTTAGGTTGAGAATTATTTATTTATAAATATATTTTATTTTTTATCTTTTATCTTAAATATATATTTTAACTACAACTAAGTAATATAATAATCTTAAATATCTGTCTATATACTATTATAGAGTAAACTCGTAGGTTTGGTGAGACTCCATTTTTGGTGGTCTTTATTTTTTGGTGAAGCTTTTTTTTTTTTTTTTCCTTGCCATAATATCTTTTAACTTCTTATAACTACCTACACATCAATAAAATTAAAAAATAAATTCTTTATAACTTCTACATAATTAAATAATTTCATTTATATATTTTTTTATCATTTTTAAATGTCCTTTAACTACCTATTATTTTGTAATTTTTATTTTATTTAAGTACTCCTTAATTATGCGTTATTTACTTAAATAACCTTTAACTACTTATTATTTATTACTTGAATCACTTTTGTTAATTTATTTATAATTAACAAATTAATTAATGATACACATATAGTTTTAAAATAAAAATTTACATGTATCGTATCTAAACCAGCATCTAGAATATATATAAAAATAAAAATAAATAGAAAAATTAAGTAAATATTCATGATTTACAAAATTAAAATATTTTTATTAATTATTAAGACAAAAAAATTCACATGCGTTGTGCGTGTATCAGCGTCTAGTTCTCTTATAGGGCCAGTTTAGGGGACACGAAAAAGTGGTGTTTTCAAAATTCATTTTTTTTTTATTAAACGCGCACGAAGTTAATTTTTTGCAAATAAGTCAAATTTTTTATAGTTACCAAACACAGTCTTGCCCCAAAAATGATAACTTTTAAAAACACTAAAAATTGTAATTTTTGCACTAAAAATTATTATTTTTGCCGAACATAGAAAAATATCACAAAAAACTAATTAAGGCTACATTTAGTTGCACAAAAAAGTGTAATTTTAAAAATTTTTAGCAAGTTTTAATAATTGAATTTTTTAAAGTGTTTGATAAAATTTTTTAAAACTTTTAATAACTTTTGGTTATTTGGTAAAAAATTAGAAAATTTTTCAGTAATTTTTAGAAATTTTTAATAACTTTTGATTATTTAGTAAATCATTAAAAAAATTTTTAACAACTTTTAGTGGTATTACCAATCAAGCAAAAAAAAAAAAAGGAAAGAATTGTTAAAAAAAAAAATCTTACTTTTTGTCAACCAAATTGAGCCTTACTCAGGAGAAAAAAAATAACATTTGCCAATTGGCCCATAAATAGTAAATTTTAGAAAACTTCCACCAAATTGCAGGTTGGGTAGACGGACTGTTGGTCAGCACTCGAGGATCACCGCGCGTGAGATTCGTATGTACTCCCCCCAACAAGTAAGGCTCCGTCAAATTACAGCGCTGTCGAATTAGCCAATGCTTATGCGCCAGGTGAACAGACGGGGGGGGTCATCCTTAACGTGGCATTTGTTCATTGGGTAATTTCTAACAACAGCTGTGATAATATATATATCTCTACTTTCTTGAAATCCATCGACCCTATGCGACTCTATCCGCTGAGGTATCTCACACCGTGGATCTTTAATTAAAACGGCATTTAAAGATTAAAAAAGTTCACGTAAGTAATTTCAGAAGCGAATTTCCACATATACCCACGCAACGGATGCAGAATAACGATGAAACATCATCCGCGGGTGGGCCATGGGAACCTGGCAGGATCACGGGAAAGGATCCGCTGAATTAAGATGCACCGAGTCAATCATTGACATCCAAAAAGTGGAGTTGAGCTACCAATTATTAAATTTTTTATTTTTTTAAAAAATTTTCAAAATTTACTTTCTTACATTTTAAACTTTTTTTAAATCTTAAAAGGTAAAAAAGTCAAATTAACAAAAAATTAAAAAATTAATTATTAAAAAATTAACTTTTTTTCATTCTCAAACACAAAAAATGTTAACTTTTTAATACTTAACCTGTAACCAGTTTAAAAAAACCAATTTTTTTCCAAACTCAGATAAAACCCAATGCACAAGACATATTTTATACCAAAAAATAATGGTAATGGAAACTTAGGAATTGTTTGGTTCTTTTTTCCTTCTTTTTTTTTTAAAAAAAACAATTAAAAAGACTTTGAAAAAAATACCTTAAATTTTTGACAATTCATAAAAATATATATTTGTTGTTTTTTTTCTTTAAAAACCATGTGAGCTAGAATCCAACTAAAAAGTAAAATTTACATTTTATACATAAATGCCCAGCATATTTCATCTGAATTTTTTATTTTTCTAAGTTCATAAGTAATCGTGTTTGTTTTATCTTAGCCGTTAATGTATATGGGAGGTCACTATGTGATCCACATACGTTATAGTCAAGTAATGAACTAAGCTATTTGAGACTTGACCGAACTCAACTTAAAATATAAACAAAGCGAACATGAACCACATCTTAGATTCGTTGTACTATTTAATTGAGTTATGACTCGTATGAACTTACTGGAACACATAGAAGGTTGGGGATTGCAGGATTTAACTCACAGTACAGAACTGTCAGTTTAGGAATTCTATTCAAAATAGGATTCTGAGTCCAGTTTTGATTAAGTTTCTCGTTTCTATATATTTGGGACGTATTATACATCAGAACTAAATTTAAGGATTACGGTTTTCAATAGGTATGGGTTGAGAGACAAAGAATAAGTGATAAAGTTGTTTAAGGTTTTTTAGGGTCAAGAGAAAAGGTAGGAATGAGTAGCATATTTGTCTAGGAGTCTTTAAGATTCTCTCATATCTCTCTTATAATTTTTTACTCCATTGTTGAAGTTTCTTATTATTAAAATCTAGCTATTCCTTGCTTGTGGATGTAGGTAAATTACAGAATCACGTCGATCTTATATTCTTCCATTGTGTGTGGTTTTCTTGTGTTTGTTTGTGAATTATCATTATTCAGCAGAGTGTTGTCAAAAGATGATCCAGGATTTCTCTAACAATAATTGGTATCAAAGCTAGATATTCAAGATGTCTGGAGGAATTTCTTTATTTGTAAAATTAAATGTTGGCAAGTTTGACAAAACGGAGAATTTTGAATTGCGGCAAAGAAGGGTGAATGATCTATTGGTGCAACAATGAATGGTGAAGGTATTGATAACGACAAAACTAGAAAGATAGAAAAAACGGATTGGCTTAAACTTCAGGCAAAGTAGTTGGAAGACGACTTAACATATGTTGTTCAAGATGAAGTTATAGATGTTCAGTTTTTTACGGGGGCGAGTATTCATTAAGGTGGAGATTGTTAGGTAGAATTACCAATATTCAGTTTCCTAAGGGCTGAGTATTCGCCAAGGTGGAGACTGTTACAGTTGTGGCTCATATGGACTCACGAGAACACATAGAAGGTTGGAAATTGCGGGATTTAACCCACAGTACAGAACTACTAGTTTAGGAATTATATTTCAAACAGGTTTTTGAGTCCAGTTCTGATTGAGTTTCTCATTCCCCTATATTTGGGACGTGTTGTACATCATAGCTAAGGGTTAGGGTTTTCAAGAGGTATTGGTTGAGAGACAAAGAATAAGTAACAGAGTTGTCTAGGGTTCTTTTGGATTGAGAGAAAAGGTAAGAACGAGTGATAGGGTTGTCTAAGATTCTTTAAGGTTCTCTCATATTTCTCTTGTAATTTTCTACTGCATTATTAGAGTTTCTTATAATTAAAAACTGACTTTCCCTTACCCATGAATGTAGGCAAATTGTAGAACTATGTAAATCTTGTATTCTTCTATTGTGTGTGGTTTTCTTATGTTTGTTTGTGAAATTACCATTTATTTACCAGGGTGTTGCCAAAAGGTGATCCAGGATTTCTCCAACAACAATTGGTATCGAAGTTAAATATTCAAGATATCTGGAGGAATTTCTTTGTTTGCAAAATTCGATGTCAGCAAGTTTAACAAAACGAGGAATTTTGAATTGTGACAAAGAATGGTGAATGATCTATTGGTGTAACAGGGAACAAGGAATGGTGAAGGCATTGACAATGACGAAACTCATAAAAGACGGAAGAAACGAATTGGCTTGAACTTCAGGCAAAGTAGCTGGAAGACGACCCATCCTATATTGTTCAAAGTGGAGTTATGGATGTTCAATTTTTTTACGAGGGTGAGTATTCGTTAAGGTGGAGATTGTTAGGTGGAGTTACCAATGTTTATTTTCTTAAGGGGTGAGTATTCGCTAAGGTAGAGATTATTAGAGTTGTGGCTCATATGAACTCACGGGAACACATAGAAGGTTGGGGATTGCAGGATTTAACTTGCAGTATAGAACTGCCAGTTTAGGAATTCTATTTCAAACAAGTTTCTGAGTCCAATTCTGATTGAGTTTATTGTTCCTATATATTTAGGATGTATTGTACATCAGAGCAAGTTTAAGGGTTAGGGTTTTGAATAGGTATGAGCTGAGAGAAAGAATAAGTAACAGGGTTATTTAAGGTTCTTTAGGGTTAAGAGAAAAGGTTAAAATGAATGACATAATTGTTTAGAATTTTTAAAGATTCTCTCATATCTTTTCTGCAATTTTTTACTCCATTATTGGAATTTCTTATAATTAAAAAACCAGTTTTTCTTTACCCGTGGATGTGGACAAATTGTAAAATCACGAAAATCTTGTATTCTTCTATTATGTGTGGTTTTCTTGTGTTCGCTTGTGAATTTACCATTATTAACGAGGGTGTTTTCAAAAGATGATCCAGGATTTTTCCAACAACAATTGGTATCAGAGTTAGATATTCAAGATGTCTGGAGGAATTTCTTCATTTGCAAAATTCAATGTCAGCAAGTTTGATGAAACGGGGAATTTCAAATTGTGGCGAAGAAGGGTGAAGGATCTGTTGGTGTAATAGGGAATGGTGAAGGCATTGACAACAATAAAACTAGAAAAGATAGAAGAAACGGATTGGCTTTAACTTTAGGCAAAGTAGTTGGAAGACAACCTAACCTATGTTGTTCAAAGTGGAGTTATGGATGTTCAGTTTTTTGCGGGGGTGAGTATTCGCTAAGGTGGAAATTGTTAGGTGGAGTTACCAACGTTTAGTTTCTTAAGGGATTAGTATTCACTAAGATAGAGATTATTAGAGTTGTGACTCATATGGACTCACGGGAATACATAGAAGGTTGGGGATTGGAGGGCTTAACCTGCAGTATAGAACTGTCAGTTTAGGAGTTCTATTTCAAACAAGTTTTTGAGTCCAATTCCGATTGAATTTCTCGTTCCTATATATTTGGGACGTGTTGTACATCATTGCTAAAGGCTAGGGTTTTCAATAGGTTTGGGTTGAGAGATAAAGAATAACTGTCTAGGGTTCTTTAAGGTTGAGAGAAAAGGTAAGAACGAGTGACAGGGGTGTGTAAGATTCTTTAAGATTTTCTCATATCTCTCTTATAATTTTCTACTCCATTGTTGGAACTTATTATAACTAAAATCGATTTTATATTGTCCATGGACGTAGGCAAATTACTAAATCATGTAAATCTTATATTCTTCCATTGTGTGTGATTTTTTTGTGTTCATTTGTGAGTTTACTATTATTCACCAAGGTGTTGCCAAAAAGCGATCCGTTTCCACAACAACGCTATTAAGCTAAACCAGAGTTCAGTTTGATAAACTAATACTTAATAAATATAGTATAAAATATCAAAATATCCAAACTCGACTCAGGATTAATTTGATTAGAGGATCGCTCAATTTCAATTCAAAATAGTAACAAATTAACTTAAGTGATTTATCTGAGCCCGTTAAATTTAACAAAACTTATTCAAATATTTAACTATTCAACTCAATAGGATTTAATTCATTTATATTCTTAATTGATGGCCTAGACTAGATCCCTACATCACTCGCAATTGTTTGTGGCATGTCTTTTTCCAGTGAACTTGAAATCTTTTGATAACAATTTTTTTCATGTAATATGAAGTGTTTTTGAAGTCCCATAAAATTTATGAATTGTAGTTTAGAAATTAATGAAAAGTGTAAAAAATTAAAAAATATTAGAGTTTTATAAGGAAAAAAAAAAAAAAAAAAGAGTGAGGCTTCAAAGGGCCCATGAGCTGGGATCTTAGCAATGATAATTGCATAAAAATACCCATCAGCGTAAGTAACTTTTACAATTTGAATCGGGAATATAATGATTTGGGGACATCAAGGACGGTTGCAATGAGTTGGTGGACGACGGGGTCACTTTTGGATTAAAATTTCACCAAACCAGTAGATGTTTAATGGGTCCATGCTTTTTACAAACTGATGTGGCGCCTCAACCAACAAAAATTGGTATGTGATTTATAGCTACATGGCATTTAATAGCATATAATGCTCAGTTTGTTTTGTTCAATTAAACGTCTTCTCGTCGCTTTCGTTGAGAGATATGTGTACGTCTCTGATGACATGGGTTCCATGGGACTGTACTCAAAATATCCACTGCAAGTAACTACAGCGAAAAAAATTAGATTTTAGAGAGTTGCAGTAAAAAGATTCACTGCAGAGAGTGCAGTGAAATAAAGAATAGTTAAAATTTATTTACAATTTAATGACACGTGATCATTAATATTTCACATTAATTGTACTCTAATCAAATTTTTTTAACTTTTATTTTTATTTCGAAAATAATTTTAATTAAAATAAACTAAATCTCAATTGTTTATTTTCCACTACTGTAGTAGATTTTTTTTACTGCAGTCCCCTGGAACCCGAAAAAATGAATGGTCTAAATTTGATTACACTTTAATGACACGTGACTTTTTATATTTTGAATTGAATATGTTTTAATTAGATTTATTGGTTTAAAATTAAAAAATTTAATACTGTTTGGTTGGAAAAAAAATTAAATACAGCTTTTTAGTATGTATTTCGATATGAATTTAAATGACTTTATATTGTAATAAATTTAAAGTTATCAAAAAAAATTAAGGTGGCTTTTGGTTTATTTTTTTATTTTTTATTTTTTGTTTTTATTTTATGTTTTAAAAATCTCAAAATAAGGAAGCAGAAAATGTACTATTTTCATTATTTTGAGATTTTTCTTATTTTGAATTAAAAACGCTCAAAATAACTTTTTATTAGTTTTTATTTTATGTGTAAACCCATTTTATATTTTTTAAAACAAATTTTAAAAATACAAGTGACCAAATGCGTTTTGAGTTATTTTCCTTATTTTTAAAAATGTAAAATAGAAAATGAGTTTAAAACAAAAAATAGAAAACAATAACAGAAAATAAAAAATAAAAAAACAAACCAAATGAATCTTAATTATTTAAAATACTTTATTATAGTGACTGTTATTATTATAATAAGAAATACTAGCTCCAATAATTCAGTAGTAGTTGCTAACAATCTTTTGGAGGCGTTTGGTTGCCAATGAACCAAATTTTTAGCTACTTTTATACATATATATTTATTTTTTTCATGTTTGACTGCCAACTTAAAAGTTACTAAAAATTATTAAAAATTTTTCTAACTTGTTATCGAATAACCAAAAATTATTAAATTTTTTTTAATTTTTTATCAAATGCACAAAAAGTTTCTATTATTAAAAATTATACCTTTTTGTGCAACCAAACACACACTTAATGTATTTTTTTACAAATTTATTATTTATTTTATATTTAAATATAATTTAATTGAAATATTTAATTATACAAATAAATCCTTACTGCAGTTTAGATTTATAAAAGATATATCCGCGCGTAAATTAAATAAACTTACATGCAACTTTGTTAATTAAATAACTTTGACACCTGTGGACAAAAAGGACAATCCTTCAATAGTTTACGCGGGCAGGAGTGTAATGTTCACATATAATTAAATTTTTTGATTTTGTTAATCACTATATTTGTAGAATGATAAAAAGACAAAGACAGGGCAACTTTGTTACATAAGGAAACAAATTAATTGGCACATATTGGCATGATATTAAATAATTTCAATAACTTACCCAATATATATATATATAACTTCAAATGATGAGATATACATAAAAACTTTTAAATACTTTAATCACTTTTCTTTTTTGGTAAGTTTTAATTGCTTTATTTGTCAACCGACCAACCGAGAAAAAATAATTAATTTTACTTTTTTTCCCCTCAGTTTTCTATTTTATTTATGAGTGTATTGGCCTTTTTTTATCTGTTCATTTTTATGTAGATTTTGTTTTCGTTTCAAATAAAGTTTAACAAAAAATAACTTTTTTATTTAAGTAATTTATTTAAATTTATCTTGTGTTCAGTGTTATTATATCTCACTCTCTGATATATAAGAAATTACATTTAATTTTTTTTGTCTGTTGGTAAGTAAACTTTCATTTAGATTATAGAAGAAATAAATACAAAATCACGAGGATATTCTCCCGATATTACATTACACTCCATTAGGTATTTTTCAATTAGTACATATATGTATATTTATACTTATTATGTTGTTATAACAACTTCTATAACACAAATAATTCATATGCAAGTTAAGTTGTACTTTAATTAAAAAAAGGTGGGAATCTCTCTAGAACACTCATTTCCAATGATCTAAGAAATACAACTATTATCTTTCCATCTGTATTCTCTATTGTAAATTTTGTCAACATGATTGTGTAATACATATATAATACATCTATCATATATTAAAGTATATATTAACTGAATTGGACAAAGGCTTGCACAATTTTAGGTTTTCGTCCATTGTACAAATTCATAATTAGGTAATTGTTTGGTTTTGAATACATCAAAAGTTTAATACATAGCTATTCATCTACAAACTCACGCACCTATACTCTTTTTATATTTCCACTGCATTTCTTTTTTGTTCAAACTCAAATTGACATATACAGTTCTTTCTCACACTTTTTTTTTTTTTTGTTTCTTCTCTACCCGCACCCAATGCCAATGGGTCATTATACAAATCTAAATTCATTATCATCGTTAGGTTATTAATAACATACATAGTAGTTGAATAATGATAACTTCGTTTGGTGGATTGTTTTAGGTTTAAATTTATTTTGGTATAAGAAAAATAGTGACGTATGCTTTTACAAGAAAGGAGAAATAGTGACTATTGTATTATGACTATTTTTTACATTGTTATAGAGTAAATAGAAGATAAAAGCGAATAGTTAAAAAATAGTATGAATGAGATAAAATGATGGGATAAATGTAAATGTTAAGTTATAGAATAAATATTAGATAACTTAAATTGACAAGGAAAATGAATATATGCACAGATAAAAGGTAAGTGAAAAAAAAATAAAAAATATATAAGAAATGACATATTATAATCACTCTCATCCCTACATTAATTTTAATATTGTCTGCTTTGAACTTGGTTAGGTGCAATAAAAAGACTTTTCAGTGAATTACTCATTCTAGTATTATTTTTGTTTGTATAATTTTTAAATTTCTATAGAGTCCAATACTTTATACATTTCTAAAACTTGTTGTACTTGAAAGATATTGAATAGTATATATATCACACTTTAATTCAGTCTGACTAGGTGATATAAGATAGGAGTGCTTCACCGCACTTCAATGACATTATGACTGAATACTTTATCACACTTCAATTATTGTTCAACTAGCTTCTCATTGACCAACCCACACCATCATTAGTTCATTAGCAAACTTCAAAACAATTTTAAATAAGGTGATAATATCCCCACTTCACATTTTTGTTTTATTTATTTAATTATTATTTTAGTTTTGTTTGTTTAAAGATTATTCAAATGACAAAAATACCATTAACTCATTAAGTTTATATAGTAATTCCACTTATTATAAAAAACCTATCAATATAATTTAAATTTTTATAATGAAAATAATGTTTTATTTAATAAGTATAATTTATTTTTTACACTAACATATATTTGTTATAAAAAATTTCAATTATGTCAAATTGTTTAAATATTATTAATTTTGATTATAGGAAGGTAACTCATATTTCATAAATAAAAATTTTCTAAAATTCAATTAGCTATTATCTGCTCACTCATCAAAATATTCAGAAACATAACTTACTATATTATTCTTAATTTTTATCATATGAAGGTAACTCATATACCATAAGTTGTATATAGGAGGAAAATCCCTTCGCTCGCTTAGGAGCAGACTCAACATTTTTAGTTCGTGAGGGCAAAATTTACAAACTGTTTTGGAAGGGGATAAGAATGTTTTTATAATAAAATTGTTAGGAATAACTATGGTAACATAATAAAATTTTTGAGGATAATTTTGAGAAAATTAAATTTTTTTTAACAAAATTAGTATTTTTGATAATGAATTAGTTTGGTACATATATGCTATGTCAAAAAAAAAAAAAATGACAACTCTAAGTAGATAACAAGGACCAATTAGTAAAATTATATAAGGGTGGATTATCAAAAGTAAGAGCGGTGGTATAAAAATAGTTATATATAAGTTTTAAATTGAACTTTCAGTGTAAAAGCTATTTTTTTATGATTAAAAATAAGAAAGTTTTGATAAGTTGATATTACTGGATTTTTAAAAAAATATTTTATATTAATTATATAGAAATTTATTTTTTATTATAAAAAGAGTGCTACTATTTGCAGTATTACTTTTTATTCATGTACTCTAGTTAATTCATATATTCTATGTTTTTTTCTCATGCAACCCACAAATTACACCTAAAAAAATACTCACAAATTGCTAAATTTTTTTAGCAATTGATTATTGAAATTATTTGATTTTCTCAGCAAATAGCTATTTAAAGCTTTAAATTTGTTTAGTAATTAGTTGTTAAAATATTTCGTTTGTCCATCGAAAATTTGTTTCAACAAATGATTATTGAATTTATTTGATTTTTTTAACAAGTGATTGTTGATATTGTTTGATATTTTCAGCAAATGTCTCATGAAATTTTATGTAAAATTTTTTAGAGTATAGGTTATGTGTAGTAAATATAGTAGGCAAGGAGGTCATTTTGCATCAAGACAATATTTTTCTAAGATGGAAAAAATTTAAGCAGATTGTGGGAGAAAAAATAAGGCTGTTAATAACGGCACCCTAGAAAACTATATTAATAAGTTATTTTTGATAATAAATGAAACTAACATATAAAGTTAGTGAACTAAGGGCCCGATTGGATGGTGTTAAAATTTCAGGCGAATAAGTTTTAGATGGGGTATAAGATAAGGGGGGTATTATTTTTAGAGAGTTGGTCCACATTGATGTTATGTTTATGGAGGGAGATAACTTTTGACTTGGTTTGGATATTTTATAAATAAGAGGGGGTGAATGATGAAAAAAGTAGTCATATGACTTTTTTGCTCTTGTGGTATCCCAAAATTGGTTACCCATTAAATTAAATTGCAAAACCTACTCTATTTAATTATTTTTGGACAATTTGAAGTTATATTATTTATTTCATTGAAAATTTAATTTTTTATAAATTTATTTAAAGAACTTTTTTTTTAAATATGTACTTTTAAATGGTTGGTTATTATTCAATTTTTTAAATTATATTTATTTTGACTTGTTGGCCTATTTATTATTTTTTTTACTAGCATTATATTTATTTTGATTAAGTTAACAATACTATTAACGAGGGGTAAAAACGTTAAAAACAAAGGGTTTAAAAGGAGATAACTTTTAGTTAGGGTTGAGGTACCCAAAAATTATCCCCGAAGGGGGGAAATAGAGAGGCAGAAAACTAAGAGGGGGAAGAGGGGACAAATATTTGTCATCCAAACAATGGTAAAAGGTGGGATCCACGGGTATAATTTTTGAGGGAGGCTTTTCCTCCATCCAATCGGGCCCTAAGGGTGATTTTTTTATTTCAATGACGTTAAAATGAATAAAACAAATAAAAAAGCAAAGCCAAAAGAAGAAGTGGGTGATGGTTTTTTTATTTTTTTTAGTGGATATAATCGCAAATTTGTCATTTTTATTTTGTTAGATTTTAGTTATTTTTTTAATTATTTTTTTTAAATAAAAGAGAATCCAAGGAGAGAAAAGCACGGAAGTGTAGCATCGCTAGTTAGGACCGGAAGTGGAAACTTTTTGTCGGCTAGGACAGCTCACGCTCTGATACGACGCAGTATTGACCTCCTGTTATAACGAACGGCCTAATCTCCGCCGCTTCGGCGTTTCAAATTTGTCCAATCAATAATACAACGTTGTACTGTATCCGAGCTGTAAACCCCGCGTTCGGACAGCCCTTTTTCGTAATTAAGTGCAACGAAGAGGGCATTCCGGGAATTCGATTCTTTTCATCGTTTTCTTAATTCACAAGTGGTGAAATAAATTTTATTTATTTGACCACCGAAGCCCGAACGAGTTGGGAGGGAAGAAGTAGAAAAGAAGAAGAAACCCAAAGCAAAGAACACCGCAGAGACAGAGGGGCATTTGCTTTGCAGAGCGAAAGGGGTTTCAAACTTCAATCTTTCTTCCCACCGATTTTTCCATATTTGGGTGAAAAATCGGACTGTTGAAGGGTCTATAAGCTTATTGAAGGGTTGGTCAAAGATAGTCTTACTGCTTTGGTGTTTTTGTTTCTTGAAAACGTTTTTCCAAAAAAAAAAAAAAAATCAAGAAGTTGTGCTGAAGACTGAACAGAGATCGTACATTGATCTTGAACGGATGATTGGAGGATTTTGGGCCAAGAGAAGGAGTCGTGGGTTTGGATTGGCAAAGTAGTGTTTGTTCTTCGATCTGTGGTGGTGGGAATCGGAAATAGAAGTTTCCGATCTGGTTAAAGTTATTCGAAATGGTATTGTTCTTTTTGGTGGTGGTTCTTTGTTTCGAATCTTGATGGCCTTTTAAAAAAAAAAAAAAAAAAATTCTGATAACTGATTTAACTCATTTGTTTTGTTTTTGCGATAATCTGATCTGTTCTGAATTTGATTTGACATGGATTTGCTGTTTGTTGTTTGTCTGTTCTGAACTTAGATGAGATTGCCTCTTCTGTTTCGTTGAATGCCCCATTTTTGATGCACCATGTTGTTGAGTAACTTCGATAGAGAATTCAACTGGACTAGATAATTAATTCAAACAATAGCTTTCTGCTGATCAAGACTTGAAACTGTAGACTTGAATTTGGTGATTAGTTTAGATGAATGTACATTGCTTTTCGTGGCAAGTGCAGCTTCTTGTGGTTTGCAAAAATGATCTTCAAAGGATTGATTGTGATGGCTATTTCAAACACTCAGATGTTAATTATCTTAATTTATGACAAATGAGCAGCTAGAGCTAATGTGAGTAGATTGGGAATATTGTTGGACATTTTTATGCCTTTTTTCCTTCCATCACAGTGCCACATTCACTATCTATCTTCTTATTTGCTATCCCTTTCCCTTTCTCCATTCTGGTACTGAATAGCGGTGCCTTATTTGGTTTCCATGAGTTATTGAAGAAAATAATTAGTTTTCCGTTTCCAGGTTATGCTCGTTAAGCTATAGGAAATAGACCACTAGCCATAGTTATTGTTTGCTGCTTAAGTCTATTCAATTTGCTATCTGTTATGTGCTCCCTTCTGCTTTTTTGTTTTACTTCTTCAAAACTTTGTATTTGCTGAATGCATTTTAGTTTTTCATTTTTGTTTTCTTTTCTATCCACGCAACTAAAAATATCTAGGGGTGTCGCTATGAAACTTGTTGAATAGTTTGATATACAGTGTTTGGCCCATTTCATAACAGTTTAAGCTGATTAGAGCTATGGTTCTAGGGGTCTTGGTTTCAAATCTTGTTATGTTATTGCACACTCTAGTCGATTTGTGTTGGTGCACCTTGTTTGGTTTAATTCCTTTGTCTTTGCTCCACGTGCGAGCTAGGGGTCGCATGTGAGGAAGAGTGTTGAAATAACTTGATATATATTGTTATACTCAATTCCTAACGGATTAAGCTTTTAGGGCAATTTTTTGTAACTTAACAAAATTTATACCCTTGCTTATGTAATTCGTGTAGTAGATATTGGAATAGTTCATGTTAGATCATATTACTTGGTTTGGGCAAGTTAAGTTTCAACAACATATTCACAATTCTCTGGGCATGAAGTTTGTAAGAACTTGTTATCCACATTGGTGCTAACTTCTGTAAAGAGTTGCAATTTTTGGGTTTCAACTTGATTCTTTTATATACAAGTTGCCTGTTTCAATTATAGGAATTGATGATACGGTACCTCAAAGTAGTCATTGTTTTTTATGGTGATATCTAGTTTTCTTCTTTGAATCTAATCTCTTCCTATTAGGATTGTCCTGGCTAAGTGTGCTCCATGCTTATCAATTTAGTTTTCTAAAGTCAGCACTGTATCTGAAATAAACATCATTTTCTGCACTATTTACTGGGTTATGGATGGTTTAAATACTGAGACACTTGGTTTTGTAGGCTGGCTTAGTCAGTCTAGGTGTTGGATCTCTTGTTTGGGTGGAAGATCCCTGCGAAGCTTGGCTAGAAGGGGAAGTTGTGGAGGTCAATGGTGAAGAAATTAAGGTTTTGTGTACTTCTGGGAAGACAGTGAGTGTTCTTCATCACCCTGAATATGGGTGTCTAATGTTTGATTTGCATGACTTTCTATTTCTTTTCCTCTCTCTATCTCAATACATATATATATTTTTTTGGTTGGGGGGAGGGAGGTGGTGGGGCTCAAATGCTGACCTGTAACTTTGTGTTCAATCTATTCTAGTTAACTTTTTGGTATCCATTTAATCAGATAGGTGGCAGTTCATCTTCTTTTGAAATTGGGTGGCATACCCTTGGTGCCTTTTAATATAACCTTTATTTATCCAAAAAAAAAAAATAAATAAAAATAAAAATAAAATAAAAAAAGTTTGATCCATTCTTTTGTAATGTAAAATTTTAAATTGCAGGTTTCTGTTAAGGCTTCCAATGCTTATGCCAACGATGCCGAAGCACCGCCGTGCGGAGTTGATGATATGACAAAGCTTGCTTATTTGCATGAACCAGGAGTTCTACATAATTTAAGATCTAGATATGATATTAATGAAATATATGTAAGTCTTTGACCTTTCTTATTCAACATTATCATTATCATTTATTCATAGATCAAGGCTAATTAACTTAATGTTGCTTCCAGACTTACACAGGGAGTATATTGATCGCTGTGAACCCTTTTAGAAAACTACCACATCTGTATGATAACCATATGATGGCACAATATAAAGGGGCAGCTTTTGGTGAACTGAGTCCACATCCTTTTGCAGTTGCAGATGCAGCATACAGGTACTTTGACGCATTCTGTGGTTTTATTATAAGTTGATCACTTGAATCTCTTTAATTCACCTTCTGACGGAGAAGACTGTCTTTGTGGATGAAGACAAATGATAAATGAGGGAATCAGCCAGTCAATATTGGTTAGTGGCGAAAGTGGTGCAGGTAAAACTGAAAGCACAAAATTGCTCATGCGGTATCTTGCTTACATGGGAGGAAGGGCGGCAGCCGAGGGAAGGACCGTTGAGCAGAAAGTCCTGGAGGTAACACTTCATTGTTGTTTCAGTGTGTATGCCAAATTGACTGGAGGAGGCAACAATGCTGACTTTGTTTTCACAACATTACTACTCTGTAAATCACTTACAAAATTATTTTTGTTCTTTTTTATCACTTTTGCAGTCGAATCCTGTTCTTGAAGCATTTGGTAATGCAAAGACCGTCAGAAATAACAACTCAAGGTGGGAAGGATTCTGCATTAAAAAAATTATTCATTGATTGCAAGCTTTGTCTGGTATTGTCTGTTAATGTTTCACGTTTCTGTCTTAATCTGCATCTTTTGACTACTGCAGTCGTTTTGGTAAGTTTGTGGAGATTCAATTTGATCAGCGGGGAAGGATTTCAGGAGCTGCAATCAGAACTTATTTGCTTGAAAGATCTCGTGTTTGTCAAGTGTCTGATCCTGAGAGAAATTATCATTGTTTCTACATGCTTTGTGGTGCACCACCAGAGGTTAGAGATCTCTGCTGGAGTCTTGTGCATTGAGTTGGCCCTTCTTTTTGTTTTTTTTTTTTTTGGGGGGGGGGGGGGGGGGCGCTAATACAAGGACTATGCATTCAAAGCACATTTCATTTGCTAAGTACAGTTGCATTTAGTTTCCTCTGATTTTGACTTTTTATTCTAGAGAAGCTACTTTTTGCTTGCAATTGGCTGAGAAGTAAATCTTGTAGGCATGTTCAATGTTAAGGAATCTCTGCTTCCTGCATTTCTTGGTTTTTGGATACAGATATCAGTTAGTCAATACATGGTTAATATAGTCTGTATGTGTTTTTTTTTGAAATGAAATGCGATATGCATATATAATTGAGATGATAATCTCTAATTTCTCATTCTTCTTCATCCTTTTTTTTTTTTAAAATAAATTGTTTCCTCTTCTTTGGTTTAAATAGCTGGGATTAGGGCTGAAATTTCAGGGCTGTTTAGTGAGATGAGAATTCAAGTTTTTAGAAGTGTTTTCATGTTGCCTTAGACAAATGAGAACGAATGATTTGTCTCTAACCTGTGGTGCTATAGGGGTGTAGATTCATAACAAATAGTTGGCAGCTGTAGTGAGGCATGCAGTCTTCAAAGTATCTTGGTGCTATTATATACTTGAAGAGCCTGTTTAGTGTCATTTTATAACTTTCTGATGATGAAGAGTTTGTTTGATTTTGTCATAGATATTATGGAAATTTATTTGTTGATATTGTGCTGCCTCTGTTGGGCACGTCAACACTAGATCAGAGTCCAGAAGTTGGCTTGACCTCTAGAATCTGGTTGCTCTCTAATTAATACATTTAGAGACCAAGAGGGTGCACATTGGTTCGTTGCTCACATTTTAGCTTTGTTTTTATGTCCTCCTTAGAATTGGCATAATTTGGCTGGGATATTTCTGGCCTTATGAGTAAAGTTAGTGGGTTTCCAATCTAGGGAAGTGCATTTTTAGTAAAAATATTTGTTATTATTTGAATATATGGAAAGAGAATTCTTTAAGTTTATGATGGAATTAGAAGCTCAGTTGAAGTTCTAGATAGATATTTTGTTTGTCTAGTCTTTTTTGGATTGTATTATTGGCCCGATGATCATGGATTGGATATTTCTTTGTGGATTTTGCTTTCTTCTCAGTCATGTCCTAAGCAGAATGGTCGTCGACACACTATGACATAGATGCACTGACTCAGGATTTTCAAAAAATGCAAGACACAATGACTCGGCGACAATATATTATTTTTTATGTTTTAGATATTTATACTCTATTAATACAATATAAATAATGCAATATGTCACTAACTAAATTTAAAAACTATGAAATAATGCAATATAGCACTAACTAAATTTAAAAACTATGAAATTTGTAGCTTAAAAGTCAACAACGAAATCTTATCATGATTACAATCCATTCAAGATGATAGCAGTCTATATTCCGTAACTTAAAATTCAACAAAGAAATCACATGATAATTACGCTTCATCAATGTTGTTAAAATCAGGATTTTACCAAAAATCAGTGGAGGGTCTGTAAAATTGGATCATAAAATTGTAAGATTTTACTTACAGCTTACCTTATGAAACCATAGTCTATATAACACAATATTCTAACATTTAGAGCTTTTAATTTGATATGATCATGTCATCTAAGTGGAAATACACTCCCCTTATGGCTAGTAATGTGGGTTTGAATGCCACATTCGTAGGTCAGCAAAAACAGATTTCCCAACAAAAAAACCTTTCTCAACAACAACAAATTTGACATAAAAATTTATGAGAATAATAAGAAGGCAAAGAGATCTTAAAAAGATGAAAAGAAAGAAAAAAATGAATAGGGCTGGCGAGGTGAATCCATAAAGCCTAGGGTGACTTGCCGGAGGGTTGCGCTGGCAGAAAATGGTTTTTTGGCATCCAATCTTCGCGCTGCAGCAAGTGTCGCACCGCAGATCATCGCACTTGGAGAACTTTTTCCTCGCACAAATGTTTGGTCTTTGCTTCTTCATCAAACAGATCTGCAGCGTGAGGGTTTTGAACTTTGCTTTTTGGTTTTGCCCCCTTAATTTGTTATAATTACAAAAAAACCTTTAACATTTGCAAAATCATAAAATCGTATGTAAAATTGCGATTTTATTGATTTTACCCCCTAAAATCGCTTTGTTACCTATTTTACCCCAAAAGATGATTTTGATGCGATTTAACAAGGTTTTGCACTGTAAATCGTAAAATCGTACAACTGTACGGTTAAAATCGGGATTTTAACAACACTGCATTTTATCGAAAATGATAACTAACGCACCATATACACAAAATCATTTCATGAATCTATAATGTCAACATATAGAGATTTGGAGAAAACTAGTAACAATTAGGAGCCTAAGCATTTATTTATTAAAGTAGAAATCTTGTACAAAATATATAAGGAAGAGCAAATTTTATTCAAAGTAGGAATGGGAATAAATTCCTATTTGTGCTACTCATATTTTGCCAGACGACATTGAACTTTTTAATTTATTAATCGCGTAGAGAAAATGAAAGAAACAAAAAATTGTTCCACTTGAGTGAAAAAAGCTTAGCACAAATCTAAATTTTGATCCTTTGTCTGTGCTACTTTTGTATTGTACAATGTGTAGGCCATTGGAGTTTGGCATTGGGTTGATTCATTCAAAATGTTTGCCTGTCCAGCATTTCATGTACTTTTGTCTTTTGTTTCTTGGAAAGTTCATTTCAGGAAAAATTTCACAATGGCTCTTGTAAAGTTTCTTATTTTTATTTTCCTATATCAAGAGGAAATTTGTTTTATTCTGTCAGGATATTAAAAGGTTCAAACTGGGAAACCCAAGAACATTTCATTACCTAAATCAATCGAATTGTTACGAGATAGATGGGTTTGATGAATGTAAAGAATACACTGCAACAAGGAGGGCAATGGATGTTGTTGGAATGAGTTCTGAGGAGCAGGTATAGTAGGTTTAAATGGAAAAATGTGAAATTTTTGTTTGACAAAACCATTGACTAAAATTTCTTGCTATTATCACTTGTGTTGTAGGACGGAATTTTCCGAGTTGTGGCTGCAATTCTACATTTAGGAAACGTTGAATTTACAAAGGGGAAGGAAATAGACTCGTCTATGCCCAAAGATGAAAAATCTTGGTTCCATCTAAGAACTGCGGCAGAGCTGTTCATGTAAATGATTATTTCATTCACGCATGCACACACCTGACAAGATACATTATCCTTACAACTCTATACTTGATATGAGCCCATGGGGAAGAAAATGCAAATTTACAAATGTAAGTCTTATTCAGGTGTGATCCGAAGGCTTTAGAGGATTCCCTTTGCAAACGTGTAATTGTAACTCGTGATGAAACCATTACAAAATGGCTTGATCCAGAAGCTGCAGCTGTCAGCAGGGATGCATTGGCTAAAGTTGTATACTCAAGGTTGTTTGACTGGTAAGCTTCACTGTCATGTTTGGAGAGCTGTTCATTCATGACTCTTTAACACAGCTGGAAGGCCTTGCTTACTCCATTTTGCTTAGTATGTTTAAAATAGTAAATGGCATAAATCATTTTTTTAAGTGTCTCTTGTGTAATATTCTTCTTGTTTCTGCAGGCTTGTGGATAAGATCAATAGTTCAATTGGTCAAGACGCGAACTCAAAGTATTTAATTGGAGTGCTGGATATTTATGGATTTGAGAGTTTCAAGACAAACAGGTGCTTAAGTGGTATGCCTTTGTTTTCATTGATGACTGAAACTGACATCTTGCAGCGAAATGCATAAAATTAGTTTTTTTATGTTGAAAGAGCAGTTTACTTCAAGATCAAGGGTCAGGGGAATCATGGACCAGTTATTTTTTTTTTGACATAGAAGCGTTAAAGAGGTTTTTGTTGTCTGTCCAAAAGAAACCACATATTTTGATGATTCGCCAATGAAATAATTGTTTCTTTGATGATTTTATGACATCAAAACATCTAGAATCACTTTATTTTAACATTGACCTGCCAGTGCCCTAGGTAGATATAATGTTAAAAGGCTTGAGGATTTAGTACCAAGTCAATCTCCTTTGCCCTCATGGTTGGAAGTTGTAGACAACTGGTTTGTGAAAGATTTTTCCTTTGGATAATTCCTAACCATTCAGACTGGTTTAAGTACATTAATACTGTACAGTGCCACTATAGACTCTATCATGATATTTTTCATTTGGGAGTGGGAAACAACAGCAGGAATACATACAGACCAACTATGTTATTCTATCAAATTATGTTAAAACATGTACTTCAGATACAAAAAATCTGGATAATGCTCCCCAGTTTTAAACTACTGCTCATAATACCCCAGTAGGCTCATGAATTGTCATAGAATGTTTGCGTTTTTTTCCCCCTAAATTAATTTCCTTCGTGTGTTAATGTTTTCGAGGGATTGGAGAAAGTTTGGATGCTGCTGTAGGCATCGCTATATGTATTTAGCAGTGACTACTCCTTTTTATTGTAGTTTTATCCTCATAAGTGCACAGGGGTAGTGTAGTAATAATTTGGTAAGAACCAAGTATCGTTCTTAGGGATTTTCATTGTATAAAGGAAAAGAAACAATGGGGTTTGAAAAAATTTTATATTTGAAGAAAGTATAAAATTCAGATTTTTATTGAAAAATAAATAGCATAAATAATAGAGGTTTAAACTAATAAGAAAAATACTAGCTTAGGCATTTGGAATTCCTTTTCATCCCTATGTTCGTATTATTTTATTCAGTAAATTATAGCTCAAATTGATATGCACCAAAGCAGCATTCATTTTTGAAGATTAATTCTTTGATGAACAATGGTTGAAAATCAAGATTTTAGAAATGACAAATCATGTGTATTTGTTCACAAGGCATCAAGAGCATTAGATGTATCGAGAAATTAAGTTTCAACCACAAGTAATCATCCAATACTACCAATCAAACAACTTTAAATAGAAATTATTCAACCAGGATGAGTAAATAGATATAAACAATGAAACCAAACTTTTTATTGAATAAAAAAAGTTCTAAAAATTCCTTCTTATGCCTAAGCTATTGAGAAATTTAGTTACAGCCCATAGTAGACATGGTACTAGGGCTTGAGATGGAGATGGTAGGACTAAGGTTAGCGATGGTCTGGCAACCGTAGTGATTGTTTGGGAAAATACTACCAACTACTAGCTTTTTAGCTTTTTTTAAAATGACCAAATTTACTTTTTTACATTTTAAATTTCTTTCAAACATTGAAGGGCAAAAATGTCAAATTAACAAAAAGTTAAAAAGCCAGCTACAAAAGAGCTAGTAGCCAGCTACAAAAAAGTTGGCTTTTTTCCCTTCCCAAACTCAGCCTTAAAAAGTTCAAAGCATCCTTTATTTTTAATTGCAAAATTAGGACATAAAAATGGCACAAAACCGCCTTAAAAGTGATTGGAAATTTGGCCCCAGCATGTACCGTTTGTGCGGACCAATTTTGCGTTCGAATGGTAATATACAATTCAGCCTTTTCCTTCTCGGCCAAATTATGTTTGAACAGCCCAAAAAATCTTGTTTGAAAATATCTTGACTGATTCGATTATCTGACTTGCAGGCAGTTTTGGCCGTCGAAATGGAAGACGGCTATTAGAGATAAAGTTGTAGATTTTTGAGTCGTCTTTCCAATGGCACAAGAATCACATTGGTTGGAGTAATGAGTCAAAAGTTATGGCTAAAATACTAAACATGTGTCAAGTTGGATTTTCTGAAAACTTCCGAAAATTATGGGATTAAATTGATGAGCCATACGATGAAATTATGGGAGAGAGTTATTGAGAGAAGACTAAGAAGGACAACAAACGTTTCAGAGAACCAATTTGGTTTCATGCCTGGAAGATCAACCATGGCCCCACCTAGTGGGAAAAGGCTTGGTTTGGTTTGGTTTGGTTCCGAAATGTACAACTTTGCTTAACATCCATTAATCTTTCACTCCATAACCATTTTAACCATTCTAAGAATATTTAATGAAGCCTTTATGTCCTCTAATATATTCATTCTTGATATCCCATCAAGCTCATTAGAAAGTGTTTTAAAAATGTTCCAATACTCCTTTTTTCATTCCTTCTGCTTTGGGTTTTATTTTTCCTCTATTCCCTTATGAATCTTTAAGCCTCCAAGCAATTTCCTTCACTTGGTTTGGTTCCCAATCATGCAAATTACTTGTTTTATTCTAAAAATGATATCAAAGACAACAAACAAGATCAAATGCAATTATGTATTCAAAACAATGATATAGTCTCTAAAACCGGTTGAATATGAATGAATTATGCTCAATAAATCACTATTTTGGAGACTAATCAAAATGCTACTTCTTCTGGTGATGGCCTAGCTTTGAGTTGTTATGGAGCTCCTAGTATAATATCATCAGTGATGGGCCAGATAGCACTACTTTTTTTTTTTTTTTGATGGAGATGGCACTACTTTTTGAATCCCAAGGGATGAGCTTTTATTGTTTCATGGAGTTCTGTCTGCAATAGAGCTTGTGCAGTAGCTGCTTTTTGGACAAATTTTCTAACGCTTTGTGTTCATTGATTTGTGCAGTTTTGAGCAATTTTGCATCAACTTGACAAATGAGAAGCTTCAGCAACACTTCAATCAGGTTTGTGTTGGAAGGCATCTGCATCTCTTCATTTTAACACTTCATTAAGCATGGCTAACGGGATATCTTTGTGATCCATAAATATCTTGCTGGACAGCACGTTTTCAAAATGGAGCAAGAAGAATATACAAAAGAAGAAATTAATTGGAGCTACATTGAGTTCATTGATAATCAAGATATTCTAGATCTCATTGAAAAGGTTTGTGGTGTCTACCTCCACTGAATTGTGCCCAGCATTTCTTAAATTTTTTCAGTCACGACTCTCTTCATATCCATTTGATACGGTTAGGCAAAAGCGTACCATTGCTTGCTCTTATCTTATGTAATAAATATTCTTTAACTTGATTGTCAATACATGCATCCAATGTGGAGTACTAGTACTCCGTGATCACAGAATGTGTTCTTCAGACCACATGAAGGCATTGATTGGTGCCTTCTTTTTACAGACAAGCATATAAAATTTGGAGTTCAAAAGCAGATTTTCTTTGATTTATTTTCCTCTTGTTCCATCGATTGTTTAATCTGCCTTTTTATGTCTCTTTTGATCTTCATTCTCTGTCATCTGCTATGTTCATTAGATAGGAGGGTATTAATGTTCAAATTTCAAACAATCGTATCCACTTCAAAATTTTCATTCACATGAATAGTTGCCTTAGCATTGTAGTGCAAGATGAGTGCAGCATGAGGTACTAAAGATATTTCTACTAAATTGCAACGCAAGAAGGAGATGAGTGAGATATTCTTTTAGCCTTTACTTGGGAGGAGGTGAATTGCTTTTTTTTTTTTTTTGGGGGGGGGGGGGGGTATGAGAGGGTGAAAAGATTTACCTTTTGTTGTGAGAAGGTGAAGGGAAGGGAAGGATGGTGACCAATTCACCTCTATTACCCAAGTTTTCTTTCACCCCTAATTTGAGGTGTAATGGGTGTAAAAGGGTTTTACATTGTGTTTTTTCTATCTTGTCCTTGCTATTTTCATTATTATTACAAATGTCCATCACAAATAACTGTATTTTAAAAGGTATAATAGTATTTATAATAGTATTTTTAACCATGTTGTTTACTTTACCCTCCATTTCCCTTCCTATATTTTCCAGATCAAAAAAAAAAAAAAAAAAAAAAGAAAAAGAAAAATTAACCTTCCATCCCTTCCCTTCTTTTCTCTTCCCCTCCCACTCTTTGAAACAAAAGGCTTAGTAAGATTAAGAAAAGCAAATAAGTGATCATGAAGTTTGCATATTAGTGATGAAAACGATTTCATGTAGCATTTGGTGCCAGTGAGACAAAGTTTATTATTGAGTAACCTCGAGTGTTATATGAAGGATTCTAAGCCGGCATCTAGAGGAAGTTTGAAGTTTGAAGCAAACATTTGATTGTTTAATGTACCTTTACGGAATTTATCTAGCAAATGATTTGAGGAGAACAAACTAATCCAATATTTATGAATCCTATTCCAATCCAAGAAATTTATTTGTGTTAAAGTTTATGGTGCGGAAAATTTAAAATTTTGATCCTTTTATAACTAGATAAGGGGGAAAAAATAGTGGTTGTTGGTTTATATGTTTGCATGGTACCCATTATCAATATGCACTCATGTATTAAACTGCTTCATATTCTCACGGAGGGTACATATGATTGCTAAAAGTAGAAGTATCAGAGGTATCATGGGTGTTCGGCATATCGTTAAGGACAAGAAACTTGATAGTGAAGGGTGAGAAAAAGAATCAAGAGATCAGAGAGGCATCATTGCTGAGGATAGAACAGACATGGACAGTGAAATCAGCAAGGTTAAGAGAGTATGCTTTTGATTTGAGACAAATTAGAGATGTCAAAATAATATTCTTTAACTATAGTTATTTACTTTTGAATTGATGAAGTAGACCAGATACGTAGAGCAAGAGAGGGACTGACACATTTATTTTGGACCTTCATTTTTTAAGTTCTATTCAAGTGGTGCAATGTTTTAGGATACTTTGTCTTCGTCTTTTTCTTTAGTGGCTTGTTGCTGGTAACTTCCTCTACAATTTGGTATTTATGTAGAAAAAAAACATATGGGTAGATGAGATCAACAGTTCTTTCTTTCATGTTTTGATTTTCTAATGTACTATTCTACTTTTGATGTTCAGAAACCTGGTGGCATAATAGCTCTTCTGGATGAGGCTTGGTAAGTGCTATACTGCTGTAAACATTGTCATATGTTTATTTCATGTAGAGTAATGACATGCAAACTAAGAGCACAAACATTTCAAGCAAGGACCTGTGTCCATGTTAGATTCGCCAGACACTACAACACTCTTTGGACACTCCTCTTAGTTGTCCAAACATGTTGTATCATTTTAATTTTAGAAATTCTAAAACTCAAAACTTTGGTATATACTGTATACATAGCTCTCTAAGATAGCTATTAGGGATTTTTGTTGACATTTCTTTGCCAATATGTATAATGAAAACAATTCTTACTATTATGATATAAATAACAATTAAATGTTGAAATAGTTTGATATACGGTGTTGGTCCCATTTTTTAACAGCTTAAGCTTTTGAGTCAATTGGTAACTTAATATGATACCGAAGCTCTAGTTCCATGAGGTTCTGAGTTCAAGTCTTGTTATCAATATTTGTTCCTTGTGTGTTCTTGTGCACTTTAGTCAATTTCTGTTGGTGCATGTTATTTGTTTTAGTTTGGTTCTCTGTTTCACGTGCGAGTTGGGGAGTGTTGTTGGTCCCACTTCCTATCTGCACAAGCTTTTGGGACAATGGTGACTTAACAATAAATATATCTGTAATATTAGAAAAAAATTAATATATGTTGCCTTGAAAATTTTCATGTGTATGTATAAAAATATATAATTATTTAATAATGTGTACTTACCATGCGGTGTTCCTTCTTTTTTAATTTTTTTTCATGGTGGTGTAACTGTGTTGTGTCTGACCCGTGTCCTATGTCCATAACCATGACGCTAACTTGTGAATAATTCATCTTGTTTGCAATTATTTTATGATTACACTGGGTTGTTCTCTTATTGTGATAGATGACTAGCTTTTTTCTCATCTTGTAGTATGTTCCCAAGATCAACACATGAAACCTTTGCCCAAAAGCTGTATCAGACATTTAAGAACCATAAGCGCTTCACTAAGCCAAAGTTGTCGCGTTCTGATTTCACTATTTGCCATTATGCTGGTGATGTAAGTTTCTATGTATATAATGGTTCATTGAGGTCTTGAATATTTCAAGGTTAAACCGCTTATCCCCCAAAAAAAAACAAAAAAAAGAAATCAAGATTAAACACATGGGCCAACAGTTTGATTTATCTTTTAGGTAACCTATCAAACTGAATTTTTCCTGGACAAAAACAAAGATTATGTTATTGCTGAACACCAAGCACTCCTTTCTGCTTCCGAATGCTCCTTTGTGTCGGGTTTGTTTCCACCTTCATCTGAGGAGTCCTCTAAACAAACAAAGTTCTCTTCAATAGGTTCACGGTTCAAGGTCTGTTCTCTCTCTCTCTCTCTCACAAACACACACACACACGCACGCACGCACACACACAGAGACGGACAATGGCTTGATTAACAAAGTTTTGTACTTGTTCCAGCAACAACTGCAAGCATTGCTTGAAACTCTGAGTTCAACTGAGCCTCATTATATACGCTGTGTGAAGCCCAACAATCTTCTTAAACCAGCTATTTTTGAGAATAAAAATGTTTTACAGCAGCTACGCTGTGGGGTGAGAAAATCTTACTTTTACATTTGTGTTGTGTTGGAATTTGGAAATGAAGCTGCTTGACCTTTTTACATCTATTTGTGTTGCATCTCTTTCCAGGGAGTCATGGAGGCAATTCGGATAAGTTGTGCTGGATATCCCACTAGAAAACCGTTTTATGAATTCGTAGATCGTTTTGGCATCCTTGCACCAGATGTTTTGGATGGGAGGTAGTTTGATTGTCTTTTATTACCTTCTAGTTTCTATATAGTTTTTATTTATATCATTTACTGCGTTAAGCTATATATGTTTAGATGAACTATTAAAGTTACTAATTTCTGTCTTGTATTAAATTTATGATAGTACGGATGAGGCCGCCGCTTGCAAGAGGCTCCTAGAGAAAGTGGGGATGCAAGGGTATCAGGTATTGATATTGCTCATTATTGTATGGGGAAAGCTGGTTCTGAAAATCGGTTCCAATTATAAATATGTCATGCTTAGAGAAATTTCTCCATAACAAATTTTACGAGTCTGGTGATTTACTCTATATATGTGATGGTATGAATGCGTTGCACAAATGTGGCAAAACTTTCAATTATTTTCTCTTCATAGTTAATCGGTCAAGTAATATAATGCACGGGGATGTCAAGAATCTTTGTCATATCCTTTTAACTTGCATGTATATATGCACACGCATTATGCTCTTGTCTACCTGAGAGTGCACAACGGCTTCTACCTGTCATATCTAGTTCATTGTTGATGCATCTTTTTCGTGGATGATGGAGATGTAAAAAAACATCAGCCATACTTACTGTGTATGATGATGTGATTGATGCTTGCTTGTGATGTTGACACTCACTGTATGAAAAGACATTCCAACTAGAGGAATGATTATGTGCAGTACATGAGCATGACACATTTCCTTTGTGTATTGCATACAAGTGAAATGTGCATGGCTTGTCTATCAAGGATGAATGCCATCAATAATGAAATGCTCATGTGTCATGAGCTGTGTGGCTGAAAGACTTGTTTGTGACTCTTTGCATTTAGGACGCAGGTCATGCATACATGGGAATGTTGGGCTTACTAGTACGGTGGAGACTTTTTGAGGTTTTCTATGAGTGAAATTTTCACAAATATGTGGAACTTTGCCTTTAGAGGTTTCATAATTAGGTGTATGTCTTTATTAGTCT
This sequence comes from Vitellaria paradoxa, assembly GCA_019916065.1. Lineage (NCBI taxonomy): Eukaryota > Viridiplantae > Streptophyta > Magnoliopsida > Ericales > Sapotaceae > Vitellaria > Vitellaria paradoxa. The sequence goes on along the minus strand of CM034243.1, from coordinate 10,996,140 downwards.
ATAGCAACTGATTGATTGATAATCAAAGATGTATATAGTTTTTGTCCCTCGGGCATTTTGAAGGTGGTTCGGAATGATATGATAAGGGGGTCTTGCACTCTTAACACTTGCGTTGTGTGATTTTCCCATGATTGGTTAACTTGGGGGCCAACTACTAGCACACCTATGGGTTGCGTCAAGAGTTCTTGTGGAGCCAAATATTGGCAGAGGGCTGACTTTGGGTATGCACGTAGGATCCATGTTTTCGATGTGTGCGGACTATGTCCTAGTTATGCTATATCAAATGCACACGCTTGGGACTGAATTGGCTATCAGTGTGCCACCAATAGGCATGTTATGTGGCTCGGGTGGATTCATGTAACTCGGGTGGAAGGATAAAGGATGTGTTGCCTTCTATCTTCGGCTATGCACCATGCTTAACTCGTTCGGTTGGATAAGGGTTGTTTTGGGATTGTCTCTACCAATGGGAATGCAAATCTTTTTAGTGGACTTGCATCGTGTATATCAAAGCTGAATGTGAATGCTAGGTCCTTGGATGCTTTGGGGGATGGTTCAGAACATGATGCTTTTGTCATGAGTTAGACTTGTGTTAGAGGTGCACACGGTTTGCTAGTTAAGCGGTAGGCACGAACATGTGATTTGTCCTATGTTCGGGTGAAGTAATATGCTTGAGCAAATGAAGATCATGCTTGTGTCGGGATGTAGGACATAGACCTCACATGAATGTACTTTGTTGTGCTAAGCTTGGATCCTTCCTTGGTGTTTTGAGTTGTCAAGACTACACGTGCCTCAAGAGCATTGAATTCCATTGTGTGTTCTCTGGACAAATGGAGGTGAGAAAACTGGATTTTATGCCCATGATACTTGTGGCTTGGTAAATTACTTGACTTGCTGAAGTTATCACACTGTTTTGGAATGTGATATTGGTCACTAATCCTCCCCCCCTACTCTTGGATTTTTATTAGTTTTGAAGTTTGACAACTGGGGCAATACATTCTCGATGCTTAGAGTTGCCTTTTCTGAGCTATGATGGTTAAAATTGTGCAACTATTTTGGTATTTATAAGACAATTTTATCACTTTTTTGGCTATAAATTCATATAAATCCAGAGAATGTTTTGTATTTTGATGTAAAAGATTAACAAATGGACAGGGGCACAGGAAGTGGGTGAGATACTTCTTTTTTGGCAATATTTTTCAGGTGCACTAGAGGGTATGGTCTGTTTAGGGGAGAGAAAAGGGGTTCAACCAGTTTTTGTACTCTAGTTTGCTATTTGATCTTGTTTTTGATTAATATAAATCAGATACTGGATTACTTATGAAAAATAAATAGATAAATCAGATACTGGATTGAAGTTTCATGTTATAGTTATTATTTAAGATACTCACAATGTCGAGGGACAGAAATACAGAGTACTGCGAGTTGCGAGCAAATTTCGATGTTTTTGCTCACTTGACCTTAGAGCGTTAGCAAGAGACAAATCTAATTGCTGCTATAACTATATTTTTGCTGGTGTAAATTGATAAATACTCACTTCTGTTTCTTGAATGGATTTTGGGAACCAATTTATAATCTCTCTCTATCCCCCCCCCCCCCCCCCCCCCCCCCCCCCCGGGCGGGCAGATTGGTAAGACAAAGGTGTTTCTAAGGGCTGGTCAAATGGCTGAACTGGATGCCCGTAGAATTGAGGTCTTAGGAAGATCAGCAAGCATCATTCAAAGGAAAATCCGTTCTTACATGGCACGCAAGAGTTTTGTCCTACTGCGTTTGTCTGCTATACGAATTCAGTCTGTGTGCAGAGGTATTGAACTGTGTTAGATATGTTTTTCAACTAGCTTATGTTCCTACATGAAGGGTTCTGAAACTGCATGTAACTCCTTAATTATTTTTCTTTCAACTAGCTTATATTTTTTCATTAAGGGTTTTGAAACTGCATGTAACTCCTTGGTTGTTTTCCTTGTGTCGCTTGTAGGAGAACTTTCTCGGCATGTTTATGAGAACATGAGGAGAGAAGCTTCTTGCTTGAAAATTCAGAGAGTTTACCGTATGCATCTTGCTAGGAAAGCTTACAATGCATTGTGCTCCTCTGCTGTTTCTATACAAGCTGGTATGCATGGTATGGTTGCACGTGATGAGCTTCGCTTCCGAAGGCATACAAAGGCAGCAATTATTATACAGGTAAACTTAAAGAGTAAGATAAAACACAATATTTAAATTCACAAAGTTTTGAAGCCACTTATTTTGTCATATTTCATGACAATGAGGATCCATTATTGTACAATTACTTTGCCAATACATATCCTTGTAGATCTGGGATGCCTTTCCATATTTGGGTAATGGGGCTATCCTTTGTTGAATGTTTTGCTACATGTATTTCCTTACTCCAGTGCCACTTTCGCAAATATTTGGCTCGCTTGCGTTATACAAAGCTGAAGAATGCTGCAATTACCACACAATGTGCATGGAGGGGAAGAACTGCTCGTAAAGAATTGCGGAAACTTAAGATGGTAACCTCTTCTTCTTACCCTTTGATTTGATTTTTATGTTCTTTTTGTTATCTTCCTTCACTTTCTTTTTCTCCTTGAAAATTTGTTTTGTGGTGCTTAATGAAGAGTACAGAGGTAATCTCTGTACTTCTATAACATGCTGTCAATTGAAGTATCACTATTTTTCAATATTGCATGATCAGGAAAAAAAAATATGAAATTTGTTGTCCTATTATTTTAAGTTAGCATCTAAAACTTAAATTTCATGCATTTGACCCAAGGCTAATTTCTTTTGCCTCCAAAGGTACTTTTGCATCAGAATTTTAGGACAAAGCAATCTTTGGTTTCCTTTCTGATTTACTTTAATGGATAAAAAGGACATGAAATTGTGGTGGACATGTTTGTTGATTGTATCAATTCCATTTCCTGTCCTTTTATATGGTTTCCTAAATTTCATGTATCTGTGTGATGTAATTGTAATTCTTTTTCTTGCCTCTACTTCAGAATAAGAAATTTATTTCATTTTTTTTTCTCTGTAAATACAGGCTGCAAGGGAAACTGGTGCTCTTCAAGCTGCCAAAAATAAACTTGAGAAGCAAGTTGAAGAACTAACATGGCGATTGCAGCTGGAGAAACGCATGAGGGTAAGCATATTACCATGTTCATTATAAGTCAGATTGGATGTTCTATTATACCATATGGAAGTATTCGACTGCTTCTTGTCAGTTTCTCTATGAACCACTGTTTTCCCATCTTATTTCCGCATACAATTTTGTTTTACAAGGAAACTAAGTTTTCTATGGTATTTGATTGTAACCTTCTTTTGGTATGCAACCTCAATTCTTGAGCTCATGATATGAACTAGAAGGTAGACTTCTCTTAGTGCTAAAACATCTTTGAATGGGGATGAGAACCCCAAAGAATAAAAATCAATAGATAGAAAATGGCTATAACTGATGACAGTGCTATAGATTTGAGGTTGTCGAAGTAGACTGTGAATAGAAACCTGATTTATTGCTTGGTGACTGCCCTCAACTCAACAAAGCCTTGGTCCCAAACTAGTTGGGGTTGATGGGTGACTACCCTCAACACAAAGGCTTATCAAGTATCATGATAAAAAGGAATTGATGCTTACAACTAGGTCTATAGCTTCTGGAGGAAAGATCATAAAGCGAAAAACATGATGCCCAAGGGAAGTTGAGTTAGATGGTGACAGAATATCCCAAGCTAACTTTTGTTTCCGATGTACCACTTGGGGAGCAGAATACTACCAAGTTAATTAGTTCCTTTCAGAATTGGTTCCATGAATGTCAGAGTGGACATTTTTGCTGGATGTACCAATCTATTATTATATGAGAGAGAATAGATGTTAGCCATTGCATATCAAGAAAGCAAATTGGTGGAGGAAGGGACTATCAAACTCTCTGTATTTTTCGCTGTGGGTGAGGTGGGTGGGTGTGTGTGAGAGAGAGACAGAGATTTTGATAGTCTCTCCCTGTGATTTCTGCTGTGCTCCTCACGTATGTTTTCCTTATTTGCAAATTCACATTTTATTTTTGTAGGCTGACATTGAAGAATCCAAAAACCAAGAAAATTCAAAGTTGCAATCTGCTTTGCAAGAGATGCAACTCCAATTCAAAGAAGCTAAAGAAATGCTTATGAAGGAACGGGAGGCTTCCAAAAAGGTGGAAGAGCAAATCCCTGTCATACAGGAGGTCCCAATCATTGACCATGCAATGGTGGATAAACTCACTGCTGAAAATGAGAAACTAAAGGTAAAGAGGGTAGGATGTAGGTTTTTTGGTTTTAATTCGGAAACTTAAGTTCTCACTTCTCAGATGTGGGCATCACAATTTTGTGCTTCTGTTTACCAATGCATTGCTTTCTCATAAATATTTGCAGGCCTTGGTTAGTTCTTTAGAAAAGAAAATTGATGAAACAGAACAAAAATATGAAGAGACAACCAAACTTAGTGAGGAGAGGTTGAAGCAGGCTTTGGAGGCAGAATCCAAGTTAATTCAGCTGAAGACCTCTATGCAAAGGTATGAAAGATAAGACTAGTGTAGAGTAAAGTAACTGTAGAAGATTACAACACTGGCCTGCAGTATGCTTGCTTTCTTATTTGCGAGTAGTTGTGCCCTTTCTTATTCTGGCCTTCAATAATTTACTGCATAATGATCTTAGTTTCATACATTTGCAGGCTTGAAGAAAAAATTTCTGATATGGAATCTGAGAATCAAATTCTTCAGCAAGCCTTAATAAATGCACCTGTTAAACGGGTGTCAGAATATCCATCAACTCCACCTGCCAAGGTAAATTTGTGTTATAGAAATTATTAATAACCCTGCCTATGGGCCTTCTGTCTTATACCTTCTTTTTTTTTTTTTTTTGCCTTTTTACCTTATGCAGAACTTGGAGAATGGTCACTTTGTGAATGAAGAAAATGTGGCCAATGTAATATATTCTTCCCAGTTGTTTATCTACATTTCCTGGGTTACACATTTTCTCTGTGCTTTTTGCTTCTGTGGTCATGGAATAAATTCATTTCTGTAGGAACCACAAAGTGTCACTCCTGCTAAGAAGTTTGGGACAGAATCTGATAGCAAGTTCAGAAGATCCATAATTGATCGTCAGCATGTATGTTCCAACATAGATTGATGTCTGCTTCATCTTTCATTTTTTTTTTAATTTATTTCTCTTATCTTTTTTATTTTTCTCCTTAAGATTATTTTGTTAACTAATTTAATACGTGGATACAGGAGAATGTTGATGCTCTTATCAACTGTGTTATGAAGGATGTTGGTTTCAGTCAAGGCAAGCCTGTTGCTGCGTATACCATTTACAAATGCCTTCTCCATTGGAAGTCTTTTGAGGCTGAAAGGACTAGCGTGTTTGATCGTCTCATTCAGATGATTGGTTCAGCTATTGAGGTAACTGGATCACATTTTTTTGGGTGATTAAGTAATCGTTTCATCCACCCTATGGTCATTTTTTTTAGAATTCAGTTTTGGATTCTTTTCTTCTTGTTTTGACCATCCTAACTACTTTACTTGGATTTCTCCCCATAAGCCCCCTTGAGTTTCTTAGAACTTTAGAAATTTACTTTACGTTAACTAAGAAAGCATGTTCCATCTTCCTTTGTTTTGTTGCCTTTTATATATTTCTAAAATTTCTAATCCTTTCGTGATTAATGGATTGTTTCTTTATTTTCTTATTTTTGTTTATTTGCAAGAATTCCAATATACATAGGCATTGAGGCTATGGTATTGTGGAGTTCTGATACATTGGCCATACATAGTTTTACCCCCTCCAACCCCCCCCCCCCCCACCCAAGGCTTTTCCTTTCAAAATAGTGTTATTTCTTCCCCCCAAAAAAGGTTGACTTAGTGTCCGGGACATGTCATTTTCATCATTGATTACCTTTCCACGCATTATATCATCAGGCATTGGATTTATAAGTGATGTGTCTCAGACTCTCGTGCAGGTAATTTTTTTCTTTTTGCTGATTTGCTGAACCACTAGTTTTTGCACCCTTTTCTGGAATGCTTGGTTATGTTTTATTGCTGAATCCCTATTTCTATTCATGTGTACTGAAAAAAAATTGTAACAACTTATGTTAATTGGAAGTACATTTGTCTTGTTTGGGTTGCTTTCTGTTTTCTGTTGTAACATGGCTTTAGGAATTTCAAATGCATGGCCTGTATTGTAGTTGCCATTGTATATTATATGTTACTTCTTGTATTGTAGTTGTCATTGTATATTATATGTTACTTACTGGGGTCAAAGACTTGGTAAACATGAAGCAGTGCTTAATTTCCATGGGGTTTCAAGGGACTTGTTTCCAAATATAATTTCTTCCTCATAACCTAGCTAGAGTTGTAAGTTAACATTGTGAGACATTTTCAAATATTGAAGCATAACAAAGCTTACCTTATTTCAGAATCAAGATAACAATGAGCATATGGCTTATTGGCTATCAAATACCTCCACATTGTTGTTTTTGCTCCAAAGAAGTTTAAAAGCTGCTGGTGCGCCTGGGGTAGCTCCACATCGAAAGCCACCATCTGCCACATCATTGTTTGGAAGGATGACTATGGTATTGGGATATTTCAACTTTTCCTGTTTCACAGTTTGATGTCAGATTGTCATGATGTTAAGGGTGACTCTGTTATTATATATATCTATTCTCGCTATGAAATAAGATTTCCTTTGTATTACTAGGGATTCCGATCGTCTCCTTCTTCTGCAAATCTTGCTGTACCCCCACTTGACAAAGTGCGCCAAGTTGAAGCGAAATACCCGGCTCTGCTTTTCAAGCAGCAGCTTACAGCATATGTGGAGAAAATCTATGGAATCATTAGAGATAACTTGAAAAAAGACTTGACAACATTGCTTTCGTTGTGTATTCAGGTATGTTGAAGTTCAATTTGCATATACAGCTGGTCCCACTCCCACCTCTTTCTCTTTTATGCCTCTCTTCCTCCTTTATAATTGTTTATATTCTCATGAAATTTGCATTTTTAGGAGGATGGCTTTTAGACAGCTTATAGTATTTGTGGAGTAGCGTTTTGTCCAACAAAATATTTGACTTTTTACAAGGAGACTATATATTCATGTAACATTGTATGCATATACGAGCACAGATAATGCTTCATAATTGGAAAATAAGTCTTAAAACTTTTATCAGTAAGTAGATGCTAATGATGCAAGGTGTAGATTAGAGGGACCAGAAAATATACCAGCATCTATACTTTTTAAGGCCCTTGCTGTTTCTAAAGAAAGGTGTCCTACTGTGCGGACAACTTAGGGCTAAAGAGTGTAGAAGATTGAAGGCATCTAGAAATAAAAGCCATCTTCTTGTGCCAGGTATTTGATTATTTGGATTAGTTTTTCTTTTGGGCCCTTTTCCTCTCTCTCTCTCCCCCCCCCCTTTTTGATGGGTAAGATTTGGGCCCTTTTCCATAGTTAGATTATGAAGAAGTTTAGTCATGTTTGGTTTTTCAAGTCTGTCTTCTGTCTTTTTTTGGGGGGGGGGGGGTGGGTGTGACAGTGTAGTGCTAGATGTATAATAGCTCTCTGTGTTTGAATTGAACTGAAAATAATGAATCTGGTGAGTTGCACTTGGTTTCATGAATCTGAACTTTCTGGAATACTAGCATAGTATCATGATTTTCTAGTTAATTCGTGCTTGTACTTACACCTTGTAATTTATAATATCTTTAGGCGCCAAGAACATCCAAGGGAAGTGTGCTAAGGTCTGGAAGATCCTTCGGTAAAGATTCTCCATCAAATCACTGGCAGAGCATTATTGAATGTCTCAACACTCTTCTCAGTACATTGAAAGAAAATTTTGTATGGACCTTCGTGAACCTTATTTTTGTTTTTCCCACATAAACACATAAGAATGCTTATTGTTGTTGGGTTTTCAGGTGCCTCCAATTCTTGTTCAGAAGATCTACACTCAAACTTTCTCATATATTAATGTCCAACTTTTCAATAGGTAACTTGTTTTCTGTTTTGGTATTTTGTTGTCCTGCCATGCTGATAGCATTTGCTGATTTTGTGCAAATTTATTGAGTTGCAGTCTTCTTCTACGTCGTGAGTGTTGTACATTCAGCAATGGGGAATACGTGAAAGCTGGGTTGGCAGAGTTGGAGCTTTGGTGCTGCCAAGCAAAAGAAGAGGTAATTTCTTTCATCAGTGATTTCTTTCTGTTATGTAAGATTGTTGCCATATCAATTTAAAAGTATGCAACATTAAACATCCGTGATATATCTAAGTGACCCAAACTGCTTTTGGTATTTGAAATCTTCTTGGATTGCAGTATGCAGGCTCAGCATGGGATGAACTCAAGCACATAAGACAAGCTGTTGGGTTCTTGGTATGTAATCTCGTTGGAGTTGGTATTTGCATATTTCCCTGAATTTCTTTCGTAGTTCAAATTGCTCTTAATTTGCTTAGATAATATAGTTGGTCCATTTAATGCTGACAAGTTGTGCTGTGTTCTATGAAATTAATTTGTCGTGATATAACTTATCACTTCAGTATGGTATTTCTGCCACTGGAAGTTTTTGTACAAATTAAATGTATAGGTCAACGCAATTCAGTAAAAAAAAAAAAAAATTGAAATAAATGTATAATGAAAGCCTTGTTTATTGTGGATCTGGTCATTTACGTCTGTATGTTTAGCTTTGCTTTTCGCAAGTTACCCATTTATATGGAAGTGAGTCCATTCAGACATTAGGATAGTTTGGTTATTGAAAAAATTTAGGCTACTTACTCAAGGGGGAAGCACTTTTCCAGTACGATTGTTAGGTCATGAAATTGTTTGTCCAAATCATTCTTCTTGAATAGATATGAATTTATTTTGGAACTTTTGTGATTAAACCTTAGAAGCTGTTATGCATGTTTATTTCTGATCTCTTCACACGTCCCTCCTTATTCCAGAAAATGAACCTTGTGCTTGGAAGTTGGAAGTAATCTTGTTTTTCTAGATTTCTCACCAAAGAAGCACATGTACACGAGACACCAAAGCGGACACGGTAATTTTAAAGAAATTAGGACACGATATGGCAGGGACACATCAACAAATATATTTCATGCATGTATACAAGAAATTAATAGTTAAATATTTATTTTTTATATTACAGATGTGTTTATATTGTTATTCATATCACAGTAGTAAAAGATCATTTTTCCCCATTATACAGGCAAAGAATTGTGAACTTAAGTGTTAAAAGACATCTTAGAAAGTTATATATGTAAACAAATTGGAAGTTTTGAGTTTAATTTTACCTAAATAAAATAAAATAAGGTACGCTACCACATTGCGCATTCTTACTACTGATGAAGAAATATTAGTCACTATAGGAGCTTTTTTTTTTTTTTTTTTTCTCTCTCTCTTTTTTTTTTCTCCTGTGTCTCGCATAGTCACAATTGTTCTCCTAGTTATTTATTTTATTTTATTTTCAAAATGGATCTTGTATTGTATTAGGTTTTCTATTCTCCTATCGTTTTAAGGCTAGCTCTGGACTATGATCTTACTTCATGCATCTCTTGTGCCACAGGTTATTCATCAGAAGTATAGAATCTCCTACGATGAAATTACCAACGATCTTTGCCCTGTAAGTTTCTCACTTCCCCCCCTCTGATGATATGAGAAAACACAGAGACATTAAAAGAGAAAAAATGTCCTAGGATTTAACTTAACAGATAACAGAAGGGATGGCATATGGTTTATTAGAAATCCCTCTCTGCAGACTGATTCTACATCGCACTATTTCCATGTGAACATAGTTCTTCTTCTAACTTGGAACTCTCTCTTTCATTAAATCTCGGTTTCTTCAGATTTTGAGCGTCCAGCAGCTGTACAGAATATGCACGTTGTACTGGGATGACAACTATAATACCCGAAGTGTATCTCCAGATGTAAGCTTTATTATGGAAAAAATCTTGTCTACCCGGGAGTGCTAAACATTGATATTCTTCTCATGCAAATATAGACACTCAACTCATCAAATTCGTTTATTATTTCCACACAGGTCATTTCCAGCATGAGGGTTCTAATGACGGAAGATTCTAACGATGCTGTCAGCAGTTCCTTCTTACTGGATGACAACTCCAGGTTAAAGTTGCTCCTCTCTTCATACAAGAGTTGCTTCATTCTTAATTTGTTGTTTTCCCATTTTTTGTAATTATTATTATTATTATTGTTATTATTTTTTTTGGGGGGGGGGGGACCTGGGGGAGTGTCTTTCATTCTGTTATATTGAGGAAAATGCATTATAGTAGAATCGCAAGCTGAGTTTGGAAAGAGAAAAACAGTTAGCTTTTTAGTAGTTACTAAAAAGGTTTTTTCTTTCTTTTTTTTTTTTTGGGTGTTTGGGAAGGGGAAAAAAGTTAGCTTTTTATGAGTTAGTTTTTTAGTTTTTGTTAATTTAACATTTTTGTTCTTCGTAGTTTAAAAGAAATTAAAAATATAAGAGGGTAAATATGGTCATTTTAGAAAAAAACTAAAAAGTTGAGTAGCTAAAAGTTAAGGTGTTTACATATGGAATGTAAAATGGCCAAAAATCGTTTTAAGTATTTTTAACCCAAAACAAAGAAAATTCTAAAACGCAGAAAATAGAAAATGTCAAAATAAATACATTTTTTATTTTCCGTGTTTTGAGATTTCTAAAACATAAAACACATAAAACAAAACATAGAAAATAAAAACGGAAAAAACAAAAAATGGAAATACAAACCAAATGCTACTTAAATAACTAGTTATGGTTGTCAAACACTGTCAAAATCTGACTAATCCTCTTCTCTGCACACAGCATTCCATTTTCAGTTGATGACCTCTCCAAGTCAGTGCAAGAGAAGGAATTTTCGGACGTCAAACCCGCAACCGAGCTTCTTGAGAATCCAGCCTTCCAATTTCTAGACGAATGAAAGCCTTGGGAATTCCAAGCACGCTCTCTCCCGCTCTGCCAAAGTAGGCAGTAAATTAGAATTTCACAAGCAGTACATTAATATTCTGTAAATCCAGTTTGTTTTGTTTTGTTTTTGTTTGTTTTTGTTTTTTATTTTTTTCGTTGTTTTCACTACATCCCTTGCCCAAGTTGAAAAATCAATCTTTTCTTTTTTTTTTTTTGGGAAGATTTGTAAAATGTCTATAGTAAAAAACTGGCGGGGGATTTGTTCTGCCGATGGGGGCAGCATTCTTTTTATAGGGGGCTCAGAAGAAAAGCATATCATTGTATTGATTATTTTGCCAGGGTTTTTTTTTTTTTTTTTTGGGGGGGGGGTTATTTTTCAACCGATTTTGCTCTGTAATGAATACAGTTCAACCTCAATTCTATGATAAGCATTTATTTGGTGATTGATTTCTGTAAACTTCTCTCAAATTTGTTGAATAGTTTGGAGTCTTTTTGTTGTGTGTGTATATGTATATATATTATCACAACCACCCCTATAATGGATGTGTTTGGAGTTGTATAAAATTGTTAAAAATTGTAAAAGTTAGTGTCTCGTATTTTGTGTAGTAAGTAAAGAATTTAAATTTTATAGTGTCGTAATTTGTATTTGTAAAAATTTGTATTTTTTTTTATAACTCTAAACGTTGCCAATATACTTACTTTTTTTGTCATCACAAATACCTCTCCATTGTCACCACCTCTAGCACCTCCCACCACCGCCATCACCTTCTGCTGTTACTGCTAAGTGGTCATTCTGTTATAGAATTATTTAATTTGATTGCTGAATTAGTAAATGTGGTCATGAGCCAATCCATTAAGAGTATAAATGAACCAAATCGAGTGAGTGAGTGAGTGAGTAATAGGGTATTTGAATTAGATTTGTTAAGTTTGTGAGTTTCAAGATATAGTTTAGATTTGATTTGTTAGTTTTTCTAGTCGAAACGAGTGGTCTTTTGATCAAATTGATATCAAATTGAGTTCTAATGATTTGATATTTTTACGTTAAATCGATCAAGTTATTGAGTGGAATTCTAATTGAATTTATTAGTATAACGAATTTAAAATTATAATTTAAATTTAATTCTTTGATGTTAACATCAAATTGAATAGAAGTGAAATAATTACGGACTTGAATTTGAATTCATTTTACTGCCCTATCACGAAGGGGCCCTTATTGGCCTATTAATACTGGGTTCCAGGGAGTTAAAAGTGCAAAAGGCACTGATGTGTACTAAAAAAAAAAAATCAATGATTTTGAGATGGTATTAATTTTCTTGTAAGGATTTAAGGTTCGGATTTAATTTGATTTTCTCAAATGATTTAATAATTCAAATGATTTGTTGGTCTTAATCTTCTAATGATTTAATGGTCTGTATCAAGACTGTTCATCTTTTACACTTCAGCCCCGTGGAACCCACTAATGCCAAGCATCTGATTAGCTCCTGACCATCCGATCGGTTTACTAAATTAATCCCGTCAACATGGATTGAAATGTTGACCAAGTCAGTCGTCAAATTGGGATCTCTCTGGTCTTGGGGACAATTAGGTTGGCACATGAGTTCACTCACCTGAGGTGTACAACCCATTATAAATTGGGCTGGACTTCGAAATAGGCTTTCATCAGTCGGACGTTAATTTTTATTTTATTTTATTTTATTTTTCCATTCTCTCAATTTTACACTAATCCTTGTCAATTTTAATTCTCACCAGTCTACAAACTCTAATTTTAATTCGTCTATTATTTTTGGTCATACATTAATGAAATAACGACCCCATACCATATTGTTTGACAATATATATATATATATATATATATATATATAAAATTAAAGAATCAATTGATAAGGATAATCGGTCTGGTGGGTTATTTATTTAGTCAACTATAAGGTTATCCTATCCTGTATATGTAGTTATTTTTGGTATTAAAAAAAAAAAAATAATCCATAATTATTGTTTGACTAATATTTTCACCCTAATAATCCTCCTTTGACCAAAATCCAAGCTCGAAAAGCACTCATTCCATGTGGTCTCATGTGTTCTTCTGCTCACTTCTCTCCATCTCTCTGCCACAATATTATTCTTTGGTCAAACTGATCAATTAAAGCATCTAGTTATTCCTGGCCTCGTGTTCTTCTAATATTTGTGTTTCTGAATCTGTGACCGCTAATTCATGTGTATGCATGTATATACATATATATAAATATGAATGTGTATTAATACTATATATGTTATGTGCATTAATACTCCATATATATATATATGTTTACAGTTATTATAGTTACTACTTAGTTAATTAAGACAATGTCAGAGATATGAAACTCCCTGTAGAACAACAATCAGCACATGGAAATTTAATGATGAAATAGCCTCGAGTCAACTAGTCATAGTAAAACCCAACATGCATGATCAACTTCAAAGATATATATATATACATATATGTTATTTATTATCGTAACTAATTTGATAAATACATTATATTGAAGAAACAGCCTGATTAAATACCCCATTAATTATGTACGTCAAGTGTATGTATATATGCATGTACAGAGATGTATTTATACACAATTTGAAGCAATAAAAGTTAATAAACGAATGTCTCACTTTTTCTGACCCTTGACTTGGATTGGTTTAGTCGAGCTTAGATATGCAACAAATTAGGTTTCAAAGTAGTAGGGTTAGGAGCTGGAACAGAAACTCTTGAGCTTGAAAGTACTTAAAAGAAGAGGAATTGTTTTAACATTATGTTTAATTTGATCTGACATTTCCTTTTCAAACGGTGGTGTCTGTGGCATGCAACAGACTTAGGGATGTAATCATATATTTGATAATGGGGGAATCAATTTTTATAAATTAATCTTAGTATTTTTCCCTCAACCTAAAAAATGTAATTTTAGAATCAAATAATTTATTTGAGAGTTATGAGTTTAACAAATCAAGTAAATATATAAATTTTATTCACACACCCGCTTAAAAATTATTCAATTAATCAGAGTAAATTGTTAATATCTCAATTTAAGAATAAATCTCTTATCTTATTTATTACTCAATTCAAGAATCAAGTCTCATTTATACATATTATTAATGCTCCAAAATAAAAAGGGTTAAGATAACTATTTTGAATATATATATATATATATATATATATAAATACAGTTATACTATGTGTATAAGCTTTTTTTTCAATACTTGGAGGTCATAGCCCTCTATTGTCATAGGGTAGACTCGTAAATGAACAAGCTTGTCCCATTATGTTTTAATCACTTCTTGATCCATATATTAGTTTGTTTTAAGAAAATAGGTTAATGAGTCAAAAAAGACAATAGTTTTGGGTTGCAGGTTACTCGTTAGTTTATTAATTTTTATTATTTTAATTATATTTTTAAATATTAAATATACATAATTTTAATTCAATTTTTTTGTTATATTATATATGTATATATTTTTAATTTTAGCGGGTTATTTGTTTAACCTATATTTGAAATTTATTACGAGTGAACATATATATATATATATATATATGTGTGTGTGTGTGTGTGTTCAAGCACATATATACATATATGCAAGTTTGCAACGGCTGAAATAAATTAACCGACAGTCCAAATCTGGGTTAAGCAACTAAGCATGATCAGTAAATAAAGTAGGCAACATGGTAACCGCCCAGGGCATGTGCCACGTGCAGCTAAACACTTTCGGAAAGACGTTTAAGCATGTAATAATAAGCAACTAATTAATTTAATTTCACTGGGTGAATTAAACATCAAGAGACATTTGTTTTTGATTGTCCAGCAAAATAGGAAACCTAGAATCATTTTAATGAACTAATGCGATTGTCTTAACTAATTAATAATTAGTTCAAATATATTCATGTGAGAGACGCAAGCAAATTGGTTTATAATAAACACAGGAAACTCTTCTAACTATACATATATATAGCCACATTTCATTAAGAGCAACTGTCATTTTTGTTTGGTTAAAAGGTATATATATTACCGAGCTTAAAATTTGTCCAAATTTAATTTGTTAAATTTTAATCAAATCGAGGTCAAGTAATTTCGTTATATTACATAGTTTATCGAGTCGAGGTTAAATACTTAAGTTATAAACTGTATTCAAATTTAGCATAATTTCAACAAATTAATTTAGAATAAAGTTTTTAATGAGCTGAACATGAATCAAACTTCAGTTATTTAGTTTGCTTTACCGCTCTATCACTTAATTACTTGTTATTGTTAAAATGTTAATTGCAATCTTATCTAAAAATTTAAGTTATAGGGAGTAATTTTATTATTTATAATATTTTCTTTCATTATATCTCGTCATATATAGTCGAACTGATTTTTTTTATTGACCAAATATTTGAAATTATTGATATTTTTGGGTGATGGTGAGTTCTAAAATTAATACTTTTAATTGCTTTGATATCATAATTAAAGAATTAGTTATTATCTCATTTAAAAATTTTTAAGAAAATAGACAACTTCATCATTTATATTGTTTTCTTTAACCTTAAACCACCATATCTTCCCCTCTCTCTCTCTCTATAAATATATGCACACAAACTATATATATATATATATATATAAATTACAATATAATATATACCACTTCTCAATAACAATCAATATATAAATTTGTGTGCTAAAACCATGGAATCGAAGGGGGCGGCACCTAGATTAAAGTGAAAGCTCAATTGAAAATTCACCATGAAAATACGCACATAAAATAGTGCCACATGCTAGGGTTTAGTAGAATGAATAATGACTTCGAACTTCATTCAAAACCGTTTTACCGACCTCATCAGCAGTTGGGAATTGTTCCTCTCTCTCTCTCTCTATTTTTGAGCTAATTGGGAACTGTTCTAACATTAATGGAAAGAATGATATGAGGAGGGAATGAATTGTCGTCCACATTCAAAAGCTCAATATAATTTAATCACTTCGATCTCCTTCCATTAATGAGTTCCATTATCCAACTACCTAATTTATCAATCAGCATTATTTGTGAACTACCATGTTCTATGTCATGTGATTAATTCACAAAAGATACCATTAATTTGGTGGATTCTTAATATCATCAATATATATATTTATATATAAGTTTAACCCACATTTTGAGAAGGTCAATATTAATTTCAAAAGTTTATTTTCTGACAAGTAATTAGTATTTTCTTATTTGCTAGCTAAGGGGATGTGATGCTCACAATGCATTAATTGAAGTTTTTGAAGTGATGGTTAATTATTTTTAGTACTAATAATGTTTATGTGTGAGCTTATATATATATATATATATATATTAATATATATGTATTTATTTATAAAGTTACCTTCAAATACTTGAGTTTAATTAGTTTGTTGTTTCTTCGGATTATGTAAATTTTATTTTGTCCTCATTTTTCTGAGGCAATTCACATGTATATATATATATATAAAGGCAAATCTTCGGAGCAAATAATTTTTTATTTTATTATCAAATAAAATATCCAAGTGACTGGCAATAGATAACATGACAAGATTTTCCGAGACGAGGATCTCCTAAATCTTTCTCAGGGCTTTTGTCTAGATTTGTTCAGATTTTTTTTGTTTTATGCATTAATTTTTGGCCCTTACTTATTCTTCAAAGGCTCTCTGATCATTTTTCATCCTGCCATGTGATTTATCTTTTACTAAGCAAACAATAGGAGATTAAGCTCTCTCTCTCTCTCTCAACAATATTAAGCATTAATATAAGAGCTTAATTGCTACTTATAACATTCAATGGTTACAGAATTCAATGTGAAAAATTCTATACATAAAAATTCTTAATATTAATATTAGTTTGGAGATATATATAGTTGTGATGAAGGGAGGGAATGGAGTCATTCCCCCTTTAAGTTGTTTGATAATTGAGTGGCTGTGATTATATATTAATTTATGTCTTTATTAGAATTTGATACAAATATAATTTCTATAATTAAGTATTATTCATAGTTGTGGGTGCAATGAGTGCTGGCATAATTTATGCAGAGGAGAGAAAAAGACTAGAAAACAAATTAATTAAATAGAACATCTGGCAATCTCATAGGGCCATCTTTTAATCATATCATGAACTGAACCTAGCTCTCTACATTTGATAATATATATATATATATATATATTGTTGTGCAGCTTCATTTTTAGGATTTTATTCTTTTATTTATGTTTGACTAGTAAGTGCGTAGACCATTGTTATGGAGTCAACCAGGAAGAGGCCAGGCAAAAGGAGAGGGGGTTGCACATCTATCAACTCGATTTGATTTAAATAATTTTAATTTATAAAATTTGAATTGAGAAATAGTTCTTATTTTCCATTTTTTTAATATATAATGTATGTTTTGGATAATTTAAATCAAACTAATTAAATGTCTGACCCCGAGCTTATATGATATGATCAATCAATAATAATAATACCCAACACCTTACCTTTGTCATATATTTCATACATCACACTAGATAAATATCATATTTATGGAGTACGATTCACTTTCAAAATGTCTTAATGGCAAAATGATAAATATGCAAAATTCAGAGTTATAAAATTGAATAAGTCAAATAAAAGATTCGGATAATTTAATTTATTAGTTTATGAAAAAAATTCAATTCAAAATTCACTCATTTTGGTTTTAATGTATTTATATCATGCTAAATATATTAATATATAATTTTAAAAATATGTATAAACACACATATAATTTAATTATTTTAATTGATTCGATTTTATTTTATTTTATTTTTTTTAGTATTGAATCAAAATTAAATAGTTTCAAAATTCAACCAACAGATCATTAACCAAATTTAAATGAAAAAGTTGACTATATAGCTTTTTTTATTGGAGACAACGTGCCAAGATACTATTGAAGGGTCTAAAGGGTTTCAATCTTTGGCCCCCTAGCAATATACATTATTATTGTTTCTTTTTTTTTTTCTTATATAAGTTCATGTTGAGCTCACTAAAAGCTAATATATATATATATATATATATACACGGTCTAATTAGCCAGTAAATTTACTCAGAAAATCCTACAGATAACATAAAAGGGTAATTAATGTCTTCCAACACACACAAAACTATATATATATATATATACAAATTAAGAAATTAAGTGTTTACTGAGCCTAGCTCAGTACCTTTTACTTTTATTATTTTGAAATTTTCACATGTTCTTCATAATTTTATTATTCTGATAATTAGGTAATGTTGTTTCATACTTCTTTTGAGGAGATTAATAATTATAGAGATTTAATTTTCCTCTACCCATGGAAAGAACAATAGAACTGATGATCTTTCTCTTCCTAACACCACCTATATGACGAAATAATAATATTAATTATAATTTTTCTATCCGAATTCTCCTTTAAAAAGTTATACCAAAACAATATAACAATAGTCGTTTTGTAGTAAGTATATTTTTGTAAACTGCTTGATCTGAATCTATTGGCCTACAAAAGAGTTAGATGGATCTTCTGCAAAAAATTTCTTTGACAAATCACTATTATTTGAGTGAAAAATATATTGTATAACACTAAGTCGAAGGATTGGTGAAGGTTGAATTAAAAGTAATAAGATTTTAATTCTGGTGAAATTTTATTCTTATGAAATCTTTCAACCAATTACTATCTTAAATTTTGAATTGAATTATAATGTCCAAAAACTATCCGTTATTAAGTGACTTAATATTTAAATTTTTAATCACAATATCTTTTTTTTTTTTTTTACCTTCTTTATATATATACCTCCAACTAGCATATTCATTGAAGCAGCCCCTTCTCAGCTCTTTCCTCGGCAGCATACTTATCCATGTACTACTTTATCTTATATATATATATATATATACACCAGTACTGTCAATCTAATCCCGGGTTAACTTTCTGCGCCAACTGAAGTTTCCAACTGGGCTTCCGCAAAAGTCTGTACTTGCAAGAAGCCAGTGATATCCTTATAATGATTTCATCTTTATTGAGCTTTTTTCCTCTGCACATGACCTAGCTAACTCATT
Organism: Vitellaria paradoxa; assembly: GCA_019916065.1. NCBI lineage: Eukaryota > Viridiplantae > Streptophyta > Magnoliopsida > Ericales > Sapotaceae > Vitellaria > Vitellaria paradoxa. The sequence goes on along the minus strand of CM034243.1, from coordinate 10,977,181 downwards.
ATTATAATATTAAATTTATAAGCAAAGCTTTTAATTTGCATTATTAATTTATTATGTAGTAAGTAGAAATGACCACCAAATTAAGACATTCTATCTCTATATATTCATACTGGAAAACCCGTGGTTTTATAAAACAAGAAAAAGGGGCAGAGAAGAGAGAGAGAGAAAAATAAACTAATGTCATTTGATTCTAAAAGTAGAGTGGGATTCCCCCAGTTGAGCTAGCTACCAAGCTGGCTGTGGAGCACACTTCATGCAAGGCTGGTGGGAGCTTGGGATGACAAAGAAACACATATCCCTATCATATCATGCATTTATAGATATATCACCCCCCTCTCTCTCTCTCTCTCTCTCTCTCCCCCTCTCTCTCTAATATCTCTTTGTAGTTTGTAGATGCTGCACTTGGAAGTTTGTATTTAAAGTTGGGTTGGGGTGGCCTGGTGGCCAGAGCATTAGTTGGAATGATCATGATACTACTATGTATGCTTATTCCAAAGCCTTTTAAATAGATATATATATATATATATGTATATATATATATAGTTGAACTTAGAAAAGCCAAACTGATAGCTCCAAATCTTTTCATGAAAAGGTGAGACTCCATGGAAACCAAGGCTTCATGCACATGCTCCCCTCTTCCCATGAGTTTTCACTCGGATTCCGCATTATATCTATGATCGCGCATTGGTTAGAGGCGAATCGAATTACCCCAAGTGGGGGCACACATCATTTTTCCTACTCAATTCTCTTCATGCAGTTAAAAAACAAAATGTGCTTTATAAGCCAACCCTATCCACAGCATCCAACTGTTCAAACCTTCAGCCTAATTAACTTAGGTGGGGCTTGGAGTTTTGAAAACATTAAAAATTAGCGTAAAAAATGATACATAGTAAAATTTAATTGAAAAAAATTAAAAATTAATTTTTTTTAAATTTTTTCAAAAAAATTTTAAAATTTCTAACATAGTTTTAATAAAAGTTCAAAATATGATTTTCTACCTAGTCAAATAAGGACACATGTCGAACTAAAGATTATAATATTTGTTGATACCGAAAATATTTTTATCATAATTTTTAATTAGAATAATATTTGCAACTGTCAATCTTATAATTATAAAATATATTAATAGGTTAAATATTTTGAAATTACATGTCAACAATCCTTCTACATCATCCTCGTTGGTGTTTCTAATCAACGTTTCTAATTGTATAACTGTTATGCGGAACTCGGATCACATTGACAACATAAGCATGCAAATAAAAATTTACAGAAAAAAAAAAGAAATTACATGCATGGTTCGGTAATGTGCTTATAACTACTACAATAATTTATACAGAAAATTTATAAAAATCACAATTTTAGAAAAAGCATGATAAAAATTTATAAGTTAAAGTTTTTATTTCAATTTAATTAAAAAATTAAAATTAAAAGTTACTTTTAATACTTTTTATCTCAATTTTGTTAAAATTATGATTGAAAAAAAGAGAGAAAAGATCAGTGTAAATTATCTTTAGAAAAATTTGAGATAAAATAGTGAAGAAAATCATATCTTAAAAAAAAGCGAGATAAAAGAATAGAGACAATATTATTATTTCTTTTTCTATATTTACTCAAACAATTTTTTATCACTTTATATGATTTAAATTATGTTTCATAAATTTTATTATAACATTTATTTATTAATTTTAATTAATTTAATACACTATAAAAAATACAATCATAGATTAATAAACAAACATTTTTCTAGACATTAAAACTAAATTTACTTAATCAAATTAATAAACAAAGATTAAAGGAAAATAAGAAAAAGTTTTAAGATAATTTTTAATTAAATATGATAAATATACATAAATTATTTATTAAATATTCATATGTTTTATATATTGGTTATGATATCAAATTATTGCAAAAAGTTGAAATAATTAAATGAAAGTAAATTTTTATTATTTTTCTTTATCAATTGATCAGGAAAAGTGCTACTTTTAGCTACTAATTAGTTGGCAAAATTGATAACAAATTATTGTAAAAAAACTTAAAAGAATTGTTTGCCAAAAGTGATAAAAATATATTTATACATATTAATATATAGAATATATATGTAAATGATAGTTTAGACTAATGGTCAACTATTAACTTCTAAAGGAATGGCACAATAGCAACAAAAAAAAAAAAAAAAAAAAAAAATCAAATATAAGTTTGCCACGATGACAAAGCTGCCACATGGTACCACGATAGCATGATAGCAAATTGCCACGTGAATTTTCATTATTTGTAAAATTTACCCATTTTACAGTATAATCATCTGTTTATATTTAACTACGGTTTCTCAAAGAAAGTGGGAACAAAACTATCTTTTACATGAAATTTTTTTTTATTTCGGTTTTTACTATGAAAGATTACACTTTTAGTGTGTGATTATTGTAAGTTTTTGATTACGTTGTAAACTGCATTTAAAAATAGGTGACTTATAATCTCACCTGAATCAATCGTCTTTTTGTGACCAAGATAAAAAGTAAACTTTATGTCTCAAAACTGTGAGGTTTATGTATTTTTGTAGTAGTGTATGCCTATGAGTACAATACACCCAAGTTTTTCACTTTAAATCTTCAATAATAGAGTAAGGGTTATAATAGTAAGAAAAACTTTTTGCACTTTATCCTTAGTTTTTCTTTTAATGCCAAAACTTAAAAAAGTCTAATCTAAATTTACTATATACGCACAATACGTCCTATATATATATATATATATATATACATATATAGGAATGAGAAAATGAGTTCAATTATGCTCAAACGCAGTCCTAAAAAAATTGAAATCGCACCACTTGGTGAGACGAGCTTTCCAATGAACTTTTGTAAACCGAACACTATCTTTAAATTTTTCAGTGAAACTATCAACCTTACCAGCATCATGTTACACTTCCGCATTTGCCGTTAAGTTACTTTGTAATTCAAGTTTTTTCCCTATCTCCCTTCTATACGCTCTTTTTCCATAATTAATTTTAATTCAATTGAATATTTCTCGTCATAGCAGAAAAAAGATAGGCGTTTATTTATTTAAAATTTATTTCATGTCAATAAAATCAAATTTTATAGACCAGTATATTATCTTAGCCAACCTCTTTACTTACACTAATCAATTAATTTTGAATTAAATATTTTAACAAATTTATACCTATGCCCAAATTTGCTAAACTTTTGGTGATTTTTACAATAGAAATCAATTAATTCTTGCCCTGCAGATTGAGTATCATTTTTAAGAGTATTGAAACACGTGCTTTTCTATGAATGAATATATATATATATATATATATATATATAAAGAATATTTATAAAGACCAAATAACCGGTTTTAATAGAGGGAAATAAAGGGTTTGAAGATAAATTATTAGTTACGTGACGTTTGAATTGAAGAGTTTGAACGAAGAGGAAAATGAAGTGAAAATTAGAAAGATGAGTATTTGATTAAATTATCCATGACCTTTTACCTTTTCCTTTGTTCTAAACCTCCAAAAATGAGAAGAAATTGAGGTGAAATATATTAATTTTAATAACAATTAATTAATAAACTTTAATAATGCCCTTTTAATAGACACTTCACTTCCGCTCCATTAAATTTTGTTGGGTATATATATTAGCAAAAAATTAGTATATATTTATTAGAGTCATTGATAATTTAGTCAAAATTTGATTTTCAAATTAAATTGATCAAATTTATAAAGTTTGATCTAATTATTTATCTAATAAAAGTCGATTTGATTACCTTTTTGATCAAAGTAGTGGTTATCAATTTTGGCCATAATTGTAGAATTCCAAAGCAAAAAAGCCGAAACAATCAAATTTAATTCACTTAGTATTAGATATATATTATGTAACTGTAATATGTACACGTGTGTTCATATAATATAAAATATTAATAAATTCTTTTAAGTTATACTCTAGTAATATTAATATGGCACTTTATTTAAAAAAAAAATTAATTACCTACACTCTTTAAGTCCTAGTTCAAGACAATACAAAAATCATAGCTCCTACTAGATTAATAATTTTGGCTTTTATTGAAGCACAATACTTGGAAGATTAATCATTTGACTTTTTAATATTTGGGCCTATAAAATTGAACTAGTTATAACCAAATTGATATAATTCGATTTGATTGATGATCGGTGAGCGCATATTTCTTTGTCGATTTGGTTAATTGTAAAAGATTTATAATTTTTTCATTTTTCCTCTATTAAATTTTGTTGAATAAAAAAAATAATAAAAACTCCTTTTCTTCCCATTAACTGTAATAACTTGAATTTTTTTTCTTCTTAATTAATTTGCTTAAGTGTGGTGGTGATATTTATTATAGTAAAAATCTAAAAAATTGAGGAATTGAAAATTTTAAGAATGATAAAAATTAGTTGGAAATATTTCTGAATTTAATTTCACTTATGTGAGAGTTTAATGTAAAATTTCTAAACTTTTATCCAAACAATTCCTAACCCGATTACCTATTTGATTCAACCCAAGCCCATTAACCCATGGGTCAACCCTTCCTTCGACTCACCTTAACTCACTCTATCACTCACTGAGTTGACTCATGAATAGTAACTCTCTATCAATTCCTTGCAAACCTTATCTTCTTCTCCCGTAATTTCTCCAATTAATTGGTTAAATAGTAAAAAAGAAAGCAAGATTCCCAGATCATGCCACCCATTGTACATTTTCATCCATCCTCCAATACCTCTCCTAAATTATTTAGATAGATAGTGAAAAAGAAAGGCAAGATTCTTAGATCATGTCACATATTGTACATGCATGATCCTACTTTAGGGGCTTTGAAGCATGGGAAGTGAAGATTGTCTTCTCCACCGATACTCTCTTTACACTCCCACGACTTCTTATAAATTATTTATGTGCTTTCAAAGAAAAAAAAAAGAAGAAAAAAAATTATTATCAAGTGTTGGTTGGAGATTTAGTGTTACTTGGAGGAAGAAGAAAAGCTTGGAACTTTCCAATTTGGTTAGTATTCAAAGCTCAACTCCTTTTCCTTCTTAGACTTGGTCACCAATATCTTCATTGAGATAAGATGACGAACCTCCTAAAATGTGTTTGATACCTTCAATTTAAACTAGAATGAACATGTGTAGGATTAATTTGAAGTTAAAGTATTTTCTAAGTTTGAAGTATGAAACTTGATTGTGATAAAAATTTTAGTTAATAAAATTCATAACTTGTAATATTAAATTTATATTTACATGTTTGAGTTTGCATTTTTGGTTGGTTAATATTCATATGTACTTATAATGATGATATATGGACTCAAGAACACCAAATAGTGAATAGAATTGGTTGGAAAATAAAATAGAGCATGAAACTTGAAACTAGAGCAGAGCTGGACATTAAAATACAGAAAATGAGTACTGTTGTTCGAATAGAGTGTTGTCCAATTCAGCACAGCGAGCTGATAGCTCACTATTTTTAACTTTCAACATGATTTTGACCCCTAAAACGGTGGAATTAGGCTTTGGCTAAAACATAAAAGTTGTAACCATTTAAGTTTTCTTTCCGACCCAAGAAAGATTGCATCAATCTGATTTGTGAGTCAAAAGTTATGTCCAAAATACTGAACACGTGTAAAACTGTATTTTCCGAACAAGTTGAATTCAAGGCTATTTTTGAACCTTTAGACTTTAGAATTTAAAAGTTTAAAACATGAAATTTGTAGGTCTCGAAGTCTAGTTTCTATAAATATAAAGTTTATAGATATCGGAGTTCTGTTCTATTTTATATGAATTTTCTTTCAAGATACTATCTCTGCTTAGCCTTTTATTGATGCTTGTTTGGATTTTTTTATAAGAATTTTATGTCTATAGATTGATTTAAATGTCCAATTACCCTCTGTTAGTTATAGATATATTAATGATTTCTATTCATATATAATGTTGTTCATAAGGTCTAAGCTACTAAAGCACTTATACTGATTGATAAAATACTGAAGTAGACTATTAAGTTGATACTACTTAGTTATCTTCCAATTGATATGAAATTATTTTAAATTGGATATTATATATTATTTTGACACTTTAATATTTATGATAACTGACTTAGACAATCAGTTTCATTATGGATAGTTGGATGACTTATTCAAACTAAAATGATTAAGTAAAACCAAGTGTTTGATAAAATGCCTAATTGAAACAAGTGACTGGTCCTTCCCTCATTTGGTCTTCCTTAAATGAATTTGATTTATTTTAATTGATTTTTTTAGGTATCGTTTTGTCAACCTAACAAGTTGTATAGCTCTATTTTTATAATTAGGTGAATTTAATGAAACTTATTTAAATACCTTCCTAAACATTAGAATAATTATATGGACATTTGTGGATATCTTGAAGCTGGAACCTTATGATAAGGGTTTGGTTATAAATAAGATGATGATTAGAATTTATTCAAATTATTTTGAATAATGTTATTCTCCTACCAAATCAAAAGTTTAGAATGTATTAGCTTTGTAATCTCACCTTGGCTAATTGTTCAATTGATATATTATACTATCCAGTTAGAATAAAATAAAACTTATAAATTTTGCTAAAGTTAAATATAAACCCAAAGAGTTATTTATTATCTTCATATTTCATAAATAATAAAATAAAGAGAAAAAATATGCCAAAAAAAAAAAAAAAAAACGAGATAGAAGCTAATAAGGTTCAAACTCGGGACTTCAAGTCACGATTAGGGTCGACCTCTCGCTAAGCTACTAATCTTGACTTAATTAATATACCATTAGAAATAATTTTATTTCTATCAAAGGTAGTACGGTAAATTTGTCAAAACAATTAACTAAAATACTAATTCGAATTCTAAATTATTTCTAACTACTTGTTAATTTACATATAGTACCTACCTTGTGATAATAATATTGGTAACTATATTAAATATTTGATTTATTGAGAAATATTATTGAATAATGGAGTTAGATAAATTACTTAAAAATATACTGCATGTGACTGAATAATCTCACTTATGATTCATCGCTCGGGAACATTGCTGGATGTTATTAAAATTATCTTATTTCCATACAAGGTACTCTTAGGAATGTAAAATGGTGAGAAGAAATTAAGGCACTTGGTGCTAAAGTTATTTTTGGTAATGGGGTGATGGGTGAGTAGAAATAGCCTTTAGATAGAGATTGGAATATATGCATTTTATTTGGGAGATGCTTCCTTCTGACTTGGTCAGTCAAGTAGCCGGTCGCAACGACTAGGTTTTTGGTGGGTGACACCGTAGAAATGCATTGGATGCTAAGCCTATAAAATCACTGGTTCCCAAGGCTGGGGGTAGAAGAGGATAGGAGTATGATTATCCTAGGAGGATTTAGATTAAACCCTTTTATCAAATTTTACTATGACTGGCAACCTCTTTTACTTATGTATGAATGATGTGTTGAAATTATTTAGTTATGTTTAATTCTTTAGAGGAATATTTTATAAAAAGATGTAAATATATATATATATATATATATATATATATATATATATGAAACCTGTATCGCTATGAGGTTTGATCCTGAGACTTTAAAGATCTGAATCTAAGATCCCTACCACTGTGACACCGATTTCATTGTGGTACAAACAACAACATTAAACTATTTGACATGTAAGTAAAATAGTAGTTACAGTGACGGTCTCATCGAACTGTGGTAAGTATAATTTACATTATTTAGTTAGGATCTATTGAATTATTTGTTGTATGAACAGTATGCCACCTAATCACATTCACTGTATTAGGTCACCTAATACAGTGTAGTATTACAACCATCGCATATAGGCACCTAGGAGATTCTGATTACTGGGTTTTAGTAGCTCACTCTTTTTTGGGAATATTTTTTTAGGATATTAAGTGCAAAGATACTAAAGATGAGCTGGAAAAAGATTAATTTCTCTTAAATATTCCACTAAAAGAGTTATCTATTTTTTTTCTTGAGTAGCACTGGAAGACTTTGTTTATTATTGTGGTCTGTAATAATAATTGTTAGATGATTGTAATCATTAAGTTTAGACCTAATTTACTTTTATTTGGTATGTAATGTTAATCGCATGGTTGGGACGCTTAGATGACTCTATAATACTATTCTCTATCTTTAATTTGTACTTTGCGGTTGAATCCTATCAAATGATTCAGTCTAATGGCTTATAAATATTGGTTGGGATAAACTAGGGATTTTGAATACTTTAAATTTTTATTGCGAGTCAACCCCAGTTTAAAAAAAAAATTAAGGTGTGACAGTATGTTATTATCATCTTATTTTTATACCCAACAAATAATCCCAAGTCACCCTCAAACATTCAAGTTATAAAAATTTAGGGCATGACAGTAACTGTATAAAAAAAAAAAAAATCTTCCCTCGCTCGCACTTTCCTCCAATGCTCCCCTTTAATTGGTTTTCACTTCCCCTTCCAAACTTCCTATTAAATGATACAAAATTGGCCGCCGGAATAAACTGCCCTAGTTTTTCATAATATGACAACTGGAAAGCAATCATGAAAAGAAATGAAATATGGAAGAAAGTTAGGTGGACTGAAAATTGGTATACCCATTTTTTTTCCCTTATGCATAAGAAATAAATTTGACTTTAAATTATCATAATTAGGAGATGCACAAGTGCTCTCTCTAGTTGAATGGACAATCCCTGGCTATATCCATCGTTTTTATTTATTTAAAAATAAATAAATAAAAACAATATTATTTTTTATTTAGTCAATTAACCAACAGAAAATGAAAATGGTAGTAGAATTATTTTTTAATTAATCAATTTATTTGCCTTTGGAAGGAGAAAAAAGCAGTGACTTAAAGTTATTAAATAATATTGGATGTGGATGGTTGAATGTTAACTCTCGAACAATGCTGTTCGGGCCACTTTCCACTCAATTAAAGTTTAACAGCTCAAATACGTTCATATTTTTTTGAATTAAATAAATATAAATATATCTGAATCGTTAAATTTTAATTTAATGATGCAATCACCCATTAATTACTTTTTAATAATATTTGTAGGAATGTGGGATGACACGTGGCACCACCGACGCGTGAACCCAGCTTGGGTTGGCAAGAATGGGTCTAATGGGCCTTTCAAGTTGCAATCCCAGTGCCCTCAGTGGGGTAGTGGGCCGATCGACCTTAGATAACCCCAGCTAATCGGCTCCACGTGGCCGCCATTTACTCCTCCCAGTCAGCATCCATAAGCCACGTCAACACATCAATGAAAATTAAAAAAAATAAAAAATTATAAGCGTCTCATAAAACCCATTTATGGGCACACCAGAATCAGATGAGAATGATATGTCACTTTCACTGTTCCCAAACACACGAGGCTCTAGTGAAGAAATCCATTGCATGAGCTGCACTGAAAAATCTAAAGTTGAGATTTGATTGTTTTTAATCGAATGGTTCTAATTTAATTTAATTAAAATTATTTTCAAAATAAAAATAAAAGTTAAAAAAATCTAATTGGAACACAATTAATACAGAATATAAAAAGTCACGTATTATTAAAGTGAAAATAAATCTCAACCCTTCATTTCTCCACTGCAACCCCTGCAGTGAATTTCCTCACTGTAGCCCCCTGGAACCCCAAACACACACACACACTCTCTCTCTCTCTCTGACTACATCTAGCAATTTTCTCAAAAAATGTATAAATACCTTCCTTGTTATAGGAAGATATGGGCAAGGACGGCAAGAATGTCCAATAATTTTGCAACATATGGAATAGAATTTTGAATATTATGTCCTCAAATAAAACATTTCACATGCCACTGTTTTAAGAAGTTTTGAGAAACATATTATCACAATTAATAAGCTTCTAATTTTTTTAACAAATTACATTTGCCATTTACTTTCAATACTAACTGCATTTGAATTAAAGTGCTAAAAAACTATAAATTAAGTAGATGATATGTATATATATAATATAATCATGTGAATATATTTAAAAAAATAATATTAACATTTCAATTTTAATGTTTTACGCTCTAAAAATATCATTTCCTATAAGAAGAGATGGAGTACAGGATATTAAATTTGAAGTGCTAATATCATTTTCTTAATTTTTATCATAACAATACATTATAATGATATGGATAATATATATTTGTATTTAATATGAGGAAAGTTTATTTTTGTTTTTTGTTTTTATTTTTCATGGAAATTAAATATATGGGTGGCATGGAATTTTTATGTCTCCACTGCATTACACTAATATTTTATACACCGCAATAACTTCACAAAATTTTATAAATTCTAAAAGAGTATAAAAGAGACTAAGAAAATAATAATAAGGAGGAGGAGGAGGAGCTAACCTGCTTTAATTTTTAAAATATAATAACATTAGTGAGAGAAGCATTTATATAATAATAATAATAATTATTATTATTATTATTATTATTATTAATTAAATATGACATAAAATAATAAAAGCTAGGCTTATACACTTGGAGAATAAATTGAAAAACTGTGTGTGTATATTTAGTGTTTCATTTTTTTTATGGGCTACTCTATTCAGTCTGAGTTTCGATTTAAGAGTTGCAGTAGACAGACATATCACGTCGAGATGTTAGAATGTGTGTATAATATATAAGTCCCACCTATAAATCAAAATTTGACTTAATTTAATAGGTTGGATTACCTTAAAAAAAATACTTAAGAATAAGCCTTGAAAGGGTATTATTTTAATTAGCCCCTCCCAAGCCAACACCCCAATTTAAGCACCACCACTGCCCCTTCCACCAACACAAACTCCATCTGTCTTGTCATCTAAAAACTTCTTCACAATTCAAACTCTTTAATCTTTGCTCTTCCCGCAACTAGTAAATTTCCATCTCATCTCAAATCACCAAACTCTTTCTCTCTCTCTCATTCATACATTTCCTTTTTCAGCTAGATACCATAAATATATATACTTTCACTCCTTGTTAACTGCAAAGGAAAATGTTAAGTTTTTCCGGCAACAGCAACGAATTCTCATCTCGCCGTTGCGTGTGGGTCAACGGACCGGTCATCGTCGGAGCCGGCCCTTCGGGTCTGGCGGTTGGAGCTTGCCTGAGAGAAAAAGGGGTGCCGTTCGTGGTGCTCGAGAGAGCCGATTGCATAGCTTCTCTGTGGCAAAAGAGGACTTACGATCGCCTCAAACTTCACCTCCCAAAGCAATTCTGCCAGCTCCCAAAGCTCCCATTCCCCGAGCACTTCCCCGAATACCCGACAAAGAAGCAATTCGTCCAATACCTCGAGTCCTACGCAGAGCATTTCGACATCAACCCGCAGTTCAATGAATGCGTCGAATCGGCTAAGTACGACGAGGCTTGCCGGCTCTGGCGAGTCAAGACGACTAGTGTTTGTTCGACGGGTTCCGAGGTTGAGTACATTTGCCAGTGGCTGGTGGTGGCGACTGGCGAGAATGCGGAGTGCGTGGTGCCGGAGATTGAAGGGTTGGAGGAGTTTGGCGGCGAAGTGGTTCATGCTTGTGAGTACAAGTCCGGTGAGAAGTTCTCTGGGAAGGAAGTTCTTGTTGTGGGTTGTGGGAATTCTGGCATGGAAGTGTCTCTTGATCTCTGCAATTACAATGCCAAGCCGTCCATGGTGGTTCGAAGCTCCGTAAGTCTTCCAAACAGCCCTTTAGTTTGTTCCTTTGGTAAAATGAGTCACAGCCAACAGAATTTTTTAGAAAAAAAAAAAAAAAAAAAAAAAGAGAAAATAATCAGAATGGGCTTCAATATCTACTTTTTTTAAGTAAAATAAAATCACTCTGACTTGTGTTGTAATGTCAAAAGTTTTTAGTAGAATAGTCTACCTAAGGGTCCACCTTTTTGTAGGATAAATGCTTCAAATGGAAAGGGCATATTAGGACTGTGTTTGGTAAATTAAATTTTATTAAGAAATTGTTTGGAAGACAAACTTTTACAAAAATTTATAAGCTTTAATAAGCTTTTATTAATTTTATAAATTTTTATAATTTTTATCAACTATTTTTAATTTTTTGATAATTTTTCTAATAAAAATCGAATGAGATCAAATGATCATTATAATAGATTCTGACAGTTAAAAAATCTCACACAACATATAAAATTCGTCGGAACGAATTCTGTTAAAAATTTTGAATTTATGCTTCAAACCCCCCAGAAATAACCGATACATTATACTTTTATCATTATCTTTTTTGTCCTGCCCTGAAAAAAAAAAATTTCTACCATGGGCATAAACGCTCGGTTGACCCTAATGGGTTTGTCTCTCCTGTGCTTTTTCCGATGCACAGGTTCATGTATTGCCAAGAGAAATATTAGGGAAGTCGACATATGAGGTGGCCATGTTGCTGATGAAGTGGTTGCCTCTGTGGCTGGTGGATAAGATAATGCTGGTTCTGGCTTGGTTGATTCTGGGAAACGTGGAGAAGTACGGGCTGAAGAGGCCATCGGTGGGCCCACTGGAGCTGAAGAATTCTCAGGGGAAGACCCCTGTTCTGGACGTTGGTGCTCTGGAGAAGATCAGATCCGGAGACATTAAGGTGGTTCCTGGAATCAAGAGGTTCTCGCGCGGAATGGTTGAGCTCGTTAATGGCCAGGAGCTTGAGATTAATTCCGTTGTTCTCGCTACTGGGTATCGTAGCAATGTCCCTTACTGGCTGCAGGTGAGAAAATAAAAATAAATAAATAAATAAATGCTCTAATCCTCTGTTTGTTTTTAAGTAATTATTTGGAAGTTTTAATAAATAAAAATAACCTGACTAAAAATAACTAAAAAAATAAGAAATTAAATTTTAAAAAAGTCAAGAGGGGGGGAACAAAACGGACTCTAAAGCCCGTTTGGAAGAAAAAAAATACCAATTTTTAATGTCTTAAATATTTGATAAAACATCAAAGATTTCCAACAATCATACGTGACAGGGTACCAATTCATCAATTTTTGCTGAGTTGACGAGGAATATAATGATTTTTTTTGGTAAGTAATATAATGATTATTCCATTTTAATCCACCTCAAAAATTAAATAAATAAATGTTCTATTCCTCTGTTTATTTTTGGAAGAGAGAAACAATAAAAAAAGTACCAATTTTTAATGATTTAGGTATTTGGTAAAACATAATAGGTTTCTAACAATTTATATGACAAGTTACTAATCCATTAATTTTTGCTGAGTTGGTGAGGGATATAACGATTATTTCGTTTTAATTCAATTTAAAAATTAATTATCAAAATTTTATCAAACAAATAAAAAGTTGTCAAAAGTTACTAAAAATTTTTATTTGTTTTGCCAAACACACTAAGAGTTTTAGTTACCAACTTCCCCTCCAAAAAAAAAAAAACAAAACAAAAGTAGACTGAAAATTGAACGTCCAAACAGGGCCTAAACAAAGATACCCAGTTCGTGTTTGGCAGTTTGATCATTATATGAAAGAAAGTGCTTTAAAATTGGATGCTACTCTTGTGCGATAATTTTCCTCTGATTTTTTTTTTTTTTTGTGGGGTTTCCAAACTGTTTTTTGTTTGGTTATGATGATACAGGAAAGTGAATTCTTCTCCAACAATGGATTTCCCAAAGCACCATTCCCAAATGGGTGGAAAGGAAATGCTGGTCTTTATGCTGCTGGGTTCACAAGGAAGGGGCTGTCTGGAGCCGCCTCAGATGCAGTGAAAATAGCACAAGACATTGGGAAGGCCTACAAAGAAGATTTGAAGCAGAAAAAGCAGAGAGTTCCTACCCACAGACGTTGCATTTCACAGTTCTGATCACTCAACATATAATAAGTTTCTGATGACTAGCATGCAACGAATGAGCAGCCACTAATTTCCCTTTTTCTTTGTACCTGTTTTGTTACATATAGTGGTACAAGACGAAGACTGTGACATGCTAGGTGTAAATATTACAAAAGAGAAAGAAAGAAAGAAACTGCAAGTAGCACAGAGGCCAGCCCTCTCCGCAATTTTAAAGGGGGATGATGAGGCTGCTGCTTTTTTTCCTTTTCTTGAAAAGTCTGTTGCATATATAGCTTGTACAATCACTATTCGCTAATCAATTATATTGAGAATGATCTCTCTCTCTTTCTCTCTCTCTCTCTCTCTCTTCCTCCTGAGTGAAAATTTCTAGGTGAATAAAAATTATCATATTTAATTGATTTTTGATCAAACAACCATATTGTTCACCTTCTTCCATTTGTAGAATACAAAATTTTCGAGTCCTATGTATTATTTGAAAACGTATGTCACAAAGGCTGAATACTTAAAAAAAAAAAAGATGAATTAATGTAGTTATTCACACCAATTAAATATTTTTTTACAAACTAATAATTTATCTTTCAATTTAAATTTTTATCTCATTCTTAAATGTATTGATATGTGTATCATTCCTTGAAATTGAAATTGTTTCGTCATCACTTCTTATTCTTAATTATTTCATTTTTGTTGCCAGAATTCTCGTTGGCAACCAAACAAGACATACTTTCGTTGGAATTTTAAGTCTTTTGCGTCACAAATTTGTGCAGCTTACTCACTATTAATGTACATTGTTTTTTTTTTTTTTTTAACATGTCAATTTGCTATCTTAAAGTAAACTAAGTTAGTAGTGAGATATTAATAAAATAGTTGTCATGCCCCTAATTTTATAATTTGGGACAGATAGTATAAAAATATGAGAATATAAAAACTAAAATAATTCATTTTAAACCTAAGTCAAAATTAGGTCAAATTATTATTTCATCTAAACATTTACAAAATCAATCTTAATTCTTATATAAGTAATAATAAACTACATCATAAATAACTAATTGTTAAATCTCGGCAATAGAAACCAAGAATTGTACAACCTAGCACTTAGATATAATAATGTTACAAATCTCATAACACATAAATCAAGTCAGGGACTTACACTTTCACACCAACACAGATACTATTATCCAAGTATAACTAACGAATGAGAGAATATTCCAAATCAACCATGATAAATAGCACTCAATTAAAGAATTCGTCGTTATCGCCATAGTTAGTATAGAGTACTCTGCTAACTGTAACCTCTACGATCCACAAGCCATATAGGCTCTTGACACATGTCCAGGCATAACACCTTGGCACCTCGTGGAATACAATCATCCCTAAAGATCTTGGTCAAAGCTTGCTTAGGACATGTCATTTTCCTCTTTTCCCACCAACTAGGTCCCAAGCTTGAGATTTAATCATTATAAATATCTCCATTTTGTCTCTCATTCATATCAAGTAATCCACCTATCAAACAACATTCAAGAACATTCAAGTCTTCTCTATTGGGTGCCTTATTCTTCTTCTAGTCTTCTTAGGTAGCTCATCAAGCTATGTTAGGAAAAGTTCTCCTACTTGCTAGATAGAGGCTCTCTCAAAAGCATACTAGGCTGGTCAAGTGGATCCGTTCACTTATGTCTTACCCATACATAATATTGCACTTGGGGAAGAGTTGACACTTATTGCCTATGTTTTCCAAGAAGGGCAATGTAGTTTCCATTGTGGATGGAACCCAAGACTCTCGAGAGCCTCTAGCTCGCTTGAAAATGAAGTGACATCATATGAACCCAACCAAACACTCCATCATGTGGGAGACCAATTCAAACCTCTCAACAATGGGTTCATTGCATTCATGCAGAGCCACTAACACATGGTGGAGGTCATCTTATCTCTCCAACAAGATCAAACACCCTTATGCAAATCTCATCATTCCACTCCATCCCCCTTTCATTGCTCAAAGAGTCTCATAGATCAAACATAATATGCATCAAAAGAATGCCTCTCAACTTTAAAACACATTCAGAGGTTCACAATTTGAAGAATTTCTCAAAGTGGTATATGGTGGTGAGGATCTTCTGGGAGCAGCTACTTATGTGATGAGAGTCACCTCCATTCCCCAAAAGAAGTAGAACTTAACACTAGATCATCTGTACTTTATGGCTCAAAGGATTCAAGTTCATAAGATTGGTCATTTTATATTTTCTCTACCTTCAAATATAATGAACAAACCTTAAAGAAGCATATCTTTGCACCAAAGGATTTGTACTATGCACCCCCAACTACCTATGTTTCACAAAGTTTGTCTCCTCAAATCTCTCCACTTTCAAATGTAATGAGCAGATCCTAAGAAACACAAATTTGTATCATAGGATTTGTACTCTACAACTTAAAGAATTTGTGCTTGACAAGATCTGTCTCATCATATTTTTTTCATCTTTAAATACAGTTGGCAAATCTTATATATAGAAGCACAACTTCACATAAGAGGATCTGTGCTTCATGAATTTATGTCCCCATATCCTCTATCTTTAAATGAAATGGGCAATCCTAGGGAAACATGACTCCACATTGGAGGATTTATAAAGTTATGAGAATATGTGCTTCACATGTTTGTTTTATTGGATTCTCTCTATCTCCAAGTGTAGTAGACAAATTTTCACCCATAAATACTTCGTAAAATTAAAAATAAAATGTTTAAGAGTATAAAAAACAATTAAAAAAATTATTTTTTACTGAAGTAACTTCCAATGATTTTTCATTTTTTATTCATTTTTATCCTTAGTTTTCTAAAAATGCGAGTAACATCTAAAAACTCTCGGAGTTTAAGAAAATTGAATATTTGACTAAAAATTAAAAAAAAATTAATTGGGGAAGCTACTTTGAAAATCCATTGAAAATGTGTGTCTAAATAGGTTCTGAAATTAAAATACCATAAAAATAAAAAATTAAATGGCAATAGTGAAAAAAAAAAAAGAAGTTAAAGGGCCCAAAAAGTTCAAAGCCCATAACCAGTAAAATGGCCCAAAAAGTGAAAAAGGCAAATCAATTGGTGATGGGAAGGGAAAGAAGGCTGTAGCAGAGAACATAGAGAGAGATACAGGTTTTCCGTCAATGGCAGGCACGTCTCTTCTTCCGACGCGGTGTTTCTGCACTATTTCCTTCAACAGTTGCCCTTCGCTTCATTGCACTCGCTCAGTCTCTCCTATTCTCTCCAATCATTCCTTTATTTCGAGCCAAAACCCCAACGGTCATATTTCCGGATTGTTCCAAAGAAGTCCAAGATTCGCGGTCCATGGACCGACAAAAGCGGGAACCTTCGGGGTTCACGCCATGGCGGCGTCTTTTGGGTCTCGATTGGAGGAGAGCGTGAAGAAGACAATCAGTGAAAGCCCAGTGGTTGTCTACTCCAAAACATGGTGTTCGTGAGTTCCCATTTTGTTCGCCCTTTGTTCTTGTGTAATTTTTGGTTAATGACATGATAATTATAGTTAATTTTGTCCAACTACTTGAAAATTATTTTGTTTTTACTTGGAAAAACTTTGATATAAGCCTTTTGAATCTGCGGTGAAGGTATTCTTCTGAGGTGAAATCATTGTTCAAACGGCTCGGTGTGCAGCCACTCGTTATTGAATTGGACCAACTGGGTTCGTTTTCTCCATTTCATCAGATAATTTTTATATTTCATACTAATTATCAGTGTTATATTTCAAATTATGTTCAAAAGTGTTATCTATCATTGTTGGTATTTTGTTACTTGTAGTCATCTTTAGTTCAATGACATTTTTTCATTACACAAAATACGTTAGACTGTTCCAAAAGTAAATAAGGAAAGGCCTTCCAGTGCTATGCGGGGTCTGGTTGGGTCAATGGAAAGAAGTGTTACTTGATATATGATTGCTAGGAAAACATGCAACCTAGGTGTATTAGGTTGTTTTTAGTTGTAGTTAGACTCAATTCCATTTATAGGGTTGAGTAAAACCGTAGTGTTGCGTTAAAGTTGCTTCCTTATAATGGTTTATGTTAATTTGATTGTTTGATTTTGGTGTCAGAAGAGGCCCCACGCGTTGGGGGGGGGGGGTTTGATGGAAAATTGATACGGCATTTGAGACAAGTAAACAACAAAATGGTGAAAGTTATGAATTTATTGGAATGATATATATAAAAGAAAACATGGTTTGGCTTGTATTTGATCTTACGTCTTGTACATATTGATATGGCAACAGAGCATGTGATATGATACACAGCAATAACAACTTATACTTGGTGCATTTTTTTTAAAGGCCTTTCGTGTCAATTATTTGATTTACATTTCGCAACATTTACCATTACACTACACAATTCTTTCATGTCTTTCTTGAATACAAAATTGAGTCATTCATGGACTACAGGGCATTTAATCTGAAAAGCCCTCCTTATTACATAAACAAACATGATATATGCCATTTGCTGCACTAAAGTTTGGCACACAGATTACGTATGAGATTAATATGTAATTTGAAGTTAGTTTCATTAATTATGTATCAACCAAAAAGTTATCAAGAATTGCGAGCATAAGAAGTCTTTATGCCTATTGTAAGTTGAACCCACCCAGCACACAAATACATAGGCATCATCTATACTAATGTATAAAGGGAGAACCAGCTTTGGTGTATCCCTGAATTTGAAGCTGCTTCACAGTTTTGAATTCCAAAAATGTCCTCTAACTGCTAACCATTTTTTGTGTATAACTGTTATCAACTGCATGTCGAGAAGGATGGATAGGGATAGAAAAAGAAGAAAGCGGAAGAGAAGGGTGCAGGAGGAAAAGGTGAATTAAAGAAGAAAAGTAGATAGAAAACTGGGGAGAAACACACATGGAGTGTGTACCCCTTCACCCTACTCATACATTTAAGACAATGTGCTGGTGATTTGGATGCTCAAGGGCCCGAGTCTTCAACCCATCCTTGGAAAATTCTCACCATGCCCACCTCTACATTTAAAGAGGCAACCTAAGTTTGTCCATTGGTATCATTTATCTTGCATTTGTCAAGTTGGCGTCCGACCTGCAAACTTGTAGCCTAATCGATGTCCAGGGCATGATTATTCATATATAGCTGAATTTAGAAGAAAAGGTGGAACAATGCCCTCAAAATATTTGTGGAGCTTCATTAGTTTCCTTGCATCTTCCAATCTGCCTTGAAGTGTGGGAGGAAAAATGATGAATTTAACCCGTGGAAGACTCTCAAGGGCCCTTCAGTTTGGTGATTTTGATAGAAGTCTCTCTCACCATGCAAGAAAACAGTTTTCAATGAGGCTTCATACGAATAAGGTTTTCTTATCTGTTGTCGCACAACTCATTTGCATACTCTGAAATGCATAAGCCCTTTTTGTAAATAACTGCATCTAAGTACATGAATCTCTAGAGGCATCATTTCCAATTCAAAAATTTTGGGCTACTTATTGTCTAGATGAAGTTGCCTTTCCTTTGTATACGATATTGTCTATAGAGGATATACCCACACGCCCAA
Source organism: Vitellaria paradoxa (assembly GCA_019916065.1). Classification (NCBI taxonomy): domain Eukaryota; kingdom Viridiplantae; phylum Streptophyta; class Magnoliopsida; order Ericales; family Sapotaceae; genus Vitellaria; species Vitellaria paradoxa. The sequence goes on along the minus strand of CM034243.1, from coordinate 10,957,889 downwards.
TAAAAACTAAAACAGCGCACACGCAGTCCATGTGATAATCAACCTCTTTACATGATGGTTAGTTATGGTTATAAAACTAGAAAATATTGTTGGTTATGAATAAGAAGTAAAATTACTCGTTAAGGAAGGAATATTTAAAAATATACGCACAGACCCTTTGAAGTCATAGGCAGTTAAGGATATAGATGGAAAAATTTTTAAAAAAAAAAAAAAAGGCTTCACCAAACTAAATGGCTCCGCGATATACCCCTAGTGAGCCCGTAGACAATAGTGTAGATATCACAGATATAGATGTGCACAGCAAGGAAATAATGTGGGTGGTGAATAACAGTTTTTAGTACTGATGTTTCTGAGAATAGCAGATCTCTCAATACTGCCTTTCCGCCTTTCTGTGTATGTGTAGTAGTAGCTGTCACAAACTATAATAATTACATAATTGGGTAATTTTGTCAGTGTCCTGTTTACTAAGACAATGAAAGATGTTTCTATTTCAATAATACTAGACACCTCATAAACAAGCTGTTGGTGACTTGAATACAAGGGAAGTTCTTTATCCTTCTAGTTAAATGTTGGAAAAGAGCTTCACTGAATGATTCCCTTTTGTAATGTCTTTCAGGAATATAAAAGATTCAACCTTTGCAAAATATTTTCATTTTGAATCATATGCATTTTTTATGCAAATAGATTCTGTACCTATGAATCTGTCTAAAATTTTTCTGGTTGTATAGTCTTTTCCATTTTTGAGACAGTCTTATCAAAGTATTGGGGGTAAAATTGTCTCTCCCTAGACCTTGCATAGGCGGGAGCCTTGTTCACTAGGTTGCCCATGTATTCTTGCCATTTGATCGAAGATGGGATTGAAATAAGCATTGATTTTGTTAACATAATTCAAATTGTATCTTTGATTCATGGTTTTCTTATGTTCGAGAATTTCTTCTCACTTTCAGGTCCTCAAGGACCCCAACTGCAGAAGGTGCTAGAAAGGCTGACCGGGCAACATACTGTACCAAATGTTTTTATTGGTTAGAATTCTCTCTGAAATGCTGAATATTTACTTTTAAAATATCTTAATTATACTGTCGTTGGGGCGTAAATGTATTTTGTTATGGTTTTCTGAATCCTTTTCCAATGCAACATTTCATGTTACTTCTTCATAACGGTTAAATTATCATTTGGTAACGGCTTGCATAACAAAGCAGAAAACAATTGTAGTTGTCTGAGTAACAAAACTAAAACACTAGGTTAGAGTAGCATTATGAAATGCATATGAATATTGCATCTAAATGACGTAGTAGGCATTTATTAAGCTAGTTATATATTATGCAATATTTCTTTTTGGTACAGTTGCACCTATCGTGCAATAAACTAATTTTAGAAATTGGGTCCACTTGATGCTGTTTCAGACAAATCATATTTACGAGCCTTCCTGGTGGGCCATGCTGCTTTATTTTTGTGCATGCATCATGCTATGTACCATTTTTTCGCTTTTGTCAAAATGTTTACCAGAGTTGAAAGTGTTGTATGATTTCAATTGTCAAAAGAGGAGAACAGAAGAAATATCATTGTGTCAAAAGGGACTTCATTTCTGTTCAACAGCTTTAGGCTCTTCGAATGTTTTTTGATGTGGTCTTGGTGACTAAGCTGCATGGCAAATTGGTTTTAGATTTCTGCTTAAAATGTTGATTCTACGTAGAACATACCATTCACAATAATATTGCTTACTCTGCTGCAATGCTTTTACTCCATCGGTAGAGAGATTGTCATGTGCCCTTGGAAATCGTTTTTAAGATTTTGATATATATTCTATATTCTTTGTTTCCATGTCCAAATTTTGGAGGATCTTTGGTGCGGGAAACACATCCTTCTGAATTCTTTCCGTGACTGTTCTTCTCTCTTGGTTCAACTTCCTTTCATCTTGGAGTTTCCCTTCTTAAGTTGGTCATAATTCTAGTTGGAACTTAAAAATTCTGCTTTTGATATAATGTTAATTAATTGTAGAGTTTGAGGAACTCTTCTTGCTCGATATTATGAAGGGGTTTTTACACGTTTTCCACCTTTATTGGGAAGGGATAGGACAAAGGATTGTAGCGGCTCTCTTTTCCTACAAATCATTTGATTCATGTCTTATCCCACTCTCAATGGTTTCGGGAATGAGTTCATTTGGAATTAAGTGTCCATCAAAGTTAAGGCTGTACTTGGATAGTTTTCTGATTTGAGTGAATATCTCTGATCTTTGGCAAGAGAGTTCAGGTGTAAAGGCTGATCCCTAAACTTTATTAGTGAGTCAATTTGATCAATTATTCATGCATTTCTTCTTATTTTCGTTTTAAATGTTAACTCTATTGGAGGTTGTGGATGTTAGTTAAGTCCCATCAAAGTTCTTCCTTTCTCCCCATGTTGTAACTTCCCCAGGTACATGGGGTGCCCAGTTATGTTTTGTTAGATAATGCTACCTCCTCTGCTTGTAGATGACGAAGTTTAATTTCCTTATACTTAATGGAAAAGGACCAGTTTGATTTCTTTATTGTTGTTGTTATTATTATTTTTTGGATAACCGAGTGAACTGGAAACTATTTTTACATATAAAGAGTTCGCAAACATGCGTGTTTGTTTCTCTCTAAATCAGAAGAAAATTGAGTGGTCTCCAAAGCAAAATAAATGTCTTGTTAGAAACACAATCAACAACAGAGAGAGCGAGAAGAATAAATTAATCAAAAAACAAGAACACAAAATTTTTACGAGGTTCGGCTAATCGTGCCTACATCCTCAGAGTTGCAGAGAGATTTTCACTATTTTGAAGAAAGAATTACTTCGCTCCATGGATTAAGCCTCAGAAAAAATCCCAAAACAAAACCACGCAACATTATTTTGGGTTGGGTCATTATCCAGATCACTGCACACAAAAACAGGCTCCACACTAAATCCCAACATGTCTTGTATGGAAAAAGTAAGAATAGTATTATTCCTTTTCACAATAAAAACATCATGGAAAATTCTAGTTTTAGAAGAATACATATTTGAACGTAGTACTCAATAGGTTCTTGTTTTGTTCCTTGATACTTTTCACTCTATACATGTAAAAAAATATATTTTGTCTTATTCATTAAAAAATTATATATCTCGTCTTTTCTTCCAAGGGATATACCTTCTAGTTTAATAATGATTTAAGGTTGGAAATAAAAAAGGTAGTGGAAATTTGATTAGTTGCTTGTTCCTATAAATCATTCCATTCAGTATAAGATGCCTGAAGGTTTCTGATGGAAATACTTGTTGCTCCAAAACAATTCCTTTGAGACTCAAAAAATTTTAATGAGAATTCTGTTATGTTTCTTTATTTTTTGTACAGAATAATTGTATTTTAGATTTATTCACCGCATTGAACACAGGAATACATCAATACCTGAACTTGTGGGACACCACACATGCGGATTGCTGTTAGGTTTGTTCAATCATGATTTATTTGTTTATTTTAGTTTAACAATGATTGCTGAAGTATTTGTCTTTTCCTTGACCAGGGGGCAGTCACATAGGCGGTTGTACAGGTACATTGTTGAAATCTTTTTTTCTTTTTCTTTTTCTTTTCTTTGGTGTCTGATTTTGTCCAGGATTTATTGAGGTCATGGGTATTAATTATATGACAAATGTTTTAAGTGATTCTCATAATACTTGTTAAGATCGGATTGCTTGCTTGTTCATCTGCTATTTGTCTTCTTAAATCCTTTTCACCAATGTTCGACTTGACAAATGTTGTAATATAACACTGCTTCCAGCTTGTTCTCCAAAATCGGCTGTTAAAATGATGAGAAATTTGCCCTTACTGCTGCTTACTCACTTTATTTTGCTTCAGAGTTTGACAATTGATATGGTCACTTTTAGAAAACTGTGTGGGTAACAAAGTTTTTAGAACTGACAAATGAAAGAACTGCATAAATAGTTGACTTTTAGTTGGCTTCTTTTTGTTTGCTCACAGATACTGTTAAACTTCATCGGAAAGGCGAACTTGAATCTTTGCTGTCACAAGCCAGTGCCAGGAAAACACAGAGCTAGCTTCTAATCCTATGAAAGATTAGATTCCCGTGCATAACAAGATATTCCATACTATCAAAACTGACATTTCGTTTTTATTGATATTAATTCTTTCTCACATCCCATCTCCCTGTGAAAATTGTATTCTGGATTCATGAAAATTAAATGACTAACATATATTGCATGTAAAACCTTGTTTAATTGCTTATTTGCACAAACCCTCCAGACCTGAAGTGGAAGCATGGCTTGTGGAGTGACACTGGTGTAGACAAACTGCCAATTATCTGACCGAGTGAGTGAGCTTTGCTTCTCTTTTTTCTAACAAACTGTCTCTTCATAGACTGTATATGAACCTCAAACCCATTGGTGGTTTTACTAGACAATAATGTGTGAAAAACTTAAAACCATCTGCATGCTATACTAGTTATTAATAAATATGAAAACCTGTCATAGGAATGATCATACACACACACACACACACACACACATATATAATGGTGCATGAATCAACAGAGGCCCATACACTTTCAAAACTCTTTTTTAAGTGTTCATGATGCTGCTGTTGGTGCTTTCAAAAGGTCCAGTTTACGTTTGTAGTAATCCAGCATTTGATTGCGATCGGGGAGGTTCTCTTTGATGGAAGGGACTTCCCTGAAATTTTTAGCCCAAGCATGCAAACGAGGGAAGCTGTCGGCTTCTAGCAGTTTTGCACCAACTACTTCTTCAATGACATCGAGTCCTCTAGCGATCCATCCAAAGGCTATATCTGTCAACCCCACTTTGTCGCCGCCAAAAAATTTCTTCTCCCCAAGACCATGCTCTTCTAGGATCTTCAGCTGTTCCCTGGCTTCTTGGAGTGCCTTTTCGTGCTCTTCTCCAGTAGCTATGTAGAATGCAAGAAAAGTTGGGGTCTGCAGCACCAGAGAAAGATGTGATTAGAGATGATTAGGGTTTCTTACATTAGTTATGACTGAAGGACCTGATTGTCAGTTTATAAGTGTGAGAGAAAGTCAAGGGGTCAATTTTTGGTTGGGATAGGCCCAAGACTACTGATTTATCACTGGTTTACCATTATCTTAGCCCATCAGGAGAATTGAGTTGTTCCTCCCTTCGATTCGAGAGCAGATATGTGAAAGGGGAGTTTTTCACATTGACTGTGGAAAGAGTTGCCCAAGACCCCCAACAGAATCATTCATGGATAATGGTTTTTATGCATAAAAGATCGCAAGATAAACATAGAAAAGATAGATGGATAACCTTGTCCTCTCCGAACTTTGTCCAAAACCGAGCCGTGGCCCTCTCGAAAGGGTCCTGAGGGAGAAGTGGATTCTGCGGCCATGTCTCTTCAATATACTCAAGAATGACAATCGATTCTGTGATTGGCTTTCCACCATGGATGAGCACAGGTACCTTCTTGTGAACTGGGTTATATTTTAGGAGCATATCACTCTTGTTAGAAAGATCCTCTTCTATGTACTCATACTTGACGCCTTTGAGATTCAGAGCCCATATGATTCTGTAAACGTAAAGGCTAGGCCAAGCTCCTAGTAGCTTTACTTCTTCCATTTGTTTGAAATCTTCTTCTTCCTTCGCCACTGCAAATTAGTTCCTTTATGGAGGATCCTTGGCCGCCGCTGCCGCCGCCCGCTTAGAAAAATCAACTGGGTTATTGTTTTTGAGCGAATATTCCTGACTCTGTTGGCTTTTCGCATGAGGGTTCAGATCACACGTGGCGTGGGAGGATTGAACTCGTACAAACAAGTCATAGTGGGTTAAGTTGGAATCATTTGTGATATTCCACTTTCAAGACCGATGGTTTTTATCTTGGATATTTTCTTTGGTGGGGGAATCTACAATTGTATTGGCCCAGACCCAGCGCACCCCCTGGGTCTGGGCTTTGGGCCACCCTTTCCTCCCCTGTTGCTCCTGCGGGTTCCCCCACTTTCCTGTGGGCCCACGCCATCCACCCACCCCCCTTTCTCTCTAGATAAGTAATTAATTATTTATTTATTGGTAATGAAAATTTTTTATTTATTAATAATTAATTAATTTAAATCTAACTATTTATTTATTAACAAAATTTATTCATTAAATGATTCTAATTTTATTTGTCAACTACAGTTTTTTTTTTTAACTTTTAAATGTCTTGTAAATAAAAATTATTTATTCCAATTTACAAAATTAAGACCGATTGAATAATTATATTATCTAATTTTTTTAATTTATTTAAACATACTTTAAAAATATTTAAAAAAAAAAACATATAGAGTCTACGGAGGTCAAAGTCGGTGACCCGACCCACTTTTGGGTTGGATTGACTCATTTTACATGCTTCTTATCTTGCTATTTTTACGTGAGTTTGAAGGGTTGGGTTGATGTTGTTGTCTGCCCATATTTTGAATCGTTGGCTGTATGAAAACAAGAACATGGTGGTTCGGGGAATTGTTGAATGTTAGAATCATCAAACTTGCTCCTCTTCCCCCCCCCCCCAAAAAAAAAAGTTGGCAATGGAGGTAGACGACTAGTGCATTACCAGCAATAAATTTGGCATGACCAATTTGTTTGATGAAAGAAACGCATACATTTGAAATCAGTGATGATCATTACTTCCCATATGCAAACTTAAATTTGAAGTGAGTTCTGTTTGTTCTCTGTGTTTTGTACTGTTCTTATAATCTTTCCGCTTGCTATTTCAGAAAGAATTTGATGTGGGCTCTGAAATCTCGCCTATTACAATAATCCCAGGCTGAATGTTTGGGAATATAGAGTGCGTTTGGTGTGACAAAAAAAAATTATAAAAATTAATAAAAGTTATAAGTTCGTAATTTGTGTAATAAAATAAAAGTAAATTTTTAGTAATTTTTGATTATTTTTAGATAAATTTTACAACTCCCAAACGAAGCTATAAATATAATTCAGAAATAATAGCATTGTTAGCATCACATCCAGGGAATAGGGGACTAATTTGAGTTGGGAGGTGCTGTCATCCATGTTTAATCAGTTACCAGGGGATACAAAGACCTTGTTTGGAGTTAATAAAAAATTATATAAATATGAATTACGAGATTATAAAATTTAAATTTTCTATTCACTGCACAAAACACGAGATATTAATTTTTACAATTTTATACAACTCCAAACACACTAAAAATCGAATTGAAATCTAAAAAAAATTAGATGACAATTGATTTATTTTTTATTTTCTGTTTTACGCTTTAAAAATTTTAAAATAAAGAAATAGAAGATACCCAATTTTTCTTGTTTTAGATTCTAAAAACGCTCAAAATGATTTTTTGTTATTTTTATTTTATGTGTAAGTTTATTTTTTTATTTTTTAAAATAAATTTTAAAAACGTAGGTGACCAATTGTATTTGAGCGGTTTTCAAAAGTGTAAGATGAAAAATGAGATCAAAAGAGAAAATAAAAAATAAAGATAGAAAACAAAAAATAAAAATAATAAACCAAATGACACCTTAATTTTCGGTTAATAACAGAACCGAAATGAATTATTTTGAGTAATTTAGTTCTTGTTTCAGTTTCGATTATTTTTTAGAGAAGAAAAAAAAAATCTAAATGATTCAATTTTCGATTCTGGTTTCAGCCAACCAAAAACTTTCTATAGGCATTGCGCTTTGAAGAAGAGAAGTAACCAAACCATATGCAAAATGACTGGGAAAGAGTGTGGATACATTCACAACAAATCAAACACCAAAGAAACTACACTTGAGGATCGTTTCTAGACTTCTTGGATCTCATCCAACGCATAGTTGTTCGTGGATACATTCGCATAATTGACTTTGTTGAACCGCACAACAACCGGGTACCGGGTCTTCGGGTCCTGCGAATTGAATAAATTACACATAAAAGAACACGACTTGAATACCATTAACGCAAACACAAACACAAATTTATCGAGAAAAATACGAGCAGGACACGACAGGAATACTGATGACACGAAAGTATTAACTCAATTAACGCATTTGATTTGAATTTAAAGTAAACCCGAAATTAGTTATTCAACGTATTCATTAAATTTTAATTTTTAAATATTTAAATATAAATATTGAGTCGGCACGAATTATAAATTCGAATACCTAAATTCGAATACCGTATAATCCCGTCTGAAATGTATTTAAAATGGCAAAAAGTAAAAATTAATAAAATTGTATCTTTGTAAAATAAAAAGTTAATAATTTCTAAAAAATTTTAATTTATTATTATTATTTTTTTTTTTTTTTATGAAATTTAGAGTTATAAACGAAGCGCAAGAGAGGAGAACTCACCTGATCAACAGCCACAACTGAGCCTACTCCTTTGTACCAGTAGGACTCCTTCCTAAGAATCCTCACCTGTACATGGGGGAAACGAAAGCTTAATCTCTGTAAAGTTCATTTTGATAATTATTTTAGGTTTTTATTTGGATATCTCGTGTTCACCTTAGCTCCCCTCTTCGGTCCAATCGGAGGCGGCTTAGCATCTGGTGGGGCTGCCACCGCTGGTGGTGCCATCGCCGGCGGTGCCATCGCTGGCGGTTCCCCCTCCTCGGCCGCCCGGACAACCAACCTTGACATCCTCCTGCTGTTGTTGTTCTGATCAGAGACTAGAGAAACACTATTACTCTTTGAGGGGATTGTGGTTGAAGGGAGACTTGGAGTCAGCTTGAACCCAGACGCAGCAGATGCCATGCTGCAGCTTGCCATGCTCTCTCTCTCTCTCTCTCTCTCTCTCTCTCTCTTTGTCTGTAAAACTTCAAGCAAGGTAGATATCTGAGAAGTTTTTGAATCTTTTTCGTGGAGGATGATGATAAACCTATGGCGCTTTGGGGTGGATTCCTCCAACCAGTGAGATGTTGACACCTGTGTACCATTATCCAGTTCCGCTGGATAGCGTTAACCCCATCCCAGCTTTTCTGTACTCTCAAAAGTCTTGCATGGGATTAATGAAAGCGAGAGATACTAAAACTTATATAAAAATATAAATATAGATAAATATATATATACATGTAAATGAGAGATAATAAGACCCTATGGCTATATTTGTTTTCAAGGATTGAATAATAGAGTATAAGTAATATCATGAGATAATATATGAGATTCGATATAATATGGGATTAATTTTATATGTGAGAGTATTTTTTTGGTATTTGATTGACGGGATATAAAGTGGGATAAAAAATGTGATTTAACATGAGATGTGACAAAAAAATAATTTTGAACCTTTAGATTTTGACGGGAAACAAATTCAGAGATAGGAGATAAGTAATACCGTGTTTTGTACCTTTAAATTTTGGTGAGAAACAAATTTAGAGATGGGAGATAAATAATAACATATCTCCCATGGTATTACTTATCCTCCATTTTGAGGGATATGAAATCCAATCCGTAGTTGTAATACTGTAAACCAAACATAAGATTAAAGTCAACTTGGTCAAAAATGGTGACTACTTATTCAATCTCCCGTTTTTATCTCCCAAACAAACATTGCTTATATGAATTAAAAATTCGTTAAGAGGAAAAAAAATGAGTAAAAGTTTAGAAATCAGTTCTAATATTTGGTTTGTGATGAAAAATAAAATAAAAAATGTATAAAATTTAAAAATTTTACAAATATTGATTGTTTCTCATTAATTTTCAATTATTTTTGGATAGAGAGGTTCACTCTTTTTAAATTTAACAAGTTAATTTGAAAAATGCTAATCGACTATAAATTAAAAAGTCTTAGTAAAGAATCTCAGTTGATTTGTATCACATGCACAAACTTGTCAACATATATAGCAAAAAATTACAGATTTACGCAGTAGTTGGGGGTTTGAAGCCATACACAAAAAACTTATTATAGTTGGAATAAAACAATTTTAATGCTTCTTTTAAAAAGAGTAAAATACATTAAGATTATAGCATAATATATCAAAATAATTAATTAATTATTTAATTGTTAAATTTTTACATATTCATATGGATTTTAATAAATATTTTTAAACATCTGTTGATATATATTTTTTTTTTTTGGGCTCACGAAAGGATTTCAAAAAAATTCCAAAAGTTTTTGAAATTATTTTTATTTGTTTCAATGTAAAATGTATTTTTCACACTTCAAAATTTCAATATAAAAGTTTTTCTAAAAAAGTTTTAAAATAAAAATATATTTTATATCGAAACAAACATATCCTTCATGTTAATTGAAATACAGTGTTTATTGCATTCGTGCTGCTATCTGCACAAGAAATAACTTCCTTATTTGGTTATTATAAATATATATATATATATATATATTGTAAGAAGAGAAATTACGGCCAAAGCCCATAGAAAATTCACTGTATATCAGATATTTTTCTTTCTTTTTCACGATTGCTTATCATTTTCATATGAAATTTTCTTCTTTTTTACGTCAGTTATTTTTACATAGACAAGCAATCAAGAAAATACAAAGGATTTCAACAAATACATTTTATTCATAGGGGGAATCGATTTGAGTACACACACACAGCGGACATCTAAAACATCACCTCCTCGATCCGGAAGTAGCAGTGAAATGTAAAAACTAAGAAAATTGCCTTGTTCCTAACTCTTTATCTACAATTTAGGCTAATCACCCACCAGCAAATATGGTTTAACCACTCAGAGCGGTGGTCGTAGATCTAGCCTACGCTCAAGGCCGGTCCAGGGGTGAGCCCAGCAAACCCCTGAACTTGGGCAACACCCTCGGCCAAGGGTAATCTAAAAAAAAATTTTTAAACCGAGAAGAAAAAAAATTTTAGGCTTGACTTGTATACTAGTACCAATGGACAAAATTTTCAAAATTGGGATTGTGCAACCAAAATGTCAAGGCCGGCACTACCTACGTTCTATATAAATTAATGGGCAACAAATGAGAAAAGGTACATGCTTCTCTAAACTCAAAAATCTAACTCTATTACTTCTTAATGCTCAAGTGCCCAACTTGATTGCGGGGCAATTGGTTGTACCCCACTCGGCTGGCAGTATTTTTTAGGCATTTGGAGAAAGCAAGAGGAAGTTTTTTACGAGCAATTACAACAGTTTATCAAATAATAACTCAAGAGCGTTGATTAGACATCTTGTATTGAGACCTCCGAGATTTTTGACACTCCAGTTGCACTGAAGGTAATAAAAGAATAAATTGTTAGACTGACTGGCCAAAAAAATTCTTTTGAATCAAACTGTAACTAGAACATATAGCTGAGCAAACAGAACAACCACCCTGCAAGTGTAAATTACCTCGTAGAATTTCCTGTAACAACTACAGGGTACCAGCATTCAACAATGTTGTCTCTACATACTATCAATTTCCATCCTTTCCCCATTGAAAGAGTGGTGAGGCTTGAGGCCTTTCCATCCTTTCTGGCGAGCCCTAAGCTCCCACATTGCAGTAACCTCCTTCTGTGCCCCCAACGCCGCTTCGGCCTTCTCTCTTGCGGCTTCACAAGTTGCCATTCCGGAGTTGCACTTGTCCGCCTCCTTCTGATACTGGGATGTCATTCTCCTGGCCTCTAACAATGTCTTTTCAACGTGCTGTTGCTTTTCCAGAGCTTCAGTTTGCTTCGATTTCATTTCCTCTATTAACGTATCTCTAAATCTCTTCTCCATTTCCTCGCTCACCTCAGGATCACGCTTCATGCAATCTAAAGAAAAAAAAAATGAGGGGAGAAATGAAGTATAAAAATCATAGTAAGGACTACGCACGTCTTAAGATTTTTAAGTTTAGAAAATGATATTTTGCTGGAATTTTCAACAAGAATGATGTGGCAAGAATGGAAATCGTTCAAGTATAGAACATTTTAAAGGGTTAAATATTTTAAAGTGATAAGCCCAAAACAATTACCTCCGGTGATCTCAATTCATAGGAAAAATTTACCAAAACTTGTGGCAAAATGACTCAAAATAAGCATAAAACCGTCCCTTCTCTACAAACTACATTTAGAATAGAACTAACCTGTGAAGATAGAGTTGTTTAATCCTGCAAGGTAGACAAACAAAGGGACCAAATTATAGATGTATTTCACTAGCAGAGTTCAGCAAAGAAGATAACAATGAAAACATGGCAATTTAATTTGTTTCTATCCAGCATGGAACAAACTAAAAATTAATGGCAAACCCGTATAGAAAATTTGACTGCAGGGTTGAACCAAAGAAGCATAGCATTATTCAATTCGTTGTAGTTGGGGCCAATAACTCATATTTATTAAATGTATACCATTTGTCTTCTTAATCCAAATACCCAGTTCAGAAAAATCAATTGTTTCATCTAATAAGCATGTATTAGGGAGAAGAAGAGGCAGCCATGCTTATTAAGAGGATAACTATGCAAGTCCAATACTTTACATCTTAATAACTCTCATCAAATCTGCCCTTGCCCCAATCTAATTAATTTATCCTTCATATTTACACACACACACACACAGAGACACAGATTGTTAATAAAATAAAAAGAAAGGAAAACATGATACATCCAAATTAACATTTATCTGTTTGTTACCATGCCACATTAGCCAAATTAGGCACAAAGATTTCAGTAAATGCTAGCCTCCAATGAAATGGTATTTGTTGTCTCTAATCCGCAACCCAAGTTTATAAACATCAAATCTTGATCCTTATACATTATTCCATATATGTTGGTGCTAAGGGCAATGCTATATACAAGTAGAAAGTATTGCCCAAAAAAACTATCATAATGACGTGGCATGTGGTAAAAGTGTGACTATGTGAGTTTATTACTTTAAAAAGACTTGTTAAGTTGCTATTTATCTACGAAACTACTACTGCCACATCATTCTGGTAATTTTTTTTTTTTTTTGGGTTTTTTTTTTTGGGGGGGGGGGGAGATTTAGGTGAGTAGCATTTTCCAGATACTAACTAGCTAGGCACCAAACTTGTTACCAAAGAGAAAGCTTAACAACAGGGGGGGCAGGAGCGCCTGGATACAACAACTCAATACAAAGAAATTGTAACTTGTTAAGTAGTAATTGATTGCTAATAGCTTGCGACAATAAGATGTTAATCAACCATTTTCCCAACAAGCAACCACTAATATTAGTGTATTTCCCCTCTATTTGAATATTCTATTCATACTTCGTATTATTCTTTTGTAATATTCTCTTACTTTGTTCAGCATAGGATATTCCATTTCCTTGTATCATAGGATATTCCATTTCCTTGTATAGTTTATTCTATATTCCTTGAATAGCATATCTCTAGTCCTACAAATACATGTATACTTCTCTTTGTCAAGTATGTAATACAATTACAGAGTTATATTTTTTTCTCTCAAATCTCCGCTCAACTTCTAACCCCCTCCATGCATTGATTCCTGCAGAGATATACATTACACAATTTACATATAGATTTACACTTACATTACACAATTACCTATAGATTTACACTTGTTTTATGCACGGTATATATTCCTCTATCTCGAACAGGTTATAGGAAGCTGAGGGACAAGAATTACAGTTGCATATACCCATTTTTATTTCACCACCATAGATTGATCAGCTAACAAGCAATATGAGAGTAAACAAAGCATGAACACTGCACAAAATGCGTTAAAAAAAGGGTTAATTACCTTTAAACCCCTTGTACTTAGACCCATTGTCACTTTTACCCCCTCAACTTCATAAATGTGTACTAATACCTCCTATATTGTACATAAAAGTGCAACTATGGATGGATATGTCTAATTTAACAGTACGTGCGATGCACACGTGGACAAGATGCAAGTGTTTAAGATCCAATATATATATATATATATATAGAAAGACCAAAATGCCCTTCTTCTTCGTCGTTCTGTTACGAAGCTTCAAAGCTTCATGCCATTCTACCGCTGTGACATCAAATGCCGAATGCCGAACCCAAACACTGAATGTCGTTTCGTTGCTTTTCGTCATTTCGCTGCTTTTGAAAGATTTGGATTTGGAGGTGAATTCGATCACTGGAATGGATACATATGAATCTCATATATACATATATACATACAAACGAATTTTACATATATATATATATATATTAAATCTGGATTTGCCACAAAGAAATCTTCAAATCTCCACAAGTAAATATTCAAATCTCTACAAACAAATCACAAACACCAAATCTCCACCAAATCACAAACTAATCTCCAAATCTCCTGCCACAAACAAACCTTCAAATCTCCACAAACAAATCACAAATGCCAAATCTCTACCAAATCACAATTAGATCTTCAAATCTAACGTACTCTAATCTTATCCCCTAGTAGCATATGCTCTTTTACCAATGAATTGTAATCTTTACCGGGAATGTCTACCTAACCATATCATTAAAACCATATCAAAAAAATTATAAATTTACCCATTTCACTAGGGTAAATTTGCCATCCTCTCATACCGATAGTTCATATGGCTGAGAACTTGGTAGCAATCTTTCATGCACAAAGAGAATTTATGTACCAAAATAACTGAGAGAGATTGACCGCCGTTGAAGTGCATTCCTCTGCTATTAAGTCATGGCATCATAGAGTCATGGCATCATAGAGTGGCAAAAATAACTTCTTATCACTTAACATAACGGCATTTGATGTTACACTTTGTATACAATACAGGAAGTATTAGTGCAACATTTATGAAGTTGAGGAGATAAAAGTGAAGATGGGCCTAAGTATAGGGGTATAAAGGTAATTAACCCAAAAAAATTAATTCAAAGCCATAGGCCGTTGAATTGGTGCCTAAATGAGAGCGCATAAAAAATGCCATCATCACTAATGTCATTAAGCAGCTAGCTATAACTCTTATTTGTTGCTCTTGGAACAATGATCCATGTCCATGATCCTTTGGACTCAAAAGAAAGGAAAAGGTACCAACAACATCAAACATGGGCAGCAGATATATTGTAAATAGACATATATATATATAACTACATATTTGTGAATCTATATCGAAATGGGTTTTGAAATGTTGATGATAAAGAGAGGGCCGGGGGATTTGGGGGGTACCTTCTGCGAGGGAGATAAGGGGAAGGGAAGAGCAATCGCAGGTGCAGGGAGGGCAAGAGGAGCGGCGAATGGAGGCTATAGCCTCGGTGAGGTGCCAATACAAAGGAGGTACCACTACGTAACCGGCCAGGCACACACCCATCACCACCATTGCCACCTTCGCCATCCTCCGACTACATGCTCCCCCTCCGTGCTTTTGCTGTATAATCATCATCTCTCTCTCTCTCTGTATATGCATGTATATCCCCCTCCTCTCTTTCTATATATATATATATATATATATATATCCGCAACCTTTTTCTGAGGATCTTGATTGAGATTGTTTTTCTGATGCAGTGGCAACCAAAAACCGTAGTATTGGAGAGTGGCGGAGGGAGGGTCTTCCGTCTATGTGCCTGAAACGGAATGGGTATACAAATAAAAGCGAAGAAATTGCCCAGATAACTAACCATACTACGTTGTCTGGTACATCACATTGACAGCGAGTTGCACATTGACAGCGAGGTTTTCATTTTCCAATTGACTGATTCAACTAATCAATAACCCACAAAATATTAAAAAAAAAAAAAAAAAAAGAAGAAGGAGAAATGTAGAGGTGTTTGATTGGAAAAAAAATTGATCAAAAAGTACAATAAAAATATAAAAATTTAATGTAATTGTAATATGTAATAAAATTTAATAAAAAAATATAAATTTTTTTTAATTTTTGATAAATTTTGATATTTAGTTAAAGGATAAACAGCCCCGCAGCAAACTGTCCTCATTTGGTATCCTTTTATTTTAGAATATTACAGAGTAGTCCCGCTTTTGGGGCCGTTCGAAGGTTCAAGAACAAGAAAAAAGGTTAAATTTTTGGTAATTTCTTTGTGTATTTTTTTAGTTATATTTTTTTGTATGTTTGGTGAAATAAAATGTATTTTTTAATATTTTTTACAATTTTTAGGTATTTGGTAAACTTTTTGCTGTAGAAAATAAAAAAAGTGATAATTTTTTATGTGTTTGGAATGTTTTTTATTGTAGCAAATAAAAAAATGATAATTTTTTATTTTATTTTTTACAGTAAAATCAAAAAAGTGAGAAAAATTTTGATTCTACCAAATGCATTAAAAATTACAAAATATAACTTTTAATACTTTTTTATTAGTTTTTAAACCTCCAAACGGGCCATTTTGTCTCTGAAATAAAAGAGAAACAGAGATAATGGAATACCAATTATCACAATACACCTTAACCCGTTATGCCCAAAATAATAATAATAATAATAAATTAAATAAAATAAAAAATTATTTAACTTATCCATTAAGACTTTGTTTGGTTATGATGACAAATAAAAAATCATAATTTAAAAAAACAAAAAAATAAATCAAAAATTGTTTTATTAATAAATAACTGTCATTTTGTTATATTTTATTATCCAACAAAATAAAAACACGTTTTTGCTGTTCCATTTCTAGAAGAAATGCAAGCATTTTTTTTTACAAAAAAGAAAAAAATCACACTGAACCAGACATATTTTTTTGACTTTAGTATTTTTTATACTTAATTAATTCAAATATAAATGCACAAATAATATTAATTTTAAATTTTAGTAAGATGTTCAAAATTGTAGTAAAATATTCTATTCTTATCAAACACCCAAAAAAATATTTGTTTTGAGAAATTTTTTTGAATAACAATCAACCTATAGAAAATGCCAAGAATACTATTTTTTAAGTAAAGTATATTTTTGAACGTGAAATATTTTACATGACAATATGGGCGGACTGAATAAAATCCCAGTGAGAACAATTGGTCTCATTGATTTGTAAAATTACACAAACAATCTATTGATTATGCTTTTATTTATTTGTAAATTTTATTTTTACCCCATTATTATTAAACTTTTGCCTCCATTATCTTTTTATTTTTGTTATTATTTACTTTAAAAACGTAATTTTACCCCATTGATCATAAATACTGAATTCTCCCCTGCGTGAAATCAGACAAACCTAAAGCAGCTGAAAAATGATCAAACCAAGCAGCCAAATATCTTTGATTCAAACAGACACATTCTAAAAGTTGCACCAAAGTTGCTGCTGTTATTAATTCGAGAGTCCTGCTGGGGAGAGAGTTGGCTTTCCCAAATAATTTGTGATTCTGAAAACCAAGGAATCTGTGATCAAGAGATCTCCAGTAATTTAGTCATCATCATATTTGCACGGTGAAGCACAGCTGGTACTAGTTCTGTGCCCCTTGCAAGCTTCAGTGGCAGGTTACCCAGAAGTGCTAGATACCTATTGTTTCAAAGCACCAATCAGTATCCCAAATTGTATAGAGACAATGGCGTCTTGGGTCATCCCTTAACAAAGTGAAGTGCCTGCTTCAAACTTTCTTTCTTCAATTACATCAAACAGTTTTGCTTGCTCTGTCAAAGGCCATGCCCCCAAAGTTTGCAATGTCTTCAGGGGTCCATTCAAATTCAGGGAGAAACTTTAATCTGCGAGTGGCTTTTTACTTGTACCCACGGTCCCCTATCTCCCACTTGGTTCAATGAAAAATCTGGACTGGGGCTTCTCCTAAGCTCTGCTGATCAGAAATTCACCCACTTGACCAGCCACCATCATCAAACACATTGACCAAGAAATTAAGGATCATAATCATATGCTTCTACAGAGTCTTTTCATAACAGACAGTGGGTTGTAATTTGATCCATTTGACCTGAGCATGCGGTAGTTCTTCAAGGAATCAAATCAGGCTTCATGGTACATCCTGATATTCATTGGTTTTGAAGTTAATCCCAAAATCCTTGATTTCCTTGCTCAAGAGTATCAAAATTAGAACTATCTCATCATATTGAGGATGTGAACTGTGGTGAGTGAAAAATGTTGTAACAGTTCCATTTAGTTCGATAAAACTCCAACCAGGAAGCTTTTTAAGACCAAGAGACTTCATCTGGATCCAGGCCTCACTCACACTATCCCACCTGTCCATCGAAGCATAGCTCTGTGCTAGTTGCAAGTAGTTTCCAGCATCCATAGGTTTCAACATGAAAATGTCTCTGGCAATAACGTCCCCAAGTTCCATATCACCACTGGCCCGGCAAGCATGGAGGAGTATGCCTAAAACATCTACTGCTGGTTCCAGGAACATCCTCTTGTAGAAGTCATATGCATCTTCTACCCTCCCTGCTCGACAAAGGAGATCAACAACACAAGCAAGGTGCTCAAGTTTTGGTTCGATTCTAAAATCCTTTTTCATAGAGTGGAACACATCCAAGCCCTGGTCAATGAGCCCATTGTGACTACAGGCAGAGAGAACTGATAGAAAAATGACATGGTTTGGTTCAAGCCCAGTAAGCAGAAACTCGCGGTACATTTCTAAAGCAACCTCTCCTTTACCATGACTACCATATCCAGCAATAATCGAACTCCATGAGACCAGATCATGCTGCGTCATCCTGTCAAAACACTTACCAGCAGCACCCAAATCACCACATTTAGAGTACATATCAACCAAGGCAGTGTCGATCAATATACACGGTCCAAGGCAGCTCCTAATGACAAAATTGTGGATCCATTTTCCCTGACGAAGAGCTCCAATAGAGGCACAAGCTTGGAGAAGGGAGACAATAGTTACTGAATCAGGTCTTTCCAGCATTGTCCTCATTTCGTTAAATAAATACAATGACTTGGATAAATTGCCATTTTGTGCATACCCAGCAATGATTGCGTTCCAAGAAACCAGGTCTCTTTTCTCCATTGCACCAAAAACAGCACAACTTCGCTCCAGGCGACCACACTTTGCATACATAGTAACAAGAGAGTTCTGGGCAGCAATGTCTAGTGGCATTCTCTGCCTTACTATGTAGGCATGAATTGAACCTCCCAAAGTTAAGGAACCTAGTTGGCCGCAAGCTGCAAGGGCACTAGCTATGGTGGCAGTAGACGGAAAAACATTCGAATTCAACATCCATCCGAACACTGTCAGCGCCTTGTCTGCACATTCATTCTGTGCAAGCCCTGATACCATTGCTGTCCATAAGACCACATCCTTGAATGGAGTACGATCAAATATTTGAAAAGCATCATCTAAATTCCCACATTTCAAATACATAACTATAAGGGATGTTTGAACATGCGCATCTAACTCAAATCCCGCAGTCAATAGCCGAGCATGAACCAATCTTCCCACTTCAAGGTTACCCTGCTTTGCAATGGCGGACACTAACGACCCAAATGTCTGTTTGTCAGGATTCACACCTTCAATCCTCATTCTTCTCAGCAGATGCAAGATCTCCCCCATATTCCCAACAAGAGCATTACATGAAACTAAAGAATTCCATGAAATTATATCTCTCCTGTCCATAAATTCAAACAAGTCCCTAGCATCATTAACTCTTCCGCATTTACCATAGCCATTCAGCGTAGAGTTCACCACAGCTACATCAGACTCAAAACCATATTGTATTATACAAGCATGGACACACTGCACATGGGTAACCTCCAGAACTCCAGACAGCAAGCCTAAAATGGTGACTGAACTGGGATGAATACCTTCACCTCGCATCTGATTATACATACAAAATGCTGTATTGACATCACCTGATCGCATATAACAGCCAATGATAGAAGTCCACGGAACCACATTTCGTTCCGGCATTAGTTCAAACACTTGGTGGGCATGGTGGGTGTACCCGAATTTAGCATAGAAGTTGACCAAAGAAGACCCGATGTATGCATCAGAAGAGTAGCCGTTAACGAGAATGTGCTGATGGAAAGAAAGGCCATGAGAGAGTAGGTTCAGGTAAGTGCAAGCTTTGAGGAGACTAGGGAATGTGTGGGCGTCTGGAGGAGTGTTGGCTCTGAGCATGGAGGAGTAGGTGAGAAGGACGTCCTCGTGTGCACCTTCAGATGAAAGACGATTAATTAATGCATTGAATGACTTGGTTGTGGTGGTGGCGGCGACGGAGGATCGCGGTGGTTTTGGAGGGCCGAAGAAGTGAGGTTTGAGCTTGTTCATGGCTCATGTTCGCTTTCTTTATTTTTTCAAGTAAAGATGGACTCAACGGCCAGCACAAAGGCAAATTTTAAAATTTGAAACCACTGGTTTTTGTGGAATCCAATAGACCTTGAATTTAATAATTTATAGGACACGGACATCCCCTCAATTATACCCAGGAAGATTGCTTCTCTATTCCCCGTGTGTGGGAACGCCGCTCCATTTTCTCCGGGGGTACGTTCCTCGAGGTTTTGTGCCATTTTCTCGAGAATTTTCCCGAGAAAGAACCTGATTAGAAAAATTTTAAGTGTTCTAGGGACTTTATAGCAGCTCGGCTGGCTACTCTTGCCGCACTATTATTCTACACCTTTCATCATCTATGTTTTTTTTTTCAAAGGTTCACCACTTATATTTTCAACATTAATTTTTAAATAAAAAATATCATTTTACAGTTATTATGATAATTTTAAATGAAATATATTATTCATTATAGGTAACTTTTAGTACAAATTAGCAACAAAAGAGCGGTAAGGGATAACTCAAAAAAGTCAAAAAAAATAAGTTAGATTTCAAATTTTTAGTATTTAATTAGCACAACAAAAAAATTTTAACCAAAACGAACAAAGTTTCACCTACTTATTCAAACTTTTATTGTCTGAAAATTTAAAATTTAGATTTTTAGTGAAAATTTTGATGAAATTTATAAAAATTAGTAAAAATTTATAAATAAATTTATAAATTTTGTAGTACCAAAGACTGTGTCAATTAGATGATTTTATATTTGACGAATTCATGGCGAGATCGTCATTATAATCTGCAGTTGACTTATGGTTTTAAACTATCAAATTTTTATAAATTTGTAAAAATTAGTGTCTCGTACTTTATGCAGTGCATAAAAATTTAAAATTTATGGTCTCGTAATTCGTATTTATAGAGACTTGTAAAATTTTATATTTTTTAACTCCAAACAGTTCCATAGTGCAACTAGAGAAGATAAATAAAAGAAATCAAATTTTCTTTATTCAATTTTAGCTTATTTGGTTGCTGTGGGAAAAAAAAAAAAAAAAGGAATCGAGAATTTTAGTTTTGCAATCCATACTCTTTTCGCCATATATATAAAATGAAGAGCTCTTGACAAAGAAGTTAATTATTTGTTGTAATTAATAGGTATCATCTCGGGAAGTTTGTAATTTAAAAAAAAAGTTAATAATAAACACTATAAATTTTAATATTTTTTAAAAATTCAAACACCCTCTAAAAATAATTAAAATGAATTATATTTCGAGTGTATCTTTATGTCAAACGTTGGAAATCAAGAATGTAGAATGACAATGCAAAATATACTGCAAGGACTGAAGTAGAAAGATAAAAAATATAATTTAATTCGGATAAATTTAACTAAATTAATAAATAATAATAACTGAATTAATAAATATTAATTAAATCATGACGTTCAATCTTTACACTCTGCAGACCTAAAAACCTCACAATTGCATTGCATTTTGCATTTTGCATTTTACGGTACCTATAAACCTACAACCTGAAGTCACAGCGCATTTTGCACTTCAGTGCTTATAAACCTGAAAATTGTGGGCCAGATAAGTTTGCTTGGGTCGTTAGATCAAGGGGGCAATCACAGACGATACTGACAAAATGCCACCTGTCACGAGCCCCACTCGTGACCCTTAGATACCCAGCATTGTTTTGCACGGGCCCCGCAGTTGGACCCATTTGGGTCGGCTGAGATCACTCGTGCTGCGTGTTATCATCGGCTGATGCTGTCTCATAAAAGTCGAGATAAAATTTAATTTGAATTACTTTTTAAATTTTGAAATGTAAATCACAAATTATAAAAAAAATAAAGGTAAATAATAGATTTAGACCGATAGTTTTTGACTTTTTTGTCAAAATTTTATGAAATCTGTAAAAATATTATTAAAAATTATAAACATGTATTGAAATTTGTAGAGATTTGTTGAATTTGTAAAGATATATAGATTTATAAAAATTTATGTAATTCGAAGTGAAAAAAATTATGTAAAAAATTATAAAAAATTAGAGAGATTTATAAAATTTTTTAGTGTTTTCCAAATGTCGAAACTAGCCCTGTACACTTGAAATTTTTTAAATAGTTTGATTTTCGATTTCTCGTGTATGATAATTGTCGTGTCAATGTTTTTATAATTTAATGAAATTATTACAAAATCAATTTTATGAATTAATCATAATTATTATAGGATAAAGTGTAAAGTGATTTAAAAGAAAAATAAATTTATCTCACTGCATAAATTACGAACTTATAATTTTTTGTATTTTATCTCACTTTTACCACTTCAAACACACTCATAACATAAAATAGGAAGGTATAATGTTTTAAAGTAAAGGTGATTTCCATTTGAATTAATATTTTGAGTTTGAAGAAATAATATTGGAAAGGGTTAACGGGAAGTCTTTATAATTTTGAAATGATTGGGGAAATCCTTGTATTTGTATTTAAACGGTCAACGCGTTGGATTTGTTGTTAGAGAGAAACATGGGGCAAGAAAATAAACTATATATATCTATATAATAAAACATATCATTTGATTTGATATTTATCTTAATTATTATTAAAATTTCATCACGTCATTACCTATTACATATTTATATAATAAAATACATCTTTTGAATTTGAAATTTATATGTATATTATATTATGTAAAACTATACAAATTATATTTTAGTTATATTATTTATTATTATTAAATAATATATAAATACTTATTAAACAAAATTTACTAAATTTTTTATTTAAAAAATATATTTACATTTTAAATTTTTAATAATTTTACTGAAAAATAAATATTTAAATTAAAATTTTAATTTTAAATATATATATACTTTTACACTGTGTGTTATTTATATAATAAGAAAGTTTAAATTTTTAAATTTGAGATATTTTTAACTGTTAAATTTACTAAATGATCAAGATTATTTTTCTTTTCCTCTCACCCTCCTTATATTTTTCAAATCATACGTGAGTGACTTTTTCAAATCATATATATTCTGGGACTTTTTCACTTTTGAGTGACTTTTTCAAATCACATGTGAGTGACCTTTTCAAATCATATGTGAGTGAATTAGTTTGCCTTTTGTGTGTTTTGGGACGAATTAATTTCAAATCATATATGGGTAACTTTTCACTTTTGAACTATAAACAGTTAATGTATTTTGGGACTAAATCGTAAAACTTAAAAAAAATTATATATATATATATATATATATATTATAGAGCATGACTACTAATTTGAATGAAAAAAACTGATAAAATTACTTTAATTCAAATCACACATAAGCAATTCAAATCACAAAAAGGTAAAATATATTTCTCTCAAATAATTATTATAATACTTTCTATGAGACAATCAAACACATTATAATGAATCAAATTCGTAAGTTAATTATTTTATTACTAAACTTTATATATTTAGATAAATTTTAATAAATATATACTTTTAAATTTTTTTATAAGCATAATCGGCTCGTCCTCGCTAGTCAGCTAGACTCCAACAGTCAAGTCAACGTATTTGTAAAGGAAATGAGGGAGCGTTTGTTTGAGGGATTAGATGAATAATCCGTGGTTTCACAGATTAGATGAGTAATGAAGTGTTTGTTTAATATCTGTAAGCCTCACAGATTGGATGAATAAAGAAGGAATTTATGGGATAAATTATCCCATGGGAGGTGTGGGATGAGTTATCCCCCTCTCCGGATTGCTTCCCTCCAAAATCTAAAAGTCTAAAATTATTTCCTATCACATCTTTTATCCTACTTTATATTCCACCAACCAAACACTAAAAAAATAATCTCACATAAAAAATTAATTCCATCTTTTATCTAATTTTATCAGTGGGTCTCAGGGTATTACTTATCTCCCATCATCCAATCCCTCAAACAAACGTAACATGAGGGAAATACAGAAGGATAAGAAAACATAACTGTGTAGCGCATACTTTAGCTGCATTAGGATTTCTCCATTTTTATAGTTGCTTCCGTTACCTTTTGGATAATGATTTCTAGAGAATATTGGAGAATTGATTCCAATAATTTAGGCCTCATTTAGTTTGGTTTTTTATTTTCTATTTTTTATTTTTTATTTTTTATTTTGAATTATTTTTTATTTTGTGTTTTTGAAAATAAAAGAAACAGGTCAAAACTCATTTAGTTACTTGTGTTTTCAAATTTTATTTTCAAAAACAAAAAATAATTTTACACGTGAAATAAAAAATGAAAAAAAGTCATTTTGAGAGTTTTTAACAAAAAATGAGAAAAATATCAAAATAAAGAAAACTGAGCATTTCTGTTTCTTCATTTTGAGATTTTTAACACATAAAACAGAAATAGAAAACAGAAAAATAAATCAAATGCCACCTTATTTAATAGCGAGATTCTCGTCAATTGGAGGATATTTTAGTTAATATGTTTGAACTCAAAAATCGACTAAAGAAAAATGAAAAGAAAAAATTATTTTCCATTTGGTTGCATTGCAAATCGGCCATTTGTTCGTCCATGAAAAGAAAAAGGAGTATTGGCCATTTGTCCGGGGAACTAAATGGTGCTAAGGAATGTAAATTGTCCTGGGAAAAGGAAGGGGAAGAGGGCAGGGGGCCCATAATCTTGCAACAAATAATAATAATAATAATAGTAAGTAGTAATAACCTAAGGTAATGTTTGAATATAATGCTTTGAAAGTAAATGGGCTAATATTTAAGGCATATACATGTTGATTTCTAAAAAATTTGTTGGCCAAAATTTGATTAAATGTTTTGCCAAAATTGTATTGAATTTGTAGCAGAATAAGGTATCGTTTGGGATTCAAGAAGTTAATTGGCTTATAGGTAATTGGCTTATTTGTTAATTTGTAAAATGATCAAATTTACTTTATTATATTTTAATATTTTTTTAAATCTTTAGGGACAAAAATGTCAAATTAACCAAAATTAAAAATTCACTTAAAAAAATCATTTTTTTCCTTCCCAAACACAAAAATAACTAACTAACTAACTAAAAATAAATCAGTTATTTTCCTTCCCAAACCAAGCCTAAAGAATTTAAAAAATAATAGGAAATGGTTACTGATTACCACTACTAGAAATTATAAATTATAGTGAAAAGTTACGAGTGATCACCTTAATAACCATTTATTTTATTTTATACACTTTTATCCCTTCCATTTTCAGAGTGTATTTGTCTCCCAGTGCACATTTAGGACAGGATCTTGTGATCTATATCTATTCACTGTACTTAACTCATGTTTTATATGTAGAACTCACTTATTCCGAGAATATCCGATAATTTCTCTCATTTTCATTTGTGCGCTAATGGGCTCGTTTAGTTTGTAAATTTTTTTAAAAATTTCTAAAAATCTCTATAAATTTCTGTTAATTTTATATCACATCAACTTTTTTCTCTCACTGCACGCATTACGAACTCCCCCCAAATCACAATTTATCTCAATTTATCTTATTTTTTCTTACTCCAAACAAACCCAATATTATAAGTAGGACTCACATATTCTGAGAATATTAGGTAATTTCTCTCATTTTCATTTGTTCGCTAATGCATGGTAACTGGCTTAGCAACTGTTAAGGGTTCTTTTGACACCCCAAAAATAAAAAAAATCTAAAAAATATTAAAAATTTTTAAAATTCTCTAATATATTTTACATTCTATATCCTTCATAAATTTTTTATAAATTTACATATATTTACACATCTTAACAAATGTTTGCAAACTCTAATAAATTTTTTACAAATCCCAATAACTTGACTACAAATCTCAAAAACTTTTTAATCAATAAATTCTAACATAAAATCATTGTAACGGAATCAAAAAAATCTTTTGGACGGTTTCTCTCTCTAACAAGCTAATGTAAAAGTTAAAAAGTTTTACTATTTATTTCTGAAAAACGTAATTTTGTGACTGTATGCCATACGCCAAAAAATTTTTCAAATCATATTTTTACTATTTTTTATTATTTTTTGCCGCACCAAACAAATCCCAAGTTTGATGAATACGAGACTTACCAATAATCACCAATAAGGGTAAATATAGTGCCAAAATATCAAACTAGGCCCACTTTATTGTTTTAAAATTGGGAAAAAATTTTAAGTTACATTCAATTAAATAGACCTGACTTGGGATTAGGGGCGGATTCAATATTTTTATTAGGGGTAACAAAGACCATGTACTAAGTATCTAGAAATAAAATAACAAGTTACGTCAAGGTTAAGAATATGAGATAAATAATATTATTTTTACGGAGATAAATTACTCTTGGATATTAAACTAGTTAATATAATTTTTACAATCTAATGGTTAATTGGTCCTTTTAGATTTATTAAAAATATCTTTCGTTGCTAAACAAGAATTATTATTAAATTTTTACTATTTAAAGTGTAGTGAAAAATGCATTTTATTTCATAAAAAATATTTAGATTTAATTCTTCTGAATTCCATTTATATTGAAAAATTTTAAGTTAACCTTAATTTTTTAATAAGGTCAAAATATCCTAATTTTAAATTAATTTAATTTTTTGATAAAATTAAAATACTAAGAATATTCTGGTAATTCTATGTCCAAAATTGAGGCAGTCACTTGCCCCTTACCTTAAGGTAACTTAGTTTGTTTGATTTAATTAAAACATATATAAATCTATATAATAAAATAAGAAGGTTTTTAAAGATGTTCCTCTCACAAACTAAGATGCAACGGTTAAGATTTATTTTTTCTTTTATTCATTGATTGAGATCACTTTTATATTTTTAACATCTCACTCAATTGTTATTTTAATGAACTCTACTGCCACTTATTTCATAAAACAGTTTATACATTTTAAATTTTTATCATATTTCAAATGTGGAGATCTTATACAAATCAAAACTACTAATTTAAATTTCGCTTAATTATGACTTTTAGAAAGTTGAACATTCTAAATTAAAGTAACATAATTTCTGTTTTTTTTATTAGTGTACATCAAAAAATTAATTGAATGGAGAGAACAAAACACATGTACTAGTTGTTAGGGTCTAAAATTTTGAAAAAAAAATAAAACTCATAAATTATCATGATTTTTTTTATTTGAATTTTTTGTCAAAAGTTTCAACTATACAAAAAACTTGATACTAATTTTGTTTAGAGACCGTAGGCACGGGTTATTACTAGTATATATATTTTGCGTAACATTTTAATTATTTTTTTATAACAAACATTTGTTTTAATACAAAATTATTTATTTTTACAATTTTTAATATTATTTTTAACTTAAAATATAATTGAAAATATATCTTCAGATTAAACGGGATTAAGTGGGTTTAAAATTCAATAACTAATAAAATATTATCAAGGCAGACCCGGCACCCATGTGAAACCCTAATCCCCGAACTTGCCCGGCGCGGTTTGTCAAGCCTGCTTTTACGCCAATGACTTGGGTTTGGAAAAATAAGCCAATTAGACTTTGTTTATGGTCAATAATGGTAATTAAACAGAGTTAGGAAGTAAGGACAAAAACACGGACACCCCCTCTTTGTTTGATTTTGACGTTAAACCAAATGATTTATATGATAACGTGACAGAGATGGGGGAATTCAAATCTTCGCTTTATGCCCATCAAAAGGTGAAAGCAAAGGAATATAAAGTTGGGGTCAAAACAAAGGAATAAAAAGTTGGACTTATATGGGTACTAGTGCACCTAATATGGATTTAGTCATTATTAAAGGTGCTTTGGCACTCTACAATTTTATTAATTTTGCACAAAATACTAACACCTTTTTTTTGGGTAACGGGGAAATTATTTACTGGACCATTTGGATCTATCGAGTTACGCGCGTGACCCATCACTACGATTTCTTACTTAAGATTTGGCCGCTCAAGTGGAGAGTCGAACCCGCGACCTAGGTAGATCACCCAAGTCTTAGACTCGCCCTCCACTCCATTGGGCTAAACCAACGGTGGTGACACGTGTCATCTTAGTTAGATGTTGAGCATTTCGTAAAATTCTTAAAAAAAAAAATTAATAAAAATTAGATAAAGTTGATAATATTTTTAATCTTTTTGATAAAAAAAGTTAAAAAAATTAGTAAAAATTATTTATTATTTTATTTTTTGGTAAAAGTTGCTGGACCAAACGCAACCTTATCTTGCTTTACATAAACTAGGACTTGATATGGAAAAAAAAAAAAAAAAAAACCCTTAAAAATCGAGTTTTGCTCTTAGTGATTATGAAATTTATAGAGCAACTGATTATCTTTTTTTTTTTTTTAGTTTTAAAAACATGCTATATAATTAAAAAAAATATTAATGTAAAGTTTTATTAAAATTATACAGTTAAATTGGATCTATCATTTTTAAATAGAAAAAATTCATAAAAATATAATTTATTTATATAAAATTATCACTGCTATATTATCCTCGAACTATTTTTTTATCCTGTCTCATAATACAACAACATTTTCCATCTTTCTAAACGTGGCTAATCCTATCAAGTGAATTGAAAGGGCAACAAATCTCGAAGGGCCCATCCACCAAATCTCCTTTCTTCATCTAGGGGGCCATTCAGATTCAGAGACGAGAACGTGCAGATGAAAACGACCTCTCCGATTTAATTTGCGTTAATTAGTATTCAGCTTATTTATTTATTTATTTATTTATTATTATTATTTTTTTTTTTTTTGTAACTTAGGATGTTCAAACTAGTTTGTACGCACTTTGACTAATCTTTAAAAGTTTAAAGTTAACTATTAAGTAAACTCTTCAATAATCCTAAAGAAATTCAAACTAGTGATTAATTCAGTTACATGAATATTCTGCTTGGAACTAATTTTACTAATACAAGCAATTTGTTAACATTACGAAGGCGATCTTACATTAATTAAGTGCACGTCACTGCGGAAGATTTGCCTCTCAAATGATTTTATATAGTGATTAATTCGGTTACGTGAATATTATGCTTGGAACTAATTTTACTAATACAAGCAATTTGTTAACATTACGACGGCGATCTTACATTAATTAAGTGCACGTCACTGCGGAAGATTTGCCTCTCAAATGATTATATATATATATATATATATATGCGTGTGTGTATGTATGTATATTCATGATTGTGAACAAAATTTGGAAGTAATTACATTATGGGCATGACTTCTTTTTTATTCATAGAATAATTGGTGATAGTTTGCGCCGACCTAACGCCACAAAAGAAATTATTAAATCATTTGCAGACTAAAAAAGATTTGACCTGAGAGATTCACTCTCTAGATTAAACCCTTAGAGAGTGAATCTCTTTAAGTTTATGCCACACATATTGACCCCTCAACATGTACAGTAGTAAATCGCAGACTCGCGTAGCGGCGGGGAGTTAGACCCACACCCAAGAACTGGATACGGTTCGTCCAGCCAAGGAGACCCGTCCTACCAATCTTTACTACGCTTTACGCCCGGGAGACTGACCCCAAGTTTTTGCTAGAGAGGAGACTTGAATTTGAAAGCTGGAGGTGGTAAGCTCCTAAGTTTCAGTTCAAGACCATCCCATCTAACCCCTTGGAGTTAAATCATTTGCAGACTAGAAATAATGTTTAATATTTCTTCTGTGGGTCGGGAAGAAGCCCGTAGCCATTACCCGAAGGTGCGCACTAGGTGAAGCCCGCCCCGTGGACCAAGCCGGTAATGGCCCACGAGGTGGTAAACCAGCCTAGGCAAGCCCTGGCTGACCGGCTCGATCGAGAAGAGCTGTTAGAAGCTCACCAAAGCGGTAACCCACCTTCCTGAAGGAGAGTCGAACCTGGGACCGCACGCAACCCAAGCCCTTAGACGCCCCCGAACTCCCTCTCGACCACCCCAAGGGGCATTTAATATTTCTTACTGGGAAGGAAGATGGATGGACAGATAATTAGTGAAATAATTAAAAATATTCTTAAAATAATTGGGAACAGCATTGAATGGAGGTCTCGAAAGATCATTTTTTATTTTTTGGAAATAAAAAATATTAATTATATTTAGTATAATTATAATTCTAACAAAATATAATTTTAATTGATCAATTTCCAGCTACCTTTTATTCATATTCATAGGATCAGTTCCCTTGCATCTATCTTTCTACCTTAGTAAAAGTGTACTTAACCGTTTGGTTTTGGTTTGAAAATTAAAAAAATTGAGATGGCATTCAGTTTGTATTTTTATTATTTATTATTTTTTGTTTTGAGATTTATAGTTTAAAAATATTAAAAACGTATTTAATTTAATATTTTCTATTTCCTGTATTCTCGGATTTTCCGTATTCTTAGTCAAAAAACCACAAATGACTTCTAGTCATTTTACATTTTGTATATAAACTCATTTTTTATTTTTTAAAATAGATTTTAAGAAATAAGTAACTAAATGTATTTCTAGTTATTTTTGTTATTTTAAAAAATATAAAAAGAAAGCAGATTCAAAAACAAGTATATCAAATCGATTTTAAACGATTCAATTTATAAGAATTACTTAACCAGACCAAATGATATTATATTGATACAATATAATATATATTATATAATATGTTAAATATACTAATATTTAAAAAACATAAAAAATACTATATGACGATATATATTTTCCAATTAGGGAAGTGAATTTGTAAAATAATTACTATGAATCGACTTCTTATATTTTTTATTTAAAAAATTAAAATATTTTAATTTAAATTGACTCTATATTCACAGCACATTTTTTTATGACAAGTAAAAATATAGGGGATGATAATCCCGTAATAAAATTTGTTAACGTCATAGGGCATTTAATGTAATTTTTATATATTACCAGTTTTACCCTTATTTACTTATATAAAAAAATTAAATATAATATTTATTATTTATTTAATGAACCAACTTTTAAGTTATCATTTATTTTCATATATCCACTTTCTCACACAACTAAATCTTGTTCTCTCTTTTTTTTTTTAAATATTAATATAATAATAGTAATCAAAATAACAAAATAAGAGTAATTTGAATAATTAATTATAAAATTTGAATAAATTTATTTTTTAGTCATAATATTTACTTTAATAATAAATTTTACTTATTGATTTAGTAATTAATTGATTTTGGATAATTAATTTTAAAATTTAAATTTTTTATATTTATCTTCTAGCCTTGAAAATTTGATATAACAAATTTTATTGACTGATTTACTAATTAACAAAAAATGAGTAGTTTTGGATACTTAGTTCTAAAATTGAATTTTATATATTTATCTTTTAGTTATGAAAATTAATTTAATAAAAAATTTTACTACGAAAATATTAATTTGGATAATTAATCTGATGTATAATAGATTGAATCAGTTTTAATCACTTAAAATTAAATATAAAAATTTTAAGTTTTAAAGTTAATGATCTAAACTAATGTTTCTACTAATTAGTAAAATTGTTATTAAATCAATTTTCATGATTAAAAGATAAATACAGAGTATTTAAATTTTAGAATTAATTATTTAAATTACTCATATTTTTCTTAATTAATAAGTAAATTTTATTATTAAATCAAATAAATATCTAAAATTTGATTTTTAATGTCTCCGCTAAATGAGAAATTTTTTGATTAAAACAATTTTCATGACTAAAATAGAAATATATAAAATTTAAATTTTAAAATTAATTATTCAAACTATTCTTTTTTCAAAAATTAATTAGTAAAATTTGTTATTGAATTAATTTCATAACTAAAAAAATATAAAACTCAATTTTAATAACTAGCTATTTAAATTAATGTTTCGTTATTTAGTGAAATTTTTTATTAAATTAATTTTCATGAGTAAATGATAAATATATAAAATTTAATCTTATAACTAATTATCTAAACTACTAATTTTTTCTTTAATTAGTGAATCAAATAATAAAATTTGTTATATCAAATTTTCAAGACTAAAAAATATATATAAAAAATATGAATTTTAAAATTAATTTTTCCAACTCTGTTAATTACTAA
Source organism: Vitellaria paradoxa (assembly GCA_019916065.1). Classification (NCBI taxonomy): domain Eukaryota; kingdom Viridiplantae; phylum Streptophyta; class Magnoliopsida; order Ericales; family Sapotaceae; genus Vitellaria; species Vitellaria paradoxa. The sequence continues at coordinate 10,925,899 of CM034243.1, read as the reverse complement.
ATCGATGAGTATTTATTATTAAAGCAAATGTTATGACTAAAAGAAAAATTTTTTAAATTCAATTTTTAAAATTAATTATTCAAATTACTTATGCCTTTAGTATTTTAATTACTATTAATATATTAATATTTTTAAAAAAATATAATAATAACTAATTTTGTAAGAAAGTAGATAGATAGAAATAAATGATAACTTAAAAGTAAGTTCATTTAATAGATAATAAATATCACATTTAATTTATCATATAACTAAATAAAAGTAAAAATGTCAATATATAAAAATTGAATTAAATATACTTTGATATAAACAAACCTTACTTTGATATTATCATCACCCTAAACATATTTGTATATGTATGTGCATATTTATATATATTATTTTATTTGTTGGTATTAACCAAGTCATAATCAATGAATGATTATATTTGTATGGTATACATATTTTGGATTGGGATAATGTCATAGCATCATTTATTAATACTATAACACAATTAATGCTTTATTTATTTATTTATTTATTAATACTATAACACAATTAATACTTTTTTTATTTATTGACAAAATTACCTTTGATTAGTATTTAACACAAGTTGCCTCAAGTTCACGAAGTTGTAGTGAAAAAATGAAGAGCTAAAATTTATTTACACTATAATGACATGTGATTTTTGATATTTTACATTGATTGTGCTTCTATCAGATTCTTCAAATTTTTTAACATAATTTTAATTAAATTAAATTAGAATCATTGGATTAAATACAAACAAATCTCAACCCTTCATTTTCTACTGCAGCCCTGTAGTGGATTTTTTCATTACAACCCCTGGAAACCAGAAAAATCCATGCAGGGTTGCAATGAAAAATGAAGGGTTGAGGTTTGTTTGTATTTAATTCAATGATTCAAATTTAATCTAATTAAAATTATTTTCAAAATAAAAATAAAAGTTTAAATAATTTGATTGGAGCAAAATCAATACAGAATATCAAAAATCGTATATCCTTAAAGTGCAAATAAATCTCAATATTTTTTTTCACTGTAGCCCTATAATAAATTTTTTTCCCTGCACTTCCTTGAAACCCTTTAGTTTCTCTCCCTCATTAATTTCTTTTTTTAAACTTCCCTCATTTATTTTTTTTCTCTAAATTGTTAATGTCAAAGCTCAATTAATAATTTTTTTAATTATTGACAAAATTACCCTCATCTGAGTAATTTATCCAACCTAATTTCTTCATGTCTTATTAACTCTTTGCTCATCCTATCCATTCGTCTCTACTTCTTTTTTTTTTTAATACTATTTTCTCGTTCTTTCATTTTGAAAACATTTCTCTTTAAAATATAGTTAAATAATAAATTATTCATTTTAAACTTAAAAATTATTAATGTGCCATTAAATTAAAATATTCTCTTTGAAAAATGTCTCTTCAAAAATATAATTAAGTAATAAATTTCTCGTTTTAAACATAAAAAATATTAATGTATTATTGAGTCAAAAAAATATTATTTGTAAAATTTTATCTAATGTATTTGAACACTTCTTATTAGTATGAACCTTTTTTTAGGATTAATGAAATTTCAATGCAATTGTATAAAATAAAAACTTATACTAATAGAAATTTAGACTAATGTTTAATTATAACTATTTTAATTTTAAATAAAAATTATTAAAGTATGTTTTATTAAAAAATTATTATTACTATTAAATTGTCTACGTTGAATTTTTTTTATTCTTTTTAAAGTATACTATCTTTTCTATATATTTTTTTGGAAACTTTGGGAATTGATTTGTTATAAAAAAAATAGTAGAAATACAATATTATATTTTTAAAGGGAAAGATGTATTAAAAAATTTAAATAGATAAAAAATAAAGAATATAAATTTCTTTAAATAGGGGTGGTGTGATTTTAAGATAATATTATTATTTTTTAGTAAATTTTCATAAAATATCTTTACAAATATGTTTTAATAATTTTTATCTAAAATTAATATATCAAAAAATAATCACGAGCCTAAATTTCTAGTGTAAATTTTTCTTTTATACAGTTATATTGAAATTTCATAAATTTAAAAAAAAAGGTTCATACCAATAAAAATCCTTCAAATATATTAGATAAAAATTTACAAATAAGTAATCACATTTTTATAATTCAATAACACGTAAATAATTTTTATGTTAAAAATAAGAAATTTATTATTTAACTATACGTTGAAGAGAGATATTTTTCAAATAAAGAATTTTTATAATTAAATGGCACATTAATGATTTTTAAGTTTAAAATGAAAAATTTATTAATTAACTATATGTTGAAAAGAGATTTTTTGAAGAGAGTATTTTTGTAATTCAATGGCACATTAATAATTTTTAAGTTGAAAATGAGAAATTTATTATTTAACTATATTTTGAAGAGAAAAGTTGTTCAAAGAGAAAGAAGGAGAAAACAATATGCTTTTTAAAAAGGGAAAAAAGAGAGAGATGAATGGAAAAGATGAGAAAGAGGAATTTATGAGAAATAAAAAATTTAGGTTGTGTAAAATAATAGACGGGAATAATTTTGTTAATAATTAAAAATATATTAATTGAGCTTAAGTGAGAAATTAATAAGAGAGAGACTGTGTTAAATAATAGATAAAACTAATTCTGTCACTAACTAAAAGGAACATTAATTGTGCTCTGGTGTTAGCAAATAGTGCTTTAACATTATCCCTAACCTATATTTTTTAACTCATAAACTTATAAAATCTAATCCAACTAAATCAAAATCAGTAGCTCGGATTAATTTATTTTTAGCTAAACAATTTAACTACAGTTTTAAAATTTTAGTAGTAGATGTCTTGTGGGTAACTACGCTTTAACTACAGTAAAATTACTCAGTGGGCAACCCATTGACAACTAAGGGGCCGCTTTGGAGTGTAAATAGTAATAATAATAATAATAAATTAATATAAGTGAATTTTTTTGGAATTTAAAATATAAAAAGTTGCTTTGAAATGATGGTAGATGTTAATATTTGATTTGATATAAAGTTATTAAAAATTATATAAAGTGACACGTGGTAAAATTTCAGTAAAAAATTATGAAAATTTTTTGAATTTTGTGAAATTTTAGATACAAATGTTAATCTAATTTTTTAAAAAATATGCCAAAATCTGTTAAATTTGTTCCAATAAATTTTGACAAAATTTTTGAAAATGTTAAATTTTTTTTTAGAACTTGAAAAAATTAGAACTTCTAAAAATTCTAAAAGTTTTTTTAAATTTGGTTGAAGCTCCGAGTATTGGCAAAGTGACCGCGAAGTAGTCGTTAACCGTTAAGAACTCACCATGGAAATATTATAAAATAAAAAATGCTTTATAACTAAATTATTTTGAAAAAGGTAAATAAAAATTATGTGACAACATTTGTACAATGAACAAGAATTTTAATGGGTTATTTTCCAAGAGTGATAAGCTCAAAGAGTCATTGCATATTTCTAATAATTTTTTTCTAAATATATTGTTATCCAGCGCTATTTCGATAAAATTATATAAAAATTAAATGATGGGTTGTAGTGGCTTTTGGACGTTGTACGCACCTCAGTCATTTAAAAATTATATAGACATCTTTTATTTACCAAAATTGTTAATAAATTTTATTTTTCTCTAAAATTTTCTCCCAACAGACTTTAAAAAAAAGTGCATGATAAAATAATTTCATTATTTAGGGTGCGTTTGGTTTGTTAAAAATTATTAAAAATTTTTGAAAACTTCTAAAAGTTATTCAATTTTTATCTCACTGCATGAATTACGAACTCACAAATTATTTCATTTTGTCTAACTTTTTATCACTTCAAACGCACCCGTTGTATGGCATTATGTTAAATTTAATTTTAAAGAGAGCAAGCGATATAGTGTGATTAATGTTTAAAAAAAATTGGAAAATTTGTCGAATTTACTTTTAGAGAGATAGCTGATGACAAAAATGATATATAGTAAAAAATAAATAAATAAAAATTTAAAGGTAAAATAATAAATTTTTAAAGATTGAAAAAAGTAAAATAAAAACTACAAAAATCAAAATTTAAAGCAAGACTAGTTATTTGGGTGAAAATTTTGATTATAGTACTTTAGTCAAAATCTTAGATGGGTGATTAATTTGTTCAATTTTAGACTATAACGGGTTTTTATGTTTTTGAATTTAATTACAAAGAGTAAAACATTAAAAATTGAAAGAGGTAAATTATTTTCGTCTTATTTATTCATTTTTAAACTACAAGCAGTCATTTGTTAAAAAAACGTAAATTGTATTTACCTTATCATTTTGCTATTCTTTTTTCCATTCTACTTGAAAAGTAGAAACTTTTTAATAATTTTTAATAAATATTGGTAAATTACGTTGACTACTTATGAAATTTAATATTAGAACCCGTTTGACAACTCAAAAACTAGTAAAAAAAATACCAAAAGTTATATTTTGTAACTTTTGATGTGTTTGGTAAAATTATAAAATTTTTTACTTTTTTTATTTGCTATGGTAAAAAGTAAAACAAAAAGTTACAAAAAAAAAGGCTAAAAAATACACTTTGTTCAACCAAACACACAAAAAAATGCAAAAAAAATCACACAAAAAACTACCAAAAGTTGAGCTTTTTTTCTTTTTTTTGAACTACCAAACGCCCTCTAAATGCACAAAATATTTGTACGGTCTAAAATTATATTTACTATCCTTACTTTTTAAATTTTATAACAAATTTCTCCTAGTATTTTTGGGTGGTTAGAAACGTTAATATATGGACGAATTCAAAATATTTTAAATAGGAACTTTTAACAATTTGATTATAAGAAGTCAACGATCTCACATCTAAAAGATACAACGAGTAATCTTACTAACATTAGGACACTTCAAAGATAATTTAAACTGATCAAAATCTTCAATTTTTTTGATAACTAACCGATCAAAATCTCACTAAACATTTCCAATATCAAATGATAATTAGGTATTCTGGAAGAATACCTAAACACATATTTGAAATTATTAATCAAACATGAAAAGATACTGATTGAAATAATCAAGCTAAATTAAATAAAATTTATAATATACTATAAAAAAATAAGGGTGATAGGTATAATTTTACAAGTCATTGGAGCACATTGTTTATTTCTATATATTAAAACTCTTAGGTAATTAATCAAACTAATTTATCCAATATATATATATATATATATATTTCTTGGGATTAGTAGGCCGTCTAATCAGGTCTTCCATTGAATCATTTTCGAGCAAATAATGGTGCATTTTCATATTAATATTAATTAATATAACTAATTTAACATATTTCATATTTTATTGATAAATAATCAACAAACTTTATGTAGAGTTTAGTCCGAAATTTTAAATTGAAGTACGTTGTGATGTGAAAATTCTTGGTAAGATTTGAAAATTCCCAATACAAGTCTACTAATTATATAAAACTAGAAGTGGATACATACTGTACTTATGGTTTTTATTAAATTTTTATTTTCATTAAAAATAAAAATAAAAATTAATAAAAATGATTCAAATGGTAAATAATAAGTAATTAAACTATTTTAAGAAAATAATATATAATTAAAAATAATATATAATTAAAAAGTATTTAAAGAAAATAGAAAATTATAAAATTAGTGAGTAGTTAAAGAGTATTTAAGGAAGATAAAAATATAAATAGATAAAATTATTTAATTATGTACTAGTTATTAAAAAATTGACTCTTTAATACCATTAAAATTGTAAATAGTTATAGAAAGTTTAAATAGATTTATACATAAAACATATATTTTATATATTAAATATTTTAATAATATTTAATAAATATTATATTATTCTATAAATTAATTATATTAAATATATAAATATTTCTTCGTCTACCAATAACCATAACATATTACATACAAAAGCACCCTCTCGTAGAAATCCCCCCCCTTTTTTTTTGGCCACCTTTGCACAATCGTTTAAAATAAAATTTTGGTTATTATATAGAAAATTAGATGTTAGAAATTGTTTCTCATTGTTAAGTTGTTCAAATCAATCATGAATCATGACATGTACAATAATTTAGCACAGTTTAGAAGTCAGATTCTTTAGTAATTTTTTATAATTTTTTTATAAAAATTAATATGTAAAATTTTAATTTGTATGTTTAGTGAAATAAATATAAATTTTTAATAATTTTTAGGTATTTGGTAAAAAGTAAAAATTTTTAATAATTTTTGATAACTTTTAAGTATTTAGTAAAAATTTTCATATATAATATTTAAATTGAATTAAAATAAACTGATCATTATATATTGTCAACTTAGAAAAAAATTAATATTTTGACAAACTAATAATTTTTTTTTTGTAACTTAGAGTGTCTGAGCTAACTTGCAATCTGTTAACTTAGCAAAAGTGACAGCTATTAATATTTTACCGTACTCAAAATAAAAAAATTTGATATATATATATATATATATATATATATATTTTACTCTTTTTTACTCCTCTAAATGGACCTTAGTAGGTAATTAATTTTTTACACTCAACCTCTTTGTTATCAAACTTAGAAACAATGTTATATATATATATATATATATATTGCATAAGGTAAGGTGATGCAGTAATTCTCGGTTTCACATTTTGATTTTTAATTAAGATTGTATCACATTTTGGTTTTTAATTATGTGATAGAATAATTATTACAGTATTTTTGGTCAGATTTTTTATATTTATTACACCAAAAAGATTACATCTTTTTTTATATTTATAATAATCATTTTTCTGTAGTTGGCAGTGCGTGTTATTATGATGCTTGTTCGTGGACAAGGACTAGGACAAGGACAAAACTTCAAACGAGCCAGCCAGCCAATCAAAAAGTCCATCCATCTCCTCTCATTGTTAACCTAATCATAATCACTTACCAAAAAAAAAAAAAAAAAACCTAATCATAACCGTAACCACCTTACAAATTTATTAAAATAAAAACCAATTATTTATATTTAATTATTTATTCATTTTTCCTATTTAATTTTTTTAAAAATTAATTTAAAACTAAAAATTCAATTTAAATAAAATAAAAAATTCAAATGCATTATTGCATTCTAGTTCTACTTATGGATATTTGAATTGACAAAAAATGATAAAATTTAATAAAAATTGTGAGTTTGTAATTAAGGAACGTTTGAAGTGATAAAAAATAATAAAATGAGTTTATAATTTTGTACAATAAAATAAAAAGTGAATAATTTTTTAAAAATTTTAAGTAATTCTAAGCCCAAAGTACCTTTAGGGGTTGTTTGGTTGAAAAAAAATTGAGGAAAAAGTACAGTAAAAGTACAAAGATGTGACATAAAGTTGATAGGTATTAAAATTTTATTGAAGAAAAGTATAAAAAATAATTAAAATTTGATGAATTTTGATATTTTTTGATTGACCAAACAGCCTCTTAGTGGAGACATATATTGCTTTTGATGCAGAAACTATTTGGAAGTTTTTGTATTAAAATTTTAAGATTTTAATTTGTTAAAATAAAAATTTCAGTCAATTTTTTTTTATTTAATTCCCCGACCACATGGAGGCTGCATATATATGGCTTTCTCTTTCTACGTAATCGAAACTGATAAGTGAATCAGAATAAAGAAAAGCAATTCAAGTCCGACTGAGTCGGTGCTGAGGACGAGACCGTGACAGCTCTTTTCTTTTCATGGCCGTTTAATCCGGCGAATCTCCGGCCACATTCCCCATCGTGATGTCAGATTCCGGCGATAACATCGCAGCCACGACACTGACCTTCTCCTCGCTTCTCTCAAGGTCCCAGTCTCCTCTCTCTCGCAACAACTCCCCTCTTCCTCTCTCTCCAAGAGTCCTCTCCTCGGAATCTCTCGCCTTTTGTGGTTCGGTAGCTTGGTGTTTTGATCTTCGCTCAGTTCGCTACACTTTTTGACTTTTCTCCTTTTTGCGCTCTTTTCGAAGGTAATGGAATATGATTCTCTCTATATTTGCCTCTTTATTTGCTAAAGACTCAAGTCTTTTGAATTGTTTATGAATATCGATTCTTCTTCTTTTTTCTTCTTAATCTCTACTGAAGTCTTAAATTTAGTCATTTACTTCAGCTTTTTTTTGTTTTTACTTGTTATAGTGTGAATCTTGACTTTTATTTTACTTCACTAGTTGTGGATTTGTTCGGAACTTTTGATAACGTTTAATTAGCTTCTTTCATTAGTCAGGGCTTGATTTTGCTGGTAATTTTGCAAATAATTGGGAGAATGTTTGTGAATCTGGTCCTCTGGTGTCAATTTGAGTCAATGTAGGATGAGAATGTTTGTGAATCTGGTCCTCTGGTATCAATTGGAGTCAATGTAGGTTGTTTTTCTTTGGCTAGTGTTTGTAAATTTTATTAATTGTGAACTTTGGTTAATCTAGGTCCCCCACCCCCCACCCCCCCCCCCAAAAAAAAAAGAAAAAAAACCGCAAAAAAATGCTGATGTTTTGTTTAATTGCTCTCTATATTCCTGGGTTCCACAAGTTAATGGGTTTGTCTTTGTATGTGGGCCCTCAATTTAAATTACTAGCTTGTGGCCTGAAGCTCCCAACTATTCACATAAAAATGCTATACATTCCCCCCCCCCCCCGGGGGGAGGGGGGGGAGGCAGGTTCTCTATCTCTCTAAAAAATGAGGGAATACATAGGTAAGGAACTTTGGCTAAATTTCTAAATTTCTAGTTGATTATGTGAATTTTATTGTTTTGCCTTAGAAAGAGAAAATTGTAAATGGGGTCTATTTTGAAACCTGCCATCTCAGGTGTTGAAATGAATGGGATTCAGAACAGCAGAACACGCAATCTTGAGAAACCTTTTCCAGGATGCTTGGGAAGAATGGTGAACATCTTTGATTTGAGTACAGGTTCAGCAGGAAAGAAGCTGCTAACAGACAAACCACATTGTGATGGTGATTTTCTTTGCTAATCATCTTCAAGCTGAAGTCAATTTTTCTTCCCAACTTAACAGATTTATTGATAGGTCCTATTTTGATTACCATTTAACAAGCTAACTATCCTGAAATTGAAAGGATACAAGGGGCAGTAAAATTAACCACTAACCGTAAAGTTTTTTGTTTTGGCTATTTTTCCTCTTCCTGAAACTTTATTGTGGAAGGCAATCTGGGACTTACATCATGAACAGAACTGCATCTCCTGAATGCATTTCTCCAACCAGTTTCTGTTGAATGTGTTGAAACCTGAAAACGGCCTATTGAAGTTTTCAGCTTGCTTTCACTGATCTCTGTTAGCACATTTGGAGTTCAAATTCCTTAAGTTTGGTGGTGAATACCCTTTAGATATTGAACAATTCAGTTCGGATGTGGTAATGTCTTCTTTGTTGTCCATTTTGAGTATAAAATTTATCATCTGTAAAGTTGACGTTGACTGTTTTCCTTCCTTCTGAATTCGGATTTTTAGGAATATATCAGTTCATCCCTTTCCTGCTAAAGTGCAGTTTAAGTCTTGCATTTGTTTAAATCAGATGGTACTTTTTCTTGTACTTGGAATTTTCATATATAAATGATTATCTTGTTGATTTGATATTAATTAATTGACAGGTTCTCCACTCTCAAGGGGCCGATCAGATGATGCAGCAGGGACGAGTCCTGTTGTTGATCCAATAGAAGATAAAACGGTAAAGATTTGAGTTGGTTACCAAACCACCGTAATAGTGGTCCGGGCTGACTAAAACTATACGAAATGTGCCTTTGACACTGACATCTGAATTATGATATTATTACATTAATTTGACATATCTTGTGCTTTTTTGAATGGGATGCAGATAGTGTCTGAGCTAATGAGGAGGAGTCCTCCAAATAAAAAAACAAATGGAACACCCATGAAAATGCTCATAGCACAGGAAATGTCAAAAGAAGTTGAGTCCAAGCATAATCCTCCCAGTGTCGTTGCCAAGTTGATGGGCCTTGATACCCTCCCTTGCCAACAATCTGATTCGGCTGCAAAAAGGAGTCTTTCAAGAGGCCATTCGCAATGTCATTCAGGCAGTCCTTTGGATTATTGGCAGCAGCAAGAACATGCATTGGACATGCAAATGCAACAGGAGATCCATCATTGTCCAGAGCAGAATGAGTATAAAGATGTTTATGAAATATGGCAGCAATCACAAAAAGGAAGTTATATAAGAGATAAATCACCACAGAAAGGTAGGTATAATGAGAATATAAATGAGAAAAACATGGATCTTGTTCGCCAGAAGTTCATTGAAGCAAAACGCCTAGCTACAGATGAAAAACTTCGGCAATCCGAACAATTCCAAGATGCACTTGAAGTTTTAAGTTCTAATAAAGATTTATTCCTCAAGTTTCTGCAAGAACCAAATTCTCTGTTCTCTCAGCATTTGTATGATTTGCAGTCTGTTACTCCACCTACAGAGGCCAAGTGCATCACTGTTCTTCGACCTACAAAGATGGTGGATAATAACAAATTTTCTGGATCAGAGAAGAAAAATGAGAGGCAGAGGACAAAATCATCGCACGTAGGTCAGATTGTTGGACAGGATAGAAACACTGCTGGATTTTCTCCTCCGAATTGGTGGGTCAATGGTAAACCTACTCAGACGACTAGGATAGTAGTGCTAAAACCTAGTCCTGGTAAGCCTCATGACATCAAGGCTGTGGTCTCACCATCTTCTTCTCCAAGATTATTACATGGTGACAATTTGTATGGGGAACCAGAAGATGATGGAGCGCAAGAATCAAGAGAAGTGGCAAAGGAGATCACACGTAAAATGCGTGAAAACCTGGGTGGGCATCAAAGGGACGAAACATTGTTTTCTTCCGTGTTTTCTAATGGCTATATTGGTGATGATAGTTCCTTCAATAAGTCAGAAAATGAATATCCAGTGGGGAACCAGATTGACTCGGAGGAGGTTATATCACCAACTTCTAGGCATTCATGGGATTACACTAATATATTTGGCAGCCCTTATTCTTCCTCCTTTAGCCATGTGTCTTATTCTCCAGAGTCATCAGTTTGTAGAGAAGCAAAGAAGCGGCTTTCTGAAAGATGGGCCTTGATGGCAGCTAATGGAAATTGTCCAGAACAAAGACATGTCCGGAGAAGCTCCAGCACTCTTGGTGAGATGCTTGCCCTTTCTGATACTAAGAATTATGTTAGATCTGGGGAAGGGGGCAGTAATAAAGAACAAGAGGCAAGGGGTCCGATGTCATGCTTGGCCAGTGATTTCAATAAGGTTGAAAATGTGGGTAATTCTCCTAGGAATCTTTTGAGGTCAAAATCTGTTCCGGCCTCTTCTACTGTGTTTGGGTGCATTCTAAATGTTGAAGCTTCAGATCATGAGGTTGGCAAAACAGATATTTGCAAGGAAGTGGCAAAGGAACGAAGTACAAAATCATCACTTACACGAAAAGTTTCGAGTTTATTTTTCTCAAGAAATAAAAAATCTAGTAAAGAAAAATCTAATGCAACTCAATCCAAAAATGAATCTCAAAAATCTGCTGGAATACCAATACAATCCCCTGCAAAAATTAGTGATGATACATCCCAATGTGCTAATGGTAGCGGGATTGAACTGGGCTTAGCACCTTCTCTACAGGGGTCTACAAGCAAAGCATCATCGCCAGATTTGATTGTTATAGGACAAAAGGAGGGTGTAATCTGTCCTGAGGTAGGTCAATCTTCCTTTGGTAGTAGTGTGAATTTTTATGTAGTGTAGTCTTTTTATTGAGTATACAAGTCCTTTTGTTTTTGCAAATTAAAAGGTTAATAATTGTTATTATGTTTAACCTTTTTTCTCTTTGGCATGGTGGTGTTATTGTTACTCTGTAAATTAGCTCTTGGCTCTTATTGTTTTCAATATTTTGTACAAGAAAATATAATCATTTAAACGTCTTCCCACTTTCATGTTTGATGGTCTTTTCCACTAATCATCCTTTCTATGTTCGAAGTTTAGTAGACAAAAAGATCCTGTTTAATATTATCCAAAAAAAAGTGATCCTGTTTAACACGTAATTACTAGAATATGCGCAGGGTTATTTTGACGGGTTGAGGTGCATTTATCTGGAGTAAAATTAAAATTTTTTCCAACATCAATTTGTGTCGAACATTTTGATAATGCAACACATAGCACTGTAGGATTATCCTTGTTATGGGGGTAGAATATTGAAGCTTGTAGTAGGCAATGGGCTTGTGGCCAAGAAAAGTACAAGCATGCTCTCTGTCAAGTGATGAAATCCATTAATTTAGAGTATGGTGGTGTATATGTATATGTATATATATATATATATATATATTTTGACATACCTTATAAGTATTCATAAAACATTGAAATATCTGTGCTTATAGAGCACCATAATTGTGGCTCTGATATTTTTGTGTCCATCTTAAGAAGTTGACATAATGAGAGTAATGACAATGATTTGACTAGAGTTATCTCTATTATGACAGACAAGCTTGTCTGTTAAAAAGCCTGCAGTGCCTGGAATCCCCAGTGAGAACCAGGACCAGCCAAGTCCAATCTCAGTTTTGGAACCACTGTTTGAAGAGGATGACAACATAAGAGCAGAGTGCTGCAATGCCAAGGCCAACAAGCATGGTAAATTCTATCGAAGCCGTATTGAAAATTTCCCACTTTCTCCTGGTTTAACTTCCATGTCTAATTTGTTGCTTTTCGATAAAAATAAACAGGAAGAAAGCTGGTTGCTCATTCTTTTAAATCCAACCTGATTGACAAATCACCACCCATAGGGTCAATTGCCCGAACTCTGTCATGGGATGATTCTGGTGCGGAGATAGCCACTTCATATCCATTGAAACCCTCTCTGGTCTCCCGAGGAACAGAAGAAGAAGAACGGGAATGGCTTATCTTTGTCCAGTCATTATTATCATTGGCTGGCCTTGATGACGAGATGCAACCCGACTCATTTTTTTCTCGATGGCATTCACTCGAAAGCCCATTGGACCCGTTGTTGAGAGACAAATACATTGACCTGAATGAAAATGAGATAATGCATGAGTGTAAGCGAAGGCAAAGGAGATCAACGCTGAAGCTTGTATTTGATTGTGTCAATGCAGCTTTGGCAGACGTCACAGGGTATGGGTTAGACACAAGGCCATGGGCTGTACCTCTTGGTGGGGTTTGCAGCAGGCTATTAGATGGTGCATCGCCCAAATTGGTGGATCAGGTGCGGGCCCTGATGAAGGAGTGGTTTTCCTGCAAGGGGAAGTGTGTTTCAGATGATGGTGGGTTTGGCAACGGCCTGGTGGTGGAGAAGGTGGCGAGGAAGGATGTGGTGGGAAAGGGTTGGGTTGAGCATATGAGGTTGGAAATGGATCGTGTAGAGATGGAAATAGAAGGCACAATGCTGGAAGAGCTTGTTCAAGAGGCTGTCGCTGAATTGATAGGTAAGGTGTGATGAGACTTTATTTATTTATTAATTTTTTTTATCTAAGCTTCATTTTTTTTTTTAACTTATAACTCTATTATTTGTGTATTGCTGTTATGTTTCGCGATGATGATGATGGTCCTACCCTATGGTTATTTTTTTGGCACTTCAAATTGTTGCAAATATGTATTAGTTCTAGCGTTGGAAGTTTATATATATCTTTTCATATTTTTATTCTTTATCCGACTCGTAACACCGAGTAATATATACACCTATGACAATACAATAAATATATTAACATACTTCCTTTGTTTTGTCTTTATTATGGGAATTGACTTTATGGTGACAATCCACTTTCATAGTGGATTTTAGGATTGACAATTTATTAACCCAAGGTTTATTCATCGAGAACATTGTTCTTTCCCCCCTAATAGATTGAACCTTACTTTCGGCATGTAGCGACCATCTTTTGATCTTTAATCAATATTTAAATCTGTCCCTACTCTTTTATATTTATGCCTTGGTATCTATGAGTTTTTTTCACTGTGAATTTGAGCGGAAATGTCGTGTATCTTGTTCACGAGAGAACAAGACACGAAGAATTGATATAGTGGGTGCTTGTCAGGTGGGACAGGCATATCCGGTGCATGCATGATCTCCCTACAGAAATGGTGATTTACTTTAATCTGGGGTCATGCATTGGTGGCTTTACAGCTTTGCCTTTTCCCTATTGTCAGACTTCTTGATTGAAAAATCATTGGAGCTTTTGAATGGACTGACTTTAATTTTGTTCTTCTGTGGTGGCTTAGGGGAAGAAGAATATTTTGATGGTTTATTAGTTTTGAGGAATGTTGAAGTTCAAATTTAGATTTTTTTTTTTTGGGGGGGGGGGGTGGTAAGTTAGTTCAAACTTAGTTTAGATCCGTCAGTAAAAAAGAAATGAAAAGGTGGGGATGGGGAGAGAAGAAAATGAATAAGAATATATAGCGAGAGGAGTCCAATTCCTCTCAACCACCAATCTGTAGGAGATCCTACTGCAATCGCAGCACCTTAGGTCCACCACGTGTTCTGAGGATTGGGAAGTAGATTTAGCCCCATCAAGTGGCTAGACTTTGCTTACCCACTAAGCCAACCACTCATTACTACCATGACCTATTGGATGTCAGTGTTAGACCTTTCTTCTTTACTCACTTAACCAAACAACTCATTGTTGTCGAGACCTATTAGATGTCAGTATTATACCTTTCTTCCTTATGAGGGCTCTAAAACTTATGGGCTTGGACCCGATTGGATAGTGCTAAAATTTTAAGAGGATAAGTTTTAGATGGGGTACTATTTTTAAAGAGTTGGGCCACATTGATGTGATGTTTATGAAGGAGGATAACTTTTGACTTAATTTTGATGTTTTATAAATAAAATGAGGTGAATGATGGAAAAAACAATCAAATGACTCTTTTGCCCTTGTGGTGTCCTAAACTTGGTTACCCATTAAATTAAACTTAGTTACCCAAACTTAATTATATGTTTATGTTAATTATATAATGTGAAAACTAACTAGTACAAATTAATTTTGGACAAATTAATTATAAATAAATTATGTTATTAATAAATTAAACTTTATAAAATATATAAATTAGTTCGTAAATAATAATATCTCAATTTATCCAAAACTTCTTTAATCGCTTATTTTTTTCTCCTTATTTAAAAAATATCAATATATGTGTAATTTTGTATAAATTTGTTAAAAAATAATATTATTATCTTAAAATCACATCACCTTCTATTTAAAAAATATTTTTTTTAATCACACGACCTCCTATTTGGAAAAAATTATATTTTTTTATTTTTATTAATATAATTTTTAATACATTTTTCCATTAGAAAAAAGAAAGAATTTATTTCTAATATAAAATATATTTTGTAGGTGAGAAGGGGCATAATAATCCAATTTAGTCTATATAAGGGGGATAATTTTTGGAGAACTCAAATCCTCTCCAAAAATAATACACATTCTTCTAAGATTAAGAAGAGAGGTAATCTTCTTCCAAGATTTAGAGGGGAGAAATTTTATTTCCCAAATCAAGTAAAAAATATTATATCAAAATTTATAAGGGTGTATTATTTATAGAGGTCATATTTGGTAGCATCCAATCGGCCGCTTGGCCTTAAATATCCTCCCAAGTACTTTTCTTGTGTTACTTTTGAGGCGTATTGGCATTGATTGTTTTGTTAAGGGAAAATAAAATTGATAGAGATCAAAACCTTTTCTTATATTTGTTTTGATTTATAAGTAATGAAAAATAGAGCCAAAAAAAATGCATTAGATTTAAGAAAAAGTATAAAAATAATTAAATTGAAAAATAATTAATTGATGATTGTCATTTAGTTTATTATGTTTTTGGATCTATTCAAATAAAAACATGTACTTGAGATTTTTCTCCTCCTTTACTTACCTCTTCTTTTTTATTTTTTTTTTCTTTTTATTTTCCTTCACCAATTTTACTTGCCTTTTCTTTTTCTTTTTTTTTTTTTATAACTTTTTTTTCTTTTCCCTCACCAATCCTCAATCCAAACTTAACGTATCCTTAAGAAATATCTGGGGGTTTAAATAATCTTTTTGTTGGAGTTGTGGGTACCTGATTTTTTCTGGAATTTTAATCTCTTTGTGCATGGTTTTTTAAACTATTCCGACCTAACAAACCAGACCTAACAAACCAAATTGAAACTTAGTTTACAAGTGAGACTTGAACACCAAACACACTCCTTAACATTTCGACGTGAGATGCTTGCTTACTGTAACTTCTTGGGTGTACAGTTGGGGGGTTGATTCAGGCATTATTTCTGGATTCTCCAGTGGCCGAGGCTGTATGTAGTATCGAAGGAATTCACTTTTTTTTTTTTTTTTATAGGTTGGGTGGGGGTGGGGGTGGGGGTTGAAGGGGTGACCATGTTGGAGACAAACCCTAAGATATTTGAGAGAGTAAGATAAGATGTGTTTAGAGTAATAAAAAGTGAGATAAGTTGTGAGTTCGTAAATCGTACAGTGAAATAAAAAATGAATAATTTTTAGACATCTTTAAAAATTTTTAGCATTTTATTTTACATCAAACGCACTCATAACGTGGCTCGAATATATTAATTTAAAATTGATATAAATTAATTTGATTTTATAATTATTTGAAGATAAACAGACAATTATTAATTCAAAATACTGTACAAAATGTTTTTTTTGGGGGGGGGGGGGGTAATTCTGTACAAAATGCTACTGTCTATCTACATGTGATATTTTTAATTTGGAAGTCAAGACAACAAGAAGAGGGGGAGAGATAAAATGTTGGAATTTCCTACAACCAGCCAAATGCTTGTGCGGCCAAGCGGAGACAACGTGGCTGCATTAAACGTGCCATTTGAATTACTCCAATTTTGCTCGGCTCCTTACTCCGAAAAACACGAGAGGGGATGAAGTGAAGATTCTGAGCAGAGGGAAAGGCACAAGGGACGCAGATTTTCGTGGCACAAAGGCCAAGGGCTCTTTTGAATCTCTGACAATCCCAAATTCCCAGCCACATATAGATACATATACTTTGTATATAGAGAGAGAGAGAGAGAGTCACATCGGTTTGAGAGAGAGAGAGAGGGAGAAAAAGAGGTTGAAATCATTTTGACTTTAAACTTTTACACTTAACATTTCAAATTATTTTTTTTTTGAAGGATACATTTCAATTTTTTGCGTTAAAAATGGTAAGAAGTGAAATAAAATAAAATAAGTTAAATTTATTATTTATATAGTAATAAAATAAAAAGAACATAATTTTTAAAAATAATTTTCAAAAGCTTTTAATAATTTTTAAAAGTTTTTAAAAATTTTTAAAATTTATAACAAATCAAAGTCTTCTAAGATGCTTTCTGAATGCCAAAATGATCCATCCTATGGGGAAAAAAACGAAAAATACACTTGTCCCAGCCAACTTTGTAATGATTAAGGGCACGAATACGCGATCGGAGTCGTCCAAAACTCATTTTTGTCGAGTGAAATTATCTCTCGCGACCGATGAGGCTCCTGCACATCGTAGTACTATATTTAATAATATTTTTTTAAAATAAAATAACAAATAAAATACATATACAAATTGATTATTAACCAAGGGTTCGTTTGGAAACTCAAAAACTAAAAAAAAAAAAAGTACCAAAAGTTACATTTTATAACTTTTGGTGCATTTGGTAGAACTACAATTTTTTTTTTACTTTTTTAATTTGCTACAGTAAAAAATAAAATAAAAAATTACCACTTTTTTTATTTGTTACAGTAAAAAAATATACAAAACACAAAAAATTACTACTTTTTTGATTTGTTACAGTAAAAAATTTATCAAACACCTAAAAGTTATAAAAAAAATACTAAAAAATACAATTTATTTCACCAAACATACAAAAAAAATATCACTTAAAAAACACACCAAAAACTACCAAAAAATTTATTTATTTATTTTTTTTTTTGTTTTTGAACCTCCAAACAACCTCTCTAAGTAAAAATGTGAAAGTACCAATATATATGTGAGTGTGTGCGTGTAAATTAATAAAATAATAAAAATAAACATTTCAACACTAATATTTTTACTATTCGCACAAAAAAAAAAAATAATAACAAAGATATGTATGAAATTCTAAACCTACATGAACAGGTTAAGAAATTTTACAATTATTTTACCCATCACAAATTTTTCTTAATCTTTTTTCTTCACTTTCTCCCCAATTTTATTAATTTTTTCGTTTTTCTCCCTCCCCTCCCACTAAAATAGAATTTTGAGCTCCTGCCTTCTATTGCCATCCTTAGGGTCACAAACAGAGAAATATTTCATACATATAAAACCTTTTTACTTTTATTTCAACCCAGAACGTTTTGCATGATAACATCTGAATCTTGGCCAATGGGTAATTTTTTTATTTTATTTATTTAGTTATTTTTTTTTTTAACCCAGTGAAGCTAATATAAATCAACAGCATACTAACGATATAATAATAATTGAATAAAACCAATAGCTGATATTTACTTACAATCGAATCCTTGTAAAACCTATCCAGATACTAAACTTGTAAACCCAAACTTGCGGTAGGTCGGGCCAAGTTGACATAAAAGGGACTGGGGGAAAATTTGCCTTATAACAGAAGAATTCTTTCCGATTCCATCAACAGTTCCAACCTCGACCACACAGGAAATCGTATAAATGAAACAACAATTGTCTTTTTTTCAAACGAGAGGCTATTATAATCGAAAAAAAAGACTATACACGATCAAAATCAAGCCTATTTTACACTGCAGTTGACCAAGAAAGCATTAAGAATGAAAAACTGAGAAGAGTGAAGAAGCACAACACCACCGAATGCCTTTGCTGGGCTTCACTACATAGATTTCACGTCAAAATTGGCGTGCTTTAATTCAATCAGTTTTGCTTAACATCACGACCATTCAGTCCATACTGCAACAAAAGAAATGGCCCAAGAAGAAACAATAGAACAAAAGAAAGAAAGCCAATGACTATTGAATGAAAGATATATACAGCAATAAATGTCTTGGAACACTACTGCTCAAAACCAATGTCAAAATGAGATAGCTGAGTGTGTTATGAACATGTGCACACAAAAAGAAAGGTTTAAAGCAAAGGATTGCTGCTAATATCAAAAAGCAAATTCACATGATTACTGCGCATTTGGTCCATTATCATAAGTACGTACCTTTTCTCTAATCCGTGAGCTCCACATGTCAGAGTGCACTCCTTTGCCATCACTCTTGATTGACCCAGACGTTTGGCTTAGCTGTGGGTTTAGCAGAGGTTCACTAGCGTTACCCCTAACGCCATAATCCCCCTCGATATCATCATCTGCTCTTTGAGCAGAGACCATGATTCGCAGGACCATTGCAATAAGTAAGGACAAAGCCTGAAAATAACACCAATAATTTATGTAAATTAGAATGCAGTCAAAATATCTAATGATCTCCTTTTTCTCCCTCACGGGTATGCAACATGCCAGCCAGGACTTAACCTGCATAAGCCCCTTTTGGGGTAGCAAGATATAACTAGTATCCCCTCAACACGCAGCCATGTACCACTGATCAGGATTGGTCATCAATTCTCTACTGCTCAAGTGATTCATTATTTCACCCTCAAATATGTTGTTTTTTAGAGAAAGAAAGGTAAACCTTACAGGCAAAAGTCCAGCGCTCTTTCAGCTGGACGTCTTTCATCTCCAATACCCCATAACTCGTCAAAATATTATTTAACCAATAAAATTACATAAATACTTTCCTTTCACATCAGCATATCAACTTCCTTAAAATATTTACTGATATGGAACAGACAATGAAGAAGCTAAACCTCTCAATATTGCAATGGAGCACATTAGAGGAACCCAATGCATAAAATCTCATAACATTGTCACATTCTTCTACTTAATTCCCCTCTTCATTGTTTCAAACAATTAAGATCTATGTAGCAGGAACACTTTAAAATGGGTTTCGACACATATTGAACATGCCCATACATCTTGGACACTTAGAGATATGTATCAGACACACCAAGTGGTAAGTCCAATTATTTTATCATTTTTTTCTTCAAATATAAGTTAAACAAAAACCTAGATTTGAGTAACCAAAAACCCTAAAATTTTAAAATCTTATATTTTTCATATTTTGTATATTGAATTATGTATTGGATTTTCTTTTTTTTTTTTTTTAGGATGTTATATTCATATATATATAATTAATAAAAATTGTATTTTTTTCAATTTATTCCTGGTGCGTTTGTATTCATATTTTTTTAAAATCTCTGTATTCATGTCTGTATCCATATTTGTGCTTCTTAGATTGAGGAAGTTCATGAAAAAGGGAATATCTCTAGACCAATGCACAATACAAGTATAATCATTTTCCGTTGCATAAGTTAAATCTCTAACCTCCAATAGCTTCTCAACATCAATCAATATGGCTTTCAAACGCATACTACCTACAACACCCCCCTTGCTAAAAAAAATGCCAACACCTAGACCTACTGAAATCACGGGATACAATAATGGCCATTAATCAAGCAGCTGAAGAAAAAGATCAATGTTCCTTTAATAAAACCCATAAATAAGAATATTTTGATATTTGTAGAACTGCGGCATATAATTTACAGATAATAACTTTGAAATATGACACAATGTTAAAACAGCATGGGTAACATCTACGTTACATGGATTCTCTGGCATGTGCATTAGATATGGGTGTCATTCCAAGTGATGAACAATCTTGAACCACAAATCTAAGAACTGGGGACTTGGACAACAGTAATGTGGACATAACCAAGACATCCAAGGACATAATTTTATATGATAGCACCATGTATAATGTCTTCATTATCTAGGATCTACCAGAAGAAATGAAAAAAGGTTGTGGAGAAAAAGAGGATGCCCATAATTTTCCTTCAAAAAAATAAAAAAGCACCCTTATCTACCGTGAAATTTGATTTTCATCTTTTTACTTATCCCTGTCACATTATTAAGAAAACACGAGTCCAATCTGCTCCCACATGTTAAATACATACCCTACACCTTTAACTATGTTTTCAGTATGATAATGCAGGTAGCTTGAGTGAAATAGGAAAGAGTTCATGTAACATAAGGAACAAATAGAGATAGATAAAAGAACTCTTGAACATAATTAAGAGAAGAACTTAACAGTACTAAGGCTACTATGAACTAGACATACCTGTACTGTAAGCACAAAAATGCCAACCCACTTGCATATATCAATGTTGTTTTCAATGAAAGCACGGAGGTTATCAAGTTCTCCAGTTGGGTCATATGGAAGATCCTGAAGAAATTATACAAGAGGACATGTAAACAAGATAAGGTTCCCGCACATGAAGATAAAAGTTGATCTGAAAACACACTCACTTTTTCCCATTTGTGATCGAGTGCAATAAATGCCACCAAAGCAGCCTCCAGTAGAATGAAAACAACCTTGAGTAGAGTATACTGGCAATTTTTTTGGTTATGGATGGGCATCTTAAATTCAGAAAATGCTCGCTGATAATTTTATTCGATATTCATCGGCTTGCAAAACGAACCAGACAGACAGATCAATCCATTCCCAATACTAAGGCTAATGCTGAAAATCCTTTTTAATTCTAGATATTATGTACTACGTTCTATAAGATTATAAAACAATTTCAATCATTTTAAGACAATAAGCCATTGTTATTTGTTCATTGCAAGACCATAGGAGAACTATGGCATATAAAGTTGAGAGAGAGAAAGAGAGGTAGGATACAAAACACAGGCAAAACCCATTAATTGCTTCAGCTGCAATGTGACCAATGCAAGTGATACAGCACAACACAACGCCCAACCCCATAAATGCATATATGAACCTGCCACACCAAAAATAACAAAATAAAAATAAAAAATTCAGCACATTGTACAACACACATGGGTCCCTTGAAATGCCATCAAATTTTGGATTTGGTGAGAGGGGGCTGATATAGCATTGCTATTGTCAGTTTTGTGGCTTAGCGATCAAGATCATTGGATTAAAATTTAAAGGTCCAGATACATTCACGTTTTTGTTTTTTCTCTCTTTTTTTTGGGGGGGGTGAATTAGAGTAGTGTGAATACAACGATCCCTACATCAATATCACGGCGCTGACATAGCATCAGCCTCCCCCTTTTCTCGAGATTGTAGAATACCAAGTACCATCATTACTTCACCAGACATTTAATACCAAATTCAAATATCCAATAAATGCAATAAAAGAAAACACAATCTAATTGTGTGTCAGGACCTATATAATAAGTAAACCACAAAATCAACCCGCCATCATAACAGTCATCGCGGTCTACAACACATTCAAATTCTTAAAACCAACAATCTTTAAAAGAGAATCGCATATAAATGTGATCACAAGGGGACCCAATTGAAAATTTTAACGTAAATGAGGAAGACCAATTCGACCCACAAAACAAAATACAAAAATGGCGTCCGTATAATGAATTCGGAACAATCTACATTACCACGGAGCGGGAAGGTGCAGGGAACGGAGTCTAAGTCCGTCGTCATCGAAGGTGGAAACAACATTGGCGGCGAGACTGAGAGGATCGACGACGCCGTGAGAAACCCTAGCTGCGTCCAAACCGGAGAAGAGGGCGGCGGGGGACGGAGCTGGAGATGGAGGGAGTACAGAGTCTTTGTTCCATTGATCAAGCATGTAAAAAGAGTAGACAATGATGGAGATCCCGATAAAAGCTTGGAGGAAATTCAGAAATTTCAGATTGAACGCGAGAAATGTGTGGCAACAAGGGGTTGCCATTTTTTCGATTTTCAAATCTCTCTCTTTACCCTACGCTCTGATTTATCGCAATCGAATTCAAAACCCTAGCCCCAGATCCCAAAGTGTTTGTAGAAGAATTGCCTTCCAAAAAAATTGTCTTTGCTTTGTTTGCTTGACTGTTTTTTTGTTTTCTAGTTTGGGAAAAAATGCGGCACCATCCATCCACCCATCCACCCATTAACACGCAACAGACAACAGATTTGGGTGCATTTGACGCATTAAAAAAGTTCAAAGTTTTTAACTTTTTATCTTACTATACATACAAATTGTCACAAACTATGCTATTTTGTCTTATTCTTTTGTAATCCTAAAACTCCTGAATAGAAGAAGCCGTGGCCCCCACAGAAGTCGCATTTGCTTGCAATTCAATGCTCATATGTCATTTATAGGTTTTCTAGGGGTTACAGTGAATAAATTCAATGCGGAAGTTGCAGTGAAGAAATAAAGAGTTGAGATTTATTTTTATTTTAATAACACGTGATTTTTTACATTCTGTATTAATTGTACTCCAATCAAAATTTTTTAACTTTTATTTTTATTTTAAAATTAATTTTACTCGAATTAAATCAGAACCATTCGACTAAAAATAATCAAATCTTAACCTTCGATTTTTCACTGCAGTCCCTACAATCAATTTCTTCACTGCAACCCCCTAAAATCCCATTTATGGTTTTATGTATCATATAGTTTTGTGAAATTCACATGCTTTTATTGTTTTAAAATTATTCTCATTTGGTTTGTAAAAGTATTTATAAGACTTTGCTATTAAAGAAAAATCGACTTTTTTATGAGGTATTTGAAGCATCAAAAAATAAAAACTTTTACCAACTTTTTCATTATTCAATTTTTAGTGTATTCCTTAAAAAGTTAAAAAAAATGATGAAAATTAAAAAAAATTAGAAAAAAAATTTATGCAGACGCAAGCTAATTTTTTTACCGTGAGTATTCCAAAAAAAAAGTTAGAGAAAAGTTTTAAAAGCTGAAAAACTTTTAAAAAATAGCAAAACTTGAAAAAGATAGATAATTTTGATGTAGAAAATTTTGATGTAAAAAAAATTAGAAAAATTTGAAAAAAAAAAGTTAGAGTTTGTTAGAAATTTTTGGTGTTTCAAATACCCTCATTAGTTTATAAATGTTATATGAGCGATCTAGCAGTTTAACAGAAAAAGTTAAATCAATTTATACTTTTTAAAAAATAATTTATTTGAATATATTAACCCCCAATAATATAGAATTTTTAATAATTAAATTCTTTATTAGCCACGTGCAAGTAAACTAATACATGTTATTTATTACTAATCGAAAACTTAAAGTGAAAATTTTAATGAATTTTGAGCAAATAACTTTTAAAAAAATCATTTACACAAATTTCAAGTTAAGAATATTTAAGAACATTAAAAAGGCAAATATGATTCAATTTTAGAAATAAAATTTTATTAAAATTGCATTTGAATCAAAGATTTTGCCGAGAAAAATGATCGGGATTCAAAATTTCTTATCTTATTTTGGTTGCGATAGGCTACAAAAGGGGGGAAAAGGAAAGAATTTGAAAAATTAAAAATAATTAAATTAACAAAATTAATATATTAATTAATGTATTTTATTTTATTCTATTTTTAAATTTATTTAAATCAAAATATGCATTTTAAATTTTACATTTCTCTCTTCTTTGTCCTGCATTTTTTTTCCCTCAATTTTCTTTTTACTCACCAAATTCCCATCCAAAAAACACCGTGGCTCCCCAGGTTTACAAAAGTACATACAAAAATACGATGAATTAGTGCAGCATCAGCGACGCTCCAAACACGAAGAAAGAACCACCGTAGCTCGTCTCGAAAGGGATAGTCGAGTTGGTTCGGATGGTGGGCTGAAGGGCTTAGGATTAATAAGTCTCGGGTTTGATTCCTATTAGGGGCAGTCCTTCCTTTAATTGTGGATGGTCATCTAACAGCCTCCTCGACTGAGCCAGTCAGCTAGGACTTGCTTAGGCTGATTTACCTCCTCGTGATTCTTTGACGGATAGGACCACGGAGTGGGCTTCACCCAATGCACACCTATGAGTAGCTCCCCAGATTTGACGTGTACTAGTCGCTGTACTTTTTAAAAGTTATAATTAATTTTTTTTTTTACCCCACACAACTCTTTTATTTGACATTTTTTTTTTTACTTTTCTCTCACCTCCTATCTCTCTCTCCCGCCATTCACATGGATGAAGCCAGGATTTTTTTTTTTTTTTGGAGGGGCCAAAGTTTTTTTTCTTAGAATAAATTTAAGCCTAGAAAAAAATTATAACTAATATTATAAATTATATCTAGTGAATAAAAAATAAATTAATATATATACATATTTTAAAATTTTTAGTTATATAAAATAATTAAATTTTAAGAAGATTAGTTCATAACTTAAATTTTTTAAACAAAAAGTTTATATGTACAAATGGTGGTATTTTTTTTAATCAAAGTTAAGCATTTTATAAAATTTTAGGTGGCATCAAACTATAGAATAAATTTTTTATAATAAAAAATTTACATATACAAATAATGCTTTTCAAAATTAAGGGGGCGGAGGCTCCCACATCAGTGGGAGTTGGGTGTGTTATGTGTGTTATATCTCTTACTTGACAATTCAACTTTTGAGTTGATTTGTTGGGTCTAAATTTATCTTGTGTCAAAAAAAAACTTAATCCATGTGTTCCCGTGTTGTCCTCTCTATGGGTTTAGCACTCTTCGGGGTGTGGCTCGGGATACAACTCATGAGGTGGACGGGCGCCCACATCGGTGGGAGTTGGGTGTGTTATATTCTTTATTTGCCAAATTAACTTTTGAGTTGATTTATTAATTCTAAATTTATCTTGTGTCTAAAAAAAATAAAAAAGTCGTACGAGAGCTTCGCCCTGAATAGCAGCCTGTGCTTTTGTTTGTGTGCGTCTATTGACAATATTAAAAAAATAAATGTTATAGGTAATAGTTTAGATAATACGATATGAAGTATTATTAAGAATGCGTTTAATTTGTTAAAAATTGTTGAAAAATTTTAAAAATTTTTAAAAATTATTTACTTTTTATTTCACTATACGAATTATGAACTCACAAATTATATCATTTTTTATCACACCAAACGTATCTTAAATAAAAAATTTGTAAAGTAGAAAAACTATATTTTTATTATATTTTAAAAAATCTGTAAATATAAATTAGTGTAGATGCCTGACGGCACTCTTTAACATTTGTCAAAGTAAAACTACTTACATACCTTTTAGTTTTTGAGGAATTAGTCAGATTTCTCTTCAAATTGTATGCAATTATGAGGGTGTTTGGTAACTTAAAAATTAGTAAAAAAATACCAAAAGTTAATTTTTGTGTGTTTGATAAAATCACAAATTTTTTTACTTTTTTGATTTGTTACAGTAAAAAGTACCATTCTATAATTATAATTTTTTTGATTTGCTACAGTAAAAAACATACCAAACACCCAAAAGTTACAACTTTTTTACTTTATTACAGTAAAAAATTTACCAAACACTCAAAAGTTACAACTTTTTTACTTTGCTACAGTAAAAAATTTACCAAACACCCAAAAGTTACTAAAAAATATTAAAAATTCCACTTGGTTCAACCAAACACACAAAAAAATACAAAAAAAAAAAACCAAAAAATTACCAAAATTTAAGTTTTTTTTTAACTTCCAAACACCATCTATGGGTAGTTAAGGAATATTGATGGAAAAAGTTGGAGAAAAAAGTCCACCAGTTATACTCATTCGTACCATATTGTTACTTTTGGAATTTAAAAATAAGATTATGACTTTTTTTTAATAAATTTTACCATATAACATGACGTAATAGGGATAAGTATTAAAAATCTCAATCTAAGATAGGTAATTTATTTATCTTTTTTTTAATTCAAGAATACACAATAATGTAATTTCTTAATTTTATATGCACAGTTTGATATACATAAAAAACTCTAAAAATCACTATAAATCTCCAATTACTCTCATACCTCTAATTTTCTTGTCATTATTAATTTCAAAAAATTCTAATATATCGCAAAAAAAAATAAAAAATTTAGAAATAGGTTAACCGAATATATAAATTTTTTATACAATCATATTTTTTGTGTCGAAAGCTTTTAAACGAGTACCATCGTCGCTATTTTTTGTGAATTTTTTTGAATCCATGGGAACAGATTTGGAAAACCGTTCCCACGGTTTACTACTTTTAAGAAAAAAAATACGCCAAAATTAACCCCAAACCATATTTTATCTCAATTTATCTTATTTTTTCTTACTCCAAACAGGCCAATAATAGTTTCATTTGAAATAACAAAAAACTCTGAAAAACGCTAAAAAATACTAAAAATATGTAAAAATTATTTACTTTTTATCCCATAGTACGAATTATATATCCACAACTTATCTCACTTTTTTGTCACTCCAAATACATTCAATGTCGCCACTTATATTGTTGTTTTATTATAATAATATAAATAGGCTAGAAGCAATGCACAAGTAATTAGTGTGATAATTATCCTCCTTAATGGATAATTGAGAGGCAAAAAGTAAAAAATTATTTGTAGTTACAATCATTTAGCTTTGAAAGATTTACTTACAAACCTATTTCAAGTTCTAGGCAAAACTAAAAATGTTTCACAAAAGTCAAAGATTTCATCTAATTTAAGGTTTCAACAATTACGTGGTGTTTTATTTTTTTCCTTAATAACAATAATTATTAGGATAAGTATAATCGGATTAAATTTAAATTTTCGAACTGAATCTTTCAAATTTGGTTAAAATGATTCGGTTTTAAAATTATTCATCTTTTAATTTTCAATGCCAAAAAAATTAAAACCCAATATCAAAATAACTAAATTATATAAAACTATTTATATATTTAATATAATATAAATACATTAAAATATAACCAATCAAATTTTGAATCGAGTTTTTTCAAGAATCGAATCTTACCTCTTGCTCGATCGATTTAAATTTTATTTTATTTTATTATTATCTTTTTGTAAACCATAATTAAATCACTTGAGTTTGGTTGACTTCAAAATCGATTATTCACACTCCTAACAATAGTATAGATTGGTAACCCTTTAAAAAGTATCTCTATCTCTATATCTTTATGAGGTTTGTTATATATTCAAATCTCAACTTATTAAGGGCTTGTTTGATAAATTAAAAATTTTTAATTTTTTACTATTTGTAATAATTAAAATTTTTTAGATGATTGATAAAAATCTGTAACTTTTAGTAATTTTTTATGGTGATATTGGTAGTTTTTTATGTAAAAAATTGGAGATTACCCAAATGGGCAAAAAAACAAAAATCAGAGAAAATTAGGCAACCAAACATGACCTTAAGTTATTAACCCCTTATTCAATAGGCCCTTTGTAAATGGGTCACGTTGGTAACACTAGACCAGCTCCAACCATTTTAGAGGCCCAAAACCTTGTCATTTTAGAGGCCCCGAAGGTTGTATCTACAGTTGAACTTTCTATACATATATATATGTATATACACATTGGGGATAATTGTCTTTTTATCCTTGCAGTTAAAGTGAAAATCACTTGCACTCTCTAAATTTTAAAAATTTACATTTGTATTCCATAAATTTTGGGATAAAGTAAAATTGTAAACGGAGTTAAATTTTCAAGTTAAAAGATAAAAACTCATTTAAAACTAAATAAAATTATGTGTGTAAATATACGTAATATAAAGTAGATGGAGTATAAATATAATTTTAAAAATTAATTAGAGTCAAAACTATTATATTTAATAGATTTTTTTAACGTTTTCGCTTTAATGTAAAGTATGAGAGATATAAATATAGGTTTTTAAAATTTAAGAGTATAAATAATTTTGTATCTTAAGGTTGCGTTTGGAGTGCTAACAAATTCCATAAAATTCCAACAACTTTTATAAATCACTAAAATTCTCTATCACACTTTTACTTTTTTCCACCATTACTAATTTCAAAAAATTTCAATATTTTGTTAAAAAAAAAAAAAAAGAAATTCCGAAAGGAGGTTAACCGAGTGTAAACATTTTTTTCACAATCATATTCTTCGAGTCAAAAGCTTTCAAATGAGTACTATTATCGCTTATTTATCTCCATTTTTTAAAATCCGTTAGAACGGATTTCGATAAACTGTTCTAACGTTTAATTAGTGTAGAATCCGTTAGAACGGATTTGAAAGGCCGTTCTAACGATTTTGCACTGTTCAGAGAGAAGAATAAACTTTTTTTTGAATCCGTTAAAACGAATTTAGAAAATCGTTGTAACGATTTTGTCACTATTCATCTCCAAAAAATACGGTTTAAAAAGAAACAACAAACACCATTTTTTATTCTAAACCACAATTTTTTCTTTTTTTCTTTTTTTTCTCACTTCAAACACTATCCAGGTATAAGAGTTAAAAAAAAAAGTAATTACCCTCCATACAATTATTGTAATATAATTTTGAAGTACTGAGGAAATAAATGGCCGAAAAATAAGATTTTTGCAGGGCAATTAATTATTCGTCTGTAGCCAACTACTTTGGCGGGGTATGCTTATTCAAAATCTGATTTCCCAACCAGCTCTTTGATTTGAGGTCAATGTGAAGGTTTCACTTTTTTTGTTTTTTCCCCTTTTCCCTTTAATGGCCTGTGAGGTTTCATTTTTAATAAAGTTTTTCCATATATTAAAATTAGTAATATACTAATATTAACTTCAAATACTGCGAATCTATATGATATTAATATATGACAAGGGTTTTTAATTCCAAATTAGTTGAATTCAGAGTACTTTTATTGGTTCAATAATGGAGCATTTTTCGCTTTTTTTAGTCTAGGACCATTATGAGACGGACGTTCCCTCTGATTTGGTATACCAACTTTTTTTTTTTTTTAATTATCTACTTTTAATTAAATTTTATCACGTGTTATTTTTATTTCTTTTTTTTGTTATCCAAATATCATCTTAATAAATTAATAGAACTAGCAAATTAGAATGCATTTGGAGTCCCAAAAAAAATTAAAAAAAACCAATGGATGGGATTGATGTGATGTAAAAATGATAGGTGGTAAAATATGATTGGAGGGATTTAAAAACTTTTAAAGTTTTTTGAAATTTTTTAACTTTTTTTGTAACTCCAAACGAGCTCTTAATAAGTACAACAATTCTTACTCAAACAGTGACTCAAAAAATTATGATGATATTTGAATGGTAAAAAAATAAAAATATATATATATAAAGTTAATATTAAAGTGATATATAATAAAATTTGATTAAAATAAATTAATAAATTAATAAAAATTAATAAATTTTGATGAACTTTAGTAAATCAAACACCCCTCCTAGAAGGGCAATTTAAGTTAGAATCTGACCTACCAAATGCCAGCGGTGAAGCTGAATTTTCTAGGGAAAATTATTGGAGGGGGAATTGTACGTCTCAACAACGTTTATTTTTTTATTTCTTTGAAACCAACCATGAAGGTTTCATAAACAATAATAAATGAGGGAACCTAACATCACTGTAATTTCTTTTATGACAATGAGTTTGTAAGTTTAGTTTGTGAGTTTTTGGTCTAATTAAAATCGAATTATTTATAATAAAATTTAGTTAAAAAATTTTTAGTAAAATTTTAAATTTTATTTTATTATGAATCATTTAGTATTAATAAGATAATTTATAACTCAGGCCCGTTTGGAGTAAGAAAAAATAAGATAAATTGAGATAAAATGTGATTTTAGGTTAATTTTGGCGTCTTTTTTTCTGAAAAGCAGCAACCATAGGAATAGTTTTCCAAGTCCGTTCCCACAAATTTAAAAAAATTCACAAAAAATAGCGACAATGATATTCATTTAAAAGCTTTCAACATGAATAATATGATTGTATAAAAAATTTACACATTCGATTAACCTACTTTTAGATTTTTTTTATTTTTTTAACGAAATATTAGAATTTTTTAAAATTAATAATGGCGAAAAAATTAGAAGTGAAGGGGTTATTGAAAATTTATAAATTTTTTTGGAAATATTTTTTTATGCCAAACCGCATCAGGCCCTCAAAATCCAACAATAATTGGTGACGTGAGGTCCAGGCACTGGAGGATCATATCAAACGTGAGAACTGACACGGATAAAACTGGGGTGCAAATCAATTGAAGCTCACGTTGGTTTATTGAATGAGTCTAAAATTTTGAGAATATTATTTTGTTAAAATAATTTTCAAAAATTAATGTGATAATAAAATAATTGTAAAAAAATGTATTTTAATAAATTTATATTTTTAAGGTAACAGACTCGTAAGTATAAAGCATTATTCTAACAATACTTTTTGACAAAATCACACATACTACTCAATTTTTTTAATTGACTTTAGTAATTAAGTTAACGAGTCTAATTGATTCTTAATTTCTCGTTTTAAATAAAATAAGTTTAACTCGAGAAGATTAGTAGACAAGTTATGTTCATGAACAAACTCTTTTATTGTTCGTTAACAATTTTAATTAAATATTTATAAACAAACTCATCTATAACTCATATACAACATCATTTAAACATTTGTGATCAAGTTTGCAAAATACTTATTTATGACTTACGAAAAATGTTAAAAAGTTAGATATTAAACACATTAATTAAAAGCTTGCTTATTAAGTTAGATAATGTAACTTATTTATTTTGTTTCCTGTTCATTATAGAAATGTGAGAAGGTTAACTCGTAAAAAAAAATTCGTGCATAGGCTTGTCAAAAAGTTCGCAAAGAGACTTGACAAAAACTTACATAATAGGTTCGCTATTAAAAACTCGTAGGTTACTTGCCCAAAAAAAAGTTTCATAGATTCATTTTGTTGTAATTGAGCGAGCTCAAATTTGCTTATCGACTAATGAATCAAACTTAAACATAAAAGTTTGAGTTTTCACTTACCAAAAAAACTTAGCAAACAAATTTAAATACAAGATTTCAAACTTGATAAAAACTTATCATAAACCTTAATGATAAACTTAACACTCTTAACTCTAATACTTAACTCGGGTTAGCTGGTTTGCAAGCATGGCCAAATCAATGCTTAATTTGCTCCACAAGTCTTGTATGGGAGTCCCATGCCTAACCACTAGTGATATAAAATGGGGGTGGGTCAATCCCTGACCTGACCTGACCTGACCCGACCCACTTTTTAGTTATTGTCCGTATAGTCCCGGTCTAGTTTAACTCAAGCACTTCGAATCAAGGCTTGGGTCATTCTGCCTTGCTGCCCAACCTTATTTGTTAAAATATTAAAGAATATTAAAAAGAGTCAATGGAACAGATTTTTCTGATCTTAGTCCGATCTGATTCAACTCGTAGAAAAGGTAGGCCAACTAAAACGGGTTAACTCGCGATTGGGTTAGAGCTGAATCAAGAGCAGGTTAGGCCCCAGCTTGCCTATTTTCCATTTCTATTGGCAATAACATCCTTTCTCTATTTTTTAATTTTTTTCTAAAATTACACATGAACGTAAATACACACACGTGTATTACATTTTGAACCAGATGGTGTTTTTAGATTCTTACCATTGGTTAAATTACAGAAAAATCTATCTGGGCCAACAACGAAGAGAAATTAATTGATTAAAGGTGCCAATAACCGCTAAACCTAACATTTTTATCCTCAAAAAGCTTTTAACAAAATCATGGGATTTGACAAATACCAGCTAGGTTATTATAAATTTAGTGAATCAATGAGAAATATATATTAAGAATTGTCAACTAATAGAATGGGTTAAGATATTATTTGAAATTTTCAAGTAGTATTTGAACTCGTAAGATTTGAAATTTATTTTTTTAGTAATCATTAGTTTGAACCTTCTTAAACTTATTTAAAAACTTACCTGATTGTTAATTTTAGAGTCTCAATAATTAATCGAGATATGAAAGGTGATTCAAAAATCCTAAACATTAACTATGGTTATGTTTGGTGCAAAATAAATTTACCAAAAGTTATCAAAAGATACCAAAAGTTATCAAAAATTTTTAAACTTTATCAATCCCGTGATTCGTGCGTGAATGACTCGCGCGTAGAAAGGTCATGATTTTTTTTTTGAAATCCGTTGGAATAGGTGCTAGAATGCCTGTTCTAATGGAGAAGGTCAAGATTTTTTTTTTTTTTGAAATCTGTTGGAACAGGTGCTAGAATGCCTGTTGCAACGGTTTTCTTTTTTGGCCTGTCAATTTTTACTGCAACACCACTGACAGATTTTCAACCTTTTCACATGACAGCCGTTGGAATGTTTCTTTAGCAAATGTTCTAACGGAAATTTTGGTGGTGCCACCAAACGCCAAAAAGTATCTAACGCATTACACTTTTTTTATTTTTTTGCTACTTCTTGGTGCACCAAACGGGGCCTATGGGTGAGTTTGGAGTAAGATAAAGTGAGATAAATTGAGAAAATTGAGAATTCGTAATACGTGCAATGAAAGAAAAAAATTAATGTGATATAAAATTAACAGAAATTTATAAAATTTTTTAGAATTTGTTTACAAAACAAACTCACCATATATATATATATATATATATTATATCATTTGGGTTGAAAACGGAGATTATTAGTTGGGAACAACTGTACGTTGGTTTGTACATATGTATGCTTGAGCATTAATAGTGCCCCAACGGTCTACAGTACCTTTTTGTCAAGCAAAGTTGAGGCAATCTCACAGAGAAAGAGGAGTGGAGGGGTCTATCAACCGCACCAGTCGGCAACGTAAATGAGGCCCGGGCCCCCAACTGAAGTAGTAAAATCTGGAAGATGATTGGTACAGAGAAATGGTTGGGGCGCGGAGGTCACTAACAAACCCTTTCGATATGTTTGATCCGGCCGAATATAGACGTAATAATATATAATATTATATTTTAAACAATATTTTTGAATAAATTAGTTAAATTATTTTTTAAGGTTCGTTAATAATACCAACTTTGTTTTAGTATATGAAAATTACTTATATATATATATATATATATAAATTAAATTGAGTAAAAAATTGATCTCTAATGTTAATTACAGTTAATTTTTAAATTTCTATTTTGTCCATAAGATTTGACGTCATCTCACGCTATCACTTAAACTAAGTTAATTCGGTTAACTCAAAAATCACTGTAATTATTTTCTCTCTCTCCCATTCTCCGACGCAAGAATCGATTTCTTCGCTTAATGTCTATTATCTTATTCATCTCTTAATTTATAAATACACACCCACATTCTCTCTTTACATATACACATTGATCTCTACTAGTTAGACGGGCGTGCGCTTGGGATTAATTGAAATTGTCTTGGGCTAGATTAGAAATAATTTTTTTTATTATTTAGTATATTTATATATTATTCTATTTATATTTTCTTAAAAAAAAGTATTTATTTTAATACTTACTATTTATATTCATAATTTTCAAAATTATTTTTATCTAAAAATATAACTTAAAAAGTAACTGTGTTTAAATTGGTGTACTTGGAATTCAAACTCCAGACATTTTTTTTAGGTGTGATCCGACCCAATGACTACTAAAATATTAATAAATTCAGCCTGGTTCATGTTCACCCTTACCCACGCACTCTAAATTCATCATTTACGAATTCAATTCTTCTTTTTCTCTCAACAATTTCTACTTTCTAGGTGCCTCTCTCCCCCCACCCTCCAGTCTCTCTCCCTCGATCCTTAATTCATATTTATATCATGTCATAATTTTCTCTATCTATGTACCCATTCTCTCTCTCACCACCCCCAATCTCTCACACTCTATTTCTCATTCCTATAGGGTCACAAAATCATTTTTTTTTTAATAAATGAGCAAATTGAGCTTTAATCTAGGCATTCATGTGACCTACAACATTTTTTTTTTGAAATGTAATTTTTTTTTTTATAAGGGGAATATTCGAACTCAAGTCATGAGCGGATAGAAGAGACTCTTAACCATTGAGTTATAGGCCACGCTTTGTGACCTACAACATTAGCCCTACTTACTAAAGTTTGTGATTAAAAATTAAAAGTAAATATTGATGGAATAATTATTAAACTTTTACTGTAAACTTTTGAAAATTTCGAAAAACATTTAAAATTTATTTATTTTTTATTTTGTTATACGAATTATAAATCTACAATGTATCTTATTTTATTTCACTTTATCTTATTTTTTATTACTCTGAACACAAAAAAAAAGAAACTTTTAAGATATAACATTTGTCCTTTTAACCAAGATATAACATTTGTCCTTTTAACGCGGTACCGAACACACCTATCCTTGGATACATGGTGTCATGTTGCCTGCCTGGCTGCCGCTTAATTTGTTACAGGTCCATTTTGAATCCAAAGTGCAATTAACGATGCACAAAACATATTAATATATTATATATACAACGTATATATGGTTTTTGCGTGTGCATTACCTATTGTATACACACACACTTCAAGGTTTTTTTATATATACTTGGAAAGGAGAAAAAAAAATAAATAATTTTTTAATAGTTAACTTTTTAATTTATTTATTTATTTGACATATTTATTCATAATCGTTTAAAAAAAAGTTTAAATTGAAGAGAATAATTTTAGTAATTTCAAAAGAAGACAAAAAATTAAGACTTTTTTTGGAAAACTTAACCGACTTCTGAATTTTTGGATATTCGGCTTTTTGGTTTTTTTTTTTTTTTTTTTGTTTTAAATGATAAAATTTACTCTTTTACGTTTTAAACTTTTTTTAAATCATGAAAGGTAAAAATGTCAAATTAAAAAATTAATTTTTTTTTCAAACAGACAAAAAATAGTTTTTAATAGCAAGCTAAAAGAAAATAATAATAAAAAAACTAGCTTTTTTCTTCCTAAATTTAGCCTAAGAAATTAAGGTGGCGTTTGGGAGACTAAACTTCACAAAAAATTACAAAAAACTATTAATTTTTTCTAAATTCTTCCGATCAAATTTCATCACGAATCGATTTTTCACTAATTTTTTTTTCCCCCATATACACCACCTAAAACTTAGAAATCTGATCACGAGACTTGCCAAAGTCTCGGTACGAGTTACTCTATTTTGCTACATGTCATAAATTATCGACTTTACAAAGCTACGACATGCATTGTCATTTCCAGAAATTAACATAAGATCAGCAAAAGTCAATGAAGGGCCCGTTTGGTTTGGCAAAGTTTGCTGAAAATCTCTAAAAATCTCTATAAATCTCTGTTAACTTTATATCACATCAATTTTTTTCTCTCACTACACGCATTACGAACTCCCCCCAAACCACAATTTATCTCAATTTATCTCATTTTTTTCTTACTCCAAACAAACCCGAAACATATCTGTACTGCACTTTTTAAATTTTCTCTCATTTTTGCTATGGTCCAGATGCATTGAATTAGCGCTGAAAGAAATACTGTTCTTCACTTTATATGTCCTGGAAAAAGTATGAATTGAAAGCCAAATATCAGACTTCACATTGAATAGCCACTAATGTTGATAGCCTCTCTCTCTCCCTCTCTAGTTTGGGGGGAAAAGGACAGGACGGGTTGTTCTCCCCAGTTTCGTTTGGAAGGAAAGTTTTTATCTGAAGCCCAAGACGCTCAAAATTATTCGCTTTTGACTCCGGGTTCGTACAATTTGCAGAATTCATTAGCCTGCTTTAAGGAAAAAAGGTATAATTTGAAAAAAAAAAAAAAAAGAGTTGGTGTTAAAGTGATATGTGATAAAATTTAATTGAAAAAAATTAAAAGAAATTGATAACTTTTTATGAGTTTTAGTGAATTTTGACAGGTCAAAGAGCACTTAATTAAGTTTCAGGCTCGCACAGTTTTACAATGCATCAATTTAATAAATTTTGCATAATCTTATATAATGCTTATTTAAGTTTCACCAAACAAATCGATATTGCATACCAATCCCTCTCGGGACGCACAAAATTTGTTGTAGATTAGATAG
This sequence comes from Vitellaria paradoxa, assembly GCA_019916065.1. Taxonomy (NCBI): domain Eukaryota; kingdom Viridiplantae; phylum Streptophyta; class Magnoliopsida; order Ericales; family Sapotaceae; genus Vitellaria; species Vitellaria paradoxa. The sequence continues at coordinate 10,889,214 of CM034243.1, read as the reverse complement.
ATACATCAAATCGAATTGAGTCTATTTTCTGGTACAAGGAAATTCACAATTGCTATCATAAGAGTGCGTACTGGATAAAGCTCACTCCGTAACCCTAGCCAACGAAAAATCACAGAGGGTAAACTAACCTAGGTAAGCCTTAGCTGACCGGCTCAGTCGAAAAGACTGTTAGATGACCCTCTACAATTAGAAAAATGACTACTCCCGGAGAAGAGTCGAACCCAGAACTTATTGGTCCCAGGCCCTTCAGCCCACCATCCGAACCAACTCAACTACCCCTTTCGGGGCGAATTGAGCCTATCTTCGATATCACCGAAAGGCTTCAAACCTAACTCACCATTGATATTGTTCATTTTCAGTCTAGTCTGTCTTTTTTTTTTTAAATAATTTAAAGTGTTCGAGTTAACTTGTGCGCAATGTTCTGAAGTTAACGTTTGGATAAATTCTCTAATAATTCTAAAGAGATTGGAACTGATGACTTGTAAAGAATAAATTCAAAATTTTAACTATTGAAAATATCTAATATTAAATTGCATTCACCTAAAACTTTCAATCCATCTGAAATACCAACACTTCCAAAATTAAATAAGTAAAAATTTTATGCCATCTGCGTTGTTGGCTATGATTAATCCCCACGTATCCCATTACATTAGTCAATGTCCGTTGTTCAATTAGGCTTAGGCATACATTTAGATCGATCAAGATTAGCTCCCACTAAGGGCTCAACTCATATGAGAACGCATCGTGATGGATTTAGAAATTTGAGTCAGTAAAGATTTAAATTATAAATAAAATTTTAAATAAAATGTATAAAATACAAAAATACAAAATATTATGTATTAATATTAAATGTTTCTTACATAAAATAACTTTAATTTAACAAAACAAGTTACAATAATTCTCTTCACTCTTTCATATTCTAAAAACATTGCAAATTTTTTTTATTTATAAAAATGAAATGACTATTTTTATTCTTTTATTTGATTATCAATTTAAGTAATGTTAAAATAAAATAATATTAATCTAGATTTACTTAAAATAAAATCAAATAAAAAAATTTTGAAAGTATAGTAGAATATAGATGAGATAATAATATTTGACACAATTTGAACAGAACGCAACTTATGTAACATGTTATTGAGAGAAAATTCAAATATAATACAATATAAATACGTGAACTCAAAATTGACACAATTTAGTACAATTTAACCTGATTAAAATAAATTAATTATTTAATTTTTTTAATAAAAGCCTCCTTATCGGGATAGGGTTTGGCTTGAACCTTTACCAGTTTATTAACTTTAAAAAAGTAGTACAAAAAAGAGCGGGATCTAAACCTAACCTCCGACAAAAGTAAAGGAAAGTAATAAAAAAATGAGCTAATGATATGGTAACTCACTACAGTAATAAGTAAAAGAACCTACTAAAAAAAATAAATGAAAAAAGTGGTGACTTACCATAGTTTAAAAGAATGGAGAAGGATATGAACCTGACCTTTAGTAAAATAACAAAAATAAACTAAATCCTAACATTTAGTGTTTGAGTAGCATTAAGAGAAAGAATGCTTGTGATAGCCTAAGGAAGATCATCCTGCTCAGAAATTCAGATCCACTTGTGAGTACAAGCTCAATTAGCCATATAGTCAGCAGCCTAGTTATCTTCACGATAAACATAATGAATTTAAATGGTTGCAGAAGAACAAAGATTGCGAACCCTAGCTAAGATATATATATACTCTCAACAACCAAAGTCATTGGAAAAAAACCCAGGAAACCACAGAAACTAAGTTCGATTCCACAATAAAAGATGAAAAACAAATCATGATAGCAATCTCCAAATCCTTTTGTAAAGCTGTCAATTTAGCAAAAAGAATTGGCCTATAACTAAGAAAATGACCAAAGACACAAATAACTTTGCCAACATTACCACGAATAATACCTCCCACAGCTGAAGGACCTGGATTACTACGAGAACAACCATTCACATTGAGCTTTAGGCATCCAATGGGAGGACGGATCCAAGAGATAAGTTTCACCTGTCTAACTTGAAAATAAATTATTAAATATACTCATTAAATTTTAAAAAATTTGAGCATTTACTCACAAATATATGTCCGCCATAATTCGTTGGGATAGTTCACTAGGGCACTTTAAATTTTTTTTTCAATGCAGGTAGTGGCCCGTGCTCGACATAACTTGGGTTCGCTACTGAGGACGCATATAGATATTTGAATTGATAAGTTTGAAATGATGAAGAAATTTATGTTTCATTTTCATGCATTAGAAGCGAGGGACACATTATATGTCAGCAATTTTAAATTTTAAAAACTACAAAAATCGTAGTGAAAATTATTATTACTCTCTAAATTTTAGAAAATATATATATTGGTCGGTATACCATGTATTTAAGATTAAAGTGAAGTTTTCAACAATATTAAGTTCTAAGTGAAAAAACAAAAACACACATCCAAAGTCAAATTAAGTTCTACCAATGTGTAATGGATTCATGTGAGAGTGAGTGCACTAAATCAAAGCAATTACAATCATTAACTTGAAAATTAAACTAATATTGTATTATTTTTTTTTTACATTTATTTAGAAATTTTACTTTTACTCTTATTATTTTTATACTATTGGTCCCTCACTCTCTTTTTACTTTTGTCCCATTCACCTAAGAAGAATACATTTACTATCACAAATTATAAATTTTGGATGTGTCCTTAGCTCCTGTTCAACATCATCCGAGGAGGGTAATATGAAGTATAATATATGTTAAATTAGTTAGCATCTCTATGGTAAAAACATCATTTGGGCAAGGTAACATAAAATGTTTTTATGTTTTTTTGGTAAGTAACATAAAATGTTATATATGTTAAATTTAGCATCTCTACATTACAACGCGTTTTAAATTTGTGCGAGTATCGAATTCTAACAAAACTCTAAAATTAAATGTGTTTGGACAAAAGTAATACTAAGATATCTAGGTGACATTTCTGTAAGCCTTGCATTGCACCTAACTTTGTCCAAAATGAACAATATTGTATTATGATGAACACAAGTCGTGACATAATAGTATTAGAGCCAAAACCTAACAAAAAGTAGTGGGTCACTTGGGGATACGTGGACGAAAGGAAGAGAGTTGTAATGGATTGGTGGGCTAACGCAGAGAAATATTGAGTGAGTTACCACAAAGACATGGTGAAATGCTTATGTTCCACATCTTTGAGCATTGTAATGTGAACTTATATAAATGTTAGATTCAACATCTTTATAACGCAACACATTTTAAAATCATATAGGCATCAAATCCCTCATAATTTCATGGTTACGTGTACTCAACCGAGAGTAGCACAAGAATTGGTAACCCCTCTAAAAAGTTCCCTTATTATACCTGACTCAACTCAAAGTGAATAATTTATAATGTGTTGGATGCGGCTTATGATATTAAGAATTAAATTTGTTTTCTTTAACATATTTTTTAATATTTTCACTTTAATTTAAAATATAAAGAGGGTGAAGGTTGCTTACTGAAATTTAATATATTAGTGATTTTTAATTTTTTTAGCATTCTTACTTTTTTAGCACAAGGGTTGTAAAAATAGTTATCCTAAAAATATATTAAAAAATATGGAAGAACAATTGGGGAAGTGTATATATACATATATATATTTATTTATTTATTTGACTTTTATGAATGGCAATTGAAATTTAAAGCTAGCTAATTCAACGCAAAATCAGCAATGGTTGTAGCAAATATTTGAAAAATTAAAAACAAAATATGTATTCTCATTTTTACGAATTAATTAGTGTTTCTTGTATGTTGTATATGTAGTTTTTAAGTATTAATATATAATTATATTATATTATAAATATCTGTTATTCGATTGATATATAATTTTTATAAATTCTATATGAATTACATTTGAACTATGATAATTAAATTCATATTAATTTTAATAATTATAGTTACAATTTATGTGTTTAAAAGATAATTATTAATTGACAAAAATTATTTGAATTTTAATAATTATTTTTAGGCATTAATCAAATATTTTGATTTGATGGCAAATGCCGCAATCATATTGCAAAAAAGTATCATGTACGTAATGCAACTAGAACTAAAATAAGACTTTTTAATGAGGTTTTTTTAATTTTCTTGTATAATATTGTAGTAAAATTTATTTAATTTTTATTATCTTTTGAAATGCAAAGTTTTAAATTAAATTTTATATTTAAGTTTTGCTAGCAGGGCCACTAAAACAAAGAAACCAAAAATGCAGAAAAAAGAAATTAAACACGTGAAGTCAATTAGAAAACAAAATACAATTTAAAATTAAAATAAAAAAAAGTAGTGACATGATATATTACTGTACCCACAAATGAGTTTTTGTACGTATATGATACAGTTTATTTAATGCATAAAGAATTAAATTAGAATAATGAATAAAATAAAAATAAAATTTGATAAATAAAAATAAAAAAATTACCTTAATTGACAATGATACTAATTTATCTTGTCACAATTTGTTATTCACGATTTGTATTACATTAATTATTTGTATCAAAGAGAAAAAGAGAGAAAAAGTTATGATGTTAAATTAAGAAACTTGTATTTGTGCCGAGAAGGGGGAACGTATTTGCATTGTATATAAATAGAAAGATAAAATTTCAAAAGCTTTGCATATGGCTGATATTTTAAAAAATTTGAAACTTATTATTTTAGGATTAAATTTTTATAAGTTCAAAAAAAATTAGACCGTAAAATTTTTAAGTGTTCATTATTCTGGTTACACTTTTTTTCTTTTTGGTTGTCGGTAAAATAGTAATTTTTAGGGGTGCATAAAAAGTCGAATAATCGGTCGATCGAACCAATCCAATTACTTTGATTTGGGTTGATTCAGGTTATGGGTTAAAAAAATTAACAACTTGATAGTTTCTGTTTGGTTAATTCTCAAGTTAGTAGAAATAAGAATCGAACCGAATTAAATTTGTACTAAATATAACTTAATCTAGACTAACTTAAAATTAACCTAAAAAATGTAATATGTAATAATATTATTATAAAACTAAAATAATGTGCTTGAATTTCAAATCTATTTAAATTTTAATATTAGTTATTTAGATGCCTAGGAACCGAAAATAAACAAACTAACCTAACTTGAAAAATTGAACTGATTCAATGTGATCGCACTAACCCAAAAATCGAATAGACGCAACTCAACAATTTAAATTAAGTTCCAAACTAAAATTGATTTGATTTTGAGTTCAAATTTTATGAAAAAAATAATTTAATTTTGAATTATATATGAACACGAATTAAATCGACTCATATATACCCTTAATCTTTTTTTTTTTATTAAAAGATACATAATTAACGACCACCACAACATATTTACATATAAAGGGTGTTTGGTTGGTAAAAATTTAGTTAGAAAATATAATAAAAATACAAATATTTAATGTAAAAGTGATAAGTGGTAAAATTTAATTAGAAAAAAATACAAAAAGTTAGTGAGTTTTGATTGATTTTGGCTGATTTTGACCAACAAAACACGCCTATAGAACCTTACAAGCTTCTCCCTCTAAGATACGTTGGTGACATAAAATAACTCTTCCCCCACCCCAACCCCAAAAAAATAACTTTCTTATAGAAATGGAAGGAGGTTGATAGAAGGGTGTTGTCAGATTGAAGGGTGTTGTCAGCTCGATAACAATTTTTATCAGGATTATTGAATTAAAATTTAGAGTTTTATATAAAAATATCGCTCAAACCATCTCTCTTTTTTCTATTTCATCATCAAACTATTAAATGTATCTATTACATTCTAAAATTATCTAATTCTATTCTATTTAGTCTGAATACTACGTCCATTCGTTAACTTTTAATGGATTCATACCAAATAAAATGAAATTAGATAGTTCGATAATGTAATAGATGTATTTGATAGTTTGACAACGAAATAGGAAAAAATAGGATAATTTGAGGGATATTTTCATAAAAAATTCTCTTTTTTTATAAATATTTTTTCAATTTTAACAATTTATTCATTTTTTTGCAACATATTAAATGAATTGCTTTATTTGAATATTTTATTAAACTAAAATTATTTTTAATAAATAACATATTATTATAATGATTTATTTTATTACAATTAAAATAAAATTTTATGATTTAAATGATTTATTTTATTAAACTAAAATTAATTTTTAAAAAGTAATATTACATATTAAAATATTTATTTTTATTGAAATTAAATTAATTATAAATAAAATAAAATTTATTATTAAAATAATTTATTTTATTAGATTATAATTATGTTTTAATAAATAATAATTACGTATTAAAATAACTTATTTTAGTAAAATTAAAATTTGTTAGTGTGATGGCTCCTGTAGGAGTCCGATATCAGTTTCTCACAAAAAAGTGGATGTCTTGTGCAATTATAAATAAAGGCATCTTTCTCTTTGGTTAAATACCCTAGTCAAAGTGAAAGATTTGTATAATAAAATTTGACTCTAGTTAAATTCCTCTTTTGTGAGATGAGAGTTAAAGATTACTTAGGACAATTCTTTGTGGGTGTATTAAGGTTTTGCGTGTGAGAGGAAGAATTTTGTAATTGTAATAATTTTTCATATAATAGATTTTCTTCTCTGAGCGCTCATAGACATAGACAAATTGTCGAATCATGTAAATTCTTGTATTATTATTATTTTCTCTATTTTTCTTGATATTTTACCAAAGGTAGATCTAAAGAGAGTGAATTTAGGAGGTCCTAAATTCCTAACAAAATTAATTACGTATTAAAATGACTTATTTTAGTAAAATTTAAAACTAATGATAATTACATATTAAATTAATTTATTTATTAAATTAATATTACTATTAAAATAATAGTTTATTATTGAAATAATTTATTTTATTAAATTAAAAATTTTAATAAGTAGTCTTAAAATTATTTATTTTATTAAAGTATTTTTATTTCATTGAATTAATTTTAATAAATAAAATATTAATTTATTGTTAAATTATGTTGTTTATTAATATACTTTGTTGAAATTAATTATTATTAAAAAATGTATAATGTTAAATTAACTAATTTAAATATATTTTATTAAATTTAATTAAATTTATAAAAAATTAATAAAATTAAATATTTTATTAAAATAAAATTAATTATGGTAAACAAAATTATATCGCCAGACATGTTTCTATTTTTATTTCGGAGAAAAATAATATCTAAAAATAAAAAATTAAAAACAACAACTATTGAAGATAAAACAAAAAAAATCATAAATATATTACAAATGAGCCTTAAATTTAATAAGAGTTTTTTTTTTTATGAAAATATCTATCAAAATATTCCTCTTTTTTTTTTATTTCGTCACCAACTTATTAAATGTACCTATTACATTCTTGAACTATCCAATTTCATTCTATTTGATTCAAATCCGTTAAAGTTAATAGTTAAAGTTAGTATTCAGACTAAATAGAACGAAATTATATAATTCTAGAGTATAATAGGTGCGTTTAATAGTTTAAGGACGAAATAGAAAAAGAATGAATAATTTGAAAGATATTTTCATAAAAAAAAAAAACTCTAAAATTTAACAATTTGAATATATTTACATAATTTTTAATTTAAAAAAACATATGAACATATCTAAATTATTAAATTTTAATTTAACAATTCAGATGGAAATTATTACCTCACCGTAGCAATCTCTATCTCTGTTGTTTTTCCCCCGAATTCTTCTTAGAGAGTACTAGTAATTCAACGCATGCAGCTGAAACCTACAACTTTTTGCATGCTACTTGCCTAGTTGGCTCGCATTCCTCTCTCGTGCCACTGGGGAAAGGAAAGGTCATTTATTAGGGTTTCAACCACTTAAAAAACTTTCCCAAACACTCTCTATAAAACCATCCCCAAGAACACCCTCCATGCACATAAACAAGCAAAACCAAGGATAAGAAAGAAAGAAAGATCATATCAGCAGCCGAAGGGTCCCCAAAAAAAAGGCACTAGTTTCCACACTCAATATACACATGTCTACTTCATTTTTTCTTACTATTCTGGTCGCTGCCCTAGCCGTGGTGGTTAGCACAGTTGCACCACAAGCTGAGGGAGCTCGGGCTTTCTTCGTGTTCGGAGATTCCCTTGTCGACAACGGCAACAACAACTTCTTGGTGACCTATGCGCGCGCCGATCGCCCGCCCTATGGCATTGACTATCCAACGCGCCGCCCCACCGGCCGCTTCTCTAATGGCTTGAACATCGCTGATATTATTAGTAAGTTACACCCTTTCCCCTCCTTTCGAGCTCTTTGGGTTCATCGCGTAATGCGATGTTAAAAATTTTATTTAAAAAAAAATTCAAAATAATGTAAAACATTTATAGGTATGTCACTTGAAAATAATTAATTTACAAAAATATATTTTAACTTTTTTTTTTGGGTAAGTTTTAATTATAACTCTACAGTCTCTACTAGTGCTTAAAGGGGTTGGGGGCCACAATCTCCTAAAATTTTGGAGTACTTATATCAGTGTGTGTGTATATATATATATAGTGTATTAGTTGCCTTTAAATTTAAAAAACATTACATTTTACTTCTCAAAATATATATAAAAAAAGAAAATTACCTTGACCCCTCTCACTTAAATTTCTGAATTAACTACTGAACTTTACTGCTATCATATTATCTTGGTTTAAAGTGTTAGTATATTTTTATGTTCCAATGATATTTTCTTTACCCGTTTCGGAAACAAATCACGTTTGACAGAAGCAAATTACGTTTTCTTTTTCCCCAAAAAAAAAAAAAAAAGTTAAGTTAAGGGTGCATTTAGAGTGACTAAAAATTAGTAAAAATTGTCACCTCATAATTTATATAATGAGTAAAAATTTTAAAATTTAAAAAAAAAAATTTTTATAGAAATTTTTTTTTTTTTTTTTGAAAACTTAAGGTCTCCGGATCAGATTTTATCAATTGAGCTACCAGTTTTGGTCCAAACACATCCTAAACGAACTAAACTTGAACAATTAAGCATGATCAGTTGGGCTAGTTTACAATAATATATATATATATATATATGATAATTTTTACAAAAATAAAATATTTTATACTTACATAAGTATTTTATACTAAGATAAGTAGAACTCGAACTTGTCAACTTGAAACCAGATGGGCCGAAACTCGGGTTCACCCTCTTAATAAACGATCGAGTTCAAATTCACTTCGGGCTTTGCAAGACAACAAACAAACAAAGAAGTTTGACTGAGATTAACTTAATTAAGTAATATATGCATAAATATATATTATTGTGTATTACCAGGCGAGCACCTTGGCTCAGAGGCGACGTTGCCATACTTAGACCCCCGCCTCAACGGGAGAAAACTACTCGTTGGTGCAAACTTCGCTTCTGCTGGAATTGGAATACTCAATGACACTGGAATTCAGTTTGTAAGTCCAACTAATCAATTCTTTGTCTATATATATATATATACATCCATTTTGTTGAAGTCAATTGTATCTTTGCAAATAACAAACTACACATAGGTATGTTTAGAGTTGAATAAAATTGTATAAAATTGTAAAAGTTCATGTCTCGTGTTTTATGTAATATATAGAAAATTTAAATTTTACTGTCTTGTAATTCACGTTTTGTAGAGATTTGTAAAATTTTGTATCATTTTGTTTAACTCCAAATGTTGCCATAGTTTGCCCTGCGTGTGCTAACTACCAAAGTAGTATAATGTAGAATATCAGATCACTTTCATACAATATACTGATAAATAAAAGCAAAACAAATGATCGCACAAATTAATACTATAAAGAAAAACATAATATTTATGTGATTCGGTAATTTGTCAATTAGGTTCACATTGATTCACTCTGCTCGTCCTCGCTTAGGCATCTACTACTTGAGCGTAGTAAGTATAAGTCACAACTCTAACAATTAGCATTGTATGACTAAAAAAAGTTGTTATGAATTTTAAAAAACTTTTGTTAGAATTAAAAAATATTGCACTGTCAAAATAACGTGACAAATTCATAATTCTATTACTTTAAAAATAATTACTCATTAAAATATATTTTTTTATTATAGACTTGTCATTGTACCAATATTTCTTTTTTATTTGATTGAATAATAATTTTTTACTAAAATGGCGTGAAACTTCTACCAATTTATTATTTTAAAATAATATACTCAATAAAGCGCGTTCTAGTTACAAATATTGCCATTTATACATATTGAGGTGTATGATTGGCAAAAGTTTGATAAAAAAATACAATAAAAGTACAGAATTTTGATGTAAAAGTGATATGTGATAAAATTTGATAAAAAAATATAAAAAATTAATAAAAATTAGTTAATTTTCTTTATACTTTTCTTTTATTTTTTTGGCATTTAATTTGTTGCTTTAATGTTCAATTTTGAATCACTTATTAGATTTAAATAAATATATGTCACATAATAATATAATGAAATTGTACATAAAAAAATATGAAACATTAATCTATTGCATATTTTATTTTATTAGTTCCTAAAGACATGGACACCTGTTAACAAATGTTAAAAAAAAATAATGAAAATAATTTACATTCTGCATCTAATATTATTTTATGATTTATATTTTTAATTATAATAATTTTACTCCACTAACCTGTTATCACAAATTTACAACTGTCATCACATAAATTTTTTTTTTTTTTCATTTTGTTTAAATAAACTTGTTATTTTTATTTTTCATAGGCAAACATAATAAGAATCCAAAGGCAGTTCGAGTTGTTCCAACAGTACCAGCAACGGTTAGGCGCGGTGATTGGGCCAGCCCAGGCGCAGCAGCGTGTAAACGGAGGGCTCGTCCTCATCGTGCTCGGAGGCAACGACTTTGTCAACAACTACTTCCTCGCCCCAGTCACCGCCCGAAGACTCCAATTCTCTATCCCTGACTACTGCCGCTACCTCATCTCCGAGTACCGAAAGATCTTAATGGTTCGTGCCCAATTAATTTGATGGTTTTCTACAAGAGAAATATATTGCTTTATTAAAAAAATTATCAAAAGTGAAATTAAATCAGTGATGTCAAGTGCGCAAAATATGAAGGCAGATTTGAAAGATGACAATTTGATAAATGTTGGATGTGTCAGCCTTTTTTTTTTTAATCTATCCATTCGAATAATTTTGGTCCAAAAATTATAAGAAGTTAACATAAATTTATAAGAATTGACAAAAATTTGTAGAAATTGATAAAATTTTGTAAGTTTATAATTTTAAAATAAATACACGGAAATCAAAAGTTTATAAAAGTTTGTAAAAATTTAAAAAAATTTGTAAAATTTAGGATTCTAAACATCCCAAAGTGTGGTTTTTTTTTTTTTAAGTACTAATAATTTCACTTTATTTTAAAATGTATATGGTAGGAAGGTAATTAATTTTTTTTTTTTTTTGAAGAAAAAAGTTTGATTAAACCATAGATTTGGGCTCCGTTTAGAGTAAGAAAAAATAAGATAAATTGAGATAAAATGTGGTTTAAGATTAATTTTGGCGCCATTTTTTTCTAAAAAGTGGCAAACCGTGGGAACAATTTGTCAAATCTGTTCTCACGGATTTAAAAAAATTCGTAAAAAATAGCGATAATGGTACTCGTTTGAAAGCTTTCGACACGAAAAATATGATTGTATAAAAATTTACACATTTGGTTAACCTATTTCTAATTTTTTTTTTAGCGAAACATTAGAATTTTTTGAAATTCGTAATGACGGAAAAATTAGAGATAGAAGAGTTATTGAAAATTTATAGAGTTTGTTTGTGATGCCAAACGGGGCCTTGATATGTTTAGAATTATAAAAAATTAGTGTAAATTTGTAAGAGTTGCAGTCTCTTACATTTGTACAATGAGTAAAAAATTTAGATGGCATTTAGTTTACTTTTCTATTTTCTATTTTCTTTTTTTGTTTTACGTGTTAAAAATCTCAAAACGAGAAAATAGAAAATGCTATGTTTTCCTTGTTTTGAGATTTTTCTCATTTTTTGTTAAAAATTCTCAAAATGACTTTTTGTTATTTTTCATTTCATGTGTAAAGTCATTTTTTGTTTTCAAAAAATAAATTTTAAAAACACAAGTAACCAATTACGTTTTGACTTGTTTTCTTTATTTTCAAAAGTATAAAATAAAAAATAAATTCAAAACAAAAAATAAAAATTAAAAATAGAAAATAAAAAATAAAAAATAAACTAAACGAGCCATTAACTTTTATAAAAATTGATAGAGAGCTCCAAACTGTGGCCCAAATTCTCTTAAGTTTGGCATCCACCAGTCATTTTATATGATTTTTTATTTAAATTTTATTTTTTTTTGTTTTGTGAGAGGTTTAAGGCAAATTTATTTATATTAAAAAATTATTAAAAAAAAATTCACGTGGCGATCAAAAAACTAGCTTCTGGGTTTTATTTCCCAAACTAATCTCAATCCTCCCCTGGAATTTCCAACAGAGTCGTACTTTAGTTAACTTTTGTCTGGGGATTTTCGTTACAGAGACTATACCAGTTGGGAGGGAGGAGGGTGATGGTGACTGGAACTGGCCCGCTGGGGTGTGTGCCGGCGGAGTTAGCAATGGGAAGCAGAAACGGGGAGTGTGTGCCGGAGCCCCAACGAGCTTCTCAAATCTTCAACCCGCTACTCATCCAGATGATACGAGGACTCAACCAAGAGCTGGGCTCTGACGTGTTCGTCGCCGTCAGTGCCATGGAAATGCAGAATAGCTTCATCCGCAACCCCCAGAACTATGGTTTGTTTAACTTTTGTCCCCCCAATTCCACTCATATTTGACCCAATGAAATTTCTAGTCACATTTGCAATTCCACAATCAGTGTTGGCCTCGGTAGTGTTGGATCACTTGCGATCCGGTCCAACCCAGCCTAGTCCTTCCTGAGCGTTTGTATTGATCCGCCCTAAATGATTCGGGTCAAGACTTGAGCCAATCTATCAGATTCGAGATCTGTCCCGTGCATGCCTTATCCCGCCCCTCCCAACCCACCTGTTAAAATATTAAAAACATATTAAAAAGGGTTAATGGAATCGGCCAAGGGCCATTTTTTCTAACCCTGGACCGACTCGACCTGATCAGAAAGGAAGGTGGGTGGGTCGACCCATGCCCATGGTTGAGTCAAGCCCAACTTGACCTTTTTTTTTTTTTAATCTCCACTCACTACGTCAATGATTTAAATGCGAACGTCATAAATTTTAAAGAAAAAATAATATGTTCTCGCATAAAAAGTAAAAATTTTATGTTTTCACGTAAAATTACAAATCAGACTTAACAATTTTGTAATTATATTATTATTGTATTAAAAAAAGTATGAAGAGTAATCGGTGAAACTTAATTTTTTGTGAAATTTTTTTAATTTTTTTTCGTAATACCCCTTAACTACTGACAATTTATTTTATGTTTATTTATTTATTTATTCTTCTTTTGATACCCTTACTTTTCCTTTAAGAGTTGTGCACAAGTAAGTCACCACCTATTTATAATATTTTTAAAATAATAAACTCATAAACTTTTCACACTATTTCAATAATAATTATGATAATTTTTTTTCCCTGATGATGGTATTACCATTTTCAAAATAGACAATGCTACAAAATAAAAAAACATCATATTTTTTTTCTTTTAAATTGTGTGACTAATTTCAAGTTTATTATTTCAAAATAGAAAGTCCATATATATAATTAATACTTATTTATAAGATTGTGACATTATTCTAATAAAATCATTGTTGTTATATTTTGTTGTAGAATAATAGCATCTTTATTTTGAAATAACTATACGAAGCACAAACGTATTGTAAATTAAATATATTACTAGAAAAATATAACTTCGTTTGAAATTGTATAAATCATAATAAATTGTTATAAATTCTTATAAAATTTTAATTTCTTACATACTACACAAATTACAAACTTACCATGTATATCAGCTTATATTAACTTTTTTCGCTCTAAATATATATATATATATATAAGTAATATGTGAGTGTTTTATTTGTTTGCTGTTGGATCAATGTAATTGCAGGTTTCGTTACATCAAAGATAGCATGTTGCGGACAAGGGCCATACAATGGGCTCGGACTTTGTACTCCTGCGTCAGCTCTGTGTCCAAACAGGAACCTATACGCATTTTGGGACGCGTTCCATCCGACAGAAAAGGCGAATAGAATCATCGTCGAGCAGATGATGACTGGCTCTACCCAGTACATGAATCCCATGAACCTAAGCACCATCATAGCCATGGACTCCACAAAATGACATGTCGTCTTTTCAAAGCTTTACATATTTAGCGCTATATATATGTGTGTGTGTATGCATGCATATGTTGTTTTGAGTTGTGCTTTTGATCACGTATGTACTTTGTATTCGCAATTCAATACTAGGTAATGTTGTTTGTGTCAGTTGGAATGTAAAACCAATAAAACTAAGCTAATCAAGCAGGTTAGCTTAGTAGCGGGGAGAGACGTGAATTGTTAGTGTACTTTTATAGTTGACCAGTTAAGCTCTCTGCCGTCATATGTATGCATTGATTTTAAGTTCTTCGGGGCACCGTTAAATACGGTCGCGACTGTTCAACCACAATTATCAATCTAACGAGTTCCAACAGCAATTATCACCGTGCATTACTGTGAGATTAATTCGAGTGGCTCGTGAGTATACTTCTCATAGAGGTTATTCGGGTTCGATTCCTGACTCAAGTAAGATGTATGTGAGGAACAGTATATATCTCATCAGTTTATCCATCAACTATGCGATTCATTAAGAGTTACAATAAATCAGTAAAAATTTCAAATTGCTAAAAAAAAAAAAAAATATGATCACGCGCATGAAGTTTCTCACATCTTTAAAATATATTGTGAATCGTAAGAAAAATAAAGTTGGAACCAACAGGATGCTAGAGAACAAATGAGGGCTGAGTAAGAGAATATGTCTATGAATTATTGGTTTGAACATGAACAAAAATAATGTAAATTTGGTTTGAAAACATAGTATAGTATAGAATTTTACTTTAATGAGTTATTTATTTAAGAGTGATTGGTTCAAAAAGAATTATTCTGGTTAAAATTTTCTTATTAAATATTAATTCTAATTATATGGCATTACTCGGCCTGGATTTAGGGTATCATAATATTTATTTCTAAGGAGCTCTTGCAAACTTCTACTGCAAGGTTAAAATGGGTAGTTAATTGGCGGAATCATAGGGAGCTTCCAGGTTGATTATTAATGTTTGAATGGGCATTAATTCCTTGTTTTCTACTATGTTCCCTTATCTCCTAAACACGACATTTGATCGCTATCAATGGGATTACTGTGGCAAAATATGGAAAGCAGAGTCCTGCCCGCTTAAAATGATCACTAAGTGCAAGTTGATACTTGATAGTAGAAATTAACCAACGTTACTCGCAAATTTCAAACAAAATCCATGTGTTATGGCAGATATCGAAACCCATAGCTTTTCAGTTTCAAATTCATTCAATCAAGCAGCCCAATGGTCACTCGTTTTAGGCTATGTTTGTCTCTCAATTAATTCCCCTTTTTTCCACTCCTTGTGCATATATAGGGGTGATTTGTATTGGAAGCACTATTACAAATTTGGTTTAGAAGGTCGAGGAAACACTCGACTGCTTGACAACGGTCGAGAAAACTCAAATAGACGACCACTTTAAAGATGCGGACGACCACTTAGAAACGGTCGGCAAAAGCTCCCTGCTTTCCCCCCCAAACCCCCCGTGAACTAGCATTCCCTGTGTGTGTGTGTGTTCCATCATCCACCCCACTCCAGTGCACCATTTTGCTACTCCGACCGGCCATCATGTCTCCAGGCAAGGTAAGGTCTAACCCACTTCCCCCCTCTCTCTCTCTCTCCCTCTTTTCCCTCTCGCTTTCTCTCTTTCTCCCTTTCTCTCTCTCTCTCTCTCTTTCTCTCCATTTTCCTGTGAGCTGACATAGATCCCTCCCTCTTCCTGTTTCTCTATGTATACAGGTTTGAGTCAACCATTTGCCGTTGTTTCTCTCTACTTCTCTCATGTTCTGATTAATTTTGGTTTTGAACCAACCATTGTTGGATTTTGTTGATTATCTATTGGTTTTTGCTCTTGGGTTTTGGTCGGGTGTTTTGGCAGTTTTTGCTTAATTTTTTGGCTACTGTTTTTAATTATTTGAGTGGGCTGCTATTTTTGGTACAGACTTGACTTTGATTATCTACTGTTCTTGCTTAATTTTTGCTTGCTAGTTAAATTAACTTTGGTTTTGGCATTGTTTTTTTGCTTAAATTATCTGTTAGAATTAGTTTGGAATTCTGTTGGTTAAATTAGTGTAGAATTAGTTTTGAAGTTTTGGTTAATTTATTTTTGTCAAAAAAAGTGTATCTTTAACGCTTAATGAGTTATTTAGTTAAATTGATTAGATCACAACAAAGTCATGTTATCATAAGAGCTCAATAGTTAAAAAATTTATATTAAGTCTAATGTCTAAGTTAAGAGCTTAGTAGTGAGAAAAATATACTGCTAAATCTAATGTTTGTATTTTATTGGTTAGATTGTTTTAATTAAATTTAACGGCTTATTTTTCATGCCTAAAATAATTATTTTTTCTAATTTAACTCTCCAATCAATTAAAGATAACAACTTAATATACATATATATATATATATGTATGTATGTATGTATGTATTTTATTTATAAATTACAAATTTAATGTAGTACCCGGTATTTAAATTTTTGTCATTTATGTATTATTTTGGGGATAATAAAATATTTAAAATGAAATTGTGTAATTTATTTTATTCTTTCTCTGGGCCAGGTGTGGTCCGAATTGATATTTGGTAGGAAAACTATGCCAAACCCTGCTTTTCTTTTCTCTTTTCTTTCTTTCTTTTCTTTTCTTTTCCTTTTCTTTTTCTTATTTCTTTTTCTTCTTTTTTTCTTGGTTTTGTCTCCCCTCGTGGGTCTTCCAGGGGAGGACAGGGAGAGAGAGGGGGGAAGAAAAAGGGCGATTCGGGAAAGAAGGAAGGAAGGTAGACCCGGATAGTTTTTGACGCCATGACCGTTGTGGCAGTGTCCGTTTTTGTGATTTCGCTCGAGGTGGCAGAAATCAACGTCGAAAGGTTAGGTGTTCATTTCTCTTTTTCTCTTCAGATCTGAGGTAAATGGAACTTATATTTGTGTTCTAGACATTGTAAGGATCATTTTGGTATATTTATACGCTTGATTTGGTTAACTTTTGTGAGATGTATATATATATATATGCGAATATGTGTTAAAATTTTCATACTTTTGAGTTATGTTAATTAAATAAATGAGATATAGAGATTTTAGGATAAATTTTTATATGTTCATTTTGTGTGGAAGTGAGTAAATTTAGACTAACAATGTGAAATTAGTCTGAAATTAGAAGCTAACTTCACTGTTCGTTCACTGAAAAATGAAACGAGAAAAAAAAAATAAAAAAATAAAAGAATAAAGAAAATATTTAAAGATATTACCAGTTTGGCCTCCAAGTTTTTAGTAATTACAAATTTGAATTCAAAGTTTTAGATAATTATAAAATGACCCCCAAAGTTTTAGATAAATACACAGTAACCCCCAAGAGTTTAAATAATTATAAAATAACCCATCAAATGTTTAAATAATTACAAAGTGGCCCCTAAAGTTTAAGAAAATTACAATTTTACCCCTAAAGAATTGGGGACCCTTAGAATTATGGGAAATTATAGTTGATGTTACAGAATTAAAAAGATGTTAGAAAAAGTGTAAATTTTGAGACTTAAGGAATGCTTTATTTTATATTACTAATGCTAGAAAAGAATCCTATTTGTGATTAAATTATATGAGATATAATTGATGATGATTGAACTTTATGAGACGTAATTGATAGTTAATATAGCATGTTTTGTTAATATTATGAACTATTGAAGAGAATTATTATGCATAATTGAGTATGTCATGTGTATTGAGGCTGGGGCGACATCATCTACTTTATGTTGAGAATATTAATTGGCCAAGAACGCCACATCCATATTGTGACGTGCTAAGACACATGATATATATGTGGACTGGGTTCACAATTTGAAAAAAATGAGAAAATGAGATTTTCAAAATATCAAATGATCCCCAGGCAATATATATATATAATTAAAGGTTAGTAATTTAAAGTTGGATGTTAATATCAAGGTGAGATATTATGAGATTTTTCGGACTATAATCGGATCCTATTTGAGATAAGTAGATGCCTGACTATGGGTGTAACATGGTTCCCTATCAGAAGGGTTAGGGGATGTAACACGGTTCCCTATCAGAAGGGTTAGGGGGTGTAACACGATTCACCTAAGTCTTATACCAATGGAGTGTAACATGGTTCCCCATTTGGTTTATATATATACTGAAATAATGTGATTGTTACATTTATTGATGAGATTTAGGGATTATTATATTGATCATGAGTTTGGTCATGAAATAAGGAATATAAACTAGGAATTACGGTGACTTGATTCTGGAGGTGGGATACGTAGGCAATTTAGGCTAGAGTAGCCTGAGTCCGATCTAAACTATAAGTGATAATGATTATGTTTAGTTTTCTTAACTGAAAGTTAAATTATGTTATTGACAAATGGAAGACTACAGAATCAAATATTATTTTATATGGGAATAAGTAATTATTTTGGGTATTTTGATAATTTTAATTCAGTGTGAATTGAATTTGAATCAAATTTTATCATTTATTTGAGTTTTCACATTCCCATGCCGTCTGTCTTGGACAATTAAGTTAGGGGCGTGACATCTAAATTCTGTGTAACTCAAAACATAAAAGAAGACTCAAAAACTCCTTTTTTTATCTTACAAATTATTGATAAAATTAATCCTTAAACAAATAAGCCATAAATCCCAACCAAAAAAAAAAAAATCTCTTTATGTTATCATTGACAAAAATTTTGTTGGAATAGATAAAATAAATAAAATCTCGTCGAATCACTTTTTTATAATTAAAAAAAGAAATACTATATCAACTACAATTTTACGAGTAAAATAAAAATAGATATAGATTTAAAAGGAAAAATAATGAAGATATACAAGAAAAAATTAAAAATAGAAAAAAATCTGTATAGCATTTTAAATTATCTGTTGGTTTTAGTTTTGAAGTTCTGTTTTAGAATTAGCTTGGAATTTTGTTGGAATTAAAGTTTTCCTATTTTGGAACTAGTTTGTTAAATGTTTGGTTATTAATTAAAATTTTAATTTCAATAAAGTTTGGTAAATTTAGAACTTATTAATTAAGTTGTTAATTTAGGGTTTAGGTTTTTTAATTTATAAGTTCGTTACTTTATTTGTTGTTAATTGTAATAACATATAATGCATGTTTATTTGTAATTAATTTCTTACTTTGTGGATGATATTAATTATTAACTTGTTAAATCGTTAATTTAAGTTCAACAATTTGTTAATTTAGCAATTTAGCAACTTATTAATTTATAAGTTTGTTGGATTGATTATTACTTGTCAACGTGTTATATTTTACATTTAGCATATTAGGAAAAATGATAATAACCCTTGCCACGAAAACACTTGACGATTGGCTCGACAAAATTTAACAATTATATATGTCAACAAATATATATTATTAATTAAAAACCAAAAAATAGATTTATACAAATAAGGGTTAATTAATATTTATTTTTCTTTAATAATTAAGCAATATATATATGTGTGTAAATATATATTATTGTGTATTACCAAGCGAGAACCTTGGCTCAGAGTCCATGTTGCCATACTTAGACCCCTGCCTCAACAGGAGAAAACTACTTATTGGTGCAAACTTTGCTTCTGCTGGAATTGGAATACTCAATGACACTGGAATTATTGTAAGTCCAACTAATCAATTCTTTATATATATATATATATATCCATTTTATTATAGTCATTTGTATCTTTGCAAATAACAAACTATATATTATTTGCTCTGCAGGTGCTAGCTACTAAAGTAGTATTACATAGGATATCATATCACTTTTATGTAATATATCAATGAATAATAGCAAAACAAACGAATCTACAAATTAACAACTACAGAGAAAAACATAAGATTTATGTGATTCGGTAATATGCCAATTAGGTTCATATTGATTCACTCTGCTCGTTCTCGCTTAGGCATCTACTATTTGAGTATAACAAGTATAAGCCACAACATTAGCGTTGTATGACTGAAAAAATTTGTTATAATTTTTTAAAAACTTTTGTTATAATTAAAAATGCTAACCAAAATGGACGATCGCTTTAAAGATGCGGACGACTGCCTAGAAGTGGTCGGCAAAAACCTTTGCTTTCCCCTTAACCTCCCCATGAACAAGCATTTACTCTCTCTTTCTCTGTGTTCCGTCGTCCAGCCCACTCTAGCACGCCATTCTGCTACTCCAATCGACCATCGTGTCTCTAGGCAAGGTAAGGTCCTAACCCACTTCCCTCATTCTCTCTCTCTCTCTCTCCCCACTTCTCCCTCCCTCTCACTTTCTTTCTCTCTCCCCCCCTTTCCTTTCTATTTTCCCATGAGCTAACACAACTTTCTCCCTCTTTTCCTCTCCATTTTCCTGCGAGCTAACACAACTCTCTCCCTCTTCCTGTTTCTTTTTGTATCCACGTTTGAGTCAACCATTTGCAGTTGTTTCTCTCTATTTCTTTCAGGTTCTGATTAATTTTGGCTTTAAGCTAACCATTGTTGGTTTTATTACTTATCTGTTGGTTTCTGGTTTTAGGTTTTGGCTGGGTATTTTAGTAGTTTTTGCTTAATATTTGCTTAATTTTTGACTACTGTTTTTAATTATTTGAGTGGGCTGCTGTTTTTGCTACATATTTGGCTTGATTATCTATTTTTTTGCTTAATTTTTGCTCATTGATTTTGTTTGCTAGTTAAATTAGCTTTAGTTTTGGCATTGTATTTTTGCTTAAATTATCTGTTGGAATTAGTTTGGAATTTTGTTGGTTAAATTAGTGTAGAACTAGTTTTGAATTTTTGCTTAATTTACTTTTGTAAAAAAAGTGTATCTTTAATGCTTAATGAGTTATTTAGTTAAATTCATTAGACTACAACAAAGTCATATTATTTTAAGAGCTCAATAGTTAAAAAATTTATGTTTAGGTCTGGGTTAAGAGATTAGTAGTGAGAAAAATATACTGCTAAGTTTAATGTTTGTATTTTATTGATTAGATTATTTTAATTAATTTAGCAACTTCTTTTTCATGCCTAAAATAATCATTTTTTTATAATTTAACTCTCCAATCAATTAAAGATAACCACTTAATATACATATGTGTGTGTGTATCTTATTTATAAATTACAAATCTAAATTCCGTATAAGTCAAAATATAAAAGAAGACTCAAAAACTCATTTTTTTATATCTTACATATTATTGATAAAATGAATCTTTAAACAAATAAATCATAAATCCCAAAATAAATAAATAAATAAATCTCCTTATATTATCATTAACAAAAATTTTGTTGGAATAAATAAATAAATAAGATCTCATTGAATCATTTTTTTATAATTAAAAAAAAGAAATATTATATCAAAGGTATGGCAACTGCTTTGAAGTGGTCAAGAAAAATTGTCGGCCTCATTAATTGGCAACCAATTTAGGTGGTTGAAAGAATTGACAACCACCAAAAGCGGTCGTCTATTCTTTTTCTTAACCCAGGCTTCCACGACCGTCTTAGAGCGGTCATGAAGCAGTCGGCAAAAGTTTAGACGATCGCCTGAGGTGGCTGAGAAACCCCCCGGTAGTGAAGGTGTTTTAGCAAATGTTAACGGATGAGCAGAGAGTAAGTATTTCTTAGTTTTGTTTTGTAAACTAGAGAAACTAAGGGTATACCCACAACTATGAGCGTTTACTTTTTGCATTCTATTGTTAAAGCATTAAAGGTCAAATTTGTTCAGTCAAGAGAGCCGAACCACATAAAACTCTTGTGTTCATATTTATTACTCACTAAAAATCATAATATTTTCGTTTTTACATATTCTCTATTAATAAAACCCCACATTATATTCTATAAATTATTCTCTATTATATATTTTTTTATTAAAAAAGACAAAATATGGCTGGATAGCCCTAGACGAATAGATGGAGAAAGAAATGGGGGATGAAGTGAGTAGCAAAAAAGTTCTTAAAAATTTTGTTTGCGATTCTAGATTGGAAGCAAAATTGTAGCAAAATGCTAATTTACAAAACTTTTAGTGAATCTAATGTAACTTGGATTTTTTTTTTTTACACTCTAAAATAGAGTACAATACCATTTTAGAGTGACTCGTATAGATATCCTTATTGTAGCTAATATACAAATTCCTTAAAAAAAGCAAACTAACCCATGTAAAGAAAATTGTTAAGTTTTAAATTATTACAGTTGAAATTTTGTGATCAAAGCAATGAGTTAAACCTTGTGTATTTAGGCATCAAGCTAAGATGTCCAATAATATAGCCTCCAGTTGATGAGGACAAAATAAAGTTTAACACAGCATAACCCACTGGCCAAAGCAAAGTTGAAATTCTTGGTTGGATAGCTAGTTGGCTGCAATCTATTAGTCTAGTCCATAACTCATTGGAAAATTCGTTGGCTTCGTATATTACAACCATATTTTTTATCAAGTTTAAAAATTGACTAAGTATAGAAAGTCGCTAGCTTCGATAGCTACCAGTAGATAGTGTAGAGAAAAATAAAAAAAAAATGTGTTTTAAGACCAATTTGTGGTTGGATTCCCACTCGCTAGCTTCTGCTATGGTTTCTAGATAGTCAAAGAGAAATAACACATTTGAAACCCTTATCATTCAAGTTTCTAAAGCTCTCTTAAATACTTAACCACATAATATGTTCATTCATATGTGTTGGTGATTCATTAGACTTTAAATTATGCCATAGATTCAATGTTATATGCCATGCATTTGGTGTTGTGTGATGTGCGCTCGATTCATGTGATCACTATAGAGCTTGATCATTGCGTTCTACTTGATTTAATGTATCATGAACTCATGACAAAATTTTTCACATATGTTTATGAATCTCAATTATGCAACTATTATAATTGAATCTTTTAACTAAGTTGATATAATGGAAAAGTTTGAATGGTCGCCATAATGTCCTGAGAAGAGTTTCTTGTAAAATCTTGCACCTCCTTTATTTTTCTGCACTTAATTTATTTGATTGTATCACACTAGCATATTAGTTAGCACCGCCTATGTTTGTTTGTTTTTTTTTTTTTTCAAAATTCCTCTATTTCCTCTATTAGTTCGTGGAATAGATCTAGCTCCTAGTTACATAAACACGCTAAGTTTAGCACAACGTTAGCATGAGGTTAATCATTGACCAATGTTAATTACATTGTCCGTTATTATGATTGCTTTAGTTGATGTATTGTAGTGGCCCTACTCATGATTTTATTTAAAGTTTTAATTCATTTCAATTTTCTTTTTTCTGGTTGGAGATATACTTAGGGTGCATTTAGCGTTAGGTAAAACGTTAAAAATATCTAAGAGTTATTTATTTTTTATCTCATTACACAATTTATGAACTCATAATTTATCTCACTTTATTTCACTTTTTATAATTTCAAACACACCCTTAATACCCTTAGAGCAATGTAGGTAGATTGATCATAACCACCAACTGAAAATGTCATTGTCACTTTTGTTTTCTTGTTGGGGCCTCACTTTGGTATTCTCTAGGTTCTGACTTGAAAGGAGACTTCAAAGGTTGACTTGATTTTAGTGTCTTCTGACTTGATTGAAATCTTCTCCATATAGTGGTTTGCAAATGGATTCAAGGTCAGTAGTTTGGTCTTTTTTTTTTTTTTTGGAAGAAAGAATCTCTCAAAATACCTAGTCATGTTTTTCCATTTAAAATTCAATCTAATTTTTATTTATTTTTAATTGTATGGCACCTAACTACTAACGTCTATTTTTATAGGTATGAACAGTACTTTCATAATTTATAAATTTAAATTAATACACTGCACACCGTGTATTTACAATTTTATCGAATCACACGTCATAAACTAAATATGTGTTGATAAATAACTATAAATATTTAAGTATCAGCAAAAGGACGACACTCAAAAAATTAAATGTGTAATAGTGACATTTGGACTTTGAAACTTTCACTTAATACTTAAGGGCTCTTTGAAAAATAAAAAAGAATTAAAAAAAAAACTCTTAACTTTTATAAATTTTTTTCTAACTTTTCTTCAATTAATTTTTTTTTTTTTTGGGTAAGATTCAATCAATATCATTACACAAGATTCTGCCACCTCAATCGACTACACCAGAGAATTCTAGTCATTTCCCTTTTGTTATAACAATAGTTTTTGGTGTTGTTGCGCGTGTTTGGAGGTAGAATTTGACGAGAGAAGAGAGAGATAGATTAAAAAAAGGAAACACAAAAATAAATAATATAATTATTTAAATGAGATAAAAAATACTAAAATAAAGTATATTATTAATTTTTATTCTCTAAATTCTATACATTTTTTCTTTTCATTTTTTTATCACAATTCAAATAAAAATAATTTAAATTCCTATTTTTTTAATAAATTCTTGATAAACACAATTTTTAAGGATTGTCATTATTGTGTGCAGTAATGCACAATCGATCCTTTCCAAGCAACTCAGATTAGCCAGCCTATAACGATCAGCCCCGTTGTTAATACATTGCAACCCTTGGCCCTGTCACTGGATGCGTTACATGCGTACCCGCAAAAAAAAGGGGGGGGGGGTGAGAGAGAGAGAGAGAGAAGAAAAAAAAGGTCTGATAATTTAGCATGAATCTTATTTGGGCCAATGACCTTTGAGTAAATAAGCTTATCATGTTGGTAAATTTTTTTTGGTAAAAGTAAAAAATAAAAGATGATTTCCGAAAAGCTAATTTTGAATCAAAAATTTGTGAAGGAAAAAAATATAAAAATAAATATTCAAAATTCTCTTCCTTTTTTATTTAGTTTGTGATAGAAAATGAAACAAAAATGAGATAAATTTTGAAAAAAATAAAAATAATTATATTAAAAATTCAAAATAATTAAATTAAAAATAATTTATTGATAAATTTTTTTATTTTATTATATTTTTTTAATTCATTTAAATAAGAGTATGAGATTTTGTATTTCTTTCTTCTTCTTCCTTTTTCTCCCTTCTTTTTTCTTAGTATTTTATTTTCCCTCAAATAGTTATCACTCCAAAGGCACCCAACCTGACTTGTGCGTATAAATTAGGGACCCTAGCACGACCAAACAAAAGCTGAAGTGGACAGCTTTTTTCTTAAACACTCCTTTGCATTAATCTATATATCTCAAAAGGAGTTGGTAGCTTGGCTTGATCGTGAAGTTAGGCTTTTTCTTGTTTGGTGCTGAGCCTAACCTCTCCTTGATCAGAAATCTGCTCATTTCCTAATTGAACTTGACACACAACCACAGCATGATGTGCATTGATAGACGCATTAACAGACAATTTGTATATGTATATATATGGATCCGTTTGGAGTTAAATAAAATAAAACAAAATCCTACAAATTTCTACAAATACGAATTACGAGATAATAAAATTTAAATTCTTCACTCACTGCACGAATTACGAGACATTTACTTTTACAATTTTATTTTATTTTATACACTTTTATACAACTCCAAACATAAAAATATATATTTGGTGAAATGGATTATCAATATCTCAATTGGAATGCTTCAATGCATCAATTCTTGTTTGCTGAAATGAAGTCAGAATTGATTGTGAGGCAGTGAGGGAGAATACTTACATCACGATGGATTTGGAGTTCTAAAAAAGTTTCGAAAAAAATTGAAATTTGGTATAAAAATAATACGTGATGAAATTTAGTTGATAGAAGTTGAGGACTTTTATGGTTTTTTGAAATTTTTAAAAAAAAATTAGGTATTATTTGATTTTTTTTTTATTTTCTGTTTCCTGTTTTGAGCTCATTTTTCATTTTGTGCTTTTGAAAATAAAGAAAACAGATCAAAACTCATTTGATTACTTCTTTTTTCAAATTTTCTTTTAAAAAACAGAAAATAAGTTTACACATAGAATAAAAAATGACAAAAAGTTGCTTTGAGAGCTTTTAGGGCCCGTTTGGTTTGCCAAGTTTTGGTCAAAAAGTACAATAAAAATAGAAATATGTGACATAAAGGTGATATTTGTTAAAATTTAATTAGAAGAAAGTACAAAAAGTAGTTAGAAATTGGTGATTTTTGATAAATTTTTGTAGGCCAAATAGGGCCTTAATCCAAAATAAGGAAAATCTCAAAATAAATAAAACAAAACATTTTTTATTTTCTCGTTTTGAAATTTTTGACACATAAAATAAAAGTAAAAAATAGAAAATAAAAAAAATCAAATAGTACCTTAGAGTTACAAACGGTGCTGATGTACGTATCATTTTTTGGTTTCCTTTTCCTTTTTTTTTTATTGGTATATATTAGATTCTCATCAAAAACTTTTTTATTTGGGCTGTTTGCACTACCGAAAGTTACCAAAGTTATAAAAAGTAATTAATTTCTTTAAATTAAATTTCGTCACATATCATTTTTATATCAACTTTTTATAATTTTATTATATTTTTTAATCATCCAACCAACCCTAATTATACCAGTAATTTATTAGCACATACAGTTTTATGGAGCCCTCCTGATCCAGTACTGTTGTTTCTGTCGTTTTAAAGCATGCAATTGATATGATGCTCCCCTCCCCCACCATATCTTTGTTTTGCCAAACACGTCCTAATTTAGCGTATCAGAATACCTGCATATATTAATGGCAGATATCATCTACTAGGATAATGCACAGCTTATTCTCCAGGTCATAGGTTTTGATTTGACTCACATTTCTTTGAATAATCCTTAGTTTTAATTGATCATGTATTTTCTCCCAAAGAAATAATTTGTTTACACAAAAGTTTATATTACAGGATAAAAAATTTAAAATTTACAAGTAAAATGTGTAAAATCTACAAATAGGTGCAAAAATAGTTAAAGAAATTAACATTTAATATCTAGAGAGATGGAAATATTAATCTATTTAAATTTTTGTAAAGCACGTGAAACATAATTAATTAAAATGGATAAAATATTATATAATTTGTCCTATTTTTTATCATACACTAAACACACTCTAAAAGAAAATAATACGTTTGTGATTCAGGCTTCGTTTGAGATCGTCTAGTTAAAAGTTAGCTCCTCAATTTTTTTAACTTTTTATAAAAATGGTCAACATTACCTAATTACAGTTTAAAAACTCTTTTAATTACATTTTAAAAGCTCTTTTATATCATTAAGGACAAGTATGTCAAATTAATAAAAGGTTAAAAAATTAACTACTGAAAATTTAACTTTTTTTGTAAATTAAAAAAAAAAACTTTTTTATATTAACTACTAAAAAATTAATTATTTTTTATTTTAAACTAAGTCTCAATTTTCACCAATAATCTATATGAACTTTTGACAAATAAACGATCAAATTTAATTAAGAGTGTAATCTATTCTTTCATCTTACTTTATCAATAGGATAGTTACGATGAGTGGTTTACTTGAAAGAGAGAGTTGAGAGGCAGGTAGTGGAGTATATGTGGGTGTGGTTTGAATCATCCAAATGGTGACTAAAGTCACTATAGACGGTAGAAGAAGAATGACAACGGTGGAGAAAAATGACGAAGAAGAATTGAGAGAATGAAAGGGTAATGTACATGGTGCTAATAAACGACCATTTTTTATAACATATGCATAATCACATACATGAAGGAGAGAGAAAGAAGAGAGAAAGAGGTGTTGGATTATTAACTATAATATAAAAGGGCAAGATAGAAAAATTTTAAATGTTATATTTTAACTAATTAATTATTTTTACTTGACTAATGGATCTCTCTAAATGTAGGGATGAATTTGTTATCAACTCTAACTAATGGGCTTTTAATATAATTTACCCAAAATAAAATATGCGTGATTAAGTTGGGTTTTACTAAGGATGGTTATTCAATTTTTAATTTTACTTGAATTATCAAATTATTTTGATTGCTTAATAAAAGGAATTGAATACCTTAAAGAGAATACAGGGAACCTAACTAAATTAATCGAAACATATTCAATTCAATTATGATTTAAAATTTAAATTATTCGAAATTGTGTATATACATATATATATGATTTCTAAATATTGTTTTGTTTACAAGTTGATTATTATTATATTAATCAAAATCATACTTATATTTAAATAGATAATTTATAGTTTTTAAATAGATAATTTATAGTTTCATTTTTGTAAAAAAAAAAAAAAATTATTATTATCATCATCATCATTATTTGGGGTGAATTATACATACTTCCCCTAAACTTTAAGTCAATTACATATATATCTTTCAACATTTAAAATTTACATATGCCTCCCTTATTTTTAAAAATTATTAACTCCGACCTCCTTTTCGTTAGGTTTCTGTTAGATTTCCGTTAAGGTTTTAAAAAAATAATGACATCATCTAAAAATTTTGACTTAATATATCATTTTACTTTTTTAGTTGATCCATGAACTCTAGTTACATGTATCTCAGCCACGGCCGTCACCTGTAACATTGACTCTACCAAGATCGTATTAAAAATATCTTCACCACCATTCACAAACTCAACCTCTACCTTAGGCCCATTCTTCTGGTGATCTGTGAAACACCTTATGCTGAGCTTCCGAATCATTTCCATCTTCTCAATCTTTTAAGCCAGCAATAACTTATTTGTGCATTTATCTAAGAATTTATAGACTATAAATTATCTAAGAATTAGCTAAATGTAAGATCTATGCATCATATATTATTTGAAAGACATACTACAAATATGTATATACAAATAATCGGTATTGAGTGCTCTAATATAAATTGTAAAATTGCCGGCCATTTCAGTAATTGTTAGCTTCTCCGACATCAATTGTGGCCGCCCAACACTCCCTAGTCATCATTCCTCTCACACCTGTTGCTTTGGTTGCGATTTCTGCTGCCATAGCCTCCATAGCTCAACCTGGAGGCCTACTTGTTGGGATGTATGCATTGAAGTTATTTTTTAGATGATGCACTAATTTTATTATAATAAAGAATCTTTATTTAGTTTATGTAAAGTTTCTTTATTTTGTATAAATGCATGTATTTTATATGATGAATGTGATCTTTGATTGACTAAGGAACTTGATTCATGTGTATGAAAGTGTTTCATACACAAGAGATATAAATATATTTATTAATCAATCTAAGTTTGTTCGCAGTCAACGATGAAATTGGGACATCTCAAGTAAAAGGCTATAATGTTTTAAATTTCTATTTGTTATAATGATTTATCTCAATTATTAGAGTAGTGGATTGTGAATAAAAAATGTTGGTGTGGAATACGCTGACTAGGACAATGACGAGAAATACATTTAAGGTATGTTATCTGCATTGATATAATTCTTGTATTTATTCTAAGCAGTTGCTCTAAATATTGAGATAGTGATTGGCACTATTTTTATGTAATGATGACTTTAATTTATTAGGAGTGAGGCTAATGACCACTAAACCAACGCCTCAATACTTTGGGAAGTCATTATATTAAACTAGGGAACATATATTGTCAAGAAGGAATTCATAGTTTCGTTTGAGATAAAGATATTATATATATTAAGAATATTAACTAATCTTTAAATTCAGATCGGTTGTCTTAATAATATGTTATTGAGATGGTGACCAACACAAGATGATTAGAATAATAGTTCTTACAATATGGAGGGAAGTATCAATTAGAATTTGATACTTTCTTAATTTTAATTGTTTTAATATATGGTGGAAGGGCTTAATTGCAGAATTAAATAATGAACAATGTATTTTATGAGATTATTTCAACAGCCTGGAGGTTGGAGTTTAGTTACACTTTTTTAGTGGAGTAATATATAATTATTAGGAGATGTATTCGTAGTTATAAGATAATTATGAGTAATTTCCTAATTAGTAAACTTAAGTTTATTTACACCTATGTTCTTACTTTTGCATGTATAAAATGATAGGCTTTTCGGTTACCCATATAACCCTATATATCAGAAAATTTATGAGAGGATCCTAATAAGAAAGAAGGTATAAGACTTGGGGGTCTTAACCGTCGGGAAAGAAAATTCTTTAAGATATCAAAATCAAATCAAGAAACGATGAAATGTTAGTTTTTTTTATTGATTTGAATTTGTTTTTATATTTCGAATATAATGGTATAAGAAGTTAATATAATTTCATGTATGATTTATTCGAAATTTTTTGAAAACCTCTTCTGTTGCGTTCCTGATTCTAACAATAGCAAGTTCCTCCTTGTTTGCCATACTTCCCAATGCCCCTCTTGGCGTCTTTCCTACTGATGCACTGAACTCAGCTCTCTCACATGATCAATGACTCTTTGGCCATCAATCTCATCCCCAAACCCCCTTCTTATATTTAATTCTCTTCAACCCCCTCCCTCTCTCTGTGTATTCAAAGCTCAACCAAGATTCCCGAATATAGGTTCAACAAGTAACAACTAGACCAGTACTCCCATGGTGGCAAAAGATCATGAAGAAGTTTTCTTATTCGCGATGTAGCTAGCCAACGTTGGTGCTTTTTGATGGTGTTGAAATCAGCCATTGAACTTGACGCTCTCGAGCGTATAGCCACTCTATTTTGATCTAAACCTTAAATTGAACCAAACCCATTTTTTTAATTTAAACTGACAATAGATGTTGCCAGTGATAGTAGTAGCTGAGAATTGAGATTAATGGATCAAATAGGAGGGTAAAATCATGTATTAAGTCAAAATTTTTTTAGATGATCTC
The DNA here is from genome assembly GCA_019916065.1 of Vitellaria paradoxa. Classification (NCBI taxonomy): domain Eukaryota; kingdom Viridiplantae; phylum Streptophyta; class Magnoliopsida; order Ericales; family Sapotaceae; genus Vitellaria; species Vitellaria paradoxa. The sequence goes on along the minus strand of CM034243.1, from coordinate 10,858,323 downwards.
ATTATTTTTTAAAACCCTGACAAAAATCTAACAAAAATTTCACGAAAATAAGTTAGGATTAGTAAGAAGGAAGGTGTATGTAAATTTTAAAAGTTAAGTAATTGTATGTGTAATTAGTCTACTGTTTAAGAGAGATATGTGTAATTAATCTTATATTTATATAATTTGATTTTTAATTATCAAATATAAATATAAGAATCAGAATCAAATCAAATTGAAATATAATTTTAATTAAAAATAATTAAAATATCAAATTAATCAAAATTTCCATTCAGTTTTGCACACCCCCGGCTACATGCGTGACGTCCGATCTACCCGTTAACTGTTGCCTAATAACGCTGCGTCCGCATAGTGGCACGCCATGTAAATTACAACAAATGTTTTGGTAATTTTGTTAGTTCCCAATTAGGCAATTAACCAACCCGATAGATTTATCACACCTCTCATCCGTCAATCTAGCGACGCCTTCTCCTCAAATTTTACTCTCTCTCTCTCTCTCTCTCTCTCTTTTTCTTTCTTTCTCTTCACAGTTCACACTCTCTTGTCACTCTTTCTCCGCCAAATTCCAGCATCTCCGTCCGCTGAATCCACAGTAGATCTGACCGTAACTCCGCCGGATCCAAACGGAGAAGCGCTAAATTCACGGCGGCTGGCACAATGGAGGAGGCGCTGGAGATGGCGCGGGCCAAGGACACCAAGGAGAGAATGGCCGGCGTGGAGCACCTCTACCAACTTCTGGAAGCTTCGAGGAAGAGCCTTTCTTCATCGGAGGTCACTTCGCTCGTGGATTGTTGCATGGATCTCTTGAAGGACAACAATTTTAGGGTTTCTCAAGGGGGCCTACAAGCTCTCGCCTCCGCCGCCGTTCTTTCTGGTGAGCATTTGAAGATTCACTTCAATTCCTTAGTTCCTGCAGTTGTTGAGCGGTTAGGAGATGCTAAACAGCCGGTCCGCGACGCCGCGAGGCGCCTTTTGCTCACTCTCATGGAGGTACACACCCGCACATTTTCTATCTCCCACTTTGTAGTAAATGTTGATTCTATGTGATTTAATATTAGGCATTTCGGACTGAATTATGTGAATTGCATACGAATTTAGTACTAGTGATTGGGAAGAGTGAATTTGATCATATTTCTGTGCACGAATTTTCAGTATCGCTATAAAAGAAACTTTTTTTTTTTTTGGGTCTTTGTTGATTATAGATTTTTTTTTTTTGAAATTTTGATTAATTGAAATTGCATGAATTGGGAATCAGCAGTATTCATGACATTTTGCTTATTAGTTTTTTCCTAAGGCCATGTTCTATTAAAAATTCGGAATTGATTTTTTTTGTTAAATTCTAAATGCGTGGAATTTGAAAAGCTTCCCTTTGCTGTGCATGGGACTGAATTTAACTAAATTAAATTTGCTGGACCTTGGATTTGGAATCAAAGCCACTAACTCAAAGTTGTTTTTCTTGAATGTCTTGAGTTTTTGGAGTTATTTTTGTTTTATTCTTTATTCAAGCCAGTGGATGTTCATTGTGTTTGATATCATGTTTTGTCTAATTGCGGCAAACATTGGATTGTTGTTCGGATATGTGAAGTTGCCTAACAATCATTCCTCATCCACCTATCCTTCCCTCAGATGGGAAAAATATAAGATTATGATGTGCTTTCTTTCCTATTCTTTCTATAACTACGAAAATTTATAGTACTAGACCAGTGGCATTTGATTTTGAAACCACATGTAATCTTGCATTTGATTTTAAGACATGCAATGGAACTAGCACAATTTTATGCATAGACAGTTGATCATGTTGCTTTTGTGTTAAACTAGGCTTCTTTTTTTATTGATATGCGTGGAAGAAATAGGAAACCTGGGCAAGAAATGTACTTAATTTATGATTCTTTTGGTCAGGTTTCTTCACCAACAATCATTGTTGAGAGAGCAGGGTCTTATGCTTGGGTGCACAAAAGCTGGAGAGTACGAGAAGAGTTTGCACGTACTGTCACATCAGCAATCGGTCTTTTTGCATCTACTGAGCTCCCTCTTCAACGGGCTATTCTTCCTCCTGTATGGTCATTTACTATATATTGTTTGTAAAAGAGATACCTTTGGCTTGCATATTTCACTTGTTTTGTAGGACAGAAGAGCTATCTCTCACTATTTTTTTTTTTCCTTGAAATACCAGATTTTACAAATGTTAAATGATCCTAATCATGCTGTTAGGGGAGCGGCCATATCATGCATTGAGGTTTGTCTTCATGATGCAATTGTTTTTGTGGTATCTCTGCTAAATTTGAACTGCACTTTGATTAGGATAAACATGATCTTTATTATAATTTGTACACAACCAGAGTTGTTCCAACTTTACTGCTGAGACCTCTGCACCAGATGGCTTGAAGTAGTATTTAAGACTAGCCCCAAATTAGTTTGATGGCAGTCTACAAAGCATCCACATCTGAGGTTGAAGCTAGCTCCTAAACACCAGACGCTTTGTCTGCCCCAAACTGCATGCTCTACTTGAAATTCAATCTATCTTCTGAAGGCCAGATGCAGTTTTTATGCATTTTTGAATTAGCGTTATCACTTCTATTTTCTTCTAATTATAAGATTGATAACAAAGCCCCACTCAGGATCAAGTTTTGCATCTTCAATTGGTAGAGAGGCCCGTACAAAGCTTATTGAGCTCTTCCATTTATCGTAGCATAAACTTAGCAATGATGATAAGTGCAAAGCTTGAGCATCGTATTTTGTGCATAGAATTTTTTCTAGTGTTGAATAGTATGTATTGTGTATAGGGTGCTCATAAAAATATTTCTCCGGGAATTTGGTTCGAAGAATGAGGTTTAAGAAAGTCTGAAGGAGAACATTATGTCATTCATTTTTGAGGCAGATCTTGTTGACAAGTGCGAAGCCAATATTACATGGGAAGGAATGGCACATCTTTAGATCTACATAGCAGGGAGAAGCATGAATTGGTGACACGGTGCACAGTGGAGTTGCAAGTGAAAACTATTGTAAAATGGAAATACTAAAGCAATTTGTATTAGATGACAGTATAGTCTAGTGGCAACTAGTGCTTCTGTTCTCCTTTAAAACTAGGAAGGCATAAGAGCTTTCTGATTCTTTTTGTGCAACTTCTATAGTTTGTTTTCATTAAAGAAATTCGCTTGTTCTAATGTTAATCTGACTCTCATTTCCTTCCCAGGAGATGTATGCACAGGTTGGGCCTCAGTTCCGTGATGAACTTCAGCGTCATCATCTTCCTACATCACTGGTGAGTATAACTGCTCTTTCCTTCCATATACTTTTGACTGCCTGAAACTGCTGCAAATTTTATACTTGTCTCAGTTTACATTTTCGATAAGTGTAGCGTGCAGCAAAATTCTTGCCTTATTGTGGTGATATTATCACTGAGTTTTATTTTCTAATATGATATCAAACTGCAGTTAAAAGATATCAATGCTAGGCTAGAGAAGATTGAACCAAAAGTTCACTCTTCAGATGGACTTGCAAGTAATTACACTGCTGTTGAGCTTAAACCTGCCAGCCTTAATTCCAAAAGGAGCAGTCCAAAGGCCAAGAATTCATCTCGAGAAGCATCTCTTTTTGGAGGTTTGTGCGTTTTGACCCAGAACTTCGTTTATGATTTTGTGGTTGAATTTTGTATGTGAATATTTTGAAAGTTCTTAGCCAGGGTCTTATGTTTTTAGCATGGCCATTCCTACTTGGCATGCTGTGTTAAAGTTACTAAATACATTGATGCTTTCATCTCAAGAATTTTAGTTGGGTCACTTTTGTTAATTGGTTGGGTTTGCTCTGGGTGATGCCAAAAATATATTTCCCTCCTATTTTGTGGTTGCATCCTTAATGTTGGGGCAAGGTTGCCGCATGCTGTGGAGTACTATTGCTCTGTATTTTTTAATCTATGTGTAAATAATTAAATAGAGAGATTTGAAATTGAGGGGGTTAATCTGTATATCTTCAAGTGCTGGATACTTGTAATATTGGCCTTATTTTTCTTCTGTTATATATATATATATATATATATATATATTTTACTGGTCTTATTCATGATGAAGAATATAAATTTTGTTTCAATAGCTTTCTCTGTGTTTTTGAGATTAGAAAGCATAAGTTTCAGGGTAGTTTAAAAAAATTAGCAGTCAGGTTAGAGTGGGGTATCAACCCCGAATCCCCCCACCTCCCCCTTTTATTTTTTATTTTTTAAAAAACTCCTGCTTTTTTTGATTAAAAAAAATTCCACCAGATGCTTAATGCTGCAACTAATAAAGCCTTTTATTTTATTTTCCATATAGTTTACTTTCTCCCTTATTGGTGATTGATTAGCTGGTTCATGTATCTATAATATTATACAAGGCAACAGCGGAATTGTGGGATATGACATTTGGTGTTTTTATGTGCAATGGATTTTTCCTAGGGGATAGAAGCAAATGCTCAAGTCATGTTGAGGTGGTAGATTTGCTAAACAAAAGAGGAAAGCTTGGAGGATTCTACCATTTTGCTTGGTTTGGTTGATTTGGAGGGAGGAATAGATGATATTTTGAAGGCATTGAATTCCTATTGTGTAGTTTGAAAAGCACTTTGATGGATAATATGGAGGAGGGTTTCGGAATTGCAAATTTGTTTTTTTCCTTTATTGAGCTAATGGGTATAGTTTTTGAGGATGGTCTAATCTCTTTTGTAATTGGGTGGCATCCCTCGATGCCTTTCAATAGTTTTTTTCCCCTACTCCTGATCAAGTAATTTTGCATTTCAAACTTTCAACCGCCTTATTATTTTCTTAGTTTGGTCGAATAAAGTGACAATATTTGTGACATGGACTTGGTTACTAGTGTTGGTTTCGGGTACTTGTCTAAGAGTCTTATTTAGTGATACGGGGACACTGAAAATTATTCATATTTTTAATATAATTATTTTATTTTATAGGATAATATAGTATTTACAAGGTGCCTTTAGAGTATTTCATGTATAAAATATAAAATTTATGTACCATTATATGCTAAAATTGAACTGCTAAATTTATTTGTATAGATATCTAATTATTTATAGGACTCATATATCATAATTTACCCAAGTGTCTTTGTTGAAGGGTCAAGTATCCGGCACAGGCACATCAAATGTTGAGAAGAGTCTATGAAACATATTTGACAATCACCTGCATTGCATGTGCATCCCACTAGTGTTAACTATACATGTATGCATATTTGTCCATATATTTGGAACTGGTAACATCCCTGAAATCTATTGAAGGCTAGGAAGCTATTAAGATTGTGATGCTCTTAGATTTGTGGTTTTCTCTATTTTCCTTTTTCCCCATGTTGTAAGTTTAACCTTCTTATGCAAATGAAGTGTTGCCAATGCTCTTTCCCTCCCTCCCTCCCTCCGTCTTTTTCCCTTTTATCTATCATACAGCTCTATGGTTCAAGGACATGTTTCGGTGACTGGGTATGGAAGTTTTTCATTGTTTTGCTTTCTGTAGGGATCTTCACCTTAGTGATACATTGTAGCAAGAGTTAGGTCTACGTGTAGGCGTTGCCTTACCCATGGGCTATGCTGGATTGTGAAACTCAATGCATCAGTTTATATTTTTTGGTAGGTGAAAACTATTGGTTGATTTGGCTAAACTTCATGTTTTTTTTTTTACTTTTTTTATTTTTTTGGTAAGCAAAATATTATTTATCAGGGGAATGGTTTTTGGATAACTCAGACCCATGATCTGTAATCTAAGTGGGGTACTTTTTCCACTTCAGCTAGTGCTTTCGTCTTGATTTGGCAAAACTTTCACAAATGGTGTTATTAGTTTTTAGTATTTCTTTATTGGTCTTGAGAAAGTCAGATTGGATTTCATTTTAGCTAGTGTATTCTCGAATTATGGCTAGTTTAAAATTTAGCATGTTAAATTGACTTAATGTATCAAAACTTATTCTCTACTAGTTTTGTTATTTTAATGCTTTCTTTACTTTTTTTTTTGTTATTTTAATTTTGCAGTTATTATAAATGAAATCTTGTAAGCTTGTAATATATTGCTCTGGAGCTTTTGATATCATTATAAATGAATTTACCCAATGCTTGTTGAGTTTCTCCATGCCGTTATTTGGTTTGTTGTTCTCCGAAACTATTTTCCAGCAATTGTGTGTAATTGAATGATGGTGATGCTATGATAGTAGACACTAGCGGTTGTGCACACATAATACATGTTTATTTTTCTATTTATTAATTTAATAGTAGTAAATTTAATTTTTTGAATGACCAACTAGTGGTAGGAAACTGTTAATAAGAGATCGTAGCACTTCTTTGGGAAACTATAGAGTTTTTTTTAATAGTTGGGAGAATGTGGTTGTCTATAAGCTTAAATTAACCAACTATAGTGAAACACAAAATTTAGGCATTTGAAGGTTATTTGAGGCATTTTAATTTATTTGCTTAGCTTCTAGGTAGAGGTTACACCAATTGGGGTTATACGTTAATATTATAGTATTGATTATTGAATTATTTGATTTGGTCGATGTGATGTGCAGGAGAAAGTGATGTCACAGAAAAACCAATTGACCCAATCAAAGTCTACTCTGAGAAGGAGCTAATAAGAGAATTTGAGAAAATTGCTTCAACTCTTGTACCTGACAAGGATTGGTCTTTTCGCACTGCAGCCATGCAGAGAGTTGAAGCTCTTGTTATTGGAGGTTTGTTGCCTGTCTTTTCCCTTTGATTGAGAACACTTAACTTTCTTTTTTTTTTAATTGTGTGATAATATTTCCATAAAATTATTAGTTTGTTGTGTTTTCTTAGAGAAAATTATGATTCGTAAGAGTAAAGATGGTTAAAGAGTAAAAAAGAGTTTAAAAAGTGGCTGAAGTGTTAGAATGAGATGATATGGGTTTTACTGTCTAATGTTTCAAGGAAAGGGACATGTTTGATAAGGATTGGATGCGATGGCTGGATGTGATAACTGATATTTTTTTAAAAGGGATGGATGCTTGCACCTAGGCATGGAAAGCTTTCCGGTTTAAGGTTCCTGCAAGAAGACAATGTATTCTAAGGCTTGTGGAAGAAATGGATAACATTTGGCATGAAAATCATGCGGCAAATTACTGAATTTGTAAAAAGGTGGCTGAAGATAAACTTTGTTTGGGTTATGATTAGTTTCTTAGGTGGAACTTAAGGTCAAAAGGTAGATGAAGAAGTTTTGGTTAATTTGTATTGCTTGGATGCTATTTCGAGGTTAAAATAGGACTAGTTTGGGATTGTGAATGGTAACTTGATACTTTTCACGAAAATATCTGGTCAACAACTGTACTTCAAAACCAAACTTCTAATACTGTAAATGATCCCGAATAGAATCTCTTGAAGAGATAACAACTAAACATATGTATTGGTCAGTGATCAAAGCTTCTACAAACGACTGTGAAGCATTCCAAGAATGCAAATAATTTGATTTGCCAACAAATGATAAACTACAATGACTTATCATGAAAGCCTATCATAGGTCTATCTAATGTCAAACAAATTTTTGTTTGACCAAGAATACCAAAGAGTGGCCAAATACAAAGTCTCCATTAACAACAAATGGGATTCTGCTTGGAAGCACCAAAGACAAGATGAGAAGGAGCAGGTAGAAGGATTTTGTTTTTCTCAAGCCTGTTTATTTTATTTTTATCTTTTTTTCAAACAAACTCATATTTTAAAAAATATTATATTTTTTTTGGGAAGGGAAAAAAATGCTGTTATGGTAGCAGAAAGTCAAAAAAAAAAAAAATGCTGCAACCATTTGTTTTAAATTTTGGACCTACCACTACAACCTACTTTGTTTTACCCCATGTGGTGGACCAGCAGCTTTAAAGAAAAGCTATTCTTTATGTGTGTGTGTTTGTCTGTGTATTCTCTTCTGGAATTACCCTGAAGAAGAAAAGAGGGTTCCAGGAGTTGATCAAATCTTAAGAACAACTGCGGAACAGTGGGCAGAAGATGTTGATCCTGCTCGAGATTCCCCGAAGATCAATGCTGGCAGAAGATGTTGGAAAAGTATTGCTGGAGGGAGGCGATCACCAGAGATGAAAACAATCACAAACAGAGTAGTGATGCTCCATATGCCAACAGATCTTGCCTATGTGGATCTCACATACTGACAGAGAGTAGCGTGTGGAAGTGCATGTGATAGCAGATGGCAAAGTGGTTTCAAGTTCAGGTTACCGGTGGAAGGTCTCTTCAGAACAGTGACTGGATATTTTGTTTTGTTTTGTTTTTGTTTTTGTTTTTTATTTTTTTTTAATTTTATTTTTTTTATAATAAGAAGATAGAAGAGGGGAAGAATATTTTGCTGAAGGAAGAAAAATAAACCAAAAAGTCTACCGAAGGAGACTACAGGGACAACACACTTTAGGTGTCTTTTTAGGATTGAAATCCATTGGCTTTGATACTATGTTAGAATTCAGAATGCAGAAAATATAAATAGAAAGAGAGAATTATATTAGTGAAGATTGATTGATTACAAGATGTAAAGAGTGCTTTTATATAAGCTAAGAAATCACCAAAAGTATGAAAAACGCCAAAAGATATAAATCCCTAAATAAGAGCACAAATCGAGGAGCAAATCATGGAGGGATATTATCAAATGATTTTATTCTTTAACATATCTTAGGTTGGCATCCTGTTCCAGATTCATGTATGATTTCCAGTCATTACGCTGTTCGTGTATGGTATTTTCATGTCAGTTGATGAGGATCTCTCTCTTTCTCTCTTTCTCTATCGAGTATATTCACGTATGTTATCTGGTTTTCCTTTAAGAAATATCATTGAGAAATTTTCATGTCATCCCCTCCCCTTCTTTTTTGTATAATATAGCTATGGGCTCGTAATGTTATTGTTGTGTGCTCATGAGAAAATGTTATTGTTGTGTGCTCATGAGAAGGGCATATTGATATGTCTGTTGGTCATTTATTTCGTTATGTCAGGTGCAACTGATTACCCATGCTTTCGCGGGCTTTTGAAACAACTTGTTGGCCCTCTGAGCACACAACTCTCTGATCGAAGATCTAGCATAGTGAAGCAGGTATTTAGCGTTGACTTTAATTTCCAAACATAATTTTAAAAGCTTCTATTTTAGGGGACGAGTTTGATGCTGGGGGGGGGGGGATTTGCTGATTAAACTTTGCCATTGGTGGTCTGCTGCTTAACTTTGATTGCCAGTCTGTCCAAGTTCCTTGAAACCATTTGACGTCAAAATGGACAACTTTTGGCTTTCATTGTTTGCTTTTGCTTAAAAACATATTCTTAAATTAGATTGTGAGAGAAACTGGGTGAGTTTGGAGTAAGATAAAGTGAGATAAATTGAGATAAATTGAAATAAATTGAGAGTTCGTAATGCGTGCAGTGAAAGAAAAAAATTGATGTGATATAAAGTTAACAGAGATTTATAGAGTTTTTTGGAGTTTGTTTGCAAACCAAACGGAGCCACTATGTATGCTTAGTTTGGCATCCCATTAGCCAGCTGCTTTCCTTTTTGGCTGTCTTTTTTTATTCCTGTGAACCAAAATTTGATTTTCATTCTGTTTTTTGGGGTAATCTTTGAGGCATGTTATTCACATCCGTTTAAAAAATTGCCCCCCCCCCAAAAAAAAAATTAAAAATATAATTTTTTTTAAAACCAGCTTTTTTCATACGTATGTGGGTTATCCTATTTGGAAGCTTTTTTTTTTTTTTTTTTTGAATTTTTTTCGATGGATGTGAATAACATGCCTAAAAGCTACCAAACAAAAAAGGAAAATTAAATTTTGGTTTAAAAAAAAAGCCATATAAGAGGAAAAAAAGCTGAAAAGAAAAAATTCTGGCTAGTGGGATGCTCCTAGTAGAACATCTTCCCAAACTACCTCCAGCTTTGGTCCTGTAAATCTATCTCGAAAAAGAAATAGGCACGGTACATAAAAGTAGAATCACAGAAAATATATTTTCTTCTATATCATGAACTGTTACATTCCTCAGATTTATACACAAACTCTTTCCTCCTTTGTAGCTACCCATTAGCCTAAAAATCAGCAAATCAACTTCCTATAAATCAGCTCCTAAATCCCTATAAATCAGCAACTGTAATATTCCTATATTGATCAGATCATATCCCTAATATTCCTATATTTCAGATTACAAATCAGTCCCGTAAATTATCTACACTCCCCTTCAAGCTGGGAATAGATGTTAATCATTCCCAGCTTGCAAACCAAGCTTTCAAAAATAGGGTTATGCAACCCTTTGGTTAGAATATTTGCTGTCTGCTCTCCAGTTGGAATGTAGTCCAAACATATAACCTTATTGTCAAGTTTCTCCTTAATGAAGTGTCGGTCAACCTCCACATGTTTGGTTCGATCATGGTGAATTGGGTTCTTTGCTATGTTAATTGCTGCCTTGTTGTCACAATAGATCCTCATCGGAGTACAGCCAGTCATCTTTAATTCCTTTAGTAGTCTCTCAAGCCATATACCTTCACAAATCCCTTGAGCTAATGCCCGAAACTCAGCCTCTGCACTACTTCTTGCAACCACTGGTTGCTTTTTACTCCTCCATGTCACCAGATTACCCCATAGGTAGGCACAATAACCAGAGGTGGACCTTCTATCAATTGAACAACCAGCCCAGTCAGTATCGGTATAGATTTCCACCATTTTCTGATCTCCCTTCCTAAAAAACAGTCCCTTTCCAGGTGTGGCCTTTAGATATCTTAAAATCCTGTGCACAGCTTCAAGGTGTTGCTTCTTTGGAGAGTGCATGAATTTACTGACCAGGTTGACAGCGAAGGTAATGTCTGGCCGTGTGTGAGACAAGTAAATCAGCTTGCCTACTAGCTGCTGATATCTTTCCTTATTCACCTCTTCTTCTCCTTCAAGGCCTAGCTTTACATTAGGATCCATGGGAGTCTCCGCTAGCTTGCAGCCCAGCATCCCAACTTCTTGTAAGAGATCCAGCACATATTTCCTCTGGTTTATGGCAATTCTTGTACAGCTGCGAGCTACTTCCATGCCCAGGAAGTATCTCAAAGCTCCTAAGTCCTTTAATTCAAATTCTCCAGCTAAGTATTTCTTCAAAGAGCTTGCTTCTTCCAGATCATCACCAGTGACAATTATATCATCTACATACACAATAAGCAGTGTAACCTTACCAACCAGTGAGTGTTTATAGAATAAGGTGTGATCTGTTTGAGCTTGATTAAATCCCCTCCTTTTTACTGCTTTAGTGAACTTATCAAACCATTCCCGAGGTGACTGTTTTAATCCATAAAGAGATTTTTTCAGTCTGCAAACATTATTGTTGTTACCTTGAAAACCAGGAGGTGCAGTCATGTATACTTCTTCATGTAAGTCTCCATTTAGGAAGGCATTCTTCACATCTAATTGAAACAGTGGCCAGTCCAGATTTGCAGCTAAGGATAATAGGACTCTTATAGTGTTCAGCTTCGCAACAGGGCAAACGTCTCTTGGTAATCAATCCCCTGAGTTTGAGTAAATCCTTTGGCCATTGACCTGCTCTTATATCTGCCCACACTCCCATCTGCGTTATACTTTATGGAGAATACCCACTTGCAGCCTATTGGTCTTTTCCCAGCAGGAAGAGTCACCATCTCCCATGTATTATTCTTCCTTAGAGCCTCCATTTCTTCCTGAACTGCAGCCTTCCACTTCAGGTCTGCCAGTGCTTCATCTATGTTGTTTGGAATTTTATTTGCTGACAGAGCAGTAGTGAATGCCTGAAATGTAGGAGAAAGTTGTGCATAGGAGACAAACTTAGATATAGGATGCCTGGTGCAGGTTCTGGTACCTTTCCTAATCGCAATAGGCCAGTCAAGGTCTTGTTCTGGAGCAGCAACCTGATCCAGGTTCTGATCAGTACCTTCTTCATTGTTATGAGGATTGGAGATCGAGTCAGATTGGCCTTGTTGATATGCTGTCCTTCTAGAATAGGTTAGCAATGGACCTTTGGTCTGAGGAGACCTTCTGTGAATTTCTCCCCCTGATTGGTAAGGATCTCCTCTTGGTTCCTCAAATGTTGTAATGTCAGGTTCTATAGGTGGCAGTTGGATTTGATTAGCGGCTAGAGGAAGTGAAGCAGATTGTTGAAGCTGGTCTGGTTTGTGTTTTGTGATAGGTTCAGTGTTCTAGTCAGTGGGTAGAGGAAGTGTATCCCAAGACTTTCCTTCATTCATGATCTCCCCTTGAAGAAAAGTATGGGGAAAAAAAGGTTTGGGTTCAAGGAAGGAGACATCAATAGACACAAAGAAATGACGAAGTTGAGGAGAGTAACATTTATAACGTCGTTGGGTAGGAGAGTATCCAACAAAAACACATTTAATGCTCTTAGAATCAAGTTTGGACAAAGTAGGTGAATGGTTATGAATAAAGGCTGTGCAGCCAAATATTTTTGGAGGAAGAGACACAAGAGATCGAAAGGTTGGATAAAGTTGAAGTAGATTGGTCACGGGGACAGAAAAATTGAGAGGTTTTGAAGGCATTCTATTGATTAAATAGGCAACTGTTAAGATTGCTTCACCCCATAAGTATTTAGGAACATTCATAGTGAGCATTAATGCCCTAGCTACCTCAACCAAATGCCTATTTTTCCTCTCAGCTATGCCATTTTGCTGGGGTGTGTCTGTGCAAGAGCTCTGATGAATTATTCCATGGCTAGAGAGATAATTACTGAGAATAGAATTGAAATATTCTCTTCCATTATTAGTTCTTAAAGTTTGAATAGGAGCATTAAATTGAGTTAGAACCATTGAGTGGAAGGTTTGAAAAACTTTGGTTGCTTCAGATTTTTCTTTGAGAAGATATACCCAACATACCCTAGTGTGATCATCAATAAAAGTGATGAACCATCGGATTCCTGAAATGTTTTGCACCCGAGAAGGCCCCCATAAATCACTGTGAATCAAAGAAAAGGGCTGAGATGGTTTGTAAGATTTAATGGGAAGAGGTGCACGACAATGCTTGGCAAGTAAACAGAATTCACACTGAAAAGAACTGGGTTTTTTATTAATAAAAAGTTCTGGAAACAACCGCTGGAGATAATAAAAATTTGGGTGTCCTAGCCTATAGTGCCTTAACATTATTTTATCCTTATCAGAACTAAGAGGAGATATTCTAGTCTCTGCCACTGCCGTAACATTTGCTGAATCCTCTTCTTCTTCAAGATAGTATAGTCCATCTCTAAGTTTAACATTGCCAATCATCATCCTCGATTCCAATCCCTAAAATTCACAACCAGTGGCACAAAATTTAGCACTGCAGTCGAGGTCTGAGGTAATTTTACTTATAGAAATCAGATTATAGGTCAAGTTTGGAACATAGAGAACTGAGTGAAGATTGACAGTTTTCAAGAGAGCAATGGATCCTTTTCGAGCCACTATGGAGTATGATCCATTAGCCACCTTGACTCTAGATCTCTTAGAACAAGGTGTGTATGAGTAAAATAAGGATATGTTACCTGTCATATGATCAAATGCCCCAGAGTCCAGCAACCAAGAGTTTGACTTCTTGGTGTGCAGGGCAGTACCTGATACCATAGCCGAGGGTTTTGAACTCTCAGTTCCAGTGGTCTTTGAGCTCCCAGTTGTAGTCTGACTCAATAGTTTCTGCAGTTGTTCTAGTTGGGATTTGCTGAGGAATAGTCCATTCTGTTTTGGTTCTTTTTGGTGTTCAGCAGATTTCTCTTCCATCTGCACTTGATATCCTTTTCCTCTGCTAGTTCCCTGAGGCTTCCAGTTAGTAGGTTCCCCATGGAGATCCCAGCAGGTCTCTCGAGTATGTCCAGGTTTGTTGCAGTGGCTGCACCAGGGTCTGCCTCCTTTATCACTCTTTTGATAATTCCTTTGATCATTCCTAGCAATGAGAGCTGTTGTTTCCATTGGTCTCTCATTTGTTAGACTGACAGATTTTTCTTCAAGCATAACCCTTCTTCTGCTAGCTTCCCTTCTTACATCTGCAAATGCTTCATCAATCGATGGTAAGGGTTTGTAGCCTAAAATTTTTCCTCTTACCTCATTTAGATCTCAGTTGAGACCTGTTAGGAACTCATATAGCCTTTCCTTCTCCAGGTGCTGCTTGAACTTTAAGTTGTCCTCCAAGTCTCCCCAGTCAGCCTCATAATGCAGATCTAATTCTTGCCACAACATCTGCAACTCATTATAGTACTCAGTCACCTCTATATTGCCTTGCCTTATCTCTTTGAGTTTATTTTTTATCTCAAATACCTGAGAGGCATTCTGGAGATCAGAAAAATTGACATTTACAGCTTCCCAAATGGCTTTTGCTATTCGCAGAAAGAGATAAATTCGGCTGATATGAGGTTCCATGGAATTAATCAGCCAAGCCATAACCATGGAGTTGTTCAACTCGCAGCTTGTGAGTGAGGGATATTCCTTATCAGGTTGTTGAATATCTCCATTGAGATATCCAATTTTCCCTCTGCCTCTTACAACCAGAAGAACCGATCTGGACCACTGCATAAAATTTCTTCCATTCAATCGATGATTGGTGATTTGTAGATTTGTGACTTCCCCAACAGGTTGAGAACCCATTGAAGATTGAGAGTAATTAGAGGAAGTTGCAGACTCTTTGCCGGAATTCATCCTAGGAGACTTTGGAATGAATCTTTGGGAAATATCCTTAATCTTGTAACAGATTCAAGGAGTAGTTGAGAAGAACAGAACTCAGCCTGATGACTTGAGGATTTAAGGACTTGCTAAGGAGGACAAAACTCTAGCCGAAGAAGAAGAAGGATATGAAGAGGCCAAGCTCTGATACCATAAAAGTAGAATCACAGAAAATAAATTTTCTTCTATATCATGAACTGTTACATTCCTCAGATTTATACACAAACTCTTTCCTCCTTTGTAGCTACCCGTTAGCCTAAAAATCAGCAAATCAACTTCCTATAAATCAACTCCTAAATCCCTATAAATTTGCAACTGTAATATTCCTATATTGATCAGATCATATCCCTAATATTCCTATATTTCAGATTACAAATCAGTCCCGTAATTATCTACAATACAAGTACTTGTTGAAGTTTTTGTTTAGTCTTAATCTTTTGATAAGCTTTATATGATTTTATAAGATGCCATGGGAGGATTTGGGCACTTTCTCCTGTATGGAAGAGGTAAACTAACCCAAACTAAGAAAGAATGGTACCTAGGGAAAAGGAATGGGAAAGCATGCATGAGGAATGGAACATTGCAAGAACCACCTTGACTATTACGGCAGGGAGTCCCATTTGAGATTGAAATCCTAGCTTCTGGTTTTGACAAGAAGCTACTTGTTGCCTGATTTTCTAAGCCAAATAGACTTCATATGAAGATGGGCAGAAAAATTGGGGAATACCTCCACAAGCTTTTAAGTCCCCAAGAGCTGTATTTATTTGAAACCGTTCAGTTCTTCCCAGTTAGTGATGCATTAAGAGTCCACTTCAACCATGCAATGGTGAAGGTTTAGAATGTTGGCCCCCCTCGAGCCTTTGAAAGGGACAAAAACCTGTGTCAGTGGCAAAGCCTGTCTCTTTTTCTGTTGGAAACATATGAAAATAACGTGACCAAAAACTTGCTGACTAGGTTCTTGCCCCCAAAAGCAAGCATCGAAGTTGAGCCTACATATACTAGGGAGGTAGCTTTCAAAAATTACTACAGATATCCATTATTTTTGTTTAAGAATTAGACCCAAAGTTATTTTCTTGAACTTTTTAATGCTGAAATACAAAAGAAGTCAGGAAGTATGCTCTATATTGCTAGATTCTCCAGTGATTGATGCTGTTCTGGAGATTCTAATATTGATGTCCAACCAACTTACCTGGATAGTAGCAATATCTTTTAGATTGAGAGATTTTGACAGAGATTTTAGATAGTTTCAAGAATTACCATTCTTTCTCAGTCTTTTGATTGAAACCATCCACTAAGATGACATCTCTTCCTTCAAGAAGAGGGAAAGAAAAAAGTACATAATTTTTCTAATTTATTTTTTTGGGTAAATAATTTTTATCATTTATATTTTTGCGTAATTACATTTTGATCCCTTAGGGTTGGACCCAACTTCACTTTATCTCCCTGAATTTTCAAATTCAACACGCCATCCCCTTGTAATTGCGACTAAAATGTGGTGTTAGTTTTTTCTGTCAAAAGTAATAGTTCACACAAGCTTTTATTTAAATACTCATTATAATCAATTAAAATGACATTTATGCTCTCAAAGATTGTGTTTTAAAATAAAAACTTGTGTAAACTCAAAACTGTTAATTTTGACCCAAAAAAAACCAACACTCTCATTTTAGCTGCAATTACGAGAGGGCTATGTATTGCATTTGGAATTGCAAGGAGATAAAGTGAAATTGGGTCTAACCATAAATTGGTTAAAATTTAATTACCCTTTATGTCCTTTGTGTGTGTTTTAGTTTTTTGTTTTAATGGTTACAAAGGGTGTGTTTGGAGTTGTATAAAAGTGTATAAAATAAAATAAAATTGTAAAAATAAATGTCTAGTAATTCGTGCAGTGAGTGAAGAATTTAAATTTTGCTATCTCGTAATTCGTGTTTGTAGAGTTTTGTAGGATTTTATTTTATTTGGGAGAGCTCCAAACGGAGCCAAAATATGCATGATAATTAAACCGACAAAGTAGGTTCAATTGCATTGTTATCCATGAGGACTGAAGGCATTCCAATATCACTTGAAGCTTGCCGTGGCTCAAGGTCATCGATGATTAAGAAGTTGAAATTGAAATCATTTTGTTTTTTGGAGCCTTTTGTTTTGAGGTTTATGGCTACATAGACATAGTTCAAAAAATCTAATTGACATTAGTTCCGCTTGTGTATTAGTTGCAAAACCTTCAATGTTTGATGATCTTCTGGGTAGCCATCAAAAGGTTTCTGTTCCCTAATATACTTGTTTTGAATTTTATATTACTCTTATAACTTGCCACAACTATCATAGGATCGGAGCAACAAAAAATTAGCAAAGCTGCCTTATGAAACAGTTCTGGCCTGCTACATGGTTCCTTCATTTAGCCTTGGATTTTCTGTCATGTACTTTTTTAAATCCATTGTTATCCCATTTTTTATTCCCTTATTTTAGTGGGTTAACCCTTTCATAGTGTTCCAAAAATAATATCTCATGTTGTATTTGATCGAGCTTAAGACGCTTTTGAGTTCTCAAAAAACTATGATGTCTGTTTGTGTAGACCTTTGAAATATATTGAAAGTGACAAAAATACATTCCATTTGTTAAATATTCTTCTAGGAAGGAAGTATCAAATTAAAAATATGGTGGTTTTGACAAAAGTAATGATATTCTTCTTAACAAAACACTTCAGTATAGTAACAGAGAGCTGGAATATTTGATCCTTCAAAAATTAGTAGTCCTTATTTTGTGTGGAAGATCCAACATATTGTCATGACAGGGTTTATGAAGATTCAGAATTAGTAAAGTTACAGTTTTTGAGTCTTCAGTATACAAGTATGCATGCACACACATATATATATATATATATGTTGGTGTTCATGGGTATGTTGTTTGTGTCTCTGAGAATGCTACTGCACGTTCCAAACCATTGTACCTCCTGTTTTCTGTTTTCTTTAGGGGTGTAAACAAATCAGGCTATTCGAGTTCAGCTCGAAAAAAAGCTCAATTTGTGACTAAAATGAGCTCGAATTAAGCTTGATTTACATCGTTTTGGTTTAATCGAGCTATTTGCGAGCCGATCTCGAGCCTAAATTCTTCTTTATCGAGTTGAGCTCAAATTTATATAAAAGTTCAAACCGAGCTTGAATTAGTTAAATCTCAGCTTGATTCGGCTTGTTTGCCCATCTAGTTTTCTTTACCATTGTCTCTGAATCCCATGAGAAAAGGATCATTTGGAGCTGGAAGAACTGAGTCATTAAAATCAGCAATGGATAAGTATTTGGGATTTTTATATATGTTTACATTCTCCAAATTTTGCTGCTGTTGTATAGTTGTTTTCTTCTATTTTGCTAGGCTTGCCACTTGTTGAGCTTCTTATCTAAAGAGCTCCTGGGAGATTTCGAAGCATGCGCTGAAATGTTCATACCAGTAAGTATATCTTCTCTTGATGAATGTTGTTTCTTCATACGCTAAAACGTATTCTGACTGCGCTGTGAGTCCCAGGTCCTTTTCAAGCTTGTTGTGATAACTGTGCTTGTAATTGCAGAGTCTGCTGATAACTGCATTAAAACGGTACTGTTTAATGTGTTACATTCTGTTAGATACTTTCCTTCTCTATGAATGTTTTTCCTTCATCTGTAACCTATTTGGCTTTCTAGATGCTGCGTAACTGCAAAGTTGCCCGCGTTCTTCCACGTATAGCTGATTCTGCAAAGAATGATCGCAATGCAGTACTTCGTGCAAGGTATGATTCCGCTTCTTTTAAGTGCTGCTGTCACTTCATGTCATTTCAGTAATGTAGTTCCCCCCCTCCCCCCACATCGCAGGTGTTGCGAGTATGCTCTTTTAATACTAGAGTGTTGGGCTGATGCACCTGAAATACAACGTTCAGCTGATCTTTATGAAGATCTTATTAAGTGCTGTGTTGCAGACGCAATGGGCGAGGTATTTGTTGTTGGCGATTATTCCTTACCCCCCTCCCTTTTTTTTAATGATATATGGTCAAGACACGTTTCCAGCACGTCAGGGCTGATGTGCATGTCAACCGTGATATTGCCACACTTGCACAGATGGTTCTGAATGTGCATTTGTATTTTTAATTGCGTTTCTTATAAGTGCAAAGCTTTTTATGCTTGGAACTGTCAGCTGGTTCAACTTGGATATGCTTTAAACCTCCTTAATGAGTTTGCTGTCACAATATTGGTAGATACCCTAGCAAAGGAGGTTGAATCTTAAATTTCGCAACGAGTTTGCCTCAAAATACCAAAACCATGACATAATGAGTGACAATACCATATCAGACCTTGTTAAAAGGTTGGCTTCTTATGGCCACATGAAGTTGGGAATGAACATCCTCTACCTGCGTAGACACTTTCTTAGATTTGACTAATCCACATAATGCAAATATAAGTGGCGATGGGCTTTTTCAAATCTAGGGGAATTTGAAGTTAAGTCTTAATGGTTTTTTTCAAAGCCAGGGGAATTTGAAGTTTAGGTCTCAATGGGTTTTTTCAAAGCCAGGGGAATTTGAAGTTAATTCTTATTATAAGCTTTTTCTGGGGAGAAAGGAGGTGGATTTTTTGTAGATAAGTCCTGTATATTTCAGTTATAGATTTGTATAGATATATTTTTGGAAGATCAGATAAGGATTAATATTGATTAGGATAGAGCAGTTACAGCTGCAGATTTACAGGGATTAGAATGTTGATTTTTAGGAGTTTGTTTTACTGGTTTTTAGGCTGCAGATAACTACAGATTTAGGAGTAGTTTGTGTATAAATATTGGGCTGTAACTTCCTACGAAATATAGAATTCATTTGCTGAAAGTTTACGTTCATGGTATCAGAGCAGTGCTCTTCATAGAAATCCCGTTCCTTTTCAGCTGAGGTTTGTCCTCCTTAGCCATTCCTTGAACTTCCGGCCAGACTAAGGACCCTTTCCTACTTTTGTCTCACTCCTAGTATTCAAGGATGAGTTCAGGCAAGGAGTTTGCTACTTCTTCTGATTATCCTCAATCTCCAATGGTCTCTCAAACCCTTGGAGAAGGCACAAACTTGCAAATCACCAACCACAGACTGAATGGAAGAAACTTCATTCAGTGGTCTCGATCAGTCTTACTAGTTATTAGAGGCAGAGGAAAAATGGGCTATCTCAATGGAGATATTAAACAGCCTGACAAGGAGGATCCATCTTATGCAAATTGGGAGTTGAACAACTCGATGGTTATGGCATGGTTAATCAACTCCATGGAGCCTCATATCAGTCGGACCTATCTCTTCCTTCGAACAGAACAAGCCATCTGGAAAGCTGTGAACACTAATTATTCTGATCTCAAAAATGCCTCTCAAGTATTTGAGATCAAGAATAGGCTTAAGGAGATAAGACAAGGTAATCTGGAGGTGACTGAATACTACAATGAGCTGCAGATTTTGTGGCAAGAACTGGACATGCACTACGAAGCTGACTAGGGAGATTTGGAAGATAACATTAAGTTCAAAAAACACCTGGAGAAGGAAAGATTGTATGAGTTCCTGACAGGTTTGAACCGTGACCTAGATGAGGTGCGAGGTAAGATTCTTGGTTATAAACCTTTACCATCCATTGATGAAGCCTTTGCTGACGTAAGAAGGGAAGTAGGTAGAAGAAGAGTCATGCTTGGAGGAAACAAAGAGGTACCTATCACTCCAGCGAGCGAGAGACCCATTGAAACAACAGCTCTTGCTATTAAAAATGATCAAAGAAATCATCAAAAAGGTGACAAAGGAGACCCTGGTGCAGCCACTGCAATAAACCTGGACATACTCGAGACACCTGCGGGGATCTTTATGGAAAACTAGCCAACTGGAAGCCTCGAGGATCAAGTAGAGAAAAGAGTTTCCAAGCCCAAATGGAAGAGAAACTTGTTGAGCACCAAAAGGAACCAGAACAGAATGGAATCTTCCTAAGCAAACCTCAACTGGAACAGTTGCAGAAGTTGTTGAGTCAAACTGCAACAGGAAACACAAAGACCTCTACGATGGCTTCAGGTATTGCCCTGCATACCAAGAATACAGGTTCTTGGATGCTGGATTTTGGAGCTTCTGACCACATGATAGGTAATTTATCCCTATTCTACTCATATATTGTATGCCCTGGAAGATCTAAAGTTAAAGTAGCTGATGGCTCATACTCTACTGTTGCTGGAAAAGGATCCATCCATCTCTCAAAAAATGTTTCTCTTCACTCTATCCTATATGTTCCAAACCTAGCCTGTAATCTGATTTCAGTCAGTAAGCTCACTCAAGAACTCAAATGCTATGCTAAGTTTTGTGCTACTAGTTGTGAATTTTAAGGATTGGATTCGAGGATGATGATTGGCAATGTTAGAGTAAGAGATGGACTCCACTATCTCGAGATTGAAGAAGATTCAGCAAAGACCATTGCTATGGTAGGGAATGTATCTCCTCTTAGTTCCAATAGTGATGAAATAATGTTAAGGCATTACAGGTTAGGCCATCCCAATTTTCATTATCTCAAAAGACTGTTTCCAGATTTGTTTATCAATAAAAATCCTAGTTCTTTCAATTGTGAATTCTGCTTACTTGCTAAATATTATCGTGCACAATTTCCCATCAAACCATACAAAAAATCTCAACCCTTTTCTTTAATCCACAGTGACATATGGGAGTCTTCTCGGGTAAAAAATATCTCAGGAACTCGATGGTTCATAACTTTTATTGATGATCACACTAGGATCTTTTGGGTATATCTTCTTAAAGAGAAATCTGAAGTTGCCAAGGTCTTCCAGTCTTTTCACTCCATGATTTAACTCAGTTCCATGTTCCCATCCAAACTTTAAGGACTGACAATAGAAGAGAATATTTCAATTCCATCCTAAGTGAATATCTTGCTAATAATGGGATAATATGGGATAATTCACCAAAGTTCCTGCTCAGATGCACCCCAACAAAATAGTGTAGTTGAGAGCAAAAATAGACACCTAGTTGAGGTAGCTAGAGCCCTAATGTTCAATATGAATGTACCTAAGTATCTATAGGGTGAAGCTATCTTAACAGTTTCATATTTGATTAACAGAATGCCCTCCAAGCCTCTCAATTTTTCTGTTCCTTTGACAAGTTTCCTCCATCTCTACCCAAACTTTAGGTCTATGACATTTTTACCTCCAAAAATCTTTGGGTGCACTGTATTTGTCCATAATAATTCACCAAATCAGTCCAAACTTGATCCAAAAACTATCAAATTTTGTTGGTTACTCTCCAACTCAACGTGGTTACAAATGTTACTCTCCTCACCTTCGTCGATTTTTTGTTTCTATGGATGTCTCATTCATTGAGTCCCAACCCTTCTTTCCCAATACTTCTCTTCAGGGGGAGATGTTGAGTGAAGAAAAGTCTTGGGATACACCTTCCATAGAATATCAACACTCTCAGTCCACAGAACAGCAATTCTTACCTCAGTCCACATAATCTTTACCTCAGTCCACAGAATATCAACATCAGTCCTTGCCGTTCATGCCCATAGACCACCAATTTCTGCCTTTGCCTTTAGAGCCTAATGTTACATCATCTGAGGAAACAAGTGGAGGTACATAGTCAGGGGGAGAAAACACCAGAATTGGCTTTCAGGCAAGGGGTCAATTGCTGGTTTACTTGAGAAGAAATCAAAACCAACAAGGCCAATCTGACTCGATTTCTTGTTCTCAGGGCAGTGAAGAAATTATTGATCAGAACCTGCATCATATTGAAGCTCCAGAACAGGATCTGGACTGGCCTATTGCTCTCAAAAAAGGGACCAGGACCAGCATCCAGTACCCTATATCTAAGTATGTTCCTTATGCAAAACTCCCCCTTACCTTCCATGCTTTCACCACTGATCTGTCAAACACTGTAGTTCCAAACAGCATAGAAGAAGCTCTAGCTGACCAAAATTGGAGAGTTGCAGTTCAGGAAGAAATGGATGCACTAAGAATAACACATGGGAAATAGTTGATCTTTCTGCTGGGAAAAAACCAGTTGGCTGTAAGTGGGTTTTCTCTATAAAATATAACACTGATGGGAGTATTACCAGATATAAGAGCAGGTTAGTTGTGAAAGGCTTCACTCAAACTCATGGGATAGATTACCAAGAAACATTTGCTCTAGTAGTTAAGTTAAATACTATAAGAGTCCTACTATCCTTGGCTGCAAATCTGGATTGGCCTTTACATTAGTTAGATGTGAAGAATGCCTTCTTAAATGGAGATTTACATGAAGAAGTTTACACGACTGCACCTCCAGGACTTAAAGGGAACAATGACAAGGTTTGTAGATTGAAGAAATCTTTCTATGGGCTAAAACAATCACCGAGGGAATGGTTTGATAAATTTACTCGAGCTATAAAGAAGGAAGGCTTTACTCAAGCTCAAACTGATCACACATTGTTCTACAAACATTCTCAGGACGACAAGATTACAATTCTTATTGTTTATGTAGATGATATCATTGTCACTAGGAATGACCTGGTAGAATTGAATTCCTTAAAGGGATATCTGGTAGGGGAATTTGAACTAAAGGACTTGGGAACATTGAGATATTTCCTGGGTATAGAAGTGGCTCATAGCAGTGCAGGAATCACAATCAGTTAGAGGAAATATGTGTTGGATCTATTTCAAGAGGTGGGAATGTTAGGTTGCAAGCTAGTTGAGACTCCAATGGACCCTAATATTAAGCTGGAACTTGAAGGGGAAGAAGAGGTTAACAAGGAAAGATACCAGAAGCTGGTGGGCAAATTAATTTATTTATCTCATACTCGACTAGACATCACCTTTGCTGTTAGCATGGTAAGTCGATTCATGCCTCTCCAAAGAAACAACATCTTGAAGCTGTGTTTAGGATCTTGAAGTATTTGAAGAATACACCTGGAATGGGACTTTTTTTTAAGAAGAGAAACCATAAAATGGTGGAAATCTATACGGATGCTAACTGGACAGGTTCCTCAATTGATAGAAGATCAAACTCAGGCTATTGTACCTACCTATGGGGAAACTTAGTGACTTGGAGGAGTAAAAAACAACCGGTGGTTGCAAGGAGTAGAGCAGAAGCTGAATTTCGAGCCTTGGCTCATGGAATTTGTGAGGGTATTTGGCTTGAGAGATTGCTAAAGGAATTAAAGATGCCTAATTGTACTCCGATGTTGTGATAACAAGGCAGCAATCAATATAGCACAGAATCTAGTTCATCATGATCGTACTAAACATGTTGAGGTCGAATGACACTTCATCAAGGAGAAGCTAGATAGTAAAACTATCTATTTAGACTACATTCCAACTAGAGAGCAAACAGCTAATGTTCTGACAAAAGGATTACATAAACCAAGGTTCGAAAGTCTGGTGAACAAGCTGGGAATGATTAGCATATACTCCCAGCTTGAGGGGAAGTGTAGGTAAGTCCTGTATATTTCAGTTACAGATTTGTATAGATATATTTTGGGAAGATTAGATAAGGATTAATATTGATTAGGATAGAGCAGTTATAGCTGTAGATTTACAGTGATTAGGATGCTGATTTTTAGGAGTTTGTTTTGCTGGTTTTTAGGCTGCAGATAACTACAGATTTAGGAGTAGTTTGTGTATAAATATTGGGCTGTAACTTCCTATGAAATATAGAATTCATTTGCTGAAAGTTTACCTTCATTTTTCATGGGAAACATATGGGAACCAGGCGTCACCCGTAAGGTGTTTTTTTAAGTGGTGTTTTGCTACATGGAGGATCCTTACCCTTGATAATCTTCAGCCAAGTGGGCGTACTTATGTCAATTGATGCTGTTTGTGTAAAGACAGAGGAGAATCCATTGATAACATCATTCACTGTTTGTGGATAAAGGCTTTGTGGGATTTGATGTTAACTTGTTTTGGTGTACAGTGGGTGTTTCCAAAGGATGTAAAGAGTTTGTTATGTTCTTGGTGGGGGTGGGGGCTATAAGTTAAGTTCAAGCTAGAGGAGAACTTGGTGAGTGGCTTATTTTTGTTTATTTTGATTGATATGGAAGGAAAGAAACAGTAGAACTTTTTAAGGGGATTGAGATGCCTATGCATGGATTGAAAGCCTATTTTTGTCTACTTTGTACAGTTGGATGATGGGGGTATAGAGCCAAAATTGACTTCCTTTATATTGTTTGCAGATAAAATGTAAGTTTAGGTTTTGGGTGAGGTGGTGTTTTTGGTGGATGGCATTTCCTTAATGCCATTCTTTTCTTATCTTTAATGAAATTTCTTTTATTTATTAAAAAAAAAATCAGTGGTAATTGTAGAGATTAAATAAACCTATGGTCTCTTCTTTGCTGTCTATTTATAGGTAGGTTTAAATTTTGATTTTGAATGTTTTGTTTATGGCGCTCTTCCTCTCCCCCACCTAAAAAATGAAAAATATTTTCTTCAAAATTAAGCCAGTTGTTAATTGATTGAGTAATTGAATATTTTCCTGGTGGATTTTAAACAAGCATTGTTGTACAGTGTCTTAAGCCATTATAGTGAAAAAAAAAAAAAAAACATCGTTGGTTTCATGTATTTCATTTCATGCATTTAATTTTTTTTTCTTCATTAGGTTAAATGGCATCCATTTTTAAAATATATCTGGATGGATTTTAAGCTAGCGTCAATTTGTGATATTTGGTCAGCTTATCTGGCAAAACATATTTATTTGTTATGTCTTTTCATGTGCTTTCAAAAACCATGCCCTTTCTCGGTGGGTGTTTTCTTGAGGGTACATACAGAAGTACTTGACATGAAAAGTTCCACAGGTACGAGCAACCGCAAGAACTTGCTACAGATTATTTGCAAAAACTTGGCCAGAGCGCTCCCGGAGGCTGTTTTTGTCGTTTGATCCTGTTATTCAAAGGGTATATATGTCTCCTTATTCAAAGGGGTTATCTTTCCCTTCCCCTTGCCCCCCCTCCCAATAGAACAAGCTTGTTCTATCAATGTTTATTATATAAGAGAATGGTAATTTTTGTGTAGATAATAAATGATGAGGATGGGGGTATGCATAGAAGACATGCTTCTCCTTCTGTCCGTGAGAGAAGTTCACAGATATCTCTTAACCCCCACACATCTGCCACTTCAAATCTACCCGGATATGGAACTTCCGCTATAGTTGCAATGGACAGAAGTTCAACTTTGCCCTCAGGTACATCTCTCTCCTCTGGGCTGCTGTTATCACAAGCAAAGCCAGTTGGTAAAGGTATAGAACGTAGCCTAGAAAGTGTGCTGCATGCCAGCAAACAGAAGGTTACAGCTATTGAAAGCATGCTTAGAGGTTTGGAGGCATCTGAGAAACATAATTCTTCAACTCTCCGATCATCTAGTTTGGATCTAGGTATGGTGATAACTTTTGCTTTCAATGGGTGTTATTCGTCACATATTTGGTTTAGAGTCATCCGTTGATGTAATGTCGAACAATTTCCTGGATTTTTTTTCCGTTGTAACTGGACTATATTTGTCATCTATATCTCTTGAAAATGGCTTTAGTTTTCTCCTTTTGCGGCTAGTGCAGGGGTTGACCCTCCATCATCTCGTGATCCACCATTCCCTCTTGCTGTTCCTGCGTCCAATAGTCACACAACTGCTTTAGGGGTTGATACAACATCATCTGGTGTGTCTAAAGGTAATAACCGCAATGGTGGCTTGGTTATGTCTGACATCATTACTCATATTCAGGCTTCCAAGGACCCTAGTAAATTATCATATCGCAGTAATGTAGCTGAGCCTTTGTCTGGCCTTTCATCTTACTCAGCTAAGAGAGCTTCCGAAAAATTACAAGAAAGAGGTTCTATTGAAGAGAATACTGATACTAGGGAAGCTCGGCGATTTATGAACTTGCACGCTGATAGGCAATACTTGGACACCCCATATAAAGATGTAAATTTCAGGGATTCACAGAATAATTATGTTCCCAATTTTCAGAGGCCACTTTCGAGAAAGAATGTTGCTGGAAGAATGTCCGCAAGCAGGAGGAGGAGTTTTGATGATAGTCAGCTGTCATTGGGGGATATGTCAAGCTATGTGGATGGTCCAGCTTCACTCAATGATGCCCTGAGTGAGGGACTCAGTCCTAGTTCAGACTGGAACACTAGAGTTGCTGCATTTAATTATCTCCATTCTTTGCTACAGCAAGGCCCAAAAGGCATCCAAGAGGTCATACAGAATTTTGAGAAGGTAATGAAGTTGTTCTTCCAGCACTTGGATGATCCCCACCATAAAGTTGCCCAGGCAGCTCTTTCAACACTAGCTGATATTATTTCAGCTTGCAGAAAGCCCTTTGAAAATTATATGGAGAGGATCTTACCCCATGTTTTCTCGCGTTTGATTGATCCAAAGGAGTCAGTAAGGCAACCCTGCTCAACAACATTGGACATTGTGAGCAAAAGTTATGGTATAGATACTCTTTTAGCAGCTTTGCTTCGTTCATTGGATGAACAACGGTCACCAAAGGCAAAACTGGCTGTCATTGAATTTTCCATTAGTTCCTTCAACAAGCATGCGGTGAACTCTGAAGGCTCTAATAGTGGTATCCTAAAATTATGGCTTGCTAAGTTGGCACCATTGGTCCATGATAAGAATACAAAACTGAAGGAAGCAGCAGTGACATGCATTATATCTGTTTACTCCCACTACGACTCAGTAGCAGTCCTAAATTTTATTCTTAGTTTGTCGGTTGAAGAACAGAATTCCTTGAGACGTGCACTTAAGCAGTACACACCTCGTATAGAAGTGGACCTGATGAACTCTCTGCAGAACAAGAAAGAGCGACAGCGTCCCAAGTCTTCTTATGATCCGTGTGATGTTGTTGGAACATCTTCTGAGGAAGGATACGTTGGAGCGTCAAGAAAGAACCATTTTCTTGGAAGGTACTCGGCTGGTTCTATTGATAGTGATGGTGGCAGGAAATGGAGTTCTGCGCAAGAGTCAACATATGTCACAGGTTCTATTGGTCAAGTTGCATCTGACGAAACCCAAGAGCACTTGTATCAGAGCCTCGGGACTGGTGCCAACAGTGAAGTTCTTAGTTCCAAAACCAAGGATCTGAAGTACATGGCTATTAATATGGACAGCAGCATTAACATTGAGGCTTCTTCCACGCCAGATTTGGATATGAATGGTCTGATGAGCTCTGACCACACGGGGGTCACTGGGGGCATTAGCCACGATAATGAGGCTCCATCTGAATTGGACTTTAATCATTCAGAACTTGCAGTTTTGAAAATTAATTATTCTCCAGACACAGGTCTGAGCATTCCTCAAGTTCTTCACCAGGTGTGTTCATTGTAGTTGAAAATTTCCTCACATATTGTTCTATTCTTAAATAAAAATCTTATGCGCTTAATTGATTTATCCACTTACTGCTGTACAAATGACATGGAGATCACTTCTGTACCCCACATTATTTTTTGAGTAGATTTGCAATGGAAATGATGAAAGTCCTGCCGCCAGCAAGCGTGGTGCACTTCAGCAATTAGTTGAAGCATCTGTGGCTAATGACCAATCCATTTGGTCGAAGGTATGGTGCAGGGAATGGTGAATAGAAAAAACCACACACACACAAAAGTAGAAAATTTTTGAAAAAAGAAAAAAAAAAGGTGCATTTGTCATGTTGAAGAAAGTCATAGATCCTATATGTTTTCCTCTTTATTAATAGTTCCAGCTCTTGATTCTTGCAAGTAGTCAAAAAGTTTATTGGCAAGCTGCCCTTTTAATTTCCTGCTGAACAAGAACCTTCTTGGGAGTTAATTCCGATTTTTTTGCAATTAGCATTATCCTTGATAATCAAGGGGTTGAGAAGGCAATCTCTAGCCCGAAATGTTACATCAGCTATTGTTTTTGTTAGGCATTCCTCCCAAAGCGGGTGGCTGTACATGGAAGCTGCAAGAAACAACCAAGACAAGCCACAATTAAGACCCAAGTTTTCTTGCGATGCACAACGCACGCCAAATTCGTTGTTAGAATTATGGACGTAGTGCATCAACTTTGTTGCATGTTATTTTTTCCCCTGGTTCTTGTATAAAAGGGAAGTGCAGAAGGTGAATTGGTGTGATGTGGTGTAGGAATCACCCACCAGGGTGGCCAGAGACGAGAGCCTGAGCTAGGGGGAGCTCAAGTAGGGGATGTAATTGGGGCTGTAGGCAGAGATAGAGAGGTAAGAGGGAGAGCTGGAGAAGGTGAGTCGAGTAAAGAACTATATATTCTTCTCTTCTGTAATATTTAACATATAGAGAAGCTCTAGGATCACGGATCGTGGACGAAGGCGGTTGGCTGAACCACGTAAAATTGGTTTGTGTTGTGCTTGCATGCTTTGCTTTATTTTTTTGGACCCAACAGTTTTACTAACTATTACTGGTCTAGTTAGAAGTTGGCCCTCGCACTTGTGAACATGCTAATTTTCTATTTTATTTCCTATAATGAGTTCTCTAGCTTTTAGAATCTCCGTTAGGGTGATTTCTGTCACAAAGGAGGAAAAGAAAAAAATAATTTCTCCACTGCCCCCCTTACCTCCTAGCACCTTCCTCCCTCCACAATAATTAATTTAGCGTTCCAACATCTTCATTCTTTGCTTTACTTCTGAACTAGGGTTTTTTGTTGCTCTAGTTCACCTCCATCTCATCTTAATATCCACAAACAATTTCTGAATATCAGTTTCAAAGCCATCGCAGGAGATCCTCAAAAATTTAATGGATGTTTTTGCTATTTTCAGAACCTATTCAGATTACTTAATTCCATCAGTGCTGCAAGCCCCCTGGCAACAAGAGATTCTCAGCCGCATTCCTTCTGTTTCTAGAGGTAAACAAACTAACAGTCTGCACTTGAAGGAAGGATTCTCCTCCACCGTGTTCAACACCCCTCCGGTAGACTCATTCTCAATGTCCTTGCCAACCTAGTAGGCAGAGCATTTGCCAACTCCCAATTGCCACCTACCACCCCTAAATCCTGCCCGCCACACTTATTCTCCACCTCTAACAAGCCACCTGACAATCCAGCATCGTTACTGATTTCCACAACACTTGGTTCTTCCTTACCATACTTCACGTAATTTAAAATAGAAAATGAGGTAGTAGAAAAAACCCACCCTCAGATGCCCCCCCTCCAGTGGGATTTGCTCCATGTTTCTGAAAATAACTACGTACCTGTACCACACTTCAGACTAAGAAATGGGCTCAAGCATGGCTGAGGTCCACACTTTGGAGATGAAATAATTACCCTCATTAAGTTCAGTTTCCTCAATTTGAAATCTAATCCATTAGACTTATCAGGGCCTTCATTAATGAATAACTCGCTGTCTGGTTCCACAATTACAATAGGCCCAAACATGTTTTTGACCCCAACCATAGACTCGTCCGCATCCCCCATAGTCGATTGACCCAAATCATCCGCAGGATTTACAACTCTCTGGAACATAGCTGTACCCCACATTTTGATTCATGGGATCTTTGAACCATGTCCACCTTCCCCCATGTTCCTTCCTGATTCTGAAGTCATTGCCACTGTCTTCTCTGATAACAACCAAGGTTGGATCTTCACCTACAGCTTCCCATCTTGGTTCCAGTGCCCTCGCTCAATCCATGTAGGGGCCACATAATGTTTGTCCCTCAATACAACCTTCATCAACAGCAGAACATTTCACCCGTTCCCTCTGATTATTAGGCTATCCCATCGGAAATGATTTCTGACCTTTGTTGCCTCATCCATAACCATGAACTCTCCACACCTTCTTTATTGCCCTTAGCACATCATCATCCAATAAATGCAATGTTAACCCTACTACTTTGAGCCCCAAACCTCATCAAGTTCCCATCCTCTCCTAGAATAACCCATCTCCGACCACCGGTCAAGCAATAATAACTGGCCTTTTGAATGTTCGTCTCTATTTTTGACCTTTCTCTGCTGCTTCAACTGAAGGGAATGCAAACAAGAACCACCAACCACCCATCAATTTAATCTCCACCCCACCACTGCTTCACCCATTCTTGTACCAAATTCGCCTCAAACGATGGAGCACCCACCTTGCCAAATCTCGCTATGAGGAAATGGCCCAGAAATCTTTTGTAATTGGATCATGAGTCCATTGATATTTAAAACCCACTCTCCATGTTCCAAGAATTTCTCCACCTCTAGCCCGTAATCCGGCCAATCCGACGCCTGAGCAGCATTGAGATATGATTTCACTGGCCTAGGTTTTTCCACTGCCTCAACATCAAGGATGAACCCATGCAAGGCCTCTGCATAACCTTTTCCACCCATTCTTCCAATACTTGTGGGGATTTGGTCTATCGACTTTTCTAATGGAGAGATAACCCTTACTTCAACAACCCAACAACTCCTAACCCACCTTCAGTGAGCTACAACAATCCTCTTACCCCTGTGAGTCTTCCCAACTGGGTAAGTACTCTCTTCCTCCTAAATGCAATTATCAAAATCTTAATTGACTATCCATTCTCTTCCCCTTGAAGAAGAATTGGTTTTTGCAATACTTTACCCCTCTTTATGATTCTGGCCCCATCTACATATCCTCGTCTTGGGCGATGTTGATTTTTGTACAACCCTCTAGAAAATCTTCCTTGCTGATGATATCGATGATAATTGTGTTTAATTCCTTGCCTCACCAACCAAGCCCTATTTAGTACAAATATTAAAATTTCCTGGTGTTGATGCATAGATTTTTCCTCTTCTTCTTCTTTTAGGATATGTTATTTTCTGAATATCTATTTGGAGAGAGGTATGTCCAATTTATGTAATATTTATTTGCAGCCATTCAGTTGGCAGACACAACCATGTTTCACTATTTGAAAATGCATTTTATTTATTGCCATTGGTTAATTCGACTATATTAGGAGTTGTCTAATTTCAGGCAAAGATGGAATATTTGTTTGCACCCATAATTTGGGAGACAACCATGTTTCGCTATTTGAAAATGCATCTTGTTTATTGCTGTTTGTTAATTTGACCATATTAGGAGTTGACTAATTTCAAGCAAAGATGGAATAACATCCTAATAGTATTATCAGTGTAATGCTGGTGGTTTGAACTGTATTACGTTGCTTTCCTTCTACTTGCAAACTTTTGATATAGAGATCTGCAATTTGAAGTTACGTACATTGCTATTAGTAGATTCTGATTTTGGCCAACCATTTAAGTGAAATGTGGAAAGATCAATTCAACTAGTTGATTGAAACTATATTACGTTTTATGCATTTAGTTAAGTAGAGTATTATCTTTTTGATGGTATATGATTTTGAGATAACATAATTCTTTTGGTTTATTTGCAGTACTTCAATCAGATTTTGACAGTAGTTCTTGAGGTGCTGGATGATTCTGAATCATCAATCCGCGAACTTGCTCTTTTGCTGATTATTGAGATGCTGAAGAATCAGGTCTGCTTTACGTTTTCTTGTTGGTCTCCCTTGTGGATGTCTTTCTCCTCATTCTTGTCTGGGGTCATTGATTTTTATCACTCCAGCCCCAGCCACAAACATGCCCCCTCTCTCAAACCCCAAAATTTAAATGCAATAGATCTGGCATCATGTGTCAGCATTGCACAGGTTTCTTTCCTCAATTTCACGGCATTTCTTCCCCTAATTGTTTCATGATATTTTTGTTTTGTTTACAGAAGGAGGCCATGGAGGATTCTGTGGAGATTGTAATTGAAAAACTGCTTCATGTTACAAAAGATATTATACCAAAAGTAATATACATATATGCATATATATTTTAGCTCAGCTACTATATTTATGGTTTCACCTTGTTTCTCAATATCTCATGGCATTCAGTTTCCATTTCAGGTTGCAAATGAAGCAGAACATTGTTTGACTGTTGTGTTATCTCAATACGATCCATTCAGATGTCTAAGTGTAAGTGATGCTTGAGTATCAGAAATCTGAATGTGTTTTGCTTCCACTTCTGTATATTTAATATGCTCGCACAATGTTCTTATATGCTGGGATTGCAGGTTATCATCCCTCTGTTGGTGACTGAGGATGAGAAAACTCTTGTTATTTGCATAAATTGTTTAACAAAGGTATTTATTCCAAAATTCCGTCCTTGGAAAGGAATGTGTTAGTTTTTGAGAGGTTATATTGTCTCATTCTAGTAGATATTGGTGCTTGGATAACTAATTTTATTATAGACACTACATCTACTGTTGATCTGCAACAATGTTTTGTCATATACAATGTCAGTGTTTTTTAAGAATACTTGATTCCAAATGGCTAGACTCAAGTTTGATATTTTTGTCAATATTTTCCAAAAATTGGCAGTAAAATTTATAATATTCATATATGGAAGGAAAATATTATATCAGGAAATAAATCAAGTGATTATTTTGTAGTGATCTTTCATATCAAAATTTTAATGCCATTATTGGCAATCATTTAGTTAAGCCTCTGTTTCTGTGTTCAGCTCGTTAGCAGGCTCACCCAAGAGGAACTGATGGCTCAGTTACCATCATTTTTGCCTGCCCTTTTTGAGGCTTTTGGGAACCAGAGTGCTGATGTCCGCAAGGTAAATAAAGCACTCCACTGCTATTATCACTTATTTTTCTTTTGGCTTATTTATTTGTTTTGAATTTTTTTAGCTTCATTTTCATGCTTGGCTCTAGACATCTTATGACATTTTCACTTGAAAAGAAGGCTTGGCATGTGATGTGTCTGAAATGTTTGAGAACATCAGTTTAGTAATTTGAGTGCTAATCCAGGCATCAGTTTAGCCATCTGAAATGTTTGAAAACATTATGTTTCCTCGTTCACAAACATAAACTATGTAAAAAAGAGTGGATGCATTCTCATATTTCTTCATTCACCTATATAAACTGTGTAAGAAAGAGTGAGAATCTCTAATTCACCTCTTGGACCTTTTTCTTGTTTTTTCCTTTCCTTAAAAACATAGCCCTATGCTGGAGAGTTTATATCCTTTTTTGCAGACTTCAATGCTTCTTTGACTCTTTTGAAGCAATGTTTGACTTCAACCTTTTTGTGAGATTTGATGTCATATGCAACCTTATTTAGTTATTGAAATGGGATATTTCCTTCCACAGCTGAAGACGGGATTGACTTCTTCTTCGTCTTCTTCTTTTTTTTTTTTTTTAATTTTTAATATGTAAGAAGAATATATGTAATATTATTTGGGAAATGGGGCTTGGGTGTTTTGGGGTTTGAAGGCTGGTTACTTTGGCAGAGTGATTGGAACAATTAATAGAAAACACAAAAGAATGCTCAGGAAAAGAAAACTTGAAGGTTTGCAATTAAAGGACTGAGAACTCTCTATATATGAGGCCCTAGTGACGTTTTGGTATGTGAGACAGTTTTCAGAGAATTGCGCTTTGAATAATCTTTAGGGGTGGTTATTGCTGAGTTCGTTTAGTAAGTTCAAGTTGATGAAAGATTTTGAGAAAGCAGCAGTATGGACATTGTTGCTTTGTTGTAATATGAAACCCATGATTTCATGATGGTATTTGCACAAAACAAATCTTTATAACCTTCCTGAGCACAGAGACAGTCTCTGTGTATTATGTGTTTATACTGTATATATATTTGATAATTTATATTATATATGTTTTCTAGGCTATATTTCACTGTTGCTGTTTCCTAGCAGTTATCCAAAGTTCTCTTGAGTTGGCATGGTTCTATTTTAATATAATTTCCTGGGTTGGCAGACTGTTGTTTTCTGTCTCGTAGACATCTACATCATGCTTGGAAAAGCATTCTTACCATACTTGGAGGGGCTCAACAGAACTCAACTGCGGTTGGTGACTATCTATGCCAACCGGATCTCACAGGCCAGAACAGGTACCGCAATAGATGCTAACCAATGATTAGCTGGTCTGTTTGGGACGAAATGTTGTAGTTCTGCAGAAGCAAATCCAGCGACTGTGATTTGCTCTTTTTTTTTTTTTTTCGGTGAATGGAAAGTGTAGCTGTGTGGGAGTTGATTAGGTCAGTCATTGTTGTCTATTTTGTATATTGTGTGAAATATGCATTTGAGGGGTGGTTTTCTTTTGGGTGGGTTTTTTAATATATTTTTTGATTCATTTTCACCTGTTTGGTTTGGGGTTGAGGTGAGGCCTTTTGTTAGGAGAAAGCAGATATTTGGAACTGTACTGTACCCATAATGAAATCTAAATATGTTGCAATATTATCCTCTGCTGTATGTGCAAGAGAAATATGATCTCTGGATGATAAGGTAAGGTAATTGATTTCTGGACTGCCGAGCTATAATGTATTTTATGGGGATTGATTGTTTAATTTTGTTGATTTGGGC
This sequence comes from Vitellaria paradoxa, assembly GCA_019916065.1. NCBI lineage: Eukaryota > Viridiplantae > Streptophyta > Magnoliopsida > Ericales > Sapotaceae > Vitellaria > Vitellaria paradoxa. The sequence goes on along the minus strand of CM034243.1, from coordinate 10,823,396 downwards.
ATGCTTTCCATGTTAGGGTTTTCTTTTCTCTGGAAGAGGTTTGGGTGAAGTTCCTTCTGAATTTTCCATACAATGATGAATCTTGTGATATGGTTAGTGTTGAAGCAATTTAACCAAACTTTCATAGCCTTGATTTTTGAATGTGATTTGCAGTGTTTTAGTTTTATATCGCGGTGTAATTAAACCTCAAATATCTGTTGAGAGTGCTGTCAAATGGTTATAAGCCTATTATAGTGGGATGAAAGGGGCTCCTGAAATGAACATGCTAAAATGCAAAGTCCATGGGAGTATCATCCGCTGCAATAGGAAATATTGATGCAAGAAAGCTTCTGGTGATTACTGGGGAGCACTTTGGATTTGCATCTTAATAATCACCATTTTGGCGCAAGACACGTCGATTGACAAATTGATTATCTATTATTTTTTGAGCGTGTGCATTGATATTGTTAGAATATTATAAATACGGGAGAATGATTCTCTCTCTCTGAGTGTAGGGGATTTGTTTTTTTTTTTTTTTGAAAGGAGGATTGGAGGGAATATTCTTGTTTCCATTTTTATACTTGCTCTTTATGTATATAAATACCACCTCTGCTTGATACTAAAGAGTCATGGGTAAGTCTTTCGTCAAAAAGTATAACCCGTTATTTGTGGACGCGCACGCAGCATCTATGTATCTGGAGAACAAATATATATGTGTGTGTGTATTTGGGATTTAAAAAAAAAAATTTACACGTCACCTTGTCAATGACTGCATTTTTTTAACAAATGAATTATATAATTGTTTGCCATTTAAATTTTGAATTAACAAAGATAATTTAGTGCACAGAATTTTTGATTCGAGAAGAGTCAAACGTAAGTTGCACTAATAGTTTGAATCAACAAGTCCCCCAGTCATCCAAGAATTATTTGCATAATCATCACCACAAATAGGCAAAAGTAAGGCGTTTAAGTTCGATCTCAATGAAAGATCTAACTGCATAGTCAACCATTTCAATGGCTCAGCAAAATATTTGAGCATTGGGTTGTAAATGAGCGGGGTTGAGGCGACCGATGATAGATTATAAGGTTTACATTGAAAAGTTTTCAATCGTTGAAATGTGTTTATCTTGACTAGTTAATTTTTCGAGCATATCTTAAAAAAACTAATTTTTTGTTTTATGAAATTTGATTAATTAAGTTTATTGAGTTGATCTCAAATATTATTGGGATTTTGCTAAGATCAGTCACAACTGATCAATCTTAACTAATGACGTGTAGTTCTTTTATGCGCTCCACAAAAATTGACTAGTAAAGAAAATGCTTCCCTGTCGGAATATATTTTTGTCAGAAAATGCCACGAAAATGATATAAAAATGGCATTAATGCAATGAATTGCTTCTTTAATGACTTTTTCTTTTGTTCGAAGTGATAAGTCTTCAAAATTGTTATACCATTCCGATTACTTTTTTCTGGTAAAAAAATTTTTTTTTTTTATGATAGCTTAGCGCAACTCGATTGACAACAGCAGTGTTCATGCTAAACTTATAAATTATGTTTAAGTTTGATTTGAATTCATAATAAGTTAATACAAATGAATTGGGGTAAGTGCACTTGCATTTAGGGATGGCAACGGGTCAAATTGGAGTCGGATATTTGCTCTACCATCTTTGAACCCGCGGGATCAAAAAAAATATCCGAACTATGCGGGTAACTAACGGATATTTTTAACTGACTACTATTCTCTAATTTATTGGATAATTATGTACTTATAACTTTCAAATATGAGATAGTTAAATTAAAAATAATGATTAAAAATAAGGATTAGACATTCTTTGAATACAATAATTTTATAAGCAATTTTACATCTTAAAGAGGTGTTTGGCTAATCAAAATACAAAAAAAAAAAAAAAAAAAAAATCGACTTTACTAACTTTTTTTCAACTTCCTCTCATCAAAATTTGTCAAGTATCACCTTTACCCTCACTTTTTGTAAAAATTAGCCATCCAAACACCACTTACAAGACTAAAAAAATTAGTTTTAGATAAAAAGTTTTAAATATTTTGTACTTAGTAAAATTTATTATAGGGTAAATTACACCTATCTACCTTTAATATTTGGGTAATTACACTCAGCACTCACAATATTTAAAAGTTACACTTGTCTCACTTATTTTGAAATATTATTAATATTGACCTATTTTTAATATAATCAGTCATTAAAACATAATATAAAACATTAAATTAATCAAAATTTTAGGTATTTTTGTTATTTTATTCCGACTATTCTCACATTTCATTAGTTTTTTTTTTAAACAAAAATTCTTAAAAATCTTTTGTTTTTACTTATTTTTTGGAGATTTTTATAGAGAAAATTGACAAAAATGTGAAAGAATGAGAGATAAAATAGGGACAATACTTAAATTTTAGTTATTTTAACATTTTTTTTTATTAAGTTTTAACGGTTGGGTTTATTAGAAGGAGGTCAATGTTAACAACATTTCAAAATAAGGAGACAAGTTTAACTTTGAAATATTGTGGGTGTTAAATGTAATTACCCCACTGTTAAGGAGAGGTAAATATAATTTACCCTTTATTATATTACTTTTATAAAAATAAAATTAAAAAAAAATCTTATATTTGATCACGTCTTAAACCTCTACTATAATTAAGTAAAAGCATAAAAAAAAGTTAAAAAAAAAATCATATACATATGCTTTGCTACACAAAGAACCGAATTCTAAATTTAAAATAAATTATTTGGCATCAAAATCTTGAGTTATTTAATATTAATTAAAGGATCTCCGCTCTTTTTAACATAAAATATATAATTCAGTATACAAATTGATGGTATTATTTACATAAATAAGTATATCTGATAATTTAGACGGATAATCACGTAATATCTATTAGATACCCTATGATCTGGATTATCGAGGTGAATTGGCGTAATACCTATTAAATACACTAAATATATCATCCTCAAACTCAAACTCTATGAATATTTTATTTTTATACTTTAATCCGTTCAATTATCCGTAGAATTTTCACTTTTATAGAATCGGAGTGGGGTGGGTATCCACCTATATAAGTTAAAATTGTCATCACCACTTACATCCTCTTGAACTTAAGCTTTGAGGCACTTACACCTATTAAAAAGCTAGCACTTATACCCTGGTAGTTCTCATTAAAGTACAAACATCAACTCTATTAATTTTCTTTAAAAAAAAAAAAAAGTCTAAACAGCTCCTAAATTTTGCCACGTCTCTCTCAAATGTAGTAATATATATGTATATATTCGCAAAAGATTAGGGATGACTAAGTTTCCACGGTCACATGGTAGTGGGTCAATCCATTCAAAAAATTCACAAATTGAATATATTCCCAATTAGATGTTCTTCGGCATAAAATCAACAAATTGATTCACAAAATAAGCAAGTTAATTATTTTTTTGGAAAAAGTATATTAAACTATTATTCAAAAGTACCAAAATAAGAGGTAAATTTCAGTATTAAAATAAAACTATAAGTTCTTCAGGAAAAAGAGTATAAGTATTTTCAACCAAATATAATGATATACAACGAAATAAATTGAAATAAAAAAATTCACAAAAGATAAAACACTTAGATTTGGGAGACTCGGTGACGTAATGGTCCTAATGCATTTATGTTTTTTTGAATCAAAATAGTAAGAATACATTTGAACCGTTAAATTTTAATATAAAAGTCCTTACATCAATGTCACAGCCTTTTCTAAGCACTTACCTCCTATTTTTCATATATCCCACAACCTGAAAACCTCCTACCTGTATTAGCTCAGAGTCCATGAATTTCGCACAGGAGTAACCTCACCATAGTAGCACATTTGGACTCAAAGAATATTTATTCTCGACTAAACTGCAAACTCAAGAATGTGAATGAGCAATGATGGTCCACCGAGGAATGGAGTTGGAGAAAAAGGAAGCGTTCTTCCTTTATGGAACTTTAACAAGGGCCTTTCTCAATTCGTAAGGGCATGAGCCCAACAACTTTGATTACGTGTGGAAGTTACTCTCTATTATGTTTAACAGGTCTGTTAGCATCTATATGTTAGTGTAAACTATATGAGGCCTAAAGTGCTATCTTTTTTTTTTTTTTTTAAATAAGGGTGGGTGTAGGTGCTCCGAGCATAGTACATAATGTGTAAGTGCAATTATTCTAAACAATTTTTTAATAAAGAGTAAATTATATTTACCTCCTCTTAATATTTAAGCAATCACACTATTACCCATAACTTTTAAAAGTTGCACATGCCTTTCTTATTTTAAAATATTGTTAACGTTGATCATATTTGATAAAATCGACAGTTAAAATTTCACAAAAAATAAAAAATTTAGGTATTTTTTCCATTTTATCCTGTCTTTCTCATATTTTCGTTAGTTTTTTTTACAAAGAATTAAAGAAATCTTTTATTTTTTTCTAATTTTACTTATTTTAAAAAATTTTTGCAAAACAAACTAACGAAAATATGAGAAATAAGAGATGAAATAAAGAAAGGCTTAAAATTTTGGTTAATCTGACATTTTTTGTTAAATTTTAAGGGTTAATTTTATTAAAAATGGGGTCAATGTTAATAATATTTCAAAATAAGAAAGATAAGTGTAACTTTTTAATGTTTTGAATAGTAAATGTAATTATCTAATGATAAGAGGGGGTGTAATTTACCTTTTAAGGAAACAAACATGGGCCGTGCTTGAGCTTTTCGGGTTCTCCTCTCAATACAAAACTAGAATGACATGAAATGGAGGCAATTTTGGAATCCCATATTATGGAGCCCATGAGAGCCCGGCCCACACTGATTGTAGGAGGGAGTTACGTTCCCCAACAAAAGCCCAACCAACAGCCGAAGCTAAATTCCAGAAAACAATAGCCCCGTGTCGCTCGTCATTGTTTGTGGACTCGGCCGCCAAAACCCTATACCCCCAGCGACACGCTCACTCCATTTCTAGACTCTCTCTCTCTCTCTCTCTGCTCACCATTCGCAATCTTCTTCTTTTGTTCATTTCGCCTTCCCTTGCTCTGCAACTTCTGAACAATGTATCGCTTCGCCGCTAATCTCGCTTCCAAAGCCCGGTAAGTAGTATTCGGGGGCAGTAGTGAATCAAGTTGTCGACACTTTGAATCTTTATCGTTACGGTTTCACTCATCCATGTCTTTTTCATGATTATCAGGGTCGCTAAGCACGGTAATCATCAGGTATTGGCTGAAATTTTAGTTCAAATGATGCTGTTTTGTGATAGCGATTTGATCTTTGTCCCGTGATAGTGTTTTTCACGCCTGTGTATGTGTTTTTCAGATTGGTGGTAGGTTGGCTTGGAGCAGAAACTATGCAGCGAAGGACATTAAATTTGGAGTTGAAGCTCGGGCTTTGATGCTTAAGGGTGTTGAAGAGCTTGCCGATGCGGTTAAAGTAACCATGGGCCCAAAAGTCAGTAAACCTAAAAGTTTGATTGTGCTCTTATTGTAAGCAACGTCATTATTTATAACAATGTGAATTAGTTTCTAAAATATATTTTATTAATTGCCATTGAGTTTCTAAATCACAGAAAAAGAAAATGTATGTTGGAATATATTGAACTTATATGTGCTAAGTGTCTATAATGATATAGCATAAGATTAATCTTTGCATTTTGAGCACGCATAGAGTGGAAGTGCAGTGACGTATGCAGCGGATGCATTGTAACCGACTGGTAGACTTGAACCTTGTTCCTACATGACCCGATCAAAGGAGGAGGCTAGTTTAGCCGAAAAAGATGGTTATTGGTTCAAGGATGTTAGGTGACCTTGCTTTTTTAGGGTAAGAAGGGGTACAAAAAATGCGTTCGTCAGAATAGAAGTTAAAGAGGGTATTTATGCTCGCTGTGTTCTTTATCTGGAAATCCGAGGCCAGGGGGCCATTCTCTTGACTTGTATTGATGGGAATTTTACTCCATGAGAAATTGAACAAATAGCGTATGCTCCTCCATTATGAAGAATAAAAATGAGATCTTTCAAGATTTTCATAAATTGTTAGACATGTAAACAAAATAATGCAGAGATGCATCTAAATGGATTCGCTTGCCTCCTTAAATGCTATTATTCTTGTCGGTATATGTATGCCTAAGATGGGGCGGGGGTGTCAAGCCTTGAGGACCCTAGTCCGCCACCTTCGATCTTGATTTGGTCTTTGCAAGAATGATTTGACAGTTTCATTGCACGACATGCACCGTATAACCACCCTAAATTGTCATTTCTTGTGGTTGTCTTAAAAAGTGGATTTTTTTTCCTCAAGGTGAGTTGGAACCTTAACTTGTCGGAACAAGAGCAACCATAGGATGCCATGCTACCTTAGTTTTGTTTGTTTTTAGCTTTTTTAAGGATGTTAAATTTGTACACAAATAAGTTAAAATAATTAAAAGGCATAGCCATGGCTACGTAATTATTAATAATATTCAATTTATCAATAATTTAATATAGAGCACCGAACATCCTACGCAATTTTAAAATTTTGTTGATAGATGAAACTAGATATGCGTTCAATCACAAGTTAGAACTTTGGAGACACTCGAGTTTAGAGGATTTAGAGTAAGTAGGATTAAAATAGAATATATGCATTGCAAATTTAATAAAATTAAAACTACAAATGAGGGTATATTATATTTTGAGGTTCAATAAGATTGAAAAAATGATCGTTTCAAATTGTTGGATCAATTATCGATGCAAATAGATGGATTAAAGAGGATGTTATCTATAGGATTTTAGATGAGTGGTTAAATACCTCAACTGTTCTATGTGACCGAAGAATATCTATCAAGTTGAAAGGAAAATTTTATTAGACGATTACAAAACTAACTATATTTTATGGTATAGGTACCATTAAAAAACAACACTCTTAGAATAAGTGTGGGAGAAATGAGCATATGGTAAGATGTATGTGTGGTAATATAAGGCAAGATAGAGTAAAAAATGAATATATTCACACAAAAAATTGAGGTAGAACCAATGGAAGAGAAGTTAAGAGGTTGTTTAAGAGGGTTTGATAATCTCTAATATAGATATCACAAAATACATAATAAATGATAGAAATGAATGGAGAGAGAGGATTCATATAGCGGACCCCATCTTGTCTTGGATTAAGGCTTTATTGAGTTGAGTTGCTCTCGTGCTTCTGCTTCTGCTTACCAAACTGGCAGTTGGAGACTTAAATGCTATTCCATGGAATTCCTAGTGATCAAAATACTGTTGGCTCTCAGATGGGGAATCCAGGGGCATTAACAAGTTCAAAGCCATTTGTCAAAGCATTGCTGCTGGTGCCTGTATAGGTTTGTTTGTGCTGTCTAACCTTCTTATCACAAAGTGAATTCGTCAAACCATCAACCTTTATTAGAGATCTTTCAGCATGAGCTATGCTAGTGAACTGGTCATGTTAGACATGACATATGTAGGGTTTGTGTTTGACTTTTCTAGTTTGATATGCTTAGGAGCAAGGAGGATTGGTACTTTGAAACATAAAATCCTCTAATTATGTGAATTTATTGCTTGGCTGCTAATGAACGAAGGTCCCTTTCTAGCACCTTATTATGTTACATGGAAAAATTATTTTTATCCCTTCTGGTATTTTCCTAAATCTGCTATGTTCTTGGATTCTGGGTAAATCTTATGCTTAGAAATATGTCCACATTTGACATACTTGACTCATTCCTTACAGCAGATTATGTGCTTGCATCAAACCGTTGCCATCCTGTTACTCTCTGAAATTTCAATTGACAGCTGGTATTCTAGCATAAAGGGTTGTTAGTAATCAGGTAGCAATCTAGGTAAGAAAGGAACTTTAACATTGAGAAGCAAATTAGAGGAATGGGAATATCAATCCATCCCCTTTTTTGAAGGGATATTAAGAGAGAATTAATTGTATGTACAGATTCTAACCTCACCGTTTATGAAAAAGGGGATTATCAATTATCCCTTTTTAAAGGGAAGTTAAGAGAGTAATATTTCTATATACAGATTCCAACCTCAATGTTTTAGAAAAATGGATCACTTGTCTTAAAAAAAAATGTTTTAAGAAAAATGGGTATACAACAAAGAGACCAGCAACCACTTGAGTTTCTAAATTTGTTTTCATTTGCTTATTTATTTATTTATGTTTTATAACTATTTTCATCTGCATATTTTCCAACTTGGGAAGGGATGAAATATTTATAGTTGAATTTATTCTTTCTTCTTTCTTTTCATTTTCATTTATGATATTGCCCATCTTGAATTAAATAAACAATCAAAAAGTACATTCTTTTCTAAGGTTCGAGTTCAGTAATGGTAATATAATTCCTATGGCTCTAGGATTACTGCAATTAACCGATTAGAATTCAGCGCTCTGTCATTATTTCTTAGTTTAACCAGGGCTCCAATACCGAAAATTATGTACTCCCCGATGGGGGTTATTTTCACTCTCCCTCATGGTACTACTTCGCTATTGGGCACCCAGGAATATTTAGCCTTGCATTCACATGAGAGCACTATCTTTTCAGAGTATTTGTTGCGTAAGCGTCTGCTTAAACACTTCGTAAAAGCTAAACTCAAGTTTTATATGCAGAGATTGGCCGCTGTTAGATTGAAGCCCCTTTTTTGTGCCTAACAGTCAGAACTTGATGACAATTCTGGGCAGGCTTTGTCCTTTTTTTCCTTCTTGATGTCGCTAATCGTCTTTCTTTTAATGGTTTTATCCATACTTGCTATAATTTAATTTTGGTATCTAATGCCCCCATCATATTTTCCATTATGTTGTAGTATAGAGGGAAGTGCAGTTTGCTATTTTATATATCTTCAATCTTTGGTACATTTGGAGGTAACTGACTGGTTTTGTTGGTTTATGGGTGTTTTTGACTTTTCCAAAGGGTTGCAATGTAGTATTGGAACAAAGTTTCGGTGCTCCAAAAGTGACAAAAGATGGTGTTACAGTGGCCAAGAGCATTGAGTTCAAAGACAGAGTAAAAAATGTTGGTGCAAGCCTCGTAAAGCAGGTTGCGAATGCTACAAATGATGTTGCTGGTGATGGTGAGGTTTATAATTATTTATGAGGTTTCTTTAATTCTCTTATGTCCAGTTGGATATGGATGTTTTTGTTGCATAATAAAATGTGCCTTTTCTTGTTCTGTGTCCTGATTGATATTGAACAGCTCCAATATCGACCAGAACTAAAGCAAAATAAATGCTCCTTTAAAGTCAAGTATATTGACGATAAAGCTTGATTTATGTTTTCAGGTACCACTTGTGCGACTATCCTCACCCGTGCCATATATGCCGAGGGATGCAAGTCAGTGGCAGCTGGAATGAATGCCATGGACCTCAGATGTGGGATCACAATGGCGGTTGATGCAGTGGTGACAGACTTGAAGAGCAGAGCTCGGATGATCAGCACATCTGAAGAAATTGCACAGGTTTGCTTTTTCTTTCTTTAGAATGAAAGGCTTCTGTTATACAATTCAAATATTTCTTGATCAACATTGTTCTGATATAATTTTATTGGATAGGTTGGTACAATATCAGCCAATGGGGAGAGAGAGATTGGCGAGCTTATAGCCAAGGCTATGGAGAAAGTTGGCAAAGAGGGTGTCATTACCATTGCTGTAAGTTCCCTCATTTCTATTCATTATTTTCCAATTTGATCTGCTGAAATTATATTTTAAGAAGCATGTACAATGAGTTGTTCCACCTTTTAATCTTTTTCGTTGATCTTCCATGTTTTAGTTGAGACTGACGCTTTTTGAGTTTTGAATTGTATTTCCAAAAATATGAATATGAACCAGAAAAAGAAAAAGAAAAATTTATAAAAAGTTTATGATTCTACTTATTTAAAGGGGCGTTTTGGGCCTATCAGCATGATCTTAAACCACATGAATGACAAAACATGCTGCATCAGGGGAGTTATAAACAAATAAATTGAAATAGAAAATGCAACATTTGCTTAATTTTAGCTCCCAAACTAATATACTGTGTGAAAAAAGTTTAATAAACCAGAAGGTGAAGAAAAACAAAACTTTGACAGGCAACAACTATATAGAAACATAAAGTATTGGTTGGAAAAGGAAAATCAGAGGTTTTTACATAGAGACTGACTGTAGCATACCATTAATAGGGTTTTATGTCTTCATGTAGCATTGTTTACGGGGTTTGTTACTTTTTTTTTTTTTTGATAAATAAATAGAAGAATTTTATTAAATAGACGGAGGACAAAAAGGAAGCCATCAAGAGGAAGTCATCGTAATGTTGTTTTTCTTATCAGGATGGAGTTACTATCTTCTTCTTCTTCTTCCTCTTTTCCCAAAAAAAAAAAAAAAGGAGAGAGAGAGAGAGAGAGAGATTAAAAAACTTTTTTAGTTGCTAAGCTTCTGAATGTTCTGCTGAAACATTGCAGGATGGGAAAACTTTGTACAATGAATTGGAAGTGGTTGAAGGAATGAAGCTGGACAGGGGCTATATCTCTCCTTATTTCATTACCAACCCAAAGAACCAAAAATGTGTATGCAGTTCCATTTTCTCTAAAGCAGTAACTTCTTTTATTCATTTCACGTGTTAACCCTTTATGGAGCACTAATCATATTTTGTTGTTGTTTAGGGTACTTCTTTCATGGTGCATTATTTTTCCCTTGTATTTTTTATAAGGAATTGGAAGATCCACTGATACTAATCCATGAGATTTTTATATTTTGTTGTTATTTAGGGTATTTCTCTCACGGTGCATTGTTTTTCCCTTTTATTTTTTATCAGGAATTGGAAGATCCACTGATACTGATCCATGAGAAAAAAATCTCAAGCTTAAATGCTGTGGTGAAAGTATTAGAGTTGGCCCTGAAGGTAACTGCAGTTTTATGATGGTAATAATAAAAATATTTATTATTTTGAATTATGTAACCAATTACGTTATTTTTCTCAGAGACAAAGACCTTTGCTGATTGTTTCTGAAGATGTTGAAAGTGAAGCATTGGCAACTCTCATTTTAAATAAGCTTCGTGCTGGAATCAAGGTGTTTATGATTGTCATTAATATAATTATTGTGAACCCACTACTTGAAGCAAGTTATCACTGATTGTATCTTTTTCTTGATCTGATTGGATTATTTATGTTTTAAAGGTTTGCGCCATCAAAGCTCCTGGATTTGGAGAAAACAGGAAGTCCAATCTGCAGGACCTTGCCATCCTCACTGGAGGAGAGGTTTGTTCATTCACCTCTTACTGTCACATTCCATGAATTTTGATTGCTTTATCTAATGTATTTCGTTGTTACTTTTTTTTTTTAAATTCCGTTTTATTTATTTGGCACTGCTATCTTGAATCTCTCATCTTTTTTCCTAATCAATTGTAGGTCATAACTGATGAGCTGGGTTTGAATCTTGAAAATGTTGGACTCGAAATGCTTGGAACATGCAAAAAGGTAAGTGATAATGGTGATGCTAGTTTTTCTGCTTCGCTCTCCAATGGCAAGAAGATTGTTCAATAGAATAGACTGAGTTTTCATTTTTTGGCTTTATGTTGCCTTATGCAGGTCACTATTTCAAAGGATGATACTGTTATTCTCGATGGTGCTGGTGACAAGAAAGCCATTGAGGAAAGATGTGAACAGGTTTGTGCCATTAATTTCTCATATATGTTTTGCTCTCATTGCATTTATAGCTAATTTGATTTTTGGCTTAAATTTTGTAATAACAGCTGAGAACGTCAGTTGAATTAAGCACTTCTGATTATGACAAGGAGAAGCTACAGGAGAGACTAGCCAAGCTTTCTGGTGGCGTAGCTGTATTGAAGGTTAGTCTTTCTTTTGAAGACTATTTTCGTTTCTAAGCCCCAAAAATTTAACAAAACCAGCCAGTCTTATCTAGGCAGCATGGATTCTTATAGGAGCTTGCTTCCATAGCACCATTTAATTAAATCACACATAATATTGATAAGAAAAAAAATGTTGAAAATATGTTTTCTTTGCTAGATTGGTGGAGCCAGTGAAGCTGAGGTCAGTGAGAAGAAAGACAGAGTTACTGATGCCTTAAATGCAACCAAGGCAGCTGTGGAGGAAGGGATCGTACCTGGTAACCTTTATTTAGTGAAGGAGTTTTTTTTTTTTTTTTTTTTTCCCTTTTAGACTTCTAGTTTACATGGGGCCAACAACCGGTAATTTTGGACCATTATGCAGGTGGTGGTGTTGCTCTTCTTTATGCCTCAAAGGAGCTGGAAAAACTGCATATTGCAAATTTTGATCAAAAGATCGGTGTCCAGATTATCCAGAATGCTCTCAAGGTTTTAATCTGTTGCTGATCTCTTTAATTCATATCAATTTCCAGCTTTCCCATTTGAGATAATTAAGTGGTTCTTCCTCAAGTGTGGATGATTAGCACTTTGGTTTGTTAAACCTCTGCAAAGCAGCCATTTTGTCTGTATGTGTTGCTGCTGTAAGGCATTGTGCTGCCTGCTTGAATTTTTTTTTTTTTGGGGGGGGGGTGGGGGAGCAAAAAAGCTTGAGAAAGTTTTTCAAAGTTCAAACTTTGAAAAACTTTCTCAAGCTTTTTTGCTCCCCCCCCCCCTCTTTTTCTTTTTTTTGGGCTTTGGCACGAGGAGAACTAAGAATTTCCAACCCTTGGACGTGTAATTATTTGTGTTTCATATTTGCATAATCTTGTATCTGTTATTACTGGGCTGACAAGCCACTACTGCAAATCCCCGGCTATATATATCTAAGACTTTGGTCGCAATGTATGAATTTATTTCTTGCAGGCACCAGTGCACACAATTGCTTCCAACGCTGGAGTTGAGGGAGCAGTAGTTGTTGGCAAGCTTTTGGAACAGGACAATCCTGACCTTGGATATGATGCAGCTAAAGGTTTGTGATATTCTCTATGTTCGCCCACCCTATCTCTTGCAAAGATGAGGAATTTACCGGTTCATTATCTGACTACTAGTCTACTACTAATCAAAACAATAATAATAGTAAATATATATATATATATATATGTATTTTTTATATACACACTACTGCATTGTTTTTCCCCCTTCCACTGTCAACCAGGCGAATATGTAGACATGGTCAAGGCAGGAATTATTGATCCATTAAAGGTTATTAGAACAGCATTGGTTGATGCTGCAAGGTAATTTCCGAGTTTGTGTTAGATTTTTCCTTTGTAAAACCTTCTCTATTTCGCAAGCTACAGAATAAGTGCTTATTGAGGTATTTTTTAATGTAGTGTCTCATCATTGTTGACTACCACGGAGGCTGTTGTGTCGGAGCTTCCTAAGGATGAGAAGGAAGTTCCTCCAATGGGTGGAGGCATGGGTGGCATGGATTATTGAGGACGATCGGGTGTGCCCTAATCCATCTTTTTGTTTGGACTATCCATTTTTTTTGTTTGGACTAACTTCCTTTTAAAAATGTGAGATCTCTTTGGAATTGGGAAGTAAGCTAAGCTAGAGGTGGTGGGTTAGATTTGAGAATGACAAGCTGATTCCCTGTTTAACCTGATTAAATTTGATCAGTTTGTTTTCTTCTAATTTTCCATCCGGGAAGATATACATGCATCAGTGCAATTAGAATGAGAGGTCCAGAATAGAAAAAGTTTCCTTTACAGTGTTGATTTTGTTCATGTCTAGTTGATCTCTGAAACACAAAATGGGTGCTTACTTTTTTGATGGGTTGAGATAAGAAGAACACTTCTACACTATTATGTTTCAACTGATATATGTATGTATCTATAGTTATCAGAATCTTATGATTCTGTATTTGAATCTTACAATTCAAGTTGATACACTATGTAACCGATGCTCGAATGGAGTTATGAATTGTGTTGAATCAAATTGAATATATTCGATTCATCTTGCCATACAGAAAGTATAGAAATGGACTCAGATCTGAGTTGGGTTATTTAGATTTAATTTGCGAAAAGTATATATAATTTTTGTTGTTAAAAAATAAAGTTAGAGAGGCTTATATCAAGAATTTTGTAATACTTTGCAAATCATCACATAAATTATTTTAAACTTTTAATATCTCATATTTTTTAAGTTCACAATTGATTTAAACACTACCTTTAAAAGTAAATGTAAGATTAGTACTCACATTTCTAGTTATATATGGGTGAATTTTAAAAGGTACAATTTCACATCATTAAGAGTCTATTCTCCAAAATTTTTATGTTTTTCAATAATGTTCCTAAATAAATGTTACCTTTATAATATAAGTTTTTTTTTCATTTAAACGTGCTTATATTAAAATATTAGTTTTTAAGAACAATAATGTTCTTTATTTAATATCTTATATGTTTTTAATTTATAATTTTTTTAATATTTTTATTATATATTAAATTTATGATTCATGATTTTTAAATTTAAATTTTCAATTCACAGTATGAATCTTGATGTACGTACCAAGTGATAGTGGATTTGAATCAAGTCGAGTTTTGATTTACTTGATTTTGGCTTGCTAAAATCAAGTCTATTCTCTAAAATTTTTATATTTTTCAATAACGTCCCTAAATAAATGTTGCCTTTATAATATTAGTTTTTGTTCCATTTAGACGTGCTTATATTAAAATATTAGTTTTCAAGAACATTAATGTTCTTTATTTAATATGTTATATATTTTTAATATATAATTTTTTTAATATTTTTATTATATGCTAAATCTATGATTCATGATTTTTAAATTTAAATTTTCAATTCACGATATGAATCTTGCTGTATGTACCATGTGAGAATGGATTTGAGTCGAGTCGAGTTTTGATTTACTTGATTTTGGCTTCATAAAGAAAAATTTAAGCTCGAGATTGGCTCACTCAATTAAATTAAAATGATGTCTTTTTAGTTTAAGCAAATAATATATGAAAAATATATAAATATTATTTATAGAACCAGTTCGTGAGATTTCAAGTCTAGTATTTTTAGGTTTGAATTGGATTTACGATGAGTTAGAAATCAATTTGATTTGAGCCCGTTAAGATTACGAACAATTTTTTTTTTTTGGTCCAAGTTGAATTTGAGCAGTTCGGAAAAAAGCTCAATTCGTGGTGTGAAATGGAAAGGCAATCTGCCTTGGTGAAGAACAAAAAGAAGTTTGTGAGGAGCAATCTCGACCTTCCTCTCCCCTTTTGATGGACGGTTGGAATATTGGAATATAAGTAATGACAGCTCTCAGATTGGCAATTCAAGGGACACGTGGATGGATGATCTGTAACTCCAAGCCCCTCTCATCCTGGCTTTCAACTTTAAAAGCAATCAAATTTACCAAAAAAAAAAAAAAACTTTAAAAGCAATCAACGGACCAGATCAACTAACCAATACAAAAACCGAGACATTACATTCAACATATATGAATGTAAAATTGTTGAGAGAACAGAAGGCAAAGCAGTGCAAGACAGTTGAATTCCACTAGAGGGAAGCTCCTCGAACAAAGAGTTCAACGGGTAAAGACAAATAAGGCTAGTAGTTGGGGATTTTCCATTGGCCTAGTTAATAGCTCAAGATCCAAATGTGAAAAAAGACCCGGAGACTTGCTTGGGCTAACAGTCAAACTAAGGCCGGTCATTATTGGGCTTGGTAGTCAGTATGTTGAGTCAGCTCACATGAATAGTTAGTTGCAGACTTGTTAGATGAGTTACTGTATAGTTGTAAATACAACACACATAATAGCAAGCAATGAGTCATGAATGGTTAAACTCAATTTGGGGAGGTTGAATTGCACTCTAATCAATTCTTTTTCATCAATTTGATCTTCTCTCTCTACTTTCTTCTCTTCTTTCCATTATTTTCTCGGCAACCAATCAGCCAAAAATTGGAAAGCCTAAGGTCCGATGAGCTAAAGCACTCCAATTACCATCTCCATACTTTGTGGGTTTGGGTTTGGACCACGAGGAGGAGGTTCAATGATTCTAATGGGCCACGTGAATCATGCACATGGGGTTCATGCTTATCTATTCAAAGGGTGCAAATGAATTGACTTGTTTATGAACGATTTGGGTTTGTCTATGCTGATTTCGTGAAAAAGATGAGCTTGAGCAAGAAGTGTTGAACTCACAAGTTTGACCTAACACAACAGTCCTACTTTTGCCGTGCTGCAGTAGCTTTGAAATATGTTGGAGTCTTCTTGTTGGCTCCAACGCATTCCTATCTTTGCATAATCAGGCTCGCTCGTACATGTACCGGCAGGCTTAGCTCCCCCACGTGGAGGAAAATGTCTCAGAATTTGGTGTGTTTGTGTTTGAGTTTCATGAAATGGGAAAGTTGACATTGTAATGCTTTATAAATTTTGTGGCGTTAATCTTGAATAATTAAATTTTAATTTAATAGTTCGGATATATTTATATTAATTTAATTTAAAAAAAATATAAATACATCTAAATTATTAAATTTTAATCTAACGGTCTTTATTGCAAGTCACACTCTCAAATTCGAGTTTTATGGGTGAGTTTCTATCCTCCCTCCCATACCAATGATAGCACGGTTACGTAAATTTATTTTACGATATGCTTATCTAACAAATATTTGTAACGTAAAAATACGTATATTCAGAATTATGTGTTTACATTTAGATCACATATTATAGAAAAAATTGAAGCAAATGAACAAGTAAAAGGGTGAGAGTTTTTAATAATTTATTTTAAAAAAAATTCTTACCAAATAAAACAATAAGCTTATATGCTTTATTTTTTTTCTCTTTTTTCAAAATATATTTACGATCAGAATAAAGTAGAAAAATTATATAAAAATAGATAAATTATACTTTCTAATCTTTTATATTGTACACTAGATCTCATTTTTGTACTTACATTTTTAATTGTAATAATTAATCTCTTATAATTTATAGTTGGTGGTGATAGACGAACACATGTTCGGGTGTTTTCAATAGCTGGCCCTGCAGGCATTTTTCAGGGGTAAAAATGTAAAATCAACTATTATAATTCTATAATTAATTCAAATGATTTACTTCTGTTGTATGTACCTTTCAAACAGGGCTACAAGCATTTTTATCAAACAACCTATTGAGAGTTTGAATACAGAATTTTATCAAAGTGAATTTGAATACATAAAAATAAATTGTTTGACAAAAATATGAAAAGAAAAATAATTTTTTTTACTTTTATTTTTACCTCTTAAAAAATAATCATGTAGCTAATTGCTGAACAATTTCCAAATAAAAGTTCATGTAAGCAGTGATGAAACTATTGCGTGGTCAAGAGCTTGAGTTTTGAAAAATATTATTTGTGTATGTAAATTTTTAATTAAAAAAATTATATTATGGTTCGACTCCTTCAAAATTTAAACAAAATAGTTGAGACCTTGGTCAAGAATATCCCACAACTAATATATATAAATTTTTGGGTTAAAAAAATTTAAACAATGGATCGACCTCCTTAAAATTGAATTATTGTTTTTTTTAATTGTTATATATAATCTAAAATTTGGAAGTCCAAATAATTGTATCATCTATGCATATATATTGATTTATTTTTTATTTATTAAATATAGTTTATAACATTAAATATATTTTTTGCATAATCCTTTTGCTAAGTAATTTTGATTCGTGAGGTACAACTCTAATTAAATTTAATAAATTTGGTCAATTTTATATTTTTATAGTTTTATAAAAATAATTAAAAAAATTTATATTAACTTTTAAACTAAAAAGATAGTATAATTTTTAATTAAACACTAAAAAAAGTAAAGCAAAATATAATTTATCTTATTTTTAATATACTTTTTTTTGTTGGTGATAACTCAAGGTCTCCTACCAATGCTAACTTTTAAACTAAAAATATATACATCTATATATATATATATATATTTTTTAATTAAAAACTAAAAAAACTAAAGTGAAATGTCATTTACTTTATTTTTCTCGTAACAATTTTGGATTCTAAACTAATTTGTACACATCTTGACTAATTTCTGAAACTTTTGAAATTAACGATCGGATACGATATCTAATAATTCTTAAGAAACTCGAACTAATTTGACTACTATAACGTAAACTTAAAATTTTACTGGTTAAATTAATCCTTCTGATTTTTAATATACCCACTCCCACTGATAGGCCATGATTGTCACCATGCCCAAAAAAGCATCCTGGGGCGCTAATCCCAACTCACAAATTAAAAGCTCGATCTCTTTCTTCTTTAATGCATCACAAGATTATATTTTGCTTTATTTTTACATCAAACACTTGTTTTTTTTTTTTTTTTTAATTATCAAATTCACCAACCATCCAACCTTCATTAATTTATTCCAAGCTAAGGCATTGTCCACTTCTTATTCCCTTTATCTTTTAAGTAATTACGAGGTTGGACTTCTTTAATCACAAATCCAAATTTAGTAATTCTGATTAACTAAATGAGTCATTGAATAATTTACTCTTTTTTTTAGCTGACGTCTACAATTAAAATATTGCAATATTATAAAACTTTATATATATATATATATATAAATGTGTATATTTGGTGGTATCTTTATACATATATGTATACACACATATATATAATAGAAGGGGTCCGTTCTGTTGCCCTTTCATGAGCCTGTATGTTTAAAATATACATATATACAATAAAATATGTTTTAGCCATTTAGACTTGTAGCGTGAGGAGGCATTGTTAGGTTACCCAGGCGGGGCCGGGTGAGCCCACCCGCTTCACCATCAATTCATGGAAGGAATAGGGGGCTCCAATTGGTTGGTTGAAAATCTCTAAAAATTTTTAAAATTTATAAACTTTAACATCCATGCATTTGTGGCTATTTGATTTTTCATAAATATACATTACCACAAAACTTTTCAGTTTTCACATCAGGATGTTAGGGTGTATATGGGGTATAAGACCCACCTATAAATCAAAATTTTGACTTAATTGTGGTTTGTTACATTGAGTGTGTGTTTGGAGTGAAAAAAATTGAGATAAATTGAGAGTTCATAATGCGTGCAGTGAAAGAAAAAAAATTGATGTGATATAAAGTTAACAGAGGTTTATAGAGTTTTTTGTTATTTGTTGGCAAACCAAACGGTGCCTGAGTTAGTTAAAAAAAAAAAAAAGAGCTTTCCAATGTAGACTGTAATTTTTTTAACTTTTTTCTAAAACATATTTAATATAATATAAGTAATATATATATATTAAAATAGTATCAGTTTGATTTCCGGTCCCTCAAACCGAAACTTCGATTTTTTTAAATTTTCAAAACCATAGCTAAGCTGTTGATCCAAAAAAAAAATAAATAAATAAATAAACCAAACCAAGCTAAACCAAAGAACAAATTTAATTTGATTTCATGGTATCACCGGTTTAATTGTGCACTACTACTTATAATTAGGAATAAGAACAAGCCAATTTAGGTAATATTTGTTGGTTACATATTGGACGTAAGTGATGGGATGGTGATGGTGCTCAAAAGACCAAACCATCAAGGAATTCAAAAGTCACTAATTAAGAGCGAATTCCCTCGGGGTAACATTAAATTTGATGTCAGTTTGGTAACACTTTGATCTAAATCTTTTGATTAAAATTCAATGATTTAATAATATATTTATATATTTTTCAAATTAAAAATTTATAAATGTGCTCAGACTTTATTTTAATCTAACAGTTCAAATTGAAATTATCACTGAATTAACAGCAATTTTATTATGAGCCACCCCTCATTTATTAAGAGCACTTAATCAATTCTTAACATTAATTACACCTCTCAATTTTCTCTAATTCATTTCCTTCTTAACTCATGTATAAATAAGGGGCAGAAGGTGTGTATTGTGTGCATAGCAACGGGCGTGAATGTGAGACACACTGAAATCGTCAGAAAAAAATGTGAGGGAGAAACAGAGCTTAGTGGGAGCTCAGCAAAGTGTTGGACTGAAGGCCAAAAATGAGTGTGAGAGACAAGGTGAGGTGAGTTGAGGTGAGTTGAGTTGAGTGAAGTGACTGTAATTCTCCTCGTTGATATGGTAAAATTGTTTTTGGATTTGAATTGTGAACGTAGGTAAAATTATTCGAACCACGTTAAAACTCTATTTGTGTGCTTGTGATTATTTGAAATTGTTCCGACCCTAACAATATTGAAGTCAAAACCCAGAGGTGTGTGAATCGACTACTATGACTCAATATTTACGTGAGGCAATTTTGTCCCCGTACTTGTGTTTGTGTGCTTGTGACTATTTGGATTTGTTCCAACCCTGACAATATTAAAGTCAAAATCTAGGGGTGCGTGAATTGACTATGGCTATTAGGGACGAGCGAAATTAACACCACCCCACCCCCCGCCAAACCAACTTTTGGTACTCGATAAAATACTAAAAATTAATGTTTTACGTATGCGACAGATTGATAACACATTAATTTTTGTCTACGTTACAAGAAATATAATAGTTATTTTATTTTTTCAACTGAAAAGTTATTAAAATTTTTATTAAATACACAAAAAATTATTAAAAATTTTTATTTATTCACCAAACACATCAAAATTATAAAAAGTTAACGAAAAAATTCCAAACTAGGTATGTGTGAATGAATGTTTAGGTGGGGAAATTTTTTCCCGCAATGTCGTTGAATCTCCTCTGTACATATGACATTGATTCTTAATTTGTGGACTTACAATCATATGCGCAAAGATCCGAAATTAAATTAATCAGTTCAAAAATAGATATATATATATATATATATATGTTTTGGTTCAATTTGGCAACGCGGGTCTAACTATTTTTTGTTCCCGAGAATTGATCTATGTACCTGCACTAAAGCTTGTGACATTGAGGAGGACCTGATATGTATTATTTCTTTTCTTATTTTTTTATTTGTAATTACTTTTTGACAATTTTTTTTTTTAATAAATCGGAGTATTTAAATTCTTTCTAATTTCTTAGTGTGTGAAACATTCAATGTTATTTTTACAGTAAAAATATCATGTGTATTACTTTTTGGACTAAGCGATTAGGAACGACAACGCCAAATAATGCGAGTTCATTTCTTCCGTACATTGTAAATTCTTCTAACAGGTATTGTCTGCTTTGTATCTCCTATAAGGATTTTTAAGCACGGCTTTAAAGCCCGTCGTATCAGGAAAAGAATAGGTAGACACTTATAAGTTATCACAATATTCGACTCCTTTCTAATATGAGATTTTATATGTTATCATTGTGTTTTGTTTTTTAATTTGACGGTTGACACGTGTTATATTTTTTTTTAAATATCATAAACTAATTTCTTGTATTAGAAATTTAGTGATATTTGAAAGGATTGTTTTAATATTCAAATATAATCTTTTTAGCTCGTAATAACTTGAGTTTGGCTCTAGCCCCACAAGTATGAGCCAAGTCAAGATGAGTACGACAAAATCTAGTTGAACTCGATTCATTTATACTCTTATGTATGTTAGATAACAATTATTAATAGAAAAAAAAAGTTTGCAGTAAAGTATTGAATATAATGCTGATATTACATATTAGTTAAATTTAATAAAAACAGTCCGTATAGTAATTTACTAAGACTTGATTTGAGAAGTAAAAAAGTCAATTTTTTTGTAGTTACCTATTAAAAATCTAACTTTTTTTGTGTTTGGAAATAAAAAAAAAGTTAGGTTTTTAATAACTAATTTTTTTAATCTTTTGTTAATTTGATATTTTTATTCTTAAAAATTTTTAAAAATTAAAATATAGGAGGTTAAATTTAAGAATGATAAAAAAAAAAAGTTAAAAAGGTTAGTAAACGGAAACTGAAAGTAAGATAACCCGTACCTCTTATTTTCTCCGCTGAAAGGGCCTTGATGACTGTTGACTGAAGAAAATTGTGCTAAGTAAATTAGGCTGCTTGAAAATTAATTAAACTTTGACCTGAAAGATGCACCAACGAATGATGGTATCAGACAGATAGAAGGTTGGAAAGCAGCCCAAAAAAAAAAAAAAAGTATTGATCGTTAAACTGGTCAGCGGACTTTTTTCTATAACAGGTACGACATGTTCACCACATATATATATATATATATATTTAAATATATATATACATATATGGGTACCTGAAATGTTCAACAAATGGCATATTATCGCAGAGAGAGCTTTACAGCGTAGGAGACAATTTACGTGCCTATGAAAAGAGAGAGGGAATAGAATCCCAATACCATGCTGATGAATCCTTTGGGGTCAGAGCATCTTCAGGCAAGTTGTCTCTTCTCATATCATGATTAGGTTACTATTACATTCATAACTACAATTTTCCCTTTCTCCCCCCTTCCCCCGCCAAAGAATATGCTCTTTTGGGGGTAATAATCACTAATTGCACTCTAGAATGTTTGATAGGTTAAAATTAATTAAAATTTATTAATTTTTTATATATTTTTTAATTAAATTTTATTATATATCACTTTTATATCAAATTTTTATATTTTTATTATATTTTAATTAAATTTTTATTAACTAAACACTCTCTTTATATATTAATAAAATTTTATGCAACAAATAGAAAAAAAAAAGAAGCTTATTAGGAGCATCTGCAAAGGCTGAACCTTTTGTCGTACGTAACCATATTCTAACGTATTAAAGAACGTGTAAAATGATAAAAAGTAATAAAATTTAATACAAATTATAAGTTCGTTAAAATAAAAAAATAATAACTTTTAAAAATTTTTAATAATTTTTAGTAAATCAATTACAGCTTAAATGCATTACATATATAAGAGTCAGTTATTAGTTGTCTATCAAATTTTAGGAGGTGTTTGGTAGACCAAAAGTGAAGGAAAAAGTACAATAAAAGTAAAAAGATGTGACATAAAGGTAAAAGTGAAAAGATGTGACATAAAGGTGATAGGTAAAAAATTTTGATTAAAAAAAATTATAAAAATTAATTAAAATTAATAAATTTTGATAAAATTTAACGTGACCAAACAGACCTTCAATCTTCTATAATTGTAAAGAAATCCAACTTTTTTTCACCATACGTCAAATATATATATATATATATATATATTTGTATTACTGAAACTCCATGGTAAATTTATTATATTAGACAATGATTGAACCTTATCTGCCATCCCTAAGCCACTTTGTTGTTTCTCGACACTGTTCCTTTGTTGCCATGCACGTGCAAAGAAAGAAAGAAGCTGTTGCACGCAATGTGTCTCCCTTCCTCCAATTTTAAAAACACGTGTAATTTCAAAAATATTGATTCTTTTTTATTTAATTGTAAAAAAATAATTGAAGAGTAATAGAATTTATTGTAAAATTACGAGGAAATTAAGGGGGTAGTCTAGCAGTTGGGCTCTTCAAAACCCTAGCGCAATACCTGAGGTTAGTGCAAGCAACCCCAATCTCCATTCCCATGGCTAAGGGTTCTAATCTATCTTATATGTTCTTAAATAGATATATATATAATTTTTAAATATGTCCCTTTTTATGATTAATAAATTACACATTTATTTATTTTGAGCTTTAAATTTTGTCATAAAATTAAAAAAGTGTAACTTTTTGGTATTTGAAATGCCAATCAACTTTTAAAAAAGTTTTTTAAGTATTGATGTTTGATTTGTCAAAAAAAAAAAAAAAAGTTATGATAGTGTAAAAATGATACACAATGAATTTTAATTGAAAAAATTTGAGAACTTTTGGAATTTTTTTGAGTTTTTTTTTTGTGCTCCAAATAGTTGTGTTAGATCACATTACCAAAAAAAAAAAAAAATTCAAAGTTCGTTTGAACGAAGTTCGAATGAATAGTAAATAATCTGTTCGAACGGATTTTACGAGACTACATTGCATTTTGTTTTAAACTTTGAGAAGTCTATTATTGTTTGACATTTTGTTTTGGATAACATGGTCTTGGTTTCGTTACATTTTTTTTAGTAGTAGATATATTTTTATTGAAGTTGATGAAAGTTAAAAGTTGAAATTTTATGGAGATTTATGAAAAATTTTGACAAAATTTAGATCTCTGAACGAGCTCGTAGTGACAGTTAAATTTATGTGAAATTTGAGTATTTATAGAGTGTTAAATTTTGATAAAAAAGATAAACTTAAAAGGTAAACAAAATTTGAATTATTAGGTATTTGTATTATTCGAAAAATGTAAAAGAAGTTGAAAAGATTTAGAAAATAAATAAAAGTTAAAAAAATTAAAAAAATTTAATAAAACTTAGAAAAATTAGAAATTTTTAATGTGGAGAAGGTTGAAAAAATTTAAAAAATTAAAAATTTTTTACTAAATTTGAGACACCAAACACAAACTTAGTATCGGATTTTAATATATATATATATATATATATATATATTTCAAATTTTTTCACACACAAAAAAAGATTTATTTTTTAGTATTTAAAAGACTAACTAAAATTTATCAAAATAATATGTTAGAATAGAAAAAATTAAGTTATTCTAATAGTTTTGGTCAAAAATCAGTATGAAAAGTAGACAAATATTGAAAAAAGTGAAAAAAGAGAGTAAATTTTCACAAATTTTTTAATTTTTTTTTTTGTAAAAGTTTATAAAATTTAAATTTTAAAAATAAATATACAGAAAATAAAAATGATAAAAATAAATAAATATTTATATTTGACCCAATCAAACGGGTGCATTTATTGTACACTGAATTTGATTATATATTTATTGAGGGTGTCTGAACAGAGAAGCCAGAAGTCAAAAAGAAAACAATAATGAATGGAGAGTAAATTGTATGAATTGTTGTAGGTCCCACGTGAATTCCTTAAATGTCAAATGGCTGCGATTAGGATTGAGATCGAAGAAGAAGAAGAACGAGAAGAAGAAAGGGATACAGGCAGATCAGCATAATCCGGCATTGAAGAAGATTAATAGCTGCTCTGCTCACTGCAATGGTGTGTGTTTTTGTGCGTGCGTGACACAGGGGGGGGGGAGCGAGAGAGAGAGAGAGAGTACAACACGGCGTCAAATATCCATTTCGTCCTTTTTCTTTCTTTTCTTTTACCATTATTCGCTTCGATCGCCCAGAGAGAGACAGAGACAAGGAGACAGAGACAGAGACAGGGAGAGGACCTTATCTTTGGCTGCAAAACACGTTTAACTCAAAAGGCAAAAGAAGAGGAGGAGAAAACCCCAGCTTCGTCAGAGCAAAATCTTCTCAATTTCTAGAGAGAGAAAGTGAATTGTTGTTGTTGTTGTTGTGTGGTTTGGGAAGAGAGTTTTTTTTTTTAGTCAGAGAAACAGATTCTAGGGACGAGAAGAAGAAGAAGCTCAACCTTCTGTTGAGTTGGATGGTTGAATGTAAGTAGTCGTTATCTGGATTTGCGTTCCGACTGCGGAATTACCTTGAATCGATTCTCTGTGAGTTCCGAGCCTTGTAGCTTGTGTTGTTATTGTCTTTTCGAGTATGTGTTGATTAGATTTTTTGACTCTTTCTTCAGCTCAACTTGATTGGTAATTCTGCTTTTGCTTGCAGAAGAAGATGAATCACTGTGTTCCAGATTTCGAAATGGAAGACGATTACTCAATTCCGGCTTCTTCAGGTTTAACTCGGCCGAAGAAATCACCATTGTGAGTTTTGTTTCGTCCTTTCTTTATCCATCGATTCCCTTATTAGTTTTCTCTCCGTGTGTATATGTATCTGTGTATTTATCTGAACAGAGGCGAGGAAGAAATCATGGAGCTGCTTTGGGAAAATGGTCAAGTTGTTTTGCAGAGCCAAAACCAAAGATCTCTTAGGAAGTCTCAAATCGGAGGCGCCGTTCCAGCTGAGCAGTCAGCGGCCAGAGAGATCCGGCCGGAAGAAGAATCGGCCAATGAGCTCTTCATGCAAGAGGATGAGATGGCCTCCTGGTTACACTACCCCATTGACGACTCTTCCTTCGACCGCGACTTGTATAATGAACTAATCTACCCCGCGGCGTGCGCTCCCCTCGCACCTCCCGCCCGAATTCCCGAAGTCCGGGCGTCCGATGAGCGGATTCCAACAGCATCCGCGCCGGTGACGGCTGCTCCTAGGCCGCCGATACCCCCTCCGAGGCGGACGGAGGTGGGATCCTCAGCGTGGTTTCAGAAATGTGTTCACACTACTAAGAGGAGCACAGAACCCGGCCCATCGAGTTCTAACAAGACGGCGAGGGAGTCGACGGTCGTGGACTCCAGCGTGACGCCAGCAGCCGCCGCGCCAGAATCTTATGTTTCGCATTTCGCCGGCAGTTCGTACGCACAAGTCTCCGGCGCAAACGTACATCGGGGCACCGTGAGCGGTGGTGCAGCTGCAGCGGTTACATCGTCCGCCGGTGGTGGCAGCAGAGAGGCGGGGACGTGTGAACTAACCGTGACATCATCACCCGGCGGTTCAGGAGCCAGCGTCAGTGCGAGCGCCGAGCCAGCTCATAAGAAGCAGCAGCAGCAACAGCCGCCGCCGACTGAGGATCGGAAGCGCAAGGGAAGAGAAGCCGACGACACCGAGTGTCAGAGCGAGGTAAGAAATTAACTCAGTTCCTCCTTCCCCAGGCATTCGTCTCGCCTCGCGTCGTCTATCGTGCGCGGGTCCAGTTAACGTCGGTTAGCGCGAGCGCCCCTCGCCACTTGTTAGGTTGATCAGTATCTTACTTTCGGTGCATGTTAGCATCTGGCCAAGTTGTTGCATCACATCAAGATCCTCTGCCGTACACTTGGCATGGTGGCTCTTCTTTAAATTCACTTGGACAAATCATGCCACGTGTATGGTGGGAATCTCTCTAAGTGTCCACATAATATTTATGACGTGCTATTAGAGGAATATATCACTTGAGGAGTCGATAATCAAAAAATCGTTGCGAATCTTGCGATGATGATGCAAGTACTGTTGGGGCGCGTCTCACGGGAGTAGAAAAACGCTTCCCGTTAGAATTTTTTGCCACAAGAAAAAGATGCGGCAGTGGATCGTTGGAGGTGTTTGGAAGGCCAAAATCCATTAAAATTATAATGCCTTAATTATTATTATTATTATTATTTTGTTTATTTGAAAGGCAAATTTAAACTTTTTTTTATAGGATTTGTTTGAACAAACAGGAGAGGAAGGAGGTATAGACTGATCTGAGCTGTGACTCGGATAGTCTGCTTAAATTTTTTTCTTTTTTTAGCTCAAAAAAAATATATATATATATATTAAATTTAACCTGTCTTAAATTTTTGTAACGTAGTTCATTTTTACCGTTAAACTTTCTGTTCAATTTAAATTTTTAAAACCTTGACTTACTTTATTTTTAAACTTTCTGCTCAGTTTAACTAAATTTCATTGCGCCAGTATTGGATGGGACTTTCTGATAAAACCTGTTTCCGATAGAACTTCGAATGGAATCAGATAGTAGTTATAATCTAGCAAGCTGTCACACGAATCATTTCAACGAGTTTTGAGTGACCGGTTTGAATAGTTTTGTAATCATGTGTTGGCTTTATGCAGTGGATAAGAATAGTAAATATACACGAAAAATAACTAAAAGTCTACGGAGATTTGTAAAAGTTTGTAATTTTTTTTCTCTTAGTGTATTATTATTATTATTATTATTATTATTATTATTCTGGTGCTTCTGTTGTCACAGGATGTCGAGTTTTTGTCTACCGAATCAAAGAAGCAAGCCCGTGGATCCGCGAAGAGATCTCGCGCTGCAGAGGTCCATAATCTCTCAGAGAGGGTCTGTCCTTCTCTCCTGTTGCTGATCGATATAGTACTGGTGTTGTTCTTGATGATGATGATGATGTTCTTCTTGATGGCTCTCTAATATTATATATTACATCTCATGCAGAGACGTCGAGATAGGATAAATGAAAAAATGAGGGCCTTGCAAGAACTCATACCTCGTTGCAACAAGGTCTGTCCTACTGTGTTTTATCTCTATCAATGAGTTTAATCTCGTGAGCATGGATGGACTGTTTTATAAGTTCACTGCTTTACTTAATTCATTATTGCTTTTTTCCCCTAACGTTTCTCCCTGTTCAATCTGTATTAATTGCAGTCGGACAAAGCTTCTATGCTGGATGAAGCTATTGAGTACTTGAAGTCACTCCAACTGCAAGTGCAGGTATTTTCCTTTCTACGACAATTCGGTTCAATTAATAATTCCGTGGTCAATTTCGTTGTTTCTTTGTTAATTTGCTAGCTCCCCTGCAATTTGAATATTAAAGAGGCTCGAATAAGACATATGACAAGGCGCTTGTAGCCAAGCTCATTGGTCCTAATATATCTAAAGAAGTTATTTTCAATATATGACCAACCAAGAGGCATACCCACTGGAAGATATTGGGCAATCATTGAACTAAGTCATCCTGCGGATAGAGTACCATGGGTTAACAAAATAAAGCTATATATAGTCATGTTAAACTCTATATTACTAGGATTATGAAGTTAAAAATTTTAAATTTTCAAAAAATAGCATGAAATGCCAAGGTCCCGTTTGATAATATTTTTGTTTTTTATTTTTCTGTTTATGTTTTCAAAATTTTGTAAACTGGCAACAGAAACATATTTGTTAAATCTATTTACTTTTTTTTTTATTTCCAAAAAAATGAAAACTCAAACAGAAAAACGTAAACAAAAAAAATATTTTTACTCTATTTTTTTCTGTTGCAAACATTTTGTTAATTTTAATACTTTATTCATGTTTGTTGCATCATATTAAAATAAATTATCTTATTCAACTATTTTATTAAACTAAAATTATTTTTAATAAATGATATAGTTAAATTAAATTAATATGTGATATATATTATTAATTTATTTCTAATAAATAATTAAATTAAAATAGTTGATTTAATTAATAGGAAATTTATATTATTAAATTATTTTTAATAAATAATAAAATAAATTATATTAATTTAATTTAATAAATATTTTAAGTAATATAAATATATTTTATTAAATTAAATTAAATTAATATTATAATTAAATTTAATAATTAATTTAACTAATCTTAAATATATTTTATTCAATTATTTTTAGTAACTAATATAATTAAATTATAATTAATATATTTTATATTTACTAGATTAAATGATATAATACATTTTATATTTACTAGATTTTGCTTCAAGTTTGCTGGGCAAAAGATTTAGATGAGTTTCCCATGGAAGTCCATTTTTGGTTGCCTGGACAAGTTTTTTTTTTTGGTAATTGTTGCCTGGACAAGTTCCAATGGCTATTTGAGTATGCATTTAATTAGTTTCTACTTGTCCTTATTTAGAATAGCCACTTTCCACTAGTCCTTGCTCCAATTACATGTATCCTAAGATTATATTGTTAGCATTGGATTCTTATTTTCATTGTCACATAAATTGTAATTTCTTCGACTGATTTTTTTTTTTTTTTAAGCTCTTGTATTATAAATGAAGAAAACTAGGTTGTATTCAATTTCTGCAGATGATGTCCATGGGATGCAGCATGGTCCCCATGATGTTTCCCGGTGTTCAGCAGTACATGTCACCTATGGGTATGGGGATGGGAATGGGAATGGGCATGAGTCGCCCGATGATGCCATTTCCATCTGTATTGGCTGGTTCAGCAGTGTCAACACAAGCTACAACTGCTCATTTGGGTCCTCGATTCCCGATGCAAGCCTTCCCTTTGCCGCCCGTTCCTTTACCTGATCCATCCAGAATCCAGGCAACTGCCCAGTCGGATGCCATGCTAAACTCACTTGGTACCCAGAATCCTCATCAACCACGGATGCCTAATTTTGCTGATCCTTATCGGCAGTATCTTGGTCTCTACCAGACTCAAGTACCATTGCCTCCGGTATGGACTCATCTATCAACTGGTACTTTATATAATGCTTGTTCTACACATTTGGCATCTTCATCCATCATTAATTATCAACACTGTCCTTCCAAAGGCTCAAAGTTGCTCTGCAATCTGGAAAATTTTCTAGGTTATTAAAACAAAACCTCAAGCATTAATGCTCATTCCTATCCTCTTGGTGCTTCTAAGAGCTGGAGAATTTGCAGCTTTAATCTTGATATATATAGAGTAGTCAGCAGAGCAAAGCTTGTTTCAGCTTGAGCTAATGCCCAACCTCACAGGGCTTTATGTTTATCCCATTTGAACATTGTCAAAATGTTAGAATTTTGTTTATTGGTGTGGTCCTATCTTTGTGCAGAATCAAGCAATGACGCAGCCAGGTAGCAGCAAACCAGGTAGCAGCAGGGATTTCCAGACTCATGAGCATCTCCAATCTGGTAGGGTGATTACTCTCTCTCTCTCTCTCTCACGCACACACAAGTTTTGAAATTACTGTCAATAGCACAAAAACACTTCTGTTTATAATGTCTTTAAAACGCTTCCGTTTAGAATGTCTTTGAACTTTTCTGGATCATTCTTTCAAAGCAACATATATATATATATACACACACACACACAACATTTTTTATGCTAGTCGTCCCCATCTTGGAGGTGGGACTAATCCTCAAAAGCTCCTAATCCACCCCACAAGAATTAGGAATCAAGGTAAGGGAGTTCGAATTAGTGACCTCTACTTCAATTGGTAGAGATCTTACCGCTGAACTGTCTCATGTGGGCCACGCTGAAAGCAACATATTAGTAGACATGTAATTAGGATCATCTTCCAGCTAGGATATGCTTCCAGTTTACAGTGGAGTTAGTTAGGAGGCCGTTTTTGGTAGTTTATGCCAGATTATTTATTTTGAAAATCGCTCTACATTGCAGGTTGATATACGGGCAGATGGAATTGTGAAAAGGCTCTTACTTGCCTGCCGAGTTTTGTAGTGTACTACTAGAAACACACCTACACCAGCACAATGAATACCAGCCGGCTAATGCAAATATAACACGGCTAACGTGTAATTATTTATCTATAGTTTCCTCACATATACTTGTATTATATTTTCTTTGATCAATGCCAGATATATTTTTTTAAGGTGAGAATTATCAAAAATTAGCATGAAGAAGCTGTTTACATCTTGTGAAGAGGGGGGCTGCCATGGAACTATCCACGGGCGGATCCAGGATTTTTTATTGAGGGAGTACCGAGCATTGAAGAAGAGAATAACAATCCAGTTATTTTTGGATTAAAAGTAAAATAAAAATAATATTATTTTTAGAGAGAGAATAAATTATTCTTAAATATTAACCAGTTAATATAGTTTTCACGATTAATGGTTCAAGCACTTGAATTTTATTAGAGATGTCTCTCGCTATAAAAATATATATATAATTATTATTAATTTTTATTATTTATAAAATTTATTGTGTTATGGGTGCGTTTGTTTGAGGGATTAGATGATGAGGTATAAGTAATACTGTAGGATCTACTGATGGGATTGGATAAAAGATGGGATTAATTTTTTATGTGAAATTATTTTTTTGGTGTTTGGTTCGTGGGACATAAAGTAGGATAAAAAATGTGATTTGATATGTGATGTGATAGGAAATAATTTTGGACATTTGAATTTTAGATGGAAACAATCCGGAGATGGGAGATAAGTCATCCCACACCCCCCATGGGATAACTTATCCCACAATTTCCTTCATTATTCATCCAATTCATGGGGCCCACGGATATCAAACAAACACTTCATTACTCCTCAAATCCGTGGGACCCACAGATTACTCATCCAATCCCATCTCTCTCTCCCTCAAACAAACGTAGCCTATATGTTATATTTACTGACGGTATGAACAAAAGTATACAATAGTGTATTGGAAGAATACATTTTATTTCACAAAAAATACCAAGTTTGATTCTTGTAAACTCTTTTTATATTAAAAAAAATTCAAAAATTTTGGGTTAAATTTAAATTTTTAATAAAGTCAAAATACCTTAATTTTTAATTAATTTAATTTTTAAATAAAACTAAAATAGCAAGGATGGTATTTTAGTAATTTTAGGGCCCAATTGGACGAGGGATTTGGCCCTCTCCAAAGCTTTTACCCTCTCATATGGGTGGGTCCCACACTTATCCCCTTACTTGGATGACAAAATTTCCCCTTCTCTTCCCCCCTCTTAGCTTTCCCTCTTCTTTATTTTCCCCCTTTTGGGGATAATTTTTGGACACCCTTGAGGCTAACTAAAAATTATCCATCTTCAACTTGACTGCTTTTGACATTTTTAGCCCTCGTTAATTGTATTGTTAACTTGATTAAAATAAATATAATGCTAGTAAAAAATAATAGATAGACCAACAAGTCAAAATACATATAATTAAAAAAAATTAGATAATAACCAATCATTCAAAAGTACATATTTAAAAAAAGTTCTTTAAATAAATTTATAAAAAATTAAATTTTCAATGAAATAAATAATATAATTTCAAATTGTCTAAAAATAATTAAATAGAGTGGGTTTTGTAATTTAATATTTAATTTAATGGGTAACCAAGTTTGGGATACCACAAGGGCAAAAGAGGCATTTGACTATTTTTTTCATTATTTACTGATCTTATTTATAAAATATCTAAACCAAGTCAAAAGTTATCATCTTCCATAAACATCACATCAATGTGGGCCAATCCTCTAAAAATAATATCCCTTCTTGTTTTATACCCCTTTTAAAACTTATCCCCCTAAAATCTTAGCACCATCCAATCGGGCCCTTACATTAAAAATTAAGGGTGGCACCACTACCACCACCAATGTGGCTCCGCCACTGGAACTATATCAAACCAAATCAAATCAAAGCAAGATTTTTTTCATTAGGTGAGGTCGGTTATATGAATTTGACGATATTAATCAAATCTATATAGGGTCACGTCAACCGATCGCCACTAGAACTTTCACTTAGGGTGAGTTTGGTTTGCAAACAAATTTCAAAAATCTGTATAAATCTCTGTTAACTTTATATCACATTAATTTTTTTCTTTCACTGCACGCATTACGAACTCTCAATTTATCTCAATTTATCTTACACCAAACTCACCCTTATATGAATATGTGTGTATGACAGTGATGTAGATGAAATGGTGTTGGGCGTTTCATGTTTTGTTCAATTGCGCAGGGCCGTCACCATCGTCCCAGGTAAAGGGCTCTCCCTCTCTCTCTCTCTGTACTGTGGCAGTGGAATTTAAACTAACAGAAGGATTCTATCAAGAATGAGTGAAGGCCATACATAGCTGTTGTTGGTGGGTGGATAGATTCGTGCCTTTTACGGATGTAGATAAAAGGGGGCATCTGCTGGACCAGATGGACACTTGAGAGAAAAATTCGGAACCTACATCCGAGTGTTCTGTCCAAGGCTTTGTTTGGAATCTTAAAGTCGTCAAAAGGAAAAGGATGAGGAAAGAAAAGTAGAGGACCCTAGACTATGTTTGTTTTGTGAGATTAGATGATGAGATATAAGTAATATTACGAAATAATATATAGAATTGAATATAACGTAAGATTAATTGTTTATCTGGGATTATTTTTTTCGTATTTCGTTAGTAGAATATGAAGTGAGATAAAAGATATGATTTGATTATTTGATATGAGATATAATAAAAAATAATTTTAAATTTTTATATTTTAGCGGGAAATAAATCTAGAGATAAGAAACTTGAGCGTGGCCTTTAGCTCAGTGGTTAAGAGCCTTTCCTACCTGCTCATGACTCGAGTTCGAGTCTTCTCCCTCCCCTTAAAAAAAAAAAAAAAAAAAAAAAAAAGATAAGAAACTTTAAATTTTAAATTTTGGCAGAAAACTTTAAATTTTGAATTTTGAATTTTAAAGTTGGGTTTCTTTAAATTTATTCGATGTGATTTTCTATTTTAATTAATAAATCTTATTTTAATTGGAAATTTCTTACTCCCACTAGTAAACCGTACAATAAATATTTATTTTGTGCTAAAAGCCTCTTTTGTATCTTTTAGAGAATTGAATTGAAAAGATTCCTTCAGGAATACTTGTCAGAGAACTAGGAAAGTTATCTTAGTCAATGCATTTTTAGCAGTTTCGTTAAATAGAGTTTTTAAAATATAATAAAAATATTATTTTTTTTATCCTACACCTCTCTAATTCATTTGACACGTGCTTTTCCTAAAACCATTTGGCACTGCATAAAATATTTATTCTGAAAATTTTTTATTATTTTTATTTTGAAAAAGTTATGATAAAAAATATTAAAGTAATAGTTTAGGGAAGCTAAATTCATCTTTAAATATAAGTATTTACTGTTCATGGAATGAAATGAAAAAAAAATTTAAAAAAAAAAAGAAAGAAGAAAAAAGAAAAAATTTTAGAATCTGTCTTTTGTTCTAAAAAAAGAAAAGAAAAGAAATAAAAAGAAAAGTAAGTGTTGAAATTTAAAAAATTTTATCTTCTCAATAGTAAAAAGAAATAAAGAGAAGAAAAAAAATTAATTAGTTTCAAAATGACAAATTTGTTCATAAACTAAATAATAAGAAAAATAAAATTACAAATATATCTTAAAATTAAATAAGTTGATAACCCCTCAACTCCTAAAAGAATTTAATGATAAAATGAGAATATATCCTTTCTTTTCCTTTCATTTCTTCTCAATTCACCCCAATATATATATATATATATATATATATCCTTCTTCTCCTAAACTTACAAAGAAAATATTACCCTTTTTCTTCTTTTCTTTTTTCTCCTACCTAATGTTTTCTTTTCTTTTTTTTTTTCCACTTTTTTTTCCCTCTCCTAAATTCACAGACGGAATCTCAGGGTTAGTTGCCTTTGTAAAGTGAAAATCATTTCTACCTTTGAAATTTAAAAATCAACCATTAAAAAAATATTTATACCCATTCTACCCTTATTTCACCCAACAAACCAATTGGAACCTAAAGGCATTCGATAAGGGGGATTCTGACTCACCACTTTCCGGAATAATTTCAGATCAAAACAGAAACCCAATTCAGAAAGGAAGTCCATTGACTGCATGACCAGTAAGTTTACCAGTTGTTGACCATACAAAAAATTTCATAACTAGTAAACAAATGCTTAACAATAGAACCGGGAAGAGCAAAACCACACAGGTCAAGAGAAACCAGCGAATATTCAATGTCCATAGACGACAGAGTATTTTCACATGTAAAGCCCTTCTGGCACTCCCTCTTTCTTCTTGAACATAACCTTGTCTTTGGCCTTCTTGAAGTCTGCATGCGTGACCTGAGACAGATAGATCACTTCATTTAGAAAGGCATGGATACATAAACTGAACAAACAGAAGCAAACTCAAGACAAAAGATTGCTTATCTATTTTTTTTTCCTTGGGAATACAAATATACTGTGAAATTTCGCGATCCTAATGGCATAGCAGATTATGTCCAGAAAACGGGCCTGTGGGAGATACTCTCTCTCTCTTCGTGTCTTTCTTCCTGTTGTATGCTCCGATTTTATCTTAGGTTTTTGCTAACTCCCCATCTTTCCCCTTTCCATGAAGGAATGGATCTATTTTTAGGTAATAATAAGAAACAAAAAGCGGTAGCTTCCACTACAATCAAGGATGGACTCAAAATTTGTTAACTCGTGAAAAGTAGAAAAACAATAGGAGCAAAAATACAATTTTCTAGCTGAAAAGCTGCAAAAACAATCAGGCATAAGTGTATTTTTCCAGGTGAGTGTGGACACTTGCCCCTGTTGGAACTCGTGTAGGTGTCCACCCTCGACAAGAATCCAAACAGACATACATAGACCAAATAATACAGCAGACGTCTTTTATAAATCTTCTAGTAGTAATCTAGGTAACATTGTATGTAACAAGATTCAGAAGAAGACCCTTACTGCCAACCTGAGCGGACAGCCAGTCGAAAAAAACTGCAATACTCGCTCTAAAGTCACTAGTACATTAATGTCTTACCAAATAAACGATTAGTTCCAGATCCATTACAAAACCAAAATCCAAATCAGCCAAACAGCAGCATGATATAAGAAAGAGGAAAACAAGATATGCACATTTACTTCAATAATAAATTATCTCACCTTCATACGACGTTCTCGTAAAGCAAGCAAGCCTGCTTCAGTACATATTGCCTTTATATCAGCTCCAGAAAACTCATCCTTGGTCATAACAAATTCTTCCAAGTTGACATCATCAGCCAAAGTCATCCTTGAAGTATGTATCTGAATTTCACCCATAAAAAAATTTGCTCAGTGATGAAATAGTTTCCCAAACATAGAATGAATGAATATTGATGTAATAGTTCTGCATGTATTTGTGTGATAATTTCATTCACACACCTGGAAAATGCGCCTCCTAGTCTTAATGTCAGGAAGTGGGAATTCTATCTTCCTATCTATTCGACCAGGACGAAGCAGAGCGGGATCAAGGCTTTCAATTTTGTTTGTGGCAAGAATCACCTTGACATCTCCTCTTGAATCAAAACCATCTAACTGGTTCAGCAGTTCCAACATGGTCCTCTGAATTTCTCTTTCACCACCCGAGTGAGCATCATACCTGTGAAATATAAATATTAACAAAACTGAATAGTTCTTCCCTACATTCAGTGATATTCATGGACTCACCTTTTTGTCCCAACTGCATCAATCTCATCAATGAACACAATTGAAGGTGAGAGATCATCAGCAACTCTAAAGAGTTCCCTCACTAACTTTGGACCATCTCCCAGGTACTTTTGGATCAACTCACTTCCAACAACACGTAAGAAAGTTGCTGATGTAGAGTTTGCTACTGCCTGCAAGAACACAAAAAAGACTCCCAAGCTGAAGACTGATGGAACATTCTTCCAACAAACCACATGCTCATAATGATGGAATGAAATTTGACAAATACATGGTCAACTATCAGAATAACAGATAGAAAATAACTGATAAAGTCCATAAAGTTTGATGCTCAAAGAAGTGTTAAAACTGCTACCATTATAGGCAAGAAAACAGTTTCAAACTTCCAGGATAAGTGTTTGGATAAGAAACAAGGAAAAATATAATACAAACATTTTCATTCCATATAACTCCAAGAACTTAAGGTTGCATTCATGCTGTTGAGAATTTCAGTACTTGTTCACCATACAACATGATTCAACCCAGACATGAAAAGCAAATTAAGAACAAGATCAAGAGTAAACAAAGAACCCTTCTCACAAATTTGGACAATGGAATCGTCCCAAGTAAGACGAGATACAAACCAAATTCTATATTATTTATGACAGTGGGTTAAAATTATTACATAATTGATCAAAATTGTATTAAAATTAATATAAATGCCAAAAAAAAAAAAAAAATCAATGCCAAGAACATGATTTTCATTAAGCAAATAACAAGATTTCCTCTACCCCTTTGTAGACATACCTGGTAATGAAATTGCAATGAGCTCCCGAGGAGCTTATTCTTCCTTCTACCTATGTTGAAAGAAGGATGGAATTTTTTGGTGAAAGCGGGAAGGATTCGAAGGCTCCCCGGCCTCCAAAGAGAAAGAAGTTTTCTTAAGAATGCTTTTTCATGCCTTTTATTGAATTTCTGGTCAGTTTATATAGCTACATTGTAACTGAATTGTAACTAGAATAAACCATTCAACCATGGTTAATTTCTAACTAAGATCAGCAACTAAGTAACAGAATTAACTATCCTGGTAGTTGAACTGAATTGTAACAACCAGCCCTATGATGACAACTATGTAACTAAACAGGTGGCCCGATTGGTAAAAGGCCACTCCCTCAGCCCAGTTTGCTTGAGTGGACCCCTTTAAGCAACCCATGGTTCTTTACCTGATCCAATGGGTCTTCACTCGATTCCTTTATCCATTAACCCGACTCTGCATATACTCATTTGTCTTCTTCTGGACTCTTCCCTCTTCCAGCTGTGTGTACAATCCATTAATTGTTCACCAACCCCACTATCATCTACTGCCATCCTATTCGTTGGCTTCCAAGTAATCTGATGGTTGAGATTGAGACTGCCACAAACAATCTGGGCCGCCCATGATAATGCATCAACGACTGATCTGAGGGCTAGGACTGATTTGAAGGCTATTACTTGTCTTTTCATTTGCTTGACTTTGTATAGCTGTATTGCTCTTCCCGAGCTCTTCTCTCTCCATAGTTCCATTCTTTCCTTTTGTCTGCATATCTGTTGGTTCATGTGTAAATGTTTCATGGTATTCCTCTGTGCTTCTCTCCTCCGAACTTCTGTTTTTGGTCTCATTATAGAAATATCTAAATTTGTACAAAAGACAGCCACAGCTAGAATGCCAAGCCACCCAAATCTCAAAAGTTATAACCCACGCTCTACCCATGTAAACATTCCTCTCCAAACATGTCTTTGAAAATTCTGACTAACCAACATAGTTTAACTTAAACTTTAGACAAAGCCAGTTATGTCAATCAAATATGCTTCACAACATAAGGTAAAGTTGCTGTATATTATTCAAACATGAAAAACATGGACAAGTAAATATAGTTAAGCACCACAACAAAGGGAAAACCCCTGGCATTTAATAGTGTACTCAAAAATAAACTGCAGCAGCCAGAAACTTACATTGATTGAATGATTGGATGAAACTAAATACTTTCAATTGAAATATACAAATTTTATAGTAAAGCCATTGACAGTATAAGCAAAACTGCACCCAAAAGAAGAGAAGGAAGATGCAGAAAAAAAGCTAAAT
The DNA here is from genome assembly GCA_019916065.1 of Vitellaria paradoxa. NCBI lineage: Eukaryota > Viridiplantae > Streptophyta > Magnoliopsida > Ericales > Sapotaceae > Vitellaria > Vitellaria paradoxa. The sequence continues at coordinate 10,784,925 of CM034243.1, read as the reverse complement.
GGACAAGTAGCAATTAATTGAGGATTAAGAATATAAGAACATACCTTTGCAAGTAAGGTCTTGCCCGTCCCTGGCTCTCCATAAAGTATGACCCCCTTGGGAGGCTTGATTCCAATGTCTTCATATAATTCAGGATGCGTCAGAGGGAGTTCCACTGCTTCTTTGATTTCCTGTATCTGTGCATCTAACCCCCCAATGTCAGCATATGACTCCAAAGGAGCCTTCTCAACTTTCATCACAGAAACCATTGGATCGACTTCGTCTTGCAAGAGTCCAACAACAGAGAGAACCTGAGAACAGAGCATTGAATAATACAAGAACCTCAGATTTTAAACCCCACAAATTTTGGAAAACCACAAATCTACTTCAAGCAAATGAGCTTTTCTAGATGGCACAACAAATAGATGGAATCTTTTTACTCAAAGAAAATGCATACTGCTGTATTATTTGTTAATTGCAAAACCCTCCAAGAGCAAGTTGCAGGCAGATGACGCTCTTGGTAATCCGGCCAAGATCAGCTCCACCTTACCATGTCAGTAGCTTGGCTTCCACAAGTGAAACCAGGTTAACGAAATCCCTCACCCATGGGACAATCACTCCGGCTGGACTTTCCCTTGGGAGCACTCTGGATCATTGTTACCAATTGTGGATTGTTTTGGTATATGGAACAAAAACAGGAACACTGTACACTTGTACTCTAAAATGCAGTATGACAGGGGGCTAGGCTTCTCATAGGGTAATCGTATTATTTAAATATTTTGGTACATAAGAGTAACTCATACTTACCCAAAAAAAAAAATGAGTAACTCATTTTAAAATATATATGATATATATAATAATTAAAAAAATAAAACAGTATAGCTATTCATGAAACTAAATGCACTTTCTGTTGCTACTATTTTTTACATATTATCCTTTCATAAAAGTTTAAACATATTGTTTATTGTCGCATGATATGTTCTCAATTCACTATTTTCAAACGTCTTTTATAATCACAAATATAATATAGGTATAATTTTTTCAAATCGTTAAATTTAGTGTATTAGAAAGTTAGTGTACCATGTTTTGGAACATGTGTAACAAAATGTGGTTCACAAGAATAACAGTAATTTCTGTTAACTATGCTCTAGATTTTTAGACCATCCCACTGGGGAGAAGGAGAAGCATTGATGCGAAAGATCTCCTTCCACTTCCCTAGACTCCATCACACCCCTACAAGGCTTACTTCCACGCTGCACGAGGAGCAAGGGCCAATGACCTCTCCAAGGATGATACCTTCCACCCCTAAGCACTTGTAAGAGTCCCGTGATCTTCCCCTTTATGTGGGATCATCGAAGACTAGCAGCTTAATGGCTAAAATTGGGGAATCCTTCCATACTTTCTCGATGGGTCTAAAGGGAGAGGCACCATGAGACAGTAGATGGTATATTCAACCAAACTGTACTACCACGACCTTTGTGGCACTTGGCCGTACAGAAGACAAAGTCATTACCTAGTTGGAGAATTATTCCATTAACATGCCCACCTATAGCTAGAACCCCGCCCTTCCGCAATGCTTGGTATGCCTTTGAGATCAAGAACACAAACAGGAATTCTGAGTTAAAGGAATTTCTCTCTTTGGTATATCATTTTTTGATGTATTAACGGAACTAGAAATTCTACATCTTAAGGAATTGCGTGTTCTTGAATAAAAGGTCGGATCTTAAAGTTCCACATCTTGAGGAATTGTAATACAATGATAAAAAAATATATATATATACATAATTTGCATTATTATTCATTTACATACTAAACATAGTAATTATCTTAAATTTGTTCTTATTCCCTTTTCTATTCCAATTCTCGTTTTCATTCCCAATGATACCAAACATTAGCTTAGTGCATGCAAGGGTCAACCTCCGTGGCTGGACCTCCCTATAAATACCCTACATCAAACTTGCAAGGCATTCAATCAAAATGGTTACCCTCCATATTTGAAACTCTATTCCAATATGCTCATTCTTTCTCTCCCTATTGTAAACTGTCCTAACTTTGACCTCGTTCACCTTTTGTAATCCCCTCCCATAGGCGACTCTCAACATTATTCCTACACAATTAGGACCTCCAAGTAGGACTTGGGTATCCACAAAACTTTAGGAAATGTATAGCAAGTTGCAGGTTCAGTTATTTATATCATCATACGATAATTTACTGCCCCTTCCCCCCCCCCCCAAAAAAAAAGTTAGGGATCTAAATGACAGGAAAATCATCAAAAAATGGTACATGTAACAATATCCCCCACACATTACTTCATATTATCACATTTTAAAGTTTTTATGTTGTCCCTTTTTTTAAGAAAAAAATAATCTAAATAATAATAATAACAAAACACTAAAGCATTAGGTAAAACTTGATGAAGTTTTATTGTCTCCCTTTAATACCCCTCAATTACCCATTCCTTAAGTGATTTAAGTAGCCTCAACTACGAAAGTATAAATTCTCACAAATCTTACCTGAAAGCAACATTCATAATATCATTACAACAATTTATGTCAGTTAGCAAGCAAATAGAAATATTTTGCAAACGTTTCAAAAATATTTCAAAACTCAAGTCAATTCAACAATGCATTAGTCCAAACTAGTTAGGGTTGACTATATGAATCCTCGTTCTCCATTCATTTATGTCATGAGTCATGGTATTCCCCCCCCCCCCCCCGGGGGGGGGGACTGTTATGAATGGAAAACAGGTCATTTTTGGAATGGCAAGTGAAAAAGGGGCATAAGAGTGACATGAATTCTTAAGGAAAATACTGAGGGGTAAACTTGAATGTTTTTTTGTTCATTGGTTAGTGTATTCAGATGAAAGAATGTAGTATTTTGCAAGAACAAGAAATGCCAAATTATAAAGTCTCTTAAAAAGCAGATTCCTAAGCAGACATCCGAAGAAACTTCAATAGAAGTTACATTTCAAATTTATTTGTAAACAACACTAATAAATCAATTCACAAACTCTTACGTTACCATGCCAACAGTAAAAGGAAAATACAGGGGAAAATCTGAAGTGCTATAAATTGCACAAATCCAACCAATGTAAATACTACTTCGGGAATCCTGAACCCTAAGTTCACAATTTCTCAAGAAGTCGCAATTTCAAGAACAAACCCTAACCCTAATTTGCACTCCCTCGCGAAAATCACAAATCGAACAATAACAAACGTACCTTATTGTGCATCAAAATCGCACAACCAGGCTCGAGTTGATCCTTATCGACGAACGACAAAATCCCCACATAGTACTCTGGCCCCACAGACGACGAGACGATGGCGTGATTCTCATCGATCAGCTCCTCGAGATTGCCGACGCTCATCGGCGACCCTCGCAGATCGTCGACCTTCGATCGGTCCTCCTCAGTCTTCTCCTCTTGGGGCTTCAACCTCTCCTGATTGGTCACGAACTCTTCCTCCATCAAAAGGTAGTCTTTGATCCGCTCGAGCTTCAACAGCCTCAGCTTGCACTTCGTCAGAGGCGTCACCGTTGGAAGACGGGCGGCCGCCTCAGGGCCCTTCTGCTTCCGCTGCTTCCGGCCGACGCGGGCTGGTGGTGCCGCCGGCTCGAATTTCTTCTCCTTCTTGTCGCCCTCATTCTTCCGGTCGCCTCCCAGCCCTTGCCGGTTCAGACCGCCGGGCGTTCCCTGACCCATGATTGGCTAATGGATCTAGTGGGTGACTTGAAAAAATAGAGGGAGCGAAAGAAATAGAGACTGCCGAAACCGAGTTGAGGATTTGTAGTCCGCATGCATGATTATCAACCAGGGTGGACCCGCCCGTAAACCCGCGGATCCGGCCAACCCGTATGTGTGTTTTAGGGTTGGGCTGTGTTTGTAGGTTGAGTCCGAGAAAATTTTCATGACATGTTATCGGAGATATAAAAATCTAATTTTATTATTTAAATATAATTTTTTCTATTATAAAAATTTTAAAATATACATACAATTCGCATTGGTGAAACTATTAAATCTTTTCGAATTAACTGTTATTTTACAATTTAAAAAATTAAAAAATTTAATTTTTTAATTCGGTACGCAGTTTGAGAGGTCGATTAATTGAAATTAAGGGTGGCAAAATAGGCGGGTTGAGCGGGTTAGCGATGAGTTTAAACGGGTTGAAGGTTGAAAAGGTGGGTTAGATATTGGTGGGTTGAATACGAGTTATTCAAACCCATGAATCCATATCTAACCCATTTACTTATGATCTAACTTACTTTTTAAAAAAATTAAAAATTTATTTCAATTAATGTGTATATATATATAAATACATCGACATTTATTTTAATTAATATAATATTATATATTATATTTACATTTTTCAGTTAATTTTGATTTTGTACAAATCGATTTATTTTTTTATTTAATTTTAAATCAACAACCCTCTCTCTCTCTGTGTGCGCGCGCGTATGTGCGTGGGAGTGTGTGTGCACGCGTATATGTGTATGTGGGGGTGTGTGCATGCACGTGTGTGTAGGCACGTATGTGTGTGTGTGGGCGTGTACGCGCATATGCGTGTGTGCGTGGGTGTGTGCGCGCGCGTTACTTGAATTAAATATGAAAGAGAATAAGAACAGAAAATGAAAAAAAAAAGTAAATTATATGTAATGCATATATTATACATTTATTGTACATGCTAAATATATATGTAATGTATATATTATACATTTATTGTAGATATTACTAGAGAGAGCAGTGAAAGAGAGAGAGAACGGTGTAAAGAGAGAGATTGGAGATTAAATTAATTTGTATATTTTATATATTATACATTTACTGTTGAGATAACTGGAGAGAAAGAGAGGTGAGAGAGAAAGCAATGTAGAGAGGCGGATTAAACTAATTTTTTAACTTAAATGGGTGTTTTAACCGGTCCCGTTTCACAACCTAATTGCATCCGTTTATAAATGAGTATTTTATAAGTTACCCAATTACAACTTAATTAATAAAATAATAGGACCTAAACCCATTTATTATGGGTTTAATTGGGATAGATTGATAGATTTTGATCGATTTTGCCACCCCTAATTGAAATTAAATATAATATATTATTTATAATGCATTTTAAAAATAAGATAAAAATATGTGCTGAATTAAAAAAACTAATTGTTTACTTGTCTTTACACAAAAAGGAGAGGGTCACAAATGCATGTATATTAAAATTTTCTTACTTAAAATATCTAAGGGTGTTGTTTGCTTGGTGCGATTGTGATTCACTAGGGGTGCACAATCAAACCGGTCAAGTTGTCAAATTATATCAAACCGTTCCTTTACTTTGATTCAAGTCAGTTTAATTTTTTGAATTAATTTGATTACAGTTTGAAAAATTATAAAGCGGAATGATTTGGTTTAACTTACAGTTTAAGGGATTGGTTAATCGAATCAAACTGATAGTGTTGATTATCAATATACAATACATAATATGTTTAATATATAAACTTAAAAAAAAAAAAAACATAAAACATACTACATTTTGGAATATGTTATAATTATAAAATTGAATTTGTAAAATAATTAATTTGAATCAATTTTTTATTTCAATAATTTAGGCGTTTTAATTCTAGACTTCATGTGTAAAATGCATTTCTTTTATTTTTTAAGACAAGTAAGAATATTTATAAATGTGTGTATGTATATCATTTTGGGAACTATTACCATAAATCATGTTAAACTTAATAATATATATATTTCTTATTCTATGAATTAAACCATCAAATTAAATTAAAATAAATGGTTCAATTTTTATGTGAATAATTTGGTTACATTTAAAAAATTTTTCAAATTACCAACTTTAGGTTTGATTTTAAATTTTATTATTAAGTCGAATCATATTAAATCGTGTGCACTCTTAATTATAAATCACATTTAAGACTTAAGTTAATTTTTAAGATCCCCAAATATTATTCTCAACTGATATAAAAAGAGTGTTTAGAGTTGTGTAAATTTATAAAAATTATAATTTACAGTAAGTGAAAAATTTTAATTTCAAACAAATTTGTAGAGATTTAAGGGGGGGGGGAAGTGCTCCTAATGTCAAAATATTATGAATTTCTCAATCAAAAAAATACGTTGATTTAGCTTTAAAAATACTCCATTATTAATTCCTGGTTAAACTGTAAATCATTTCATCGTCATACACTCCTAGATTATATCACAAGAGGAGAAGAAAGAAAAAAAAAAAAAAAAAAAACTTTGAAAATAAGCAATTCTCTCCATCTCCCTACTTTCGAAATTATAAATTAAGTCTCAACGAATTATCAAAATCCCTTTCTATATTCTACGTAAATAAAGATTATTCTTTTCAGGAATCCACTCTGATCTAAACACATCCCACTTCCAATTTCGAATTTCCATCCAATTGCTTCCACACATATAAATCTCCGCCATATACTATTCTTTCAATTCCATCTATTTTTTTTTTTTTTTCTTTTTCCCCTTCACACCAAGGTGGTCTTTGGAAGGGAAAAAAAAATTAAAAAGTTAGTGTAGTTTTATTAGATAATATAAAAAAAAAAAATTGATATTTTTTCATTTATTTTTTTAATAAACCAAACACTTCCCAAAGACTTTAATTACTTTTCCGTTTATAGCTTTCATCTATTTCGATTGCCCAACTGTAATGGGCACCAAGGATTTTCTTTCCCAAGCCATTGACAATATGTACGCGGTACCTTCTCTTCAATGGCATGGGAAGCCATGCCTGGTCAGTGCAAAGGTTGGAAAAGTAAGAGCTAGCTCCCTTTTGAAGTGATGAAAATGGTGAAAAGTGCAAATCTTGACTTTGATTTTACATTTTTTTTCCCTCTCCTTTTTTTCTTGTGCATTTGCAAAAAAAGATGCTATCTATGTTAATTAATTAGATTTTAGTGAGATTGTATCACTTATTAACCATTAATTAAACCCCCTTAAAAATAGGCATTTGACAAAATTGAAACCATACCTTTAAGAAATGTTTGGTGCCTTATGAAAATTTTAGGGTAAAAGATTATTAGAATAATTATTATCCCAGTAACAGTTACTGGAGTAACAAGTTTATGATACTTATATTTGAATTGAGAAAATAAATATTACCTAGTAATAATTATATTATGTTTAGAATATTGAAAATTTTAAAAAAATAAAAGTTCATTGGGTTTCGAAAGAGAATAAATTAACCAATGGTAAAAGTTAAAATTTTAGTAAAATATTATAATAAAATAAATTATCATAAAAATTTTTATTTAAATAATAATTAATTTTAGTAAAAAATATATAATTAAATATAATTTTAAATAAAAATATTAATTATAAAAATAGTTTTATCATAATTTAATATCTTAATAGTAATTAATTTTAATAATGAATTATTATTTGTTAAAAATTATTTATAATTTGATAAAATAATTTAATAAAACAAATAATTTTAGTTTATTTAAATAAATTATTAATTCTAATAAATTATATTAATACAATACATAATCTAGTAAATTATTATTTATGAGAAATAATTTTTATTTAATAAAATATTTTACAAAATAAACTATTTTAATAAGTAATTATTATTTATTAAACATTAATTTTAAATTGAGAAAATTAATAATTTTAGTCATAAATTAATATTTCAATAATATTAATTTAATGAAATAAAATAATTTAATTTAATAATAAACTATTATTTATTAAATATTATTTTGATACAATAATTTAATAATTAATTAATTTAAGTTTAATTAAATAAATTATTAGTTTATAATAGTTATTTATAGGAGGATGTTGTCCAAGATTTTATAAAGGTGTAAAGAAATATTTTACAGAGATAATGAGAAAATGATAAAATTTTTCATTACCCCCTGCTACTCACTTTCTTTAGAGTAAAATTTTACCCCTATACAGGAGTAATTGTTAACCCAGAATAATTTTATCTCCACTATCAAAACTGATGTAATGAAAAGTAAAGATTATCCCAGTAAAATTTACCATTTATTACTAAAAACCAACATCTCCTTTGTCTTATGTAGTTAATTGCCACATGGAATTTTGAATTAAACAATTAATTTCTCTCAAATATTCTTATACCAAAAGTTGACATGTACAACATATGAATGGTAATGATGTAAATTAAATAAGAAAAATCTAACACAATATTGTATTTGAATGATCAATGTAAAACTTAATTATGAATTTATTCTCCAGTGACAAATTAAAAATTTGATGTTTAGACGGACAAGATTAAAAAATTATCGACAAAAAGAATTATACAAGAAGAATTATACAAGAATTTGAATTTCTTTTCTTTTTTTTTTTGTGTACTAAAATTACTCTATGGGTGCAAACATTTGGCCATTTTTTTTGGCAAAAGTTACACTAGCAAATTTTGTTGTGTTTAATAAAATAAATACAAAATTTTAGAAATTTGTAATAATTTTTAAGTGTTTGGTAAAAATTTTAATAACTTTTAGGAACTTTTAGTTGTTTGGTAAAAATTAAAAAAAAATTCAAAAACTTTTTAGTTGTTTGGTAAAAAAGTTAAAGAAAAATTTTCAATTTTTAATAACTTTTGAAGTGTTGTTAAATGTTAAAAAATAATAAATAAAAACAAAAATTATAAAAAATTACTTTTTTTTCCCGTTTCCAAACATACTTATATTTTCTAAAAATTTTCGGAGCTTAGGCCCCATTTGGTAATAAGTAACTGGTAATTGAGTTACCAATTACTAACTTTTTTTTTTATTTTTTCTAAAATGACCAAATTTATCCTCTTATATTTAAATTTTCTCTAAACCTTCAAGGGAAAAAATGTCAAATTAATAAAAAATTAAAAAGCTAACTACTAAAAAGTCAGGCCCCGTTTGTCAATCATTTCGTTTTCAGTTTTCTATTTTCGTTTTCATCTTTTTGAAAACTGGACATGAAAACTCGTTTGATAAATTTATTTTTAGTTTTCAGTTTTCAAAGAAATAAAAACTGTTTTCAAATTTTTCAAAAATTATAAAAACATAAAAACATGTTTTTTCAAGTTTCATTTTCAATTTTCAGTTTTCTATACAACCACTACCAGTTACAACTATCAATTACTATCGTCCACTAGTTGTCACCAACATCCGGCCACCGTCGCCACCACCTTCTACTCATCGCCAATCACCGCTAAATATATTATTATTTAATATAAAAATATTTAATTAATATATAAAATATATTAATATATTAAATTAATAATATATTATTTTTATTTATGTAAAAATATATAAAATATAATTTAATTAATAATTAATTTAATATATTAAATACATTAATTACATAAATTATATTAAAATATTAATTAACTAAATTATATTAATTATAATTGAATTTAATTTGTTAAATTAATATAAAATTATTTTATCAAATTATTTTTAATGAATAATATAATAAATTATATTTAATATATTTTATTTTTATTGAATTAAATTATTTTTAATAACAATATAATTAAAATAAATACGTTTAATTAATTTAATTTAAATTGATTATATAATTAAATTTAATTAATTAAATTAATATAAAAATATTTTAATATAAATTATTTTTAGTAAATAATATAATTAAATTATATTGAATGTATTTTATTTTTATTGAATCAAATTATTTTGAAAAAATAATATAATCAAAATAATTAAATTTAATTAATATAATTAATTAATTAATTAAATCAAACTATTTTTAGTAATTAAATCAAATTAATTTAAGTTAATTAAATTAATTACTTTAATTAACAGGAAATATATTTTATTGAATTATTTTTAAAAATAATTATAATAAATTATGTTTAACATATTTATTTTTATCGAATTAAATTATTTTTAATAATTAATATAATTAAAATAATTAAATTTATTGAAGTTAATTAATTAACAATTATAACAACAAACTGACAATTATCGTTACTAAACGTATTTTTAAATTTTTATTTTTTTTCCTACTATGTAAATGAAAACAAAAAATTAAAACTTATCACAAAAACTGAAAACTGAATATAAAAATTGAATACTGACAGCTTTATCAAACAAACCCTTAACTTTTATCCTTTCTCAAACACAAAAAAAGTTAATTTTTTAATAACTAATTACCAAAAAAAAAAATTAATTTTTTTACTTTCCTAACCAAGCCTCGGGGTCACTACCCTCACATCCCGAACTATTATAAACTCATCAAAGTACGAACACCAGCACCTCACACCCCTAATTCCTTTTGAAGGAAGAAGACAGAGAACCAGGCGAAATAATGCCTTTTAAGTACAACATTGCCTCTCCTGTGTATTTGTCTCACCGTTTCTCACCTTAATCTGTTCATTACCTGGCTTATATCTCCCGTCCCTTTTCATACCACGCATGCATGGACCAATATGTTGAGAGTTCTATTACTTTCTTAGTTGGCATATATCTCCCGTCCCTTTTCATATCACGCATGCATGGACCAATATGTTGACAGTTCTATTGCTTCTTAGTTGGCATATATCTCCTGTCCCTTCTTATACCACGCATGCATGGTCCAATATGTTGACAGTTGTATTACTTCCTAGTTGGCATCAAAAAACAGTTGGACGGTAGGTGAGATGGCTTTACTCTCTCTCTCTCTCTCTCTCTATATATATATATGTATATAATATGAAAATTGACTGCACCGAAACTTTCTGAACAGTAGTGTTCAACGCATTCATGAATTGAGCTGCTTGCATCCTTCATCAAATAAAGCCCCACTGACTCTTGTCCCCCCCCCCCCTCAACCCCACCTCTATGGGAAAATTATTAAATTGTTCAGCTTGTTAATGTTTTCTATTCATATTTCAGAATCATGTGAAAGCCCGTCAGTGAATGACCCACTGAGCCATTCATTCTGATTTCAGGAATTCGGCTACTTACTGGTTCGAGAACAAGAAAGCACAAGATTTTCTGCTAGCTCCACATTTAATTTAGTTCGTACTCTTCTGCGACTAGCAGTACTCTAGCTGCAGTTCATGTGACTGCCTCTTTTTTCCCCACTGTGTCACGTGTATTGAAATTTTGTGTATAGTCGCGTGATTATGCTAAGCATTTCCTTGGTACAAATCAATGATCCCTCGTATGACTTTTTTCTCCCATGCTATAAACTAATACTACACTTACATCCTCTCTCTTATACCTTTCTTACACTCCACTAATTATGACAGGTCATGATCAGTGTATTCTTTTCAAAATCATCACAGTCGTTGAATTTCACTTTCTACGTACGGCTGTGATAATTTTCAATTAAATTATACTAGTCATGACCCATCATAACCAGTGAGGTATAAGAAATATGTAAGAGAGATGGTATAAGTATAGCATTACTATTTTCTATATTCATGCAAGTTGGTCGCCTAATTCATTGTCATAGTTTCAAATTTGGTGTTTATTTTTATTTTATTGTGAAATCTAAGGTTGTGTTTGGTTAATAAAAAGTTAATCAAAAAGTATATTATAAGAGTAAAAAAATGTGGCATAAATGTAATTTTTATGTGAAAAAATTTGATTAGAAAAAAATATAAAAAATTAGTTAAAATTAGTGAGTTTTAGTAAATTTTGGTGTTCCAAACAGGGCTTAAATCTAATATGTGCAATTATGATCAATATCCGCGAGAGAAAGAAGAAAAAACAAATTAATAAGAGTACAGATTTAACATGATTCGGCAACATACCTACATCAATTTATAAGTACAATAAATTTAAAATTTTTATTTAAAATCTCCAAAAACAAAGTTAGGACTATAAGATTTAGTATTTTTCTCGTTTTCAGGACGGCAAACAATAATTTGTAAATATCGAAGGATGTCACTTTTGTATATTAGAGGCTTAAGGTTACAAATTAAAAAAAACTTAAACTGATTGATTGGACTTCTACTCTCTATTTAACCGTCTCTTTATCCATTTGCCATCTTAGTACAATAAACTATCTTTAGAACTCTGAAGTTTATCTAAAAATATTAAAAAGTGTCTTTTTTTATTTCACTACACAGATTACAAATTTATAATTTTTATTAATTTTTATAATTTTTTGTCACTTTAAATATTTTTAAATATGACCTCCAATTTAATATATATTTTTATTTATGTTATATTTTTATAGAAATATTTTACATTAAAATAGACGGAGCTAACCTGACTAATCTTCTTTGAAAAAAAAAAAAACACTAAGGAAAAGTTATTTTACTAAAATATTTTGTAAGCAAATGAAACAAATGAAAAATGATGTGGTGGTAGTTTTTTTGTGATAAAAATACGTTATTATGGATTGTTGATTACGAATTGATCTGCCCATAATTATATCATATCATTCTGCTGTAAGTTTTTAATTTATAATATTATTAATAAAAGAGAATGAACATGTCTAAACAGAATTGTTGGGTAAAATAACACAATACCATATATAAATTCATCAAAATATTTATTGATACACTTCAACAAGCTGAGAAAATATTACATATCAAAAGGACTTGAATAAAAAGAAGAACAGACACACAGGCACCACCTCTCTCACAAGACACTTAACATAAACTGCCAAAAGCTAGGATAATGAAGCCCTAAGCATAAACTGAAGGCTACCATAACTTCAACTTCAAGGATATGGAAGAACCCCGCTGCCTTCACCAGCTCCTCCGCCTACACTGCCGCCAACGCCAACTCCAATACCACCGCCAAAGCCATTGCCAAGACCACCTAAAGTTCCCAAGCCACCGGCACCATCACCGGCTCCTGGCAGACCACCTAGGCCGCCTGCACCGCCAATGCCTCCGATGCCATTGACTCCCCCAAGGCCTCCACCCCCTCCAACTCCGCCCACAATTCCACCAATAGGCAATCCATTGCCTCCAAGTCCAATGTAACCGCCGAGTCCACCAAATGTGGCAACATTCTTCTGGTCATTGAGACCCTCCTTGTCACTCGGCACGTTTCTAGCAGTGGCTTGAACTATTACTGCTAGAGCAAGAAATAAAATTACACACCCCCTAATTCCCATCTCTCTCTCTCTCTCTCTCTATAGTTCTTTCTCTCCTCCTACCTTGGCACTTGGCAAGTGCTGTGGTCTCCTTTTAAAGGCAGAAATGGAATGGGGGCAGTTGAGACTATTAAATGGAGTTCAATGCGTGTATGTATAGCTTCGCTCGCACGCTATCTCTCTCTAGCTACTCTCTAGTTTGATGGGTCAGTGAAACCGGTGCATACTTGCCTTCAAGTGGTCGTTGATTCAAAGCTTCTTAGGGCTCCGGAAACTTATATACTCAATCGTTAACCTTAAGAATCTCAAAAATTAGTCTGCACAAACTGTTGCGAGCACCTAAATTTCTAAAAGAAATTAGTGCATAGAAAGAGTCTCTAGCCTACTTGCTTAACTAGAGAGTGTACCGCACCATCTCTATTTGAAAATCTTTTTTTTTTTTTTTTTTCTTTACGTAATCCAGTAACTCTTTTTTTTTTTTTTTCCAAAAGTCAAATTAGGCTCCATTTGAGAAACAAGTAGCCATTTTTTATTTATCATCTTATATAATTTCTTTTCAATAAAAATCACTTATGAGAAAAAAAACTATTTTTTTTTTTAAAGCGAACTTTTAAATACATATGTAAATTTTGTTATTGGAAGCATTTTTTTGTAATTTTTTATGGAGATGAATAACGTGCCTAAAAGTTACTAATTAACAAAAAAAATTAAATTTTGATCATAAAATCATATAAGTATATAAAAAAAATTAAAAAGAAAGAAAAAAAAAAACTGGCTATTGATTTTTAAAAACTGACCACTTGATTTCTAAATAGAGCCTAAGATAATTGAGTAAATATGAATATATATCTTTAATTTTTTTTTTTTTTTTTCACTGGCATAAGGAGGTTCAACGTTCCTCTTAAAGGTAAGGTTGTTATAATGCTCTGCTCTTAGGACGAAATAAGAAATATGTTAAATGGTACCAAAAGATTTACGAAACTATTAAATTTTTGATAGAGAAAAATTAAATGCGTACTTTTAAAGTTCTTTAATTAAATATATATTGGAAATATGTATGAAAATTGAGTCTCAAATCGGATAAATAAAAAAAAAAAGTTGGACCTGAATGTATAATGAGTGGCTCACCAATTACAAGACTTAAGATTTTAAGTAGATATAGGTCATTTAATATATATTGAGCTCATGTGATGTGATGTAAATTTCGTGAATACTCCGTAGCGGGATGGGCCTACACATATGCGAGAAGACCTTAAGCGAATTAAACTCTCCAACAAGTGGTATCAGAATTGATGGTTGATAGTCTTTAGGTAGACTCAGTACCAAATTGGTGGGCTTGTATGGAAATTCTCGATGGAGTAAGAACGGGTTGAGTTTACGCACATGCGAGAAGACTTTAAGCGAATCAGACTCCCAACAAATAATATTAGAGTCGATGGCTAACAATTTTTAAACAGACTTATAACCAATTTAGTGGGTTTGTACGAAAACTCTTGATGGAGCGAAAAAGATCCAAGTAGACCTCGATGGAGTAAGGATGCAGGATGGCTCGTTGGATGAAGGCTCTCGAGGGAGTAAAATGGGATGGCTCTTAATCAATGGAGTGTGTGGTGAAAAAAGTTCGGGATTAATTAAATTAGTGTTGTAGAGTTAAAAAAAATCATAGATCAAGGGGGGTGTCAAATGAATCAAATCGAGAGGCAAAAAATGCCTAATGTATGGTTCACACATGAGGGGAAGATTACTGGGAATATGTGTGAAAGTTGAATCCCACATCGACAAATAGGAAAAAAAGTTGGATCTTAATATGCAATTGGGTGACTCACTATTTTTAAGCTGGACTTAGCCTTTTAAGTGAATATAGGTCATTCAACATATATTGAATTCATGTGAAGTGGTGTGAATTCTGTGAATATTTCCCAACGGATTTGACTTACACGCATACAAAAAGACCTTAAGCGGATCAGACTCCCTAACAGTATACAACAATCCCTAACTACCTAGTTTCTTCCCTATTTAATCAGACTATTTTTCTCTATTTGATTATAAACTAAAATTAACTTAATTATTGCTCTTATTTTCCATCACCACCATTTGCATACATGGAAATTTAAATTTTCACTACTAGGGAAAACAACCAAATAGAGAACACACAAAGAAAACACAATAAAGACGCAACCGTGTTTAGAAAAACTTTAAGGGAAACTTTTAAGGAAGCTCAGCCTGTCCTTTAGATAAAATTTTATATAAAATTAAAAATAACAATTAATGTATTGCAAATAAGATAATTATGATATTATAGATAAAGTTAAGAGCTAATTACATTGACATCGTAACACATTTTTAATTATCTCTTCATCTATTAATTCAACGCTTTAACACTCTTATCAATTTAAAAGAAGCTCCGTTTAAACACCATTAAATAAGTTAAATGTAATAAGATCAAGGGTTAACCCTTTTATATAATACAATTTTACTAAGATTAAATTACTCTCAAATACAAGAAAAAACAAATAAACTAATACATATATACAATCATACATATATATATAAAAATTTTATTCTTCTCTTACTCTCTTTGCTTAGTTAAAAATTAATTTATAATAAATGTTATAAAAGAATAATTAAATTTATTAAAATTATAAATTATTTATATCTTTTTTTTATAATTAACACTTATTGTTTGTAATTATTCTTTAGCTGGTGAAAACAAATTAAAAAAATAATGACAAATTATTAATATAATTGTAATTTATTTTAATTTGAATAAATAGTAATAATAATAATTATAAAAATTATTATTATTTATATAATAAAGTTTTTAGTAATAAATAATTTTAATAGTAAATCATTGTGTATTTTTAATATTAATTAATTTTGATTAATATAAAAATAGTAATAAAAGAAATCATTATAATAAATTATTATTTATATATTAAATTTAATTTTTATTTTAATAAATTCAATTATTCTTTTATAATACTTATTATAAATTAATTTTTAAATGGGTAGAGCAAGTAAAAGAAGAATAAAATTTTTATATTTACGTATAGGTATATGTATTAATGTATTTGGTTTTTTCTTATATTTGAGAGTATTTTAATCTTAGTAAAATTATATTATATAAAGGGTTGGCTATTTACCTTATTCCATCTAACTTAGTTAACAGTGTTTAAATGAAACTCCCTTTTAAATAGGTGAGGAGTCAAAGTGTTATAATTAATAGATGAAGAGGGTAATTGAAAATCATATATAATTAAAAAAATGTCAGTGTAATTAATCCTAAAGTTAAAGTAGGAAATTCAAATGTCTTTTCGAATTAATGCATTAAGGCCCCGCATCCAAAGCCTCCCTCCAAATATTTTGGCTGGCCATAAGGGTGGGTCCCACTCTTTGTCATGATTTGGCAACCACACTTACCCCTTCCCGGGTCTTCACTTTTCCTCTCGCGCGGTCATCTCCTAGATAAATTTTGCGCAACCTCGACCCCAGCCAAAATTTATCCGGAGGGAATGACTATTGTTTTGGCATTTTTAACCCTCATTAATTTGATCAAAATAAATATAATGCTAGTAAAAAAATAATAGATAAGCTAACAAGTCAAAATAAACATAATTAAAAATAAAATTAGATAATAACCAACTATTTAAACGTACATATTTAGAAAAAATTTGTTTAAATAAATTTATAAAAAATTAAATTTTCAATGAAATAAATAATATAACTTCAAATTATCCAAAAATAATTAAATGGAGTGGGTTTTACAATTTAATATTTAATTTAATGAGTAATCAAGTTTGGGACACCACAAGAGCAAAAGAGTCATTTGACTTTTTTTTTATCATTCACCCCCTCTTATTTACAAAACATCCAAATCAAGTCAAAAGTTATCCCCCTCCATAAATATCACATCAATATGGGCTAACCCTCTAAAAATAATACCCCCTTATCTTATACCCCCTTTAAAATTTATCCCCTGAAATTTTAGCATTATCCAATCGGGTCCTAAACGTTATATAATTATGACTCGTATAAATATTGTTAAAATAGAATTTCAAAGGATTGTTTTTTTTTTTTTTTTGAATTAATAGATTAAACATAATATAAGTATAATATGTATGGATAAAATTAAAAATAAAAAATTTAAAACTCTACTACGGGAGAATTAGAGAAAAAATAAAAATTTTTATTAATTTATTAAATTATAATTGATTTAAAATGTTATTTAATATTTTTATTGCAAATAAAATTTTTAAAAACTTGATACCTTCTCTTTTCTGGGGCCGCTAGGCCAACATCTCAGTGACCTAGGGGTTGGCACGAGCCTAATCACGTGCATGCACTCCCCAGTCCACGGCAAGTGATCTCCTCATATCTGATTCAACTGCGCGCAAAAGCACGTAAGACTCCGCCCCATAGCCCATTATACTTTATTTTGCTCTTTTATTAATTAAAATTACACAATTAAGTATATTTCTTTTTATATCTATTTTGTATGCTTCTAATGTTATAAAAACGCTTATATAAAAAATAATTTAAAATATAATTATAATATCATAAATATCTTTATTTTAGAATATTTATTTAAAATTAATTGGCGTAATAGACAATTAAAATTAAAATTTGTAACTAATCTTATTCTCCCGTTTGTTGGTTTTTTGTAAGAAAAAAAATATATTGAAAGACTATATTAAGCTTTATTTTTATTTATATTTTTAGCAATCATATAAAAATAAATTATAATTTATTGTATAACTTAATCAAATAAAAAATAATTTATTTTATTTCAATTTATTTAAATTTTTTGTCATTTTCTTTATCATCTTGATATTTATTTATTTGTGTACGAACTTTTCATAAATTATTTGTTTTACTTCATTACATTATTTTTAAAATATATTACTAAATTACAAGAATTAAAAGGATTGTACAAAACCTTACTAAATAAAAATGATGATAAGAATTAAAATGACAATAATTAGTTAACAAAATTTGAGTGAAAGAAATTAATTTTTTATTTAATTAAATTATAAAATAAAATAAAATATATTTTTATATGATTGTTAAAAATATAAATATAAATAAAAATTATTTTTTTAAAGTAATTCTTCGATTCTCTTGTAGATCTAGAGGTATTTTTTCAAATTTGTAAATGTTTCTTTATGAATGGAAATTATGTAATTTAAAATTGTACATAAAAATAGTTAATTAAAAAAGGATAATTTTGTAATTTTACTTAATGAAAAAAGTGAAGTGGAGTGTAAGAGATTGTGGAATGCGAATAAACTACCAAATTAAAATATTACATTAGCAAGTTACTACATTTAATAAATATAATTAAAATTATTGAACTTAAATTAATAAATTTGAAAATAAATTAATAAAAAATTGATAACAAATTTAAATTTAGGTCATTAAAATTAACCTAAATTAGGATAAAAACAATAACGAAAGAAGGTGTTTTGAAAATTTCTGGAGATAACAAATTAAGGTTTTGATATAAAATAACTTTGGATGAGTTTGGAGTAATAAAAAGTGAGATAAAATGTAGTTTGGAAAAATTTTTTGTGTTTGATTCACACATCTCAAATCTCATTTTTTGGAAATAAATAGTAAAATCTCCGTTCTGACAGTTTGGATTTCCATTTGTACGAATTCAAAATTTTGCGCAGTCATGACTTCTTTGCACTACAATCCGTCCAAACGGATTATAGAAACCGTTTAGACGGAATTTGGCCTCCCAAATCCGTCAGAACGGTTTCTACAATCTGTTGGAACGATTTCTACAACCCTACAAAAAATAGTCAAAGTTGGTGTCATTCGGTGGCTTGAGAGTTCATGGTAAAAATGGTGAAAAAATTTTTACTATTTAATTAGTCAAATTCTGATCATCGACTTTTTTTTGAAAGGTATCGAACTTTTTTTTTAAATTTTGAGAAGGCGAGAATGTATAAAAATGTATAGAGATTTTCATCAAAATTTGGTGCGTTAAACGCACCATTTGAGAGTTAGCTTAACTGGTAAGATATTGGGTTTGTTTTGCAGTGATTATTAGTTCGAGTCTTTTCAGGACTACTGGAAGTTCACCCAATTCTTAATTTTAAGACCCACAGAGATTAGTCGAAATTTGTATGGATACCCTGAGATATATGTAAAAAAAAAAGGGGGGTTTTGATATAAAAGGTTTTTTTCAAATGTTTTATTGAAAGCATTCATTGTGGGGGACCAGTATTAAGTAGCACATGGTGGCCAACTACCACTTAACCTGGAATTTTTTTCATATAAAATGTTAATTTCAAGCTTGAAAATTTTGAATTTGTCACTAAAATCGAATATAATTGTGAAAAGGGATTAAAAATTTGAAAAGTACTATTTAAATGCTAACCATAAAGGTTTAACAATCAAGATTTATAATAAATTATTTAATCAGTCCAAAATATTTTATTATCTATTGTGCACTTCAAATGACCCATAAAAAAATAAAAAAAAATGCATATATATATATATATATATGAGTTTGTAGCTACTTATTGTATACACCAGTAATGAAGAAAACAAAGTCAAGTGTGTGTTTTTAACCCCCCCCAACAAAAATACAGCCATATTGTAATTGTATTTAATTTAATAATGATGAAGTATAATATGAAAAAAATTATTAAATTAATTTTTCTAAAGAATCATTATGTGAGGATTTTTTTTTGATGAAAAATTTGCCTTATTAATTAGTTTGGTGATAACATTCCATATTTGCATTCAAAGAAATTAAATACTATGTGATTGTTTTCCAAAACAATATTTCAAAAATGTTATAATTAAGGGATGCATGAGGCTCAAGTGTAAAATGTATTGTACAAGCTGAAGTAAAGACATCAATGATCATGATTTAATAAAGAGTGACGATAATATCAGAGTAGAATTTGTTAATATTAAACTTTATTAATATTAATTTTATTTATTTACAAAACCAGTCTTATCTATTATTTAACATGGCCTGTATTCTCTCTCCTTCATTAATTTTTCTCTCTCGCTCATTATTTTTCTCTCTAAATTATTAATGCCAAAGTTTAATTAATATTTTTTTAATTATTGACTATTATTTTACCCAATTTAAATTCTTTCTTTCTCATTAATTTCTCTCCCATTTTATCTATCCTTTATTTTTTTAAATATTATTTCTCTTTTTATCTCTTCAAAATATATTTAAATAATAAATTATCATTTTAAAATTTAAAAATTATTAATGTGCTATTGAATTATAAAAATATTTTCTTTGACAAAAATTTCTCTTTAAAATATAGTTAAATAATAAATTTCTTATTTTAAACATAAAAATTATTAATGTGTCACTGAATTATAAAAATATGTCAATTTATTTGTAATATTTTATCTAATATATTTAAAGATTTCTTATTGGTATAACCATTTTTTTAGATTAATAAAATTTTAATGGAACTGTATAAAAAAGTTATATTATTTGAAATTTAAACTCATGTTTAACTGTGACTACATTAAATATAAATAAAAATTATTTAAATACATTTTTATTAAAAAAAATATTATATTATTGCTATTAAATTATTTGCATTAAATTTTTTATAATATTTTTAAAGAATATTACCTTCTCTATACATAAAATACATATAATTATAAGAACTTTGGATTTAGTTTGTTATAAAAATATTAGAAATGAAATACTATTTATTTTTTAAGGAAGAAAATGTAATAAAAAAATTTTTAAATTGATAAAAAATTAAAATATAAATTCTCCAAATAGGACGTCATGTGATTTTAAGATAATATTATTGTTTTTCTAACAAATTTTCATAAAATCTCTTAAAATAAAATTTTAAAAAATTATATGCACATTAAAAAATAAGATATCTTTTTGAAAAGTGGAAGAAAATAATGAATTTTATATAGTGATGTTTTTTAAAATGAAAAATTTATTATTTAACCATATTTTGAAGAGATGTTTTTCGAAGATAGTATTTTTGTAATTCAATGACATATTAATAATTTTTAAGTTTAAAATGGAAAATTTATTGTTTAACTATATTTTGAAAAGAGTTGTTTTTGAAACAGAGAGAGAGAGAAAAAAAGATAGAGATGAATAGACAGGATGAAAAAGAGAAATTGATAAGGAAAAAAGAATCTAAATTAGGTAAAATAAAAGACAAGGCTAATTTTGTCAATTTAGAAAGAAAAATTAATGAGGAAGATTTAGAGAGAGGAATTAATGAAAGAGAGAGAATCTAAAAAATAAATCTATAAAACTTATATTTTAGAATAAATCAATAAGTAAAATTTATTATTAAAGTACAAAAAGTAAATCTATAAAATTTTAATTTTTAGAAGTAAATATGTAAATTACTCATACTTTAATAACATTTTGATTACTATTATTATATTAATATTTTTAAAAAATAAAAAAAAGAATGTTTTGATTATTATTATTATTATATTAATATTTTTAAAAATTAAAAAAAGAATATTTTGAATTTGTGAGAAGGTGAAGGGAGAAATAAATATGAATATAAAAGTTTACGTAGTAAATATTAGATCAGATTATCAACCTATAAAAAATGGATTAAATATTTTTGGTATAATTCTTCAGTATTTATAAAATTATCAACATATAAAATGTGTATTAAATATGTGCTGACATTAACAATTTTTTACTCTGACATTAATATCACCCTTTAATAAATATAACATAATAAATAACTACTAAATATATAATATTTAAATCAAATAAAAATCTTAAATTTAATTTTATTTGATGCAGTTACCGAAGAAAATATATATCAAAAGGTCGAGGATATTTGTACTTTTTATTAATTTTCTATCTTATTTTCTTATTTAGTAAAATAAAACTATTATGGAATGAAAAATATTTAAGGAAGGAATGCTAATATTTTGAGCCATACCAAGATTATGTTTGATATGTATATTCAATGACATTGAAATCACATATTTTAGGAAAATACGATTGGGCGGTGGTCGCTTTAATGCCTAATATACATATATATATATATATATGTATGTATGTATAAGATATTTCATTTACAAGACCACCACAAAAACATTGGCGGAATGGCTACTGCTCATGGCACCATCTTTCTGGGATTTCTTTGCTTTGCTTTGGTTCTGACTGCAGGTAAAAATTTCCACTTTCAACCCTTCATGTGTACATGCATATATATATATATATATGTCTATATATATTTGCGCAGAGCACACTGAATGCTACTTACAGTTGCGTTAGTCGCGATTGTTGAATTCTCATCGTTGTCGAGATTGAACAACTATCACAAGATTCATAACTAGAGTTGCATGATTGTCTCTCTTTCTTCTATTTCCCGAATTAATTGCCCATATATTAATTTTTTATTTTTTTAATACAATTTAAAATGTTTAAATCTTCTAATTTTTTTCTTTATCAAAAAAAAATTTTATTTCTCCTAGCCTATTAAAGGGAGATTTTGTCTTTATTCTTCGTTGACATCTTCGAAGTGTGGGTTATGTCATAGTTGAAACTTGAATTTTTTTACGTAAATATTCTATTTTAAACTTGTATTTCATCCGTTTATCAGTAAATAAAATCAAGATAAATTTGATATCTCGATAAATTCCATTTAGGATTAAATTAAATTATTTTGTGTCTGTAAATAATCAAAAATTCAAGACACATTAATGGTAAGAATTCGAATCCAAAATATTAAAATTAATGATAACGCAAATAATTTTAAAATTTTCAAAACTAACTATTTGTTGCAGGTGAAGCAGGAAAAGAATGGCTGGTTTACCAGGGGCCGTGTTCAAAATTCCCAGACTGCAATCAACATTGCATTAGTGTCGGATTCCCAAAGGGTGGCAAATGCCTTCCACAGCCTTCATCCGAGACTGGGAATGGGAAGACCTTAAATTGCTATTGTATAAGTCCCTGAATCCTTATCGGATCATCCAGCAGTTCATTGGCTTCCATTTGGACTAAATGATCTTGCTTGGATTTTCATTTCTCAACTTTTCAGTAGTTGTTATAAAATAAATAAATAATTAAAACTCTTCATGATTTTGATGGGGGTTAATCGATGCGCATTATCATCATCATCACCAGCATCATCATCATCATGTTATGTATGGGAGGCCAAAGTCTTAAGAAGAGAGGAATGATGAGTAGTGCATTTGTTTCAAGAAAATTGTGCAGTGCATTTGTTTGAAGGTAAATTATATTTGGAAAACTACTTTTTCTCCATATTTTAATTAAAAATATGCAATTCAATTCAATTCCATGAAATCTTAGTCAAAGTTAATTGGAATAAGTTATATGAATTATTTTTCTCTATTTATTTTTATAAAGGATGATTTTCTCCGAGAAATTTTAGTTTGCAAATATATAATTTTAGTACTAAAATTAAGTTTGTTACTTTGGATTTCTTAAAAATTGAAATATTGAAATCGTTTATCTCATATATATATATATATATATATTTTATCATCATCATCATTATTACCTCAAATCATCACTCACCGAAAAAAATCTACCCAAAATTAATACGGAGTAAATATTTTTTCTAAAGCTGATTCAACTAATTGGTGATTATTAGAATATTTATTATATAAAAAAATATTAGACTTTTTCTAAAATTAATCTTAACAATAACATGA
The DNA here is from genome assembly GCA_019916065.1 of Vitellaria paradoxa. NCBI lineage: Eukaryota > Viridiplantae > Streptophyta > Magnoliopsida > Ericales > Sapotaceae > Vitellaria > Vitellaria paradoxa. The sequence continues at coordinate 10,761,269 of CM034243.1, read as the reverse complement.
TTACAGTGAGATAATCAATCCCAATTGCCAAGAAGCCGCTGAGAGCACTCCAAAATCAACAGCTATCCCAGAATGAGTTTAGACCCAAACTAGCTAGAGCAGTAACGGTCATGTTTGGTGAATGTAAAGCCTTGCGGCACAGCCAAATTAATGACCAAAATAGTTGGACCCTGTTCATGTACTCTACAGTGCTGAAGGTGACAAATTCACATGCTCTGCTGCTAGAGCGTGGAAAAATCTCCATGGCTTTCACCCTTGGCCTCATTTGAGTCTATATATAATTCCGACTAGACAAAGAAAACCATTGATAGTTGTCTTTATTCTCGTTCCCCACCGTGCCACACTGATTTTACTCAGACATCTGTCCTTTTATCAATACTTGAGTAGTGTAGCGAATATGAATCAAACATACTTAATAGGTGATTATTTGTTTTAGAACTAAAGTTACAGAAACATAGTTTTAAAAAACGGTTGTACGTTAATGTTACGAAACTGTTTTTTAGTTAAATTTTTATTTTTTTTCGGTACACCCGTTATTTTTTTGTTGCGCGCACGGCAGATCTTGTGGTCACAAAACATGCGAAACTTGTTGGAATAAAATGTCAAACAGGAAACATGATTCCCGAGAAACAAACAACAAAACGACCCCAAAAACACCGGCCACCCTTATATCTTCCTAGTCGTAGTTGCCTTTCAAACCACAACAATGAGAGAAAATCGCCATGCTCAACACCAACACCTAAATTAAAGGCCATTTTGTCCTAGATATATTCACCTGCTCAGAAGAGTGAAGAGAACGTACAATAAGATTTGAAGAAACCCTGCGCATAAAACCACCCAAGAAAGAAAGAAAATGGCAAGCAAGGCGGCGGTCGCAACCATCCTCGCAATAAAATCCCATTTGGCCGGAGCAATTGAAGTCAGAAGCCGATGGAGCTCCAGGGTTTTCCTTCCCATCACACCTCGTCCTTTCCAGGTGATCAACTGTAAAATTGTTATTATGCAATTAGTTTACAGCATAAAAAGAAAAAAATTATAAAAATTGATTGCGATGAAGAATAAGAATTTTATTAGAACCTCACTCGATAAATTAACAAATGAATCTATATAAAATTATTGGGTATAATTAATTATTTTTAAATTCTTAAATTGATTGAACAATCATATTTGAGTTTTGTCCAAAATATAATTATGGAAATTAGTAGAAATTAGTAGGAATCTTTTTTTCAAACAATTTTTTTTGGAGCCGGAGACCAGGCCTTTGGGTTTTGCCTAAGGGCCGGCCAGTATGCAGTTATACCAAATTTTTACAAATAAAATTTATATAATAAAAATGTATTTTAGTATGTTATTTAAAAAAAAAAATGAAAACAATGACCTAATGGGGCGTTTGGAGTCCAAATTGTTTCAAAAAACTTCAAAAAATTTTAAAATTTTTTAACTTCCTCCAATCAAATTTCATCACGCGTTTCTTTTACATCATTTTAACACCAACTTTTGATTTTTTTTAAATTTTTTCAGAATGAAGACCAAAATACTTTTAAGATTAACAATATTTATTGATTTACTAAAATACCAATTTGGTGCGATGAAAATCGTTGAAAAATTTTAAAAATCTCTGAAAATATCTGAAAATCTCTAAAATTGTCTCACACATTTTGTACTCCTCGTATTTCATGAAATAACTATAAATTTATATATATCTATATATCCAACAATTTTTTATAAATCCCAAAAATTTTTTTACAAATTCTAATAATATTCCACGAACCCTAATAACTTTTTTATAAATCCCAAAAAGTTTTTATATCTTTCAATAAATCTTGAGATAAAACCGTTCTAATGAACTTAAAAAATTATTTGGACGATTTTTCTTTCAAAAAATTGACGCAAAAGTGAGAAAGTTTTACTATTCATCTCTGAAAAATGTGGTTTGATGGCTGCATACCAAACACTAAAAAATTACTAAAACCATATTTTTCGTTATTTTTGGTCACACCAAACCCCTCCTGAATTATAGATACAATGAAATTTTAACTAGAGACAAATACTCAAATCTAAAATTTTTTAATTACAAATATAAATCATCTGTAACAATTCTAGTTGTTTGGCCTAATTGTCCCTTTTTAGTTATGTCCTGCATATATATATATCTATATTCAAAATTTATATATTATAGTTAATGTACATTAATTATATCCATAACAGAAAAGTTTGAGGTATGAATCAACAACTACACAAGCATATGAGAAGGCTACAGGTGCAGCAAAGCAAGGTGCCAATGAGGCAACAAAGGCTGGCCAAGAAGTGAAAAATAAGGCTGAATGCACTGCTGAAGAAGTAAGGCATTCACTAGCAAGCTTTATTTGTTATTTCCTAATTCATAGCTAAATGTTATTCTGCAATAAATTTTTACTAAAGAAAGCTATTAGAATAACGTGGACGGTTGCAAAATTCGTGTCCTTTCCATTTTAGATGAAACATCCCATTAATAGATATTCTAACTGTAAAATTGTTATTGCCATATCATTATGGTATAATAGAAGAATGAGTAGTTCTATGTACAATTAAAAATTTTTAGCCGAATAAAGTGGTTTTATCATTTAAAAGAAAAAAAAAAAACTCATCAAAAAGTCTTTTTATTAAATATATAAATACCACTGTTTTTTTTTTTTTTTTTTGTAACCCGAAACCCTACTGATTTATTGCAACCCCTCAACGAATCGCGTAGTCGATAAGTACACGAGGGAGTTCTGGCCAACTGCCCTAGAGCAGTTGGTTAATCATTTTAATAACATTTTCTGATAAAAATTATGCAAGAATAATTTTTCCTATTATAGAAATTACTCCTACTTGTTGGCCTTTGATTTGAAAAAATAAAAAAATAATAAACCACTAAATATTTTTTTATTATATAAATATTATTAACATATCATTTTGATTATATTTTCTGAAAAGAAATTATGAGAGAAATTATTTTGGCATAATAGAATTACTTCTTTTGATTTGCTAAATTAAAAAGGCTATTTTATCATTAAGTGGAATAAAAATAATGTAGGGGTGATATCATTGTAACTAAAACGTATTGGAATGAATTTTTTTTAAAAGGGTAAATTTCACTAACCTCCCCTGAGGTTTCTGACACCAACAGAAACCTCCCCTGAAATTTCTGAAATAACACTGACCTCCCTTCCTTTACCAGATAAATTTCACTAACCTCCCCTGAGGTGTTTGAATGTGTAAATTTTTTATACAATCATATTTTTTGCATCGAAAAGTTTCAAATGAGTATCATTGTCGCTATTTTTTTGAATTCGTGGGAACGGATTTAAAAAATCATTCTCACAGTTTGCTACTTTCTAAAAAAAAAAAGATACTAAAATCAACCCAAAACTACATTTTATCTCAATTTATCCCACAGTTTGCTACTTTTCAGAAAAAAAGGACGCCAAAATCAACCCTAAACTATATTTTATCTCAATTTATCTTATTTTTTCTTACTCCAAACGGAACTTTTACGGGAAAAAATAGATCAGGGGAGGTTAGTGAAATTTATCTTGTAAAAGAAGGGAGGTCAGTGTTATTTCAAAAACTTCAAGGGAGGTTTCTGTTGGTATCAGAAACCTCAGGGGAGGTTACTGAAATTTACCCTTTTTAAAAAAATAATAATTTCATAATTATTTCACGTTATTCTGATATAAAATTATAGAAAAGAATATTCTTGTATCTGTGGAGCATTATTTACTGTTTACCAATATCTATTTAGATTTATTAATTATTTTTTTTTTTTTTTTGAACTGCTATTCATTTGAAGATGACCGAAAAATCAAAAGATGTCGCCGGAAAGGTGACTGACACGACACAGAATTTGGCAGAGAAAGCCAAGCAGAATGCCCAAGGTGCATGGCGCACAGTCATGGATAAAACTCAAAAGATCAAAGAGGAAGTTGTTGGCAAGGCTGAAGAAACGAAGGAATCCGTTAAAGAAAATGCAGAGAATATCAAGCGTGACATGAAAAATTAATACATATATATATGTCAGTTGCCTATGCAAAATTTATCGTGTCTTATTTTTTTTTTTCGATATTTAAGTTTCTATTTTCTCATTGGTTTATTAGAAAATAAAGTACAATTTTAAGCAGTTGTTTATTTTATGTTATCTCAATCGGGTGTTAATCCAGCACCTCGACCACTCCTATGATAATTATATATTGAAAACCAACTTCTTCCTCAATTTTTTTTTTTTCCGTTACAGAGCAATACTATATATCTAATACTTTAGTTAGCAAGAGAATTGAGAAATAATTTATCAAAATTTCAATAAAATAAACGAGAACTGGTGTTCTAGACAAATTTCTAGATTTGAATCAGATTTTTTGAAGGATACGAAATAACTAAGTCATCACTATACAATAAAAAAATTCTACTGGCAAAAGGACGAAAATGATCTGGTAAATTTATGGACCAATCACTTTAAAAAAAAAATTAGCTTATTGAAATATTTTTTATTACATATTTACTATTAATTATCACATTATTTTAATTTATTTTGGTGGTAGAGTAGCCATATCTTTTTTCATATTAGTTTTACGGGAGAAGAGCATGATACAACCAAATCGTTTCATTCTTAATTTCTTTTTTTTTTTCTTGAACAAAATATTCAGAAATGGATCCATCGAACGTGCTGAGGAGTTGTGTCTCTTGAATTTTCAAAAATTATTTAACATAATTGAAATTTATTAAAATAATTTTGAGTGGGCTTAACAAGTTAATTTAACTAATAAGATAAATGAACTAATTTCAAATTCATCGCGGTATTAAACATTATCAGAGTTTAAAATAATAAACTGATACCCATGTCCTTTATGTTATTTGAGTTCAGTTTGAGAGTAATTTGATTAAAAACTCGCGTGATTAGTTGATCAAGTCAAAAGATAAATAAATTTAACTTAAATTAAATTTTTTAAATTTGTTATTACGTTTAACAAACTTAATTTAAGCAATTTACTACTCAATTTGATTTGATCCTGAAATAATATGTAAAGTGTTAGCATCAAATAACTAGCCAAATAAATAAGTGCAAAAAAATAAATAAATATAGAATTTTTAATGTGGAAACTCAAACAGATAAAATCACAAACTTCTTTTACTATATAAGTCGAGTTATAAATATTATAATAATATAGTTATACAATCGATACCCCTCGATCACTTACATTGAAGCTTTGCTCGTACCACAATAATAAACTCTCATTAGCAAAAGACCAATCTCCAACTCTTGAAGATCACGAATACAAATATGTGAAGTAATTGGTTAAGAGATTAAGAGAACTCTTAAAATAATGTAATAATTTTTTGTCTAATGTTCTCTATCTAATAAAAACCCTAGGAGAAGATTTCAATAGATAGAGTATTCCAGCAATTCAATCCTACGTACGTAGGATTGTATAGTTTGCTACTCCCAAAATTTTTCAGAAAACTTTTCAATCTCCTTTAATATTATGAAAGTTTCCTTAAATTATCATTATTCTTGTATTAGTAAACATTCTTTAAAATATCTTCAATCTCGCATTAGGAAATTTTTCAAAAAAAACTTTAAAACGTATGCTTTTTGACACGTTACTTAAATGCTTAAAAATATAAGTTTGAAATCATTATTTTATTTATGAATTTACCAACTGCAAAAATAAAACTAACAGGTCCAATTGATTTCCACTCTTGCTAAAAATAAATACTATGCATATAATTTGACATTTCAATGGCGTGGCTTTCATTCCGTGGCAAACGGTGCCTTCAATGGGGAAGCGTTTTGGTATTAACTTGATGGGAAACGGTGGAGTGAACCAGGCGGTAACTATGATAAGAAGCAACCAATTTAGGGGTGCTTGGTAAACAAAAAGTGAATGAAAAAGTATAATAAAAGTAGAAAAATATGACATAAAGGTGATAGGTGAAAATTTTTGATTGAAGAAAAATATAAAAATTAGTTAAAATTGATAAGTTTTTATAAAATTTAGTGTGGTCAAACAGACGCTTAGGTTTGGTCACGAGCTAGTTAAATAGTTATTATGAATTATCTTGACAAGATGGTGGAAAAATATTTATTGGGATCCTTAACTATGATTTTAGTATTTATCGTTCTCAACTCAGCTCAATAATTTAATATTAAATTTTAATTAATTAATTAATTTATATACTTAATTAATTTTTTTTTACAAAGAAATCACGATATTAGTTATTGGTAGGATGTGTTTTTCAACTACCGTTCCAAAAAAAAAAGGATGTGTTTTTCAATTAAGCTAACCCACTTGTCACTGTTTATAGATAATCTCATATTGATATAAATTCCATAAATCTCAAAACATAGAACTCGTTTGGCACAAGTTTTTTTTTTTTTTAACTAAAAAAAATTAGGTGCATAATATGGCTGGAAAAAAAAAAAAAAGAAGTTATGACAAGCGTTATCCTGTAAATAAAAAAATAGCATTTATTCAATTTTTTGTGCATAGATGCTTGGTATACCAACAGAAATAAAATTAATTTTTTATACAAAAAAAATACTATTGTGCCTTTATAATTGATTGGATAGTATTATATTATTTTTGGTAATCAATAAGGTTAAAAGTAAATTTCTTTAATGGTAATTTTAAAAATTTGGCAACAATTAATTTATTAAAATATATTTGATTTTAACAGATTTTTTAATTTAATTTATAAATTTTAATTTAGTAACAAATGTGTAAATTTTGTTTTTAGATTATAAGATATTTTAATGATTATAGAGATTAGTTGAAAATTTCTAGATAGTCAATAAAAATCTTATATCTTCTATGTCCATGAAAAGATGGAAAAATTCTATTTTAATTTTTTTAATGTTTTTTTTTTGGCTTAAAAAGATTGATTATTTAGCTCAAGAAATTAGGTAGCAAGCACAATTAATTTTTTTAGTTTTTTTATTAAAATATCTATAAAATTATCCATTTTTTTTTTAATTTTGTCCTCAAGTTATCAAATGTACCTATTACATCCTCAGATTATCCAATTCCATTTTATTTAGTCCAAACACTAACTCTATCCATTAAAATTTAACGAAAAAATTACCATGTGTGAGTCATGTGACTTTTTTCACCTCATTCAGAGATGTAATGGTTAATCCATGTCTAATTAATTTAATTTAATTATTTATTAAAGATAATTTAATAAAATATATTTCATATTAATTTAATTAATTGGATTAACTAATTAATTTAATTTAATTATATTATTTATCAAGATATTAATAAAATATATTACTTAAAGGGCATTTGGAGTAACAAAAAGTAAGATAAAGTGAGATAATTTGTAAGTTCATAATTTACGCAATGAAATAAAAAAGTGAATAACTTTTAGAGATTTTTAGAAGTTTTTATAATTCTTCATCATTTGTCAGTGCACCAAATGCACCCTTAATAATTTAGATAATTAATTATATTATATTATTTATAAAAAAATAATTATAATTTAACAAAATATTTAAATAAAATAATTTATTTTAATATGATGCAACTAAATAGACAAATTGTTAAAGTTAAAAAAATATTTATAATAGAAAAAAAGATTATAAATACATTTTTTTATGTTTTTTTCATTTTTAGGTTTTCATTTTTCTAAAAATAATAAATATAAATGTTACCAGACGGAGCCTTCGTATTTCGCTTCAAAAAATATAATTTGTTTCCACTCTTTTTTTTTCCATTTCTTTCTTTTAAACCAAATAATTAAATTACATTAATTAGTTAATTTAATTAGACATGAATTGACCATTATACCCCTAGGGTGTGGTGAAAAAGGTCACATGACCCGTACATAATAATTTTTCTATTAATTTTAATGGATGGAATTAGTATTCAGATCAAATAAAACGAAATGGAATAGTTTAAGACATTTGATAATTTGTGGACGAAATAGAAAAAAATAGATAATTTGAGGAATATTTTTATAAAAAAACTCTAATTTTTTTGGAAAAGGAAAAAAGAAAAGAAAATAAACAATTCAACCTTAAAAGTTGGTTCAAATGGGGCCACAATAAAAATCACATATTTATCAGCATTAAATACAATAAATTTTTAAAAGTAAAACTAATAATTTCTTCTCGAATTCTGATCCCACATATATATATATATATATAATGTAGTGGATGAATTTATTTAATGTCATAAATGCCTTCTAAAAAAAATTGAATTCACATCAATTTTTAAAACTATGCAACTCTAGATAAATTTTTGTAAATTTAAATAATCTTTACAAATTTTAATAAAATTTTTATACAAAATGCTAAAAAAAAAATTATTTTTACAGTCGAATAAGTTTTACTTATTCATCTTTATTTTTTCATGATTTATTAATTATACTTTAAATATTAAAAAATAATAAAAATTATATTTTATTTCAACTTTTATAACACCAACGTAGGTACCTTTTTGTATTTCTTCTGCTCTTTTTCTTTTGCATGTCCGCCACGTACAATAAAAATGGGCTGGCATCTTATGTCAGCTGTCGCAATTCTTGTAAAATGTCCACTCCCCTCTTCGACTAAATTAGAGTGTCAACAATCCCAATCAAGCTAAGTCGAGTTATAATTTATTTAAATTTAGTTTGAAAATATATTTTAAATTTTATTAAATTTAGTTGAAATTGAATAATTTAATTATTTTATATAAATTAAAATTTATTAATTGAGTTTAAAATTAAAAAATTATAAATTATATTTAAGTTTAATTTAATTTTATAATAAATCTCATGTAAATTTTTAACCGTCAAACATGTACTCACGTTCAATTTTTTTATTTAATTTTATAAAAAGTTTATTTTACCTACGCTTTTGTAGTTTTGACATTGTGCATTGATTTCGATAGTGTGCATTTAGATTTTACATTATGTACTTAGGTTATTTAAAATTTGTATTATATTCATTAGAACTCATACATTAATTTTTTCATAAAAAAAAAAAATCTTTGATCAATTTAATGTTATGAAATTATCTTTATGCCGTTAGTATTAATAAAAAAATTATTATGATATAGTGTATTTTTTAATAAAAATTACAATTAATTTATTGAACATTTTTTTATATTAATACTTTAAATTATATTTCAAATTAATATTTTAAATTTATATATTTATATATTAATAATTATACACATATATAAATGATCATTAATTTTTATATTATTAATCTAATAAACTAGACATAGAAGAGATAAAATTTTATATATTTTCTCCTTTTTTTTCTCATTCCTTTTCATCGGTATTAAATAATAACATAAGATTCTTACTCTCAATTTTATTTTTTATGCATTTTTATTAATATTAAAGATATAAAAATAATTTTGTAATATTGAATTGGTAAATAATTACTTTTTGGATGAAAAATTTAATAGAAGAAGTCTAAGTAAATATAATACAAATTTTAAAATATATAATTACACATTTATAAAACATGTGGAATTTAGGTGTACAAAACCTAAACCACATAAAGTGTAAGCGAAACAAACCCATTTATGGATAACTTTTACAACCTTTGAATGTTTAATAAACTTAGATTTGACGCATCTAATCGCAAATTATGAACCTACCTAATCAGTCATTATTATTATTAAATTCGTTTATTCTTCATTATCTATTATCGTCTCAAATCCGTTTATTTATATTAGTTAAAATTCTAAACTCGTCCTGTCCTATTCAACCCCACTCATTAAATATCCGTTTAAAACAATTGATATATATGTTTTCCAAAACGTTAAGCAAATATATTTATGAACATATATAAATTTTATTTTATTAAAATCTTTATTATTTTCCATTTCAAGAAAAAATTAAAAAATTTCATTCAAATAAATTACACAAAAATACAGTACATATAAATTCAACCCCAATTCAACGAAAAATTGTGTTTAAGTCATACTTTATAATCTTTTAAGGCTATTAGTCATATCAAAAAAAAAGTATTGCTTTTAAGTCACATTAATGTAGCAAGTTTTGTGTTTAAGTCACACTTTTTAGTGGGTCCCACGAGTTTATTTTAAATATAGTTTCTAATATACTAATAATATCCTTTATTTCTATAACTAAGTTACACAAGTTATTTTCGAAAATTTCAGGAATCACGTGAAGATATGGTTTACCGAGAATCACGCTTCTTCCGTTTTTTTTTCCCTCCTTGTTTTCAATTTCAATATTTACAGTTTTAGTCGTGAAGACATGAATAAGATAGAGCTTATTTGGCCTATCTTCTTCATGGATTAATTTTGTCGATTGGTATTTTGAGCTATCTTCAAAACAGTACTGGTACTGTTTCAAAAAATATGATGATATTAGCTCGAATGGTTGGTTTGTGTTATGTATCAATTGATATTTTTTAGGCAGTATGAAAACAATACCAGTTCAAAACAGTACCGGTACTGTTTTATCGGTGCTATTTTTAAAACAGCACCGATATTATTTTCAAAATAGCACCATAAATTATAAGCAGATGACGAGTTTTAAGGGCAAGAGAAATCCATGGGACCGATCGGCGTTTTGAGCTATCTTCAAAACAGTACCGGTACTGTTTCAACAAATATAATGATGTTGGCTCATATCGTTGGTTTGTGTTCTGTATCGATTGATGTTTTTTAGACAGTATGAAAATAGTACTGGTCCAAAACAGTACCGGTATTGTTTTATCGGTACTGTTTTCAAAACAGCACCATGAATTATAAGCAGATGACGAGTTTTAAGGGCAAGAGAAATCCATAGGGTCGATTGGCGTTTTGAGCTATCTTCAAAACAGTACCAGTACTGTTTCAAAAAATTGATGATGTTGGCTCGTATCGTTGGTTTGTGTTATGTATCGATTGATGTTTTTTAGGCAGTATGAAAACAGTACCGGTACTGTTTTCAAAACAGCACCATGAATTATAAGCAGATGACAAGTTTTGGGCAAGAGAAATCCATGGAGTTGATTAGTAGTTTGAGCTATCTTCAAAACAGTACCGGTACTGTTTCAAAATCAGAAAAAATAAATATACTTAGGAATGATGATCGATTTAGGTTTTCCCAAACAGTTTTGATTTTGTTTTCAAAAATCGATTTTGCTTGCTTTGTAAAGAAGATGGAAAGTCGCGGAATTAGGTTTTTTCCCAAATAGTTTTGATTTTGTTTTCAAAAATCGATTTTGCTTACTTTGTAAAGAAGATGGAAAGTCACGGAAGTTATGAGTGAAGTGTGCACTATTTTCGGATAACACTGACAGTTTTGAAATGTGATGAAAAACACGTGATGTCCTTTTTTATTTTTTTGTTGCAAGTGTGATTTATTTACAAATAAATTTTTTGGGTATGACTTAAATTCTTATAAATCCATAAATAGTGACCGGCCTCCAAAAATTCCTAAATTCAACCACTACTTGTACATTTAGATGATTTTATAAACTAATTATTTAACTATCACTTCAAATTGTGAATCACCTAATAATAATTTACAATTAAAAAATTATAAGTTCAAGAATTTAACTATTTTTATGTTAGAAATAAAATTATAATTATTGAAATATATATAATGGGTGTGTTTGGAGTTGTATAAAAGTGTATAAAATAAAATAAAATTATAAAAGTAAATGTCTCGTAATTCATGCAGTGAGTGAAGAATTTAAATTTTGCTATTTCGTAATTTGCGTTTGTAGAAATTTGTAAGATTTTATTTTATTTTGTAAAGCTCCAAACGGAGCCAATATATAGTATTATATTAAAAGAATATCTAATGTCATAAACGAATATTCAATATCGGATATTTTACATATAAACTTTAAATATATCTTAAACTCACGCGTGAATTTAATTTTAATCTTAAATTTTTTTTAATTCTATTAGAACATTTTTCAACAAATTTTTAACGCATTAATTCGAATTTCCGTTTTTTACCCGTTTCATTGGAATCAGTGCTCTCCAAGAAAGTTAGACACAGTAGGTCCCACGTTATTTCACAGAGGTTACGTGGGAAAACGCCATACGACAGAAAGCCCCTTGTGGCCCAGTCGCACGTGGAGCTACCATCTCAAACGAAGCGGCTCTAAGTACGGAAATTAACGCCCGGACAGCCAATAACATCTATCACCGCAAAACGACAACAAATTCGGTAAACGTGGCACGATAGAAGAGGTCGTTCACATTAATATTTCTCTTCACTCCGCATTAGGTAGGTTCGGATTCGGTACTGCGAGCGCAGCGCAAGAAACTGCGCCGTTTGGTTCACGAATCAAAGACGAATCAGTGTGTGAACGCGGAAAGGAGTCGTTCTGACCCCATCTCTCTATAGATACATAATAGTTTTAGAGAGAGAAAATGAGTTGGCAATGTTGGAAGTTTCGGTCTCTCTCTCTAAAAAGTTGGGTGGCGCCGCTCGGCACACCACTCAGGTGGCGGAACGTATGGCCACGACCGTACAATCCGGGGGGAATGGGAGAAAGTAGCAAACTTGCGCACAAGGTTTTTGTCTCTGGTTTGGTTGTTCTGTTTTTTCTCTCTTAAATAGCAAACCGCCTCTCTCTCTCTCTCTCTCTCTCTAATAGCGTAGTAAGTCTCGCTTAAACTTATCCCTAGAAACAAAAGTTTAAGCGAAACCATCCCCCTGAACAAACCAGACGAATCATTGCGGTGGTGGTTGCGCTTTAAGCTATTTAGATCGGCGGCGGCGGTGGTGGAGGAGAAGGTGGAGGCGACGGGCTCTAACTTCTCTGGTGTTTTCTGGCTGCCGAGTTCGAGTCCGTCGATCACTTTTCGGTGGTTCTCTCTTCGGATTCCGGTGGCAGATAATCCACTCTGTAGATATTTTGTTTATTCCCTCTTGCAGATTCTCCAAATATTTTGATTGATGTCTCTTCCATTTGTACAGAATTGTCCGATGATAATCATGTGTACATATATATATATATATATATAGATACTAAAGTGGGTTAATTAGCAGGGAGAAGTCACTTTCTCTGATGATTGTTGATATATATATATTAACACTACCAGATGCTTTATGTTGCTTCCTTGTTGAAGGTTTTGGCCCCTTATCTTGCTTCCCTAGTCACAAACAACACTCAAAAATTTATCCATCCGTGCAGAGAGACCCCCCTCTCTCTTTCCTATCTGTTTCTCTCACTAAAACTGTCTAGCGGCAATAGAAGCCCCGGAACTAGAAAGGGTTGAGAAAAAAAAAAAAAAAATTGCTGAGATGAAGGACTCGGAGCACCGGGAAGAATACCCAAATGCAAGAGATGGAGATGGGCCAGAAGAGAAGGTGGGCTTTTATGGAGTTGCAAATTCTTGTGGATTTGATGCTATGGAGGAGGAAGATCTGCTTGATCATGTTAACAGCTCATCCATTTTCTACAATTACTTTCCTACTCTCCCAGACTTCCCTTGCATGTCTCCTTCATCGTCATATTCTTCAGCTCCGGCACCGCCGAAGTCATCTTCGTCATCATCGACGGCAACTTCTTCGATTTTTTGGAAGTACTCCGATGATCAGAACAATCAGATGCATGTACAACCACCGGTAGCCTTGTTATCCACCGCCTCCATGGAGGCGGCCCATCCACCGCCGTTGGATGACAGTAGCAGCATGGAAGTGACGGAGAATTTTGGACACATGGATCTGATAGATCCCGATGACATATGGGACCCGTGTTCTCTCTTCAATCAAAGCGAGAACTCTCAAGAGTTTCTTCAAGAAGAAGAAGAGCCGAACAGAGAGAATCAGCAACTCAACTTGTTACAGGGCAACAATGGGGAGGTCCAAGATCAGAGAGCTAGGAATGAACTAGGAGTTTTGTTCTTCGAGTGGCTCAAGTCCAACAAAGAGCACATTTCCGCCGAAGACATGAGGAATATCAAGCTGAGGAGAGACACGGTTGACTCTGCTTCCAAGCGTTTGGGCAGCACAAAAGAGGGTCAGAAGCAGTTGTTGAAGCTTGTCCTTGAATGGGTCGAACAGTACCAGCTCCAGAAAAAGCCACTCAGAGAAGGAGGAGGAGCCTCTCAATTCCCCTTTCAGTTTCAAGAACCAATTCAATACCCTAACCCTAATTTGAGTTTCAGTTCTTTTCCAACTGATGCCAATGGTACTTATTTCATGCCCTCACCGTGGATGCCGCCGCCGCCTTGTGTCACTGACCCAGCACCGCTCATGGTGGCTCCGCCAGCTTATCCACCGGTGGTGGCCGCCGCCGGGTACAATTATGATTCCTTCTCTAATGGCGATCATCTTCCCTTGCAATCTGCTCAAACTTGGCCTTCATCACAGTTTGAAATGGCCTCCCCATACAACACATTCCCGGATATCAATGGCATTCCGACAGCTATTCCTCTTGTTGAAGCTTTTTCCGGCTATGGGAATCAATACCCATATCAGTATTATCAGAGGAGTGGTGAGAAGTTGGGTTATTCCGCAACTAAAGAGGCCAGAAAGAAAAGGATGGCGAGGCACAGACGGTTTCATTCACTTCATCGGCACCACCACCACCAGCAGCATAGCAACCAAAACCAACATCAGAATCAGACAGCAGACCAACCGCCGATGCTTGAGGGTGGGAATCGCAACAACTCAGCTCAACCCAATGCTGCCGACGGGTTATCCCGGCCTAATTCTCCTGCTCCTGCTCTGGCTTCAGACCCGGATACTGCTTCATCGACGGTGCTTGTGACGTCTGCCGCCGATGCACCGGCACTGCATACGGCGGCAGATCCTCCTCCGGTACAAGCACAAGACAATAAGCCGAGACAGGTTTCACTGGATAAAAGACAAGTGGGTTGAACCTAATCATTTGCATGCATTTGATTTGATTTGATTGTTTTTAAGATTGTGTTTAATTTTAGTAGAGTGTTAATTAGGGTTTATTTTTCATATTTTGTTAAATATCAAAGTTAAGATGAGATAATAAGCTATTGAAGAAGCTTATGAATGTCTCTTGTGGGCCTATTTTGTGTAGGGAATGAAACCTGATTATGAGAAGAACTTGAAATTTCTGCTGCAGAAAGTGTTGAAGCAAAGTGACGTGGGTAATCTCGGGAGGATTGTTTTGCCTAAGGTACTATTTCAATCTTTTCTAAATAATGTTTGTTTTTTCTTCCCCCCCCCCCCCCCACCCAAAGAAAAGCGCATTCTACTTTAATGATGGTTTTAATGAATATTATAATTGTCTTGGAAAATGAATTTGTATGTGTCAGAAAGAAGCAGAAACCTATCTTCCAGTCCTGGAGGCAAGAGATGGAATTTCTATTGCCATGGAAGACATTGGAACTTCGAAGGTTTGGAACTTGCGTTACAGGTATATATATATATATATATACACACACACAGTATAAATTTTGAGAAATAATAAATGTATTTCTTTATTAAATTTTTTTCATTTCATATTATTTTTTTTATTAAAACTATTATAAAGTCGGATAAGCTAATTAACGAAGGAGTACAAATATTCCCACCGTAATCTTTTTTTTTTTTTTGTTTTCTATCAAGTGTATATTAAAACTCAAATTTATTAAATACTTGTATTTTGAGTCACTGTTTATAAATTTTAATTCTCTTTGTGGAGTCTTAGATTTTGGCCCAACAACAAAAGCCGGATGTATCTCCTGGAAAACACCGGTATGTTACCAAATTTCTAGTGCTTAAGTAATTAGGGCACTGGAAAAAGTTTTTGAACTCACTGGTTTGTTTTTCTTTCAGGAGATTTGATCCGAGAAAATAGACTTGAAGAGGGAGATTTCATTATTATCTACACAGATGCCAACAGCGGCAGATATGTATGCAGACACTCTAAATTAATCTGCTATATAATTTAATTTTCTTATTTGCGAAAATATTTAATGGGCTTAGCTTCCCACGTCATTACTTACATGGAGGTCGTAACTTCGAATAATATTTATGTCAATTAGATTAAGAAATTCATGCTGCATATATCATATCACCAACCAACCGATATAATCTATTTTAATTTTAGCTGACTTTTTAAATTTAAATACTAAGAGGTCAGTTTGATAATACTGTCATTTTTCTATTTATATTTATCGTTTACGTTTTCTTCTTTTTTTTTTATTTTTTATTGTCATTTTTTCTTTTTGAAATGAAAACTGAAATTACATTTGGAAATGCAATTTTGTTTACAATTATTAATTTTTTATTTTGATAAAATATTTAATTTTATTATTTTTAAAAATTAATTGAATTTAATGAAACATTTTATCTAATAATTTAAATTTAACTAATTAGATTAATTAAATTAAATTAACCAACTAAATTATTTATTAAAAATCATTTAATTCAATATTATAAAATATATTAAATTATAATTTTATTTTATTATTTATTAAAAATAATTGAATAAAATATAGTTATTATATCATTTAATTTAGTAAGTATAAATTATCTTAATTATAATTTAATTATATTATTTTTTAAAAATCAAATAAAATATATTTCGCTATAATTTGAATAATTTAATTATGATATTTACTAAAAATAATTTAGTAAAATATATTTCATGCCAAATAAATTAATTAAATTAAATTAACTTCAATTCAATTAATTTAAAATTAAATAATTTATTTTATTTTTATAAAAAATAATTTAATAAAATAAATTTCATATCAAATAAGTAAACTAAATTAAGTTAAGTTAATTCTATTTTATTATTTATTGAAACTAATTTAATAAAATGTGTTTGATATTAATTATATTAAAATAATTATTAAATAAGATTAAATAAAATTATTTATTTATTAAAAATAAATTATTAAATATATTACATATTAATTTAGAAAATTATTAATTAATTAATTTAATTATATTATATTATTTATTAAAAATAGTTTTAGTTTAAGAAAGTATTTGAATAAAATAATTTATTTTAATATGATACAACAAAAATGAACAAATTGTTAAAATTAATAAAATGTTTGCAACATATAAAAACAAAGTGAGAATATTGTTTTTTTGTTGACATTTTTCTATTTAGGTTTTTATTTTTTTGAAAACAAAAATGTAAAAACATTTTTAACAAACATTTTTCTATTACTATTTATAAAATTATGAAAATATAAATAGAAAAATAAAATATGAAAACATTACCAAACAGGAGCTAATAAATTTATTAATTATATTCGTAGTTGACATTATATAATTGAGAGTTGCCCACAATATATAAGTTGATGACCCGATAAGCTATGCATTTTAAGTTCTCTTTTTAGGTTTGGATTCTTTTTCATATATCTATGTATACTATTTCAATGGGGCAATTTAATCATGATATAATAATGACAGAGCTATTTTTTTTGGTTATGGCCAAATCCATTTATTCAATTATCTATTTGTACTATGCGCATTGATGATTTTGCATTGCTCTAGCTAAAATAAAAACTGTTTTAGTATTATCATTTCTTTTTAATTGAAACCACTGACTGGCTAAAATTTTTTTTTTAGTGTATTCCATTATTACTTTTTGACAATTAATAATTACTCACAATTTGCAAGTCGCGTGTAAAAGTAATTTTTAAAAGTAATAAAAGTTGCAAGAGGTGTATAAAAGTAATTTTTAAAATTAATTTTACCATTAACAACTTGCGTTTAGTTTCATTTCGTCAGCTACCATTAAAATAGAAGAATAACTACTGGAGGGTAATATGGATGCGCGTTGCAGCACATGGACCAGCTAGCATCTATGTATCTATATGTGTGTGTGTGTGTGTGTATCGATATTGACTTCTTGTAAACGAAATTGATGAATTAAACAGTTGATAAAAGGAGTGAAGGTGCGAGAACAAGAAGCAAAATTGGAGGCCAAGAAGACTGCAAAGGGTCACAGGAACATGCGTCGTCCAGCATCACCACCGGCGGGTGATAATGTCGACGCCTCCTCTCAACCATCACAAAATTAAGGAGTGAAGTGCAGCAGCAGCAGAAGGAGGAGGAAAGACAAATCTTCTTCCCCTGCAATCCCATCCCATATCTCTATATATAAATGTAAGTATGATTTGAATTTCCGTAAAAATTACAGGTGAGAACCGCAAATAACTATATATATTACAAGTTTCTTCTGCCCTCTGGGGACACAATAAGGGGCTGCTGCTCTAGCTATAGTCATTGCTTGGATTGAGAGATCTTGTATGGTCAGATGGACTGGCTGCTTTAGGGTTTGTTTTTGTTTGGAGTTTCTTGGCATTTGGTGTGTCATTTCACATCAAATTAACAACCAAGTATGGTAGTTTTAATCTTCTTTTCTTTTTTTTTATTTTCTTTAATTTGTAATGATGTGGTTTGAGCCCTACTTCTTGAGCTACATTGTAGAATAATAATCTCTGGATCTGCTAATTGTTGATGCTATTTTATCATTTGAATTGTGAAATACATAATATGTTCATGCAAATTCTTGAATAATGTGGAGGTGGTGATTGGTTTGTGGGGGTGGTTTGAAACTTTGAAGGAGGCTTTTGCCATTCCTGCACGTTATTGATATATGGTGGTTGCAGCTGCGATTTCAGATGGTAACTTGGACTAGGCAAGCTGAAAGAACTGGGGGTGTGAAAAGCCATGAAATTGAGGGCAATGCTGCCTATATATACAATAATCAAATTGTGTATTGAATTTCTTTTTTCCTTTTTTTTTTTCAAGCTTTATATTAGGTAGCATCCTTCTTTGTTGTTCATTCTATTCTCTCTCTCTCTCTCTCAATTTTTGAATTCTCTTACGCACGCTTTTTAGTGGAAAAATGTTTTCAAACTTGAATCATTAAGGTAAATGGTCAGTTTATGAGTCAATAGTTGAACTGTTGAGTTAATCGAAATTGAACCGAAATGTTATAAATATATAAATATAATGCATAGGAAAAAATTAAATATTACAATAATTAAAATTACATAAAAATTTAATATTCATAAGAGTTATAACTGGGAACAAGATTGAGTTTTAGATCGGGTCACAAGTGTATTGTTTCCATTAGCCCCGTCAATGTGAGTTTTAAAACAACATTTGGGCGGATAATAGGCGGGCTGAGTTGGAAATGATGCTCATGGAACGAAGTTTAATTTTTAATTTAAAAAAATAAATTATATTTTTAAATAAAAAGATTTATCCATAACTATATAAATTTGCTATTGTGTAGTTATTATTATTATTTTTTTTCATGCTTCCAAATTCTAAATGGGATCTCTCTATTATATACATATATCTGTACTATTATAAGTCCCAATGTTTGAAAATTTTTTTTGACTATTTTACCTCTATTTTTTTAATTTAACTTAATTATGTCCCTTCATTATTCTAATTCTAATCCAACATTATAACCCAACTCTACTAAAATTCTCCATTCATGATGGTGCATTATTCTATTATTTTTTTCAGTTTAGCTGAATTCTAATCTAACTCTATAATCCTACTCCTCTATAATTCTTCATGATAAATTAGTTTGGTTTTATATTGGCTATATCATCAAGAAAAAAGAAAAAATATCCCAACTCTGTCTAACAAATTACTTGTCCAGGGTTGAATCGTTCTGAGTGATGCAATTAATTTTTGGGTAAATTTAGCTTGTGATTCAAAGTTTGGTCTATATTCGATTGGTTCATTCATTCATTTATATAGGTATTTTAATAGTGTTCCAATCAAAAATACAAATAAGTATTTTTTCTTATTTTCACTTAATTGAGAATTATTTTTACTTCTAGCATCAGTGCCAGTAATTATTTTTCATCTCTTTTTCTTTGAAATTTTTTCTGTTTATTTTTTTTAGATTTTTCTTTCTAGGTTTTGGATTTTCATTAATGGTTTGTCTTCGATTTTTATTTTGATTAGGTGTTAGTGGGCATGTTTATCTTCAAAAGTCTTTCTGGTGGTTTGGCATATAAGTGATGTTTTTTCTTTCTTTTTTATATATTTTAATTCTTCTGATACAATTAATCTTTTTATTTATTTTTTTTATGATTCATTCATTTATTCACAGAGGACTTAAGGTTCAATATATTATTAACGTTTGGCATTTTTTTTATCATGGGAATTGATTCAATATATTATTAATATTGAAATATGTTTTATTAAAATATATATTTTATTAAATTAAACAAAATTTTATTAAATGATAATGTATTCGTAACTCACGTACTTCATTTATGTATCTTGTTAGAATTAGTTACTATTAATGATAAATGAATTTATAAAATAATTTAAAAAATATATACTCGATAGATTAAGTATTTCTTTAGATAAATTTAATTACAGTAAAAAAAATTATACTTTTAAATGTGTTTTTCATTTTTATGTTGGGAAAAAGACAATTAGAAAAAATAGAAACCCAACTGATACAAATAAATAAAAAATATAAATAAAATATTTTTTAATATTAAAATATGTTATCAAAAAAAGCCAAACCTTATATATTTTAAGCTTGAATATATTAATTTCTAATAAGCCATGAGTTCAAATTATCAAATATTTAAAATGTATTTGATTAAATAATATATTCCTATTCAAAATATAATACAAATTCATATAAAATTTAAATACACATAGCAAGCTTAAAAATATATATAAAATAGTATTCACCTTTAGAAAAAATTTATTACAATTTTACTACAATGAATTTTATTTATAATTAACATGGTTAAGAAGAAGGGAGTGCGTAGAGTATAATATTAAAAAAATATATAAAGTAGTATTCACCTTCAAAAAAAATTTATTAGAATTTCACTACGATGACTTTTATTTATAATTAACATGGTTAAGAGAAAGGGAGTGCGTAGAGTATAATATTCTTTGTTAATTTTTTTGGGTCACTAAGAATGCAAATGAGTTGGCTATATTTATTTTTATTAAATGATATTCCGTTATATAAAAATTATTTTTTGTTTATACATTTATTTTCTAACTTATTTTTTAATTCGTTCGTTTTAATCTATTAGGTCTCACTTTTTTAGATTTTATTCTATTTTTTAATGTGATTGTTAATATTAGGTTTTTAAATTTTATTATGTTTCTTATTGTGATAATTTTTTTTAAATTTAATTATGTTTCTTATTGTGATAAAATTTTAATTCTTTTGTGTATCAAATTTCAGGAAATTATTATGCTTCTTATTACTGATAAAATTTTAATTCTTTTGTGTATCAAATTTTAGGAAAAGTTTATTTTAAAATGTAAATTTTTGTATATTAAATTCCAACGAAAGCCTCTTTTTGGGGTTATTTTTCAATTTGTTTATTTAAATGTACTTTTTGTTTAATGTGAAAATATTATTGTACAATAATAATAAAAAAATTATCACAGCATTACAAAATTTCATATTTCAATTTTGTTTGAAAATAGACCTTAATAGATTTTATAAACTAAATAATTAAATTATATACTTTTTTGACGTTAAACTCTTCATCAAGACACTTAATATGAAAAAAATATAAAGATTTTAATGTAAGTTTTATTTTTTAAAGAATATTTTTATTTTTTATTGTTAGCTTATTTTTTAAAATTAGACATATAAAAGAACAAACATACGCATACAAGTGCATTTTCCTAATGTGTGTGTATATATATATATATATATATATGTACAAATTTTGAATAATTTTTTTTATATTCTTCCAAATCCTACACGACAACCCTAGATTTAAAACTTGAAAATAATCCATAATCTAAAAGTTAATGAAATTTAAAACTTTCTTTGGACACCTAAGCTTTAATTTAATAATAATAATACTTTTCATTAGAGTTATTTTTATAAAATCGGTCAAATTATTTTAATATTATGTTTAATACAAATTAATTTTATAAAATGAATCAAGAATTTCAAAAAATAAAAGTATATATTAAAATTGACAATGTTTTGAATAAAATGAAAAGAGTATTAATGACATAACATTTGCCAAAGTGATTATTTTAAAATTTAATTTTAATTTCTTTAATATATTGACCATAAGATGGGTTTGGATGAAATTGTAGACATGAAATTTTTTCAACTTAGATTTATGTAAATATTTACCTAAAACTCAGTTTGATTTCGCCTACGTTTAATATATATATATATATATATATAATTTATAATCATATTTAGAATTTTAATTTCACATAAAATGCATAAATTATTTTCATGTATTAGGTTTATTTTTATTATTGAAGTGAAAATTTTTCCATATTATCCAACATATTATGTTATTTTATATTATATATGATATTGTCTATTTTATTTCAATTTTTTTATTTCTTTTTCAATCGGGCAGATTAGGAATAAAGTTTCTTTTTTCCAACTTTGGGAGGAAAGTAGAGAGACGGGAGGAAACAAATGTTAATAATTGGATCTTGCAATAATTATTATATACAAAATTTAATTGAAATACGTGTACCTATATATATTTATATATTTTGCACATTTCTTTTCCTCACACCATACAAGATTGTGAAAAGAAAAACCACTATTTTACTATCAACGTAGTTTTCAGAAATAAATTTAAAATCAAGTTTGTTTAGGAGTTAAATTAAATAGCAATTAAATTGGTCAAAAAAATTTCATATATATCGATAAGTAAATTGATAACTAAGTTGAATTTCTTTAAAAAAAATTTAATTAAATACTAAATTGGTTTAAAAAATTGACTTATTAGTTAAAAAAATTAAAAAAATGAAAAGAAGAAGAAAATTGCGGTAAGAAGTGAAAACACTTCCTTGACAATGCAAAAAAGTAAAACTAAAAACAAAATTATTAATAATTGAAACATGTTTTTTAGCGAAGGAAGCTGATATCAAATTTGATGTTAATTAGATGATAATTAGATTTAAAATGTTGAATTAAATTTTAATAGTTTAAACACATTCATATATTTTATAAATTTAAAATTTATGAATATATTTAAACCATCAAGTTTAAAAAATTTAATTGTATCATTCTTTTTTCACTGTAGACTTATTATAAAATGGAAATACAAATGAAAATACTTTCTTGACATGTCCAAAAATAAAATAAAAACAAAATTATTCTTATTAAGTCTCATTTTGATTGGGTCAAAAATTACCGAAAATTATAAAAAATTACAAATATTTATTTATTTTTACTAACTTTTGTCATTTTTATTATCTGTACATTTATTTTTAAAATTTAAATTTTACAAACTTTACAAAGAGGTTACAAAAAATTACAAAAAATTATTCACTTTTTTTTAATATTTGTCAATTTTTCATACTGATTTTTGACTAAAACTATTGGAAGAACTTTTTTTCGTGGTTCCAACGAATTATTTTAACAAATTTTATTTAATTTTTTAAATATAAAAAATAACTGATATTTTTTAATTTTTCTAATATTTTATCATTTTTAACGGCCTCTTAATAGTTGCAACATGATTTTCAGAGATGGACTTCTCGTAAGCTGAACTACTCACGTGGCATGACAAAATAACTGAAAAATTAAAAACAAAATTGTTAATAATTGAATCATGATTTCAGAGATGGCCTTTTTCGTGTATGGTTACGATTCAATATATATATATATATAAATTCCTCGAGTGAAGACAAAAAGTTTGCATCGTCATCGACATTAATTCCCTAGGCACGTAGCAACGACTTTGTGATGGCGTAATCAGCAGTTCGGTGGTCATCACCACACCACAGTATTAATTAATTAATTAATTAATTTGGTGCTACCGGTCCAACAAATGCTCGCGTAGCACTTGAAACAACTCGCAAATTTGGACCCTGGCCGCAAGAAATAAGAAACACGATTGTTTGGTAAAATTGGAGAAGAACGTTTATATATATATATATATATATGTATGTATTTTATTTTTTAATTAAATTTGTTTGTGTTTTTTTAAGTTTTTAGTTATACTATTCGTATTCATTAAAAAGAATTTACAAAAATGCCTTTAAAAATTTAAATACCAGAAAATAAAAATTGTATAGGTAAAAAAATTAATTTTTTTTTACGTCATAAGTCAGTTTCCTTATTTAGAAATTTTTTTTGTGTAATGTTCTTATAAATACGAAACATATGACTCCAAGTTTTTAAAAATAAAAAAAAATTAAATTTAAAAAAAAATCAAAGGCCTAAAAAATTAAAAAAAGGACAAAATCATTTATATCACCAATTAAGCTTTAATCTAACTTCATATGGGCTATGTTTATTTTGAGAGATTGGATGATGAGATATAAGTAATACTATAGAATAATATATAGGATTGAATATAACATGAGATTAATTTTTTATGTGGGATCATTCTTTTGGTGTTTGGTTAGTGGGATATAAAATAGAATAAAAAATGTGATTTAACATGAGATGTGATAAGAAATAATTTTGAACCTTTAAATTTTGGAAGGAAACAAATCCAGAAGTAAGGTATAAGTAATAGAAAATTGTGTTTAAGTCATACTTTACAATCTTTTAAGCTTATTAGTCATTCCAAAAAAAGTATTGCTTTTAAGTCATATTTGTGTAAAAAGTTTTGTAAATAAGTCACACTTTTGAGTGGGTTCCACAAATTTGTTTTAAATATAATTTCTAATATACCAAAAATACTCTTTATTTCTATAATTAAGTTAGACGAGAGTTGCCAGAAATCACGTTAACCGAAAATCATGTTTCTTCCGTTTTTGTTTTCTCTTCTTATAAATCGCGTGAAGATATGGTATATCATTAATTTAAACGACCAGTTATATAAATGTATGATCTTGTAAAAACAGTACCAGTTATATGGCTGACAATACCACATTTATGTGGTACTATTTCGTATAAAATGCATGCTCATATAAATATAGTACCACGTGGCCGAGAGTATCACATGCGTGTGGTACTATTTTGTATAAGATGCATACTCTTGTAAAAACAGTATCGAATGTATCTAGTATGCAAACAGTACCATGAAATACAAAAAAGAACCACATATCCAATATATGACTGACAATACCACATGGATGAGCGTATTACATGCATGTAGTACTGTTTTGTATAAAATACATATTCTTGTAAAAATAATACCGAATGTGTCTAGTATGCAAACAGAACAGCACTATAAAATACAAAAAAAAAGTCACATATTCAATATATGACTAACAGTACCACATGAATAGGAGTACCACATACATGCGGTACTGTTTTGTATAAGATGCATACTCTTGCAAAAATAGTACCGAATGTGTCTAGTATCCAAACAGTATCATAAAACACAAACAAAGTCACATATCTAATATATGGCTGACAGCATCACATGGATGAGAGTACCACATGCATGCGGTACTGTTTTGTATAAGATGTATTCTTTTGTAAAAATGGTATCGAATGTGTCTAGTATGCAAACAGTATCATAAAACACAAAAAAAATCACACATTCGATATATAGCTGACAGTACTACATGGATGAAAGTATCATATGCATGTGGTATTGTTTTGTATAAGATGCATGCTCTTACAAAAATAATACCGAATGTGTCTAGTATGCAAACAGTACCATGAAACACAAAAAAAAGTCACATATCCAATATATGGCTGACAGTACTACATGGTCGAGAGTACCACATGCATGTAGTACTGTTTTGTATAAGATGTACGCTTTTGTAAAAACAATAACGAATGTGTCTAGTATGTAAACAGTGCGATGAAATATAAAAAAAGTCACATATCTAATATATGACTGACAGTACCACATGATGAGAGTATCACATGTATGCGGTATTATTTTGTATAAGATGCATGCTCTTGTAAAAATAGTACCGAATGTGTCTAGTAAGTAAAACAAAAAGAAGTCACATATTTAAGATATGGCTGACAGTACCACATAGATGAGAGTACCACTGTCATGCCCCGGATTTTCGTGACCTGAATATCCGAGGGTAACTTGGGATTATTTATTTGAGTATAAAATAAGATAATAATAACACGCTGTCACACTCCAAAATTTTACTCCAAACTGGGGTTGACCCGCAATAAAAATTTAAGGTATTCAAAATCCCTTATTTATTCCAAATAATATTTATAAGTCATTAAACTGAATCATTTGATGAGATTCAAATACAGGGTACAAAATAAAGATATAGAATAGTATTACAGAGTTATCTAAGCGTCCCAACCACGCGATTAGCATTACATACCAAATAAAAGCAAACTAGATCTAAACTTAATAATTACAATCATCCAACAATTATTATTACAGACCACAATAATAAATAAAGTCTTCCGGTGCTGCGCAAGAAAAAAATAGATAACTCTTCTGATGGAATATTTAAGAGAAATTAATCTCTTTCCAACTCATCTTTAGTATCTCTGTACTTAATATCCTGAAAAAAATATTCTCACAAAGGGTGAGCTACTAAAGCCCAATAATTAGAATCTCCTAGGTGCCTATATGCAGTGGTTGTAATACTACACGGTATTAGGTGACCCACTACAGTAAATGTGATTAGGTGGCATATTGTTTATGTAACAATTAATTCAATAGATCTCAACTGAATAATGTAAATTATACTTACAACGGTTCGATGAAATCGTCAGCATAACTACTAATTTACCTACATATAAAAAATAGTTAAATGTTGATTTGTGTACCACAATGAAATCTGTGTCACTGTGGTAGGGATCTCAGATTCAGATATTTAAGGTCTCGAGATCAAACCCCATAGCGATACATGTTATATATATATATATATATAATATTCATCAAGAGAAATTAAATATAATTAAATAATTCCAACACATCATTCATACATAAGTAAGAGAGGTTGCCAGTCATAGTAAAATTTGGTAAAGGAGTTTAATCTAAATTTTCCTAGGATAATCCTACTCCTATCCTCCTCTACCCTCAGTCTTGGAAACCAGTAACTTTATGGGGTTAGCATCCAATGCATTCTGACGGTGTCACCCACCAAAAATCTAGTCGTCGCGATCGGCTACCTAATTGGCCAGGTCAGAAGAGAGCATCTCCCAAATAAAATGCATATGTTCCCATCTCTATCTAAAAGGTTATTTCTACCCACCCATCACCCTATTTGTCAAAAATAACTTTAGCACCAAGTGCCTTAATTTATTTTCACCCCTTAACATTCCAAGGGTACATTGTATGTCAATAAGACATTTTTAATAACAATCAACAATGTTCCTGGGTGATGAATCTTAAGTGGGATTATTCAGTCACATACGGTATACTT
Organism: Vitellaria paradoxa; assembly: GCA_019916065.1. Lineage (NCBI taxonomy): Eukaryota > Viridiplantae > Streptophyta > Magnoliopsida > Ericales > Sapotaceae > Vitellaria > Vitellaria paradoxa. Next base: position 10,734,095 of record CM034243.1, on the reverse strand, counting down.
TAAGTATTTTATCTCAACTCAATAATAATTCACAATAAATTAAAGATTAAACATAATCACCAATATTATTATCACAAAGGTAGGTACTACATGTAAACTAATAAGTAGTACGTAACTAGAATATTTTAGAATTCGAGTTAGTATTTTAGTTAATTCTTTGACAAGTTTGCCGTACTACCTTTGATAGGAATAAAATTATTTCTAATGGTATATTAATTAAGCCGAGGTTGGCAGCTTAGTGGGTAAGTGACCTTAATTGCGATTTGAAGTCGCGAGTTCGAACCTCATTGGCTGCGATCGCGATTTTTGCCTCTTTTACCTTTTTATTTTATTATTTTATGAAATATAAAGATAATAAATAGCTCTTTGGACTTATATTTAATTTTAGAAAAATTAATAAATTTTATTTTATTTGAATAAATTTTCAATCATCATCTTATTTATAACCAAACCCTTATCATAGGTTTTCGGCTTCAAGATATCCACAAATATCCATAAAATTATTCCAATATTTAGGAAGATATTAAATAAGTTTCATTAAATTCACTTAATCATAAAAATATAGTTATATAACTTGTTAGATTGACAAAACAATGCCTAAAAGAATTAATTAAAATAAATCAAATTTATTTAAGGAAGACCAAATGAGGAAAGAATAAGTCCATTGTTTCATTTGGGCATTTTTATCAAATACTTGATTCTACTTGGTCATTTTAGTTTGAATAAGTCATCCAAATATCTATGAAGAAACTAATTGTCTAAGTTAGTTATCATAAATATTAGAGTGTCAAATAATACATAATATCTAGTTTAAAATAATTTCATATCAATTGAAAAATAACTAAGTAGCATCAACTTAACAGTCCACTTCAATATTATATTAAATAGTATAAGTGTTTTACTATATTAGGTCTTGCGAACAAAATTACACATCAATAGAAATTATTAACATGACAATAATTAACAAAAGATAATTGAAAATTTAAATAAATCTTTAAACATAATATTCTAAAAAAAAATCAAAACAAGCATCAATTAAAGGTTAAGTAGAGACAGCAGCTTAAAAGAAAATTCATATAAAATAGAACAAAACTCCAATATCTATAAACTTTATATTTGTAGAAACTAGACTTCAAGACCTACAACTTTCATATTTTACATTTTTTAAAATTCTAAGGTCTAAAGGTACAAAAACAGTCTTGAATTCATATTGTTCAAAAGATACAGTTTTACACGTGCTCAATATTTTGGGCATAACTTTTGACTTACAAATCGGATTGATGCAAATCTTTTTGGATTGGAAAGAAAACTTAAAGGGTTACAACTTTTATGTTTTAGCCGAAGCCTAATTCCACCATTTTAGAGGTCAGAAACATATCAGAAGTTACAAACAGAGAGCTGTCAGCATGCTGGGCCACATTAGTTAAAGTTTCAGCTTTCTTACCCCCAATATACGGGTATTTTTTTTATCACAATCAAATTTCATACTTTAAACCTAGAAAATATTTTAGCTTCAAATTGAAGACATCAAATACATTTTAGGAGGTTCGTCCTACCTCAATGAAGATATTGGTGACCAAGTTTGAGAAGGAAAAATGAGTTGAGCTTTGAACACCACCGAATTGGAAAGTTCCATGCCTTTCTTCTTCCTCCAAGCAATACCGAATCTCCAACCACACTAGATAATAATTTTTTTTTTCTTTTTTATTTTTTTCTCTTTGAATACACACAAATTTATAAAAAGTCATGGGAGTGTAGAGAAAGTATCGGTGGAGAAAATAACCTCTACTTCCTATGCTTCAAAGTCACTAAGGTAGGATCACACTAGGTAGCATGATCCAAGAATCATGCTTGTTTTTTGACTATCTAGCCATATAATTTAAGAGAGGTATTGGAGGATGGGTGGAGATGGGTGACATGATCCGAGAATCATGCTTTGCTTTGTTGATTAATAAACCAAATAATTTGAAAAAGGTATTGGGGAAGGTGTATGGAGGTGGCATGATCCGAGAATCATGCTAGCTTTTTGACTAATTAAACAAATTATTTAAAAGATGCTTTAAGTCTTTAAATCAAGCTTGCTAAGTCTTTTAATCATGTTTGCTAAATTATTTGAAAGAATACTTTAAAGTCATTAATGTAGGGTCTTCTTTTTGACTAATAAACTATATAATTTGAGAGATTGTGAGAGATGTATGGAAAAAATGATGGATGGAAAATGAAGTTTGTCGGGAAATGATTTAGAACTACTATTCACGAGTTAACTCAGTAAGTGATAAAGTGAGTTGAAGTGAGTTGAGGTGAGTCAAAGAAAGGGTTGACCCATGGGGTTAATGGGCTTAGGTTGAATCAAATAGGTAATTTGGTTAGGAATTATTTGGATAAAAGTTTAGAAATTCTAAATTAAACTCTCACATAGGGTGAAATTAAATCTAAAAATCTTTCTAACTAATTTTATCATTCCAAAAATTTTCAAATCCTCAATTTTCTAGATTTAAATATTATCACCACACTTAAGCAAAAATTAATTAAGAGAAAGAAAATCCAGGTTATTACAACCACATGCATTCTAGTATGCAAACAACACCATTAATGGTTAGTTTGTGTTATGCATCGATTGACGTTTTTTATGGCAATATGAAAACAGTATTGGTAAAAAATAGTACTGGTACTGTTTCTAATGGAACCGTTTTGTATAAATGTATGCTCTTGTAAAAGTAGTACTGAATATACGTTTTAAATCTGTTTTGATTATGTTTCAAAAATCGATTCTGAATCTGTTTGTGATGAAGATGGAAAGTCGCGAAAATTACGAGCATTCAAATAAAACTGACAGTTTCAAAGTGTATTAAAAACGTGTGATGTCATTTTTTATCTTTTTGTTACAAGTGTGACTTATTTACAAATAATTTTTTTTGGTATGACTAAAATCTTTATAAGTCTAAATCTTTATAAGTCTATAAATAGTGACCGGTCTCCAAAAACCCTTATAAGTAATACCATGAAATATCACATCTCCCATGGTATCAATTATCCCCTATTTTGGGGGAATATGAAATCCAATCTGGAGTTGTAATACTATAAACTAAATATAAAATTAAAGTTAACTTGGTCAAAAATGGTAAGCTTCTTGTTCAATCTCCCAATTTTATCCCCAAATGAACATTGCCATAGGGTTATAGGCACCTAATAGTTAGTAGTTTTATTATGCGTTCGAAATGAGGATTGGCTGAGAGGGAAAAAAAATGGTAAAACTTAATCCGACTCTCATGCCCACATAAGTTTTTGTTACTTATTTCCATATTTTTTTTGAAATTTAAATTCCTAACTCATCTTTTTAATTAGGATAGGAATAAGAGCAGGTCAATCGTTTTTAGAATTAAATTTCCATCCCTAAATTATAAGCGGGAAAAAAATAGCATAAATATATTTACACAAAATTTTAGCATGGAATGAATGGCGACCCTATCCAAATTATGCCACTTTATACAAAACCTCTTCGTTGTTCCATGAACTGTGCAATGCGAAAGAAAAACCGGAAAAATAATAATAATAATAATAATTAGTTAATTAATTAATTTGAATTCATCTAGTAGGACCCACACTATGGCAAGCATATGAACATGATTGCACGGTGATGAGTATGCTTTTACCTTTTACTTCTCTAATTAACTTATCAAAGGTACATAAGAAAAAAAAAATAATAATTAGAAAAATTTTTTATTTTTTAAAAATGGTTGGCAAAGGGAAAACGAAAGATTTTGAGATGATGTTATATCAAAATTATAAAAAAGAAATAAAAGACTAATTAATTTTTTTTAAATGGGTAAGAAATTAAAATTAATGATATGTTAGAAGGATAAGATAAAATTGCTTAAATTTAAAGGTAAAAACAAAGTGAAACTTTAATTTATTCGAGATCGGTTCGAGCTATTTATAACAAGATCGAGCCCAAACTAAGCTTGAACTTTTATATAAACTTGAAAACTTAGCTCAATAAAAACTCGGTTCGAACCAAACACACTCCCATCTTCAAAGATTATTATTCTTCACTCTTCCATGCTAATAATGCACCGCAGGCCTTCTCCTTTCACCATGAGCTCAAAAGCCTTGTTGATTTCAGAGAAAGGGAGTCGATGAGTTATGAACTTGTCCAGTTCCAATTTCTGCAGTGCAACACTCATGAAAGGTAAATAGCCGATTATCGGGTGAGCTAAGCAAGTACTGGAATATTTAAGCACGTACTTGTCTGCCTTGTTCATGAGATATATTATCCATGTAATTAAGACTGCTGAGAGATAATATATTACCTTGTTCATGTACATATCTACGACAGAAGGAAGGTCGGTCCTAGGTTTGTAGTTCCCAAAGAAAGTTCCTTTGAGAGTCCTCTCATTAAGCAAATTAATAGGCTTGGTCATGAAGACAGCCTCCTTGTTGGGCACTCCAACCAGCACAGCCACACCCCATCCCTACAGAATCAGATCAACGTAAGAAATAAGGAACAGGAAATGATAAATACACTCCACTTTTAACTTGTCACGCTTCAAAAATCAATATTCATTGCGAGAGGATATAAAGTGCAAGAAGCTAAAAATAAAGTGTATTTATCAATCATCTCCCCCTAAATACCCTATACTTTTGATTTTTTACACTCCAGACATGATGTATCCACACAATTAAGGTGGAGAGGTAGCACATATTAAATAGGTGACTATTCTGTTCCTCCCCTCTTATCTTCTACTCCATTACCTTCCTCTCCATCTGCTTTCTTCTCTGCTTGTAATGTTTTTATTTATTTATTTTTTTCCCTCTATTGCCCTTTTTCTATTCATCCTTGATACAGTAGTTGTTAAGGATTATCTCAGAAAAAAAACAAGGCAATTGAAGGGTATTTAAGTCGTTCAAAAAGTGAGTTGTGTACCGAAACAGGGAAACATCAAATTATGTTCTCCTTTTATATATTAGTATGTGTATATATATATATTGGCAAAATCCAAGGTATATGTTGACTAGTTGGAACACTGCTCAATTGGGTAGGGTCAATATCAGTAGCTGTCTTAGAAGCAGCTCCATGCTGGCAGCCAAGTTTTATTTAGTATTAATGACAAATAATATAATTTAAATGTAATTAAGAAAAAAAGCATACATCGTGAACACATTCGAAAGCAGCAATCATGGCATCGATATGACCAGTGCACTCCACGCTCCTATCAACTCCACCATCTGTCATCTCTGCAATCACCTGTGAAAGTTGAACAAGACCATTAGAATTGAAAATATACACACAATCCTGCACATACATGACTTTGTTACCACATGAAGCGAAATATAAAGAATATGAAAGAAGCCTTCACCTTTTGAACTGGTATATCATGGTCTTTGGGATTCACAAACTCAGTCACTCCGAATTTCTTGGCTAACAACATGATGTATAAAAAGAATAATGATCAGCAAACGAGTCTCAAATTTCCATTAATGCATTTCGCCATGCATGGAAACGAGGACTTGTGAGATAATGGCAATTAAGTTACCTTCCTCAAATCTCTTGGGATTCAAGTCAACGCCAATAATTCTTGATGCTCCAGCAATTCTTGCACCTTCAGCAGCCTACAAAGATGAAGAAAAATTGGACACGTAGTCGCAAATAACAAAATCTAAACAATGCTACATCAGATCAAATATTGAGTTCGTCAAAGCAAACAACTCAAAATCAATTGGCTATGAGTGAAGAGGCCCACTGATGTGAGATAAATCCCAACACGCCCCCCCACATGCAAAGTGACAGATAGGTGTACCAAGTACAAAGAGTTCACAAACGAGATTTTGAGAAGCAAAATGGGGGTGAGTCCTCCCAATTCCAACTCTAATACCATGTCAAAATATCAACTCAAAACCAATTGGCCATGAGTGGAGAGGCCCCATTAAGATCTTACAATGGTTTGGGATGGTTGATTTTTCCAATATGGGATGAATGCCAATAGAGTTAAAACAGATTTGGACCCACTTACAGCTAGACCAACGGCACCCAGCCCAAATACTGCAACTGATGAGCCCTTTTTTGGCTTCGCCACATTTAGTGTTGCACCTAATCCTGAATTTGAGAAAAAGAAGATTAAAAAATAAATAAATAGAAGTTACATTTATTAATCTCATAATTTGCACATTTTTTTTTGGTATACAAAATTTAGCTATGCCCTTGATACCAATGGGAAAACGTAACATTTGTGAAGAAAAACCTGTTGAGATGCCACAACTGAGGACGCATATTTTATCCAGTGGAGCCAGTGGATTGATCTTTGCAAGGCAACCTGAATGAACAACTGTGTACTCACTGAAGGTGGATGTGCCGAGGAAGTGATTTAAAGGGGAACCGTTTATAGAAAACCTGGATTTTCCATCACTTAGCATGACTCCTCTGTCTGTGTTTATTCTCAGCAAGTCACACATATTGCTTTCCTCAGACTTGCAATGCCCACATTCCCCACATTCTCCGGTGAATACTGGAAGGACATGATCCCCAACCTGAAGGTCTGACACACCTTCCCCAATACTCTCTACAATTCTGTTAAAAACGATAAAAGTATGAATACGTGGAGCAATTCATGAACATGGCTGGCCCTTTGGCATTTGCCTTTGGCCCAATTTTTTTAGCAAGCCCCCATTTTTTTAGATGTAATGACGCGAATTATACTTAATACTTCATCAGAATTTTTTTAAATTAAATATTTATTTGACTTTTGCATTTTTAAAATTCCAAATAGTCATTATCTCATAAATTTAGCATTAAATCTCTCCACTAGTAGTGCACTTCACAAAAAATTCTCCCACTGAACAACCATATTATTCCATAAATTTTACATTTTTTTCTACTTGTAATTTATAATAATTATTTTTATTTGTCATAAAAGTAAAAAGCCCATTTTAAAATTTTGCCTTAGGCCCTAAAAAATATTGGGCCGGCCCTCTTTATGGAAGTCTGAAAATGATAGAATGCACTAAACCATAGTGTTTAAATTATCATCGAGGTAATTGTGACCTGCTAAACACGGTTCTTGGAAATGAAACGATTGTGAACTTTTTTTTCCTTTTTTTTTTTTCTTTGAAGTCAGCAATTTCAGTGCACTTTTTATGCTGTTGTCAATTCAAATTATTTTACATCAAAGCCTCAAATTTTTTCACAAATATTTGGTCAGAGAATTTGACACTACCAAGGAAATTTTTATCATTATAGAACAGTCGTACAACAATAATGTTCATTAAACAAACTTACCCAGATGCTTCGTGACCAAATATGCGAGGGAACAATGGTGTCTGGCCCTGAAAACCAAAGCCAAGGTATTGATTAGGAATTGAAGGACGGATGGCAGACATGATGGAAAACAAAAGGACTTTTTTCCTTAAATCTTTGATTTTTCTTTTCTTTTCCCCTCCTAATTAAACAATATCATAGGCACAAATGAGAACTCATACATTGTACTAATGCTGGCTCAAAAATAGAATGCAAATGTGTTATTGTAAATTTGTCATTAGATATGCTTAAGCTTGGGACAATGGTCCTATATGTTTGATGTGTGTCTTTTGAGGAAGCATAACCGTCGTTCATTTCAAGGAACGGAAAACACAATATACACACTAAAACGCATGATGTTTGTCTCTTTGTATTTTTGAATACGAACAATACTGTAACATTCTCTTTGGATTCTTTTGTGGAGTTTTTTTGGGGGGGATTGTCTTTTTCTTTTGATTTACAGCTGTCAAGGGGCTGGGCATTTTGTTTTTATGTGGACACTTGCAGGGCTGCGCCCCCTTGGCACTTGGTTTATTAATATAAATTTTACTTATTAAAAAAGAAAAAGTATACTTAAATCCTGTTTTCCTAAATGTAAAAAAGGTAAATTACACTTTCCTCCCCTCAACGTTTAGGTAATTACACTTATCACCCCTCAACATTTAAAAAATTACCTCATTTATTTTAAAATATTACTAACATTGACCCCTTTCATTAAATCAAAACGTTAAAATTTAATAGACATTGTCAAATTAGTCAAAAGTTTAGGTTCTTTTCCAATTTTACCTCTCCCTATCACATATTAATCAGTATTATTTACAAAAAGGTTCAAAAGTTTTTTTTTTTAAGTTTTTTCTTTATTTTTTGAGATTTTTTGAAAAGAAACTGGCGAAGATGTGAGAGAATAAGGGATAAAATATGAAAAGCACCTAAAATTTTGGTTATTTTAACATTTTCTGTTAAACTTTAACAGTTGATTTAATAGAAGGGGATCAACGTTAACAATATTTCAAAATAAGGAAGGTAAGTGTAATTTTAAATGTGGAGTGGTAAACATAATTACTCAAATGTTGAGGAGACGTAAGTGTAATTTATCAAAATATAAAAAAAAATGTCATGCGAAAGTTGAGGTAATCAGGCTGTTGAATAGCAAATATTCCATGATTGAGTTAATCACACGCAACAGTTCCATTTAGCACACAGATAATCATTCCATTGAATCACTGGCCTAGAAAGCAGTCATAAAATTGAAAAATCAAAGCATATGGCCATAAAAAAATTACAAAACACTAACCACCAACAAAAAAAAAAAAAGAGTACAAAACAAGACATATTATGACCACTGCTCTTCAGCACATAGAAAGCAAATCAACTAATGCCAAAAAAACATACCCATGATCTAGCTGCCCTCTTACCCAAACCTAAATCTCCAAGTAATAATTGCACAATATCAAGATTAATGCTATATAACTAAAAAAAATTTATTATAAAACATAATCTGATTATGTGATCTTTGTGAGTCCATCACTTCAAATCAACAAAATCATAAAAGTCTATTTTAATTACTAACACTGCCAAGGTGAATTTCCTTGAAAATGAAGAGAGATGAACATAACAATTAGCCAAATCATAGGCATGCGAAGAATAAAGATAACTTCATGAGTATTTGCTGCCAATTTCCTCAATAACATTCCAAGCTATAGTAACTGGAAGCTAGAAGCTAATATCAAACCCATCAAAGAAACAATCTGGAAATTTTTATTAAAATCACTGACCTTAGCTTCCCAGAAGTAGAGATCAGTATGACACAGTGAGGTGTATTTAATCTTGACCCTAACTTCCATGGCCTGCGGTGGCGCAACCTCCACATGCTCCATCACCAGTGGCTTCCCTGCCTCCCACGAAACCGCCGCTGTAAAAAGCACAGACCAAGAACCCATTATCTCCACTAAAAGACCAAAATCGGAGGAAAAAAAAGAAAGAAACCCAATTCAAGAAACAAAGGTAAGATCAACAACCCATCTGAAAGAATGGCCCAATATATCAAACACCCAGTTCGATAAACATGGGAAATACGTTATTAACCAAAAAAAATCAAGGAAAAAAAGAGGTCGAAAGTGGGGATTCATTCATGCCTTTGCAGGGGATCACAAGACCAGCAGTACTCGACATATTTTTACGTTCCTCTCAGCAGATTTGTGAAAGGCGTTTTTCCTTGGGTCTTTATACACACTATACACTCCCATCCCCATATATATATATATATATATAATTAAAAAATTATATTTATGATAAAACGCTAGTTTCTCTCACAACTATAATTATTTGAGTTTAGTTTGATAAAAATTAATGAATAATTTAAAAAATTTTTAAAACATTATTTTTTTATTACATTATTTTATTTTTTATAATACATCTTTAATAATTGAGATTAAATTTCACATACAAATAAGTGACTAAAATTACTTATCAAAAAAATAGTGACTAAAATTTTTCCCCAATAAACTTCCCCTGCAAGCTGCCCCCCGCCCCAAAAAAACGTACGCATATATGTATATATACATCAGTTCTTTGAACCTGCCTTTAATGTCGTTCTGCATGTTCATTGCATCTTTTCTCTCCCTCTTTCTCCCACGCTTAAACCTCATTTAAGAATGAGTATTCAACCTTTGACTTGTTTTTTAAATTATTAAATTTATTTTTTATATTTTAATTTTTTAAATTATAAAAAATATCAAATTAATTTATTAGAAATTAATTTTTTTCTTTCCAAACAAAAAAATTAATTTTTTCCCAAATTAAAGAAGTGTATAAAAGATAAAAAGTCAGTAAAATTATAACGCATCAGTAACTTTTCATATATGAACAATAAACTCAAAATTTTTTATAAAACTCATTTGAATTTAATTGAACGATTCATTCAAACAGATTTCTTACACCCTATCAAACTTTTAAGCTGGCATGACTTATTCGAATATAATTGAATGACATGTTCAAACAATTCTGATCGAAAAATTTATAAAAAATTAATAAAATTGAAAAAAAAATCTATATAATAAAATATAATATATTTTAAAATTGTTCCTCTCACAAATTAAGGTCTAACAACTAAAATCGAGTTTTATTTTTCAACGAATAGCTAAAATCTTTTTACATTCACGAAAACTTTGTTTCTTTGTCCCATATCGATAAAACACAATTCATTTTTTTTTTTTTGTCGATAAAAGCACTAGAATTTTGACATATGATTTTAATAAAAAATAAATGTAAAAAACTCATACGTTCTAAAAATAAACTGTCATACGTTCTGAAAATAAACTTACTTTTTTGGATTCTAAAATATAAGTCACTTGCTCATGGGCTCCAAAAGGGGATTCATTTGTTTAAAAATTTAATATGATTGTTAAATTCATATGTTTCAATTACATTATAATTAATTAAATTAAAAATAGTAGATAAAAAACTTGTTGAACTAAAAAAAAGATTAAATAATGATTACTTTATTTTTCTTATAACAATAACTCTTAATATTTTTAAAATTTAAAAGTACAAAAAATATTGAATATTAATTAGACTTAGAAGTCGTTATTTTTCTAAATTTGAATTTTAACTTTAAATTAGTCACATTATAATATTTGTTTTATTTTATAAAGTAAATATGACTAATAATAATATTTTTCATTTGAGTTATTTTGATAAGACTAATCAAAAATTTATTATCAAATCTCACGTGACATTCTCTACATTCGTCATTCTATTTTTTTAATTTTTAAAAATATTTGAATAAAATTAATCTTGAGGGAGTATTTTTTTTTCTCTAAATTCTAATTTTAAATTTAAATGGGTAAGGTTGACTAATTAATATTTGATATGTTAGTTAAGTGTCGTAGTTACAGATTATTCACTAATATATTATGAAAAATTAAAATCTTATATTATATTTAATTAAATATCATGTTCTCATTAAATATGAAATTATAAATACATATAATTTTAACTACCAACAAATGATTATGGTAGTGTTTGAATGATCAAAAAATAAAAAAGTGACACGTACCAAATTTAATTAGAAGAAATTAAAAAAAAATAGTAAAAATTAAAGTTTTTTTTTTATTTTTATTTTTTGATAACCCAAATACCCCATATGTTTCACTGTAATTGTAATTGAGATCAGAAAAATTAGCAATTTTAGGAAACTTTTAGAGGAAAATAATTGTCATATTAGGAATTTATAAGATGGGAGCAACGAATGGATCAGCTCATTTATTTCTCTGGACTTAGCCTGGTCTGGGTTAGATTGATGGGTCAACTGCCGAAAGAAAGTCGAGTTCGAATCTATTCGATGCAAGCGACAAGCCTTTTAAAATCCAATGCTGATGTTTATGGAATTGGGAAACTTGAACTCCGTACTTGGTGGGAAGATGAAAATTAAATGAAAGGAAAGATTATTTAAAATATGGGGGATAAATGTCGGGGGAGTTACTGTTAACATTTGACTCTCAGAAATTGTTACGATTTTCGCTCCGGCTGATGTTTTGAGAAGTTAACATTTAACCCTTCAAGATGAAAAAGTATTAACCCATTAAAATTTTTACAAAATATGCTAAATATAATGAAATATATCAAAGTAAAAATATTATATAGTAACATTTGCACTCTTTTAACATCAAATCGAATACTATTTTTTTATTTAATTGTGGCGGAAAATAAGAGAAGAAGTATATAAAATTTAGCAAAATAAAAAAATAAATTAAAAAAATTATTTTGTTGATGGACCCCCTTCACTCTCTATGCAACGCCCACAAGGTTTTGGGGGAGAGACAACTACGACTGAGAATTGTGTCTATTTTTCATTAACTTCCCCGGCCCCCAAGGCACTGTTCGGAGTTTGTCTTATTTTCAGTTTCATCTTTTGAAATAATGAGATATATATTTATTGGTCATTTTGAAAACAAAAAAAATAAAAATAAAAAATTGTTTTTACAATCTCCATTCCAAATTTTTAGAAGTTTGAAAACATAAAAATTTGATAATTTTTGAATTTGGAGGTAAAGTGATGTCAGCTCGATCATGATAGCTTGTAGCGGAGTCAAGCATAGCCAGAGGGCACGTGCTCACCCTTAAAAAAATTTTTATTACCTATTATATATTATTATTTTTAATATTGCTTTTAGTTGTACCCACCCAAAAAAAAAAAAATTATTCTAATACCAATTGTGTCCTCACAATAAAAAATATATATATATATTTTAACCCAATAAAAAAATTACTTCAATATCAATTCTGCCCGCCAAGGTTTGAAGGCTAAGTTTGGTGACCGAGAAGGACATCGTGGGGGTGACCTCCTGGTGAGTTTGGAGGGGGAGAAGGGAGGAGCTCCACCTGAATTTCAGCCTTCTTTTAGGGGCTTATGTGGAAGGCCTGGCTTCGGGCGTGGAGACGGAGGCTTTGGTGGAGGAGCAGCGCCTAGTTCAAGCTTCTCTTGAATGTCAGCATTTTTTCAGTTGTTCTAATTTTATCATATTAGTTAGAGGAACAGGCCTTGGAACTTTTTTATTGAGTTGCAAAATTTTCATTTTCTACGTGAATCCAAAATTTTTAGGTGTTGTGTGATCTGCAATTTTGTTCACTCTTTGTACTAAAAAAATTCTTCCAAGATTATTACAAAATCTATTTTTCCTTAGGCTCTTCAAAAAAAAAAAAAAATTAGAGAATATCTAATCCACAACCGCTAAATTTATAAAAAGCAAAATTAAAGTCTTTAAATACATTTTCTCAATTTTTTTTTTATTCTAAGAGCCACACTCGTTTCATTTTTTTGTAAAAGGGTTTAATTATCATTTTTTTACAATATTTATTTATTTATTTTATTCCATATATATCGATTTTTAACTCTTTTTTTGTTAATGAAAATTTTATACAGTCTATTAAACTTAAACTATTTGTGTATTTTATAATTAACACCCACCCATTTATCAAATCTGGCAGCTGGGGACCAATTCTCAGTCGTAGTTGATGCATTCTCAATATTCTGAAAAATTTATGAGTTTAAAAATTTCAAAACTCAATATTTCCAGACTCATTAGGGGCCATGCCCCGGGACCGTTAGTAGCTTCGTCCCTGGGCCAAGGAGAATGGCAATACTAAATCGATCCAGTGCACGCCATATAAACAATTATATTACTTCACTGATTTATTCTTATGCCGCTTGAATTTTAATTACAACAGCAGAGAGGGAGAAAAAAACAGAATAAATTGATGCATGCTGAACAGTACACCACCATCTATTTAACAGAAATGCCACACTGAAAATTGATCGGATGCCCCTTTGTTTTTCTTTAATTTCATTTTTCTTTCCTCGTGTTCTTTTCCTAATTACTATGATGGGGATTAACCGAGGGAAGGGAAAGGAGAACAGGGCATTCAAATCCCTTGAACTAACAGGAAAATATGAAATGGAGAGGCAAGACGGAGAAACTAAGACTGAGACTGGAATGGGTGGTTGAGGAGTAAATGGATGTGTTTGGAAAGAGCACAAGAACTGAGACTGGAATGGGTGCTTGAGGAGTAAATGGATGTGTTTGGAAAGAGCACAAGAACTGAGACTGGAATGTATATATAGGTAAGCAAATGGATGGCTTTTCAGAGGTTTGAAGACGAGAGAAAAGAGAGGAATGTAACGAAGAAATGAACAACGCTTCCACACCTGCTTCAGATATGTCAAGTTCTGGAAGGAGGAGGAGGTTGGAATAACTGCCCATATAAAGATGCAAGAGCAAGGATGAGAAACAGAATTGATTTGGACTGTAAACGCGTGCGGCTCTTTAACTTTTTGCCTTAAAAGGGCTAACGCTAACATTGGTGGCCCTTGCGGCATTTGAGGACACCGGCATCAGAAGTAATGGAACCCACCATGGAGGCAGTCTTGGCCCCTAAGCTCGAGGCCCTGGCATAGCTGGCGGAAGCACCGGCTCCTGATGGAGTGAAGAAGGCTCCATTCAACATCAGATCTCCCTCTGATCTCCAATTCCAACCCTGCCATACGCTCTCTTCCGTACTCACTCTCTTTGTTACCTGTCAGTCAATGCCAGTCCACCAAATCACAACAATTCTACCCTTTGTATCATCAATAACACACAGAAATAAACACAGCAATGCATACAACATATATACATATATATATATACACACCTCTTTGGCAGAAGGGTTGGTAGGTGCAAGATATCTGTTTCCCTGGCTGTTAATTGTGGGATTGGCACTGCCACCAATAGCATACATTTGCCATTCAGTGTAGTCATTATTTACCACATGGAAATACCCATGTCTACACCTGCATATATCAGTTAAAGAATTCACGATGAATACTAGATATCACTCGGTAATAAGATCCAAATACAAAAATACACCAAAATAAACCAAAAGTTACAAAAAGTTAACAATTTTTTTCAACTCCTCCCAATCAAATTTCATCACATATCACTTTTTATTAAGTGTGAAATCTGATTTAAACCAGAGTTAAAATAAGTTAAAATGTATTTTTGTGTTTTAGAGTTGTTTCTTTATATGTGCTAAGATTCCTTACAACTATAAAAAGAACACTAAAATTTCTTACAACTATAAAAAGAACGCTTAGAGTTGTCTCCATTATAATTTTTTTTTTATACTTATCATAGTGAAATATCTCAATATCACTGAATGTATGATTAAGTAATCAATTTAAGTAAGAACCACATAAATTTGTGTCTCGTTCTCTTTTTATTTATGATTATTTTTTGTCCTTGATCTGTCTTCGATTATGTGCATGCGTATGGATCCCCAAATAGATAGAAAAATTTGATTATGGTGCATTTCATTTACCTCGGCATTCTCTGGATAAGTCCCTCTCCGAAATGGTTGTAGGCAATAGTCACCTGCATAATCTTATCCTCTGTGTGGGAGTCACTATGTCCCAGTAGCATCACCTGCTCACAATTGCATAACCAAAGGATTTCAATCATTTGGACTAATTGGATTATAACTTGATCATTATTCAAGTAAATTGGTCTAATTTAAACCAAAAAAATATGATTTGAACTATAGATCACCTCATTGTGGTGGGTGAGGTAATTGTTTGAGATGGTAATAGCAGTTGATCCCATAATAGCATCAATAAGGCCATCAGCGCAGTTGGAGAGGGAATTGTGATCAACCCAAACGTGGCTCGACCCGAAAATCGAGATTCCGTCGCCGTCGGCGATCGTCCTCCAGCCGTAATGAGTCGGGGAGTCCCGCACCATGGCGTTGCCGGTGCGCTTGCAGTCGTGGATATGGAGGCCGTGGATGATGACATTGGTGACGTATTGGATGGTGATGCAAGCCCCGTTGGCGATGTGGACGTTGGCTCCGCGGCCGTCGATTGTTTTGAAGCTGTTCATGATCAGCTCTTGCTTTAGAATGATCACCATGTCGCGTTTGAACACGATCCACAGGGGCCTGTGCTGGATCACCGCGTGGCGGATCGTGCCGGGCTTGGGGTTCACCGGGTCGTCGTCGCTGGGGTCGGTGACGACGTAGAATTTCCCGTCGCGGCCGCCGACGGCGTCGCGGCCGAAGCCGATGGAACAGTCGGCGAGTCGCTTGCGGTTGCGGTGCCAGTTGGGGTCGCAACGCCAGCAATCGTCGATTGGGTTGCCGGTCCCACACGAGAAAAAACCCAACTTCCTCCTTTCGGTGCCATTGCGAATGCTCCTGGAAATTTCAAAAGAATCATAATCCTTTGCTAATTTTTATCCTTTAAATTAGAGGGACATCAAATCGAGACAGCTCAGAATTTTAATCGGAGGTCGTCAAACAGAATTTTCTTGAGAGTTGTAATTCAGTAAAAACGTTGCAGAAATCAATTGGAAGGCGAATGAGCTCGAGTGCGTTTGAAGTGAAAATAATAATAATAATAATAATTAGTAGAAGTGGTTGGCTCATAATTTTTGTGAGTAAAAGTTAGAGTATTTTTTTTTTTAATTTTGATAGTTTTTTTTATAAAATTTAGAGTCCGTTTGAAGTTTAATAATACTTAAAAAATTTCTACTAAACTTTATAATTTTCTACAGATTTTTATAAATTTTTTTAGTTTGAATTACGTAAATCTATATAAATTTATTTCTACCAACAAATTCCAGTAATTTTTTTAAATTTAAAGTTTCGATACAAAAATCAAAAAGTATTTGTTTAAATTTATTCGAATTAAATTTTTTTTTATTTATAATTGAGAGTGTCTGAATAATTTACATACATCTTAATTAATCTTTAGAGTTTTGAATTTAACGAACAGATCAACTCTTTAGTGACTCTAAGAACATTCGAATAAAATTGTTTCTTTTTAGTAGCTCTAAAAACATTTGAATGAAATTGTTTATTTTCATTTTTATGATTTACGATTTATACTATAAATATCAAAAAAATAACATAAATCACATTTTATTCCCCTTTTTTAAGCTTCAAGCGTTCCATTAGATCTACGAACGGAGCCTTAAATGCATGTCAGTAGGATCCCATAAGGAAACTAACATGACTTTCAGGTATACCGTAAATGCAGGAGGTGGGGAAAAAATTCGTGTGTGATGCGCCGGTGAAGATAGCAGAAAAACAAAGGTCATTCAATAAATCATGGGACCAAACTGAAAAAGTCCCCAGTAGACTGTGCTACCGTCGTGGCATGCCCCTCCAGATCTGGTTTTGGGCTCCATCCCCTTATCCAGGCCGGAGAAGAAGGGCCGAAAAAGGACAATTCTAGTGGGCCTACACCATTCAATGTCCAGGGTCGATTTATTCACATTCGTAACTGATCCGAAAAAATTAAAACTTAGTAAAATTTGAAAAAAAAGTTTGAAAAAAAATTAAAGAATATATTTGATAAATTTTAATGAAAAAAATTTTAAAAGTTTTGAGTGAAAATTAATAGTTATTGAAAAGTTGATAAAAATTAATAGACGTTTGAAGGTACAATTTTTAATAATTTTTGATATTTGTTGTTAAAAATTACTAATTATAATTTTTAGTGTTTTGAGTAAAAGTAGTAATTTTTAATAATTTTTTATGACTTTTGAGTATTTGATAAAAATTTTGATAACTTTAGAATTTTTTAGTAATTTTTAACAACTTTTAATAATTTTTAGTAATTTTTAATAAAATTTGGTAATTTTTTGAGCTGAAAAGTAATCATAACAAAGGAGAAAGGTGGTAAAATTGATAGTTTACCAAACACTCTAATATCAAAAGTTAGTGGTTTTTTTATTAAAAACTTTACTAACAAACGCCCCATAGAACGCTCGAAGAAGGGCAAAATTATGAGTGTATTTATAGTGATAAAAAGTGAGATAAAGTAAAATAAGTTATGAATTTATAATTCGTATAATAAGATAAAAATTAATAATTTAAAAAATAATTTTTAGTATATTTTATTATTTTTTAAAATTTTTTTGTCATTTTAAACCCAACTTGGACAATCACAACAGATACGACTGTGCCTTTTTAAAATAAATTAATTTCTCCTGATTGGATAGCTTGGTGACGTTATAAAGACTGACTTGTACCGTCAGATGCGGAAATTGGGAGTGACAAGTCAAAAGGTTAAACAACACTTTAAGTGGGTTTGTATGGAACTTGGTAGGTGGGGGAATTGGCAAGATTTTGATTACGCGAGACCAAATATGCGAGTCCCTTTCAACGGGGACTTAATTTACTCCTCCACAGCTCCACTTAGGAGTTGTTTGGTTAGTAAAAAATTAGATAAAAAATATAATAAAAGTAAAAAAATATGATATAAATGTAATATGTGAAAAAATTTAAATAAAAAAAATATAATAATTAATTAAAGTTATTGAATTTAAATAATTTTTAGTATGGCCAAACAAGACTTTAATTTCCAAATTAACAACCATCGCATCAGAAACAAGGGAATGAATCATTCATAAACAAGTACACTAATTAACTGTTATAATTAATTGATTAGTGCTATATAATTAAAAAAAAGTTATAATAATTCTTCATAATATTTATTTAAAAAAATAATTATAAATTTTTTTGAACTCAAATATATACATCGTATTAAATTCAATCTTGTGGACAAAAACTCTAACTATAATACATTTTCGTTATCAATAACATGGATTGGTGGTGGGGGAGGGACTTACATGCCAACCATGGAAGCGACCATTTCGGGGTCTTGTGCCGCTTGCTCGTTTTGCTCCTTAGCTTCTTTCGACCTTGAAATCCCAAAAAATAAATAAATAAATAGAATAAGATTAAAAAATTACAGCCAACACTAATCACAGCTTAAGTAAAATTGGCTTCAACATAGGACGAAACACCTAATAAGGTTCACAATTATAAAAAAATAAATATGAGTTATAAGACAATAAATATAAGTATATTTTGAGCACGCTTAGTAAAAGTTCACAAACGTGAGAGAGAGTTAATAAAAATTAAAAAATATGTATGATAAATTTTAGTGAAGAGAATTAAAAAATAATAAAAAAGCTAGTAATTGGTGAAAAAATTTAAAAAAATAATTAATATATGCGAAATAGAACTTTAATAAATCATCATCAGTATTATTATTATTATTTTGTAAACGTCATTATTAAAGCATGAAACTGTATATGTGGAAAAGTAAGTCGAGAAAACTGCACTTCTAGTTAAATTACTAAAATAACCCGTGATTTTGGAAAAAATCTGACATTAAACTAACAACTGCCGAGTAAGATTAAGGTTACTGAAGGATTATATTGTAATATGAGAAGATTTAAGTCAAGGATCTGCTTCCCTCACTAGGGTTGATACTGAACAGCTTTTCAACTGAATAAACAATCCAGAATTCTCTGATCCAGCCTAGGCAGGTCTGAATCGCCCAGCGTATTTATCTGATGGTCCGAAATTTGCTAGAGCCACGTGGACGGGCGAAATAATCTAAAAAAAAAAAAATGCACTTGATTTCAATCAAAAGGCAGAGCGGTAACTAACCTGTCGGCCATTGTTGAGTTTTTAAAGCTCTGCAACTGCATTCTCTCTGCGACACTGTAAAAAGAAACGTGAAGACACTACTATGAGAAGGAAAAGAGAATTTTCATGAAATTAACTGCAGCTATGAGAAGGAAAATGCATTAAGGGAGACAAAGAATGCTCAGACCAATTCGAATTGACAGAGAGTCCGAAATCCTATGTTTTCAAATGGAGTCAAGCAGAGAAACTCCTCATGAAAAATGGAAGAGTTTCCCTCTCTCTCTCTTCGATTGGATTATGGACTGTCCAATCACAGAGAAATTTAAAAAGAATAAATAAATAAAAGGAAAACCATGCCTTGACTGTTGAAAATCCTCTCTCCCCGTGACAGCTATAGCGCCGACGAAGAGCGTTAGAGCCAGCAAAGAGCAAGCAGCGAAGTATTTCAGAAAGACCGCCATTGTTGCGTCTGCGTGTGTGTGTGTGTTTGAGAAATAGGCGGTAAAGTTGCCTGTCTCTGTCTCCCGAAATGGAAAAACAGAGGGAAATGAATGAATGGAGTCGAAGAAGAGAGGGCAATGGAGCAGTGTTTTTATAGGAAGAGAGGAGGGGAGTGAAGCGTGAAACTCGTCCCTATTTGTTGCCTGCCTAATTACGTTGGACCGTAAACTCTTTCAACAATCGTTAGGTTAAATTGACTTCCGGTTCCATTAATCCCATCCCATCCCACTTAACAACAACAACAACCTTACCTCAAACCTACCTTAACTGCCACTAACAACTCTCCCTCTCCACTCCAAATATATATACATACTCGCAATTATCACGATCTATATGCATGTATATATAAATATAAGTGTAAATATAAATTTCAAAATAAGTCAAAGTTTTGACGTCATTGTGCCAAAAACTCAACATCTTTTCTGTTTAGAGTTCGTATAGCGAAAAATAACAAAAAAAGTGAAAAATATGATTTGAGGAATTTTTTTATGTTTGGTGCATAACAACCAAATCACATTTTTTAAATATGAACAATGAAAATTTCTCTTTTTTTCATCACCTTTTTAAAGAGAGAAACCGTTCAAACGGTTTTTTTAATTTTGACAGAATGGTTTTGTATCAAAATTTATTAAAAGTGGTTAAAAAATTTTTGAAATTTATAAAAAATTATTGAAGTTTGTGAAATGTTATTAGGGTTTGTAAAAAATTTATTAAGTTTTGTAAAAGTTTGTTAGGATATATAGATACATATATATATATATATATATATAAATTTATAGAAATTTTACAAAATATGAAAAGTGCAAAATGTGTTAGAGAATTTTAGAGGTATTCAGTGTTTTTCACCAATTTTTTGGACGCCAAACATGCCCTTAGATTGAGAAAGTAATAATACAGCTTTTCTTGCGCCAGCTTTTAAGTTAAAAAACCAGCTAAAATACCATAGTTAAATTGATTGAAAATAACTGTCTAAATTAATTTTTCATTAAATTCTTATACGTTGATTATTTGATAGTGTTTGAAATGAAATTAATCGTTCAAAAAAAAAAATTGCTAGAGTGTCTTTGCAATTGATTGGATGGTACTTTCTTCTATTGCTAACCAGTAATACTAAAATTAATTTTTTTTTAATGATAGAATTAGACTTTTTTTGTAATAATTTATTGAGAATAATTTTATAGTTTAATTAAATATATATTTGCATTAAATTATATTTTTATGAATTTATTTTAAGATTTATAATTCAAAATATATTTTTAATAAATAATTTATTAAACAAATAAAAACAAATCTATCTTTTTTAGATTTTTATGTATCGAGTGTATTTTAGAAATTATGGAGACTGAGTAAAGGCGTTCAGGAAGCCGA
Source organism: Vitellaria paradoxa (assembly GCA_019916065.1). NCBI lineage: Eukaryota > Viridiplantae > Streptophyta > Magnoliopsida > Ericales > Sapotaceae > Vitellaria > Vitellaria paradoxa. The sequence continues at coordinate 10,712,959 of CM034243.1, read as the reverse complement.
TAAAATAATTAAACCTTTCATGTGAGTACAAAGATGAAAGAAGGTTTGAAATTTTCAGTTTTTTTTTATTATTATCTAAAATATTAAGGTGACATTTGGTTTATTTTTTTATTTTTTATTTTTTATTTTATTTTATGTGTTAAAAATTTTAAAATGAGAAAATAGAAAATACTCTAGTTTTCATGTTTTGAGATTTTTTTTTATTTTTCGTTAAAAACTCTCAAAACGAATTTTTGTCATTTTTTATTTCATGTATAAAGTCATTTTTTATTTTCAAAAAAAAATTTGAAAACACAAGTAATCAAATAAGTTTTGACATTTTTCCCTTTGTTTCGAAACGACAAAATGAAAAATAAATTCAAAACAGAAAATGAAAAACAAAAATAGAAAATATAAAATATAAAAACAAACCAAATCAGCACTAACTTATTTAGCGTAGAAGATTAAATAAATAAACAAATTTAATTTTTTTAAACTACAAAAAGTAAAAAAAAAATAGATTAAAAGTTTTTTAGGCCCGGTTTGACAACCATTTCGTTTACAGTTTTTAGTTTTTGTTTTCATTTTTTTGAAAATTGAACACAAAAATACGTTTGGTAAATTTATTTTCAGTTTTTAAAAAAATAAAAATTATTTTCAAAATTTTACTGTCCACGTGACAACGAGAATTTCAAAAATATTCTTTTTTTTGGAAAGGTAACTGGAATTTCAAAAGTAGCCAGACACGTAAGGACGGGGGGGAAGGATTAAATCTGCCGTCTCCAAAGTGTCAACGGCGTCGGTCAGTCACGTGCCCGCCAGCACCGAAGCCAGCTTTCAAACAACTGAAACTCTTCCCGTACGCGCCGCGGTGCGTGGTTCTGGGGAGAGAGGTCTAGAGGCGTAATTTTTAATAATTTTTTTTTATATTTTTTCAAAAGTTTTTTATTTTTAATTTTTTTTTGTATCTTTTGAATCAAGAAATTACTATAAATGAATAAAAAAGTAAAAAAAAAATTAATTTACCAAATACTCAAGAATAAAAATTTAATAATTCTTTTTACTAACAATTATATCTCCACACGCTTCCGTCTTTATAAGAAATTATTGCAAATGACATGGTGTCCTTTTAGGAGATGCTAACATCAATTTTAATATTAATTTTGTAATGCCTTAATTTGAACTATTGTATTAAAATTTAATAATTTAAATATATTTATAAATTTTTAATTTAAAAAATACATATATTTGTGTAAATCGTTAAATTTAATTCAATGCCGTGTTATCAATGGATTGATATTAAAATTGATTTCAGCTCCCCCCCTTTTCGAAGTTTAATACGGTCATGCCACTCAACCATTTTTTTTCCCCAAAAATTTTGCTCTTTATAATTATATTATTTTAAATAAAATAATATAGTAAAATTTTAATTACAAGAATAGTATTGCAACAATTGTTTGGGTTATTATTGCCTCTAGTTCTAACATCTGTTTAGTTTGAAGTTTCTACACCAAAATGATTAGCCATACCCATACAATATTAGGCTTAATATTAGGCTTGGTTTGGGAAGGAAAGTGACTGGCTTATTTTTATCTAACTAAAAATAAGTCAGTTATTTTTTGTGTTTGGTAAAGAAAAAAATGTGACTTTTTTCAGGTGAATTTTTAATTTTTATTAATTTAATATTTTTATCCTTAAAAGTTCAAAAAAAAAGTTAAAATATAAAAAAATAAATTTGATCGATCACCAGTGCAGCTTGCTATGCCAAATGAAAGCTCAATATCACATGAACCTAGATCCGCAACAATAGTAATGCATAAAAGAGTTCAAAGAGGCTCAAAGTTGCCCGTTCTATTCCTCCTCCTGTATTATTATTATTATTATTATTAGCCCTTTGCAAATATATATTGGCTCCGTTTGGAGTTAAATAAAATAAATTAAAATTTTATAAATCTCTATAAATATAAATTACGAGACAATAAAATTTAAATTTTTTACTCATTACATGAATTACGAGACATTTACTTTTACAATTTTATTTTATTTTATTTTATACATTTTTATATAACTCCAAACCCACCCAATTAATTAGCAGATGCCCATATCTCTCCGATTCGAATAATTAATTGAAGGCACCTTCCTTTTTTAATGCGAGGAGTCAGATGTGTTTGGATTTGTATAAAAGTGTATAAAATAAAATAAAATTATAAAAATAAATATTTCATAATTTATGCAGTGAGTGAAGAATTTAAATTTTACTGACTCGTAATTTGTGTTTATAGAGATTTGTATGATTTTAATTTTTGTAGCTCCAAAGGGAGCCCAACCCGTGAACATAACCTCAAATACAGTTCCACACACAAAGGGGCAGCTGATGCTGATTCATTTTCAGTGGATTGGGTGTCAGGTTTATAGCTACCTTTTCTTTTCTGTCTATTTTTATTGTCTTTCTTCTTGGTCAATATTAACGTGCATGCTGGGGTTGGGTTTAAAGTGCAAGAGATACCTTAAGTGGCTAAACTACTGCATATCTACTATCTTGCTGTGTCATTTGAATATTAGGATTATTAAATTATTTGAACCATCAAATCATTTAAAAAAAATTAAGTTAAATTAGAATTATTAAATTATTTAAAAAAAATTAAGATTGTTGATATGTAACATTTCAGTCGCTGAAGTGTTTTTTGATATCAGCGGCTGAAATATTTTTTATACTTCAACCCCTATAATCCTTGAACAATGCACCAAAATACTTCTCCATCACGCATGCAAGAATTCATTACAAATAGTTTGTTAAAATATAATGTAAAAATGAAATTTTTAAAATTTAAATATCCTTTAATGTATGATTATTTTTATTTAAAGTGATATGCTTACAAAATATTCAGATAATTTTGATAATTTTTATTGATAATATAGCATTATTCATTCATATTTTGGGGGGAGAGAGAGAGGGGGGGGGGTTGAATTGTTTTTCTCTAAACAATCCATTTGGGTATTTGTCTTTAAACGGGAGTTTGTTTTCCACTGTTCTTTGGTAAAAGTACTTGAAAAGGACTGGCAACAAATCACTGCCCCGGCCATGAATTAATGCTTTAGAGCCAAACTTTTATCTATTATATCCACCATTCTTCAATTTTCTATTGGCAATGGAATGTAAGCTCCGTTTGGCCTCGGTAATTATTATTTAAGTTAATGGTTATTTCAATTCAACAATACTTAGTTAAATTTATCCTCTTACATTTTAATTTTTTTAAAAAATTTTAAAGGTAAAAATGTTAAATTAATAAAAACAAGTTAGTTACCTAAAAAAAAGTCATTTTTTTCCTTTCTAAACATTAATTTAATTAGCTTTTTTTTAGCTAAAAGCTAGCTAAATTTGTTCTCAAACCAAGCCTTATCTTCTGCGGTCGGGGAGAAACCCGCAGCCGCTACTCATAGGTGCGCACTGAGTGAAGCCTGTCCCGTGACCCTAACCGGCAAAAAATCACGAGGAGATAAACTAGTTTAGGCAAGTTCTGACTGACCGGCTCAGCCGAGAAGGTTGTTAGATGGCCCTCCACAATTAGAGAAAAGACTGCCCCCAAGAAGAGTCGAACCCGGGACTTATTGATCCCAAATACTTCAACCTGCTATCCGAATCAACTCGACTACCTCTTTCGGGGCCAAACCAAGCCTTATCTTGACATGCTTTAGAATTGTTAAGCACGTTATTTCAAGCGTCTGAAGCAAGGTAGTTCGGGCACTAACCGTATTCACAGCAATGACTTGCTCCGAAGACTGCTGGTTAATAAATTAAGTTTAATTTTGATATATACTATGAGCGTAAATATTTTTTTTTTCCACATATATAGATTTTAAAATATGACATGTGTCTAAACCCAAAAAATGACATAGGTTCATAATTATTATTTTTATAATTTATTAAATTATAAAATAATGATATGTCATATTATGGTATAGTACTACTTATATATATATATATATATTTACGCTGAAAAGTCTAATTAATTTCTAAATTTTGTTGAGCACCTATGGTTTGTGAATTAATGATATATAGTTTTCTAATTCTTTGGAGAGTAGTGGTGTAATGCTAAAAATGTTTATCAGAATAATTTAATAATTCATTGAAGGAAAATATTATTTTGATGCAAAAATATATTAAAAAATTTATACAAGAATGATCTAACAATAGCGTTTAATAAAAGGTATCTTAGTATATATGTTTAAAACACTATAATAATCACTACATTCTAGTATAATTTTCAAAAGAACAAAAATTTGTTAAAGATGCATTAATTCTCCTTCATTATCCTTCCGCGAATGACTCACTTTTGAATGTCTGCTCCTCAATTATGTCGTCCCAGTTTTTTTTTTTAATTTTTTAATTAATTAATTAATTAATTATTATTAATGAGTCAAATGACAAAGTGACTTTATTAATATATAGTGTGTAGCACAATTGGGTCATTGCTAATATTTGACCAGGGGATCAACAGTTCAACCCTGTCATTGAACTATTGTCTGCTCGGTTTCCACTAAAAATTTTCCTCCGGTCTGGTACTTTCCTTCCCACTTTCCACTGGTCTAGGTTCCCTTACCAACTCCTTTATCTCTTCCAAAATTTATTGCAGAGGACTTGATTTGGCTCTCACCATTTCCAGTTCTGACCAACTTCCCCCTAACTATGTTTATTTAAATTAGCGGAAGTAACAAGCAGCAGGTTGTTTTAGATTTTGGTCCCACTTGACTTCCCACCCAATGACTTCCCAAGGCAGTCACATGCCTACACGCCGCTAATCAAGGGTATACACATATATGTATATATATCTTAAGTCTATTTATAATATATGCATCTATAATATATATATATATATCTATCTATCTTCTTCCTTTGGCCAGCTCCTATTTAAGAAGTTAGTTTTTTGCGGGAGTTGTAATTTATGCACTTTTCACCCATGCTATGATACATAATTATTAGTTTGATGGATAACTCGTTAGTAAGATTGTTAAGAGTTACAAAGCATCTATAAATATCTGAAACTTGTTGGATCTATAATAAGATTACAAAAACTTCTATACGATCAAACAGTTCACCATAAAGCTCATATAATTAGTGATTAACGCGATTTCTATTATTTTTAGGATTGTTTAAGAGCTCTTTTTAGATTAAATTTCTATTTTCTATATGTAGGAACGTATTGTAAACATTATTTAAGTTTTAATTAAGATTTTTAAGATTTCTGAAAGTGATCAAAAGACAAAGAATACGATGGAAAATGTTTATCTATTGACTTGTTCGAGATTCTTTCATTTTTATAATCATTTCTCCATTATTAAAGGTTGATAATATAAAATCTGATATACGAAATCCATAAACATAAGTAAACTGTTGAATCACGTAAAATTTATGTACTTAAGATTTTTTTTCCTATCCGCTTGTTTTCATAATTTGTCACAAATAAAAGTAAATTTTTTGACATGCACGGTGAAAATATAAAGGACTTGGATCTCATTTTACTGTTAAAATGAATGATGGAAAATCAAAATTGTTATTCTCATCAAGTCAAGTATACTATAATATACTTACCAAACAAAAAAAAAAAAGTATACTATAATATCCTAGACATGCATGCTCTAAAGAAAAACTGCTTTCACGTTGTTTTTCTATATGGATTGGGTTTATCCATTCATTAGTTGTCCAGACAGCACAATCCTTAGTAACTGTAGGTTAGGTAATTTAAGTCTTTGGTGGTTTAGCTAGAACTTCTTAATTAGCTGAAAATATTAAAAAAAAAAAAAAGCTTAGACTTATTAGACCATGAAAGGCCATCAAATTTAACACCCAAAATGAAATTTTAACTCATTAATTTGCTCAACACCGCTAAATAGTTGTGTTGGGATAACATCTCTTTTATGAGCATATTTTTTTAAATAAAATAGTAGAAATAGTTTAAACAAAATAAAAAAATAGTCCAGTAAAATGCACTTTAATTTCAACCGAAAAATGACGGGGTGAACTGACCCTTAGATTGCCCCAGGCTATAGTTTAGGTAGCCTCATCTATTTTTTTTTGTAGTTTAAATTTATTTTTTTTAAATTTAGTCCACCCAAAATTTTTGTAACCCAACCATTCTGCCTTTAAATTCTTTATCCACTTTAAATTCTTTCAATCCAATAACCCATTATATCTTTAAATTTTTTATTCACTCTAAATTTTTGTAATCTAATCCATTCTATTTTTAAATTCTTTCTTCACTCTAAATTTTTTGTAACTCAATCTATTTTATTTTTAAATTTTTTGTTCAGTCCAAACGAATTCTAAATTTTTAATCCACCCTCAAAATGGTATTTGTCACATTATTAATTATTAATTAGTAGAGATTTTTGATAAAAAGAGATTTTAATAAAAAAAACAAACCAACCTTTTCGTGAAAGCATAAGGAACCCACCGTGGGCAGGCACTGAGACTAGAGAAAGTGGAGCAATATATATATACATATATATCGGGGTTTGATTGAAATTGGGGATTGGAGTACAAGTTAGTGCTTTGGATTGTGTTGGGGAGTTTTGTCTTCATCAAGTCATTATAAGCCGAATGGTCTCCAACAAAATCAATACACCCACCTCAAATTTTGGCACCTCAGCCGATATTTAAGGTGAAATCTTGATGTCGTAGCAAGTGGAGCAATATATATATATATATATATATCGCATATATCAAGTGCCTTCGTTAGTGCAATCCTTATTGGGAAGCCAAATGGCTGCACAAAGCCTGATTTGCTTGACCCCGGAAACTTAATTGTAGAATGTCAATGTACTGTAATGGGGGTGCGCATATTTTTGCCCCTAATCATAGTTGCCACTTTCTGTTGATCTTAATGCTTTTTATTTTAATTTTAATTTTTTATTTTAAAAAAAGTTAAGTGTGTTTATTTACCTAATTTGGGGGGAGGGTTAAATAAGCTATTTTTTCAAACTAAAAAATGAAAAACACAAAAAACAAAGTTAAAAAAATTAGAGTTTTTTTTTTTTTTTTTAACATGAAAAACTTAAGATTTTTTTATTAATTTTTCAAAAATTCACACTAAATTTTCATAATTTTCAAAATAACTTAAATAAAAAAAATTTTAAATCAAAATTTCCACGACTGTCTAATTAATTATATTTAAACAAATACCTTCTTAATAAATTAATAATTGCTAAATTTCTAAAAATATTATTAAAAATTTAATTTTAGATTCATTAAGGTCTCAGATACATGTGACTATGTGTGCGCTTGAAGGGCTAAATTTTGTAGAAAAATATCTAACTTTATCAATTTTTTCTTATTTTTCAGCTTTTTCTACACCAAAAATTTTTAACTTTATCTAAAATTTATCAAAATTTTTCAAATTTTAACAATTTTTATCAAATTTTTTTTCAAATTTTACCAAAATTTACACATTTTTCAAAGAATACATCAAATACCCAAAAATTTAGAATTGGGTAAATTATATCTGCCTTCCTTAATAATTAGGTAATTACATTTAGTACCGACAACATTTAAAAATTACACTTATCTTCCTTATTTTGAAATGTTGTTAATATTGACTCTTCTAATAAAATCTACCATTGAGACTTAATAAAAAAATACTAAAATAACTAAAATTTTAAGTTTTTTTCCCTTATTTTTCATTTCACCCTCTCACATATTCGTCAGTTTTTTTTTTTTTTTTTTTTTTTTTTTACAAAAGAATTCAAAAAATAAGTAAAAACAAAAAGTTTTTGAAAATTTTTGTAAAGAAAACTAATGAGATGCCAGAGAGGGAGGGGTAAAATAAAAAAATTACCTAAAATTTTAGTTAATTTGACATCCTATATTAAGTTTTAATAACTGATTTTATTAAGAAGGGGATCAATGTTAAAATATTTCAAAATTAGAAAGGCAAGTGTAATTTTTAAACGTTATACTTACTAAGGCTCCGTTTGGGAAGGCGAGCTAATAGCTTCTACAGTGGCTAGTTGCTACAGTAGACGACCAAATTTACTCTCTTACCTTTTAATTTTCTTTTAAACTTTCAATGATAAAAATGTCAAATTAGTCAAAATTAAAAATCCACCTAAAAAAAAGGTCGCCTTTTTTTTTTCTTTCCAAACACCAAAATAGTTGACTTATTTTCAACTGCTAAACTTATTTTTAACTGCTACAGTAGTTAGCTAAAAATAAGCTAACTACTTTCTTTCCCAAACAGAATCTAAGTGTAATTATACAAATATTAAAGAAGGTAGATGTAATTTACCCTTTAAAATTTATCTACTTTTTATTTATTTATTTTGGTCAAAACTAAGCAAAATGCCAAAAGGATGAGCAACGTCTCTCTACCCCCGATGTGCAGCTCTATATAATGGACCCAAATTAGTGCATGTTTCCCATCTCAACTTTGCCACAATACTTCAATTCAATTTGTTTTTATCCAATGGCTTCCCACTTTCTTTTGTTTGGAATTTTTGCGATAATTGGTTCGTTTTCTTTGGCGTATGATGATAGTCCTCTCCAAGACTTCTGCGTTGCAGACCTGAGTAGTCCAGGTAAATGCGCTCTTGACCTATATTCATTTTTTGCAATTCGTTAAGCAGGTAAACAATCAAAATTATCCGACCCGCCCCCCGGGGTGGTTCAAGATTTATAGAATTAGTTGTAATTACAAACCTATTCCGTAGTTAAAGGAGTGTTTAGACTTGTAAAAATGAATATAAATTTATAAAAATTGCAGTCTCATCATTCATGTAATGATTAAAATTTTTTTATTTTATAAAAATTTGTAAAATTTTTGCAAAGGTACACACAAGCCATAATTAATATTTGTTACAATAACAATTTGTTTGTGTGTTTATGAATTGTCACGCTCCAAATTTTATGATCCGAAACAGCCTTATCTAAACATCAACAATCACTCACAACCAAACATATACCATAATAATTTCATTTCTGATAGGAGTCAATTACATATAAAAGATAATTAAAATTAAATATTGTAATAATTGAATTTAAAATATTATAAGGGGGATCATGGTGTAAGCGTGACAAGCCACTCTACCATGTCATCACAAGGCAAAACCTGTATTGTGTATCTAAATACATATTAATTTACACAAGAAAGACATAGGCTAAGCTTGATGTCCTCCAAAGAAACTAGATAATATATAAATTAAATTTTTTTTGAATTGAATGTAAATTAAAATGTATACCAAACATTCACCTTCTTTTGGTGATTTCCAGTTTGACGAAGTAACTATATATATATATATAATAAACTTTACATCTAAGGTATATGATTTAAATTAAAATTAATATAAACATATTAATAAAATAATGAACCAAGCTCTACATCTTCTAACCAACCTGTCTATCAAGTGCGCTTTTATCTCTGAACCTGTACGCAGACTGTAAAAAAAATGAGCACTATACTCTGTGTGGCCACTAAACACACAAGCACACACAATATGTCCAAATATGAATACTCTGACCGTGCAACTCTACCATAGCATCCAACCATGTCCAAGATGATTAATATATTAAACTACCTCGTTTTAACGGAGTGTAAACATGGATATATATAAGATATTGGATGTAAGCGTAATATTTTTAATAATAAGAGAGATCATATCCTTCGTAATTCCGTCTCTGTCTCTGGTTTCATATATAATAATTGATTAGCTCTACGAAGAATGTTATATTAATTAGACAGACTCCATGGCAGTGCGAGTGAATGGTCTGGTTTGCAAAGATCCAAAGCTTGTCGAACCCGAGGATTTCTTCCTCGGCGGCCTAAACATACCAAGCAACACATCAAACCCCTTTGGATTTGGGACGACCACAGCAAGTGTGTACCAATTGCCAGGACTCAACACTCTCGGAATGACACTGTTCCGGCTCGACTTTGCGCCGCGCGGGGTCTTTCCTCCCCACACGCATCCTCGGGCAGCCGAAATCCTGACCGTCCTCGAAGGCAGCCTCCTCGTAGGGTTCGTCACCTCCTACCCCGAGAATCGTCTCATCACGAAGGTTCTCAACAATGGCGATATGTTTGTGATCCCCGAAGGCCTCGTCCACTTTGCGCAGAACGTGGGGTGTGGCCATGTTGTAGGTATTGTCGTACAAAATAGCCAAAATCCAGGACTTATCGGCATTCCGAGTGGTGTGTTCAAAACAAATCCCGATATCCCCATTGATCTCCTTGCAAAATCCTTCCAAGTGGATGAGCGTGTAATTGCTCTCTTGCGGCAAAAGAGATCAAAATAGTTGGCTTCTTCCTTGTTTTCGCTGTCCTAAGTACAACAATGCAATTTTAATTTTGTTGAACTTCGTCGCAGTTGTGTGTGTGTGTGTGTTTTTTTTTTTTTTTATGGTATATCAGACGTGGATAAGCGTGCCTTTTATTGTGTGGGATTTTTTTTTCTTTTAAAGTGAATATATATTTTTTAAATTTTAAATAAGTTATCAGACAAATTAGAAATTAAAATATTAAAATACTAATAAAATATTAGATAAATAATTATAAATGACATTTAAATAAGTAATATCTAATTCAAGTGACATTCAGAAAAGCTAGAAAATGTAAATGTAGTGGGTAGTTAAATAAAACATTTAAGGAACATTAAAAAGTATAAAATTAAATTTATTAAATTAAGTAGTAACTACTAAAAAAAAATAAGTCTATAAAAATTATTAGTAGTTACCAGAAGTTAAATGGTATTAATGAAAGGAGGTAAAAAATTTCATCAAAATTAAGACTTTACTAAAATCATATTATCTATATAACAAATTCGCTCATTAATTGAACATTTGTCTTACATCAGTTCAAACTTTTAATAGTTGAGATTTATTGGTTACAATATTTAATGGTTGAGATTTGTTTTAGTATGTGATAATATTTGGCTCTTTCTCATTCATTATAAGATATTATTGCGTGATATTTATTTATTAGCTATTAATAAGTTCCTCTAAAACACCATTAACAGGAACCTTAATTTTTAGATTTCACCAAATATTTAATGGTTGAGATTTAGTGATCTGGCAGGGGTTCTTATGTGACATTTTGTATGAAAGAAAGTGACAGCTCGAGGGATGGATTGATGATGAGGGATGCCTAAAAGCTAGGCACTTTGAGTTTAAACTCGGGGCAAGATTCTGACTTTCGGACGGTAGCTGCAAAATTTCACGCTTTGGTTATATATATTTTTCATGAAAAGTGGGTCAATTTATAACTTGGGCTGTTAAATATATTTTATTTTTTTTAAGTTTAGCTAACAAATAGGTAGCTCCTTCTCGTTTAAAAGTCAACTGATAATTTTTTACTGATTTAAATTAATGTGTAAAATTGATTAAATTTAATTAAATTTAATTAAATTTATATCTCTTAAGTTAAAATTAGTTAAGAAAAAAATGTTTTTACAATAATAGATAAATAAAAATATATTATTATCAACTTTAATTAACATTAAATATTATTTTATTTTTTAAAATGACAAATCAAATTATTTTTATTTTTTAAATAATATTTTTTGAACAATCACGTATGGATGTATGTAGCACATCTGTCATAAATTTAATTAAATTTAATATTTTTGTAACAATTTTATACTGTGATCAATCCAAACCACGAGAAGTTTGTGCGCTAACTACTACGATCGATCCAAACCATGAGAAGATTGTGCGCTAACTTTTAAATTAGAAGTGAAGTATGTATTTTTATTCCAAATTATAAAGAATAGGGTATAATTATCCTTTACCATTTTAATTTAACAAATAGAAATAATTGTTATGATAATTACTTTTTGCTTCTTGACATCACAAGAACATTCAGAATGTTAAGGATTACTTCCAAGAGGACTATCTTTTTTATTTTTTATTTTTTTTTTAGAACTGAGAATATTCGAGTTAACTTGTGCTTGTCTCAATTAATTTCTAAGATTTTAAAATTAACAATTAAATAAATCATCCAATGATACTGAAAAAACTCAAATTAATGAAAACTACCAAGAACTATATTCTAAGTCTTATTAATTAAGTTACCACTCGGAATTCCGACAAACTACCCTTGTCAATATAATCACGTTTTGATGCAATTACCATATATAGACTTTTCCAGCTCTAGCTAGTCTCTTTTTTTTTTTAATAAATAAAATAAATAAATAGAAGAGTTAGCACGCGTCTCGCACTTATAGAGGTCAAGGAGTGGTTTGTCATAAAGGCAAAACCTCAGACCTTACCTTTTGAAGTCAAGAAGTGTTGGTTTGCTTTCCACATCCTTCATCTCTCTCTCTCTCTCTCTCTCTCTCTCTCTCTCTCTGTGTACGTGTATATATATATATATATATGTCAGCCAACTACAAGAAGGGTGAGAGTAATGGATTCACATGATTCACATATATATATATCTCTCTATATATATATATATATGTATATGTCAGCCAACTACAAGAAGGTTGAGAGTAATGGATTCGGACACTTCCAATCAATAAGTTGGAAACGGTTTAATTAAAATTTAATTGTTCAAATATATTCATACGTTTTTTAATTTAAAAAATATGAATACATTAGATGGTTAAATTTTAATATAATAATCTCTAATTTCGATATTGCATATTAATGTCAGCCTCTCCCTTTCTAAAAACGCTGAGGGTAACTAAAAATGATTGCCTATTAAGTCTCTTATATATTCATTATGTTTAATTTTAAAATCTTAAAAATTAATTAAAGGTGTGAGCAAATTCATTCCAACACATTGAATAATAAATAAATAAATTAGTGATTAGTTGTTCTAGTAATGTATCCTTTTGATAAATTGGAGTGCCAAGATCACAAACTCCCTAACCACATGGTTCTTGATTACTCTCCATCTCTGTCAAAATTTATAACGAAACAAGAAAAATGGACACCTAACATCTTCATATATATATATATATATATAAAATATAAAAGTACTTAAATGAAATTCTCACACCTAACCATCATAATCTTCTAGTAGCTAGTTTATGTCAACTTCTTGTGGACACAATTCACAATTCGGATAATGAATATAGTGAAGCACAATGGAAAGAAATAATCATTGTGGGTTTACTGTGCATGGACAATCATCACCTAATTCAACAGCTTCATTTGTTCGAGAACAGCTAATTGATGCTAACATAAATATTTTCGTAATCCTTATGTAACCTAGCTAACCCTTTGTCATCCTAGTTAATATCAACCAATTAAACTTATATGTTTACTTTCTTGCAATGAAAGTAATTAACTAACCCAAATTCTGTTCAATATTACTTATGACTGCTGGTAAAAATAATAATAATAAATAATTCATGTGGCTAATTCAATACAACTTGTGATTAAAGTTTAGTTAAGTTGTACTAAAATTTTATAGTCTAAATTCAGATCGAACTAAAATTTGTTTAATTCTTAAGAAATATATCAAAGATGTTTTTTTACCCTTTTGGACAATTTAAAATGCAAATTTGGATAAGAAATGACCCAAGAGTAAAATCTTCATTTTATAATTTGAGTTTGGATCGAAATGAAATTTTATTAGTTATCAAGAAACATATTGATAAATATTTTTTAATCTTTTGGGAAGCTCAAAATGTAAATTTAGGCCAAAAAAATGAATTTAAGAGTAAAATAGTTATTTTACAACCAAGTTAATATCGGATCAAAAGTTGCTTAGTTATTAAATAATATGAAAAAAATATTTTCATTAGCCTTTCAAAAGTTCGAAATATGAATTTAAAGAAAAAAGAATCTAGGAATAAAACAGTCATTTTACAAACTGGGTTCAAATCTAGTTTGAAAATAAGATTAAAAGGTAAAATGATTATTTTACAACCCCAAGGAGTAATTAAGAAATTTTTTCTATTATAAAGTAGTTGCTTGCTTTTTATTTTTATTTTTTTTAAATTTTAAATTAAATTTTGATTGCAATAAAATAATTATTTCATAACTTAAATTGTGGAATGACTTTTCTCATTTAATATGAGAATGGCTATTCCTATAAAATAGCATTCTAACTTAATTTTTTGATACTAAGGTAGCATTTAGTTTGTTTTTCTATTTTCTGTTTTCTGTTTTCATTTTATGTTTTAAAAATCTCAAAACACAAAAATACAAAATACTCTATTTTCGTTATTTTGAAATTTTCTTTATTTTGGATTAAAAACACTCAAAACGACTTTTTGTCATTTTTTATTTTATGTGTAAGCTTATTTTCTATTTTCGAAAATAAATTTTAAAAATACAAATGACTAAATACGTTTTGAACTTTTTTCTTATTTTCAAAAGTATAAAATGAAAAATGAGTTCAAAACAGAAAATAGAAAACAAAAATAAAAAATAAAAAATAGAAAAATAAACCAAATGAGCCCTAAACATGAGAATAAGTTAAAGTGAGAATAAATTCTATTCCATTATATTCTATTCTCACAAACCAAATACAGGCTTGAAAATACCGGCATTTGTGATCGGCTTTTACTAATCTAATGAATTCTACTTGTAAGAAATGTGGTATATTTTAAAAACTCACCAAGATTGAAAACCACAAAAAATATATTTAGGTTTTATTTTTAATTAAAATTTATGCTAATGAAAGCAATTAAATTGATTGATTTAAAATTTATATACTAAACTAAAACAAATAAAAAGAAATATGCTATAGAAAGTAAATTTAAGTTCTGACGTAAACAATCAACCAAGTACGAACTTACAATAAAAATAAACAGGCACTTAATTTATCAATAAATTAAATGCAAGAATAATTAAATCTTGATAAAGGAAGTTAAAAAAAAAAAAACTGAATAATAGATAAATAGTCAATCTAAAGTCTTAATTTAGACATGCCAAACAGTGGCATGAGCTTACATGAAGCAGTCAATTCTATTTGTTTGTTTATTTATTATTTTTTTTTAACTCCTTCTCTCCTTAATTAAATTTATTATTACTGTAATTCCACATCTATAAAATTACCATAAAATGTAAAAGTTCAGTTAAATACTAATAAAATTATTATTTTAACTAAATAATTGCGTCATTAACACTTAAAAACAGGATATATATAATTATATTTTTCAAGCGTAATTGCTTGACCCAATTTTAAAATAGTTTGATGTTTATGTATTGCATCCTAGTACTTTTGGTTTTTTTCTTAATTTTTATTTTTGTTACACGTAAATAATTTTAAATTATAAAATATTTATAAAAATTATATTTTAAAATTAAGCATAAAATTAGGCTCGGACTTGGGCCAAGCCTTTGGCACAATACCCACTAAAATCAGGCTTAAATTTTTTTTTACAAGCCCAGATCCCAACAAAAAGTCTTAAAATGAAACCAAATCCTAAAATCCATGCATAGACGGGCTTGGGTAAATACTCAGGTCCAGCCCAGCTAGTGATGGGTATTCCAGGCTCGGTTCGCAAGTCCTGCCCAAGCTGGCAGCATGTTTTCAATTTTGAATTTTTTTTTTAATTAGCCTGTTCTAATTATTCAGGCGGGGCTTGAGATTGAGTAGGTCGATTTGAGTTAAACCTGATTTTTTTAAAATATATATATATATATATATATTAATATTTTTATGTCTTAATATATTATTTTATTTATCTCTTATAAAAAATTAATTTCTTATATCAAAACTCATACACAAAATATTTATTTTAATGTTAAACTATGAACTTTTACAAATTTCTTAAATTATTTTTATTTAAAATATAGTTTAATTGTTCAAAAAAAAAAAGGAATTAATAGGTTTGTGCCAATAGACTTAAAAATTGGAAAATTAAATGTAAATCCAATTTTTTTAGCCCAACCCAATTCGACCCATTAAACAAAAAATAATTCCAAACCCGACATGATCCGACCCATCAAACTACAAAGCTAATCTGTCATCTAGTGGCAGCAGCATCACGGCATGCGCAACAGCAAATGCTGATTGCTAAACTAAATCACCATTGCCAACAATTAGCAACAGGAAAGACTAGGCTAAAGCAACTCAACCTTAGACCTCTCCTCAACAGAGGCGGACTTAGGGCCTGTTGGAACTAATACCCTACCCCCCCCCCCCGCCTTCTCAAAAAAAAAGTTATCAATTTTTTTTTATTTTTCTAATTAAATTTCGCTACGTATCATTTTTACATTAATTTTTTTACTTTTTTTCCATCCAAACACACCCTTAAGATTTGTAATTAATGAGGTGAGATTATATTTTTAAGATAAATAAGAATAGAAGTAAAAATACAGTAGACAAAAAAAATTTAATAACAATGAGAAAAAAAGTATAATACATAAAAAAAAAAAACTAAAAAAAATCCTAGTATAATTTTTCAATTCAACAGGACAATTGCCCTTGTTGGTCTTTGGTGGGTTCCCCATATCCTCGAGCATCAAAGCTGGCAACTCATCAAAACAAGAGATGCAGTAGCATCTGCTGCTGGAAACAACAACAACGACAACCACCCTCAACTATAGCATCACCATCTAGCTAGAGCAGCTCAAGAATGAACAACAAGAGCTGGCACACATAGCTCTTTCTTCCTTCATTTCATCTCAGCAATTTGTCTCATAATTAAGCAACCGATAGTTATACCAAAAAAAGGGAAGAGTTTTTGCCCTTAATTTCTTATGTGAATTTTAATTAATTTAAGTTCTCAATTTTGATGCACTTTTTTAAATATTATTTACACAAACAGATTTTAAAATATGATATATATAAATTTTCGTAATTGTTTATTTTTTAATGTTTTATTTAATCACTAAATAAAAATGTGTCAAGTTATAGTATACTGTTTATATATAAAAAAAAATTATTAAGCTAACTGTGTATCGAAATTAAACTCAAAATCCAATGTGTCAATCTTAATTTGTAATGTCTTTCTCCACGTCAGGATCAATTCCCTCGTCTTCTCTTTCCCATCTCTCCTAGAACCATAGCTTGTGAGTTAAGGTAAAATTATTGTATTCACATAAAAACTGTTTATTTACTAATGGTTTGTTAGGTTGGATGGAAAATAAAAAGGAGGGAAGAGGGGGAGAGAACAATATCTCATTTCCATTATTTGATTGGAGGGAAAAGTGAAGAAGAAGGAAAATGAGGTGGAAAAACAAGTGAAAAAATAGGAGGTGCGTCCAACCTATTTTTATCCTTCTAAATTTGAAAGGAAAAGAGGAGGGAAGAAGAGAGAGAGAGAAAGAGAGAAGGGTGTGATAAAAAATAAAAAAAGTGAAACCCACATTTTATAAAATAATTTTTAATTCAAAAAATTAATTATAACATATATATATATATATATATATATATTCCTTTTCCTTCCTCTTACTTTCTACTCAAGCAAACATATTTTCTTTTTTCCACTTTTCTTTTCTTCCTTTAGACCTTTCTCCCAAATTTCCTTTGTACCAAATGGAGTATAAAAGTACTGATTCCTTGTTAAATTTTTTTTTTTTTTGGTTTTTCAATGGATGAACGATCGATTTTTTTTCCACGTAAATTGTTCATAATAGTGCTTGATCGGTTGTAAGCAAGAACTTGATATCTTGATGGGTTTCATTCTTTCAATCACCTGTGAATGAATTAACATATATTGTCAATATACAAATTAATTTTTTTTTTCATCAAAAGAGCATGTTATAGAATGGAGATTGAGCTTAAGGCTTAGATAATATACTCAGGTCGTGAATTTGATTCACTTCCTAAGCAGCCAGATCATAAGTGGGAGGTCGTGATAGTGGGGTTCTACGCTAGTCTCCCCAAGGTTTGTACTCCGGTGCCTGAATGGTCCACCAAGTGATTTTCTCGTCACCAAAAAAAAAAAAAAAATTCTTCCAAATTAGATTCATGTTAATTGAATATCAATTTGAGCTATAAAAATTATTAAATACCAATATAAAAATGAAGAAAAATGAATATCATTTTTTTTTCTATAATTTTAATCTTTTTACCTTCTGATACACATAATCTATAAAAAAAAGCTCCAAACGTTTTTGCGTGGTGGGTTGAGTACACATGCATCGGCGTAGTGGACTCAAAATTTGTAATTAATAAAAATAAAAAAATAATTTTTAAGTGAGTAAAAATAATAATAAAAAAAAGTGAAGCAGAAATATTAAAATAATGGGGCTAAAATAAAATTTTTAAGTAAATTAAAGTAAAACAATAAAATTTTATTATAATTTTTCAGACCGATAAATTTCTGTTTCACCCGCTCTAGCAGGTAAGTTGAGACTTTGAAATAATTATTTAGTCTTTGGACATTTATAGTAAGCCTCTCTATACTTCTTTCATTTTATACTGAGTTCTTTTTTTATGAAAATACCTTTCAAACTATACTTCTTCTTTTTTTATTTGATCCTTACACTATTAAACGCACATACTACATCTTCGAACTATCTAATTTTGTTTTATTTGGTCCAAATACTAACTCCATCCGTTAACTTTAACGAAATTGGATAATTCAAAAATGTAATAAGGGGATTTGATAGTTTGAGGATAAATAAAAAAAATGAATAATTTGAAGGATATTTTCATAGAACTCTCGTTAAATTTAATACTCATTTGTAACATTTAAAAATATTTTTTTCATTTATCTTCAATAGTTTTTGTTTTAATTTTTTTTATTTTTAGTTATTATTTTGTCTAAAATAAAAATAGATTCATATTTGGTAATGTAATTTTGTTTACGGTAATTAATTTTATTATTTTTTATAAAATTAATGAAATTAAATAAAATATATTTAAACTAATTAATTTAATATTATATATTATTTCAATAATAATTAATTTTAATAAATAAAATATTTACTAAATTTTTTTTATAATAATTCAAGTAACAATTGTTAAAAAATTTAAAAAAGTAACTTTTAGTATAATTTATTTTTTATAATAGAAAATATTTTTATATGAATTCAATGAGACACATGTAAATACTCTGATTTTTACAATTGTTGAATTTTTAGTATAATATTTTAAATTAAATTGATAAATTTTATTTTTAAATATTTTTAAAATATTCATTTAAAAATATTTTAAAATTATATTGATAACTACATTTTATTATTTTATTTTAATTTATATTAATAAATTTTATTTTTAAATATTTTAATATTCAATATAATTAATATATTATCCAATAACTCAAAAATATTTTTATTTTTTAACCCACATTCTTACAAAAAAAAAAAGAAATAAAAGTGTTGAGTTGATTGACATTGGGAGCTGTATTTGGATAAAAAATTTGGTAACTCAGCTACTAGTTACTAGTTTTTTTATTTTTTTAAAATGATCAAATTTACCCTCATACATTTTTAACTTCTTTTATTATTATTTTTTTTAGTAGTTAAAAGGTCCTGCGTGTATACTTGAAATTCAAACTAAACGAATTCATCTGTGGTGTAACGTCTCGGTCTTGCCATGCATTGTAAGTCAGGTTTGGTTTGAAAAAGAAAAAAATTGATTTATTTTTAGCATTCAGAGTCGTTTGGACAATACCAAATGCAAGCATGTTGATACTGAACAAAGGTAAAATCAAAGTTTTGATTAATTTAATATGTTTAGTCTTAAAGATTTGAAAAAAAATTAAAATGTACGAAAATAAATTTGATTATTTTATAAATTGATAAATAAATCAATTAGCGATAAGCTAATTAGCTCATTAGATCCCAAACTATGCCTCTGTTTTAAGGCAAGAGTCCGACAAACAAACGACACAACATTTTACGGAAATTTTTGTCGGCGACAACAAATGACACAATTTATACAATAATTGAAGTACATTTGTAACGACATAAAACCGAAAACGAAATTGCCTTACATTCCACGCACACAGCTGCCAAAGAAACAAGGACGATCCAGAACACACGTGTGCATAAGAAAATAAACTTACTATAAGGGTGTGTTTAGAGTTGTATGAAAATGTATAAAATAAAATAAAATTATAAAAATAAATATCTCGTAATTCGTATAATGAGTGAATAATTTAAATTTTATTATCTCCTAATTCGTGTTTATAGAGATTTATAAGACTTTATGTTATTTTGTTGTGCTTCAAACGGAGCCAAAACCACGTGCATAATCCCCACACATTTTCGTAGCGTACAAAATTTTAGTTAAAAAAAATTTTAAATTTTTTAAATAATTTTAACTTTTTTTTAATTACAAAATTGTAACATTTATTAATTTTTACTAATTTTTGACACTTTAAATACACCTATATATATATATATATATATAACTTGATATTTATTAATTTTTAATACTCTAAACACAACTATATATATATATATATATATAACTTGGCCAATTATATGTATAATATATTTGTGTCTACTACCCACTTTCAAAGCTAAAACTAAGCAACAATGCACCCCAATTGAGTGTGTCTATATTAGTGGCAAGTGCACTTATGTGTGTGGAAAGTATTTTGGGTGTGTTTGAAATTGTATAAAAGTGTATAAAATAAAATAAATTTGTAAAAGTAAATGTCTCGTTATTCGTGTAATGAGTGAAGAATTTAAATTTTGTTATCTCGTAATTCGTATTTGTAGAGTTTTGTAAGATTTTATTTTATTTGGTAGAGTTCCAAACGGAGCCTTTATTTTAGATAATTTAATTAATTCTTAAACTCCTACAAAAATATAAAGCAGTTTGTTGCCACTTAAAAAAATTAATTTTTAAAATAATGTTGTTATAAACGGTTAGTAAAAAAAAAAAGCTGATTTGTTTGATTAACCATTTTTTTTTTAAATTTGAAGTTGTGAATGGTTACTTAAGAAAAATTGATTTGTTTGACTAACTATTTTTCTAAAGTTAAAATTATATTATTGTGAATGGTTAGTTAAGAAAAATTGATTTATTTAACTGATCATATTTTTAATTTTGAAAATTATGAACGATTAGTTAAGAAAAAATACTAATTTGTTTGACTAACCATCTTTTAAATTTGAAGTTGTGAATGGTTAGTCAGGAAAAATTGATTTGTTTAACTGCCTACTTTTTTCAAATTTGTAATTATACTGTTTTATAAATCTAGCACTGACTTTACCAAAACTAATTTTCATCAAATTTTTTGTTTCATCAAATTTATAATAATAATAATAATAATAATAATAATAGATATGTCTTAACCTCTAGAACCGCACTATTCTTTTTTATCTTTTAACGCGAAAAAATTTTGAAAATCTCAAAAAAATTTTAAAAGTTATTCACTTTTTGTCTCACTGTACAAATTACAAACTCACAAATTATCTCACTTTATCTCATTTTTTATTACTTCAAACGTCCCCTTTATTTCAACTTTTATAATTTCAAACGGTATCATTATTTATATTTTGCCCTCTAATCTTCTAACTGAGCTTATTAAACATTAAACAAAACCAAAATAATTACAATAAGGGTAAAGTACAAAAAATGCATTTACAGTTTACCCTCAGTATCACTTTGGTCCTACACGTTTCAATTGTAACAGTCAAATCCCTACACTTTCGATCAAGTATTAATTCGGTCATTCCGTTAGTTGACCGTTAAAAATAACTGTTAGATTGAAAGTGACACTGAGGGGTAAACTATAAATGAAATTACCATTTTATCCTCAGTCTAACGATTACTTCTAACGGTCAACTAACAGAAGGACCAAATTGATACTTGACCGAAAGTGTAGGGATTTGACTGTTACAATTGAAACGCGTGGGACCAAAGTGATATCGAGGGTAAACTGTAAGAGTATTTTTTATACTTTACCCTTAAAATAATTGTCTTAAGAAACAGTTGACACGTGATGTATGAATTAAAATAATTATTTTTGTCTCACTGTACGAATTACAAACCCACAAATTATATCATTTTATCTCACTTTTCATCGTTTCAAACGCCCCCTTTATTTCAACTTTTATAATTTTAAACGGTATCGTTTTTTATATTTTACCTCCTAATCTTCTAACTGAGCTTATTAAATATTAAACAAAACAAAAATAATTAAAATAATTATCTTAAGAAACAGTTGACACGTGATGTCCGGAGTTCAAACGTAACGATTTCATTTGTCGGGTGACGTTTTGGCATTGCACTGGCAATTTTGCGGCACATGTACAGCAATAAACGACAAAATTTTTGTGCGGAAAATTTGCAGCGCATAAACGACAGCAAACCACAAATTTTTGTACGATAATTATAATTACGTAATAATTTTACGTTTATTACGATAATATACGTGCAGATTGCGAAACAATCTGCATTCCAGAAACAACTCACAAATATCGTACCCTTAGTCCAGTCTAATGAAATGAGAATTAAATTTAAAAGTTAGGTGCTATACCCATATCATGAATTCAATATATTTTTTATGCAGTGAAGTCGTAAGTGAGAGGTCGTGACGGTGAAGTCTTAAGTGAGAGGTCGTGATGGTAAAGTTCTGCACTAATCTTCTCAAAATTTGTAAATAGGTGCCCAAAGTGTCCACCGGATAATTTTCTCGCCACCTAAAAAAAAAAATTCACAATTATCATCTAAAAAAATATCAATAGACATAAAACCCGCTATTGCTTGCAAGTCTTTTTTATCGCTTTAAATTATCGGTTTTATATTATAATAATAATAATAATGTATTTTAATTAAACTTTCTTTTATGAAAAGTTTAAAAAAATTATTAAATAATATGTTATTATTTAATTTAAATCAAATGGTTAAATAACTTAATGTTAGGATTGATATATATATATATATATATAGGACTCGTTTGGAGCTACAAAAAAAATCAAAAAATTTTAAAAAACTTCAAAAGTTTTCAAATCCCTCCAATCACATTTTGCCACCTATCATTTTTACATCACATCAATCCCATCCATTGATTTTTTTTTATTTTTTTTGGGACTCCAAACACAGCCATAATATTAAGAAATAAAAATAAGATCTGATTTAATACATAAAAAATATTAAAATAAAAGCTAGCATAGATACATGTATCTTTGGAGTGTCTATTTTTTTTTTTTTTCAAATAAAAACACAATACATTTGTTTAGATAAATATGATATCAAATTGCTGTATTAAAAATTAAAATTAACAAATTAAGAGGTCATTTTGTTTCTTATATATTGAGATTGGAGATAACAAAGAGACATAAGATAGGACATTTCTTTACTAGAGTTGCCCTGATTCTTATATTCTTTTTTGAAATTTAATTTAAAAGGAAAGAATAATTCTGCTCAGTACGTATTTCGAATTTATTTAAAACATGCGTCTTTTCATTGTGAAACCCACATTAGGTTGTGCGCAGTGTGTAGGTGGATTTTACGTAGCTTAGGTTGACTCACTTAAAAGGGTGTTTGGTTAGAAAAAAAATTTGATTAAAAATTATAATAAAAATACAAAAAATTAATGTAAAAGTGATACAAGACGAAATTTAATTAAAAAAATACAAAAAATTAATAAAAGTCGGCAGGTTTTAATTTATTTTGATCAATCAAACATCTCCTTGTCGATTCTACTTTTTTTTTTTTTTTAATTCTTATTTTTTCACTACTGGGACCACTCTCTCCTTTCGCTCATCAGCGCTTGAGAGAGAATGTTGGTCTCATGGTCTGGGTGAGAGTGCTTGATTGGGGTGAGTTAAGAGGAACAAGAAGTTTGAATCATTGGTTGAGTAGAGTGGAAATGGGTTGCTGTAGAACAAATGAGAAAGGTGGATTTTCTTCTTCTTGCTTGCTTGATCTTCGAGAGTTAGGTGGATTTTATTATTGTACTATTGTATTAATTCCGCGCATAATTGAAGGTGAAATTTCTCCTTGGAAATTTTTTTGGTTTTGAGAGAAAATGAACGGAGTGTCTGTGTGTGTGTGTGTGTGTGTATTTGTGTATCTTTGAGATAAATTTCAGATGATTTTTATTTTTTTTTCTTTTGATTAGACTTTAGATTTATTTTAAATTCTATTTTCAGTTCACATAATTATAAGATTCAATTTTTTTTATAAATTATGGATTGCAGGCTTTTGCCATATAGTGAAAAAATCTAATTCATGGGATTATTTCAACTAGTAAATTTTAAGTTATTTATCAGTAGTTCCAACTTTTAGTTATAAAAAAAAAAAAAAAAAAAAAAAAAAAAAAAAAAAGAAAAACTGATAAATTTTATACTACACCGCAACAGCAGCGCTCACAGATGATGACGTGTACTCAAAAATTAAAAAAAAATAACAACGACATAAGACTTATCTTACTAGGTGGAATCATCTACATAAATCACACAGCGTCACTATATTCTATCTAAACACTGTGTTGTATTTATACACAGTCCAAATCTGTACATAACATGAGCAATTATAGATGTATATGTTTACTACCCCAATGCTATATCTGAACCGAGGTAACAATCCACCCCGGTCGAGCTCCTATACATACATATATATATATATATGTATGTATGCCCCTACTTTTACGCATTATCATTTACAAATGGATAGACATATATAGGTTTTGATTCTTTCTTATGTATTATATATATGTAATGATATAAGCACATAGCGAGATTATCGACATTGCAGAAACACACTATGACACTACTATTATTCATAAGAACAAGAACAATCTAGAGCATAAATTTACTCAAGAAAAGAAACTTAATAAAAGCACCTAGGGCCATGTTCATACTCCACATCTATATATATATATATATATATAACATGACCGATTATATATATATGCTTACTACCCATTTCAAAGCTGAACCAACACAACACATTGATCGATCCACCCCAATCGAGCTCCCATATACATATATACACATGCATGCATGTATGTCTCGACTTTTACAAATGGAGAGACAGATCTAGGTTTTCATTCTTATCCTCATCAGCCTCAGCAGATTGATTTCTGGACGATCCTCCATCAGGTTGAATCTGGGAGCTCAGAGCAAAACCAGGTGGTGGTGGTGGGGGTGGCGGTGGTATTGGTGGTGCTGGCGGTGCTGAGAACACAGAGGTAGCAATAGCTTTTAAGTCGGCAACTCGCTGTTGTCTGTGGGCATTTTGATGCCCTCCAAGCGCTTGACAGGATGGAAACTCTCTGGAGCAGTACAAGCAAGGGAATGACCTTCTTGACGTTGTTCCGGCATGTTTTCCTTTGCCTTTCTTTCGATTTGCCATGCCTGAAAGAAAAGAAAAGAAAAGATATATATATATATATATACATATATATATTATATAGATATATATCAAAAAGACAATTCAACTAAAACCGATTAATCTCATGAGAAGAATTAAGAAAGAAACCTTCAAGAGAGTTGCTTGGTGATAAGAGTTGCACATTTGCGGGGTTTAAGTAGGGAAGAACAGGTGGGCCGGAGATGGATGTGCCAGAGCCAATCTTTCTGCTTTCCTATCTGTCAGTTTGAAGGAAAAATGTCCTATCCTTGAACAATTTTTTAATCATGGAAATGTTTAAACACGGTGCAGTAATTTATTAACTACAATTTTTTTATAATAAAACTTCTTTTTGCAATAAGATATTTAAAAGTGATTGGCCGTATTATTATATAAATAAAAATGTTTAAGAATTATGTGATAATAATATTTTTGACAAAAAAAAGACTTTAATTTAGTGAGTATTTATTTAAAAGCAATTGATTTATAATCAAGAACAGATATAATTATGACAGAGTCAGAACAATTGTTTCTAATTAATTTTTTTTAAAAATTAATTGTACATATTTTTTAATATTATTTTTACTAAAATTCTCTTTTGATTCCATTATCTGAATTTATCCTCATGCACTTATCCCCACTTATTATATATATATATATAATTTATCTTGATGTATCGATAAGGTTTAGTAAATATTTTTGTTTACATGGACAGCATTTTTCACTACACTTACAAAATACTTTTCTATGAAATTGTTTTTTACCGGAATTTGTGCGTATTTTTATAATAAAAATATATATATTAATGAATAATTTTATTTAAAATAATTTATCTCAGTTAAAAAAAGGGGGGGATCCACAGTAATTACTTAAAAAACAACTTCTTCACTCCTGAAAGGTATTTCATGCGACCATTATTGTCAAATCACTTTTATTGTGATCGAAACAGCTGTAAAATGTCATCTTTGTCCTAACTAATAGTAAAAATAGAATACCTCACCCTATGGGACCCACGTTTAGAATAATTTCTCACTCACTTTTTTTTTTTTTTTTTTCTTATCTCACCGATTCGTGTTTGGCGATCTTTTTTAGAAAACGGATTCCCTACTCGGAAATTGTTTTGGTTATCTAAAGTGTGGGTTCCCAGATCAAATTAGAGAGAATCAATTTTCATTGCACAATTGAATTCTTGCATTTTATTTTTTTTAATTAAATAAAATTACCCAATTATTCTCTTTTTTATTAAATAATAAATTATGAAAAACATTTGATGAAAAAAGAATAATTATGTAATTTTAGATTTACCCACTAATTATATATATATATATATGCAAGTATGTAACGGATGGAGGGGGGTATTGTGAATGAATAGGAGACAGATGAGCACGGGTTAATGTTACCTGGGTTTTGTAGTCTTCATTGATGGCCAATGTAGAAGGGTAAAGACTCCCAAGCGAAGCCAGCTAATTTACTTATAATGCTTTTTTTTTTTAGCTTTTTTTATATGTATTTTTATTAAAATTAATTTTTTTTTTTTTTTACAAATTGTAATTTTTAAGTATATTAATCGTATTCGTAAAAAAAAATATGAAAAATTCTCATTCATTTGAATAAAAACTATCCATTAGATAAAAAAGTAACCAAAAATATGATTTTTTTTATTTTTCTACTTTTTACTCAAATGAATATAAATTTTTTAATTATTTTTTATAAATATAATTAACGCGTCTAAAAGTTATTATTTTTAAAAAAAAATTATTAAATTTTAGTTAAAAAAATCATATAAGACGAAAAAATGTACCAAAAAAACAGATAACTTTTCTGAATCTAAACAAAGGGTATAAACTAATGTCCCGTTTGGGAAGTTTTAGCCAGCTTCTTAGTTATTCAATTTTTTGACTTTTTTTAAAAATAATTAAATTTATCTTATTACATTTTAAACATTTTTTTAATTATAAAGTCAAAAATATCAAATGAACAAAGAAAATAAAACACTAGCTACTGAAAAGCTTGACTTTTTCTCTTTCCAAACATAAAATAAATAAATAAATAATAATAACAAAAAAATTTTTAGTAATTAGATAATAGATAATTACAAAAAAAAAAAATTATTTTTTTTCCTCCCAAACTAAGTCTAAATTGAAAAAATAAAAAATACGTAAGGATGAAAAATCAATATATATAAGGACAACTATGCATATTATTTATGCATTAACCTTTTTGGATAATTATTATACGGAAGATTAATTGTACTTGAAGATTCAATCAGGAAAAGCCAGTGGATTGATGACACTTTCACTGGATTTATTGTTACGGTGTAATATGCTTCTGCATAAAAGCGTGACAAGACATTACTCTTAATTATTACAAAAAGGACAAATGTGACTCTGTAATGAATTTTGACCAAAAACTAAAACTAGTCCTGTAATAATTCAGTTATTATAATTATTAATTTATTTTTATTTACTGAGAATTTTGTTTTACTCGGTATTTTTAATTTATTTGAAGCATGCATCCTTCCGTCATGAAACCCCCTGCGTGTAGGCGGATTAATTTACTTAGCGCGAGCCATGTAGCCCTATTCATAGGTGGAAACAAATTGAGTCGTGAGCAATCTAGTCGAGTTCGGCTCAAAAAAAGTTTAGCTCGACCTTGATTTATAGCTAAAATAAGTTCGAATTGAGCTTAATTTATGACTCGTTTAAATTCAAGTTCGAATTCGAACATAAAAAAATTCGATTTAAAAACTTACGAGAAAATTCGTTAAAATAATATATATATATTTTTTAATAATATTTTTATTATATTTTTTAAAATATTTT
Source organism: Vitellaria paradoxa (assembly GCA_019916065.1). Lineage (NCBI taxonomy): Eukaryota > Viridiplantae > Streptophyta > Magnoliopsida > Ericales > Sapotaceae > Vitellaria > Vitellaria paradoxa. Next base: position 10,685,007 of record CM034243.1, on the reverse strand, counting down.
ATTTATTTTATTTTAAAGTAAAACGGCGTCGTTTTAATTTAATCAAATTATTCGCGAGCCGAGTTCGAATCTAAATTCTTCTTTATCGAGCCGAACTCGAGTCTATATAAAGGAGCTCTAACCTATATAAAAGCTTGAATCGAGTTCAAACTCAGTATAAAAAGTTCGAATCAAGTTTAAATAAGTTAAAACTCAGTTCAGATCGGTTCGATTCCAACCCTAACCCTATTCTTCCTCTTTGATATTGTTTTTCCACCACTGGAATTAACCACTTTCACTTTTTTTTTTTTTTTTTTTTTTCATTAGAGATTGAGAGAGATTGTTGGTTGGGTTAGAGTGCTTGATTCAGAACTTTCCATTCACTCCGGTATCGTTTTCCTTTTCTCAATTACATACGGGCTAATTGGTTTATAAAAAAAAAAAAAAATTAACTTATGCTAACTTTTTTTTTTTAATTCCTTCAATCAATTTTTGTCCATATTACTTTTATATTTATTTATTTATTTATTTATTATTATTATTATGGCCATTCAATGACTATCCAGTTCAACTCTTTCCAGCGTCTAACACTCTCTCTTTCTTTAAAGCACCAACCTAACTTAGAGGGTATTAGAAGTGATAAAACATGATATAAAAGTGAGATAATTTCACATAAGTTGTAAATTCGTAATTCGTGTAATAAGACAAAAAGTAAATAATTTTTTAAAATTTTTTAAAAATTATAACGCACCAAACACATCAATTGGAGCCTCCCCATTTCCATTGCACTAACATACAACTTTGCCACTTCTATATATACTCACAAATTTATACACCCATAAACGCATGTAACTACAGCCTATACAATGGAGAGGTACGACCAGTTAGTGGCAATGTAAGGATCCGAGCTCGAATCAGGAGACGGAATGGAGCACACCTGGGGAGAAACTGGGATCTAATTTGGTAATTCTTTTAAAGTCTCCATTGTCTTATTTAAAATTTTGTATTTTTTAGGGCTTAAATTTGGAGATTTTAATAAATGTTTATGCACAAACCTTTGTATTTGTATTTATTTTTGTGATTTAGACTAATCTTATAATCATTTGATTATAGGGTCCTTGCATATGGAATCGACACTAATTGCACTTGATTTAAGTCATTTCAAATTAAGTTAATGATATCTATTGTCAAAAATAAAAATTAATGAAAATCACTAGAAGATTTATCCGATCGTTAACTTCAGAACCTCAGGGATTAATCGAGACGTACGTAAATTGATTCGAACACCCTCAATTACAAAAAAAAAAAGATTAAAAAAAATTACACACCTAATATGTACCATGCCTTGTACTTTTAAAGCACAAAAGAATTGTATATTGCCCTCATCCAAACACCAATTTGATGGAAAAACCTAGCGCCAGTTTCATGTGGCTTTTGGATGGTAAAAAACTAAAAAAATAAATAAAAAGTCGATATAAAAATGAAACGTGACAAATTTTGATTGAAAAAAATTAAAAAGAAAAGTTAAATTTTTTTTATTTTTTTTATTGTTTTTAAACCAAACGCCCCTTGAACACATTGTTCCTTCTAATGAGAATTATAACTACCTTAACGGATGTAAAAGTAACATCTATCTACTTTATAACTTCTCTGTAAAATAATATTTACATTAAAATTTTTACTCTTCTCCACAACATTTAAAATTTAACTTCTCTGATATTTTTTTATTAATTGTTCAATAGTCGCCAATATATACTTATAGTGACTATAATTTCCAAAAAAAAAAAAGTTCTAATTTATATTATCACTAATTAATCTTATCAGAACCATTGAAAAATTTATCCGATTATTAATTTCACAGCCTTAGAAATTAGTCAAGGTGCGTGAGCCTTAACCTGATCCGAACATTTTAAGTTACAAAAATAATAATAATAATAATAATAATATACTACTACTACAACTACTACTAATAATAATAATAATACGATATTTTTAAGAGGCCGTTTGGAGAGTAAAAAAAAAAATAAATAAATAAAAGTTAACAAAAGTGAATTTGTTAAAAATTTAGAGTGTAAAATGTTGTGAAATAATTGTTAAATACTTGTCTTTGATTCGATAAAAAATTATTAAAAATTATATATAAGTAATACGTGATAAAATTTTAATAAAAAATTTTAAAAACTTTTGAAGTTCTATAAAAATTTTTTATACAAATATCCGTCCAACATTTTCAAAAATCTACCAAAATCTATTAGAACGCATTATAATAGTTTATTCTAACAAATTTCGACAAATATTTTTAAAAAGTTGAAATTTTTTTTAGAATTTAAGAAAATTGGAACTTTTAAAATTTTTTGAAAATTTTTTTTAACTTCTTTAGACCTCCAGCCAGCCCTTAAGAAGTCAACAATGGTGGTTACAACAGAGAACCAAAAAGAGAATAAAGAGAAATTTACGCCCCCCTCCCCCCCCCCCCCCTCTCAAAAAAAAATGGATTTCAAGACGTTTGCTGCTCCACATTTGCAGTGGTACAACTCTCACAATAGATAGAGAAGAGCTGATGCAGCTTAAAAAAAGAGAAAAAAAAAATTGCATACTATAAATTAGCGTCCAGAGAAGATCCGGTGTGGATGCATTTAGGGCGGGAAATGCATCCACTCATTCACATTCTCAAATACAAGCCATCCTTCACTTTCAAACACCAATACAACACCCAGAAAAATAACATTAATAACAAAAATGGAGTACTAAGCAATTTTCTTAAATTTTCATGGAATTCACATGCAGTTTAAAAAAATAAAATAAAATGGGAGAGAGACCAAAAAAAACATAATTTCTTTCATTAAATGAATCGAGAACAAAATAATTAAAATGCAATTCTCAGGGGATGACACCGGCTTAATGTGGCTGTAAACAGAGATAGGCATGTACTCTAGCAAGGAGAAACAACTACAGAGAACAACTTATTACCCCAAAAAATAAAAAAAAAAATAAAAAAAACTGCAGGGAACAACTTTTACTACATGAGTATTACACTGTCAGTGTAGAAAGTAATAAATATGAACGAATAAAAAGGGAAAAAGGAGAAAAGAACATTATAAACACCCAAAGTTTAGGAACAACCGAAACATTTCCTTATTGAGAGAAAATTGGATGGGGCCGGTGTTGGCTCAACCTCAGGCTTCTTGCGACGAAGATGTTTAAAGAATGCTTTCACCGCTCCAGTCACCCCGTCTTCATTCTGCATGGACTTGGCAAGTTCCAATGCTCTCTCCTTCACCTGCATTGTCTCTTAGAGTTTAAATAATTTTTCTAAACATTCCAAACACTGTATGGCCACATGCTGTCTTATGTTAACAATGAATATATTTATTTATTGAATTCCTCTAAAAGGGTCGTTGAAGGCTCTGAGAACAACTTTGTTGTATATAAATTACAGTAGGAAAAAATAATACAGATATTAAGGGAGTTGATGGTTACCACAGGATCAAGCATGAAACGAATTGCTTCAACAAGCCTTGGAAGTGAGAACTCATCAATTGGTACGGGAGGAGGACCCACTCCCCTGGCATGAACTCGGTCTCCCCAAAAAGGTTGGTCACCGAAAAAGGGTACAATGGTCGTCGGGCACTATATTGCAACAACAATGTGAAATTATTAGGCAGACTAAATAACTATATTGCAACAACAAATTCAAGCCAGTCCTTTAACCATTACCGCAGCTTTAAGACCAGCAGCTGTTGTTCCTGCACCTCCGTGATGCACCTAAAAGTAAAGCCATATCAATGACAATTGGCAAGCATTAGAGAAAAGAATGTAGACAAAGAGGGAGGGGGGGAGAGAGGGGAGGGGGGAGGGGGGAAACTAAGTGTTGAAATAAGAATTATTCAAAATATTTTATTATGTGGGCTTTACTAGATCCCCCCACCCCTACTCTAAATTTGCTACCTTGTTTCACTCTTGGAGAGTATAAAAAAGACAGAACAAAACATGCAATAACAACCAATATGGGAAATAAACACATATTGCAAGGCTTGAACCCAAGGTCTTTTGAAATCATTAGCTGTTGATAGTCCAAGTTAAGCTGTTAGAGGATTGACCGAGAATGTATATCAAGCCAAGTATGAGTTTGAACATCCAACAAAATGTTTATAAGATTACCCCCAAAAAAAAATTGTTTATAACAATGGCAGTTGGCATCTCATTGTTATCAATGATCCTGTGTTAATATACTGAATATAGTGCAGTGAATTAATTGGGAAGAGGAAAGGGCGGCGGGGAACTGAATTCCCAATATGTGATTAAGTGGATCATTGCAGTCAACTTTCCTAGAAGAAAAAGAAAAAGAAGACATATTGCCATCAACAGTTTGTCTTCTCTCTCAGATCCGGCTCAAATACCAAAAAACAATGCACTATGAGATAAGCGTAACTTCATGGAATGATGACAGTTTTCAACTAGTTGGTTCTTCAGATCACTACAGAGACAATCAAATTAATACTAACTCATAGAAAGCAATAAACTAGTGCCAATTCAAGCAAATTCAGTCAATTTTCCTAGAAGAAAAAAGAAAAAGAAGGTTTATTGCCATCACTAGTTTGTCTTCTCTCTCAGATCTAGTGGCTCAAATACCAAAAAATAATGCATCATGAGATAAGCTTAACTTCATGGAATGATGACAGTTTTCAGGTAGTTGGTTCTTCAGATCACTACAGAGACAATCAAATTAATATTAACTCATAGAAAGCAATAAACTAGTGCCAATTCAAGCAAAAAGCACAAGGGTTAATGTCAATCCTGATAAGCCTATTGTAGGCTTTCTATCAGCTCAATTCCAATATAGTTTGTAGCTAAAACTCCATTTTCCATTGATAAACCTCCAAGTTTAGATATCCCTTGCTGAGACTATCATAGGATTTTTTTTTGTTCTAAGGACGATTGCCTCAGATTTTGTGGGTTTGCTGTGAAAATTCAAGTAATTGTGCGAGTGCTGTTAATGAAACCGCAGGACCATTGTGCGGTTTCCAGGATGGTCTAAATATTTAAAACCGCAGACCCATGATGCGGTTGTTGCACCAAGCTGAAGAACTTTGAAGGAGAAACCGCAAGACTAGTCTGCGGTTGTTGGTTGCCAAGGAAGAAACCGCAGACCAAAAACACGGTTTTTTCTTTACAGACTTCTCATTAAAACCCTCCCCCCCTCTGAGGCTCTCTCCCCCCCAGGCTCTCTCTCTCGTCTGTGACGATAGCCCCGCACAGCTCACCGGCGATGACAGCCCGACCGACGACCGCCCGCGTAGCTCACCGCAACAGCTCCTCTTCACTCCACTGATAAATTCTCTCACTTGAAAGGATGACCATGTCGCGGTTTTACCAAGCCTTTGTTTTCTGAAGCCTCTCTGTTCTGCAAAGTTCCGGATCCAGCAAGAACCGCATCTTGCTTATGCGGTTTTTGACGTCAAGCCCAAGAACCGCATTACCATTTCGCAGTTGTACCCAAGAACCGCAAAACCATTTCGCGGTTCTGCAACTTTTCCGCAGCCTAGAAACCGCACAATGAGAACACGGTTTCATTAACAGCATTCTCACAATTACTTGAATTTTCAGAGCAAACCCACAAAATCTTAGGCAATCGTCCTTAAAACGAAAAAAAATCCACTATCATATGACTTCTCACAGACAATTAGAAATCTTAAGTGATGTCATTACCATCAAAACAACAAATTATTATGGGAGATTCGAATGTAGAACATAGTGTATACCAAAACAACAATCGTAGCCATTACATATAGAGACTCTTTATCAAAATGTTGTCCATATGCATAGGAATCTCTTTCCTCAAACCAGTCAGATGAACCAACTATGCCAAAGATCCACAGATTGGTAAATTTGAAGGGCATATAATCATGCAAAGAAAAATAAAATAAAATCCAAAAGCCTCATCAAATTCAAGATCAGGTAAATGATCTCAAACTGTATTTGGAGACTACATGTGTGTAACTATGTTGCTTAGACTCGGATACAAGTGTTAGACTTGGATACATATCCAAATGCCAAATTCACCCATTAGCTATATTTTAGAGGATGGGAACTCGGCTAAAAAAGATGTTCAAATTTTGGACATGAGTATAGAGATATGGCACATAAAACAGTATTATATGTATAAATTACATAATTTATATACAAATAAGGAGATAGATGTGTCTGGTTGGCATTCAAAAAGAAACAAATATGCAGCTACTCCAACTTGGGAAGCTTTAAGAGTACACAAGCCAAAGGTGATTGGCACAAGTTAATATGGTTTCCTAAACATATTCCAAGGCACAGCTTCATTAGTTGGCTTGCAATACATGGGAAGCCAACCACAAAGGATAAGTTGATTTCCTGGGGCATAAATACAAGTTCTATATGTATTTTATGTGGAATTGACGATGAGAATTTAGATCACCTGTTTTTCAGATGCCAATTCTCTCATGAGGTCAAAACTATAATTTTCGATCTTTGCTTAGTACACAATTACAGGAATGATTGGAAAAGTGGGATTAAATGGGCAATTGGCACTTTTAGCAAAAAAGGAATTTGCCAACATCATCCGTAAACTAGCTTGGATAGCTTTGCTATATCATATTTGGTTGGAAAGAAATGCAAAAATTCACAGGGGCATAACATTGACACAACAAGGCTTAGTTGGAAGAATCAAGCATGAAGTAAGGCTGAAAGCTTCTCAATTTGAAGAACATCAAACCCACAGCTGTTAACATAGAAATATGTACTAATTGGGGGATCCCAAGCTCTTGTATAGTTTATTCTCATACCATGTAAATTTGTACAACGAGGGTATGCCCTCTAGATGTTGTAAATTTTTCTCCTATTAATCCATATTATCTTACTTACCCAAAATTTAAAAAAAAAAATCACATTGTATCACATATCAATGATAATAATTAAAATAAAAATGAACTTAAAAATAAAAGTTCACTCATGAAATAAATTATAAAAGCTAATTTGGTATTTTTATTTTTTATATTATGAAAGATCAAAAGAGTTTGAAGTCACATGTCATCTAAAAGATTTTTTAAACCCAAACTTCATTTTTTTCTAAAATCAAACATGTCTGAACAAGATTTCACCATATTCGACACAAATCCCACACCCATGGTAGTGTCATATCATGTCGAGATTGGTACTTCACCCTAAAATAGAGAGTTCAGGTAACATAGTATATTATACACTTCTTTGTCCCCCCCCCCCCCCAAAAAAAATGAAAACAAGAAGTCATATGTGAACTCAAAATTAAATGTTCGTCAAAAAGAGTGATGACCGACTCTCAATGATTGTCCAAGTCAGGTGATTTCAACAAAAAATACACTCATCAATTTCATGGGAGGAAAGGTGTAGGTGCAAATAAGATGCATTTCTTACCCTTGGGTAGGCATGGCAAGTTGGCCACGAAGTAGTGTCATGTTGAAGATTCGACTATTTGGGTGAACCCGAACATGACATGATTAATTAATCGTGTCAAAATATTCAAAAGTAACATTACTTGTTTATTAGAAAGGTGACATAACACGACGCATGTAACCTGTTTAATATACATGTCATATAACTTGACAAACAAGATGAACATATCAACCCAAAGACTACACAACTAATTTGAAATTTCACTAACAAAATTAATTATACGTGTTCAATAGTGTTCAATGAGTTGGCCCATTTTTAACATGAACCCTGACTTGTTTACAACTACGTCAAAAATGGATTGACCCATTTATAACCCAAACCCATATATGCTCGACCTTAATTTGCTAGCTACGTGTTTGGTTTGAGTCGTGTTCACGTGTAGTGTCAGAAATTGCCACCCATACTATTAGGCAAGCTGTATTATATCTTCAAAACCGAGTGAAAGTTAAATAGGAATTTTTTTTTTTTTTAACTGTTTTGCATACAACTCATGGATTTCGAGGGAGAAGCCAAAGATTAAATGAGATGGGGTAATGGACATCAAGATTTAACACGAGATTAAATGAGATGGGGTAATGGACACCTAGATTTAACCGTGCGCGTGTAGGTGGGTGGGTGTACAGCTTTATTATTTGGTTTTTGAACACACTACACATGGGAGAATCTGCAAAATAATGACAAGGAAAGAAGTTTAGCAGTCCTAGTGCTGCCTTTCAACTCAATAATTAAATGCAAGAGAAGTGAAGAATGAGGCCTCACCACAGCTGCACATTGTAAGAAAAGCCAGTCATGCGGACAATTGTCCAGCAAGTATACAAAATCCTTCGGTTCTGGCACTGGGAAAACATTTTTAGCAAAATAAATAGGTCCACCCATTATATAGGCAGAATAGATAAGACAGATAAGAGGAAAATTCGTTACACTAATTGAACCACAGTAGGTCAAAGGCAAAAGCAGAAACTTACAGTTACCAAGGCCACCCCAGCCTTTGTTAATGATGCCCCTTTGTCCAGTCATTTCTAGGGCTTTCACAATGATTTGGGTCATTTTCTCCGGCTCTTGTACAGGCTAAAATGGCATAGATAACTAAATGTTGTAATGTATATAACAGTAAAACATAAAATTTTAAAAATATAAGTTCCATTAGTGTATAAACAACATTTGGACTATTTTTATCATGTAAACTGAAGAAAATGTTCAAATAGATCACAACAAAACTAAAAGTACATAAACCATCAATGGAAACACTAACAGAAGGCCCTCACTGATAAATAAAAAATTGCTTAATTTCTCTTCAGCAATCTTCTAACAATTGCCATAATTACTCACCTACTTCCCTCAACTTATAAAATAATTAATAAAACATTAAAATATGGTAATAGTTGAAGGTCCTCACAAAAACGAAAAAAAGGGCTTCATTATATGCCAAGCAATGTGTTTAACACATACCACTATCATTTTCCAAGTTTTTAATAATTGCAAATGGGCACCAATAACAACATTGAAGGTCAAGGAGGGAAACCTTTAATTCCCCAACATTTTGGCGAAAAATAGTTAAGGTTCCATCTAAAAACTCTTTGATGGTATTCCAGAATACAATAGGTCACTCACCATACACAAAAAAATAAATAAATAAATAAATAAATCTTCCAAGTAGCTAGCAGATAAATAGAAAATGCCAGATTTCATAGAAAAAGAACACAAATCTAAAAGTACAGTATAAACAGTTACTTACAAGGCTACCGAACCCAATATAGACAGGCTTTGGCCCAGCGTTAAGCCAGTCTACAAGCAGCCGAGGAGGTTCATAGTTGGATGCAAGATCAAGGAAGCAAAATCCTACCACATCAACCTTAGGGCCCCAATCTGAAAAACAAAAGATAACAACCTAAAACTGATATTCTTCTAACAACAATCATACCAGTTTATAAATGACCTTAAAAGAAGGAAAATGATAAATGCACTCTAAATTTATCCTCCCACAGTCCATCGCCTCTCACAATGAATAGTGTTTTTTAGAGTGTGGGGAGCCAAACTTGGAGTCACTTCATCACCTCTCACAATGAATAGCGCTTTTTGGAGTGTGGGAAGTTAAGGTTGGAGTGCTAATATCATTTGGAGTGTGGGAAGTTAAGGTTGGAGTGCTAATATCATTTGCCTAAAAGGAAAGGAACAAAAATGACAGCAGGAAGAACATACAAGCAAGACCAATGCACAAATTATTTATGCTTTTTATTTTTTATCTTTTTCCCTTTCTTTCCTAACTAGCTCAAACAATAGCCAACTCCTACAACTGGACCCTATCCCAGGGATGAAGCAAGAAATTTCTTATAAGGAGGGCCAAAAGCTCTAAAGAATTTGTCCAAACTAAATGTGATTTGCAAATTTGGGTGAAAGAGAAGTTAGATCTGATGGTTCCAAAATCGAAAGAGAAATATATGAAGAAGCTCAATACATGCATTTGGATTTTTTTTATGTGAGAATAATATATAAGAGAGAGTTTACGGACATGTTTGGCATAACAATAAAAGAGAGTTGGTAATCTTTTTGCGAGAGTGTGTGTCTGTTTTTTTTTTTTTTTGCCCGGGGGGGGGGGGGGGGGTTCTAAGCATGCCTCCTTCCATGCCAATCCACATCCTATGACGGGCCATACACTTGATTAAGCATATAAAAACCATCCAAATTTTTTAGGTGGCAAGAAACTAGACGGGAAGTAATCTAACATATTTTGGAAAACATTACACAACAAGAATACCACTGCTGTGCCCACTGATTCTAAGGATACTAAATTGACCCACCACCAACCCCATCAGCTCTTCACATATTCCCTCATCATCTCCTCCGTCTTCATTTCCTGCAAGCACAGCAGGTCTCCTTTCTGCTTCATAAAGAGGCTTTCACCACATCCCTCTTTATCTAATAATTAGGACTCACAGGAAATCTTACACAACTTCACAAGGAAATCATAAACATACTACCACAATACCCTTTCCCAAAAAAATTCTCCACTCCCCCCCCCCCCCACTTTGATATTCTCGGAATTGTTTTTCCTGTCAAGTTTGATAACTGCTGGAGGAGACAATCAACTGGAACCGACACCCCAACCCTAGTCCCCAAAAACTTCCATGCTACCACAACCCAACTCCCCTGAGTAGTCCTGATTTTCTAGTAAATTAAAAGTGATAACAGCAAAGAGTCCATAAATCAACCCCACTTAAACTCTATCCTGTACCAAATTCAAATCCCCATCATCATTTTAATGTAGGCAAAGCATCAAATACAATGCCACTGCAAGTAAAACATTAAAAAGTTAACAGCATCGGCTACCAAAATTGGCACAGAGCAAACACCTCCAACTCTTGGGTTGATACAAGCCTACAAATATCTTTCAAACCTGTTGTGGCTTTGTCCACTTCTACAAATTCCCTATGACAACGATCTCCAATTGATTTGAACAACTCTTGGAACCAAAGAAATGTTGGTAGACCCACTCACCTGCAGATCCATTTTCATTAGCTTAGCGTCGGACTATAATATTTTATTATTAGGTAGCATCATTGGTTCTCCCTCCAGCTTCACATTATTTGTTGTACCTCAAAATCTAAAGGTAATTCAAACATGAAGAGGGTTCTGGGCACTACAAATCTATTAGGTCTATGTTTGTAATTAGCAAATTATTGAACAAAACAATGAATTCAATTTTATATTCACAAACATTGGTTAGGGTGTCAATAGTATAGGGTTGTCCGAAACAGCAGAATGAAGTGGCACTATTTCGGAGGCTTTGAAAAAGTTAAATATGTTGTTCTTTGAGGGAATTGTTGGGGATCTCTACGCTCAAACCCACAAGCACATGCACACAATCGAAGAGAAACAAGAACAGAAAGCAATCATAAACAAGAAGATAACGATACACAGAGATTTACGTGATTCCGACTTAAGCTAATTGCTTACTCGTACATCCACAGGGTGCTGGAGTATTTTACTATGATGAAAAAAAAAGGTTACGAAGTTCCAATGGAGGCAACCTTAAGTGTTCATTTTATAGTTCTGAGGAACCCTAGCGTATACAAATAAAAAACCCTAAAATGCAAAAGGATGCTTTCGCCCTTATTTAAATCAGACTTCACACTTAACAATCTCCCACTTGCCAACAGTGTGCTAACAGGGTTAGCACCTTCCATGTTGAACCTTTTGAATACCTTTTCAACATATTTCTCAGATGACAACTTTAGCTTTTGGTTCACCCTATCTCTGCTAATTTGCATTCCAAAGATTTTCTTCGCAAAACCCAAATCCTTCATTGCAAACTCCTTGGACAATTGTTCCTTTAGATTAGCAATCTCATCCATGCTTGAACCTAAAATAAGCATATCATCTACATACAACAAAAGTATGAGATACGATTTACCAATCTTCTTAAAATAGCAACAATGGTCCCATGACATCTAGTAAACCCCGTATCTATCATAAAAGTGTCAAATCTTTTATACCACTGTCTAGGTGCCCTATTCAACCTATACACACATGATTCTCCTTTCCTTTAACAACATAACCCTTTGGTTGATAAATATAAATGTCCTCCTCCACATCCCCATGAAGGAATGCAATTTTTACATCTAACTACTCTAAGTGCAAGTTTTCAATAGCCACAATATTAAGGACACATCTAATAGTAGAAACCTTTGTAGCAGGAGAAAAAATTTTGGTATAGTCAATATTTGATTTTTGCTCAAAACCTGTCACTGCCAACTTTGTCTTGTATCATTTGCTCCCATCAGATTCTCCCTTAAGCCTGTATACCCATTTTTTGTACAAAGCTCTCTTCCCCTTAGGCAACTGAACCAAGTCCCAAGTCTGGTTTGATGAGAGAGAATCCATATCATCATCCATCACATTCTCCCACTCCTTCCTGGTCTCCACCTGCAATGCTTCCTCAAAACATTCTGCTTCACCACTATCAATTAGCAACAAATAGTGTAAAGAAGGAAAATAATGCATTGGAGATTTACTGATACGATCAGACCTCCTAGGAGGAGGAATCAGTAGATTCTGCACTAATATCTTGAGGCTGTAAGACATTCCTGTTAGGGATCCTTTCAAACTCTACAATGTCTGAATTTTTATTAGCCTCCTAGAGTTGATTTTGTCTATTTTTATATAAAACAGACTTATTAAATATCACATCCATACTCTTGCGTGTTTTTCTATTTCAAAATCATACAGCCTATACCCATAACTATCAGTACCATGCTTATAAACACGCACTTTTGAGACTTAGTATCAAGTTTAACCCCATCACTCGAATCAATATGCATATAGGCCATGCAACCAAAGACTCGTAAATGGGATAAATTTACCTCTTTACCTGACCCAACCTCCTCTGGCAATCCAAATTCAAAGGAACAAAAGGTCCCCTATTGATCAAATACGACGTTGTATTTACTGCTTTAGCCCAAAATTGCTTAGGAAACCCAGCATGTAACCTCATGCTCCTTACACGCTCTAGGATCGTTCTATTCATGCACTCAGCAACTCCATTCTGCCTTGGCTTCTTTGGGATTGTTTTTAATCTCCGAATCCCATTCGCAGCACAGTAAGCTTCAAACTCACCGTCACTATTATATTTCAAACACTTCAGTTTCTTTCCTGTTTCATTCTCAACTAATGCTTTCCAATTCTTGAAAACACCAAACACATGAGATTTATGCTTGAAAAAATAAACCCATCATTTTCTAGTAGTATTATCAATGAAAGTAAAAAAATAACGTGAGCCACCAAGAGAAGATACCTGAGATGGGCCCCCAAGTCTATAAGAACCAACTCCAGCTTTTCTGATTTTAGGACCCTTGCCACCTTCATAAAGTTAACTTTTTTCTGTTCCCCAAAGACACAATCTTCACAGAAGTCTAAATTCAATGATTTATAAGTCGACAATTTACCCTTCGCCAACATTACTTTCATCCCTTTTTCGCTCATGTGACCTAACCTACGATGCCACATGGTACAATCAATTGCTGATGCTGCTACTGCAATGCTACTACAAGTACCCGAAAATACATATAGGGTTCCTTCCTTTTTACCACGAGCCATAACCAAGGCCCCTTTGCTCATCTTCCAAGCATCTAATGTAAATGAAATGACCAATCCACCATCTGACAATTGACCCACCGAAATAAGATTATTTGTTAAACTAGGCACATGTCTAACATCCTTCAATTTTAGTACTGTCCCATCTGTCTAATTAATCTGCACATCTCCTTTCCCAACTATGTTGTAAGCCTCATCATCACCCAAGTAGACCTTTCCAAAATTTCCTTGTACATAATTTTGTAATATATCCATGCGTGGAGTAGCATGGAATAAGGTTCCTGAGTCTACAATCCAAGACTCATTGCTAGAATCCAACAAACAAATCAAGGCATCATTATTTGACTCATCTATAACGTTGATGGCGTTCTTAGTCTTACCCCCTAGTTATTCCCATTCTGTTACTTTTTTGACGCTATTCTACAATCTCACTTCAAGTGCCCCATTTGACCATAATTCCAACAACCTCAGGTTTCACATCTCTACCACGAGATCTACTCCTACCCCTATTTTTGGAATTTTATCTTCGCTTGCCTTTGTTGTTTCCCCTATATGCAGACCTACCTCTTTCCTTCGTATTTAATGCTGAACCCGAAGCAACATCCTCACCCAATGCTCTCCTTTTAGCCTCTTCTCCTAAAATCAACCCAGTAACATTTTTCAATTTTATTTTTACAGATCATTTTATTTTTACAAATCCAGAGGAATTACTAACTGCCACGACAAGTCCATTCCAACTTTCTAGCAAACTCGATAATAGAACAAGTGCTCTAATTTCATCACCAAAATTAATACCCACGGATTCTAACTAATTCATGGCTGTATTAAATTCATTCTAATGTTCAGTAACAATGGAGTTTTCAGGCATCGTTAAATTAAACAACTTTTTTATAAAATATACCTTATTCACCGCAGAAAGTTTCTTGTACATCTTGTCTAGACCTTTGAACAAATCTGCTATAGTCTTTTTTTTGGCAATATTTGACACAACCGACGGCACGAGGCTCAACCGCACAGTCCCCAAAGCTTTGCAATCCAAAATATTCCAATTGTCTTCAGCCATTGTGTAAACCCATGATCTCGTAACCCGAAATGCTGATACCAATTGTTGGGGATCCCTACACTCAAACTCACAAGCACGTGCACACAATCGAAAACAAACAAGAATAAAAAACAACCATAAACAAGATGATAACGAGACACAGAGATTTACGTGATTTCGACTTAAACTAATTGTTTAATCGTACATCCACAAGATATTGGGGAGTTTCACTATGATGAAGAAAAAAGGATACAAGTTCTAACGGAGGCAACCCTAGGCGTTCACTTTATAGTTGTAAGAAACCCTAGTGGATACAATCAAAAAACCCTGAAATGCACAAGTACACTTTCGCCCTTGTTTAAATCAAACTTCACACTTAACAAGAACTTGCTATATACTCGTAGGAAACAACTGCAAGTAAGGAGAGATGTTGGCAGGAAAGCGTTGAGGCTGTTGTGGGATGCTCCCTAGATAGCCACTGGACGCCATGGGATGCTCCCAAGATACTTTCTGCGAATTTGCAATTTTTAAAACTATTTAGCTTGGGATTTCGAGATCTATACACTGGAAGACATCTAAGGAAGGTTTCCTAACATACAAGGAGGTTACATCAAAAGGAAGGAGTGCTTCATACATTCCTAAGGTCTAAAGCATCCATCTAGAAAGAATAAGATCATACATATTAAGTGCTTCATTGTGCCTTCTCTAAATTACCTTGTCAATAACATGTATTCGTAGAAGACCAGTAATGCGGATCGTGGATTTAGTTCATGGCAGTTCATCCTCTTGGAGTTCGAGAGTTGGGTGAGTGCAAGTAAGATATATGTATGATAAGATCATGGGTACGATTATATAACTATCATAAAGGACTCTTGTCAAGTAGAATTACATAGTGAATAAATTTTGGTGCTTTGTTCTAAGGCCTAAGGTTTTTCCCTACTATTTTAAAATTTCCCTCGTTAAGTCCTTGTGCCTTGTCTCTTTCCTTTTTTGTATTTGGTTAATTGTTTTATTATTTAATAGTGTGATTGGGATTGCTTGCAATTGCCAGTATGTTGTTCTTTTTTTTTTTTCCCCCAAAAAAAGATCAAATAGGACCAACACTTCTCACTAATGCAATCAAATGATGAACCAAGGAACAAGAAATGGACAACAATAAACAAGCACACAATCCACAACACGAAGATTTAATTTGGTTCAGCAATTGCCTATTCCAAAAACCTAAAAATGTATTATATCTTATTATATTTTGTTTTTGTACAACAGGGTTACAAGAAAACACCCAAACCTCTCCTCTCTTCTCTCAATATTTTCAATCCTACATGTGTGAAAGCCCTTTTGCTCACTTTTTAATATCTATTAGTAGTTTAAATCATGTTAGGGGAGAGGAAGGAACAGCCAAATAACTGACATAACTAACTGGTCATCAGAACGGTTCATTTGGTGCTCTAATGGCATATGGCACATAAGAATTTCAACATTGGACAATCATGTTCTAAGACCCAACCTCAAGCTCTAATACCAACTGGAAAAGGCTAATTTTCTTCAATTCAGAACATAGCGTTACAACGCCTCGTTGGTTGTTTAGATGCCCATCCTGTAACAACTCATTTGGTTTGTTTTCTTCTACTAGATCTTAAAATACACTTCTCGAAACACCTCCTTGATCCATCTGAGCATCAAACATGAGCAACAATGACACAAAATCTCAATAGGGTCCAATTACGTAACTAATCCTGCAACAGCACCCCTTCTCTATTTGCTAACTACTAAACAACATCATTGATGGCACAAGATAGTTACAGTTCTCCTCATTCTCCTAACAAGGCATTAGCAGGGATATTCATTCTTGTGCCTACATGAATCATGATCAACAGAAAAGTCAATATAACCTCCAATGCACGCCCTTCAACGTTAAGATCATGAAGGAATTTCAGCCATGTTATGCCAGGACCTTGCGCTTTTCCCAACTCCCTATGAATGTCCCTAAACCTGTGTATCTTCTTTAGCTAAATCCACCCATTCTCCTTTTAAACCCAGTTCTAATAACAAGGACCAGCTACCTACCGCCCCTCAAGTAGGTTTCTAAATCGATAAAGCTTCTTCTCCCATTACTTCTATGTTCCGCAACCATCCCCCATTCCTCAAACACCAACAATCACAAAAGTTATAAAAAATTATATATATTGACTCAATGACGATTACAAACATGCAACAGGAAACTCACCCGTTCAGAAGAGCCTGACACAACGGTGGAATATTTGGCAAGATATCTTTCTCAAGTACAATATCTGTTCTTGAATCTACAGGAATTGCACCCTTAAATCCACAAGAACCAAGCAAAACACAAAGAACACCAAATTCTTTAATTAATCTGAAAATATATGATAATTTAATTAATTGAATGAAACTTATTACAAATGGTCCTATTTAGAGAGAGAACTAATCCTAAATCTAATCTAAATTAAGACATATTTCCTAAAAGTTTTCCTAATCAAACTTTGAAAACAAATCTAATCTAAATCCCAAAGGATTACATAATAGCCTTTGGCTCAAAAGATAAAAAACAATTAAGGAGGAAAGTTAACAAAGTTAACAAATTTCAACTCCCTTGAATTTTCAATTCCCTCTGTTTGAAGATTGATGAAATCAATAATTTCTTCCTCAACAAACAATAAATCCAAATTATAGTCCTTATCAAGGCAATTAATAATTTTCAAATCCACGGAACCCTTAGTCTCCCCATCTTGAAGATTGTCAAAATATTCCAGAATTTAGAATATTTGATTGAGTATAATTAGGAACTTCACATTGTAATTTCCTTTCTTAGTATAATCCTTTTTATTACAAATATAATGATAGAAGAGGAGGCTAATCAAGTCTCTGAATTCTTTTTACCAAAATTCTCAACTTGGTATCAAAGCAGGAAATTTCAACCCAAAAAAAAAAAAAAAAGGGTGTAGTGTTCACCGTCGGAATACCTCCAACCAACCTCTGACCCTCAGCGATTGTCGACGACTGACGATTCCACTTCTAGCATCGCCTCTTTCCCATGACACCCATCGGTGAAGGCTCATCGGCCACCGTGGGTCAGTCAGCGCATGTATGGCCGACTAGTCTTCGACGACCTTCCACAGTGGTCATTTCTCTTCGCCTGACTCGGTGCCATGGTTCATTGACCGATCTAAAGAATCCTTGTTCACTAGATGAAGACCCTACTTCTCCATCGTCAACTCTCTCATCTTCGACCACTGTTGACCAATGATTATTTCTCAATTTGAGATTTTTTGATCGTCACCACTGATGCTTCGTTGTTTCTTCGTTGTAGCCCATTGATATGTACTATTAAGGTCTTCAATTGTTACTGATTGTTGCTGATTTCCTATGGGTTTCTCCTTCGGACACTTCGTCGATCTATCTCGGTGGCCTGATCTTTCATTGATCTGGTTCTTCACTTTAGGGTCTGTTTGGTGTACCTTTATTTGTTGGAGATGGCTGATGATTCTTCTAAGATGGCCTCTGATTTGGTTCCGGTTATTCCACCTAACAGTCTTCCAAGATCAATTTCTAGTGAGAAATTGAATGGAACGAACTATTTGACATGGTCTCATGATGTACGGATTTTTCTTATAGGCTGACAAATGGAACACTTTATTACTGATATGCCTCCAGATTCGCAATTTGTTAATTATAAGCAGTGGCGTGCTGTAAAAGTTGTGGTCATGAATTGGTTATGGCATAGCTTGGAACAATCTGTACTGCACACAATGTCACTATGTAATATGTAAAGGCAATTTGGGACTCTTTTGCTGACTCCTTCTCTCAGCAAAGCAACGTCTCTAAAATTTTTGAAGTTTATGAGCAGATTTTCTCCTTTCGACAAAATGGTCAATCTCTTTCTGAGTATTACAGCACTCTTAAGGGTCTTAGAAATCGATTGATACAGCTTTGTCCTTTTCCACAGACTAAAGTTGACATGATAAAGCAATGGTAGAAACTCATGACTGTTTTACTTCTGAGTAGTCTAGATGATAATCTTCGTGGCTATTGTGATCAACTTCTAGCTAGAGAGACTATCCTATCCATGGCTAATGTATATTCCCGATTGCAGCGTTCCTCATTAGGTCATCATTCTCGAACAGCACCTCCCCCCTCTCGGGGTTTTGATTCTACTGCTTTGGTTGCTGGTGGACGAGGTAGTTCTCATGGAGATTCTCGTGGTGGTTTTCGAGGCTCTGGGAGAGGAACCAAGAAATGTGATCATTGTGGTGGTACTAATCACATAGAGCCATATTATTAGAAGAAATATGATCGCCCTAAGCAAACCCATCATGTTGCTGTGGAATCTACGGGATTTGATTCTGGTACTAGTACTGCTAGCTCTAGCGAACCATCTGTATCCCATTCTAATTCACAGAGTCCCTTCTCTACAGCTGAGTTAGATGCTATTGTGCAGGCTCTCCGCAATTCTCGCTCCTCCAGTTCCACTACCACACTTGCTCATTCAGGTAGTACTGCTTACTTTACTGATTCTGCTCCTTAGTGAGTCATTGACTCTGGAGCAAGTACCCATGTCTTAGGTAACCCATCTTTACTTTCTAACTTGACCCAAACCACACATTGTATCACCTTAGCTGATGGGTCCTGCCGGTCTGTTGTTGGTAAAGGACTACTTCAACCTTCCCCCTCCTTTTCCTTACCTTCGAGTATATATGTTCCCAAGTTTCCTTTAACTTATTATTGTTAGTCAACTCACTAAATCATTAAACTGCTCTATAACCTTTTCCCCTTCTTCTTGTGTCTTTCAAGATCTCAAAACGCAAAAGACGATTGGTTCAGGATGCGAGCAAAATGGACTTTACTACCTAGATCCTACTAGTTTTTGTATTTCTCACTCTGTTTTCAATACAACTCTCTCTCCTTTTCAATGGCATTGTCGCTTGGATCATCCATCCTTGGCTCGGCTCAAATTGGCAGTTCCCAGTTTAGAGTCTGTTTCAAGTCTTAAGTGTGAAGCCTATCAGCTAAGCAAGCATAACCGTAGTTCATTTCCTAGTCATAATAATCGTCAATCTAAACCTTTTGATGTAATCCATACGGACATTTGGGGTCCATCACAGGTTTCAACATTTAATGAATATTGGTATTTTGTTATTTTTGTGGATGATTACTCTCGAATGACTTGGTTATTTCTAATGAAAAATCGTTATGAGTTACCTGCTATTGTTTTGCGTTTTTACAATGAAATTCTTACCCAGTTTAACAAACGCATCAAAATCCTTCGTTCTGATAATGCCTTAAAATACGCTAAATCTATCATGGATACCTTTTGTGTTGAACAGGGAATTATTCATCAGACAACTTGTGTTCATACCTCTCAACAAAATAGTGTTACTGAACGCAAACATTGTCATTTGTTAGATGTGACTCGTATCTTGTGTTTTAATATGAATGTTCCCAAACAGTATCTAGTGAGGCTATTTTGACTACTTGTTATCTCATTAATCGAGTTCCTAC
Source organism: Vitellaria paradoxa (assembly GCA_019916065.1). NCBI lineage: Eukaryota > Viridiplantae > Streptophyta > Magnoliopsida > Ericales > Sapotaceae > Vitellaria > Vitellaria paradoxa. The sequence goes on along the minus strand of CM034243.1, from coordinate 10,664,918 downwards.
TGTTTCTCTTGGTAATCGATCCTCCTCCTCTCTCCCCTTATCCCTCAACTCTCCCGTTTTCCCTCACTCCTTGTACCTTTGGTTGTGTTGCTTATGTTCATAACCTCGATCCTAGTTTGAATAAACTCCCCCTTGCGCCAGACGGCGCATTTTTCTTGGCTATTCCCGCACTCAAAAGGGTTATCATTGTTATCTTCTTTCTTCTCGATGGATCTTTGTAAGTGCTGATGTTACCTTTTTTTTAGCCTACTTCTTATTTTCCTCGTGAGAGGGAGTTTTCTCCTTCCTCTCGAGAGGGGGAGTCGACTACTACCTTGAATGATCCTGTTCTCCCTAATCTCGTTCTTCCTGCTTCTAGTCCTAGTCTGCCTCCATTACAGGGACCTCCTCCTTTGCAGGTATATACCATTGTTCTCATCCTACCGCTCCACCAGCACTAGTCAACTCTACACCTGTGGATTCTAAGTCACTTAAGTTACCTGTCATGGATGTTCCTAAAACCTTCGAAGATCATAACACTACATCTCCTGAGCCTGAACCTACACCTTCCATTGATGATCTTCCCATTGCCCTACAACGAGGTAAATGTGCTTGTACTAAACATTCTATTGCTAGCTTTGTTTCTTATCATTGTACGTTTCCTCGTCTACAATCCTTTGTTTGTGCCCTGTCCTATATTTCTGTTTTTACCTCTTATGAGCAGGCTTTATTATCACCGGGCTAGAAGTTAGCGATAGATGAGGAGTTGCATGCATAACATCATAATCGTACCTGGGAACTTACATCTCTTCCACTTGGGAAGAAGACAGTGGGTTGTCAATAGATATATACTATCAAGTATTTGCCAGATGGATCTATTAAGCCGGCTCAAAGCTCGATTAGTAGCTAAGGGATACACACGAACCTATGGCATTGACTATTTGGAGACTTTCTCTCCAGTTGCTTGTCTTAACTCAGTTCGTATTCTTCTAGCAGTGGCAGTAAGTCGGTCTTGGCCTTTGTTTCAACTTGACGTTAAAAATGCTTTTTTACATGGAGAACTTCAAGAAGAGGTATATATGGACCAGCCACCTAGGTATGTTATTTTAGGCAGTGAGCATCTTGTTTGCCGTTTACATCGAGCTTTGTATGGTCTCAAGCAATCCCCACGTGCATAGTTTGATCGATTTAGTGAGGTTCTTTTGGATTATGGTTTCAGCCAATCTAAATCTAATCACTTAGTGTTCATACATCGTGCATCCACTAGTACTATTATTCTGATTGCTATATTGATGACATTATTATCTCTGGGGATGATGAGAAGAGTATTTATGAATTGAAGCAACATCTAGGGAGGCGATTTCACACAAAGGATCTTGGAGCTTTACGTTATTTCTTAGGGATTGAGGTTGCTCTGTCCTCACGGGGTATACCTCCATCTCAAAGGAAATATGTACTGGACTTGCTTTTTGAGACTAGACTGTTGGGATCACGCCCTCCTAATACTCCTATGGATTATATGATTCGTCTTGATTCTAAGAGTGGTGATCCCTTTTCCGATGTTGGTCAGTATCGTCGTCTTATGAGAAAGTTTATTTACTTCACTGTGATACGACCAATAATTCTATTCCAAGCTAGGCATGTTTGATCTCTATGCTCTAGCTTGAGGGGGAGCGTCAGAATATTCCAAAATTTACAATATTTGATTGAGTACAATTAGGAATTTCACATTGTAATTTCCTTTCTTGGTATAATCCTTTTATTATAAATATAATGATAGAGGAGGAGGCTAATCAAGTCTCTGAATTCTTTTTACCAAAATTCTCAACTAAAATCATTATACTTTCTTCTTACTCCAAAAATAGTTGTTCCACATTATAATTGTCTTCGGAAATAGTATCCACATAAGTAGAAGCCTTCTTTATCTTAGTCTGTTTCTGTTCGTGAAACTCTTCACAATTTGTTGAAGACTGCTCAATTGCCTCCTCTATGTCATTCTCGTTGATTTCTTGAACATCTTTGCCTAGAGGTATGCCTTCATCTTAATGAACAATCACAATTGGATAATTATATTTTCCACGTACAGTTAGATTATTCTTTACCACTTTTCCTTGGCCTGACTAAGAGACTGATGTGAAATCTAATTTAGACTCGAAGAAAGAGAAGGATTCAGAATATGATTTGGATTGATGTCCTAGTTGGTGTAGAATTATTACTCCCTGTAGTTGTAGGAAAATAATATTTCAATTGGAACTCAGCAAACTTCGCCAACTGGATAGTCTCTTCCATTGTGTCAAAAGGCTTACACAGGACCAAATCATGAATTTCTGGACAAAATACACCAATGAACCTTCTGATCTTCTCTCAAGTTCTCGCAAAATTGTTCCATGCAGATAATTTTTTGAATCTTGTTGCACATTCATAGCAGTCCTCCTTTCTTGGCCACATTGTTGGTACTTCCTAAACAAAATAACTTCATAATTTTTTAGGAGAAATCTGAATTCATAATATTTTAGGAGAAATGTGAATTTGATCCCAAGTCTTTATCCTCTTGCCTTGGCATACCCTTGAAGCTCGAAGTTTTCCCCATCACGTTAAAGCTCTACTCATCGATTTGTTTACCACCAATATTACCTTCATGTCCAATATCTATATATTCAAAGTAGTACTTAACTTTATCCAGCCACTCAAAGAATTCTTCAATCTCCCATTGTCCATCGAAGGATGGACGATCCACCTTCAGTTGGTAGTTGTTATTATACTCCATTAAAAAAGAAGCAGGAAAAACCTAATGCATTTTCAATGGTAAGATGAAAAAACAAGAAAGAGAAACCAACCCTAATACCACTTGACGCAGCAACAAGACATTTGGCGAAAAATTGTTCTCAATTACTACAGTTTGTTCATGAATCCACAAGAACCAAGCAGAACATAGAGAACACCAAACTCTTTAAATAATCTGAAAATATATTGATAACCAAACCAAACCAAGCCTTTTCCCACTAGGTGGGGTCGGCTATATGGATTTGTCGACGCCAATTAGATCTGTTTAGGGGCATGTCCTCCGATAAATCTAGGTAGGTCAGGTCATGTTTAATGGTTTCTTTCCATCTTCTCTTGGGTCTTTCTCTACCTCTCCTACTCCTAGCAATCTCCATACTTTCACACCTTCTAACAGGTGCCTCTGCTGGACGCCTTCTAATATGGCCAAACCATCTTAATCGGTTTTCTCTCATTTTATCTTCAATCGGTACTATTCCTACTTTGCCCCTACTCTCCTCGCTCCTAATCCTATCTTTCCTTGTAATCCCGCACATCCACCTTAGCATCCTCATCTCCGCAACTGCCATCTTCTGACCATGATTATGCTTTACTGCCCAACACTCGGATCCATATAGCAGCGCTAGTCTAACCGCTACCTTATAATACTTTCCTTTCACCTTAAGGGGGTTTTTCGGTCGCACAAAACCCCCGAAGCACTCCTCCATTTGGTCCACCCAACTTGAATCTTGTGACTTACATCAGTATCAATCCCTCCATCTTGTTGCACCATAGATCCAAGGTACCTAAATTTATCTTTCTCTACAATCTTTTGTGTGCCTAAACTTACTTCTATACTACTCGTTATCCTACTTTGACTAAACTTACATTCCATATATTCTGTCTTGCATTTGCTTAGCCTAAACCCTTTTGTCTCTAACATATCCTGCCACAATTCTAGCTTAGTATTCACTCCTTCTCTCGTCTCATCTACTAAAACAATATCATTTGCAAATAGCATACACCACGGCACCTCATTCTGAATATGTCTTGTAATCTCATCCATAACTAAAGCAAACAAGTACGGACTTAACGTTGAACCTTGATGTAAACCAATCGTGATAGGGAACTCATTAGTCTCTCCACCAGTCGTCCGTATAGATGTCATGGCTCTATCATACATGTCCTTTATCGCCTCAATATATGCGACACACGCTCCTTTCTTTTCCAATACTCTCCATAGAATCTCCCTAGGAACCCGATCATATGCCTTCTCTAAATCGATGAACACCATATGTAAATCTTTTTGACCTTCTCTATACTGTTCCATTAACCTCCTCAAGAGAAAGATAGCCTCCATGGTTGATCTTCCAGGCATGAAACCAAATTAGTTCTCTGAAACGTTTGTTGTCCTTCTTAGTCTTCTCTCAATAACTCTCTCCCATAATTTCATCATATGGCTCATCAATTTAATCCTGCGATAGTTCGCACAGTTCTGAATATCTCCTTTGTTCTTGTATATGGGTATAAGGATACTTTTCCTCCATGCATCAGGCATCTTCTTGCTCTTTAGCACTACATTAAAAAGTTTTGTCAACCAACTTATGCCATCCTCTCCTAAGCACCTCCAAACCTCAATAGGGATACCATCTGGCCCAACCGCTTTCCCATTCTTCATCCTTTTTAATACTTCTTTTACTTCTTCCCTACTGATTCTCCTATAGAACATAAAATTTAATTCTTCCCTAAAAGTGGTAAACTACCCCAAATGTATGTCACTACTACTGCTTTCGTTAAATAACTTGTAGAAGTAGCTCTTCCAACGCTCCTTTATCTCCTCTTCCTTTACTAATACCTTTTCATCATCATCCTTAATGCATTTAACTTGGTTTAAATCCTTTGTCTGTCTATCTCTAGATTTAGCAAGCTTGAATATCTCTCTTTTGCCCTCCTTAGTGTCAAGTCGCCTATATAAATCCTCAAATGTCTTTGCCTTAACCGCACTAACTGTCTTTTTGGTTTCTCTTCTAGCTTCTCTATACCTCTCCAAGTTCGCTTCATTTCGGTCGTTTTGCCAAGATTTAAAACACTCTCTTTTAACTCTTATTTTGTCTTGAACGGCCTCGTTCTACCACCATGCCTCTTTCTGTGCCGGAGCACTCCCTTTGGATTCTCCTAAGACTTCTTTCCCTACCCTCCTAATACACTTTGCTACCTTATCCCACATAATATTTGCACTCTCATTTACCGTCCAAATGTTTTCCTCTAGTACTCTTTCCCTGAATGCTGCTTGCTTATCACCTTTTAAGTTCCACCATTTAGTCTTTGAGCATCTATACGACTTCTTTTTTTTAGCCCACCTTTGAAGCTGCACATCTATGACCAACAACCTATGTTGGGCAGTCAAGCTCTCCCCCGGTATAACTTTACAATCTTTACAAGCTACACGATCTCTTTTCCTAGTTAAGAAGAAGTCAATCTATGTCTTTGAAAATATATTGATAATTTAATTTAATTAATTGAATGAAAACTCATTACAAATTGTTCTATTTATAGAGAAAAATAATCCTAAATCTAATTCTAATTACGATATATTTCCTAAAACATTTCCTAATCAAACTTTGAAAAAAAATCTAATCTAAATCCCAAATGATTACATTAGTTGTCAATTAATTATAATACTTAAAATAAACCTAATCTAATTTAATGGGATTTCCTTAGTTTGGAATCATTAATCCTATTTCCAAAAAGCTAAGAATAAGGCCTTGAGCCCACAAAAATAAAATAATAATTATGCTAAATATGTAAGAGTCACAGAACTATCTCCGCCTCCTTGCTCGAGAAAACAAAACACAAGATCCAAGACCTCTCTTCACCAACTTGAAACATATCTCCATAACTCCCGCCAAACGAAGAAAAAAAAAGGTTTGGGGGGAGTAATATGAACTAAATAGAAATAAATGTGGAGTAAGAAGTTATCAACTGTCTATTAAATACCTGAATTTCCTCCAGAAATGAACGTAGTTTATTAATTAAATGGAACAAATGGTTGTTCCACATAATCAAAAAATTGCAGTAACATTACCTAAAGAAATGAAAGTGTCCTAAACATAACTTTTTTTTTTGGATAAGTGAAACAGTATCCTAAACACAATACGTAACAATACATCTATAACCACCTGTTGGCTTGGGAACGAGGTGAGGACTCCAAATATATCCATGCGGTACGTCAGATTCTGAGCCTTGTGCACCACTTAAATAGGTGATTGGTCGTAGCTTCAACTGCTTCTTACGAAGATCATTTATCATGTCCCGTATTCCAAGCCAAATTAGGGAGTCAACAATTTGATATGACAGCTGCAAAAATCATAAAAATTTTAAGAAAATCAAACAGCATTAAACATAAATAAAGTGACAAAAAAATAAAAACACGTTAACAAGAGGAAAAGCAATAAATTTCAATGGACTTACTCTATATCCAGCAGGTTGCTTAACACGGGAAAAAGGATGTGGAAATTCACTAGTTGGCCTGGACAAAAACAATAAAATGCTATTTTCACAATGCAATTACAAATTCCTCATCTAACCATGTCATATGACACAGCACAAGACGAAGCAGGCAATTATAAAATGCAATCTAAAGAACGACCAACAAGGCATAATTGCAAGCAAGACTTTATTACCAAACAAGACTTACGTCCATGGCATTGTGAAAAATACATGAAGCGGTACTTTCAGCGCCTCTGCCACATGCGTGTGCCCTAATAAATGTGTTGTCCAGGTAAGACATAAAGGTGATGATATAAAATGTCATCATACTTCTTTTTGTTATGAAGGACAAGAAAATAGTATTAAAAAAAATAAAGAGAGAGAGAGTGTGTGTGTGTTGAAAATATTACAATGTATGTCCAGTATTCTGCAATGTCTTACGTATTAGGATTTTTACATGCATTTATACTTGGTGTGGAGTCCTAGGTCCACTGGGTTTTAAACATATGTATGAGTTTTCTAATTATATGGGGACCAGGTTACTATAATTTGTTTATAAATAGGAAAATAATAGGAATTCTATGGTTGGCTTTGGTCTAGAACTAGAAGCCTCCCATCGGATTGCACCAACCAATTCCCCACCAATTTTTCGTACAACAATTGAAGAAGATTATTAAAGATCTCAACACCCCAGTCATACAAATTTCTACAAAAAACAGTACTCCAATAAACGTCACCCCCTTCCGAGGCATACCTTTGTAACTTCACTTTCCAAGGCCGAGACATAAATATCCAGATACATATCTAATCCAAAAGGGGAAGAGAAGGGGACAATATAATATAAAATAAAACAGTATAAAGTATGAGAAAGAAACTCAAACTATTTTAAAAGCTATTGTTCCTTGGTGGAAAAATAAGTTCATACTCAAATTATCACCTGGGAAGGAGGGGAAAATCTATAGCTATAAGAATTTCTTTGGCGCCTTCCAAAGTCCACAATCAATCCATCCATCAACCAAACAACTCCCTCCCCACCCCTCCAACAAAAAACACAAGAAATATAGAAATTGCACATGTCAGAATCAGCAAAGGTAAGGAGCTAAATTAACCAAATGCTTAAGAACTAAATTCCAAAGCAATTTCCTTTAGACACAGTGTGTTAGGTTGTATTTACTTATTAAAAAAAAAAAATTCCAATACAAATGAGAACAAACAAGAAAGTGCGTGAGTAAGAGAGAAATACATAAGGTACAGAGGATACACAAGTGACTAATCTAACCGTAAGCAGGAGGGTTGGAAATGATTGCATCTGCTTTGAAAGGAATGCCAGAATCCATGTCAGGTTCTTTGCATGCAGGAAGTAAAGAGTATATTATGTCCTTCATTTGGTTCCGTTGAGTAGTGATCTCCGAAGGTCCTGATGGCAAAAATCCTTTGTTTTTAACCATATCTGCACCAAAAATAAAAATAGTGGTTTTCAAGTTGTTATGAAACTTGAAACCTATATTTCAATTTCATTATGCAACCAATTTCGTAGTTATTTATATGGAGAATCAAACCAATTTTAGCTATAAACTATTTCCACAAGTGCTCTCATTTTCAGAGCTAATCATGAAAGGCTTAAATGAAAAAAACAAAGAAGAAGAAGAAGAAGAAGAAGTATATGGTTTAAGTAAACAAGAATTTCTTTTACAGTCACATAAAGCACGAAAGACAAGCCAAAACAGAGAAATGCGGAAACCCAAAAATATTGAATTATAAGCACAATAAATTGGCATGTGATAGATTAGATTTCAGAATGCATTGAGAACTTTTGAAATGGCATTTAAGGAAATCATGTCATATACATAAATAAATAAACTTACGAAGAAATGCAAGAATTTTTTACAAATTGATGAGGATAGACAACCAATAATTCAGAACAAGTCAACAACTAGGAAAGTAATATGTTGCAATCACCATAAGAACATAAAATGATAGTGCTTATTGGATAAATTATCCATTAATGATAGTGCTTATTGAACATATTATCTAGTTACCCTCTAAAAAAGCAAGCTAAAAACATCACTTTTTTTCTCCTCAACGAGGATTGACCAAGACTGGATGGTGTCGACGAGGGTAAGTCTCTTCTATGATTTCGGCCAAAAAAAACTGAAATGATTAGGGTTTTTGATGCCCTAATTTCTTGATTAAATGTAATTGAGAAACAAATAACTTAGGATAATTTCTCTGATACCATGTCAAGAACAAAAGTTGAATCGAATGGCTAAACCACCTAAAGGTTTAGCACTGAATCTATTTATATATACAGAACCGTACAAGTTTAGGAAACTAAAAATCACGTCTCCTATTCTAGGAAGGAATCAATCTATGGGTTATTCTATGGCTTATTTCTATATTTACAATATCACTCATATCTCTAACACACCTATTTAGTTCAATCTGTTCGCCTCTCTAAGGTTTACATGCAATACAAAGTTGCATGTAAGGAGGTGTTAGGATAGCTTGATATGCATTAGTTGCCCATTTCCTCACAACTTTTGACAATTGATATCTTAAAAGCATTATTAGGCAAATAAGTTCTACACTCCACCAAAAGAAACACTTTGATGAATTTTGAAAAAAAAAAATGAGACTCCTACTAAAACATTTGAAGAGTTTGAAAACAAATATGTGCGCGTGTATTTTTTTTTTTTGGGGGGGGGGGGGGATAAAGCATAGACAAAAGCACACTTCAAAAGCCTTGAGGTATCATTAGAAGGGCTAGCATCTAAAATGACAATTATCTTTAACAAAACATCGACAATACATATAGAAATGCCCTCATCTCTTATCGACAATTCAATAAGAAATAACCTTAAAACATCCTACAGTTGACATTGACTATATTAGAACAAAAAGGCAATTGTAGCTAACATAAACATGCCATAATGGGTTGAATGATAATAAGCTCCCCATATTCATCAATTATATAGTTGAACAACTCAATGACTTTAGTGCTCTATCCATGTCATTTGCAACCAATATCCTTCAATCACTTTAGTGGTCTATCCATGTCATTTGCAACCAATATCCTCCAATCACAATATGATATCGGCAACCTAAGAAGCAAGGATATGGAATATGGATATGATATGAGTATAGACACAAATACAAATATGAACACAAATATGGCAACTTTGAAAAAAATAACGATCCTAACATGGTGGTGATATGGGGGAAAAAAAGAATTTATATATCTTTATTAGTCATATATGTGGACATATTATCCACAAGAAAACTAATTCAATAATCTAATACATAATTTAACATATAAAGCATCACAAAATATGGTATAGAAGATATTATAATTTTAGAAGTTTCAATTATTCAAAATCTAACCTTACTTTAATCATATTTTTGAAGAAAGATAATAAAATAATTTAAATATACCATGCGAAGTGTCCGACATATATTTTGGTGTGTCTGATAAGTAAGCATGTCCGATATGTGTTGCATATGAGTTTGTTACAACACCTATTTTGAAGTGTCTTGCTTCATGGGTGGTAAGCATAAAATTTATCTGACAGGAAAAAATAAAAAATAAAAGTCCTTGTGAATCCATATGGGACCATGATGCGGAAGCCAATATATATACATATATATATATATATATATATATATATAATTATTATTATTAGGATTTTAGTTTATTAAGATTAGATTTTATATTAGGATTTTACTTTATTTTATTAAAGATTTATTTTATTTTAGGCAAGATTTTATTTAGATTTATTTTAAGAAGGATTAGTTAAAATATTTTATTTTACTTTATTTTTAGTAATCTTGGGGATGCATTAGCCTATTTAAAAGTTTAAGCTGATTAGAGTTAGACACATTAATGAATATGAAAATTTGAGTTATTAAAACTTCTGTGACTTGTTCTCCCTCCCCCTCCTCTTCTTTCTTCCCTCTCTCCTAAACTTATTCTTCTCTCTCTACTTCTCTTCCTTTACTTTAATCTCTCTATCTACAGAAGCCCAAAAAAGATATGAAATAATTATTATTAGGATTTTATTTTATTAAGATTATATTTTATATTAAGATTTTACTTTATTTTATTAAAGATTTATTTTATTTTAGGCAAAATTTTATTTAGATTTATTTTAAGAAGGATTTGTTAGAATATTCGACTTTACTTTATTTTTAGTAATCTTGAGGATGTATTAGCCTATTTAAAGGTTTAAAATGATTAGGGTTAGACACATTAATAAATATAAAAAATTGAGTTACTGAAATCTTTGTGGCTTGTTCTCCCTCCCCCTCTTCTTCTTTCTTCCCTCTCTCCTAAACTTTTTCTTCTCTCTCTATTTTTCTCTATTTGCTTTACTCTCTATCGTCTTACATCAGACCATCAGATTAGTTTTTACATACATTCAGCAAGAACTTTGGGATCTCCACCAATGGGATAGAACTCCAACCCATTACTCAGGACAAACTCCTTGAAATTCGAATGAGTCGCCAATCTAACACGATGGCCATAATCCTGCATCAAAACATCATCATCAAGTAAGCTGAAGGCAATATAAAGGTTCAAAATTTCACAAAAATGTAGATTTCAAATGTTTTTTCAACTCTACTTTCAATAACTACAAAAAAAACAATAACACATAACATAGAAGCAAATGGTAGTGAGTATAAAAAGATGAAAATACAGTAAAGTCGTGAGATTCTTAAAGGCAACATGCCATTTTGACATATCAGGTGGTAAACCTAATCTATGTGAGAAATAGCATATCAAAATCAATAATGTTGACCAAAATAAAAAATAATAATAAAAGAAAAAAGAAAGAAGCATTAGAATAAATGATAAAACAAGGAAAGAAGAGAAATTGGCTGGATTTTGTAAGTTGTTCTGTTAAATTGCACAATTTCGTCATTATAACAAACAGCAATAGACAAACTGGTAATTTCTAGAAATTTAAGAACCTTAGTCATTAGGATTTACAAAACTTTTCCAGTCCTAAGGAGGATAAAAGAAATAAGTACTTCAAAAGTGGAAGGAAATAGAACCTATATAGAAGAAGCTAACAGAAATTAATATGGTTTGTCATCTGCAAACAGAACAGATTTTTTTTTCTTTTTTTTTTTTTTTTTTTGGAAAGTAAAATAGAACAGATATCAACACTAATAAGTGATGAAGTTCACTTTAAGGCTTTTGGGTCTTTTAAAGTGGGGTTTTGGTTGACATATATCAACCAATCAAATATTAAGTCTCAGTGCGGGCTGCATCCTGATTGTTTTTGAAAACTGTCTTATCAATGTCTCATGCAAAGTGCAAATTGTCCTACTGCAGCTAAAATGAAATTATTCCAAAGGAAATCACTAGCATCAAAGAGAGAAGTCGTAGACAAGAAAATCAATAGTTCAGACTTGGATGTCATCTTGATCAGGTGGTGTGAGATTTTTTTTTTCCCACCAAATCTATTTTTAGAGTAACTCACCCAAAGGAAATAATGTATAAAACAAATAAACAACTTAAACATGTGAAAAAAGGCTCAGAACCTGCAAACGTTTGCCAATTGCAATAAAAGGCTGCACATCACCACGTGTTCCAACTATAAGAATCACTATTTGCAAAGGTGGAATGTATTGAAGATCTGTTGCATCAAGAGGTTCATCATCAGCTTCACTGTATACGGTACCAGATCCAACACCAAAAGCATGCGGTTCAATATCTCCTGGGAGTTCAAATTCTACGGTCCCATTGTCTTTCACAGTAGCTATTCTTTTCAGCAATTTCAGCTGCAGCATTTGGAACGTTCAAAGAAATCCCAGAAATGTAAATATGACTTTTAGATGTAGGTATGATTTCAGGTTAAGTCCCAGAGATGTAACTATGATACAAGTAAAAAAATAATATCAAACAAGACGTCATGCAATTATATGATTCAACTAAACAAAAATAAGTATCAATGTTCAGCGTTTGCATGAAGTATCATAAAAAACAAACATCAACACCACTGAAGTTGAATCTAAGCAGAAATATCAACATTAAATATCTCAGAATAGGATTTATAATATAGCTGAGAGATGATTTCCAGACTATTAAAATATGCATGGGCTGTGACTAGACAGCAAAGTATGGCTGGTAATACTCGAAAACAACAGGATAATCAGAAAACAGAACATTCACTGCTTATTTTAGCATCTGAAGTCTGAACACTGTCTTCTGAGTAAAAAAGAGCAACTCAGAAGCAGAAATATCAACATCAAATATCTCCGAATAGGATTTATAATATAGGAGATAAAAAATTTCCAGACTATTAAAATATGCATGGGTTGTGACTAGACGGCAAAATATGGCTGTTAATGCTCAAAAAACAACAAGATAATCAGAAAACAGCATGTTCACTGCTCATTTTTGCACTGAACATTATCTTTAAGTAAAAAATAGTAACTCGGAAAAAATTCACACAATATTGTATGAACATACTTTTAAGTATGCATATACATATCCGCGCGCATGAACGTCAATAAAAAGGGTAGAGAAGCACGCAAATATCACATAATAGAAAGGAAAAAAAGACTACATTTTAACAACAAATACAACATCAGCAAGGATTTCACTCCTATTGTGAAGCATTAATGGCAAAACCATGAGCCAAACACAACAACTGGATTCATTCTATGCACATTACAAGCACAGATACAGATGACTGACCTAGGATCTTCTAAATTTAGGGCAACCCTTTTATAATATTAGTCCATTTTTCCAAATTCCTGTAAAAGATCTAACCGAACAAAGAATAATGTACAAAAGAAGTGTTCAGCACTCTTCAATTATGATGCAAGAAAAAGCATCCAGCTGTCGCATAACTCTAGTCCTGCGAGAAATTTTATTTGATCATTTCACCTTTTCTCAATGAATTGGTCTATTATTAACGTTTAGTCCAATCATTGCTGAAAATTTTATGGTGTTAGTATACTAATGATCAATCAACCAATCAATCAAATGTGCGGAATAGTAAAGGAGACAAAGCACAAGATTTTTTTAAAGAATAAACTCTTATCAAACATGAAGGGAGAAAAACCTAAAGTCCTGCACAGAGGACCAACCAAACTTCTTCCACTATAAAAATGATTGGAAGTTTCAACCACAAAGTTCCACAATCGACTCACAATCCCCTGCGAAAATTCCACGATTCACCAAGCCAAGCAGATGACTGATCCTCAAGTCTGTGAATATCAACACTGAAGTTGTATGAAGCACACTTTTTCAGCTAAGTTGTTGAAATAACACTTTCTGATGCTCAATATATGTAGAATAATGATCTTAGAAGAAGGTCTATTTAAATAAAGCATAGGAATCGAACCTCGGACAAAATTCAAACGGTTTCTAACCTCAGACACAATTAAGATGGTTTCCAACTTCAGACAGGATTCCAAAACAAGAAGCAGCTTGCTTAACAACTTCCCGTGTTCACTGGAACAGGATTCCCAACAAGCTTGCCAGTGAGCACCAAAAAATCGATATTCTATTTAAGCATGGCCTCGGTAATTCCCACAACTTCCCAGTGAGAGGCAGAATGCTGCAAAGCTCAAAACATGCCCTTTGTTTTTGCCAACAGCTGCCAACAAGGGTCCCAACGTTCCAAACCTAAGCCTAAGACACCTTAGCCTGTGTAGTGAACAAGACTTAGAATAAAATTAGGAAACATTCTACCCACATAGGAAACTTCCTAAGTAACCTTAGTTCTAAACAAAGAAGAACTAGGTTCTTCTAAATAACACATTCCAATAAACAAATTAATCCAAGTTCTATTACGACTACAACTCAATATAGGAAACCAAATACAATTCAAATACTATTGAGTTTTAGAAATCAAAATCTCTAATTTGTCAAGAAATCAAAGTCCTACTTGGTCAAGGAATTTGTCAACACTTGAAATTAACTTAATCATTGCTTACTTGATCAAATTTGCTATATGCGAATGAATCTGTTCCTACTTTAAAATAAGAGAGTAGAGGGGCAACAAATTTGAAGAATTTGATGACTTAATTAAAAGTTGCATTTAAGGGCTCTTCCCAGTTATCCCTCCTACGAGTTTTAGCATCTTTAAGGGGATAATTAAGTTCTCAACCATCTCTTAACTATCTTAATAAAAGGAAATCTGGAGTTGAATGGTCTGGCTTTATCTATACTAATATATAAAGAAAGAACACCCTCGTGGTGTCTGCCTTTTATTGAAGCCATGATACAATTATGTACCTTTTAAATACCCTCCAACTGCCATTACAATAACTGCTTTTGTTTTTTCTCCGATATTTTTTTGGATAGCGGAAGAAGGGTATAGGGGAATGGAGAAGGAAAAAAGGATAAAACCAATTGAAGGAGAAGCAGATGAGAGGAAGACATACACATGATGGGTGCCTACGCCGCTATTATTTATAAACTTACCATCTATCAATGTTTTATCCAACAATCATCCAGACAAAGACACCTGATGCATATTTGTTATATTTTTTGCCAAAGAACATGAGGAACAGAATGTTTAATCTAATGTCTCTGCTAATGCATATTCATGTACATGTGTCACTAGTATTTATGTATCTAGGGGTGATGCACATTTAGGGATAATGTATCTAGTCTAGGTAATCTGTACAATATTTATTGTATATGATTACAAATAACAGTTAAAGACAATCCATTTGGGTGTCAAGCCATTCAGTAGAACCCTCTGCAATTTACAGTCTCTATCACCAAAAAATGGGCATCAAAAAGATATGCAGATCGTTATTTCATTACTGCTGTTTAGTTATGTAAAACATAGACAAAAATTTTTTTAAAAACCTGTGCAAGCTGCAGACTAGCCAAGAGGAAGGAAAAAAAAAAAAAACAGTGGTTTTCGGATCTGCCAACCTTCTGCTGGACAGGAATTTTGTCATCAAAAATTTGAGCTGCCTCTTCAGGAAGTATATTATTATTTCTCTGCCTCTCTGTTTTTGACCTTTCCAAGTTGGGCTGAGTCAATGGTGGCTCTGATTTGTCAGAAGTCAGTATCTCCTCTGGTAGAGTATTACCTCTTGAAATACTCCGTCCACCAGTCCCTGCCATGTCAAGCATAGCCAATTTACTATGGGGTCCGGACTCTGCCTCCGTCAAAAGTTCGGGATAGGAAATAGTTCATAGAATTCAAAGTTACATATACTAACTCAACTGCTGCTATAAAAGATCAAAATTCCATAATGGCCATGTAGTTGCGCAGAATGCATAGACAAAAGGTACAAAAACCCACATTCATGAAAAAAAGAAATTCATCTATGTTCCATTTTGTAGCCAAGTAAAACTAAGAATAGCAAAAGAAAATAGAACCTATTAATTATGTAATATCATATTTATCCCAAAAATAATAATAATAATAATAATAATTATGTATCACGATAATGTTTACAACTCTTCAAAAATCAACTAACACAAATAGTGGTACTGGCGACAATGGATTGAGTTCCTTCGGTTTGTTTTCCTATTTTTTGTTTCCTATTTTCTACTTTGAACACATTTTTCATTTGGAAAATAGTTTAAAATGCATTTGTACAAGTTTTCAAATTTTATTTTAAAAAACAAAAATGAATATGAATATGAATTTACATATAAAATAAAAAATGACAAAAAATCGTTCTGAGCATTTTTAATTTAAAACAAAAAAAAATTAAAATAATAAAAATAGGGTATCTATATTTTGATATTTTTAAAACATAAAAAAATAAATTAAATGGCACCTAAAAATTCTAGTTATCTAGTTATCGAATTTCTAATCGTTTACTTCTCATTTCCTAAATTTGATCAGGAACCAAATGAATAGCTACACAGCCTACGCTCAGGTTGATGCCCCCAAAAAAGAAAAAAAAAATAGTTGGAATAAAGAAATTGACCGTTGAACTCTAACAAATCGTTTCAGTCAGAACACGTCTATAGGCTCCTAATAAGACCGGTTCTAAGTCGGCGTACGATTGTCAAAATTTTTTCCGTTTCTTTTCTTTTCCGAGTGTTTCTTGCCAATCAAACAGAGCTCAATTGACACCAACTAGTTCAGCGAAATTCACGCACCTGAGCCATTGCTGCCGCCATTGGACAGCGCAGAACCGGAAACGGCCTCTCCGCCGTCCAATCCGCCGCAACCGCTACTGCTACTTCCACCAGTAACTTCGGGTTCTAACTTGACCGAGACTTCGCTGGAACTCGCCGAGGAACTTCCTTGACTGCTCTTGCGCTCTGCCATCGGCGACACAACCAGCGCTGGCGAAAACTGCCGAATTCTTGTTGCTGTTCTTTGATCTAGATCTCGTCAGAAAGTTCTAGAAACACTTTTGCGTGTAAATATAAAGGTATGCACCCAATTGTTGTGCGTGGAGAAAAATCTATGGGGGATCGTTTCCTAGAGAGAAGATTTAGAGAGAGAAAGAGTCGCCACGATCGGAGGAGTGGGCGGATGCCCTGAGATTCTGCTCGAGCTTCGAGCACGGGACACGCGAAAACTGCAATAGACAGATAGGACCGACTTGTCGCCTTGAGGGGCACTACCGTAATTTGATCTGCCGTGTAATCATCTAAATTGCATCGCCCTCACAATTTCCCGGCAGCGGCTGTGAAAATTAAGGACGCCAGCCAAAAATATAATTTATAACAAATATTAGAGGTGTTATAAAAAATCAAAAAACCGAACCGATCGAAAAAATTGGATCTAACCGAATTTTGTAAATCGATTTTTAAAATTTTGGTTTGGGTTCGATTTAAAAAATTTTAATTTTGGAAACCGATTTAGTTTTCGATTTTGAGGGCTTTAGAACCGAATTAGACCAGATCAAATTGGTTATGATACAAGTGTGTAGCAAAATGTAGTGGTTGGAACTCGAACTCAAGATCCCAAAGTTTTTCAAGTGATAACTTTACCATTTGGCAACACCCACCAATTGCTTACAATGCCACAATGGAGGAAACTAGGCCATGACTAAAAATTAGGTTAAAGGTGAAAATGTTTTTTAAGTTCGTAATAGGTTTGAAAGTCACATTAATGTAATTTTTATAAGTTTTTTAATATATTGGGCCAAAATTAAATTTTTTTACGGAAAATTATATTTAAGTTATACTTTGTAATCTTTTAAGGTTATTAGTCATACCCAAAAAAAAAAGAATTGCTTTTAAGTGGCATAATGTAGAAAGTTTTGTATTTAAGTCACATTTTGAGTGGGTCCCACGACTTGGTTTTAAATATAATTTATAATATAACTTAAATGCCATTTGTTCTATAATTAACTGTGATGGAAGTTGTCAGAAATTGTGGTAACCGTGAATCACGTTTTTCTGTTTTTGTTTCATTTCTTAGAAATCACGTGAAGATATATGGTATATTTTTTATTTGAACAAGCATGTAATGAGATAAAAGTCGGTTAAAATGCCATAAATAATTACGGGCAAAGATGCGAATAATAGTATGTTAATGTTTATAATTTTTTTGTTAAATTTTAGCAAGAAGTACAGCATACATATGATACTTTTTTTTATGCGTTACTGTTTTTTATGTGGTACTATTTTATTATGTGGTACTATTCTATATGGTATTGTTTCCGGTAAGATGTATTATCGTATAAACACAGTACCAAATGTACCTAGTATTCAAAGACCACCATTATACACAAAAAGAAGTACTACATATAAAGAAATGTGCTGTTTTAATGATATACTGTTTTTTATGTGGTACTGTTTTTATGCGATACTGTTTCTAGTAAGATGTATTATCGTACAAACACAGTACCAAATGTACCTAATATTCAAAGACCACCATTAAACACAAAAAGAAGTAACACATCCAAAGAATTATGCTGTTTTAATTAGGTACTGTTTTTTATGCGGTACTATTTTTTATGCGTTACTATTCTATGTGGTACTGTTTCTAGTAAGAAGTATTATCATATAAACATAGTACCAAATGTATCTAGTATTCAAAAAACACCATTAAACACAAAAAGAAATACCAAGTACAAAGAATGGTGCTGTTTTAATGAAATACTGTTTTTTATGTGGTACTGTTTTTATGCGGTACTAATTTATTATGTGATACTGTTCTATATAATGATGTTGGCTTGTATGGATGGTTTGTGTTATGCATCGATTGATGTTTTTTTATGGTAGTATGAAAAACAGTACTGGTACTGCACCATGAATTATAAGCAGATGACAAGTTTTGAGCAAGAGAAATCTATGGGGTTGATTAGTATTTTGAGTTATCTTCAAAACAGTACTAGTACTGTTTCAAAATAGAAAAAATAAAGATACTTAGAAATGATGATCGATTTAGTTTTTCCCAAACAGTTTTGATTTTGTTTCCAAAAATCAGTTTTGCTTGCTTTGTAAAGAAGATGGAAAGTCGTAGAATTAGGTTTATCCCAAACAGTTTTGATTTTGTTTCTAAAAATCGGTTTTGCTTGCTTTGTAAAAAATATGGAAAGTCACGGAATTAGGTTTTTCCCAAACAGTTTTGATTTTGTTTCCTAAAATCGATTTTGTTTACTTTATAAAGACAATGGAAAGTCGCGAAAGTTATGAGTGAAGTGTGTACTATTTTCGGATAAAACTGGTAGTTTTGAAATATAGTGAAAAACGCGTGATGTCATTTTTTGTCTTTTTGTTGCAAGTGTGATTTATTCACAAACAAGTTTTTTTAGGTATGACTTAAATCCTTATAAGTCCATAAATAGTGACCGGCCTCAAAAAATTTCATTTTTTTTATATTGGGCTTGGCTCAAAATTGTAGCCTACAATAGAAACTGGATTAAAACCGGAACCGAATGGAAATCGGAC
Source organism: Vitellaria paradoxa (assembly GCA_019916065.1). NCBI lineage: Eukaryota > Viridiplantae > Streptophyta > Magnoliopsida > Ericales > Sapotaceae > Vitellaria > Vitellaria paradoxa. The sequence goes on along the minus strand of CM034243.1, from coordinate 10,645,849 downwards.
CGAAATCGATTGAACCGAAACTGAATTATATCAATTGGTTCCAGTTTTGAAAATTTTCAAACTAAAAATCCGATTCAATCCCATAAATAGCTCAAAACTGGACCAAACTGGACTGGTATCACCCCTAATAAATATCTTGCTTTAATGACTTTTTATCCCTTGGTTTATAGTGGCAAAAAAAATTGAAAAATAATAAAAAATTTAAAAATTTATTTATTTTTTATCTTATTATACAAATTACGAATCAATAACTTATCTCAGTTTATCTCATTTTATTTCACTTTTTGTCACTCCAAATATATTTGTTAACAAGTGTCACATCCTAATAATCAATCAAATAGTGTGTTTAGAGTTGTACAAATTTGTAAAATAGTGTCTTCTATTTTGTGCAGTAAATAAAAAATTTAAGTTTTACAATTTCATAATTTATATTTGTAGAGATTTATAAAATTTTGTAACAGTAAAATATATTGAAAAATTTTAAAAGTTATTTATTTTTTATCTTACTATACAAATTACGAACTAATAACTTATCTCACTTTATTTCATTTTATCTTTTATCTCATTTTATCTCATTTTATTTCACTTTTTATCACTCTAAATGCACTTGTTAACAAGTGCCACACCCTAATAATCAATCAAATAGTGTGTTTAGAATTATATAAATTTGTAAAATAATGTCTTATATTTTATGCGGTAAGTAAAAAATTTAAATTTTACAGTTTTATAATTTGTGTTTGTAAAAATTTATAAAATTTTATTTTTTTTAACTCGGCTAAAATATATCTTGTAATAACATTTTGTAATTTTTTTAATACACAACTTTATCGAAGTGTAAAAAATTAATATGTGCCATATTAATTTTTCCTGTACGAGTACCCCTGGCACCGTTAACAAAACCGTTTTATTATTAATAATGATTTTTTATTATTAATCATGGTGGGGCATGTGTGTAGTCTAAGGTTTCGTTTGGGGTAAAAAAAAATAGAATTTTTTTAGAGGGTTTTTCAATATTGTTTTTATTCAAAATGGGAAACTTTTATTCAAACATGCATGAATTTTTAAACTTTTTTATGCTTTTTATCTAAATAAATAGTTTTTAGTTAAATAGATATAAATATATATATATATATTTACAAATGCGGTTAACACATTTAAAAGTTACAATTTCTAAAAAAATTTAATATTAGCTAAAAAAGATCATTCTTCTTTTATCTGTAATTTTGTTCTTGTTTTCTAATCATCCTCTTTCATTTTTTTTCTTATATTTTTTTATCATCTTTGGATAATTACATTTTATCCTCTTGGAGTTTGGCCCAAAAACGCATAATACTTGTCTAATTTAATTTTTTTTTTTCACTCACGGTATCTAACTCAACCTGCACACAGTTCGACTAATTTCTTGTACCTTGAAGTTAACGACCGGATAAACCATCCAGTATATCAGTGACCCTAAAGAGACTCAAAGTAATGACTATTGAAGCAAATCCTAAATTTTACTAGTTAAGCTAACCTTTAAGATTTCTAATTTAAAAGTTATTGCATAACACCCTCATATTTTAGAATAAATTGCAAAACTAACTAAATTTATTAAATTTAACTAAATATGTGTTTCGTAAGTCAAAATTAGTTGAAAGAAAAAGACTTTTGAAAAAATTAAAAATACATTTTTATTTATTTTTATGTTAAAATAAAACATATTTTATTATTTAAAAAGACTTAATTTGTTTTTTAAATAATATTTTTGGACTATATATAAGTTTATATAGCACTTACGACATCAATATAATTAAATTTAACATTTTTTATGAATTTCGTACTTAAGTTCAAATCACAAAAGAATTGGTATTATTTTTCTAAATTAGAGATAAATAAGTATTTTTTTGTCAAAACAACAAGGGTGAAGTGTGATCTCTCTTTTTCTTCCTTTCTATACTCCTCTCTATTGACCGTTATTAGTAATTAAAAAGAAAAATGATCGGTTAAAGAGTATTTTTGTTAATTTTGATTGTGGAGTTTCAATATTAGGAAGAAATCAAAACTAGCTCTTCCTTTATATATCATTATATAGATTATTGTACGAAAATAATAAAAAAATTATTAAGGCCAAAGCATTGCATTTTGACGTTAATATTAATTATTTTTGTCATTATTATTTTCCTAATTAAAAGGCATAAAGTTGTAGTTTGTGTTGTATTAATTATTAAAAATGTATAAAATCTTTTATGACTATCTCACAGCGAATTTTATTTATATTTCTAACAAATAATTCAACTAGCAAACTTTAAACATCATTTTTTTCACCATTGTTATCTATACTATTATAGAGCAAGCAGCAAGAGTTGGTAAAATTCTTATTTTTATGAAGCGACAATTTTGATGAAACTCAAATTTTCTAAATTGACAAAAAATATTCCTAAAACTAAATTCATATACATTTGTTAGTTTTAAAAGGTAAGGATACAATAGTTATTTTACATCATTTTCAAGTACAAAAGTTTCAAATTTAAAAAGTCTATTATCATGTTTAAATTTAAAAAATATATTTTCTTATCCTTATCTTTATATATATATATATACATCTATCAAATTATTAGAAAAAAATTTTTACAAGCATCGTGTGTGCACAGATATCTACTAACTAATTGGGAGACCACTAGTTCACAAATATCTATATATTGCTTTGCCACTTTTTCATTTTTTATTTTTTTATTTTTGTATTTGATATTGTGTGGAAATAATGAAAATGATAACTTGTGTTTTATTTCAACAACTAAAAAAAGTTGTAATTTGTGTGTATTAATTATTAAAATTATATAAAAACTTTTGTGACTACTTAATAACTAATTATATTTTTGTTTCTAGCAAATAATTCAATTGGCACATTTACGGCCTTCTATCACCTTCATTATAAAAAGAGAAACTAAATTAACGATTATATATGTGATATTGATAGTGCTTATAATGTTTCGTTTGTTTTAATATAAAAAAAATAATTCAAAAAATATGTTTCAAAAAACATTTTTAAAAACATATGTAATTTTATTTTTTAAATATTTTACATTAAAATAAACAAAGTTAAGGTGAAATTACTTATTTTCTCTTGATGTGTTTATTTAAAAATTTTAATTAAATATATATATATATATATATATATATATATATATATATATATAAGGCAATTTTATTATTTTGTGGTGGTTCGAATTTCTAATGCGCGAGCATAAAGCGTTGTCATTGACACTAGCATAAAAAGGTGATTTTTAAGGTGTAGGGCGTGTTTGGTGTGAGATAAAAAATTAAAAATTTTTAAAAATTATTTTAACTGAAATTTTTAAAAATTATTTTTTTTATTTTACTGTATAATTTACGAATTTATAATTTATCTCATTTTATCTTATTTTTTATCACTCAAACACACCCCATGATTGAAGAATCGGGAACGAAAGTAAAAATAATGAAGTGGGGAATATGAAACTTTATTCTAGCTGCATGCCACATGACTTGTCAAATCAAGACGGGGGTAGGATGCCCCGGGGGGGGGGGGGACGAATCGGGTTAAGAATTTTTTTATTGCATGTCGATTAAACTTTTGTTGAATTTTAAATTTGTCTAAATAAAATTATTTTTTAAGAAAGTAAATGATAATTCTAAAAATTATAAAAATAAGTAATTTGTTCTTAAAATAAGTGTTTTCTCAAATTTTGGATATAAATGCTCAGTTTTTATTAAAAAATATAAGTAAAATAATATATAAATATGTTATAAGTTAAATCGGTTATCTTTTTTCTTATTTTTTATTTTTTATGTTACAAAAAAAAAAAAATTGCATTCTCACTTATTTTCTAAGATGCTTCTAACACAACAAGTAAGCGTTACTTGTTTGGAGTGTCAAAAATTTTCAAGAATTTCAAATTTTTTTCAAATTTTTTTAAAATTTTTTAACTTCTTTAACATTAAAAATTTTTAACTTTTTATAATTTTTATCAATTTTATTCATTTTTACCAAATTTTTATATTTTTTAAAAAATACATCAAATATTCAACCATTCAAAATTTACTAACTTTTTTATTTTTTCTTTTTACAAAATTTGGGGATGAGAAAAAATTATAATAATTCCACCAATTGAGGGTCAACCAATCAACTACTTGGCTTTACTTATTTATATAGATTTACAATCCTTTTGAAGTAAAATCCTCCACTGTTGTGAAACATCTACACTAACCCCCCGATTAGATGATACTAAAATTTTAGGAGAATAAATTTTAGAGGGGGTATAAGATAAGAAGGGATATTATTTTTAGAGGGTTGGCACACATTGATATGATATTTATAGAGGGGGATAACTTTTAACTTGGTTTGGATGTTTTATAAATAAGATGAGGTGAATGATAGAAAAAAGAGTCAAATGACTCTTTTGCCCTTGTGGTGTCCAAAAACTTAGTTACCCATTAAATTAAATTTGGTTACCCAAACTTAATTACATGTTTATGTTAATTATATAATGTGAAAACTAACTAGTACAAATTAATTTTAGACAAATTAATTATATTATTATCTTAAAATCACATCACCTCCTATTTGAAAAAAATATATTTTTTTAATCACACAACCCCTTATTTGGAAAAAAATTATATTTTTTTATTTTTATTAATATAACTTTTTAATACATTTTTCTATTAGAAAAAAAAGAAATTTATTTCTAATATAAAATACATTTTGTAGGTGAGAAAGGGGGATGAAAAGGGGCATAATGGTCCAATTTAATCCATATAAGGGGGATAATTTTTGGAGAGCTCAAACCCTCTCCAAAAATAATACACCTTCTTCCAAGATTAAGAAAGGGGGATAATTTTTAGAGAGAAGAAATTTTACTTCCCAAACCAAGCAAAAAATATCATATCAAAACTTATAAAGGTGTATTATTTATGGAAGTCCCTATTTGTAGCATCCAATCGGCCCCTAAGGAAAAAATTAGCGTCAAGGTGAAGTCCAGTCAAAGTATACCAATCCACTTAACCAAAAAACAAAGGTTGCATAAGTAAGGCTTGGTTTGGAAAGAAAAGTAGTAGCAGCTTATTTTTAGCCGGTTAATAAAAATGAACTAGCTACTTTTGTATTTGAGAAAGAAAAAAGTGACTTTTAAGGTGAATTTTTAATTTTAATTAATTTAACGTTTTTGCCCTTAAAAGTTTAAAAGAAAATTAGAATGTAAGAAGATAAATTTAATCATTTTACAAGTTAACACATAAGCCAATTAATTGTAAGTTAATTATCTCTTAAAATTGATTTCAACTTTTTCTCAACGTACCACTACTAGCATTAAAATGTACACATCAACATACTTTTAATATTGGCTTCGTTTGAAGTTCTATCAAATAAAATAAAATTTTACAAAACTCTATAAATACGAATTACAAGATAACAAAATTTAAATTCTTCACTCGCTATACAAATTATGAGACATTTACTTTTACAATTTTATTTTATTTTATACACTTTTATACAACTCTAAACACACTCATTTTAGAAGACTGCAACGAAGGGAATAAAAGGTACGGACTACAGGTGAGAAAAGCCAAATAATTCTAAAATAACATCCAGATTATGAATTATTCAATAAAAATAAATTTATAAATCGTTTAATTTTAATTAAATGACTCACAATTTTAATGTCACAGGACTAACATCACTCACCTCTTACGGTCAGATTGTTGAGAGAGAGAGATAAAATGTCTCTATTCAAGTGTAAAATGTATAAACTATTATAATTTTTTATTTTAAAAATCTTATTTAATGCATAATTTTTATTTTATGCACAAGGAGTTATCACGCAATCTCCTTCAGAATATTTTGTCCCATTAATTGGATTTTCTCGTTAAAAATTTTTAATTCGTTCTTATTTATTACAATATTTGTTAAAAAAATATTAACCTAATGGTATACTGATAATTATGTAATAATTTTTTTAGTAACTTTTTTAAATAATAATCCGTATTAATAGTAATTTTTTGACAATATTTTTTTTAAGCAACATTGCACCGCCCAAAATAAAATTGACCCAAGAATGAAGACTCCTTTTTTTTAGCCGTGCAATTGTGTCACTGTTTAGAATTAAAAAAATACAAAACTCAGACAAATATCCATAAACATAAATTACAAAAGTATAAAATTTAAATTTTTTATTCACTTCACTCAATACAAAATATTAAATTTTACAAATTCATACTACTCTAAACATTGCGTACAAGGGTGGGTATCACGTTCAGGGCCTTGTAAACGGTAAATCGGGTCGGAGTTGGCTTGCACGTGTTTGATTAGTTGGGGTGACACGTGTTTGTTTTTTGCACATCGAAATGTTGAATTTTTTTTATTAAATGGAGTGTTCAGAATTTTTTTAATTTTTTTTTTCAAATTCATTTATTTTTATAGAAAAAAAAGAGTAAAAAAATTGAAACCTCTCTTTTGGAATATCTCATGGCGTTTGAGTCAACTTGCGCGTATTTCGATTAATCATTGAAATATTGAAATTAACGATTGAGTGAATCTCCAGTAATCCTGAGATACTCAAAAAACCTCCCGTCACAACTTTTTAATAAAAAAAAGTTAATTTTTGTTAGAAAATAGTTGGTTTTGAAATTTTGTCAGTTCTGCGTAATTTGGGTACTAATTAGTTTTTTTTTTTTAAACATGTTTCATTACTAACTTTTTTTTTTATTTTTTTAGAACATAAATAATAAATTTTTTCCTCATTCTTGAGTTATAATCGTCTGTTGATTAAAAAATATTATTAAATTAAAACTTTTCACTCAAGGGGTTGTTTGGACTATAAAAAGTATAAAAAATTACCAAAAGTTACAAAAATTTATCTACTTTTTTTAATTTTTTCTAATTAAATTTCATCACATAATACTTTTACATCAATTTTTTGTATTTTTTTATTCTTAACCATCCAAACACCCCCTAAATATGTTAAAAGCAAGAACCTTGAGTAGTTATTCATAACAGTTTCAGCTTTTATTTATTTACTTATTTATTTATTTTTATGATTTTAGTTTTTCTTTTTCTTTTTTTTTACATTTATTCTAAAAAAAAAAAAACAAAAGTAGAAAGTATGCTTGATGTTTTTGTTTATGTTTCAATATTTTATGCAAACAAAATTATTATGAGCATTAATAATAATAAATATCTAAAGATATATATATATATATATATATATTAAAATATCAAGCACAAAAACAATTTGAACTGGTGATTTTTTTTTTTTTTTGTAAACGCCCCCTTATCTGCATGAAAATTTTCTTTTTTTTTTTTAAATGTGAATAATGTAATTAAAGGTTACCCAAAAAAAAATCATAAAAGAAAAAAAAGTCAGGAATAATAAATCAACTCGAATTGAATTTACCAATGAAGCCTAAGGACAGGACGAGTGCCCACATTCTCGGATTAATTGTCATTTTGTTAATTAAGCACCCGGGAGAGTGCCCACATTCTTGGATCAATTGTCATTTTGTTAATTAAGCACAGGGGCGGTGGTGGCTAGATCCTTTTGTCATTGGAATTAGGAAGCAACAAAAATTTAGTTTTTTTTTTTTTTTTTACTAATTATTAGTTACTTATTAAAAAGTTAATTTTTGTGTATTTGAAAAAATTAACTTTAGTAATTAATTTTTTTAATTTTCGTTAATTTGAATATATATAATTTAAAAAATATAAAATATAAAAAATAAATTTAATTATTTTAAAAAAAAGTCCAAAAAAATTGAGTAAACAGTTGCCAAACACATCCTTAAAAAAGGGCCTTCCAGGGGAGGGCGTGGAACACGCGGGACGGGCTGGACATAAAACTAACGCAATCAGATATTTTCAGAAGTTTTCTGATCATCTAATGCGGTTGGTGTTTGGCTAATTAAAATCATTTGAAATTTATTAATTCTATTGTATTTTAAATTAAATTTCATAATATATTATTTTTACATCAAAATTTTATATTTTTATTATATTTATTTATTTGCCAACTAAACACCCATGCAAGTTTGAATAAAGTACGGACGACAATCCAGATTCAGTTATAGAATCTGTAGATATGATGGTAGTTGGTATCAATAAGTTGCGACTTTTCTATTTAGTTTTGTTATGAGCTGTTTAGAGTAATAAAAAATAAGATAAAATGAAATAATTTATAAATTTATAATTCGTATGGTGAGATAAAAAGTGAATAAATTATAAAAATTTTTAAATATTTTCAGAATTTTTAATCGTTTTACATCTTACCATAGGAGTCGTTTAGACTTTCAAAGAAATTTAAAAAATTTTTAACAAATTTTAAAAATTTCAATTTTTTCAAACTTAAAAAAATTCCAACTTTTTTAAGAAATTTATCAAAATTTATGGGAACAAACTGTTATAGCGTATTCTAATGGATTTTCGCAAATTTTTGAGAAGGGTTGACTAACATTTGTACGAAAAAAATTCCACAAAACTCTAGAAGTTTTCAAGATTATTCACTAAAATTTTATCACATGTCACCTTATTTAATTTTTAACAATTTTATATCAAATCAAAAGCAAATATCTAACTATCATTTCAAAATAACTTTATATACTCCAAATTTCAAAAAATTTTCCTTTTGTTAATTTTTTTATTTTATTAGTTTTTAAAAATAATTGATTTTTAATAAAATATATTTCATATTAATTAAATTAATTTAAATTAGTTAATTTAATTAATTTTTTTATTATTTATTGAAAATAAATTAATAAAATATATTACATATCAATTTAAATAAGTAATTTAATTTAATTTAATTAATTATATTATTTATTAAAATAATTATAGTTTAATAAAATATTTAAATAAATAATTCATTTTAATATAATATAACCAAAATAAACAAAATGTTAAAATTGACAAACTATTTGTAATAGAAAAACAAAGTGAAAATATTTTTTTTATTTTCGTGTTTAAGTTTTATTTCTTTGGAAAAAAATAAAAACAGGTTTAACAAATATATTTTTATTGCCAGTTTCAAAAATTTATAAATATAAACTATTAAAATAATAAATATAAACGTTATCAAACAAAAGTTTATTAAATAACTATAATTTTTGTATTATCTTGAGCTAATAGTTGATTAGTTTAGATAATTAGGTTAATATAATATTAACAAATAATACATTACTATTAATAAAATATATCTTGAAATAATCTATAAAATAAAACAAAATGAATTTTGAAAATTTTGAAAATTTCTCTCTCACAAATTAAGATTAAACGATTGAAATTAAATTTTAATTTTTAACAAGTGACTGAGATTTTTTACAAATCAAAACATCTTCTCAAAACTTTTGTTTCTTTTTTTCACATTGTCAAAAACATTACAACTTCACTTTTCTCTTTACCTATAAAAGTATCAGAATTGTAACATATGATCTTAATAAATGTAAAAAAAAAAACTCATGAGTTCTTAAAAAGGGACCTACCTTCTCATGATTTCAAAACGGGACCCACTTACTTAAAAATTTAATATTACTATTAAATTTATACATCTTAATTATATTAGTAATTAAATTAAAAATACAAATAAGAAATGAAATTGAATTAAGAAACACAAATTGAAAAAGTTTAAATAATAATTACGTTATTTTTCTTATGATAAAAACTCTTAGTATTTTCAACATCTAAAAGTGAAAAAATATATATACATATATTTATCAAATATTACTTAGGTTCGAAGGTAGTTATTTTTTAAAATTCTAAATTTAAATTTAAATTAGTCATATTAATTGTATTTGTTATATTTTATAAAGTACATATAATTAATAATAATATTTTTATTTGAGTTATTTTTATAAAACTATTTGAAATTTTATATTCATCATTCTATTTTTTTATTTTTACAAATATTTGAATAAAATTAGTCTTTGAGGAGTGATTTTTTTTTCTAAATTCTAATTTTAAATTTAAATTGATAAGATTGACTATATCTATATATATATCTACATAATAAAACACACACATTTCAAAAACGTCCCTCTTACAAACTAAAATTTAAATGTTAGGATTGAGTTTTATTCTTTAATTAATGGCTGAAATTTTTTGTAAACTTTTCCTTCAAACTCACACCCTGTCTTTGTGACACTTCACATTCTTATAAATTATTGAGCTTAATTTAATGATGAGAAAGACAAAAATTTTACTTCTTAATATTATGTTACCTGGTAGAGAATGGCATATTTTATTTTAATCAAGAAGTGAGTCATTTTCTTCCGTGATGAACTATTGGCATCAATCCTACATTTTGTCTCTGCGGAAATAGAATAGAATAGAAGAGAAAAAAACTAATTCTATATATAGATATATATAAATCTTTCAGAGATTCGCTAATTATTTAGTTGGCAGTTTCTTCTCATCCAGTTCCTCGTGAATAAAAACATAAAAAATGCTAGTGACGGAGATACATGATTTAAATAACAAAAAATCCAATATTTAAAAATTGTATCTAAAATGACTGGAAAGGTGGAAACAAGATTAGGCCGAACCGTTGCATAGAAATATCATTATTAGATTGATTTAAGTTCATGCAATTTATTATTTATTAAAATTTTCTTTTGGTCAATCTTTAAATTGAATAAAATAAACTAAATGAATAATTGTTCTATAGACAATTCACAAATAAAAAATGGCAAAAAAGAAAACATTTACTCCTCTTCTCTGTCTTGCATCTATAGTATTTTTGCCCTAGTAGATTTCTCTCATTTTCTAAAAAATTAACTTTTTATGATTACATTGGCAATAATTCCGCAAAAGGGGGATTATTCAGGGCAGGTTCTATGGATAAGAACAGGTTATTCATTACTATATTAACATTACATATGATATGGACATATATGTACATATTAGAGTTATATAATGGATATCAACTATTGAGTAAATTAAAATTTGTGATTTTAGTCTATTTAGTTTTTCAATTTAAAAATACAGCTATAACCAATAACCCTAATTTTGTGGAAAGTGACCGAACTAACGGATGTTAGATAAATAAACAAATTGAATTTTTTGAATTTAACTGTTTTGGTTCAAAGATTAAAATTTGACTGAATTATGTACATTATCAGTTGACCAGTCTATCACATAGACCAAAAATTTTAAATTTAATTGTTTCGATTAAAAAATTAAAATTTTACGAAATTATGTACATTTTTAGGTGGCTAATCTGTCACACAAACTAAATTTTTTAAATTTAATTGATTTGGTTGGAAAATCAAAATTTGGCCGAGTTATGCACATTTCTAAGTCATTAGTGTATCACATAAACCAAATTTCTTAAATTTAATTCATTCAGTTTGAAAATTAAATTTTAACTAAGGATCTGATTCGTGTGGTAAAAGTTAGAAATAATCTCTAAAAAATTAAAATTAAAAAAAAAATTCTAAAATTCTCTAACACATTACCCTCCTTTTATTTTATAAAATTTCTATAATTTTTTTTAATATCTATATGTCTTAATAAATTTTTACAAATCTTAATAAATTTTTTACAAATCTCAATAATACTTTCACAAGGCTCAATATCTTTCTACAAATTTTAAAACTTTATTAACAACTTTTAAAAAATTCTGACATAAAATCATTCGAATGGATTCAAAAAAATCATTCAAACGGATTCTCTCTTTAAAAAGTTGACATAAAAGTAAAAAATAATACTATTTATTTTTGAAAAATATGATTTGATAAGTGCGTATCAAACATAAAAAAATTATTTAAACCACTTTTTTAGTTAATTTTTTATTAATTTCCAATGCTCCAAACGCCTCCCTAAATTATGTACATCCCTATGCGGCAAGTCGGTCACAGAAAAGAAGGAATTTTCATTTGAGCTGTCACCAGATTTAACAAGACCATCATAAGGAAACGGATTTGCCGCCCTCCTGTGACATCACTTAACATATTGAAAGTGAAATGGTTTCACGCTGGATTCCTTAGCCTCGAAGGCGTGCCAGTTGGCGCTGAATATGCTGCCTGTAATTGGACCAACTCACCTCATTTATGGAGAAATTAATTATTGGGCCCCCACAACCTCAGGCCCATATCTCGATTTTATGTCAGTGGTCTATTTTTCTTATTTTCGTAATTTCATTTCATTTCTGTCCATTTTTTAATTCTTTATTTTAAAAAAAAATTACCAAAAAAAAAAAAAAAGAAGGGGACGTCCAGCCGGCCAGCGTGGCAACCTCTTGCGCTCTGACCGCAAATAGAGTAAGTACCCATGGTTATCTTGGCTAACTCATTCGTATTTTATTCTATTCTTGTTTTAGGTAGGAAATTTGAAAATTTTTTTAAGATTAAATAGCGTATGAAAGTATTTTTTTAAAAATTTTTAGAAATCTGGTAGAATACTAATATAAGTTTGTTCTTGACTTGTTCCTTAATTGATTTCCAAAAATTTCTAAATTTTTTAACTGATTTGTGTTAATGGATTTAAACTTGAATCTGGAATTTAAATTTAATATTTAGATAGTTAAACTTATAAATTTTAAATTTTTAAAAATTAGACTTGGTATTTGAATTTATAATTTAAAATTTATAATTTTTCTTCCTTCTCATTTTGAGTTCCCGATTCTTTGCGAGAATTTCTGTTCTGAGGCGAAAATGAGATAAAAACAAATTTTCAGTCGAAATCGGAGGACTGGGTAAGGACATAAGCATATCCATTCCCCACCCGTACCCGTACCAATTCCTAATCGTAAGGATTTTACTCACTGGAAAATATTCAACTTTAATTTGAAAAATATGGAAAAAAAAAATTTCAAATGCAAATTAAAACATTAAAAATAAAAGAAGAAATTAAGGGAAGTTTGAGTTAAAGACTGGCCCTGCGTTGATGCCGGCTAATTCTCGGCATTGTCGCTCTCCGATGCCCGAGATTGAAATTGCAGGCTTAAGCAAACGCTCTCTTTTTTTTTTCTGTCGTCAATTTCACACTCATTCCACATCGATCGTGCCCGAACCCTCGTCTCTAATCCAACTCTGAATTCAACGTTTCGGTCGAATTCGTTCATCTGATTCAAAAATTTCCCGAATAGTTGATTCTTCGAATCAATCACAGCTGTCGAGCTCCGAAACAAAGAGAATCCAGGTAATCTTTGGACCACTCTATTTATATTTTTTTAAATTTAGTTCGACCTTTTGCGATTTGAATTTACATTTTTGTTTCGAACCCATCGAAATTTCCATCATACCGATCTGGAAGGTCGTTTTCCGGTTTTTAATTTGAATTTCGTGATTATCCAGATTGAAGTTTTATTACGAAGATCACGATTCGGAGGGGCAAAGGGATACGCGGTCAAGGTTTTGTGGGTGATCCAAGTAATTTTTTATTCAGTGTATATATTCGTGAACTAGAAGAAATAGGGCTACTTCCATTCTTTTGTTTTTGTGTATGTAATTTGGGATTGATCAGAATCTGAGTGTTTGTTGGTCATAAAGTGCTTGAAAAGTTGAAAAAAATCAGAAGAAGAATTTATCTGCATTGTTCAGTCTTGAAAGTAGGGGAATCTTTAAGCTAATGGAGATACAGCTGACACTCACTCTGGCACGGGGAAAAGTTCTTGCTTAATTCACTCTTTGACTTGAATTTGGGGATCAAAGTTTCTGTTCTCATGCAGCTAAACAGTGAGGCGCCTTGTCCTTCTGGTCGGTGGATCCATAGGGAGCCGAATTCTGCCATTTCAAAAGATGGGGTGTTGGTGGGGAAGAAAGTAAATAACAATGTCTCGGTGCAGACGGGTGAGGAATTCTCTGGTCAGTTTCTTCAGGACCGTCGCATTCCAACCAAAGTTATCGTTGTGCCTGACATTCCTCAGAATCGTGAGCAGAGAGTTGGACTCAATAAAAACCAGGACACTGAGCTGCGGTATGAGGAAATTACTAGAATTCTTGGTTTGAAGAGGATGGATTCAGAATGTGGTTCCGATATAACAGATTTTGCTTCTGCAAAAGGGTCTACTGCGGAGGTTGAAAATGGGGGTTGTTATGCTAATCAAGCATGTGGATACCACAAGGAAAATGACGACTGTGGACATGGGCAAAGGAGGCCTACCGGAGAAATGAACTTCTGTCCAGCTGCTATGGCACCAAGTGCTCCACCTATAAGTGAATTTGAATCCTCTCAATTCTCCCAACCTGATGGATTAGGAGCTTCAGATGGTTCTCATTCTGGCAAGATGAAGTTACTTTGCAGCTCTGGTGGCAAAATCTTGCCTCGGCCAAGTGACGGGAAACTTAGATATGTAGGTGGAGACACTCGTATTATTTCTATCCGAAAGAATCTTTCATGGGAAGAACTTGTGAACAAAACCTCTGGAATTTGCAATCAACCTCACACAATAAAATACCAGCTACCTGGCGAGGACCTTGATGCCCTCATATCTGTGTCCTCTGATGAAGATCTTCAGAATATGATAGAGGAATACCAGAACCTTGAAAATCCTGGGCCTTCTCAACGTCTTAGGATATTTTTGATTCCTTCATGTGAATCTGAAAATACATGTCCTCTTGATGCTGGCACTATTCAGCAGACCAACCCTGATTATCAATATGTTGTCGCTGTGAATGGCATAGTTGATCCTTGTCTGTTAGAGACTAATTTGGAGAGTAAGGACAGACTTGGTGACTCATATCCCACTCAGTATGTAAATGAATCCCAGAATCTGGTCAGTTCTCCTGTTCAATCTTCTTCTTTCTCTCCAATACAAGGTCAGCAGCGGGATTCAAAAAGTGGTCATCCACGACCATACAAGGGTAACTTACTCTCTGGTATTAGTGAAAGCTGCAGTTTCCACACTGCTCAAGTACCTCCTGAAAACTCCAGCAATGATGCTGCTGGTTATTATCATCCCATTAATGGAGAAGTAACTCCAATGAAATGTCATATTCCTGATAAAATTGATGATATCAGAAAACCATGTGGAGTGCAGTTTCACAATGACATTCCAAGTAGAGAATCAGTTGTTCCTCCAGGCTTTGGTCAAAATGATAGCTGTGTTGAAAATTACTCCAATGAGAAGCCAATGCTTAGGGAAAGAACATACTCTGGCGATCTAATAGGTCTGTTGTCTGGAGATAATGAATCCATTGGTTCTCAGCATGGATTACCACATGTGTTCTCTGATTCACAGCTGCAGGAACATGGACAGATATCTGCTTATTGTTCACATGAAGGAATAAGCCCATCTACCCTTTTGAACTTCTCAAAACCACAATTGTCTTCACAGTCGGCATTGGATACTTTGCAAGAAAAGCCACTGCAACTGCCTGAGAATATTGATTTGGTCAATCCTCCACTCCCAATTAAGTTATTGAATGCAGAGGCTACAGTCTCCCACGGAAGAATGAATATCCTTAATTGCTCTTTAGGTTCTGAATCATTGAGCAGGAATGAATATATTCAAAAGGATGCAGATAATACTGATGAGAAATATCAATCAACTGACATCAAGAAAGACAACTTCGTGATACAAAACCATAATGAGGAAAATTCTCGAAGTTTTGGAATATTGAATTTACTGGATGAAAAAGACCCACTTTTACATTGGGATGGAGAGCTTTCTAAGAGCAGGCCACCTGCTTGTGACATGAAATCCACGAATAAATCTCCAAGCATCCATTGTGAACCAGTTTCCATTCCTAGTGTTAATACTGCATCACAAGAGTTACAAGTCTCAGGATGTACGGATCTTGTATCATCAGGGACTGATTTGAATGTGGATATAGTGGTGGAACAATCCCAGACCATCCAACTGGAGACAGCTTCAGCTGAGCTAATGATCAATGGCCAAAGATCTGCCAAAGCTCATCAGCAGCATTCCTTTGGAGTAATTGATGGCAGGCATGGAAGTGATGTAGCACGGGTCAACAACTCTGAAGTTGCAGGCATTTTTTCAGGTTCCAGAGAACAGCCTAGTGATAATTCTATGCCTGATTTGCTATGTGGTTTAACAAATGGAATGGTTTGTCATGAGTCCCCTGTGTTATTTGATGGTTCTTGTCTGAACAATATGGGTCTCCAAGAACCCATTCAAATAAGTTCTGCAGATCTGTACCCATCTGCAGTTCGTGGTAATCCTGGCCTTGATGCAAACTTGCATAATCCTCGTGCAGTGCAGATTCCAACAGAAATATCTGGTGTCAAGAGAGAAATATCTCTAATTGATGATGATTTTGCAAATTACTCTGATCAGACAGCTGTGAAGTCAGACGATCTAGGATGCACTAACGAGAAGCAAATGCTAGAAGATATTTCCCTAAACAATTACAATCAGCAAAATCACCTGGATTCCATGGTTGTTGTGGAACAGGTGGCTGATAGTGCATTTCCTGGCATGGAATCTTCCTCTGCGGCTGTCCCTCAATTGGTGGTTTCAATTGACGGTGAAATTCTTTCACCTGTTGTAACAGAGCTTGACAGTTTACTTCCAGAGTCTGTGGTAATACCACCTTTCCATTTGATTTTCAATTTTCAGGTTTATAAATTTTGTTCTACCTATAGTTTGAGTTGATACCTGCTTGTATGTAGAATGGCAAAGCTGACTATGGAGATAAGGATGAATCTATTAGTGATGCAATGATAGCTGAAATGGAAGCTGATATATATGGTTTGCAGGTTTGCATTATCATTTAGTCCTTTTTTTTTTTTTGGTAAGTATTTAGTCTATTTCAATTACTTTATGAACATGGAAGCATTAACATTTAATCTAAAATGAAGAACGTGTTTTGGTTTTGCAAGAATATATTTGAAACCAATGCTTTTTTGATATATGGAGCTTTGCCCTTTTGCTAGGAAAGATATTGTGCAGAATCCTGAAAAATGACCTAAATCTGAAACAAACCTAGCTAGATTTCTCTTAATTTCTAGCCTGGACAATATGTACACAGCCTGTTTGCCTTACTGAAAGATGCTTGAGAATTTTTAAGCTCTGATTATGCCTACCTAATTATATTCTTAATGTGCAGAATAAGATTGTGAATCTCCTCTACATGTACTGCTTATTCATCATACTACATATGACAACGTTTATACATTCATCTACATAAAATGTTTAGTATTGCTTCTCCTGAGCTAATGAAAGACCATTTATCTTGTCTGAGGAAAAGGAAGGGAGAGGTTTTCAGTGATTTGTACTGTGTGAATAACCAAAGTGTAGCCATTAAGCCTTTAGGAATTGCAGTGCCGTAGACATGATATGCTTTCTTGAGCTATAAAAGTTCAGTTTAATTACTCAATTATTGTTAGATGCCATCTAATAAATGTTGTCTCCTTTTTCTTTGACTAGGACTAACATTCTTATGAACATTAGGAATTTAGGGGTAAACTAGGGATAATGTCCAGATATGTGGGCTATTGGAGGCCAAGTGTGCTGGATTGAGTCAAGGGCTTTTTCAGAAGGAGATAAGCATTGGCTATGGGTTGGGCTGCCACCTGAAGGATGACTGCAAAGCAAGAAAGAGAAATAGAATTTGGGGAATCTGAAGTGAGTGTTTGTTGGTTTAGAGAATTCAATACTAAAGTTAATAATAAGAAGTGACCGAGCCTATGAGACCTAGTGGTCATGATAGCCTAAGATAGTGGAGATATGTGTTAAGGGGACATAAACCCATCCTGGGGGCTACTGTAGTAGTATGTTGCCATAGCCATTTGATGCGACTATGACAATCAGATGTCTGACCCATAATGGTGTAGAGCCATGTATCTTGTCCTAATCGGTGATCTTGATGGTGCTCTTTCTCTTGGTAGGTATAGGTAGAATCTCCTCAAAGGGAGGGAGGGAACATAGTTCCTTGACGATCCCTCGCTCTTGCCTCCAAATTGCCAGTCCCATATTGATGGTCCTAACTCCTGAGCGAATATGGGATACTTGGTGATTATCCTTGTGCTTTTTGTCATCATATTCAGGCCAGGGATGCCTAGTGTTTTGTGCAGAATTGTAAATTCAATGGAGGGCAAGGGACTTCCCTATGGCTGACCGTGTTGATGTAGAAAGGTAGTCAAATTGTCAAGCGGCCTAAGATGCATGGCACTGCACAAGATGTTGACACACAACCCTTGTGGATTTGGAGCCCTACCCAAGGGTCGTCAACCAAAACGTTCCAGTGGAAACCCAAACAAAACAGAGGTTGCCTGTTGAAGTTCTATAGTTTTGTTGTAAACTAAACATTCAGCTTCAGTGTCTATAGAAGCAATTCGGTGTGTATTGTTGTAATTATACTATTTCTTTTATATATTACATTATTAAGTATGGTAATAAGTATATTGTATTGTTTATTGATGATTTTGATTATAATAGTTAAATTAACTATAGCTAATTAGTTGGAAAATTTGAATTTGAATTATAAAAATATATATGCATGTATAGTAACTCATAATTAATCCTAGTATCCAAAGCTCCAAACTTTATATATATATATATATATTTTTGGTCCAAATGAGATAAACTCTTCTTAAGTTTTATTTATAAAAAACACATTTAAATAGCTAAAATCTCTTTATTAATTTTTATTTTACCATTATCATTATCATTATCATCATCATCATGATATTCCTAATTATTGAGTTGAGTTGAGTATCATCATCCTAACTATTATCAGCGCTATTTTTTTTATAAGTAATATAATTTTATTTAAAAAACATCAGTAGGATACCACCCATTGTAATTATTATCATTGTTATTTAACATTGAGAATCAATTAACTTTCATGGTGGTGGTTAATAACTTATTATTATTGTTGTTATTAGTATTATTATTTGTTTCCCATAAAGTAAATAATCATAATCACATATGTAAATGGCTTCACTGTCATTGGAAAATAGAATAAATATTCTAATCATTAATAAATTTTGTTACTTGTGTTCAAATGTAGTTTTTTAATAGTATGTATGCAGTTGTTGTAGATATGATCTTAAAAAGGAAAAGATGTGACTTTAGAGCCAAAAAAAAAAAAAAAAAAAGGTTAACATGGCAAACATGACAATGGATGGAGAAAAAACTGGGATTGGAAAGATGTGTTTAACTTTTTTTTTTCATGAAATAAGTAAGGGAAAGAACGTAACATATTTGAAACTCAAACAACAATAGAGTTACTACCCAATTTTATTATAATTCTAGTCTAATGAATATATACCCACTTAAATATATTTACTTATATATCAGCCTTAAGAATATAAATGGATGAAGTTTAGTTTATGTTTTCAATTTTTTTGCTCTGTTTCCATCGTTTTTGGTAAGCTTATCAAAGCCAAAATGTCCTGCCAAAATGATATTTTAATCCTTGGTCTTACCATGTACATTAATCATCTGAATGAGCAGTATTTTCTTATTAACAAATGGTTACTAGGCCATTTAAACAATCTAGGCTACAATTTAGTTTATCAATCCACTGTAAGATAATTCCATTAAGATAATTCATTAAGAGTTCCATTGCAATTGAAATAATTATGGTGTGTAGCTCATTGTTTATCTCAACGTCCTGCCATTTGCGTCGATCTTAACTTTAGCTACTATGTATAACTAATCTTCTACATGCTGATATCCAGATCATAAAGAATGCTGATCTTGAAGAACTGCGGGAGTTAGGATCTGGTACGTATGGAACTGTTTATCATGGGAAATGGCGGGGAACAGATGTGGCTATCAAGAGACTTAAAAATAGTTGCTTTGCCGGGAGATCATCAGAGCAAGAACGATTGGTGGGTTCCATGCTTCTTTCTTGGCAATATGTCATTTAGGAGCTGGTCAATCTTCACCTTATTGTTACTTTAATTTGTGTCTGAAAGTGATGGTTTTATTTCGCATGTATTAGACGAAAGACTTTTGGAGAGAGGCACAAATCCTTTCTAATCTTCATCATCCAAACGTGGTTGCTTTTTATGGGGTGGTACCAGATGGGGCTGGGGGAACCTTGGCAACTGTAACTGAGTTTATGGCAAGTGGCTCCCTTAGGAGTGTCCTACTCAAGAAGGATAGGTGAAATCACCTCCTCTCTTCTCGTCTGTTTTTGCTTATTCACTTTTCTCATAATTTAAATGGATTCCAAAACTCTTAATGCAGATCACTTGATCGCCGCAGAAGACTTATAATTGCCATGGATGCAGCTTTTGGCATGGAATACTTGCATTCAAAGAACATTGTCCATTTTGATCTGAAATGTGACAACCTGCTAGTCAATCTGAGGGATCCACAACGACCCATATGCAAGGTACCTATAAACCAAACACTTTGTTAATCTACATAAGGGTACTAGAGGTATATGCAACTGTGGGAGCTTCCACTGCATGTCAGGTAGTATTGATTCTAGTATGATGTAAGTTTCACTTTGAATTTATCTTTTTTTTATTTTTATTTTTATTTTTATTTTAGTTTAGATGTATTTAGGTGAAAGATGTTTTGGATTGGTGAGGAAGCATTTGAAACTTCGACATAGCATCAAACTGTTATTTTTCCAAATAAGTTTAAGCATGAAGCAAAAGTTGTCATAATAGAGTCCTCACCAATAAAAACTAAACAAATCATCAACGTGTAGTGGTAATAGGTAATTTGAAGAGATATCATTGATAATTTTATTGTTAAGCACAAAGCAATTTGTCATACTATACGTCCCAAGATAAGAACAGAATATTATTGTTAAGCAAAATGGATTGCTCCCTTTTGTGCTTTGTTTAAGGGTTGCATAATTGTGCTAAAGCATCTGTATTTTGGACATATAACAGTCCTTATTGTAGACTTTAGAAATTTGTATGGATGTGTTTTGTCCATATTCACAGGGGCAGAGCATATGCTGTTTCCAGTATCATTGATTGTATGAAAGTTGGCAGGTTGGAGACTTTGGACTATCGAGAATCAAACACAATACTTTAGTTTCTGGTGGTGTGAGAGGTACCCTTCCCTGGATGGCACCAGAATTGTTGAATGGAAGCAGCAACCGCGTTTCTGAGAAGGTTAATGCAACTCTTTATCATTATTTGCCACGAATTCTTCGCAATATAATAATGTAATAAAGATATCAGCTATAAAGATTGGTGCTTGACAGGTTGATGTTTTTTCATTCGGCATTGCAATGTGGGAGATTCTAACAGGAGAGGAACCCTATGCAAATATGCATTGTGGAGCAATCATAGGTAAGTTTTATTGATCTAAGAAAGCTGAAAAATTTTAAGGGAATTACTTCCTGGCTGGGGAAAAGTGTTTGAAATGAAATGATCTGATAAATGTTTCAATAACGAATAGAACATCTTGTTGGTATGAAATTAGGAAGTGAGACTTAGAACACTTTTGGGATGCAGTGGGGGTTGACTGGTGACAAGAGTGGATCCAGGATTTTCACTTTTTGGGGGGGGGGGCACTGGGCATATTTAAAAAGATAACAATGGCATGTTATGTCAGGATTAAGAGTAGAGGAGAAATAGTTGATGTTATTTTTTAGGAATAGATAAAATTATTATTAGATGTTATATAAATTGATAAATATAATTTTCACAATTTAATGGTTCAATTAGTCATTTTAGTATAACTTGAGATTTAATAGGAATGGCCTTCGTTATTAAATATAATATATATATAATTATTATGAAGTTTTATTATTTATAGAATTTATTATGTTATATTTTTTAATGTTATGCATAAAAGTATTTAATAGTATAGTTGGAGAATGCATTTTATTTTATAAAAAATACTTGGGTTCAATTCTTACACGCTTCTTTTATGTTGGTATGAATCTAGGAAGTTAGATTTTGAACTTTTTGTGCTTCATATTTGATTTCTCCATCTACAGCATCCCAGTTCTGTATAGAACTTCTGGATCAAATATCTTGTGGAACAAATTTAGCCAAGTGTTACATATAGATCCTTCCAGTTCATTTATTATTATTATTATTATTATTATTATTAGTATGGAATAGCAGTTCCGTGCAGTAATATTGGTATGGAATAGCAGTTCTGTGCAGTAAGATACAGGTTCCATGTATTTTAAGACCGCACAAAATAGTCGATTAATTTGAGTTTCTGGGACTGCTAGCCACATAGGATGATGGAACAGCCACCCACATCCATGTTCTCACTTCTACGTGCCCTGGACTGCTTGCCTGGCTCATAAAGTGACACCTGAACCAATAAGATATCTTTATGTGGCGTTCCTCCCTTAAGAGTCTACACTGAACTATGCTGCCTGAGGCTGACATATGTGGTACCTTACCCTTGAGCCAAGGCACTTGGAGGCCATCTCCAAGGAGCGAGCCGTAGGCATACTTGGCCCTTCCTCACTCACTCGAGCAAGTCTTCACTAGTTCACTCATGTCAACGAATTGATCCACCCTGATTCGTCTTGGTCCGCTCTCGCCTTGGTCTAGCAGTTCTCCACCTGAACATGCTCCTATAGGTAATACTTAATTCTCCAATAGCACGATATAGAAAACTAGATAAGAGGAAGAACCTAGGAACCCCTTCAGGGTTTGTTCTATGGTCATCCAGAGCTCAAGCAACCCCAAGACCATTCGACGGGATCTGTGGTGTTGTGGGTCTTGAATGGGGGGTCATAGATGGTTCCTTAAGGTGTTCATCTTACTCTCCTTAAAAGAACTTGTTAATTAGCTGGTCCAGCAGAGATAAATATCTCCTCAAGAAATGTGGAAGACATTCCTGAACCAACACAAAGACATGTGGAGCATGACTTCACTAACTCAACCATGCTTGAGCGACTTGGGGAACTTGTTAAGATCAATTCATTAATGAGTCTTAGGCTAGTCAGAGGCAATTACCTCTACCTTTTTATTGGCTCATGCACCTTTTGCATGCTCAGGATGAGCTGGCTCTGTGCCCAAGTTCTCTGGACATAGTGGGTATCTTTATCTCCTTTGAGTAGCTTGAAGACTGATCCACTGCTCCCAGACACTTCATTATTATTTCTATTTTTGCAGACTCTCCGATCTCCCCACCTTTGGTCCAGGCCATATTTGTTCATTGCTGGTATTGAATGGTCAAATTACAAAAGAAGAAAGAAAATAAAAAAAAAAAAAAAAAAAAAAACTTACTGTCCATAGCACCAAATGCTTCGAAATCAATATATAATAGACTACTGTATCACATGTTGATGATGCTTAAAGATATGCGATCAACGACAGAGGGTGCCTTTGACAGAGGTCTTCAAATTTTGATACATTTGTGTTATAAATTCAAATTTGATAAACAATAGAATTATTTTGCCAGATTTTGCTACATTTCTAAGGCATTTATTATACATGTCCATTTGTACCTAAAAATAGTCTCACTGCAAGTATAAGGTCATATAAATCTGATTCTTCCTAGACCCCACGACGCAGGAGCCTCGTGTATTGGGTTGCTCTCTAAGTACCCATGTATTATATTTCCTCTACAAATTGTCGCCCTCCATTCATGCATTCACGTCCGTGAACTGTAATCACTTTTCATACTGGTAGTGAGATACCTGAAAGCACATTCTGCATATGATTAATGTTCATATGAAGTCATTCCTTCTTAGGTGCAATCAAATAATGGTGGATCTAACTCTTTTTTCGATAAATAATTTTCTGCCTTGTTCCTGTACTATGAATGAAGGGGGAATTTTGAAGGATACTCTCAGGCCTTCTATTCCAGAACGCTGTGATCCTGAGTGGAGGAAACTGATGGAACAGTGCTGGTCAACTGACCCCAATGCTCGGCCATCATTTACCGAGGTTACAAATAGGCTGCGATTGATGTCTGCAGCAGTCCAAGCAAGGGGGCAAAATAATCTATCAAGACAGACAAAGCCCAGCATCCCCGTGTAATTCCATAAATGCATTGTTTCTTTTCTTCAGGAGCCAATGATTGGTCTGGTATCTTTGATGGAAGCCTTTAGGTGGGGGAATATAAGCTTTGGAGGACAAGAGCATGGGTGGATAAATGGCCAGAGTTGCTGTCATTCATTGTGTTGAATGCATATGTAAGTATGTCCTTGTTTCTTCTCACTTTTGTTAATCAGTTTTGCTGTTCATTTTTTCATTCTTTTGGGTGTAGGAAAAGATACAAGAGGGGTGTCTACTTTTTTGTGAATAGATTATTGTTAATGTTTGTGCATATATATATGTATACACATGGAGTAATATATAATTTTTGTTTGATATCTGCTTTCTCTATGAGCTTTTGTTGGCTGTATTAGGGCGTGTATGTTTTGTTTGATATCTGCTTTCTCTATGAGCTTTTTGCGGCTGTATTAGGGGGTGTGTGTGTCAATCAGGGGACTTAAAGTTACTTGGCCATAGTTTGGAATTTCCTAAAGGGAGATCTCAAGTTCGACTTTAAGGAAATGAAATTTCTTAAAGGAGGTCTAAAGTTCGGTTCTAAAGTTCGGTTCTAAAGAGAGTCATTTCCTTGGAATTGCTCCCGAGTTGTCCAATTAATGGAAGGGCGCTTGTGATTGACATGGGAGTCAGTGTGTGGGGATGCATGCTGACAATCCGAAAAGTTTGCTATCAGATCTATAGAAAAATTTCTTCCCACTATAACCAAAAAAGAAAAAAAAAAAAAAGAAGAGGTTTATATGTGCCCATATTTTAAAAATAAGAAAACTTCTGTGACCGCATGTGAATTTTTTTTTTTAATTTTTAAGTATTTCATTTGTTGAATTTTTTATGAAAAATGCGAATAATATGTCAAAAGTTATCAATCAGAAGGAAAAAAATAATAATTTTGGTAAAAAGAATTCATATAAGATGAAAAAATTATCGGAATGCAATAACTTATTTGAGTTGGCCACGGCAAATGGTAAGAGTGAGCAAAAATTTAAAAAAAAAAAAGAAAAAAAGTTTGAATTGAACTTAACTAAGTAATTTGGTCAAAATGATACGATTTTTTTTTTTTTTGGTTAGTTTGGTTAATTCAGTTTAAAATTTTTATAAAGTTTAGTTGGTGCTAAAATTTTTTAGCTGAATCGATCAAATTAATTGGAGTTTTCTTTTTTCTTTGTAATTTTCATATTTTATATTGTTTAAGGTATAGTCCGTCTCATTATACTCCGCCTGGGTCTTATTCAACTTAATATATTTGTATATATATATATATATATTTAATTTAGTGTTTCTTACATTTTTTTAAACAATTTCGCATTAAATTGAATCAGTCAAAAAACTAAGCCAAACTATTTAGTTCTTTTACGTATTTGGCAAGTTCAGTATGATTTTTAACTAAACTGAATTGTTTGCCCAAGTCTATCTTTTTCTCTTTCTATGAGTTTTCGATCGAACTGACTGACCATTGCCAAACTCTCTCTCTCTCTCTCTCTCTCTCTCTATGATTTGATCTGACTGTTCCTCTCTCTCTCTCTCTCAATGACAACCACACAAAAGCAAAAATAATCATAATTTTATCTGATTCGGGAGAGAGTCGATGCATTTATACACTGGTGTATATTTAATACATTTTTAATTGATTTTTATAAGTAAGAACTAATGTAAATTACTCAAATCACCATAATTTATTATATCGTGTTTCAAATATTAACGGCTACAATGTAAAGTACACAGGCCGTGCATCGGTACATTAATGCATCGGGTCTACCTTGAATCCGATTTTAACCTTTCATTTATTTATTGTAGAAGTTCAAAAATTAACAACCAGAAATGATTTTCTCCTTTCATTTATTTTTGTCACCTATTATAGAAACCCAAAATTGAGTTTATAAGCAGTATTTTGCAACCAGATCCAACTGGCAGGTTGAATTGATTAAATCAGGAGCCAAACATACCAAACATTGAACCGGTTCAGTTTCAATATTTTACCAAAAATGAATAAACAATAAAATGAAATACATGCGAACTGCTTTGAACTAAGAAAACCGGTTGATTGCCCCTTCGGGGATAGTGGGGTTGGTTCGGGCAGCATGCCGTAAGGCTTGGGACTATGTAGTCTTAAGTTCGACTTCTCTTCCAAGGGAGCGGTCGTTCCTTTATTGTAGGAGTTGTCTAACAGTTTTCTTGGCTGAGCTGGTCAGTCAAACTTGCCTAAGCTAGTTTACTCTCTGTGGTTCCTGGCCGGCTAGGGTCACAGAGCGAGTTTTACCCAATGCTCACCCCTAAGGTAGAGGCTGCAGGCTTCTTCGTACCATAAAAAAGCCGGTTGATTTTTTAAGGAACTATTTAACCAATCGATTTTTTGAAAACTTAATCAATTTTTGTAAAATACATCAAATGACAATTTTTTTTCTAAAATTAATATGTTTTTAATTAGGATAATATCGTTTGTGGTTTTTTAATACTATAATAGAATTATATATGAAAAGTCGAACTATAAAACAATAAAAAATTCAATTATTAATTAACCAAATAATAGATTAAGTTTTACAAATTTAATATCATGTTAGTCGTAAAATTTTTGCGCACTTATTTGTTTAGTTTAAGTCACCATGGCTGAATTCACAATAATTAAGAAATATAAATATAAAAAGCATATTTATAATTTAGTGTCCCTACTCTATTATACAATATTTATATTATTTTATTAGAAAAAAAATCTAAAACTATATGTAAGGATGAGAGTTATATGAAAAAATATTTTGAAAATAATATTAATATTATTAAATTAAACTTTTAGCTTATATTAGTAATTTGTATTTAATTTATATATATATATATATATATATATATATATATATATATATATATATATATATATATATATATATATATATATATATATATATCAGAGTGATTATATTCATAAAATTATGGAAGTAAAGACAATAATTTTACTTTTAAGCATAATCATGGAGTTTTAAATTTTTTATTATTCTAAATTGTAAAATTCTTATTTTTGTGCATGTATTTTATTTTATATTTATATTTATTATATAAGAGTTATAAGATCGACTGAGACTCGATTGAGCCACTAAAACTCCGTTTGAAATGATAAAAAATTCTGAGAAATGATAAAAAATTTTAAAAATTATTTATTTTTTTTATTTTACTGTATAAATTATAAACTAACAACTTATTTCACTTTCTCTCGTTTTATCTTACTTTTTATTACTTCAAACGCATTATAAATTGATGGGTTGAAGCCGGGAATCCAATTTTCATAGCTATGTTTATTTATTAGTACTCCATTTTTGTCATCTTTTTAACCTTTCTATTTTGGTTTAATATCTTATGGGCAATTACGTCACCAATAACAATTAAAGAGTACAATTGAAGCCTAACCAAAGAGATGTCATGGAACAGTCAGGGAGAGGCGACAACTCTTTGGTAAGATTCTTATGTAATTTGACAATTGATATAAACCGTAAAACCAATTAATATACATTACCCGCCCCTCTCCTAATCTATATAATGAAAAAAAAAAAAAAAAAAACTTAAGAGATATTTTCAATCGATGTATTTATTTAATAGTTAGAATTATTTTTTTTTTTCATTTTGGTTGTCTTTTTAATCACTTTATATAAAAACAACGTCAACTAAATTTTTTATCAAAAAAAATGATATTTAGACTTTATTTTTTTAATTTTTTTAAAATAAATATTTAAATTAAAAATTCAATTTTAATGTACACAAAATTTAAAATTTTAAATATATACGTTTTTATATTCTCTATGTCACACTTTTGCAACACGGCCAGACCCTTCTCTTTCTCTCTATCTATCTCTCTCCCTCTCCCTAACCCTATAATTTTAATTTTTATAACTTTTGTCACCAAAACTAGTCTTCTAACTCATCTTATTAGTAATTGAACTTCTCATTAAATCTCATTATCTGTTTCTCTTTTCTTTAAGAACATCTCCCTCGTCATTATCCCTTTCCCATGCCCACCCATCCGTCTGTCGACAGTTAATCTCCACTTATCCTTACTCTCTCAAATATATCATAGAATATAACAAATTATTTAATTATTTTTATAAATTTCTATTTAAATTATTTATTGGCCAAATTATCGTTTCATGGCATGAACTATTTCTGTGTAATTAATATGCTTATTTCGTGTGCCTGTTCTATTTTTGTCCTCTTTTGACTTTATTTTTTTTTTCTTCGCATATCTTTTTTTATTTCTTGTTGGTCAAAATATTCACAACTTTTATTAAATTCGAAAAAAATTGACTTAGTAAATTAGGTTATGGTTACCGAAGTAAAAAATAAAAATAAAAATATAAAAAACAAAAAAAAAATCACTTATATAAACAAAAATTGGTATCAAGATTTTTTTTTACTGAATTAAATATTTTGGGATGAGTTTCCTTACAAAACACTACTAAATGTAAATATCTTATAACTTATACATGAATTTCTTAATTTTCTAATAATTTTTATGAATATAAAATCACGCCTAATAACTACTAAACAAAAAGAAAAAAAAATCAAAATTTTGGTAAAAAAAATTTGATTTTTAATTTATTTTCATCTTATCTGTATAATATTCTGATTTCCGAGTGGAACATTACATTGGGTCGAATCACATAATGCAGAGAGAGAGAGAGAGATGGAGAAAGCCATCAACATTACTAAGTAGGAATTATAAGACCGACTGAGCCATTTAACCTCCGTTTAAAATGACAAAAAATTTCAACAAACGATGAAAAATGTTGAATAATTTTAAAAATTATTAACTTTTTATTTTAATGTATAAATTACGAACTTATAATTTATATCATTTTATTTTATTTTATCTTATTTTTTATCACTTTAAACGTATCCTAAATTAATGGGTTGAACTCCAAATCCAATTCTCGTAGCTATGTTTATTAGTACTTCATTTTTTTCATCTTTTTAACCTTCCTTTATAGGCAATTGCGTCCCCAATAACAATTAAAGAGTACAATTGAAGCCTAACCAAAGAGATGTCATGTAACAATCAGAGAGAGGCGACAAGTCTTTGGTTAAGATTCTTGGGGTAGTTTGGTCTCCAACTAAATACTAAAATTTATTAAAAGTTACAAAAAATTTATACTTTTTTTCAATTAAATTTTATCATATATCACCTTTACATCAAATCTTCATATTTTTATTGTACTTTTTGACTAACTTTTTTCCAACCAAACACCCCTTTTACGTAATTGACGATTGATATAAACCGTTAAACCATTTAATATACATTACCCGCCCTTCTCCTTAAAAAAAAAATAAAAATAAAAAAACTTAAAAGATATTTTCAACCGATGTATTTATTTAATAGTTAGAATTTTTTTTTTCTCATTTTAGTTATTTTTTTAATCATTTCATATAAAAACAATGTCTACTAAATTTTTTATTTAAAAAAAAGTGGTATTTAGACTTTAATTTTTTTAAAATTTTCTTAAAAATAAATATTTAAATTAAAAATTCAATTTTAATGTACATAAAATTTAAAATTTCAAATGTATATGCTTTTATATTTTTTTGTGTCACACTTTTGCAACGCCGCCAGACCATTCTCTCTCTCTCTCTCCCTCATCTTAAAATTTTAATTTTTATAAACTTTATCATCAAAACTAGTATTATGTCTTGTCTTGTTATTAATTGAACTTCTCATTAAATCTCACTGTTGGTCTCTCTTTTTTTTAATAACATCTTGTTCATCGTTATTCATTTCTCATTCCCACCTATCAGTATATCTACAATTAACCTCCACTTATCTTTATTCTCTTAAATGTATCTTAGAATATAACAAATTATTTAATTATTTTTATAAATTTATATTTAAGCTATTTATCAACCAAATTATGGTTTCATGGCATGAACTATTCCTATGTAATTAATAAGCTCATTCCTGGTGCCTCTTCTATTTTTATCCTCTTTTGACTTTATTTTATTTTATTTTTTTCTTCGCATATCTTTTTTTATTTCTTGTTAGTCAAAAAATTCACAATTTTTATTAAATGCGAAGAAATTTGTCTTGGTAAATTAGATTATGGTTACCGAAGTAAAATAAAAATAAAAATATAAAAAATAAAAAAAATAGCTTATATAAACAAAAATTGGTACCAATATTTTTTTACTGAGTTAAATATTTTAGGTTGAGTTTCCTTACAAAACATTACTAAATGAAAATATCTCATAACTTATATGTGAATTTCTTAATTTTGTTAATAATTTTTATGAATATAAAAACACGCCTAATAACTACAACACAAAAAGAAAAAAAAAATCAAAATTTTGGTAAAAAAATTTTGATTTTTAATTTATTTTCATCTTGTCTGTATAATATTCTGATTTCCGAGTGGAACATTACACCGGGTGGAATCACATGATGGACAGAGAGAGAGAGATGGAGAAAGCCATCAACAGACAGAGAGTTCTGCTCAACCATCTTCGACCTTCTTCTTTTCTCTCTCATCTGACCCTTGAACCTCCTTCTTCTCTCTCTGTAAGTCAAACGATTCCATCTATTGTCAACATTTTGTATTTTTAACTCTCTCTATTGTTCTGGAGTGCAGTTCAGTGTTCGGTTCATAATTTGTGTCTATTTGATTTTTTTACTCAAATATCCTGAAATTAACATATTGAAAACATAATTTTCTTTTTGAAATCAGATCAAATTGTAGCAATTTTAAGTTAATTCATTCGTGTTGTGTGGATTGGTGTTTTTCTCTCAATCATACTTAGTGTCAAATGTGTTTGTGCCGTGTTTAATGTTGTAGCCCTTGTATTTTTCACTTGTTTTTCTTTAATTTGTTGAACAGTTTGTCAGCGTGTTTGACTGAGTGAGGCTTTTCTCAGTTTTCTTTTAAAATAAATGTGGGTTTTTGTCAAAATTTCACTCTAAAATGTAATTTCTTGTGAATTCTTATTAAAATGGAGACAGTAGCTATGTCTCACTTTGTTGTTTGAATTGGGATTTTGTTTGTGTTGTTTAATGATTGATTTGCTCTTTTGAAGTCATTCGATTGATTTACTCCTTTGTATAGTACTTCTAACGAGAAGTAGGAACAAGATCCACAGAAGTCTGCTGGGAGTGGGATGATACATCATCAGTAACATGGTGAATATGATATGGTTTAGTGTGATTAGTACCACCACAGTGATAATACTTATGATCTCGACGACTCTAAGTATGACCTCAGCCATGGGATCCATAATGAGAGGAGTGACCACCCCATCCTTTATGTGCACCACCATGAAAATTACCACTACCACCCTGATTAAAAAGGCAAAGCTGATGAATCTTGACTAACGGTAGAAGTACTACACAAAGGACTATGTGACCCAAGGATGACCGTAATAGATGAGAATGTGAGCATTAGACCAGTGGGTAAGGACTCACTGGCTAATAAATGATATTTAAACCACTTGAATATCTTAATTAAGTCCAGAAAAAATAGAGGCCATAATAAAATACTTTCAATGTCTTTGTTACTGAGCCAAATTTGTAGTAAAGGGTCAGTACTGTAATAATTAATCTCACAAATTCTTAAGATAACTATAATAGCATACAAGGATTTGTCCCCTTGTTTTGTGGTGAAAATATGCTCATATACTTCCTACACACGAGAGACATTACTCTATTGCGAAAATGAGTCTGCAAGTGAGTCCCAAATTTTCTTTGAAGAATCACAAAATTCGACTATGGTGGCAATGTGGGCCTCTAAGTTTGCCTAACCCAGTCAATCATATGATGAAGCTTCTATAGACTTAGGGGGCATCCCCATAAGATAGTTCAATTTTTTCTCCCCATGTAGGTATGCTTTAACAGCATGAACCCAAGCTACATAGTTCAACCCATTCAGCTTCTTAGAGGTAATTTATTGAGGTAAATCATTATCTATGGAACCAAATGGTTTTGATTCTGCCATTGTATTGATAGCTTAGAAATGAACTAGCAATAACGAGACAAAACTAACGAAGATACTCTTCATCAAAGTTAAAAAAATGGCTATCCAACTATTCCAATACACCAATCAACTTAAGCTTAAAAAAAAAAAAAAAAAAAAATGATCCAACAGTAGCAACAATGGGCAAATGTAAATCGAAAGATTTCAGTGCATCACTGGTGGGAAACAAGATAGAAATCACAAAATAAACAACCCACACGTCACTCATATTGCATTGTACAGCAAGGGGAGACCCATCTGTGCAATGACTGACATCGGAGATGATTCAAGGAGAGTCAGAGTTAGATGACGAATCAATCAGAAGAAGCTGTGAGAAATGACTCCTCGTGCTCCACTTTGGTGGCTGTGCATGGGGCCACGCGCCGGTGAAACAAACCACACGTGACAGCATGTCACCGGAGCTCTGGCAATGAAACTTTCATGACACTTTCACTAGCAAGCTGTGTTTCTCCTGGTTTGTTTTGTTTATGGTGATGATGTTGAGAAGCTAGGTTTTATAGATTGCAACCACCGATGTCTAGGGTTTGATATGTTGCTCTAGTATCAATTTAGAGAATAGGGAAAAATAGAGGAGGAGAACTAGGCTGATGGATTAAATGGGTTAATTATCCCTTCATCCATAATTAAACTTTTATAAGAGTAGAATTAAGGCAACATGCCCAAATGTCTAAAATATATAAATACCCATAATTGACTATTAAATAACAAACTCTAATACCAAATTTTCCTCGCTTATAACTTTTTTTGGTTTATATATAGACTAGAAAGTGCTATAGTTGAAAGAGCTCATGCATTAATTTCATGCTTTTAGGGCAAATTTCATAGACACCCCTTGTGGTTTTGCATATGGTAGCTTTGGCATGTCCGTAGCCGGACCCCTTTCGTCTCAAATAATGAAACTTACATGGAATTGGTTGTGTTGGTACCGTAGCTGGATCCCTCTCGTCTCAAATTTTGAAACTTACATGAAATTGGTTGCAACCAACACATACAGAAACACATATTAGTGTGATACTAAAGTTTTCCCACTTTTATCATTAATTTTCTTTAGAAGATGCTAAAAAAAGAAAAGAACAAAACAACAAAGAGAGAGACAGAGACAAAATGGATCTTGGAAGAATTCAAGAGGTTTATTCTAGTTAAAAGTAGGGCAAGCATTATTTTCATGCTTTTGGTAATGTAACTTGGTTAGATGCTATAAACTATGTTGTACTCCAGCCAATAGAGTTACACTGTTCTTGTTTGCATGAGCATATAATGATGGGAATATAGAAGATGAACAAAAAAATAGAATTTAGAAACTCGTTTGGATATTATCTTCAAAATTCTTAAAGACTCGATCGGTTGGTGATCCTAAATTTCAATGATCATTTTTTAACACGGGTTTCATTTAGAAACTGTTGCTTTTAACTTGTTTTTTTGGTCGACGCTCTAGCAATCTTACTTTATTTGATTTGAATATGTGGTGTTGTTTTGGTTAGGCTTCAATTTGTCTGGCTGGGGATAGTGCTGCTTATCATCGGACAGCTGCGTTTGATGATGATGTTGTGGTTGTGGCGTAAGTTACTTAATTTGTAAACAATGGAGCTCAAACTATTTGGTTCTTTAGTAGTATTGCTGTGTGCTTGAGTTATGGAACCTTAGCTATTTGGTTCTTTTTTCAAAATAATAATTTCTACTTAATTTATTTTGCTTATCTTTTTTGTTTCATTTGCCCATATCATTTCTAAATTCTAATAGTGCATATCGGACTGCTATTTGCAAATCCAAACATGGGGGTTTTAAGGATACCCGTCCAGATGATCTACTTGCTTCTGTTCTGAAGGTTAGATGTGCTAATTGTACTTCCACTGAACTATTTTTGTAACGTGATATTTCGGCTCAGCAATAAATGTGGAACTGGATTTGTCTTTAAGTTCGATTGGGTTGGCAAAAATCAGTCATTTTCTTCATTTTGAGTTTCCAGGTTTGTTTTTCTGTCTTCTCATGTGATTATTGTCCACTGTAGGCATTGATAGAAAAAACAGATCTGAACCCGAGTGAGGTGGGGGATATAGTTGTTGGTACAGTTTTGGCACTGGGTGCACAGAGAACATCTGAATGCAGGATGGCTGCATTTTATGCTGGTTTTCCTGGTAAAAATTTGTCATTGTGATCTTTCCTTTTCGCTTCTGTTAATTCCTCATAATGCTATATACAGTGGCATAATGTGCTTAATGGTTTTTATGGATGCGTAGGCACCAGAATAAAAATGATACGGTTGTGTGGGATATGTCACAATGTGTGAAATTTGGACACAAACTCACTTTAAATGGACTCTTCACCGAGATAGAAGACACAAACAAAATAATCTGTCTTAAAATTGCAAATAATTTTATTCCAATTAAATAATAAATGACACAGTTTCCTGTAACTACCCCCCCAACATCCTTCCCTTTTGTGGTATGTGTTTTTGAAGTGTGCGATATTTTTTATTTATGCAGAAACTGTGCCTGTTCAAACTGTCAATAGGCAATGTTCATCTGGCCTTCAGGCAGTTGCTGATGTGGCTGCCTCCATAAAAGCAGGATTTTATGATATAGGTATACTAATTCTGGTGAATACATCTATTGTGAGGTTTACTCGATGTTTTTCTTTAATACCTGTTCTTCACACATCTTGATGTTTTGCTTTAATATTTGTTGTTCCAATTACAGGCATTGGTGCTGGATTGGAGTCCATGACAGTAAACCAGATTGTCCGAACACACAAAGTTAACCCAAGAGTATGTTTAAACTCTGATATTTATATAAATCTCTCTGATTTGAGTGGTTTCTAAGGTTTGATATTATGATATTTACAGGTAGAGGCTTTTGGACAGGCTAGAGACTGTCTTCGTCCAGTGGGTATTGTTGCTTCTGAAAATGTTGCACAACGTTATGGTGTTACAAGGCAAGAGCAAGACCAAGCTGCTGTGAGTTCCAGAGGATCTATTGATGCCAACAATGTGGTTTTATAGCTGATCAAGGATCAAAATATGATTTCTTTTCCACAAAACAATCTTTGTTTCCTTACAGACTGGAACAAAACGCTAGTGAAACAATTATTCTAATATTTTCATTGAAATATGGTAAAACACACAAAAATACAACATAATATACCAAAATAATTAGTTTAATTATTTTATTATTGAGCTATTATGTATTTAGATCGATTTCAATAAACATTACTAAACATTTTAATATTTTTATGCCGCTTTTGAAATCTTTCCGAAATACTTCAAAACATTTCTGAAGTGTTTCCATTTCCGTGCTAATTGAAACACCCTGATCGAGATCCTGACTATTTATTTATTTATTATTATTATTTTTTTTTGTGGAATTTTTTTAACCCCTTAGCTTTAAC
Organism: Vitellaria paradoxa; assembly: GCA_019916065.1. Taxonomy (NCBI): domain Eukaryota; kingdom Viridiplantae; phylum Streptophyta; class Magnoliopsida; order Ericales; family Sapotaceae; genus Vitellaria; species Vitellaria paradoxa. Next base: position 10,610,626 of record CM034243.1, on the reverse strand, counting down.
AGGTTGTATCCCACAAGCGTGCTGCTGCTGCAGCTGCATCCGGAAGGTTCAGAGATGAAATTGTTCCTGTTTCTACGAAGGTCTATTATTGCTGGTTTCTCTCTCCTTTTCTTTATTCCAAAGAAAAGAAAAAATGGAGTTGCTGTTTGTTAACATTTTTGAACTTATAGATATCTTGTTAAGATTGTAGACCCCAAAACTGGTGAGGAGAAGCCCATTACAATTTCTGTGGATGATGGTATTCGACCAAACACAAATATGACAGATCTAGCAAAGTTGAAGCCTGCATTCAAAAAGAATGGAACCACAACTGCTGGTAGTCAATGATGGCATAATTCTATAAATATGTGATCTGAGTTGAGGCATGTTCTTGTCATTTAAAATTTTACCCGAAACATTGTTGCTTCAATTTCTAGGGAATTCTAGCCAGGTTAGTGATGGTGCTGCTGCAGTTCTGCTCATGAAGAGAAGTCTGGCTGTGCAGAAGGGGCTTCGAATTCTAGGTGTGTTCAGGTATATTCTTTCCTTCAAAAGAAATTCGAAAAAAATAAAATCCTCACATGGAATATATGCCTAGTTGGACTACTTGAAATCATGTCTCTCTTGGAACACATCTGTTTAGTGTTTATTTTTATGTGCTGAAGTAGAGAAATTGTAGCTAGGATGGTAAGAAGGGTTTGTAGTTGAACATTTTCTTAGTGGTTTCTGTAAGCTATCCTGAATTTGTTTTTTTTTTTTTTTTTTCCTTCTTAAATATATATATATCTTATGTGTTCATGTATCTTTTTTGCTTACCTCGCTTAAATTTTCTTTTAAGGTTTCTTCAGTATCAACTTTGTTAGCCCAAGCAATGCCTTTATAATGGTCCAAGAAGCATTGGAGTTGGATATCTCGTGTCAAACTTATAGTGTAATAATATCAGCATCATCAAGTCCTTTGAATAAAATTCATTGTAAAGGTCAAAGAATGCATTATGGCAGGATCAAAGAACTAAACATGAATTGTGCCAGTGGTGTCTTTTGATTCATATAGGTGTTTCTATGGAACTCGTAAATAATTCCTAACATAATTATGACTGCTTCTATGAAAGATTATTTCTTTGAGCATAGAAACATATTGGAGCCGTGATATCAACCTGTTTGACAATGCAATATGTAACTTATTTAGCGGTTTCAATGTGATATGTGAATGTGATCACTTACCACTTAAACCTGAAAATCGATTGTGGGTTTTATTTGTTAAATGGACTAAAACTAATGGTAAATGTTGAATGCAGTAAATACAGGGTTGTTTTTGTTTTTGTTTTTGATATCATTTGACATATTTATATTAAGATTTTTATTATGAGAAATTCGTTAATGTTTTCAGGCCTGGATTTCCAGTTCTATCACATAGGGAATTAAACTAATCCAAATTTCTGGACAAGAGCAAATAAATCCTGTGAAGTTGATTAAGATGGAAATTAAATATCTATTAATCAACACTTGCTAGTTGAATAATTTGACTGTTAAAGATATATTGAACGCTTGGGAGTCTCTGAAAGTTCCTATTGTTATCTAGTCTCCAACCAATAACCAATTCAGATTGCCTTGAAAGATGAAGCTTTGGGGTCAATGATTCTTACAAAAGAAGTAGGATTTTATAGCTGGAGCTTATAGTGTAGCTGTGTGGCATGAATTGGAGAAAAAGGGAAATGAAATGCCTAAGCTTTGATAATTTATTAAATGTTTACACATTTTTTGTGTATTAATCCGTGATTAGTAAGAGAGAGGCAGGGCTTATCTGATTTCTCTTGAGAAAGAATGAAGAAATTTGCGTATTAAGTACTATTTCAAATTGTACAATGCTGTTTGTTTAGAATGCCTCTTGTACTACTCATGCAGGAGTTATGCTACAATTGGGGTGGACCCTGCCATTGTGGGCATTGGCCCAGTTGTTGCAATTCCAGGCGCAGTGAAGTCTGCTGGTCTTGAGCTTGATGATATTGACCTGTTTGAAATAAATGAGGTACAGGTTTCGAGTCATCACTATAATATCCATGTTCAGTTTATTACAAACACGAGAATTGTCGAACTCCAATTTTATGTTCTCTTTTCAGGCATTTGCATCACAGTTTGTGTATTGCTGTAAGAAGCTGGAGCTTGATCCCAATAAGGTCAATGTCAATGGTGGCGCAATAGGTCTTGGCCATCCCTTGGGTGCTACTGGTAATGACGTTAAGGCAGATTTCAAATCAATGGTTTTAGATTAAATTGTATTAAAATATAAGTGATAGGGTTAATTTATGTAATAATATATCAAACTTTTTCTAATAATTAATAATGATTATGACCAAAGTCAACTAGTGGTGCCATTACTTTCTAAAAAATAGTGGACCCACTATTATAAAAAAAATTCAAATAACTACTTTATTGTGATGATTTCAAATATCTTATAACATCATCATGTTAAACTACCTAAATCCTTGATGAAAATTAACAGAAGTTATATTTGAGTAATTCTTCTTAAATAATTAGCACCAAATACCTTGATTTCAAATCCATAAATACATATGCAGCCTAAGATTTATTTTGAAAGCTGGTGCCACCATAAGTGGAACTAATTTTATGCACGGACGTAAATAAGATATTTGAATCAATATTACCTAGAATGTGGATCATTTCAATATATATAGAACGAAAACATAAATACGGTATGCTTGTACTTTAAAATGCAACGCAATGAGGCATGGGTTTCTTGTAGTCTTCTTAAAATGTTTTGATATATAAAAGTGACTTATTTTTTAAAAGAAAAAATTAATAATTAAGAAAATAAAATAGTGTAAATACTCATGAAATCAAGTGTGCTTTTTGTTTGATTCGAAAATTTACTAATTATCCTTCTTTTGTAAGACAACTAGTTTTGAGTTGAAAGTTGTATAATACAAGTTATAAAAATCTGATCGCAAGAACCATTCTAAATGTTAACTAATATACCCAGCAGCTCCTCAAGAACTTCTGAACTGCCTGAATTATCCAGCCTTGGGGTTGAATCCTTTATAGCTCATATGAACCCGTTGATCTGCCTCTAATACATAATCAATGTTATCTGAGTGCTTACTTTGTATGAGATTAATGTTTATCTTAGGAGTGCTAACAAAGTTTTGAGAGGACTGAGAGATTGTTCTTCTAAATTAGAATTCAAACTGCAACTTGTAAATTTCATTTGTGCATTGTTGAACCATATGGTTTGAGATATCAGTCTCTTCTTAGTCGAGATCTTGGCATCTCATCTCGGCATCAAGAGAGACCGAGACAAGATTTCACAGCTGATCAATCCTAAGCAATCTGACCAGGTCTCACACTATATCCTGCGAGATACTGGGATTCAAGGAGATATCGGCCTAATTAGCTATCATGTCGATCAAGATGGTAGCCCAATTTGTCATTTGATCATTTTGAAGCGTCTGCTTATCTAATCATTACGTATAGCGCAATAATGCGCCGCAATTGCGTCAAATTAGATGAAAATGAGGATTTGTAGAGTTGATGAATCTCCTTTTGGGGACTGGGGGCTACATTACTACTAAACCTTTTGATACCAATTAGATGAACAGCTCTTAATTAGAAATTACCTCCTGCTATCTTCTGTTTCAGGTGCCCGCTGTGTTGCGACTTTACTGCATGAGATGAAGCGGCGTGGCAAGGACTGTCGTTTTGGCGTGGTTTCCATGTGCATAGGTTTCTTTTGCTCTTTCCCTGTTTGTTGCTCGTGTTTCTCCCACAAACACTAGTATAATTCGCCTTTTGACGTTCGACTGCAGGCACAGGAATGGGGGCTGCAGCTGTGTTTGAAAGAGGCGAGTCTGTGGACGATCTATGCAATGCTGGAATGGCGAAAAGTACTGATCTTTTATCAAAAGATGCTCTTTAGATTCAGTCCCACGGATGACAGTCAAATCTTTTCTTTTGTCATTTGCTGCCTTGGGGGTTAATTTGTAATGAGTTCACTGTGTGACATAATCTTAGAGCAACGCTCAAGAAGTATTAGAATAATTGCTCCAATCTAATATTATTTATACAAGTAAATAGGAGAGTAGCGGGTTGAAGATGTCAATATATCGAGCTAGGCCCAAAATAGCCAAGTTGAAAAGGGTTGACATGGCATGATTTGGACCCATGGGCCCATTATTATTTTTATGAAAAAGCTAATTTAATTAATTTGAAACCTATAAATTTATTTTATAAACTTAATAGCGGCACAAATGACTCGTATATATGTTATTTTATTTAAAATAAAAATTATTTTATAAAATGGGAAATGCATGACTATTTTTTATACTGGGTCAAATAAAAAAAAATAAGTTAACGGACAGGATGGATTATGCATGCACAAATCTAGTTGGTGAAGCTTAAATTTTAGTGAATATTTTCAGTTCCTCTCTTGATAGTGTTCAACTAACCATAACTAGCAAATTTTTTTTTTTTTTTTTTTTTTTAAGTAACTCAGAATTCACACCGATTTATTGTAACTCTCAATTAACTACATAACCGATATATAAACTAGAGAGACGTATGCTTTCTTTCATGCACATTCTGCTTAAGTCAGGAGTAAAATTCATGTTATCTCTATAGAGAGTATACCTACAAGTCACTTGACCTAACCCAAGGAACATAACTAGCAAACTTTTTGTAAAATTTTAAGGTAGTTTTCAAACAATCATTGCACACATTTTGTTAATTTTAGTAACAATTTTTTACATTTTCTTTAGTACCCTTATTTTTCTATTATTGAAAAACTTGTGCGCAAAGTAATAATAATGCAATGCACCTCCATCTAATTATGATATGTAACCTGCAAGTAAGGACCCGGGCCAGAATGCAATTGCTATCCTCTGTGCTTGTTAAGAGTCCCATTTCCATAAGATTCAGTAGTTCTCAAACTGTCACTGTTCATATTACATTTAATTCATCAAGGATCGCTTCTGTTCGCAGCAGAGTAGACTCAAGTTCATCAAAAAGCACATCCAATTAATAGAATCCAGTTCTCCATCAAGGGGTGTCTAAAAAAATTTGAAGCTGGTAAGCAAAAATAGGCATGTGACTGCTAGTTTGATTGCATGAGTTTCATTCCAACATATGGCTGTTCGTTATCTGCTCCCTATTCTAACACAATATCAAGAATATAGAATAGCTACTGGCAGACTAATAATTGGGGGTTATGGTAGAGAATAACTGTATTTACCAAAAACTATTGGGTACCATATCCTCTAAAATTCACAATACATAAAATGCTTTGCATTCTCAGAACCTCATCAGGTGGGCTTGGAGATCAATATTCTGCTCTTAGACATCTTTATACAGCAACTGGAATTTTGGGATTCGCTCCGGAGGCAAGGGACAACTCACTATCAGCTTGCCCTTCATGGCCCCTCTGTATATTGCCTGCAAAAAGCAAACAATCACATGATTTAATGCACCCAAACATAATTCTGGAAACATATTTGCCATTAAAAAGGAGAATGAATATCCATCTACAAGGAGAGTATCACCGACAAGAAAGAGTTCCACAACTCACCTATGAAAGTTCAACACATCAATAAAAAAAGAACAAGATAGATTGTTTCCTTTTAACAATTAGCATTCAATGTAGTACACGAACAAAACAAGTTTAATTCCGATAATAGAAGTTTAACTAGTTCCTTCTCAACTAAACATCCATGACACAATTGATAAACTTTTTACCCTATTCTTAAACAAAACAGTGAAGTAATACAGAATTAATTGCAATACAGAAGTCAAATAATACACTAAGCATAAAATCAAAAGTTTCATCCCCCCCTTTTGACCTTAGAAAACAAGTTCATTTACCGTTACCTGTTAAACACCAAATAAACAAAGTTGGCACATGACAAAAGAATTTTGGCTCTGGCAAATTTCCTCCATAGTCAACGCAGGAATCATCACTTTCAAGATTTAAGTGGATAAAGAATCAACTCAAAAGCCTAGTTTTGAAGCCCAACCTTTTTTACAATATTCCACCATCCCCCCCCCCAAACAAACACACACACACACACACACAGAAGAAAAAGAAATTCCAAAAAAAAAAAAAAGAAAGAAAACACCACCACCAAAAAACCAAAATAAAGAAAAGGAAAATAAATCTCAGCTAACATGTTTCAAAATTAGTTTGCACTACCGGACCCCTATTCATGGCACATAAGGAGTTATTAGCAACCTAAGAAGCCTGGACACCGAATCGAGACACTGACATTACACGGATGCTGAATTTTATTTTAAAAAAATGCAAGACACAACAAAACAATATGGGGACTCAACAAAAATATATATAAATATTTATATTTTAATTTTATTTAGTGTCATATTACATTATTTCTATTGTATTTGAATGAAATATTACTATATATGACATATAAGAAATAAAATTAAAAACTAGATTTTTCATATCTTAAAAGTAAATAAAGAAGTCATATAATGATTGCATTCCATAAAAAAAAAAAAAAAATTATATTCCACAATATAAAAGTTAACAAATAGATTATTTAAAAAAAAAAAAACAATTAAAGTTGAGTTTAGCATGTCTCTAAAATGAGTTTGTGATGTGTCCAACCTGTGTCTGAATATAAAAAAATAAAGGTGAATTCAACACATGTCTGAGTCCCTCATGAGTTTAACTTGCAGATTCATGGGTAGCAACGGCCAACCCATGAATGCGTGGAAAGGCTTGACAACTTTAGTGTTGTCTAAGCATGTATTTATATACATAAAGGAAGGTACAAATTAGGAAATAATAATAAAATCAAATCACCTATACTAGGAAGTGATCAAATTCTATATTTACAATATTCACAATATTCTATAACAGCAACATACCTCTACAACATCAATAAAGTCCTGTTTTTTGTGAAATGCACCAACCCACTTAGTGTGATCTGCACTCCTGAATAACAAGCAGATGATAAACAGTGTTACCTCTTGCCTCAAAATTAGAAAGCAATGCCATATTGTATCATCTTTCCATATGAGTATATAACAATTCTGCACAAAGGACAAGTCATCTGTAACAACTTAACATAGGTGATAACAATAAATTAGCAAAACAGTTTCTCTTGCATGCACGCAATAAGACCCTATACACTGACAAAGAAGTAAAACAAGGAGAAGATAAATTCTTCAACAATCTGTCATTTTTCCCTAGTCCGCTTCATTCAAAAAGGAGAGAAGAGGAGAACTAGAGTGATTAAGGACAAACATATATTTGCTGACTACATTAATGTCATCTCAAAATGAGGTGATAGGATTCATTTAGAGAGGCCCCCAATAGTTTCTAAGTAGAAACATTTACAGAATGAGTGACTCGCAGATATAAAGGCCAATCAATATCTTCAGTCACTTATTATCCATTTGGATAGCTAGTTAAATTTTTTTCCTAGCATTTTATCATAGGCTTAGTTGCTACCCTTGCCATGAAAATTTCAAGCCTTTTCCCTGAAATTTTCATAACACACTTTTTTCTCCTTTTTGGACAATGCCAAATGGTACAAGCTAAAGTAGCACCTAAATTACCATTTTTGATGTAGATTCAACATTTCACATACACGCAGAGGTCCATTCATTATATGAAGTTACCAAAAGAAGAATCCCCACCGAGGGAGGAGGGGTTGTTCCTCAACAGTGTCACATTCTAAACTGTTTAATTTAAATCAAATACAATGAAAAGATTAATGGTTGACATGCTGGCCTTTGTACTTCAAAGCTGCAGTCATAAAACAAATGGAGAACAAAAAAATCATGCCTATTGGAATAATCTAAGAAACTTCAACAGTCCAACATTCAATTAAACAATCTATTAACAAAGTTATCATACCATCAGACTGCTATTATTTCTTGAAAAGGACACCACTGGGTAAAAGCATATTAGTAACAATGCAAGGCACTAAGCAGTGGCTGATGAGAGTATATACCCCGAGTCCATCTTCATGTGATGAGCATTGAAGAAGAAAACCGTTGACGGTATCAAGGTAATGTCGAAATACTTAACATAAACTTGAATATCCTCTGAATCAATGTCTACCAATGCCACAGTTGCAAACTTTGACACCTCCCTTGCTGATTTAGAAAGCTGTGCTCAAATAAAGGATAAATAACCCAATAGAAAAAGAAAGAGAGAACCAGAAAAAGGCAAGATGAGCAACTACACAAAAAACATAAAATTCTACATATTCCCACATTAAGTTTGAAATCTATGAGAAACTACCTTTAACAGACTAAACAAATTAAAACTAATTTCCTCATTTACAAAAACTCACTTGAAGGACAAAATTTCCTACAACCTCTGAAACAGTAAACAAAATTGAGCAACATTATACGACTGTGGGCAGGGGCAGAGATAGCTATAGTTGAGTAGGGGCAATTGCCCCCAGGCCCCCCACTCATTTTAAAAAATAAAAATAAAAATTAATTATATATATTTTTCAGTATTCCCCTCACTAATTTTTTTTTACCCCACTACCCTAATTTGTCTCTATATCATTTGTTTGACAAAACTCTCCACCTTCTCCCATCATCTCTCTCTTCCTTCTCAGCAGAAACCCGTTTGAGTCCCATCTGGTCATGGGCATTGTTTCGTTTGTGACTGCTAGTGTCTGGTTGTAACTATAAAACAACAAAATGGGACTCAATCTTCCCTACAGTCCAGACACTCGTCCTCTCTCTTTCTCTGAGCCCTTCTACAAATCTCTGCGATCCATTTTGAGTTTTCAAAGCTGGGTTTGTTTCCTCCTCCAATCAGAATGTAGAATTCAATCTTTTTGCACTCTGTTCTTTTGAAGAGTTCAAAAAGAGAGAGAAAGAGAGCACTCTGTTTTTTCTCAGTTTTGGTCTTACATAACTCTAAACCGCCAGAGAGTCCTTCAAACTTCTGAAATAGCTTGGCATTAATCAACACCTTATTTTTTGTAAAATAGGTATTTTAGTTTGGTGGTGTTCGTAGATTTGGAAGATGGTATTTTTATTTGAAACGGTTGTTTTGATAATGTGATCTTGAGTGGGTTTTACAGTGAGTTTGAAAGAAGAAAAAGACAGGATGAAGAAGCAAAATGTGGTAGTATCGGACATGAAATCAGTTTTGGCCATGACATTGGCATTTCCAAACCCGGCACTGTTCATGACGGCGGCGCAAAAGCCACCAGTGGCACGTGGTGGTTACATCATCATTTCAAAGAAGCTTCTCCAAAACCTTGAAACCAATGGTGTAGCAAGAATCAGTGCCTGGGTTGACTCAATGAAAACCTAATGGAGGTATGTATATATATTTGGGTTATTGAGTTTTGATGAGATTATTGTTTTGTTTTGATGAGACTATTGCTGCTGAATAAAAGTATGTGTGTGTGTGTGTGTATATATATATATATATATGAATTCAAAAGTAAATTTCTTAACATTTTTCTTACTTTTCAGAATTAAAGTCTTATGTGTTTTTTAGTTTGCTCCCACCCACTACATTTTCTATCCCCGCCACTGCCTGTGGGTTGGGGGTTCCGTGACCAAAATCTTCGGATTCACCAATGTTTCATTTTGACAATGTTCAAAGCGTATTTCACACTGTTTTGATCTACCAAATCGAACAGTGTCACGTTAGAATTAGAAGGAAATTCGCAATACAAAGAAACTCCAGCTTTCTTTATCAGTTGGTTTATGATTGAAATTAGGGTTTCCAGAACTCAAAAGGCAATTAAATTCTTGCATAAAAAACATAAATATCAGAAACTGAAATCTCTTCTCATGAAGCTGATAGATATATATATATATAACAGAGATAGAGAGAGAAAGAAACCCAAGAGAGAGGGAACGTACAATGTCGTCGAGCTGGAGACAGACAGGGTCAGAGGCTCTGCCAAAACGGAGGACGAGAACTTTGTCGATGGTGTCTCTGATGACTGAATCCACCTCTCCCTTCTTCGTCAGGGTCGTCAACAAGTAACTCATCCTTCCCTCCTCTCTTCTCTCTCTCTCTCTCTCTGCCTGTGATTGAAGTGTGAGCCTCCCAGAGCGAAACAATCTACAAAGAAACCATTATCTTGGTGCGTGAGGAAACAATCTCACCTTCAAATTTAATAAATTTCAAACTTATACCCAAATTTAATAAATCAGTGTATACATCCACAGAAACATCAAGATCGGCCTTAAATCAATAATCGAGGATAATAAAAAAAATAAAACCATCAAAATTAAAACATAAACGGATTAAAGGCGCGGAATTGCAGTAGTCCCTACGATAGATGATTGAAGAATTCGCCGAAAGTTACGTGGAGAAGCGTGGAACGAGGGTGCGTTTGGAGGAGAAAGTGTGACAAAGTGAGTGAGGTAAGCCATGGGTTTGTAATTTGTGTAATGAATTAGAAAGTGAATAATTTTTATAATTTCTTCACGAAGGCACCATTTAGAATTTTGGAAAGAAAATAAATCTCTAAAAAATTCTGTTTTATTTCTCATTGTTACTAGTTTAAATTTTTGTCCCTTTTACTAAAAACTTAAAATTCGTTTAAAAAAATAAAAAATTTAAAAAAAAATTAACCGAATGCGTAAATTTTTTTTAACAATCATATTCTCTTAATTGAAAGTTTTCAGACGAATACTATTGTTACTATTTTTTATAAATTTTTTTTGAATACGTATATAATTTATATAATGGGATAAAAAATAAATAATTTTTTAATATTTTAAAATATTTTCTGTCCCTCTAAATAAAAGACCTATGGTAAAAAATAGAAACCAAAGAGCAACTACTTCAAAGCCTCAAAAACGACTTGCACAAATTTTAATGAAAAACCGAGGAATTCTTGCTTATATTCCTACTTCGGCAGCATTTGGAAGTATAATTTTTAGTGAAAAAATTATTAATTTTTATTTTTTAAGTATTTAGTAAATTATTAATTTTTATCACTTTTCTTCTTAACTATATTTATTTATTTTTTTAATTCAAAAGTTATTAAAAATTACTAAAAATTAATTAAAAGTCGTTAAAAATTATCAAAAACTATCAAAAATTTTAATAAATATCCAAAAGAAATAAATATAGGTTTAGTAAACACGTTTTTGTTGTTAATTTATAAAAATCTATAAACATAAAAAGAAAAACAGTAAATATAAATATTACCAGATAGATCTTATTTTTAAAATTTTGTTTTATTAAATTTGAAGAGATCAAATTTATTTATTAAAAAATAGAATAAAATAAATACATATTTATTAAAAATAACTTTTACTTGGTTGAATATAAAAAAAAATTGTACAAATTAATAATTTTTATTTCCTTTCATTTTTTTCTTCACAAATTAATATTCTAATATAGCATTAGAGTTAGGGTAAGGGTCCGTTTCAAGCAGTGAAAAACATTAAAAAATTCTGAAAAACTTTAAAAAACTTTTTTCACTTCAAACTACGTGAATATTTATAAATTTATATATATTTATAGATTCCAACAATTTTTTACAAATTTCAATAAAGTTTATACGAATTCTAATAATATTTATACAAAATTAAAAAAAAATTCTTATAAATTTCAAAAAATTATGATAGAAAAGTCAAAAAATTATACCCAAATCCGTTTGAATGAAACTATTCTTCTCTATTATTTTATGACTTGTGATTTATATTTCAAACGCTAAAAAGTAAATCAAATTATATGTTATCTCAACGTCTTGTAACTATAAACACCACCTAAAATGTAGACCCTATTTGAATGATGTCAGCATTTTTGTCGTTTTTAAATTTGATTTTTTACAAATAAAATAAATTACTTTGTAGTTTCGTATAAATTCAAAATTACACAAATATTGTAAAAATTTTTTCTTAAATATTGCATCAACGTGCAAGTTAACATGTTTAGTAATGTTTTTTGATTAAAATTTAACGTCTACATGGACTTTTTGTTGATGCTCTAAACGTTTACCCGAAAATACAAAAAAAAAAAATAAATAAATAAAATAAACATTATAAACATGGATTTTTGTAGGTAGGAAAAAAATTATTAATGTGACCCTATATTTGTGTAATTTTGAATTTATACGTAAACCATGCATAAACTAATTTATTTTATTAATAAAAGATAAAAGTTAGAAATGACATGGACGGTGACATCATCCAAAGCGGGCCCCACATATCCCCCCTAAGCTAGCTACATGGCTGCCACGTCAACAATTTTGACAGGCAGAGGGCATTGCCGCTGTAAAATTTCCAATTTTCCCATGCCCTCTTGAAAGCCTCCAACAGCGAAATTGCCCACTTTTGTTTCCGTCCGTCTTTCGATCAAATATTTATACACAATATAAGGCTACCCCCTTTTTTCAATCCTTCTCCTTCGCAGGCCTCACGAGATTTCAAAGTTTTGAATACCTATTCAACCTCCTTATTCCCTATTATTTCCAGCGAATTCTTCAGTCAATCTCGTGGAGACACAGCCGTGACCCACTCAAATTCTTCATGAAAATATAAGAACCGTAATTCCGATCCTTTATGTTTTAGTTTTGAGGGTTTTTTCTTTCTTATTGTTATCGATTTCGTTCGATCTCTCATTGATTTAATTGTTGTTGATGCTGATCTTGGTGTTTGTGTGTGTTTATGTCTGTATACATTAGTCTTGACCTAAATAAGGGATTTGATGTTCAGGTTAGGGTTTGGGTTTGTGTTTGATTGTTGGGTATCGGTTGAATTGGTGGGTGGAGATTTTGGATACTGTTTGGACTTGATGTGGGGCTTTTCAGAGTATTTGGATTCAGGGTTTGCTGATTCATATGAAAAATAAAAAACTTTGGTATGTCCCATCAGTATATTAGTTTACGTATTTTACTTTAATAAATGCCACCTGCTTTTCTAACCGCTATAAATGAATGGACGAGGATGAAGAATTACAGCTTCTGATGGATATCTGTGTTCACTGCATTTGTATACCGGATGTTGGTTTGATTTTGAACATTTGTGGGGTTTTGGTTTTTGACATTGGATCCCTTTGATGTCCCATTCATTTTTTTTTTTTTAACTTGGGGATAATCTTTATGAAGCATGCCTTAATTCCCGTATGCGGTTAATACTACCTGGAGTTTATTGGGTCAATTTAACCTAGTTAATGTAATCCACTCTGTTTATAAGTTTGAAATTTATCAAATTTGGAGGTGGGATTGTTTCCTCGTGCACTCATAGATTATGGTTCCTTGTAGAAATGAATGTATATCTTTTTTACTCGCATCAGGTCTTGCTCTCTACTTAAACTGGACGGGTTGTTTATTTTGATATTTTATATATTATAATAGCCTCTTTGTGGTATTACTTTTTGGGTTGAAATTTTATTCATGACCATGGTCTTACTTCCAAGTTAAACTGGGTAGATGTTGTGTTCTAAATTTTGAAATAGCCTCTTTGTACTGTTTAGTTTTTGGGTTGAGATATTATGCACGTGACTATTATATGCGGTGTAACTGCAGGTGTTAGGACTCATTCTCTTGTCTGTGGCTCAAGATATAGTCAATAATTCTTTATTCAAGGCTGTAGTTCTTGAAGATTTGTAGGATTGTCAATTACTGAATTATTTATTAAGATGCTTTGGAGCATTGCATGAGAGCTTGCTTTTGGGTTAACTCTAACGTCACATAAAGGTTATGTAATTGTCATTTGCTAACCCTGTTCGGTCATAAAGATTCAGCAGATACCAGTGGGGAAATAATCTTCGAATTGGTGAGTATATCTATAATGGGATGATTCTTTTTTCGTTTAACTTTGGGCTTCTTCTCTTCTACTGTATCATTTGCATCTCCTCCTCTTTTTGTATTCACTACAGATCTGTTTTTTCTTTCATAAAAGATAGAATGCATTGCTTCATGTTATTTTCACTGCCAAATGTAATGTTTCATCTTGCATTTTTTATTTCTAAACTGTATCTCTAGTTTGCAATGCAGCAGCATAGCACCTCACCTTTTTATTTTTATCAGATGCTGAGTGCTCAGGGGTGAAATTTTCTATTTTTCATGAACTTGGGAAGGACATCGTGAGGTGAGGAAGTTTAAACTGTTGGGCGTGGTAAGTTGGTAGCCCACACATGAGCTGCTGCATAGTGTAAATTTCTGATTGAGTAGCATTTGGGATGGTGAAAATGATTATATAGTTTCAATTACTTTCGGGTTTTGACGAAGGCAGTGGAAGAAAAGGATTCAGTTTGGAGCATAGCAAGGCTTGAAGTTCCTTTTGAACTTTTAAAAGTTTTTATAGTCAGCTGTATTTTTTGTGTGGTAATTTTTTCTGGGTTTAGGTTACAAAGGTTTTTTCTTAGTTTAGTTTTGGACAAAAAGGAATTTGTAGCTTTGGATACTAGGATATTATTGCTAAGACCCTTGGAACAGCTAAGTTTATTGTGGCATCATTTTCTGGTGTTTTTTAGTCTTTGCTTTGGGTTAAGATTAGATTGGTTGACAACTTTACATTTGAAAATTTTAGTGAGACATATTACATATATTTATTTTCTTTCTTTCTTGTCTTTGTTTCTGCATTCTGTTTTTGCTATACCTTAACCTTAAGTTGTGAATACTTCTTGAGATGAGTTTGTTTGTTACATTTGCGAAAACTGCAGATACCTTTTCCAAGCCTTTCTACTAATTCTTGTAAACCTGCAGTTTTTCTGGTGCTGCTTCCATGATAAGGATGAGTTTTAGGATTTTGGATTTGCCAAAAGTTAAGTAATTTGCTATCTCATCTTTGCCCTATCAATAAATCTACTCCAGACAAAACATAATTTTAAATTATACAAAACACTGCAGGAGCTTGGGTATTAGCATCATGATTCTCGTAACTTGTGACATCTATCTTAGAATGATTAGATTACCTTCTTTGTGCAAACCTTAGTTTGTGGGAAATATATGTTGTTTCATTAAATAGAGTTATAGTTGTAACATAGTGGAAGATCTAGATGAACGATAGCCACTTTGGCATCTGCACCTTGTTAGTGTTTTTCTTTTTCTTTTCCTCTTTAGGTGCTGAAGGGCCATGTGCTTTCTTTTACAGATCCAGATGGCATTTTGTAGTTAGGCAATGACTAATTTCAAGTGGCTATGGGGCACTCGCAGCTGTATTGGTTGCATAAAATTATTTGCCATGTTGCTGCCAATTGTCTTCATCATTCTGATTTGGGCTTTGGGGAAGTTTGAAGTTTGTATGTGTTTATTTCTTTATTTATATTGATAAGGCCACTCAATTACAAAGAATGGTGTCCCAACACCAGTTGCTTATTAGACTTCCATTTGATCGACAAAAGATCTCGCAAATTCATATTTATACAGCTCACTCCCCAGATCCCCAAATCAAAAATATATATGTATCAAAAAGATACTCTTCAAATCTGTAAGTAGACAATTCCTTTTTCCTGGAAAGACCTAGAGTTCCGCTCCGCCGAAATCATCTGACCTAGACAAAATGAAGTTAAGCGTCATATTTTCCTCCTTTTTTGAAACAACCTCAACCCCGCCCCCCCCCCCCCCCCCCCCCCAAAAAAAAAAAAAAAAGAAACCCCAAAACCGAGACTCAAAAGTGAGCCTTGTATTTTTAGGAACCAACCTAACCAAAGCAAGCTAAGCTGCTAATGGCATATGCCTTAACTCTCGAGCCTAAGTGCAGTGAACAAGAAGATGACCATTGGTCTTCACTGTCATTCTTGCATGTATAGCACCAATTTACTAAAATCCTTCTTCTGGCAATAAGATTCTTAATTATTAGATCTTTCTTCATGAAGCGAGCACCATTTGAAGAAAGCTACTTTGGAGGCGCATCAAACTTACTAAGTACTTTTCCAAGGAAAGCTTTATTCCCTACTACCAACCAGAGCATTGCAGAAGCTTTTAACCTAAAAAAAAATTAGTTTTGGTTACTGCCCACCGTAAGTCTTTATGTGAAATTCAATTTGAATTCTCCTCGATACAAGGCCAATTTTAGAGTGCATATCTGAATGTTTAGTATGAGTCTGGAATATATATATATATTATTTATGTCTGCTATGGTTGTGATTAGTGAATAAACTTGTAAGAATTTTAATACTTATGCTTGGAATTGTATTCTGCCAACCTCATCTGGTGGATGGGAGGCTGCATATAGATTAAGCGTTACTAAATTGAACCCGTTATTGAATTCATAATTCTATTGGCTTAAGGTCGGTTGCCTGATTTAGACTTGAACTTTAATCTATTAAACCTAGGGGAAAGGGGGGGGGGGAGAGGGAGAGAGAGAGAGAGAGAGAGAGTTTTCTTATTATTTTAAATCATTTTCAGTTTGATGCTGGAACTTGTGCTTATTACTGGCTTAGGTCGGTAGTTCATCATTCTTTCTTCTTCCGGTGTACATTGGAATTCATAGGAGAATTTTATTGTAAACATAATATAGATTAAGTGTTACTAAATTGAACCTGTTATTGAATTCATAATTCTATTGGTTTGAGGTCGGTTGCCTGATTTAGACTTGAACTGTAATTTATTAAACCTAGAGAGAGGGAGGGAGGGGGGGAGAGAGAGTTCTCTTATTATTTTAAATCATTTTCAGTTTGATGCTGCAACTTGTGCTTATTACTGGCTTAGGTGGGTAGTTCATCATTCTTTCTTCTTTCGGTGTACACTGGAGTTCATAGGAGAATTTTATTGTAAACATATGTTGTACACTTTGTTAAATGGTGCTACCATTTTCTGCTGAAAATTGTTCTTTTTTTTCCCCCATTGTTTTAATGATTGCAATTTTTTAGTAACATACTACAGTGCGGTTAGATGGCTAGTAGAAAACGAAGCATATCAAATGAGGCAGATATCTGTGGTCTGCACAAGGAATTGGATGAGGCTTCGTGCCCCATCTGCATGGACCACCCACATAATGCTGTTCTGCTCATGTGCACTTCACACGAGAAAGGCTGTAAATCTTACATCTGTGACACAAGTTACAGGCATTCAAATTGTCTTGATCGATTTAAAAAACTCAGAGAAGATAACAGGAACAATCCTCCTATACCGGTTTTTTCACCTGGGAACCAACAAAATACTTCTGCTAGGAACTTGGGTTCAGGAATTACACCTGGCTCAATTGAAGCTCATGGAAATGACAATCTAAATTCAAGTAACAGTGTAGCATCTGGAGAAAGTAGCATCCAAGCTGCAGATGGTCATTTAGAAGTGCAAGGAGAAGGCATTTTAGAAACCGGGGATTCTGAGACTTTATGGGAAAGGGCTGATCTTGAAGAGAACAATGTGGAGAATTCATCAGAATCAAAATTGAATTTGAGATGCCCTTTGTGTCGTGGAACTGTATTGGGCTGGAAGGTTGTAGAAGAGGCCAGAAATTACCTTAATCTGAAGCCCCGAAGTTGCTCTCATGAATCATGCTCATTCCTTGGGAATTATAGAGAATTGCGTCGACATGCTAGGAGGGTTCATCCTAGGGCTCGACCTGCTGATATTGACCCATCAAGGCAACGAGCCTGGCAGCGCCTTGAGCATCAGAGAGAATATGCTGATATTGTCAGTGCTATTCGCTCAGCCATTCCGGGTGCTGTTGTTCTTGGGGACTACGTTATTGAGAATGGTGATAGGGTACCAGGTGAAAGGGAAAGGGCTTCAGGTGAAGTTAATGGGCCATGGTGGACTACATTCTTCTTGTTTCAGATGATTGGCTCAATGGACCCAGTTACTGAGCCAAGGCACAGGTCAAGGGTTTGGGCAAGACACCGGCGCTCAACAGGAGCCTTTTCTAGGAGGCGATTTCTCTGGGGTGAAAATTTGTTGGGCCTACAAGATGATGACGATGAGGAAGAAGACAATGAAGATGATGATGATTCCTTCATGAATGTATTAAGTGATGTGGGTGAAGATGGGTCTCCAATCCCAAGAAGGCGCCGGCGTTTGACACGGCCCGGGTCTGATGAGGATCAGTCATGAGAATGCTGACACATTTCTGGTAATTTTGTTGTGTTGGACATGAATTTGATTTTAGCCACTGATCACATTGCCTTCAGCTGACTTTTTTGGTATTTTCACAGTCTATCTTCCAGTCGTGTGCAAATTTGCAGCTTAACAGAACAAGACTGGACCCTTTGAGCAAGTTAAACCCCCGTCTCAGAATCCTGTTTGGTGAGAGCAATTACATGGTGTACACTGATTGTTTGGTCATATAAATCAAGAATTTAAATGGGATTTTCTGTTGGATCACTTGGGTTTTCCTTGTAGGGAAAATTAGAAGAAAGAAATGGTAGAAGTACAAGAAAAGTGGTATGGTTTCCATCCCAGTAGATAGGTGCTGTACTCCAGAAACACTTAAATTTTATTGAATTTGAATTTGGTGTGTTGTGAAATCCTTACTGAATTTGTATAGTATGTGATCCTATTTTTACACTTTTGCGCATTTGTTCTATCCTCCCTTTTAAATTTAGCTGTTAAAACAATTTCATTGAGTTCCACTGGTTCACTGAAGCCAAGATTCGGGATGGAATGGTTCCAGTTCATCACACGCTTGGCTGCAAGTTTTGATTTAGGTATGGATTAGGTTACGAATTCCTTCCACGGAGTCAGCACTTGACCCTTTAGGATTAACATAAGGAAGCTGTGTAAAGGATTGCTGTGGTTGATTACTCTATAATGTGCGTTTCTTGGAAGCCCAATTTTTTTCTATTTTTACTTCCTCCTCCTCCTCCTCCTCCTCCTCCTCCTTCTGGGTACATGGGAAATTCACAGAGGAAATCACATCCTAAAGAAAGATGTGCCAACCAAATCAGCAACCAGGAGGGCTCTAATATGCTTTGGGGGGGAGTTTTCAAGGAGAACCAAAACTCTCTTCTTGGTTGGCTGTAGTATGTGCTGCATATTTGTTCCTTTCAAGATGGATGTGTTTGATGGTGCAGTTGCACTTTTTCATGAGAAATATGGAATCTTCAATTAAATCTATACCAAAGTCAAAGGTTTGGTCAGGAGTCTTCTTTCAAAATTTGGGTAGGTCTTTTGCAGTCGGTTTTGATGTCCACCCTGGTCAAGCCTCTTTCCAATATGATAGTCAGTCCTCTGTATTCTCTCCATTTCTCGACCTCCAAGCTTGTACCATGATCAAGCTTCCCGTGGTAGCCCGATATTCTTGAGCCACTCCCATCCCTAAATTGGCCATCAAATCCTGCTGGACTGGGATTACCTCTGGAGCTGGAAGCCCAAATTGGTTCTTGCTTGTTTCTGTTGCCTTGAAAATATGAACCTATACAAGGAATTAATTTGATTGATTATTAATGTGGGTTGCTCTTCTTTTCCTTTTGTGTATTCTTACCTTGGTGGTTGTTTTTTTCCTCGTACCTTTTGAAGTAAATGTCCTCATTTTTTTTTTTAATTTTTTGTCAGATAATGATATCAGAATAATGTGACAGTAACACTTGTATAATAAAATGCTTCTCCTTAGTAGATTAATTTTTTCCAAAGCAATGACTCTTTGAGCTGGTGACATCCCCTCCCCCCCCCCTCTTTCTCTCTCTCTCTCTCTCTCTAAATGAGAGTCTATTGTGATTTGTGAAGAAGGTATTAGCTGGTGAAAACTTGAAACTAGAGTCCAGTGTGATTGGTGAAGAATGTATAGAGTCGATTGTGATTTGTAAAGAAGGTATTGGTTGGGGAAACTCGTTCCATTCTCACGTCAGTAATTTATTTTTTGTATCTTAAACATAAGGGCTTGATATTTTTTGCATCACATTTCAAAATATGATGCGGTAACATTACTTTACACTAAATTTTACGATAAAAGAATATATATTTATTATATTTGCTTTAAAAAAATATCTTTGAAAATAATAAATTGGTAACAAATCGTATGATAATAAACCAATAAGCTTAAGATTTTTAAAATAAATAATAATAATAATAATAATAATAAATAAAGGTTCATATCAAACAGAAAATGTACTTAGTTTTAAGTAGAATATTTATGTAGTTTTATTTTTTAACTATTATTATTTTTTTTGAAAATAAATTATTTTTATGTACCTAAACATTTTAAAAATATGATCACTTTATGAAAAGTCTGCTCTTATCTATCGTATTTTAAGGTACATTTGTATCACGTTTTTTATTTTGTTCCACGTACTAAAATGATTCATGTCCCACATAACGGGTTTGTTTGGAGTAAGAAAAAATGAGATAAATTGAAATAAATTGAGGTTTGGGGAGAGTTCGTAATGCGTGCAGTGAGAGAAAAAAGTTGATGTGATATAAAGTTAACAGAGATTTATAGAAATTTTCAGAGATTTTCAGCAAAATATTACAGGCCAAACACAGCCAACATTGGTTTGAATTTTTGGTAGTAAGATCATTGCCATTACTTTTTTTTTTTTATTAATTTGAATGATTTAACTAATTTAACCATGTGAAAAAAATTAAATATATTATTAAAAAATAAATTACTTCTACTTCTCTTTAGCATTTGGGTAATTACACTTAGTTTTCACAATATTTAAAAATTACACTTGTTTTTCTTATTTTAAAATATTATTAATATTGACTATTTTATGATAAAATAAGCTGTTAAAATTTAATAGAAAATGTTAAATAATTAAATTTTTAGATATTTTTCTATTTTATCCCTTCTTCTCTTATATTTTTGTTAGTTTACTTTATATAAATTCTAAAAAATAAGCAAAAAAATTATTTGAGAAAACTGATGAGATGTGAAGAGAGATATGTAAAATAAGAAAAATACTTAAAATTTTGATTAGTTTGATATTTTATATTAAGTTTTAATAACTGATTTTATTGAAAATAGATCATTGTTAATGACATTTAAAATAAGAGTGACAAGTACAATTTTTAAATGTTGTAGATGTTAAATATAATTACTTAAATGTTAAAGAAGGTAGGTATAATTTAACAATTATCAAAAAGGTGAAATTTAATTTTTTGTTTGTTTGATATCTGGTAGGCAAAAATTACTATGTACACATACTAAAGAAATTTATGAATAATATATAAAATTTTTTAGATTACTCAAATTTGATTTTTTTTCTTTCTTTTATTGGATAACTTTTAGGTATATTATTCACATTAATACTAAAAAAATACTACACACTGCACATACATACTAAAAAAGATATAAAAAATATCTCAGTTTAATTTAGACTACCAAAATTAATTTAATTTTTTTTTGTTTGTCAAATTCTTAGTATTTTTAACATGCTCAAAATTTACCAAAAAAAAAATGACATTTTATTACTCTAAACAAAAAAAAAATGAAAATTACATTTTGGTAGTTTAAAAGAAGTTTATATATTACGTTTATTTTTTTAATATAGATGTGCAGTATTATTTTAGTTTAAATATAAATAACATGCTTTTAGGTTATAAAAAAAATCATTTTTTGAAGGCGATTTTGACTTTTACGTAGTCAAATTATTCGAATGATTCAAACAAAGTCAAATTATTCGAATGATTCAAACAAATGAAAAAAAAAAAAAAAAAAACAAATGAAAAAGATTACAATTTTAATCGTCTTTCACATATTTAGATTTTCGTTGTAAAAAAATTCAGATCTCAAATGTGTAAATGTCTATTTTTAAAACGTAAAAGTTCTAATTATTAAGGTGGCATTTACTTTGTTTTTTTATTTTTTTTTCATTTTATGTTTCAAAAAACTCAAAATAAAGAAATATAAAATACTTTATTTTCGTTATTTTGAAATTTTTCTTATTTTGGATTAAAAACACTCAAAATGACTTTTTGTCATTTTTCATTTTATGTGTAAACCTATTTTTTATTTTCGAAAATAAATTTTGAAAACACAAGTAACTAAATACGTTTTGAGCTTTTTTCTTATTTTTAAAAGCGTAAAATGAAAAATGAATTTAAAATAGAAAATAAAAAATAAAAATAAAAAATAAAAAATAGAACAACAAACAAAATGAACCCTAAAATTTCAAATTTCAGGTGATCTAAATAAATTTTACCCAAAATAGTAATTCGGTTCTATATTATTTACCAACAGTAATTAAAAGCGGTAATATTACATACTAACATTTACTGGCTTTTAACTCGTACTAAAGTAAAGTAACGATGAATTTTTTCTCTACCCGAGGTGGACGAGATGGAATCGAACAATTAACCCGAGTGTTGATTCTAACCATGTGAGCTCTCTGAAATTAACACTAGCTAATGCATATATATAATTATATTACCTATCTTAGGGCATATTTGACCATATCAAAACTCATCAAAAATTACTAATTTTAGTTAATTTTTATATTTTTCTCCTATCAAAAATTTTCATATATCACCTTTATGTTGCATCTTTTTACTTTTATTGTACTTTTTCCTCTATTTTTGTCTATCAAACAGATCCTAAAAAAACTTACCAACAAAATATATAATTATACTTAAAAAGTAAAGGAATCGAGTTAACTTAACTTAATAATTTAATATTCCTTTACTAAATATAATGGTCTTTAAAATTACCAAAAAAAAAATATAATGTTCTTGAAAATTGGTGCTCCCCCAATAAAAATGTGTCACGTGATAAATTTCTCGTATTTTAATAAAATTAGGTAATTTTTTTTCAAATGATTTAATAATTTTGATTTAATTAATTTTATTTGATGATGATTTAATGGTACAAATCATTTAATAGTATAAATCTTCCAATAATTTAATGACATATATGAACTCCTATCACTACAACTTGGGACCGTTAAAAAATGCGAGACATTATCTTATAGCATATTTGTCTTGGTACTTTATAAGTGCCACTTTATAATTATCAAATGTCTAAATATAATTATCAAATAATTAAATCGGATAAAATTCAGAGCTACAGGGTCAACAACCGTTCTCAACGGCAATTCCTCTGGTTTTTCCGCCACTTTCTCAACAAACAAACACACCACATCTGTCTCTCTCCCCTTTGTCGCCGCTCTCTCTCTCTCTCTCTCTCTTCACCATACCTTTCCACAAATATTTACACCTCTCAACCACCCCCACCTCCACAACTGACCTACCCTCCGCTCTCGACATACGCTAATCTTAATACGCTTATCACTGAAACTGACCCAGCATAATCCTGTCTCCTTCTCTTGTCAGTGTTCTCTCTTAAATCGGGTTAGTCAATTGAATCGTGAACTCGAAAGGAAATTTTCATTGATTGAGCCATGGAAGAATCCAAATCCAGCAAAGAACCCAATTCTCAGTCCGATTCGTTCAATTGGGACTACCTGGGTTCAGACCTCACTGAGCTGATCCTCTCCTACCTCCCAATCCGGTCCATCGTGCGTGCGGCGGCGGTCTGCAAGCTCTGGTACTCGATTACCGCCACCGCCTCCTTCGCCGCCCGAGTCTCCGCCGCGAAGAAGCCCTGGTTCTTCCTTTACGGCCAGAACAACATCTTTCTGAAGAACAATCAGGCTTTTGCTTTTGACCCCGAGGCCGACGAGTGGATCAAGCTGCCAACCACTCTCTTCCCTTGGCCTTCGTCCCAGGAAGAGTCCTTCATCGGCTCCAGTGGCTTCTTCTTCACCACCACCTCCTCCACCTCCGCCAGATTCAGCTACGCGCCGATCCTCAAGGGAGCGTGGCGCGAAACTCCGCCGCTGCGGTTTTCCCGGTGCAACCCTCTCGTGGGCGTCTACAATGATAGGTCTGGGTTTTCTAGGTTCATCGTTGTCGGCGGTGTTAGATTCATCGGTGGATTGGTCGATATCGAGGATAGATTAGCCGTTGAAATATACAATCCCCATTCAGATTCCTGGGAGCTTTGCCCCCCTTTGCCGGCCGACTTCAGGTCCGGGAATTCTTCTCAGTGGTTATCTTCAGCCTTGTTCAAAGGGAAATTCTATGTGTTCGGGATAAATTCTTGCTTCGTTTCGGCCTTCGATTTGTCCAAACACTTTTGGAGCGATGTCCAGACCCTGAGGCCTCCAGGGGTACTGTTCTCCTTCTTGGTCTCGTGTCAGGATCAGCTTGTGTTGGCTGGATTGTGCAATGCCCCTCATGGGGGGCCTTCATTCAATTTGTGGAAGATTGATGAGAAAACTATGGAGTTCAGTGAGATAGCAATCATGCCTCAGGAGTTGCTCTATTGTTTGTTTGACAGTGATGAGGAAGACAAGTTTGCAAGCTTGAAGTGTGTTGGACTAGGACATCTTATATACGTGTTCAATGAAGAGCATCATCGGAACTACCCTGCTTGTGTTTGTGAGATTAGCAAGGGTTCCGGAAAGTGCAGTTGGAGGAGGGTTCCAAATCTACCGATTCCTGCAAATCGGTTTCACAAGGTCGTCAGCTTTTGTTCTACCATTTCACTTGATAATATTATTCAAAGTGAAGGAATTGAACTTGGCGTGCGGCAGGCTATTCGTTGACTGACTGCCTGACATCCATACTTGATAGGTGTGATCTCTGGTATTTAGTTTTCTTTTCCTTGATTGATTATTTCTGTGCGGGAGTTTTTGTGACCTCTGGAGCGATCGTCTGACCGCGGCCCTTCTTTTTATCCGGCACAATCGAAGATATTATGTATTTGTCACCCTCAAATCTAATTTAGCTCCTCCTTCATACTTAAGTGGCAGGAGTTTGAGTGGGGGAAGCACACCCAGGGCAGTTCCCGGTGACAAATACACAATGCCTTCGCTGTGCCGAGTAGAAAGGAGGGCTGCCGGTCGGACGGTTACTCCCTGGGTCGTGAAAACACCCTCGCAATTTCGTATATTCTTATTTCATCACGATTGTTTGACAAATTGACTATGAAAATATTTCATCATAATGGTATAGTGTACTTCATTGTATGCTGTAACCGACTGATGTTTTTGAATGTGCCTACTAAATATGGTATGTTTTGTTTGTACCACTACAGGGTTATCAACTTCACTATTGTTATAGGCGAATTTGTTGATCTAATCATTTGTGCTAAATGTACAGATATTGATGAGCAGCATGTGAGTTCATCTGAAATTGTACTTTGTGGGTCTGCATCTGGTAGGATTAGTCATTGTTGCGAGTTATTTCTGATACGTCATTTACTAAATTGGGAAAAAAAAAAGGTTTGAAGGGGCAATCATCAGGAAATGTTCATGAATTTGCGGGTCAGTAGCTTGTAGGATTAGTCATTATTGCGAGCTCTGTCTAATTATTCACTTACTAAATAAAAACAATGGTTTAGGGGTATTGCCCTATTTAGAAAGAAATGTTCACAACTTGCTATTTGTTTCAATGTCCAATGGCTGTTTAGGTTCCATCCAACAGTTATCTTGCTCATATATTTGTAACTACACCTACATAAGGCATCTTCCATTTTTTCTTTCATCCTTTCATGTAGTAACAGTTTGATCTTACCTTTGGAACTCTAAACTTCATAAAACATGTTAAAACTTAGTAAACGATATCATAAAAAACATTTTACCTTGATTTGTAAATTTTCAGATGGTTTATTAAGTTCTTAGTTTCCTAGTTTAGTTCATCATGTATCTATTTTACCAAGCTACTTGTTGTTGGTTATCCAATATGTTACTATTAATTACCAAAATGTAGAATCATTTGAGAGTCCAGTTAATGTTGTTCATAAATTATACCTTGAAATTTTGTTCTATTAATATTATCATCAGTATCTTTCATTAGGAAGTTAGTGTACGCTTACACTAGAATGGCAATAACTGATCATTACCTATAATCAATGTGCATGCATGCAAATGTTTGCATCGCCAACTTGAATTTGCAGGAAAACCCAATCACCACACAGTCAAGTATGCTGGACTAGCCAATCGTGAGTCTTCAACCATTGTGTAAAAACAACATTTACCTGTGATAGTGTGGCCCTTGGGCATAATCATTTTAAGATCCAAAGACCCTTACTGGGTCTTTTGTATTTTTGTGTTTACATATATTTAGAGGGGTGCACTAGGCCAAGGTGACGCTCAAGGACCCAGCAACAAGCTCCTGTGGTTTCCCTCTGTTTGTAGTTTCTTGTGAGGCTTCAAGTTTTGGAGATGGCAATTGGTGCTGTGGATTAGCTTTATTATGGAAGCATATCTTATAGGAGGAAAATATGTATAATATATATATTATGTAACTGCTTCAACTCCTTTTGAGGTGCAATAGCTTATTGAAGTGACAACTTGGAAGGCCACCGCGCTTTCCATTTTATATACTCACTTTTTAATTCTTTTCCTTTTATTCCCCCCTCCTTTCTTTCTGTTTCCATATCAACGAAAATCCTTGGTTTTTCTGAAGCAGGTATAGACATTTTTATTATAAAACATTTCTTCTTTGTCTTATGTGAGACTCTATGACATCATGGTAGGAGTGCCTCCTTCACTTTCCTATTGTCTTATTCCACCTTTTTGCTTAAACACGTACAGTATGTTGCCCCACATTATATTGTTTAAATGACCTAGAAACCACTCTTGTTTTCTATTTCTTGTGCTTTCTTCTATCATCGTTATAAGTTTCCATATTTCATGTGGGTTGACTCTAAAAGTTATACTGTTCTTCAGTCAGTATTTTTCTGGAATCTACAAAGTAAATTTTTTTGGGGATGTTATGCTCAAATTTACAGTGTTATTCTATGTATGAGGTATGATGCTTATGATTCCTCTGTCCTAAAGAAGGGTCTTATTTTGCTGTGGTCAAAGTCATAGAACATTAAGTTGATATGACTAGCACTTCCTTTTGTCTGCTTTTTATATCTCTCTCTGTTTTTTTAGTTTCTTTGGATGAGGAAATTTTTATCATCTTCTCATTTCTCTCTCTGCTGTTTCTGTTTTATTACTTGCTTTCATGTTGGATTGCATTATAGATTACAGTTTTATTCACAGTATTTTGAGTTGTGCCTATCTATATAGTGATGGACATTTGGTGGTCATTGTGATGACATGGAGATCATCTCTATTCCTGGCTATCTTTACCAAAAACCAAACCCATTTCTAATCTGCCTGATATCAGATTCTACTCAAGAAAGGGTAAAATACACATAGCACCCCGATCACCATTCCCATTTCATGACATGTATTCTCAATTGTGCCATTTTGTCCCTTGTACATTTGCTCTAGTTCCAATGTCACCTTTCTGTTGAATTTTGCTAGAAGTTCCATTTGTCCACTTGAGGCTCACATGACGGAATTTCTAACAGAATTGAATAGAGAGGAGCTATTGGAATTGGACCAAATGTACAAGCGGCAAAACAATACAACTGGAGGTACAAGGTGAGATTGGTGCCAAAGTACAGAGCTGCAAGTGTATTTTAACCCCTGAGAAATAATCTGATATTGTAAATGCTTTGAATGAGAAGGTCCGAGAGACATGATACATGAAGCCCCAGCACTCATTTTACGTGTGGTCTACTCTCCACTCAGCTTTGATGATCACAATGCTAAATTATAAAAGCTGCTTGTGGTCCTTCCAGCTCCTTTGACTCCAGCAACAACTCCAAACCAATTCCGGAGTTTATCCTACTTGTCTTCACATCAACATCATGTTTGTCTCATGTTTGTTTCTTAATTTTGTGCATAAGAACTTCTTGTCTGCTTTTTTTGAACCATTAATATTGCAGAACTGAATTTTGTATTCATATTAGATTGATAGAGCATTCTTAACTTTTGATTTGACATTGCATGTTTTACAGCAAGAAGCACGCGAAGTTATGGCATCGGTGAAGCTCATCCAGAACGATTAAGCAACTTCTCTTTCTTGCTTGAAGCAGATCCCCTGGTCGCGTTACAGGTGCTATCAGTTTTAACAGTTGCATGACTTTAGGCAGGTGCATCCGAGTTGCTGGGCTTCCCTGCTTGATTTATTGGAATGACTCTTTGTATTATTGAACATTTGTCTATATATATATATATATATATTTTTCCTTTGGCTTCTGTATTGTTATAGCTGTCATTGTGGTTGTGAAATTTATCATCACGAATTATATATATGTCATTTGAATAATCATCTGTACTGGATTGCAGACAGTAACAAAGTTTAGACCCTTGAATTTTTTATCTAATGGCCTCTTGGGTGAGTTATATTTTTTAGTGTTAGAGTTGATGACTGAAGTCGGGCTTTTATAGGGGTTCGAATTCATTTTAGTCGGGCTCGAAATCGGCCAAATTTGATCAGTCGGGCATGCAGTTTTGTCCAAACCCAACCTGTAAAGGAAAATATGTATTGATTTTAGTTTAAAAAATTTTGGGCTTCCGCGTCGGTCTAAACTTATGATCACAATTCTAGGTTAATTTATGAGTTCAAACTCATCTAAAATGTGGGCAGGAGCGGATATGGATACAGTATCTTTACTCATTTTTTTGAATAAAAAGAAAATAGTTTTACGTATTTATTCTCACGATCCCAATTTATTCTTATTTGCCCTCACATATGATTAATTGTCTCTCATCTTCGCCTTCAGAATTTCAAAAGATTTTCAGAAATTATTAAAATCTTGAAAAATTATTGATGTTCTTTTATTGAACTTTAGATTTTTTTATCCAACTTCAGCCCTTTCTTTTTCTTTTTTATCATTTATTCAATTTTATCTTCTTTTTTTTTTTGGATAAGTCTTATCATCTTTTTAGATAATTTTTTTAATTATTTATTCAACTTCAGTTTTTTTTTTTTTTAATCATTAATCCAATTTCAAATTTTTTTATATAGGACTTATCAAATATTGTCAAAATTTTTAGATTCGGCCCTAATCCTACCCCCCACTCACTGCTTTTTCTATCTCCGCCACTAAATGTAGGTCGGGCATATCGGTCCCTAGCTTTGGAGTTGTATTGTATAAATTAGTATAAATTTATAGATATTATGGCCTCCTAATTCGTGTGGTGTAAAAAAATTGAATTTTATAAAAATTTGTAGTAAATTGCACTCCTCCAAACACCACCAATATAAAACATGAGTAAATTACATTTACATTCTCTTAACATTTAGGTAATTACACTTAACACCCACATATTTAAAAGTTACACTACTTCTCTTATTTTGAAATGTTATTAATGTTAATCCCATTTTAATAAAATCGGTTATTAAAACTTCACATATAATGTCAAACTAACCAAAGTTTTAGATATTTTTCTTATTTTATCTATTCTCTCTCACATTTTGTCGGTTTTCATTATAAAAATCCTCAAAATTTTATATTTTTACTTATTTTTAGGAATTTTATAAAGAAAACTGTTGAAAATATAGAGATGGAGAGATAAAATAGGGAAAAGGCTTAAAAATTTAGTTATCATAATATTTTCTATTAAGTTCTAATAGTTAATTATGTCGAAAGGGATTAATGTTAGCGACATTTCAAAATAAGGAAAGTAAGTATAACTTTTCAAGGTTGTTGGGTGCTAAGTGTAATTACTCAAATGTTAAGAGGAAGTAGATGTAATTTAACCCTATAAATATTGATTTTCTTTTTCGTTCTCTCTCTTTATGTGTGAGTGTGTGTATATATATATATATATATGTATAATGCATCCACAATATGTATATCAATTAACAAATAAAAACGTGAAATTTGTTAACAGTGACAATATTATTTTTTATTATTTAAAGTTAAATGAAGTTTTAAATAATGTAAAATTTTGTAACTTTTAGAAAATAGTACTCTGATAAAAGTTGAAAAAAATTAGAAAAAATTGGTAAAAGTTTGTAAAAGTTGGATAAAACTAGTAAAAGTTGAAAAAAATAATAGAAAAAGTTGAAGATTTTTTGTGTGGAAAAAATTAAAAAATTTTGAAAAAATTAGAAAATTTTTGCCAAATTTTGCATTTCAAACAAACACTAAGAGCCTATTTGGTAATATTGTTATTTTTTTATTTATATTTATTTGCTTATATTTTTTAATTTTTGTTTTTTGTTATCGATTTTTTTTCTGAAACAAAAATTGAAATTGCATTTATAAATATAATTTTGTTTATTATAATTAATTTTTATTTTAATAAAATATTTAATTGTATTAATTTCCTTAAAATATTAATAAAATTGATTTAATTTAATTTTAATAATTATTTAATTTAATTAATTCAATTATATTATTTATTTTTTAAATTACTTAAATTAAATTAATTATATTATATAGTAAAATAATTTTAATTTAATAAAATATTTAAATAAAATAACTCATTTTAATGTTATGCAATAAAAATAGACAAGATGTTAAAATTCGCAAAATATTTATAACAAGAAAAAATGGGAGTGAAAATAACTTTTTTTTATTTTTTTAAGATTTTTATTTTTGAGAAATAAAAAATAAAAATAGATTTAATTTGTTGCCCGTTTTCTAAAATTTATAAATATAAATAAAAAAACAGTGAATATAATTAAGACTGTGTTTTGAGTGATAAAAAGTGAGAAAAAATGAGATCAAGTGAGAAAAGTTATGAGTTTATAATGTGTGAAGTGAAATAAAAAAATTGATGTGATAAAAATTTTTAAAATTTTTTTTTATTTTTTTGAGGTGACAAACGACGCCTAAATATAAAAAAAATCGCTACGCGGAGGGTACAAGGATCCAATATCCGACCCAAGAGCACCCACGATAGCCAACCGCCTGCCCAATCCTCACCGTCCGTCACGCGCTACAACGCGAGTGATTTTTGTCTCCACCTGCCCAGCAAAACCGGCATTCCCGGACCCGAAATTGAAGCTCAAAACCTGACCCGTATGGCCATTCACAATCGTTGAGGTTTTTGCCCTTCCAGTTTTCACTCTCCCTCTCCATCTCCCTCTGGAAAAGGGTTTTTAGGGTTTTCCCTCTCCTCCTCCCCTTCTCTCTCTAAAAACAGCTATGGATAGATACCAGAAAGTTGAAAAGCCAAAGCCCGAAGAACCCATAAACGAAAACGAGATTCGAATTACAGCGCAGGGTTTGGTTAGGAACTACATCAGCTATGCCACCAGTCTTCTTCAGGTACTCTCCCAATCCGTTTTCGCTACCTCTTTTCGGATCCTTTTGTTCTTTCCACCATCTTTTATGTAAAACAAATTGGTACATGCGATTGTTTTTTTCGTTTCTCTCGTACGTTGGTTCGTTGATTTGTTTGGTTGGGCTTGTGTTATCCTTTGTTTCTCTGCACTAAAATTAGGATTTTTTCTTGCTTTACCTGCAATTGTATAGCATATTTTCTGGGTTTTATTCTATAGTCCAAGTTGTTCACATGGATTTTTTTTTTCTTTTTCTTTTTTAATAGTTGTTCGTGATTTCAGTTGAAATATTGATCTTTCAGTTAAAATGATCCTATTGTATTATGTGTTTTTTTTTTTTTTTTAACTTTTCTTTTCTAGGGCTTTTTTTTGGGGGGGGGGGGTTCTTGGGAGGCTTACTTGTTATACATTGGCGTCGATTCTTATTTTCAATTTTTCATTCCACCATATTGATTATGTGCAGGTTATCCTATTATTTCATAATATATGTGTGCTTAATTTTCATAGTTTGGAGATGCAACTACAACCATGTAGGCATGTCTAGAATTTTTTCAGATAATTTGGATTGCAATTTTGCATCGTATGGACGATACCTTCTTTGGGAATGAGGATGCATGCAGTGAATATTTCAAAACATTTTGAAATATTGGTTTCTAATTTGAAATTTGGTTGTATGTGGCAAGCATTGCTGCATTTGTGGTATCATGGGATGTAGTTCTGTATACTACTTGTTGGTTTCATGGTGTCACTAGCATTTACATCTCAGTTGTAGTCCTGTGAATTTGGTCATTATTAGAGTTATAGGTAGGATTTATTATGTTAGATAGTTCCAAGTGAGTGTCCAATTGCACGTCTGCTTAGATTCAGTGAATGAATCATTCCTTGTTTGAGTTGAGACTGCTAGCCCAAACTTTGAGTTCAATGACGATTTGCTTCTGTGGACTTGACAGAAAGATTTATTTATTTATTTCCTTTTTTCCTTTTTATATGTTCTGTCTATTTGAGTAATCTTTCTATTTTTTGACCGATACCTTAATATGATTGCGGTGTTGGTGTGTTGCTTCATGTTTATGAGGAAAAATCTAATAATTATGGTTTTCTATGATCTTTCTGTGTAGGAAAAACGTGGGAGAGAGATTGTCTTGAAAGCAATGGGACAGGCAATTAGCAAGACAGTAGCCATTGCAGAGATTATAAAGGTTTCCGATCTATAGTTAATCAAACTATGTTTGCTTTCTTTTCCACACTTGTTTTGGATTTTCCACATGGATTCTGAAAAATTAGCATAGTCTTTTTTGTCTGATATAGAGAAGAATGCCCCGTTTGCATCAAGATACTTCCATCAGTTCGGTAAGCATAACTGATATATGGGAACCTATCGAAGAGGGTCTTTTACCGTAAGTTTCTAATTCTCTTACCACCTGTAACATATGTATGTTGACACTATAGTTCTGGTACTAGCTTCGACATTAATGTCTAATGCAGTGTGGAGCAGACTCGCCATGTCTCAATGATTTCGATTACTTTGTCTACTAAGGAGCTGAACAAGAACTCTCCAGGGTAAATTTCATTTCTAAATCTTAAGAAGCTGTTCGGGAAGCTGAGAAATTCGGTCTCAATATAACCACTAGACGGTATTCTGTCTTGTGCTGAAAAATTGCAGGAAATCTGGAATTTTCTACCTAAACTTCTATTTTAGATACCTTACCTTTAGACCATTTCATGGTTTTCCTTTTTTTTTGCTCCTCTTTCTCTGTGTGTGAGAGAGAGAGAGAGAGACAGAGTGAGCTATTTATTTATTTATTATTATTATTTGGGGGGGGGGAGGTTGCTAAAAACTACTAAGTGAATTCCTTTAGGCTGCATTTGGTGCCAAGCATGATTATTTTCGTTCTCATACTTTATTCATACTGAAGATCACTTCATTCCCATTACCAACCAAATGTATCCTCCTTGAAGGGAGAGAAAAAAAAAAATTTGAGGATAGAGAAATTGTGAAACTAAATAGTGGCCATTACTAATGACCACTATACACTCCAGCACTACCACCCACCAGCCCATCACTTCCACCACCTCTGACCCCACCGCACCTTCAAGATTTTTTTCATTTTATTTTATTATAATTTAAAATAATATCAAAATTATTCAATTCTAGCATTACTTGGCAACCAAATAAAGGAATGATAATATTCATTTTATTATAACATTATTTAATTTGGCAACCGAACAAAGGAATGGGAGTGTTCATTCCATTATTTTGAATCCATTGCCACCTTCATTCCCATTCCATTCTTGCGTACCAAATATAGCCTTATTTCCTTGTTCTTTTTCTCGGATTTGGTTTTTGAATGAAACCTGTTTTGTAGGTACCAAGCTCCAACCCAGGTGGAACAACAAAGGCCACAATATAATTATCAGTATTATCAACAGCAGCAGCAGCAACAACCTAGACAAGCACGGTTGCCTTATAATACTGTTAATGAAGGTGATGTCAATTAAAAAAATTGAAGATGGATAATTATTGTCATGCTGTCATGGGTATGTTTATTAAAACAAATTATGCAAATTTTTTCTAGATTCGTATGGTCGGGGACGAGGTCGTGGCAGGGGGAGAGGGCGGGGTTGGAATAGGGGTGGATATGCCAACAACTACCAAGGTATTTTGCTCCCGTGGTTATGTTTTTCCTAAGTTATGATCAATTTATATTTATTTTTAGATGCTAATGACTTCAATGTATATCCCTGATGCTCACTACATTTCCTTCATGATAGAGAATGGTGGATATTCAAATTGGGGCCGAGGTGGTGGGCGTGGCAGAGGATGGGGGTACCGTGGTTAGTATACCTTTCCTCCATGAACTTCCATACATGTGTTCTTGCACAATTTGGTTATTAGAAAATTGTCCCAATTTTAAGGGTAACAGCCATTCTATCTCTCTTTGTTAATTAACTTCTATCAAATGATAGAAGTCCACATTCATGTATTGGCAAAACCTTTAAAGCCATTTCAAACA
Organism: Vitellaria paradoxa; assembly: GCA_019916065.1. Classification (NCBI taxonomy): domain Eukaryota; kingdom Viridiplantae; phylum Streptophyta; class Magnoliopsida; order Ericales; family Sapotaceae; genus Vitellaria; species Vitellaria paradoxa. The sequence continues at coordinate 10,576,693 of CM034243.1, read as the reverse complement.
AGTCATTTAGTTGCACATTCCTTGCACTATAAAATCATCTGAAGTATTGCTGCTTTTGTGTGTTTTAGAGAGGTTTAATTGGGTTTGATCATGAGAACAACCTATTTTTGTTTGCAGGTGCCGGGTATGAAAGAGGCAGAGGTGGGGCAGGGGGCAGAGGTTATGGTCGTGGCCGCGGACGGATGGGCGGCCGCCCAAGGGGTGGTGGCAACCAGGCATAATCAGGGATTTGGCGTGCGTTGCTCTAGCTAAATGTTTTCGTGGCTTATAAGATCCAAAATCTGTTTTGGAAAGTTTGAAATTATGGCGTGTGTACTTCAGGGTTTTGAAGCGTTGATATTTAGTTCTTTCTCATCATGATGGTATATGCATGAGGGTAAAAGCTTGTCTGAACTCTGTTGCTTTTTTTATTTGGCCAAGAGCAAGGTACCCAGTTTCAGATTGCTGTCCATTTGAGTCTCAGCAGCGCCGAGTATATATATGCTATTGTATTTATTCAAATGTCTTGATTTTAAAGCCTTTTCTTCTTCATCAAAGTTGACTGTCTATTGAGATTCCTTGTTTATTCCTGTCAAGAAAAGAGTACATATTGTATATTGGCATTCGCTACTTTAAATTCATTTTTTCTCTAAAGTTGAAAGAGATGAGGAACGAGATGGCCATATCAGTATTTTAGAAAATGTAGCATTTTTTTTTTTTTTTTAATTTTTAGAGAGTAAGGTGCTGTTTGGGACACCAACTTGTGACACAATTACACCAGATGGTAAAAGTTGAAAATGTGTGGAAGTTATTGAAATTAGAAGTTTTTTTATTTTTTTTTTAATCATAAAAATCGTTGAGCCAAACGGCCCATATCTAGAGTAGTTAATTTAAAGTGATTTTAAATAGCATATTTTGTAAGTTAAATCTTTTTTTTTTGGGTAATTAAGTTAAATCTTTATTTTGTTTCAGAGGAGAATCTCTTAACGCCGCTTTTAGTTTTGTATTTGCTGTGAAAGGTAGCACCAGGGCTGGCCTATGCGATAAGAAAGTACTTGTCTAAAGTATTATATAAAATTAAAAATCAAAAATTATTTTTTATCTGTATATTTTATGTTGAAAAAATAAATATATTTTGTGAAAAAGTTACATGATTCCTTGTAAAAAAAAAAAAAATTTACCCATTTCTTTGTACGGTTATACGCTTTTACGCATAATAAGTGTGGCATTAAGGATGTGTTTGGTGCGTTGAAAAATTTTAAAAATTTTAAAAATTATTTATCTTTTATCTTATTGTAATGATTATGAACTTTTAAATTATTTTATTTTATTTTACTTTTTGTCATCTCAAACGCCCATTAAAACTTTGTTTTGAGTATTAAATTTTATCCCAAAAAAATTAAAAATTTCTTAAAATTACCAGCGGTAATTTTTATCAATTTTTACTATTTTTTTTTTTTTTACTTATTGTGACGTTAAAGCTTTGTTTGGAATACTAAATTTCACCCAAAAAAATTAAAATCTCTCAAAATTACGAGCTATAATTTTTATCAATTTTTATTAATTTTTTACTACTCCAAATTCCATGTGTGTGTGTGTGTGTTGTGGCACAAGTGCATATTGGAGCTTGGGGTGCTGCTGTTTGATTTGTGCAGTAGCCTTGATGGGGAATGAATTATGAAAGGCAAGGCCTAAAACAAGTGATTTCATCACGGGTGAAACCCCCAACATAATTTCTTAAATATTAAGTTGGTCCAATTAAATTCATTTAATTTTTAAATTGATTTTTTATCATTTGTTTCATAATTTATTTTACAATTTACATAATTAAATAAGATTACAATATATAATTAATAATGAAACAAATAATAATGTTAAAATATTTTATCATTTGAGGTTTGCGCATTGTACACTTAGAGGCCGTTTAGAGTGTTAAAAAAAAATCAAAATTTTACAAAAGTGAAAATTTTTAAATTTAGAGTGTAAAAAGTTGTTTTGAAATGATAATTGGATGTTTATGTTTAATTTGATATAAAGTTGTTTAAAATTATATAAAATGACAAGTAACAAAATTTTAAGGGAGAATTTTGAAAATTTTTGGAATTTTGTGAACCGTGTCAGTTCAACATTTTCAAAAATTTACCAAAATTCGTTGGAACACACAAAATCTGTTGGAAAGCACTACAATGATTTGTTCCCATAGATTTGACAAATTCTTAAAGAAGTTGGAATTTTTTTAGATTCTGAAAGAGTTGAAACTTTTAAAATTTTTTAGAATTTTTTAAACTTGATTGGAGCTCCAAACAATCCCTTAATTTTGTTTGTATAATTTTTTAATTTTTATAATATTTAAATAATAAAATTATATTCTATTGTCTTGAGTCCGAGTCTTTGGTCAACATATCAGACCTAAGAAAAATTTCAAACTCAGGTAACTTGCAATAAATATAAGTTCCAAAATACATATACTTCCGTTTGGCGTGAGAAAAAATAAGATAAAGCCTCACTTTTTTCTAAAAATTCGCAAACCATGGAAATAATTTGTCAAATCTATTCCCACGGATTCAAAAAATTTCACAAAAAATAACGACAATATTACTCGTTTGAAAGCTCTCGACACGAAAAATATGATTGTATAAAAAATTTATATATTCGGATAACCTACTTCTAGATTTTTTATTTTTTTAACGAAATATTAGAATTTTTTGAAATTAGTGATGATGGGAAAATTAAAGATAAAAGAATTGTTAGAGATTTATAGAGATTTTTAGTATTTTTTTTATACCAAACGCAGCCATAATAGAGTTAGTACGGCATCAATAAATTGGATTTATGCTCGACCAGAATTTTTTTTTCTCTCTCTTCTAAGTGTGCCAATAAGTTTAGCCACTCGTGCGTCGCCCATAAGTGGCTCATAAAGGCTTGACTAAAGTTCGACTTAAAAAAAGACTTTTTTTTAGTAGACGAGTAAAACTTGAATTTAAGGAACCTCAGTTTGATAATTCGAGAACTTATTTATATAATTTATTAAAATTTATATATTAATATATGAATAAATTTTATATTATTAGTATTTAACCACATTACTAATGTGGGGGCAAAGGGAAAGGGAGAGCGCACACAACTCTTTTTTGAGGAGGAATTCCGGGGTTATTATAAAATTGGATATCAGTTCGGTAACAACTTAATCTGAATTATTAAATTTTAATTTAATTATTTAAACATGTCTATGTATTTTTTAAATTAAAAATTTATAAATATATTTGAAGTATTAAATTTTAATTCAACGATTCAAATTAAATTGTTACTGAACTCGCATTAATTTTGATATCAACCTCCCCAAGTTTTTGAGCAGTTGTGCTGCGTTGTGGCGTTCTATCTCTCCTCCTTGGTGTGGTTGATGGCTATAAGTACTTTTAGGACCCATTTGGAGTGGAAAAAAAAAAAAAGAAAAAAGAAAAAATGTGATTTTGGATAAATTTTTGTATTTGATGTTGTTTTTCAAATTGCACTTTTTGAAGATGAATAGTGATAAACTGTTAGAACGATTTTTTCAAATCCGTTTTAAAAGATTAAAAAAATCTCTGTACACCTAATAGTTCTTCTTCTTCAGAGAAAGACAGACTCCACTGATTATAATCTTGTGTAAGTTCTCCAATTTCATGCTTAATAAAGTCCTAAAAAAAAAAAAAAAAAACGTGATTTTAGATAAATTTTGGCGTTTGATGTTATTTTTCAAACCGTTTGAAGATGAATAGTGGTAAACCGTTAGAATGATTTTTTCAAATTCATTCTAACGGATTAACAAAATCTCTGCACACTTAATAGTTCTTCTTCTTCGTCTTCTCTCTCTCTCTCTCTCTCCAAATCGTATTTTTTAAAAATGAACAGTGATAAACCTTTAGAACGGTTTTCCCAAATCCGTTCTAACGGATTAAAAAAATCTCTACACACCTAATAGTTCTTCTTCTTCTTCTTCTTCTCTCCTCTTTCTCTCCAAATCGCGTTTTGTGGAGATAAACAGTGGTAAACCTTTAGAACACTTTTGTCAAATCTGTTTTAACAGATTAAAAAATTTCATGAGCTCAGACCATAATGGTATTCGTTCGAAAACTTTCAACTCGGAGAATATGATTATCAAAAAAATTTTCGCACTCAATTAATTTCCTTATGGTTTTTCTATTTTTTTAGTGAAATATTGAACTTTATTAAAATTAATAAATGTGGGAATATGTAAAAATGTAATAAAAAATTTTAATAATTTTTAAAAGTTATTAGATTTTTATTTTATTTTATTTTTTTGACACATCAAACAGTAATTTCCTTCTCTTAAGAGAGAGAGAGATGCGTGTGCGCTTCTCCTTCCCCTATGTCCCACATCGGTGGGGTGACACACCCCCTTTTTGAGTTTTGCTGGGCTGCGGTCACATTATCTCCCTTCTTGGTCTGTATTTCATCCATTTGAAGAAAAAAAAAAAATAAGTGTTTAACTAGGATTCTTAACTCTTTAATCATCTCATGTTTAACCTTAATCAACTCCTTATCAATTATCAAATACTTTTAATTACTAAATTTTAACTTATTATAAATATTAGTTATTTTAATAATAAAAATTATTCTTCCGTATAATAATAATAGGATAAATATTAGATAAATTTTTACTTTCTTTAAATAATTGATATACATGAATCTTAACAAGTAGAACACTAACCTCCAATAAATTCGAGTAAACAAACTTGACAAATATGTGATTAGCCGTTCTTAAACATAATATAATTCTGCTCATTCACACACAAATATATGATTGTTGATCTTAAACAGAGCAAAGTTCCACTCATTCATATTTTACCCAAATTACAAATATGTGATTAACCGATCTTCAACACAATAAAATCTAGCTTGTCTCCGCTCATTTACACTTTACCCAAATGACAAATATGTGATTAACCAATCTTAAACATAATAAAACTCAACTTGGTTTTGCTCATTTTTACTTTAACTAAATGCTAGTATTACTTACTGGAATTACTTAAACGCTCTGTCACACAAGACTCATTTAGTAAACTTCAACTCGGTAACTTAAGAGATTAAGGAATATCTCAAGTGATAAGAGCTCACCTACCCATAGAATTGATTGAGTTCGAGTATCATAGAACGAGGTAAAACTTGGAATTATGAAATATAATGTAGCGTTGAATGTTCTTGAAAAAAAAAAAAAAAAAAAAAACCCTTAATAACTTCAACTTTTTATTTTCCATGAAAAATTACTAATTTTACCAAATACATTTACCCATTACCAGTTTTTTGTTAAAAAATAAATAAATAAATAAAAATAAATCAAGTTCTTAGCTACCAATCACACTTTAAACAGCACTAAAATTTAACTTTTGTCATTGTAAACAAAGTCAAGATTTTCATCCAAAGTGGGCATACCAAACCGGCCACATGGTCAGGGATTGCAGATCAAGAAAATTATGTGTGACAGTGCCTGCGTTCGGAAAATTCTTGTTTTAAGTTTTCAATAATGTAGACTTGAACTAAATTTAATGGGTTCTCTCCCTCTCCCTCTCTCTCTCTCTATAGAGTGGGTTCCTCTTTAATTAGCTCATGAAGAACAAAAACACCGGATAAATAAATTGGGACAAAGGCCTTCGTCAATTGAGAGTTGAGAAACCCATCCATCGTTATAAAACATTATCCAAGTTGCATTTTTTTCATTCACTCACCCAAAATTCTGTCTAAACAGGAAACTTGGTAACAGCTGCCCAATTTGAAGCCATGAACCTTCTAAATTCCAGTCAATAACGTGAGATGTTGGCTGAATAAATTTGTGAGAAGCAGCAGATTTGACATTTAAGCAACATCTCGAGGCCATGTACACATACATACACAGAGGGTACACCCGCAATGTGCGACAAAGGTATAAAAATAAAACCTTATTGGTAATTACAAAATAGAAAGAGTTAAAATTCTTGTTAACAAATAAAAAAAAATCTTAAAAAAATTCAAACGCTTTTTAATACCGGATAGCTAGAAGGACATTAATTTTTTTGGGGGGGGGGGGGGGGGGGGGACAAAAAGATTCACCAAATTCACAAGTCTCGCCAAATTTAAGACTTCAATCACTACTACTCTTCACGTTTCCTTGCACAAAGTTACGTTAGTAAAAGAGGGAATAGATGTATATAGGGTTGTTAGGTGCTCTCCCCCACCCCACCCCCCCCCCCCCCCAAAAAAAAAAATGCATATGTTAATCACCTTATGGCATTTGGTTGGTATAAGTTAAAAATTCTAGTCAGACCTATTTGAATAGTTCTGGTCAGAAAATTTGTCAAAAAGTCACAAAAAATTTATAAAAAGCCAATAAAAATTTGTGAAATTTAGAGTTTTAAAACAAACGCACGGAAAACAAAAATGGCCAAAAATTAGTAAAAATTTGTAGAAGTTGACGTTTGTTTGTGTACAAAACAAGCCCCAACCCCCCCCCCCCCCCCAAAAAAAAAAGCCGACACACCTCGAGATGAAAAACAAAAGAAGGTAAGATCACCTTGCACAAATCAAAAGACAATTTACTAGTATTAAAAGAATTCAGCACAAGCTATACAAAAGCAGTGTAGTCTTACAGTACAAAACTATAGCAGAAGGGGAAACGTATCGCCAAAAAAGTGTAGCTAGATAAACACCAAAGGAATATTATACTGATGGAGCACACCAGCAATGGGCAATTGATCATCCTAATCAAAGCAATTACATCATCATCATTTTTTTCTTTTTGGGAAGCAAGCACATGCAAATGGAGTACCATCCACTAACGGCATTTGTTGCCACCACAAACTGATAAGACTATGATCAGAATCAAGGCAATGAGAATTCCAACGACAATAAGCTTCACCTTCATATTCTGTAACCACATCTTCCTCCTCATTTTAGTACCTTGGCTCCGAAAGTCTTGTGCCTGAAACATTTTAGTACCAATACAATTCCTTATTACATAAAAAATGATGACAAATGACATGAAACAAGGGAAGCAAGCCTATCAATGGATTGGGTCTGGTCGGGTACGATCCAGATCTAATCTGATAACGCCGGACAAGACCTATCAAATCCGATCCAAGTTCCATTGGGGCCCAGATCCATCAGATCTGGATTAGTTCAGATGGATCCAACTGATATCCGCTAGACCTGAACAAACTTTTGAATGTACTTCAATTTGGTCGAGGAAACTGTTATGAGACGACACCAGATCCTAGTGTTGAAACTGTTGGGTGGCAATCTGGCAGCAGGGGTGATTTTTACTCAACAATTTCATCATACATACAACAGAGGGAAATATATATATGTCATAGTTGAGAGAGAAAAGGCTTGGTCTGGTTTGATTTGGTTTGGTTAGTTGGATTTAACGGAAGACATGACCCTAAACAGATTTGATTGACGTCGTCAAATCCATAGCCGACCCCACCTAATAGAAAAAGGCTTGGTTTGGTTTGGTTTCGTTAGTTGAGAGAGAAAACAAGGGTTTGATCATTCCATTTCGTACCTCTGAGAGATTCAATTTCTAGGGAGAGAAACTAGTAACAAACTCATACTCATATAAACTCTCTCTCTCTCTCTCTCTCTCTCTCTCTCACACACTTCGGTAAATGACTGGTTCAATTATGGATGACTCATATATATATATATATATATATATAAACAAAGAGAGAGAGAGAGAGAGAGAGTTAATTTTTTTTTTTAGTGGGTTTCTTCTTTTTTTTGGGGGGGGGGGGAGACAGAAACCACAATACAACCCCCCATAATTTGCTTTGGACTTATGATTCTTGATTGTGCCTTTATCAATTCTTGGGAAGGCATACACTAGCTTCCTGATAGAGAGATTTGTTGCACTGATGAAATGTTGAGATACCTTAATTTGTAACTTCTTGAACAGAAAGCAAATTAAATTGTTATAATGAAGTGCTTTGATTATAATTTTTGTCATGGGTTGAGTGGAATCTTTATTATTTTTTTTCTATAATTTTTTGTTTAGTGGGAAGATGTGTGAAATGAACCCAACATTTTTGAATGTGTGTGTGTGTGTGTGGTTTTTTTTTTTTTTTGGGGGGGGGGGGGGGGTAAAAAGGGGTTGGGTCAGGTACCATCTAAGAGCCCACTAGTTCAGGGTAGATATGATGGCTATCTGGGACATAGTCCAGTGACAGATCTACCTCATTGGCATAATGACCAAAAGGCACCAGGAGGGGCAGATTTAGTATCGTGAATATTGCAAAATCCAACAAATTTGAAATAACCACCTGCTCAAAGGAACTGTAGAAATGTCCATGTAATTCATCCGCACTACTACTAGGCCATCCAGATGGTTTTGGGATCCAAAAACCCAAGTTTACAGATGACCTGTGTGATCCAGACACAAGTCTAAAAAATATGAACGTTCAAACATTATTTTTGACACTACACCAGTTTTCCTTCCGTTAAAGGCATTACAGAATCAGATTTCATTTTCTTGCGTAATTTAGACATGGCCTAGTGGCATCCTGACAAAACCAAAAACAAGTAGTATGAGCATTTAAAGCCAATCCCTTAACGCTTAGAGAACACTAGCCTTGAAGTTATGTATGGAGTTCACTGACCTGAGAGCGGAGGTTCTCTGTCTTATCCACTAGAAGCTCAATCTTCTCTCCACGATCCAGAACCTGCAAAATCAAAAGAACTTGCTTAATTCCAAACCACCACTCCGTATTTCTCAACTTTCAAACTCCTTATGATCCCGCATTGAGGACTATAACCACTTTTACATACTCAAGGCCACAAAAGATAATCAATTGGCAGTCCCATTTTGATGATCAACAGATGTTAGTTTTTCCTTACCTTTTCAATATTTTCCATCATCACTCCTTTGACTTCCGAAACCTGAGCTTTCACTTTTGAAATCTTGCTGACCTCTTCTGGATGATCCACACAGTACTGCATCTGCTCCTTAAGTTTGGGCCTGTATTTCATTTAGATTAGACATCAGAGAGAAGGGGCGCACTTTATCAGGAATAGAAAATATGATGAGGGAGGGCGTGAATACCCAAACTCCCTATTCAGGCTATTAGCAGCAGCAGTTGCAGCTTTCCCACCACCATATCTCTTTGTAAAATCATCTTTAATTCGCTCCAGGAAAGCCATTGGAATCTGTCGGCCAGCAGCTTCCACAGCAACAACACAGTAAGCTGCAAGATTTAACAGAACTTAGTCGTTGCAGAAAGCCAAGAAATTTAATTGAAGAATAAGGTGATATTTAGGAGGGCAAAAAAATGGGGGCGAACAAAATGAGGGGGAAAAAGAAGAAATAATGAAAAAAGAAAGGACGAAGGTACAGGCAGTAATAATCCAAGCAGCCAAAGAATCAAAATTGCACGAAACACATATCAGTTAAAACTACCCAACCAACTAACCAATAGCTGATCAGATTCAAATGAGAGAGCATGCACACACACAGCAACCAACAACACACACTTGTAACTACCTCAATGCTCTGTGCTACTTTGCAGTGATAGAAAAAACTAGTATAAAAAAAGAAGAAGAAATCAACTTTGCCCATTACTAATAAAATAACACTAAGATCACGCAATGCCATTTTAAACTTTTCATGTTACATGCACAGTTGACACAGCCAGACACTTGGTCTCAAGCTCATTTAAAGCTACAAATTGGTTACAACACATAGCAAAGACATCATATCATAAATATATATAAATCAAGATGCAAATATTACACACTTACAGAGGACTTGTCTTAGCACAAGAGTAAGACTAAGATTACTCCATTAGAAACTAGGCATCACATATTTTAATCATATGAACAGGCCTCACCAATTGGGCACGCACTAGCCTGTACTTTTGCCATTTGTTCTTAATCTCAACATAAAGTTATGCATCAAAACAAAAGATTTTGTGGTAGCGAAGAAAACTAAGCAATATTAAAGTGGCCAGATCTTAGACTTTTAAAAGAATATCAACAGAAACTGAGGTAAAATAAACGTACCAATTGCACAACTGTGCCATAACTTAAAATTTCTGTTTCTTGCCAAGTCATTTTTTTTTTTAATAATTGAATACATGCTGAGCTAATATCTTTTGGTAGCGAAGAAAACTAAGTGGGGGAAAATTTCGATCCTAAAATATGTCGTGTTGGTTATCAAGAGAAGAAATGAAAAGTTCAAAAACCGCGAATCCATGAACAAAGAGCAAATCACAGCAAAATTAAAACTTAACTGATAAAAAGTGAAGCGAACATGAAGTAATTGATCGGACTAAAGAATCTGATCATAAAAGCAGGAATCAAAACTAAGATCTGATCAAGTAACCTCAGCATCAATTAGATCAGAGGTTAACGAAGAAGCAATCAACGAATCCGGCAAGGGACTTACTATTGCCGTCATCGACGAGGTAGTTGAACGTGTGGCCATCGCAGTTGTAGGTGAACTTGTTGTTGGTTGCCGGTAGTTTCTGGAGGCACTGAGAGGCGATGCTGGTGAAGTTCCCGGTGAATTCGGTGTACTCGGCGAGAATCACCGTTCCTCTGGCGACGAAGCTGTAGATCAGCGACTGTTGCCCCATCTCTCTCACACGCAAACCCTGAACCTTCTAGAGAGAGAGAGAGAGCCCTGAACCTGCTAGAGAGAGAAACGGACGGAGATGTATATATAGAGAGAGAGAGAGCGTGAATTTGGGGCAACGATGAATCGATGGGCTTGATTTTGCAGCGACTGATGGAGAGAGGAAATTGATTTTTCCATTTTATTTATTTATTTATTTCTCAGATGAGAAGGTACGCGTAAGAGTTGTTTGACATTAACAACCCTGGTCCGTTCTTGGAAATAACGGAAATGCCACCTCGGTTTTTGAATTTGGCCTTTGCTATTCGGGCACAGAGCATTCCGCTGATCGGATAAACTAGTATTTTGGATCCTTGTTTTTCACTTAAAAAAATCCTTTCAAAAAAAAAAAATATTATTGACAAAATGATGAGATTCAAAAAATAAAAAAATAACAAAAGGCAGGTTTTGCGTTCCGTTGTGGAAAGGATTCTGTTTTTCAAAATTATATATTTAAATTCTTATTATTATTATTATTTAACGTTAACAATTATAGCCTTTCTTCCTAATGAGATTTTCTTTAAAAAAGAAAATTTGTGATATGGTGAGATTCAAAAGTAAATAATAATATTTTTGGTATGTTTGGAGTTAAAATAAAATAATACAAAACTCTATAAATTTTTATTAATACGAATTACGAGATAATAAAATTTAAATTCTTTACTCACTGTACAAAATACGAGACATTAACTTTTACAATTTTATACAACTCCAAATAATAAATGGTGGGTTCCGATTTAAATTATTATTATTATATTTACAATTGATTCGATCTCAAATTCAATTTTAATTAATAGGGTTAAATTTTAGTTAGTTTAGGTTTAAAAATATACTAATTTTTAAATTGTGACAAAATAATCGGATTAATAATTTTTTACCCCCAAAATTAAATCGAGCACTTGCTAAAAATCGTACCAACTCAGTTCCCGTTAGTCAAGATTCGATCATGAGAGAGGAGGACATCTATGATCTACCTATATTTGGTTAAATAAAAAATTGAAAAAAGAGAAATAGCAGAAGAGATAATGTTTCATTTCTATTATTTAGTTGGAGAGAAAAGTGAAGAGGAAAGAAAAAGGGAGTGAAAGATACCGTAGGGGAGCAAGAGTGGCACCCAAACATTTTTATCCTTTCGATTTTGGGTGCAACAAATAGAGAAAAAGGAGAGAGAAAGAGGAGAGAAATATGATAAAAAATAAAAATAAAAAATGTGAGACTCAAACATTTTTATCCTTTTAATTTTTGAAGCGACATAGAGGGCAGTAGGAGAGAAGAGGAGAGAAAAAGACAAGAAAAGTGTGATAAAAAATTAAAAATGTAAGACTCACTTTCTTTAAAATAATTTTTAATTCAAAAAATATAGTATAATATATACATGCACATTATTTCTTTTATTTTCTCTCTCTTTCACTCAACCAAACACATTTTTTTTTCACTTTTCTTTCTTTCTCTTACTGGTGTTGACCTGTGAAATGCACAAAATATTTTTTAGATAAAATATAATTTTAAATATATTATAAAATATTTTAATAAAGTTGTATAATTTTATAAAATAATTATTGAGTTATTTTTAGATTTTTTTATTTATGTTAATATTAGTGAATCGAAAGAATTGATCATAGCCAACTTTTTCATATGAATATCAAAAGTTTATACTTTACCAAATTTTGATTTGACCCAATCATAAAAATTAAAATTTGTTCCAACATATATATATCAATCACAAATTTACCTAATTTATTTGTGTTTTTAAATTAATTACTAACATATTTAAAATATATAAATTTTACAATTGTATTATAAGTGAGTTTTTTTTTTTTTTTTTTGGAAACTCATGAGTTCATTATATGAAATTTATAATCAAGCATGGGTCATTTTTCGAAACCCAAATAAGTGAGTCCCCTTTCAGATTCGGAACCCAAATAAGTGGGTCCCTTTTCAAAACTCATGAGTTATTTAAAATTTATTAAAATAATATGCCACAATTCTAGAGTTTTTGTAGGCAAAAAAAAGATGGAGTTGTAGTGTTTTAGTGATATGGGACGAAAAAACAAAAATTTTATTGATAAGAAAAGAAAAGAGAATGAAAGAATTTTAAAAATAATTTAAAAATCTATAAAAAAAAGTAGAATAAAGAGTAAAGAGAAATACCACATAAGAATAAAGGAGAAGAAAAAAGAGAAATTACATTATTTTAGTATTATAATATAGATTCCTTTTTCCTAGACTTCATTTATGCCAAACTTACCGCTATACATTTCCTAATGTCTAAATTAATAAAAAGAAAATATAAAAGTTTTTGACACTTTTAAAGGAAATTTACTATATTATTATATTATATATTTAAGCTATTTGACTCTACAAAAAGAGTATAATTTTGTACCAGAATGCAATGTGTCGTCATGTTAGTCTTTGATCGAGTGTTTAGTAAAAAATTATAAAAGCTGAAGAAAATAAAAATTAAAAAGATTTGGAGAAATTTGATAAAAATTAAAAATGTGTGTTTGGCGAAAATTTTGGAAAATTTAATAAAAATTTATTTTTTTAATAAAAATTGATGAGCCTTACCCTCTTATTTTCAGAGGAGATCTATCCAAAGACAATAAATAAAAAAGTATTTTGTTTTATTCAAATCAATTTTCTTTTGCCACTCAACGTTGAAAACTCAAATGCTCAATTTTGAAATATGGGACCTCGCATCGTACCACGTTATCATTATTTGATACGAACCAATAAAACAATTGTTTGTTAGATTTTAGTCTTTGCGCCGCAACCGTCGAGAGTAGTCCTTTTTTTTTTTAAATAATTTTAGCTTTATATTCATTAAAAAAAATTTAAAAATAAAATAATTCATGTACGAATTGAAAATATCAACTTTTTTTTTTATTCTGTATGTTAGTCTCCTGTTCGGAAGTATTTTTAAGAACATAAATAACATAACTAAAAAAAATCAAAATAAAAAAAATAAATTATACATGATGAAAAAAAAATTAAAAAAAAGTTGGCTGGGTTGGCGAGTTGTTGCCAACCTGAATATAATTTATTTATTCCATTTTAACCGCGTACCATTATTGCAGCGCATGGTACGATGAAAATAACACTGACGCTATGCATCAATAGAAAAAAAAAATTAAAAATAAAAATAAAAATTTACAAATTTTTCTAAGATAATTTATGAAAAAATTTAGTTAGTCAAAATCAATTAAAATTATTAATTTTTATTAATTTTTTATATTTTTTTAATTAAAATTTATTATATATCACTTTTATGTCAAATTTTTGTACTTTGGGTAAATTTCACTAACCTCTCCTGAGGTTTCTGACACCAACAGAAACCTCCCCTGAAGTTTCTGAAATAACACTGACCTCCCTTTCTTTACCAGATAAATTTCACTAACCTCCCCTGAGGTGTTTGAATGTGTAAATTTTTTATACAATCATATTCTTTGCATCGAAAACTTTCAAATGAGTATCATTGTCGTTATTTTTTTGAATTCGTGGGAACGGATTTGAAAAATCATTCTCACAGTTTGCTACTTTCTAAAAAAAAAGATGCCAAAATCAACCCAAAATTACATTTTATCTCAATTTATCCCACAGTTTGCTACTTTTAAAAAAAAAAAGACGCCAAAATCAACCCTAAACTATATTTTATCTCAATTTATGTTATTTTTTCTTACTCCAAACGGGACTTTTACGGGAAAAAATAGATCAGGGGAGGTTAGTGAAATTTATCTGGTAAAAGAAGGGAGGTCAGTGTTATTTCAGAAACTTCAGGGGAGGTTTCTGTTGGTGTCAGAAACCTCAGGGGAGGTTACTGAAATTTACGTTGTACTTTTATTCTACTTGTTTGTCAAATTTTTATCTACCAAACACGGCTGTTACATGTACTCCGGAGAAAGAAGAAACTGCACCCCATCTCTCCTTAACCCATCCTCTCGTTTCGTCGTAATAACCTATAAAAACAGATGATGTCATAAGTTCGATCAGCGGAGGATTGTCGGTCGAGGCACCTTAGTACCCAATTCTAGTAATTAGCTTTTTTTCTATTTGAGAGAGAAGAAGGGAGTTCTTGGGTGTCAGAAGATACCTTACATACGTATGGTCGTCCATCTTTTTCACGTTAAGGAGTGGGAATGGGGGAAATGTGTGATAGAGTGGGAGGTTTTTACTCTCCGTGTTTAAAAAATTATAGGATGAGGATGTGTCACGTATCATTTGTAATCCCCAAGCATATTTTTTTGGAGTCCTCAGTATTAATATTTGAAAATGTCATCGTATAATAAGGAAACTAAAGAATAAGAATTTTAGATATTTTCAATTATTAAGGTTGCGTTTGGCATGTAATTTTTTGCTGAAAATCTCTATAAATCTCTGTTAACTTTATATTACATCAACTTTTTTCTCTCACTGCACGTATTACGAATTTTTCCAAAACCACAATTTATCTCAATTTATCTCATTTTTTCTTACTCCAAATCAACCCTAAATTTGTTAATGGTTAATATTATTTATTCTTCTTTACACTTTGATTATTTTTTTGATCACATCACATGCAAACATACTCTATTACTCTTTTTATTTTTTTTTAATATTTTTTATAAAAGTTTTTAAATTAATATTTTTAGAAATAAATAAATAATAAAAATCAAAAAATAAAAATTTTAAATTAATATTTTAATAAATAATAAAAATTTACATATTTATTAAAACACTACATGAATACTTATTAGATGAAGTTAACTAACATTTGTTATTTAAAAAATAATTTTTAGACTTTAATTTTTTTTAAAAAAATTCTTTAAAAATATACATTTAAATTAAAATTTTAATTTTAATTTGAAATTAGAATATTTTCAACCGTTAAATTTATTTAATGGGTATAATTTTTTCTCTCTATTTTGGTTATCTTTTTGGCCACTTCTACTAGAAATACACACTCTTTCTTTTTTTCATATTTTTTCATATTTTTTATAAAGGTTTTTAAATTAATATTTTAAAAAAATGTGATAATATTTATAATAAATAATAAAGTATTGAATACTATGTGAATATTTTACCCTCTTTTGATTAGTATTTTTTTATTTTTACAGGCTAT
This sequence comes from Vitellaria paradoxa, assembly GCA_019916065.1. Taxonomy (NCBI): domain Eukaryota; kingdom Viridiplantae; phylum Streptophyta; class Magnoliopsida; order Ericales; family Sapotaceae; genus Vitellaria; species Vitellaria paradoxa. The sequence continues at coordinate 10,560,977 of CM034243.1, read as the reverse complement.
CTTTATTAGGGATAAAACCAGAATTTTGAGTGTTGACGGCTAAAAAATTATAACTAATACTATGAATTATATTTAGTAAATAAAAAATAAATTAATATATATGTATAGATAGGATAATCAGTTAACCTTCTAATTTTTGAATTATATATAACAATTAAGAAAAAAATAATCTAATTTTAGAAATATTGGTTCATAACTTAAATTTTTAGGTAAATTTTTTAACCCAAAAATTTATACGTACTACTGGTGATATTTTCTTAACTAAGATTAATTATTTTTTAAAATTTTAAGAGGGTCAAATCATAGTATAAATTTTTTTTAGTCAAAATTCATATATATAGGTGACATTTTCCAAAATATAAGGGTTCCACGACCACCCCTATTCCCCTAGCTTCATCATTGTGTTTTATAGTTGTTCATGTAAGTTTATTTTTACAAAATTTATATTTGAACTACGTACCAAATTAAGTTGGTGCGGACAATTCTTAGTCCTTCTATAGAGATGAAACATTAAATATATGAGGCGTTTGGTTTCTAAATTTTTACAAACTTTTAACAATTTTTTTTAATTTTTACCAATTTTCATTTTCTATGTGTTTATTTTGAAACTCAAATTTTATTAACTCTTACTAAATTTTATAAATTTTTGTCATTTTTGTCCACTAAACGCCCCAATTTCAAAGTTTTTGGCAACTTTTTTAACAAAAATTGTTCGAACAAGTAGACGAGATCATATTCCAATAGTTTTGATCAAAATTTTTGAATTGTTCTAACTAAATATAAAAAAATTTAAACTTAACTTACTTTCTTACTTTTTAAGGTGCTAAATGGCGTCATATCATAATATATATATATATATATATATATATATATATATATATATATATATATATATATATATAATATATATATATTGACGTATAGTAATGTTGTCGTGCCATATAAGGCCTAATTTGCGCTATAATTGTGACATATGATATCTAATTAAACTATCTTACACAACGTAGGACTTAATTTGCACTACGATTACGACACATGTATAGTTGTGGCACGTGTTACCTAATTATAGTTATTTTAATTATTTTATAAAGAAATTTACATTTTACATAATTACTACTTATTCACATTTTTTAATTTTATTCAAATTAGAATGTTTATGGATATCACTTGATATTTTTATTTAATTTATACTTTTATTTATCATATAACTTCTTATTTTTTATTTTTATTTTTGTTTAAAACATATTCTTATTTTTATTTTTCTATATTTTAATAAATTATTATTTAAAATATAATAAATATTATTATTGTTATTAAACATGATAATACAAAAAAATATTTACCATATTAAATAAAGGTTTTAATAATAAATATTATTATTATTAAATAAAATAATGTAAATAAATAAATAGCTTGTTAAATAAAAATTTTAATTTATTAACATAAATTTTATAATTATAATTATCTTAATTTATAATTATATAATCTAAATGGAATTAGTATTGTACATAATTAACACTTATTCACAATTTTATTAAAACCAGAATCTTTGTGGATATCATTTGATATTTTTATTAAATTAACACTTCTATTTAATTATCATATAATTTATTATTTTTAATTTTTTATAATTTAATAAATTATTATTTAAAAAATAATAAATATAATAATAATTATTATTAAATTAAATAAAATAATACAAAATATCATTAGACAAAATTAGTGATATCTTAAATCAAATTGTAATATTATTTATTAAAATTATATATATATATATATATATTGTAATATTATTTATCAAAAAAATTTCAAATAATATTACAAATTAAAAAATAAAATTGGTAATGGATAAAATAATCTAATTGAAATACCTCTCAAATATTTCTTGGATTTGAACTTTCAATTCGATCAAAATAGTATTATAATCAGAGTAAGATATGACTTCAAAATGATATTTTAATTTAAATAGAATAAGATTTTCTAGCATGCAAAATTTATAAATAGATACAAAGATTTATTTTCTTTCAAAATTTTTGAAGTTTTTTTATTACAACAATTTTCTTTTCGATTTTGTGATTTGTTAGGTACGTACTTAAATTTTAATTTTTTAAAGTTCTTATATGTAATTAATATATATTTTGTAAGTTTTTATATGCAATTGATATATATACATATATATAGATACACATTGTGGTAGAAAGAGTAGAGACAATAACTATAAAAATTATTTAATTATATGAGTAAGTGTTGTTATTTTTTAACTTTTTAGATTTTTTTTCTTTTCTTTTTTATTTATTAGAATTTAAATTTAATTAAATCAATCCTATTAATGGTGTCAATATTTTAATTTATTTTACGTTCATATTTAATTGAATTTGCATAAATAATAGTATATATTACTTTTAAATATATTTTTATAACTTAACTGTTTTAGTATGTAATAGTACATTCAACTTAATCATATAATATGACAAATCTGTGCATCGCATAGGTCAAATCACTATATATATAAATATTATAATTGCTAGCTATTCTCAATTAATTTCATTAATCACTAATTCGTGTGAAGTTTAGTTGCGTGACTTGAGATAGTCACGGACAAATATATGACCTATCTCACGGACAAATATATGACCATACCTTCTATTTATTTATTTATTTTTTTTATATAACGGAGAGAAATTTTTTTATAGACTCTTCAAGTTTTATGATATATGACCACACTTCCAACGTCACACTTAAAAAAATCATTTTCTATATTTAATTTATATATATATATATATGTATATAAACAATGAAAACCATACTCAAAATAATTTTCAATTAATACTTAAAAAACAAGGACAATAAAGTTTGTTGCCATCAAAATTAATAACAAAGGTGCACCTAACAGGTACGTTCGGCCAAATTAAATTCATTAACGGGGACACGCCCAAAAAATTAAGTTTCTAGATCTGGTGAAACAGAAACTCAAAAATTGAAAGCTACAACTTCAAATCACAGATAACCACTAATATATATACATATATATATATATATATTAATAATTACCAAACTAATATAAAGTTGCCAACCAAGAAGGAAAAATAGGCAAGACCTTGAAATTTGTGACGGTATACCAAACATCCCATGTTCAAGTTGAAATCTTAATTATCAATCAATACTCCCAACTAGAAAATAAAAATAAAAATAAAAATAAAGAAGAAGAAAAAATAGGTAAATTATTTATAATTGGGTTTGAAAATTCGTATGGTCTAATATTATGCAATTAATCACGTGCAAAGAAAAATAAAGGAGATAAAAGATTTTTAACATGAAAACCTTTATCAACCAAAAGAGAAAAATCACAAACTTTATGCGGAAGGGCTAGCAAAAATTTTTTTCACTATAAACCATTACAAGTTTTTAAGAACACAAAATTACTCAATCAAATCAATGATCTCTTGTGTAGAATACTAGTTCAATTCACAAGAGAATACTAGTTCAATTCCCTCCATGAATTATCCTAATGAAAGACCAATCTTCAACTCTTTAAATATCAATGAACACTTTATATGAATAATTTTTGGCTAAGAGTATGAGATAACTCTTCTATGAAACTTAAAATATTAATATATAATCTCTCTTTTTTTAAATGTTTCGAGATCCTAGGAGAAAATCTCTATTTGTAGAACATTCAATCAATCCATTCTTCAATTGTATAATTTTCTATTTTTAAAATCTTTTAGAAAACTTTTCAATAAATTATTCCAATCACCTTGAACATTTGAAACTTTCATTACAGTATTTCTAACCTCCTTTAACATTAGAAATCCTTTCCAACCTTCTTAAATATTAGAAAACCTTTTCAAACTTATTAAGTATTAAGAAACCTTCCTAAAAGCATTTTTAACCTCCTTAAAAAATTAGGAAATCTTTTTAACCTATACCCTCGAAACCTTAGCCAAATGTCCCAAAATACAAGTTTGAGATCATTATCTTGTTCATTAATTGCCAATTAAAAATATAAACCTAACAAAGTTCTATGGTTTAAAGTTTTGTTTGGATTGAAGGAAATTCAATTGAGTCCACCATATGTTCTTCAATTAGATTTGTGTTCTAGAATTAATGATGATTAATAATCTACTAAGAGTTGTTCCACATCCATAAAAGTAATTATTCTAAATTGGTATAAGATCTTAATGAGACTTCTTTACTAGTTGCAAATTAGTTTTGATTTATATTTTATAGTAGTATCAGAGGTAGGTTTAGGGGGATTCATCACTTATTTCATTCAATGTCTCAGTTGTGTACTTAGTGTATTAGCTCTTCAATTATTGCCAATATGTAACACTCCGAATTTTGATAGAAAGGTCGGAGTATAATAACAAAAATTATTACACAAGTTCCTCCTTACTTTAATTGTCTAAAAATGTTACACATGTGCCAAACTCTATGCTAGCAATTAATTATCGATCTTGGTCAGCTGCTAACATCTGCCAGCCTCACTTTTTGCTATCAAACAGTTTCTTTGTATAAAACCCATAAATTAGGGTGAGTAGGAAAATATTCAAATAATATTAACAAGTATTTCCATATAAGGACAGAAAGTAAATGCTTAAAGTAGTAGTTATTATTATATAAAATAGATGATAGCAATACAAATCAAATAAATAAGTAATGAGATGCCCACTCAAGGCCATTCCCTTTTCATCTTATAACGCCTTGCCGCCCTTATAACGTCTCAACATGCCCACACAAGCCATTTCCTTTCCACCCTTATAACGCGTTGCCACCCTCATAATGCCTCAACATGCCCATGCAAGCCATTCTCTTTCCACCCTTACAACACCTTGCCACTCTTATAACGCCTCAACATGCCCACACAAGGCCATTTCTTTTCCATCTTTATAACGCCTTGCAACCCTTATAACGCCTCAACATGCCCATGCAAGGCCATTTCCTTTCCACCCTTATAACGCCTTGCTACCCTTATAATGTTTTAACATATTTTTTATGAAACTGTACAAAATTATAATATTAATCATAATCCTATTATTTCACATTCTCTAGTAGTATTACGATAATCATGCAATGAAATTATATATCTATTTTATCATGCTTTATACAAAAAACTAAATTTCAATTATAAGATTAGATCTTCTGTCTCATATTCGAAGAAAGAAAAAGAAATTGTAAAGGAACCCCAAAATTTTGAAACTTCACTCCTTGACATTTTTTATTTTGGGCTGAATTACCATGATTTGACACCGCCACGATTATCGCAATATCGAAAATACTAAAGCCCCGCTATTTCTGAACGTAAGTCCTCATTTTTTCCTTCCTCTTTCTCTCTCATCTTTTTTTCCTCTCTCTTTTCTCTTTCTCTATTTTTTTTTGCTTCTTGTAGACTCATGAGATGTATCGTGTATATATAAGTTGTATGTTTGGTGACCAATTCATGTTAAGAAGAAAAAACCAAAATGACTTTCTTAAGTTCCACGTGGCTTCAAGTCATTTTGTCACTTTTTTTTTTTCTTCTTCTTCTTAAGCTTCCAAGTGTCCTTCCACCGTCATTTCCCTCCTTCACCTATACACCACGTGCCTCAGTTTATCCCATACATGTGTCACATTTATAATTTTTTCACTTTTATTTAAATTAAAATTTAACTAATTATAAAAGTATTATATTGTTTTAATTAAAGCTAAAAAAATTTAAAATAATGTCAAACTAATGCAATTAAATTTTTTTATAATATAAATTTAAGTAATATATATATTAAAAATTAAAATTTTGAGTTATTACACAACCTTTTAACATAATCAGTCTAAATAAGAGATGGATTTGATTTTAATCATTCCTTTTTGCGGCTCCCTTCATACTCTAAGGAAATTCGCATACGCTTCACCTGACAAATTATCCACAATAAAATAGTCCAACCCATGCATTTTATTCGGCAATCAAAAGTAACCTAAATTTGTCAGGTAAAAGAAAATGGAAGAGGATTTAAATTTACTTTTATTTGATGATAATGGAAAATGGGGCGAAAACAAAGAATTTAAAAAGTACAAATGAAATTAAAAAATTAATGTATTAAGAAGTGCTTTAGATTTTGTTTTTTTTTTTTTTAATTTTTAACCCAATTAAGTATGAGCATGTTTATTTAAGTTTAAAGATTTTTAAAAATTGACAACAAAACGTGTTTGTCGAACTTATTTTTATTTTTTATTTTTAAAAAAAATAAAAGTTAAATAGAAAAATATAAGCAAAAAAAAAATAATGTTTTTCACACTTTTTATTTTTTTAAAAAAGTCATGAGTTAACATGGACTCAAAACAATATATCAGATAATCATATTTTTTGCCTCATATATTCACTGATCTATGCCCAAGATAGTTGTGAAAAAGTTTAAAAGACAAGAATATATAAATCAGGAATTTATATAAGATGTATTAGTTTTATAAATATATATATTAACATTATATAAGTAAGATTTTTTTTTTTTCAAATTCACTTCACACTTAGGTAATTTTTTATGTTTTAATAATTAAAATGTATAAATATAAATTATTAGTGATGTTTAATGATTTTTTAACAGTTGTGATGATATAAATGAGGGAATAATTTTATTCCTTAAAAGTTATACTTAATTAATATTATTTAATATAATTAATATAAATTCTAAATTATATAATATATTAGTATGATAATATTATTATTTATAATTTATGAAATTTATTGTAATTTAAGTTAATATAATTTTTAGTATAACTAATATTTTTGTTAACAAGTAATGGCATGATAGTGATGCTTAATTAATATTTTTTAGTATAATTAATTACAAGTCATATAATATCTTAATATAAAAATTTTACTATAATATTTAATTATAACTAAAAATAATTTAATATATTTATATTCAAATGTAATATATTTTATAATATTTAATTATAATTAAAAATAATTTAATATATTTATACTCAAATGTAATATATTTTATTTATTTATTAATATTACGCGAATATTAATTTTTGAGTGTGACGAGTTGAAAATAGATTGCATTTTTTATTTTTTAATAGTATATAACATTATTATATATATATATATTCTATATAATAAATAGCAATTGGGGTTAAGCTTTCAACGGCTCTTTTTGCCACAAATTTTCAACTTTGTCCCTATTTGTTTTACTTTATTACCAGTTTGTCACTTTATCTTTTCTCGTTTAAATTTTTTTAAGGGTAACAATAAATGCTTTTTTAGTACCATTCTTTTCAATGTTGACATTTTTCTTATTTAAAGTTTATTACTATATTTCTTTTTATTATGTTTTTTAAATTTTTTTAAGAGTTATATTTTTCTTTATTTTTATTTCAATTTTTTTCAAAGTTAAGTTTTTTTTTTCTATTTTTATTTTATTTTCTAGATTTCTACTTTTATCTTTATTCTATCTATATAACAAGTGATAATGTTTCTTTAGAATTTCAACACCTTTTTTGGTTCCATCATTTTTTCAAATTTACCCTTACAAAATTATCCTTTGCATATTTTGAATATAATTCTTTAGGATTTCTATGATTTTTTGGTCTATTATTTTCCAATTTCACCCTTAATTTTTGTTTATATCTACTAAAAATCATCCTTAAGCATTTATATACTATAATATTTCTTAATTGTATCCTAGAATTAGTTTTGTCAAAGCCTTTTTTACCAAAAAAAAAAAGCATGAAAATTAAGCCAAAAGTTTCCTTCCATATTGATTTTTTTAAATCTATCACTTATGTCTTTATATATCTCTCTATGTAAAAAAAAAGAAGAGAGGATATAGATTCAATATTCCTTCTCTTGTTCAGGTTATAATATAAAATACAAAAAAAAAATTATTTGAAATTAAAAAATTTTAATTTAATTAGATTTAAAAAATCTAATATATAAATTAATGCCTTTTGTTTAATTTTTTAATTTTCTTTTATTTTCACTTCATTTTTTATTATTTTTTTCAGCAAAATATTATTCCGAACATCCTTTTTATTTTTTAGAGTTGAAGATTTTTTTTAAAGAAACTCAAATATTTTTCTATTAATTATTTTATCTCTTTCTTTCATTAGTTTATTTTATATTATCTAATTTTTTTCTCAGCGTGTATCTATAGATAGGATACCGATTCAAAATTTATTTCTTTATTTGGGTTATGTTGAAAAATAAAAGGAAATATGATTGAAAATTTAGAAATTAAACTTTAACTGAATTAAAAAAAACTAATATATTGATAAATGTTTTTAATTCTATTTCCTTATTTGGCTTAAGTTGAAAAATAAAAGGAAACATGATTGAAAATTCAGAAATTAAACTTTAACTGGATTAAAAAAATTAATATATTGATGAATATTTTTAATTCTATTATATTTTTTAATCCATTCAGATAAGAATAAAATATTTTTTCATAATTATTTTTATATCTTTTTATGTTTTATTTAATATTTGTGAATTTTTTCTCACTCTATCCTATCTCTATCTTTGTATAACATTTTTAATATTTTCAAAAGCTATTTTAATAAAATCAAAAACTTAAACTTGTGTTCACTTAAGTTTTATTTTGATTAATGATTTGTCATGGTAAAAAGAATGAGATATAAATTTAAAATTTTTCTTAATTAAATTGTAATAAAAAATGCAAGGAAAATGCATAAAATTAAAAAAACTAATATATTAATAAATTTTTTATTTTATTATATTATATTTTTAAATTTATTCAAACAAGAGTATATTTGAGATTTTATTTCTTTTTTCATTCCTTGTGACTTTTTTTATTTATGTTTTTTTATTCTTACTAATTTTCTAAATACCAACAATATAATGTAAAGTTGAATGTTCCCAAAAATACCAACAATATCGAGGGAACCTATCTACACTGCCCAAATAAATTACAGGCTTTGCAGCTTCTTTAACCTTTTTCTTCGTACTCTTTATTCTCTGTTTCAGTTCCATAGTCGCTGCTTGTTCAATTTTTTTTTATTTTGTGGTTTAAAATCTGTTTCATAATTTCTATAGCAATAATTCATGGATTATACAAGGAAAGTATAAAAATCTTAGAAAAAAGATTAACGTCTGGTATTTGAGAACTAAAACAAGATGAAAAATTGTTTTAGGAAATACTAATAGTTCAAAAAACGCTTTAGAAATTAAGACACTAACAATTCATCCAATCATAACAAAATGCAGACAAAATAAAAAACAAAACCTTTTAAATTTTAAAAATTCGAGATGTCACATCATGTAGCCATATAAATAATACATTATCAAAACATATCTGCAAAAACCAATTATATATAACAAAAGGAAGACAAAATCAAGAATAAAATCTTATAAATTTTGAAAATTCGAGATGCCAGACCATGTAGATATACAACTAGTATATTATTAACACATATCTACAAAAACAAGAGGTAAATTTAAATACTTAGATAAGGTATATAAATATACATACATCTAGACAAAGGGAAGATAGAGATAAAAATAAAAACTAACGATACAGGCTTTCATTTTTTTCTTCTTCTTGTGGGTAAAATATAAGAAAGGCAAAAAGATAAAAATTAAAAAGGATGCTACAGTTATGGAATATGGTAGCTTTCAATTATTAATAGAAATAAATTTTTTTAAATGCCATTTAAATTTGAAAATGATGCTACAATTATGGAATATAGTAACTTTTAATTATTAATAGAAATAAAGCTTTCAATTATTAAAAACCAATTAAATTTAAGAGTTTTAGAAAATGAGGAATAAAATAAGGCTAAGAAAAATAATTTTACAGCTTTCAATAATCTCCATGTATATTGTAATTATGAAAGAATAAGAGATTAGGAAAGATGGAAAAAGGGTTAACTAAGAAGAATTTATCTAGGTTTGTATAATAAGATTAGGTTAAAATAGTCCAAAAAGTTTTACAATTAATCAGCCTTTTTACAATAGTAGTATATATTAGAAAATGAAGTATAAAATACTAAAATGATGATAATAGAGAGACAGAATGTCACGCCCCGAAATCTACAGATCCTGAGGAGTGACTTTATATTGAAAATTTAACGCACTTGGTCCATTACAATCTCACTATTTACTTTTCAGAACAATTAACTCTCACTTTTTATATAAATAATAATAACAATAATTATTTTATTAATAAAACACGCACTCGGGTTTAAATTAACTCAGATAACATAAGTTTCTTCTATTTTTAAAACGGTATTTTCATATCTATATGCTTGTAAAGTTATCACATTTAAATTGTAAAAGTTGTTCGACAGCATCATGGGACTTCAAACGGGTGCACCATACCTCCTAGATATCAGGTTCTGCACCTACAACACAGCCTGTAAGGACGTGAGTACCAACCCACATGTGCCCGTGATGTATAGAAATATCTTTTTTGTAATGCATTTTATGAATCATATAGCAACAGTGAATGTAGCAAGAAATCATCGAATACATCAATACATAGTAGAATCAGACAACATTATTCATAACTTTTATTTCTTTTGTCAACTTTCTTAATTTATTATTTTCTTTTTTCCCAAAGTGGGGAAGGATACTTTGTAAGACTGTCCCATAATTACAGTGATAGTCGAAATCTATCGCCAATTCGCATAAATATACGGGTCGCAAAGCACCCCGCGTCGTCGTTTATGAATTGGAGTCCAAGGGCCACAATGAGCCTTTACCACATCCATCGTCATTTTGGATTTCTAATACATGGGCACGATTACTCGATCCTGCGCAGGTTTAGGGTTATTTAACCCAAGGGTATCTCTTGACTCTTCCTATTTTGTGTAGTATCCTCACTTTTCCTACAAAATCAACATTTTTTTAGATTTTCCCTTTACGTTGTTAAAGCTTAGCAACAATATCCGTGGGTGTGTATCATCTTTCACAAATTTGTGTCTCCACTTTATCATCTGTTTTACAGTGAACACATATTTAACTTATTTTAACATATCATAGCATATGTCAGCATTTAATAAAAAATTTTATCAATCTAATCACAACTTTTAGTGTTACTAAAAATTCAGTTATCAAGCTTAATATTAAGTTAATACTAATATAAACATAAACTCACAATTATTTTCTATCAAAATAAATATTACAAAAAGTATAAATAATAGATTAATTTCCCTGTCTTATTCTTTGTTGGAAACTGAAATTTCGTCTTATGCATAAACCGAATCTCCTTTTCATAATCGGACAGCGCAGGCACGCGAGTAACGAGTTTATTAGAAGACTTGAAAATTAATTTGGGTTTGGGTACCAATCTTTCTCTCTCATCTCTTTTTTCTCTTCCTTTTCTCTTTATCTCTCTCTTTCTTCTCTTCTCTTTTTTTTTTTCTTTTTCTTTCTTTCTTCTTCTTTTTATTTTTCCTCCCCGGTTCTGTAGTTTGCCCCCATGGCATCGTGCCCCCCCCCCAATATTTATATACATGCTTAATTACATGTGGAAGACTCCAAAGAGTCCACATGTCCAAAGCTAGGCTAACCCCCCATCATTACATGCTTAATAGGGGTTTTGGTGGCATCAAACCAATGGAAAACGTGGCTCAATGGCCACGTGTCCTTGTCCTCCACACACATATATATAGTCTTATATATATCTATGTATGTATCTATATAATAAAACACATCTCATTTCAAAAAATATTATTTTCACAAACTATAATTGACGGTTGAGATTAAATTTCACAAAAATTGAGCGGCTAAGATCTTTTTATCAACAAAACTTCTTCTACAAGTTTCTGCCTCCCACACAAACATACACATTAATATAAACGGATGGCTGAGATTTATTGATTCAAAATCAATGGCTTGTATTCATTTACAAGATAAGGTTTGTTGTTCTGAACTCAGCCGACAAATCAATAAATGAGAGAGAGAGAGAGAGAGAGTGAGAGAAAAAGAAGAAAAGGGAGGGGAGTAAATGGCCGCCAGCCGCCTGACATCCTTTTTCTTTTCTTTTTTTTTTTTGTCATCCCGGAGACAAAAAAAAAGGGGTGAAGTGAGAGAGACAATTTGGCATTTTTTTCCTAGTTCTTTTCTGAGACAAAAAGAAAAGGAAAAAGGGGTGTCGGTGAAAAAAACCTGATAGATTTTAAATAATGGGATGTTTGATTAGTTAAAGTAAAAAGTAAAAAAAATAATTGCAAAAAGTAAAAAAGAATTAAAAATTAGTAATTTTTAATTAAAAATAATTAAAAATTAGTAAACCAAATAAGACCCTAAGTAGTAAAATAAATATATATAAATAAATAATTACTTAAAAATTACAGCTTTTAAAAAAATAAATTTTAATAAAAACAAAACAAAAAAAAATAAAAAAATCTTAAAATCAAATTAGAAGATAGACAATTCGTGTTTTACATGAGTATTTGCTAGTATATCTATATAATAAAACACAACGGTCGATGTGACCGTTGTGTGTGTGTCGCGCAGTTGAGAATTGAGAGGGGAGAGAGATAGAGAGAGAGGGGGAGGATGCGAGAGAGAGAGGGGAGTGGCCTAGGTTCTTTTTTTTTTTTTTGGTTTCGTTTCCGAGACAAAATGGCAACACGAAAAATTTAACAGATTTTAGATAAAGGGAGTGTTTGGTTGGTTAAATTTTGGTTAAAAATTAAAGTAAAAATAAAAAAATTTAATTAAAAAATACAAAAAATAATTAAAATTTAATATTTTTGATTAATTTTTATCAATCAAATAGGCCTTAAGTAATAAAATAAATATAAATAAATAAATAAATAAGAATAATTAATTTTTTAATGCACACACTTTTATACGGCCTGGCTTCCTTTTTTTTTTTCTTTTCCAAGATAAAAAAGAGCGTTGGCAGAAAATCTTAACAACGAGGTGTTTGATTGGTTAAAATTTAGCCAAAAATTAAAGTAAAAATAAAAAAAATTGACATAAATATGATATGTGTTAAAATTTAATTAAAAAATATAAAAAATAGTTAAAAGTTGATATTTTTGGAGATTAAGAGGGAAGAGAGACAGAGAGAGAAGTGGCTTGGGGGAGTAACAGGTGAGAGAGAGAGAGGGGGGAGTATGGGGGAGTGACAGGAGAGAAAAGAGGGTTGGGGGAGTGACAGGAGAGAGAGGGGGTGTGGGGGAGTGTAGGGGGCGAGAGAAAATAATATTTAAAATTTAATTTTAATATGTTTCAATTAAATATTAAAAATAATATTCTTTAAAAATTTAATTTTAAAGAATAAATATTTAAATAAAAAATTTAATTTTTTGATGAAAAAATTCAATTTTAATGTACTTAAAATTTTAAATACACACATTTTTACACTTTTTGTGTCAGAATTTGAGATAAAAAAGTTACAAAATTTAAATTTGAGATATTTTTAACTATTGAATTTATTCAATAGTTAGAATTATTTTTAATTTTTCTTTGTAATTTAGTTATCTAGTCATTCACTTTATATGGAAACACAATCTTTTACTCTTTTTATATTTTGTTAAATACAAGACATTTGTTTCAGTTATCACTTCGCCGCATCATTACTTATTGGCTCCGTTTGGTGGCAAACAAAATAAAATAAAATCTTACAAATCTCTAAAAAAAAAATTACGAGACAGTAAAATTTAAATTCTTCACTCACTACATGAATTACGAGACATTTACTTTTACAATTTTATTTTATTTTATACACTTTTATACAACTTCAAACACACCCATTATATATCTATACTAAAACACATTATTTGAATTTGAAATTCAAATGTATATATATATATATATAAATATTATATTTTATAAAATTACCACATCATTACTTATTATATCTATATAATAAAATACAATCATTGATTAGACATTTATATACGTGGCACGCGGATGGTCCCCGAGGTGCTCGGGTGGACTTGGGTTGGAGAGTGTTGGAACTGTGTGTTAGGTTAAAAGGAAAAAGTTTAAACAAATATATTATATTTAATATTTAAAATTGTATACATTTATTAGACAAAATTAACTAAATTTTTTTATTTAAAAAAATATATTTAAACTTTATTAAAAACTTAAATTTTAAATACATACACTTTTATACTATTTGTGTCATTTATATGATAAGGAAGTTTAAAACTTTGAATTTGAGATATTTTTAACTGTTGAATTTACTCAATGGACAAGATTTTTTTTTCTTTTTTCTCTTATTATTCTCATATTTTTTTGAATAAATATTTTACAAATATTTTAAAAAATGTAATAATATTTGTAATAAATAAAAAATGTGATAAACACTATACCAATACATTAATTTCTTTTGATTAATGATTTTTATTTTTATAATTTATTTTTATACTTTTTTATATAAATTTACTTTATAAATTTAAATTTAAACTATTTACACGTTAAATTATATTTATTGTGCCTTTAGGCACAAGCAATTGCTAGTGTATGTATATTTTTTTTTTTTGGTAATGGGGGAAATCGCCCAGCAGTTTTACTCACTGAACTACAAATCTTCGGGAGAACTAGTGTAACAACCCACTGCCATGACCCTTCACTTAAATCCTATATTTTTTTTTTTGGTAATGGGGGAAATCGCCCAGCAGTTTTACTCACTGAACTACAAATCTTCGGGAGAACTAGTGTAACAACCCACTGCCATGACCCTTCACTTAAATCCTATATTTTTTTTTTGGTAATGGGGGAAATCGCCCAGCAGTTTTACTCACTGAACTACAAATCTTCGGGAGAACTAGTGTAACAACCCACTGCCATGACCCTTCACTTAAATCCTAGCCGCTCCGAGTGATAATCGAACCTGCGACCTGGGTATATCACCCAAATCTTAGGCTTGACTCTTGCTCCACTAGACCAACTAGGAGTGGGTGTGTATGTATATTAGGAGCTATAAATTAAAGATTAGGAATAGAGCTATAAATTAAAAATTAGGAATTAAAGATTAGAAATCAAAATTGAAAATTTAGACCATTACACAGAATTAGGCTAAATTAAAAAAAAAAGAATAAAATAGTAAAATAGTCGATAGAGGAAGATAATGAAGGGACATTGTTGAGTTAAAATTGAAATAAATAGGAGTAAAGTAGTCAACACATTTTTTTTTTGAAAATTTTGGGACTTCTCGTGGAATTTTATTTCACGCCAATTTATTGATTTATCTTAAATCTTGCAATTTTTCTTTTTTCTTTGGACTATTTTGTTTACTTTTGTAGGATGGTGATCGCGGGAGGGGGTGGTTAGTGGTGGACATTACCTCCCTAAATTTTGAAAATTACTGTTCATATATATATAATTAACAACAAAAAAAAATTATACTATGATTCTGATTTCCTTCAAATTTAAAAGAATGATTATTCTTAGTCAAGAAAACGCCACCAATAGTGCATATATATTTTTAAATAAAAAAAATTCATCTTTTAATTTAAGTTATAGACTAATATTTCTAAAATTTAATTAGTTTTTAAATGCATATATAATTCAAAAAATTAAAAAGTCAATTAATTGTAATATTTATGCATATATAATAATTTATTTTTATTTATTAAATATAATTTATAAAATCAGTTATAAATTTTTAGCCCCTCGAATTCAAAATTTCAGCTTCATCCCTTATTGTGGTATTTAGGAATTTATCTTCTTCACAAAAGAGGAATCTTCTTATTTTATAATTTAGTTACATCTATTAATAAACTAAAACAATGCAGATATAACTTAAAATCGTAAACCAAATAATCACTAGTAAAAATCATTCATTTTTGGTGAAAGAAGTTTTGCTTAATGCCATTTTCAAATTATGATTAGTCAAAAAAATGAATAAAAATAAAAAAATTATTTTTATGATTGATCAAATAAAAATTAATTTTTTTAATAATCTATTTTTTTTCATCTTCAAACACAAAAAAATAAATAAATAAATTTAGCCTTTTTTTCACATTATTTTTCATTTCTTTTCTTTCATAGTTTCATTTCACGTGTTCTTATTCCGAACACTAACATAAATGGCTATAGAAATTTCATGTTTTGCTGGGCCAGATAACCTTATGGACGGTTCAGATACATCTTCACTCCTTCCGTATCCTGAATTTTTTTTTTTTTTTATTTTCAACAGATATGAAACAGAGAGAGAGAGAGAGAGAGAGAGAGAGAGGCACGTCATGGCTGGTGGTGGACTTTCAGCATCACCACCATCCACTGTATATTCTTGCATTTCATCGAGAACCCAGCATAGCCCTTGTCCGAAACCACCGTCATGGGGTATCCGTCCTCGTCTTTCAAGCGAGAATCGTCGTCGTCTCTGTTCCTCGGATCTACAGGTTAACCCTACAAGATTTGCAGGAATGTCACCAAACATCAGCTTCATGTGCAGTAGCAGCACCAGACCCGGAGGTCCTCCTGGCCCTGGTATATTACTTAATTCCAATTCTATTCTGGCACATCAACTGTATATGTGTATATATATATCATGCTTATTGTTGGGAATGGATTGGATTTTAGACTAATTTCGTTGTGTATTGTGATGTGGGTTTTTTGAAAGACGTTTGAATTTTTCCTTCACTTTCTACTTCGATGTGAGTTTTTCGTGATTATTGTCAAAGTTTGCTACCTATCATTGAAGTTTCCGTCAAAAGTTGGGCCATGTGGAACTTTTCTTTTTTTGGGTAAATTGTTGATTCTGATGGAAAAATACCTATCAAATACATAAATTGTAATTTAGTTTCTCAGTTGAAATGGTAACCCTCCCGGAGGATGTTATGCATTCAGGATATTTGACAAAAGTTCTATTTGTCACTCCCATGTAGAAGGAAAAGGTCGGTGACATTGAGATCAGGCCATTAGATTAAAATTCAATGCTCGAAATACATTTACACTTTTTTAATTCAAAAAAAAAAGAAAGGCATAAATGCATCCAACGGCCTGCGACCATAAGTCACCGTGCTGATATAGATTGCTATGTCAACCCCTTCAAATCCTATTGAAGACAAGTAATCACTGATGTTTGTGCAGAATCCATGGTAACAATTTCATTTTGGGGGTGATCACTTAACGTGGACGCGATTGCAAACAAGTTCTTGAATCAGTTCGATTATGAGAAGTCCAAGAAGACTTGCAGAAATTAGTGGGCTTGACGATGTGGCAACAAGGGTGGAGAATTTTTGGAGAGAGAATTTTATTTACTTTATTTAGATAGTAAGATTTTATTTTATTTTATTTCAGTCCTAATCTATATATAAAGGTTAGGAATTGTAAGAGATTGTTAGTTTTTTCATTATTGTTCAATTACAGGATTCGTTGAAATTTATTTTCTCTAACTTTCGCGTGAAAGATTAGGGTCTTACTCGTTTTTGGTTGCGTCAAGTGGCATCTGAGTAAAGTTTTTCCCTAATTTGATGGCGCAAAACAATATTAAGTTACGCAAATGCTGGCGAGGTACAACAGATGCGCAATGAGGTGGCAGCAATGTCTGCTTATCTCGAAAACCTAATGGAGATGCTAAGAGGCGATGAAAGGAGTGCCGCAGATGTTCCTTGTAGTCGACCCCAGAACCTTGCAGCTGGTGCTATTATTGATCCTCGTCATCTACTGATCAACAGGGGAGATAAGTCATCGACAAATGAAGAGGTTTCAACTTTTGAGTTGATTAACGCGAGCGTACAGAGGGGGCACCAACAGAAGTACGACCATGAGTCTAATTTTTGCCTAAAAGCTGATGTCCTTTCTTTTGATGGATTCATAGATATTGAGGGATTCGTAGACTAGGTTGTTGAAATTGAAAGGTACTTTGATTTTGCATCTATCCCTAAAGACAAAAAGGTGAAATATGTTGTGGTTCAACTTCAGACAGGTGCTTCAGCTTGTTGGGATTGTTTGCAAGAAAATCACAGGCATGAAGGGAAAGTTAAAATTAGATTGTATGGTAAGATGAAGAAGATGTTGAAAAATTGATTCTTGCTACTCGATTATGAGTAGTATTTTTTTCCAGTAGTATCAGTACTTTTCGCAGAATGACAAGATTGTTGGCGAATATACCACTGGATTTTATAGGTTGGCAAAACGGATTGATCTAACAGAGTCCAAAATAGTTTTGCGGCAAGATATCGTGGAGAATGAGATAGAAGAGATGATTGTGAAGTCTTCAACAAATTGTGATATATTGAAAGAAAATATTGAAATAAAAGAGACTTCTATTTTTGTAAATTTTATTTTTGAATACAGTTATAATTTAGATCAATTACTTTTGAAAGAAAACAAAATTATAATTAGTTTTCAAGAGGAGTAAATTAAAAATTCCAAAGTATTAGAATTTATTGATCCTTTTGGTGATGAGCACTATAACTTGGATTTATCGTTCGATAATAAAGAAGTTAGTGGTTTTATCAATTTTCAAACAGTAGAAGTCAAAAATAAAAGTAGGTTGAAATTTATTAATTTTATTGGGGTGGATAAGTATTATGTTGAGAAAGTATGGGTTAGTATAACTGAATTTTTCAGCCATGAAGAATTGCTCGAAGAATTGTTTGAAGAAAATAAAATTAGATCACTATGACAAAAGATGTTGGAAAGAAACTATTAAACCTGACCTTACTTACCTGGATTTAACGGAGGACATGGCTCTAAACAGATTTGATTGGCGTAGTCAAATTCATATAGCCGACCCCACCTAATGGGAAAATGCTTAGTTTGGTTTGGTTTGGTTTATGACAAAAGTATGTATAATTCCAACGAAGGAATAATCTTCAAAGTATGTATAATTTCAACCTAAGAATAATCTTCATCTTCACACGGGGTAGTGATTTAATTTTATTTTCTGCAAACAAATTCACCCCAGTAAAATTAATAAATTTCAACGTATTTTTATCTTTGACTTTTATTGTTTGAAGATTGATAAAACTACTAACTTCTTTACTTTCGAACAATAAATCCAAGTTGCAGTGCTCATCACCAAAAGGATCAATAAATTCTAATGTTTTGGAATTTTTAGTCCCCTCCTCTTGAAGACTAATTATAATTTTGTTTTTTTCCAAAAGTAATTGATCTAAATTATAACTGTCTTTAAAAATAGTATTTACAAAAATAAAAGCCTCTTTTACCTCACTATCTTCTTTTAACTTTTTGCAATTTGTTGAAGACTCCACAATCATTTTTTCTATCTCAATCTCCTTGATATCTTGCCGCAAAGATATTTTGGACTCTGTCAGATCAATCAATTCTGCCAGCCTATAAAATTCAGCGGTATATATGTCAACAATGCGGTCATTTTGCGAATAGTGTTGATACTGCTGGAAAAAATATTGCTCATAATCGAGTGGCAAGAATAAGTTTTTCAGCATTTTCTTCATCTTACTCCACAATTTGATTTTATCTTTCCCTTGATGCCTGCGATTTTCTTGCAAACGATCCCAACAAGCTGAAGCACCTCTCCGAAGTCGAACCACAACATATTTCACCTTTTTGTCTTGAGGGATATTTGCAAAATCAAAGTACCTTTAAACGTCAGCAACCTAGTCTACGAATCCCTCAACATCTATGAATCCATCAAAGGAAGGAATATCAGCTTTTAGGCAGAAATCAGATCGATGGCCGCAATTCTATTGTTGCCCCCTTCCTACGCCCACGTTAGCCGACTCGAAAGTTGAAACCTCTTCATCTGTCGATGACTTATCTCCCCTGTTGATCGGTTGAAGGTTCTAGGGTTGACCACAAGGAACATCTCTGGCACGCCTTCCATCACTTCTTAGCATCTCCATTAGGTTTTTGAGATGAGTAGATATCGCTGCCACCTCATTGCACAACTGTTGTACCTTGCCAGCGTTTGCGTAACTGCCAGTGTCGTCTTGCGCCATCAGATTAGGAAAAAATCTCACTTTGATACCACTTGACGCAACGGGAAGCGAGTAAAACCCTAATCTTTAGGTGAAAGTTAGAGAAAATAAACTTCAACGAAGTTTGTAATTGAACAATAATGAAAAAACTGTCAATCTCTTACAATTCTTGATCTTTATATAGGTTAGGATTGAAATAAAATAAAATAAAATTTCACTATCTAAAGAAAGTAAATAAAACTATCTAAGTAAATAAAATTCTCTCTCCAAAAATCCACAATTCTTAAATTAAAATATTTGATTCATATTGCATTCTTACTGGAATATTTGAAATAGAAACACCCATCATGGTCTCCACCACCTTTGCTGCTACATCGTCGGGCCCATTAATTTCTGCTAGTCTTCTTGGGCTTCTCATAATCAAACTGATTCAAGAACTTGGTTGTAGTCACATCCATGTCACCACTTTAGTCATGGAACATATCGGTTCTGGTTTTGTGATTAATTATACTCAAGAAGTCGGTTTCAAAGAGTATTTTAACTGAAATCAGTAGGAATGGTTTTATTATACTACTGGCCTACTGGTGGAGTTCATTAAGTTAGTGAATGTGGATGGTTTGTGAACATGGTTTTATGTTGTATAAAGTGCTGATGGAAAACTCCATTTCTTGCATGTTTACTTTATAATGATCAATTTATAGTATTTGTTTGGTTGAATTCCATGCTATATGAAGCCATCTGTCTCCTGTTTGTCATTACCTTGTTATTTGGGAGTATTTTGTGCACAACATACCATTCTTCATTATTTTAGTTCACTTTTTCTAAGTTTATGTGTCCTTTCCAACAATTGCGTTCAAAAGCATTTCTTAGTGAGTTATTTAGTGGTATATTCATTAGTTATGAATGCTTTAGAATGTCTCTCAAAATATTGCATTAAAATTTAATTCTTGGAAATGAAACCAATGATACTCAAAACCAATGTTTTAGACTGTCTCTCAAAAGCAATGATACTCAAATTGTTTCTACTGACCAATCTCTCAATTCTAGCATGATGTATATGGTGTAGAATGTTTCCTCTTTTGTTGTCTATGTAGATAAAAACGGGTGCTGATTTTTGCAGGTGAGAGCGACAGTAGGGGTGTTCTGGATGCATTTTTCTTGGGGAAGGCCCTAGCAGAAGCACTCAATGAGCGTATTGAGTCTACAGTTGGGGAGTTCTTAAGTGCAATAGGTAGGCTGCAAGCCGAGCAGCAAAAGCAAGTACAGGACTTTCAGGTAGCAAATAGTTCAAGTAGGATTAATGCACATCTAAACTCTTGAGAGTTTCATGCTTTTATTTCTATTATTTTAAGGGCCATCAATTGGCTGCCTTCAAAGTGTTTCAAAATTTTTCGGGACACAATTTCACATAAGCCATATTTGGTAGTCTGGAAGTCATAGAAGGTTCTAATTGCCCTACCAATTAGCTCTAACAAGGTTCTGAAGTCGGCAAATCACCCCCTAAATACCTCACCATCCCCTAAAAACCCCACCATTGCGTTTGGAACATAACCATACTTACTTCCTTCCCCCCCCCCCCCCCCCCCCCCAAAAAAAAAAAAAAAGAAAAAAGGAGAGTTTTTTAGGTTATGGTTTTTCCCCTATCTACAAAAATAATAATTTTCTATGTTGGATGGAGTGAAATAGTGGCTTTTAAGGTCAATATCAAATATGCATAAAATGTATTTTGTAGGACTTGGGAAGTCCTGGCTCTGTCTAATAGGTTGGTGTGCAGGAAAGGTAGCAATATGAATGTGGATTTTCAACACTGCTTCTAGTATATACGTTTTCCCAAATGCTCAAAAAAGCCTTAAGGTTTTGTTTGGTCCTAAAATTAGATCCTGGAAATAGTAGATGGATAATAGTATATGGATAGTATCTACCATTTCTTTGACTATGGCTCGAGAATCCATTAAATGTTTCATTGACAAAGTTGCACCTCAAACTAATGAGTATGGGTTTTCTTTTTTTTTTTGGTTTTCTTTTTTTCCTCCATTTTGGATGTTACTTTCTAAGAACTAGGGGAGTTGTTGGGCTCATCAAATTTTCCCCATGCTCATCTAACTATATTCTGAGTCTAAAAATTATCAACCCAATGTCGAGTTGGTTCAATTTGGTTTTCTGGTTGTCATTTGGTTTTTGTGTGTATGTGTGTGGCCCGGCCCGACCTAAGCTTGAGTGGTTATTTCTATCCAAAAAACCAATCCATACTAGAACAAATTTGGGTTAGTTTAATTATGTTTATTGGATAATTGGTTATACATTTGAAAATTGAGAACTGATAAATATTGAGTCGGTTTTGAGTCTGATCTAGATCCAACCAAACTTGACTCATGCACACCCGTAGCGACAGCTGCCTCATTGGTGGCAGGGATGTGTTTTTCTTTTCCGCAATTTTGTCTTTATTGAGACACTGTTTAATATCAAATTGACTCCAAAGTGAGAAAACTCAACTTTCTTTCTTTCTTAGGCTTGAATGTTTCTGAATGTTGAAGATGCATGCTATATACGTATTACCCCTCTTGGCCTCTTACATTCTACAGCAGCTGGGTGGTAATAGCTAACCATCCTTTGACCTCATTCTTTTACACCTCATCCAAAGTTTCTTCCACATTGTTTCTCTGCCCTGACAAATGCATGCTTTGCTCCATCTCCATAATATCTTTCATTTTTTTTCGGTTCTATGCATGTTTTCTTCTTTTCCCTCCACAATACCAGTTGTATCCACTCAAGAAAAGAAAAAAAATTAGCCTAATACAAATTGTGTCCACATAATGAAACAAACAAATTTTAACCCAATACACGTCAATGTAATTGTATCCAACTCACCTAATATAACAAAAAATTATAGACTTATCGACTTTTGGCCTTTTTTGTCAATAAAAATTTTATATAATACATAATACTTAAATTATTTATATGTTTTATAATTAATGCCCACCCACGTGCAAATTTTTGGCTCCACCCCTATTCCACATTGTTTCTCTGCCATGACCAATGCAGCCTTTGCTCCATCTCCATAATATCTTTCTTTTTTTTTTTTTTTTTTCCTTCTTCTCTGTTCTATGCATGTTTTCTTCTTTTCCCTCCACAACCCATGTTCCAAAATAACATCAGAGAACTTATTTAATGGAAAATGGCTTGTCCTGAAATTCTATGAAACATATGCAGGAGGAGGTGTTGGAAAGAGCTAAAAGAGCCAAGGAGAAGGCAGCACGAGAAGCCATGGAAGCTCAAGGACTTATTTCCAAATCATCGAGAGAAATTGTACCAGCTGCTATAGGTGGTGATACCACAACAAATTTACCCTCAGCGGCTGACTCAGTGAGTCCGCCAAATCCACCCCCTGCACCCAGCTTGATTTCCTCTACCGCTGACGCAGATCGAAACCTTGCTGAATCGGAACCACGTGTAGAGGTACCAAATGAAGACTGATTATTGCTTCTCCTTGTATTACTTCTAGTCTCTGGTCATGTCGGGCTGTACTCTGGACGTCTCGTATGAAAACAGTTTAGGTTGCTATTTCTTTTTTTTTTTTTTTTTTTTTTAAGTGGGTTCACCAATTGGTACAGGAGGGCAATGACAATAGAGGTTCTTGTAAAATTTTCTGAATTCAGTGTGAAGTTAAACGGAGCATCATAATCTTTTTATTTAAATTGGTTATTTTAAGATAACAGGAGATACAAACCTTTGTGTTGTGCCTGTAGAACAATCGTGTTTGTGGAAAATGACGTTGAAATTGTTTTGCATGGCAACTTTAACGGCGTTTTAGCAAACGCTTGGTTAAAAAAAAATTTTGCAAACGATGTTAACATTGTGGTGGATTATATTTGACGTTAGCCTGTTAGGTATGACTGATGCACTTGTGGAATCAGCTCTACATGATATATATATATAGAGAGAGAGAGAGAGAGAGAGAGAGAGAGAGAGAGGGTGCTGGGGTGTAATGAGAGTTTGCTCACGAGAAGAGCTAAACTAGGGGCATGTTTGGATCACCATAAATCTCAAAAATTTCTACAAATTTCTGTATCTCTACAAATTATAATAAAATCTTTACAAATTTTTTAAAAATTCTATACAAAATGTCACAAATTTTTTAAAAATTTTATACAAAATGTCAAAAAATCTCTACTAGTTCAAACGGATTTCCCTTATCAAAATTTAGATTATTCAAGTGGATTTTCAGATTCTCTTACCAAAATCTGTTCTAACGTATCGTTCAAATGAGTTTTTACGATTCATCTTTTTTTTTTTTTTTTTTTTTTTTTTTTGTGGTGTACTCCAAAAAATAAAAAAATAAGATAAATTGTATTTTATTTTAACTTTTATAACTCTAAACGGCCTTTAAGAGTCAAAATGAGTTTTGAATCCACGTAGTGCATACCTAGAAGCATTCAACATAGTAATAAGTAAGGAAAATGAGTTTTGAATCCACGTAGTGCATACATAGAAGCATTCAACATAGTAATAAGTGAGGAAAAAGAAAGAAAAAGTAAAGATTAAATACATTGGCATTCCTTAAACTTTGGTCTCATATCAAAACCCACTTAACTAAAAATTACTAAAATTTACACCCTTAAGTATTAAAAATTTACCTTTCTACAAGCATCCCTAGATCAAGAGTTGTAACTTAGTGGTTAAGAGTCTCTCCTATCCGCTCATGACTCGAGTTCGAGTCTTCCCCCTCCTCCTTATAAAAAAAAAAAAAAAAAATTACCTTTAAAAAAAAAAAAAAACCCATCATCTTAAGAATCTAGTTGAATAACTAGTGATTTCAAATCAATAAATTTGAGAATAAATTTTATTAAAAATACAAGTGATAAGACTTAATATATCTGATAATACATATAAGTTTTTTTAATGATTAATTATTAAAGTAGTGGTGCCACTACTATCCTAAAATGGTGGAGTTATAATTATAAAATATTTTAAATAACTAATTTTTTGTTAATGATTTCAAGTCTCTCACAAAATCATCATATTAAAAACTACTCAAATCCATGGTAAAATTCTTATCAAAATTAACAAAATCAAATTTAACCAATTGTACTTTAATAATTGCACCAAATCTCTTAATTTCAAATCCACGATTCAAAACCCACCTTATATTCATTGCCAAAACTAATATATTTATTGATTTTTAAGGTTGCATTCATCATCATTTCGGGCATGCTCTCAACTATTTCCCTCTTCAAAATTTTGTTCTTTTGCAGCAGCTATATCAGCCACTTTATATATAGCCTCCGTTTGGAGTTACACAAAATAAAATAAAATTTCATAAATCTCTACAAATACGAATTACGAAACAGTAAAATTTAAATTTTTCACTCACTACACGAATTACGAAATATTTACTTTTACAATTTTATTTTATTTTATACACTTTTATACAACTCTAAACACACCCATATTATCGTCCTCTATTTACACCCAATTCTCTCTTTTTAGTTGTAGAGATATTATCGTCCTCTATTTACACCTACTCTCTCTTTTTAGCCTGGAAAAAGCAGTATAAATCCTAGTTAATCAGAATGGACAAAACATTCTTCTCTAAAATGAGGCAAGGTATTTCATCTACAAATAAAAAGTACAAAAAGAAAAACTTCCAAGTGGAGAAGATAAAGGAAAATGTACCATAGAAATAATAAACCTAGTTCTAGGGGAATTCACACCTTGTACGGATACTTTTAATAAGCAATCACATAGAGAGAGAGATCTTGAAAATAAAAACAAATGCGATAGTCTGTGGGGTTGGCCCGAATGATACGTAAATTTGTTCTTTACAGAAATAATACAAATTCAATTTTTGATTGAAGTAAAATATTATATTTTTTCGATTTATTCATCAATTACATAATTCGTTAAGAATTACAATAAATCCGTATGTATTTTGGATTACCAAAAAAAAAAAAAAAAAACCAATGCGATATCTCATGCATATAACAAATCAATATTCTATAATGCTACGGAGAGTTCGGGAAAATTGGCTTCAATGAAGCAATGCAATTGATTGAATGAAAGATGAATTACAGAAAGTGTGATCTCGGCTATATACCTGGGCAAAACGAACTCCCTACCCTCAGATGGGATCCAAACCAAGGGTTCAGATCGAATCTGTTCCGCGCAGCCCTCTTCCTTCAGTCCATCTTCTTCTTCGATCTCATTTCTTCTTCAGCTCCATCTTTCCTCAACTACAGCGATCCATGGCATAGAGGCACAAAGCCCTCGAAAGTAGGGCATTAAACAAGGAGGTCCCCTGCACTTCTTCAGGTTACTTGGGTCAGTTCCCTTCCCAAAATGATTCAAAAAGTAAAAGCTTGCAAGAACGGATACAAAAGTTGAGGCTTCCAAGATGAATAATTTTTTTCAGTATGAATAATTTCAGAGTCTCCAACAGAAAGGGAAAAGTGATCAGAAAACTACAAACGGGAACTTACTCTGCCTCCTTGGCCGCCTTCTTGCGGTGCTCCTTCACCTTCCTCGCGACTTTGTACTTCTTCTTCGATGAAACTCTCTCGCTCTTGCTCTCTGCAAAACGAAACAAAAGATTTACGGAACACAAATGTATGGATGTGGACATTGTGGAGCGATTGGAATTAAAAATACTTCTGCTTTTCTTTCACCATCTTCGGTTCTTGTCGAATGTGGAGATTTATAGACAAAATTAGATCTGAAGAAAAAAAAAAAAAATTAGATCTTTATCTCTGAGTGGTACATTCGAAATTTTCAAATGAAAATCAAATATATATGGTGATTAAAAAGAGGAAGAAAATTAAAAACCTGGTGGGGTGAGAGAGGCTCAAACTCTCAACCTCAGGGTAACTCAGAAGCTACGAGACCTCCGGCACAAATCCTCAAATTTTCTGTGTACTCGCAGAGCTTCTAGGGTTTTTCATAATTTCACTCTCTTCGATTTGCAATCTCGATTAAGATGGGAAGTATAGTTCGATCGACAACTGTTCAACGAAGATTCAAATGCTTTCTTTTCTGTTTCACTGTCCTGGTGATTGCGACGGATTGCAGTGTAAATGAGTTGAATTACGATTTTTTTCATTGTAGGCGTCGAGATTCATAGATATTATGTACCGTTTTAGGCCATGGAACATGATGCATTGTAGAATGTTTTGCAGATCCCAGTGATGGAATTATTGATATTGTGGAGATAGGAAATTTGGATTTTTGCCCCCCCCCCCCCTTTTTTAAGAATGATTTGGGGACTTTGTTGCATTGTTAAGGATTGCTTTCTATATCCATGTACTCTCATGTTAGGACCAAAATGTGGGTTTGGGTGTTTTCATAAACATAGGTGGGCAAGAGAATGTGTTGAATGTTGATGATTAGGCTTCAATTTTTATTAATGGAAGAATTCACGGCCATAGCATCATAATATATCAAGCTGCATGTGCTCAGACATTGTAACTCAAATGTGTGCATCCATCTATTAAAACACAAAGTTTTTGATCTCTTGCTCAATCACTTCAATGGTCACGGCTATGTAATTAAAAATTTTCAAGACTTTGACGCTAGGCAGCCCACATGCCATTATAAATTATAGGGTAAAGTACAAAAAATACTCTTACAGTTTATTCTCGGTATTACTTTGGTCCCACACGTTTCAATTGCAACAGTCAAATCCCCATGCTTTCGGTCAAGTATCAATTTAGTCCTTTTGTTAGTTGACCGTTAGAAATAACCGTTAGATTGAGGATAAAATGGTAATTTCATTTATAGTTTACCGTCAGTGTCATTTTCAATCTAACGGTTATTTTTAACGGTCGACTAACGGAAGGATTGAATTGATGCTTGGCCGATAGTATAGGAATTTGACTGTTACAATTGAAACGTATGGGACCAAAGTGATTCTGAGGGTAAACTGTAAATGTATTTTTTATACTTTACTCTAAATTATATATGAAGCTTGATTATTCGAATAGTGCTTATAATTCATCGTGAGCATATTCTTGCATAGAATAGGCAGAGATTTTTTTAATTTCTGGAGAAAGGTAATTCTGAGGTTCCTCTGTGTTCCATAATTTGAAGGGACACATTAATATCATTTTTTCTTCTTGTTTCTAGCTGGGAGCCCGGGAGGACTGATGTTACAGCTTGTTATCCTGCATGGGGTTGCAGCTTTAGAAGATTTGGCGATTACATCGGCAGATGGAATTGCAGGCATGCATGTGGAGTTTATTTATGTTGATGGTAACATCTCAAGTGAAATAATGCCATTGGTTTGACGTAGATTTGATTACGTACTGAGGTAGAATAGTTCTCCACAGTATGCTTAGCATCGTGTTTGCTGATTCTTATGAAGTTATTTTGTTGGACTCTTATATTACATAAATTCGGATATAGGTGTTGCGCATAGATACGTATCTAAGAGTCAGATTCATTAATTTCCTTATTCAATGATATAGACACACGGAAAATATTTATATTTTAAATATAAATATTTTATTTTATAGGATAACATGATATTAATAAGGTTTCATTAGAATATATCATACATAAAATATAAGTTTAATTATAATAATGTGCTAAAATTGAATTGATAAATATGTTTAATTATATGGATATTCAATTATATTAGGGCACTCCTTATCCAAGTATCAAGTATTTGATGACAGGCTGTATTAACCAAACTCGGGTACTTGTCTAGTGTTCAGATTATTCTCATTCCCTAAAGTACAAGTTACGAAGACACGACTAAAAAGTATTCAAAAAGTAGATATGGATATGAGGATACGTCATATAAAAATGTTAGAATATTTATGATTTAGTCTCTATTTATTTATCACAGTACAAACATAGACTTACAAGTTACAACTTACATAATCCATATAATACGGATTATAACCATGAAACACATTTAGCATATCTAAGTCTAGATAGATACAATAAATCATACTGTATAAAAGACATAACTCATTGATGATAACATTGATAATTGATGATATACTTCATATTTGTAATATTATCTATAATTCCTTAGAACTTAACAGTATCAATCGACCTGCATAACATATGTGCACAATTCCATAATTTAATAACAATATTAAATAAGTTCACATAACCTACATTTATTGAAGCAAATGCATAAGCCACAAGGTAATAGGAGTTTGCCTGATTTGAAATTTACAATATATCCACATTGTGCATTATAATTATTTTATAATCTTGACTCTATCAATTTTGCAGTCAGTGTATGCTTCGAACTTATTTTAGAAAATTAGAAGTACTTACAAGTTAGAACTATTAATAGTAATGCATGATGCATCTATGCTTTGTAACTTACATGTTTGTTGAGTTTCAAATTTACAAAACAATACTGTCTAGCACCATCGGTCATGTGCAAACAAAACAATGATCAAACAAAATATGTTTCTATGCACATCACAAAAGACACGAAAAGCATTCAGTCGTGTCGTTCCTTGTCCAAATCACATGAATCTTTCTCAAGGTCTTCTTCATCTTGTATTTGTTGGAATCCCACTTCATCATCAAATGTCACACTCTCTAGGTCAGGTTCATTAATAGAAAGTTCTGAGAGAATACCCAGAATCATATCACACTTCTCATCTATTTTGGCTTGGAGTTTTCCTTGATTTGGGGCATTGACTTTATTATCTATTAATTATATTCGTTGATTGTTCATGGTT
Source organism: Vitellaria paradoxa (assembly GCA_019916065.1). Lineage (NCBI taxonomy): Eukaryota > Viridiplantae > Streptophyta > Magnoliopsida > Ericales > Sapotaceae > Vitellaria > Vitellaria paradoxa. The sequence continues at coordinate 10,531,467 of CM034243.1, read as the reverse complement.
TTGAAGCTGTTGGCTGAAGGGGAGATCTTCATTTGGGCGAACGGGATGGTTGCGTTTAAGTCAAAGTTGTTGAGATAATGTTATGGAGAGCAAGAAAAATTATTAGAATTAGATTCATTATTTTCTTATGTATAGGTTTGGTTCTTGATCGTTCAGCTAAAGTTAGGAGAGTGAGTTTTTTGTGAGATTTGGAGGAACTTGGTTATCAAATATATTTAAGCTCATTCTTCAAAATTTTCCCTTTTTATCTGTTGTTGGTGATACTGATCTCGATTATCAATTATTCTAGTTCAGATTGTCGTATAGCTTGCATTTTAGGTATTGCTGCATCCTCTTCCTTTATTTAATTGGCATAACAATGCCATTGATCAAATGGTGTTTGCGAAAGTTAGTGAGTCCATCTCATTGTTTCTGGTTTACTTGATTCAGCTTTTATTAGGATTTATCTACAATAGGATAAAACGCAGCCCCTGTAATAAAAATAAACAGACTTCAAACCAATAAATCCATAAAAGTAAATTTAATTACACTAGCACCATTGTTATGTCATTTTGGTTTGCTTTTGGTATTGTGTTTTTTTTTTTTTTTTTTTGGTAGAATAGCATTTTCCTTTGAGATAATATAGATAAAAAATAGACGTGTAAAATTGTCAAATGAAAAGCTCTTCATTTTTTTTTCTAGGCCCTTGTTACGCATCTTGACGTCCATTGGGCTATATTAGGCCCTTTTGGGGGCATTGGGCCAATCAAGCATAACTATATTTACAAGGATTTTGTTCCAAGTTTCTTCATGTATTGATAAGATCATCGGGATTGGAGAATACATTTCTTAGGACTTCAAGCTCAGGGTCGTGGCTACCTAGGCAAATGAGACGGTCGTGTAGGGCCTACAAATACATAAGGCTTTCATTTGTTTTAATTTTTGTTAATAATAAAAAATTAAATAATATTTAAACTAATCAAAGTTTAATTAATATATTAATTATTATTTTTCAAATTTATTCAAAATTTTATTTTTACTTTTAAACTTATCTATACCTATTTTTATCTGTTAGACACGAGCGTAACAATTTTTATATATGAATAATTATTATCTTATTAATTATATTTTTATCCGTTAGAAACTATCTACTTAATTATTTAATTAATTCATTTACAGATCATTATATATCACTAGTAATCCAATTGCAAATGCATTATCGTCGTATGTGATATTTCGCTATATATTCATTTGTGATATTATCTTCATCGTTTAGTTGTTTTGTACTCTAAATCCAATATTTTCTTTAACACACAATATTCATTTATTCTGTACTTCAAATCCAATATTTCTTAGTGATACAGCTGAGTTAAGAATATTTCTTTAAGATATAGTTGAGTTGAGATCGGATCAGAATTCTTTAAAATAAGAAAGAAAAGAAAAAAAAAATAAAGATAATACTTTTGTAATTCTTACCCAAGATAGGCCTTCCTAAAAAGTTTCATTTAAACCCTCAAACTTTTAGACACGACCCTATTCAAGCTTTGGGTTGAACCGCAAAGTTTCAGTGTGAATTGTGTGTTTTAGAACTTATTTCCTCCTTGCGTATGCTGTTTTTGGTTTAGATTCTTGTTTCATTGTGGTTCCTGGGGATTAAGTATTTTGCGTTAGAGCCTCGTTAAAAGCAGTGAGATGCTTGAAGAATGAGAGCTGGGGAATAGAGAAGGGTAAAAATCAATGCCTTTCTTTATTCAAATACGGGCAATTTAATCTCTGTTTAAGGGATACCAACCCCTTTTTTGACCCAAAAAGTTGGACCCACTTGGGATAAATTTATGTGCTATGCACGTTAAAAAAGTATTATAATATTGATTACCTAAAAGGCTATTGAATGGTCTGTAAAACTTCCAACTTTAGATGGATAGAACTCTTGCTTGAAGTACTGAACAAATGCATTGAGTGATAATGTTTTACAAAAGAAAAGAGATGAGGAAGCTAGTAACGGCTGAATTAGTGTTCCATGCATGGTCTCTAACACTGTGTCCGAAGCGAGGATTTGCCATGGGGAAAGAAAAGGAAAAAGGAAAAAGGAAAATAAAAAAAACAATAAAAGAAAAAGTAAATATAAAATCTAAAATACATTTCTTAGTTGAAAGGGTCTAAATATATAAGTCAATAAAAGAAATTTATCAATAAATTAGTTTTTTAAATTAAATATTTTTAATTTGTCAAATCTTATGCCTTTTTGTTTTCATTTTTCATTACAAACCAAGCAAGAATAAAAATTTTGAATCCCCCACTTTTTTTTTTTCTCTCTCTCTTGACAAATCTTTAATCCAAATCCAACCTAAAAGGTTGCATAAACATGCTTCTTTATGTTACCAGTGTTCAAATGGGTAACTTGCTTTTGTGAAATGTTCTGTCGATTTCGATTATGAAGACAAGAAGAGAATGAACTAGTACTCTTATGTTAAGACTAACAGAAAACTAATTATTACATCTTGGACTGTAAAATCGTGGTATGCTTAGATAATTCAAGGTTTTATATATGAGGCTTCAAGAATGGAAACTTTCATTGAAAACTCCTTGTATTATTTTGGTTTGTTCACCACTCTCTCTCTCTCTCTCTCTATAATGACTTTCACTGAATCACTCCTTGTATTATTTTGATTTGTTCACCACTCTCTTTTTCTAATGATCTTTCACTTTCACTGAAACACTCTTTGTATTATTTTGATTTGTGGGACATGTTCTTTCATTTACATCTGTCTGTGGACTCCATCAAGTATGATCTTGAATTTTAAGTTTTTTTTTTTTTTTTTAAACAAGAATCCTGTTTATCTACTTATCATAAATAGAAAGATATCCTGTTTGTCCATAGCTACATTAAAAGAAGGGCATGTTTTTGTTTGAACATGTAATTTATTATTTCTTAATTTTGTTGATTCAAAAATGCGAGGAAACACGCACATGAGAAAAATGATGGGCACGTTGATGGGTAATTAATACTTTTCAAAAGATCAAAAAAGAAAAAAAAAAGGATATATTTCAGGAAAACCCTACCTAATTCATTATATGACAATCTCTTTTGCTGTAGGAAACTTCTTATTAAGCTAGTAATCAATTCATTGTGTCCATGCTTTTCCATAAGGCTAAAGCTAGGTCTACCACCTTTTTTTTTTATCTTCACTTTTTAATCAAGCTAATTATAGCTAGGAAGGTACCTACTGAGAAAATTGGGTGATCAAATCATGATCCATACCCCTTACTTTAAATAATGTTCTTAACTGTTTAAAAAATAAAAAAAATAGCACCAATAGTGACATGTAGTTTAGTTTCATATATATAGGACACTCTTGTCCCTCCTCCCTAGTGACTGCGGGGCTAGCATTCCCTTTGAGGGTGATGGTGTAATTGTAAAAATTCATGTTGCTAAATATTAAATTAAATTAAAGGAACAACAGTTACTTATACATGCATAAAAGAGTGAAAGTTGGGACAACATATATAATCTTACCCCTTTTAATCCATTGTTAAGTACTTTTTTCCACCAGTTTAGATGTGTGTGTGTGTTTAATACACTACTTTATCTTTCAGGCATTTTTTTTTCCAGTCATTGTTTTCTAATAGTTGCCCTTAATTTTCAGTCTGTGTTGGAAAACCCTCTACACCTTCCATTTGACAATTGAGTGATAAAACCAATTGATCAATTGGGAATATTATCACACACAAGGAAAATATTATTTTATAGGGTGGTGTGAACAGTGGACATATTATCTTCTTGCAGTTAGAAACCCTAATTTAAGGGTCAATGAGTTGGTAAAATTATTATCTTTCTCATCAAAAGTGGAGATGGGTAGACAAAGTACACAAACACATTAAAAGAGCCTCCAATTTTTTTAGTGATGAAACAATTCATCACTATAGATGTAACTAAATTTTTATTACAATATTCTTCTAGTGTTGTATATATTTATTGTAATAACTATGTGACAAAGATATCTATCGTGAAAAATTTTTACATTATAATTAATTTTTCATCACTAAAACTCTATATTGACACAGTGAGGGCGTGTTTGTATCAATGATTTATTAAACGAGGGGGATTCAAAATTCCTATATTTGTTTGGTTTGTGATGAACAATGGAAGAAAAATGCATGGAATTTGGGAAATTAAACATTATCAACATAATAAATCAGTAATTTTTGGAAAAATCTCTAAAAATAAATAAACTAAAAAACTAATATATTGATGAAAATCTTTTATTTTTTTATATTTTTGAATTCATCCATATGATGAGACATATTTAAAATTTTATTTTATTTTTTCTATTCTCCTTATCTTTTTCTTTTCTGTTTCTTTTCATTTTCCTCTCTCTCTCTCTCTCTCTCTCTCTTCATCAAATTTCACTCCAAACACTCCCTGATAGAGAAGAAGAGGAAAGGAATGACTGCAGGGATATGTCACCATCCAAAGGAAAAAGAAAGGGAAGACTTCAAGACCCACACCCTTAATGTTGAGGAACGTATAAAAATGTCCTCTCCAAGAACTGTGTAATCCTTTCCCTCGTGTCATCATTTTACAATTATGAATGGAAGGAAGACTGTATCTGTGGACCATGCATGGTGGGGCTTTGGCCTCTTTCTGTAGTCTTCATTACATATAGGAACATCGCATGAAACCAGTTAGGCTGATGTGACATTCCTTATTTGATTCTGAGAATGAACCTTGATATGTTACCAACATTATTGAGGCTAAAAGTTAAAGAAAAAGGGGGAAGAAAGGAGATCTCACTTTCTTTGGATTCTTCTTGGAGGTTGTGGATTCTCTTTCTTGTGTTTGGCACAATTTTCACGAGTGACGATCAGATTGATTTTCTCCTTCCATCAATAGATACATTAATCAGCCACTTTGTTGTAAACTTGGCTGCTTTGAGAACTGATCTTATCTTACTAGGTTGGATTACTACAAATGATCCCATTTGATGTTTAAGGTGTTGGATTTGGGGTTAACATGGTCTATGTGATGCTCATTGTTCATCAAATTTCAATGCCTGATACATTTATTCAATTGTTCACGAATTAATGTTAAATTGATTAGTAAGGGCAGGTAGAACTTTTATATATACCAAAATTTTCAACTTGTGTTTTCTTATATTGTAGATTGGATAAATCCCTAAACCCATTTCTCTTCATATATATTCAAATTCTTCTATTATTTGCCTGCTTTTTGATGGAATGCTTGATTTGTATGGAAAAATAAGAAATTTGATCCTTGTGCAGGTACTCTCTTAAGTTTTTCAATAATCAAAATCCTGAACTACACGTGTATGCGCATGCCTGAGAAAGACACAAAAGCCTTCCAGGTAGGTAATCAATTCATTGTGGATATGGGTATGTCCAATTGCAAAAAAATACATACAACCACTGGTCAGCACTTCAAGTTCTCCTTCTAATGCATTTGACTTTTTTCTCATTTCTATATTTGATTATTATTTGTTTGATTGTCACAAAAGAGTCTAAAGGCTAGATGTGCCATAAATAAAGCTGCCAAACAGTGAACATTTTGTGCATACATGGAAAAAGCATCATGCACACCTAGCATGCTATATATGTATATATGTGGGGGAAAGAGTCTTATTTTTATCACTTATTCTAAAAGTCTTACTTTTATCACCTATTCTACTTCTAAGACTTTTTGTGCTACTTTAATTCCTGTATATTTGATCTAAATCTAATATTTTTTTTGTCGGCATTGAAACTGGATCAAATGTACAGAGAATAAAATAGAACGACTGAAAGTACATGTTTTGAAGTAAAATTAATTGGTGAAAAAAGAAACATTATTTTTAGGGACTGTTTGGATGGAGAGACAGTGTTAATTAAAATTGCTGGCATCTACCTCGAGCCTGGAATTGACCAAATATTATTTTTCACGTGAACTTGGTCCCATAGCTTTGAAATTTTCTTAGAACATGCCAGCAAATGGGCAATACTAGCAGTTTCTTGGCAAGTTCAATCAAGTTAGATTAGGAGATGTTTTCCTGACCCAAAAAAAAAAGGTTAGATTAGGAGATGTTTTCCTGACCTATTAGCTATATCTAGTGCTAGAATTCTTTTCAAGTTTCATTGCCAGCCAGACATCAGAATTCAATTCTTGGGAATTAGAATTCTGCTGATTCCCACTTAACCTATAAAAAGCATGTCTCGGGCATAATAGATATACTATTAGGAGAAAGGGGAAAGTGTGAGAAGGCTTTGATTATGACAAGCCATCTTAACTTGACATTTCTTTTCTTTGTTTTACTTTGTTTGATAAAATGATTATTTGAAGAACATACAAAATTTTACTTTATTCTACACAACTATGTTTTCATGCTTAAATCCAGCTCAGTCCAGCCTTATTGGCCCCAAATCTGAACGTCTCACGTTCAGAATTGGAACCACAACCAGTAATAAACTAACATATGTCAATATTACACAACAAAACTTATCCAACACCAAGATTTAACACACATATATATAATTATATCTTTACACATGTATATACATACGCATACAAATAACTAACTTCATCCCAAATTAACAACATATATAAGTCAAAATGCTTCAAATCATGCAAGAAATCACAATATTAATACAAGTTCACCCCACTTAACTCAAATTTGAAGAAAATATGAAAAAACACGCAAGCTCTCAAACTTCAATAGCTCGTATCTCTCTCTTTGAACACGATCACCACAAACAGACACCACGACAACAATCACCACATCGAAGATGTTCAGATCCTTGGGTCCTTTTTGTCCAGCTCTCACTTTCTCTTTCTTCTTTCTTTCCCTTCTTTCTCTCTCTCTTTCCTTCTCCGCAGGCTGCAGAAAATGAGAAAAAGAAAAGGTAGAAAAGAAAAAAATAAGGAAAGAAAAGGAAAATAGAAAGAAAATGAAGGAATGACGTTGAGCCTTAGGTCCAACTCAAAGTTTAAACTCAGATTCGGATTCAACCCATTCGAAGAAAATAAAATAAATTTTATTATTCGGATCAAATCTCGTATTCAAATTTTGAAATAGTTCAAAATCTAATTAATTAATTGATAAAAAAAATAAATACCAGATGTTACACGCTTGTAGTTCACTTCACCCTACTGTGCTTTTCTTCATCATTGGATTGGATTAGGGGATTTAATTCAACAGTGAATAGGAGCATTACAGGGGAAGGTACTGTATAAATCCCATTGCTCTTCGACATGCCAACTTAATTGGTTTTTTTTTTTTTTTTTTGTTAATAGATGATTTTATTCTATACAATTACGTTTCATGGATAAATATCATTAGAAACAAAGGGGAAAGTGTGTGAAAACTTTGATTATAAAAGATTTTAGTAATCCTACTCTGCTTAAAAAAAAAAAATTAGTAGAAAACTTTGCTAGAATGGTGGGGTTTATTGCTACCACTTTGAAAATATAAACTCATTAATTTTTTTTTAATTACGTTTATACCATTATCACTTTATTCTAGAATAAATTTCTGATATATTTTTGTGCTAGAATAGTATTTTCATAATAGATGTTGAACAGGCACGACTTTGACAATTAGTAATCTAATTTGACTTTTTCTTTTTTCTTTTTCCTTTTCTTTTTCCTGTTGATGATGATTCTGGAGAATATGATTCTTTTCTATCGAGAATCTCAATCTTTTCGCTGTTGAATGGAGCTAAACACGCAGATCTTGAGATATATACTGCTTAAATAATAGGTAGGCTAGCTTTTCGCCATCTTTGTAATGACGTGCTTGGATTTAAAATTTATTGTGAAAAGAAAAAATGAGAGAGACATAAAATTAATTAATTATGTACTTACTTCTCTATATATAGTTAATTAAGGGTGCGTTTGGAGTGCTGAGAAACTCCATAAAACTCCAACAAACTCTATAATTCACTAAAATTCTCTATCACACTTTTAGTTTTCTCGCTTTTATTAATTTTAAAAAATTTCAATATTCGTCAAAAAAATAAAAAATTTGTAACGAGATTAATCGAGTGCGAATTTTTTTTTTTCATAATCATATTCTTTGCATCGAAAATTTTCAAACGAGTACTATTGTCGTTAATCTATCTCAATTTTTTTAAATCCGTTAGAATGGATTTAGATAAATCGTTCTAACGGTTTACCGTGTAGAATCCGTTAGAGGCCGTTTTAACAGTTTTGGCATTATTCAGAGAAAGAAGAAGCATTTTTTTGAATCTGTTAAAATGAATTTGGAAAACCGTTCTAACGGTTTTGGCATTGTTCATATCCAAAAAGCATTATTTGGAAAAAAAACACCAAATGCTCTTCTTTACTCAAAATCACGTTTTTTCTTGTTTTTTTATCACTCCAAACGCTACCTAAATGGAAAAAATAAAAAATTTCAATGAAAAAATAAAATAATTTTTAACGTATTTTTCCTTCCATTTTCTTCTCTCCATAAATTTTTTTAAGATCCAAAGTATAAAATAAATTATTAGGCCAATATATGTGTAAAGATAAGTGAATGGGAAAAAGAATATGGAGATGTTTATGTTCAACAACTAAAAATATGCTTTTCAAACTGATTCTTCATTCGAAAAAAAAAAAAGGGTAATTCTTCATTCAAAAATTCCTTGAATTCCTTTCCCACCTTGAAGTAGGAATTTTTTATTTTCTTTTGTGTTGACAATAAGAAAGGACAAAATTGAAATTCAATTCATGGGTCCACTGAACTGGATTTTTTATTTTTATTTTTCAAAAAATGATAGTACCAAACAACGTGTTAAATCATTCGCATACAAGAGTTTAAACAGATAAAATCTCGTTTGAAAAAATTTTTAATTTTTGTTTTCAAAATTTTGAAAAATAAATATGAAAACATGTTTAATAAATTTATTTCTAGTTTTTTTTTTGTTCTGAAAAAAAAAAAAAAAGAAAGAAAACTATTTCAAAAGTTTTCAAAATCATGGACACATTTAAAAAAAAATTCCTTTTTCAACAGTTATACAATTTCTCGATTGCTCTTTGTCATCGTAAAATGATATTTTTACTATTGAACTATATTTTTGATTTAGAACTGTATTCTAGACATCCGAAAAAGTTTCAAAATAACAAGTTTTATATCAGTTTAATAATGTTCGTACAAATTTTATCTCAAATAGTAAATTGACCATTTGATCATGAGATTCATTTTCAGTCTAAATTTGTATTGAGGTATCCAAAAATGCTTAGAAAGTGTTTCTTAACAAGTTTTTTATTGTTATGTTAGGGATTTTTCTAAATGCCCCCTTAGGGGTTCGCTGTCACGTGTGATTTGTGAGAACCCCATGTGACATCAGTGCTTGACCGCCCATTCTGTCAATGTGCTTACAGGCGTATTGTGAATCTTTTCCTGTTCACCCGTCGCACATTGAGTAGTGGGCTCTACACTACCGTTGATATCTACGTGGGGTGCCCTACAATAGTCAATCAAGACTTAAGGAAATAAAATTGCGCCTTTCCTACTAGCTATAGCTTATGGTACGGTGGTAAGTGCTTGATCCAATAAGTGGTACTAGAGTAACATTACAGGTTTGAATCCCCAGGGTGTCGCTTAGAGGGGGATTGTTAGGGATTTTTCCAAACATCCTCTTACGGATTCGCTGCCACGTGTGGATTATGGAGGTCCCACGTGTGGATTATGGAGGTCCCACGTGACATCAGTGCTTGACCGCCCATCTTGCCAATGCCTTTATAGGCGTATTGCGAAACCCCTTCTATCCACCTGTCGCATGCTGAGTAACTAGTTGCCTTTGCAGGTATATTGTGAAACCCCCCCTGTCCACCCGCCGAATGCCGAGTAGCTCGCTGTGGGGGGTGCCTTACAGTGGTTAACCAGAGCTTAAGGAAATAAAGTGGTTGCACGTTGAGCAGCAGGGCTCTGTGCTGCCGTTCATAACTGTAGGGGTAGCCCTACAGTGGTCAACCAAAACTTAAAGAAATAAAGTTGTGTTTCTACTAACAATTATAACTTTTGGCACGTCGATAAATTTTGAACTAAGCCAAACTTAGGTTAAAAATAATCATTTTACCACAAGGCTTTTTTTTTTTTTTTTGCCCATATTCGCATTTTAGAAATTTCAAAAAATTGATAAATATTTATTACCAAATTTCTTATTAATTTAGCAAATTTTGTACCGATTTGAGTCCAAGTAAAAAATTATTGTTTTATTATTAAGTCCCGTTTTATACACAAATTCATGAATGAGCTTCCTAAATGGTTGAGAAATATTTGTTCACATGTCCTAATATATTAGTCGAGTAAATTTTGAGCCAATTCTAATTCAGATTGAAAAATGATTGTTTAACCCTTAAGTGTATTTTAATCCAAATTTGTATTATGGACTTCCAAAAAGTCGATAAATATTCATTGACGTGTTTTTTTTTTTTATAATTCTTAAAAACATAAAAACTAAAATTTATTTTAAATTTGTTTTTGGTCTTTAAAGATTTGATGTTAGTAATTTTTTTTATCACATTTCATTTTATTACATCACATTTAAAATGTATAATCAAATTATGAAAATTTAAATATATATTATATTCATATAATTTACATGTTGACAACTAAATAAAGAACTAAATATAGGAATAGAATGAACATTTTGATATACGTTCCATTCTATTTCATTTCATTTTTAATATTAAACATATGGTGTTAAACATTATGATTTATGGGTATTTATCTATATGAATTTGATTTGATTTGCCTTATCATGACCTATAAATGGCGTAATCATTCATATATATGTGTGTATATATATATAACGCTAGCAAGACATTAAATAGAGGTGAGCGGTTACCTTAGCTTTTTGACGATGACATTTGAAGTTATAGGATTGTATGGTCTTGGTTTTGAAGTCGGTTGGCTACATTTTACATAAATGAGGGAGAAGATCACCCACAGCACAGAATAGAAGTTGTCTTGCTTTTAGGAAGTTCAAATCATTCTCGATCTTTCGTTTCTAACAAACATTAATTTAAAAATATATCGGAAGGTCCACTGCATTGACTTTAAACCCCAAATCTCATGGAAGCTGGCAAGCAAGCACCGTGAGAGAGAAAGAGAGAGAGAGAGAGAGATTTCTTCACTTTCTGGTGTAGGCAAAAATGGAGACCCGTTGAGGATATGGGTTTGGTTTGTTGTTTTCTTTTCTTTTCTTTCTTTTCTTTTTCCACATTATTATATTTTATTTTTTAATCCTCGCTGGTATATGTCGACCACGAGACCACAAGGCGCTAGATGAAAGCACGTTATCCAAACTATTGCGTTATTAATTAAGTTTTCTTTCACTCTAATTTGGAGTGTAATGGGCATAAAATAATTTAATATGTGTTTATTCTATCTTGTTACTAATATATATTTATTATTTTTATAAATGTCTATCACAACTATGGGTATGTTTAGCGTGCTGAAAGTTAAGGAAAATCTCTGAAAACTCTATAACTCTTTAACGTATTTTGTCTTTATCATATTTCGTAAAGTTTCTATAAATTTATATATATTTACATATTCCAACAAATTTTTACAAACTCCAATAAATTTTTTACAAACACCAATAATATTTTCATAAACTCTAATAACTTTTCGATAAATTCTAAAAACTTTTCAACAAATTTTAAAAAATTTGACATAAAATCGTTCAACTTAATAAAAAAAAAAAAAAAAAACCATTCAAATAGATTCTGTCTCCCAAAAGATGTTGCAAAAGTCAAAAAGGCACTATTGATATCTGAAAAATGTGATTTGGTGGCTATGCACTAAACGTTAAAAAGTTATTCAAACCATATTTTTCATTATTTTTCGACGTTCCAAACGCCCCCTATATATATTTGAAAAAATATTATAATATTTTTAATATTCTTTACTTTCTCCTATATTTTATTTTTCGTTTATCTTAAACAAAATAATAATAATAATAATAATAATAATATCCTTTTATGTGTTCTCTCGTTTACTTTTAACTTTTTTTCCTTTCTTTTCTCACTCTCCCAAACAAAGGCAACTTAATGGTTGTAATTTTGTACGTTCGTACTATCACTTCATTTTGAATTAGGATTTCCTCTGACTATATGTTAATTTATTTAATTCCTGCAAAAAAAAAAAGTGAATTAGTATTTACAGTTATTTTATCTTGGCACAGTATGAGCATTTGAGTGATTAAAATACTAGAACGGATATGCACTCTTTTAACTGTCACGCTACAACTTGTTTGTTTTTATACGTATAATGTAAATAAGTAACCTAATATTTTAAGTGCAGTGAAGATTCACGCTCAAATTTTTTTAATTCGTAAATTCATTATTAATTTTGGTCAAATTCAAGAATTCGTTTAGTTAATATGGCATTTGGTTTATTTTTTTATTTTTTATTTACTATTTTTGTTTTATGTGTTAAAAATCTTAAAACGGGAAAAAAGAAAATATTTTATTTTCCTTATTTTGAGATTTTTCTTTTTCTTTTTTATTAAAAACTCTCAAAACAACTTTTTATCATTTTTTATTTCATATGTAAACTCATTTTCAGTTTTCGAAAACAAATTTTAAAAACACAACTTACCAAATGAATTTTGAGCTGTCTTTCTTATTTTCAAAAATACAAAATGAAAATTAAGTTCAAAACAAAAAATAAAAAATAAAAACAAAAAAATAGAAAAGCAAATCAAATGAGCCCTAAATTTTGAAAGTTGATACCAACTCATGTCTCGTCAGTGTAATATTAGTTAAAAAAATTATCAATATTAATTAATAAAATGAATTTAAAAGCTAATTCAACAAGTTAATGAATGTATTGCTTACTATTTATTTATTTTAATTTATTTATATAATATGTTTATACTTCTAACTTAAATTTTAATATAGAAATAAAATTTGACAATTATGTATGATTTGTTGTGTAAATTTATGATATCTATAATTGTTTTGGAACCACTTTCGCCCTCATAATTATTTTATGAATTATATTTTCTCATTTTTTTAACTCAAAATATACAAGTTAGTTTGCTCACAATCCAACTAATTTATTGATTCTAAAATTAACAATCGGATAAATTTTTAATAGTATAAAGAGATTTGAATAAGTGATTATTGGAGAACAAATTTGAAATTTTACAACTAACTTTGAGGGTTTAAATTAGGGATGTAAACAAGCTTAATCGAGTCGAATTTTAACTTATTTAAACTCCACTTAAGCTCGATTCAAACTTTTATATAGGCTGGAGCTCGACTTAATAAAGCTCAACTTAATAAAAAATAATTTAGGCTCAATTTCCACTCATGAATAATTTGATTAAATCAAAACGACATCGTTTTAATTTAAAATATAAAAAATATAATATTATAATAAAATATTATTAAAAAATATATATTATTTTTTCAAGCTAATTTGTAAGTTTTCAAGCTAAACTTCTCTAAGCTTGAGCTTGATGCTCCATTTGGGAGAAAAAAAAAAAAAAAGCTACCAACTATTTTTTTTTTTTAGTTTTTTTCTAAAATAATCAAATTTATTCTCTTACATTTTAAATTTTTTTAACTTTGAAAGGCAAAAAAGTCAAATTGACAAAGAGTTAAAAAACCTAGATAAAAAAAAATATATTTTTTAGTAGCTAACTAACAATCAGTTACCAAAAAAAAAAAAAAGAACTAGTTTTTTTCTTTTCAAACTCAACTTAATTTCAACGAGTCACAAATCAAAATTAATTTAAACTCATTTTAATTATGAAGCCAACTTGACCCAAGTTCAAATAACTCGAAAATAGTTAAATTCTTTTTCATTCTAGTTTCAATTATTCTCTTTCACTCCCACAACTGTTAGGCGAACTTGAGTGAAGTTACGAAAATAGCCTTTAACGCACTGATCATATTTCTCAGTGACGAATCATACAGGTGTAGGAATGAGAAGGCCCACCGTGGGGACCCATGCGCCACCAATCATGGAGACAGGTATTTGGCTCTTTCGCGAGGAGGAGATCGAGATGCAGAGCATGAGACGGCGAATACGATGCTTTGCTTTCCGTGTGCTTCTTCTGTGTCTATACATACATACAATTTCACATGGGTGATGATAATGGTACAATTCATTTAATACATACATATGTATATATATATATATATATATTATCGACTCTTCTTTAAATTTTTGTCATTTAAATTTTTTTTCTCAAATTAAGTTTTCCCAAAAAAAAAATATTATCTTAAGATCATGTGAGTCATGACCCCTTCACTAAGAAAAAATTTTTATTGTCCACTTTTTATCAATATATTTAACATTTTTTACCCTTAAAAAAAAGATTTCATTTTTAGTATTTTTTAACAAATTAAATACTAAATTCCTAGAATTATATATAATACGTATGCAAAAGATAATATTCTTAAAAAATTATAAAAAAATTCAACACAGATAATATAACAGTAATAATGTATTTGTAATAAAAAGATGTTTTAATAATTTTAATTTTAAATTAATATACCCACACTCAAACAAGAGTCTAAATTTTTAACAGCATAGCTTTTTATATATATTATACAGTTGCATTGAATTTTATTTTGTAACAAATAAAAAAATTCCAAAAGTTCCCATAATAAAAAAAAAATTATCTAATACTTTTCAGGTCTCCTCTGAGAGAGAGACAGAGAGAGAGAGAGAGAGAGAGAGAGAGCACCATTTGAATTCGGCCAAACTCCAAACTTTGGTCAAAAGGGAGGAAGGCTACTTTTATGACTTTTAGTTTAGAGAAGGGCTTTATATATATAATACCTATAGATTGAAGTTTAATAACCACTTGTATGTATAGCTGGTGCTAAATAATTAACTTAAAAAGGAAAATTAAGTTGAGTTTGGGAAGAAAAAGATAATTTTTTTTTTTTTTGTGTTTGGAAATTTAAAAAATTAATTTTTTAACATTTTGTTAATTTAATATTTTTTTTTTCATAATTTAAAAGAAGTTAAAAATGTAAGGGGTAGATTTGATCATTTAAAAAAAATTTAAAAATTAAGTAATTAAAATTTGAGAAGTTAAGATACTTCCCAAACGCACCACAATCTTATCTAAGAGTGAAAAAGCAAAATCAAAGAGCAAAAATTTCATAACAAAGGTCAAAGGAAGATTTCTTGTGCAACTACGCAAGCAAGAAAATTAGGTCACCACCATACCCCTCCTCTCTCCTTCCCCCTTAATTCCACCATCTCCCTTTTCTTTCTTTACGGGCTTTAATTATATGAATTTAATTTATTATAGAATGCCCCATTCATTACCAAACCAGTGACTTTTGGGTTTTAGTAATATTACTGCATTGTCCTTTTATGAGGGTGATATTCTGTGAAACTCTACTCTAAGGTCAATTCCTTCCATTTAATTCTCATTTATTAGGTTTATGTGTGTATATATATATACAGATGATCATTCACCATTGCGGCGTGAGGGCATTCCGGTCCTCATGTGATTAAACTTTGAATTCCCTTTCTTCTTACGTACCATCGTCGTAAACCAATGGGGGTCGGCCCGGTAATTAAGGCTCTTATTCGCGGCTTGATTTATGGTCGGGTTACCCTTACATTCCCGCCCCATTTATGGAGGGGGAAGAAAAGCGGGGATAAAAGGATAAGAAATTTAAAAATATATATTTTAATTTTTTTAATATGATTAAAAAATAAGAATCGAATGAATAGATTTATCAGAAATAATATTTTTATTTAGTTAATTATAAAAAATAAGCATATTGAAGTGACTAACTCAATTTCAATCTACCTTTCTTCTATTTTCAAAAATCTTTACTCAGTGTAGTGTTGTTAGGTTAACTCGAGTGGCTCATGGGTATACTCTTCATAGAAACTACACGAATTTAAATCTTAATTCAAGTGATATGTGCATCAGGAATAATGTACATTTTTTCTAATTTATCCATCAACTGCAAGGGTTATCAAAAAGAAAAAAAAAATCTTTACTCACTTTTCATGGAGCCAACGCCCGTAAATCGAACTAAAAGTTTAAAATAAGTTAAAACCACCCTCTCCACTCTCCCTCACAAGAACTTACGTAAAATCAAATAAGAAATTGAACAACTCAAATATTACTTGTAACATAGGTACAGAGCATTTTCCATTCGACAAAAAGCTCACCTTAATCTTAAAAGTTTTATATTATATCTTGTTATTTTGGACTAGCTCTCACTTTTTTCCCTTTTTTTTTTTTTTTTAACTTTGTTTGGGTATATTGTCTGTCCTCAGAAAGCATGGTGGTGCTCTAAGTTCCATGGTCAAGTAGGGTTATTTTAGTAAATTCATCCACCAATTCCGGCTCCCTTTCATATATGCCTCCTCATTAATAAGTTGGAATTTTGGTTCTCAACATATGCGTGTCCAATTTCCAACCCTCCTTTGCAGCATCTCTACTTTTGTTGAAGCTTCCCTCTCTCTCTCTCTCTCTCTCTCTCTCTCTCTCTCTCTCTCTCTCTCTCTCAGCCTTAGGTGGGTGCAACTGGTTCATGGATATTGATCTCTTCCGGGCAACTGGGGGGGTACTGGTTTCTCATTCCAAATTGCATGGCAACATTTAGAACACCATCACTCACATCTGAAACCTCCGCAAAGTCTCATCACCACCCTTTCCTCCTCTTCCTAATTACGGTAGTTACCCTTCTCTTGATCATCTTGCTCCGCTCTTCAGATCCACTAAACCCATCCATGTCCTCCTCTTCACATCCCACCAGAAGACTCCTCCTCTCCGGTTCTCCTTCCCCACCCACCTCTACAGTGAAATTGCACCCCAAAGAGACTTTTTCTTCGACCTCCTCCTCTCGAACAGAATTCGAAGCCGGTGCTCATGAAGTTCCCAGCGGACCAAACCCCATATCAAACAGGTAATTGATTTATGATCAGTAAAAGCACGGATTGCACAGTCCTGAACCGGTGGGGGAAGATGGTGTGTGTATATATATATATGTGTGTGTGTGTGTGTGTGTGTGTGTGGCTAGCTAGCTAGCTGGAGAGAGTTTGTAACGGCGTAACAAATATATATTGTCATCTTTTCTCAGCTGTCCCCATTAATGTACTGCTTGTTCTCATCACTGAGAAGTTTGTTGCCTTCTTTGTCATCTTCATCAGCACCATAGCTTTATTTTATTATTATTTTTGTTATTTTTAACTTTTTCTTCGTAATTTCCCACAAGAAATGTATAGAAAAAAACAAAATATATACGTACCCCGTATTTGTATGCAGTGGTCTATATAGACGATGATGTGATTGTTGTAGTATCCAGAGAGATAGAGAGAGAGAGAGAAGAGAGAGAGTATGGCCTTTGGTTTATGTGATTGGTTTGGTTCCTGATCTTTATATGTATCTACAAAAGTTTTTGGTGCTCTTTTGCTTTAGATAACTCCACACCTAGCTAGCTACCTATGAGTACTTAGTTAATTTCTGTGATGTTAAGAATCATATCTATCCATACGTGTGTGTATATACATATATATATATATATATATATATATATGTATATATCACTTGTTATGATTTTTTCTTTCTTTCTTTCTTCTTCTTTTTTTTTTTTTATTTAGAAGAAAAGGAACCTTAATTCGACCTTGTATACCATGAGAGAGAGAGAGAGAGAGAGAGAGAGAGAGAGAGAGAGAGAGAGAGAGAGGTTTCATGGAGAATTTCATTCCTACTAGCACTCAACTACTGTTATGTACGGTATATAGTTTGTAAATATGACAATAAATAAATTTATTTTATACTAATAAATTAAATCAAAATTTAGTAAATAAAATTATAAAATTACAATAACAAACTAATAATTACGTTAAATAAAATGACTGTGAAGATTTTAAAATATCATTTCAACTTATGCTGTTTTACCAAACTCAGATAATTAATTATGAATATAATATGACACGTGTATTTAGAAGAAAAAATACATATATAGTATTTACGTTCAACAAAATGCAAAAGAAATAAAGCAAAAAGAAAAAAAAGATGAAACAAAAATTACGCATGAGTATTAGAAAAAAAAATATAACATATATTAAAAGGGAAAAAAAAACCTTGGTATTAGAGACATGATTAATGGTAATGTGAGACTTAAAACAGAAATACATTAGGATTTGAGTTCAATTTTGTGCTTAAAAATTATTAAGCCCTTCATTTTTGTTCATTTGATTTTTAAGATTGTGTTTGAATGACTAAAAAAAATAAGAAAAAATTGACGTAAAAGTGACAAATAGTAAAATTTGATTAAAATGAATTAAAAATAATTAGTAATTTTGTTGTAATTTTTTTATAACTTTTGAGATATTTTGACGTACCAAACACCACTTAAATTGGCACGTCACTTTGGATTTGAGGACAATTTCGCATGCTTACGCACACAGTTGACATTGGGCACATTTGACATTGGGCTCGACCAGCTGGTCTGAACAAGCCGTCATGGGTGTCAGGCTGTAAAACCATGTGACCGCTAAACCGGCCCGAGGACATCTGGGATGGATCAGCTGAGTTGGGCAGTCCAATTTAGTCCTTAATTTTTTTTTTCTAATTTTTAATTGAGTAAATTACACTAACTTTCATTTATTATTTGGATAATTACACTTATATCTCTCAACATTTAAAAATTAAACTTACTTCTCTTATTTTGAATTCTTATTAGCATTATTATTATTTCGTTAAATTAACTGTTAAAATTTAACCAAAAAATGTCAAAATAATCAAAATTTTAGATTTTTTTTTATTTTACCTTTCATCTCTCATATTTTCATCTTTTACAAAAATTCCTAAAAGTAACGTAAGACGAGAAAATTTTAAAAGTTTTTATAAAGAAAATTGACAGAGATGTGAGAGATTGATGGGTAAAAAAAAAAACTAAAATTTTGACTATTTTTATATTTTTTTGGTTAAATTTTAACAATTGATTTAATAAAAGAAGGTCAATATTCATGACATTTATATGGATGCAAAGGGGGTAGTTTACCAGCTTAATTAGCCAATTTTATTATCAAACCTATTTATTTTTTGCTTACCATCACCGTCTCAAACCCGTTTATTTTTTTGTTAGAATCCCAAACCTATCCCGTCCTAAACCCACAAAACTTGTTTATGTTCAATTGATCAAATTATCCGTTAAGTACTCGTTAAATACCCGATTTGAGACAAAAATAAAGAATTAGTGAGTGACAAAAATATTAAATTTATTAAATTGAATAAATTCATTAGTCAAAGGACTTCCAATTTTTTTAAAAGGTAAAAGAAACATATTATAAATAGTTGAAATAAATGTACAAAATATACAGTAACATGATTGCAAGTGACTAGAGAGAAGACTGAAAGGAGTTTGATTCTCAAATTTGGAGACTGTGGCTACTGGTATATACCACATTATGTACTAGGGCAAAAATGAGCGAAATTTTCATAAATAACCTTACCTTAAAAATTTCAAAAAATTTATTTTAGAGATAAAATTATAAATATATAAATGTATATTTTATTTTATTAAACGAGTACTCCACGAATATTGGGTATCGGTATTCTATAAATATAAACGGGTATTGGGTATCGAGTACCCTACAGAAAAATCTTAAACCCATCCCAAACTCGCCCGGGTATTAAATTTCAATCCCAAACCCGTCCCAATCCCATTAAGGTATTTCCTAATAGGTTTCTAACAAATTCGATCGGGTCAAGTATCTCATTTACTTGTTCTATTAACAATCCTAATTTCAAAAGAAGAGGGGTAAATATAAATTTAGTTACTTAAATATTGGGAAGAAATAAATATAGTTTATCCCTTTTAATTTAACAAAAGAAAAAGAGCACATGGGGCCTAACGGTTACAACGTCATCAATTCAATCATGATTTCTAAGGATTGCGTTTGAGGGTGTTTTGAATAGTAAAAAGTGAGATAAAATTAGTTAATTAGAGATAATTTATGAGTTTATAATTCATATAATAAGGGGCCTGTTTGGTGTGTAATATTTTGTTGAAAATTTCTAAAAATTTTTATAAATCTCTATTAACTTTATATCACATTAACTTTTTTCTCTCACTGTACGCATTACGAACTTTCTCAAACCACAATTTATCTCAATTTATCTCATTTTTTCTTACTCCAAACAAACCCAAGATAAAAAATGAATAATTTTTTAAATTTAAAAAAAATTTAATACTCTAAATGTATCCTTAATTTGATTTTTTTTTTAATAAATGCGTTCAAGATATGAAACCGGCATTTTCGATCCCTGATTTACTGGTTCAAGCAATAGCAGCGTGACTCGGGGAGGTGACATTGCCCCCTGAGATCTGATATTAGACCTAAACCGTTAAACTTTAATCTAATAATTTAAGAGACAGTTGTCACCCTATCTCCTCCTTTTCTCGATAAAGACCTGTTTACAAACTTACAAACAATTTTAAAGCTCGAATTAGCCGGCTGCTACCGAACCGGATAAAAGTTTTTGACTGGTTTTATAAAAATAATTGAAACTAAAAATACTATTTTTATTAATTATATATTGTACCTTATAAAATAACTTAAATATTAGATATTATTAATCAAATTTTCAACTGATGATCAATATGACTAATTTAATTTTGCTTCTCACTTTAATAAATATTAATAATTTTATTAATATATCATTTTAATATAATTAAATTAGTAGTATTATAAAGATTAATATTCTAATTATCATATATGAAATATGATGTAGGAGTTGTACCGATACAGGAGTCATGCTTTACCAATTAGGCGTGTCCGATCGGGCTGATTCGTTCTTTCCCGGTCGGGCTTGGCCGACCGAGATTATCCATACCTTCCTGATCGGATTTGCCCAACTGAGGTAGTACTCAGATTCCTGACCAGAATTACCTGACTAGCATCAACCGGCCCTACCGACCGAGGGCATCCGCATGACCAAATGAACCTCGACCGACTGGTGCATTTCTCCTTCTCGATTGGGGTCTTGCCAAAGTGACGTCATATATTAGACGTGTAACGGCCTTTTGACATATCCCTTAATACCCGTCTATAAGTATGTGATTTAATCTTAACGGTATGAATAACTAATCAAAGAATATACTCATTAGGATCTGCTGGAACAGCTGGCTCAACTCGATTGGAGAAAAATAAGAACTTGTGCAACGTAGGCATATCATGCTGGTGACTGATATATCCCCAAGCATATAAAAACCGTTCTTCTCTCCCAGTTATACACACAAACACATTCCTCACTTACTGTTATTCTGCCGGATTATTTACTGAAAACTTACTTTACTAACTTAAGTATCAGAAACTCTTTAGTAAGTATCACATCGGTGTCAAGGTAGTATTCTAGGTTTGGGTTAGACCATTTACAGCACTCCTGATTCACTGTATCATCAAAATATATTTACGATTGTATAATTTGATGTGCAAATAATAAATAAAAAAATTGAAGGGACGATTATTTAATATATGAGAGTTTGACTTGACTTAACATTAGATTATGTTTTATTTTAAGTAAAATTAATTTCTATTTTCCCGTGCCGTTGGTCTTGGACATAAATTAGTTTCTATTTTCTCGTTTCGGTTGTCCTTTGTCCAAAACATTTAAGTTTGGAGTGCGACGGGTGGTTTGATTTATTTGTTTTTTAAATTTCATTTAAATTTTTGATTGGTTTAGAAAATTTTATGATTGAGAATGCGTTTGGTATATTGGAATTCTTTAAAAATTTTTGAAAATTTCTAAAAATTATTTTTTTATTACCTTTGACATTAGAGTATATATTTTTATATATTTTAAAAGCTTAAAAAATATATTTGGAAGGCGTAATATTATACTTATTTTAAATCTCAATTTAATTGAATATATTTGTAAATTCCTGTAATTAAGTATTTTTTTTAACTTTATTTGGTTTAAAAATCAATCGAAAATAAAAAACTAAATATTTTTAGTTTTATTTTGTTTTTGAATCTGTTCAAATAACCAAAAAAAAATGATTAAAAAAAAAAAAAAGAATTCGATTACTTCGGTTCGATTGTTCATCGAACTGGCCGAATTTGGTCAGCCCAAGATATTCCTCCAATGGTCCACAAAGGCATTTGAACGTTCTGAGCCCGTCCCGCCAAATTGGCTCCCAGGCTTTGTCTCTCTCTCAAGAACCCCTTCCCTTCAATTTCTCCCTTCCCTCGAATTCAAAGGAAAGTGGCTCCCCCTCTTCCTTTGGATGATCATCATATGTCTCTCTCTAATCATATATATATATATATATATATATATTTAGTTTTAGTTTTGACCCCCAATCGTAAATCTTTTCCTTCTTCATTTTGACCTTACCTCTCTCATCCATCGGTTCTTTTTACCACCTCACCTTATCTGGAAAACTTTGACTACCCATTTCTTTGGGTCCTCATCGCCCGGGCTTTGACGGGTTTTGCCTCTCATCCTCCGGCGACCCCTGAAAACCTTTTCTTTCTGTTAAAACCAAATTGAAAATTTCTGTTCTTGATCATTCGGTTGATTGAATTCTGTGTGTTGAGGGGGTTTTCTTTTCTGAATGCAGTTGTTTATTTGGGGTTTTAATCAATTGAAAGATTCCGAAAGTTCCCTTTTGGGAGCTTTCATTTGATTAAATTCCAATTCCTAGTTCGTGGGTGTGAAGGATTCTGTGATTTGGAAGTCCTTTGCCGTTTGGATTTTCAACCACGGTTGAGATATGAGCTGTTGTTCTTGTTTTTCATCCGGTCAGAGAAAAGCATCCAAGAGGGACTCGAGGGAAAGGGAAGCTCTGTCTGCATCTGCTCCACCTTGTACAGAACCCCCTCCACTGCAGCCAAGGCCTGGTAAGGACATTAGCTTCTTCACTATCTAGAGGCAAGAATATATATATATATATATATATATATATATAATATTTTGTTGCATGATTTCTCTGAATTATATATATGTAATATTTTGTTGCATGATTTATATATGAATTATGTGTGTGTGTGTTAAGAATAAAAGAAATGAACAGCCATAGTTGTTTCTAATCTTGCCACTTTCAAAGGAGGCAAGGTTGATCAAATTTACTGGAGGTAAATTTTGTGCAGATGATGATATTGAAACTTATTTACTTCATGTGGATAGGATGGTAACCTCTCCTGGAATTGCTTAGATACCATTTGGTACACTTGTTTTGGTCATATTTTTTATTTTACGTTTTTTGAAACAAAGAAAACAGTTAAAAACGCATTTGGTCACTCGCATTAATGCAT
Source organism: Vitellaria paradoxa (assembly GCA_019916065.1). Taxonomy (NCBI): domain Eukaryota; kingdom Viridiplantae; phylum Streptophyta; class Magnoliopsida; order Ericales; family Sapotaceae; genus Vitellaria; species Vitellaria paradoxa. The sequence goes on along the minus strand of CM034243.1, from coordinate 10,508,227 downwards.
TTTCAAAACTTATTTTAGAAAATAGAAAATAAATTTACACATGATGAAATGTAAAATGACTGACCCTTTTTAACAAAAAAAAAAAAAAAAAAAACAAGGAGAATCTTAAAACATGAAAAACAAAAAATGTCAAATTAAATGCGTTTTCTATTTTTCGTGTTTTGAAAATTTTAAAATATAAAACACATAGAATAAAAAATAAAAAATAAAAAATAAAAATATAGGCCAAATGCCACCTTACAATTTAAGCTACTAATAAAACATTAACTTTGTTTATTGGGGCAAGACGACCATTGTTAGATTGTGAATGGTATGTCAAATGGTGTACAAACTACAAAGTAACTTTCTTGTTGGTTTCATCCCTAAAATTATTGTTGGACTGATTTCTTGCACAATATCCGATCTATATCCATTGAAACCTAGCAGTATGAGGGCTTTTGTCATGCTAATAACAGTCACCAATAGAACTTTGCACGACCGTCAAGAGTGGACAAAAATTGTGCTGGTGGTGGTCACTTATGGCAAACAAATTCTCTTGTGCAGAGAATCAAAGGACACCAGCTGAAGCTACAAACAAAAAGGATGGAAATAAAGAACCCGAGAACAACAATATCGCAGCACAAACCTTCACCTTCCGTGAGTTGGCTGCATCAACAAAGAATTTCCGGCAGGAATGTCTAATAGGTGAAGGTGGGTTTGGACGAGTTTACAAGGGCCAGCTTAAAAATGGCCAGGTAATAAAAAAAGATTTTTGCAGTGTTGTGCGTATTTGAATCCCTATCTTCCTTGTGTTTATTTGGAGTTACCAAGTCTTGGATCGATCAATTCAGGTTGTAGCTGTGAAGCAACTTGACCGGAGTGGATTGCAAGGAAATAGAGAGTTTCTTGTGGAGGTTTTGATGTTGAGCCTCCTGCACCATCAAAATCTCGTAAACCTTATTGGATACTGTGCCGATGGGGATCAGAGGCTTCTAGTGTATGAATATATGTCATTGGGATCATTGGAAGACCATCTGCTTGGTACTTTTTCTTCTTTGCATCACTCTTTCCTATATTAATATTTTATGGGGCATCTTGGAACTACATTGGTATAAACTTGCAATTTGATTTTCACAGTATTTGTAAATGCTAATCAGTCATATGTGGTTGATGCCGTTGGTAACTCAAGCATTCCCGAAGAATGCGATCCCATTTCTTGAATTCCTAATGATTTGAAGGAATCTTTTTTGCAAGATCAAGAAAATTGGACACTGAGATGGTTAAATTTTTTTTTTTTTTCCTAAATTTAAAGGTGCCATTTGTGCCATAGCACTTGAGCACTTAGTAGGATAAATAACACTGTAATCACCAAGAGTTACATCCTGTCATTTTCTTTGATGGTATAATATGAATGCGGGATTTATGTGTGCGTGTGCGCGCGCCAAAAGGAAAACAAAAAATCTATTTAAATGTTACTAGAAAAAAAAAATCTAGTGCTCACCGACAACATGAATTGTCTGTCTTGTGCAAGTGAAATGTAATCATTTAATTCCCGGATGATCTCAATCTATGAAAAAAAAATGAGGTTTTTTTTTTTTCAATTTATGCAGTTTCTCACTGTCCCTTTCTTGAATAATTTGATTCGGAGGACTACCCCGCTGAGTGAACTCATCATGCATAGCTTTTGAATTTTCAGATCTTACACCTGGGCAAGCACCTTTAGATTGGTTCACAAGGATGAAAATAGCTCTAGGGGCTGCCAAGGGTCTGGAATATTTGCATGATAAGGCCAACCCGCCTGTCATTTACCGTGATTTAAAATCATCCAACATCTTGCTGGACAAGAAGTTCAATGCAAAACTCTCGGATTTTGGGCTGGCGAAGCTTGGACCTGTCGGAGATAAGACGCACGTGTCCTCCAGGGTGATGGGAACATATGGCTATTGTGCCCCAGAGTATCAAAGAACAGGTCAATTGACCGTGAAGTCGGATGTATACAGCTTTGGTGTTGTTTTGTTGGAGCTCATCACCGGGCGGAGAGCAATTGATACCACAAGGCAAAATCATGAGCAAAATTTAGTTACTTGGGTAAGTTCTTCCCACTCCACTCCTCCTCCTATTTTTAATAGCATTGATGCTTTCAAACTTTGTGACGACCCAGTTGTAATGATGAATTTGTACCTCCAAATAGTGCATTCTCTTGCACCAAACTACAATCTAGGAGGAGATTTTGTTGTCTCGGAAATTCGTTACAAATTCATTAATTTGTTTTTGGCTTTCAATCCTTGTAGGTTTTATAACATAGAGAATTCATTTCATTTTGTTCTTTCTATGCTCCTTTCCTCTATCTATATTCCATCCTTCACCATGTGACTTTTGCTTGTACTGGGCTGCCTTCTGAGCAGGCGGAGCCAATGTTCAAAGAGCCAAGACGGTATTCAGAACTAGCCGACCCACTTCTTCAAGGCGACTTCCCTGCAAAGAGCTTCAATCAAGCGGTTGCGGTCGCTGCCATGTGTCTCCAAGACGATGACTCGGTGCGTCCCTTGACCAGCGACATGGTCACTGCTCTCAGCTACCTCGGCCCGGGACAGGAGGAAGGATCCGTTTCGCCTCTGTCAGCTCCTGCTTCGCCATTTGACGATAGAGGTCAGACAGACGACGAAGCTGCGAGGGCAAGGCAACGAGCAGTAGCGGAAGCCATAGAATGGGGTTCGAGCTCAAGAAATGACTAAATCAGATCGCTGGTTTCAGCTGGTCCTTTTGGTATCTTAAAAAGATAATACCAAGGAAATTAAGCTCCGGTTTGATTTGTAAATAAATAATAAAAAATTGTATAAATCTTTGTTAATTTTATATCACATCAATTTTTTTTCACTGCACGTATTACGAATTTTTAATTTATCTCACTTTTTTTCACTCCAAACGCACCCTAATATGAACTTTTTTATGTTACGACTCCGATCCTTTATATGTTTATATCATATTTGTTTTTAAAAATAAAAAATAAATTTATATATAAAATAAAAAATAATAAAAAATTATTTTGACAGTTTATAAAAAAAAAATTCAAATTTTATTTTCTCGTTTTAATATTTTTAACACATAAAATAAAAATAAAAAAATAAAAGTAAATCAAATAATACATTATATTTTTTCGCAATAATTTTATATCCACATTCATAGTTTGTGTGTATACAGTAACGTGTAATATTATAATAGATGTGTTGAGACTTGTAGGGACAATTGCACCAATTCACTTCTAAATTATACTTAGAACTTTTATTATTTTTTAATTGTACAAAATCTCCCAGTATTTTTCCCCCGACTCCTCAGCTACAATCACCCCTTTCCTGGGAAAGTTAAAATAATTTTTTTATTTTTTCAAAAATATCCCACAAATTTTATTATATTATCATAATTATTCTTAAAAGACTAATTTTATTATAAAAATACACACTTTCTCTCTGCCAATCAGTTGACTTTAGGTAATTCAAATCTTATCGACCGAAGATGTCTAAAAGTAGTAGTACAACAGAGCAAGTATAAAAGCAGGATAGGGAAGCGGCACCCCTTGGGGCTGGTCGAGCGGGAGTTCGGGGGCATTTTAAGGTTTGGGTCGCGTGCGGTTTCAGGTTCGATTCTTCTTCGGAAGGATGGGTTACCATTTTGGCGAGCTTCTAACAGCTCTCCTCGTTCGAGCCGGTCAGCTAAAACTTGCTTAGGCTGGTTTACCACCTCGTGGGTCATTGTCGACTTGATCCACGGAGCGAGTTTCACCTAATACGCACCTTTGAGTAGCGGCTGCGAACTTCTTCCCGACCCACATAAAGGTAGGAAAGCGGCCAACGGTGACATTTGCACATTCCATTCCTTGTGAGCGCATTAACTACTTAAAATTGTGACAGTTGTTTGTTGTTGTCCTCCTTGATTAACTTTGGGTTCCTTTAATCTTAAGTAAGCGTTTGAAAAAAAAAAAAAAACTAGTATAAAGATCTTCTTAGTTACTAAGGTGTATCTGTTTTGAATTTATTTTTTATTTTATTTTTTTTAAATAATAAAAATAATTCAAAAAATATTTAATCATTTATATTTGACAGTCTATTTTTAAAAAATAAAAAATAAGTTTACACATGAAATGTAAAATAGTAAAAAGTAATTCTTAGTGTTTTTAACATAAAATAAAAAAAATCTCAAAATATGAATGATAAAAAATGTCAAATCAAATACATTTTTTTTTTTGAGATTTTCAAAATATAAAACATCAAATAGAAAATAAAAATATAAAACAAAAAATAGAAACGCAAATTAAATGCCACCTAACATTTTGGGCTTTTTGGAATGATTAAAATTTACCTTCTCACATTTTAAACTTCTTTTAAAACTTGAGGGGCAAAAATATTAAATTAACAAAAAATTAAAAAGTTAACTATTAAAAAGTTATTTTTTTTTTTCAAACACAAAAAAAGCTATAGCTAAGTAGTAAGTTAACTAAAAAAAAGTTACCTTTTTTTTTTCTTCTCATGCTCAGCCAAAATTTAATGTAATTATAAAGGAAAATTTTCAATCATTTAAAAATTATAGAGAGAAATGTTGTTGACTATCACCTGGTTGGTTTAGTTTTTCATTTCACTATTATATTAATAAAAATGCATGAAAATCAAATATGATATTATTGCTCGTGGTATTTTAAAAATAATAATTAATAGTAATTACGAAAATTTTCCTTAACTACTTAAAAATTATGGAAAACTCCTCCATTAATTTTACACTACAATTTTCATTTTCTTCAACAATAATCATTGTTAATTCGTGGAAATCATTTTTTAATTAATGATTCTGTAAGTGAATAAGCAACTATATATATATATATATATATAAAATATTTTAAAATTGATTTTATTACAAAATTGAAGCATTTTTTTTTATTAATTCAAAGAGAATATGTTTGGAAATTTCATGCTTCATACCATTATCAAAATCTAAAATATTATTCACTCTTAATTTTTAAGAACCAAAAAAAAATAATAATAAAAACAAAATAATTTAGATAAGTTATGGAATTACTTACTAATAAAAGTGATTTTTATTCTTAATTTTTATCAAAAATTAAATTAGTTGCTAAAACATGAAAATATAATATTGTACAATAAAAGAGCCCATTTAAATGACTAGAGGAGGTTTTTCTAATGACTTTTAAATTATTTTTAAAAATATGGATAATATATCAATCTTGTCTTTGGCGTATTTTATTGGCAAATGTATAAAATTAAGAGAATTGTTTTAAAATTTCTAAATGAATGAGAAAATTTTTTGTAATTAATCTAATGTGTAGGGGAGGTAAGTGTAATTTATTCAAACCGACACAACCAGGCCCATAATCCCGGTCTAACTGGGTTTAGGCCCACCACAAGACAATAATCCCAACTTGCGCACGCGCCGGAATTAAGGAGGTTTGATCTAACTAGCGAACAAAGTTACAGAAAACCCGATTCGCTCTCCGAATCCTCCAGCATTTCTGCGAATGCAAATTCAAGCGGGATCAAAATTCTCTCTCTAACTAACCCTTCTGGTATTGTTTCTCGTAATTCTCATTTCTTCTTCTTCTTCTTCTTCTTCTTCTTCTTTCATTGCCTTCATTGTACAAATGATATTTAGATCAGATGTGCCCGCAATTCATTGAATCTTGTAATCCGTTGATCTTCATCCTGTTGCGCCGATACACTTGGTATTCTCAATAGCGTTTAGCCAGACTAATCTATGGTCAATGTTGGGTTTGCGATTACAATTCAAATTTTGAGTTTCTTGACCCAATTCTTCCCCCCCCCCCCTCAAAATTTGGATTGAGGAATTTTAGGAACACCGAGGACAAAAGTTTTCTTGAGAATTGTGTGGGAAAAAGGCATGAGAAGTGGAGTTTGGAGATGGGTTTTAGGATTAATGTACATATTTGCTGTTGCAACTATTTGGATTGCTGCTAGTTTTGTGGTCCAGTCAGTTGTGGATGGAGGCGTTTCGCCCTTTCTCATTACATACACTTGCAATTCTTTGTTTTTAATTTACATTCCCGTAGTTGAAATCGGGCGATATTTGGAGGATAAATATGGAAGTATTTTCTTTTGGAGAAATAGAAAAGATAGTAGTTTGCAAGAATTGGGGGAGTCAGAAGAGGTGGTGCTTCTTCAGGAGAAGGTTACAGGTGTTCAAGCTGGTGGTTTCAATCCACCTGTGGTTGTGGAAGAAGAAGTAAACCAATCTCCTGTTAGTGAATATTCTAATAGTGGGTTGGACGCAAAAGGGCGTTGGACGCGCACCAGAGTGGCTAAGGTCAGCCTGTTGATATGTCCGTTTTGGTTTCTCGCACAACTCACTTTTAATCTCTCGCTGAAGTATACCACAGTTACGGTAAGGCATTTGGTTTGGGTGCCGCTATTCACAGTCATCCTTTTTCTCCGTGCAGTTTGGTTAATTTATGTATCCTGTTTTCACTCCGAGTAACTCAATAATTTCACCATACAATTCACAAATTACACCTAAAGTTCTAAAAATACCCACAGATTGCTAAATTTTTTCAGCAATTGATTGCTAAAATTATTTGATTTTTTCAGCAATACCTGTTAAAAGTTTTTTAATTTGTTCAGTGATCAGTTGCTAAAAAGGTTTGTTTTCCAGTCGAAAATTTTTTCTAGCAAGTGATTGTTAAATTTATTTGATTTTTTCAACAAGTGATTGTCAATATTATTTGACATTTTCAGTAAGCTCTTATTGAAATTTTATGTAGGATTTTTTTAGAGTGTGGGCTGCGGGAGAAAAAAAGAAGCTACGAATAGCGGCTTCATTTTTGACATTCTAATTTTTCGTATTTTTCTCATCTTGTGGTGTGCTGAGTTTCTTTTCCCTTTCATTTTCAGTCAAATACCATCTTAAGCAGTGCTTCCAGTCTTTTCACCTTTTTGGTCTCTCTTGTATTCTTGGGCGAGGAATTCACTTGGGTCAAGCTGATTAGTGTGCTTCTTTGCATGGGAGGAACTATAATTGTCAGCTTGGGGGACTCGAAAACTGGGACTAGCGTCATTGCTTCAAACCCGGCTCTTGGAGACACTCTTTCTCTCGTGTCTGCAGCCATGTATGCTGTGTATATTTCCCTTATCAGTAAAAAGCTACCAGCTGATGATGGGAAAAGCGGCCATGTCAGTATGGCACAGTTTCTTGGCTTTTTAGGTTTATTCAACGTTTTGATCTTCCTACCCATTGCCCTTATACTTCACGTTACCAACCTGGAGCCTTTTAATGTGCTCACATGGAAGCAGTTTGGTCTAGTTGTTGGTAAAGGTATGTGTGTAAGTAAATTCTTTTTTCTCCTTTTTTTTTTTAATTTTGTGGCATGATATATTGTTTCCTTCTATAGCATTGCATCTAAATTCGTAGAATCATAACCATTTGGGCCATAGTTGTCGGATAAAGACTCATATAGTGCATCGAAATCTTAGATTTGAGAACCATGAATAATGTTTATATATTAAGAATGTATAAGATATTAAATAATGAACATTATTGTGCTTAAAAACTAATAATTCAATCTGATCACAACATCTAAATAGAAAGAAGCTAGTCTTGTGGCTACAATAGCAAATGCAGAAATTATGTTTAGTAGAGGCAAAGATTATATTTATTTAGGAACCTTAATGAAAAATATAAAAATTTAGGGGACCTAATTCTTAATAATATGAAATTGAACAGACACACTTCAACAACATTATAGTAAATTTTGAAAGTTTGAGAGGGTTACCCCTTGTAGGTCCGATGATATATGGCTCAAAATGTGAATCCAAATTTTGCATTCACGAAAATTCAAAAAGGTAGTATTTAAGTTGCTTATGAAGTCTTCAAAAAATTTGAGATACTAAAAGTTCAAAAGAACTTATGTGAAGATGATTTGTAATTATTGCAAAATTCTTGATTTGCTATGAGTGTCCCTAACATCATTTAAAAAAAAAAAGATTCTTTGAAAATTTGGTGCAAATGACTTAACCCAGATTTGGGTCCACTTCCAAGTGTCATGAATTAGGTGAACCATAACCATCAGCAGCGAAGAAGCGAGAATTTCATGAATTTTTTTTTTTTGGGGGGGGGGGATTTTCAGTTAAAAAATTAAATAACTATAATTTAAAAAAATTGATACTTATTCAGAACGGGAGATTTTGATAAAAAGAGAATTGGAAGCGCAAATTTCGCTGAGGATAGAATTATATTTGTAGTTTTGTCGTATTATAAAAAAAAATGATGGAAAGATAGAGTGTACAAGGGAGGAATGTGAAAAGGTAATAAATGGCTAGGGAGAGACGAGAGTGTAAATATGGGGGTTGGAGGGGGGAGAGAGAGAGAGAGAGAGAACTTCGTGGATTTCTATTTAAAAAGATGAAAAATAATTTATTTTTTTTATCATTTTTTTATGTGAGTTCCATAATAAAAAAGTTAGTTGGCCGAAGACTTTTCATTTTTCAAAAAGCGGTCATTGTTAAAAAATATGAGAGAGACAAAGAGATTTTGGAGGTTTCTATTGAAAAAGAGGAGCATGAATTTATTGCTAAAGTAATTTATTGCTTTTTATCAATTTTTTATGTGAGTTATACGAGTTATACAAAAAATTGCGTTGGTTGGAAACTTTTTATTTGTCAGGGGGGTCATTCTTAAAGAAATATTTATTTTTAGTAAAAATGTAATATATATGTATAGATTTACACCAAAGCTGGGGGGGCCATGGCCACCCCCTACTCCATACCAGCTTCATCCCTACCATAAGATTTTCTATGAATTGTATAGATTTGGTTTGGTTTACTGCTATTCATTGCTCCATTCAATTTGGAGGTAAGATTTGCGTCAATTATATGGTGTATCGACTCGAATCAGGAGTCATACAATTTTGATAACTATGTTTTGGGGTTAAAGAAATTATTTGCCATGCTTCATATTATTTTTATTCTCTTAAATTGGACCATGTCACTTATTAATTTATCTATGTCAAAGCATGCCTACCTAAGCCGTTTGTTGAAGATTAAGTGTAGGAAGCGATGAAGGATGAAAAATTCACGGGGCTTCATCCAGTTCTTGTTGCTGCTAATATTGCATAATCTTGATGGTGTACAAATATATCTATCAGCATTATAATTAATAAGATTTTGAGCTCCACACAGTGTTTGAGATCAACCTGTTACTATTATGGTTGCATCATTATTTATATATTTATCAACCAAAATGTTTTTTATTGAGTACTAGAAAACAAAAATTTCTTTTCCACACACAAATGTGTTGGCTATATACAAAATAGTTTGTTGATAGATAATATTTTGGAAAATGTAGCATTCGGCTAAGTGATGAAGTGTTACTGGTAGTTGCTCAATATGATTCCCAACCAAGCTAAGTTAAAATTTTAGGCTATTTGTTGAGCACATGAAGGCGTGGTCACTGTTGTAGGGGTATTGTTTTTTCATTATTAATAACATGGAATAATATATATATATATATATATATTTGACAGGTAAATATGAAAATTGAATTAAATAGAATCAACGGGAGACCACACAATTACAAAAGGAACCTCGACCATCAATAGCAAAAATACCTATTTGATAGGTAAATATGAAAATTGAATTAAATAGAATCAATGGGGGACCACACAATTACAAAAGGAACCTCAACCATCAATAGCAAAAATACCTAGATATAGGAAACATCAATGTGTTCAATATAGTGCAAAAAATAATGCAAATCCGGCTCTTCTCCTCTGGACAACATGAATAATATTATTTAAGTAAGGTTATTTTGGTGGTATACCAAATCTCGGGCTTTGATAACGTAGTATAGAAATACATGTCTTAAATGATCAATTAATCAAATACCTGGATTTGATCTACCATCCCTCTGGTATGCAGAATCCCATGTTCATAGAATTGGGTGTACTTTCCCTAATAAATCTACCAGATGTGAGATACAAATGAAAGATGGAATGCCTCTTCCTATCCCATGTCTGTATCCCACTAAACAAACACGCCCTTTCAATGTTTACCTCCCGAAACCCAACAACAATTTAAAAAAAAAAAAAAAGAAGAATGGAAAAAAAAAGAAAGGAGTTAGAAAAAGATGATAACTAATAGATTCTCATAAAGAAAGAAAGAGAGAAAGGAAGAATGGATACAAGAAATAGATAAATGATGAAAGGTAAGAGCACAGAGTGTCATGCTAATCTTATTAGGAGCCTAGCGGAACTTTTTGGGGTAGTTTTAACCATAGGATTTGCATTCATTGTAATGCTTGTTATAAGAATCTTAGATCCCTGTTTTTACACTTATGACCAGCATTGGCTTCTAGGTGGCAGTGATAGCTGATCATGATTAAGCTATGGTTGCGTCCCAGGAAAGTGTTTTTTTGATGGATATGTGCCAGGGACAAAGATGTTGGCCCTTAAGAGGTTGCCTGGATGTATGGTTTTTCTGCATCAATTATTGAGAGCTGAAATTTTATATGTTGTAGACTTATAGCTAGCACTCCTTTACTAGGTGCTCTAGAGTAATTAAAAGGTGTAAGCCAAAACTTTAATGTGTTACAGAATAATCTATAAGGTTGCGTCTATATTTATGATTTTGAAATGAATGCAACTAATTATTAATGTGGAATTACTCAGATATAGATTTCATATGGATTTTAACTTGAAATCCAAAGGGTGGCCATGATGGATTTGAGTGGATTCAAAATTTTTTTTTGGTAATTGAGTGGATTCAAAATAATCATATAAAAGTAGGTATTTGAAATTATTAATGGTTCAAGTTGTGGAAAAAAATTATGGAAAAGTAGTTCCCGATTTTCCTATTGTTGTCACCTTCCTTTTTCTTTTTTGGTGAAGTTTACTCTCATATCCATTCATTTGAAATCCATGCTTGTCCAAATGGATCATAAGTTTTTCAAGTTGGCTTTGCCTTTGCGTTATGGAGTTCCTCTTGCATCAAGTTTATAGCACCTTACAAACCAGTAGTATGATTCACTTTATTTACTCCTTCAATTTGTTGGATATATATTGAGTAGATTGAATCTGACAACTACTACATTTCGACCACGTATTGCTATATCCGCACACAACTGTGTGAACATAAGATGTGCAGTGGAAATCATGCAAGACCTACTAAAAAATATTTATGCAACAGTGGTGCCACATCATCAACATGGTGGTGCAACAAACCACTGAAGCAAAGATACTTGTGCATGTTAAAATTCTAATCATAAGACAACTCGCCTTTGAGGTCCAAAACCAATTTGAGCACAGGCTTGACCGACTTGATCTCTGTCACCATATAATGTTGTCATTCTTTCTTTACACATCAAACCATGTTTCCTGCTGGTTTTCTTCCTTGTTATATGCTATATTTCCCCACTTTTGCCTTCTGAAATGATGCCAAACTGCCACATGCTATTTTCAGATTTAATAATTAATTTGCGCCATCATGTTTTAGGATTGTTGGATAATGTGCTAAGTGATTATTTATGGGCAAAGGCGGTTCTTCTTACAACCACCACGGTAGCAACTGCAGGGCTTTCCATTCAGGTGCCTTTAGCAGCTGTGGTTGATACTCTGACAGGCAACACCCCTAGCCTCATGGACTTGCTTGGAGCTGCTGCTGTCATGGTTGGCTTTGCAGGCATTAACATCCCCTCGGGTACGCTTTCGAGATCGAAAGAGGCAAGTCTCGAACTAGAGAGTACAAGTTCCACTTCAGCTGATTAAAGATTGATTGCCTTTCATCAATTTGGGTCAAAACAGAATTGATGCTGCTTCAACATATACCTTTTTCTCGTTTAGTCTTACAGATATTATTATACCAAACGTACACATTCTTGTTCTTTATTATACCACTGAATAGAAATCTTCTTTTTTCCCATAACAATTTACACAGCAGTGCTTCCTTTTGGGAAGGCCTGAAATCCACTGGATTAATCTAGGAATAAATTCTTATTTGCTGTTTTTGGCTCTCTGTAATGAGTGCCAAGTGTGGAGGTTACCTGGTACCGTAATCAGTTTTTATTCCCCTAAATTACCTGTCAGAAGTTGATATCAAAGGGAAGGTCAGCATCAGTTTAAAATTATACCACTAGAAATTTTTTTTTGTTTATCCTCTAATTCATCTTCCACTTTCAAAAGAAATGAGGATTGAAGCTCAACATCCCTAAAGCTGCTTCAGAGCAACCTGTTACAAATACTCAAATAGGAAGATGATTTTCTCCCACGTCACTGTTAAAAATAATAAAATCACATGCTCTGGGTATAGAAGGAATCATCTAATTCAAATTTTTTGGACAAACGACACCGTCTTATAAAATGAACGTGTCATGCCCAAAACCAAACAGATCTATTCAATGAACCAAACAGTTCCATTTAAAGATTAAAATAATAAAATAAAATACCAAAACCAAACAGACCCATTCAAAAAACCAAAGAGATCCATTCAAAGAAAGAAGAATACGTCAACCCCAAAACCATACTGGCCTCAATTTTTTGGTCTCTCCATATATTATGCGCCACTAATTTGAAGCATCCACATCCACAATTGGGAATAAACTATCGAGGGAAGGATCAGTTTCACTCGTATAAATGCCATGTTTCAATCAAATTTTGGCTGGGTTTTCATTAAACCCATTATATCGTCCAATAAAATGACAATCTTTTAAAAAAAAAAAATAATCCTTGCACACTCTAGCCTCGTGCAACATTTGCATTTCCATATCTTTGCATCACCCTTCGGGTTGCAAGTGCAGCAGCCTCGCTGGCACGCAGCGTCCCAGTTGCCATAATTGCAGCAAATTCCGCGTTGATCTCCTCTTGTACCTTCATCCGGGCATCCCCAAGAGCATCTCCTTCGACCACCCCATTGGTGGATAGCTTCTCCTTTGTGCTAGTTGGTTTGACCGTCAAGGGCACTGAATCAGCTATCTTCTGCTCCCCAACCTTGGCAGGTTGCTCTTCAGGTTTCCCTTTACCTTCGCCCTCTTTGTGGTTAACTGAATTGCTAGCCAAGGATTTGTTGGCAGTGCTAGTTGGCTGGGAGGTCTGGACCAGTGTCGATCGGAATTGTGGAGGTTGCGGAACAGCACCTGCACGCAAGGTTGTCTCCAGTTGCTGTACCATAGGCACTGCACCAAATATATATATATAATAAAAATGAATAAATAAAATAAATAAAAATATTAACATTAATAAGCAGTTTCACTCATCCTCTGCCATTACAACTTCCCTTGGTTAAGTCCGTTAAAGCCTTTAACCATATCATATTGGCATAAACCTGATGCCACAAAAGAACTTTGAATACAGAAACTAGATCAGAAAGAAAGTATAAGACCATCGGAGAACAAATGCATTCATTTTGAACTCCAACAAGCTTATAATTTCAATGACTTGAGTGGGGCTTGAAACAAGAAAAGAATTGAGAAAGATCTTAAAACCACATGCTTTGCAGTTAAAATTTAAGCAATAAAGAAACAGCTAGAAGCACTGGAAAAGAGAATAATAAATGAGCAGGGAAGAAAATCCATTCTAGTCTGATGGTTCATCCAGGCAGCTTAACAGTATTAAAGGTGTGAGGACAAGAAAACTTACATAGCACAGCACCCATTGGGCTGCTCAAAACTTCATTGGGTAAGTTCAATATATAGTCTGGAATACTTTCCCCAACCAAAAATTGAGCAACCTCATTGCTGAAATTGTTACAGTTGTGAGCAAGCAAACTGTAAGTTTCTTCTGTGTACCGGGGACTAATCTCCTGCAAATACGTTTCAAAAACATCCTTGGGCACATGCGTGACCCCAAGATCTACCACTCTGATTGGGGTTCCATATGGGGTTGTTCCAGCAGGAGAATGCTGTATACCACCACCAAAATAGTATTCATTACCGTAAACCACTACACCAGTGTGCCTGTCATTTCAAAGATAATGAGAAAAATGGAACTATTGAAATCACAGATCCGCAACAACGGAACTCCAGGCACCATTTTAGTAAGACCCCCAATGTATAAAAACACACATGCAACAACTTGTCAGGTTAACAACCTTTTTGGTGCTTTGAGAAAAATGGAACTTCTCAAATCACAAACATGCAACAACCTAACTCTAGACGCCATTTTACTAGACCCCTGATGTGTAAAAATACAAAAGAAACAAATTGACAGGTTAACCTCTTTAGTCATCTGAAACTGCTTTACCACGTCTTCCCCTAGAACCCCCACTACAAGGGGTCAACAACTTATCAAACCAACCCGCTCCCCCCCCCCCCAAAAAAAAATAATATGAGATAAAATAAACCAAAAAAAAAAGGACAGATTATAAAACAAAATAAATAGACAAAAAGTGAAACTGACAAGAGGAAAGGAACCTCAGTAAATTCCACTTGAAATAGTTTCAAAGCGAGAATCTCTTTAACAGCCAAAAAATGCATGCCCCATAGGGTTTTAAATCAGCAACAAATAACTGTAAAATGTAATCCTTAACGGGATTTCCCTTCAACACCAAGATACTAGTTGGCCATCTACTGGTTGTCATTTTGAATCACATACACGGAGGATGCATCAATCAATAGAACTTATTTCAAACTTAAATAAATCATATTTGCCCGCTTAAAGTTTTTCAAAAGGATCGACCTCCAGAACAGAGCATCTTCCATCACATATATTCCCAAATCCATTAAATCACTTTAGTAAATTTGAAATTTACATCAATTCATCAATATAGTTCATATCATAACGAGGTGTACAAGATGTATTCTAGATTCACGGGTCTTCCTAACAGTCAACCTAACAATAATAGAACTCCGGCCACAAAGAAGAACTGTTTGTTCACTTGCTTCACTATTGTAGTAAATCAGCCTATTAAATATTTGCTGCTTGGAAGACACATCTCTTCGGACATCTTAAGTGTTTTGCAAAGTTTAAAAATGAAATAAAATAATGTTAAATAAGATGTTCAGATCATTGTCCAATTCAACATAACCTTCAAATAAAAAGGGATACTTACCATATTGCTTCAATAGCTTTCCCCAAAAATGTTGTGGAGAGTTGACGAGCCAATCCTTGGCTTAAGTCATACACATTCAAGGATACCTTGTGACCCTCCTGCCATCAACCAAGACACACAAACAAACTTGCAATCAGACAGCACAAAATTGAAAAGAGAGAGGTGTAGGAGAAACAGGAATTGTACTTGACACTGAATTAACAGTCAAACACATTAAAAGACAGAATCCAAACCTCTGCCATCTCCAAGTCCAATATGTTGAAGCTTCAATAGCTAAAGATTTGACCTCTATGAAAGTGAATGAGATGACCTACATGAGTCAATCATGAATCCACAATTTCACTTGTATTCAATAAAAGCATATATTCAACTGAACTGTATAAACGAATCAAGACATGCAATTATGCAAATTCATAACTTGGGGGGAAAAAAGACAAGAGAAGATCTCATCTCACTTTTACATTCTCCATTCTTTTATTTAGGTTGAAACCATCCCCAACCCCAAGGCAAAAGGCGCGAAATCCGTCCAAGATCTTAACACTATATTTAGATTTTAGAATTGTTCAAGTAGCAAGAAAAATGAAATTAGTTGTTCATATTCATATTTTTTAAGCAACTTTTTTTTGGGGGATAAAATTAATCATTTTAATTTTACACTTGTTTTCTCTCACTTAACCAAAAAAATAAATTAAGCTGTTCTTTTTTTAACTTCAATTCTGATTTATTTTCCCTCCCCAGCTCCTTTCATTAGATCCAAACAGAGCCCAACACTAAGCATGTAACAATGTTGAGGAAACCCCCAAAAAAAAAAATCCACAAAGAAACAACAAACAACCTGAAAACCAACATCCCAGATCCTCTCCTTAAAACCTAATATTCAACAGAAAAAACAGAATTTGAAATTTCCAAAACCACATTTTACATTTTAATTCGACAAAATACACTTTTCTTCAATTGGATAGAATCGTTCTAACAAAATCGAAAGTTCACATCAAAAAAAAAAAAAAAGTATTTGACATTCGGAAACAGAGCGCATCAAGACTCGCCAAAGCGTGGTTAAATTCGTACACACTCTCATCTAAGGCTCCGTTTTGGTTTGCAAACAAACTCCAAAAAATACTTTATAAATCTCTATTAATTTTATATCACATCAACTTTTTTTTCTTTCACTGCACGCATTGCAAACTCTCAATTTATCTCAAGCTCCAAACTCAATGGAATAAACGAAGTCAAAATAAAATAAATAAAGTTCTCACCTAACGGATCAAACCAAAAACCCTAATTACGGCCTATAAACCGTCTAGTCCCCCACCCCCAAAGACACCTGTCAGAATCTAGACTTCGACAGGCAACGAAGTCGACATTATTATTGAAGCATTGATGTTTACGTCGAAGCAATTCAAAAACTATAAACAAATTCACACAAATCCATACACATTCATACAAATGCAATATGCATATGTGTGTATATATGGGAGGAACGTACCTGATTGGCCGGAGACGAAAGCCGAAGTGTAAAACGACAGAGAATTTGAAATTTTGTAGAGGAGAGGGAGAGAAGTTTGGAGAGACTTTTATCGTCGGGGGAATAAGGCTCTCTGCAACGAGCCGGGACCGCGCAGAGCTTGAATTCTCTTGTTCTCTGTGACCTTCTGGAAATTACCGGCCACTCGTGTCCTGACACGTGTCCGATCTTGGTTAGCGTGCGCCAGTCGCGCGATGTTCGGGGCTCGTGGTCCTCACCCACGGCTGCTTGAGATTAGAGGAGTTCACAGATTCGGATTCGTGCAATTATTTGCAGCCGAATATAACCAACGAGGGGAAGCTAGACAGCCAAGTGTATTATGAATTGCTTGCCCAAAAAAAGGAAAATGATAATTTTGAATTGACCCCTGGATAATAATAGTTAATAAAGCGGTGGAGTTGTAATAGTTAATATAAATTTATGAAAATTATAATTTTTTAATTTGTATATTAAATAAAAAATTTTAATTTATAAAATTTTGTGAAATTCGAGAAAGCTCCAAGCAGACCCAAACAGTAAAGTTATACGAATATTTTTTTGGTTTTCGAGGGTAATTATGATAATTTAATAAATTGTGCGGTTAGTTTTTTTACAAAAAATTAATTATTTAAACTTAAATAGTGTTGCCCATCTACATGCGCCCAATGTGAGGCTACGTTAAGCGTGCGTTTAGTATACCAAATCTTGATAAAAATTTTTGAAAATATTTACAAATTTTAAAATTTCAAAAATTTCTATTATATTTTTGTACATTCTTATTTTTTTGAAATTCGAAAAATGTTCAATACCTTTTAAAAAAAATCAATAACTGGAATTAGATTAATCAAATAGCAAAAATTTTTTTACCATTCACGCCATGGAGTCCAAAGCTACCGAATAACACCCACTGTGATTATTTTTCTAAGGTTGCAGAAACTATTCCGACGGATTACAGAAATTGTTCTAACGGATTTACACAGTCAACTTCCATCAAAACAGATTGTAGAAACAATTTTGAGTTCGATTTAATCTGCAAAGAGGCCAAAACTGATACGACATTTTGAATCGATCTAAACGGAAATCTAATCCATTAGAACGGAAATCTTACTATTTATTTACCAAAAATGTAATTTAAAATGTGTGCACTAAATATAAAAAATTTTGTTATTACCCTAAACACACCCTAAGTAAGTGAGGCAATATATTGAGATTTTTTTATTCAATTGAACAATAAAAAGCGATCTAAGTGTAATTTTTAGGGAAATGTAGAGAAGGCATACTAGCACATACCTAAATAATACATGACCAATTCAAAAATACGGTTCAACAAATTAATCGTACGTCTTCAATCATATTAATTTTTTAACACAAAATTAACCTATTTTTAATTATGTCAAAATTAAGCATATTGACCTATGTACCATGTTGAAAATTGCCACACCTTAAAGTTTGGAGAATATAGAAATGTCATTCAATTTTGTGGTTTTGTTTTTTATTAATACTATTATAATATGTATTATTATAGATATAGAGTTAAATTTAAAAATTGGTTAATCTATTTTTGTGAAGCTTATTTTATTTTTCCATTAATACGTTTTTAATTACCAAACTTGGCATGATGTGCAAATAAAACTTCAACAATTAAGCTAAAGTTTGCATCTAATAAATACTTAGATTATAATACATGGCAAAATATTAACTAAAAAATAATTAATAATTATTTAAGAGGCTCGTTAAAATTTTATACTGATTTAAAAATTTTAATTTTTATCAATTTGATAATCGTGTGTCTTAAAACAAACCTTGTGAAAACTTACACGGTTAAGATTGCGAGAATGAAAATATCAATGATTATTTGATTATAAAATTTAAAAGTAAACTTTCTTGGTTAATAATTATTTTGACAAGCTTTAAAAATAGTGAAGGGTTCTTAAAAGAAAATTGATAGTATTAATTTTTTTTGCTAAATTAACAATGCCGTTTTGTTGTAAGTTTATCATTTTAAATAAAAAAATATTAAAGATTTTTTATTACAAAATTCTAATAAATAATCATCTTCTAAAGAAAATATGAAGTAATATGAAATTCAAGTTTCACTGAATATTTTTATTATAATAGTAGCATAAATATTAGCCCCTCTCTCTCTCTCTCTCTCTCTCTCTCTCTCTCTCTCTATTTTTATTATAATAGTAGCATAAATATTAGCCCCTCTCTCTCTCTCTCTCTCTCTCTC
Organism: Vitellaria paradoxa; assembly: GCA_019916065.1. Classification (NCBI taxonomy): domain Eukaryota; kingdom Viridiplantae; phylum Streptophyta; class Magnoliopsida; order Ericales; family Sapotaceae; genus Vitellaria; species Vitellaria paradoxa. The sequence goes on along the minus strand of CM034243.1, from coordinate 10,489,458 downwards.
TCTCTCTCTCCTTTTTTTTATCGACTTTTTAGATGCTTTTCGTCAAGTAAAATTGTGGGCATTTTTTTTTCTTTTCCTTTTAAATGCATGTTTAATTGGAAGGGATATTTATTTCTCTTTAAAACTCCTGAAATTTCTTTAAAATTCAAATTTTTTATTTACACAATTAAGAGAATGCAATTTTAAACAAATCTAAATAACTCCAAACATTTCATTAAATTAATCAAATAGTTGAAGTAGATTTGCTTGTTATGAAACTAAGTAAATTTATTTAAAATTAATTTTCTATTAATTTTATGCAGTCAATTTATTTCAGAATAACTCGTTAATGAAATCGACTATATTTGTTTTCAGATTAACTCACGAGCGTGAATTTTTTTATTAATATTTTAATTTTATTTTTTATATAAATTATCAAAAAATAAAAAAAATATATTAAAACTCTTGTGATATAGTAGCTTGGTGGATTTTAAATTAACATTTAAGTAAATAATAAGTAATTGAATGGTGTCTAAAAATGATAAATAATGTAGACGTAGTGGATGTTTAAAAATTTGAACAACTTGAAAACGGTACCAATCAAACCATTTGATCCAAGTTTGTTTGAATCTATATTACAATAAATTCGGTTCTTACGTTAGTAGACAAATAACAAGATTGAATCTAAACTTAAAATAATTCAACTTAAATCAACCTAAAATCAACCTGAAAATGTAATACATAGAGTTTGTTTGGAGTAAGAAAAAATGAGATAAATTGAGATAAATTGTGGTTTTGGGAGAGTTCGTAATACGTGCAGTGAGAAAAAAAAGTTGATGTGATATAAAATTAACGGAGATTTATAGAGATTTTCAGAAATTTTCAGTAAAATACTGCACGCCAAACGCAGCCATAATTATGTATAATATGGATGTCTGAAAATGAGCAAACCAAACTAATTAAAAATTTAAACCGACTCAACTCGATATAGGTTAGCCTGAAATTTGAATTAATCCCAATCAGATATTTCAGGTTCAGTTCATTCTCAAGTCTAAATTTTAGGAGTCCAAAAAGTTTGATTCAGTTCTAAGTTAAGTATGAATTGTTTTCCTTGTTTTAAAAAACACAAAATGAAAATTGAGTTTAAAACAAGTATACCAAACGACACCTTAATTTTTTTTATTCTAAAATGAGGAAGGTTTTAAATCTAACCATGCTTTAGGTTAAATACGTCATTTTAAATGTTTTTAGTTTGGCTTTTTATTAAAAATGTCATTGGGAATGTTTTTAGAGTATCTACGCCACTTAACAGATTCTCTATTTTAGAGACTCAAGCATCATTTTTTTTTTTTATAATTTATAGACTTTAAGTTATTAAAATATTAGTTTTATTTTTTATTATTTGTTTAATTTAATAATTTTCAATAGAAATGAAATTATTTAAGAATACATTATTAATGATTAATATTATTTTAAAATAAAAATTAATCTATTAAAATAAAAATATAAAGAAATTAATATTATATCTTAATATATTAATTAATAATAAATTAATATTTAAAAGTAAAGATTCAGCTGAGAAATTAAAAGAAAAAGAAAAATGAGGAATTTTTTTATTTTTTTTAAAATAATAAGAATTTTTTCTCATGACTCTGTCGTTTAATTTACGCAAATTTAAGTTTAAAAACTCTAATGTGAATGCATTTTTTTCAATACATCACAATTTTTTTTTAGCCATGAATAAATTCTTTCTGACGCATGCTTTCGGCAAAACCCCCTCTCGTTTCATATATATATATATTTGTATTTTATATATAAATATAAATAAAGTTGGTGGAGGTAATCAGAATATAGAAAGTTAGGGACAGTTGGTCCACTCTCCATTAAATTTATTTCCAATAATTTACCCTGGCAACCCTCCTCGTTATACATCGAACTTGTTCTCCACCAATAACCCCAATGGGTTAGATGGGATGGTCTTGAACTGGGACTTAGGGGCTTACCACTCCAAGGTCTCAAGTTCAAGTCTCCTCTCTAACAAAAACTTGGGGCCAGCCTCCCGGGTGCAAAGCGTAGTAAAGGTTGGTAGGACGGGCCTCCTTGGCTGGACGAACCGTATCCAGTTCTTGGGTGTGGGTCTGACTCCCCGCCGCTACGCGAGTTCGCGATTGACCGCTATACATGTTGAGGGGCCGGTATGTGTAGCACAAACCAAAAGAGATTCACTCTCTAGGGGTTTGGCCTAGGGAGTGAATCTCTCGAGGTTAAATCCTTTTTGTTCTCCACCAATGCCCTCCACGTCAGCCTCGCACGCGCATGGAGCACGATGTACGACCCACCGTTTGTTACAGAAAAGCTGTTCGACATTTAATACGTAACGTGCCAAATCACCGAACCAAAATGCAAAACAAATAAGCATCGAACACTTTTCCACCGAACCTAATTCTGAGCCACCACCTCACAATAGTAGCCGCAGGTTACTTGTGTTCCAAACCTCAGGTTTCGGTGCCACCGTCGTAACTTCTTCCCCATTAAGTTCGACTTTCCCGTGTCAGGTATTTCTCTTTTCTCTCTATGCTTTTTGCGAATCTCATGCTTCTCCCGTTATCAGTTTCAGTAAATCCACAAATTTTCTCGAGAAAATTTTGAGTTTTCTTGGCTAGTGTTTCCAGGAATTCTAAAGTCTGAAGTGCTACTGTATACAGGCACGAATATTTCTGATCGCGAATCGGAGTACGGTTTCCGATAATCGGTACCGCTGAAGTCTGAGATGCAATTGTTCAGTTGGATTTTAATGTCAGTTATCTAATTGCGAAGGCTCATGCGTTTAACAGTTAAAAAAATTTCACAAGTTAAATAATTTAAATTATTTTAAGCTCTATAAGTAACTGTAACGCAGATCATTATTGTGTTAGGGATAATTTTATTTTATAATAGTAAGATACTTTTGATGAAGATCTTGTTTTCTTTTTTCTTTGCTTTTTTTTTTTTTTTTTTTTGGGTAATTAGAAGATCTTGTTTTCGCTTGCTTTATTTTGTTAATTTTGGTTGTTTTGATGATATAGTTTGAAGCAGGGTTTGTAACTTGGAGATCTTCTTTGGATCGGCAATGCAGGGCTCGATCTATTGGGCTGGTATGTTTTGAGTTTAATTCCGATGGCGGTTTGAATTATGTTATTTGACTTGCTATCGTGGTGCTTTGATTTATTATCTGTTAGATTGTAATATTTCTAAGAGAGCTCTTAACCTGTAGGACTGGACTGGAGGCAAGCACAGTGATAGCTGTCGTTTTCGTGTTCTGTGTAGTCGGTGTTGGCATCAATCATGGCTCAGAGTAATTGGGAAGCAGATAAGATGTATGCAGTGAATATTTCTTTCTCAAGTTGAATTGAATCTTCTTTATTTATTTGCAGGAAAGAAGAAAGGAAATAAACTCATTTTTGGGTTTTATGTTTTGCATTGTTCTTCTGAAGGAAATTAAGAGTATTGGTTTCTACATTCAATTTTGGATTTAGTTACTTGGTTCAAAGATGTTTTTGTTTGTTGACTTTCTCGGCAACTACATAGTGAGTTTATGTATTCTCGCTATAACATAAGATAGTAATTGTGTACTTGTTTTTTCTGATATTGTTGGTAGGCTCGATGTTTACATCCATGACTATTTGTTGAAGAGAAAATTGCATAATTCTGCAAAAGCTTTCATGACTGAAGGGAAAGTTGCCACAGATCCAGTAGGTAATATTTTTTCCCCTAATTCTTGGTATCATATGACTCAATGTCTTTGCGTGCCATATTAGGTTTCAGTCATTTATGTTGTAAATTATTGGCAACTTATATGTATAACTTGATACATAGTTTGCATAAATCCGAAAATTTAAGCTTGAGAGTTATTTTATAGTAACTTAGAATTTAAACTTGCAGCAATTGATGCACCTGGGGGATTTCTATTCGAATGGTGGTCTGTCTTTTGGGACATCTTCATTGCAAGAACAAATGAGAAACATTCTGAAGCTGCAGCAGCTTATATAGAGGTGGCGCTGAATTTCTAACTATTGACTTAGACTCTATTCTTTGTTGAATATGATTTGACACCATTTCTTTTGTTCTTGAGCTGAATTCAGACGCAACAAATGAAAGCGAGAGAGCATCATCAACAACTACAAATGCAGCAGCTTCAACTCATGCAACAGCGTAATGCTCAACTGCAACGAAGGGACCCTATTCATCCGCCCCTTGGTGGTCCTATCAATGCTATAAACTCTGACGGAATGATTGGGCAGTCGTCAGCAAGTGTATTGGCTATGAAAATGTATGAAGAAAAAATGAAACACCCCCATTCAATGGATTCAGAGACTTCTCCAGCGCTTATTGATGCCAATAGGATGGCCCTACTCAAGCCAGCGACCAATCATCAAGGGTAAGTAGTTAAGGTTATCTTTGAACCTCATCCACATATTTGAGCTTAGTCTTGTTTATTTGTTATTTAGGTTGAGTTTGTTTTTTATGATTTTGAAATAAAAGAATTTGGCACAGTTTTCATTTTGTTTGTGTTGAGTAATAACTTAATCTTTGAATATATATATATATATATATATATTTATTTATTTATAAATTTGGTAGTTTAGATGTGGATTCCTACTTGAATTTGAAATATTGAACATGATGGATCGTGATAAATTTAATAATCATGTACAAAGTAGTTATTTGAAATGTTTGATATGAAGTGTCAAGTTGTATAAAAATCTTAACAAAATAATATGCAATTTACTTATAGTAGTCACTTTCTTTATGTATTTGTAAAGTTTAACCCAAAATTCATTACTTTCTTTATGTATTTGTAAAGTTTAATCCAAAATTCTTTCATTTGAAATCTACATCCATCCCGATGGAGCCTTACTATTTTGCATTGTTTGAGGTCATTTTTTATTGTTGTTAATTTGGTTCAGTCAGCTTGCACAAGGCAATTCTGGGAGCATGTCTGGGGCCTTGCAGCAAATGCAAGGACGACCTCAATTGGCCACTGTACGTCCTGTACTGTTTATTTGCACTTTGTAATACATTCCTAAATTATCAAGTCTTGCATCATCCTAAATATGTTTACCCTTTTAAATTTTGTAGGAGATCAAACAAGAAGTTAATATGGGTGCACCTCAGAAATCTTTGCCAATAGATCCATCAATTTATGGACAAGCAATTTTACAATCAAAATCTGGACTGGCTGGTGCAGGTACATTATCAAACCCTTTGGAATGAAAGAATTCACTATATAAGCACACTGTTGTGTGTGATAAATCATGAGTGATGAGTAAATGGATGCTGTACTTCTATAGGTGTTGGGCATATTGATTTGAGTATGAGTTTCTAGTTTCCTCCTTCTAGTTTCCTTGTCTTTTTGTGCTTTTGGTATGGATTGGGTTTTTCAAAGAAAGCAAAACAAGTTGTGGGCAATTGGGTTGACAAGAAATTGAAGAAAGCATGGAATTGTGTTCTTTACTGTTTTAATATGTTTGATTTGGGGAGAGAGAGGAATAGAACTTTCCAAGATATTGAATTTCCTTTGTTCAAATTGAAGGCTTTCTTCATATTATATACACTTTTCGGGGGGTTTGGTTTTTTTTTTTTTTCCGGGGGGGGGGGGGGTGTTGGCCCAGGGGAGGGGGTTTGAGAATGTGATTGTTTAGATTTGAGCTGGTATGAGGCCTTGTGTATCCTCTTGACGCGTGCTTTAAAGATTTTTTTTGTTTTGGGGGGGGGGGGTGGGGGTGGGGGTTGGAAACTGCCTTAGGAAATGCAATGGGACAAAGGGAACATCCTACAACAGAAAAAACATGGTTAATAGGGAAAAAGAAAAAGCTCATCACTTCTAATGAATTTATTTCGAACTTGAGATCCTTTTTATCTTTAAGCTTGGGAGTCTGCAATTAGATTTCAGGTTGTCAGCATGAATAAACAGTAACAATAAATGAAAAGGGAGAGATCAGTAATGTGCAACCAATGACAAAACTGAGGCTCTTGCAACAACATTTGACTTGTTTTGTTTAAGTAGAAGCAATAGCACATGCTTTAGCACACTTGACCTTTTAGTTTTTATTATTATTATTATTATTAATTTTTTAGTTTATCAGAGGCCAAAGCTGGGGGTGGGTGTGAGTTGAACTCAGGATCTAAGGTCTAGGTGGGGACCTTTTTGCAGGGCTATCCCCTCTTCTCATTCTTATTTTTATTTTCATTTTGAGAAGAAATTCCTTTGAATTCTTTATAACCAAATAACCAATAAATTTGGAACACCATTGGAAAATACTTGATATGACCTTGATGGTACAAGTCAAGAAAGTGGGAATCCCATTTTAATTTTCATATTGAGAAATTCCTATGAATTCTTTATAACCAACTAACTAATAAATTTGAAACACCATTGGAAAATATTTGATGACTTCTTAATCATAAATGTCAAGAAGATTGGGAAGAAAACAGTAGAGCTTTACTGCACTTTGTTTTGTCATCATGGGGTATAATTTTTAGGTCTGGCAAATGGATGGATTTGGGTCGGATCAAAATGAGTTATGGGTTAGGGTTAAAAACACTCAACTCACATAGATGATGGGTGATACATGGGCTGTATAGTACAATATGTATATATTGTATAACCAATTTCCTCTTCTCAATTTGATATATGTATGAAGAAAACCTATAAAGGCAAAATGATAGTTGGGGGTTATATTAATGTTTACTCTACACATAGTAGAGGAAGATTTACTCGTATTGAGAAATGTTGTAGTCCATCTTTCATTTAGACACAATAACTTTCTCAGTTCTTGTTTCCAGTTACGCTAAAAGCTTATTTTTCAACTGTCATTTGGCTGAATGGATACGAAAACTGGTGGGCAACCATCTTCTTTATATAATTATTTGTCTTCAAGGTTTTCTTGGTTCTTTTCAGGATTAAATCAAGGTGTCAACAGTCTTCCGTTGAAGGGTTGGCCTCTAACTGTGAGTTTTTCTATTTTGGATATTATAATAATAAATATTAGTTTGGGGATACATTAGGGTTTGATGGTTATCATTGTGATGTTATCCAGGGAATTGACCAATTACGACCGAGCGTAGGCTTAATGCAAAAACCAAATCTACAGACCCAAAATCAGTTTCTTTTGGCATCACAGCAACAGCAGGTCTTAGCACAAGCTCAAGCACAAGGTAACCTTGGGAGTTCACCTAGCTTTGGGCTTTGTGGTTTACCAAGAGGTAGCTTGAATGCTAAAGATGGTCAATCTGCAAGACACGATGGATCTGTATGCTCTCCAGTACAATCAAATCCACCAAAGGTTAAGTATCTCCTGGAGATTAAATTTTTGTTAGGCTAGTGTTATGTGGCACACATGTACATGCACTATGGATGGAATATTGGTGCATATGGATGAATTCAAAATACTTTTTGTCACTTTATCTTGTCTATGGTTATATTTTTTTAGCTTGAACATTCTTCATTGGAGAACTTTGTCCTCATGGTTAAAAGTTCTGTTACTGAAGAAAGAATGTAATATTCTGTTGTTTCATATTTTGTCATGTAGTTCTTGTAAATAACTACATTCTGTTGTTCCATGAAGAGCTGATGAATGTAGCGTATTTTCTGATTTTTTTTTGAGGGGCTTCAACAGAGACGAGGTTAATACATTATCCAGTTTATGTTAGTGATTCTTAAAGGCTATGGCAATGCATCCTTCTAGGCTATTTGAAATTTAGGTGTTGTGTGTATATATATATGTATATATTATATGTTTGATTTTATGAGGTTTTATATATATATATATACACACAGATACACGAGTAAGCCACTATTATTTTCTTGTTGAAGTTTATAAATGCCTTTCTCTGATTCTTTAGTGGGTTTCAACAGATGAAGACAGCCCAGATGCAACAGAGTTCCTCTCAGCAGCAGGATCAATTGCAGCAGCAGCAGCAATTACAACAGGTTGTCCTTATGTGAATTCGATTATACAGCCAAATTTAAAAATTTTTGAGGATGGTCATTAATATATGCAACCATTCCATTTTCAATCTTTGATGCCATTTTTTTTTGTTTTATCTTTTTTTTTTCCCGTTTTCTTTTTCTTTTTTGGGGTTTAAACTGATTAGTATTTAATTGCTGTTTGTCATGTCTTAGAACAACCGAAAAAGGAAACAGCACTCTTCTTCTGGACCTGCCAACAGTACTGGTACAGGAAATACAGTCGGCCCTTCACCAAGCTCTCCAGCATCAACTCACACACCTGGTGATGGATTAACTACAGCAAGTAGTTTGCAGCACGTTAACAGCGTGTCGAAAAGCTTGATGATGTATGGTGCAGATGGAGCAGGAGGTCTTGCATCATCTACGAATCAACTGGTATGTCTGTTTTAAGTTTCACATATGCACAATGTTCTTTTCCCCCTCAACCCAGCATCACGGGCTTGGTGATTTTTGTAATATGTAACTTTTCAAAAAAAAAAAAAAAAAGATATTTAATATGTACACCTCAGGTGTCTTATCCCCTTGGTAGATTTGGCTTGTTGATTTTGTGGATTGTTTTCCAATCATTTTGTGCAATTTTTTAATACAATCAAATGACAAAATTGTACCTTTTAATTTGGAAAACACATTTAAGCCCATACAGATACTTATCTGAAACTGTACTGATGAATTGACGAGATGAATGAAGTTTAAAAATTTAAGCAAAGCATTACAATAGTTCCTGAAACATTGATTATTAGTGCAGGAAGACATAGAACATTTTGGAGATGTTGGCTCTTTGGAAGACAACGTGGAATCATTTCTGCATGATGGAGGAGATGGAAGAGATTTATATGGCACCTTAAAACCGAGTCTTACTGAGCATAAAACAGAGTCTTCTAAGGGTAATCAATTATACTATGTTGTGAGCTGGGCTTAATTGTTTGGAGCATAGCTTAGAAATGGCCAAATTCTCCATTTCAGGTTTTTCCTTCGGCGAGGTTGGTTGTATAAGGACCAGAAATAAAGTTACCTGCTGTCATTTTTCTTCCGATGGGAAATTGTTAGCTAGTGCTGGACATGACAAGAAGGTAAAATTCGTAGTACACTAGATGGTTCATTTTGCTGATAAATGATGATGACCTGAACTTGAAATGCAATGATGGACTTTTTCATCTTTAAGATCTGGATTAATATCACTGATTTACGTGTATTAGCAGTGTGCATGTCTATTATTTCCAATCATTATTTACTTTGTTTCTGTTCTAGCTCAGTTTGCTAGTTTTGTGCATGTCATCTAGTAGTAGCTTCTTAGTATGGGTAAGTAGAACTGATTGAAAGGCCTCATGGCTGATTATCTCAGGCCGTGCTCTGGAACATGGATACCCTGCAAACAGAAAGCACCCCAGAAGAACACCAATATTTAATTCCAGATGTCCGTTTCAGACCAAATTCAACTCAGTTGGCAACCGCATCATTCGACAAGTCTGTGCGAATCTGGGATGCTGCTAATGTAATTGTCTCTACCCTCTTTTATGTTAACTTCTCAGAGACCTTGATATTATAACCATCTTTGCAGTTCTTGCATTTATAGGCCTTGCTTCTGCTGTTCACATACTAATAGTCTGAAATTTCCTATATACATACATGCATGGATAATATATATTTGAGATGCTGAAATATCCTCCATATTAAGTTTGCACTTACCATTTTTTTGCACCAAAATAACTTATTGAACTTATTCTTGCAGCCTAGCTATTGTTTGCATGCTTATACAGGGCACCCTTCACATGTTATGTCCTTAGATTTCCATCCCAAGAAGAACGATCTTTTCTGTTTTTGTGATAGTACCAATGAAATTCGCTATTGGAACATCAGTCCGTTCAAATGTGCTCGTGTTTCTAAGGTTTCTTTTCTGTTACTTCTCTTTTGTGCTTCGTATATTCTCAAGATTTTGTTGATCTCACACCATATTATTGTTAAAGAGTGCTGATGTCTGTTGCTTGGTTTAGCAAGGAGGCAGTGCTCAGGTGAGATTTCAACCAATGATTGGACATCTACTGGCAGCAGCATCAGATAAGGTGGTGTCCATCTTCGATGTCGAAACCGACCAGAAAATTCATATGTTACAGGTTTGTATTTGTCTAGTAATTCTGTGCAAAGACCATGCAGTCATTTGTTTGACATTGGCATTTATCCCTCTTGAATCAGGGGCACTCTGGAGTTGTAAATTACCTGTGCTGGGATCTTAATGGAGACTATTTAGCATCTGTCAGTCAGGAATCTGTGAAAGTTTGGTCCTTGGCCTCAGGGGAATGCATTCATGAGCTTACCTCTAATGGCAATCAGTTCCATTCTTGTGTTTTCCATCCAAGCTACTCAGCCCTTTTGGTGATTGGTGGTTTGCGGGTAATTGCATTTATTTTTTTCAGTAATTATAATATAAGCATGATAATTGATTGCAAGTGACCAAGCTTATGGATACCATACTTGTTGCACACCCTTCGGATACTTGAGAGACACACATTCATAACTAAAGACGTGTATGAAACATATTGTAATTTTGGAAAAAAAAAAAAAAAACACTTACAATCAAATAATAAGATAAAAATAATATGAATTTACATTTATTAATTCTTATCAATTATTTTTTGTACTTTAGGAATTTTAAGACCTAAAACTTCCAATTTGTTTGTAAGTAACTTCTTTTAAAATAGATATAAATAAACTTCTTTTAAAATAACTTACCCAAAAAAAAAAAAATTCTTTTAAAATGGAGATAAATAAAAGATAAGTGTACTTTTAGTACAAAAAGAATTAGTAGTACTTTTTCATGTTCATACATAAAATATGTATATTTATTCATTGGCGTGTTCCTTCATAATTGAGAAAATTGACGTATTAGGTCGTATCTGTATTTTATGTCCGTATCCATGCTTTTTAGCAGAACCCTATTTGTGAGCACTTAATGGCATGTAGCTTACAAACGAATGGTTTTATCTTGTGTTTGTAACATTTCAAACAAATTTACTTTTATCAAGATGATGATGGTACATCTCTCCATATTCTTTTTTTTTTTTTTTTTTTAATTAATGCAGTCTTTGGAGCTCTGGAACATGGCTGAGAATAAGAGCATGACAGTTCCAGCGCACGAGAATATAATTGCTGCTTTGGCACAGTCACCTGTCACGGGAATGGTCGCTTCAGCGAGTCACGACAGCTCCGTCAAGTTATGGAAATAAGTTTCATCCATTTTAATCGGAGCTGTTATCTCCACTGACCGGGGAAAAAAAATGGAATAGGCTCGGCAGGATTTCTGATGCCAGTTTTCTATGCATTAGTGTAAGAACCCCCCCCCTCTCTCTCTCTTCTTCTATCTGATAAGTTTAAAACGCATTGCCTGGTTCGGTCTTGTTCAGGATTTACTCTACAGTGGTTAAGTTTAAGTTGCATTTTAATTTAGAGCTGTTGGATTTGTCGAAGCTGGTGAGTCTTAAAAACAAGGGGAGAGTGGATTGGTTTGTTTGGTAGGTCAGAAAGTAAGGGGAAAAAAAAAAGGTAATATTCTCTAATGTTAATTGAGAGTTTGATTCCTCTGCGGATGTTGACGGTTGTGATTGAGCTGCGGATAAGATCTTTGCTCGGGGTGAGTAGAATTAACAATGCAGACTGTACCTGTGAATTTCATGAAAAGGATTCTCTGCGAGAGGTGGTCCGGGGGGCTTGAAGTTGTTTCTAACTATAGATTTTTAAAGTTGAATTTCAACCGTATATTTATAATCTAGCCGTTTGATCTAAAAACACAATTTTAAAATTTTTTAAAGGGTATTAGTAATTGACAATATCACAAGAACCTACTCAAGCTTTAGTCGCTTGCATGGATGAAAGCTGGAGAGCTCAAAGTTCCTCGAGTACAATTGACTCAAGACTTGTTAACAATTCACAAGAATAAATCAAAACCTACCTACGTATGCTGCCATGGACGGTGCATTTAAGAAACTTTAAGACTTTGGAGGTGAAAAAATAAATAAATAAATAAAACTATAACGCCACTTGATTTATAGGTCAGTGAGAAGTAAATAACATGGGGTCATTTGAAAATGTTGTTGTTTTTGCGGTTATATTTGTTTGTTTATGTTTTTTTATTTTTTTATTTTTTGTTTTTTTAATTAAAACTGAAACTGCGCTTGGTAATATAACTTTGTTTATGGTTTTGAATTTTTTATTTTTATAAAATATTTAATTTTATTAGTTTTTTAAAAAATTAATTGAATTTAATAAAATTAGTTCATATTTAATTTAATTATATTATTTATTCAAAATAAGTTTAGTTTAATAAAATATTTAAACAAAATAATTTATTCTAATATGATGCAATAAAAATAAATAAAGTGTTAAAATTAACAAAATATTTGTAATAAGAAAATAACAGTGAAATAGTGAAAATAATTTTTTTTTTTTTACATTTTTCTACTTAAATTTTATTTTTTTTAAAATAAAAAAAAATATAAATAACTTTTCAAAATTTTGAAAACATAGATAGAAAAATAGAAAATGATAAGATTTATACGGTTGATGAGAAGTAAATATGAAAAATGAGCTCAAGGGCGATTATAAGCTTAAAGAGTAGTTTTAACTTTTGCCTATAAGGCCAAAATTGAAACGGAGAGAAGATGGAAAGAAGTGGCCGATTTCTAGAATGAGAAATCGTCGTTTTTCCCGATCGTTGAATAATAACGCCAACAGATATAAATATTTATATACGTATATGAGTTTAGTCAGTGTATTTGATTTGAATATGTGAATTTATTTATTGTACTTGAGAGACTTAAGTTCTCAAGTTTCTCGTTTATGGAAGCAGAAGCACTAGAATTTGACTTTGTCCTTATGATATTTATAATTATTGATTTATCCTTTAAAAAATTTAAAAATTATATTTTTGAATTGAATGGTCAAATTGCAAATAAGCAACTGACATTCAACTTCTGGAGACTAAAGTTAAGAACTAACCATAACTTCAGCCCCACATCCCTGGAAGAGCAGGAACGAGTTTATGCACTTGGTTCCAATGGCGTGGAGGATTCTCTTTGTATTTTATATTTTACCGTAATTAAGGATTAGAATTTCGTTTTAGTATGGCGTTTAGGCTAGTATGGAAACGGAAACATTAACGTGGAACTTTCGGGAAACAGTGTATAGAAATTAAAATATCTAAAAATGGTATAAAGAGATTAAAATATCTAAAAAGGTATTTCTTGGCGCTTTATTGTGTTTTGATATAAATAGTAGAATTATTTTATTAGCATTTTGTTCAACTTTTTGATCGTTTTGTGAAAATGAAACGGTAATTTTTTTAATTATTTTTTTTAGGTGGGGGGTTTTTGTGTGCGTTAAGTTATTTGGTTGGCTAAAATTAACCAAAACTCACAAATTTTATCAATTTTGTGTACTATCTTTCAATTAAATTTTATCATATATTACTTTTATATTAAATATTTATACTTTTACTGTATTTTTTGCTAAACTTTTGTCAATCAAACACTCCCTCGTATCTTTGAATCACTAATATTATTGTCTTGTATCGAATAGAATTTGAATGAGTTTGCGGTTAATTGACTGCGGTTGAAAACATTTTCTTCTTGTTTATTTTTATTTTTATTTATTAAGGGTAGAGAAATATTATTTTAGTAGATGAGACGAGAGAATGAGTGAATGTTAAGTTAGAATTATAGCGAGAAACGTTAGAGATAAAAGGGTTTAGACTAAACTGATGAAAAACGGAATATATAGAATGTAAATTTAGTCAAAGTAGGATAACGGGTAGTATAGAAGTAAGTTTAGGCACACAAAAGATTGTAGAGAAAGATAAATTTAGATACCTTGGATCTATGGTGCAATAAGATGGAAGGATTGAAACTGATGTAAGTCACAGGATTCAAGCCAAGTGGACCAAATGGAGGAGTATTTCGGGAGTCTTGTACTACCGAAAAGTCTCCTCACGGTGAAAGGAAAGTATTATAAAGTAGCAGCTAGACCAGTACTACTATATGGATTAAAGTGTTAGGCAGTAAAACATAATCATGGTTAGAAGATAGCAGTTGCGGAGATGAGGATGCTAAGGTGGATATGCGGGATTACAAGGAAAGATAGGATTAGGAACGAGAAGATTAGGGGCAAAGTAGAAATAGTACCGATTGAAGATAAAATGAGAGAAAACTTATTAAGATAGTTTGGCCATATTAGAAAGCGTCTAGCAGATGCACCTGTTAGAAGGTGTGAAAGTATGGAGATTGCCAGGAGTAGAAGAGGTAGAGGAAGACCTAAGAGAAGTTGGAAAAAAACTATTAAACATGCCCTGACCTACCTAGATTTATCAGAGGACATGGTTCTAAACAGATCTAATTGGCGTCAACAAATTCATATAGCCGACCCCACCTAGTAGGAAAATACTTGATTTGATTTGGTTTGGTTATTTAGGGTAGAGAAACAATTTTTTTTTTTTTTGGTTCTACAAGTTTTTAACCACTTATAGGTAGGGGTGACAATGGGAGAGCTTTTTTTTTTTGAACCATTTGAGCACGGCTCATGACCAATAGACTTCTAGTTAAGCGTAATTTGTGAGCCGTTTGAAATCGAACTTAGACTTAAAAAACTCGGTTTGAAAGTCTGTGAGTCAGCTTGATAAAATAATATAACAATATATTTTTAATTTTTAATATTTTTAATATCTTATTTATTATATTTTTAGACTAAAACGATTATATATTCATTTAATTGAATTATTTGTGAGTTAATTTCAATTTTATTTTTTTTTCAAGTTATGTTCGAACACGAATTTAATATAAATAATTCGAATAAGTTGAAATTTAGCACGCCTTGGCGGGTTTTCACTGGGACTTGCAGGGAGAGAGGAGGCTGCCAGAATTTGAACGCGGACAGAGAGGGTTTGGGGCAGTCAAGCCTTTGCCATTTTGTATGGGTTTTATGTTAAAATTTCTTTTATTATTTTTCGCAAACAAACCAAATAGGCAAATAGTATATGGAAACAAGACATTGTTCTTGGTCCACGGTCAACCTCTAGCTAATATTAATTAAAATTTGAATTCCCAATTAATATTCATATATGTGTGTGTGTGTGTGTGAGAGAGAGAGAGAGAGAGAGAGAGTGTGTGTGTGTGTGTGTGTACATTGTGAAGGCTACCTTGGGCCAATCTCCTAATGAAATTGATTGTGGGCCTCATAGAATTCAATAACCCAATTGCCAGCAACTCCACCAATGAGTTTTGACGCAACAAATCCAGCCTCCTTTGCCAGGGCATCGTATTCTTTCTCAGTCCTCTCTCTCCCTCCGGGGTTCATTGCCAGCATCAACATGTCGGAGCAAAAGGCGTTCTTGGACACCACACTGCTGTCTTCTGGGTTTTCCGGCAGTGTCGATTCCACCAGTATCACCTTCTCGGATTCCGGCAGCGCATCCCGGCAGTTCTTCAGTATCTTTAAACATTTCTCATCACTCCAATCGTGAAGTATCCACTGCCCAAAAAAAAAAAAAAAAAAAATTTATAAATTGTGCAGATTATTTGTTAATTAAAAATTGGATTTACGTATTTGGTCACTCACGTTTTCAAAACTTATTTTTTGAAAATAAAAAATAATTTTACACATAAAATGTAAAATAATTAAAAATTATTTTGAACCTTTTTGACCCAAAATAAAAGGAATCTTAAAATGCGAAAAATAAAAAATGTCAAACCAAATTTATTTTTTCCCATGTTTTGAAATTTTCAAAATATAAAACAAATAAAACAAAAAAATAGAAAATAAAAAATATAAATATAAACAAAATGTCACATAATTAACCCAATTTTTAACCTGAACTCATCGAGACTGAATAAATTATTTTTGGACACGTGGCATCATCTCACTTGACCCTAGTGTTGGATAACCCTTAAAAATTAAAATGGCCCTTATTTTGGAGCATGGAAGAGTTTCACGAGAATTTGATTTGATTTATTGAATTAAAATTTAATAATTCAAACGCATTCACTTGGAAACCATTTCAAACTAAAAGGTTCATACATAGGGATGGCCATCTCAGCCGACCCGTTCGTACTCTACTCAATCTCCGCCCCAAACGGGTAAGGGATTTGAGAATTTTTTGGGAATCGGGTAGGGTATGGGGACATTTTTAAAAAAATTTTGGGGATCGGGTAGGGTATGGGTACGAGTCTGTCCCCGCCCCATACCTTACCCTACCCATTCCCCGACCCATCCCCACCTTACCCACCCTACCCGTATCCCCGTATATATATATATGTTTTAATTTTTTAGGGTTTTGTAGCTCAGTTCATCCCACACGTGACCCTGACGACAACGGCGCTTCTCCACCTTCCAAAAGCCTCTAAGCCCTAAAGATTACATACTTTTAGTGCCCACTAAGATCTTATCTCAGCCTCTTCAAAACTTCGATCCCGACATCTGGAGTGTCCTCACCGCCATCTCTAACCACGCTTGTAAGCGCAACCAAGATTGGACCCGACACCACTTGCGAGCTATTGTTAGATTCCTCAAACAGTCCTCGTCAAGGTCCAAGGACCTAATTCAGGTAAAGTTTATCTTTAATTCTCCAAATAAATGGTTGTGAGGATCTCTCTCCAGTACGTTACGATTTACATGTTTGATATTAATTTTGTAAAAGTTTCCTAGTTTCGATTGATTTTATTTAATTGTTTGAATATATATATATATATATTTGTTGGATTTCCTAAGGTTGGTGTTGTTTTTGTTAGTTGGAAGGCTAAATCATTCTGTTTGGTTGCCAGTAAATCGAGGAAAATCAAAAGAAAATTGTTTTGCTTTTCCGTGTGGATCTTTGTGTGGGAAAAATGATGGTGTCCTTTTATTTCATTGGAAATTAAAGAGAGGAAATTGATCCTGCCAGTTTGTTAACTTAGGCGGCTATTAGGTCACTTTTTTACATCTACGAATCGTGTTTCACTGGAATAAGGTAACCATTTGCCGATGCTATTTGTCCTACTTTACTGTTCAATTGATGAACTAAAAAAGACACAGTAGAAATCATTTTAAGTATGCTATTTGTAGTGCGTCCTCCAGAATCGCGCTCGCCTTGCAGAACCAGAAACAGGGATGATTTGTATGGACATATGAAAACATGCATCTCTATGGAAACATGCATTTTTTTTTATCTTACCGTATATTTTGATTTACGGAATTTTGGTAAGTTTATTATATATATTTTATTTCGGGTAACCAATTCCCCGTGGGGATCCCCATTCCCCGTTTGGGTCGGGGATGGGGGAACAAAAAAAATCCCCAATGGGGATCGGGTAGGGTATGGGGATCAATTTTAATTTGGGGATCGGGTACGGAGATAGGCGTACCCGTCCCCTACCCACCCCATGCCCACCCCTATTCATACATATATAACTTATTAACAAAATTACCACTATTACATTATTTTGATATAATTTTTTTATACTACTTTTGGGTAGATTAGCATTTTTCTTTGTGAGTAGGTAACAGAAATAATAAATTTATAGGAAAAAAGGAAGAAAAAAACTTACCAACGCTCAGTGAATACTTTGTCTTGGAGCAATGGTACACAAGAAGCAAGAGAGACTCCATTTTTGTCCCTCACAGAGTATCTGCCAGCAGACGTCAAACCATACAGCCTCTGATCATCACCTCCATCATCTTGGAGGGTAGAAGTGAGGACAGAGGAGCTGGCAAGGAACCGCAGCAGTCGTTCGAGCATGGCCACAACTAATTGTGGTTTTTTGGCAGGAAGGTGAGAAGCAATTTGGGCAAGGAGGGTTGCAGGAAGGTGAGAAGCAATTTGGGCAAGGAGGGTTGCAGGAAGGTGAGAAGCAATTTGGGCAGCGGAGAGATAACCATTATTATTGTAAGGAGGGCTACCAGCCTTTGCAATGATCTCGAACAAATCAAGCTCGAGCGTAAGCCTTAGAATCATGGGAAGAATCGAAGCGCCTGTCAGTAGCATTGCCTTGGAGAATCCTTCTTCCTCGTCTGCTTGGTATATCGTCGCTTGCTCTTTGGTGGAGGAACTCATGCTGGGTTGAAATATTGAATATTAAAATTGAAGATGATGGTATGTACGAACATGTGCGCGCGTGTGTGTGTGTTGGGAGGGAGGAGGTGGCAAATGCAATTTAGAGCACGTTTAAAAAAAAAAAAGAGCAGGGTTACCCGTCACTTTTTTAACGTTTGTTTAGCACAATCTTCTGGGGGTCGCGGAGAAACCCGCAACCACTACTCATAGGTGCACACTAGGTGAAGTCCACCATTGACCCTAGCCGACAAAAAACCACGAGGAGGCAAACCAGTCTAGACAAGCTCTGGCTGACCGACTCAACCGAGAAGGCTGTTAGATGGCCCTTCACAATTAGATGAAAGACTGCCCCCAAAGAGGAGTGGAACCCGGGACTTATTGGTCCTATATCCTTTAGCCTGCCATCCAAACCAACTCAGCTACTCTTTCAGAGCTTGTTTAGCACAATCTTAAGAATACTGACAGTACCAATTGACTATGAACTCACTTACCTCATCTGATTTTAAATGAAAAAGTTATCAAAAAGTTTGTAGAAGTTAATAAAAATTGATAAAAATTTTGTAAAATTTAAAATTTCAGAATGAAAACCAGTATGACCAAAAATTGATAAAATTTAGTGTTTATTTGGCTTCCAAACCCCGTCTTAGCTATGAGCTAGTTAACAGTTACATGCATTGTATGTTTTGGTAAGTAGGGAATGTTAAGCTGATTGAAAGTTGGCACATATATATATATATATATATATATGCATTGTGTTTTAGTCCAAGTTCTGCTATGTGAAGTCTTATGGTGTTTGAAATATTGGTTAATTACCACAAGAACAAAAAATCTAGTTAAATAAAACTAAAAAATAAAATGTCATGCCTTTAATCTCTTAGTTTGGAACCAACAACATGAAAATACGAAAACTAAATAAAATGAATAAAAATTTGATCCAATGTCAAATCACTATAAATAATAATAAACACTATCCCTCATTTTCATATAAAAAGGATATTAAAGAATATCACAAATAATTAAACAACAATATAATCTAATTTAACATCATCCCAAATGATAGTATCCAAGACCTATATGGTCAGAGCATATACTATAATCATATTTATATTTCTTAAGATCAGGACATCACAAATGTAAGTATCAAACCCAAACTCTAGGTCACCTCATTTATAACACTGATCGCCCAACTCTTGATTAAAAAGAATAAATACAAATATTATTATTCATAGTTTAAACTGGACTTAAGTTACTCAGTTCTAAACTACCTACGTATTCCACCTCGAGAGTCAAAACACTGTAATTCTTAGTTTATTATTCAAGGTTTATGACAAACTCATTGTAAACAAATCAAACATTAAATATTATTATAATGAACAACCTTAATATCTCAATATATAATAATAATCTATGTAATCTCATGTCATAAGTAATGATAGAATGCGATGCCAACAAATTCTTTAATTTCCACGACCTGATCCTATGATGGGTGACATTTAGTAAAGTATGTAGGGTTATAATCCGCACCGTTTAGACTTATGATGAACGTATATCTTAATATATATCATGAGTGGGGACCAAGTTACATTCCCACAGGTGTAAGACTCAGGAAAATCGAGTTACATCCCCTGACTCTTTTGTTAGGGAACTGAATTAAATTCGTAGTCAGGCATCTACTTAGTTGAAGTAGGGCCTAGCTACAATTCAGAGAAAATTTTATAATAATATCTCAAAATTAATGTCTCAACTCCAATGGTTAAACTCTAATCATATATGTTAACTGGAGATCATCCGATATTTTGAAAATCTCATATTTTCATTTTTCTCAAAATCAAAAATCCGATCCATATAAATGACACATACCTCGGCATGTCAACAATATAATCATGGCACTCGTGCCCAATCATCAATTATAATATCAAACTGAATGATGCAACCCCAGCTCCATACGCATAATATGCTCAATCATGTAGATAAATGTCATTTCATTATAAAAATACATTCTCATTAGCCTTGATGGTGAATTGAGATTCATTTAATCTTTAGAAATTAACAACTAATGCTTCTTAGCACTAAAAATGCTTTAAAATATCAAAATTTGTATATATTTTTTTCAAAAAATCACCTATTCTATCATTTGGACTCTTGTCCCAATGACAACCACCATCCGGACCCTTGTCCTAACGATAGAACCAGCTACCGTTTGGACCCTTGTCCGAACAACAGTACGAGGAGCCATTTCTGGGTTTGTCTTCAACACAAAACCCCGAACCATAAACACCCTAAATCTCCCATTCAAGCCACATACTCAACAATAAATCACATATCCACATGTAAATATCTTAATAATATGTATATCGAGTATTTATTTCAACAATAACTTAAAAGAATACAAGATTTTAACATCTATATGCATATATATACACATAATCATAAATCAATCAATGTTCAACCAAATCAAGCAAATAATATATCAAAATTATATTAACAACACATATAAGCATACATATAAGTCTCATCTATCTCATATCCAAGGAAAAGAAGAAAAATGAAGGAAACTAGTTTTGGCTTCTAAGCTTCCGAAACCAATTTCTCTCATCTCGAGCCAAGTCACCAAAAATGGTTACTAGCACAACGATCACAGTGTCGAATATTATTTTGATCCATTAAGTTTTCTCATTGAACTCTACTTTCTCTCTCTCATCTCTCTTTTGCTGTGCTACTTCTGCAAAGACCAAAGGGAATGAGGAAAAAAAAAAAGAAAGAAAATAAAAGGAAGGCCGAGCCTTTAGCCCAATTGTCCAACCCAATACAACTTTGGGCTAAATTTAGCCAAGAAAAATAAAATAAACCCAATCATCTTGACCCAACCTCAGGTTTAAACATTTAATTGGCCAAAATCTCAAATAATTAACTAAAACAAAATATTGGGGGTTACATAAAAAGCTCCCTGTATTAGTTAAATTAAACACCTAAATAATAAAATTCTAAAATTCATTCAATCTCAAATTACTTCCACTACTTAAAAAAAAGTTAATTAAATTAAATTAATTAATTATATATCTATATAATAAAATAAAACAATTTTTAAAAATATCCCTATTATAATTTAAGATCCAACAAGTAAGAATTATTTTTTTTCTTTCATTCAACAATTGAGATTATTTTTATATTTTTAACTTCTCGCTCAATTCTTATTTTAGTAGACCCCACTACCATCTATCTCACAAAAGAATTTGAGCATTTTAAATTTTACCATATTTCAAGGGTGGAAATCATATGCAAATCAAAACTACTAACTTAAATTTCGCCCAATTGTGATTTTTTAGGAAGTTAAATCTTCCAAATTAAAGCATCATAATTTGTATTTTCTTTTACGGTGCTTATTAAAAATTAATTGGAAAGAGAGATAGGGGAATCAAAACACATGTAATACATGTTAGGGCTTAAAGTTTAAAAAAAAAAATTAAACTTATGAATGATTATAATTTTTTCGATTTGAACTTTTTGTTCAAAGTTTCAATCTTATAAAAATTTTAATACTAATTTATTTAAAGTGTCATAGATACATATTGTTGCCATTATGTATATAAACACGAGTCTAGTAAACTTACATGATTTGATGAGACCAACACTCCCAAATGAAAAGTGCAAAGCAGATTTTTACCCACAAAGAATCTAGAGAAGGACAAATAAATATGTATATATATATATATATATATATATGAGAATTATGGGAAAAGAGGGTGGAAAGTAAATACGTATATATATATATATATATGTTCATGGCAGTAGTTTTTTTTTTTTTTTTTTGGATAACCCAGAACTTGGGGTAGGTAGGCTCCACTGAAACCACTCCACCTTATCAAACTGGGGGTTGGAGGCTTGCTCCAAAGCACTATTAGGTTAGTCACGAGTCTGATCCCAACACAATTCGAACTCTCGACGTCCGAATTTCACAGTTTGTCACAGACCGTTCTTAACCACTAAACTACCCACGGGGGCTTCATGGCAGTAGTTGAAATAAATTAAATCTAGTGGTATGTACATATTTAAAATTGATAAAACTACGTTAGGGGGGTAAATTTGCAAAATATATGAGAAAATTTATCTAGGCCACTTCACAATTTATTATTTTACAGATTTGACTAATTGACTGCTGACGACTTGTAATAACCCAAAATGATACAGTTACTAAACCTATAACATCTACTACCATACTAACAAAAAACAAAAAACAAAAAAAAATTCCTTTAAAAGTGGATTTAATCCAATAAATGTAGGCCAGCCATCCATTTGATGCACTTTAGTGGAAGCTAAGCCTCAAGATTACCTTTCCGTTACGAATATATGTATATATATATATATATATATATATATTTACACACTAGAAGGTATAATAAACAAAATGATGTGATAGTAAAATCGTAGTTACATGTGTATATATAAAATATTCTCTAACTTATATATATATATATATACACACACTAGAAGGTATAATAAACAAAATGATGTGATGGTAAAATCGTAGTTACATGTGTACATATAAAATATTCTCTAACTTATTGTCGGCACAACTATGCATTTTATACTAAGCAAAATTTTAAGAAAACGTAATTGCAACATGTGGAACTTTATTGGGTTTCTACTGAAAAAATGTATTGCAGAAGTTGCAGTGAAAAATAAACGGTGATTATTTAATTATGTTTTAATGAGATGTGATTTTTTATATTTTACATTAATTGTGTTCTAATCAGATTTTTTTTTTTACTTTTACTTTTATTATGAAATTAATTTTAACTAAATTAAATTAGGATATTTAGATCATTATAATCAAATCAAAGCCGTTCATTTATACATTGCAGCCCCTGTAGTGTATTTATTCGTTGCAGCCTCCTAAAACTCCTTTATTGTATACCTTATTTGTAATACGCGTATTCTTTAATAATTAAAATTAATATAATTTTATTAATTAATCATTATCGAAATCACTGTCATAAAATTTATTATATTTAAATAGTATAGTATGCAATGAACCTGGAAGAGAATTAATATATTTCAATAGATAAGGCTTTTACGCTCTTACATGTACTAATAAAAAAAATAAGAATGACAACAAATTTGGATAAGGATTAATATAGAGTTGTGGAGTTTTAGGGCAGCCATGGCCCCTAATTATGATATCTATATTATAATACTAAAAAAATATAATTTATCTTTCTTTTCCTCCTCTATCCTAATCTCACGTGGCATACTTCAATTCTCTTCATTCTCTAAATATTTTTTTATTATTTATTCATAAAAAATTGACTTTTCTTTTGTCCCATATCGATAGATATATAAGTAGAATTTTACTTTTTCTTTTATGTATAAAACCATAATACTTGTGACAAATTACCTTAATTAATGTGAAAACTCGTGAATTTATGAAATGAGCTTATTGGCTTATTAATCCATTGTAGTTGGACCCAATTATTTATTATTTTATTATAGTTATAAAATTTATATCTAAATATTAATTCAAAAAAGGGATTTGAAATTACTGAATATTACTTAAATTTAAAAAGATAATATATTTTAAATTTAAAAGCACAAAAATTGCATAAATGTTAATATTAATAAAAATACCTAAATATTAATAATTAGATTTAGGAGTAATAGTTTTTATAAAAATTTAAAATTGTCATGTTAACAATTAGGTTAAAAAATTATTTTAATAATATTTTTAATTCAAGTAATCTATACTATAGTACTAAAATAATGTAATTTCTCTCTTCTCTCCTTCTTCATCCTAATCATACGTGGTATATATGCTTCAATACTCTCCATTCTCTAAATATCATCTTCTCATTCATTCACAAAGAATCATTTTTTTTTTTTTGTTCCACATCGGTAGATGAATAAAATTTTACTTTTTCTTTTATATATAAAACTAGTAAGATTGTGGCAAATGACTTTAATTAATGTGAAAACTTATAAATTTATGAAATAGGTCTATTTGTTTATTAGTCTATTATAGTTGGACCCAATTATTTATTATTTTATTATAGTTATAAAATTTGTATCTAAATATTAATTTACAAAAGAGACTTAAAATTGCTGGATATTACTTGAATTTAAAAGAATTAATATATTTTAAATTTAAAAGCACAAAAAATGCATAAATGTTAATATTAATAAAATACCTAAATATTAGTAGTTAGGTTTAGGAGTAATAGTTTTTATAAAAATTTAAATTTGTCATGTTGACAATTAGATTGAAAAATTATTTTAATAATATTTTTAATTCAAGTGAATAATTAAAAAATAGAAGTGTATATTAAATATTTTGACAAACATTGTAAAAAAAAAAAAGATCAACTCGATTAACTAGGTTTGAGATTTAATATATATTTTAGAGTCAAATTAGATTTTTAGAATTGAGTCAAATTGAGATTTGATAAAACGTAAATTTTTAATATTCACATAAAAACGTGATTTTAATCAACTCTATCTACTTATTAAAATTGACATAAATAAAAAATATATAAATATAAAACATAATTTAATAGCTATCATTTAAAATTATACAATTTTATTAAAATAATTATAATATATTTAAAAATTTATTTTTGTCGATGAAAACTTGTTATATAATTTTGTGCATCGCATAGGTGAACGCTAATTTTTATTATATATGTGTGTCATATTTAATAAACAATAAGTATTACATTAATAGTGGTCCCCCTTCATAAATGAAAAGTCTCACTACTCCGTAATGGCTTCTTGGTAAATAAAAAGTCTTACTTTATTAAAATTTACTAAAGCATAAAAAATTAATTCTTGTATTCTTAATATAAAATTAAAAATATCTCTCTTTATCCCGAGATTTTTTTTCCTATGACATCAGTCATTATCTTTTTATATTTTCTCTTCACTCCATCTCTCCATCATTCACTTTCTATGCTTCACTATCCTCCCTCCTCTAACTCTAAGGATGGGCATCTCGGCCGACCCGTCCGAATCCGATCTATTATCCGATCCGAATAGATGTGAAATTTCGATTTTCTTTTGGAGATTGGATCGGATTTGGATTTGATTTTTTTAAAAAAAATTAGATATTAGATTGGATATGGAGATGAGATTGCCTCTGCCCCGATCTGTCCCGAATCTGATATTCAATTCGAATCTGCTCCAATCTGCCCCGATCTGTCCCGATCTGTCTCGAAAAATATCCGAACAGCCCCGAATCATTTGGAACTATGATGACAATATTGTCATTATACCATGATAAATAATATTCACATTCATAATACTCTAAACTTATTGAACTTCACTATTATTATAATTAAAATGAATATTAATAAATAAATTTAAAACAAAAATTGTCATTGTTTTGTATTAATTAGGGTGTGTTTAGGAAATAAATTATAAATTTAATTTTTTTTTTACTTTTGTGCAAATTGAAGTTTAAAAGTTCAATTTATTTCTTTTATACGCAAAAATTAAGAAAGTTCAAAGAGGTAAATTTAAAATTTTATAAGGTATAACATTTGGGTATCTGTTCTTTAAATGACATTTTGGTAAAATATTAGTTTTTGAGATTTTATGTATTACTTTAGTAAATTATTATTGTGATGATATTATGTATTATTTTGATTTTTGAGATAAATTATTTGGTAGTAATAGGTTACATACAACTTAAGGGCAGATTTGGAGGTGAACAAATAGTTTGGAGTTTTGGATATCCGTGGATATATCCGTTCTCCGTTTGGAGCGGGGATAGAGGTCTAAAAAATATCTGTTTGGAGTTCGGGGCAAATTTGGAGGTAAACAGAAGATTTGGAGTTTGGATTTGAAGTTTGCCATATCCGCCTCCGATCTACCCCGATCTCATCCCTATCTAACTCTACAAAACATTTCTTTCTTACAACTGTAACGCTAAAAAAATTTTCTAATTTTATTTCTCACTAGCAACCATAGTATTGAAAGAAATTTTCCAATCTTAGTGAAAAAAAATCTCAAATAAAATGTTAGTATTTTTTTTTTTACTTTTCACCTTTTTATTTTTAGTTATTTTTCTTCTTGTCAAATATACTAAAAATTTTTTGGTCTCCCTACAACAAAATTCTAGCTTCATCCTTGAATCTAGATATCGTTTGAATTTAGTTATCTGGACCAACAATCTTAGACACATTATGAAAATATAACTTGAATATAATATAAACATCGTCAATACACAAACACAATACAACATAAAATATTTTAATTTAAAATTAACACAGGTTGATTGAATTTTAAAGTAAATTAATTATTTAACATATGCATCAAATTTTAATATATTTAAATATGAGTATAAATAAATAAAAACTAACACAAACTAGAAGGTGCAACTGGAAACGGAAAAAAGAAAAAAGAAAAAAGAAAAGAAACAAAAGAAATTTTTAGTAATTTTTAATTTTTTTGATATTTAACAACACCTAAAAAGTTGCTAAAAATTCTTGAAAATTCTTCAACTTCTTTTTTTTAACCAAACAACCAAAAGTTCCTAAAAATTCATAAAAATTGTCATTTTTACTAAATAACCAAAAATTTTCTAAAAACTATTAGAAATTTTAACAAATATCTAAAAATTGTTAAAAGTTCCTTAAAATTTTTACTTGTTTTACTAAATATATCAAAAATTACAATTAATAACTTTTACTAAAAAATTACTAAAAATTCTTAAAATTGTGATTCCGAACGCACCCTAGAGGTGACTTGTATGGTTAAGATGTTACTCGCTCTCACATCAAAAAAGAAATAAAAAAAGAAAAAAAAAAAAAAAAAACCTGCTCTAACTAGTTTTATAAATGTCAAGTGCCCTGTCTCCCTATTTAGCCCCACCAATATTTGATAGAAATAAATGAAAGAAATAATTTATGTTAATGGTCCCTAATTTATTTAAAATTGAGGTATAAGCTTTGCCACGGCCATAGATTAAGGTCGAGTTTGGGAAAAAAATCAACTTTTTTTTTAATAACTGATTACCAGTTAATTATTAAAAAGATAACTTTTTTGTATTTGAAAAAAAAATTAACTTTTTAATAATAACCTTTTCAATTTTTGTTAATTTAATATTTTTGCCCCTTAAGATTTAAAAGAAATTTAAAATATAAGTGGATAAATTTAATTATTTTAGAAAAAGTCAAAAAACCAGTAAACTACTAGTGTTTTTTTTTTTTTCAAATGCAACCTTAGATACTAATTAGCCTATTGCAGTTAAAAAGAAATTTGAGAAGCTAACATAATAATATTATGTTAGTTTTGTAATTTACAATCTGAATCGATAGTTTAAAATTTAATAGTTGAGATACATTTATATTTTTAATAAATTAAAATAATATGAATACATTTAAACTATTATATTAAAGTTGAATAGTCTTAAATTAATATCACGTCACTAGCATATAACATTGGGTGTGTTTGGAATTGCATAAAATTGTATAAAATAAAATAAAATTGTAAAAGTAAATGTCTCGTAATTCATGCAGTGAGTGAATAATTTAAATTTTACTGTTTCATAATTTGTGTTTGTAAAAATTTATAAAATTTTATTTTGTTTTGGAGTCAAACGGGGCCATTGTCAACTTGCAATTTGTTTCCCCTTTTCAATGGGAAGCAATTTTAGTCAACTTGCAATTAAAGAGAGATCAAAGTTGTCAACGCGCATGATAGCGCAGTGACTAGCCTCCACTCCCTCTTTTCCCTCCAATTCTCTAGTCAAAAGATGGCCCGCTGTTCTTATTTCACACATTATTATTTTCCAAGTGACACAAGGAATCCAATGCATTTGCCATCAAAAATTCAATCAAGACTTGTTTGATATAGCCAAACACTGTCATCCGCGGCGATTGATTGATTGATGAATCTCAGCCTTTATTAACCCACATAAATTAACGGTTTTTAGATTCATTAAGCATCCGCACAATTTATGTGCTTATTTGGAGTGTTAAATTTTGATAAAAAATAAATAAAATTTAAATTATTAAGTATTTACTATGTTTTTTGAAAATTATAAAAAATTTTAAAAAACTAAAAAAAGGTTAAAAAATTTTTGTGTGCATGAAGTTAGAGAAAATTGAAAATAAATTGAGTAAAGTTGAATTTTTTTTACCAAATTTGACACTCTAAACAAATACTATAAAAAAATAATAATTTTTTAAAATTAAATTACCATAACTATAATATAAAGCATGATGCAAAAGGAGTATGATGTGTCGCGTGCCATCTTTTCCTTATTTTACCTTGGCTAGCTTTAATAAATTTTTTTTCATAAAATAAAAATCAATTCATTTGATATATTTTTTAAACCGTTCAATTCATTTAACTCTGCCTCATTATTTTCTCTCACTTACATTTTACTTCTTTATATTAGCTTATAATTGTGTCGAATTCTCAATAATTTATTCATAAATTTATAATCTTCACCTTTTGAAATTCTCTTGACTCAAAAATTCGAATTAATCATTTGTTATGTGATGACTCAGTAAACTCGTATCCTTCTAACGTCCAATCCAAATTCGGAAAATTGTTTGATACATCGGTGTAGTGTCTGTCAACGAGCCTTCAATACTTAAGTTAGTAAGAGAATTGAGTAAATATTTTAACAGAATTTTAGTAAGAGTGTACGTACCATGTACTTGAAAAGATGATGTATATATAGAGATTCGAGACTGCATGGGCATGATACATATAAGCCTCACACAATTATACTTTTCCTCCAATCAGATTATGCCACATGTATTGATCTCAAGGTTGATTCCCTTAATTAGTTATCAAAACTGTTAAACAGCAGACAATACTTTCATAAGCTAGAATCGTGGATGTCAGAGTACGGTTACACATATGATTATGACGTAATCAATTTGTCTTTGACGCAACGGTCGCTCGGCTCGACATAGATTCATATTACTCAGGTGGTTCGAGTCCCTAGCTTAGTCATTCGATTAAACCTATTCGGGTGGGGTGCACCCTATCATTATGTAAGAAGATATACATACCTACACAGGCGGGGTAATGTAGGGACAAAGATAAGTAGGCAACCCTGCTTGCTCTTAAATTTTATTAAGGATAGGTATAATTTTTACTCTAATTTTACGTATATGACCTCACTTTAAAATTTATTTTTGTCCCAATCTATACAAGAATTTTGTACTTAAAGAATAAAGAAGTCAAAATAGAAATACCAAAAAAACGAATCACACATAGTTTAAATTTCCGATCCTACTTATCGAAAATTATTTACAAGACCAACAAACAGAGAGACATTAACAAACTCAAAATTTATTTCAAATTTTAAAAGTTAAAAAAAAAAAGGCATTGTTGTTTCATTTATTTATTTTAGACTATATGATGGTTGAGTTTGGATATAATGTTATGTACTTAATTTTATATTTTATATATAATTTTAAGTTATACAGATTATCATGGTGGACTCGTGTTAAGTCCAACAGGAGCAATTGTCTACACTGAATTGAAAAATTATACTAAAATTTTATTATTTTTCTTATAAATTGTACTTTTTCTTTCCATGTATTGCCCCCACTTAATTTTTAATTTTGATTCTATTTATATTAAAAATGTAATTTTGTCCCCATTAATTATAAATCTTGGGGTTGCTCTTACATAATAATTTTTAAATTTTGATCATATTTACCTTAAAAATGTAATTTTACCTCCACTAATTATAAATCTTGATTTTGCCTCTACAGACCATGCTCAATTTAGCAACTGAATGATTTTAGAAATAGTTGAAATAGCGTTTAATTAATTATTTTAAATATTAATTTTATGATTTTGGAGATCCAATTTAAGTTTCCACGCATGGTTTCTTCCCAACTCTTCCATCCTATTCTTATCCAAAAAGATTTTTATTCAAAAAGTAGCTACGTAGCATATAATCTCAAACAAAAGTTCAAGAATTTGTGTTGTGATTGTTGACGAAGAGAGCTGAATGATGACGAGAAAAACTAGCAGTTGTGCTCTCTGTGAGGACTCAAACCTCGCTTCCATTTATGCAGTTTGTGTAAATTACAATTGAATTCTTCAAATTCGATATCAAGTCTTTACATTTTCAGCATGCACCATGAGCGGGCATTACGAGAAACGTTTTGTTTTATGCAAATTAAATGAATGCATCCACAATTTGGGGTATTTAAAGAGCGTTTGGAGTCTCAAAAAAAAAATTCAAAATAACCAATGAATGGGATTGATGTGATGTAAAAATGATAAATGACAAAACGTGATTGGAGGAATTTGAAAACTTTTAAAATTTTTTGAAATTTTTTTATTTTTTTATGACTCCAAACGAGCCCTTAAAGAGCCATGGACATTGACATTTTGATATTTCTTTCTGCTGATGTTTGTATTTAGAAAATCATTAAAATTTTGATATTTTGTTGCTTGTGTTTAAAAAATTATTAAAAATCATCCGTACAGTGTGTATATCGACTGTTCACTTTTTTTAAAAAATGTGAAGGCTGACATAACTTTTTATGTTAACACTATAACATTAAGTGTGAGTCGTTCAATTAAAATTAAACAGTTTAAAAAAATACATTTAAATTCTTAATATCGATAATTTTTTATTGATATAAATTTTCAACATAAAAAATTTAAATTTATTTTTCTATGAATCTACTATTCGCACTCAATATCATAAGGTAATTATGAAAACATAATTGCAATTGTCAAATTGGGTTTTTTTTTCTTTAAGTCGGAGAGTTTAAAACAAAAGAAATTGACATGATTTTAAAAAGAGTGTGATGGATTCTCTCTTTTATAATAATATAATTCAATTAATGGAAAAAGAGCATAGGACATAGTGACATTACAAATATATAACAATTGACCCGTAAACCGATCCAAAACCTACACAGCTTGAACCGCATTGGACCCGAATTTGCGTCACTATTCAAATCCGGCCCAAATGAAAGAATTGGGAATAGAAATTAGAAAAGGGTGCAATTTTAATTAAAATATTAAAAACCATAATCGCGAAGCCCCGCCCGACCACACTCACTTTCCCTGACTTGGGTTCGGGTCTTTGGTTTTAAACATGTGCCCCGCCCGTATGGACGACAAAATTTTGTTAATTTTTGATAATTTTGAGTCAAACAGTTGACACTTTTCCTTTTCATGTATTTAGTAAAAATTTATAAAATATAAAAAAAATTACAAAGAACGAAAATAATTGGTGATTTTGTGTGTGATAATAAAGTTACGTATTTGGTAAATTTTAAAGACCATTTGGTAATTCAATTTTTAGCAATTGATAAGTA
Source organism: Vitellaria paradoxa (assembly GCA_019916065.1). NCBI lineage: Eukaryota > Viridiplantae > Streptophyta > Magnoliopsida > Ericales > Sapotaceae > Vitellaria > Vitellaria paradoxa. Next base: position 10,458,101 of record CM034243.1, on the reverse strand, counting down.
GTTAAAATTTTTGTTGTGTTTGATAAAATAAGTAACAATTTTTAATAATTTTTGACAATTTTACTTGTTTGGTAAAATTTTTATTAATTTTTAGTAACTTTTTATATGTTTGGTAAAAATTTTAGCAATTTTTTATTGAACAGGTTATTGTAACTTAGTAACAAAGTGGTAACAATTGATATTTTACCAAACACTTGATAAATAAAAGTTGATTAATTTCTGTTGAAATTTAAACCACCAAACAGTATCTTAAAAGGCGTTTGGAGTGACAAAAAGAGAAATAATTTGAGATAAGTTGTGGACTTATAATTCATACAATAAGATAAAATGTGAATAATTCTTATAAATTTTTAAATATTTATAGCGCGCTAAATGCATTCTTAATAAAGAAAGTCGATGAAAATTAGAAGTTAAAAGACTTTGGGTTGGTTACAAAAACGAGCCTAAAGAATCTGTCAAAAAATAAAAAAAGTCTAATCTTTTTTTTCGAATCATACTTGGGTTGTTGTAGGCAAGTATGGTTTTGGTTTTGGCCGGCTCGATTTGACTTTGTTTTAGAGCAAATAAAATATATTTTATATTTAGTATTCAAATTTTATATAATAAATAATATTTTTTTTATATTTTAAGATAATTACACTTTATATCTTGAGATTGGCCAGAAAATGAATGGCTCTCTTTTAACCCATAACCATTTTCCTAATTTGAATTAAAGCATAAAATTAATAAAAAAATATTAAATTTAACTAAAATTGTATTTCACATGTCAAAATTAATTAGAAAAAATATTTTTGACAAAATAAATAAAAAATAAATTTATGTTACACTGATTTTTTATTTTTTCATATTACTAAATAAACTTAATACAAAATTTGTTTCTAGTTTTCTTAATAAAGTCTATTGCACAATTATATATGAGCGTCTAAGAGATGTAAGATACAAATCTAGTTAAGTTTAATAGATTTTTGGTTTATTTAGCACGTTGAGAAATATTGAAAAATATCTGAAATTTTCTAACATATTTTATACGTCTCTTACTTCGTAAAATTTCTATATATTTCTATATATTTACATATCTCAATAAATTTTAATAAATTTCAATAATTTTTTACATACCCCAATAATATTTCACAAATTTCAATAATTTTTTTACAAATTTTAAAAAAATTTTAACAATTTTTAATAAATTTTTATATAAAACCATTCCAACGGAACAAACAAACTGTTCGAACGGTTTTTCTCTCTAAAAAACTGACGCAAAAGTAAAAAAGTTTCACTATTGTCTCTAAAAAAAGTGATTTAGTGGCTGTGCGCTAAACGCTAAAAGGTTCCCTAAATTATATTTTTTGCTATTTTTTATTATTTTTTACTGCTCCAAACGAATCCTTTGTCATTTTACCTTTAGGGTTCGTTTGGCACCATATAACATGCTGAAAATTTTTGAAAATTTCAGAAAATTATTTATTTTTTATTTTACTAGCACAAATTACGAATTCAAAAATTATCTCACTTTATCTCATTTTTTGTCACTCCAGATGCTTCCTAAATTAAAATAGATTATGTGTTGATTTTTAAATCAAACAGGAGACATTTTTTTGGACCAAAGTTAGAAGTAATCTGCTTCCATTTTGAACCACAAATAAATAATTATTAAATTCAAGTTGTTATCATCAAAATTAAAATAAAAAATAATCTGATAAAATATTGGAGATAGCAGTAACCATTTATTTGATAATAACTGCTCGTGATTGGTCGAATAGGTTGATTAATTCAATCGTCCCAATGACATGCCATATTTGGCGGGATGCTTATTTTTCTCCCAAATGTATTTGAATAAAATGTTATTGTTATTGGAGGCGTTCATAGTAATAAAAATTGAGATAAAATAAAATAATTTGAGATAATTTGTGAATTTTTTTTAAATATCTCAGAGTGTTCGGATTAATTTACGTGCACCCCGACTAATCTCTAAAGTCCTGAAGTTAAGAACTGAGTGAACCTTCAGTGGTCTTAAAGAAAATCAAACTAATGATCATTAGGGAGCAAACTCAATGTTTTACTAGTTAAGCTAACCCTCAGGGTTGATAATTTGTAGATTTGTAATTCATACAATAAAATAAAAAGTGAATAACTTTTAGTATTTTTTTTAAAAATTTTCAAAAATTTTCAATATTTTTCAGTATACCTAAACACCCATAATCATTTATTTTATTATCTTCGCCCATCCAAAAATATAAGTTTATTATTATTATTATTGTTATTTTTGGGTAAGTAGACTTAACATCCAAATATTTAAAATTAAAATATTGTTAACTTTGAGTATAATAAAATTAACCGGTCAAACTTATCAAAAAGATCAAAATAACTAAAATTTTAAGTATTTTTCCTATTTTATTCATTACACATTTTTCTTAGTATTATTTACAAAAAATTTAAAAAATAAGTAAAAAAAATAAGAAGAATTAAAAAAATTTTGAGTATTTTTGTAAAAAAAAAACTAACGAAATGTGAAAGAGGGAGGGGTAAAATATTTAAAATTTTGATTAGTTTAACATTTTATATTAAATTTTAATAACTAATTTTATCGAAATGGAGCAATATTAATAATATTTCTAAATAAGAGAGGTGTATATAACTTTTAAATGTTATAATATTAAGTATAATTAGCAAATATTAAAAGGAGACCGGTGTAATTTACTCATTTAAAGTCTAAACCAATCCAAAAGCAGGCCGGCAGCGAGACATTGAGGCCCCGTTTGGCTCCGAGATAAAATACTAAAAATCTCTATAAATCTCTAACATTTTTTTTTACATCTAATTTTTCCACCATCACTAATTTCAAAAAATTCTAATAATCCGTTAAATAAATAAAAAAATCTGAAAATATATTGACCGAGTATGTAAATTTTTTATACAATCATATTTTTCGTGTCGAGAGTTTTCAAATAGTACCATTGTCGATATTTTTTATAAATTTTTTTGAATACAAGGGAACAGATTTGAAAAATCATTCTTACAATTTATGATTTTTCAGAAAAAATAACATCTAAATTAATTCTAAACCATATTTTATATCAATTTATCTTATTTTTTTTACACTAAACGGGCCAGCCGAATCAATATATAAATATCGCGGACACGAGGAAATAGATGTGTTTTGTTCCCTTAACCCTAACTTTCCCCGCATTTTACAAATTAGGCCCCCAACGCCCTTTCCCTCTTCTCTCTCCTCTCCACTCTCTCTCTGCCCCCATGAAACCTTGAGAGAGTTCTTTTGTTTCAGAAACAGAGGTTGAAGAAGAAGCGACGGAGAGAGAGATAGAAAGAGATGGGGAAGTACATGCGGAAGGCTAAAATCACAGGGGACGTGGCAGTGATGGAGGTGGTCTCGCAGTCCTCACTCGGCGTTCGAACCAGAGCCAAGACCCTTGCTTTGCAGAGACTTCAATCTACACCCACGCCGCCGCCTCCGGTGAACCCTGATTCTTCTTCTTACCTTCAGCTTCGAAGTCGGAGGCTAGAAAAGGTTCGTCCGCCGCTCGTCGACACAAAGAAACAACAGCAGCGACAACAACAAGAAGCAACGCCCAAAGATGGTTGTCGAAAGAACCCTGACCCTAGTCGCAGTCGCAGTGGTAATCCTACCTCTAGGACGAGTTCAAGGATGAGGTCGGTAAACTTGGGCTCTGTTGGGTCCGCCTCTGTTAGCTGTTCGAAGAATGAAGAGGTTACCTCCGAATTCACAACCAGGGCAAGCAAAGAGGATGATGAAATGCAGGACTTTAATGATTTGGGCATTGAGCCTTCTTTTGGAGAGAACGATCTCGACGTTGATGGTAGAGACAGGTATGTTTGCTTCCCTTTGTCTACACAGAGGTCTCTGTAATCTCTGCTCTGTTTTGAATCTGTTGATATTTTTTCCCCTTCTCTTTCGTGTTTGGATGTGTGTGCTGAGGTTGCCGTAATTTCCATTTTTCCCCCTTCTCACTCCTTTGTCTGTAATCCTGTGTTTGGTACTCGAGACAGTAGTGGGTTAATTGAAGAAAATGCTGAAGGAATGAGTTTTGTTGAATCACACCCCGTCCTTTTCAATTTTTGTTGCTTTTGTGCTTAAGAGCTATTTTCATATTCACACCCTACAGAGGAGTTTCTTTCCTTTGCCTTTTTCTATTTGTTTTGTGGGCACCGATTTTTTTTTGTGAAGAGAAGAAAGAAACAATCCATATTGGGGTTTTTATGTATAGAAATGTTTTCTATTTTCCACTCTTATCGTGTTGGGCACTCAATGCAATGCAAAACGATGATTGATTTATTTCTTTTTCTTTTATTTGATTTTATTTTTCATAATTTGGGTTTTCTCTTGTTATTTGAGATAGCAACTGTGGAAATGGATTTTTTTTCTTGTGTTATATTCGTCCTACTTCTCCTACTCTGTTTGCAATTTTTTTTTTTTTTTTTTTTTTCTACTAGTTACTGGAGCCTAATTACAGCAGAGCATGAAGGAAGTGGGTAGATTAGGAAAGATGTGGCTGTGTGTGTTCTTGGAGCATTATGCTATTATTTATACTAGTAATGGAAAACTACTTTCATTTTTTAATGGTCTCTGATATCGGGATAGGTTTCTCTGTTGTCTTTCATCTCTCGTGTTATTTTTTGGTAAAAAAAAGGGCAAAAATGATATTAGACAAAAGGTTCGTCTCTGATATGTCTAATAGATTTCTCTGTTATCTTTGAACTCTTGTATCATTTTTGTCAAAAACATGGGTAAAATGACTTGGACAAAAGGTTGTTCATCTTTGTTACTGATTAAAGATTAGGTCAATTGATTTCTCCATTCTCGCCCTTTTAATTCTCTCTTTTCTTCTGGGCACCAACAGCATAAATGAAAAAGCATCATGCTTTATTTTGGTATATTTTTTTTATCTTCGAGATTTCTTCAGATTTAGGCAGCGTTTGGTTTGTTAAAAACCAACAAAAATATCTGAAAATCTTTAAAACTCTTTAACATATTTTGCCCACCTCATACTTTGTGAAACCTCTATAAATCTTTATATATATTTACATATCTTAACAAATTTTTACAAACCTCAATATTTTATTTTACAAACCCCAATATTTTTTCACAAACTTCAATAATTTTTTGACAAATTTCAACAAATTTGACGTAAATCCGTAGAAATGGACCGAAAACCCATTCTCGTGGTTTTTCTCTCCAACATTTTCATGCAGAAGTCAAAAAGTTAAACAACTTTTAAAAAAAAATTCTGACATAAATCCGTTAGAACGGACCCAAAAACTATTCTCACAATTTCTTTCTCAAATTTTTTACTATAAAAGTCTAAAAGTTACACTATTCATCTCCAAAAAACATGGTTTGGGCTAGAAATACCAAAAGTCAAAAGTAACCCCAAATCACATATTTTCTTGTTTTTTACCACTCCAAATGTTACCTTATTTATTTTTTTTTTTGCTCCCGTGACACCTTTCCCCCTGGCAGCCCCACAAAAAAAATATTTTTCTTTTAGTTTTTCGCCAGAAACCACTAAGGAAAGAAAACACAATTTTTAATTTGTTATTGTGATCACTGTATCATATCTAACCAAAAGAAAATATAAGAAAAATCAGCTCATTATTTGTTCATCTATGTTATACTGGTGGCTGTTCTGCCTTGTGTTTGCAATGGTGTGTTTTATTCATGGAGCCTACCCCGGATTAGAAAAGAAGTGTGGGATACCCTGTTTTCTGGCCCTCTGTACATGAAAAGAAGAATAGCATCTTATATTCTCACTGTAAAGCTGCTGTTGGTTAAAACAAAGGCCACTCTTCTTTCCTTTTGAAATATTAATTTTCATCCCAGTAGCTGAGAACTCATCTTATAAGTAGATCTTTTGTATATTTTTGTATGCTCTATTATTAGTTTAACCTTCTGTGTTTCTAGCTAATTAATATTTTAATCAGCCGTTTTTTATAATCATGGAAGTAACCAAAACATTACTGCAATCATCTTGCATTATTTTTCTATGTAAAGGTTTTGAGTAACAGAACAAGCTTTTTTGGTGGGCGGGGTCTTCAAACTCAAGGGAGTTTTGCTTTTTGTTTGTTTAGAGTTGATATCTAGATACTGGAATCGTTTTGACTAATATTGGATTTTTGAACAGGAGCACTAGGGAAAGCACACCTTGTAGCATAAGGGAGTCGTTTGCAGTTGGGACCCCTGGTTCCACAACAAGGCTGATAGGTTCAACTACATCTATCCGAGGAATCCGAAATTCCATGCTAAGAAACATCCCGACAACACATGAAATAGATGAATTCTTTGCTTTTGCGGAACTGCAACAACGGAGACTCTTTGCTGAGAAGTATGGGTTATATAGTGTTCCAATTTTTATATTAGTTGGTTTCCCTTTTTTTTTTCCTTTTTTGTTTTTTCTCTCAAGTCCATTGATTAATAAATGTAAAATTATATTGCCCTGAGTTTATTGATGGACTCTTTCTTCTTCTTTTCTCGTGTTCTGCCTTTTCAGGTACAACTTTGACGTTGCGAATGAGCTGCCCCTCCCAGGCCGCTACGAATGGGTGAGAATTAATCATTAAACTGCAGCAAATCCTCTTGTTTAGGATTTTTCAAGTTTAGTAGCTGGATTAGCAATGGTGGTTCAGTTCCACCTCACTCATTTGATTCAATGTAAAAAGTAACTAGTGCTGCAAAAGATGTGTAATCTAATGATCTGTAACATGACAGAGCTACTAGTGGGTGGAGAATTGGAAAAGAGAAAAAAAAAAAAAAAGTAGACTTAGGCTCTTGATCTTGATGGTTCTCTATTGTATATGGTAGGATCATATATCAAATTATCAGTTCTTCTCATGACTTGTTTCTTATTTTCATTCGCACTAATTAATTATGGTAGTATAAATGTTCATTTTCCTTTCTTGTTTTTGGGTGCTGCATTCTTTTCCCTTAATAGATCTGAATTATATAACCTTCAATACTGATTGAAGTTTGATGGTGATGTTTCTTGCTCCATAATCTACAGTAAGATTTTTTTCTGCCCTGTTTTGATCTGTTGTGGAAGGGGGTCCCTGTGTGGTTGTCACTATCGCACTGTGAAACCTCTCTGTTTCAACATGGAATTTCTGAACTTGTTGGACCATTGATTTCTTTCTTCCCTCTTTTACAGGCAAATGGTTTTCACATTTTTGTTCATAAACTTTTTTGGCTAATTTATTTTTCATTTTATTTTTTCTTGAAATTTTTATTATACATATATAGTAGAATATTATTTCATCTTCTTATTTCCTACTGGTTTTCCTTCCTTTATTTATTTTATTTTATTTTTTTCCTTTTTATTTTGAAGTCAGATTCAAGGAGAGCTTGAGCCTTGACCCCTTATTGGGTGGTGCTGCAGGGTGTGCCTTAGCTTTTGTTCTGTAGTATCCCATTCTGGGTGGGTTCAGGTTCTGACTGCTGTCGCCATGGAGTCTGTGTATTTATTATTAATTTGTATGCCCTTTTCTTGAAAACTTGTGATGGTAAAAGCTGCTCAGTGTAATCAAGTGAACATTTATTGGATGTGCACGAGTCCTCCATGTAAGCAGAAGCCCCTTGTGCTGAGCAAAATTTGCTTTTTCACATGGGGGATTGTACCATCATTCAGTATTTTGTATTTTTGTTGTGGTGTTTGCATTGGAACATAGATTTGGTGACGTCAACTTCTCTCTCCTCCATCCCCCCGCTCCTCGCCGAAAGTAAACTATTCTTCAAACTGGTTGTGGTTTCCTTGTCGGTTTTTTTTTTTTAGGGGGGGGGGGGGTTGTCTGTCCATTTGCCTCGTCAGCTTTCTAATATCATGTTTGACAATTGAGATTACCCAGTTGTAACTTACCTTCTCATTTCATGAGGAGTTAAAAGGCCTATATGCTGGCAGAGGTTCAAACATACGTGGGCAACTGCGATGAGGCAAGAGCATTCAAGGAGCACTGACAGTAATTCATGTCAATCAAATACTATTAAGGTAGAAGTTTAAATTTTGGTATTTTTTTTGGCTCAAACGTTATTGGTTGTAATTTTTGATATGTTAGGTGAAGTAATAATTTTTTATAATTTTTGGGTGTTTGATAAAATTTTTGACAATTTTTTTGTAATTTTTAACAAAATTTGATAACTTTTTAGTAATTTTTTGAGTTAAGCAAGTTGCTGTAATTGAGTAAATTTAAAAATTTTTGTTTAAAATTTATAAACTTATTTTGTGCTTGTTTGGTGTGATAAAAATCATTAAAAAATTTTAAAATTTTTTGAAATTTTAAAATTATTTAATACATTTTTATGTTTTTCGTATTTCGTGAAATAATTATAAATTTATATGTGTTTATATATTCTAACAATTTTTTATAAGCTCTAGTAAATTTTTTACAAACTTCAATAATATTTTACAAATCTCAATAATTATTTTACTAATCTTAAAGGTTTTTCATATCTTTCAATAAAATCTAATATAAAATCTTTCCAATAAATTAAAAAATTATTTGGACGATTTTTTTTTAAATTGACACAAAAATTAAAAAATTATATTATTCACCTTTAAAAAAAAACATAATTTAGAGATTACGTCTCAAACATTAAAAATTATTTAAATTATATTTTTCTTTTTTTTTTTTTCATCGTACCAAACGGACTGAGCGGTCTACTTTTTCCTTAATGACTTGTAAGACTTATGTAATGGGATTAACATCACAATCCCATCATTGAGTGCGTTTGAAGTTATATAAAAATGTATAAAATAAAATAAAATTATAAAAGTAAATATTTCGTAATTCGTGTAATGAGTGAAAATTATAAATTTTATTATCTCGTAATTCGTATTTGTAGAGATTTATAAGATTTTATTTTATTTTGTAAGGTTCCAAACGGAACCATATCTCCTCTGCGCTTAAGTTTGTCCGACTCAGAAACCTGAAACGGAGAGGGAGGCGTCCGATGAAAACGATGTTTGGTCAACTCAAAACGTGAGCATTCGGCTACCGGGGAAATGTAAAAATGTTAGGTCACGAGTGTGAATGGAGAATCCTTTGCTTGAACGATGATGACGTAGCTTGTTTATGGCTAAAATGAGGTCCTTAAATCATAATTATAAATTGGATGGGCAAAACAAATTGACCATTTTTACTTAATTGATTCTATAAAATAATATAATTCATTAATTTGAAATTTATATATTTTTAATCATTAGATTTACTCAATGATCATCGTTATTTTTTTCTCTCTTATTTTTTATTATCTTTTTTATCACATCACATGAAAATATAATATTTCACTATTCCCATATTTTTTTTAAATTCTTTTATTTATAAAAGTTTTAAAATTAATATTTTAAAAAATGTGATAATATTTATAATAAATAATAAAATTGTACACATTTGTTAGGTAACATATGGATATATATTGGAAAAAGTCAACTAAATTTTTTTATTTAAAAAAATTATATTTAAACTTTAATTTTCTTTAAAAATTTATTAAAAATAAACATTTAAATTGAAATTTTAATTTTAATGTACTTAAAACTTAAATTTTAAACACATACATTTTTATACTATTTGTGTCATCAATACAACAATATAGTTCATTGATTTGATATTTATATATTTTCAACCGTTAAACTAATTGAATGGTTAAAATTATTTCTTTCTCTTCACTTTGGTTGTTTTTTCAATCACTTCGCATGTAAACATAATCTCTCACTCTTTGCATATATTTTTTGAATACTTTTGATATATAAAAAGTTTTTAAATTAATATTTTAAAAATTTGTATACATTTATTAAATAATGTATGGATACTTATTAGACAAAATCAACTAAATTTTTTATTTAAAAAATTATATTTAAACTTTAATTTTCTTTAAAAATTTGTTAAAAAATTAACATTTAAATTAACATTTTAACCCTCTTTGTGCCATTTACACAATAAATAAAATTTTGAATTTGAAATATTTTCAACCATAAAATTTGCTTGATGGTCATAATTATTTTTCTTTTTCTCTCGACTTTAGTTTATATTTTCGCTCATTTCATATGAAAACATATTATCTCACTATTCTCTTTTTTTTTAATAATTTTTATAGAAAAGTTTTTAAATTAATATTTTAAAAAATGTGATAATATTTGTAATAAATAATAAAATTTTATATCTTTATTAAATGCTGTATGGATACTTTAATCTCTTTTAATTAGTAATTTTTATGTTTATAAGTTATTTTTACAGTTTTTTTTTTATATAGGTTCGCTTTATAAATTTAAATTTAATTTATTTTGTCACACTCTAAGTTTTAATAGAAAAATCGAAATATAATAACTAAACTTATTATATAAGTTTCTCCCTAATTTAATTGTCTAAAAATATTACACATATGCTGGACTTTATACTAACAATTAATCGTTGATCTTGGTCGGCCGCTAACATCTGTTAGTCTTAATTTTTACTACCAGATGGCTTCTCTGTATAAAAACTCATGAAACAAAAATGAGCTGCTAAGTCTGGTAAGAAAAATATTCAAATAATATTAACAAGTATTTTCATATAAAAACAGATATTAAGTGTTCAAAGAAACTGTTATTATTATATAAAATAGACGATAACAGTACAAATTAAATAAATAAATAAATAATGAAAGATGCACGTAAAGCTATTTTTTTTTTTTTTTTTTTTGCCCTTATGACATATTGCGGCCCTTATAACATTTCAAAATAACCTTCATGTGAAGTATACGAAATCATTGTTATATTAACAGTAACTCTTTTCTACTCTTATATCCTTGCACTACTATTATAATATAACTCTGTTGTCTCAGCCTGATGACATAAATTATGAAAAAAATAGTCAATATTAATATTCATATAACTAGTAGGAAATTTCAGAATATCTGAGAGCAATTACTCAACCCTATAAAGTCCAATACCATTATTTTATATTCTCCCATAGTGTCACAATAATCTTCCAATGAAATTATATATTCTTATCATGTCTTTACAAAAAATACTAAGTTTCAATTATAAGAATAAATCTCCTACTTAAAGGGTTCAGTATCATTTCTTGCTGATTTTTTCCTTGATCAACGTTAAATTCTTAAAAAGTTTGATCCAAAGTCCTTAAACTTTTCTCTTTTTCACTATCACTTCCTTCCTTATCATTCGTTTGTCTCAAATATATGTGCGCGCGCGCATACACACACACATTGGTAAATGGCAAAGGCTTTTACCGTCCAACCTTGGTTCTTATCTCAAATATATATATATATATATATATATATAAAGCTTCCAAGTGACCTTACTAGTTTCTTCTGTCATCATTACACTTTCCACTTATGCACACATGTACTATTATTTACTCCACACATATATGCACATGTGTCACTCTTATAATTTATAATTTATCTACTATTTTATTTAAATTAAAACTTAAATTAATTATAAAAGTATTTTATTGATATGCAAACTACTTCAATTAAAGTTGATAAAAATTAAATTATACCAAATTAATGCAATTAAAATTTTTAGGCATAAAATAAAAATTAATAATATAATATAATTTAAGATGTCACATATTTGCACGTCAAATTATATTTCTATATTTTTAAGCATGGACAATTACTAGTGGTTCAAAATATTTGAAAGAAAAATATTAAATACATTTTATTGCTAATATTATATATATATATATATATATATATATGCATTCGTTATAAAAAGGGATGGAAATGGTATGTCAATTGTTTAAATAAAGTACATCTAGTATTTTTTTTTTTTTTTTTGAAGAGTAAGTTTTTGAATTGGACCTTAAAAAGAAAAGATAGCCATGAGTCTCGTACATGTGGTGTGTTGCCATTTACAAGTATAATATACATGTGTAACTAAATGATTAAGATCTCTAAGAGTGCGTTTAGTAAACTTACTATTTAAAATATACATACATATTATCTTATTTTTTGAAATGATTAAGATATCTAATAGTGGGTTTCGTAAACTAAAAAAATTAAAATTTTTTATAATTTTTCTTTTAATGTTGACAACATGTTACTTTTGATAAAAACTGTGTTAAACAAACCCTAATTACTCTCAACCTCGTCAATGTATCAACATATTCTCTCACTTATGAGGAATCATCACTATCTATTTTCTCTCTCTTTTTTTATTAGCTCTTCCTATAAATTTTAAAAAAATGTGCTAATTGTTGGTACGGATAAAGCCATGACACGTAGCATTTTTTCGAGTAGGTAGGGTGCGAATATGGTCCATGACGTGTGACACTTTCCCGAGCGATTAGGATGAGCGCTTGGGAAAGCAAGAGATGACTGAGAGGAGATTAAAGTAGGGCCCCATCTCGTTCACAAATCGGGAGGGTTAAGTTCCAACCATAAATGCAAAATAGTCATAAATGAACTAACTTAATTGCTTAAAAGTTAACTTATTTAGTTTTCCTCTTTACAAGTGACAGACAAACAGAAGTGACATTTGGGCGTTTAAGAGACTAGAACCAATCAGCTCAAACATCAATTCACCTCACGCGCATTAAATGAGGAATGAAGGCATTAAATGGGAAGAGAAAGAGCATTTAATGAGATGAGAGATACGGCGCACAATAATACATATATATGGGATACATAATGATTATTATTAAATCATTAATTTGTTTATTTAATTAATTATTTATTTATTTAAATTATGTTATCTAAGTATAAATAGGATACTTAGCTTCAAAATTCATGTATGCTCTCTGTTGTCAACTTTTCACCAACTTTTACTTCACCATATTTCTCAAGCCTTTGTTGACTTGATCGTCAGAAGGTTTTCTAGTCGAGGATCCACTCTCCGGCCATAACCATTGTTTCTTTATGCTAGGCAGGCTTGGTTTCGAATCCCAATGTGACAAAGAGAACAAATTTTGGCAAAGACAATTTTATTGCCGCCCAATAATTATTATAATATTCGTGTGTTAGTATAATAGGTATCAATCAATAACGCATAACATATTTGCTTTGCTACGATCAACACGAAATAGCACCGTGACCAAACCGCCTTACTCCACCCATTGTCACCCCACCATTTCAGTCATTGCCATCCTCTTTTCCTTCTTTGTCATCTCCATGTTAACATAATTCAGAGCGTTGGTACTAAATTTGAGAAAGTCATAAATTTATTTTAACATAATTCAGAGCGTTAGCACTAAATTTGAGCAAGTCATAAATTTGTTAGCATCCATATCAACTCATTGTAAGAGATTTTTAAAAATAGAACAAAAATTAATTTTAAAAATTTTCTATTCAACATCACTCATGTCACGCCCCAATTTTAGAGCACAAGTTTAAATTCTTTAAATAGTGGAAGCCTACTTATAATACCCTATCCACAATAAGTTAATAATCACATCCCGTAGAAAATCTTATTTTAAATAAAATACCTCCTGTTAGATTAATATTCATACCCCAGGCGAAATAAACAAAATTCTCACAAACACTTAAATAAGTGCACACTCACAGTTTCTAATACGTTAGTCTAATACGGTTAAAATTCTAAGTTTATTTACACAAATTTTCAAATACTAACTCATGATTAAACTAGGAATATAGGCCTCTCAAGCTCCTCCGAGCACTTGCAGCCATTTCTAAACTCAACCTGAAATAAGTAAATTTTAGGTGTGAGTGTCACACACTCAGTGGAAATATCACACTTAACTTAAAAGATGATAAATATAAACTGAAGATAATCCACAATGATTACATAGACAATCATCCCACAATTCAATAATAATTAATTCAAAAATACTATAACTAACAATAATACAAATATTGCAACACATCGTTCATCCCCGTTTTTTATTCAACAACTGTTATCATTATTACTAGGCCCCAACTGGCCATCTCATGGTGTACTTGTTTGATAAATGATTTAAATGATAATGCAACACACATTTGGCCCCATCTGGCCTATGAGTTGAGCACTCAACTATGGACAATGGTTTTAATTTAACTTGTCCCATTAGCCCTGTTTAGCTTTATTATTGGTCCCATCTGGCCTCATTATTGGTCCCATCTGACCTGGCCCCATCTGACCTATTTTTTTTATTTCTTTTCTGGCCTCATCTGGCCTGATCCCATCTGACCATAATGCAAGTATAATGCACATAATTCATGTTGGTATGCAATAATGTTTTTTTTTTTTCTATTAAAATATCATTTCCCAAACTTACCATTTCACAAAATAATCACACCTCATATCTAACACAATAAATCCATAATTATTTAGCATTTCACATCAAAATAATCAATTAATAATAACAACATCAAATAAATAGATCAAATTTGTCAATTTATATTTAATACATTTTATTTTTAAGTTTGATACACCCACCTGAACTGCAGATATTCTGAGAAAATCAAACTATTTTGGGTGGTTGCTGCTGATTTTCCTCGGTTCCTAATTTTAACCCACAGAAATTATACAAATTAGGAATTCAACGGTTAAAATATAAATCCAAACAGTTAATAATATAAATTTAATAAATAAAACATAACCACAACTTTCTACAGGATTAGTTTTTAAGTTGATACAATGAAATAACTTACCTTAACAATCAAACCAAAATTCTTAACTTTCTTTTTCCTCACTCGCTTACCACTTTCTTATCTTCCTCTCTATTTTTTTTCCCTCTCCGTTCCTCTCAACGTTCTGTAACTTTGCATCCGCAAAGTATATATATACATACTGTTGAAAGGCATTAAAGCCTCTCACCGTCCCCTCAACTACTGCCTTAACTTTTCCTCATTATTTTTTTTTCTAACTTGTAAACTGCACTCACACACACACACACACACAAAAGACATATGCATATATATGTATATAAGGCAACCCTCCAACCCCTTTTGTTGACTTTTCAATCTTTTTTTTTTTTTTTTTTTTTTTTTGTGGAACCTGTAAGCCACCCACACCCACACTCATATATATATATCTATATATAATTGCCACATTAACTTTGTAGCAACCATCACGAAACCTTTTTTTTAACTAATATTTATTAGTAACTTAATTCAATTAATTAATTATTAACTTGACTAATCCACTAACTAATTTAAATTAGATTAGCTAGACTTTAAGATAATACCAAATTAACACGATTAAATTATTAAATATCAAATAGAAATTTAAATTAATAATGTAATTGAAAATAATAAAAATTTAGAATGTCACAACTCACTTTTCTACGAGGCCACTTGAAATATAAAAAAATTTCAAAATTTCTCAAAGGTGAATTTTTTTTAGAATTTAGTGTGTAAAAAGTTATTTTAAAATGATAGTTGGATGTTTGTATTTAATTTGATATAAAGTTGTTAAAAATTATATAAAGTGACACGCGACAAAATTTTAGTAAAAAATCTTAAAAAATTTTGGAGTTCTTTGAAATTTTTTAGTACAAATGTCAGTCCAACTTTTTAAAAAATTTGCCAAAATTCATTGGAACACACTGAAACACACTATAATGGTTTGTTCCAACAAAATTTGAAAAATTTTATGAAAAAGTTTGAATTTTTTTTAATTTGAATAAGTTGAAACTTTTGAAATTTTTTGGAGCTCCAAATGGCCCTTAAATAATTATACATGTATATATATATATATGTTAGATATATTTAGAGTAATAAAAAGTGAGATAATGTGAGATAAAATGAGATAATTTGTGGGTTCGTAATTCGTGTAGTGAGATAAAAAGTGAATAACTTTTAGAGATTTTTAAAAAATTTCGGTGATTTTTAACAAACTAAACGCACCCATAGTAAGATAATATTATAGGGATCGTTTGCATTCCCAAATTTTTTAAAAAAATTTCAAAAGTTTTCAAATTTCTGCAATGAAATTTCATCATATATCACTTTTACATCACATCACATCACATCACGTCAACATCAACTTTTAATTTTTTTGAACTTTTTTGGAACTCCAAACGCTTCTATGGGTTTGTTCCAACGGATTTTGACAAATTTTATGAAAAATGTTGAAATTTTTTTAAGTTTAAAAAAGTTGAAATTTTTAAAATTTTTGAAAAATTTTGAACTTTTTTGAATTTTCAAACAGCCTCTCATATATATATATATATATATATATATATATATATAATAAGATAATATCATAATGTCTTTCTTAAATTTGAAAAGTCGTTATAAAAATCTTTTAAAATCTCAACGGGGATGGGCTGCTGGGCTGGGCTCCAGGTGCGGAGTCTTCATGTACTTCTATTCTAGGGTTACACAGAGGATGGGGCTAATTTCATCCATTCCCTTCCATCTGCTTTCCTTTCTTTTCATTCATTCACTATTATTACTATTATTTTGAGAGGGAGCAAGTTGGGTCTGGCTCAGCTCATTGGACCATAACTAAAAAGCACCATTACATCTGCCGAAAGATTCTAACACTTAAAAAAAAAAAAAAAAAAAAAAAAACAGAACCAAAAAAAAGGTCTAAATCGACCATGACTAAAATTTTGTCAGTTAGTGTTATTTGTTTATTTTTATGATGATTCAAACAATTTGACTCCACGCCAGTGGATCAGTTTGTTTTAATATAAAATATTTTTAAAAATATATTTATTTATATTTTTATAAAATATATTCCTTAAAAAAATTTACGCTAAAACAAACAGAGTTTAAAAGTAACACCCAGTTGGACTATAATTAATGACAGAAAAAAAAAAACATTAAATTAAGAAATGAAAGAAATCCAATTAAAAAATTAATTCACCAATAATTATCTTTTATTTTTATTATCTTTTCTAATATAATCGAATTAGAATACGTACTTTAAATTTCATACTTTATCTCTCTCTTATTTCATATTTATTTATTTATTTTGGTTCTCTCTTTTATGTTTTTAGGCACCGTTGGGAAAAATTAGCATGGGCTAATGGTAGTTAAAAAGAAGTTAGGTTAATAATTAGCTAAAAAAGTTAGATAATTTTGTGTGTGGGTAAGAAAAAAAAGTTACTTTTTTTTAGGTTGCTAACTTGTAAGGGTAAATTGACATTTTTACCCTCAAAAGTTTAAAAAAAGATTAAAATATAAGAGGGTAAAAAAGTTCAACTACCATTGAAATAGACATTAGTACATATTAATGACTACTCCTTCCAAACAGTACCTTATAATAAAAGCTGTAATTCAGTAAAAATAAAATTAATTTACATAAATAATTAATTAGTCATCATGACCGCGAGATTAGTGGACACTGCTGGTTGATGTTTAGCTATTGGATCGTCACATGAGATTGTGCACATCATTTGGGCGGAGATGGGGAGCGCAGCGCCTTACTCATTTTTTTTTTTTTTTTAAAGGTTAGTTATACCTATT
The DNA here is from genome assembly GCA_019916065.1 of Vitellaria paradoxa. Lineage (NCBI taxonomy): Eukaryota > Viridiplantae > Streptophyta > Magnoliopsida > Ericales > Sapotaceae > Vitellaria > Vitellaria paradoxa. Next base: position 10,440,721 of record CM034243.1, on the reverse strand, counting down.
TTCATTATTATTTCTACTAATTTTTTTAATTTTTTTTAACCTCAGTTACCCAAATTTGTTAGTTTTTAAAAGGTTAAGTTTGTCTTTATCTACTATATTTTTTTGTCTCTGCTAGTGCATATTATTCGTTTGTAATTAATATTTGAAAAATAGTTAATGTTACTACCATAATTTATTAAAAAAGCTATTAGAATGATGAGTTAATAATATTCTTAAAATTAAAATGTATTTGAATGTGTGATTTCAATTAAGGTGATAAAAAAATAGCAAGGGTCCAAACTTTTTATAGTAGTATAACATTAATCTTCATGTTTTTACATAATAGAATTATAGAAAAAGGATAAATTATGTTGACTATTTTTAAAATTTAACGAAAATGCATAGTATTTCTATAGTTTTTAAAATTATGTTTACTATCATACTTTTTAAATTTTATTAAAAAATTCCCGTATAACGTTAGAAGAGTTAACGCACCAATGAACTTAAAATGTCCAAAATAAAAAGTTAGAAATTTCATTATTAAAACTACATCAAATGATTCAACCAACATATAAAAACTATTCATTAAAGAGTTAACCAGATCGTTACTTCAATCCTAAAGATTAGTCGAAGTGCGCACAAACTGAGTCGCACACTTTCGATTTCAAAAAAATAAAAATAAACATATAAGGGCTATTTATTATTTGATAATAAGAAATTATATATCTCACCGTTAAAACTATACCAAACAATTATATTAATATCAGGTTAGTATCAAAACACTCCAAAGATAATTAAGATAGATCCAAACATTCTAAAAATTATCAAATAAGTCCTAATTAGATATTTACGTACTCAATTATATAATCATACGTTAAATTCTATCATACAATTTAAAGATTAGGGCATTCAGGTTACGAACGATAATTAAGTATTTGTTAATTTTTTTTAATTAATTTTGCACTAATATAAGCAACATAAAGCCAATCCTTCTAATGATCTGATAAAACTTGGAAAAAATATATAATAGAATTTATAAAAGTAAGAATAGACAATTTAATTCAAGAATTATAAACATACTATTTATAACTTTATCGAGTCTTAATAACCATGCATAGATTAACACTAGAATATATATATTTTATTGGGTAATTATGCTTTTCTTCCTTCAAGTTTGACTTAGAAACACATTGTCCCCTCCAAGTAATGTAAATTAAAGTACAAAATTTTGAATTTGTGTATCATAAATGGAAATTACTTAAACGAAAAAGATTTACATAAAAAATACTTAGATAAAAGTATATTTTTATTATTTTTATGTTAAAATAAATATTATTATTTTTAAAACGATTAATTTGCTTATATTTTTTAAATTATATATGAATTTATATGTTACGTATAATATACATATAAATAAATTTAATATTTTTACCAATTCTATGTTTTACTCTAAACAATAAAAAAGTTACGCGTTAAGTTTTAAAGTGTAGGAATAATGTGTTTTTGTTCCAAAAACAGAAAGGAGATAAAAGTGTATTTATTTATTTATATATATGTACATCCAATCATTTTCATAACGCGTCACGCACGGGCGCGTGCCAGTTGGGGTACTTATGACTCATGATTGACATCATGAGGCAGGTTACTTTTTCGGAGCCGGAGCTCTACACCGCGGAGTGTTTGCAGTCCTGAATCCGTTGATTTGGATTAGCTTTTTAGTTCTAAAATATTCATTGTCAACAAATTTTAAAAATATTGTAAAAGTCATTCAACGGTCAGTTGCAGCTGGTGTCAATACCACCATTGAGATCATGCCACATCGCTGATTTTAGGGATTGCATAGAAGGGGGCTCGTTATATATAAATAGTAAATGCTTAAATTGTATTAAATTTTTTTAGGGGTATATTATTTTGTATGTTGTATAAGTATTCACAAGATTAAGGTTTTATTTGATTTGGTGAGTAGAAAAAGTTAGATAATTTTTGGGAAAATTTAGGTGACATTTGGTTTAATTTTTTATTTTCTATTTTATACTCAAAACAAGGAAATAAAAGATACTTTGTTTTCCTTATTTTGAGATTTTATTTGTTTTAAGTTGAAAATACTTAAAATAACTTTTGGTCATTTTTTATTTTATGTGTAAACTCATTTTTTATTTTTTAAAATAAATTTTGAAAATATTAGTGACTAAATACGTTGTATCTGTTTTTTTTTTTTTTCAAAAGAATAAAGTGACAAATACGTTTAAAACAGAAAATTAAAAATAAAAATAAAAATTAAAAAATAAATAAACAAACTAAATGGACCCTTAATATTTGGTCATTTTGATTTGATAAAGAAAAAGGTGATCAATGAAAAGAATATTCTCTTCTCTTGTTTGATTGCAGAAGGGATGAAAAGTAAATTTATTTCTCCACTTTTTTCATGCCTCCTCTTCTCTTTTACAATTTTTGCAATCAAAAGGAAGGTAAAATTTTTAATGCAGGTATTTATTTAAAAAATAATAAAATAATAAGTGTCCTTTATTAGTTTCATTTAAACAAAACTTTTAAATTTTGAAAATTTTGTTAAGAAAGTAATAAAAATATAACAACATAAAATATCACAACAACTAACTAATCAACTTTAACTTGTTAAGAGTTTAGTTTTACAGTCAAAATTAGTTGAATTACAATAGAAAAAAATAGTGTACACAGAATAAACTATATTCAGTTTCATAGAATTGGAATCAAAACCAGAATCGAACCAAACATATTCGATTCAATTTGGTTTGGTTCCAACCTTAATTTGGTTTGGTTCAGATCTAAATTCAATCATGAACAAATTCGTTATGGAATGACGCAATTCTAATTAAAAGTAAATAAATAATAATGTGAATTAAACTCTAGCAAACTTTTATGAATTATAATACATTATGTTCATTGTGAAAATTTAAAAAACTTAAAAAAAAAAAGTAGCATAATTAAAGGATGTATGTTTAAAAAAAAAAAAAAACTCTCTATGAATGTTGGTTCCGAATTGGTTTGGCTGGGACTTTAGTTGGGTCCAATTCTAAAAATAATAATAAGCAAGGACCAAATCGAAAATAGTGGTCGTAGGATTTTTAGAACTGAGAATTGAATCGTTCACTTTAGGAACCAAACCAAACTGATCTAATTACATCAACTTGGATCAATTTTTTTGGTCCTTTTGTACATCCCTAAGAAAAATAGATGTCAAATAAAAGAATGTTATTTTCATTGTACCTTAATGTATTTGGATATTTTAGTTTGGTTTTGGTTCTACTCCTACTGTTTGAATGGTAAATAAGAAATCAAATTGGATTGCTTGAAATATTTCGGTTTGTCTTATTTTATTCTCATTATAACTGAATTCATCGAATTGTCTACATGTCAAATTATCTAAATCTATAAAAGTAAATTATGAAATAGTTTAAAAAATACAAATAAAACGAAGTAATATCTAATGAATAGTTGCAAGAACAAATCAAATTTATTATATGCAAATATATATATATATATATATATATATATATATATATTTATAAATTCAACAAAAATCATTTAACCATAAAACTAATTAATTAACCACATTTACTATAATTAAAACAATTAATTAGTGCCTTGTAGTTTGTACAAATGTTACAAGCAAGGTACCAAAGTCACACCTTTTCCCCAAAAAAAAAAACGTACTAAAGGTCACATGACCTAGATAGGGGTCTCTTCCTCTCCCAAGAGCAATGCCTTATCTTTTAGAACCACACACCCCTCTAGTTCTGTTCGGGTCCCATTGTCCATGCTTGCCTCTCATCTACGACAAATGGCACATTTTGTCTTGAGAACTTTGACTAGAAAGAATCAAAATTTTTTGTTCTCATTAAGATGAAAAGGACATGCATGGTAATGGTGGCGGTGGTGGAAGGTATTATCATGTCAAATGTTATCATTTGTAAGCTAGCTAGCTATCACAATAATAATAAAAGATTGAAAGCTTGGGACCCACCAAAGTTTAATCCAAATATGACCCACCAAGGAGTGCGTGGGCAACCATGCGTACAATTCTCTCTCTCTCTCTCTGTTTTCTTTTTTGGTTTTTCCTCTTTCTTTCTTTTTGAATTTTTCTTTTAATTAATTTAAATTTGTTTGCTTCTTCTCACGTGGAAAGTGTAAAAAATTGCACAAAAAGCAAAAAAAAAATTTAATTTTACCCCCTCCTATGAATATAAACCTCCTAGTTGAGGTTATTATATCTCACTTTATTTGTGTCCATTATAGTTGTTACCTTTGTTTTTTTCTCCAAACTTTATCTCTTTTAAAGTGGCAACGCGAACTCGGGTATGGTTTGGGAAAAAAAATAAGCCAACCTTATTAAAAAAAGCTAAAGTTAGTTAATTATTATTATTATTATTTTGCATTTGGCATGAGCTAATTTTTTTAGTTTTTTCTTTTATTTATTTAACATATTTACTCTTCATAATTTGAGAAATGGCCTAATATAAGAAGATAATTTTGATAATTTAAAAAAAAATGCTCTTTTTAGGTTTTCCCAAACATTACCTTAATTTAGGTGGCATTTGATTTGATTTTTTATTTTTTGTTTTCTGTGTTTGTTTTATGTGTTAAAAATCTCAAAACAAAAAAATAAAAAATGTTATTTTTTCCTTATTTTGAGTTAAAAATACTCAAATCTGACTTTTTGTCATTTTTCATTTTATGTGTAAACTCATATTCTGTTTTTTTTTTAAATAAATTTTGAAAATATAAATAACAAAATGCATTTTAAACTGTTTTTCTTATTTTTAAAAATGTAAAATGAAAAATACGCTCAAAATAGAAAATAAAAAATAAAAAAAATCAAATAATACCTTAATTTCTCAAAATGAGCTATATATCCAACTATAGTTGCACCAGTGCAAATAAAGTAATATATGTTGTGCTAGTTTTGGATATAACTTCTGGTATGATAAAGCCTACAGCCTCTACCTTAAGGGTCAGCACTGGGTGAAACTCGCTCTATGACCCTAGCCGACCAAGAACCATAGAGAGTAAACCAGCCTAGGCAAGTCTTGACTGACCGGTTCAGCCGAGAAGGCTGTTAGATATCCTCCCATAATAAAAAGACGACCGACCCCCGAAGAGGAGTCGAACTCAAGATCACATGGTTCCAAGCTTTACGGCACGCTGTCCGCACCAATTCGACTACTCCCGAATGGGACAGTTTTGGATATAACTTGATCCAAGGACATGTTGCATCACTTTCAAATTGCCCATGAAAATATTAATAGCGATGATAAACCATCGATAACTTTTAATTAAAAAAATTATCAAAATAGTATTACAACTTAATGAGTTTTATCACTTTTAAAAAGATAAATAAATAATAACAATAACAGCTTATCGAAAAAGTTTCTATCAACTTAATGAGTTTTATCACTTTTAAAAAGATAAATAAATAATAACAATAACAACTCATCGGAAAAGTTTTTATTTCAAATTGTCATTATATCATATTAGTCTTATATTTGAAAAAAAAAATTGGATAACATTTTCCAAATAATAAACGGGATATCAATTTTGTTATATATAGATATAGCATGCAGTACATTGGTTTTAAAATGGACAAAATTTTATGTTAACAATGGTAAGGATTGAAGCATTAGCTAAGGCACTCCCCCCCCCCCCCCAAAAAAAATCCACTCCCAATCAAACTCCCAACCACAAAAAAAAAAAAAAAAAAAAAAGATTTCTTGAGGTATGATTAAACTGTAATGAACTAATCCTGAAAGTTAGTTTAACTAGTAAAACTGTGAATTTACTCCCAATAGTAACTAGTTTGACTCTCATCAGTATTAGGATTTATCTGATCATTAAATTTAAAACTTCAGGAATTAGTTGAAATACGCACAAACTGTCTCGGACACTCTCAATTACACAAAAAAAATTTAAAAAAAAATTGTAACGAACCATCTCTTAACTGCTAAGTTATTACAAATGATACCAAAATAAGATATAACACCATGGAATCTTAAAAGTTATTATGGATAATTAATTATATTGTTTTACTGCATAAATTTACAAAATTATATAATTGTTTATTTGCATATGTGAGAGTGAAAACAAACGTATATAGAAAGTAAACTCCTTGTATGTATCGCAACAACATCAAATTATGTAAAAAGACCCTTTTCCTATAAAGGAAGAAAAAGTCAAATGTAATGTATTTGAAAAAATAAAAAAATTTAATTTCAGCTGAAAACGATCATTACATGCCCAATTTGATGCCCGAGCACGTCTCGATTTATGTATAACATCCAGCTTAGGAAAAAAAAAAAGATTCATAATTATAAAATTACCTCCTTATATTTTAAATTTTTTTAAATTATGAAGAATAAATATATTACTTAAATAAAAATTTTAAAAATTAGTTACTAAAAAATAATTTTTTTATTTTCGAACATAAAAAAGTTAACTTTTTAATAATAACTAATAACTAATTATAAAAAATTATTTTTTTGTTTGTTCATTCTAAACTAAACTTAGAAACCATTTGAAGGTCCAACCAAATTTCAACTACAAAAGATTTCAAAAAAAATTTCAAAAGTTTCAACTTTTTCAAACTTTAAAAAGTTTTAGCTTTTTTAATAGATTTGTCAAAATCCATTGAAACAAACGATTACAGCGCGTTCCAATAGATTTTGATAGATATTTAAAAAAGTTGGACTAATATTTGTACCAAAAAATTTTACAAAATTCCAAAAATTTTCAAGTTTCTTCACTAAAATTTGGTCATGTGTCACTTTATATAATTTTTAACAATTTATATCAAATCAAACATAAACATCTAACCATCATTTCAAAATAATTTTTTATATTCCCAATTTCAAAAAAATTTCACTTTTGTAAAATTTTAATTTTTTATCACATCCAACCATCATTTCAAAATAATTTTTTATATTCCCAATTTCAAAAAAATTTCACTTTTGTAAAATTTTAATTTTTTATCACTCCAAAACGGCATCTTAAATTATAAAAATTTCAAAATGCTTAAGTAACACAATCAATCAAACAAAGAATTATATAAATAACATACTATTTTTTAGAGCATTCCAAATAATTATTTCTTGTAGCAATCTGAATACAGCCAAACAGTCCCCCAAATTTTGGTTTGCCGTGCAAAAGGATTCCACAAATCTTTTCTTAATCTTGATCACTTGACTTCCAAGGCAAAGTGAAAGCCATAGTTGTAGCTAAAATTTACTCCCAATTTGAAAGTTAAGTTAAAAATGGAGGTGGATTTGTCAATATTCACAAAATAAAAGGGTACAAAAGGGCAATGATTAGTTAAACGAGGCAAAAGAGTAACAGTCAACTGCCTTTTCCCGCTTTTTTTCCTCTCTCTCTCTCTCTCTCTCTCTCCCCGGGGGGGTTCTCAGTGAGAGGAGAGGACTTTTTTACAAACAAAGTTACAAGCCATTCCTTTTTTTGCGCCCCTTAACCAGCTTAGAATTAGCAAAATAGTATGTGGGTGAGGTTGTAGATTGTGGAAATGGTTTGCCAATACAGGGTTTGAGTCTTTGAGATATAACCACGCATAGAGATGTATCTATATATATGTATATGATTTCTATATGCATTTTTGGCTTAAAGAAAAGGCAAAGGCATGACCCACCAAAGAGGCCCATTGATTTGGACAGTTGTAATCCATGCTTTGAACACCACCTGTTTGACAAAAATGGCCAAAGAACTCTACCAAAAGCAGCATCCCCTACTAGTTCTCTGTCTCCTTGCTCGGCTCCTTTCGTTCTTGCTCTGTCTAAAATTTCCATTTCCCTCTCTGGGGTTTCCTTTCTGCTCATGGACAAGCAGCAGTTGTCACTGGCCAAGTGTTCAAGGCAGAGATACAATGAATGGTTTGTTCGTATGCTTTTTTGCTGTCTTTTGTGAATTTTGGTATGATATAGTTCAATTTTAGATATTTTTTCTCATGTTGGTTTGATTTTTTTTTTTTCTCTTCCCCCATTTATCTTCCACAAGATGTGCTTTGATACTTCATTATCCAGTGTCCTTGGAGTAGGAAAACTTCTTCCTAGACTATGTACTTGAGCTCTTTTTAATTTTGAGCACGTAGATGTTTACTTTTTTTCTCTTATTGCTTAATTTCTCTTCGTTCTTTTGGGTATTTCTTAGTTATTTTTGTGTGGGTGAGAGGAGTAGGAGACGAAGAAGGTAAACAGTCATGATTTGGATTTGTTCATGCATGTCTATACCTAACTGAAATGGAATGTGAATTTTATCAAATGTATTGAAGGTAGGTAGCTAAACTTTTCAACATTATATCTCCCTCCATGGTGCAAAGCCACTTAAAGCTTTAAATTCTTCTTCTTGAGCTTCCAAGTTTTTATTATTTTCTTACTTCTCCTTGACATTTTTATGTTGTCTTGAATATGTTCTGGATTTTGGGTTCCTACTAGCTTATTTTCACAGCATCTAATGAATGGAACTTCACAGCTGAATGAAAATGGAATTTTAAATATGAACTTTTTCTTAAATCTAATTTCATCTCCGACTTGTTGGAAGAGTTTAGATGCTTTCAATCAGTGTTTAGTGCCATCACTGTCATTAGTTGTAGCATGCTGGCCGCTTTAGTTTCTCATGGCTTTTGCTTTTCATGATAGTTGAACATCAAATGATTAAAGGGTATCTATTTTCTGGTAGTATATATTAAATAGGATTGCTCCAAGAGAATCCAATGCTAATAGCAATGACAATAACATGGTGCTGTTTGGTTTATTCTGAAAATTTATTTCAATCTCTAGATTGCGAATGCCAATAATTATGTACCATAAAACCATGGAACTCTTTTTTGCATTGGATCATTTTATTTTGAATCTCAAAATATTTGTTGCATATTGCTGCTGCTGCTTTTGCTTTGTTTTGTTTTGTTTTTGTTTTTGTTTTTTTGTTTTTTTTTTTGTTTTTTGTTTTTTTTTTTTCCCACTTCTTATTGTTAATATTTGGTATCTTACCAAGAGCAAAGTGCTGTTTTTTGGTCTTGATTTTAAATGTCCATCGTTGTAAAAATTCTAATTGGCCGTTGATCATTTGCAGGATATTCCGGGATGTTCCTAGTGATATTACAATAGAAGTGAACGGGGGAACATTTGCGTTACATAAAGTGAGTTCCTCTAGTCAAAATAATGGAATTCATTCTTCCATGATGGCTGAAGTTTTTTCTGTGCATATATGCTCATGCACAGGTTTTTGGTGTGTTTCTTCTGTGCATAGACAATTGGCAAAAATTGACAAATTGCATTTCTAGAATTCCAATATCTTTATGCTTTTCCACTATATTAATGGAATTTTATACGTCTACAAATGACCCCTTGTATATCTTTTTTTTTTTGGTTGTCCTCCAATCTAACCACCAATACCTCCACCTCCCATTTCGTATCCCAAAGTATTTGTACAAGAGAGGATCTATGGCTTCTGTGCTTCACTTATTTTCCAAATCCAAGTTTTTCTTGTATAATGTGGACCTGTACTTGATTCCTCTTTTTTTTTTTTTCCCCACGAAAAATATATCACGTGATAGAAAAATCTATGGCTCCTGTGCTTCACTCATTTTCCATTAAATCCTTGTTGTGGATCCTTTTCCCTTTTTTCTACTGAAATTTTATTTACTCGAGGTGTCAAGTATGAATAAATTTGGTTCTAGCAGGAAATTTTTATCAAAATGCTACTATTTGAGCATATGGTGCGATATGGTTGTCACTCCTTTCTTTAGAATAGACTGGTAAGGTAGTATGTGCCCTGGTAACAACTTCTAAATGTCTTAATTTTACATCTAGTTCCCTCTCGTCTCCCGGAGTGGGCGAATCAGAAAGTTGGTAGCAGAACACAGAGATTCTGATATTTCAAGTATTGAGCTTCTTAGCCTACCTGGAGGTGCTGAGTCATTTGAGCTGGCCGCCAAGTTCTGCTATGGCATCAACTTTGAGATCACATCAACGAATGTTGCTCAGCTATGTTGTGTGTCGGATTACCTCGAGATGACTGAGGAGTTTTCAAAAAATAATCTCAGCTCCCGTGCCGAAGAATATCTTGACAGCATCGTCTGCAAGAACCTTGAAATGTGTGTTGAGGTGTTGCAACAATGCGAAAGTCTACTCCCGCTAGCTGATGAGCTAAAAGTAGTTAGCCGCTGCATTGATGCAATAGCTTCCAAAGCTTGCGTGGAGCAAATTGCTTCGAGCTTTTCACGCCTAGAATATAGCAGCTCAGGAAGACTTCACATGAATCGTCAAGCCAAATGTGATGGCGACTGGTGGATCGAAGATCTTTCTGTTCTCCGGATTGACTTGTATCAAAGAGTCATAACAGCCATGAAATGTCGCGGGGTCCGGCCTGAGAGTATAGGGGCATCACTCATGAATTATGCTCAGAAGGAGTTGACTAAAAAATCCAGCTTATGGAATCCATCTAGCCAGCCAAAAGTGGACGTGGTTCCTGGTTCAAATGGGCAGGAAAGACTAGTGGTGGAGACAATTGTTAGCCTTCTGCCTGTTGAGAAACTTGCTATTCCCATCAGTTTTCTGTTTGGGCTTTTACGAAGCGCCGTGATGCTTGATTGCACAGTTGCTTGTAGGCTTGATCTTGAAAGGCGGATTGGTTCCCAATTGGATATAGCTACTCTTGATGATCTGTTGATCCCCTCGTTCCGCCATGCTGGGGATACTTTATTTGATGTTGATACAGTCCATAGAATCTTGGTTAACTTCTCTCAGCAAGATGATAGTGAAGACGATATGGAAGACGCCTCAGTCTTTGAATCCGATAGTCCTCATTCACCCTCCCAATCTGCACTGCTCAAAGTTTCACAATTAGTGGACAACTACCTTGCTGAAATTGCACCTGATGCAAACCTCAAGCTCCACAAGTTCATAGCAATTGCAGACAGCTTGCCTGCACATGCGCGTACCACTCATGATGGGTTGTATCGAGCAATTGATGTTTACCTCAAAGTATGTTTTCTCATCTTTTCTTGTTAGATATCTCTTTGTAGCAACTAATTTAGGAGGGTTTGGATTTTTATGTTTCTTTCTTCATGTGTGTGCGTGTGTTTATTTAGGTAACTTCATAATCATCTTCTGGTGCCAGTCCTCTTAACTATAACAAGATCAAAGAATAAGATTTGAAAAAAAAAAAAAAAATTCAATTTTAAATCTGATTACTGATGAGCTTAAGTGATCGTTTGGGAAAAAATGGATCGTAGCTCAGTTTCCAGTTGTTATTTTTTTTTTTTTTTTAGGTTTTTTTCTAAAATGACCAAATATATCTTTTTACATTTAATTTTTTTTTTTAATTTTGAAGGGCAAAAATATCAAATTAACAAAAAGTTAACTACTAAAAAATTAGTTTTTTCCCCTTTTCAAACGCCAAAAAAAAAAGATAAATAAATAAATAAATAAAATAAAAAATAGCATTTTAGTAGCCAGCTAACAGCCAACCACAAAAAAGTTAGCTTTTTTTCTTCTCAAACTCAGCCTAAGGTTGCGTTTGGCATCCAATCTAGCTACTCAGTTTTTTAGTTTTTTTCTAAAATGACCTAAGAATCTCTTACATTTTTAATTTCTTTTAAATCATGAAGGGAAAAAATATCAAATTAACAAAAAAGTAAGAAGCTAGCTTGTTTTGCTTCCCAAACTCAACCTAAGAATCTCTTCTCCTTTTCATTTTAAAATCAACTCCAAAGCTATGCCCCTCTTTACAAGAACAACCAGAACTAGAAACGGTACAAATGTACTAATCTTCTCTTTGTCTGATTCATTTTTTTGAATGCATATGGCAGGCTCATCAGAGTTTATCGGATCCCGACAAGAAGAAGCTTAGCCAACTGATTGACTTTCAAAAGCTCTCTCAAGAAGCTGGTGCACACGCTGCGCAAAACGAACGCCTTCCTCTCCAATCGATCGTGCAAGTACTTTATTTTGAGCAGTTAAGGCTCCGGAATTCATTGTCCTGCTCTTATGTAGAGGATGACCAGAAGCCAATGCACCCATCATGGCGGATCAGCAGCGGTGCGCTCAGTGCTTCAATGTCTCCCAGGGACAATTACGCATCGCTGAGGAGAGAGAACAGAGAACTAAAACTCGAGCTTGCTCGGTTAAGGATGAGGCTAAATGATCTAGAGAAAGAACATGTTTGTATGAGGAGAAACATGGAGAGGTCCAGTTCTCGTAAATTCATGAGCTCTTTTTCGAAAAAGATCGGCAGGCTCAACTTTTTTGGTCATGGTTCTTCGAGGGAGTCGAGTTCTCCCTCAAGGAATTCGCAAAGAACAGATTCAAAGGTTATTGAGAGAACATGAACAAGCAAATTAGGTAATTTACATCTCTTGGATTTTTTTTTTGATTGCTGCTGCTGAGTAACTACAAGTAATGTTCTTGGTGATCTTTCTTTGTTCTTCTCTCTTTATTTATTTCTTTCCTTTTCCTTTTGTTTTTTTCTTTTAATTTTGTTCCTCCACCCTGTATATAAGTCGTGGTGCTTCGCAATAGTGATAGTGATTGGAGCTTTTTTTTTTTTTTTTTTAATGGCAAGTGACGGTTTTTTTTTGTAATTATAGCTTTGGTGTAATTTTTAGAGTATTTTCCAATGTAAACATGCGTGATATCCTCGTATATATGAAAATTTGTTGATTTCAATTCATGCTGGAGAAGTGATTCTGACTTCTGTAGCTACACATGGTATTAAAACAAGAATCATTTTACTTCTTCTTCTTCTTCTTTTTTTTTTTTTTTTTGGGGGGGGGGGGGTGGGTCTTTGATAATACCTGATGGTTTATAAATTTTACACCATTAAGGCCTCAATCCAGGTATATCACTTTCATTATGAAGGTGGTTATAAGTGTGTTTGGATTGTATAAAATTATAATAGTTAGTGTCTTCTGTTTCGTGCAATGAATAGAAAATTCAAATTTTATAGTCTCATAATTTGTGATTATAGAGATTTGGAAAATTTTGTACTTTTTTTTATAGCTCCAAACGTTACATATATCATTTCTCGTATTGGTAGTTTCAACAAGTATCAACTGATCATGAAGTGACTATTATTGGATTTTTACTTATAAGCACTTCCCTGCTCATGTTTGATTGATTCTAAATCCCTGCGCCCCCGGCCCCTTCTCCATTTCCCCCATGAATGTATTGTTCGCTTTGGGGGTTGTGGACCTTTGTGGTGTACCTCTTTGGTGATGCATGCAGACTTTCTTGCAAAATTATTTCAAACAGAATGCCCGCCTCCCACCCCAACACTTGATCTCTTATATATGAATACCTTTTATTTATGAATACCTCTTATGTTATTATACTAATATTTATGAATACTTTTTATTTTATTATACTTGTTAGATCCATTAACATTAATATGTATTTAAGATTTTACATTTCTTTTTTTTTTTAATCTACCATCTCTCTCTCTTTTTTAAAAGATAAAATTTTTTTTTTTAAATAAAAAGAAGACTCGAACTCAAATTATAAGCGGACAGGAGAAGGGACTCTTAATTATTGGGCTCGAGTCCGCGGTCCTCTCTCTCTCTCGCTAAACCCTCATTTTAAAATACAGCCTTTGGTGACTCTCCCCAGCTCACCACGATTGGGAAGGTAAAGGTTACTCTAAGATTTCTGGGCTTCCAAACACTGCCGGCCTTCCTTAAACAAGATTTCAATCCACTACCTCGTCCTTCACGACTTTCGATCCCCGTATTACGATTGTACTTTTTAGCCGGAGCCGCCGAGGAGGCGGCGGTGCTACTTCTGTCGCAATGACATGCTTTTTTCTGAAACGGTTTAAACTTTACAGTTGACTCTACCTTCTTTTCACGTTTAAATTTTGGGTAGATTTTTCCGTTCTCATCCGAGTCGTCTTCCTCAGAACTCACCCCGTCCCAAAGCGTCGAGGACCGACTTTTTTTCTCCGGCCACCGCCGGCCGCCGTTCTTGTGCTTCGGCGTCGTTGGAGCACACGACTCATGGGGTGGTGAAGTTTGTTTATCAGCTTGACGATGGTGACGATGATTTCGATTCTTCGAAGACTGGTTTTGCCGTTCCGTGGCCTTTAACAAGCCATAGATGGTGCGATTTGGAACTATGTAGTAAACTTTCCCCGGAGACAGGACCGACTCGGGTCGGACCACGACCCAAGGAAACTTGAACACATCAGGCCGGGCTACAGAGTGTCTGGGATTCTTCCTCATGACTTCAGAAGCGGGTGTGGGCTCTTTGTGAATCTCCACGTACCTACCAGGATGGACCAATTTTAGCACACCTCTCTCTCCTTTTGAAGCCCCCATGTGTGTGTATGTATATACACATATATATATATATATATATACACACCATAGCATTTGGAATGGAGATAGAGAAGCTAGAGGAAGAGGAAGGAGGGATTATAAAGGCCATCTAGTCTCTCTTCTTATAGTGTGTTCTCTTCTGGGTCGTGACAAAAAAATGGAGGGGAATTCGATGTGAGGATCTTTGGAGAATATGGGCTTATTTTTTTCCCAGGAATTGCTGTGATTGGATAATCTTGTCCGAATTCAAAAAATAGAGGGCGAGTCATCTTGAGATGTTTTGTTATGACTTATCTTATGGGTGTTGCATTTTGCTAGTGGAAAAAAAATAATAAAAGAGTAAAACTAGTTTCCCGGGGAATTGGCTGGAGACGGTTGTTGTTATGTGTCTTCAAGGTATTCTAAAACAAAGGCTGGAAAAAGATACTCTCTTATCAAATAGTTCAAAGTGAAACTTTTGAGCTTTCTCCTATATCCATTTCAAAATATCCAGATACATTCTATGCTATGGCTTAAACAGAATCATGAGAAAGAGAGAGAAAAAATCAGAGAGAGAGAGAGAGAGAGGAGATTACTTCAAGTTTACTCTTATATCCAGATACTTTCACATTTCATATCAGAATGTTAGGGTGTGTGTAGTGTATAAATCCTACATACAAACCAAGTTTGGACTTGATTTGATGGGTTGGGTTAGTTAAAAAAAAAAAAAATACTTTCTATGTTATGGTTGAAAGGAAATCAAAAAGAATAAAAGAAAACAATCAGGGAGAGAGAGATAACCCATGAAATGCTTAAAGAAAATAATGGAAGGTGAACACTCTAGAATGCATTTGTTCTTGCTCAAGAATCTATGGTAAACTTGGATAAAAGAGCTCTTGATCCATCTATATATTTTCCCAATTGGTGGAGGAGATTAATTGATTGAACATCAGTTCAATAATTTATTTTAAGGTTAGAACTTGGATTCAAACACAAATCTAAAAGAGTCACAAATCAAGTTTAATTCGAGATCGTTTTCGTCACAAACCAAGCTCGAGCCGTGCTCAAATAGCTTACAAATAACTCGATTCATTTCCACCCATAGTTGAGAGAAAAGTTTTTGAGTTTGTGACAACTTATTCATGTACTTAATTAATCTTTGATTGGATTTATTTTTTGGGCATACAATAGTCTGCACTCTCTACATATTCCTTCGAACCAATAAATAGATAATAAGGAGGAGGGAATCAGTGGAAAGAAAGGAGATCAGAAGTCAGAACAGCAACAATGCGACTACTTCCCTCTAATTTCCATATCAATATGTTCTGTTTCTGGTTCTAAAACAGGTGAGATACAAAAGGTTTTGTGGCCAAAACGAATGGCCTGAACTTAATTGCTTTTCCCTGTTGCGCAACATGAACTGAAATAACTAGGAAATAAATCAAATCAATACAACAAAATGCAACCATACAAAGCTACAAAATATCATCAGAGACTAGGATTTTACTTATCTACGTCCAAACAAGACACATCATGACATGACTAATAAATCATAGTCAAAACCTTAAGTAAATAGAATTCTCTTGCGAATGAGAATAAACCACAATTTGGATAAATATCTACTATCTCTTTTATTATCATCCATACATTTAAATAAGGCAAAACTTAACAACTTATCTTAAAGGAGCTGACCTACATGATCTTCGGAAAACTAACTTATCTGATCTAGGAACGATTAAGATAACAAATAGACAGTGCCGGCCTTAACAATTCGGTTGCCCAAGCCCAACTTTGAAAATTTGGCCTTGTTGTCCTTTGCTCTTAGGCTGGACAGTTGTCCAGTTGAGCCTAAAATTTTTTTTTTCTTCTCAGTCTAAAATTTTTTTTTTAGATTGCCCTTGGCTCAAGGTGTTGCCCAAGCCTATGGGCTTGCTGGGCTCACCCTGGGCCGGCCTACAAATAAATAAATGAAATTTAAAAACTTAACCTAACAAACCTCTCCTAATGTCATTTCTAGATAATCTATTACTTCTCTATGATCCTTTTCGCGATTCTATACCTTTTCAGCATGTATCAGTGACACCCTTAACAAAACAGTACCCACAGTCCTAATGAAAGAAGAAGATCCACCTCTGTAATGAGTTTTAGCCTCTAGTCAAGTTATATATAGATGAAGAAGAAGATCCATGTATTTGTGCGAAAGATAGAATGGATTTCAAAACTATTATCATGTCAGTGTTTTTGAGAATGCTTATATTTACAAATTAACAGCAATGATGGTTTGTTTATAGGGGAAGGGAAAATAAAATCAACTATACAAAATTATTATTCTGTATATGACTAAAAAAAAATAATAATTTTATGACAATCTAAGAAAAGCAATAACTTTATGACAAAAAATTGTATTATATCCTTCTCATTTTTCCAAAAATAAGAATAAAAATAAAAAATTAATAGGTTGATCTTGCATTTTTTTTTCAGCCTCTAGCTTTTTATTTCATATCTCCCTTCTTTTGACTTTTTTTTTTTTTTTTGAGCTTTGCTATTAATTAAGAAAATAATTAGCCAATATAGCCAAAAAAAAAAAAAAAACTAATTGGCATTGTGCTGTTAATGAAAACGCAGCATCATGCCGCATTTTCAGAAGTGGTAAAAATGCAACTTAATTTTTGGCCCGTTTAGTTGGCCAAATTTTAACTAAAAAATACAATAAAAATAGAAAGATGTGACATAAAGGTAATATGTGTTAAAATTTAATTGAAAAAAAATACAAAAAGTGATTAAAAATTAGTGAATTTTGGTAACCTTTGGTAGACCAAACGGGCCTTTTTTGCGTACTCAAACTCAATCATATGGGGTCTAAAAACGCGAAATAATGTCACGTTTTCTTCATAGCTAAAAACACAACATAATGTTGCATTTTCATCGAACCCTTTAAAATCCTGAAGCCCTTTCCTCTATCACTCACCTTTCCCAATCTGAATTCTCATGCCCGAAACATCGGAATTGAGCAGCCTGTGTAAGCCATCTAAGCTCACGCTAATTCCAAACAAAACTGTTAATGGAAAAGATGGAGTGTTTCATATCTGAAAAAACAAGAAGGAAGAGAACAAACGAGCACAAATTCATTACCAGAAAATAGTCAGAAAAAAAAAAAAAAACCTACAAAACCCATAAAGTTTCGGCATACAAGCACTAGAATGAGGGTATATCATGGAAGGATTTCGATTCCCTTGCCCACAATTAAACTTTAAGCAGATTTGGTATAGAAACGGACGCCAATACCCACGCCCAATATGAGCAGGGGAACCAAGAACGGAAGTAGCTTGGTGTTGGACCCTGAGGGCGTCTTATCCTGGTTGTTGTACTGAGGCTGCCCCTCGCTGGGAGGAACATACTCGTTGGTCTTGCTGTTGCTGGGGTTGGTGGTACTCAGGGTAGATGGGTCAATATCACCGACATAGTATTCGTCCATCATAGCTCTAGCAGTGGTACTGTGACCCACATCCTCAAAATCATCAGTCGCATCCCTCCCTGCAAAAGGAGGCACGAGGGACATCAAAGGGAGTGTCAGAAAAGTTGGAGTTACAAAAATTGTGATAAAATGTAATTTGAATTAATTTTTGATATTTAGAGTGTAATTAATAAATTACATAAAAAAAATAAGGAAGAACAGTGTTGTTCAAATGGATTTTGGTCCTTTCGTGCAGGTTCTGGCAAATACTTTTTGACCTTTTTATCAGAATTTTTTTTAAATTTGTAAAAATTTTAGGAGTGTTTAAAGAGACAAAAAGTTATAAAATTTGATAAAAATAGTGATTTCGTAATTTGTGTATTAAGATAAAAAATAAGTAACTTCTTAAAATTTTAGTATTTTTTAGTAATTTTCAAAGTTTCAAATGAAATTTTTATTCATTTTTATTAAGATTTATTGAAATTTGTAGAAATTTGTAAGGTTATAAAGATTTATAGAAATTTATATAAATTTATAAAAATTTACCGTAATTCAAGATAAAAAAATTTGTGAAAATTTTTTTTATAATTTTTTTGAGCTCCAAAAGCACGCCTATATTTTGCACAGGGGAGGGATGTGGTACCTAACTACACTGTTTCTTTTTTAGACAATGAATCAAAGTCGTATGAACCATGACAAAGATCACCACATTTGTATCTTATATCCAAGCACTGCACTTTACCTGCTACGCGCACCAAAACATCATCACCTCCGGGATGTTCATCCGTGTATTTCGTCACATCATATACCTGTTAGAACCCATGAAGACAAGGACGAAGCTTAAGAACAAGGAAGCCTTGATCTGTTTTTTTTTTTTTTTTTTTAACTCGAGCTACGTGGAGATAATTATTTTTTCTCGTCATCAATGATTATTAATTTAAATACGTAAATTTGTCTACTTAATTATAAAATATTTAATTTAAACACACAAGACAAAGTATTAAAAAAAAATTCAAACATACATAATAAAATTCAAGCGTAATTAGTCATATTTTTATTAGTACGGCAAAACAATAAAAATTAAAAAAACAAAAACAACCCACTAAAACAGCTCTAAAGACAGAAAAAAATTAATAAAGACATCATCGAGACTTCCAAAAAAAACTAACCAAAACATAAGCTTACTCTTGAACGATCAAGAGGACAACAACAAAAGTTATACATATATATATATAATTATATATATATAATAATATTATATTATATAAATGATCTCACTCCCTTTGCCTTAAAAAAAAAAAATCAAAACCCTATTGGCTGTAGCTTATTACTCTCCTTCGAAAAAAATACAAAAGAAAGTTCAAAAATTTGGTTTATCGGAAAAGCGAGAGAGATAAAAAAGTAAAAAGTTAAAGGTTTTATCCAAAAATTAGAAGTTTTACTCAAGTATAAGTATCTACTCTCGGTCTTTGTAGTGATTTTTTATTTTTTTTTTGGGGCTTTTAGAACTATTAATTTATTTTTATTTATAACATATATTTGGACTATAAGCGAAATATTTCCTGGGTTATAAATACTTAGGTTAAATTTTAAAATATATTTAAACTATAAGCTGGGGTATTACCAGGTTATAAATAATTAAACTAAAATATTATTATTAAAAAAATTTAATAATAAAACGAGGATCTAACAGAATGTGTAAATTGCTTCTTCAGGTGACGTTCAAACGCCGCCGCCCCCCCCCCCCCCCCCCCCCAAAAACCCAAACCCCATACAAGGAAATAAAACAGAAGTAGCGTACTCACGTCAAAAAGATCACATAATATGTCTCTTCTTTTATACCTTTAAACCATATAAAATGTTCAAAACGTGTTTGAGATATTTAAAAGTTTTTTAAAAAAAGAGAAAAAAAAAGTTTGTGCGAAGAAAATAATTCGAAATATATTAGCTTTATTTTATTATTTTCCATTTTCAAATATTGACTTTAATTTTGGATATGGAGACAGGACTATAATATGTGAAGTTTTTTTAACATTTGAAAATTTCAATGACATTTTAAGACATTTTATAAGAGTGTTTAGATCTCCAAAAAAATATCTAAAAAATTTTTACTAACTTTTTTCAATCAAATTTTACTAAATGTCACTTTTACGTTAATTTTTTTTTTTTTTGGACAAATCAAACGCTACTTGTGTATAGCCTAAAAGTACCTTGACCCGTTGCTTTGGGAAGGGTAGCCAAAAGTCAGGCTTCTCACTTTTTGGCTTTTATTGAAAGGATTTAACCTCGAGAGATTCACTCCCTAGGTCAAACCCCTAGAGAGTGAATCTCTTTTGGTTTGTGCTACACATACCGGCCCCTCAACATGTATAGCGGTCAATCGCGAACTCGCGTAGCGGCGGGGAGTCGGACCCACACCCAAGAACTGGATACGATTCGTCCAGCCAAGGAGGCCCGTCCTACCAACCTTTACTACGCTTTGCGCCCGGGAGGCTGGCCCCAAGTTTTTGCTAGAGAGGAGACTTGAACTTGAGACCTTGGGGTGGTAAGCCCCTAAGTCCCAGTCCAAGACCATCCCATCTAACCCCTTGGAGTTTATTGAAATGACCAAAATTACTCTCATACATTTTTTACTTTTTTCGAGTCATAAATGACAAATATGTTAAATTAACAAAAAAATCTTAAAAACTACGAGCTTTTTTCCTTTCCAACCTTCCAAACGAAGCCTGACAATATTTCAAAATAATTAGAGAGATGTCAACAAGGCGAGTATTGATTTCACAGTCCTCGTTCTCGTTTAACGGTACCCTTTTCCTTTCCCTTCCCCTTCCTTGTCCCCATTTCGGAGATGAAAAATCCATATCCATCCCCACTATGTAGCAGATTCTTCCGTCTCCGCTTGCCACCAAACATAATAACAATTATAAGTTATTAATTATATATAAAACAAATATTAAAAATATTATATATATTAAATAAAATTACATATTATATATTAAATAAATATTAAAATAAAAATATATAACTTTATAAATAAGTATTTAAACGGGTACACGGTAGGTGGGGATTATTATACCCGTCCCCATCCTGTTTGGGAAACATATTCAATTGTTCTTAGTATATTTTAAATTATTATGAAATATATTTTATTTAATTGTTCTTAATAAATAATATAATTAAATTATAATTATTATATTTTATATTTACTAAATTAAAATAATTATATTTTATTCAATTATTTTAATAAATAATATAATTAAATATTTATTGAATTAAATGATTATAATAAATAATTTAATTAATTAATCTAATTAAATTAGTATAAAATATATTTGATTAAACTTAACAAATTCTTTAAAAAACTAATAAAATTAAATATTTTATTAAAATAACAAATTAATAATTGTAAACAAACTTATATTTACAAACACAATTTCATTTTTTATTTAAAAAATATTATAGAAGACATAAACATAAACATAAAAAAATAAAAATAAAAATAAAAAGATAGCCTTACCAGAACCAAAAACACCAAAAGGAAAAAAAAAAACAAAAAAACAAAAAGATAATTAGTCAAGCTTAGTAGACGCCAGTGTAATTTACCCAAAAGAAAAACACCAACATAAAAACAAAAAGAAAATTATAGTAAAATCAACAACTAATTAAGTTAAAAAAAAGCAATGATTAATTAATTAAAATTTTAGCTAACATTCCATTCGTGAGAATACAATCAGATTTCAAAATTAAGATACCATTTAATATACCTGTTTTGAATCTATTTTTTATTTTACGTTATTTGAAAAAAAAAAGATAATTTAACATGTATTTGATTACTTATATTTTTTAATTTTATTTTAAAAATAGAAAATGAAATTACACATAAAATATAAAATGGTAAAAAATTATTTTGAGTATTTTCAATTCAAAATAAGAAAAATTTCAAAATACAAAAAATAAAAATATCAAATCAAATATATTTTTTTGTTTTATTTAAATTTTCAAAACATAAAATTGAAAATAAAAGCAAAAAATAAAAAATAAAAATTCAAATCAAATGCCATTTAAATAAAATAAAAAATGAAAATTGGGATAGCCAACAGATCAAACAGATACAGTAGAAAATCAATGAATTGAATCTCACACACCAATTGCGACCTAAGATCGGGGGAGCAAAATCGGCATTCACGAGCCGTTTGTAAAGATGGGAAAGGGAAAGGGAAAGGGGAAGAAATACCTTGCCATCTATGATAAGCCACAAGTCCTTGACGGTGTTGTGCTTGGAGACCTCGGCAAGAGTGAAGACCTTCCCCATTAGTTATGGAAAATGGAGAGAAAGCACGGTGGGCTCTGAGGGTGAGCAGAGACACACACACACACAGAGACAGAGAGAGAGAGAGAGAGAGAGAGAGAGAGAGAGAGAGAGAGAAGGGAAATGGCAAAAACAAATTTTGGTTGGCGTTGCAGTGGGTGTGTGGTTTGTTGGTTTTTAAATTTATAATTGCAGGATTAGATTTGCTTACTCACCACGGCATGAACACGACCCAACCATCATTATTTCGTTCAAACATCTCGTTTGACTACCATAAATGTTTACTAATTTTACTTACCGAAACAAAAATTATTTATCAATTTTTTATCAACTACCAATTTTTTTTTTATTTTTTTAATAAAATTTATTAAGCACCCATTTGGCGTTTCAAAAAACGTCCCAAAATTCTAAAAATCACTAGAATTCTCCATAAAACATTTTTTCACTTTGAATTACATAAATTTTTGTAAATTTATATATCTTCACAAATTTCAACAAATCTCTACAAATTTTAATAAATTTTCTATAATTCTAATAACATTTCTATAAATTTCAAAAAATTTTGATAGAAAAGCAAAAAGTATTTTTTCAAATCCATTCGAACGAAACTATTTATTTTTATTTTTATTGGATTATGGTTTATACTCCAAACGCGAAAAAAAGTAACCCAAATCATATTTTATCTCAACTTTTGTAATTCCAATTGGATCCCAAATATGTATCCAACTTTTACTAATTTTCTTTGAATTTTACTAATTGTTTTACTACCATAAATGTTTATTAATTTTACTTATCAAAAAAATATTTATTAATTTGCGTGAACCTATTTACATTTCACAATAGCTTTTTGCATCTTTACTTTATTTTTTATTAATTAAAATTATAAAATTACCATTCTTTGACTAACTATTATTATGTCTTTTTTGAAATGACATAATTATTTTTTTAATAAAAAAATAATTAAAACTTTGATTCAAAACCCTTAATCCTATAAGAAAAGGTTTGGAGAGTGAACCTCTACGGTCAAATCCTACAAGAGAATCAAAAATTATTTTTAACAATTAAAATAATTTATATTTATATTTATAATACTCATGTAAAATAAATTTTATTTTATTTAATAATTTAATAAAATAAAAACATTAACTACTTTGTTTGTTCCTTTTGTTCATAAACTTTTATTATTTTAACTCTTGTCATTATTTTTAAATCATTTAATAGGATTCTGTATGTTCTTTTCAATTCTCATAAACTAGTAATATATTTTAAAAATAATATAATAAGATAAAACGTAAGTTTAATAAATGTTAAAATAAATAATTTGTGGAAAATTTATAAAAAAAAAATAAATATCAATATAATAAATAAATAGCAAAACTTTTTAAATAAATTAAAATAAAATAAGTTATATTCTTATTTGATTAAGTTATAAAATAGACTAAAATTTATTTTATATAATTTTTAAAAATATATAAATATAAATGAAAATAAATTTTATTTCAATTATCCTTTACCCATATTGCTCGCCAATTTAAATTTAAAACATAATCACTAATTTTTTTTTTTCAACATTCACATAAAAAATATCTGACAAAGAAAATCAATGAATTAAAATTTTAATTTTTTAAATAAAAAAAAAGTATAAGTATTTTTCTCCTAAAAGCTTAATTTTAATTTTTTTTATAATAACAAATCATTTTTAACAAAATCTTGAATTAGAAATTTTTATCATAATAAGGTAATTCACATGCCTAAGTGATTTTTTTCAAAAAATTTAGATTGTATTTACCTGCTTACTTATCAAAATATCTAAGAAAAACAGGTAAGTTGTCTTCCCTATATATTTTAAAAAAAATAATTTCTATTACAAAATAAAGGTATTTATAATATTATAATTATGTCTGTGATTGAATTTTTATATAAAGGCTTTTATGACATTATAAGTATGTAAAACATATATGAAAAGATGATATCAATTGTTAATGAAAAAGTAAAGTAGAAGAGATTATTTGTGGAGTGTAAATAGGCTTACTATATTAATTTTTCATCAATTACCCATTTTTTTAAGTTTTTTAATAAAATTTACCAAATATACATTCAACTTCTACTATTTTTTAACTTTCCTAATTTTTATAAATTTTTTTTATCAAATACACAACTTTTTACAAAATGACACATAGCAATAACAGAACAAAAATTAAAAAAAATTAATTTTTCTGTGCACTAAACCAAAAAAAAATCCGCAAATTTACCAATCTCTTCAGGAGTTGTGCTTTCCATTTTTGTTTCTTTTTAACTTTCGACTTTTTGGCAATGGTCAAGGTTTCTTTTTTTTTTTTTTTTCTTTAAGTGTATAAAAAATTTATACAAATTTGAATTCCTTCTTTTATTTAAGTTATATAATAAAAATTAAAAAAATGAATAAAATTTAGGAAAGTATCATATCATATTATATATATGTATATAAAGTAGAGTGGCTATACCGCTACACCACGTAAGATTTAACTTGCGTTACGGTTGCGATACGTGACATCTAATTATAATTATCTTATGCCACGTAAGACCTAATTTGCACTAAGGTTATGACACGTGTATTGTTATGACACGTGACAGTTAATTATAATTATTTTAATTATTTTTAAATAAATTAATATTTTACATAATTACTATTTATTCACAATTTTTAATTTTATTCAAACAAGAATGTTCATGGACATCAATTGATATTTTTATTTAATCTACACTTCTGTTTATCATATAACTTCATAGTTTTTATTTTTATTTTTATTTAAAAGATATTCTTACTTTTTATTTTCTTCTATATTTTAATAAATTATTATTTAGAACATAATAAATATCATTATTATCATTAAACAAAATAATGCAAAAAAAATTTATTAGATAAAATAATTATTATTAAATAAAATAATACAAAAAATAATTAGCTTGTTAAATAGGAATTTTAATATTTATTTATGCACAAATAATATTAAATATATTATTTTTTTTGAATCACTTGATGATTATATAATTTTTATTATTATTTTAATATTGTATAAAAAATATGTATTAACTGTAACATAATTGGATAATTTTAATTAATCATTGTCAAATATTTGATATGTATTGGATTAGATAATATATTCCTATTTGAAATAGAATACAAATTTACATAAAATTCTAATACACAAAGTAAGTTTAAAAAAATATAAAATAGCATTCACGCACAAAAAAAATTTGTTAAGATTTTATTATGATGGTTTTATTTATAATTAATATGGTTGGAAATGAAAAAGTGCATAAAGTATAATATTATTTATTAATTTCTTTTGATTCATTAAGAATGCGAATGAGTTTGTTATATTTATTTTTAATCGTTAATATTCTTTTATATTGAAATTATCTTTTTGTTTATGCATTAATTTTTTAACTTATTCTTTTAATTCGTTTATTAAAATATATCATGTTTGATTTTTTAGATTTTATTTTATTTTTTAATGTGATTGTTAATATTAGATTTTTTTAAATTTTATTATATTTCCATTATTGATAAAATTTTAATTTTTTTGTATATCAAATTTCAGGGAAAACTTAGTCTTTGCTCTATTTTTAGTTTTTTTATTTAAAAATACAATGTATGATTTTTTTTAAAATTTTATTACAATTCTTTAATGTGATTATTTATATAATTTTTTAAATTTTATTATATTTTTCATTATTATTAAAATTTAAAATTTTTGTATATTACATCTAAGGAAGTCTTTTTTTGGGTTATTTTTCAATTTGTTTATTTAAATATACATGTATAATTTTTTTAATTTTTATTTTTATTTTTTGTTTAATGTGAAAATATTATTGTACAATAATAATAAAAAAATTTATCATGGCATTACAAAATTTATTATCTCAATTTTGTTAAATTTCTCATATGGCATATTTCAATATTTTCTTAAATGATTATTAATATAAATATTTATTAAAAATTAAAATAGATATAGTGTTTGGAGTGAAAATGTTTGGTCAAAAAGTACAATAAAAGTTCAATGATTTGATGTAAAAGCGATATTTGGTGAAATTTGATTAGAAAAAAGTACAAAAATTTATTAAAAGTTGATAAGATTTGGATGATTTTAACCAATCAAACACCGCCATAATATGACAAATTTGTGCATCGATTTTATCATTAGTGTATGAATTCATATATATGTGTGTACTTCGATCTATATAGGCCCTGTTTGGCATACAAACTTCCTCTATAAAACTCTATAAATCTCTAACAACCCCTCTACCTTTAATTTTCTTGTCATCATTAATTTCAAAAAATTTCAATATTTCGCTAAAAAAAATAAAAAAATCTGAAAGTAGGTTAACCGAATATGTAAATTTTTTATACAATCATATTATTCGTGCCAAAAGCTTTCAAATGAGTACCATTGTCGCTATTTTTTGTGAATTTTTTTGAATCCGTGGGAACAATTTTCCAAATCTGTTCCCACAATTTGCTACTTTTAAGAAAAAAAAAGACGTCAAAATTAACTTCAAACCACACTTTATCTCAATTTATTTTATTTTTTCTTACGCCAAATGGAGCCATAGTCATACCCAACAAGTAACAAAAACGTTTATAACACCGTTACTTCGATCTAAATAGTCATGCCTAGCAAGTAACAAAAACGTTTATAACGCCTGCCAAGAAGTATCCAATTTCAATAGGAAATCTAGATATTGGACCCGCTTAAGTTATCCAATTTCAACCACACACGCGAGTCGTCCCTATCTCAATGCTGTTGGAAATAAAGTTGTGCAGATTGTATGCAAAAATTAGAATAATAATTATATAAAAATAAAATATGCGGAAGTGTACTAAATTATAATTATTCAGTCTTCAACTGTAAAAGATCAAAAATTACTAAGGCTTGATCTTTCTCTCTATCACAATCAATATGACAGCTATTAATGGAAACAACTGTCTGTTTATTGTGAAGAGAGGGGATCTAACTAATCACTAGGCCTCCCATAAAAGACCTATAGTGAGTTTAACAACTGACCCACACTAACCGTCTAACCTTATTATCCCTATTAGGTGTACATAGGTCTAGTAATATACATTACAATAAAATGGGTCTTATCTTGTACGCTCTCATCTTTAACTTGGTTCTAACCCGTTTTTAACAAAATAAAAATTAATGAATGTATGCTCAATATATGAAAAATTTTAACAAATGCTTGATTCACAAAAATGAGAATACCACGATCCTCACGTGCCTTCCCCCAAGCAATTTCAAGTATGAATATAGTTTTTTTTTTTTTTTCATTAATCATTTTAAATAAAAATATTATTAAAGTTATTTTTTATTACAATGAAATTATCATATTATTTTGATTTAACTTAAAAAATGATAGAAAAACATTTCTCTTAATTAATCTCATGGTAAAAAAAACTAATTATATATCATATCATATTACATATATATAAAGTAGAGTATGTCAATACCGCTAAGTCACGTATGACTTAAATTGTACTGTGGTTATAACGCGTTGTATCTAATTATAACTATCTTGCACCATCAAGATCTAAATTGCGTTACGATTGTGACACTTGTAGGCATGTGACACGGGCACCTAATTATAGTTCTCTTAATTATAAAGCAATTAGTATTTTACACAATTACTACTTTTTCACAATTTTTAATTTTATTCAAACTATAATTTTTATGAATAGTACTTGATATTTTTATTTAATCTACACTTCTATTTATCATATAATTTTTTATTTTTTATTTTCATTTTATTTAAAACATATTCTTATTTTTTTATTTTTTTATTTTAATAAATTATTATTTAAAACATAATAAATATTATTTATTATTATTAAACAAAATAGTGCAAAAAAATATTTAACCTGTTAAATAAAAGTTTTGATAATAAATATTATTATTAAATAAAATAATAGAAAAATAATTAGCTTGTTAAATAAAGAATTTAACTTATTAACATAAATTTATAATTATAATTATCTTATAAATTCTTATTTTTTATTTTTATATTTTATTTATTAAAAAAGTCAAATTAAAAAAACATATTATATATATATATATATATATATATGTATAATAGAGTTTTGAAACGTCACTGCGTTACGTAGAACCTAACTCGCATTGTGGTTATGACTCATGACACATAATTATAATTATTTTAAAGAATTTTATTTATTATATAACTCTATTTATAATTATTTATGGTATTCTAATCGAAATGGAATAGAGTTCTCCCATATTCTAATTAATCAAATAATTTTTATTTATTTTATATATTAATTATTTTAAATAATCTTATTTATTATAAGAGGAATTCTATTTATTTTGTAAGTTTTCAAATATATTATTTAATCTATTGTTATTCATGGTGTTCTAATTCATTTGGTTAATTATTTTAAAGAATTTTGTTTGTTATATGAGTCTACTATTCTAATTTTTCATATATATTATTTCATTTATAATTATCATGTTATTCTAATTTAAGTGGGAAATGACTCTCACATATTCTAATTAATCAAACATTATTTATTTATTTTATAAATTAATTATTTCAAAATAACAGTATTTCGAAATAAAATATAACACTTATTTTGTTTAATGACAATAATAAATAGCAAAGGATAATGCTAATAAGATACCGAAATCGATCCATATGTAATTTATATATATAATTATTGGTGGTGCCATAATTATATATTCTACATAGTTCTTTCTTTGTTTCTCATATGTTTTAGTATATTTATTTTTATTAGAAGATATTTCTCTAAGTTGAAATTATTTTTTGTTTATGTATATATTTTTTGCTTTATTTTTCAATTCCTTCATTCAAATACATAAGATCTAATTTTTTTATATATTTTATCATATTTTTAACGTAATTTATTAAAATTTATATTTTAATTTTCATTATATTTTTCAATATGGGCATTTTTTTTTGTAACAAGTTGCAGGGGAAACATCTTCTTTCACTTATTTTTCAATTTGTTCATTTAAATATACAAAGTATGATTTTCTTATAACTTTTCTTATATTTTTATTTAATGTGATTTTTGATGCAATTTCTTAAGTTTTATTATATTTTTTCATTGTAGTTAAAATTTTAAATTTCATAGGTTATTCTTTTAACGATTTGATTTTGTGTATTTTATACAATTTATTTGTGTTTTAAAAAATAATAATTCTAATTTAAATATGACACTAAATTTCTAGAAATACAATAAGAAAAGTCGATTGTAGTACTATTTTTTTATTTTTCTTTAATGTATTGTTATTTTTTCAGTTTAAATATGTTTTATTCTATTTTATATTTTAAAATTATATAATATGAAAAATCTGTGTATTATGGCTGTAACATATAACACCTAATTATACTTATCTTACACCATATAGGACTTAACTTGTGTTACGATTGTCACACGTGTATAGTTGTAACACATAACGTGTAATTATAGTTATCTTAATTATCTTATAAGGGGTGTTTGGTTGGTAAAATTTTAGCCAAAAAATACGATAAAAGTACAAAGATTTGACGTAAAAGTGATATTAGTAAAATTTAATTGAAAAAAGTATAAAAAGTTGGTAAATTTTGGTTGGTTTTGGTCAACCAAACACCCCCAAAGAAATTAGTATTTTACATAATTACTACTCATTCACAATTTTTAATTTTATTCAGACTAGGATGTTCATGGATATCATTTGATATTTTTATTTAATCTACACTTCTATATATCATATAACTTCTTATTTTTTATTTTTATTTAAAACATATTCTTATTTTTATTTTTTTGATATTTTAATAAATTATTATTTAAAACATAGTAAATATTATTATTGTTATTAAATAAGATAATGCAAAAAAATATTTACCCAGTTAAATAAAGGTTTTAATAATAAATATTATTATTATTAAATAAAATAATGTAAAGAAATAATTAGTCTGTTAAATAAATATTTTAATTTATTAACATAAATTTATAATTATAATTATCTTAATTTATAATTATATAATCTAAATAGAATTAGTATTGTAGGTAATTACCACTTATTTATCATTTTATTTAAACTAAAATATTCGTTAATATTACTTGATATTTTTATTTTATTAACACTTGTATTTAATTATCATATAACTTCTTATTTTTTAATTTTTATAATTTAATAAATTATTCTTTAGAAAATAATAAATATAATTATTATTATTAAACAAATTAATGCAAAAAAATAATTAACCTGTTAAATAAAAATTTTAATTTATTAGCAAGTAATATGTCCTTTATTATTTTTATCATTAAAAAGAATAAGTGATATATCTTAAACCAAATTGTAATATTATTTATTAAAAATATATATATTGTAATATTATTTATTAAAAAACATCAAATAATATTGGAAATTAAAAAATAAATTTGATAATGGATAAATAAATCTAATTAAAGTGCCGCTTAAACTTTTTTTGGATTTTGATTTTCAATTCGATCAAAATAGTATTATAATCAGAATAAGATAGGATTTCAAAGTGGTATTCTAATATAAATAGAATAGGACTCTTCTACATGCAAAATTTATGAATAAATACGAAATCTTCTTTTCTTTTAAATTTCTTGAAAATTTTTTATTACAATAATTTTTTGTTCGATTTGCTAGGTATATACTCAAATTTTAATTTTTAAGGTTCTTATACATAATTAATATATATTTTGTTAATTTTTATATGTAATTGATATATATATACACACACTTACTATGGCAAGGAGAGTAGAGATAATAACTATAAAAATTATTTAATTATATGAGTAAGTATTACTATTCTTCAATCTTTTTGATTTTTTCTTTTCTTTTTATTTATTAAAACTTGAATTTAATCGAATTATACTATTGATGGTATCAATATTTTAATTTGTTTTACGTTCATTATTTGATTGAATTTACATAAATAACAATATATATTATTTTTTAATATATTTCTATAACTTAACTATTTTAGCATATAACAGTGCACTCAATTTAATCATATAATATGACAAATCCGTGTATCGCACGGATCATATCACTAATTACACTTATAAAGTAAGGTTCTTAAAAATATAGTTGCGCTGCACATCTCTCAAAATATTTTTTATTAATAAATTATTATCAAATAATCTTTATCAATTAATGTTATAATTATCAATATTAAATCATATTTATTACTTGATATTTGAATTCTACATTAGTGGCTACTCCTTAATATCTAAATTGTATTTATATTCTACAACTCCTTTCCTTATTTAAATTGAATTATATATATTAATTATTATTTGAATTCTATATTAATTATTATCATTTAATATTTTGAATTATACTTTTCATATCTAAATTGAATTATATTTATTAATTAACATTTGAATTCGACATTGATTAGTATTACTTAATATTTGAATTCTATCTAAATTTTGCGTCTCCTTTTCTAAAACTAGAATACAACAATGACTATTCCTTTATAAAATTGATTATACTTATAACTATGGACTTTAATTGCAAACTTTTCACGGTGTATAATTAGATCTAATTCGATGAATTAGAATTATATATGCTTCTCCATAAATTTTTAACATTGATATCATCTCCTCCCCATTTATAACTTTACTTGAAGGGTTTCTCTCTTTACTTATATATATATATTTTTTCTAAATATATGCATAAATTGTATATATATATATATATATATATATACATATGTAATATTTTTTTTATCGTTTGGCTGTTTTTGTTGTATTAAGTTCTCGCCAGAGCCTCTTTATTCTCTAAATTCACGAATGATTTTTTATAATTTATTTTATTTTTTATGTGATTGTGTTTAATTTTATTATATTATTTTTCTTTAATATTTTATTTCATTCAAATACATAAATTAATTAATCGAAAAATTGTATCTAAGTCATACTTGGTAATCTTTTAAAGCTATTAGTCACACTAAAAAAAAAGTATTGCTTTTAAGTCACATTAATGTGAAAAGTTTTGTATTTAAGTCATACTTTTGAGTGTGTCCCACGAGTTTGTTTTAAATATAATTTATAATATGACTTAAATGCCCTTTTTCTATAATTAACTGAGATGAAGTTGCCGAAAATTATGGAACCGAGAATCACGTTTTCCGTTTTTGTTTCATTCCTTATAAATCGCGTGAAGATATAGTGAGATAAAAATCTGTTAAAAGATTATATACGAAAGAATACACACGGATTACGCGAGTTTGTGCTATGAGATTAACGTCGGTCGAATGAATATATACGGATCTGGATTACGTATTTAAACACATGACTGCGGTACTGTTTTTTTTAGGATGCATGCTCGTTCAAAAACAGTACCACATGACTCTATCATGCAAACATCACATTTAAACACGAAAATAGTTCACATATCAAACGAATGACCGACAGTACCGCATGTGTGACAGTACCACATGTCTGTGATACTGTTTTAAGATGCATGCTCGTTCAAAAACAGTACCGCATGACTCTATCATGCAAACATCACATTTAAATACAAAAATAGTTCACATATCAAACGAATAACCGATAGTACTGCATGTGTGACAGTACCACATGTCTACGGTACTGTTTTTTTTAGGATGCATGCTTGTTCAAAAACAGTACCGCATGACTCTATCATGCAAACATCACATTTAAATACAAAAATAGTTCACATATCAAACGAAAAACCGATAGTACCGCATGTGTGACAGTACCACATGTCTGCGGTACTGTTTTTTTTAGGATGCATGCTTGTTCAAAAACAGTACCGCATGACTCTATCATGCAAACATCACATGTAAACACAAAAATAGTTCACATATCAAACGAATAACTGACAGTATCGCATGTGTGACAGTACCACATGTCTGCGGTATTATTTTTTTTAGGATGCATGCTCGTTCAAAAACAGTACCGCATGACTCTATCATGCAAACATCACATTTAAATACAAAAATAGTTCACATATCAAACGAATAACCGACAGTACCGCATGTGTGACAGTACCACATGTCTGCGGTACTATTTTTTTAGTATGCATGCTCGTTCAAAAACAGTACCGCATGACTCTATCATGCAAACATCACATTTAAACACAAAAATAGTTCACATATCAAACGAATAACCGACAGTACCGCATGTGTGACAGTACCACATGTTTGCGGTACTGTTTTTTTTTAGATGCATGCTTGTTCAAAAACAGTACCGCATGACTCTATCATGCAAACATCACATGTAAACACAAAAATAGTTCACATATCAAACGAATAACCGACAGTACCGCATGTGTGACAGCACCACATGTCTACGGTACTGTTTTTTTTAGGATGCATGCTCGTTCAAAAATAATACCGCATGACTCTATCATGCAAACATCACATTTAAACACAAAAATAGTTTACATATCAAACGAATAACCGACAGTACCGCACGTGTGACAGTACCACATGTCTGCGGTACTGTTTTTTTTGGGATGCATGCTCGTTCAAAAACAGTACCGCATGACTCTATCATGCAAACATCACATTTAAACACAAAAATAGTTCACATATCAAACGAATGACCGACAGTACCGCATGTGTGACAGTACCACATGTCTGCGGTACTGTTTTTTTTAGGATGCATGCTCGTTCAAAAACAGTATCGCATGACTATATCATGCAAAGAATGGTGCTGTTTTAATGAGGTACTGTTTTATTATGCGGTACTGTTTATTATGCAGTACTGTTTTATTATGCGGTACTGTTTTTTATGCGGTACTGTTTTTATGCGGTACTGTTTTTATGCGGTACTGTTTTATTATGTGGTACTATTTTTTATGCGGTATTGTTTTATTATGTGATACTGTTTTCCTAAATAGTTTTGATTTTGTTTTCAAAAATCATTTTTGCTTGTTTTGTAAAGAAGATGGAAAGTCACGGAATTAGGTTTTTCTCAAACAGTTTTGATTTTGTTTCTAAAAATCAGTTTTACTTGCTTTATAAAGAATATAGAAAGTCACAGAAGTTATGAGTAAAGTGTGCACTATTTTCGGATAAAACTGACAGTTTTGAAATGTAGTGAAAAACGCGTGATGTCCTTTTTTGTCTTTTTGTTGTAAGTGTGACTTATTCACAAGTAAATTTTTTAGGTATGACTTAAATCATTATAAGTACATAAATAGTGACCGGCTTCCAAAAACCCCTAAATTAATATTGTCTCTTTTTAGTTGAAAGCCTCACTTAAAATGCTTTTTTTTCCCTCTTTATTTAATTTCATATATATAAGCAGCAATTGAGGTGTGTGCTCTTTGAGCTGTGTCTTTCGTTTTCTTTTCTTCTTTTTTTTTTTTTTTTAAGTTTTTGAGAAACTCAAATGTTCTTTTGCTAATTAATTTTTTTATTATTTTATCATATGTTTATCCAATTTTATTTTCTCTTTCACTCCCATCATTCAAAATTCATTATCTTGCTTGGGTTATGATAGAAAATGAATGGAATTTAAGAAAATTAAAATTAATTAAGTTAAAAAATTAAAATATTAATGAATGTCTTTTATTTACTATATTTTTTAATCTATTTAGATAAAAATCAAATCATTTTTTCTTAAATATTTGTTTCTTTTCTTCCATATTTATCGAATCTTTTTTCTCTCTCTCACATGTTAATATCTCTCTTGACAACATCTTCAATATTTTGAAAGATTATATATTTTTTTTTAAATAAAAGTCAAAAGCCTAAACTACATTCACGTTTGGATCAATAAATTTAAAAAAAAAAAAAAAAAGAAAAGATAAAGGAAAGGATTAAGGATTCAAAATTCATTCTCTTGCTTTTGTTAAGATATAAAATGCAAGAAAAAGGCAAAAAAGTTAAAAAATTAAAATTCATTAAATTAAAAAAAAGATTAATATATTGATAAATGTCTTTTATTTTTATTATATTTTTAAATACATTCAAATAAGGGAAAATATTTAAAATTTTATATTTTATTTAATTTTGCCATTTTTTCTTTTTATTTTTTTTCTCTCATTGAATTCTTATTCCAAATATAACTTTTTTTATTATATATATATATATATACATTTTTTTCCCTAAAAACTAGCTCGTTCTTTGCACAAGTAGTCCTTATAAGTAATTACATACATACGGGGGACTGCCCAAATACACTCTTAACGCAAGAGTTTGCACCACTACCATCCATTGGATTCGGAGTAGCTGACATCAAAAACCATATCAGCTCTTTAATAGTTAAACTTAATGTCAGCTTTCTCTTTTTTAATTCACTTTTGAATACTGGTGAAATTCATCTAAAATCTCATACTTAATTTTTAACAAAACACTTATTTTAATTAAAATTGTAGGAATTAATAATTAAAACACTAAAAATAAAATTAGAAAAAAATACTTATTACAATATTTTTATTTTGATTTAAACCTTAAAAAATAAATACATTAATTATATTTGAGTATTTGTCTGTTCAAATTAATGAGAGTGTGTAATAGACCTAAAAATTCAAATTAAAATTTTTAAAAGAAAAAACATAAATTAAAATGTGTGCGACAGAGTCAACGACCCCAAAAAATTAAAATTTCAATCAATTTAATGAGTGATTCGTTAAAATTAAAAATATTTAAAGGATAAAACACAAATGAAGACTTTTTATGTACAAAAGAATAGGGATTTTAGTGATTTTTTTGACAAACAAATATTCATGTTACAAGAAATAAAAGTGTGCACTAGACTTGGTGGTTCAAAGATCAATGAATTTGTTTTTTTTAATAAGTTAAAGTTAAAATATCGTATGTTTTTTTTTTAATTTAACTTTTTTGTGCTTTGAATCTTACAATTTTAATTGAAGTGAGTAATTTTAAGAACTAAATATCAACCGTTGATACATTTCATCACCCATCCAATGGTGGAGATGCAAATTCTAAGTTTTAGAAGGTGACTGAGCATCCTCCCCCCCCCCCAAAAAAAAAAAAAACTCGCATTTAAGGTGTTATTTTGGCAACCATTAATTCTAATTTTTTTTAGCTTTTTTTTTTTCATTTTATGTGATTCTTTTATTAAAATTAAAATTTTCTTAAGTAACTTCTAGACATATTCACATTCATTAAAAAAATATATATATATACTTCCAAATATGAAAATTTTCATATGGGTAAAAAAAGCTGACTTGGCTTTTTTTTTTTTTTATCCGTATGCATTTACTTTTAATAATTTTTTTTGCAATTGTTTCGTGAATATGAATAATGCGTAATAGGGGGTGTCTAAAAATTTAGGGGTTTTAGGCCGTGTTTGTTAAATATAATTTTAAATAAAATTAAAAATACTAATTAATACTAATTTAAAAAAAAAAAAGTCAATCTAACATCATTCCCTTTATCAAAGAAAATTGTGTATAAAGTCAATGGATGAATAATAGTCCTTACCGGGGGAGAAAAAAAAAAAACTACTTGGATGTGTACTTGCCAGAAGGAAAATATGTCACAAATATAAGGCCAGATTTTTTGCACACCGATAAGTTTAGTTCCAAGATTTATGAATGAGTCAAATACACTACTATAACTCTGAGTATTAATTCAACCGGTAAAATTTTCAATTTACTCTTAGTGGTAACTAGTTCAATGATAATTAGTTCAAACCTTCTTAAGATCATTAGAAAATTTATCTGATCATTAACTCCAGAATTTCAGATATTAATCAAGATACATGCAAACCCTGAGAATAAAAAAGAAATGACAAATGAACTCCATTATGTAGAAAACGATCGGGTACCAAGATATTTCCGAGGCATAGAAATGAGTTATCTTGTATGAGAAAAAGAATAACGCAAACTTATTGGTTTCAGTGACAGTAATCCTATAAGTTTCTTGAGATAGGAAAAGCACTTCTGCCAATATATTTTGTCTAAGTTCAAGATTAATTTTTTGGAATTCAAAGAAGTAGAAAATGGTAGAATTGTCCTCTGCTAAAGAAGTTGAATATATTGCAATCACGCATACAACCTGTAAAATCCTATGGTTAAGGAGAACCCTTGCAAATTTGCAACAAAAACCATTAAACATCTCACCCAAAAAAATAAAAAATAAAAATCATAAATAGAAATTTAAGAAAATTAAACAGCAATTAAAAATTACAAATTAAGAGGAGATGTTGAAAACCGGAAGGCTAATTTGCAATTCCCACCAAGAAGAATAAATGCTAATTGTATAAAGGGGATGAACTTTGACTGATGGGAGACTCTTTCCATTTGAAAGGACATTGAATCTTGTGGAAATTAATTCTAGTTCTTGTTTCTGGTATCCAAACACTCGTGCAAATTGAAGGATTCTTCAACACATCTATATAATTAAGTAACCCACATGCCATTCCTCTTGGGAATGGGAGAAAAATAAACAAACAAAAAAACACAAGAATTTAATGTGGTTCGACTTAATCTACAACGTGCAACATACAATCTCTAGTTTCCCAGGTAAAGAGCACATCGATAATTACCTCCATGATATACAGCCAAAATAATAATAATAATAATAATAATAATAATAATACAATCTCTAATATCACAGGTAAAGAGCGCATCAAATAACTCTAAAATATACACCACCGACCACCCCTGAGGGTGAGATTCGGGAGGATGGTGGTTCAACAAAATGATTGCAACAACCATCCAAAAGTATAAATCAGTATAATCCTAATGAAGCAGGATCTTTGATAAAACTCTGCCTCTTTTATTTCTCTGAGCTCCTGAATGGACAACAAAATTGTGGGCAGACTAGCTGGATAAGCGACGTCGCAAGTAAAGGAATAATGCTGTTGATGTGGCCACAGCGTATGGGAACACGGTCCAGATTCCCTGTATATGATTATACAAATTAGACTCTCTGTTGTGCAAATAATCGGAAATTCCTCCAAGGAAAGGGCATACATATATATATATATATATATATATTTGCTAAGTTGAAAGGGCATATATATGCTTACCACTACAGTCGCAACTGTTGCAAGGGCAACCACAGGGCGCTCCCTAACCAAGAAACCAATCCCCAACTGAGGTTGGTGAAAAAATAACAAGCAAGCACAGATGAATGAAGTTAAACCTCTTGTTATTTTGCAGCAAAAATTGGAAAATGTATTGATGGGAACCGTAATAGCCATTTCCAGTTGAAATATTTTAGGCGGAAACGCAATTTGAATTGAATAAGTTAATTTTGGAAGGAAGGAATTTTAGGAATTTAATTTATTTGTTTTCCTTGAATTTTGAGATTTGACTATGAATTGATTATTTTATTTTAGGAAATTACTTGATTTGGTTTCTAACCCTACCCTATATAAAGGATTGGAAATTATAAAGAAGGCTCAGCTTTAAGATTGATATTGAAATAAATTAGTTTTATTTTCTTAGTTATTATTTCTTCATTATTCTTGTGGTCTTTGTTCTGTTGTGCTACGTCATGTACGCACCATACAAATATTTATTTATTTATTTTTGTAATGAGAATTCTTAATTTGGTTGTTTCTTTCACAGTAAGGAGCTTAAAACATTTAAGCAATCTCACTTGGAAGAAACACTAGGCCCTAAAAAAATATTGCACTAACCAAAAAGTTCATCATATACAGGCAGTGAGGTCAGAAAATTAGTCACCTTACTATACCACAAGGGTTGATCTCAGAAAATTAAGTCGCCTTATTATACGATAAGGGTTGGTTTAACACTGCTTCCATGGTGGCTAAACCAGTATGATTATTCGCATTTCCTATCTATATTTTTCGAAAAATATTTCCCATCTATATTAATCAAGGCGGTATGCTGTAAATTTTGCAAAAGAACTTAAAAACCTGAACTGGAAGAGTGATCAGGCCACCACAGCAGACACCAGCAAAGAAACATTCTGGAGATATATCCTGCACTCAGAAAGAAATAATATTTAGATTTGATTGGCGTCGTCAAATTTATATAGCCGACCCTACCAAGTGAGAAAAGGTTTGGTTTGGTTTAGTTATTTACTGAACTCGTTGATCCAATGATCAATCTAAGTATTACTCATACTTCATTATATATATAAAAGTGACTCAATCAGGATACAATGCAACACAACGCAGACAGACATCCATCCCTCATGCAGTCATGTCCATGGTTCATTACTCATAAACTTTGACTGACATGTAATATCCGCAGGCTTCCTATCAAACCCTGTCCCAAAATGGGATAGGAAACGTAATACTGTTTAGTAATATTGTCGTTTATCTATTTTTGTTTATCTGTTTATGTTTTTTGTTTTTTTGTTTTCTATTATCTTTTTTTTTTTTTTCTGAATTGAAAACTGAAACTCCGTTTAGAAATATAATTTTATTTACAATTACTAATTTTTTTATTTTCATAATATACTTCATTTTATTATATTAGTTTTTAAAAAATTATTTGAATTTAATAAAATATATTTCATATTAATTTAATTTAATTTAATTATTTATTAAAAATCATTTAATTCAATAAATATAAAATATATTAACTTATAATTTAATTATATTATTTATTAAAAATAACTGAATAAAATATAATTATTATATCATCTAATTCAGTAAACATAAAACATATTAATTATAATTTAATTATGTTATTTATTAAAAACAACTGAATAAATTACATCTCGTAATAATTTAAATAATTTAGTTATGATATTTATTAAAAATAATTTAATAAAATATATTTCATATTAAATAAATAAAATAAATTAATTATTAAATTAAATCGAATTAATTAATTTTCAATTAATTAATTAATTTTTATTATTTATTAAAAATAATTTGATAAAATATATTTCAAATCAAGTAAATTAAATTAAATTAATTATCTAAATTTATATGCAATATATTTTATAAATTTATTTTTAATAAATAACTAAATTAGATTAATTAAATTAAATTAAATTTTTTATTTTTTAATCTATTCAAAATAATTTATATTTTATATTAATTAAATTAATTAAATCAAATTAAATTAATTAAATTATTTATTAATTTAATCTAATTATCTATTAAATAATTATTTATTAAAAATAAATTTATAAAATATATTACATATTAATTTAGATAATTAATTTAATTTAATTATATTTTTTATTAAAATTAATTTAGTCTAATAAAATATTTGAATAAAATAATTCATTTTAATATGATACAACAAAAATTGATAAAGTATTAAAATTGACAAAATTTTTGTAATAGAAAAAAATAGAGTGAAAACACACTTTTTATTTATGTTTTTCTATTTAAATTTTCATTTTTTTGAAAATAAAAAAACATAAACAGATTTAATAAACATGTTTCTGTTGTTAATTTATAAAATTTTAAAAATATAAATAAAAATGTTATCAAACGGAACTAAAGAATGCAGTCACTTAAAAATTTAAAATCAAAAGATTCAAAGCAAACAGATTGTATAAGTCACCCAAATTGGGGTGGTAATTTTAACCCAAAACCATGAACCTGTCCAAAACCATTGGGTCTTGCTATTTTCATCGATGGGTCATTATTGGGCTTTTCACAAAAGACCCATTTTTAGTTGGACTAAAATAGCTAAAAACCCAAGTACTTATCGGGCACCAAAAAAAAACTATTGACTGGCAACTCATCTTATAATCCCATTTACTCTAGCATGGAAGGAAAGGACACACGTGAAGAATTCACTCCCAAAATGCAAATATAGGCCGACCTCGAGCTGTAAAGTTAACTGTTTTTACCCCCAGTCCTATTTTTTACCTAAATTCAAATTTTGGGCATCCAAAAAGGTTTATAAATATTTCTTTACAAGTTTTATATTAATTTAGCAAATTTTGGACCACGACTCAAAGTTGGGGAGGGTGGGGGTGTGGAATAACTGTTTTATCCCCAAGTTTATTTTTGGTTTAAATTCATATTCTAGGCATCTCAAAAGACTAAAAAAGTATTCTTTAGCAAAATAATAACTAACCCACAACCCATTTTGATCCGACCCAAACCCACCCATTTGCGAACCCTAAACCAAGTAATAAAACATTGGCTAAAAAGTGAAAGGTACTAACCAGTGCTCCTGCCAGGAAAGCTGTTGGATTTCTCACTCCAAGAGAGAATCTCTCCACTGTAGATCACAATGCACAGGATCATTAACCGAACATACATGAAGATTCTAGAAAAAGAAAGTATGAATTATTCCCATACCACTCAAAAATAAATAATTAAAACAATAAAAACTAAGAATACCTCTGCAGATAGGAAATATAATAAGCAGAAAAAAAATGCTGTAAAGTGCTGAAAACCTACAGACCTTACAGTATAGGTAGACAATAACAAGTTTCATCAACACACAATGAGAAACCCGTTCATAGGTGGACTGAAATATGCCAATCCTCTATGGACCCATGTTTCATCAACACAATGTGAAACACGTTCACTAAATTAATTATAACTTTAGGTCTACTGTAGAATCATAAGCATCCAATAATTTTGCACTAGAATCTGAACAGCTATTGTAGACTTATGAATAGTGGTGGATCCAGGAAATTTTTTCAGTGGAGGCAAAAAATTTATGAAATAAATACTAGGGGTGTTTAGAGTCGTAAAAATTAGTGTAAATGTGTAAAAATTGTAATTTCGTAATTCATCCTGTAAGTAAAAAATTTTAATTTTATAAAGATTTGTACAGTTTTATAGAGTTCCAAACAGATCCATTATAAAAATAAATATTAACTTGTTACTCTCACAAATTTTTATCTATTTTACCTCACTCCTTAAAAAATCAGTTTTAACGAGTATATGACAAAAAAATTTTAATGCATTTGTAATTTTATAAAATATACATTATATAATTAAAATAAATAAAATTTTACAAAAATAATATTTATCCCTATCAAATACTATATGCCAAACACAATCTTGTAATTTTTCATAAGTTCAGGATATAAGAGTATG
Organism: Vitellaria paradoxa; assembly: GCA_019916065.1. NCBI lineage: Eukaryota > Viridiplantae > Streptophyta > Magnoliopsida > Ericales > Sapotaceae > Vitellaria > Vitellaria paradoxa. The sequence goes on along the minus strand of CM034243.1, from coordinate 10,398,669 downwards.
AAAGTTGAATGCCCAGGCGATAAGACACTTTCGTCTGTACATGTGTGTAAGTAGTATATCATATAGAAAATACAATAATCAGTTATGAGTGTATGAGTTTTAAAAAATAATTTTTTTTTTTTTAAGATTCCATTGACAGCGGCCATTGCCACTCGACTATATGTGACTCCGTGAATATTTCACAATGGCGCAACTGCACCCGGCGGCAAAGCCACATGGAGACCTAGGGTTGGGGGGTAACTCCCTTGATTTTGAAGGTGAAGTTACCAAAATACCCTTGGCATTTTAGCTTTATTAAAAAAAATTAATTCAAAATTAGAGTATTTTGGTCTTATTAAAAAATTAAGGTTAACTCAAAATTTTTTAACACAAAAGAAGTTTACAAGAATTAGATCCAAGTAATTTTGTGAGATAAAATGCATTCTCCAACTACACTATTGAATACTCTTGTACATAATATCAATAAATATAACATATAACATAATAAACTTTATAAACAATAAAACTTAATAATAAATATTTTGTTTGGTAACGAGGGACATCCCCAGTAAACGTGCTATTAAGAGAATCATTTGAATCATTAAACTGTAAAAAGTATATTAACTGGTTTAATGCCCAAGGATAATTTTCTCTCTCCCCCTATAAACAACATAGTTTCTCTCACACTCTTAGCCCCGACGTAACTCGTTATCCTTTTCTTGGGTGCTCGGTATCCCCCTCAGTGAAAATCCTGAATCTATCCCTAATTGCATCCACTTGAGTTGCCGAACCTGCCCATTGTCTAGCCCTAGGATAGACAATGAGATATGCCCATCCTCTTCGGACCCAAGTTTCATCAAGAAAATGTGAATTTCGTTCACTAAATTATTTGGAACTTTAGGTCTACCATAGAATCATGGACATCCAAATATTTTTGTCACGACCACCCAGCAAATAGGGATAAAGTTGCATTCATTTTACACTCCCCAAATCCTGCAATGCAGAAGCCTCATGAATTGGGTTTTCTTTTTTAATCTGACCATCTCTTGTAGAGGATATTTAACAATAACTACTACATAATCTGACCATCCACTTGAGTTGTGTGGGAAAATTTTGAAGACCTTAAAGCATCAAGAATCAAACCAAACCCTTGAAACATGATGAATCACAAACCATGCCTTTTGTTGCTCAAAGTGTTTTCATTATTATTTTAGATATCATCTGAAACATGTACTTAGTTTAACTGAACATAAAGCACACATGCCATATATAGAATCATGGAATGTTCCCTTCCAAGTTGTTATATCTCATCTAATGATGCAGTTGTCTAACCTATCAATAAATAAAAAATGCAATTGTCTGACAGAGTCAACTAAACAAAAAGCAAACAGAATTGAAACAAGGAATATTAAACAACGATAAGCTAACTACCAGTGATTAAGACTATAAGGGTAGGACAAGAGAGCATTGTGAGTTTCACCCTAGGTTTGATCAATGTCTTTGCAAGACAGAACTAACAAATAACGAGTTCCGACATCATGTCCCACATGGATGTGCCAAACAGACATGCACTCATTCATCCAATCCAGACAGTTAATTATGGAAACCTCCAGTTGGGTTTGCATAGTCAATATGCAATACCACTTGCCTACACATGCTCATGCAATGCCACACAGCAAATTATAGAAACATTTAAGGATTTTAAATCAACAGCACATTTCCTTAACCTAATGGTTATCTCCTGGAGACACCTTCCCCACGCAAGCACGCAGAGGCCACACTTGCTCATGCACCCCCACACAGCAAATTATAGAAACTTTTAAGGATTTTAAATCAATAGTACGTTTCCTTAACCTAAAGGTATCTCCTGGAGACACCCACCCCATGCGCGCACGCAGGGGTTGTTCCAAGAAAATACCTCGTCCAACAAAAATGTCAGTTCATCCAAATTTTGTTATGCAGATTTTCAAAAAGAAAAGATGCACAAAGCACCCTTGTCAGCATAGAAAAGGATAGGATTTGAAAACAGTTGCTATCAAGCAAACAAACCATAGAAGCATGTCCAATAAAAGCAATAGGTGGAAACATTCCTAGTATTGTGAAAGTTCCTTACGATACTTACTTCATCTATTTCTTATCAGAAGTAAAGGTTCCCCTGAAGGGAATAAATGTTCAAGTTAAACTTTCTTCACCTTGTGAAATTGAAGAAACTTGGTAACATTGAGATATAGCTGTGGAAAAATCTCAAGAACTTCTGAAACAATTTTTTATCTGTCTTCCATACAGCATGACATTGTGATAAAATGTGTGGCAAAGGAACATACATGTGGGTAGAAATTTAAATATCTTGACTGGCAATTTGAATCAAGCATAAAATAATGAAGTAGCAGAAATGTGATGCTTTTAGAACTCACCAAAGCCTACGAGATTTCCATATCTTTGCACAACACGTGTAATATCCATTGCTTTCTCTTTTCCAATCCCTAACTGAAGTCATCATCAGAATTATAACACACAATTGAGCAAATGAAAAAATACTCTTTAAAGTTGTAAAAGTTTAAGTGAAAACAGTTGGCTAGGGAATTTGAACATATTAGAATTGAGTCGGCAGAACAAACCTTCGAACAAACATCATCTGACGCCCCAGATTGCCTAAAAAGCTTTCCAAGATAAAATGGTATCATATCACTGATACACACTCCCCTGGAGTATTATGTCACCATGTCAGATTTTAAATAAGAAAGTGTCACAGGTGATACTACTGGAAATTTTACCAATTTGCAAAGAACAAAATGAAGCAACATGCTCAAAGAGCATAATAACTTTGTATGTTGCCATTACTAAAAAGGGGTCCATAATCAAAGTAATTTTTAGGTGACATTTGTTCATAAATATAAGTGAAGGAATATGGAGCCACAACTAACCAGTAAACCCACAAAACCGTAGATATTATGTATGGAGCATTTCTAGAGAATGATTCAACAAAAGACTGCCACGTTCCATCCAAAGACAGCATCCGTGCCAAGGAAATGCCAATCTATAACATTCACCAGAAGATGACTTAAAAAGGGCAAATAAAGACAAGCTGTCAAACGGTAGTTATAAAACAGAAAACCAGATTACATTGAGTCTGTGAAATAGAAGTACCAGTGCAAAGGACAGACCCATATATTTAAAGCCTCTTCACTAATGAAAAGTCCACACCCAGCAGCCATTAGCAACCAAAAGTAGATCGATCTGAAATAAGGAATTAAGGAGAACTTTAAAGCATTTCCATGTGATGAAGGCAAACCCAAGAGGCAGGATAGTCTAGAGATATATAAATCACTAGATGATTATTTGATCGTCTGGCATTGACTAAATCCATCAAAATCATAATTTATGGTGTAACTAATATAACAGAATTCAAAAAACATGACAATCAATCAGAAGATAACATAAAAGAAAAGTGGAATATATGTTACTGTTTCCACTAATTGCAGATCCAACCAATAGAAACTAGAAGGCACTCTCTGAAGCAAAACGAGGACTTTTTACTATGGTGGAGGAAAGCAAAAGGCGTACCCTGGAGCATACTCTGGAAGTACAATTGTGTAGCCAAAAACTTTTAAATTGAAACCAGCAGAGGGTGCAGTCAAAACGGGGGCAGATGAACCATAAGCCAGATATGGAACTCCATGGGATGATCCATGCATAAGTCGCTTAGAACCAACAGATACTAGAGTAATTGTCGCAGCTATGCCCAGCGCTATAGCTAACTTTGCTAGGAATGAACTCCCTGCACCGGTTGTTCTGCTTTCCTGATTACGAAATACCTGCTCTGCAACTTCATCTTGTCCCTCTATAGCATCTCTTGATCTTGCAGCTTCGTAAGTTTCTGCATCTCCTTGTTGAAAGTTTCTAATCCTATGTTATAGAATGATTGTATCATATATGCGTCCATATTATGCTATAAACAGCAAAGTACAGCCGCTACTGTATGACAAAGCACAAAAAAAAAAACATAGAGCATCTAGACAAAAATTAAAAATTAAATTGAATTATATGGGACAAATGCAATGTCAAGCAACGCATATTACAATATATTTAAGTGTCACCGGACAGTTGAAGAATCACTAGTGACATTGAGAAAGCTGCAATAAAGGTAATCACAATTCAGGTTTATCTCAACCTTATGTTGATAAATGATCAAGATTGCAGAACAAACAGAAAAAAGATGGATGGACTGACAAACTCTACGCAGGCAGGTAAGTAAATCCCCTTATCAAATCAGACAAAAGGACTCAATAATTGTTCCATGCTAGAAAGCACCGCTTCCCTTATTCAGTCTATTCTCAACATTAGCCAAACTCAATTGGGTTGTTCCACAATTCATTGATGGGGTTTAAATAAGAAACCGGCATGAATCATGATCAAGACTTAATTAGGATGAATTCTAAAAATCCCAATGACAAGCACTTACAAATTACTAAACTTTTCCCCATGACAAGCACTTATTAATTCATATCAGAAGACCCAACTCAAACCCCCGGAAAATATATATGTATATATATATATATATATTATCAATTGAAACTCAAAATGTATATCTGTTCCACCAATGGCATCAGAAGCAATAAACAACTTGCCTAAGATGAAAAATGACCCATCTAATTTGGCCTCCTGAACAAAAGAAGTGTGTGCGCGGTTCATTTAAATACCCAAAAAAAAAAAAAAACCTTGTTAAGGTTTCCTCCCAGCCGAGCCTCAATCAAATAATATTGAAAAACATAAAATAACAGCCAATAGCATGCACATCAATGTAGACAGAGAAGCAGACAAAATAACATTCCCAAGGCAAAAACTGACTGAACAGAATAACAAGAAGAGAGGTTGAGGAAGGGGAAGAAGTTACCGGGAAGTCGAGGATTTGAATAAATGGGGCAGCTTTCCGAGCTTCGTTTCGCCTGAGAAGGCACTGAGACGGCGATTGGAAGCAGCGAACGATTGCCTCGGGTGTCGTCGACTTGAGAAGTGAGGCGCTGGTGAGGCTAAGCGTAAGGAAGGCTCGTGCGTCAGAACCGCCACTGTAGACATCTGAAAGCTCCGAGAGAGCCACTATCAGTGCTTGGGATATGGCGGGGAGGCGCAGTAGAAGCGTGGAGTAGAAGTGCGATTCGAGGGAGAGGACAAGAGACTTGATTCCCCGCGGTTGGGCGTGAATGGTCGAGAAAAATAGGGTCGATGGTATATTCTGTTTCGGGGCCCCGACTGTTCGGGATAATCCTGAGGGCAATACAACCACGGGCTTTACGTGGCTGGCAAATTTGCGCGTTTGGCGCACCAAAATTTGAAAAAAAATTAGATAAAATATAATTTAGAAAATATTTTTATATTTAGTGTATACTGCTCAAATCGTATTTTTGAAGATGAATAGTAAAATTTCGTTCCGACGAATTAGATTTTCGTTTAAATTAATTCAAAATTTTAGGCAGTTACGACTTCTTTACATTACAATCCGTCCAGACCAATTGTATAAACTATTTGGACGAAAGTTAGTCGCGCGATTTTATCAGAACGGTTTCTACAATCCGTTGGAACGGTTTTAAAAACGTCACAAAAAATAGTCAAAATGGGTGTCATTTGGTAGTTTGGGAGTCCATGGTGAGAATGACGAAAAAAATTTTACTATTTGATTAACCGAATTCTAATTATTGACTTTTTTTTTAAATATATTGAACGTTTTTTGAATTTTAAGAAGGCGGGAATATGTAAAATTTTATAGAGATTTTTAAAAATTTTCAGAAATTTTCAGAGATTTTCATCAAACTTTGATGTATCAAACGCACCATAATTTTAATATTTTAAGTTAAATATATTTAATAATTTAATTCCTTGTCTAAAGTATTTAATAAATATAATATACTATGTCAAACTACGAAACCGATTCGATCAGTTTGTTTGAATTTAACATGAAAAATAATTAAAGCAAAAGTGAACTAATTTTTAGGTTCATTAAATTTAATCAACCTAGTATAAATACTTCATTATTCAATTAGTTCATTTACAATATTAAATATGTTGGAATTCATTATTTTAAACCATGGTAATTTAGATGAATTTTTTTTCATTGTGCTAATATTATATTTAAAATTTGACTAAATGCAGAAGATTTTTTAATATTTAAAAAAATACTGTTAGCTAAGAAAACATCATTTGAAAAAATGCTTTTAAATAATTTTTTTAATTAAGAAAATAATGTTTGAAAATAGTGTTTTTAGAAAACGTTCTTTCAAATAGTGTTCTATAAAGACGCCACTTCAAAAAAGTATTTTTTAAAAGTATAATTTAGAAAAATACTTTTCAATCTACTTATGATATTTACATATATAAAAAACACTATGTGCAAATGTATATATTATATATAAATGCGATTAATTGTACACACAAAATGCATAGAATTTATGTTTTCTCCTAACTTTATTATTTTTAAAATTATTGAGTTAAAATTGTTGAAAGAAAAATAATTAGGTTAAATTATTATTTTTGGCCCCAGGAAGAGAAATTGTTAGGGTAAATTTTTTTTTCCTTTTTTGCAAATTGTTGGTTTTTTATTTTTTTTACTTTTTGCAAATTTTCCTATAACTTTTGAGAATTTCTAGAAAGACTCCCTCTAACCCAATGTAAAATCCTATAATATCTAGTTCTAAAGTTTATTTCAAAATATAAAATTAAGAACAATGTGAGTCACAATTAGTTAATTATTTATTTACATTTTTTCTAGCTAGATCCTAATATTTCTCTAGTATAAACTTTTATCAAATGAATTTTTGTATATTATTTAATGTATAATTTTTAATCTGTTATAGAATTGATCGTATCTCATATTTTTGGCTCATTTTTTTAATTTATAAATTTAGTAAATTAAGTTCTGATTTTGTTATTTAGAGTAAGGAAAAAAAAAATAATTTTAACCCAATAATTTTTCTTTTTAGGACCAAAAATAGTTTAACTAAATATTTTTCTTCCAACAATTTTAACTTAATAATTTAAAAAATAAAAAAATTAAGAAAAAAAATCATATGCATTTTGAGTACAATTAATCATATTTATATAACAAATTCGCCCTATTGATGAGACAATTATCTTTCGTGGATTTTGGGGGGGGGGGGGGGGTTTGAGGGGCTACACGGTGGAGGGTCCGAAATTGAAATTGTATATATATTATATGTATTATAATATTTGTATATTAGAAATTACCTCTACTTAAAAGTAAAAGAAATATAATTTAACTTGCAAATGAGTTAAATATAAATTTGTAAAACAAATTTACATAAAAAATTAGAAAAATAACCTATAAAAATAAAAATTACTAATCAAAATAGACTATAGTATCCATACAGTGTTTAATAAAAGGTATAAATTTTAATTATTTATTACAAATATTATCACATTTTTATAAAATTTTTTAAATCAATATTTTTAAAAATGTGATAATATTTATAATTAAAAATAAAATTTTAATGTGATAATATTTGTAATAAATAATAAAATTTTACAACTTTAAATTAAAAATATGGAAAGAGTGAGAGAGTGTGTTTCCATGTGAAGTAATCGAAAGATAACTAAATTGGAGAGGAAAAGAAAAAATAATCATGACCATTGAGTAAATCCAATTGTTAAAAATATATCAAATTTAAATTCTTTAATTTTATTATTATATAGATGACACAATGAGTATAAAAGTATATATATACTTAAAATTTTATATTTTAAGTCCATCAAAATTTTATTTTTAATTTAAATGTTTATTCTTTAAGAAATTTTTAAAAAAAACTAAAGTTTACTTTTTTCAAAATAAAAAAATACTTAATTAACTTTGTCTAATAGACATTCATTTATTATTTAACAAATGTGTAAAATTTTATTATTTATTACAAATAATCACATTTTAAAAAATATTTAATATAATATGAGAAGAGTAAGAGAGTGTATTTTCATATAAAGTGATCAAAAATACAACTAAAATAAAGAGGAAAAGAAAAATAATGCTAACCATTAAGTAAATACAACGATTAAAAATATGCCAAATTCAAATTTTAAGTTTGTGTAAAAGTGTATATATTTTAAATTTTAAGTATTAAGTATATTAATTAAGCTTTTAAAGTGAATGCTTATTTTTTTAGAAATTGTTAAATAAAATTACAGTTTAAATATTATTTTTTAAATACAAAATCTTAGTTAACTTTGTGTAATAAATACTCATATATTGCTGACATTTAAAAAGATATCAATTTAAAATTTTTTTAAAAAAGTATAAAAAGAGTGAGAAAATATTTCTTTATGTAAAGTGACTGAAAAATAACTAAAATAAAGAGAAATTGAAAGTAATGCTGACCGTTGAACAAATCTAATGGTTAAAAATTAATTATTTATAAATCATGACATTCTTTGTTATATAGTAGATTTATTTATAAAAATTAATTATTCTTGTTTATTTATTTTTATTTATTTTAATAAACACTTAAAAGTTTTTAAAAGTTACTTAATCATATTTTAATCAAATAAAAAATTCATTATTTTTATTTATAAAAAAAAAGATAGCGATTTTTGGTTGCCTCGGAAAAAAATATGGAAAAAAAAAAAGGAAATAAGCCATCAGACGATGACATTTTCAGCCAAAACATGATGATCTAATTGACTATTTGGTTTAACCCCTTTCCTCCAACGCCACGTAATCCCCTATTTTTCCATTCAATGCCACGTAGAGTAAATGTTAAATCAACTGTCCTTAATTGTAATATAGAATTTATTCAAAAATATATACAAAACATAAAAATTATATTTTCATGTAATGTGACTGAAAAGAAAATTAAAGTGAAGAGAAAGTAATTTTGACCATTGAAAAAAATTTAATGATTAAAAAATACAAATATCAAATCAATAAGTTATATTGTTGTATAAATACACATATTATTTGTAGATAATATATGTAAAAAGAAAAAATTATGATAGTCCATTGTTGATCTAACAGTGGCAAAGATTTGATGATGTAGGACAAATGTAAAAAAAATAATTAATTTTTTATTTATTTAAAAAATAATTAATTATATTTTTAAAAAATTAAATTGATATTTTTCTAAAATGTTAACAATATATAAGTATGTATTACACAAATTTAATTAAGATTTTGTATGTAAAAAGAGATAATATTTAAACTTTAATTAACTGATTAAATATTGACTTTTTTTAACTCTTAGATAAGAAGTTGGGATTTTCAAAAAAAAAAATAGTTTTTTAGTAGTTAGTCACAAAAAAATTAATTTTTTTACTTTACAAGCCAAGCCTAAAACCGAATTGAAAAATTTAGTTTTCTAGTTACTAATTATAAGAAAGTTAACTTTTTAACTTTCCAAACCAAGTCTAAAACCGAATTGATTAAATAAAAAAAGTTTGCTTTTTTGTATTTGTGAAGGGAAAAAAAGTTAATTTTTTAGTTTTTTGTTAATTTAACATTATTGCTCTTCGAAATTTAAAAAAGGTTTAAAATATATGGGGCTAAATTTTGTTATTTTAGAAAAATAAAAAAATTAGTAGTTGGTAATTCTCACTACTAGCTATTTTTGTCAAATTATACCTTAGTATTACTTATAATGGTTAAACTATTAACCAATATTGAAATTAAAGCAAAAAATTTTACTTCTTAAATTATCAATATCGAACCAACCCAATCAATTTAGTTATTTCAGTTAACACTAACATAATTTACACTTTAGCTCATCTTTTCTTCACCTGTTGCCTGGCTACTCCTCCCTCAACATCCTTGCCATTACTATTCCTTTTGTTTTCGTCAAATTTTTTTATTTTTATTACTTACAAAGTGCTAGTTTTTACGATATAAATAGTTATGATTAGCTCTTATATGGTGTAACAAGTAACTATTAGTATTTTTTCAATAATTTATCCAAAAAAAAAATGTCCAAATGGGGCGGAAGTCACTTAGGTGAGAGATGTGGTCAAAGGTGAGAGAGAGAGAGAGGGAGGGAATAAAATGAGTTTTTGAAAGTGAATAAAATGATTCAATGAATGCGTGTTTTTTTAAAATTGTATTTGTATAGTTTTGTGAGGTCAAAAGATATATCTTCTCGATCACAATAGAGTTTCCCCGATCACAATAGAGTTTCCCCGATCACAATAGTGTAACCTCCGACCAATGGGTATATTCTAGTTAAACTGGAACTAAATTGTTTAATAGTTATATTGTATAATTACTTCACTTACTACACTCAAGTACAACAGGAAAAAAGATTTGGAGAGTATATACAACAAAGTCATTATTACACGGCTCCCAAAACTTATATCATCTGACATTTAATGTTAGCCACTTAGCTTCACTTTAAGTCATATCAAAATAAAGTAACAGTTAAATCAGCATAAAGTAAGATATACACTCCATCTATAAATACCAAAAACGATGACAAAGTAAAGGTCTTTCGGCTCCTTTTTCTCTCCCCCTCTTCTCTCTTTCTCTATTTGTTTACGTGAACTTATTATCTATATGGGTTATTGATTTAAGTATCGGAGTATCCTTAGTTGGGGACCAACTCCGACCATTTTATTTCACCATTTTCTTACACGCAGGTCGCCGCTGAGAGGAGATCTCAATGAATAAGGGAGAGAAGGGGTTTGCGAAGAAAAGGGTAAAAAATATTGCCGAACAAGTTTCTAATTTAAAGAAATTGTATTTTGAATTCTTTAAATATTAGATCATTAATTTATAATTTTTAAACTTAATTTTTATGAAAATGTAAAAATCCCATCAATTGATAAAAAAAAAGAAAATAATGATACATAAGTAAAAACTTTATCCGAATTTAAATGTACAAAATATAAAAATGAATATTATCGTTCCGCGCGATTACTCTAAACATATTCTTTTCTTTAAGCAAGCACGGAAAAAAGAATCGTATTAGAATTTTTATATTTTATTTTAGAGAATTTTTACATTAACTTGGGTGAAATCAAGTAGTTTTTAGCTATTTCAACTTGTCTTAAACAAATAGCACATGGATTGAGCTCGGATCAAATTCAAACTTTTGTATAAGTTTTGAGTTTTGCTCGGTAAAAAATAATTTGGACTCAAATTTGATTTGCAAACAATTTAATTCAGTGTGATTTAAAATATTATAATTTAGAATAAATAGTTCGGTAATATTATTTTATTAAATTAAAATAATGTTGTTTTGGTTTAAATTATTATAGAAAAGTTACGATATTTTTATTTTTTATATTAATTTGTCAGTTTTTAAATCGAACGCTTAGGCCCTGTTTGGCATCCCTAAAAAACTCTATAAATTATTATAAATCTCCAACAACCTTTATACCTCTAATTTTTTCGCTATTACTAATTTAAAAAATTTTCAATATTTAGCTAAAAAAACAAAAAATCTGGAAGTAGGTTGACCGAATGCATAAATTTTTTTACAATCATATTTTTCGTGTCGAAAACTTTCAAACAAGTATCATTGTCGCTATTTTATGTGGATTTTTTTGAATCCGTGGGAACGGATTTGAAAAACCGTTCCTACGATTTGCTACTATTCAGAGAAAAACGGCGTCAAAATTAACTCCAAATTATATTTTATTTCAATTTATCTTGTTTTTTACTACACCAAATGAGGCCTTAGTGAGTTGAGTTTCGTTTGAATTTTAAATAAATTATGGAAAAATCTTGAATAACCTGGTGTTTAGATGACAAAAAACAATTGTGCAAAAGTATTACGTGGCAAAATTTAATTGTAAAAAATTAAAAAATTTTGATAAAAATTAAAAGGTTTTTTTTTTTTTTTTTTTGGGGAATAAATCAAGCACCCCCCGTATGAAAATCTCTCATATATATTATAAGCCACGCATAATGATGCGAGGCCCACATAACTACATAAAATAATATTGTTGGTATTTAAATAAGCCACGTAAGGGCATGGGGCCCACATAATTAATTTCGTGGCAAGATTTGACAATTGAATGCGCATTGCACATGCATTTCACCCTACGTTTGATTACTTTGCAAGCCTACCGAAAATGAAAAGAATATGCTTTTATTATATAGGCGTGATCATTAATCATGGAGAATACGGGACTTTCAGGACAAACCAAAGTGACGCTTTGCTTTCTAGAGTGCCGTTACGGGTCAACCAATTAAAAGGTCGCACCCGAAAGCGATCGGGTTGGCATTAGTCGGCCCTCGTGCGCGCCCTTTCGGCTCCACCTAATAGGAAATGCATTGACAATTTGACATTCTAGAATCGTGCTCATTAGCCATTCATTGTGCTGCCCCTAATTATTCGGGGAACATTATGAATGATCATCATTCATAATCCTTGGCTTAGAAGTTGAAGAAAGAATTGGGTATCCCAAAAACAAGGGGCATTGAATTAAAGGGGTATTTGGTTAACTAAAATTCACGGATTTTTATTAATTTTTTATATTTTCTTACAATCAAATTTTAATATATATCATTTTTATATCCGATCTTTGTATTTTTACTGTACTTTTTGACCAAATTTTTATCCCCTAAACACCTCCTAGAAATTTACTAGTATTGAGCCACGGAATTGAATAATATTTTTTATGAACAAAACATAATTTTTAAATACATTATAATGTATTTCAATAAAATTACATAATTTCATAAATTAGTTAGAGTTATTTTTTATATTTATATTTTTTTATTTGTTTCAATATTGGTAAATCAATAAAGTTAATCACAATCGAGTTTACATATTAACACAAAAAATTTATATTTTACCAAATCTCGATCCTATTTGATCTAATCTTAAAAATAATATTTGCCTTAGAATATATATTAAATTATAAACTTATTTAATCCACCTGATATCTTTTTTATTTTAGACTCTTTGTTTATTTGAATTTGCATATTTTTGTAATTATTGACTCATTTTCCATTTATTTAGAAATATTATTAATCTTAATTATATTAATAAGTTAAAAATCACCGTTAAAATTTTTCCAAAAATAAATTATTCTGAAGTTTAAATAATATTTAATTTTTTGTGTTTTTAAATTTAAGATATAACAGATTTAAGATATACATTTTTTTTTTATTTTTTTGTGTTTTTAACAAACTATTTTCATAGAGAGTGCCACACCTTTGCAATTTAAATTTAAAGTTAGAAGTTAGAAAAAAAAAATTCACTCCCTTAAGACTAATTTTATTCAAAAATCTTAAAATTAATTTTATTCAAAAATTTGTAAAAATAAAAAAAAAGTAGAATGATGAATATAGTGTATCATGTAAGATTTGCTATTTTCATGGAGAGTGTCACATCTTAGTAATTTAAATTGAAAATTAGAATTTAGAAAAAAAATCACTTCCCTGAGATGAATTTTATTAAAAAATCCTAAGATTAGTTTTATTCAAAGATTTGTAAAAAAAAAAATGTAGAATGATGAATATAGTGTATCATATAAGATTTGATAATAAAATTTTAATTATTTTTATAGAAATAACTCAAATAAAAATATTATTATTAATTATATGTGCTTTATAAAATAAAACAAATATAGTTAATGTGACTAATTTAAATTTAAAATTAAAATTTAAAAAAATAATTACTCCCAAACTAATTTAATATTCAGTATTTTTATATACTTTTAAATTTTAAAAATATTAAGAGTTGTCATGAGAGAAATACTAAAAATCTCTAAAATTTCTAACACATTTTGTACTCCTCCTATTTTGTGAAATTTTTATAAATTTATATATATTTATATATCTCAATAAATTTTTACAAATTTCAATAAATTTTTTTTACAACCCTAATAACATTTAACAAAATCCAATAAATTTTTTACAAATCTCAAAAAATTTTTTAATCACTTCAAATAAATTCTACCATAAAACCGTTCCAACGGAATAAAAAAAATCATTCGGGTGATTTCTCTCTCTAAAAAGTTAACGTAAAAGTTTAAAAGTTTTATTATTCATCTCTAAAAACATAGTTTGATGTCTATGTGCCAAAATCCACAACATATATGGGTGCGTTTGGAGCCTCAAAAAACTTCAAAAAATCCCAAAAATCTTCAAAAGTTGACACTGTCTCACTTGCCAAAAAATTTCAGAAAATTTCAAAAGTCGTTGGAACTGACCAAAATGGTGCGTTCCAACGGATTTTGCCAGAATTCAAAAAAAAGTGATCTGACATTTGTACAAAAAATTACACAAAACTTCAAAAATTTTTTAAAAATCTTCCACTAAAATTTTGACATGTGTCTTTTTTTTTTTTGAAAGGTGAAGTTTTTTTTTTTATAAGAGGGAGGGAGAAGACTCGAACTCGAGTCATGAACGGGCAAGAGCGACTCTTAACCATTGAGTTACAGGCTACTTTATATACTTTTCAATAATTTTATATCAAATCAAACATAAAATTCAACAATTATTATATAATAGTTACAAAATTCACTTTTGAAAAATTTTGGTTTTCATTGGAGCTCCAAACGTTAAAATTTCGCACATTTATACATTGCTTAAACCCTTGGAAGACTCCGGGTTAGCCAATCATCATCTTCAATTCTTATTGTTTCTATGGTGATATCCAAGTGGTATTAAACTCTTTGATAGTCCAACGTTTTTTTTAAAAAAAAAGAAGAAATTAAGCCTAAAATATTTTTATACGTATTAAACTAGCCACATTGTATTAGAGATATATATTATTTTTATAAATTAAGATAATTTTTAAAAATATTTAAAATTAAGATGAGTATTAACTTTAAAGAAATAATAAAATTAAAATAATTAAATATATCTATATATATTTTTAAATTTAAAATTTTTTTATTGAATTGTTACTAGTATTGTTTTTATAAATTAAGATAAATTCTAAAATTATTTGAAACTAACACGGGGGAGCAGAGGAGTTTAAAATAATTAAATATATATATATATATATACATATATTTAGATTTAGCACATTTTTATTGGGCGGGTTATTATTATACATTTGACTAAATTGCCTAATAATTAAACCAGTGCCACCGCATTTGATTCATTATGTTCACATTTTGTCCGAGAGATCCAAAGTCAACATCATCTACCAACTATAACACATCGTCCTCATCATCCATAAAAAGTCATAATAAAACCATTCCATAATTATTTCGCTAAATGAATCTGTATAAATAAATTGAAACGTGTTGAGGGGTCATTTTTCCCCCCTCTTTAAACATAAAAAGAAGTAACATTTTCGTAGTTAATTAATTTTTTTTTTTTTTGGGTTGCCAAGAAACTAAAACTAAAAGCCTTTGATTTTGAAATATAGGTGCGTTTGGTTTATTAAAAAACACTAAAAAATTCTAAAAATCTCTAAAAATTATTCACTTTTTATTTCACTACATGAATTACGAATTCTAAATTATCTCATTTTTTATCACTCTAAATGCACATTCTTTCTTTGTTTTTTTCTTTCTTTCTTTCCTTTTTTTTTATGTGCGGGTATGAATTTAATATATGCTTTGTTTGGTTACAATTTTTTTGTAATTTTTTTTATTTTATATGATTTTTACAATTTTTTTAAAAAAGTTATAATTTTTAAGTATGTTAATCATAAAATAAAAAATCCAAAAGTTTACATCTGTTTTGGTGAAAGTTAGAAAAAATTAAAAAAGATCAACTTTTTTTGTTATTTTTTTTACTAAAATAGATAGTTTTTTCGTAAACGGACTTGAATTTTTCAAATTTTTTTCCGAATACAATTAATCCACCTAAGAACATTTAATTTTTTTCAAAATAAACGTGAATTTTTTATTTTTTATTTTTACAAATACAATAATATGCTTAAAAGTTATAATTTTTAAAAAATTATTAAATTTTAATAAAAAATCATATAAGACAAGATATAAAAAAAAGTATAATATTTTTTTTAAACCAAACAAAGCCTTACAGTGAAAATGCTTTTAATTTTTTCATCCAATGTGGCATCGAAAGAGCACTTTTTAAACTTTGGAGAAGTCAGAGAATCAAACAAAATACAGCTGACCAATGCCGGCGTTACGCAGCTCAACGGAACCATCGGCTCCAAGCGGTCGTTGTACGCTACGTCTCTCTCCGCCCCCCCCCCCCCCCTTTTAAATCCCATGGGCTCGGATAATATTCTTCGGCGACACAGAGTTTGGACGTACAGAGAGAAAAAAGCATCCTCCGTTACGGTAAGTGAGATCAGCTGCATTTCACGGGCATTGCATTCTTTTGAGAGAGAGAAAGTTAGAGAGAGAGAGAGAGGAGTAATTAGAAAGAGTCCTCAACTCAACTACAACCGCGTTCTACATATATCGCATAACCGAAAGACAGAGAGAGAATCTATTCATTCTGCGAATGTGGTATCTTTTGAGGTACTCTTAATGGATTCCTAATTTTTAAGCTCTGGTTTTTGACGATTGTTGATCTTCTCCGCAACCGAATGTGCAAATCTTGACTGCTTCTTTCATGATGATTATGCTGAATTTTGTAAAAACTCAAATTTCATAGAATTTGACTGGTTCAATGGCGGCGAGTTTCAACCGAGCATCTCGCGGATCTAAGAGTTCTCATACCTTTTCCATTCGTATTTTCTTTGAACTAATATTAAAAGAATTGTCTTCTTCTTTGTTGCAGAGGTGTATCAGATTTGGATTGTTTTAGTGGGAAATACAATGCAAGGTAATTTAGACTTGTCTTGGTAGTTTAGGATGTAATTGAGTTTGAAGTATTCAACTTGTATTTAATTTAGTTTTCCGATTGTTTGATTTTGGGATCACTTACAAAAAAAAGAAAAATGCTTGATTTTAGGACAATCCGTAGTTGTTGAAGAAGATGAAAGAGCAAAGAGATCTGATCTCGAGAGCCCTGAGGACGAGAAGAAGAGAACTCGGATCATATCTTTGAAGCAGAAGGCAATGGATGCTTCATCGAAATTTACGCATTCTCTTAGGAAACGCAGCAAGCGGGTTGCACCTTGTCAATTTGCGTCAATTTTGATTGACGATGTTAGAGATAAAAAAGAAGAGGAGGCAGTGAATATGTTTCGCCGGGCTTTGATTGGCCAAGATCTGCTTCCGGCTCAATATGATGACTACCATACCATGCTAAGGTCAGTGAATCACTTGTCATTTGATCAACTATTATTCTATGATGAAAAGCACATATCTCTGTTTTCGAAGTAATTATAAAACGGCAAATGTACCACCTATGTTACAATTCAATGTTACATTATCAAAGTGCAAGCTTCATATGCACCACCTTATTACAATTCAATATTACTTTATCAAAGTGCGAGCTTCGTTATGTTACAGCATGAAACTTGGAGAAGGTTGATTTTGCTTTATGGATGTAGAAGAAAGAAAGACTTTGAAGCCTCCCTAGTTAGTATTTATCTTTATTCATAGTTCCTGATTTGGTGGTGGGAAAGTTCGAAAAATGCCAAAAGATTTTCTTAGAAGTGATCTAAGTGAGAATTTGAAGAATCACTTGGTGAAATGGACTACCATCTATTCACCTATTAAGTAGGGTGGTTAGGGATCTAAAATCTATAAATCCTCAACAAGGCACTGCCAGGTAAATGTTTTTGGAGTTTCCCTTTATATTGAAGGTACAGAATGGTAATAGGGTAAAGTTTTGGAGGACACATATAGACGGGGAATGCTAGACTCGACTAGTGTCTCTCGAGTATTTATTCCTTGGTGAAGAACCCCAAAGCTACAATTGTGCATACCTAAGTGATTAAATGGACATATATGGTTTGGGATATTCCTCTAATGAGGAACTTGCAAGATTGGGAGACGGGGGATTTCCTAGAGTTGTTGAGGCCCCTATACTCCTTTAGGAGTTATAGTTCTGACTTAGGATGGGAGGGTATTCGCTGCCTTTCTATGAAGAAGGGATTTTTGGGGTAAGATCCTTTTAGGTAGTTCTAGTAGGCAAGGGTGAGGCTATCTTCCAATGGAAGAAAGTATGGTTGGGCAGGGGTTCATCAAAGGTGCCTTCTCTCTCTCTCTCTCTCTCTCTCTCTCTCTTTTTTTAATGGCGTGCAATGCATAATAAGAATCTTCATAGTGGACAGGTTGACAAACATTTTGAGTTGTAGGATTGGAATCTTACCTTCCACTTATTTGGGTCTTCCCTTGGGCTCTTTCTTGAAAGGCAGTAATGTATGGTATGGGATCATTGAGAAGTACCACAGAAAATTTGCAGGGTGGAAAAAGAGTTATCTTTCTAAGGGGGTAGGGCTACACTTACTGAGAGCACTTTGTTGAGTATGCCCATTTTTTTATTGTTGGTAGTGAAGAGGTTGGAGAAGATACAACATGAATTGCTTTAGGGAGGGTTAATGGAGGATTCTAAATTCCACCTGGTCAATTGAGAATTCATGGAAGAATATTTGGAGTTTTGGGCATCTCATAAGGTGTCTTCTTCTTCTATTTTTTTTTTTTTTTTGGGTGAATATTTCAAGGTAGGACCCTCACTATTGACAATCTAATTAAAAAAAAGTTGATTTTGGTGAATTGGTGCTGTGTTTGTGAAGGGGAGACTGTTGATCATCTTTTTGTGCACTATGTATGTGCAAGAGAGCTTTGGAGCTTCCCTTTATCTTGCTTTGGGTTGCTATGGGCATTCCTATTGAGGCCAAGCAAGAGCCTACATGACCAAAAGGAAGGCTCGGTGCTTGATCTCGTTTTGTTTGACTTGACTTATTTGGGGGAGAGGAACAAAATATACTTTTAGAATTTGGAGATTCCTTTATATAGACTTAGGGGGACATTTTTGGGGAATTTTGTATAGTTGCTTGCCCGGAGGAAAGGAGCCATATTTGCATACTTTTCTGCACTATATTGAACAAATGAATGTTTGTTGTATCTAGATGTTTTTGCTCTTGATGTTGGAGGTTTGTTTTGCAATTGGGTGGCTTCCCCTGTCGATACTCTTTAATTCAATTTTCACCTTTACCTGTCAAAACAATAAAAAAAGGATTACTGTAAACTGTTATTGTTTATGTAAAAAGTATTGAGACTCTATTTCCCACATCCTACTTTGTTGTGACTATATTAGGGAGAGTTTTGCGATTTGGCTTTAACTATTTTTAGAGTATCGTGGTCATTTCCTTGAGGGCTTTCCAAGACTATGCTAAGTTGATGGGGGTATAAAGGGGACAAAATGACACGAGAATCATGGAAGATGGGTTTAGTGCGCATAGCTGGGATGACTTGGGAGAGAGAAACAAGAATTTTCCACACCGGCTTATCCTTATAAGTAACTCTTAATGGTAGGTCCAAATATATGCTAGGGAGCAACCCCACTTAACACCACAAAATAGCAGCTAGGTTGTCCATTCTATCCAATTATCCAACAGGAATGATTTCAGACTTTGCCAAATTAACCTTAGTTGACACGCTTCAAAGCAAAGCAACACGTACCTCAAATGCCCTAGTTGAAGCTCTTCCGCTTTGTAAAATACAATTGTGTCATCAACAAATGAAAAATGAGTCACCTCCATACTTCCCCTATCATCATCTCCCAGGCTGAACCCCTTAATAAGCCCCTCTTGCTCTGCTTTTATCAACATCCTACTTGACATCTCGTCCATGATGAATAAGTAAGGGGATAGTGGATTATGTTTGTGACCAGGGTTAATCATTCAGAAGATCATCTCAAGCAGTATGAATTTTGAATTTCTCTTATTATCTTCTTTAGAAAATGTATTTTATGTAATCCATTATTTGCTGACATTGTTGAAGGAAACATGGAGTTGTGCAGATTTTTAAAGGCAAGAAAGTTTGACATTGACAAGACAGTTCATATGTGGACAGAAATGCTGAACTGGAGGAAGGAGTATCAAGTAGACTCTATTACGCAGGTAATGATGTCAATATTTCTATCGGGAAAGCCTCGCTTGTTCAAAGTGCTGATTACTTAGAACCGTTTTTTTTCTCATAAGAAACTAAGCGTTGGCAGGAGTGGTGGGATGATGATTACAATAAATCAATAAAAAAGAAATGGCAAGATAAATTTTATATTGATGGAGGAAATAACAATTAGGTAAACAGGGCAAGGCTAACATTCCTTCCACCTATTTTTCATGAGGAGACAATTTCATCCACACAAGGTCAAATATGTTACTGCCACATGTCTTTTTTTTTGGTAAGTGTGTTACTGCCACATGTCTCTATAGAAGTTGCCAGTTTTAGAATAAATTCTCACTTAGCCCAAAAAGGGGGAAGAAATGGTGCCTAACAAAGAGATTGATACTTCAGTCAGATGGGATTATGTGGGAAGGAGTTTTTTGTTAGCTTGATATGCATTATTGCACTTATTTCTAAACAGTTTAAATTTTAGGACAATAGGTGACTAACAGAAACATTAGAATCACTATTTCGTTAGTGTCTCGCTTTGCTTTCTCAAGAATTAACAATTTTTCAACCACTTCATGGAAAAGAAACAATAATTTGTCCTTGCACATATGTATGTCAATTATCACATATTTAAATTTATTATAAGTTTGAAAGAAAAAAACTTGTAATCAAATAAATAAAAAACAATATGAGACAAGACTAATTAATTCCTTCTTCCTTATTTATTTAATTTTTTTATTTTAGAAATTTTAAACTTAAAGCTTTCAATTTGTTTATGAATAGAACTTTTTAAAATAAATATAAATATGTACAGTGACTGCTGACCAATTTCATCCGCTACTTAAGTACTCATCTCATCTGTATATTTTTGTTCCCATTTCTTTTTGTTGTCATAAGAAAAGAAACAAATAAAAAGAACAAGAAAACAAGAGGAACGCTCCTTGTTGATTTGAGACTATTTTTGAAGGATTGTCACTAGGTTTTGGATCTTAGACCATTTTACAAGCTCTTGATTGACAGAAGTATTTTTTGAATTCAACTTGTCATTTTAAGTTTATTTTTCCAACATTTTGATGGTTGCCACGACACAATAATTTTTGTTTAGGAGTTCGTATACGATGAATACGAAGAAGTTCAGCATTACTACCCTCATGGTTTCCATGGTGTGGACAAGGAGGGACATCCCGTTTACATTGAAAGGCTTGGGAAAATAGAACCTAGTAAACTCATGAGAGTTACGACAGTGGACAGGTTCTTAAAATATCATGTCCAGGGGTTTGAGAAGACTTTTTCTGAAAAATTTCCAGCATGTTCAATCGCAGCGAAGAGACACATATATTCTACCACAACAATACTTGATGTGCATGGGGTGGTTAGTTCTGAGCATACCAAAATATCCATATCATTTGTAAATAACATTTCCAGATTGTAAAATGTCCTTGATGCTTACTATTTTCTTGATTGTGTAGAACTGGATGACTTTTGGCAAGGTTGCACATGATTTGGTTATGCGAATGCAGAAAATCGACGGTGACAACTATCCTGAGGTGCCTCAAATGTTATAAGAAGCTAAAGCGAAAAAATATCTTCTTATTTTTCCTTTATTTTGTGGCAAATGTTCACTGATCTTTTTTCTGATATTAGTCCATTCTCCACAGACGTTGCATCAGATGTTCATTGTTAATGCAGGCGGTGGTTTTAAGCTGCTATGGAACACAGCAAAAAGCTTTCTTGATCCAAGGACAACAGCAAAAATGCATGTAATGCAAATTACATTTTGAACAGCTTTTACACTATGAAGGTCAGATGAAACTATGCATGAATGATTATGTATTTATTCCACAGGTTTTGGGCAACAAGTTCCAAAATAGGCTGTTGGAAGTTATAGACTCAAGGTTGGGTTTCTATTTTCTGTTATTATGTATTTACACAGTTGGATTGTTTTAGGACTCATTTTCATTTATATTTGAGCAAGTAGCACCTTTTGTTTTGAATAGCCAATTGCCAGATTTTCTTGGTGGAACCTGCTCATGCCCAAATGAAGGTGGATGTCTTAGATCTGATAAGGGACCCTGGAATGATCCAGAATTGATGAAGGTAAGCTCCTTTACATTTTGCAGCACTATTCTGTAATAGAAGTCAAAATATCAGTGCACTGCAAACTTCAAGTTGCAGTAATATCTTCCCAAGTTATATTCTTGTGTACTTATAGCTTATCTGACTCTTATTCCCAGCTAGTACATGCTGAACAAGCCATATATTTCAGAAAAACTTCTGGTTCTTCTGATGCTGATGACTTAGAAGTCAAGTCATTTGCCTCTAAGGTGATATGATGATAATTTCGCTACACATGCTAACCTTTCAATTGCCATGTGCCCATTTGTCTTCTGCTAACTAAAAAACTTTGCTTCTTTCTACAGGTTCAAAGCAGTGAAATAATTCCTGCTGAATCAGGATTAGATGTAGGGTTATGCACTCAAAGTCTCGTGCAACCAATGGCTCCTCAAGATGAAGTATGTACTTTTGATTTCTGTTCTACTCCCCAGAAAGCCATTTTTTGTCTAATATTTATGCTGAGAAATGCAATGCTTCTTTATTACCTTAAGATACTTCCATTATTAGTCTTCATTATTTAATCCCCTTTATTTTAGTAGGTTTCAATCTCATTCACCTGGCTGCATGGTATTGCTAAGTGATTGAAAGACTTTGAATCCTTCCCTCTCTCTCTCTCTAATACTAATGGTGGAAGTAAATAAATTGTGCAATTAACACCATTTCTTCTTAAATAACAAATTGGAATTTGTTCCATAAAATAAGAATAGAGTACTGAAAGAAGCAAAGATTATATTGGATGAAGTGATCTGGTCTTATTTGAAGAACTGATCTCCCACCCGTCCCCTTCTAGGGAAGATTGTAAAAGGCAGCGACTACATGGGATGTGCTTTCCTGTGGCGGCAAGTTAAATCAATTTTCATAAAAGCTCCATTCTTTGGAAAGCTTTAAAAAGTCATTCTCTCCAATCTTGTATATATATATATATATTAATTTCTGTTCCCACATAATATCTCAATTTAAGTTTCCGAGTTCCAACACAATTATGTCTCTCTCACTGTGTACACAACCCCCCCCCCCCCAAAAAAAAAAAAAAACTCTATTCTTACATGTTTTGTTATGCAATGTTTTCGAATAGTCTTAATATGAAGTCTGAGACTCTGAGGACCTTATATTTGAGGATCTACTATTGAAGGCTCTTTTTTTCTTTCTTTCTTTTTTTTTTTTCTTTTCTTTTTTATCCCTTTTGTCTTATGCATCAAAAAACAACAAACCATTTTGAGCATTGATAGATGGGTCTGTCATAATTGGAGTTGCATGAAATTTCACATGCAACAATAGTCACCTTCTGAATTATTAATAGAGAGCAAGGATTAAGATATCATTTTGGTGGGTGTTTCAATTAGCTCAGATTTTAGAAACAGAAATGTTTCCAAAACATGATGGAAGCAGAGAAAAAAGTTGGAAACATTTGAAATGATAGACTAAACTTTATCCATTTGTATTTTTAAAGATAATTCTGAATCTAATTGGGGTTAGTGGTGGTGGGGGAACTGGATTTGAAAAAAAAGGGATTCTAGTTGTAAGATATCTAATGAAAACTGTAGCCGCATATTATGCATTTAACACTTTTTATTGTTTTAAAAATTTGATTTATGCTTTATCGATTCATTTCATATCATGGTTGAAGCGTTAAAAATCGGTAAGGTTTTACTATTCGTTTTTGAAATTTGAACTTCTCATAAACTCTTGTCAATGGCTCAATCAATTACTTCTTCAACCTAGTGGCTTTATACTGCAACCCCTTTGGTTCTCCCTGTGCCATTGAAAGATAGAAAGCTTTGCTCCTGACGCTTAGTCAGCTAAGCAAAGCAAACTCCATGGCCTGGCATGTAAGCTTCAGGCATGTGATTTTCTTCACATGCCTTAGGCAATTAACTCAAGTCGTGAATGGGATGAAAGAATGAATTGGGACTTCAGTGATCAATGCCAGCCAAGCAGCATAACGATTAATGTTGATTAGTGGAAAAGGACCCCCAACGTTGAGGTTGCAAGCTTAGATAGAGAGAGAAAGGTTGGAACTGCTAAGTGACCAGATCACAAATTGGCCTCTTCTGGCCTATCTACTGTTTTATCTTCCCCCCTCATTTTCCTGGCACCGCTTGCTTTTTCGTTGTCTGGGCTCGAACTCTTTTTGGAGTTGGATGCATAAGAGTCGCCTCCTCCTATCTCAGGACATTTGTGAATCTTGGCGGAACCACAATCTATCGATTTCTCCTATATAAATATAAATTTCATCCCCAATGCGTAAGCACGGAATGGAAGGGATCAATAGAGGTCTTTTTACATCATTTTGTGTGTCGAAAACACATGGCCTTTATATGATGTGCCTACCAACCGTAGATGCTTCAAGCACAAAAAGGATGAGAGACTATTTGACGACCGAGCAAGTCAGGCCTTTCTTGAATAGGATTCAACCATCGGCATGAGGGTAGCTAATCGGGTGGTTGGCAAATTGGAGCCATTTCTTATTTTGTTGTGCTTGCTTTTTCTCACCTGACTAGCATGAGCCATCCAGTCCCCGTCTACTTGTCTCTATTGGTTTTGAGCATGAAGCTGAAAGCTTGTCCAACGCATCATGGTTTGTTAGGGGAACAGTGTAGTTGAATCCTTCTACGCATAGATCCTTAGTAGGCTTGTTGATGGTCTGGTTCTAAAGCAGATTCGTCTGATCAATACCTGATCCGGATGCAATAATAATGGAACCAATCCAAATCTAAAAGCAGTTGGGCTAGACTCCCAAGATCCATATGCGATGCTTGTACCCAGATCTGACCTGTGTTAAAAGATATGTTTTTTTTTTCCATCATAATTTCATACAAATAAAAATATATAATATATATATAATATAAGCACAGCAATTCTTGCTATGCAGCTTTCCACGCCTTCAGTTCTAGGATCGAAGTTCAAGCACTTGTGCTTCCCTTTGCTTTCTCTGCCCTTAGAGGCTGGTAATTAAGCTAACATATATATATGTATATACATAATCGGTCAAACTTTTGGGTAACTCATAACTCTTCTTCGTAAAATTGCATTAGAATTGTATGCTTGCTAGGCTTGTCATAACTCTCTCTTTTTTTTTTTTTTAATGTTTAATAGTTTTTGTTATTTTGCTCGTTTCTTTTAAAAATTTTCAAGAACTTCTTAAAAATAAAAATATTTACGTGCAAACAAAATGATAGGGTAAAATAGTCAAAATGATTGATTTTATTCGCTTATTTTTTATTTTTAAATTTAAAAATTTTTATTTTAAAATATTTTATTTTAAAAAATAATAGATTTGGCAGATTGATCCAGATCTAGACCCATTTGTCGTTGAACGTAAAGGATCTAAATCCATTGGGTCATAGATTGAATTGGGCGGATCTGGTTCAAATTGGGTCTAGACCAAATCCGACCCATGCCTAATTCTTGGGATGCTATGTCTCTTTTATTTTGCTTTGTCTTGTTCATAATTATAAGTTCTTATGTTTTTAAC
The DNA here is from genome assembly GCA_019916065.1 of Vitellaria paradoxa. NCBI lineage: Eukaryota > Viridiplantae > Streptophyta > Magnoliopsida > Ericales > Sapotaceae > Vitellaria > Vitellaria paradoxa. The sequence goes on along the minus strand of CM034243.1, from coordinate 10,373,222 downwards.
TCTTGTTTCTGTTATTATTTTATTCTCCTAATAATATAGGGGTTTGAGATTGAGAATAACACCACTGGGAATTTGACAGTGTGAACTATGTTAAATTAGTTAAATAAGTAATTAGTCGTAAGTTATGTTGTGAAATTGGGGACTTAGAAGTATTTAAGGCACCATAAGAACATATGCATATTTCATGCACTATTATTTCCCTCATGCAATGATAGGCACTTGCAAACTGCATGGAAACCATTCGAGTTCAATCTGAACTTTCCAATCATTTCTTTTTAGCTGTTAAGTTTAACATGTAAAATGGAATTACTAAAAATATAGGTAGGTGAAATGATGTCGTAATATTGGACCACGTGAGTAAGTATTATTTAAATTTGATATCTGTCCATGTTATATTATCAATAATTTTCTTATTTAAAGTCTTGTATAAGCTGGTTCTGTTGAATTGTCTTAGCTAAGGATATTGATTTATAGGTATTTTGAAGATATGTGCTTCAATCTTCAGATGATTGAGCATACAGGCTCAACATTATTCTTCATAATTTTATGCACAATGACATGGAAAATATTAATTCATTTTTCAATCTTCTTGCTTTGTTCCTTTACTAAATTAGGAAAGGGTGGACCTTACATCGCACAGCCTAGACGAACCAGTTGATGGTGGCATTAGACTTGATAATGTTGGTCCAACGGGTAAGTAATCATTTGACTTGATGATGTTGGTTCAACACGTAAGTAATCACTTGTTTACCACACTAATAAGTACAATCAAAGAAGTAATCATTTGTGTTTATCTAATGGGTGTGTTTGGTGCGAGGATTTGGTGAAGGAAAAGAAAAGGGAGCGGAAAAGGAAAAGAAAACGATAGGGAAAAGAGGAAGGAAGCATAAAATTCGAAATAGTACTTATTTGAATAGATTAAAAAATAGAATAAAATAAAAGGTATTCATCAAAATATTAGTTTTTTAATTTAATTTTTATTTTTATTTTTTATAAATTTTCGTTTTCCATTCTTTTTCTCTTCCATTTTCCATTACTATCCAAACTAGAGATGAAATTTTTAATCCCTATCCATTTCCTTTTCTCATGACAATTAATGTGTCTCACATCAAATTCGCATAACATCTATGGCAGTGGTTGGAATACCCCCTTTAGATTACTGGTTCTCTAGTCGGATGCCACCAATTACAAAACTTGACCCAGAAAATGAGCCAATACTAAACCTCCATATGTTTTATAAATGACATACAACCATTCAAATCCATTTCTATATCCCCAAAAGCCAACTATATAAAATAGACAAAAAAGAGCTCTTCATTAAATTCATTGTCCTGAAAACGTATACAATTCCTCCTAAATCAATCATCCAATGTAAAAGAACTGATCTCCAAGTTCTCCTACTTTTTGTAATTCTAGCCCCAACCAAATCTTAAAAAAATTGCTTCAGCTTTGAGGAAAAATACCCAGCTTATACCAAAACAATACAGCGTCTCATTTGCCCCTGAACAATGAACACGCATTAACGATTAATTAAAACCTTGTTTAGTCCCCAACAGAAAAGATTAGTTCATGTGCAGGCATCCTATGGAAGTTGGTTGGCTTCTCATTGTCATTTGAGTCATCAAATTATATGCAAAGCATTTACATGTACATGATTTTGTCCCCTCCAAGCAGATGATTTCACCATTAACTTCACGCAACAAAGGCCTCCGAAGAAATTCATAACAACTGTAGCGGTCAACTTCATATTCAGATTATTAACATGTATACGTCTTCTAATTCCGCGGTTGAAGAAGCTTTTTGTGATTAACAATGCGGGTAAGGAGTTGGAAAATCAGCACAAACCTGAGCTGGTGCATTCAAGCTCTCAAGAACATGTTTCCCAGGCTAAGGAAGAGGACTTACTCCATCCATGCTGGCAAAGGTTACAACATTTAGAATCGTTGGTAACTGAGCTGTCTAACAAACCATCAAGTATTCCTCCAGAGAAAGAGGACATGCTTGTTGAGTCCTTAAATCGTATAAAATCCATAGAGTATGACTTGCAAAAGACAAAGAAAGTAAGATATCTCCTTTTATTATTTGTAATTGTGGGCTTTGTTTGGGGCTAAAATTTCTTGCCATTATCCTGATTTTTCATTTAGGCACTACTTGCAACTGCATCGAAACAAGTGGAGCTTGCTGAGTCACTGGAAAGTCTAAGGGAGAACAGCATGAATGTAAGTTCCTATAACTATTACCCTTAGAAAAGGCAACTAAAAGAAAGCATATTTGATGGGTTGATATATATTATTGGTCCTATTTCCTAATAACTTGAGCTCTTGGGGATAAGAATTTTGATCACCTTTATTTAAAGGAGTGTTGGCAGTTTGCTGTATATGATTAAACCCATTTCCCAACAACTTAAGAAATCGCTCCATTGGTCGGGATGGATTGAAATTTGAGAACGTAATCATGATGTCGCACAACTGTTCTGATGATATTAGGTCCTGATAACAGGTGCCAAACTCCTGCTTTCTAAGAAGTTGCAAGTCTGTTTCCGATAGAAGATGACGATCACTGATTGGAGATATGTATATTTTGCTAAATCTATTTACTGATGCTGCCTTGCACCTCACTAAAATGCTTGGCTTCCTCTACTCACATTAATTTGAGATACAAATGAATTTGGCTGAATGATTTCAATTTGCACGCTCAACACGTTAGCCGGGTAATTCTCTGCATCTAGTTGATGATACAAATTAAATTTACACCGTTGGATCATCACTACACATCTCTTGAAATGTTTTCCAGGTTCTGAAGATGGTGGCTGCGGATGTTAGCTATCAAAATTTGGATTGTGGACTATTCTCTCCCATAGAAACTCCTGCCGGCAAGTATTGTGATTTGCAATTCGATTACTTGGAAGTTATCTTCATTTCTGTACATATATTATGAGACTTGACCTCACTTGTTTTCAAATAACAAAAGCACAAATTTAGAGAAGGGGCTGTCTTTGAACAATTTGACATTCAGGCTAGGTTTGTTTTTCATAATTTTCGGCTTCCAGTTTTGGAAGCAACACAAGTAGTATTTCCTTTCTAAATGGTTGGGGCTTCGGTACCTTTTGCTCCTTTGTTTGTCACATTACTAAGCTGCATGTCCCTTCTAAATAGTTGGGCTTGGGTGTATTTTGCTCCTTCCTTTCTCACATCTTCTAAATGCAAAACTTATGCATACCTGTAAAATTTTGATTAATTATATACACGGGCGGATCCAAAATTTTTTAATTAGTGAGGACAAAAGTATAATTTTTAAGTGAATAGGACCTTTAAAAAAAAAAAGGTGGTAACAAAAATGTTAAAGTAATAGGAGAACAAGAAAATTTCTAAATAAATGTAGACAAAACAATAAAATTTAACTATAAATTTTCAGGTAAGTGGGATAACTGTCATTACTCCCCTCACAGGACCCGCTCTTGAATATATTTACATTGCAAAGTTGAAATAAATTAGGATAGTATTGGAACTTTTATTATGATATGTTGACAGCTTTAATGCAACCAAAAGAAAAGATAATTAGGCTTAATATGTTGCAAGAGAATGAAATTGAACAGTCAATTCAATTATCTTATTTGATACACTTATTTGTAATGATAATAGGTCATTCATTTGAAATAGATATCCCATTTCATTCCTCACTTTTTGTTTTTTATTCCACTTCGAAAAGGGCCCACTGCCCCCCCCTTTTTTTTTAATCAGAACAAAGAAAAAGTTCTTTATTTTGTTAAAAGAAAGATTTGTAAAATAAATAGATGTTAAAATGATAAGTAAATGACATATTTACAAAAAAAAAAGAAATGAAAAAAATTAATTTTTTTATTTGTTTAAGTTTGAATATAATTTTTTATAAATGATTGCTAAAAATATAAAATAAAATAAAATCTTTTTTATACATATATGTTTGTGCTAAAAATAATCCCCTAATAATTTACAATCTTCCACCGTTTTAAAATAAATTTTGTGTGGGGTGTTAGAATCGTAAAAATTTAAAAAAAATAAAAATATTAATATTTAAGTGATGTGAATTGTCATTGGAATTCAAATTTGTCAACTCTTCCATAAAATATAAATATAAATTTTGTTAATGAGTGCTCCAAAGACATTATTAAGAACTAATAAATATATATTATGTAATAAATGAACAAAGTATTAAATATTATCACATAAGTTTAGCAGGTTCTCTTATACACTTATTAACAAATGCCTTGCATAAAACTTGTTTAATTGTCAATAAATGCTCGTTTGATTGATTTGTGAATAACAGATTGAAAAGGTAAATTTTGAATTAATTTAAAAAGAAGTGTGCTTACTAAAGCTATAATTTGGTAACGTTTTTTTTATTTTTTTATAAATTGACAACAGAAATATATTTTTTTAAATCTGTTTATGTTTTTCTGTTTCCAAAAAAATAAAATTTAAACAACAAAACATAAACAAAAAAGAAGCGTTTTTACTCCTTTTTTTTCTGTTGCATCGTATTAAAATGAATTATTTTTATTCAATATTTTTTTAAATTAAAATTATTTTTAATAAATAATAAAATTAAATAAATTTTTTAATTTTTTATTAACATATTTTTAATAAATAATAAAATTAATTAATTAATTAATTAATTTAAAATTAGTAATTAATTTAATTAATATTAAATATATTTTAAATAAATATCATAATTAAATTATTTAAATCATTATGAAATATATTTTATTCAATTGTTTTTAATAAATAATATAAACAAATTATAATTAATATATTTTATATTTACTTAATTAAATGATATAATAGTTATATTTTATTCAATTGTTTCAATAAAAAATATAATTAAATTATAATTTAATATATTTTAGGTTTATTGAATTAAATGATTTTTAATAAATAATTTAACTGATTAATTTAATTTAGTTAATCTAATTAATTAAATTAAATTAATATGAAATATATTTTATTAAATTTAATTCATTTTTTAAAAACTAATAAAATTTAATATTTTATGAAATAAGAATTTAATAATTGTGAATAAAATTACATTTTCAAACACAGTTTTAATTTTCATTTAAAAAAATAAAAAACAAAAAGTAAATAAATATAAATAAAAAAATAATGTTACCAAACGGTCCTAATTGTTAAAAGAAAAAAAAAAAGAAAAAATTTTTAATGAGGTTAAAGTGCTCAAATTAAAAAATAAAAAATGAAAGTCAACGATGAAAAATTTACCCTCGCTATTATTGCTCAACATCCCCATCACATTTACTATTTATTTACTTATTTATTTATTTTTAATGGTTCATGCCCAGCAATTATTACAGGTACCATATGTAGATGTAATTGGGTGGGAGGGGGAGAGGGGGCCTTCGGAGCACAAACAGTACCCATTTAATGCAAGCTCTACCAGAAGCTCCCAGTCAAAACTTAATATATTGATTATTCAATCTTTTATTTTCATAATCTTTTTGCTAGGAAGTAAATCTACAATGCATGTTAAGGGAAGAGGCATTTTGGTCCAATGCATTTTTTTTTTCACCGGCTGAGATTTATGGTCGGACCAAAACGTAATCCTGCCTTCTGAGAAGATTTCTTATACCTACAAATATGCATACACATACACCCCGGCTGGTGACAAAAAAACATCGGACCATAGTGCCTTCAGAAGATTTCTTATACCCACATATATCTATCTATATATATACATAAGCACATACACTTTTTCTTTTTTGAAAGGTATATAAGCACATACACAAGCATACATATTTTGGGTAAAAATGAGGTTACACATATATATGGGTTGGGGCAGGGAAAATGAAACTCATTCCTTGTGTTTTGCCATACTCATTGAAAAAACATCAACCACTGGAAGCACTCATATTAAGGGACGTTTGAAATGATAAAAAGTGAAATAATTTGTAATTTCATAATTCATACAGAGAGATAAAAAATAAACAACTCTTAAAAATTTTTATAATTTTTTAACGTTTTCCAGTGCGGATGATATATGCACTATTATACCATCCGCAAGAGAAGCCGCCACAAAATACCAAACTAGCTGCTGTTCGGGCACAGGTCTATGAACAACCTGCTGCACATTAATCTCTATTCCAAACACATTAATTCCAAAGTCATAAAATAAGTAAGGAAAGTTCCAAAAAATATGAACTTTTGGATTGAAAATTCCATTTTGATTAATAAATTGAGAACTTTAAAAATTCCAAATATATGAACTTTTATAGCACCTAATTGCACCTGACGTGGAAGCAAGAGAAAAAAATTCATGTACTCGTAATTTCGAAATTTCAGCTTATTAAAGTAGAATTTTCCCTAAAATAAATCTAGGATTATCAAGTTCACGAATAGGTTGAAACTTGCTAAATCCAAACGATAATGGTTGTGTGTCCATTGTCCATAGGAGTGTATTTAGTTTACATACATACGTATATATATATATATATATACACATATATCAAACCAACTTTGACGCCGTTCGAACAGCCCTATGCACAGCAATATCATACTGGAAACACACTTCACCACTTGATAACCACTCACTCACCTCTGGCCTTTCGATATTAGACCTGAGTCACTCGGTCACTATTGCTAAATCTTAATACCACATCATTTGTCACAATTTGGCACAGCAGAGCAGATAACAATAGCAAGGCTCATTACACTGGAAATGAATTTGGCCAAGAAGCCACAAGAAATTGTACAGGTACCCACAGCAGTGGTTGACGGTAATTTTTCTACATCGATCGGGGTATATACACCCCTCCCCCCAACCAAAAAAAAAAACTTGTATTCACAAAATTTTCCCCAAGGTTCTGGCCAGAAAAGAAGATTCGCTACCCCCTTAGGGGAAATAATACATGAGCTAATCTATGCGGGGCACCAAGAAATAACGCCCCACATTCTGAGCAGGGGAATTTATCAACGGACAGGTTAAAAAGAAATAAAGTAAAAAAGAATGGCAAAAGAAGTGATGGGAGACCCCCTGTACACATACCTCTCCTGACTATCTCTAAATCTTCCTGAAGTCCTAGAGAAACAGTAATATACAATACCCAAAAGAATTTTACCCATGCCAGCATTCCTCCTAATACAACCTGCAATAATCACCGCCTCTTTTTCACATTACAATTCCACGATGGGGTGATTAGCTTCATCTGCACAAAACATCATACAAGAGTTAATTGTCTTTTTCCGTTGAAATTTGTAAGAAAATATAGAGCACCCTGAAACAAACTATAACCAGAAACGCAGAAGTAAATTCTTTAGATAGAAGTACTTCGCAAGTTTTGTTTCCTTAAATGCAAGTAATGGCGAGAGAGATGTAAGAATACGGAAGTACGTCCCATTATCAAGGAACTATTTGTAGGTTGTACAAGTCTTCTTCATTATTGACTACAAGACAAAATGGAAATACTGAAGGTGGTCTGAATATTAATTGGCACCAACCAAATATGACCAAATGGCATCAGCCTAGGTAAGGTAACCAAATCTAATATCTGAAATAAAGGAACTTTAAAGTTACCTGTACATTGCTATTAAAAGGGTGTGCCAACCCAACCCGGGCCAAGCTCAGCTACTTCAGGAATTCGCAGAAGCAATTGCAAGTGCTTCATTCCAGTCTAGAGTTAGTGGATCTGATGTACAAACTGCTGTTCCCTGCTTGCAGATGCTGCGATTTCTGCTGAGATTGCTGTGGTGGCAGCTGCTGGTGAGGTAATTGCTGCTGCTGCTGCTGTAGTGGTGGTGGGGCCGGAGGTGCTGGAGGTAGCGGCTGCTGCCACTGAGCGCCACTGTTATGCCCAAGAGCAGGAAAGCCACCTGATGACTGCCCCTGCCCTAGCCCTTGGCTGGCTCTAGGCAAAGGCTCACTCCCAGCTGGATTTGTCAAATGCGTACTCGCAGTAGCAGCTGACTGTGTTGCTGGTTTTGGGATACTGGAATCAAACATTTGTTCTGGTGCTTTCCATTGAGCACTCGAAGAAGCTACAACTGGCTTTACAGTAGTTTTATCAACAGAGGGCTTAGGCATTGTCGTTAATGTGCCCATCTGAGATAAGTTGCTCACAGGCCGCTGGTCAATTTGATCTTGATCTGCCAATTTGTTTTGTGGTTCAGAATTCAGATGCCGATTCTGTTGAAACACTCTTTGAACAGGAAGATGAGTTTGATTCATTAATTTTTGGTGCGGCTGTAGTTGCTGGTGGTTTGAAGAAGCCACAACTTGAGGGGGAACAGCTTGGTGGGAAGATGATGCATGACCAGAATTGGCTAGTGCACCATGTCCTTGATTGCTAGTATCTGAATGAGAAGGCATTTGCTGGACTTGCTTTGGTGAACAGATTACTTGGCTGGAATACATCTTTTGCTGAGGGTGGGAGTGATTTGAAGAATGAGAAGGCACCAAAGGTTTAGATGGCTGAATCAAATGCATTATTGGCTCTGCTTGGTCTGCAGCTTGGCTGCCCGGAGTTGTGGAAAGGCCATTGAGAATAGAGGGATCAATATTGACGTTCTGATGCACTGGCATGTTCCCTCTTCCTGCTCCTTTCATAGGTTTAGCCTGCTGTTGAGACTGTGATTGCTGCCGTTGCTGAGGATGCTGCCTCCCAGATTGCTGAAATGACTGCTGTGGTTGTCGTTGCCGTTGCTTTCCCATCTGATTAGTTAACTCACTACCACCAGTTTGAGGATTCCTGTTTAGTCCATGAGGCGGCATGTGAAGCTTCTGCTGATGCTGTGACATGGGAGTCACTGAGGATGATTGTGTTGGAGGCAGTGATACTGATGCAGAAGAAGTTTGAGGTTGAATGTAAGAACTATTTTGTAAAGAGGATGACATGGGAAGTTGAGGCTGCTGTTGTACATGTTGCATCAGAGCGTTGGATGTAGCAAATTGTTGTTGATGCTGCTGCTGCCGCTGCAGTAAACGCTGCTGCTGCTGCAATTGCCTCCCCTTTCCCGCCAAGCGAATTGCATACACTTGATGCTGGCTACTTGAGGCATGGTTGGGTCCTTGAAGATGAGGATGACGAGGACTGCTGAGCGCATGGGACTGTTCTGGGGACATCTGACTATGTTGCTGGTGGAGTGGATATGTCGGAACAGTTGAAGGGGATATCTGGTTCGGGAAAGCAGAACTTAACCCACCAAAAGGAGGGATTCCTTGGTTGTTCCCTTGGGTGACCTGCATTTGAAGCTCTGGCACCATCATTTGCCGTTGATGCTCTGGATTCTGGCCAGACTATAACACCAAATAAAAACACGGTGTCAAAGAAACCAGAAGTGCAAAATACAATTGCTATAACTGTAAAATCAGTTAAAATGACACTGTCACACATCAGACCAACAACTCTTTGGCACCAATTAAGGAGAATGAATGTGAGGTAGAAAAAAGGATAGTGCACATGCCAATAATTTTTTTTTCTACATCCAGACCAATATTTTTTAACAAATTGGAGTACTGAGACAATGTCAAGAAAATCCACATCTGTCAGCTGTGGAATCCATTGGGAAACAGAACCAAGCAGCAACCTGGTGCAACAGCTAGAGGAACATGACTTGGAGAGTTTTTTTTTTTTGTTGGGGGGGGGGGGAGTATCTTTGCAATATTTTGTTGAATCATATAATTCAGTAACCATTCAATTTATTTAAAAGATTCTGAGTTCATTAAAAAAGCATGTTCACATTAAGCATTTCTTTGATTGGTTCCAGAGAAAATTTGAAGTCACTTACATGTAATTATAGCTATCAAAGTACTTTGATGTGGTTTCGGGTTCAGCCATTGGACACAATGTGCACCCAAAACACAAACCTTTGAGCTTCATGCCCCTCAACTTCGCTCAAAATAGATGCCACAAACATTGAACAATTATAAAATTATATTCATATTACTGTATGGTCATATCATAAATAACAGAGGTATAGAATGTTGGGAATAACTTCACATTATTATGTGCATAATGATAGTAAATGTGAGAGAAAAAATTATATGAATGTTGTTCAGTGGTGCTGGATTCCAACGGGAAGAGGTCCACAACCAAAAGAAGAAGAATAAGAAAATGAAGGCAACAAAAAACAGAATGAAATAAACCAGAAAGATGTTAAATAAAATTGTGGAGCTGAAGATATCAATGCAAACTATACCAGGGATTCTGAAACTTATCACCGTAAATCTACCCATCTTCATCACTATTCATTACCCTAAAACCTAAAAAGGTACAATTGTTAATGAGAAATTATTGGCACTCACTAGCAAAAACTTTATGGGGCCAGCCAATCAGTATAGATTACTGATCAGATATCTTATAAAAAACAAAATACAGCAATTACGAATGAAGTACAAGCTCTCTAGTAGAAGCCATGTCCAATAACAACAAAGAAAGAAAATTGTAGGTACTTACCCGCATCATGTTCAAAGCATCCCGAGGTCTTGACATTGAGTTCCCTTGACCAGAACCAACTCCAGAGTGCATATTAACTGGGCTCGGCATCACCGCCACGTTGGAAGAAAGCATACTCCCAGAGTTCAACATTGATGGTGGGCCAATTCCTTGAAACCCAGGCCTTGCCATGGGCACACTTCTATTCATCCCACACACAATGCCTACGCCATTCCCACCAGGCATCATGTGAACACCACGATCACTCCCCGGAGGAGTGCCAGACACAGACAGACCAGACTGCTGAATATGTCTACCAGATAACATCTGATTATATTGGTGCATTCTCTGCTGTTCGTCAATGGATAAAGATGCTGATCTAGAAACACTGTACCTACCATCCCAAAGAGTACAGTGCCGAAACACAATCATACAATACAAAATCAGAATTTTATAAATTGGATGAGATAGCATTCAGCTACAGAACATCACATTACCTAACAGAGGCATTTGGTGGACCAGGTGGAGCTGAAAAGTAGTTGCCAAGAACCATGTTAGAAGATCCTTGTGATGAGGAATTTGCACCTGAAGCAGGAAGTGCAGATGCAGCAACAGCGCCCTGATTAGATATTGCTAACCCACCAGGGTGACAGCCTTGGTATCCAAGGGAAAGAACATCAGGGCTTGATTCAGTTGTATCACAGAGATCAAGAGGCCTTTGTTGAAACATTTGAAAGCAAAACCAGTTAGTATTACAAATTCTTGTGAAAACAAAAACCTCAATGCAAGAAAATACATAAGAAGGTTATTAAATTAATCACTTACCAAAAAAAAAGGTTATTAAATTAAAGAACTCAAAAGAGTGGCAGTTACTGCCAAAAAAAAAAATGTACATAGAAACACGAAAACTTACGTGAGTGGAGGCCCTCCATTCAGGTTATTCAGGAAAGCTTGGGAAAGGGCTTGTGTATGAGAAGAGTGTGACGAGATTGGTTTCGGCTCATGGCTATCATTCTTCCGGGGGGGGGGGGGGGGGGAGACAGTATCATGATCAGGAATGAATACAAACCCGAAAAACAAGGAGCATAAAGATTGCAAATTTAAGAGGTAGCTGCCAGACTTAATTTACCAATTCCACCTTCTACACATTGAAAAAAACATGTACCAAAAAACAAGGAGCATAAAGATTGCTAATTTAAGAGGTAGCTGCCAGACTTATTTTACCAATTCCACCTCCTACGCATTGAACAAAACATGTCAATTCATGTCACTGCTTTCTTTTTCTACTCTTAACATTTTTTCCACAAAAGAAAACAGAAAGGAAGAAAATTGGGTTTAGAGTGACTATGAAAATTATTTGCACTTACACAATGCCTGTGTGGAAGGACATAGATGTCAGGGTTTAGAGGTTCAAAAAGTTATAAATACTGTTATATATATTATACATAAAATAAAAAATTATTAATTCCAATTAAAGCCAATTTGAGATCTTTACTTCGAACTTCAACCTTTTCCCCATAAAAATTCAATATTTCAAAAGTTGATATCAACTGTAGTCTGCAGCCAAAATAGTGATGAGACTGAAATAAAAAAACTGCAGCATACTAGGTTTTTTTTTTTTTTTTGATAAGCAACGTAAACTTTATTAATAACTAAAAAGGAGTTCCAAGAGAAGAGTAACACACAAGTATACTTCTCAGACAAGTATAGTATTCTCCTTCGCAAAATTTTTATTACTATATCTATGTACAAGAAGTAACTTGATGTGCCAGGCATCAAAGAATACATCAACCACTGGGTAAGCCAGGGATCATCAGGAACATTGTACACAAACTGGCAACATAAGCTCCAAATTTAATGAAGTGTAAAAAATGGAGATGGCAGAATATAAGAACTTAAACCAAACCAAGCCTTTTCCCACTAGGTGGGGTCGGCTATATGGATTTGTTGACGCCAATTTGATCTGTTTAGGGGCATGTCCTCCGATAAATCTAAGTAGGTTAGGTCATGTTTAATGGTTTCTTTCCAGCTTCTCTTAGGTCTTCCTCTACCTCTCCTACTCCTGATAATCTCCATACTTTCACACCTTCTAACAGGTGCCTCTGCTGGACGCCGTCTAACATGGCCAAACCATCTTAATCGGTTTTCTCTCATTTTATCTTCAATCGGTGCTATTCCTACTTTGCCCCTAATCTCCTCGTTCCTAATCCTATCTTTCCTTGTAATCTCGCACATCCACCTTAGCATTCTCATCTCCGCAACTGCCATCTTCTGACCATGATTGTGCTTTACTGCCCAACACTCTGATCCATATAGCAGCGCTGGTCTAACCGCTACCTTATAATACTTTCCTTTCACCTTGAGAGGGATTTTTCGGTCGCACAAAACCCCCGAAACACTCCTCCATTTGGTCCATCCAGCTTGAATCCTGTGACTTACATCAGTATCAATCCCTCTATCTTGTTGCACCATAGATCCAAGGTACCTAAATTTATCTTTCTCTACAATCTTTTATGTGCCTAAACTTACTTCTATACTACTCGTTATCCTACTTTGATTAAACTGACATTCCATATATTCCGTCTTGCATCGGCTTAGCCTAAACCCTTTTGTCTCTAACGTATCCCGCCACAATTCTAGCTTAGCATTCACTCCTTCTCTCGTCTCATCTACTAAAACAATATCATCTGCAAATAGCATACACCACGGCACCTCATCCTGAATATGTCTTGTAATCTCATCCATAACTAAAGCAAACAAGTACGGGCTTAACGCTGAGCCTTGATGTAAACTAATCATGATATAGAACTCATTAGTCTCTCCACCAGTCGTCCGTATAGATGTCATGGCTCTATCATACATGTCCTTTATCGCCTCAATATATGCGACACACGCTCCTTTCTTTTCCAATACTCTCCATAGAATCTCCCTAGGAACCCGATCATATGCCTTCTCTAAATCGATGAACACCATATGTAAATCTTTTTGACATTCTCTATACTGTTCCATTAACCTCCTCAAGAGAAAGATAGCCTCCATGGTTAATCTTCCAGGCATGAAACCAAATTGGTTCTCTGAAACGTTTGTTGTCCTTCTTAGTCTTCTCTCAATAATTCTCTCCCATAATTTCATCGTATGGCTCATCAATTTAATCCTGCGATAGTTCGCACAGTTCTGAATATCTCCTTTGTTCTTGTATATGGGTATAAGGATACTTTTCCTCCATGCATTAGGCATCTTCTTGCTCTTTAGCACTACATTAAAAAGTTTTGTCAACCAACTTATGCCATCCTCTCCTAAGCACCTCGAAACCTCAATAAGGATACCATCTGGCCCAACCGCTTTCCCATTCTTCATCCTTTTTAATACTTCTTTTACTTCTTCCCTACTGATTCTCCTTATAGAACATAAAATTTAATTCTTCCCTAGAAGTGGTAAACTGCCCCAAATGTATGTCACTACTACTGCTTTCGTTAAATAACTTGTAGAAGTAGCTCTTCCAACGCTCCTTTATCTCCTCTTCTTTTACTAATACCTTTTCATCCTCATCCTTAATACATTTAACTTGGTTTAAATCCTTGGTCCGTCTATCTCTAGATTTAGCAAGCTTGAATATCTCTCTTTCGTCCTCCTTAGTGTCAAGTCGCTTATATAAATCCTCAAATGTCTTTGCCTTAGCATCACTAACTGGCTTTTTGGTTTCTCTTTTAGCTTCTCTATACCTTTCCAAGTTCGCTTCATTTCGGTCGTTTTGCCAAGATTTAAAACACTCTCTTTTAACTCTTATCTTGTCTTGGACGGCCTCGTTCCACCACCATGCCTCTTTCTGTGCCGGAGCACTCCCTTTGGATTCTCCTAAGACTTCTTTCCCTACCCTCCTAATACACTTTGCTACCTTATCCCACATAATATTTGCACTCTCATTTACCGTCCAAATGTTTTGCTATGGGTGTATATAACAAATTTGACGTAATGCCTAAGATGCAATGTAATATTGAAATGTTCATATACACCCATAGCAAAAATGCTGCAAGAGAGTAAATTACAGCACTGAAGATATTATGGAAAACGCTGAAAGGTACCAATTTGGGACACAATAAATCAATTAATTTAAGAACAAATGCACAGAGGAATTTCTAACCTAAGCAACTGAAATTATAATTGAATCTTTGCGTATGGGTGCATATGTATTAGTACAACTCTGAAATGTACAACTCTTAAAACACAGATGTACCTGTGTTATACGGTAATGCTGCTTCTGTGAAATCAGAATGATTTTCTCAAAATGAGAATTGATCATATCTTCTTCCATTGGCTCCTGCAAACGTTGAAACAATTGTCTGGCACTGCCCTGTATGACATGAGCACCAACCAATGAAGCAGCTAAAAAATATGGCCAATAAGCAAAGCAAAGGATTGTTAAGTAGAATATTACCTTGGGAATACCAGGTAAGGTTGATGGATAAGGTTGAGAAGACCCCAAATCTTCAGCACTATCAGCACCATCACCCACATTCCTATCCATTAAAATTTTATGACGCTCCTTGCATTCTTTGGGCTTACGGAATATACACTGCACATTTTGAAGAACACAATACGGTAACATATTTACCACAATGCAATTATAGACCTGTATATTATAAACTGCACATGTAGTTATGTGAGAGTAAATAAAGAAAATGGAACTGCCAAGAATTATTTAAAAAATGGATAATAACCTTCTTGAAGCTTAAATGTAGTTGAAAACACCCCCCCCCCCAAAAAAGAAAGAGAGAGAGCACAAAATGAGCAGGTTAAACATGGAAGGAGATTCTTCTAGATTTACCTTGAATTGCAAAGTGCTGTTGATTGCATCACTTACAAGCTCCCAATTTGGACCCATATCATGTACTAAGACAACAAGGGCCTAAATTTGAAACCAACAAAATTTCAGGCACATGATCACTACTCTAATGACAAGAAAAGATTTCAAATTCAGGGTGAAAGAAACTATTAACCTGATCTTCAAATAGTGACCATGGACTTCCTGGCCCTGGCTGTCCAGCAGGCATCTGCATAAAAAAAATAAAATGCTCACAATTCGTAAACATATATACACACATACACATTCAAATGAAGTTAGAGCAGGAAGAATGGGAATAGGATGAAGGCGCATATTTAAATTTAAGTACCTTTAAAGATTTGGTTTTCCTTCCCCGATCTCGGACACCAAGAATTTTGATGAGCTTAGTAGGGTTGGACATATTACTCATCTGGGAAGCCACAGGAGAAGGAATCGACCCAGTCATTGGAGTAAGATTATCAAATGAATTATCTAGTGATTGCTTCATCATCTTTGGCTTCTTCATTACGTGTTGGCCAAATAAACCTTCAGAAAAGACAGCAAGAATGTAAAAGGGACAAGGAACATAAGAGGTACGTATCATCTGTCAAATAAAATGCAATGATTGATACAAGATGAAAAAAAACTTTACCACCACTTGCATTAGATTCAAGTTTATGTCTGTCCAATCGCATTTTTGAATGATCCCTCTGCATTTCAAAATGACACAAGGAAACCAGTGATAACTGTAGGGAATACTATTAAAAGATGCACACTTGGATGTCAAATGAATTAACATGGAAGAAACTTTGATCAAACAGGAAACTTTATGGCAATAAAAAGTATCTTAAGTTAAAAGGGGGAAGGGGGGGTTATTATCATAGTATTTGGTTAGAAAACAAAGTATTACCTTTTCCAAATGTTTCTGTCAAAACATCTCTAATAAATGCATTCTAGGGGAAAATACATAAAACCAAAAGACAAATGCTAAATTCCAATAGAAACCAAGTCAATAAAACACATGAACAGCCACATTCATATAGACCTAGATTTCTAAAACAAAAATTCCAAACGAATGACCAAAAAGCTATTTTGTTATGTTATATTATGTTATATATACATATATATATATATATATGCACCCCAAGAATATATATATATATATATATATATATATGTATTTATTACAAGAATCTTAATGATTTTCGTACATATTGGTCAACGACTGTTAAGTCATTTCAGACAGCTAGAGCCTCATAACATATTCACCAAATGTTACTAGCAATGTCACACAAAACCTATGGATTAATCTTATAACACCATGTTATCTTGAGACACCTTGTTCTCACTTAGCAGAAGTTGTATCCAAAACAGATTAAGTGTTGATTGAAAAGTGAAAACCTTTTACAGCATGTTTTCGAGCAGCAAATGATGAATCAAAAATGCTTTAAAAGATGCTCGAAAGGCAAGTTGCCAATCCTCTATTGGCTATTATATACAATGGATGTCAATTTAACTCCTCCAAGAAGCTACAAACAAAACGTTGTATCTATAAATCAGCTAAACACCAGTTAATGGTGCTTGGCGAGTGAAAGCAACACTGACTCAAGGCATTCCTATCAGAATCTGGAATAATCTTCAACAGAGTCTAACAAAGTTGTATTGTGATTGAAGTGCTGCTACAGTTTCTCTCAACACCGTTCAGCATAATTGCACAAAGCAGAGGTGGACTTCCATATAATCAGACAAGATTTAAATTTCACATCTTGTAAGTAAACTACAATTCAACTCGAGGGAGAACATCTACAGGGATTATCACATCCTCTGTTATTTATAATTCTAGAATGGTGCCTCAATCTCTACTCACTTAAAATACTCAAGTTTATAGTGGTTATCTTAACTTATAGACAACAAAGCCTTCCTTACTTCCATCTCCTCCTTCCTATTATTTCAAGTGTTTCTAAGGCATAAATATTTGAAAATTTATTTAGTCATAGGGCCATTCAAATAATCAGCAGATAGTTTTAAAATATTTGCTTTCCTCACTGCTTAATTTCTTTATCTCAGAAGGTCTCACTGGTGCCTTGAGTATATACAGCAAGCATACATCACAACAAGCTACAGTGTTTCATTAAGAAAACAAACGTTACCTGCTCATTTTGAAAATTGTTATCAAGCTGCCATCTCTGCTCACATGAGGGGAGCTGCAACCAAAACAGAAGTTAGTATAACAATAAGAATGAAACAAAATTAAGAGGAAAGTCAATATAAATTTCCAATAATAGTGACTATATTGGAAAACAAAAGAAATTATATACAAGATGCTTTGCCTTCTTTTTCTTTCTGGGTTTTGATACTTCGGTGGAATCAAATGGTAATTGCTTTTCAAAGTAACCCGCAGATTCAGCTTCCAAATCATCTGGGATCTGGGATCCACCATGCAAAGTACTCTGGTCATCCTGGAAAGAACTGGTATCACCACTGGAAACATCAGTCTTGTCTGGACCTGGAACCCCCCCAGAAGTGCCAGCACTAAAAGGACTTATAACCCTCTGCCGGTAAGCAGTCCGCATACGTTTTGTTGGAATTGAACCAACATTAAGATTGTGGGCAGGCCTTTTTCCCATCAACACAGACTGTTGAGTCCCAACTTTATTTTCCATGCATTGCATGAATTGCAAATCAGTTCCCAAATCATATGATCTTGCAGTGTAAGATCTTATCAACTTTTTCCTTTTCTTCTGGGACTTTGATGACTTTCTAACTTCAAAAAATCCAGGCAAATAGTAGGTGCTTGTTTCTCCTTCATCCTCTTCATACGCATTATCTTGAGGTCCAAAGTCTAGAATTTGAAACTAAAATTATTAGCTATATGAGATTAATCCACAAGCAAAGAAGAAAGTTACCATAGAAGTCTCAGCAATACCTGCTGACGCATCAAACATAGAAGTCTCCACTTCCTCTTGGATGCCATTGCCAGTTTTCTAATGGAAACAAGGTGGGAAAAAAACCCAAATGAGCAAGCCAAAGCAACCAGATGCAATAGTTTTTGCTTGCCAGGTAACAGACCATATAATGACATTCATGTCTTGTTTCAATGATGAAAACTTTCCAGGAAAAGATTAGGTAAAGTAGAATCTCACATTACTCACTGTATCATAACCACAAGACTCCTAAATTTAGGAATAATAATTTCCAGTAACTGTTTCTTGTGCTGATTCTCTTGAGTAGTGCATTGGAATATAAACCCCAGACATTATAGCATATGAACCCGGAAATTAACAGAAAATCATTACACTGCAGATGTCACAAACTACACACACAGAGAGAGCGCTATTGTCATATTTCTTTCCTAATATCAAGGCATGGTCAAGATATTAAAATCCCATCATGGACAAAGTTTAACACTAGTCAAAAACTTTTTTTTTTTTGAAAAAGATAAGTAAATTTTTATTAAAAGAAAATAGCTCTATACAAGCATTAATTGGATGCTAATACATGACACCAATAGGAACAAAACATCCAAACAGACAGGAAACCAACCAAACCACTGATCTCATCTGATCAAGGAAATTCAAGAAAGAAGATAGGTCTATCTCCCTTCCATCCCTCACCCAATCATATAGACATGCAAGAAAGTAGCTTTTAATCCTGTAAGATGGCCTGCTCTCATTTTCAAAAATCCTTCTATTCCTCTCCTTCCAAGTCAGCCAGAACACACAAAATAGAATCACATTCCATATGGATTTTTTATTCCCCCCAAGAGGCTGCCCCCCACCATGCCAGTAAAAAATCACTCAAACTCCTTGGGAAGCACGTCTGCACATTAAAGCAAGAAGAAATCAAACTCCACATTTCAGCTGTCCATGGGCAGTGCAGTAACATATGTGAAATAGACTCCTCCTGATTGAAGCATAATGTGTAGCGGTTAACTATGGAATAACCTCTAAGTTTGAGGTTGTCCATGGTTAGAATATTCTCCCTAGCTGCACACCAAGAGAAGAAAAGCACCCGAGGAGGGGCAGCGGTCTTCCAAAGCTTCGTCCAAGGAAATGCATCGCTCATGTGTCCTTGCAATGATGAATAATAGGATCTAACAATAAAGAGCTTCTCCTTTGATCCATTCCAAGCCATGGAGTCCTCAAAATCCTCCAAATAGACATCATTTAGGAGCTCAATAAGAGACAAGTAAGCATCCATTTCCCAATCATTCATGTTCCTGCGAAGAGTGACTACCCAGGTGCGACTATTACCCATTCCAATGCAATAATCTCTAATAAAAGCATCTTTGTTAACAGCTAAGCCATAGATCTCTGGGAAAAGGTCAGCTAGACAGCCAACATTCATCCAATTGTGTCTCCAAAATAGAATCCTGTCCCCTCTGCCCAGCTTCCACAAAATACAGCTACCAAAATTCCTCCAGTTCTTCCTAATTTCTCTCTAGATACTTGCGCCAACAGAGTTTGAACAAGGGGGTGTAATCCAGCCACCCAACTCCTCACCATACTTAATGGAAATAACTTTCTTCCAAAGTCTACCATTATCCTTATGAAATCTCCATAGCCACTTACGCAATAAAGCTTCATTTTGCAGCTGTAATTGTCTGATACCGATGCCTCCTAACCTAATTGGGGAACAGACTGATTTCCAATTAACCAAACTGTGTTTGAAAACTCCATCACCTTTGCCCCAAAGAAAATTCCTTTGCAATCTCTCAAGTTCTTTAATAACAGAAGCAGGAGCTTTAAACAGGGAAAGAAAGTAGGTTGGGAGGCTGGAAAGTACACTCTTAATCAGTGTGGTTCTCGCCCCAATTGAGAGATATTTAGCCTTCCAAACAGCAAGTCCATTCCTGCTTCTTTTCAGTACTGGTTCCCAGACCCTTTTAGATTTGAGATGAGTTCCCAATGGCAGGCCTAAGTAAGTAGTTGGGAATGAGCCTGATTTGCAACCCAGAATGTCTGCCAATTCCCGAAGAGAAGATGGATCACCAACCGAAAACACCTCAGATTTTCTCAAATTAATTCGCAATCCAGTGACTGCCTCGAAGCCCAGTAGAGTGCATCTCAGATGTTCCAACTGCTGTTTATCAGCCCCACAGAATACCATGGAATCATCAGCGAACAGGAGATGAGAAATGCTTATTGAGTCCCTACCTCGATTCCTAACTGAAAAGCCTTCTAACAAACCAGCCTCCTCCACATTTTTTAGCATTCTGCTAAAGACTTCCATGACTATAATGAATAAAAATGCGGAAAAAGGGTCACCTTGCCTTAACCCTCTTAACGAAGCGAAGAAACCAACTGGAGATCCATTGATCAAGATGGAGAACCGAACCATAGAGATACACCAGTAAATCCACTGACACCACCTATCTCCAAAACTCATTCTTCTTAGCAAGTAAATCAAACAATTCCAATTAACATGGTCAAAAGCTTTCTCAATATCCAATTTACAAACAATCCCAGATTCCCTTCTTTTTGCCTTTGAGCCAATGACTTCATTCGCAACAAGGACAGCATCCAGGATTTGCCTACCACCCACAAAGGCATTTTGAGAGATTGAGATGATTGGATCCAACACTTTTCGCAATCTGGTAGCAAGAACTTTTGCGATTAACTTATAGACAGCTCCAACCAAACTTATTGGTCTGAAATCTCTAATATCTATTGCACCAGCCTTCTTTGGAATCAAGGCAATAAATGTGGAATTCAAGCTTCTTACAAATCTGCAACTTTGATGAAATTCTGCAAAAACCAGCAGTATGTCTTCCTTGAAAATGCTCCAGCATTTTTTAAAAAGAGCTAAAGTCCAACCATCTGGACCTGGAGCTTTATCCCCACTTAAATCCATGAGAGCAGTAAAAATCTCAGATTCTGAAAAGGGTTGTTCTATTCCTTCAGCTTCCTCAAGGCTAATGTGGGAGAAATTCAATTCATCGACCTTAGGTCTCCATTTTCTTGTTCTATGAAGAGCTGCTCATAAAAATTCAGTATTCCTTGCTTAATGAGCTCATGATCTTCAGTAATAAGGCCATTCACTCTTACCCTTTCAATTCAATTCTTCCTCTTGCTTGCTGAGGCTATTTTGTGAAAAAATTTTGTGTTTCTGTCCCCCTCCTTCAGCCACTTGATTCTTGATTTTTGCCTCCAACTGATTTCTTCCATTTTAGTCAGTTTGTTCAACTCCTTGATCTTATCTTCTCTGCTACTCTTCTCCATATCAGTGAGTCTTCTGATATCATCCAGCAAATCTAACTTTTGTACTTCCTTCTTAAGCTGCAGCTTTTGAATTTCAACCCTGCCAAAGACCTCTAAATTCCACCTTTTCAAATCATTTTTTAGACATTTAAGTTTCTTTGATAGCACATAACTGGCACTTCCACTAAATTTGTAGCTCTGCCACCAAGAGGCAATCAACTCTGGAAACCCATCTGCTTGTAGCCACATGTTTTCAAATCTAAAGGGTTTGGGCCCACGTCTAAATCCCCTTCCATCTAGCATCAAAGGGAAATGATTGGAGATTAAACGAGGCATAGCTTTTTGGATAATCTCAGGAAAGTGATCCTCCCATTCGCTTGACACTAGAAACCTGTCAATTCTAGATTTACTCTTGCAGTTGCTCCAAGTGAATCTGCTGCCATTCAGTGGCAGATCGATGCATGCTAAGTCATTAATGAATTCTGAGAAAATCTTCATCTGCTTTGAGCTTTGTTTGCAGTTCCATTTTTCCTCCACTGTTTTAACCATATTAAAGTCACCACCCATACACCAGGGATATTACCAGCAGTTGACAGCAACCCCAACTTCATCCAGAAATTCTGATTTCAAGTTGCTGTCAATAGGACCATAGACTCCAGTGAAAGACCAAGTAAAATTATCCTCTATATGGTTGAATAAGCAGGAAATTGAGAACACCTCAACTTCAGATTCAGCCATGGTTAACATTCTGCTGTCCCACATCACCAAAACACCGCCGGAAGCTCCTATAGCATCAATAGCAATCCATTTATACCAAGCTCCCCCCCATAGAGATCTGATGATGTTTTCATCCATCATTCCAATCTTAGTTTCCTATAAACAAACTAAATCTGGTTTCCATTTTCTGAGTGAATTCTTTATTAGCATTCTTTTTGTTGGACCACAACAACCTCTAACATTCCAGCTTATGATTCTCAGCTTCATTCAAAACATATAGGTAAGTATTCTCCAGAATTCCTGCCCCCTTTAATCTGGCTTTGCCCTTTCTTGTCATATGAGATTGAGCATTCCAAGTTCTTAAACTCCCTGGAACCCCTTCTAGAATACACTGCTGGTTTCTTACCTTCTTTCAAAGTAGTTCCCCTCTTCTCTTCAATGGACATTAGGAGATCCATAATCCTTTCTTCAAAACCTTCACTTGTAATCCCAAGAATTTTCTTGAAGGATTTCATACGGTTGATAACCCATTTGGAAATTTTCTTCTGATTAGAACCACAATCTCCCAGCAGCAGAGGTTAATTAATCCAATACCATTTATCAGGATTATAAGAGGCCAGAGGTAAGCAATCAATGGCTTTAACTTCCTCTCTTTCTTGGCCATTCAAAATGTCTAGGTATATTTCAAGCAATGATTCTGATTTCGTGCCAAAACTGTATTCAGAAGCTGAGTCTAGTCCAAAACCATCATCTAACTCATTGATCAACCTGTCTCCACTCGAAATATCTCCCAACATCTGATCCATCTTGAAGACATCTTTATTAATTGCAGGTTTGTAAGGGACATCCCCCCAAAAGTCTGAATAAACCTTAAATTCCTCGTCCATTTCCAGCATTGGATAATTTGTACTTTTGTCAGCTGAGACTTTATGAGCCTGATTCTTATTAATTACCACATCTGTTGAATCATTTAAGGTATTTAAGGCATCAAATCTATTAAATGCCTGCAGATTCTCATTAGAGGACTTTGAATTTGAATTTGTAATGCCTCCATTCATTGCATTTTTCCTATTCACCTTAATCCATCGAACCTTCCCACTTTCAAGGCTGCTATAATTGCTACTTTTTTTCAGATTCTGAGGCCCATTAAAGTATCTGACTCTTTGTCTTCCTACGACAAGAGCCATGGCCGAGAGAGTGGTTGTATCATGCGCCGCCTCCTCCTTCTTCATCTCAGGTGGTCGGCTGCCGCCGACAGGCTTCCCATGATTCGAAGTCCAGTCAACCCAGGGTCTTCGATCAACCCAAATGGGGCAGTCATACAGGGATTTTCCAACTCTGATTTTAACTGAGGCTAGAACATTTCTTCCTTGTCCCTTAATCCTCAAATTAACCCACATCAAATGAGTTTGATTTAAAGTTTCCTCTGCAGTTTCAAGACAACCTCCGCAGTATTCTCCTATGCTTTCAAAGATGCCTTTATCCCATAGGAACACTGGCAGGCCTAATACTCGAATCCAGGTTGAATTCTGACTCCAGCCTCTTCGGTTGCAGCAACTCCAGCTATGCCATCTATCCAAGAATAGTGGCCTTCCGTTTAATGAAAACTTACCAATTTTTCCTTCCGCCAGCTCTCTAGAAGGAAAAATGAACAGGAATGAGTGAGAATCTAACTCTTTGATTTCCACCCCACCAGGAATTCTCCAGTTTCTGTCGACCCACCTTTTCACAGCCGCAAGATCCTCATTATCCTGTATTAAGCCACCCATACTACCTGCTAAACATCTAGACATTTGAAAGCTTCTCTCCGCAGCATCCTCAAAGTTAACTACCACAGATTTCTCTTTTCCTCCAATACATGAGCTTCTTAAACCAGATAGACTCCATTTTGGAAGACTTGCTGCTTGCAGATATGTTTTCTGTGATTGAACAGTTGCTGCTCTCCTCCTGTGCCAGTCTTGCGGTGGCAGCACTTCCTCCCTCTGTCGAGGGAGGTTCCTCTGATAGTTGGAATGCCTGATTGGCTCTAAAGCTTTCCTGTTCAGGATGAAGGTAGACAATATTTCAGCAAAGAACAACCATCCTTGCCCAACGGCAATCTCTGGTATGCACATCAGTCTTCTACCATAAGGGGCAAACAGCCGAAGCTCCAATTTTCTTGCATGATCAACCAAAATCCTGGAGCAAATCAATGTTCTACGACCTCCTCGAAGACATCCCAACTGCAAAAAGCCTCAGTTCTTCCTTCTCTCTTTCCAGCATATCCTTTGCAACCATTGGAGTTCCTCCTTGAAAAGTAGCAAAACCTTGACATAACCCCTACCTCTTTCGGTCAGCCTTATACTTCCGAATCTTTGAGAATCTTCTTCTACATCAATTGTGACGCCATCCGAATGAAAAGATCGTCTGAAGTTACTCTCATCGGATAGCTTGTTGCCTGATCTTATAATGCCTAATGTTCTAAAAATTTGTTTTGGTGCACATTAGCAAGGGGAATCTAAAGTGCACCGAGAGCATTTTTCTATACATTCCACAACACTAATCAAAAACTTGTGGTGCTTCTTCAAGCATCACAGTATCACTATTTGTGAGCATGGCTTGGATGCCATTGCTTGTGCACCCAGGCCATGAGCTTTTATAATGGCACTTGGCCCCACCCTTATTTGTGTGCTTGGCCACACCTTTGTTTCTATTCAAGATTCTCGTGGAAATTCAGACACAGCATTGCAATATTATGAATTTAAAAAAATAAAGATAAATAAGCAAGTACAATGTAGATACTGGTTTGAGTGAAAGGGAGTCCCCCGGATTAATAGAAATTTTTATTTAAATTTCTTTGCTAGTCAAAAGCAGGAAGCACTTGGAGAAAATGAAACCCAAAATAAAATAAAATAAATAACCTTATTGCTACTACATCCATAAAACAAACAAAACGAGCAATATGCTTACCTCAACTTGTGCCAAATGAGATTCAATTGATTTTCTGTATGTTTCCATTGAACCAGGGGCCACTATGTAAAAGAGGTTATCCTGCAAGAAACAGTAACCCAATGCCCAATTTAAGGAAAAGGCAAGTAAAACAAGGAGGTAAATAAAATTTCTCTTCAAGGTATCAAACTCAAGACTCCTGAAACAGTTGACCAATGAGAAAGAGAGAGAAAGAGAGAGAGAGAGGTTACAGGTTTGAAATGATAAATTAATTAAATATAGAGAAGTATCAAGTGTTGAACTGTACTTCTGTGAGGTGATCCTCCCATAAAGTTTCCAGAGTGCCAAAATCAGATATACTGTCAGGAGTCACAGGTGCTTCTGCTAGACCAACGGGAAGAAGGGAGGTATTATACTTCAGAAATCTAAGTGCATATCCCTGAACAGCATGTGCAAAATCTCTTCCAGGACATTGCAACTCTAGCTCATTGCTTGTCTTCTGGCCACCACCATATACCGCATATTAAATATTAAAGCAAGTCTGAGAAATTTACATAAACCACTAAAATCCAAACCCCCAACCCCCCACCCCAAAAAAAATAATAATTAAAAGAAAAAAAATATATACCATCCATAATCTAAGTGCATAACTAAACAACTTAACCCAGTAAACTTGGTTAAGCCACAGAATTAGCAATTTCACAAGAATAAGAACACCAGAAAGTCACATGAACGCCAACTCTAGAGCAAAGATCAGGTGTACGACCAGCAAAAGAAACAAGACAATTGACAAACCCAAGCACGCCTAAGGTGTTTTCCCAGGTACTAGAATGCAAAAGGACATAAGGACATTTACCCATTGTTACTCTTCACAATAATGTTTTTTTTTTTTTTTTTGGGGGGGGGACCTAGGCAGCATACTTAAATTCATTGCACCAAACAATGTCCATAGATACTAAAATGCTTGAAATTTAAGTAATATAAACTCCTTTTGCTGACATGGTCCAAAATGAAGAAGAGCAATGCTTTTTAACTTTCCTGTTACAAGTTTGCAACAAGTCAATACTAAATTACTAGTATTGACCCGTGCGATGCACAGAATTGTATAACAATTTTTATGGACAAAATATAATTTTTAAATACATTACAAATATTTTAATAAAATTGCATAATTCCATAAAATAGTTAAGAGTTATTTTTTTTTACTAAATTTTGATTCGATTTGATCTAATCTTAAAAAATAAAATTTGTTCTAGAATATATATTAAATCATAAACTTACCTAATTGACCAGATCTCCTTTTTGTTTTAAACTGTTTGTTAGTTTTAATATATATTTTTATTTTTTTAATTCTTGACTCATTTTGTAAAGTCATAAATACTATTAGTCTTTAATTATATTAATCAGTTAAAAATTATCTATGACTAATTTAAATTTAAAATTAGAATTTTTTTAGAAATTTTTCTAAAAATAAATTATTCATGGGCTTAAATAAAATTTCAAAATTTATTTTATTTTTTTAAATTTAAGATGGAACAAATTTCAGAGATACATTTTTTTTGTATTTTTTTGCGTGTTTAAGCAAATTATTTCGATTTTTATTTGTGTTCTTAATTTAATTATTAATTTATTTGAAATATATAAATTTTACGACTATATTAAATTTATAAGTAAGTGAATCTCCTTTTAGAACTCATGAGTTTATTTATATGAAATTTATAAGGAAGTGAGCTCGTTTTCAAAACCCAACCAAGTGAATCCCTTTTCAAAATCCATGAGATTTTTTACATTTATTAAATTATATGCCATAATTTTAGTGTTTTTATTAAAAAAAAAGTGAAGTTGTAGTATTTTAACAATGTGGGATAAATAAATAAAGGTTTTGTGAATGAGACAAAAGGAGAGAATAAAAAGGAATAAATGAATTCAAAAAATAATTCAAAAATCTATAAAAAAAAAATAGAAAAATAGAATGGCATATGCCACGTAGAATTGAAGTGAAGGAAAATAAAATAGAAAAAATACATTTGTTTTAGTATTATAGTAAATAGACAATATAGATTTATAAAAATAACTCAAATATTAAGTATTATTATTCGGTTAAAAATTGTGACATGACCAATTGCAATTTAAAATTAAAAATTTTTCTAAACAAAAAAATTATTCCCAGACTTAGATAATATTTCAGAATTTTTTTGTGTTTTTAAATTTTAGCATTTTTTGTGTTTTTAAATTTAAGCTATAAAAAGAGTTATTGTTAAAAAAAAGTTATGTTTTTTCTAATTTGATTAATATTCAATAATTTTTAAATATTTTTTTATCCAAATTAATTATTTAGTAAATTTTACAACTATAATGAACCAATAAATAAGTTTTGATTTAAGAAACTCATGAAAATGGGTCCCTTCTCGAAACCCAATAAAGTGGGTCTCCTTTTTAAATCCATAAGTTCTTTTGCATTTATTAAAACCGCATGCCACAACTCTAGTGCTTTTATAAGCAAAAGAAAAAGTAAAGTTGTAGTGTTTTATCGATGTGGGACAAAGAAATAATAGTTTTGTGAGTGAGAGAAGAGAAAAGAAGAAGAGGGAATAAAGAAAATCAAAAAATAAATCAAAAATCTATAAAGAAAGGAAAAATAGAATGATAATCAAAGAGGCATGCCACCTAGGATTGGAGTGAAGGAGGAGAGGAGAGAAAAAATACATTGCTTTAGTATTATAATATAGATAAAGAAATCAAATGAATAAAGCTCAGTGAGAGCATGAGATTGAGGGGGCCGACAACGAGTAGATCGATCTACTGTGGGAATAGCTCGATTGTCTTTGCTCCTAATGTTGTTGCTCCTGATGAAGTCAAAATCATCAAAAGGGTTTATGAGAGAAATTAACCTAACTTCTTTGGAATGAAGTTGCATGGGAAGAGAGTCTGTCTGGCATGTAGAGATGCCTCTGTGAAGGGGAAGAGAATGAAAACTGTGCAGTTGGGAGAGCTAGCAGGGTTGGGGGTGGGGAAGAGATTGCTTCTATGCCATTAATCAAGAGTGCAAGAAAAGTGGGTATTATGCTTCATCTCTTTCACTTCTCAACAGCAATTTTCATTTCATCTTCCACAGGATGACATCAGTGGAGGATGGAATCAGTTCGTTGATTTGTTTTCGGGCTTTTCAAGTAGGAAAAGGCAGATTTGAGAGGAAGATGGACAAGACGATTCTTCAAGTAGTAAAAATCCCTAGATGGCTGAATCTAGCACTTCAATGCAGCCAAGTTTGGAGGAATGACGAATGATGTGTTGGAGATCAAGAAGTGGACACCCAAAGAGGTGAAAGGAGCATATGGCACAGGTTTGTGGAAAGGAATTCATAGAGGATGGATAAACATCTTTGTGTTTTGCTTCCTTTTCTGTTAGTAACAGTGTGAGAGTTGACTTTCGAAGGATTGGCGGTAGATGCTTGAGGGATGTGTTCCCTGACATATTGGAGCTGGAACTGATCAGGGAAGGCAAGTTGGCTGACCATTTCCACAATAACAAAGGGGAGATTCATTGAAATATCACACTAAGAAGAAACATTCAAGACTGGGAGATAGATCGATTCATTGAACTACTACCTACATTGTACTCTAGCAAGGTAGGAGAAAGCGAGTATAGTTAAGATGAGAGGTTACCAAGTCTGAAAAGTTTGAGGTTAAATCTTAATACAAAACTTTGGAAGGGCACTTTTTTTTTTTTTTTTTTTTTTTGAGAGAGGGGGAGAGGGGGTTTGAATATGATAAATCCTCATAGAAGCAAGTCTGGAGCAATAACACACCCCCAAGGGTGGCCTCCTTTTGTTGTAGTATATGATTCACAACAGGACTCCTACTAGTGATAATCTTATTAAGGGAACTAATGTTGTCTATGTAACAAAGATGAGACATCTATTACTCACTTGCTCGTGAATTGTGCTTGGAGCCAGAAGTTGTGGCAACTGGTGTCACCTGCTTTGATATGAAGTGGGCATTTCCTTCAAAGTAAAGAGTGCACTCGAGTATTGGTGGGGAGCTAAAATCAACAGAAGGAAAGAGTAAAATTGGAGGTTAACTTCGTTTTGTTTAATGTGGCTAGTATGGGGATAAAGGAATAGAAGATTCTTCAGGAATATCACCATTTCTTTGTATAGGATTAAAAGCTCACTTTTGTCTAGTTACACAGTTGGCTGGCCGAGGAAAAGGACCCAGATATTCACAGTTTCTTACATTTTGTTTTGGGGGGGGGGGGGGGTGGAATTGTAAGTCTAATGTCAAGCATAGATATAGGTTTTTGTATTCGGGTGGCATCCACTTGATGCCTCTTCAATGCAAGTTTATCTATTTATCAATATATATATATATATATTAGTGCTAGAGGTATTCCCACCAAGGGTGGGACCCAGAGGTCCTCAGCCACTCCACCAGAATGAGGAGTCAGGTAATGCCGAAGGGGTTCGAACAGGTGACATCTATCACTAAATTGTCCCCCCCCCCCGGGGCAAGTCAATATTAATATATTATGTGGAGTTCAAAACAATCCTACAATTTTATGCAGTTCTACGAAAAAGACAAAACACTAGAATCTCTTCTTGGCATTCTACCAAATGTTGAGTAGGCCAACAGAGTCCACATATATAGCAGGGGAAAATTGACATGTATATATCAACCATTAATGAATTTAGTTTAATTTGGTTTCCTACTCTATATCTTCAATATTTTTTTCTAACTATTTTATACATTTTGTATGAGACACATGGATCAAAAATATTTAATCCAGAATTCCAAGACAACTTTGACAATGACAACCATGGTTCAAAGTCGTAGCCATGATATTGGCTTGAAAACTATTGACACGGTCGCAATGTTGTGGCACAATATCGGGTAATAAGCAACTTTTCAAATTTTTTGGCTTAAAAAAATCATGAAAATTTTCTAAAAATTACAAATAATAAAGTTAATGTATTACAAGATCAAAGATATAATAACTATTTTGTTAAACATTAGATAAACTACTTAAAGCATGCGAACAAGCTAATTTTGCACCAATGACATTATTGATAAACCATTAATGGTCAATATAATTCATACACATACACTAGTCAATCCAAATGCATATGAAAAATACAAATTGCTATTTCATAATGAATATTTCAAAATTATAATTTCACAATTTTTTCATCAAAAATAATTGTTGAATAATGGCTAAGTGTGTTTAATAACAAAAATATATTATTTACTAGACACCATAAATATAGTGAGTGGCTTTTAATATAAAAATTGATCCATTTTAAGAACTGGAAAAGATATCTCATAAGGCCATTTATGGGTTTTGGGGGTGGGGGGGAGGAATGTTGCAGCACTGCGATGAAGGCGATGGTCCAATGAGGTTGTGACGCTGGCAAGGCTCAGTCAATGAAGCAAATCAAGAAGATGAACTAAGTCCATGATTGCAATTGCGATTTTGAGTTTTGCAATTTTGAGCTTGTGAGTAGGTTATTTCTCTATTCTCTCTCGTTCAGATCTGAAATAATTTGGATTAGATGCCATTTCCCCCTTATGTATTTGCCTCGTTGCATCATCCATCTCATCGACCTATTGCCGATATTTCTCTATGTATTGGTATATCCCTGTGATCTCAGTGTCTCGGCCGATATAAGGCATGTTAAATACTCCCTGCGATATTCTTCGACGTGGCCAGATATCTCGCTGTGATCTCCCTCGATACTGATCCAAAACGCCGAGATCTTGGCCATCTCAAGCGATACTTTGAACCATAATGACAATTGTATCTAAGATATAAATGAAGGAGCAATATCACTATCTTGGGGTGTGTGTGTGTGTGTGTGTGTGTGTGTGTGTGTGTGTGTGTGTAAGGCTCCATTTGGAGCTCCAAATTTTTCCAAAAAATTTCAAAAACCCCAAAAGTTTTCAATTTCCTCCAATCAAATTTTGCCACATGTCACTTTTACATCATTCCAACACCAACTTTTGTTTTGTTTTTTTTTTTTTATTACTTTTTCAGAACTCCAAATACCCCCAAGTATATGTATTTTTGATTAGTAGATGAGCAACTATATTAATAGAAGGCATCAAGGGGCTGCCACCTAATTGCGAAGTAAAATTTAAAGACTCCACAGTTTCCAAAAAGAAAAAAAAATTAAAAACTAAAACTATACAACACTCATTCTATGCACTCTAAAATCAACCTATACAAAGTAGGCATCAAAATTCATTTCAATCTATGTAAAGGTATCTCTTTTCCTTGACAAGATCTCTCGTTTCACTCCTCCAAATCAGACAAGTAATGCAAAATAGAACAAGACGTCAAGCCTTCTTTTGCCTTTCAAACATTTTACTACCCCACCATTGTTTAAACATTTGTTTCAAACCCTTTGGAAAACCCAAGCCCCTCTAAAACATGAAGAATCAAATCCCAAATTGCTTTTGACCAAGAACAATGAACAAAAATATGATCAATTGACTCCCCATTCCTCTTACATTAACAACACCAATTGACAATGACCATCCTTCTTAAAATACGATTATTAATAGTGAGGATTTTACCATGGCTCACACACCATACAAAAAAGACAATTCTCAACGGTGCACCACACCTCCACACAATTTTCCAAGAAAAACGTCCTCCTTACTCCTGTTAAGAATAAGCCTTCGCATCAAATTTCTTAGGTTTAGAGAAGCTCCATCTCACTTCATCCTTTCCCTCCCCTACCTCAGCATCATATAGCATTTGTATCAACCAATTAAGACTTACAATCTCCTAATCAAAATGATTTCTTCAAATAACACAACTCCATACTATACTTCCTCCAATTGTTGAGAGATGGCTAACAACTGAAGCTTCCTTATGTAGCACAACCAAGTAAAAAATATTTTGAAGCCTCTTACCTTCCATCCAATGATGACTCCAAAATTTCACTCTAATTCCTTTCCCAACCTATAAGTAAAGATATTTTAGAAAAACTCATTCCATTTTTTGCGAATACTTTTCCACAAACCTAACCCATGAAATCCAAATCTACTAACCCCATTGTGTCCTATAAGGATCCAATTGGCATATGTAATATAGGCTAAATGTGCCTCATGTCAATAGAATGGGATGCTAGTGCAGTGTTTATATGTATTAAATTCTCTCCCTTTATCAGTTAGCTTTTAGGGTGAGTTCTCCCAAGAAATACAACAAACGGTGTCAAAGCATACACCACCTATCCATTGTAGCATAGGGGTTAACGCCAGCATTGTAGTGTTTGTCCCAGGCTATAGTGCAAAACCCAGGTGTGACACCAACATTGTGCTAGGGATTATAGTGCAAAACCTAACTATGTTAGGCTATAGTGCAAAACCCAAGTGCGACACCAACATTGCGCTAGGGATTATAGTGCAAAACCTACCTATGTGAGCAAAGGGTATGGAGCATGGTAGAATATTATGATCCCATGAGCACATGTAATATGGACTTTATGTGTCCCACATTGATAGTATGGGATGCTGTGTGGTGTCTAAGGGGTGACACCAACATTGCAGTATTGCCCGAGATAATAGTGAAAAGCCTACCTGTGTGGACGGAGGGCTGTGGAGCATGTTGGAATGCTATGATCCCATGGTCGTATATAATATGATCTGTATGTGTCCCATATCGGCAGCATGAGATGCTCATATAGTGTCTATATAGCTTATGCTCCGTCCATCTATCAACAAACTTTTATAGGTGAGTTCCCCAAAGGAAATATAATAGTCCCATACCATCCTAGTGTTACATCAACCAAACTAGCAACAATAAAATAATAGTGATGTTAATAATCATCACCAGATAGATTTTCTAATCATGATCTCAGCAACCCGTTTCATTAACGCTCACCAATCAAAGTTAAACTGTACTTGCAGATTTAAATAAAAAACGCCCCAACTTTAGACATACCTCTGCTGAATGCCAGA
The DNA here is from genome assembly GCA_019916065.1 of Vitellaria paradoxa. Taxonomy (NCBI): domain Eukaryota; kingdom Viridiplantae; phylum Streptophyta; class Magnoliopsida; order Ericales; family Sapotaceae; genus Vitellaria; species Vitellaria paradoxa. Next base: position 10,340,177 of record CM034243.1, on the reverse strand, counting down.
AGTCCATGATAGCTTTTGCTATGGTGTGAGCCACTTTTTTTTGCTTCCAATATAAATTTTGTTCTACAAATCTTAATCGAGAAGCATAAGCTATTTGATGGCATACGTGAGCAGCAGCAGTAATCTTCCAAAGACGCTCCTATTAGAGGAAGAATTGCAGTAAATTAGAAAGGCAGGTAAAGCTAGAAAGATTTTTAAATAGTTTACTGAACAAACAGATCTCACAATTAATATAGCTGGATCAATCAACATTTAATATACTAGAAAAGAATCCATACTTGAAAGGACATGTTAGACAACAGAAAAATGAAAAAACAAAGCTGTAGCGTTTGTCAAGGAAATCAAACCTGAGCAAAGTCATTAGCTAGCCATGCCATTTCTTCAAGGACAAAATCCCAGTGCAATTTCCGACGATCGTCTATGGGCAAGGTACCAATAGATAACTCAGCTATCCTTTTACGCTTTGCCTGTTCACTACATTATGTAAGGCCTTATGGTTTAATGATTTAAATAACCACAATTTACACCTCAGCTATCCTTTTACGCTTTGCTGTTTACTACATTAATCAAGGCCTAAGGTTTTAATGTACAATTAAATATCAAAACAAAGACACAAAGGCCCCGTTTGGTAACGTTTTTGTTTTCTATTTTTCTATTTTCTGTTTACGTTTTCAAAATTTTATAAATTAGCAACAAAAACATGTTTATTAAATCTGTTTACGTTTTTTTGTTTTCAAAAAAATGAAAACTTAAACAGAAAAATATAAACAAAAAAAAAAAGTGTTTTTACTCTGTTTTTGTCTGTTGCAGATATTTTGTCAATTCTAATACTTTATCCATTTTTGTTACATCATAATAAAATAAATTATTTTATTATATTTTATTAAACTAAAATTATTTTTAATAAATAATATAATTAAATTAATATGTAATACCTATTATTAATTTATTTCTAATAAATAATTAAATTAAATTAGTTAATCTAATTAATAAGAAATATATATTATTAAATTATTTTTAATAAATAATAAAATAAAATATACTAATTTAATTTAACAAATAATTTTAATTAATACAAAAATATTTTATTAAATTATTTTTAATAAATATTATAACTGAATTATTTAATCTAATTTAATTTAATACTTAATTTAAAATAATTAATTTAAATAATGTTAAATATATTTTATTAAATTATTTTTAATAAATATTGTAATTAAATTAATTTACATTAATTACTTTATTTAATATGAATTATATTTTATTAAATTATGTTTAATAAATATCATAATTAAATTATTTAAATTATTATGAAATATATTTTATTAAATTATTTTTAGTAAATAATATAATTAAATTATAATTTACATATTTTATATTTACTAGATTAAACGATATAATATTTATATTTTATTCAATTGTTGTTAATAAATAATATAATTAAATTAAATTCATATAAAATATATTTATTAAATTCAATTAATTTTTTAAAAATAATAAAACTAAATATTATATGAAAATAAAAAAAAATTAGTAATTGAAAACAAAATTGTATTTCCAAACGCAGTTTTAATTTTTATTTCAGAAAAAGAAAACGACAAAAGAAAACAAAAAATAGAAAACGTAAACATATAAACATAAACTGAAAAACGACAGTATTAGCAAACGCCCCCAAAATAAATGAATAACCTCTATAATCCGAGCCTCTTCTAGGATAGAATTTTCATGTGCCTTGTTTGCCAACGCTGAGGGGATTTCAGAACGAGTTCGTTGCTCAGGAGCAAAAGCTGAGCCCCTAACTGACAATGGAGTCTGTGAAAGTCCAAAAACAGAAGGATCCTTAGGACCCTGAAGTCTGCCACAAGCAATTTCCTTTTGGGGATCATAACTATCACGAATAGAAGAATCAGTAGATCCCTGAAGTCTAATTGAGCAATCATTTCCCTTTGGATGATTTGAATTATCAGTCAGTGAGTTTCCAGGCTTTTCCATCTCTGATGCAGTTTTATCTAGTTCCATTGCCTCCGCACTGGTAGGACATTCCATCTCATGTTGCAAGCCTGACCCACTTCCACGTGATTCTTCCCCAGCTTTAAGAAGGGAGCTGTTACCTTGGGGGCTTTGATGAACAGAATTGTGCTCATTATTATTGAGAGCATAATCGTTTTCAGCTTTCTTCTCATTCGTTTCTTTCAAACTTTCATCACCTTCCATATTTGGTTTCCCTTCAAATGCTAAGCCTTGTACATTAGTCTTTCCATTGGAATCAACATTTCTTAAATTATTGCACACATCACTGTCATTATTTCCATCTAAGCCAAGGCTGATGTGCGTGCATGAGGATTCCGAGTCTAGACCCTTGGTGTTGAATGTGGCCCTGCTATTTTGACCATCATTTAATTTGCTTTTTTTATCTCCCTTGGCATTGCTAAACCCATTCACTTGAGTGGAAGTAGTTTGATTCTCAGACTTTATCGTAGCTATACAAGGCAGACATTCAAGACTGGCTGAAACTTCCTGTTCCCTTCCACCTACAGATTTGGGTCTCCCAAAAGCCATAGCAAAAGTTTCCTGAGCATCAACTTGTGTGTGTCGATTATGTTGGTTATTCTGCAAGCTTCTGGAAGCGTTACATTCAGGGACAGGTTCGGGGAAACCAACTTTGGTTAGTTCAGTAGTTGATTCAACAGCCTGTACACTGTCCAACACCAAAGCCTTGAAAGCCACACTACAATTTGGACTCATAGGCTTTGAATTACAATTTGAATAAGCATTCCGATCATTCTGGTTGTCTGTATCATATACCAATCCTTTTGCATCCTTTGGACCATGGCGTGAAGGCAAAGAAGAAACATGACCACCACAAGATGGAACTATATCAGTTGAGCTTGATCGAGCACCATCACGATTTGGCCGTGACCTATTTCTTCGCTTATATGCTTGATTTTTTGGGAGGCCAAAGGCAACTGAGTCACCTGATTCTTTGGCATTTTGACTCCCATCCAAGTGGGAAGACTGTTCTGATGGAGCAATTTTAATTTTCGTAGGATGTACACAATTCCTTCCACCTTCAAGAAATTCACTTTCACCATCAAATAACAAGAGATTATCGGCACTATTGGGTTCACAAATTGTAGGAGCCCCTGGTCTACCGCTACTTTCAACAGAATCTCCATGAGGGGAAGCAGTCAGAGCAAAACTACCTTTAGCTTCACTGTAGTACAAGAACTAAATATTAGCCAATAAAAAGAAATAACAAAACTGGAAGAATCACTCATAGCCAAACAAAACCACCAAAGGAACAAAGGAGAAACCTTGTCACGAACTCCTCAGGAGGTTGATCATCCAGTGAAGTAGATTGGACACTGACAGAAGTTGCATTCCCAAATTTGAAGTCTAAGGGATTACCACCCTGAATATAAAAAAAAATAAATTTAATCACCTGAAAATGTTTAGGCTGGACCAAATCTATAAAAATAATTGAGAACAAGAAGAGAAGGATCAAATTTCCATACTTTCTCCAAAAATTCTAACTCTTTTCTCCTTTCCTCACGCACATCATGCTCCTGCCTGTTGTCAACAATTAACACAGTTTATTCATTTTCATTGACAACAAGAACCTAACCAATAATATAGGGTTAGTTGTTGATGATGATGTAGTACTAGTATTGATCTCAATATGTAGAATCTCATAGCATCCTAGTAAAGCAGAAGGAATATCACCTAAGATCTGCTTGAGCCTTCTCAATTGCTGCTTGCCTCGGAGAGGTTTTGGTACCAATTCCAACTCCGCCATCAACAACTCCTCCCATGGAATCAACCTCAGCACTGACTAGGAGAGCATATCCTAAGCTGCATCCATTCATTCCTATCCTGATACGAAGAGGTGTCCCCTTTTCATTAATTTATGACTTCTATGAAGTTCCTGGAAGTTGAATCATAGGAATGATGAGAAAGAGAGCTAGAGTAAGAAACAACAAATAAGTTGTCGATGGCTCAGAGATGGACATGTTTCTTCATCATTAAATTGAGGACATGGCTATAACTTCGATGGGAGGAAAAAAAATAATAATAAAAAATCTAAACAGTTCGTGCTTATATGCAGAGAATATCTCAGCTCCTTTACGATTGATTCCTACATACTTTCTTGTGACACCGCATCAGCTTGAATAATAGGGCACCAAAGGGGTTGTGGATTAAGATAGTTCAACGGTACCACTTCACAGGTTTCTCATCAGAACACAACTTTCTTCATTAACAACATAAGACTAGCACTAATAACATCTGCATAATATTCTTCCAGTATTTTTCCAAACTCTGAGGTACAGATATGGAAGTTTTTGTAGATATGATATGACATTATGAAAGAATAAATCTCTTGTGAATGAAACCAGCTACCTTTTTCTGGATCTGTTTTCTTCTTTGGGGACAGCAAGGTATTCTAACTTTTGGCTTGACTAATTCCCCTACCATGCCATGCATAAAAAAACATGCACCAGGAAAAAATAGCTACATGATAAAAATGTTTAAAAGAAAAAAAAAAAGAAAAAAAAAAAAAAAAAGGTAAACTTGACTACATTTTGTGCATGCAATGTACCAAACAACATGATTCAACACTTAAAAAAAAAGGGAACTATTATTATACTTACTTTCGTGCCTTTACAAATATATAGAGACATGCTTTTAAAACATATTAGTATATATAGGTATGTAACAGCATACAACATCACTGCATCCTTGTCATGTTCACGCCATGCTTGTTTATTGCTCACCAGGTAAACAGATGCGTTCCCGGTCATACTCTCATTACTTGCATAAGCATCCATGCAACATAGCCAACGAGTGGTACTGACACATGGGCTCTCACTCTTATGCTAATTAAACAACCACAACTGTCCCAATCCCCACATGTAAGCAAGCACAGAATAACCTATTGGTTAACTACACAGTTACATGGCCACAAAGATGCGTGCCAAATACATCAGGTGTGCCAGTCTGGTACAATTATGAAGCTTCAACAACTATATTTGATCAAACATTGCAATGTGCATGCAGGAAAATAATAAATTATAAAAATCACTTCCTAAAAAGGTTCACTTATTTAACAATTGATCACCATCAAGAAAAATAAATAAATAAGCATGATACGAATAAAGTAGATAATTTAGCACTCAGTTCCATAAGCAAATCAATCTCAGTCAATAAGAGGAAATTACAAGCTAAAATAATCATACTAAGAAAGTGATATCACATTAATAGAAAACATAATAAGATAGCAACAGCTCTTTTGAATGCACACAAGCACATGTACAAACAGATATCCCAGAGCTGCAGCCCATGTGGATAAGAAAGCTTCAAGAAAGTGCCAAAAGCGAAGCAAAACAAAACAAAACACAGCACAGGTGAACAAGCATGTGCCAGTGGATACCTATTCAAGTGTCTAAAGATCTGTATAACCCCAACATAGTAATCATTCAGTCTACTTACCTCAAAACACATTCTCAATCGACTGACCACAACCAAGTCAAATCAATTGCAGTTAAGCAATAACCATATGCGCACTTCTTTATGAAATATAGCAAGCAGACCGCATAGACCAATGTTGCCTAGAAGTAAATATGATAACCACAATCAAATTCAAACTTCACAGCCCAAAGCATTGTGCTCTGTTATTCGGCTTGTCAGCACCACCATTATCCACCAAATTCTCATATGGCCAGCTTTGGTAGACCAACTACAAGTCAAAAAAATTCTAAGCTTACAACTAAGCACATCCCTACTTAATTCACCAGCAAGGGCACAACATGTTCCCACATTTTATTAAACGCCAATCAAATGAGCTCCATGCAATAACACAACTCAGAATGCAAACCTGTAAGCATTCAATCAAAATGCACAACACCATCCAAATTTCCCACAATTTCGCATTCATTGCCTGAGAAATCAACCTTATAAAGCAGTTCGACTGTATTCCAAAATCTAGGGTTTGCAGCACAACAAATTTTGTCCAGAATTCTACGGTTGCACCAGTTAAGATCAAGAAATCACCTGAATTGCAAACGGATCGTCGTAAATTGCCCGCTAGGGTTAGCAGTGAGCCCTCCCGTAACTAAGCTCTCAATTCTAGGGTTTTGGTTCACGCAACGAACCTCAATCAGAGCACTCGAATTATCCCCAGAAAATGTCAGCAGTGAATGCATTGAGTTCCTCAGGAGACTCTCTCTCCTCCTCCTCTCTCCTTCTCTCTCTATGCATATAGGTACATAGATACAGTCTCTATATATGTTTTTCATTTCTGGTTCGTCTTCGGCTCCTCTCCTCCGCCCTGTTTTTTTTTTTTTTTTTTTTTTTTCCGTTTTCTTTTTCTGTGTCTGCATTGCGTCGTCTGCGTATGGTGGGCTGGACATGCAGACGACGACCAAGAGGACTTTGCGTTTTGGGCCATTTTGGGCCTTCTCTGTTGTTTTATTTATGTTTTAATTTTTTTATATCTTTTATTTTTTATTTTAAGTTAAAAAATAAAAAATAAAGTAGCACCATAATTTTTTTTTTTAAAGAAACTACACCTGAAGATATTGTAACAAAAAAATTAACGAATTTATTATTTTAAATAATAACTGTGTGATTTTTTTTACACTTCATTTGAAAATATTCCTTTTGTAAAAATTATTTGATTTTAGAGTAACGAATTGAATTGATTCGATTTAATTTAATTTGATAAATGAAATTAAATATTTGAAATAATTGATTTAATAGAATACCAAATTTAACTATATTAGAGGGAAAAAAAAGGGGTAAATATTACGGAAAATTGTATCTAATACTTTGTAATCTTTTAAAACTATTAGTCACACAAAAAAAAAGTATACTTTTAAGTCACATTAATGTAAAAAGTTTGTATTTAAGTCATACTTTTGAGTGGGTCCCATGAGTTTGTTTTAGATATATTTTCTAATATACCGATAATATCCTTTATTTCTATAACAAAGTTACACAAGTTATTTCCGAGAATCACGTGAAGATATGGTTTATCGAGAATCACGCTTCTTCCATTTTTTTTTTCTTTCCTTATTTTCAGTTTCATTATTTACAGTTTTAGTCGTGAAGATATTAAGAAGACAGAACTTATTAGACCTATCTTCTTCGTGAATTAATTTTACCAATTGGCGTTTTGAGCTATCTTCAAAATAGTACCTGTACTGTTTCAAAAAATATGATGATGTTGGCTCGTATGGTTGATTTATGTTATGTATCAATTGATATTTTTTAGGCAGTATGAAAACAGTACCGATCCAAAACAGTACCGGTACTGTTTTAGCAGTACTATTTTCAACACAGTACCAATACTGTTTTCAAAACAGCACCATAATTATAAGTAGATGACAAGTTTTAAGGCCAAAGAGAAATCTATTGAGCCGATCAACGTTTTGAGCTATCTTCAAACAGTACCGGTATTGTTTCAAAAAATATGATGATGTTGACTCGTATGGTTGGTTTGTATTATGTATCGCTTGATATTTTTTAGGTAATATGAAAACAGTACCGGTTCAAAACAGTACCGGTACTATTTTCAAAACAGTACCATGAATTATAAGCAAATGACGAGTTTTAAAGGCAAGAGAAATCCATGGGGCCGATGGGCTTTTTGAGCTATCTTCAAACAGTACCGATACTGTTTCAAAAATATGATGATGTTGGCTCATATGATTGGTTTGTGTTATGTATCGATTGATATTTTTTAAGGTAGTATGAAACAGTACGGTACTGTTTTATCGGTACTGTTTCCGGTACTGTTTTCAAAACAGCACCATGAATTATAAGCAGATGACAAGTTTTGGGCAAGAGAAATCCATGGGGTTGATTAGCATTTTGAGTTATTGTTCAAAACAGTACCGGGTTACTGTTTCAAAACAGAAAAATAAATATACCTATGAATGATGATCGATTTAGATTTTTTCCAAACAGTTTTGATTTTGTTTCCAAAAATCTTGTTTTACTTGCTTGTAAAGAAGATGGAAAGTCGCGGAAGTTATGAGTGAAGTGTGCACTATTTTTGGATAAAAATGACAGTTTTGAAATGTGGTAAAAAACGCGTGATGTCTTTTTTTGTCTTTTTGTTGCAAGTGTGACTTATTTACAAATAAATTTTTTGGGTATGACTTAAATCCTTATAAGTCCATAAATAGTGACGGTCTTCAAAAACCCCTAAATATTATATATGAGAACAAATTTGTCTATTTGCTTAGATTATTTAAGAAAAATAAATTCTCCTCAAATTTTATTATTTCCAGTTAGATTTCAAATTATATAGAAATATAAAATTTAAATTATAAAATAAAATCAAATTTAGTTCATGAAACCTTATTTTGATTTTAAAAATAAAAATTGATGGGAATTCTCACTAAATGAAATTAAATTTCATTAAATTTATTATTTCAAACAAAGTGTTAAGCCTGGGTATTTTTTCATTTTTAAATAATTATTTATTTAAAAATTTTAAATTAATATAAACAGAGAGTTCTATAACATTCCATATTTTTTAAAAATTTAAAATTAGAAGAAGATTACTACACTTCTAATAAGGAGTTGAAATGAGTCCAGCTGAACCGAATTGATTTCTTAGACTCGAATTATCACATGTTGTCGGGTTCAAGCTAAGTCTTAGTAGAAACTTAAAAAAACGCGAGTTTAAACTTGATTCGTTAAAAAATATTAAAACACAAGATCACGTCGTTAAAATTCGTTAATATCAAATATTCAAAAATAATAATAATTTATTTTATGTTATTAAATCATAATTATATCAGTTGATAATATTTATTAAAAATAATTAATATTTATAGTAAGTCAAATATTAACTTTTAAAATACTTAATCATTGATTTGGTACAACTTGAGATAACTCAAAATGTTCCCACATTTTCAACACAAACAAAATTACCCTAAAATCAAAATAAATGCTATACGCTAGCAAATATTTAAATAAATGGTAAATTATACTTAGACTCCTTGAACATTAGACTAATGCACCTAGACTCCCTGGATATTTGAACCATACACTTAGACCCTTATTCCCAAATGTTTGTAATAGTTAGGTCATTCCGTTAGTTTTCTCCGTTTACTGCTGTTAACTACGTTGTAAAATGACGAAAATGCCTCTACTCAGTCAGCAACCTCAGGGGATCTACGTGTAATTAATTTCATGTTTAGGGGATTCTAAGTTGTAATTTATTCTTATTAAAATGATTTATTTATTAAAATATTTTACTAAATTATATTAATTTTATTAAATCTAATAATAATTTACTATTAAATTAAGTTATAATGATATTTTTATTAAAACTAATTATTATTAAAAATAAATATTTATAACATTAAATTAACTAATTTAAATATATTTTATTAAATTAATTAATCAAATTAAATTAATTGCTAAATAAAATTATATCACCAAACATATTTATGTTTTAATAAAATTATATAATTTATGTTTTAGAAATATCCAGTAAATATTTTTGAACTAGGTGTATGGCTAAAAAACGATGTGTTTTACAAAATATTTTCATTTAAAAATTTATTATTTTCAATGACATCAAGTCCCAAATGTATTGAACTAATCATTCAAACTATTTTTCTTAAAAATCTACTCTCCCACGAATAAAAATGTTTTCAAATTATTTAAATTACTTAATATATTATTTTTTTCACATTTAAATTTTTTTTAATTATATGATTAAAACTGTGTCAAATGAAAAATAAAATTAAATTAAAAAAGACTTTGCATGTAAACAATTTAAAATAATTAATTTTTTTAATTTTTATTATAATTATTTTTAAATCTATTTTCTTCCATTAGACTCAATTTTAGTAGAGGTCTTTTTTAAAAAAATAATTAAAACAAAAATATTGATATTTGCCAATTTAATTTTTGATTTTTTATAGTTTTAATTTTTGAAATTTATAAAAATTATTTTGAACATGATAGGATAAAATTTAAAAATTATTAATTAATAAAAGATATTGATATTTATCAATTCAATTTTTAATTTCTATATAGTTTTAATTTTTGTAATTTATAAGCATTATTTTGATCATGATAGGATCAAAATTAAAAATTATTAATTTTTTTAGAAAAAATTCTCCACTAAAATTGAGTCTAATTGAAGAAAAATATATTTAAAATAATTAATAGTAAAAATTAAAAACATTAATTATTTTAAATTTTTATAAATGCAAAGTATTTTTAATTTAATTTAATTTTTCATTTGATACAGCTTTAGTGATATAATTAAAAATAAAATTAAAATGAGAAAAAATATGTAATTAAATAATTAAAATAATTTGAAATATTTTTACTAAAGAGAGTAGATTTAAAAATATATAGTTAAATGATTAGTTCAATATATTTAAGGATGGATGTAATTAAAAATAATAATTTTCTAAATAAAAACGTTTGTAAAATAATCATTTTTGAGTTATACCCAGTTGAAAAGCGTTTACTGCATATTTTTAAAACATAAATATATAATTTTATTAAAATATAAATAAAACATAAATATGTTTGGTGATATTTTATTTACAGTAATTAATTTTATCTAAATAAAAATATATAATTTTATTAAAAAAATATAAAATCAATTGAATTCAATAAATTAAATTTAAAATTAATTTTATTAATTAATTTAATAAAATACATTTAAATTAATTAATTTAATGTTATAAATATTTTTTTATATAATTAGTTTTAAAATGTATCGTTATAACTTAATTTAATAATAAGTTATTATTAGATTTAATAAAATTAATATAATTTAATAAAATAAACCATTTTAATAAGAATAAATTACACCTAGACCCTCTAAACATTAAGTTAATTACACATAGACCCCTTGAGTCTTGTTGACGGGACAGGGACATTTTTGTCATTTTACAACGTAGTTAATGGCAGTTAATGAAAAAAAATAATGGAAGGATTTAAGTGTTACAAAAATTTGAAAATAAGGGGTCTAAGTGTAAAATTCAAATGTTCAAGGGGTCTAATATAATTAGCCTAATGTTCAGAGAGTCTAGGTGTAATTTACCCTTAAATAAATAAAAAATTATAAAAATTATTTATATTAACATATATAATAATGAGGCTTTTAGTGAACTAATGGGACTTTTTTAAATTCAAACTCAACTCATTTAATAAACGATATTGAAAGAAATTTCAAACACGATTTATTTATTAAAAAGATAAAACTCGAACTCATCAACAGTTCACTCATGCGTAAACTACAAATAACTCAACTCCTTGACACGTCTAATTAAATAATTAATTGGGCAAACCAATTTATTTCCACTCAAAAGTATTTATAAACTAGCAGATTTAACTTATTTTACCGGGTTTGTACATATTATATACATGGAGACTTTGAATTTTATAACAGGCAACCACATTTTTATTTTAAAGGAATTAACCGGACATAGAATTTTCAGTAAAAATAAAAGGCCATAAATTCCATTTATTTCTAAAAATAATTAAAAATTTAACTATCAAGTAACACATTTGCTTTGTTTTTAATTCTCCTTTCTAGTTTTGCTTCCGTTGTTTTAAACCTTAGATCCTACGATGATAATGACAAATTAAAATAAGCATTGAATCCGTATCGATGCATTCATATCAAAAATCTATGTTATTTGAATACATTGAAGTGCTTGTTGTTATATTTAATAATTTTATTATTTTTTCATTCAGATATATAAAATAATAAAGGTGGTCGAGACACTTAAATTATAAAATTATTTATTTATTTTCTGCTATATTTTAAGCGTTAAATTATATGGTGCGTTGTTGTTGTGTTGAAAGTTAGAAAAAATTCTGAATAGCTTTGAAATATCTAAAACTCTCTGACATTTTGTCTTCTTTGTACTTGGTGAAATTTCTGTAAATTTATATATATCTACATATCAAAAAATTTTTACAAACCCAATAATATTTTCACAAGCCCAATAAATTTTTACAAATTTCAAAAATTTTTCAACAACTTTAAAGAATTTTAACATAAAACCTTTTGAACAGACTCCAAAAAAAACCATTCAAATGGATTATTTCTCCAAAAAACAACGTAAAAGTCAAAAACAGCATTATTCATATCTAAAAATGCAATTTGGTAGTCGCGCACCAAATGTTAAAAAATTATCTAAACCAACTTTTCATTATTTTTTGACACTCCGAATGCCCCCATTATGAAGTATGTGTTAGATATGAATTACACATAATTTTTGTGGCATTTTGAGTTTTGAAAAAGTTAAAAAAAAAATCAAAAGTTAATATTAAAGTGATGTAAAAGTAACGTATCAAAATTTAATTGGAAGCAATTAAAAAATTTTGAAGTTTTTTTGGAACAATTTGAGAGTCCAAACGGCGTCTATCTAACCAAGACCAAGCCTAAAAATTCGAGTTTAAGCTTCATTTGGCCAAAAAATATATATATTTTTTGCTTTGTTTTTCGTAACATTTTTTTTTTTTTTTTGGTCTTGTATAGGTTTTTCATCAAATTTTGATTTTCTTCTTAGAAATTGTAGTTTCTAGGCGTATTAACTGTATTGATAAAAAAAAAAGATAAAAAAATTCATGTATATTTGGGTAAAAGTTAGAAAAAATAAAAAAATTAACTTTTTTCGTTATTTTTTTACCCAAACAAATAACTTTTATTTAAACAGGCACATTTTTTTTAACGAATATGATTAACATGTTTAAAAGTTATAATTTAAAAAAATAAAATTTCGGTGAAAAAATTATATAAGTCAAAAAAATTGTAAGAAACAAAAAATTAGTTTTTTAACCAAACTAAGCCTTAGGGTTTAATTTCGTTAACCGTCCATGTGAATCGATATATTTTTATTTTTTAAAAAATTTATATTTTAAGTAAGAATATTTAATAAATTTTAATGTAAAAACTTAATTTTATAAAACAATGTATAATTAAAATAATATATAAAAATTACGAAAAATTGTATTTAAGTCATACTTTGTAATTTTTTAAGACTATTAGTCGCACAAAAAAAAAGTATTGCTTTTAAGTCGCATTAATGTAGAAAATTTTGTATTTAAGTCACACTTTTGAATAGGTCCCACGACTTGATTTTAAATATAATTTATAATATGACTTAAATGCCCTTTGTTTCTATAATTAACTGAGACGGAAGTTGCCAAAAATTGTGATAACCGCGAATCATGTTTTCCTGTTTTTGTTTCATTCCTTAGAAATTGCGTGAAGATATATGGTATATTTTTTATTTGAACAAGCATGTAATGAGATAAAAGTCTGTTAAAAGGCCATAAATAGTTACAGGCAAGGATGCGAATGGTATGTTAATGTTCATAATTTTTTTGTTGAATTTTAGCGAGAAGTACCACATACATATGGTACTGTTTTAATTCGGTACTTTTTTTTATGCGGTACTGTTTTATTATGTGGTACTGTTCTATGTGGTACTGTTTCCAGTAAGATGTATTATCGTATAAACACAGTACCAAATGTATCTAGTATTCAAAGACCACCATTAAACACAAAATGAAGTACCACATACAAAGAATTATGCTGTTTTAATGAGGTACTGTTTTATTATATAGTACTGTTCTATGTGGTACTGTTTTCTAGTAAGATGTATTATCGTATAAACACAGACCAAATGTATCTAATATTCAAAGACCACCATTAAACACAAAAAATGCCACATACAAATAATGGTGCTGTTTTAATTATGTACTGTTTTATTATGCGGTACTGTCTTATTATGTGGTACTGTTTCTAGTAAGATATATTATCGTATAAACACAGTACCAAATGTATCTAATATTTAAATACCACCATTAAACACAAAAAAAAAATATCACATACAAAGAATGGTGCTGTTTTAATGAGGTACTGTTTTTTATGTGATACTATTTTTTATGCGGTACTGTTCTACGTGGTATTATTTCTAGTAAGATATATTATCATATAAATACAGTACCAAATATATCTAGTATTCAAAGACCACCATTAAACACAAAAAAGAAGTACACGTACAAAGAATGGTGCTGTTTTAACGAGGTACTGTTTTTTTATGCGGTACTGTTTTATTATGTGGTACTGTTTTTAGTAAAATGTATTATCGTATAAACACATTACCAAATGTATCTAGTATTCAAATACTACAATTAAACACAAAAAGAAGTACCACGTACAAAGAATTATGCTGTTTTAAGGATGTACTATTTTTTATGCGGTACTGTTTTTATGCAGTACTGTTTTTTGTGCGGTACTGTTTTATTATGTGGTACTGTTCTATATGATGATATTGCCTCGTATGGATGGTTTGTGTTATACATCGATTGATATTTTTTATGGTAGTATGAAAACAGTACCGGTACTATTTTCAAAACAGCACCATGAATTATAAGTAGATGAAAAGTTTTGGGCAAGAAAAATCCATAGGGTTGATTAGCATTTTGAGCTATCTTCAAAACAGTACCAGCACTGTTTCAAAATCCGGAAAATAAAGATACGTAGAAATGATGATCGATTTAAGTTTTTCCCAAACAGTTTTGATTTTGTTTCCAAAAATTGATTTTGCTTGCTTTGTAAAGAAGATGGAAAGTCGCAGAATTAGGTTTCTCCCAAACAGTTTTGATTTTGTTTCCAAAAATCGGTTTTACTTGCTTTGTAAAGAAGATGTAAAGTCACAGAATTAGGTTTTTCTTAAATATTTTTTATTTTGTTTCCTAAAATCTGTTTTGCTTGCTTTGTAAAGAAGATGAAAAGTTGCGGAAGTTATGAGTGAAGTATGCACTATTTTCGGATAAAACTGACAGTTTTGAAATATAGTGAAAAACGTGTGATGCCTTTTTTATCTTTTTGTTGCAAGTGTGACTTATTCACAAACAAGTTTTTTTGGTATGACTTAAATCCTTATAAGTTCATAAATACTGACCGACCTCTAAAAACCCCAAAATTATGCTTAAAATTCGGACGAAGGCGCTCAAATCCAAAACTGGCCCTTATAATTAAATGGGCTCGAATGAGAGAATTCGGTGGTTGATGTATTATGTAAACTGTGGACTCCCTTAAGCTCGACAGCTTGAGGTTCCTATCATCTTTCTGCTGGACTCTCACATTGCCAGATAGGGAGATGTCAATTAAACCGATATAAGAAAGCATTACTCGATCAAATATATTAAAAATCTATTGAGAAATACTCTAATAGGATTAAAATTTGGAATGAGTTTGAAATTAAAATTTAATACTTCTATTGACTTGAAATGACCTGGCTGTACAATATCCGTACCCACATGGTACTCCATAAGTACCTATTTAATATAATATAATAGATATAAATATAAAATGTAATATTGATTTGAAAGCCGAATAAATTTCAAAATGTGTTCAACTTGTTTATATTTCGACTAAATTTGAAACTTGAAACAAATAATATCTTGTTTTATATTCGTGTGTGTTCAACTTATTTGAGATAATTTCCCTCATGTTTAAGATAATTATATTAACTTACCTTATTAGTTTACAAAAATCTAAAGTTGCAAAGTCATACTTATTTGGTGAGTTTTTGAGTATAACATTGTTTGCAAGTTGTTATAAATATATTTTTTTGAGTTTTTATATAAAATTTGTAATGTATTATTTATAATTTTTTCATTTTTTATTTTAAATTGGATATTTAACAAGCTTGTCAAAGCGGATTTTACGTAACCTGACCTACTGTGCTTAATCGGATTCCATAAGTTTAAGATGAGTTTCGCGGGTTTAGAATTCTAACTAAAAATATAAAAGGATTTTTCGGA
This sequence comes from Vitellaria paradoxa, assembly GCA_019916065.1. Lineage (NCBI taxonomy): Eukaryota > Viridiplantae > Streptophyta > Magnoliopsida > Ericales > Sapotaceae > Vitellaria > Vitellaria paradoxa. The sequence continues at coordinate 10,324,352 of CM034243.1, read as the reverse complement.
TGGTAATGATAAGAAAAAAAATAGCAAATTTAGTAATGATAATAGTTAATTGGTCACCCTACTATTATTTTATGCTATTAGACTAAAATATTATATGCTATTAATATTAAAAAAAATTTAGACCAAAATTTTACTTAAGCTATAGGCCCTTACAAGCTCTGCTTTTGATTCATGTCACTAAATGTGAAAACTATTTGAGCCGAGTTTTCACTGATTTGAGCTTAGCTCGCATTATTTATACTGGACTCAAGATCAGATCGACAAAGAAGAATTTAAACTCAAGATCCACTCGCGTATAACTCAATTAAACTAAAACATATTATTTTAATATAAAATATAATAAACTATTATATAAAAAATTACTAAAAAAGTAAAATATTATAAAGTATATGTATATATTATCTTATCGAGTTAATTTGTAAACTTTTGAATTGAACTTTTCTAAACTTGAACTTGATTCCAAACGAACGACAGCTTAATTTAAGTTTATTTTAATTACGAATCGAGTTTGAGTGGAGTTCAAATAACTCAAAAAAAAGCTCAATTTGCTTCCCCTTACTTGTGACTAATGTCCACATACATTAAATTGTCTAATGGAAATAATTTCTGTGCCAGCAACTCTATGCAAGAACTATTAAATTCAATCCATCCTTTTATACTTTTAACGGTTTCGTTTGAAGTTTTGAAAATTATTAAAAAGATTAAAAATTTCTAACAATTATTTATTTTTTATCTTACTATTGAAATTGCGAGTCCACAATTTTTATCCAATTTTATAAATTTTTATCATTCCGATCACCCCTGATATGCTGGTTTTTGCTGCTAGTTGCTCCCTTCTTTTCGCATTGGAATATGGGGACGCCTGATGATGAGTCAGATAAGTAAATTGTGGTCCCGTGAACAACCAAGGGACTTATTGCTAATAAGACTTAGAAAAAAAAATAAAAAATAAAATAAAAAAACTCTGAACTCTGAAAATTGAAAACAGAAACTCTAATTGGGAAAGACGAAAATTATGCTTTGAAGTTATAGGAGAAGAAGTACTTGAAGCTTAAAGCCCTTTCTCCAAATTTTCCACGTCATTTATCATCTAGGATTTTGCAGTTGGAGGTGTAACAGCTGTGCTTTCTTTATAGGCTTCCGCGTTAAGGAAATTAAACCCTAACTAAATACGAGTCCATGGGCCATGTCCTAGTTGTTGTTTGGGAATGCAGCCCCGATTCGTCAAAGACTGAATATGGGTTAGAGACCAATAACAAATAAATACTGCAAGTCGAGACAAACACGACATGATGTAACAATAGTACAACAACTGTTTATTGGCTCCGTTTGAAGTTACACAAAATAAAATAAGATCTTACAAATCTATATAAATATAAATTACGAGACAATAAATTTTAAATTTTTCACTCATTGCACGAATTCTGTCGTCGGGGCTTATTTTTAGGCCGACCGTGTGTTAAGACGCACAAGAAATTAAAATCCTTCCCATTAATCCAAAAACTCTTGACGGGCAACTTACTTTCCGAAAATTATACCATTTTGATCATTTTAATATAAAATTTATAATTATAAACCAAATTTAATCAAAGGCAACCAAGCCGAGCTAAATATTAAGTTGTTTAACCTTAATTCTAAAATTTTATGAGCTTGAAAAATATGTTCAAATTTAACTAATTAAACTTTTAAATCAAACTTCAATCAAGCTGAACTGGAATAACTTAATTGTTTTACGCAATTAAATATTATAGAGTCCAACCCAAACTATAAATTATGTTTAACTCAGTTTCATAATTATTCAATCTTGAATAATATTTTAGCAAATGAAACAATAGTATGTTTCGAGTTGTCTAAAATTATAAAAATTAATGCCTTGTGTTTTATGCAGTGAGTAAAGAATTTAAATTTTATTATTTTGTAATTCATATTTATAAAGATTTATAAAATTTTGTATTATTTTATTTAACACCAAACACCCCCATTTCTGCTCATAATATTTGGTACATTTAACCACCTTATCAAATACCAACAGGTTGAAGGGAAATACTAGAGAGAGCCTTTGCGTTCATGTGACATGTCTCACCCCCTTTGTCTTTTTGTCCTTTTAATTGTGGGGAGTCCCATGTCCCCCTGCACTGGTGGTGGAGGGCTATGCCCTGAATGTATTTCTCCCGCCACTTAATTATACACTTTGGCCTATTTGGGGTTTCAAATTTTGTCCCAAAAAATATATATAAATTGTCAAATTTTAGTTTGTTAGGTATTCAGTATGTTCATCAAAAAGTTTAAAAAAATTTAAAGAAGATTATAAAATTTTGATAAAAATTAAAAAAGATTGGATTTGGCGTGGAAAAATTAGCAACAATTGAAAAAAATTAAAAAATTGAAAATTTTGACAAATTTGGAACTCCAAACACCATCTTAAATGAATGTAGAGATGAAAAATATCTAATTACAAATTTAAATTTTATTTCACTTTAATATCAGAATTATGGAAGTCAGTTGACAATGTACCTTTTCATATGTTAAATATATGGGTAAATTATATAAATATTCTTGCATTCGTAAAAATAAAAAAAATAGAGAAATGTGTCCTTTTAACTTTTTAAATATATATATATATATATATATATATTTTTTGCTACAATTACTTATAAGTTATACACATTATTTTGGTGATCCTAATTATGGTGTTTGGTTAGTCAAAACTAACCAAAATTCACCAACTTTTATCAACTTTTTGTACTTTCTTTCAATCAAATTTTATTACATATCACTTTTATATCAAATCTTCGTTTTTTTACTGCACATTTTAGCCAAACTTTTACTAACCAAACATCACTTAGTAGAGATTCATCAAACTTAAAATTATTTAAAATATGTAATTTCTATTTAAAAATAAAATAATTATCATATTAGTCAAATAATCTGTAATTATGTTTAGTTACCAAAAATGATAATTACATTCTAAATGAATTGGCTAACATTTTGTTATGTGCACTCTTTTTTACAAATTAAAAAAAAAAAGGGTTTGACGCTTTTAATCTCGAAAAAGACATCACATGCTGTAATAATATACATAATAGATATGAAAGAAGTACTCTAAGCCCGTTTGGTAACGTTTCTGTTTTTTGTTTTTCTATTTATGTTTTCAAAATTTTATAAACTCACAACAGAAACATGTTTAATAAATTTGTTTACATTTTTTTATTTCCAAAAAAAATGAAAACATAAACAGAAAAAATGTGTTTTTAATCTGGTTTCTTTTCTATTGCCAATATTTTGCCAATTTTAAAACTTTGTCTATTTTTGTTACATTACATAAAAATAAATTATTTTATTAAAATAAGTTATTTTAATAAATAATATAATTAAATTCAATAAATTAAATTAATTATATAAATTATTTTTAATAAATAATAAAACTAAATTATTTAATTTAATTTAATAATTAATTATTGCTAAATTATCTGAAATATATATTATAATTTATTTATTTAATTTAATAATTAAATTAATTTATATAAAATAATTAATAATAAATAATTAAATTACATTATTTTTTAATTTAATTTAATAATTATTATTAAATTATTTTTAATAAATAATATAATTTAATATATTTTATATTTATTGAATTTAATGATTTTATATAAATAATTTACTATATTAATTTAATTAATTATATTAATTAAATTAAATTAAATTAATATAAAATATATTTTATTAAGTTCTATTAATTTTTTAAAACTAATAAAATTAAATATTTTCTAAAATAAAAAATTAATAATTATAAACAAACTTGCATTTCCAAACGCAGTTTCAATTTTTATTTTAGAAAAAATAAACGGTAATAGAAAACAAAAAACAGAAAACAGTAATAGAAAAACAAAAAAAAAAAAAACAATGTTGTCAAACAGACCCTAAATATAGCAAGTTTTAGTACTCTATTTAAATAAACAGGTATTGGGAGCTATACAAATTAATTTAAAATTTGTCTTGTATTTATTTTAATCCCAAACTAGTCCCAAGCATTTTAAGATGCCTATAAACTAGTTTGGGGGGATTGTTACCTTCCTCGTGTACAAGTTTCATTATCATCCTTTTTATAAATCTCATTATTTTAGAGATGAATTATCCCATGTGCACATGGATTTTTTTTTTTTTATTGTTAAACATTTTTTGTAAATTTTTTAAAATATAAATAATATGCTAAAAACTATTAACAATAAAAAAATTGACAAAACAAATTGTATAATACCAAGAAATATAAATAAATTAATTTCTTTTTAATTTAGCCAAAACGTTAGTGTGAGTTCCGTTACAATAGTTATGTGGGGAGCCTGAAGTCGAAATACACTTTGAAAGTTACATCCTAACCCTCAAATGCAAGTGGAGATTCACTATCAAATGAACTTTTACACATCATTTTGGTAATTATATAACTAGGATGAAAAAAATAAAAAATTACTAAAATAATTTGTCAATAATATTTTAGTAATAAAAAATTGACTATTATTATTATTTTTTAAATAATAGATTGTCAAAATTGGTATCTTATTTCAGTAATTTGATTTTTGAATAGTATTTGTTTAGCACAGAGAAGCTGAAGTTTTTTTTTTTTTTTTTATAATTTTGGAACTTACCTTACTTCGTGAATAATACCTCGTATCTAATAAGAAGACTCCAAATTTAAAAAATATATATATATTTAATTATTTTATTTTTATATTTTTCTTAGTTTCAATTCTTATCTAAATCTCAAATATTTTTAGAACTTATTTTAATCTATAGAAATAATACCTCACAATTCATTCAATAAGAATGTCCCAAATTTAAAATATATAAATATATATATTTAATTATTTTAAATTTATACTCTCCTTAACTTCAATACTCATTTTAATCTAAAATAATTTTAGAACTTATTTAATTTAAAAAAATAATATATTATAAAAATATTTAGAGTACAGGACCCAAATTTTTAGACTTAAATTTTTTTCGGCTTAAACCCTTAAATGGTTTGATTAGGTCCTGCTATTTAATACCATGAATTAAACTCCTCCTTTTGTGGTAACATAGGAGGAATTTTTTTCCTTTACTTGCCAAAATATATGATGAATTTTGACTTAAAATAAAAAACTAAGATGGTATTTAATTTAATTTACTTTTCTATTTTTTTATTTTTTATTTTTTTATTTTATGTGTTTTTTATTTTAAAAATCTCAAAATAAGGAAACGGAATATACTCATTTTTTCAAATTTAAAATTATTATTTGTCATTTTTCATTTTATGTGTAAACTCATTTTCTATCTTCTAAAATAAATTTTGAAAATACAAGTAATCAAATGCGTTTTGAACTGTTTTTTTATTTTTAAAAGTATAAAATAACAAATGAACTTAAAAAAAAAAAGTAGAAAATAAAAACAGAAAACAAAAAAAAATGTAAAAACAAAGTAAATGACACCTAATTCTCTCCTCACCATCCCAAACAGATGAATTATGCGGTAATTTCATAAAAACAAGGGGTTAAAAATTAATTTTTTATTTTATTTTTTAATTTACCAATGGTGCGATGACTTTAACTTCAAAAACAAAAATAATTTGTTAAAAAGTGAGGATATTTATATTCTTTTAAAAACTTTCCCCACTCTTTGTAATTTTTTTATTCTACAAAATTACAAAACTAGTCTCGTAATTAATAGAAAACAATTAATACAAAATACCTCAAATATTATAATTACCCCCTTTTCATTTATTATAATAAAACTTACATTCTCCACTTTTCACTTTTTTGTATCTGTAACTTTATTTTTCACTTTTTTGTAACTTTTTTCGCAATCTCATGTATACTTTCACTTGTATATATCTCTTTGATTCATCAAACTTTAAACGAAAAACTATGGAAAAAGATTTTGTTGTTGAAGCGCAGTTTTTGAACGTGATTTTTTTTTTTGCAAGTAATATAGAATAAATTTCATTTTATTATAAATTGTCAAATATTTCAAATAGCAGAGTAACTGTTAACTTTTTCAAATTTTTTCCGTTCATGTGATTGATTTATTGACAGAGTAATATAAAACAAATTGTATATAATATTTATTTATTTATTTTTGTTAGTATATATGATATTAGATTATGAGGGTTTTTTTCTTATTTAACTTTTTTTTTGCTTGATAATTTATAGAGAGTTTTTGTAAAAAATGTTGAATTCTTTTGAATAGTATCATTTTTTTTTTATTTAACGGTGGTTGATTTTGGAGATGAATGTTAAGGTTTAAATTTCAATTTAATTTACCTTTATTTTAGTTATTTTGATTAGTATATGAATTGATCAACGATTATGATGACTTATTTTGTATCAATTTAAAAATAAGAATCGTTTATTTTATTTTTTGATTTTTGATAAAATAAACTTCAAAGATATATTTACAAAATTAATTTAAAAAAACTATTAAAAAAAGCTCTCTACACAATTTCATGAATAGTATATTATTAATTTAACATACAAATTAATAAAAAAGTGAGAGATGTTACATAACAGTGAAAATAAAGAATGTTAATTTTTTAATAATATACATAAACAGAAAGTAATTATAATGTTGAATGTATTTTGTAATTTTTTAAGGATAAAAAAATGACAAAGAACGTGAGAAGTTTCCAGAGGAGTACCAATACATCCGTCCATTGTTAAATGCCCCGTTTGGTATAACAAACAAACTTTATAAATCTCTAAAAATTTTCTATCTCTAATTTTTTTGTCAATACAAATTTTAAAAAATTTTAATATTTCGTTAAAAAAATAAAAAATCTTGAAGTAAGTTAACCGAATGTGTAAATTGTTTATACAATCATTTTTTCGTGTCAAAATCTTTTAAATGAGTACCATTATCGTTATTTTTTATGAATTTTTTTTGAATCTGTAGGAACAGATTTAAAAAACCGTTTTCACGGTTTGTTACTTTAAAAAAAAAGATATTAAAATTAATTTTAAATTTATTTTATCTCAATTTATTTTATTTTTTCTTACTACAAACGGAGCAAAAGTTGATTCACGCCGCACTGAGTCCATTTTGGAAGGCTGGCTACGGCACATGATAGTGTGTCTAGATGTCAGGGCCACGTGATTTGTTCTTATTCCAAACGTGGCCAAAGTTGATTCACGCCGCACGAGTCCATTTTGGAAGGCTGGCTACGGCACATGGTAGTGTGTCTAGATGTCAGGGCCATGTGATTTGCTATAAGTTGCTGTAGAAATGGATTTGGACAAGGAGGATACGCATGCGCTGTTCTACCGCTTTGTTGATGACTTTGTCAGATATGCGTGGAATTAATTGAATAAAAAAAGAAAACAAAACAAAACAAAAACTATTTTTAGGCTTTGTTTGGTTAAAACAAGTTTAATTTTATTTTTTTATAATTTTTTCACCTTATATATTTTTTCACTAAAATTAAATTTTTTTAAGAAATTGTAACTTTTTAAGAATGTTCATGATACTTATAAAAAATAAAAAATTTGAATACAAACTAAAAAAATTAAAAAATTAAAATTTTCGTAACTTTTTTTATTTAATTGAATAGTTTTTATCTAAATTAATGTGAATTTTTCAATTTATTTTTTACAAATGTAGTGAAAGCACTTGCAAGTTATCGTTTCAGACAAGAAATTTAAATTTTTATAAAAAATTATGTAAATTAAAATATTTTAAAAAAGTTTTTTTTTAATATACTAAACAGATCAAGGTTTTGCCATGTTAGAGGGCATCCAGCGAAGACACGTGTTAGAAGATGTGAAAGTATAGAAATTACCATGAGTAGTAGAAGTAGAGAAAGACTCAAGAGAAGTAAAAAGAACTATTAAATATAACTTGACCTACTTAGATCTATTAGTAGACATGACCTTAAATAAATTTAATTGATGTTGATAAATTCATATAGCCGACCCTATTTAGTTGAAACATACTTGATTTAGTTTAGTTTGATTTGGTATACTACACAGATCAACCCTAATTGCGCATTGACGCGTGACTGATCACAATTTTCGGAGATAGTGCAGAGAGGGTCAAGCTATGAGATTTCAAGTCAAACGTCGTCGGTTGGTGATTCTCCCCGAGGGACCCTTTCTTTTTCCTCAGTTTTTTTTTCATGTTCATAGGTAAGTGCTGACCTCACGTTCGTGTTGTCTTCGAGTACCCGCCTTTCGTGATTCCAATTTCAGGTATGATTACAGTTGTATGAATTTATAAAAGTTGATTCTTAAAAATTTTAAATTTTACAGTTATATAATTTATGTTTAGATTTATAGAATTTTATATTTTTTTAACTCCAAATAAGGTTTTCTCTTCGAAAATATTAAGACAATGTTAGTTTAAAAAAAAAATCAAGGTTATCAAAAAAAATATTAAGACCTCGTTTGGAAGTATAATTTTGTGCAAACATCACTTTTACCACTTTTCTACTCTTTTACAGTAATTTACTCCACTTAAAAGTTATCAAAATTTTTATCAAACATACAAAAGTTGCTAAAAGTTATCAAAACTTGTTAAAAATTATTAAAAATTGATAAAAATTGTTAAAAATTACTACTTGTTTCACCAAGTACACCAAAAATTATAATTAATAACTTTTGGTTAAAAAAAGTCAAAATTACTAAAAATTGTATCTCCAAACACCCCTCAATATTAAACTTGAAATGCGTTTGAAAAAATAAAAAAGAAAAAAAATTAATAACTCTATTTTCTGGTTATTAGTTTTTTGATTTTTTTAAATGACTAAATTACTCTCTTATATTTTATTTTTTTAAATTTTAAGGAAAAAATATTAAATTAATAAAAATTAAAAGATAAGCTATTAAAAAATTAATTTTTTCTTTCCAAAATTAAAAAAATATATATATAGCTTTTTTTTCATAAAATTAATTTATAACAATAAATTAAATGAATGCATGAATTTTATATGATCAGCCGAAAAACTTATTTCTTTTATTCTATTTCTTTCCTCTTCGTCTAAACTCCCTCCGCCTGCTTTTCGTCCAACCCTTTTTATGTTTTGTATCTTGTGGGCATCAGAAACCCACACCACCGCCTGAGGCCTCTCTCTGTTTCTCCCTTATTTTTTTCTTTCATTATTATTATTATTATTATTATTATTATTATTACAACCACTTTTCACCTACTGCCAGTTTGGGGCGATCAATATCCAAATCCAAGCATATCGCCGGTTGACACCATGGCTCCATTTAGTTTGTGTAAACTTTTTAAAATCTGAAATCTCTAAAAATTTTTAAAAATAATTTTTTTATTTTATTATATGAATTATAAACTCACGATTTATCTTACTTTATCTCATTTTTATCACCTTAAAAACATTTTATATGTGTAAATCAAAAGTTAATATTAAAGTGATGTAAAAGTAACATATCAAAATTTAATTAGAAGCAATTAAAAAATTTTGAAGTTTTTTTGGAACAATTTGAGAGTCCAAACGGCGTCTATCTAACCAAGACCAAGCCTAAAAATTCGAGTTTAAGCTTCATTTGGCCAAAAAATATATATATTTTTTGCTTTGTTTTTCGTAACATTTTTTTTTTTTTTTTTTGGTCTTGTATAGGTTTTTCATCAAATTTTGATTTTCTTCTTAGAAATTGTAGTTTCTAGGCATATTAACTGTATTGATAAAAAAAAAGATAAAAAAAATTCATGTATATTTGGGTAAAAGTTAGAAAAAATAAAAAAATTAACTTTTTTCGTTATTTTTTTACCCAAACAAATAACTTTTATTTAAACAGGCACATTTTTTTTAACGAATATGATTAACATGTTTAAAAGTTATAATTTAAAAAAATAAAATTTCGGTGAAAAAATTATATAAGTCAAAAAAATTGTAAGAAAACAAAAAATTAGTTTTTTAACCAAACTAAGCCTTGGGGTTTAATTTCGTTAACTGTCCATGTGAATCTATATATTTTTATTTTTTTTAAAATTTATATTTTAAATAAGAATATTTAATAAATTTTAATGTAAAAACTTAATTTTATAAAACAATGTATAATTAAAATAATATATAAAAATTACGAAAAATTGTATTTAAGTCATACTTTGTAATTTTTTAAGACTATTAGTCGCACCAAAAAAAAGTATTGCTTTTAAGTCGCATTAATGTAGAAAGTTTTGTATTTAAGTCACACTTTTGAATAGGTCCCACGACTTGATTTTAAATATAATTTATAATATGACTTAAATGCCCTTTGTTTCTATAATTAACTGAGACGGAAGTTGCCAGAAATTGTGATAATCGCGAATCATGTTTTCCTGTTTTTGTTTCATTCCTTATAAATTGCGTGAAGATATATGGTATATTTTTTATTTGAACAAGCATGTAATGAGATAAAAGTCTGTTAAAAAGCCATAAATAGTTACAGGCAAGGATGCGAATGGTATGTTAATGTTCATAATTTTTTTGTTGAATTTTAGCGAGAAGTACCACATACATATGGTACTGTTTTAATTCGGTACTGTTTTTTTATGCGGTACTATTTTATTATGTGGTACTGTTCTATGTGGTACTGTTTCCAGTAAGATGTATTATCGTATAAACACAGTACCAAATGTATCTAGTATTCAAATACCACCATTAAACACAAAATGAAGTACCACATACAAAGAATTATGATGTTTTAATGAGGTACTGTTTTATTATGTAGTACTGTTCTATGTAGTACTGTTTTCTAGTAAGATGCATTATCGTATAAACACAGACCAAATGTATCTAATATTCAAAGACCACCATTAAACACAAAAAATGCCACATACAAATAATGGTGCTGTTTTAATTAGGTACTGTTTTTTATGCGGTACTGTCTTATTATGTGGTACTGTTTCTAGTAAGCTATATTATCGTATAAATACAGTACCAAATGTATCTAATATTCAAATACCACCATCAAACACAAAAAGAAATATCACACACAAAGAATAGTGCTGTTTTAATAACGTACTGTTTTTTATCTGATACTATTTTTTATGCGGTACTGTTCTACGTGGTACTGTTTCTAGTAAGATATATTATCGTATAAATATAGTACCAAATATATCTAGTATTCAAAGACCACCATTAAACACAAAAACAAGTACACGTACAAAGAATGGTGCTGTTTTAATGAGGTACTGTTTTTTATGCGGTACTGTTTTATTATGTGGTACTGTTTTTAGTAAAATGTATTATCGTATAAACACAGTATCAAATGTATCTAGTATTCAAATACTACAATTAAACACAAAAAGAAGTACCACGTACAAAGAATGGTGTTGTTTTAAGGATGTACTATTTTTTATGCGGTACTGTTTTTATGCAGTACTGTTTTTTATGCGATACTGTTTTATTATGTGGTACTGTTCTATATGATGATATTGCCTCGTATGGATGGTTTGTGTTATACATCGATTGATATTTTTTATGGTAGTATGAAAACAGTACCAGTACTGTTTTCAAAACAGCACCATGAATTATAAGTAGATAACAAGTTTTGGGCAAGAAAAATCCATAGAGTTGATTAGCATTTTGAGCTATTTTCAAAACAGTATCGGCACTGTTTCAAAATCAGAAAAATAAAGATACGTAGAAATGATGATCAATTTAAGTTTTTCCCAAATAGTTTTGATTTTGTTTCCAAAAATTGGTTTTGCTTGCTTTGTAAAGAAGATGAAAAGTCGCAGAATTAGGTTTCTCCCAAACAATTTTGATTTTGTTTTCAAAAATCTGTTTTAATTGCTTTGTAAAGAAGATGTAAAGTCACAGAATTAGGTTTTTCTTAAATATTTTTTATTTTGTTTCCTAAAATCGGTTTTGCTTGCTTTGTAAAGAAGATTAAAAGTTGCGGAAGTTATGAGTGAAGTGTGCACTATTTTCGGATAAAACTGACAGTTTTGAAATATAGTGAAAAACGTGTGATGCATTTTTTGTCTTTTTGTTGCAAGTGTGACTTATTCACAAACAAGTTTTTTTTGTATGACTTAAATTCTTATAAGTTCATAAATAGTGATCGACCTCTAAAAACCCCAAAATTATGCTTAAAATTCGGACGAAGGCGCTCAAATCCAAAACAGGCCCTTATAATTAAATGGGCTCAAGTGAGAGAATTCGGTGGTTGATGTATTATGTAAACTGTGGACTCCCTTAAGCTCCACAGCTTGAGGTTCCTATCATCTTTCTGCTGGACTCTCACGTTGCCAGATAGGGAGATGTCAATTAAACCGATATAAGAAAGTATTACTTGATCAAATATATTAAAAATCTATTGAGAAATACTCTAATAGGATTAAAATTTGGAATGAGTTTGAAATTAAAATTTAATACTTCTATTGACTTGAAATGACCTGGCTGTACGATAAATAATATCCGTACCCACATGGTACTCCATAAGTGCCTATTTAATATAATATAATAGATATAAATATAAAATGTAATATTGATTTGAAAGCCGAATGAATTTCAAAATGTGTTCAACTTGTTTAAATTTCGACTAAATTTGAAACTTGAAACAAATAATATCTTGTTTTATATTCGTGTGTGTTCAACTTATTTGAGATAATTTTCCTCATGTTTAAGATAATTATATTAACTTACCTTATTAGTTTACAAAAATCTAAAGTTGCAAAGTCATACTTATTTGGTGAGTTTTTGAGTATAACATTGTTTGCAAGTTGTTATAAATATATTTTTTTGAGTTTTTATATAAAATTTGTAATGTATTATTTATAATTTTTTTATTTTTTATTTTAAATTGGATATTTAACAAGCTTGTCAAAGCGGATTTTACGTAACCTGACCTACTGTGCTTAATCGAATTCCATAAGTTTAAGATGAGTTTCGCGGGTTTAGAATTCTAACTAAAAATATAAAAGGATTTTTCGGATGGTAATGATAAGAAAAAAATAGCAAATTTAGTAATGATAATAGTTAATTGGTCACCCTACTATTATTATATGCTATTAGACTAAAATATTATATGCTATTAATATTAAAAAAAATTTAGACCAAAATTTTACTTAAGCTATAGGCTCTTACAAGCTCTGCTTTTGATTCATGTCACTAAATGTGAAAACTACTTGAGCCGAGTTTTCACTGATTTGAGCTTAGCTCGCATTATTTATACTGGACTCAAGATCAGATCGATAAAGAAGAATTTAAACTCAAGATCCACTCGCGTATAACTCAATTAAACTAAAACATATTATTTTAGTGTAAAATATAATAAACTATTATATAAAAAATTACTAAAAAAGTAAAATATTATAAAGTATATCTATATATTATCTTATCGAGTTAATTTGCAAACTTTTAAATTGAACTTTTCTAGACTTGAACTTAATTCCAAACGAACGACAGCTTGATTTAAGTTTATTTTAATTATGAATCGAGTTTGAGTAGAGTTCAAATAACTAAAAAAAAGCTCAATTTGCTTCCCCTTACTTGTGACTAATGTCCACATACATTAAATTGTCTAATGGAAATAATTTCTGTGCCAGCAACTCTATGCAAGAACTATTAAATTCAATCCATCCTTTTATACTTTTAACGGTTTCGTTTAAAATTTTAAAAATTATTGAAAAGATTAAGAATTTCTGACAATTATTCATTTTTTATTTTACTGTTGGAATTACGAGTTCATAATTTTTATCTAATTTTATAAATTTTTATCATTCCGAACACCCCTGATATGCTGGTTTTTGCTGCTAGTTGCTCCCTTCTTTTCGGATTGGAATATGGGGACGCCTGATGATGAGTCAGATAAGTAAATTGTGGTCCCGTGAACAACCAAGGGACTTATTGCTAATAAGACTTAGAATAAAAAATAAAAAATAAAATAAAATAACTCTGAACTCTGAAAATTGAAAACAGAAACTCTAATTGGGGAAGACGAAAATTATGCTTTGAAGTTATAGGAGAAGAAGTACTTGAAGCTTAAAGCCCTTCAAATTTTCCACGTCATTTATCATCTAGGATTTTGCAGTTGGAGGTGTAACAGCTGTGCTTTCTTTATAGGCTTCCGCGTAAGGAAATTAAACCCTAACTAAATACGAGTCCATGGGCCATGTCCTAGTTGTTGTTTGGGAATGCAGCCCCGATTCGTCAAAGACTGAATATGGGTTAGAGACCAATAACAAATAAATACTGCAAGTCGAGACAAACACGACATGATGTAATAATAGTACAACCACTGCTTATTTGTTCTGTTTGAAGTTACACGAAATAAAATAAAATCTTGTAAATCTCTACAAATATAAATTACGAGATAATAAATTTTAAATTTTTTACTCATTGAACGAATTCCGTTATCGAGGCTTATTTTTAGGCCGACCGTGTGTTAAGACGGACAAGAAATTAAAATCCTTCCCATTAATCCAAAAACTCCTGACGGGCAACTTACTTTCCGAAAATTTTACCATTTTGATCATTTTAATATAAAATTTATAATTATAAACCAAATTCAATCAAAGGCAACCAAGCCGAGCTAAATATTAAGTTGTTTAACCTTAATTCTAAAATTTTATGAGCTTGAAAAAAATGTTCAAATTTAACTAATTAAACTTTTAAATCAAACTTCAATCAAGCTGAACTGGAATAACTTAATTGTTTTACGCAATTAAATATTATAGAGTCCAACCCAAACTATAAATTATGTTTAACTCAGTTTCATAATTATTCAATCTTGAATAATATTTTAGCAAATGAAACAATAGTATGTTTTGAGTTGTCTAAAATTATAAAAATTAATGCCTTGTGTTTTATGCAGTGAGTAAAGAATTTAAATTTTATTATTTTATAATTCATATTTATAAAAATTTGTAGAATTTTGTATTATTTTATTTAACATCAAACACCCCCATTTCTGCTCATAATATTTGGTACATTTAACCACCTTATCAAATACCAACAGGTTGAAGGGAAATACTAGAGAGAGCCTTTGCGTTCATGTGACGTGTCTCACCCCCTTTGTCTTTTTGTCCTTTTAATTGTGGGGAGTCCCATGTCCCCCTGCACTGGTGGTGGAGGGCTATGCCCTGAATGTATTTCTCCCGCCACTTAATTATACACTTTGGCCTATTTGGGGTTTCAAATTTTGTCCCAAAAAATATATATAAATTGTCAAATTTTAGTTTGTTAGGTATTCAGTATGTTCATCAAAAAGTTTAAAAAAATTTAAAGAAGATTATAAAATTTTGATAAAAATTAAAAAAGATTGGATTTAGCGTGGAAAAATTAGCAACAATTGAAAAAAATTAAAAAATTGAAAATTTTGACAAATTTGGAACTCCAAACACCATCTTAAATGAATGTAGAAATGAAAAATATCTAATTACAATTTTAAATTTTTATTTCACTTTAATATCAGAATTATGGAAATCAGTTGACAATGTACCTTTTCATATGTTAAATATATGGGTAAATTATATAAATATTCTTGCATTCGTAAAAATAAAAAAATAGAGAAATGTGTCCTTTTAACTTTTTAAATATATATATATATATATATATATATATTTTGCTACAATTACTTATAAGTTATAGACATTATTTTTGGTGATCCTAATTATGGTGTTTGGTTAGTCAAAACTAACCAAAATTTACCAACTTTTATCAACTTTTTGTACTTTCTTTCAATCAAATTTTATCACATATCACTTTTATATCAAATCTTTGTATTTTTACTGCACATTTTAGCCAAACTTTTACTAACCAAACATCACTTAGTAGAGATTCATCAAACTTAAAATTATTTAAAATATGTAATTTCTATTTAAAAATAAAATAATTATCATATTAGTCAAATAATCTGTAATTATGTTTAGTGACCAAAAATGATAATTACATTCTAAATGAGTTGGCTAACATTTTGTTATGTGCGCTCTTTTTTATAAATTAAAAAAAAAGGGTTTGACGCTTTTAATCTCGAAAAAGACATCACATGCTGTAATAATATACATAATAGATATGAAATAAGTACTCTAAACCCATTTGGTAACGTTTTTATTTTCTGTTTTTTTATTTATATTTTCAAAATTTTGTAAATTCACAACAGAAACATGTTTGATAAATTTGTTTACATTTTTTTGTTTCCAAAAAAAATAAAAACATAAACAGAAAAACGTAAATAGAAAAAATGTGTTTTTAATCTGGTTTCTTTTCTATTGCCAATATTTTACCAATTTTAAAACTTTGTCTATTTTTGTTACATTACATAAAAATAAATTGTTTTATTAAAATAAGTTATTTTAATAAATAATATAATTAAATTCAATAAATTAAATTAATTATATAAATTATTTTAATAAATAATAAAACTAAATTATTTAATTTAATTTAATAATTAATTATTGCTAAATTATCTGAAATATATATTATAATTAATTTATTTAATTTAATAATTAAATTAATTCATATAAAATAATTAATAATAAATAATTAAATTACATTATTTTTTAATTTAATTTAATAATTATTATTAAATTATTTTTAATAAATAATATAATTTAATATATTTTATATTTATTGAATTTAATGATTTTAATAAATAATTTACTATATTAATTTAATTAATTATATTAATTAAATTAAATTAAATTAATATAAAATATATTTTATTAAGTTCTATTAATTTTTTAAAACTAATAAAATTAAATATTTTCTAAAATAAAAAATTAATAACTATAAACAAACTTGTATTTTCAAACGCAGTTTCAATTTTTATTTTAGAAAAAATAAACGGTAATAGAAAACAAAAAATAAAAAACGGTAACAGAAAAAAAAAAAAAGACAGTGTTGTCAAACGGACCCTAAATATAGCAAATTTCAGTACTCTATTTAAATAAACAGGTATTGGGAGCTATACAAATTAATTTAAAATTTATCTTGTATTTATTTTTAATCCCAAACTAGTCCCAAGCATTTTAAGATACCTATAAACTAGTTTGAAAAAAGGGTGGATTGTTACCTTCCTCGTGTACAAGTTTCATTATCATCCTTTTTATAAATCTCATTATTTTAGAGATGACTTATCCCATGTGCACATGGATTTTTTTTTTTTATTGTTAAACATTTTTTGCAAATTTTTTAAAATATAAATAATATGCTAAAAACTATTAACAATAAAAAAATTGACAAAACAAATTGTATAATACCAAGAAATATAAACAAATTAATTTCTTTTTAATTTAGCAAAAACGTTAGTGTGAGTTCCGTTACAATAGTTATGTGGGGAGCCTGAAGTCGAAATACACTTTGAAAGTTACATCCTAACCCTTAAATGCAAGTGGAGATTCACTATCAAATGAACTTTTACACATCATTTTGGTAATTATATAACTAGGATGAAAAAAATTAAAAATTACTAAAATAATTTGTCAATAATATTTTAGTAATAAAAAATTGACTATTATTATTTTTTTTAAATAATAGATTGACAAAATTGGTATCTTATTTCAGTAATTTGATTTTTGAATAGTATTTGTTTAGCATAGAGAAGTTGAAGTTTTTTTTTTTTTTTTTAATAATTTTGGAACTTACCTTACTTCGTGAATAATACCTTGTATCTAATAAGAAGACTCCAAATTTAAAAAATATATATATATATTTAATTATTTTAATTTTATATTTTTCTTAGTTTCAATTCTTATCTTAATCTCAAATATTTTTAGAACTTATCTTAATCTATAGAAATAATACCTCACAATTCATTCAATAAGAATGTCCTAAATTTAAAATATATAAATATATATATTTAATTATTTTAAATTTATACTCTCCTTAACTTCAATACTCATTTTAATCTAAAATAATTTTAGAACTTTTTTAATTTAAAAAAATAATACATTATAAAAATATTTAGAGTACAGGACCCAAAATTTTAGACCTAAATTTTTTTCGGCTTAAACCCTTAAATGATTTAAACCCATGAATTAAACTCCTCCTTTTGTGGTAACATAGGAGGAATTTTTTTTCTTTACTTGCCAAAATATATGATGAATTTTGACTTAAAAAAAAAAAAACTAAGATGGTATTTAATTTACATTTTTATTTTTTTATTTTCTATTTTCTGTTTTATGTGTTTTTTATTTTAAAAATCTCAAAATAAGGAAATAGAATATACTCATTTTTTTCTTATTCAAAATTATTGTTTGCCATTTTTCATTTTGTGTGTAAACTCATTTTCTATCTTCTAAAACAAATTTTGAAAATACAAGTAATTAAATACGTTTTGAACTGTTTTTTTATTTTTAAAAGTATAAAATAACAAATGAGCTTTAAAAAAAAAGTAGAAAACAAAAAAAAAATGTAAAAACAAAGTAAATGACACCTAATTCTCTCCTCACCATCCCAAACAGATGAATTATACGGTAATTTCATAAAAACAAGGGGTTAAAAGTTAATTTTTTTATTTTATTTTTTAATTTACCAATGGTGCGATGACTGTAACTTCAAAAACAAAAATTAATTTGTTAAAAAGTGAGGATATTTGCATTCTTTTAAAAATTTTCCTCACTCTTTGTAATTTTTTTATTCTACAAAATTACAAAACTAGTCTTGTAATTAATAAAAAACAATTAATACAAAATACCTCAAATATTATAATTACCCCATTTTCATTTATTATAATAAAACTAACATTCTCCACTTTTCACTTTTTTGTTTCTGTAACTTTATTTTTCACTTTTTTGTAACTTTTTTCGCAATCTCATGTATACTCTCACTTGTATATATCTCTTTGATTCATCAAACTTTAAACGAAAAACTATGAAAAAAGATTTTGTTGAAGTGCAGTTTTTGAACGTGATTTTTTTTTACAAGTAATATAGAATAAATTTCATATTATTATAAATTATCGAATATTTCAAATGGCAGAGTAACTGTTAACTTTTTCAAATTTTTTCCTTTCATGTGATTGATTTATTAACAGAGTAATATAAAACAAATTGTATGTAATATTTATTTATTTATTTTTGTTAGTATATATGATATTAGATTATGAGGGTTTTTTTTCTTATTTAACTTTTTTTTTTGCTTGATAATTTATAGAGAGTTTTTGTTAAAAATGTTGAATTCTTTTGAATAGTATCATTTTTTTTTATTTAACGGTGGTTGATTTTGGAGATGAATGTTAAGATTTAAATTTCAATTTAATTTACCTTTATTTTAGTTATTTTGATTAGTATATAAATTGATCAACGATTATGATGACTTATTTTGTATCAATTTAAAAACAATAATCGTCTATTTTATTTTTTGATTTTTGATAAAATAAATTTCAAAGATATATTTGAAAAATTAATTTAAAAAAATTATTAAAAAAAAGCTCTCTACACAATTTCATGAATAGTATATTATTAATTTAACATACAAATTAATAAAAAAGTGAGGGATGTTATATAATAGTGAAAAGTAAAGAATGATAATTTTTTAATAATAAACATAAACAGAAAGTAATTATAATGTTGAATGTATTTTTTAATTTTTTAAGGATAAAAAAATGAGAAAGAACGTGAGAAGTTTCCAGAGGAGTACCAATACATCCGTCCCTTGTTAAATGCCCCGTTTGGCATCACAAACAAATTTTATAAATCTCTAACAACCCTTCTATCTCTAATTTTTTTGTCATTATAAATTTTAAAAAATTTCAATACTTTACTAAAAAAATAAAAAATCTTGAAGTAGGTTAACCGAATATGTAAATTGTTTATATAATCATATTTTTCATGTCGAAATCTTTTAAACGAGTACCATTGTTGTTATTTTTTATGAAATTTTTTTGAATCTGTAGGAACGGATTTAAAAAACTGTTTTCACGGTTTATTACTTTAAAAAAAAAAGACATTAAAATCAATCTTAAATTATATTTTATCTTATTTTTTCTTACTCCAAACGGAGCCAAAGTTGATTCACGCCGCACGAGTCCATTTTGGAAGGCTGGCTACGGCACATGATAGTGTGTCTAGATGTCAGGGCCACGTGATTTGTTCTTATTCCAAACGTGGCCAAAGTTGATTCACGCCGCACGAGTCCATTTTGGAAGGCTGGCTACGGCACATGATAGTGTGTCTCGCTGTCAGGGCCATGTGATTTATAAGTTGCTGTAGAAATGGATTTGGACAAGGAGGATACGCATGCGCTGTTCTACCGCTTTGTTGATGACTTTGTCAGATATGCGTGGAATTAATTGAATAAAAAAAGAAAACAAAACAAAAACTATTTTTAGGCTTTGTTTGGTTAAAACAAGTTTAATTTTATTTTTTTATAATTTTTTCACCTTATATATTTTTTCACTAAAATTAAATTTTTTAAGAAATTGTAACTTTTTAAGAATGTTCATAGTACTTATAAAAAATAAAAAATTTGAATACAAACTAAAAAAATTAAAAAATTAAAATTTTCGTAACTTTTTTATTTAGTTGAATAGTTTTTATCTAAATTAATGTGAATTTTTCAATTTATTTTTTACAAATGTAGTGAAAGCACTTGCAAGTTATCGTTTCAGACAAGAAATTTAAATTTTTATAAAAAATTATGTAAATTAAAATATTTTAAAAAAGTTTTTTTTTAATATACTAAACAGATCAAGATTTTGCCATGTTAGAGGGCATCCAGCGAAGACACGTGTTAGAAGATGTGAAAGTATAGAAATTACCATGAGTAGTAGAAGTAGAGAAAGACTCAAGAGAAGTAAAAAGAACTATTAAATATAACTTGACCTACTTAGATCTATTAGTAGACATGACCTTAAATAGATTTAATTGATGTTGATAAATTCATATAGCCGACCCTATTTGGTTGAAACATACTTGATTTAGTTTAGTTTGATTTGGTATACTACACAGATCAACCCTAATTGCGTATTGACGCGTGACTGATCACAATTTTCGGAGATAGTGCAGAGAGGGTCAAGCTATGAGATTTCAAGTCAAACGTCGTCGGTTGGTGATTCTCCCCGAGGGACCCTTTCGTTTTCCTCAGTTTTTTTTTTCATATTCATAGGTAAGTGCTGACCTCACGTTCGTGTTGTCTTCGAGCACCCGCCTTTCGCGATTCCAATTTAAGGTATGATTAAAGTTGTAGGAATTTATAAAAGTTGATTCTTAAAAATTTTAAATTTTACAGTTATATAATTTATGTTTAGATTTATAGAATTTTGTATTTTTTTAACTCCAAATAAGGTTTTCTCCCCAAAAATATTAAGACAATGTTAGTTTAAAAAAAAAATCAAGGTTATCAAAAAAAATATTAAGACCTCGTTTGGAAGTATAATTTTGCGCAAACATCACTTTTACCACTTTTCTACTCTTTTACAGTAATTTACTCCACTTAAAAGTTATCAAAATTTTTATCAAACATACAAAGTTGCTAAAAGTTATCAAAAATTACTAAAAATTATCAAAAATTGATAAAAATTGTTAAAAATTACCACTTGTTTCACCAAGTACACCAAAAATTATAATTAGTAACTTTTGGTTAAAAAAAGTCAAAATTACTAAAAATTGTATCTCCAAACATCCCTCAATATTAAACTTGAAATGCGTTTGAAAAAATAAAAAAGAAAAAAAATTAATAACTCTATTTTCTGGTTATTAGTTTTTTGATTTTTTTAAATGACTAAATTACTCTCTTATATTTTATTTTTTTAAATTTTAAGGAAAAAATATTAAATTAATAAAAATTAAAAGATTAGCTATTAAAAAATTAATTTTTTCTTTCCAAAATTAAAATATATATATATATATATAGCTTTTTTTTCATAAAATTAATTTATAACAATAAATTAAATGAATGCATGAATTTTATATGATCAGCCGAAAAACTTATCTCTTTTATTCTATTTCTTTCCTCCTCGTCTAAACTCCCTCCGCCTGCTTTTCGTCCAACCCTTTTTATGTTTTGTATCTTGTGGGCATCAGAAACCCACACCACCGCCTGAGGCCTCTCTCTGTCTCTCCCTTATTTTTTTCTTTCATTATTATTATTATTATTATTATTATTACAACCACTTTTCACCTACTGCCAGTTTGGGGCGATCAATATCCAAATCCAAGCATATCGCCGGTTGACACATTGGCTCCATTTAGTTTGTGTAAACTTTTTAAAATCTGAAATCTCTAAAAATTTTTAAAAATAATTTTTTTATTTTATTATATGAATTATAAACTCACAATTTATCTTACTTTATCTCACTTTTTATCACCCTAAAAACATTTTATATGTGTTTATACATATATATATATATATATATATACACTTATATATATATATATATATATGAATTCACATCTTAATTAACCTCACTTTTATTTAACTAACTAATAGCATCACTAAATTCTAATTAGTTTAATTTAAGGCTAAATTAATTTTACATAGTCCCCTTAATATGTGAATCACTCAAATTTAAAGTTAAGAAAATTTTGAATAATTTAATTAACGCTAATAGAATGACTCGCGCATTGCCCTGAATTTTTATAATATATTTAATTATATATATAATTAAATATATTAAAATACAAAATAATATTTAATGTAACAAATATGCAATGTTTAAACAATCAAAAAATTTTAAATACCTAATTTATAACAAAACAATCTATTATAGACTTTATAAAAATGTAATATATGTCGGTACTCCAAATAAAAAATAAAATACAAAAATAAAAAATATAACACGTGTTGATTGTGAATAATTTTTCAAATATTCCTGACAACAGTAAAATGATCCATTATAAACTGATAAAAAATAAAAAATGCAACACCTGTCAATCCTCTAAATAAAAAATAATATGAAAAAAAACTGAAACATGTGTTGCTCGAACCGCTAATAATCACTTAAAATTTTAATATGAATATAACATTAATATCCAAACAGAAAACTAAAAATATACCAAAATAAAAACTCAAAATACATGTGTTGAGTTATGATAAATCAACGCGTTACTTTCCTACAAATCCCTTACATATATTAATCTATTAGTATAAATTAGAAGAATGTTCATGTTCTATTGTAAATTTTTATAATATATTCAATTTTATAATAGATGATGAATGAGCATATGCAAAATGTAAAGTAATACAAAAATATTCCTAACAATAGTTGAAAAAAATACTAAACAAAGTAAAAACACACTCCACAAAAAAAATAAAAAATAAGAAAAGAAGCGCTAGCCAACACCACGTGTCACGCTCTCCTTATATTTTACTATATTAATAAAAGTAATTAAAAATTTCAAGTATAAAAAAAATAAAAATTAAATTAATAATGCACTTTAAAAATAATGAAAATATATTTATTTTTAGAAAAAAATTTGTAAAAGTAATAAATAAAATTTTATTTATTAATTTAAATATACTTTATCGTGAAACAAACGGACTTTTAACTAACTCAAAATCAAATGATTTAAACTCGACTTATAATCCATTAAATAGATATAATCAGTGTAAATCATTAAACTATTTAAATTTATTCAAAATTAATTTAGTTAGAGTGTCACAAATTTGAATTAAAAAATTATCCAACCGAGATTACGTGAATTTTTTAAATTCATTTTCTAATATATAATCTAAACTTTATTAACGTCAATTTGGTAAACCCAAAATATTTAATTTTTAGTAATTTTTAACAATTAAGTTTAGTAAAAATCTTCAATATTTAACAAAATTTGTTAATATTGATAATTTTTTTACAAAAATTTAGAAAAATTTACTGAAAATTAAAGATTAATCAAATGGACAAAAAAAAAACAAAAAACAAAAATTAGACAAAGTTGGTCAATAAACGGGACTTAAACTTTATTAGGATTAGTGGCTTTGGTTTACATGGGTTAAAGTGTTTGGAATAAAAAGTCAAGGTTTAATTATGATGTAGGTTCTGTTTGTCCTATTAAAATTTATCAAAATTTATTAATTTTTAATTATTTTTATATTTTTTTCAATTAAATTTTAACACCTATCACATTTATATCATATTTTTTTATTTTTATTATACTTTCGGTCAAAATTTGATTAATCTAACGGCCGATAATTAAAGTTTATTGATTCTATCATAATAAATATTGTTAAATAAATTAATAAATACAGTTTGACAGAACGAATAAATTTTGGTTAAGAGAGTGTTTTATTGATAAAAATTTAATCGAAAAGTATAATAAAAATTTAATATTAAAAAAATGTGATGAAATTTAATTAAAAAATATAAAAAATAAAAAAATTTAATAAATATTAATTAATTTTGACCAATAAAACAACCCCAAATCATAACCAGCCGTTTCAACGATTCAATTCCAATAATGCATTCTACCAATAGAACCTAGTGGTTTAGACCCAGCTGTTACTTACATGTATGTGTGTATATATACAAACGCCCAACAAACGGGGCTTTCTGTATCATTTTTCTTCTAGCTAGGCATTTCATCAGAGTAAGGGAGCGGCCGGGTTAACTCGGGTTATGGCTCCGGCGAGTGTTGAAGCCACGGGTAAGTGCCACGTGGTGGCGATGCCTTACCCCGGCAGAGGCCACATCAACCCGATGATGAATCTCTGTAAGTCACTCGCTTCCCGGATCAGCCACGTGCTCGTCACCTTCGTCGTCACCGAGGAGTGGCTCGGCCTCATCGGCTCCGAGACCAAGCCTGCAAACATCCGCTTCGGAACCATCCCAAATGTCTTGCCTTCCGAGCTGGTTCGAGCCGCCGACATGGTCAGCTTCCTCGAAGCTATCTCGATTAAAATGGAAGAGCCGATCGAGCGGCTCCTCGATGCGCTGGAGCCACCGGTGACTGTTATAGTCGCCGATACTTTCTTGCCCTGGGCCGTTGGCGTCGGCAGCAGAAGGAATATTCCGGTGGCTTTGTTTTGGCCGATGCCGGTGTCCGTGTTATCGATTTTTTACCATTTCGATTTATTGGTCCAAAACGGGCATTTCCCGATTAATTTATCAGGTAAGAAAAACGCATTGCCTTCAGTTGTCAGACTTATTGGTGAAAGGTTAGTTTAGTTTGCTAAAAGTTATTTAAAAATTTAAAAAAATTATTTTTTATTCCATTACATTAATTACGAATTTATAAATTATTCATATTGTGATATGATCCTATTATTAATTTGGGTAAGTGACTTTTTTAAAGTTCTCTCTCTCTTATTTCTTGTTTAAAGTTTATTTATTTAATTATTATGTATATGTGTTTTTAAGTATGTTATTTATATTTTTTTAATAAAGCATTATAAAAAAAAAACTTGAAAAATGTAAAAAGGAAAGTTGTAAAAATTAATTTGTATTTTGTAAGTAAATTAAAATTTGCATATTTAAACCGTCGATCAAATCTCACTTTACAACACATTTTAATTTGTAACAAGGTGAACACCGTGTCCTTGTTGATGAACCTCTCATTCATTAGATGGCCACGTGCCCATTTAATGGGAGATACTTTAACAAAAGTTAACATTACATTAAATTCATGTTTTAAAAATATTAAAAATATAATTAATTTGATATATTTTTTTTGTTCGTATTTTGAAATTTTTTTTATTTTAAATTAAAAATATTCAAGATGATTTTTAATGATTTTACATTTTATGTATGAACTTATTTTTTAATTTTTAAAATAAAATTTAAAAATATGAGTAACTAAATGTATTTAATTTTTTTTTAATTTCAAAAACGTGGAATAGAAAACGAATTCAAAATAAATATAACAATAAAACCTTATTTTTTTCACATCACGTGTTTAGCTGGTAAAGAGAAATCAACCCCCCCCCCTTTTTTTTTGGCTTTCCCGTCAAATTATCATATTATACATATCTGTCGACAAAATAATAATTCACAAAAAATAATAAAATAACAAATTCATTCTCCGTTACTTCATTTTAATTAATAGTAATATTATTATTATTATTATTATTATTATTTTATTTTTAATTTTATTTATTATTTGGGTCTTAGTAGCGGTAGATAAATCGTGTTACAATCAGATTATATTTAGGGTTCGTTTGGAGTCAAAAAAAATTAAAAAATTTTAAAAATTTTTAAATCCTTTCAATCACATTTTATTACTTATCATTTTACATCACATCAATTCTATTCATTGATTTTTTTTTTATTTTTTTTTGGGACTCTAAATGCTCGTGCTAATGTATATTTTATATGTTTAAAATTATAAAAAATCAAATACATAAAATATATTACGACATTAACACTATTTGCTGGCATTATCGCCGCCCTAATACATATGAACTGGCATCATCATCATCATCATGTTTTTGTTGTGACAGAAAGAGGAATGGAGCGGGTAGACTACATCCCTGGATTGTCTCCAATCCGGCTAGCAGAACTTCCCAGCATCATCCACCAGAATCGAAAGCTCTTGGATCGAGCTCTCAGCAGCGTTTCCAAATTAACCAATGCACAGTTTCTCTTGCTCAACTCCATTTTCGAGCTCGAAGCTTCAGTAATCAACTCTCTTCAATCAAAATTCCCATTTCCCATCTACTCGTTCGGCCCCCTCATCCCTCACTCTAGTAGTCTCCCACACAGCGGCTCCACCACCGCCGACGACGGCGACTACCTCAAATGGCTAGACTCGCAGCCACACTCCTCGGTTCTGTACGTTTCTCTCGGAAGTTTCCTCTCTGTTTCGATTGCCCAAATGAATGAAATCGCGGCCGGGTTGCGCGTTAGCGGTGTGAGATTTTTATGGGTGGCGCGTGGCGAAGCTTCCAGGCTGGCGGCGGAGATCGGCGGCGCTGGAGTGGTGGTGCCGTGGTGCGATCAGTTCAAGGTGCTGTGCCATCCTTCGGTGGGAGGGTTCTGGACTCACTGCGGGTGGAATTCGACGCTGGAAAGTATTTTCGCTGGCGTTCCGATGCTTGCCTTTCCTCTGCTAATGGATCAAATTCCGATCAGTAAATTTATCGAAGAGGATTGGAAGATTGGGTGGAAAATGAAGAGAGGGGTGGAGGTGGAAAATGTGGTGGGGAGAGAGGAAATTGGAGAGAGAGTGAAGAGGTTTATGGACAAGGAAAATGCTGAGAGGAAAGAGATGGTGAAAAGAGCTAGGGAACTTGGGGAGGTCTGCCGAGAAGCTATTAAAAAGGGAGGATCAACTGAATTGAGCTTTGATGCTTTTGTGAAGGACATTTCACAGTGAGAATTTTGAATTCCCAAATGATGGAATTGATTAAAAAAAAATAAGGTGTAATTTGGTTAATTTTTTAATTTTTTTTTGTTTTTTATTTTTTATTTTGGACTTATTTTTTATTTTTGTCTTTTTTAAAGTAAGGAAAATAATTCAAAATTTATTTAATTATTTATATTTTTAAAACTTGTTTTTGAATATAAAAAATAAGTTTATACATAAAACGAAAAATAGTAAAAAAATTATTTTGAGAGTTTTTAATAAAAAATATGAAAAATGTCAAAATAAGGAATATAGAGCTTTTTTATTTTTTCGTTTAAAGATTTTTAACACATAAAATAAAAAAAAGAAAACAGAAAATAGAAAATAGAAAAATAAACCAAATGTCATCTTAGTGTTTTAAAAAGATTTTTTTCATAAACAATATTGGGGTTAGGAGAAGTAAGCATAAAGTTCAAATGGTTGGGGAAGGTCGCTATAATTAATCTAATGTTTAAGAAAAATAAGTGTAAGGGGTGTATTTGTTTTTATAATAAAAAAATTTTATTGACTTGATTGAATTTTACATTTTTATTAAAGTTTAACAATCTAAACTAACGAGAGGAGTAAGTGTTTAAAATATTATTATCTAAGAAAAGTAAATGTAAGATTCAAATGGTTGGAAAACATGACTATAATCAGCCTAGTGTTTATAGAAGTTAAATAAAAGCGAAGGAGGAGAAAAGTTAAGTTACCTATACGATGTGTTTGGTGAAAAGAAAATAAAAGGTGAAATTTTTTATAACTTTTATTTTAGTATCGTCACGTGTAATATTAAGTTTTAAAGTAAATTACACTTGATGTCATTTGGTTTATTTTTCTATTTTTTGTTTTTGTTTTCTATTTGCTATTTCGAGCTCGTTTTTCATTTTGTACTTTTAAAAATAAGAAAAACAATTCAAAACTCATTTTATTACTTGTATTTTTAAAATTTGTATTAGAAAATAAAAAAATGAGTTTACACATGAAATAAAAAATAGTAAAAAGTCATTTTAAGAGTTTTTAACTAAAAATAAAAAAATAGAGTACTTTATTTTTACTTATTTTGAAATTTTTGACACGTAAAACAAAAATAAAAAATAAAAAAATAAAAAAATAAGCTAAATGTTACTTAAATTACTTAATTTTATTATTTTATAAACAATTTTTATTTAAAAATATAATTTAATTTAAATAAAATAAAAAAATAACTTTTGACAAAACAAATTGTATAATAAAAAAATATAAATAAATCAATTTTTTTAATTTATCAAATTAAGCGTGAGTGTGAGTTTCGTTACAACAGAGATATGGGGAGCCTAAAGTCGAATTGCACTTTGAAAGTCACATCTCGACCTTTGGTGTGCTTTGGGAGTAAAAAAAAAAAAAAAAAATTATAGGTTCTAAGAGATCTTAAAGTATGGGCCTGTGTGTTTGTATAAATCATATTTGAGAATTTTTAAATAATGGATTTTAGAGTATTTACAAAGATTTTATGGATACTTCAAAACTTATGAATAATGTTTTGTTTCAAAATTTTAAACACCCTGATTTGAGAGACTCTCAAGGTTTTATAAAGTTAATTTAGATAGTAATTATCTCTCCCTCTCCCCTTTATCTTCCACGTTCTTCTGGAATGGCCCTGAACTCACACAAAAGAAAGAAAAATAAGAAAAAAAAAAAAGAAAAAAAAAAGACTGGGTCCTTTGGCCCAGTCATTCAGCCAAATACCACTTCGAGTTCATTTAGTTTAAAAAAAATAAAATAAACTCAACTAAATAGACTCAATCTTGATTTAAATATGTTGTTATTAGTCCAAAATAATATATAAATAGTTAAAAATAAATACTGAGTGTTACAAATGTTTATAATAAAAAATGACAGTGAAAATACTTTTTACTTTGTTATTTTTTTTGTTTAAGTTTTTTATTCTTTCAAAAACAATAAAAAACAGGTTTAACAAACACATTTTTATTACACATTTTTAGAATTTTGTAAACATAAACGAAAAAATAATAATAATTGTAAACATTACCAAATCTTATATTCCTAACTTTACGTTACTGCAACCTAAATTATATATATTTTGGATAGTTTATAATTTGGATTTTACTTATTTGAAGAATTATTTTGAATGTTATATGTTTTTGATAATTTATAATATGAATTTAACTCATTTGTATTAGTATTTTTGGATATCATTTTTGAAAGTTTATTTATTTTTTTGGTTACTTTAATATATGTCATAATAATATATTGTTATATATGTGTAGTGTCGATTGTTTACTAATAAACAATGGTATATACGTTATTATATGCATTAATAAACACGCATCCGTCTAAAAATAAACTTCTAATTATGGATTCATTATTTATTATTATTTTTTTTGTGATGCGGAACCCGGCCGGTTTATTACAGCCCTCAACGAGTCGTGTAACTGACCAGTAAACCGGGGGCCGACGAACACCCCACAAGCCCGCCAAACCGCTTAAGTCACACGCTTGCACGTGTGGTAGGTGGCCTTTGGAATAACTCAACGAGACTGGATTTCACCAGCGGAGACTCGAACCCTTGCGAGTTGTTGCCTCGGCGATTCATTATTTACTTATAACCCATATCAACCTATATCATCTAAATATCTTAAAATTTATACTTTAAAAATAATATAAGCACATACTTTAAAACATCCCACCACACCTTTAAACGCATGTGGAGATTCATTATCAAATGAACCTTTATACATCATTTTGACAATCATATAACTAGGATAAAAAAAATTAAAAATTATAAAATAATGTGTCAATAATATTTCAGTAATAAAATAATCACTGTATATTGTTTTTTAAATAATAAACTCGCAAAATTGGTATATTATTCCAATAATTTTGTTAAATTATTTAAAAAAAATAAAAATATATATCCAAAGTTTTTGTATGGATCTACTTTGTCTTTAAATAAAAGGACAATTAAAATATATCATACTTACACACGTTACATGTATGCGTACTAAGGGCAAGTGCACAAATGGATAATCAAATTATTTAGTAAACAGTACACATTTTGGGTTTAGTTAATAGCTTTTCTTTTTCAAGCCGCATCAATGCTAAGCATTTTACCAATTATCTATTAAAAAATTAATTTTTCAAAATTTGAGCCCATTGTCTTCTTCAATATAAAGGTTATTGTCTTCTTCAATAAATAATAAATAATTGTTTAATTGGTGAACAGTAATTCGACAGAAATGAAGAGTTACTGTAACAAGAGCAAAAATAGCTATAGTTTTAGAAAGTCTGGTACAGATGATTTTCTTCATATTTACTAGCAAAAATATATAAAACGTTTATTTACCTATTTTGCTGTACATGCTATAAGAATGTTGATTTTCTTTAAAAAAAAAAAAGAAGAAGAGGAAAAGAAGAAGAAGACGGAATCAGAAGAAAGAAGGATTATCTAGAGTCTTATTGCGAACAGACAACGCATTTTCCCCTCCGAGATTAGGAATCCTTTTAAAGACTCCAGATTTAAAATCAGTATTTTCTTCTCCGAGATCTAAAATCAAAATCCTTTTAAAGATTCCAGATTGTGATTCTTTTTTCCTTGGTTTCTTTTTTCATATTCATAGGTAAGCGCTGACCTCACGTTCGTGTTGTCTTTAAGCATGCACCTTTCATGATTTCAATTTTGTCCCCCCAAGTATTATGACCGCGTGGTAACCACCCCCCAACCCAAAAACCCAAGAAAAAAAAAAAAAGAAAGACCGCGGTGGATATCCAAAATAAAAAAAAAATAACTACATGTTATAAAAAAAAAAAATTTAAGACTCGGTTTGAAAGCATAATTTTGTACAGAAATTACTTTTGCCATTTTTTTTTATTCTTCTATAGTAATTTACTCCGCTTAAAAATTATAAAAGTTTTTATTAGACATACAAAAATTATCAAAAATTACTATAAATTACTAAAAATTATTAAAAATTGTTAAAAGTTTAAAAATTTGTCAAAAATTTTACTAAACACCCAAAACTATAAAATTTTGCTAAAAGTTGTTAAAAATTAGACTTAGAATTGTTTAAAATGAGACTAAAATTTGTTAAAATTATTAATTATTTTTTCATTATTATTATTATTACTATTGTTATTATTCGGTGTGTTTTGAGTTGTATAGAAGTGTATAAAATAAAATAAAATAAAATAAAATAAAATTATAAAAATAAATATCTCGTAATTCGTATAATAAGTGAAATTTTAAATTTTATTATTCTGTAATTCGTATTTATAAAAGTTTATAAAATTTTATTTGATTTGGAAGAGCTCCAAAGGAAATCATTATGACATGCATTCCAACAATTGCCACCTCAAGGCTCAAGTTTGCGCTGGCCAATTTCCAAATCCTAGCATATAGCCACGTGACACTCTGCGCTCGCGCGCGAGAATTCACATCTTAATTAACTTCACTTTTATTCAACTAATTAATAACATCATTAAAATCTAATTAATTTAAATTAAGTGTAAATTATAGCCACGTTAACACGTGAATCACTCTAATTCAAAGTCTAGCACTAACAAAATGACCCGCACATTATTGTGAATTTTTATAATATATTTAATTATATATGTAAAAATAGATATATTAAAATGTAAAATAATATTTAATGTACAAAATATGTAATGTTTAAGCATTTAAAAATTTTAAATACTTAATTTATAACAAAACTATCAATTATAAACTCATAAAAAAAGTGTGATATATGTCAGTACTTCAGATAAAAAATAAAATACAAAAATAAAAAAGTACTACACATGTCAACCACTAACAATTCTTCAAATACCCCTTATAATATTAAAATGATTCATTATAGACTCACAAAAAAAATAAAAAAATATAACACGCGTCGATCTTTTAAATAAAAAATAATATTAAAAAATAAAATATGCATCGAACTGTTAATAGTCACTTAAAATTTTAATATGAAAATAATATTAGTGTCTAAAAAAAATAAAAATATATGTTCACATTTTGTCATAAATTTTTATAATATATCTAATTTTATAATAGATGATGAATATATATACGTAAAATTTCTAATAATAGTTAAAAAAATACATAACAAAATAAGAACACACGCAACAAAAAGGCAAGCTAATACGGCCCGTCACCTCTCCCAACTCCCTCGTGCAAAACAAAACACGAAAACAAAAAGGGAAAAGAAAAATAACAAGCCAACGCCTCGTGTCACCCTCTTGTCAAATTTTAATAAATTAGTATAAATAATTAAAATTTTTAAGTATAAAATTAAAATTAAATTAATAATACATTTTAAAAATAATAAAAATATATTTATATATTTTTTTAGAAAAATTTTTTAAAAACATAAATAAAATATATTTTTTTAAATTATACTTTATGGTAAAACAAGCAGGCTCTTAATTAAGTCAAAATCAAAAATTTTAGACTTGACTTACGATCTATTAAATAGATATAATCAATGTAAATTATCAAACTATTTAAACTTACTCAAAAGTAATTTAATTAGAGTGTCACAAATTTGGATTACAAAATTATCCAATCGAGTTTACGTTAGTTTTTTAAATTCATTTTCTAAGAGACATAATCTAAACTTCATCAACGTCAACTTAGTAAATCAAAAATATCTAATTTCTGGCTAATGTTTAGCAATTAAATTTTTTTAGTAATTTAGTAAAAACCTTCAAACTTTTAACAAATTTTTGTTAACATTGATAATTTTTTTAACAAAAAATTAGAAAAATTTAAGATTAAACAATCGGAAAAAAAAAAAACAAAAATTTTACAAAGTTAGTCAACAAAAAGGACTTGGACTTTATTAGTGTTGGTGGTTTGGGTCACGCGGACGGCCCATAGGAGCTGAAATGTTGAAATGAAGGGTTAAATCATGACCTTCAATTTCAACACTTCTGTAATGCATTTCACACTACAGTTTCTTGGAATTTGGTGGTTTAGACTACACTGTACAGCAGCTGAAGTGTAAATATCAAGAGGCTTAATTTTTTGGAAATCAAAACTATTAAATCAAGATTATTAATTATTATATTTAATTTAATTAAATTAAGATTATAAAATAAGTTAAAAAAAAAAGAACTTTCATACTTCACACTTCAGTTCCGGAAAATTCCAATTGACCGGGTTTAGACCCAGTTATTACTTACATATATGTGTATATATATGTGCACGCGCCCGACAAAGAGGGCTTTCTGTATGCCTTTACCTCTAGCTAGGCGTTTCATTGGAGTGAGCGAGCGAGGGAGCAGCCGGGTAAACTCGGCTTATGACTCCGGCGAGTGTTGAAGCCGCAGGTAAGTGCCACGTGGTGGCTATGCCTTACCCCGGCAGAGGCCACATCAACCCGAAGATGAATCTCTGCAAGTCACTCGCTTCCCGGATCAGCCACGTACTCGTCACCTTCGTCGTCACCGAGGAGTGGCTCGGCTTCATCGGCTCCGAGACCAAGCCTGCAAACATCCGCTTCGGAACTATCCCAAACGTCTTGCCTTCCGAGCTGGTTCGGCCGACATGGTCAGCTTCGTCGAAGCTACCTGGACTAAAATGGAAGAGCCGTTCGAGCGGCTCCTCGATGCGCTGGAGCCACCGGCTACTGTTATAGTCGCGGATAGTTTCTTGTCCTGGGCCGTAGACGTCGGCAACAGAAGGAATATTCCGGTGGCTTCGTTTTGGCCGATGCCAGTGTCCGTGTTATCGATTTCTTAACATTTCGATTTACTGGTCCAAAACGGCCATTTCCCGGTTACATTGTCAGGTCAGAAAACGCTATTTTGCCTTGACTGGTTGGTTTATTAGTAGATGTCGCGTACGGTGAAATGAAAAATTTTTTAAATTTTTAAAATTTTTTTAAAATATTTACTTTTTAACTTTACAATTTATAAATTATTTTAAATTATTTCACTTTATTTTATTTCTTATAACCCTAAACACCCCTGTGATAATAATCCCGGTTGAATTATTAGGAGAGACATCCATTAATTACTGCGTTTTGTTCGGCAGATATTTATCCAGAATTTTTAATCTAACTCTAATTTAAGTTGGTTTTTTATAATAATAATAATAATAATAATAATTTTGATTAAAATATTTTTAAAAGCCAGTCAAATTACTAAAATTATGTATGTAGTGTTTTTATTTCTCTACAAATATAAAATTAAACAGATCTTTATAAAATTTAAATTTTTTATTTAGAACACAAGTTATAAAGTTATAATTTTTACAAATTTATATTAAAAAGATGTTTAGAGAAAAAAAAGTAAGGTAATTTATAAATTTATAATTTATACTATAAAATAAAAAGTGAACAAATTTTAACATTTTAAAAATTTTTAAAAACTTTTAACATGCTTAAGTGCGCTAAATGTACCTTAATTTATACAACTCCAATAATATCTATGCATGTGTGATTTGATGTAGCATGGCCAATGCGTATTGTGGTACTGTACATTATAAATATCTAGCTAGCTTCTTTTACGTATAATCCTGTTTGGGTGGATAGCTTTTTCACAGTTCTCTTCCCCCCCCCTCTTAACTTACTTTTTGTTAGAATTTATTTATTTAATTATTATCTATATGTATTTTTAAGTATATTATTTATATTTTTTAATAAAGCATTATAGAAAAAAATACTAAAAAATTTAGGAAAAGATTCTAAAATTTAATTTCTTTTTGTAGGTAAATTACAATTTACATAATTAAACTGTTAATCAAATTTTACTTTACAACACATTTGAATTTGTTCCAAGATGAACATTGCTTCAACCTTTTTAGTAAGGCTCCGTCTGATAAGAAATATAGCTGTAGCAGTTAAAAATAAGGTAGTTACTTTTTTATTTGAAAAAAAAAGTGATTTTTTTAAATAAATTTTTAATTTTGATTAATTTGATATTTTTATCTTTAAAAATTTAAAAAAAAATTAAAATATAAGAGGATAGTAAATTTGATTAACTACTGTAGTAGCTAACTTATGTGACAGCTATTAGTTCGCTTTTCCAAACAGAGCCTAAATCTCTCATCAAGTAGACGTGAGACCCATTAGTAGATGGCCGCGGGGCCCATTTAATGAGAGATATTGACAAAAGTTAACATTGCATAAAATTAAATTCTAGCTCTAAATTGTTACCATTAATATTTCATGTCTTAAATTATAATCTACCCAAAATCTTAAGAAATCTAACTTTTTTAATATATATATATATATAGATAACTGTTATGATTTTTAATTTTATTAAAAATGTGAATTACATTCTTAAAAATTTTCGAATTAAAAAAGAAGATTAGATTTTGATTAAAAATTCATAAAAAAAACACTATTTGACAAGCTTAAGAAAAAAAAAAAAAAAGAACCAACCCCGTTTAGCATGGCAAGAAAAAGTCAAGTCACATTTAATTTTTATTTCTATTTTTTATTTTTATTTTTATTTTTTAATTTCTATTTTAAAATTTATATTTTAAAAATACTAAAAACTCATTTGATTTGATATTTTTTTATTTTGTATTTTTTAATTTTTCTTTGTTTTGCATCAAAAAAATTTAAAGCGATTCTTTGATCATTTTACTTTTTATATGTAAATTCGTTTTTTATTTTTTAAAATGAGTTTTAAAATCATATCTTTTTAAATATGTTTTAAACTATTTTTTTTTATTTTCATAAACATAAAATAAAAACGTACCAAAAACAGCCATACGAGATGGATCTTTATTTTTTCACATCGTGTGTTTGGCTAATAAAGAGAAGTCAATTTTTTTCTTTTCTTTTCCGCTTTCCTCCCAAATTATCATATTATACATCTCTGTTGATAAAATAATAATTTATAAAAAATAATAAAATAATAAATTCATTTAATTGGCTTTGTGAGCTGACCATAAAAAGCTAATTAAAAAAAAAAAAAAAACTCCAACTTCTCCGTCACTCAATTTAACAAAAGTGGGTAATTAATTAATTAATATTAATATTTTTAATTTAATTTAATTTATTTTATTTTATTTTTGGGCATGACAGAAAGAGGAGAGGAGCGGGTAGACTACATCCCTGGATTGTCCCCAGTCCGGCTAGCAGAACTTCCCTGTATCTTCCACAGGAATCAAAAGCTCTTGGATCGATTCGTCAATGTCGTTTCCAAATCAACCAATGCACAGTTTCTCTTGCTCAACTCCATATTCGAGCTCGAAGCTTCAGTAATCAACTCTCTCCAATCAAAATTCCCACTTCCCATGTACTCTCTCGGCCCCCTCATCCCTCACTCTAGTAGTCTCCCGCACAGCGGCTCCACCACCGCCGACGACGACGACTAGCTCAAATGGCTAGACTCGCAGCCACATTCCTCGGTTCTGTACGTTTCTCTCGGAAGTTTCCTCTCCGTTTCGATTGCCCAAATGGATGAAATCGCGGCCGGGTTGCGCGTTAGCGGCGTGAGATTTTTATGGGCGGCGCGTGGCGAAGCTTCCAGGCTGGCGGCGGAGATCGGCGGCGCTGGAGTGGTGGTGCCATGGTGCGATCAGTTCAAGGTGCTGTGCCATCCTTCGGTGGGAGGGTTCTGGACTCACTGCGGGTGGAATTCGACGCTGGAAAGTATTTTCGCTGGCGTTCTGATGCTTGCTTTTCCTCTGGCCATAGACCAAATTCCGACCAGTAAATTTATCGAAGAGGATTGGAAGATTGGGTGGAAAATGAAGAGAGGGGTGGAGGTGGAAAATGTGGTGGGGAGAGAGGAAATTGGAGAGCGAGTGAAGAGGTTTATGGACAAGGAAAATGCTGAGAGGAAAGAGATGGTGAAAAGAGCTAGGGAACTTGGGGAGGTCTGTCGAGAAGCTCTTAGGAAAGGAGGATCAACTGAATTGAACTTTGACGCTTTTGTTAAGGACATTTCACAGTGAGTATTTTGATTTCCCAAATGATGGAATCGATTTGAAAATAAATAACGCTCATTTGGTTTATCGTAAAATTTTGAAAATTTTTTAAAAGAATTAAAAATTTTTTAAAAATTATTCATTTTTATTTTACTATACAAATTACAAACTTACATTTTATTTCATTTTTATTTTTATCACTTTAAACACATCCTAAATAAATAAAAGCATAGGAGAAAAAAGTTTCTTATAGGGTGCGTTCGTGGCCGAAAAAAAGAAAAGTTGTTTTGTAATTTTTATTTTAGAGTTCACCATGTGTCATTTTATTATTAAAGTTTTCTATTGAGTAAAAATTTATAAAAGTTAAGATTTTATTAGTGACTTTAGGAGAAAAAAAAAAGGAAATGTTGGATACTTTAAATATGACTTATAAAAGACCATTAGATTTAATACAATTACATTCTAACTGTTGATTAACTCACTATAACTCTTATAGTGGATTCTTCCATTGTAGCTCCCTCGAACCCATTATCTACATTTTCAAGCAAATTTATCACTTCACTTTTGGGGAGAATGTGTGTTAACTGCTATTTTTCTCATCGATCGAGCTCCTTCTAAAAATATAAATATGCTCGCGCCTTTTGAGCTTATATTTTCAGTATATATCTCCCTAGTATGATAAAAGGGTTTTTGGCCCTTGCTATGCCCAAACATCTCGCATTGGTGGAGACAAATTTCAGCAGCGAGGCATTCCAAGTGTCCTGTTACGGTACCCTCTGCGCCATAATGGCTGTCGCCTCTTTAATATTTGAAATAAAAATTTTTTATTTCACACATGTCACATTTTTTTAAAATATACTCTCTCATTTTCATAACCAGAATTGCCCAAGTTCAAGTTCGTTCACAGCTCGCCTTTCTCCCTCTAAATCCATAAATTCCTCTCACAGCCCACAACAAATCGGTGCCCTAACCTTGCTCATATAACCTCCTGGTCCAATCCATCCATATGCCTAACTAGGGGCGGAGCTAAAAAATTATGTATGGGTGATCACTGGTCACTAATTATAAGATACATAAATAACTGGTGAGATTTTATGAAATAAATAAAAAAATAGCTTGACTAGGATTAGATTTTTTTTTCGACACAATTAATATTAGCCTAATTTTTTTTCGTAAACACAATTGGATGCGAAAGACAATATTAATAGAAAATGAAAATAAAAAAATAATATAATTTTCTTTTTTTGAGAATGGGCATGTGCCCTCTGAGCGAATGGTAGATCTGCCCTTGGGCCCAATCCAATAGGGCCCAGCCCTGGCCCAGCTCATCCACTCAACTCGTAAGCACACTTATAGAGAGCGTTTAGAGTTACAAAAATGAAATAAAATAAAATAATTTGAGATAATTTATGAGTTCGTAATTTGTGTAATAAAATAAAAAGTGGATATCTTTTAAAAATTTTCAGCGATTCTTAAAACTTTTTTAATATTTTTCAGTGTGCCAAATATATCCATAATTCAAACGTGGATAACACAGGGTTTCCTAGAGACAAAATAAAATAAATAAATAAATAAATAATAAACAACAATACACTGATTTAATAGGACTTAGTCAATTTTATTGCAACGCAAAATTTCTCGGAACTACATATATAATATATATATATATATATATGTATGTATAATTTCAAGGGCATTTGGGTTTGCCCTCTTTGGTTTTCCACTTGTTGTAACAGGGACACTCCTCTTTGTGACCAGACGTGCCCGATGGCACACAAAGGCATTTATCACAACACTTGTTGCAGAAAAACAAACAATCGTCTCTGTGCGACGTTGCCGAACACCGAACATCACATGCACCAGGGCATTCTACCAAAAAAAAAAAAAAAGATAACATTTTTAATCTTTTCACATTTTAATTTACCGTTTAATCCATTCAATCTAATTATTTGCATTAATTTTATTTTAAAAAAGGATAAATTAAATCTATATTTTCTTAACATTAGAATAATTATATTTACTACTTACAACATTTAAAAGTTACACTTGTCTTCCTTATTTTAAAATGTTATTAACATTAACCATTTCTTGACAAAATTAACCATTAAAACCTATCAAAGAAATCAAAATTCTAAGTATTTTTTTATATTTTATACCTCCCTTTCCCACATGTTTGTTAGTTTTCTTTATAAAAATCTTTAAAAATAAGTAAAAATAAATAAATAAAAACAATAAATTTCTAGGGATTTTTATAAAGAGAATTGAAAAAAAATGTGAGAGTTGAAGAGATAAAATAGAAAAAATACTTGAAATTTTAGTTACATTAATATTTTCTGTTAAGTTTTAACAATTAATTTTTTTTAAAAGAGGGTGAATGTTAATAACATTTCAAAATAACGGAGATACGTGTAATTTTTAAATGTTATGGTTAGTAAATGTAATTATTCAAATATTAAGGGGAGTTAGGTATAATTTATCCAAAAAATTAATATTTTACCAGATTTCTTTTTTTTTTTTTCCCATAAAAGAGCACGATAACAATGGCAAAAGGGTAATAAAAGTGTATTTTAACGTTAAAAAGATGAGGCCCGGTAAGCATTTGGGTTCCTTCTTTAGTTACTGGATCCAAGTTTGTAAATGTTAGAAGAGTAATTATTTTATTATGATATTATTGGTAGGTTTGTAATGGTAAAAAATGAGATAAAAATAAATTATATGATATAATTCGTGCAGTGAAATAAAAAGTGAATGATTTTTAAAATTTTTTAATATTTTTCATCATGTTTTATAGTTTTTGTCACTCCAAACATAGGTTATATGTATTATTATAATGTACATCAATATAATATATATTCATGCTTGGATGTAATATATTTTTGAGCGCGTTTGGTGCTCAACCAAAAATAAATAAATAAATAGAACACAGCAAAGTTCTATAAATTTCTAAAAATTTTATAAATTTCTATAAAATCTAAATTTTTTCTTTTACAGTACAAATTACGAAATAAAAATTCTACAAATTTTTACAAATTTATACAACTCTCAACAATCCATTACTATGTAATATAGATTAATATTATTTAAAAGAAATTAGATGCATGCCACTTTTGATTTGACTTAAATTTGACATTACTCGTTATTTTATCTAATAATATATTTATAACTATATAATTTAACTATGAAATAATAATAAGGAAAAATATAAAAAAAAATTGAATAAATAATAATTTAATGTTTTAGAAGTTAGTTTTGTTTAGAAAAGCTGGGGTAGAGTCTATAAATTTAAAAAAACAAAATGCACTTTTTATCGTATTTAAAAAATAATAATAATTAAACGAAATCCAATGTGAATGGTCTCAAATGAAAGAACCCAATAAAATACAATTTTACTATAAAATAAATTATTTTTAGATTATTCTGCTACAATTTTTTATGTAGAAAACCATTTCTTAAATTTTTATAATGATATTAAAAAAAAAAAAGAAAAAAAGAACTTACCATCTTTGGTTAGAGATCCTTCACCTCCGGCCTGTTGAGAATTCATGTAAGACCAACAAAATTAGTAAAAAATAGATAAATTCGACAAATAAAACATTTTGCTTGCTAGATCTTTGAATTGAACTCTATAATTAAAGAGAAAGATGGATATCTATTTACCCAAGAAATTTGGATCATAGAAGACATGGACGCGACAAGGAAGAATATGAAAAAGGATTGAATTCTTGAGAAGGCAGCCATAACTCCCCACTCTCTTGTAAGTTGTTTCTACTCTTGAAAAGGATTTTGATATTTGGTACCCTATTTATAGATGGCTTGAGCTTGTAATTCAATTATTATTATTATTATTATATTTTTTTTTGGAAAGGAATAATGTGTGGGGTAAATAAATTTATTTTTTTTTTGTAACATTTAAGCACGTTGTTCGCATTTATAATAAACTTTTCAGGTCCAAAATTTTTAATCATGTCCAAAATAGTAGTTATATGAAAACTTTTAAAAATATATATAAATTTTTAGGTCCAATTTTTTTTTTATTTTTCATTTTTCATTTTTCATTTTTAAGCGCCAAATAATTTGATACAGCTTTACATATAGGATTGAGAGAGCGTGAAATTTCTTTTAAACTTTAGGGACGTAAAATTAAATTTCAACCGTTCAATCAATATGAACCTTATCTAATACTGTAATTTAAAAATATAAATTTTTACCTTTTAAATAGGTAAATTAGTCAATAATTAAAAAAGAAAAACATTAAATGATAAAAGAGAAAGAAGGAAAGAGAAGGTTAAAATGATGATGAAGATAATCCTTTGAATCCATGGAAGATATCCGTTAATCCATTGAAAATAATATATTGAAAATATGTGAACTCATTGAAGATCCATGGAAGATATGTGGATTTAAAATCTTGACCTCTTATAATTATCCATTCCTTATAACCTTTGGATTATAATATTTTAATTATTATTATTATTATTATTTTTTGTATTTCTATATCCAATCACATATATATATATATGTATATATATTTTGTTATTGAGTTATTTCTATTTTCAGTAAATGGTAATTTACGTATCTTTAATATATTATTTTCAATGAGTCGATAGATATATATTCATTGATTATCTTCATTTTCAATGGATTATCTTCCATAATTATCGTTAATGGATTCAAAAAATTATCTTCAACATCTATTTTAACTTTTCTATTTCTTCCTTTCTTTTTCATCATTTAAAACTTTCTCTCTTCTCCTTTCTATTCATCATTTAACGTTTTTCTATTGATTGGTGGAAAAAATTATATTTTTAATTAGGTGATGACAATTACAGAGCACAATTAATACCCTTTTTTTATTTATTGACAATTAACTTTTTTTACTATTTCACACAATTTATTCTCTCTCTCATTGATTTCTCTCTTTAAACCTCACTCACTAATTTTTTTTTTCTCTAAATTATCAATACCAGAACTCAATTAATATTTTTTAATTGTTGACAAAATTACCATAATCTAAGTATTTTACCCAACCTATTTTCTCTATTAGTTTCTCTCTCATCTTATCCATTCATTTCTATCTTTTTGGAAAAAAAAAACATATTGTTTTCTTTTTTTTTTCTCTTTAAAAAATATTTTTTTTTCAAAATATAGTTAAATAATAAATTCCCATTTTAAATTTAAAATTATTAATGTGCAATTGAATTATAAAAACATTCTTTTTGAAAAATATCTCTCTTCAAAGTAAAGTTACATAATAAATTTTTCATTTTAAATATAAAATTTATTAACGTGTCATTGAATATAAAAATACGATTACTTATTTGTAAAATTTTATCTAATATATTTCAAGGCTTCTCATTGGTATAAACGGTTTTTTTAAGATTAATAAAATTTTAATGCAACTATGTAAAAAAAAGAATACTAGAAATTTAGACTCATGTTTAATATGACTATATTAATTTCAAATAAAAAATTATTGAAACATCTTTTTAAAGAGATTTTTATTAAAATTTACTAAAAAATAGTAATATTATCTTAAAATCACACAACCGGGGAAATTTATATTCTTTATTTTTTATCAATATAAATTTTTTTAATACATTTTTCCCTTTTGAAAAATAAATAGGATTTCATTCTAATATTTTTTTATATAACAAACTAAATCCCACATAATTATACATAGAAAAGACGATATTCTTTAAAAAGATTATAAAAAATTCAATGCAAACAATTTAACAGTAATAATATTTTTTAATAAAAATATTTTAATAATTTTTATTTAAAATTAATATAATCATAATTAAACATGAGTTTAAATTTCTAATTGTATAAGTTTTTCTTTTATATAGTAGCATTGAAATTTCCTTAAAAAAAGTTCAAACCAATAAAAAACCTTCAAATATATTAGATAAAATTT
The DNA here is from genome assembly GCA_019916065.1 of Vitellaria paradoxa. Taxonomy (NCBI): domain Eukaryota; kingdom Viridiplantae; phylum Streptophyta; class Magnoliopsida; order Ericales; family Sapotaceae; genus Vitellaria; species Vitellaria paradoxa. Next base: position 10,281,372 of record CM034243.1, on the reverse strand, counting down.
TACAAATAAGCAATCGTATTTTTATAATTCAACAATGCATTAATAATTTTATGTTTTTGTTTAACTATGTTTTGAAGAGAGTATTTTATATTCAATGGCACATTAATAATTTTTAAGTTTAAAATGACAAATATATTATTTAACTATATTTTGAAGGGAAATAGTTTTTAAAGAGAAAGAAAGAGAAAACAATAGTTTTTTTTTTTTTTTTTAATAAAAGATAGAGATGAATGGATATAATGAGAGAGAAATTAATGAGAAATAGAGAATATAGATTGGGTAAAATATTACAGAAATGCTACGATTACACCTATTCATTTATACCCTCATTTACACCCAGCCAAAACGACGTCGTTTTGGCCTTAAAAAAAATGAGGACGAAAGAAGCTAAAAGCGTTCGCCGGAGCTCCTCTGTCGGCATGAATCTGAGTTCTTCGGAGCTCATCTCTCATGGCGGGAGTTCGCCGAAACCCAAATCGTTCACAGCCCAAGCAAATCGGTCCCTCTCCCTCTCCCAACTCAACCCCTCTCTCTCGCCGACTACGTACTCTCTCTCCTCCACCACTCCACCGCGAACTCCCGCCATAAGAGATGAGCTCTGGAGAACTCAGATTCGTGCCGACAGAGGAGCTCCGGCGAATGCTTTCAGCTTCTTCTGTCCTCATTTTTTTTTAAGGCCAAAACGATATCGTTTTGGCTGAGTGTAAATGAGGGTATAAATGAATGGGTGTAATCGTAGCATTTCTGGAAATTCTAAATGAGAGTAATTTCATCAATGATTAAAAAAAATTAATTGAGCTTTGTCTTTAATAATTTAGAGAGAAAAATTAATAAGAGAAGTTTAGAGAGAGAAATTAATGAGGGGCAGAGACTAAGTTGGGTTAAATAATAGAGAAGAGTAATTTTGTTAACAATTAAAAGAGTATTAATCGTCATGTGGCATTAACAAATTGTACTATGTCATTGTCACCATTTTCTTAAATTAAATGGTCAAATCAAGATTAATTGAACAGTAAATATTTAATTTCATGCCCCCTTAATCCCTACATATACAAGGGGAGAGCGGAGGTTCCAGGGGTTGCAATGGAAAATCAATTATAAGGACTGTAGTGAAAAATCAAAGGTTGAGATTTAATTATTTTTAATCAAAATGTTCTAATTTAATTTAATCAAATTTATTTTCAAAATAAAAATAAAAGTTAAAAAAAAACTGATTGGAACACAATTAATGCAGAATGTAAAAAGTCACGCGTTATTAAAGTGAAATAAATCTCAACCCTTCGTTTCTTCACTGCAGCCCCTGCAGTGGATTTTTTCACTGTAACCCCTTGAACCCGGAGAGCAGATGTTAGCTCTACATCTGTGATACATTTGTCCCTCAACTTGTATTAAGCGAGCACCCTATGTAAGGAGCATACAATCCATTAAAGTAATTAATGCTTGATATGGATGTAAAAGAAGAGAGAATATATTATCTATACTATTATAAAAAGTCTCAATATTTGAAAAAAAAATTTTAACCACTGTATCCCTATTTTTTCGATTCAACCTAACTCTATCCTTTTATTATCTTCTCTCTGTTGACTATTTTACTATTTTATTCTTTTTTTTAGTTTAACCTAATTATGTCTCTCCATTATCATCATTTTACTATTTTATCATTCCTTCTGTTTTTTCAATTTAACCCAAATCTGTTCCTTCATTATCTTCGCTTTATTGACTATTTTATCCTTTTTTCGATTTAACCTAGTTTTGTCTTTTTATTATCATTATTTTACTATTTTATCCCTCCTTTTCCAATCTACACTACTACTATAAAAAGGCTGAGTAATTGTAAAACATTTTTGGACTATTTTATCCTCGTCTTATTATACAAACTCAAATATATCTTTCTTTCTTAACCCTTTTTTCCATCTTTTTTAACCTCCTATCTTTCATAATTATAACATTAATGAAGATTATTAAAAACTAAATAATTGTAAAATTATTTTTGTTAGCCTTATTATATCCTTAATTTCTAAAACTCTTAAATTTAAATGGTATTTAATAATTAAAAACTTTATTTCCATTAATAATTAAAAGTTACCATATTTCATAATTGTAGCATTCTTTTCAAATTTAAAAGGTATTTACTAATGTTTGAAAAACTTTTTTTTAATTACATTACCCTTGTTTTTTCTAATTTACCCCAACTCTGTCCCTTAATTATCTTCTCTATATTGATTATTTTACTATTTTATCATTTTTTTGGGTTTAACCTAATTCTGTCTCTCCATTATCATTATTTTATTATTTTATCCTTTTTTTTTAATTTAACCTAACTCTATCCCTTCATTATCTTCATTCTGTTCACTATTTTACTATTTTATTTTTTTTTGGGTTTAACCTAATTTTGTCTCTCCATTATCATCATTTTGCTATACTACTCTTCCTTTTTCAATCTATACTACTATTATAAAAGGGTTGAGTAATTGTAAAACTTTTTTGGACTATTTTACCCTTATCGGATTATACAAACCCAAATATATACTTTTTCCTTAACCTTTTTTACCATATTTCCTAACCTTTTGTCTTTCATAATTATAACATTAATGAAGATCATTAAAAGCTAAAGAGTTAATTATGAAAATATCCCTCAAACTATCCCTCTTTTTTTTATATCATCCTCAAATTATCAAATGCACCTATTTCATCCTTTAACTATCTAATTTTGTTCTATTTGGTCCGAACACAAATTCCATCCATTAACTTTAACGGATTCGGACCAAATAGAACGAAATTGAATAATTTAAGGATGTAATAAGTACGTTAGATAGTTTGGGGATGAAATAAAAAAAAAAAGAAAATGATAATTTTGTAAAAAACTCTTGTTAAATTTAAAGCTTAATTTTTTAACATATATGATTTTTTTCATTTATCTTCAATCAAAATTTTGTTTATTGTTTTTTCTCCAAAAAAAAAAAAAAAAACATGTCGGGTGAAATAATTTTATTTACGATAACTAATTTTATTAATTTTTTTATAAATTTAACTAAATTTAATAAAATATATTTAAACTAGTTAATTTAATATTAAATATTTTTTAATAATAATTAACTTTAATAAAAGTAGATTAATAAAAACATAATTTAATAATAAATTATTATTTTATTTGCTAAAATTAATTCAATGTAATAAAAATATTTTAGTAAAAAAATAATTTTTAGAGGTAATTATTACTTATTAAAAATTTTAATTTAATTATTTCAATAATAAAATATTATTTTAATAGTAATATTAATTTATTAAATAAATTATTTTAATATGTAATTATCATTAATTTTAATTTTACTAAAGTAAGTTATTTTAATATGTAATTATTTTTTATTAAAACATAATTATAATCTAATAAAATAAATTATTTTAATAATAAATTATTATCAAAGTTATGATGCAAAAAAAATGAATAAAATATTAAAATTAAAAAATATATATTTATAAAACAAAGAGTTTTTTTATGAAATATCTCTCAAATTATCATTTTTTTCTATTTCATCCCCAAGCTATCCAACGTACCTATTACATCCTTAAACTATCCAATTTCGTTCTATTTGGTTCGAATCCGTTAAAGTTAACAGATGGAGTTAGTGTTCGGACCAAACAGAATGAAATTAGATAGTTTGAGGATGATATAAAAAAAAAGATGGATAGTTTGAGAGATATTTTCATAATTAACTCAAAGCTAAATAATTGTAAAATTATTTTTATTAGCCTTATTATATTCTTCCTTTCTAAAACTGTTAAATTTAAATGGTATTTAATAATTACAAGCTTTATTTCTATTAATAATTAAAAGTTACCATATTTCATAACCGTAGCATCTTTTTCAAATTTAAATGATATTTAGAAAGTTTTATTTCATTAATAATTGAAAGATACTGTATTCCATAACTATAGCATCCTTTTTTATTTTTATCTTTTTCCCTTTCTTATATTTTACCCGTAAGAAGAAAAAAAGAAAGCCCACATAATTAGTCTCTTTTTTTATTAGCCTTATTATATATATGTGTATTTATATATCTTATTTAACTATTTAAATTTATCTTTTATTTTAATACATATGTGTTGAAATTATATTATTTGTATGTTTACGTGGTTTGACATTTCGAATTTTTAAAATTTGTAAGGTTTTGTTCTTGATTTTGTTTGTCTTTTATTATATATGATTGGTTTTTACAAATATGTTTTAATAATAAATTATTTGTATGGCTATGTGGTGTGGCATCTCAAATTTTTTTTACAAGATTTTGTTCTTGATTTTGTCTGCTTTTTGATATGATTGGATAAATTATTAGTGATTTAAGTTTCTAAAGTATTTTGTAAACTATCAATATTCTCTAAAATAAGTTTTCTTCCTGTTTAGCTTTCAAGTACTAGATTTTGTTTTTGGTTTTTTTTTTTAAGATTTTTATGCTTGTCTCTTGTAATCCATAAATTGTTGTTATAAAAATTATGAAACAAATTTTGAACTACAAAATGAAATAAGAAAATAGAAAGAGTGACTGTGGAACTGGAATAGAGAATAAAGAGTTTGAAAAAAAAGGCTAAAGAAGCTACAAAACTTGAAATTTATTTGGGCAATGTGGGTGGGTTCTTTGGATATTGTTGGTACTTATGAGAACATTCAACCTTACATTATATTATTAGTACTTGGTAAATTATTGAAAATAAAGGAAAATAAATAAATAAAAGTCACAATGAATGAAAAAAAGATATAAAATCTAAAATATATTTTTATTTGAATAAATTTAAAAATATAACATAATAAAATAAAAGAAATTCATTGATGTATTATTTTTTTAATTTTATGCACTTTTCTTGCATTTTCTATCACAATTTAAATAAGAAAAATTTTAAATTCATATCGCATTCTTTTTACCGTGATAAATCATTAATCAAAATACAACTTAAGTGAACACAAGTTTAAGCTTTCGATTTTTTTACTAAAAAAAGGATTTTGAAAATATTAAAATTATTGTATAAAAAGAAAGACGGGAGAGAATGAGAAAAAAAATTCACAAATATTAAATAAAAAGTAAGAAGATATAAAAATAGTTATTAAAAAAATTTTTTATTCTTATCTGAATGTGTAAATACTAAAAATTTGGAAACCTATTTATATTTATTTTATTATTTATTTAAGTATTCAGATTTTTATTTAATTTAAATTTCTATCTTTAATTAATTTTGGTGTGATATGCCTATGTTTTTTTTTTTTTTTTTATTTTGTAGCATGTGTACATACATATATGTGTTAGGGCTGGGTGTGTTTCTATTAGGTAAAAGGAGAGGTGTGATTCTATTGGTAGTGATTTGAGGCAATGTTTATTGATTGAAAGATGTGGCAAGGAATTAATGTTGTAGGGGAGGCCAAAGGTTGGTAAAACAAAAATTTTAATTTTTGTATGGGAGTTGGAAGTATATTGATGAAGGACTTTATGAGGTGTATGTATTCGGAAAGAAAATGAGTGTATTGATCTTATTATTTTAAACCCTTTCCTACCAAATTTTTTCAGCTTTGACTCTATACTTGAGACTTTCATACACACTTTCTTTTTTATCCATTTTCTTCCTTCTTATGTGAGTTAGTAAAAAGAAAGAAGAATTTTTGTACTAACCCAAAATCATTGGGAAATACCAGCAAAAGATAAGTGTAAGCGGTGAAGCACGGAGCTAGGATCGTTGGAGGGTATTTTAGAAGGCCAACTTGAGTTGACAGTAATTTTAGTGTTTTATATATATTTTATTGACATGTAATTTGAGGTAGGTGGGGTTTTATGCTTATAAGATGATTTTTTTCTTTATCATGTATGTGTATGCATATATAAACATATATATACATATAGTAGAGATTAAACGTGAATGCCAACTATGATTCGTAAAATCCATGGTATATGCTTGAAAATATTGTAGAAGGAAGTAATGTGAAATAATACTTTGTTATGCCTAAGTTCTTTTGTTTATTTTATTTTTGATATGTATGTGTATATATTTTTTGATTGGAAATTTACTAAATTCTATATTCTGATACAATCATCCGGATGACGTGTACCAACATTCAGATGATAATCTGTATAGCTACTATTGTTAGCACAATGGGTACCAACGTCCGGATAATAATCTGTATAGCTACTGTTGTTAGGACAATTGGTATCAATGTCCGAACAAAGTATACTTTTTAGCAACTTTCATCATTTTTCTTCCAACTTTTTTATAAATGTCTCTAATCAACATAAGAAGTAAAAATAATGCCTTCTCAAACACCTTTTTACCTATATAAGACACAAAATGATTTTCAATTGAGATTTATGTATTTATTTACTTGTTTAAAACGTGATCTTGTCCTATTTGATTGAAATGCCTTCAAAATTCTTCTATAATTGTTTTGAGTTAAAGAGATTCCTATAATTGATTGATTATGTATATCTTGAATTAATTTCATTTGTGTTCATGAAAGTTTGTTTACTTTATTAAACTTATACATGTTTTGGGCAACATAAAACTTAGGCCCAAATAAAATTATTTTATAAAATTTATTAAATTAAATGATGAACACAAAAACCTAAAATTAGAAAGAACTCTTGTGTATGATGTGCTATTGATAATAAAAAGTATAATTTGATATTATTTTTGATATTGGGGTCATAAAGGAAACTGAAATGTTCTTGAGCCCAAGAGTCAAAAGCCTCAAGACCTGCACAAAATGGTATAGTATAGCCAGTAGGTTAGAAACCTACAAAGTGTATATACGACTTGCACTAGTGTATATTACTACCAGAACTACAGGACTGGTTTGCCTACTAAGGCAAGAAGAGATGGAATGAGACTATAAGACTAGGGCCATGAGTACATTTGGGACTACAAGATTAATTGTCCCCCACGACTGAGGTCTAGGGATTGATGAGTATATTTGAGACTGCGGGACTAATTATACCCCACTATGAGGTCTGAGGATTTATGAGTACGTTTGAGATTGCGAGACCAGTTGTACCCCACAGATTCAGCCTGGGGATTTGATGAGTACATCTAGGACTAGTTGTACCCCATAGTTTAGGCCTGGAGATTATTTGAGTTTAGTTTTATGGCCACATAATTAACCATGTAGAGTACCTGACTTATAGTATGATGTTGATATATATATATACACTGAGATGTGATTATGACGATGTATATTGTTTTAACATGAGACTACAGAAATCTTGGCTAAGTAGCTATTAAATTTAGAACAGTATGTTTAAAGTGGAAATGGTAATATCATTGTAAAATTGATGAATTGATGAAAGAGTTTATTTAATTAATGTCGATTAAATGTTTAAATGCCTTGCATGATAAAAAAAATATATTCTTATATACTTATTTCTGAATATACGTGATTTAATACTCACCCCCTACACCTAATCTTACAGCGGTTGATGCTCGTGACGAACATGTAAGATAGAATAGTTGGTCATAATTTGTTTTACGTTTATTTTCTATATTTGAATATATAGAATATTGATTTTGGGCCTGATTTGAAGCATATAGCTTTATAGCCCTTCTGCGACAAGTTATAAACCTTTGAATATTTTAATATTGCATGCTATTGTTATATATCACTTCCACTCTTATTAGTATTTGATGAGTAGTTATTTGTGGTTGATTTGTGGGTTTAGTCCCCACGTTCCCAGGTTATGAATTTCGGAGCATGACAGAATAAATTAAAAAATATAATAAAATTAAAAACATTTATCAATATATTAATTTTTTTTTAATCCAGTTAAAGTTTAATTTCTTAACTTTCGACCATGTTTTATTTTATTTTTCAACATAATCCAAATAAGAAAATAAATTTTGAATCCATATCCCATATATATAGATACACTAAAGATAAAAAAAAAAAAAAGAAAGAAAATTAGACAATACAAAATAAAATGATGAAAAGAAAGAGAAAAATAATTAATAAAAAATATTTTGGGCTTCATAAAAAATTCTTAAACTCAAAAAATTAGAAGGTATCTTTGGAGTATGATTTTGGTGCAAAAAAATAATTAAAAGAAAAATGAAGTGAAAATAAAAAGAAAATTAAAAATTAAACAAAAGGCATTAATTAATTTATTAAATTTTTTAGAATTAATTAATTTTAATTTTTTAAATTTCAAATAGTTTTTCTTTGCATTTTGTGTCATAACCTGAACAAGGGAAGGAATTTTGAATCCCTATTCTCTCTTTTTTTTTTTTCCCTTTTTTTTATACATAAAAGAGAGAGATACAAAGATGAAAGTGAACAATAATAATAGCAGAAAAACTTAACACACAAAGCATGCAACATATGCATTATACGTGGTTGTACTAGCACCCTGCATTACATGGATTATGCGCCGTGAAAGGCTACGCAACTAAGCCACTTCGCCACCATAAATATTTGCACTACACACACATATAGACAGACAGCTTAAACCAAAATTTTCATAACTATAACTAAAGCATAGATTAGTGGGACTAGGGGCTCTGTCATGTTCTGTGTTTACACGACACGAGCACAGTGGCTTGTGAAAACACCGGGTACAATTTCTACAGGCACAGCAATGGAAAAACCATATCAATGGCAGCAACATGCAGCGCCATGCTACCCGACCCTTCTTCATTGTATTTAAGGACATTGAGAAGTCAGCTTTTCCAGGTGCACCGCGTCTCATTAATAACAAATCTATCAGTACTTGATATCAGTTCATCTAGATGAAAACCAGCCTTCAGTTACCTTTGGGTGAATGGGGCATCTGTCAGGTTGCCTCACTATGTAAATCTGGTCCCCATTTTTACTCTGCGAGTCCTGATTCCGGTACCATGTCCAAAGGGCCCAAGTCTCATTTTTCACCTGTGGTTTCATGTATCAAAACCAATCATTGGAATGAATTCACTGAAAAGTTTCAGTGGAAATTAGGATCCCTTGCAAAGTCCCAACTTTAGGATTTACACTGAATAAAGACAACTTCAAGTAGAACATGCGTGCCAAACAAAAAATGATCCTCGGTTACTTACTAACTAAAGAAAATGTCCTCCAACTACAAATGCACTTAACCCCCCCCCCCCCCAAAAAAAAAAAAAAAACAAATGCTTGAGATGCTTAATTCTTAACTCATACGCCGGCCTCTCGTTAAGTCAAGGCAGCCATTTGCAAATTTATTTCGAGACATTGGTTAGAGTTATTCCCCATGTGCAACTGAAGATATTGTAATTTCTAATCATTCAATAAGCAAAGAAGATGTTCTAATCATTTTGAAAGTGGGATTGACAGGGCATTTGCAACATATATCTATATTAATGTATAAAAAGAGTCAATTTAGTGTCTCCCTCAATTTGAAGCCCTCTCATAATTTTGAATGCCCCAAATGCTCTCTAACTTCTTCAATTTGAATATCAAGGGAGGATACATCAGTAGAAGAGGAAGAAAAAAAAAATAAAAAATAAAAAGGAGAAAAGAATAGAGGAAGATTAAAGATGGAAAAGAACAAGAAGCGGGAGAAAAAGAACACAGGCATGTAGGCAATGTTAGATTGTAGGAGATAAGGTCACAGAGTGGATTGCATACCTTAACCCACATTTGACAGCAAAAAGTTACACCAAAAATGGTATCCGAGCTTCACTCTACAACCCCTAAAGTGGGGAATATACAATATCTAGGGGTGTGGTATTGTATGTCCACATACTTTGGATAGCTTCCCGCCAAAATTTAATGAGTCCAAAATTAGTCAAATTATATTTTTTATCGCATTTTATATCCCACTAACCAAATGCTAAAAATTAATCCCATATTATATTTAATCTCATATTTATCCCATTGCATTACTTATTCCCTAAACTTTATCTCCCAAATCAAACATAGCCATATTGTGAGCCTTTACCCTAGTAATATAGGAAGGGAGAACACCTTTTGGAGTCTCCTTCCTATGAGACTATGTCACAATTTACTTCATATAATTGCCCCTTTCAACTCTCACAAATCAACTACCATTTTTTTCATAACTTTCCACCAAATAATATTTTTTGCACTCACAATTTCCCACTAATTCATGAAAGAGGAAAAAAAAAAATTCAAGAATGGAAAGATTAGAAATTGATGAAAACGAATGAAAGAGAAGAATATTAAAGATGAAGATAGATATGCGCACTTCGTGTGTGCCTCCATCATTAGAATGTTAAAACTTAACTCAACCACACAGCAGTTATATTCAAGCATGAGTTGAATATCTCGAATAAAATCTTTTATATACATAATTCCACCCAATCTTACGATGAGGCAATCACATGATGCACATGCATGTAGCCTAAGTCTATAGTTCTGATCTCATCTTTTTAGCTTTTATATGAATGAGAACATCAAAACCACAGTCAGATGATTTCAAATGCTTGTTAATGGCAACGTCATCGTGACTTTGCCAAAGCACTTTTACTAAATCATTGTAAAGAACCCAACAATCCTCAATTTCTTCAGTAATTTAGGTGTTCAATCATCTACAAATTGCACATCTCTATTTGAGTTTCACAACAAATTGGAGAATTTGATCCCAATTTGGTGGTCAAAGATCAACTACCAAAAAGTTCAACACATTCACTAAGCAAACTGTTTGCAACAACCCATTACCCTCAAAATACAATTAAAAAATGCAGGTGAAATATGCATGCAATACTATTGATAAATCAAATCAAGTTGCAATTTTTAAATCCTTAAGTTTTACATCTCATTGTGGTTTACTAACCCCCCCCCCAAAAAAAATAAAAAATAAAAAACAGAGGGGGGAGAGAGAGAGTGAGAATGAGTGTACCTCTAGCATCCCGTGGCCAAAGCTGCTTTCCCTAAATGCGCTGTAATCAGGTTGCTGGTCCCAGCAAAATTTACCAGCTGCTGGACCAGATGTAAAGTTTGATGCACAGAAGCCTCCAATGTATGGATCTGAAGTTGTCAAAGGTTCTGGGCAGTAACCGGGTTCATCAGCATGTTTAATTGCCATATTCTCTCGATTGCCCCCATCCCCCACAGTGATATAAACAGGACCACATGGATCCAAGGTGTAGTTATAAACTCGATTTGACCTCTCATAGGCATGAACCTGATAATAGTTGCATAAATAGAATGAACTTTCAATGAACAGGAATGAACTGACATACGTAATAACCTTTAGTAGTTTGTTTTGTTTCTTCTTTTGCTTTTCGAGCAAGCAAAAGATAGAAAATGTGAAAATATGCAAGAAAATTTACCAGTTAGTCTCATCTAAACATTTTTTACCAAGTATTTGAAAAGAGTTTGGCAACATTTATAGATTTAGAAAAGACGTGTATTGTGTTGCAGGTATAACACGCATTTGAGAAAGTTACCAACTGATTATTTTAATTTTTATACTTTCTATTACAGAGAAATAGATTTATCTCAATGAAAATCAGAACAGAATGGTTTCATTTACTAGGAAGGTCAAGCACACTTTGATCAGTGAATAAAATTCCCCTTTCACGTGCCTCCACAACTTGGTCAGCCACATGAAAGAAACCACAAGGGATGGTGATATTTACCAGCGGACAGTGTCACTTACATGTCCATTGAAAACTATGTCAACACCATAAGAATAGAGTAACTCTTCCATTTCCAACCTCATACACTCTGCTTCTCTGTAGTGGGCTTCATACGAACTGTACCAAGGTGGATGCCAGGCAGCTATCAGCCATGGAGTTACAGATCTGTCCACATTAGCCAAGTCCCTCTTCAACCACTTGTATTGATCAGCTGCAATGGACATAAACAAACAAGTGAATGGAATCATCAGCAAACAAAAAATTAAAAAAAAAAATGAGAAATACAGAAAACTTTTGACAATACCTTACAATTTTTATTGATATTTTATAATTTATTAGGAACTTATTACAGCAAGCTAGTGTTTCTAATATAAACTGGCCTTGTGACCAGGTCTGCAGCGTCACATCCTGGACTATAATATGAGGAAAATAACGTAAATCCACTTTCTTTGGCAGCATGACATTAGTATACCTAGTAAAGGTGATACACTTAAAAACTGTGGGTACTTACATGTTCTGTTTCATCAAAATTAATTTCTTAGACATGTTTCTCAATCTCAACTCCAAATACTAAAGAATATTGGAATCCCTCCTTAACTCAATTCAACTCAATAAAGCCTTGGTCCCAATCTAGTCGGGGTTAGTTACATGAATCCTTTCCTTCCATTCAATTCTATCATGAGAAATGTTTTCCGCAAAATTATATGAAATTAAGTCTTTCCTCACAATTTCAGTCCATGAAATTTTAGATCTACCATTTGTCCTCTTTACCCCCTCTACTTGGAATGACTCACTCTTTTGCATTCTAGGTTTATATTAAACATTAACAAACCATCTTAAAAAATCTTCTCAACTTCTCTTCTATTGTTGTAACCTCAACTTTCTTTCGGATGTAATAATTTTTAATACTAAATTTTCTTGTATTATCATAAATTCATGCTAGCATACTCATTTCCGCTACATTCATCTTACAAGAGTACTGAATCTTAATGGCCCAGCACTCTGTACATAAAACATAGTTGATCTTATAACTATCTTATAATTGTCTTATAAAATTTTCCTTTTAATTTAATAGATGTTCTACAGCCACATAAAACATTGGAGACATTTCTCTATTTTAATTACCCAACTCAAATTATATGAATAACATCCGCTTCAATTCCTCCATCCGCATGAATAACTGAGCCAATATATCGAAAATGACAACTTTTTGGCAGTTCCTAATCCACAATTTTTAGTATGCCCTTATTTGTAGTTTTAATTTTACTAAATTTACAATGTATATAATCTAGCTTAATTCTACATAATCCAAAACATCTCGATTCTAAAGTGTGCCCCAAATATGAACAACCGTAAACCTAATTTCATTTACTAATAAAATATCATCTGCAAACAACATGCACAAAGGTATATTGTCTTAAATATGTTTAATAAACTCATCCATAACCAAAGTGAAAAGATAAAGCTTGCTTCTTTATTGCATTAAACAAGAATAAAGGAAAAGAAAGAGAGAGAGAGAGAGAGAGAGACTAGTGACATCAAGCAAACACTCAACAAACTCACTCTAACACCTGAAGCCTAAGTTCCATGTTTATTTTATCCAACCAAGAAAATTTAGTTGTGTGCAATCCACTCAAGAGGGGGAAAATCCTAGATTAGCCAATAAACTAAAGAGTCAGTAAAATTATACAATACAAGGTTATAAAAACATATTTGAAATGACTAGCAATAAGCCAAACCTGTTTTATTATAGGCAATATAAGCCCCAAGCATTACAAAGTGTATTCCCCCTGCATTGAAAGAGTAGTAAAGTGTGGATGCAGACCCACTTTCTTCTGATGGGAAAGCAAATCGAGAACTGTAGGCCACAAATGTCTGGTTATGAACCTGCTCTTCTATCTCGTGGTTCCCTTCTACCACCATTATTGGAACCTTCGAAACTAAATTCTGCATAAACCTGTTGATAGTGACCAAAAAAAAAAAAATTACTGGATTGAAGAACTTGAGTCAATCCATATATCAAATGCAGAAGGAAAGGTTAGAAAGAATGAAGGTATAAGTTGTAAATATTCCATTTTCACCTTCCCCAATAGTCCCAACGAAGTTGGTAGGTCTCATGTATTGGAGTTGCCGAAAATGAGCACGAGTAGCAATCAGAGCTTGTTCCATTTGTGAGATATAAGTTTGCGTAAGTCACATCACCAATCAGTAAGACAAGATCAGGTTTATGACCAATTAAGTGACTGATGGTGGTGGTTGTGTTATACGTAAGGCCCAGATCTCCCACAATTCCAATTCTTCCAGGGTAAGTACGTGGCCCAGAAACAGGCATAGTCTTGAAAGAGAATATTTCACTCATGGCATGTATAGAAGGATCCCCACACCGGTAATAGTATATTGTTCTAGGTTTTAACCCTACACACAACACAGCAAAGTAAGGTTCAAGGTTCACTTTATGCCATAGTTCCAAGTAACTAGCTTAAAGAATAAGGTGAAACATATCTGTTTCTTTTCTTTTAATTTCAAGGTCAGTTAAGAGGTTCTTTAGAAAAAATTGAGAGGTAGGGAAACAATATAGGTAATTAACAAAATCATAAATGCAAATGAATGAACAAATTTGCAGACCACAAATCATGATGCTTCCTTCAAGAAAGGAAAATAAATATTATACCATACGTATGTATCAGTTTCTTGATAAACATCAAACCCATGGCAGAGAACCAAATGTTCCGGAGTCCAATTTACATAAACATGATCACCAAAAGTTTAGGAATCCTACATCTGAACCCCTCCATATCCCGCACTGCAAGATTTTTGTGCATTGGATTGCCCCTTGCGCTTTTTATTAGATATAAGATTAATGGAGAATGGGCCAGAGACATCTAGGGAATCAACCCATACATTGAATTTGATTTCTTGCATTTAAAATTAAGCCTATAGTAACTGTGAACTCCTAAACATTTGTTGTAAAATAAACAATTGAATTTAGATGCCTCACTTTTGGTGTAAGATGCTTCTTAGATAAAAGTAATGGTCCTTAACTTTTGAAATGAATGTAAGACTGCCTCAACTCTCACCCTAACGATCTCTTTCCCTTTCAGTGCTATCATGCTTTCCAAAGAAACCCAAGACTAGCCCACTCACCCTTAAAAATTGACAACATACAGTTCAGTCTTTTGCATTCCACCAGTCAAACAGTGTGTGTCCTGTGGGGCTAATGAACTCCAACAAACCGGTAAAATTTTTCACGTGGAAGATGTTATAAGTAAGATTGCCATGTTGAAATTTTACAACAAATATCTGCACAAGCGTGTCAGTCACTCATTTTTTTACGCATACAAACTAGAGAAACTAAATGAGGCAGGCGAGGAGGCAAGCTTTACCTGTTAGACGAACATGATGGATGATTCCAGAAGTATAGTTCTGAAGGCCTTCAAAAGGATAAAGTTGATTGTAAACAAGAGAATAGCCCCTGGCTTCATGAGGCAGTACTGGTTGCCTTACCCTTCCATAACGAACAACACTAGAAACACGTTTAGGATCTAGTGGACTAATGTTGTAGCCAATTTGGGATTCTCCTGGAAATTCAATAGCATATGAATTCAAATCCCAAAAATAACCATAAAATTTCAAAGAACTCCAAAGCTCAGTAGCGTCCGCATAGAAAATGATAAACCATAGAACAAGCAGGTTGTGTACCATCTTCTTTATAATAAACAAATTATATTCACAACCTAAAGAACATTATGGCTGTTTTTGGAACATGGATTAGTGGAGAGGGAAAGGAAAAATGAATGAAAATGTTAGGAAAGCAAATTAAGATGACAAGGTCAAATTTATTTATTTATTTATTTATTTTGGGGGGGTGGTTGAGTTGGAAAAATAATAAGAAAATAAATAGATATTTGTTAAAAAAAATTAATTTTTTTGTTTAAATACGAAAAAATAACACTTCTTATAGGCATCTATCACTTTGCTAGCCATTTTGCTAATTTGCTTTGGCTGACGAAACGTATATAAGTCACTACCTTTATCTAGTACAACTGAACACACATTCACATTGATCTTTTTTTTTTCGAAAGGTGAACACACATTGATCAATAATAATTCAATCAGCAGTTTTTCTAACTTCTACTGAAAAATCTAATTAGTCAACTAATATCACTATTCTGCGGAACTCTGCCAGTGACACAATAACGAGCATCCGACATCTGATTCTGCAGAACAGAGATCGCACAACGGCAAAAGAACACGGGGAAAAAAATTTTCAAATTGGAGGAGAAAATGAAATTAATGGAAGGAGATGAGAAGAGGACCTGTAATCCAAGAAATCCAAACCGAATCATAAGTGGCTGAGAGAGAAACCGATATCTGCTCCGGCTGGAATCCTTTGACGCGCCTTCGGACTCTGGGATCGGTGTCGGGCAAGTCGACGGCGTTACCACGCAAAACCTGATCGAAAGGGGCGGTGACAGGGTTGAACGGGCCGTCGAGAGTCGTCGGAATGTTGGATAGAGTGGCCGCGAGACGGAACAGAAGCAAAAGTTTGATCGCAAGTCCAGATAGATAGGACTGGAGCGACGCCATTTCTAGGGTTCGGTTACTGTTTCTCCACAGAGAGAGAGAGAGAGAGAGAGAGAGCAAATGAGAGTGAGGAGGAGGAGGAGGAGGAAAGCCGCGGGAGTGTGAGTGAGGAAAGAGGGGGGAGAAAGATTACGAATCATTAATATGCCTGGAATTCTGGAATGCAATTGACGGTTAGCGGTGGTTGTCCCTTCCTAAATAAAAACAAATTATTTTACATATTTTAATATTTTCCAAGATTTATCGTCTTCTAGCTATTTATAAATTCGAGGATTGCAAAAATGAACGGCTAGAAAATGCATTGATATTATATATATATATATATATATATTTGCCAATAAAAAAATAATAATGATATCATAAATATACGAAAAAATAAAAAAAATAAAAATATTAATTTATTAAACTTTTGTACACCAAATTAAACAAATAATTTTTTATAAATATTTATTCATTTTAGTTTTATTTTTTAAATCAATCAAAAAATAAAATAAATTTTACTTTTACGCTATTCGTATAAAGTCTAATTTTTCTTCACTCTTTATTTTTTCAAAAAATTTATATTTCAAATATAGTTTAAAGTAATTTTTTTTATTGCAGGACTGAAAATTATCCAAAATTCCTCTCAATTAGCTCAAACACGGCTCATTTTGTTTTTTTTTTTAAACATTTTATTTTCTTTCAAGGAAAATAACTCACACAGTAAAAAATAAATTTTCTTAATAAATATTTATTGGTTTTAGTCTTAATTTTTAATTCAATAAAAATAATATAAATTAAATTTCTTATTTCATTTTATATTTTTTCTATTTTTCTTTAGTTATTCTATCTCTCTACAAATTTATATTCTAAACATAGCTTAAATATTTAGCATATTCTCACTTTTTTCTAACACGTAAGGCCCAATTAGATGGTGTTAAAATTTTAGGGAATAAGTTTTAGAGGGAGTATTATTTTAGAATGTTAACTCACATTGATGTGATATTTATGGAGGGGGATAATTTTTTACTTGGTTTGGATGTTTTATAAATAAGAGGGGGTGAATGATGGAAAAAGCAGTCAAATGACTCTTTTACCCTTGTAGTGTCCCAAATTTAGTTACCCATTAAATTAAATATTAAATTACAAAACCCACTCTATTTAGTTATTTTTGGACAATTTGAAGTTATATTATTTATTTTATTGAAAATTTAATTTTTTATAAATTTATTTAAAGAACTTTATTTTTTAATATGTACTTTTGAATGGTTGGTTATTATTTAATTTTTTTAATTATATTTATTTTGACTTGTTGGTCTATCTATTATTTTTTTATTAACATTATATTTATTTTGATCAAATTAATAATAGTTAACGAGAGTTAAAAACATTAAAAGCAATCAACTTAAAGGGGGATAATTTTTTGCTAACCCTAAGGGTGCCCAAAAATTATTCCCCAAGGGGTGAAAAATATGGGACCCATACCAAAATGTATCCCGGGGGGAATTGGCTTGCCAAACAATGACAAAAGTGTTGGGACCCACACTTATGACCGAGTATTAATTTTGGAGGGAGATTTTGGCTGCATCCAAGCAAGCCCTTAGGTCCTTACAAAAAAATTAAAAAATATATTAAACAGCGCAAGCATATATACATATACACACACACATGTAGAGTAGATGAAATTTCGCCCAAGTAAGATGATATATAAGTATTAGCAAATATATGTTCCGCTAAATGTTTGTTTGGCTTATTATGGCGCCATTTGGAGCACCCAAAAAAGTTCAAAACTTTTTCAAAAAATTTTAGAAGTTTCACTTTTTTCAAACTTCAAAAAAATCTAATTTTTTTGAAAAAAATATTAAAATCCGTTGGAGTGAATTAAAATACTACATTCTAATAGATTTTATCAGAATTTTTTAAAAGTTGAAGTGGTATTTGTACCAAAAAATTTCACAAAACTTGAAAAATTTTTAAGATTTTCCATTAAAATTATGTCGCGTGTCATTTTATATAATTTTTAGTAACTTTATATCAAATCAAACATAAACATCCATCTATCATTTCAAAATAACTTTTTACACTCTAAACTCCACAACAATTTCACTTTTGATTTTTTTGGATTCTTTTGGGGTTCCAAACACACCCTATATTTTGTCTTTATTAAATTCCATGTTTGGCCTATGAATAATATGTGAGTTCAAATCTAATCAAAAATACATATTATGTGTTGTATGTAAAATTAAAACAATATTAATTATTTATTAAAAGAACCGAGTTTAAAGGTATACACATCAATCCAAACTCGATTTAAAAAAAAAAAGAAAAAAAAAAGGGAAAATTTGATTCTCAATTTATGTTTGAACCTGATCTACGAACAATAATATTTTTGTATTAGAACCCATAAAAAATAGAACTGAATTGATCAGATCAACGAGGCCTAGACTACAATAATTACCTCTGCGTGCATATATAACACAAAATTGAACTGCAGCTCAAGATATGTGCAGTGACCAAACAATCTGAAAGAGGAGGAGAGACGCATCGTCGGCTCCAACACAGAGATGATAGAGGGAAAGATCCGGCTGCCGAAGACAAAATGGATGGCCTTTCCCTATTTTGGAGGATGTATGAAAATTTAGAGTGGAAATGTGACAGATATTCTAATATAATAATTATTTTTGTTTTAAATAATTGTATTAAATAAAGTATCATAATCAAAATGTGAGAGCAGACACTTAATTCCATTCTCTTGTAACATAGAGCGCCTAAGAAAAATGACTGAAATTGCTCGCTTAAACACAACTAATGCCAACTCTTAATAAATAAACAAATCTATTATATAATAAAATAGGACGATTTTTTTTTTGAATTAATTCTCTCACAAACTAAGGTGGTAAGAATTATTTTTTCTTTCATTTAACGATTGAGATTATTTTTATATTTTTAACTTCCGGCTTAATTTTTATTTTAGTGGACCCCACTAGCATCTAATTTACAAAACGGGTTGGATATTTTAAATTTCACCATATTTCAAAGGTAGAGATTATATGCAAATCAAAACTGCCAACTTAAATTCCGCTCAATCATAGTTTAACTTTCCAAATTAAAGTATAATAATTTGTGTTTTCTTTTATGTTGTTTATAAAAAATTAATTGGAGAAATAGAGACCAAAACACATGTACTAATTGTTAAGATCTAAAGTTTTGAAAAAAATTAAAACCTATAAATTATTATAATTTTTTTAGTTTGAACTTTTTATTCAAAGTTTTAACTATATAAGAAATTTAATAGGGTGTCTACAAGTATTACTAGTATTGTACAAATGAAATTTATGGAGTCATATATATATATATATATATATAAACCATTTACATTCATCACGAGGGTATTCTGATCACTTTTTTAAGTAAAACAATCCAGCTTTATTTTCGTTCTTCTTCTCTGATTTTAAAGTTGATGACAAATAGGCTCATAGAGACCACAGTCAGACTGGTCAGTAATCCCATCCAGTTGGGGAGATTGAATCGGACTATCCGTTTGGACTTGGAATAGAGGTTTTTCCCTTCTTGTTGGGCCCAGTTTCTTTATTAGACTACGTATGTTTTAGAAGAGGTAGGTCCGGTACAGTGTATCGTCTTATATACTTACGCATCGTTAGATTAAATAATAACAAATCATTCAACGGTGTGTAAATACGTAAAACGGTGCACTGTACCGAACCTACCTCTCCCCCACGGATTTTGGTTGATATTTACATGACCAAAAAGTCCAAACCTAATTCATTTCTCCTGTATTGTGGACCATGGCCTAGGCCTATTATCATCATTATCGTAGTTGTTAGGGAATAGGGGTGCACTCTCACACTGTTTGATCAAGGTCAATATTTACAACTATTCTTAGTTAAGTGTTACATCCAAAATTTAATTTCACACTTTCATTTATTTGAAAAGAGGAGGGCTCGAGTCATTTTCCCACCCGCATTCCCTAATAAAGCATATAACTGATGTTTTCTTACAATGCCCAAAAAAACCACAAATTTTTTTATTAATTTCTTTTTTTATTGTGAATAATTATGACCCCGTTTGCATAAAATAAAACTCCAAAAAATTTTATAAATCTCCAACAACTCCTCTATCTCTAATTTTCCTGCCATCACTAATTTCAAAAAATTTTAATATTTCGCTAACAAAAAATCTGGAAGTAAGTTAACCAAATGTGTAAATTTTTTATACAATCATATTTTTCGCGTCGAAATCTTTCAAACGAATATCATTGTCGCTATTTTTTGTGAATTTTTTTAAATCTGTGGAAACAAATTTGAAAAATCGTTCCCACAGTTTGTGACTTTTCAAAAAAAAAAATAACGCCAAAATTAACCTCCAACCACATTTTATCTCAATTTATTTTATTTTTTCTTATTCCAAACGGATATATATTACTTTCAGAATAACTAATATAATGATCCAAAGCACTTTAGTCAATACAAAATGAAAAACCTATTTTTTTTATTGCAACACATCATTCTAGTGGTCCATTCTACAAGTTCAATAAAATAATATTTTTAAACAAACAACTTCTGATTAAAATAATATGATGATTTGAGAAGTATGGATATCGACAATTCCTGATATAGCAAGTCTAGTAATTATAAATTAGAGGTGTTAGTTGGGGTAAGTTTATAGTCTAAGCTGGTCAAGAAATATATAATTTCCTTTAACATTTAATAATTGACAAAAACAAGTTAGGTATCGATCTAATTATGAAGTCCATTTTATTTTGGTGGATTAAAATCAAGACTTTTTAGTTAGGACTTTGTTTAGATTAAAGATTTATTAAAGAAGAAAATTTGATATAAAAATTCAGAATCACTGATATTTAATTTGTGATAGCAAATAAAAGAAAAAAAATATGAGATTTAATAAATTAACCAATAACAAATTAAGTTATTGATAAATATCTTTCTATTTCTTATATATATATATATATATTGATGTTTTTGAATAAAATAGTTTTGTATTTTTCCTTCTTTCATTTTTTTTTCTATCATTTTTTCTTCTCTCCTAAAATTCTCATTCCAAATCCATTTTAAAGAATATACTATACCTAAAGCCACTCTCAAAAGAAAAATGACTTAGTTTAACTAAAGGACTATTTGGAGTACCAACCAAGTTTAAAAATTTTTTTAAAATTTTAAAAGTTTTAATTTTTTTAAACTTCAAAAAATTTTAACTTTTCCAAAAAATTTATCAAAATCCATTAAAAAAATTAAAATAGTGTGTTCTAACAAATTTTGTCAAATTTTTTAAAAATTAGACTAACATTGGTATCAAAAAATTTAACAAAACTCCAAAAATTTTCAAAATTCTTCACAAAAATTTTGTCGCGTGTCACTTTATATAATTTTTAACAATTTTATATTAAATCAAATATAAACATCTAACCATTATTTAAAAATAATTTTTTATTCTTCAAATTCTCAAAATTTTCATTTTTAAGCGCCTAAAATTGTCAAAATTCTATTGACAAGAGTGATTAAAAACCATTTAAGAGTGGGGCCCAATTGGAGCCTTCTTCCTTGTCCCACATGGGGCAGGCTTAAAGCGATTGACAAGAGTGATTATAAATCTCTTAAGATTGGGGCCCAATTGGAGCCTTCTTCTTGGTCCCACATGGGCAGGCTCCCTGATGAGATTTGTTAGGCAAAGCAGGGCCTCCTCGATCCCATCATTGTACTTACTGAAAAGATGCGTGCATCTTCTACTCCCAACTTCCTAGCCAAATTAACCTCCCTTCCACTAATTACTTTCTAGCTAATTTTGAGGGTATATTTTACATTTATTATTATTTTATTAACTTTATGATATATATATATATTTTAAGAATTCTAGTGGCATAACATTAATCATTTTGGATTCTAAAGGAAAGACTGTTCCCTCCCGATTGAGCTTTGGTAAAATAATAATAATAAAAGCATTTTTCATTCAAAATATAACCCAAAAAAAAAAAAAGTGAAAGCATAGAGTCAAAATCAGGCTTTTTATTTATTTATTTATTTATTAATTATTGCATTCATCAATGTTTCACTTTTTCTTTCTTTCTGTATTAAAAGCTGATCACATCAAGCAAGCATGCCACAACTTGATTCCATTCCCTAGGAAAAACAACTGTGGTAAAAAGAACACCTCTGAAGCCTCATTTTGGGCAACCATTTTCGCCTTTCACAATCCAAAAGAAAGTAATTAAGAGCACTTCAACATAACAGCAGAAACAAATAAGTACTTGTGAGACATTGCCACCTCCTAGCTATAAGTTACCAATACAAAACATGCTCATTTCAGAGCGAAAATGCAAGGAGTGGTAATTCTATTTAAGGGTGCGTTTGGAGCAAGGATTTATGAAAGGAAAAAAGAAAAGGTGATACAGTGGTGGATTTAGCATGAAAAGTTTTGCCAACATCATTAGGAAGCTTGCATGGGCAGCCCTTGTGTATCATATATATGGATTAAAAGAAACCGTAGGATCTTTAAATGGTTAATTTCTTCTCAAGAACTCATTTGAAACACATTAGAAACCAGAGAGAGAGAGAGAGAGAGAGAGAGAGAAGAAGAAGAAGACGACATAAATAGATGCATATATTTCAATTAGGGCTTATCTTGTTTGCTCTTTGTACTTGCACCTTGTACCTAGGGCGCTATGCCCTCTTGATATTGTACCCTTTCCCCCTTAGTCCAAATGAAGTGCTTGCTTACCACAAAAAAAAAAAAAAGTGCATGTCCCCAATGGCATGCACATAAGAAAGAGAGAGACCTGTGGTAATTCATTCACACATGGAACCTCTGCTAAAAGTGATGCTGTTCTATAATCAAAATAGATTTTAAGCTTACATTAAGACTAAATGCTATGTTAATGAGGGAAATTCAATAAGCAAACCCCCAACCCAAACAAAAATAAGAAAGTATTCATATGACCTTGAAGGGCATGTGGCCATTGTCAAATGCAACGTTAATGTCTATTATTGATGAAGCTAGTAAGAACCTCATGGTGTGTAGTGACGAATCCAAGATTTTGTTACAGTGGGATCAAGCCGATAAATAAAAACAGTGTACTTGACTTATGGGCAATCTGTTTTAAGAGATATATTTTATGGGGGCAAAAGGACAAAAATACCTCAAAAATTATACTATTTTCTAAAGAAATTTTGCTTTCAATGGAGGCAAAACTTGTAAATTGCTTGAGGTATAAGGGCAATTTGTTTTGAAAGATATATTTTATAAGGGTAAAAATACAAAAATATATCAAAAATTATACTATTTTTTAAAGAAATTTTGCTTCTAGTAAGAGCAAAACTTGTAAATTGTTTAAAGTACAGAAGCAATTTGTTTAGAAAGATATATTTTATAGGGACAAAAATACAAAAATATCTCAAAAATTATACTATTTTCTACAAAAATTTTACTTCCAGTGGGGTCAATTGACCCCTCTTGCCACTATGTGCATCCGCCCATGATGGTGTGGATTAGTGAACTATGAATAATCACTCATGATATCTAACATTTTAAGTCGCAATAGCACCTATAATGTTCATTGACCAAATTCTTGACAAATAAAATCAATGAAAGAATAGTCTATATGTGTAAATTTGCAACAAGGGCAACTTGCCAAGCAACAAAAGACACCAAGTAGACACAGGCTCTTCACATTAAAAGAAATTAGGTGAAAGCATTACAAAGTTTATCAGACAAAAAAGAAGAAAAAAAACAAAGAAGCCAAGAGGATCTCAAGAATAGTCTATATGTGTAAATTTGCAACAAGGGCAACTTGCCAAGCAACAAAAGACACCAAGTAGACACAGGCTCTTCACATTAAAAGAAATTAGGTGAAAGCATTACAAAGTTTATCAGACAAAAAAGAAGAAAAAAAACAAAGAAGCCAAGAGGATCTCCTGAACATCAAGATCCTCATTTGACCTCTCAATCAGTCCCACAAGCTATAAAACAACAGGTATTTTGTCGCCTACAAAACCACTTGGAAACATAAACACTTCACTTGTTTATGAATTCCAAGAATATCACCAACCTAAGAAAGAAGTATAAACATTTTACTAGGTGCACAAGAGTGATACATATAAAACAACCCCACCTTGGAACACAAAGGATCAAGGCCACAAAAAGGAAATTTTGGAGAACACTTACTAATCAGCCTCTTGTTCTCATAATTGTGATGCTGCCTTTTCCTCCCTCGGTGCGAATTTTAGTTTTCCCGACGACTGGCTTCCCAGAAAAAGCTGAAGTGGGATAAGAGGCAGAAGGATCTTCATTGTTTTGCTTTGATTTTGGTGGCGGTGGTGGAGTGCGTATCCGCTGGTTTATGTCCTTTAGGGTTACATCTCCATGTGCACCACATGGTTTAATAAAGGCAAATGGATAGGCAACGGATGAAGCCAACTTTGTTGGAGTTCGCATGTAAGATTTCCTACCTAAGGAAAACAGAGTTGAGAATGGTTAGTTCTTAAGCTTAACAAATGAACACAATTGGTATATGCACAATAATGCGATTTTTCAATTGTTCAAATTTGAGTACGAAGCCTATTTCTTTCGAGATTATTGGTTCAGGGTGATCTCTGTCCTCACAAAAGAAAAGAATGCAGGGTGTATTTGCCCATCCACGGTAGCAAGAAAAGACTCTTGGGTCTATAGCAAATTTTTTTTTTTTTTGGTCTAATTTTTTTGTTTTACTGGCAAATATTATTTACTGGGGGAAGGGGGATAGATGACTAGAACCCATGATAAATGGCTAGGGTAGAAGTGCATTCTACACTTGAGGTAGCCCCCCTATCAACTTTAGCAATTTTGTAATTAAATAATATGTGCTGCATGAGAAAACAAACCTACCTCTGAAAACAACATTTCGACGAGTTTGAGTAGGATGGCCTTGAGCCATAGTCGCTTCATATTCAGGTGTGGTGTTGCCAATTTCTACAACAGCAAAGTAACATTCTATACTCAAGTGTAATTAAAAAGGGGGGGGGTGAAAAGAATGAAAGAGATAAAGCAAGAAAAGAAAAGTAAACACAAAACAACAATTGAAAGATAAATTGATCATCACGTCATGGAAAATACAGCTTCATGTACCTGAAATATCAATTTGAATATTGGATGCCCCAGACAGATTCCTGTGTTCCACATAGTAAGTAGCCAAAATCGCATTAAGCCAAAACAAGGAGAAGATTGAATCAAAAAGCAAAAGTTCAAAAAAACATACATATCATCCGGACTGCAATGCATCTCAGCATCATTAAAGCAATCAGCTAGCCACCCCTCAGATGACTGATCGAGACCATCGTGACCGGATGTGTCCTCTGGTATGCACGTTGTTATTAACAAAAAATAAATTAAAAAAATATATGAACAGTTAGAACCAGTTCAGCTCAGAAATTTGCACAGGACAAACCTGAAAACGCAGACACCCATTGTGACACATCAGACAAAGCCTCTTCAATCGAATCCTCCCTCTCCTAATCAATATAACCAAAAAGAGGATCTAAGCACTATCCATCGCAGACTTAAACATGGTTTTGTGAAACTCGATTCAATCAGACAAATTAAGGCTAAAGTGTAATTCCAACCGAAACACTGATCATAAATGCAGGGGTCCAAAATTGCTTGATGAAGTGTGCAAGAACAAATTAAGTAGAAGAATATAAAAGTTAGTTAGGTGAAATTTAAAACTAAACAAGTTCATAGGTTGCATTGTCACCAATAACAAACAACTGATGTAATTTATAGCATAAAACAAATTAGCAACCACAAACGAGTCATACAACTTGATTGATATGAGGTGGGTTATAAATTTGCTTCCCTACTAAATCATGTCTCAGTATATAACATAATATGTACCTCACCAGTTACCTTTCTTGTGAAACCAAACTAAGTCCAGTAAGTACCATTTGCCCCCCCCCCCAACAAAAAAAAAAAAAAAAACTAAATAAACAATTTCCATGAGAAAACAGCAACCTTGTACCAACCTTTGATTTTAAGAAGATAGACGACATCTCCTCACTGCAAAGAGAGGAATCCAAAACTTCCTTGTCAAATTGTAGCATTCGGCGTCTCTTTACTTGCAAAGACGTCTCCCTGCACTGCTGCACCTCCTTGTTCTTGTTTACTGCAATTAGTTTCAAATGAAAAAAAAAAAAAAAAAAACAGTCCTTCGAATTGAACATGCAGTAAAAGGTAGCAAATGTCAAATATTCGAGGAGCGAAGCATAAAAAATACCACTGTCAGCAACATGATAAGCCAAATCCCCACAGGCTTTGACAGGTGTTGTTTCATCAAACATGGAGGACAAATCTTCATTCTGGTTCACTCCATCCCAGAGGCATTGGGACATCTCTGCTCACAAGGATAAAACCAATTCCACATCAATAACTTTACCAAACATCTTGACTCACCACCAGGAGTTGAAAAGAGAATCAGAGCTCACCAAGGTTAGTTTCCTTGGGGAGACAATAACCATCTCCATGCCAGTCCCACATTTCACTGCTTACATTGCACACAAACACAGCGAAGCATTAAACATCCCATTATAACTAAAATTTAAGTCATTATGTGTGAGTATAAAAAAGCAAAAATCACAAGGTGCAAGCTCAAGATAAAACCATCACATAATAGAAGGCAAGTAATGCCTTAAAATCATGAGATAACTATAACAATCTCTCTGCATTGTGGCAACATCCAGCAAGATTAGGCTTATCAGATCTAGTCACTAGAATACATTAGAAAGAGTGAGTAGTTCTGATAGATACTGAAATAAGTTCTCACAAAAATGTAACGCAGGACAAATGCATGGATAAGGATTTCTGATGGACAATGAAAGATACACCAGTGGATTGGGAGGAAGAGGGTCATGATCTATGGTTAGACAAATTTTCCCACTCGGATAAAAGAACAATACAAGTAAGTCAAACATTAATAATACAGAAAGACTGAAACAAAATATTGACCCAGTCACTAAATCAAAATCCAAACCCCTTCTGGTTGGAAAAAATAAATTTAAAAAAAAAAAATGAAGGAACCCAGAAGCCAAGAGATGAAATTAATCCAACCCATCTCACAAGTCCAGTTTCTCAATTGACCAAAAAAAAAATCATAAATACACAAACAAACACCGAAGAATAGAATCTACTTTTTTCAGGAACACAAGTCACAAACAATGCAATCCCAGAGAAGCGCAGAAATCAAACTTGCGAAAAATCAAAGAAAAAGGGAAGTCAGTCACAAAATACTTGTCATTATCGCAATCCATCCGTCCACACAAAGAACGAAGCAGAAAAGGAGGAGGAAGAGGAAGAGGAGGGGTATTATCGGAAATCGCAATCGCTCTCCTCCACTGCACCAACACCACCACCACCACCACCACCACCACCAAAAGTAGCCGTTACAAGAGAACCGATTTCTGGTTTGTCTACATTCACGCAGCGATGCTTGAGATGTGTGCAATGGAGGAAAGGGCCGACTCTCTCACTACTCTTCTCTCTCTCTCTCTCTTAGTTCTCTTTCTTTGTTGGGCTATTTATTATTTTACAGAGAAATATCGGAGGGAGCGGAGCACTGCGGACCACGCTGGTCCCTGCAAGCGAAGTCCGTTACTCTAGAGTTTATTTTTCGATTAATCAATAATTGTTAATTATTATTTTAATTAAAATAACTAATCTGCCTTCTTTTTGTTCCTTTTTTTTAACCCAAAGCCCGTCGCGCAATGAACGTGTGAGTGGCAAACACGTGCCATTGTCGCGCGTGATTGAACCGTGTCTCGGAGCTGTCCTCGACGGGTGGCCCCCACTCCTTTTTCACCGATGCACGACACTTCCGTGGGTACGTGCGCTTGGGATTGAGCACGTGGTTTTCACTCTCTCGGACGTTTGTGTGAGCTAATTTTTTGAGATGATACCTTGATTAATTTTTTGTGCGAGCTAATCTGTTCAAACGGATTTAAAGTTAAAAATTCTAATGCAAAAATTAAAAATTTTTGGTTGAAATCTGTTAGATTGGAGCTATATATCTTTAAAGAATATGGTGACTGAGTTTCAAATGTCAAAAAATTAATCAAATCACACTTTTTGTTGTTTCTCGAAGTTCCAAACGCCCCCTTAATTAGTTAAGTGGTTTTGAATGTAAAATTTGAACAATGAGGGGTTATAAAACTAAAATTAAATAGTAGTAATAACTTTAACAAGTGAAATTCTTAAAATAAATTGTTAGATTAAAATTCAACGATAAAGATGTATTAATTTTTTTATTAAAATAGTATGAATGCATTTAAACTGTTAAATTTAATTCAACGGTTCTTATATCAATGTCACGATATAATATTATTAAGTCATCAACGTCCCACTTTTCATTTTATTTTGGGTGGTGAAAATGAATAAAGAGAAATGTAATACATTTTCATTATAGAATCTTATAGTGTTTATATTAACTATTAAATTAAGTTTGAGACCTATTACAATATAGATTCATACTTAATTTAACGATTAATATAAACACTCTGTGAGAATACTTTATTAGTTAAGTAATTTTGAATGTAAAGTCACACCAATGGAGGATACAAAATTCAAATTTAATGGTACTTACTAAGCGATTAAATTCCTAAGAGAGATGGTTGGTTTTTGAAAATTATTTTACAAAGCTTTTAAATGGTAATTGATTACAAATTTCTTTCATTCTATAAGTTAAGCTACTGAGATCAAATAAACATATTTGTTTGATTATTTAGCTTAATTTATCCATCACTTAAAGTAACGTGCCTAATTTTCTTTAATAAATTTAAATTGTGTAAGTAATTTAGGACAACTTAAGTTACGAAATTATAATTTAAGTTATAACGTAAGACATTAATAATTAATGGGGTAAGGAAGAATGTAATTCATAATTTTAAGCGGGCGTGTGTTTTTCTTTTTTGATTATTCTACCTGATTTATTCACAATTTAAAGTTAAGGTTACATACTTAGGCTCCATTTGGTAACGTTTTTCTTTTCTATTTTTCTATTTATGTTTTCAAAATTTTGTAAACTAGCAACAGAAACATATTTATTAAATCCGTTTACGTTGTTTTTGTTTTCAAAAAAATGAAAACTTAAAGAGAAAAACGTAAATAGAAAAAAGGTATTTTCACTTTATTTTTTTGTTGCAAACATTTTGTCAATTCTAATATTTTGTTCATTTTTGTTATATCATATTAAAAAAAATATCTTATTAAACTAAAATTATTTAAATAAATAATATAATTAAAGTAAATTAATATGTAAAATATATTATAATATATTTCTAAAAAATGGTAAATTAAATTATTTAATTTAATTTAATTTTAATAATTAATTTAAAATAATTAATTTAACTAATATTAAATATGTTTTATTAAATTATTTTTAATAAATATAATTAATTTAATTTAATAAGTAAATTAATTTAATTTATTTATTTAATATGAAATATATTGTATTTAATTATTTTTAATTAATATCAAAATTAAATTATATAAATTATTATAAAATATATTTTATTCAATTATTTTTAGTAAATAATATAATTAAGTTATAATTAATATATTTTATATTTACTGGATTAAATAATATAATACTTATATTTTATTCAATTGTTATCAATAAATAATATAATTGAATTAAATTAATATAAAATATATTTATAAAATTCAATTAATTTTTGAAAAACTAATAAAATTAAATATTTTACGAAAATAAAAAAAAAAGTAATTGTAAACAAAATTATATTTCCAAACTCAATTTCATTTTTTATTTCAGAAAAAAAAAGATAATAGAAAACAAAAATAAAAAATATAAACTTATAAACGTAAATAGAAAAATAACAGTGTTATTTTTTTTTATTATTCTACCTGATTTACTCATAATTTAAAGTCGCATACTCTATCATGTGGTTGTTTTTTTATTTTATTTTATTTTTTCAACAATTTAAACAACGTAAACAATTTGAAGCAATTTGAGATATATGGTCATAGCTCAGGGTGTAATGCGAGACAGTTGATAGTTAAAAAGGTAAAATAAAAAATAAATAATAATTTAAGGGCTATGTGTTTTTTTTCCAGATTAAATTATTCTTTATTAATAGACCTTACATTTCCTTATTTGACAAGATATAAAAATAGAAGATTAAACAAATTTAAAGATGCATTGAATCTCATCAAATTTTAAGATTTGACTCAATAAATTTAATTATAATGTAAAAAATCAAACTCTTCCAATTTAATTTAATTTAAGAAGATCACTCAAAATAAGTTTGAAAAATAAATAAATCAAATTTAAATATGTTTTAAAAACTCGTTTGGGATTGAGCACGTGCTTTTCACCCTTTCAAACGTTTGTGTGAGCTAATTTTTTAAGATGACCTGGCCTTGATTAAACGGGCAATGGGCGATAGGGTCCCACACTAGCCCATCTGCACGCAGACGTAAGTGATTTTTGTAAATCTTATTATTTTACTTGAAATTTTTAAAAATAAATTAAAAGGTGTTAAGAGTGACAAAAAAGAAATAATTTGAAATAATTTATAAGTTTATAATTTATGTAATGAGATAAAAAAATAAATAATTTTAAGAGATTTTCAGTATTTTTTAATAATTTTTATCGCGCCAAACACCTCCTAAATAGTAATTAAAAATTTGAGTAGTAGAAATACTCGGGGTCTTTTTGGAGCTCTAAAAAATATCAAAAATTTTTGAAAAAATTTAAAAATCTCTAAAAATTCCTATCACATTTTGTCTATTTTGTAATTTGTGAAATTTCTGTAAATTTATATATTTCTACGTATCCTAACAAATTTTTACAAATCTTAGTAAATTTTTTATAAACTTGTATAATATTTTTACAAACCCCTAGACATTCTTACAAATCCAAAAAACCTTTCAACAATCTTCAAAAAATTCTGAGATAAATCCGTTGGAATGAACGAAAAATCTGTTCAAACCGATTTAAAGTTAAAAATTCTAATGCAAAAATTAAAAAATTTCTGTCGAAATTTATTAGAATGAAACTATTCATCTTTGAAAAATGTAATTAGGTGACTGAGTTTCAAATACCAAAAAATTAACTAAACCACACTTTTTGTTGTTTCTAGGAGCTCCAAATGCCCCTTAATTACTTAAGTGGTTTTGAATGTAAAATTTGGACAGTGGGGGGTTATAAAACTAAAATTAAATAGCAGCAATAATCTTAGTAGGTGAAATTCTTAAAATGAATCATTGGATTAAAATTAAACGATAATAATGTATTAATTTTTTTATTAAAATAGTTTAAATGCATCTGAATTGTTATATTTTAATTCAACGGTTCTTACATCAATGTCATGAGACTGATATAATATTGATATGTCATTAGCCTCTCACTTTTCATTTTATTTTAGGTGATGAAAATCAATAAGGATTGTAGTACGTTTTTATTATAGAATTTTGCAGTGTCTATGTTAACTATTAAATTAAGTTTGAGACCTATTGCAACGTGGATTCATACTTAATTTAACGATTAATATAAACACTACATACTCCCTTGGTACTGTGAGAATACTTACTTAGTTATGGAATTTTGAATGTAAAGTTACAGCGCTGGAGGATATAAAATTTAAATTTAATGGTACTTACTAAGGGATGAAATTCCTAAAAGAAATGGTTGGTTTTTGAAAATTATTTTACAAATCTTTTAAATGGAAATTGATTATAAATTTCTTTCATTCTTCATATTAAGCTACCAACAAATCCTGGGATCGAATAAATATATTTGTTTGGTTATTTAGCCT
The DNA here is from genome assembly GCA_019916065.1 of Vitellaria paradoxa. Lineage (NCBI taxonomy): Eukaryota > Viridiplantae > Streptophyta > Magnoliopsida > Ericales > Sapotaceae > Vitellaria > Vitellaria paradoxa. Next base: position 10,249,396 of record CM034243.1, on the reverse strand, counting down.
AATTTATCCTAGGGATGTCAAATATACCCGTACCTGTTGGGTATCCGATTCACCTGCCCCGTTTGGGGAGGGTATGGGCAGGTTAATAGTGAGGACGGGGACGGGTATAAAGATTTGAAATGTTATCTGCACGGGTACGGGGACGAGAATGGGTATGATAGTCTCCACCCCGCCCCGTACCTGTATAAATATTTATTTGTTAATTTTGTTGATGTGGTGACTCTTTTAGAAGTCCCACATCGGTTCTCACAAAGAAGTGAATGTCTTGTGAGATTATAAATAAAGACCACTTCGTCTTTGGTTAAGTGCATTAGTCAAAGTCAAATATTATATATATATTTTTAATTTTTATTTAATATATTTATGTAATATATTTTTTTATTTAATATATATAATAATTTTAAATATTTATTTTATACATATAATATATAATTTGTAATAGTTAATATACTTGGCGGGTAAACGGGGACGGGAATGGGGAATTCATTATTTTGTGGGGACGGGTATGGGAAAAATTTTTTTTCCCGAAACGGGGATGGGGACTGGGACAGGTAAGGATATTACTAAACGGAGATGGGGAAAGTCATACCCGCCCCATACTAGCCCCATTGACATCCCTAATTTATCCATCACTTAAAGTAATGTGCCTAATTTTTCTTAGTAATTTTAAGTTGTGCAAGTAATTTGAGACAATTTAAGTTACAAAATCATAATTAAAGTTGTAACGTGAGATAGTGATAATTGATAGGGCAAAGTATAATGCTATCTATAATTTTAAGGAGGCATGTGTTTTTCTTTTTTGATTATTCTACCTGATTTGATTGCAATTTAAAATCACATGCTCATCATGTGGTTGTTTTTTTTTTTTTTTTTTTCAACAATTTAAACAACGTGATCAATTTGGAGCAATTTGAGATACGTGATCATAACTCAGGGTGTAAAGCGAGACAGTTGACAGTTGAGGAGGCAAAATGAGAAATAAATCATAGTTTAAGGGCCATGTATTTTTTTTTTCAAATTAAATTATTCTTCGTTAATAGCCCTCATGTTTCCTTATATAACAATATATAAAAATAAAAGATTAAAACAAATTTAAAGATGCATTGAATCTCGTCAAATTTTAAGATTTGACTCAATAAATTTAAATATAATGTAAAAAATCAAACCCTTTCCAATTTCATTTAATTAAAAAAAAAATCACTCAACATAAGTTTGAAAAATAAATAAACCAAACTTAAATATGTTTTAAAAACTCGTTTAGAATTCTATCAATAATTTATTTTCATCCGGACGTGGGATAAAAGAGGGCCAAAAACTCCAATGTTTTCTTTTAAAATTTATTCTTAAATTTGTTTGTTATCAAGAATTTAACCCTCCAAATCTTTACCATTTCCTTTTTTTGGTACATAAGTCTTTACCATTTTAACCAAAACCCTAGTATTCGCATATTAATTCCTAGGTAGCAATAGCGAAGCCACCTACCTCTTTAAATTGGGCTTGCACGGTTTCGGTTGTAAAAAGTTGTGTGGGCTAGAGCTTTCAGCCTAGTTATATGATGGGCTGGTTAAACAGTTGATGGACCAAACTCCTCGATTAGGAAGACTTGCCTCTCACTTTGGTTGAGTTTGGGGAGCAAAAAAGTTAGGATTTTTTTTTTGTTTGTTTGTAATTAGCTATTAATTTTTTTTTCTTTGTATTTGGAAAAGAAAAAAAAGTTAAATTTTTAGCAGTTAGTTTTTAAATTTTTTGTTAATTTGATATATTTAGCCTCGATGGTTTAAGAGAAATTTACAATGTAAAATGATAAAGTTGATCATTAAAAAAAAAAACAAAAAAACTGAGTAGTTAGAAAATAGTTTCTAATTGGTGGTTCCAAACCGACATTAAGGGTTCATTTGATAAAATGAAAAATATTGAAAAACCCTGAAATCTCTAAAAATTTCTAAAAGTTAGTTACTTTTTATTTCACTGTACGAATTACGAATTCATAAATTATTGTAAATTATCTCACTTTTTCTCACTTCAAACGTTCATTAACATCAAATTATGTTTATATTTATGAATTTGATTAGGATGACTTTTTTTTTTTTGTTTGAAAGGTGATTAGGAAGACTTACCAATTTAACATCAGGTTAAATTTATATTTATGAATTTGATTAAGGGATTTGGTATTTATTATTCAAAAAGAATTGATAAAATATGATTTTTGTTAATTTAGATAAGGATTTCGTTACATATTTGAGAATTTAATATCATACAATACAATATGAATTTAAAATTTTTTAAAAAATATAAAAAATAATTATTTAAATTCTTTATAATAGTAACTATTATCATTTTAGGAAGTACTTAAAAAGTGATGCAACAACTTTGGCAGTAATAATTTAAAAAACAGTATTATTATTTCTCATGATCTAATAAAATTTAAAATTTCTAATTATGCAAACAGAGATTTGATTTGATTTTATAGGGAGCTAGAATGCCTCACATGTGAGGAAAAAAAAAAGGGTTAATAGAAATCCTACCAGTCGGGAACCTAAAACATTAGGTTTTTTTCTTTAGCTTCTAACTAAAAGATTTTTTATTTTTTTATTTTTGGGTTAACTTTGCTGATTAACTATTTCACTCTTCATTATATATTCAAATAACACCAAGATATAGGTAGTATTTGGAGTGGTTAAAAAAATATATATATATAAAACGAGATAAAACGTGATTTTGAATAATTTTGACGTTTGGTGTTTTTTTTTCAAATCACGTTTTTTAGAGATGAACAGTGATAATCTATTAGAATAGTTTTTTCAAATCTGTTAGTCAAAAATCTCTAAATAATAATTATTTTCTCTCTCGTTCTTTTCCTAAATCGTTTTTTTGGAGATGAATAGTTATTAATCTGTTAGAACGGTTTTTGTAAATCCGTTCTAACGGATTCAAAATATCCCCAAATAATAATTCTTCCATCTCTCTCCAAATCTTATATTTTTTAGTGATAATCAGTTAGGACAGTTTTCCTAAATCTTATCTTTTGGAGATGAATAGTGATAATCCATTAGAACGATTTTCGCAAATCCGTTTTAAATAATAGTTCGTCTCTCTCTTTCTCCAGATTTTATATTTTTGGTGTAAATAACGGTAATACATTAAAACGATTTTTTCAAATCTGTTTCAAACGGTTTTGTAAGCTCAGACTAAAACGGTACGTATTCGAAAACTTTCGACTCGGGAAACATGATTATAAAAAAAAAAAAATCTCACACTCAGTTAACTTCCATCCACATTTTCTATTTTTTTAACGAAATATTAAACTTCTTTGAAATTAACAGAAGTAAAAATGTGTAAATATGTAGTAGAGAATTTTAGTAATTTATAGAAGTTGTTAGAAATTTATTTTATTTTATTTTGTTTGTTGACACAACAAACGATTCCATAAAAAGGGTAAAATAAGTATTTCAAACAAAAAAACTAGAGTTTTTTTTTCTCTTTTTAATCTTAGTCAAATGCTCACTTTGTTTTAATTTAGTGTGTGTTTATAGTGATTAAAAATAAGAAAAAAAAAACATAATTTAAAGTAAAAAAAGACGTTTGATTTTTCTTTTCAAACTGCATTTTTTTAAGATGAACAGCACCAAAGCTTTTAAAACAATTTCCCAAATCTATTTTAACGCATTCAAAAAAATATTTTTTCTCTCTCTGAATAGTATCAAAACCGTAAGAACGATTTTCAAAATCCGTTCTAATGAATTCTACACTAGTAAGCCGTTAGAATGATTTATCCAAATCCGTCAATGGATTTAAAAAAAATAAAAATAAATAAGTGACAATGGTACTCGTTTCAAAATTTTCAATGTGAAAAATATGATTGTAAAAAAAATTTTCATACTTGATTAATCTTTTTACGAATTTTTTATTTTTAATAAAAGTAAGAAAAAGTAAAAGTGTGATAGAAAATTTTAATAATTTATAGAAGTTGTTGGAGTTTAATGGAAATTTTTTTTAGAATCTATTAACACTCCAACTAGAAGCTGACTTTAATTTGGATTCTAGACACATTATAGCCCTAAATTTTAATGAACCTAAAGGTATCTCATTCTATTCTCTAAAAAAATTAAATTTTGATAAAAAGGTCATATAAGGCAAAATATATAGATATATGTATATATATATATTGACTAAGGGATACCAAATTAATTGTTGATCTTGTAGAAAAGACTTAAATTTGATACTCCAAATACACACAAATACAATTTGACACTCCAAATACACCCTCCAAACACACACGACTACGTATATATGCTAGTAGAATTACAACTCCTTTAAATTGATTAACCACATTTAAAATGTCAGAAATTCAACCCTTCGCCGACCGACAAAAAGACAATAATAAGTTAATAATGCTTAGAGAATTGTTGTATCGCTTCCCATTTCAATAAAGTAAGAAACCTGAGAAAAAGATGATTTTAAGCAAGTTAGTAGTGCTTGAGAGAATCGTTGTATCGCTTCCCCTTTCAATAGAGAAAGAAATCTCAGAAGAAGAGGATTTTAAGGAATCCCCATTGAAAATAAGATTCACCGGCTTTTATATGTCATATTTATATATTTTCAACTATAGTTACTTGTATAAAAACATTATATATACAAATAACATTTTTATATATACAGTATAAATTTAAAATAATGTAAAGCATAATAATTTAAAGAGTAATTAATAATGCAAAGAAGTTTACAAAAAAATATAATAAATTAATTGTAATGTATTTTTTTAAAATAAAAGATACAATATACCATATTATAAATCTTTTCAAGGGTATAAAAATAGTTTTTTAATGCTAGTAATTAATAATGCAAAGAAGTTCACAAAAAAATATAATAAATTAATTGTAATGTATTTTTTTAAAATAAAAGATACAATATACCATATTATAAATCTTTTCAAGGGTATAAAAATAGTTTTTTAGCATTAAATTGGTCAACAAATTACTTGTTAGATGAAAAATAAATAATATAAATTTAAAGAGTTCTTAATGCACATTTATAAAACTTGTGATTTCTTCGCCGCATTTATAAAATCTGTGAAGTCTAAATGTAAAAAGCTGAAACTACATAAAGTTTTGGATGAAATAAACCTGAAGATATTTGAAACAATATGCGAGCACACCTCGACCAAGGAACCCTAAGAGTCTAATTATCTGTTGCTCTTCATCCCACGTCATCCACTACGGTAAACACGTAAAAGGATATGCAAGAATAACCCACTCAACAGCAAAAGAAAAATAACAAAGAACAACACTGGTCTGAGGTATGCAGAATACGATATCATAACACACTTCAACTTTGTAAAATAGGCACGCTAGAAATAAATGCCAGAATTTTCTAAATTGCAGCAGCAAAAGGCCAACATCATCCATACCATCAAAACCCAACAAGTTCTATCTCTAGATAAAAAAACTAAACTATAATCAAGTACTTTCTAGGATTGCATTGGAACCATTTTTCTTTACAGGAATATCTTTGCAGAGAGCAACTTTTGATAATTCAAAAAGGCAATTCACCCACCATGCTCTGTCACCCTTCCAACTAGACATCTGTATGCGCACCTCCAGTTTGATGCAGCATGGCATCTATCTCGTCCCCATCCTCCATTTCGAGCTATTGATGAAATACAAAAACCACAGAAGTCAGTCAAATGGAGATCTACTGAGCTTGTTATTTATGTAATGACAAATTACAAAACATGAGAACAAACTGCCTGCAGTGCATGGTGGTGGAATTCATATATGATGGTACACATGTATTAAACTTCAAATAAGGGAAACATGAACTTGTTATCTTGCTTGGTTGAGCTCAGATCTCTTGAAAAATCTTTGGGCTATTACCTCATCTGGAGTTTGCTCTCCGCGAAGTCTACGCCCATCAAACAAGAATGCAATTGAGTTCAACTCCACAGATTGCCGGTCACAGTAAGCAGTCATAAGCTTCCTTAATTGGGTGCTCCTTTTGATCCTAAAGAATACCTCATTCCCATCCTACAAAAGGCGATGGCACATAGGGAAGATAGAGGCGTTACATAATCTTTTTTAGATGCAATTGCTACACAAAAAATTAAAATGAACACACACAGGGACAGTGCCAAGATTTCCATTCATATAACTTAAATGTAGTAAACAAAAATACATCAATAAAACCTACTCAATATACAACAACAATGCATCATCAAGAAGTAACTTTTATGGGGGAGTTTGGAGTGACAAAAAATGAGATAATTTGTGAGTTCGTAATTCGTGCAGTGAGATAAAAAGTAAATAACTTTAAGATATTTTTAAAGTTTTTCAGCATTTTCCATCGCGCCAAACACCCCCATATATAAATCAAAAGATTGAAAAAAAAAAAAGGACTACTAAACAACCTTCAAATACATATCCAATGATTTATCAACCCAAATTTCTCATTGAGCTAAGAATTTTATCTTGATTGGATAATATAATTAATTTACCCAATTTTCTCATCAGGCTAAGAATGTTAATTGTTACTAATAAAATCTTTAAATAATCAGAAACTAAATATTGCATTTCTCTTAAAAAAAGGGTAAAACTCGTGTAATATCTCAACCCAACTTAACTACATTAAGGAACCTCTGGATCAATTCAAGCTTTTTTTAAATGCAAATGAATGTCTTTAAAAATCTATCAAATTAGCAAACACTTGAACCATGGCTTGTTCACACTAGACACACACATTTTTATTTTTCACACAACCTACACTTGAGATAATTTAACCAGAGTCACCACAGTTATGATGTTTCATTAAGAAACAAATTATCAAAAAGAAACCTAATGTGAACTAACGGTATGCATGATTTATTAGAACAATTCAAACCACCAAAACACGTCTCTCAACTTCTCAAGGGCCATGTTTGATTGCAGATAAACCAAATCCCAAACAACGGAAAGTAAAGACGAACCCAACCATTGCTACTCCTAACATAAAACAGTTGCAATGAATTCCCAGCAATCCCGTCGTTATTATCTACTTTTTCTCAGAAATCAAATAGATCAACTAGGGTTCCACTCATTCAACTCACAAAAAATTAAATCCAAAAAATCATCCAAAGATTGGATATCCAAAGCACAAAATCTAACAAAAGAACAAAAGATTATTCAAAATCCAAAAAGACATTCAAGTATACATTACACAAAAAAATATATATATACAAGCCAACCACAAATATACACCCCGCGTTAAAATATATGTATACCTGACCCTTGACCTTGAGGTTGATGTGAGCCGCTTGATCACCAGGCTTCTTATCTTCCTCCTGCCCACCACCGCCGCCTGTCGCAGACATGATCAAATCTTCTAAGAGCCTCTATCTCTCTCTCCCTCTCTCTCTCTCTCTCAAATCTTCTAAGAGCCCCTCTCTCTCTCTCTCTCTCTCTCTCTCCAATAATCGGATGGACAAAGAACAGAGACACGGCGGGTTTCGCAAAATTGCCAATCTTTATATACGCGTTTTTTGGCGAGCATCGTCCTCTATCTCTATTGCCGCTGCCATCAATTCATATTCGCAAGTAAGGGTATTTAAGGCAATTCACTTGAAATGTATGGCAATTGAGAAAGCTATTCAATGACACAAATACCCTTTTTCTGCAAGGTGGCGATTTGATAGAGCGAGTGGAATGTAAAACACGTGATGAGAGTGGTTAGTGGGTCTAGTTGGCATGAATTGATTTCTCCATTTTGGAAAAAATTATATTTAATAAAGATTTGGATTCCGCGGAAACAAACACCCAACCAGGAGAAAAGGTTAAATTGGACAGGAAAAAGTCGAGTATCATATTGACGGCTAGTATTGGTTGGAGAAGAATCTGACGACCGGGAATCTGCGCATTTGTGGTTTCCAGCGGTGTGTGTTAGTTGTGGAGTCACTTTCCATTCTCCATGGGCTTTCAAAGTCTAATTTATTTATTTGTATTTCATCTAACGGTTTAGATAATTATAAACTCGTTTGCACTTCCACGAAACTATACAAAATTTTATAAATTTTATAGAATGAGCGTTTAGGTTATCAAAATTAAATAAATTTTATTAATTTTTAACAACTTTTATATTTTTTTAAACAAATTTTACTATATATCAATTTTACCTAAAATCTTTATATTCTTACTGTTCTTTTTAATTAAACTTTTGTCAATCAAACACTCTAAAATTTAATTTTTTTTACTCACGATACGAATTACAAAACTAAAATTTTTATAAATTTAAATTAAAGCGACGTTTTGAGTGTCGGAAAAATATGATTTAGGTAATTTTTTGGCGCCTACTTACCCAAAAAATAAAATTTTTTTTGGTGCCCAACCATTAAACCGTGTTTTTTTTAGGGATAGTGCCATTTTTAAATTTTACATCAACTTTTTTTTAGGAAGACCCATTTGAATGATTTTTTTGAATTTATTTGAATTGTTTATATTAAAATTTTTTGAAAGTTATCGAAAAATTTTTGAGATTTGTAGAAAAGTTATTAAGGATTGTAGAAGTGTTATTGGATTTGTAAAAAATTTATTAGAGTTTGAAAAAATTTGTTGCAATATGAAGATATATATAAATTTATAGAAATTTCACGACGTATGAGAAAGACAAAATATATTAGAGAGTTTTAAAAATTTTTAAAGGTTTTTATAGATTTTCCGTAACTTTCAGCTCACCAACCACCAAACTACGTTTTTTCAGAGATGAATAGTACTATTTTTGTTTTGCATTAACTTTTTTGAGCGAGAATCTACTAGAATATGTAGATACAAATAAATTTATAGAAATTTTATAAAGTATGAGGAGAGTAAAATATGTTACAGAGTTTTAAAAATTTTTAGAAATTTTCAGAGATTTTCCTTAACTTTTAATGTGCCAAACAGGTCTTAAATTTTACAACTCTAAGCACCCCGGTACGTGGTGGTGTTTGATTTGTTAAAAAAGATAACAAATAAAAATAAAATTTAACGTAAAAATCACAGTGAAATTTAATTACATAAAATTAAAGAATTTAATACAAATTGACTTGTTTTTAATATTGTTTTGAAAATCAAAATAGCGCTGCAAAGATTGAAATGAGATTCTCCCTTATCCACAAGTGGAAGACCGTGCGAAGGCAATAATGGGTTAGACTAGGACTTAGGCTGCGTTTGTTTGGGCGGATTGAATGATGGGGATAAATAATATTATAAATAATATATAAGATTAGATAAAAAATGAGATTAATTTTTTATGTAAAATTATTTTTTTAATATTTGGTTAATTGGATATAAAGTACGATAAAAGATATGATTTAATACGTGATATAATTAAAAATAATTTAAAATTTTTAAATTTTGATAAAAAATAAATTTAAAAATAAAATATTAATAATACCACCACCACGTTGGATAACTCATCCGGCCATTTGCCGGACAGCTAATCCAATCCCACCCAACAATCCCACGGTCAAATAAAACAACCAACACAACATTTGTGGGACCCAAGGATTAAAGCATCCAATCCCATATTTTTATCCAGTAAACAAACATGGCCCAGGGGCCCCGAGGTGGACCTCGTTCCGGGTTCATAATATTTTATTAATTAGGGAGCTCAAGATTTGAATCTTAAACTCCGTTTTACTTAAAATAAATAATTCAATATAAATATTTTTTGTAAAATATAAATAAAATAATGTATAAATCAATAAAATATTAAACATAGTTATTTTTGATAAAGCACCAACTAATTTTTATAATTCCAAACCCACCCCGCTTAAATAATCGGGCTCGGCCCAAAAAAAAAAATGTATTCAAATAGAATGGTGATTGAGTGTATGTCCACACTTTAACTGTAATATAATCATTCCATCTATATGTTTTTTTTTTTCACATATTTGTGCTTTAAAAATAAAATTTTTATTTTTTTAAAAATTAATATTAGTATTTTTTGATTTATTTTATTCTACCATATTTAAAATAGATAATTAAATTATAAAAATTTGAATGTTCATTATATTTCTATAATTTTTATGTTGGCAACCAAATTTCTACCACTATTCTATTTCCACCTATTATCCTATTTTATTATATTTAATTTTCATGTAATAGACATAGCGTAAGTGTTTTTTTTATACAGAGTATGTTTGGAGTGATAAAAATGAGATAAAATAAATAAAGTTAGATAAGTTGTAGATTCATAATTCGTGTAGTGATATAAAAAGTGAATAATTTTTAAAAATTTTTAGAAATTTTTAAAAATTTATAGCAAATCAAACAAAGCTATAAGTAGAAATCTTATATAATATAAATTATTGATAGATAAGCACGACAATCTTTCACAAAATCTTCATCCATCGTTGATATTTAAGCTCTGTTTATGAGTTTAGAATGGAAAAGAAAAGAAAAGAAAATATTAGTTAGGAGACAGGAAGGAAGAAGAGAAATTATAATAATTTCTTTCTATTTGTTTGTGAATTTAGGAAATAAAAAATAATAATTTTATTTATCTTTAAAATAATAAAAACAATGAGTTGAGAAAAAAATAATAAGCTTTAAAAAAAAAATTTCTGATGTTTTACTCGTCGCATGAATTACGAGGTGATAGCTTTTATAATTTTTATTAATTTTTTGTCACTCCAAACACACCATTTATGATTAAATCTTTTGAGGAGTTTGAGGATTACCAATTTATTCAGGCATAGGATATGTTTGTAGTTATTTTTTTTATTATTTATTTTATGAGCAAATATACCATTTTAAAAGTTTCATTAATCTATTTTTCTCTTCTCTTAATTTCCATCCATTTTTAAAAGGACGAAATTTTTGAAAATTTAACAGTAAATTTTCTTTCCATTTATTTTATTTTCTTTCTTTAAGAAACTTACAAATAAATTATAAATTATAATTTATTCTCTTATTTCCTTTTCATTTTGCTACATTCAAACGGACTGATATGAACAATTGCTGAGAATTGTTGCGGTTGAAATGGGCTTGTGGGTATTTGCTGTGGTTCCTCTATGCTGTGCTTAAAAAGCAATTATAATTAAAAAAAAAACAAACTGCAGATTACCCTGACTAATTTAAAAAATTATATCCAAATTTTTTTAGTTTTATTTTTTATTTTATACTATACTTTATTTTTCATTATTATTAAGGTTTTGATCTTACTATATTTTTAAATTTACCCATTTCATTTTAAGAAATAATTTTATTTCCAATAATTACAAAAATTGGGCCTGTTTTCTCCCTATTGATCTCATATGAGCCCAACACAAATTAAAAATATGATTGTCTTCCCTCTAATTAGGCCTCCTCTTTAAATATAAAAGTTTTAGTTGAGCAAGTAAATTAGCTTAATGGTTGAGTTTTTATTTTTTTTCCTTTTTTTGTTATTTCTTTATTTTTTTTTTGACCATTATGCCCTATCTCCCTTGGAATTAGATTATAACTCTGTATCGCAATTTGAAGTATGTTGTCTTATTTTGGATTTTTTTTATAAGATTTGTTTTTTCTTTTTATACTTTAAACATGTTATTCATATTTTTTTTATATAACATATATTTAAAACTATAAAAATAAAAAAGACAACTTATTCAAAACAAGTTAATTTTTTCATTTGTACATAGAGTTTATAATTTATTTTTAAAATATAAATAACAAGCCTGAAAAATACTAACTATAAAAATCAAATTTGGTAAAGAAATTATACAAGAAAAAATTTTGACTTTTTAATTTTGGACAAATGTTATGTCTCCCAAAAATGGAGCCTATGACGGTCTGTTTGAAGTTAAAATAAAATACTACAAAATTCTACAAATCTCTATAAACACGAATTATGAAACAATAAATTTAAAATTTTTATTCACTGCATAAAATACGAGACATTAACTTTTACAATTTTATATAATTTCAAACACACAAGAAATCAGAGTCTAAATAATACAAAATTTCAAAAGTAAATTGATTTAATTATATTTAAATTTGATTTGATTATGTCTTGAATTAAAAAAATCATTATCATTATGTGGGCCCAATGAGTCAACTCGCTAAACCTTCTAGTTCACCCGGCCCGAGTTACGCCTAACGGTCTTAAAAATTCTTTTCTTAGGCACAAGCTATTTAAAATATCCAAGAAAATTGAAGAAAGCAGAAAAAGGCCTGAGAGGGAATCCAGGAAACCAGAAGGTTGTGCGCGGGGTTTTCGTCTCGATCCTGTAAAGAATCGCATCCGACAATCTTCGATAGCGGTCTTCTCGTCAGGGTTCTTTGTCTCTACTAGGGTTTTTCAGAAGTCTGTCGAAGGGTTTCTCCGACAGCATTTAATCTCATCTTGTCGTTCCGCTTTCGCTGATTCAACCCCAAATATTGCCTTCGATTCTCATTGCAAACCGCTTGCATTGGTAACCATACGAACTCTTAACTCTTTTTTGGGTCATTAATAGATATTTATTGTTGTGTGTATATATATATATATATATATATATTGGTGTAAATGAAAATTTGACGAAGGGATCTTGCTTTTCTGTTAATGTCGATGAGACCGTTTCAAGATTGGATTTTCTTTATGTATCTTGATTTTTTATTTTATTTTTTCTTGATTCTATTTTATTTATTCCCGGCGTTATGGAGTTGGTGGTGTTTCGAGTTAATCACTCAACCTTATTGTAAAAAGAAAAGAGAAAATCTGTTGCTCAACCTTGTTGTTGCATACATTTGGGTTTGGTTAGTTGGTGTTACGTCAAATTATGTATTGGATGATGTTGGTATAAGTAACTATTTCTTGTCCAAATATGCCATTTATCTCATTTGCCAAGCATCAGTGCATGGACCAAGGTGCTCAAATATTTAATATATGGACTTCTGGGAAGCTGAACTTGAGCATGGGTGTTTCTCAAAGATAAGTTGTTATACATCAGAGAGAACTGCTAAGAGAGAACGGTAGGGAAAACAGTTGTACAGTTGTCATTTGTTTCAGTCCAGTTACAGTCAGCTAGATTGTTTCTTTTTCTGTTACTCAGTTAGTCCTGTTGTATATAAATATCTGTACATAGATTCAGATTAATATATAACAATCAGACGGAATATTTTTCATTTTTCTCTGGTCTCTGTTTTCTCTAGAACAGAGTGTTCTTCATTCTTTTCTTCTTCTGAAATCTGATATGGTTTCAGAGCTGATCAAGCTTCAGTTCTACTGATTTCAACAACTATTGTTGAAATCATTCTTTGCTGCTCTAAAGAGAAATGACAACTTTACAACTGTTTTTTCTACTGTTCTCTCTGATATTATACAAATTTAAACATTAAAATATTCCTATTTCTTGTTACTCACCACAAAGCATTTAGAGCATACAATTTGTCTACCAGGTCATAAGTGGGCTTACATGTTGGTGTATTGTGTCTTTGTTGACAAGCCTTATGTGGGTTGAGAAAGGACTTCGGGGATAGCAGAAGATGCCACCTCCAACGATTATTTCTATATTCTAATGAAAAAGATGGAAAACTTTTAAGGATCCTCTACATGTAGTTAAACATGTTATCAATTATAATTTTAGAGGATATGTCATGTCTCACAAGCATAAAGTTGAAGAGTACTAAGTTACTACAACAATGGAAAACAAATAGAACAAACTATAATAGAATTAGTCTAGGCCTAGGCAGGCATTAAAACTAAAAGGACATCACACCACTCTTGGGTTTTCCTAGAGAGGCATCTCAGCACTTGTATAGGAGTGTTCGGATGGGAAAGGTGGAGGAAGGCTTGATGGTTAGCCCCTTTCTGCCACAGAGAACAGGATAGGTGGACTTCTTATGGTGCTGAGCAACCTCTGTCTAGATTAGCCAACAAATACACACACACCAAGTACCAAAAAAATCTATCTAGATTGAAAAGTACTCTTTTGGTTATTCTGTGTAGGCTTTCAAGGACGATTGGTTATAACTGATGACAATTTTTGGATAATTGGATTTTGTTGGTCCAGGTAGTTGTAAGAAGCATATAGTCTTTTTGGTAAAGTTTTGGGACCTTCTCTTTGTTTTCCTTTTTAAGAAATGCTAAGAACGGTTGCAACTGCCACTATTGTTCAATATTAGCCATCGATGTAGTGGGTCCAACAATCACCACCCCATGACCACCATTCCAACCATGCTACCGCTTTTGCTGCAACCAAAATAATACAAGCTATGAAACTGCTACTGGCCCTGTGTTTGCCTTCATTTCCAGCATATTACTTATGTTTATACCCATATCAATGCTAACACTGCTAAATCCAGCTTTATGACTCCCTCAAAATTCTGCGATATCCCGAGGAGCTTTTCTATGTTTTTTTTTTTGAAAAGACAAGTAAGATTTATTATTTGCATCGAAAGGATGCCTCAAAAGCGACATATTACATCGATTCCTTTCTATTTCATGCTTCCTATGAAAAACAGAAAAGAATAGAGATCAATCTCTTTTCCACCCTCCACCCAACTAAACAAACAAGAAAGAAATACACTTTTGGAATGCAATATTGACCGTTCTGAGTTCTCGAGTAATCTCCTATTGCGTTCCTTCCAAGTCAACCAAAAAAGACAATATGGGATTGTGTTCCAAATCTTCCTCTTTCTCCTTTCCATAGGTTGTCCCCACCAAGCTAGAAGAAAACTTTTTAAGCCTTTGGGAAAACACATTTGGATGCCAAAACATGAAAGAATTAGATTCCAAATGTCAGTTATCCATGCACAATGAATGAGTAGATGATCAATAGATTCCTCTTGTCTGAGACATAGAGGACATCTATTTACAATAACATAACCCCGTCGCTTAAGATTGTTCATTGTCAAAATCCTTCCTCTAACCGCACACCAGGAGAAAAATATGACTCTTGTTGGTATTGGGGCCTTCCATAATTTCTTCCAAGGAAAATTATCCTCCACTCCATTCTGCAAGAACACAAAAGGATTTAACCGAGAACTCTTCATGCTTTGAAGGCTGCCATCTTAGTGTGTCAATCAAGTCTTCCATTTGCCAAGAGTAAAAGGTTTCCATCAAAGTCCTGAAACTATCCACTTCCCAATCATTCAGATTCCTCCTCAAATGAATATTCCAAACTCCATTAGATCCAGTCCCTGAAGAATAATCTGAAACCATAGCATTCTTGTCCAAAGCAATGGCATAAATATCTGGAAAGACATCGGATAGGCTTCCCCCTGTCAACCACTTGTGTTTCCAAAACAAAATCCTATCTCCCCGTCCCACCCTCCAAGATAATCCTCTCTCAAAACTCGGCCAAATCTTGCATAAACTTCTCCATAGGCTAACACCAAAAGAAGGGGACCCAATATCAGATTTCCAACCACCTTTTGCAACTCCATATTTAATCTCAATCAAGCGCCTCCAAAGACTAGATTCTTCTTGAGCAAATCTCCAAAGCCATTTCTCCCTAAGTGCTTCATTGTGCAACTTTAGCTGTTTAATGCCAACTCCCCCCTTATGAATGGGGTTGCAAACAATTTTCCAATCCACTTAGTTGTGCTTGAATACTTCCTCACTTCTTCCCCAAAGGAAATTTCTTTGTCGCCTTTCTATTTCCTCGATCACACTAACAGGGGCAGGAAAAAGTGAAAAAAAATAGGTGGGGAGGCTGGATAAAACATTCTTAATTAAGGTAACTCTCGCTCCCGTGGATAAGTAATTAACTTTCCACCCAGCCAACCTTTTTCTACACCTTTCAATCACAGGTTCCCAGATTTCTTTGGACCTGATTTTTGCTCCGATGATCATCCCCAATTTAGCAGTAGGAAGGGACCCAATGTTACATCCAAGAACAGCTGCAAAGTCCTCCATTCCAGAATTAATTCCCATTGGTGTTACCTCAGATTTGCTGAGGTTTATCTCGAGTCCAGTGACAGCTTCAAACCCCAGCAGAATGCATCGAAGATGTCCCAGCTGTAGCAGATCTGCCCCACAGAACATCATTGCATCATCTGCAAACAGCAAGTGAGAAATGCTTAGACTCTGCCTACTGTTTTGCACAGGGAAGCCTTCCACGAAACCTGCCTCCACAGCCTTATTAATCATCCTGCTTAGGACCTCCATTACTAGTATGAATAGAAAAGGAGATAATGGGTCTCCTTGTCTTAGCCCCTGAGAGGAAGGAAAAAAACCTGCAGGGGATCCATTTATTAGTACTGAAAACCTGGCTGTGGAAATACACCATTTTATCCATTGACACCATCTTTCCCCGAAGCCCATCATGCAATTGCTGATTTTATAGAATTTTTAAAACAGAAGATGAGACACAAATTATAAAACATTTAATGCCTCCAAGCAGGTTTTTATGCCCCTTACATTTGATTTTGTTAACCAATCTAGCACTGGTGTATGCACATATTTCTTGTGTTTGAAGATTGGCTCTTGATAGAAATGAAATATGGTTTTGCAGTACCTTTTGCTGTACAACACATGTAATCTCATCGAGTTTCTTACAAAAATAACTTCACTTAATCTCCTTGAACACTTTTTAATTTCCTTTTGCTTTGTTGACTTTGTCACTGTTCTATATTTGGTTTCTTAATTTTCTGGCATTTTTTAATTAATTGTTTTATTGATAAATAATGAATTGGTTTTTTTTAATGATGTTAGAAATGGCTGTTCCAGAAGTAAACAAGAGATTGCTTGATGAACTTCAAGGAATAGGTTTTCCTCTGACTCAAGCAACAAGGGCACTTCATTATTCTGGTTTGCAATTTACATGAAATAATATTTGTGAGCAAACTAGTTCATACTGTACATTGTATTTCTTAACTTGATAGTGTAAGTGGGTAATGTAAACTTGATGGTGCTACATGTGTTTAGTGCAAACTGTTGAATTGACAAAAGTAAAAAAGTCTAATTCATAAAAGGCACAAGCTAGAAATGGTACTTGATCATTCAGTTGTTATACAATTGTAATGGGCTTGATGTGCTTTGTCCTAATCTTTACTCCTGGATCTTTCTCCAAATGCTCATGAGTTTCTGAAATTACATTGTTAGGTGAGGCTTATGGTTTACTTGATCATTCAGTTGTTATACAATTGTAATGGGCTTGATGTGCTTTGTCCTAATCTTTACTCCTGGATCTTTCTCCAAATGCTTATGAGTTTCTGAAATTACATTGTTAGGTGAGGCTTATGGTTTACTTATGTTATTTTTTCTTCCCTTCTGAATTTTATAGGCATTTAGAGAAGGTTTGGCAGAACTTTCTACTATTGCTTTTTAGTCTGAAAGGATTTTCTTCAAAATTTTAGGACATTTGGTAAAATCACGTAAAAGGACTTCTAGTAGAAGCCCATCTCCTGAAAGTCCATTAACTCCATTCTAGAGAAGTAACCTGGTGGAAGAAGTCCATTCCAAAAAGGACTTCTCAAGAAGTCCATTCCAAAAAGGACTTCTAGTAGAAGCCCATCTCCTGAAAGTCCATTAACTCCATTCTAGAGAAGCAACTGGTTGGCTTCTTTGGAATGGACTTCTCAAGAAGTCAAATCACATAATGTCAAAAAATCCCATTTTAATCTTTTAAAATACATGTTTTGCCTAGCTTATCTTTATATATATAGTAGTTTCAAATTAAAAAATATAGCCAATTATCACTTTATTGCATACTAGTGGCTGGGGCACATGCAATGCTTGTGCAATTCGTGTTAGTGATAAGTCCCAAAATGTCTGTCCACAGCTGATCTTGGACCTTTATGGACCGACCCAAGTAGTTCAAAACCCAAAAACAGGGATGCAATGGGCAGCAAGAATCAACATCATTAAAGAGAGAGTTTTCCAAGTGTGATATGACATCCTTAAGTTATCTCCGCTACTATATTACAATGTTTATATAGATTCACATAAAACCATTAAAAATAAAATGCAATACCGGATTGAGTAATAACAAATACATATGCTGTGCACTTAATTATACATGAAACAACGCACTTCAATTCCCAATTTCATCTTTATTTTATATTGAGTGTGTTATGAAATTGATTATAAATGTATCTGAGGCCTTGGATATATCATATATGTGTATACATCAATGGATTGTTAACTACTGCAGCACCTTTTTTTTTTATTAAATTGATAACTACTGAAATTGGGTTTAAAATTTAAATACCTTTAGTATGAATAAACAGTCCAAAGAAACAGTTGAGCAAGGCTTTTCTTGCAATCCCTAGATCTGCAATGGTAAATTAAAACTTCACGAGTCTGTTTTGAAGCATATATAATAGACAATTTAATTCTAAATATGACAAGTCTTAACAAATATATCAGGGAAAAAATCTTTACCAGTAAAGGTAAAACAGTGGAAGATGAACGTCTTTGTACTTCATAAATGGATAAACATGTGAACATCATTAGAAAATTTAGTAGCAAGTCCTTTGCTAACATCATTAGAAAATTAGTTTGGGCGGTAATGACTTGTCACTAGGGGTGGACCCAGTAAGAGGCAAGGGGGTCACGTATCCCCCTTAATTTTTTTGGACAAAAAGACCACTATGTGTATTTCATTTGTCTATATCATGTTTCCTTTTTCTTGTAGTTCTTTGGTTTGTTGACATCTTGTGCATTTCATAATATTTATAATTCTTTTAATGTCTTCTGTTCCCCCCCCCCTCGTTCAAACTTCCACGTTAGCTCATGCTATGGATGGGTTGTCCATGCATTTGTGCCAATCGGAAGCATGAAGGAAGCTACTTTCACCAATACATACATACATACATATATATACATATTTTATCATATACATTCATACATATAAAATTAATGCTTATGAACTCAACATATAAAAGCTAGTGATGTTTTGTCTAAAGACTATGCATCTGAAGGCAATAACAGTTGTTGACAGTTTATATATGAACTTTGAAATGACTTTACGATGACATCAGAATTGTTTGCTAAAACCCTGAAACGCTTCAGAGTTTGTAAAACAAACTCCATTTGTGAAATTAGGCATTGGAATGCTTTTTCTTCATGTGTTGTACACAATTGATCAAATGTTTTTCTTACACTATTAAATAATGAAGAAAGATACTTCACTTTGCTAAACTTCAGTCTTATATTTTGTTAAATTATGAAAGGAATGGAACAGGCACGCTGGCCTTCATCCGAGACCCAAAGTTGCCACTATAAGCCATTTTGACATGTTAGAAAGATAATTCCCTTTGCTAAACTTCGGTCATATATTTTGATAAATTATGAAATTTCATTAACCATGAAGAAAAAAGAAATCCAAAATAAAGGGGATGACAAAAACAAGGAAAACAATCTTATGAAGATAGCTTGTTCTTATTCTTTTAGTACTTCACAAAAAAAAAAAATTGTCCTTATTCTTTTAGCATAAAGTATTACCTAAAGCATAAGGTGAGTGTTATAATTTGATATATGCACTTTGTACATGCCTTATGTTCTGAGACATAAGCCTCTGTGCCTTTCAGCTTCTGAGATCTGCTTTTGAATTTCTATCTTCTTGCAAAGGCTTAACCTTCAAACTATTTTCAAACTTGTGCAGTTCACAGGGCTTCTTTGTGAATGTAAATTTGAATTTGTTTTTGTTTTTTTTTTTTCTTTTTCCAGGTAATTCTAGTATTGATGCTGCTTTAGATTGGCTCTTTAGTCATGACAATAACCCAGACATTGATCAGATCCCCTTGGTATGATTACTTCATTTTGATGGAATGCTGTTCTTCCATTGTGTCTGGATCTTCATGGTTAATTTCAGTAGTACTGCCTGCGCAGTTTTGGTCACTCCTCCATTGCTTCACAATTATATTAGAAGAGTGCTATAAATCCTACAACTACTAGAGATCTTGGATGGGACCAAAAAGATATATTCAACTAAGCAGAATCTGATGTCATTGAATGATAGAATTACTGACTCTGGAGTAGGAAGTTGCATGATCAAAATTAATATGCTTATTATTACCCACTTTACAGATTTGTTGAATTTAAAAAACGCTAGATCACTTAATCTATAAGACATGCTGGAGACATATTATTGTCAATAAGGCTTATCATGGCATTTGTTATTCAGGGTGTTGATTTAGGAGTTTTCTTTTGGGAAGACCACATTAAATACCAAGGAACCAGGCTAACTGGCAGTGTATAAAAATTTAGGCATCATACCTAGATTACATATTTTTATTTTTATAGAGCATTATTATAATTTCGAAACCTCTGTTGTCTAACTGTGTTGTATGAGACTTCTTTTTAAACAGCATACCTCATTTTGCTCTACAAATTTGATTTTGTTTGATTATAAGCTTCATGAAGACTTAGTAACTATGTTTTACTTCATCTCTTCTTATAAGTCTTGTTAGTGGGTGTCATTGTCTTAGGGAGTAAATTTTCCAAATAGGGAAGTAGGGAGTCGGGGACACTTGGTCACCAATATTTTGGGTAGGGGTTGTTCTTTTATGGCTTCTGTTTTAGTGCATAGCACAAGAATCATATTCTATCCTTTGGATTTGGGTGCCATCGTTTGCTTTTCCTCTCATGGTAATTAATTTTTTTTTTGTTCAAGTGCACCCAGGTTCCTGTGAACATCAATATTGAGGATGCTGATCCTTCTTCTATTAGTGAACAAGTGAAGTTAAAAGTACAGGAACTAAGGTGTGCTTTGACACTTGCTTCATGATGAAACCCATGCAGCTTCTTTATAGCAATTAATTTTCAATGAAAATTCAGTTTTAGTTAGCTTTTCAACAGTCGATACTTCAAGCTTTTCCATGGTTGGATTCTTCTCATTGTTATTATTTTGTCTAATGCTCAATTTTAGGGATAGAGCACACACGAAGAAAGAAGAGGAAGAGAAGAGAGGGGAAAGAAAGAGGGATAAGGTATGTTTACACTTTTTTCCTTCTACATATTGTGATGTTTCACCATATTGAATATTGCTTCAATGTAAGTGTTTTTGTCTTTGCTAATTGATTCTTTCGAGAAGTATGCTTGCTTTAGCTCAATTTATGTCTTTGAAATCTTAAATGTTGTGGATGGTTGGGATTGGACCGGAGATTCAAATCTTAAATTTTAAATGTTGTGGATGCTTGCATTTCAACAAATCTGTTTTCTGAAATTCTGATAATTTGTATGCTTCAGTCTTGTACCGTCTTCATAAATCTATTTATTAACATCAAATTTTTATGCTTGTGTTATTTGGCTATTCCACAGCTGCAGGAAAGGAGAAGAGCACGTGAGGATCTGCTTGAGGCAAAAAGAATTCAGGAAGAAAATGAAAGACAACGGTCTGTCATGGACTCATCACACTAATTGTAGATTGTGGTATCATGTTCTTTTCATTTTTTATTCTTTTCTTCTTGTTGCAACTTAGTTTTTACATGTGGTTAGTTGTCTAGCTTTTTAGCCTTGTGGAAAGCAGAGAAAGAGCAAAAGAATAGAGAGAGGGATAAAATTCGTCTGAAGCTACAACAAGATAAGGTTTTTGCTATCTCTTTTCTCCTCTTACGTTTTGCTACAGGTGTCTAGGTAATAGGACTTTTGCGCAGTGGGTTTGTATGAATCGGTAGCTTAGTTAAGTGAAAATACCACATGAAATTTCAAGACAATGTTTTTCTCTGCATCTTCAAAGATGCCCTTCCGAGACACAAACCCTGCTGGAAACTGTTCTCTGGTATCCAAGATCTGGGAGTATAAAAATCTATGAAGCGTTTTAACCCATTGAAAATTTCAGTATTCTTTTCCTATTTCATCATTTGAATTGTTGCTAATTGGTAGAATTCAGAATACAGAGAGAAAAGAGAATTTTATTAATAAAGATGGATAATTACAAGATGTAAAGAGAAAGTTATGGGATGCAAATCTCTAAATTAGAGCACAAATCTCTAAATCAATCATCAAAAATAAAGAAAAAGTTATGGGACATAAATCTCTAAATTAGAGCACAAATCAAGGAACAAATCATGGAAGGATGCTATCAAATGTTTTTATTCTCTGACATATCTTTTGTTAAACTTGAATGGAACAGAAATGCTCATGTTGAATAACAACAATCTTCAGCAATCAACTATGCTTCAAAACCAAACTTCAAATACTGAAAATGATCCCAAAAATCCATTGAAGAGATAAGAAATGAGCTTATGCATAGACAAAGCTTCTACAGCTAATGTGAAGCATACAAAGAACCCGGCAAAGTATAAGCAACAATGACTTATCATGATAGCCTCATATAGGTCTATCTAATGTCAAACAATATTTGTAACAATAGCAAAGAGTGGTCAGATACCAAGTCTCCACCAACAACAAAGGGGATTTGATCCGAAAGCTCCAAATGAAGACAAGGCGGAGATAGAAGGATAAATATATTATTTAAACAAACAATTTTTTTAAAGACTAAAGAAGCACATGGAGTACTGTAGCAACTCAGAAACTATTGCAGGTACTGTAGTATGTGCTGTAGTAGAAAAAAATATAAAATATTTGTGTGCAGGTCCTACCCCCACCACTTTGTCTTTACCCAATGGAACTTTCTGACCAAGTAAGAGGAGAGCCCATATGCACCAATTAAAAGGGGGAATTGAAAGAAAAAAAAAAAAAGGATAACCATCATCTGTCCAACAAAAGTAAGCTGACATTATATTTCTACCAAGGAGCTGCAGAAAAACAACAATGGACAGGTTTGAGAGAGAGAGAGAGAGAGAGAGCATCGGCCGCGGAAGCAAAGGAAAACAAAGAGGCTGGTCACAAACAAGAAATTACTTCAGACCTTAGACACCTGCAGAACAGTTACCAAAGCAGGTATTAGGCTTGCCAGAAGGATGTTGGGGCTATCGGATACTCACCAGAGATTGAAAGCCGCTGAAGAAGGGAGAAAAAGTGTTGCTGGAAGGTGGGGGGAGTTCAGTTGTCGGTGGCTAAGGACCACCTGGGCGAAGATGCTCTTACACGCGCAAGGAAGAAGGCTGGTGCTATATCTCACGTGCCTCGATGTTAGTGGCCCGTGGCTATGCATGGGGCTTCCGATGGAATTGGGCTTTTGTCGGTGGTGATTGCTTGGGCTTCGCAACTCCGATGGTGGTGTCAAATGTTCTCGTTGGCGGCTGATGTTTTTGCTGGCTTATGAGAAGCTTGGAGAAAAGGGATGCCGGAAAATGGAAAATCAACAATGATGGTTGTTGTTCTCTAGAAAGGCTTTAGTGTAGTCATGGTTGGCAAATCACCTCGATGATGAGGTTGGATCGCTCATCCAACGTCGGAAATGGGAGAAACAAGAGAGAGAGAGAGAGAGAGAGAGAGAGAACGGGGGAGGTGTTGGTGGTAAGACTAAGTTGTGCCTACGAATTGTTTGAAAAATCCCCATAGAGTATGAGCAAGTATTTTGGGAACTACAAGATGAGACACCTTAGGTGGCTATCCAAGATTGATAGCCATTGGCTCTTGTTAAATTATCAATTATTCCAAAAGTTTAAGTTGTTAGATGGAAAATCAACAATGATGGTTGTTGTTCTCTAGAAAGGCTTTAGTGTAGTCATGGTTGGCAAATCACCTCGATGATGAGGTTGGATCGCTCATCCAACGTCGGAAATGGGAGAAACAAGAGAGAGAGAGAGAGAGAGAGAGAGAACGGGGGAGGTGTTGGTGGTAAGACTAAGTTGTGCCTACGAATTGTTTGAAAAATCCCCATAGAGTATGAGCAAGTATTTTGGGAACTACAAGATGAGACACCTTAGGTGGCTATCCAAGATTGATAGCCATTGGCTCTTGTTAAATTATCAATTATTCCAAAAGTTTAAGTTGTTAGATGGGTCAAAGGTGCACCAATAGAAGCAAACAAAGTGCATAAGAACAAATAAGGAGCAATGAGATTCGAACTTGGGATGTCTTGGAACCTAAGCTTTGATACTTTGCTAAGTTACCAATTGTTCCAAAAGTTTAAGTTATTAGAAAATGGGTCCAATAATGTATATCAAGCTATTTTAATAACTTTGGTACCATGTTAGAATTCAAAATACATAAAAACATAGAGAGAACTGAAAGAATTACATTACTAAAAATGGATACTTACTAAAAGTCAAATATGTTATGGAGAATAAACACAATCAAACACAAATATAGTGAGTACGTAAGATCTTAACGAGAGAAACCCTAATCATTTTTAGGTAAAACCCTGAGTTCATAAGGCGATTAACCCAAAAATCGATTCACTATGAAATCAAAAAGTTATAAGAGATTCACTAAATGCAAAGTAGAACTTGACCCCATCCTAACTTCATTTTCTCTAGCTCGCTTGAACACTTGATAAACCAAACCCATAGATTGACTTCGTTTTTGAACCTGAACGTCATTGCCTAGAACATAGAGACGTTCTTCTTTATTAAGATGAAAATCTTCAATCGTTGTTCTTTCAATCCCAACTTATGGACTTCTTCAATTTGGATGTTAGGGATTCGGATCTTAGGGTTTTTTCAATGGAATAAAATAGGAGCACTACTCAAAGCTGCCGAAAAATGAACCTTTTTTGTATTCTCATGAGATTAGGACACAAAAGAGGCACAATTTGGACAAAATTAGCAAAAATCCCGATAGGTCGCTCGAGCGCCCTTTGAGCGGATTTCCCAGGAGCTTGAGCGCTCGAACTTTAGGTAAAACCCCGAAGATAGCGAGTACATAAGATCTTAACAGGGGAAACCCCGATCACTTTTAGGTAAAATCCCGAGTCCATGAGGCGACTAACCCAAAAGTCAATTCATTATGAAATCAAAAGGTTACAAGAGATTTACTGAATATAAAGTAAAACTTGACCCCGTCCTAACTTGATTTGTTTTAGCTCGCTTGAACACGCGATAAACCAAACCTATAGATTGACTCCGTTCTTGAACTTGAACGTTATCTCCTAGAACCTAGGGACTCTCTTCTTTATTAAGATGAAAATCTTCAATTGTTGTTCTTTCAATCCCAACTTTAAACCTCTTCAATTTGGATGTTAGGGATTACGATCTTAGGGTTTTCTCAATGGAATAAAATAGGAGCACAACTCAAAGCTGCTGAAAAATGACCCCTTTTATATTCTCATGAGATTAGGACACAAAAGAGGCGCAATTTGGACAAAATTAGCAAAAATCCTGATAGGTCGCTCGAGCTCCCTTCGAGTGGATTTCTCGAGAGCTTGAGAGCTCGAATTTTGTTTGAGCCCTTTCCTGCAATATGGCTCGAGTGCCTTTTAAGCAAATTTTCCAGACTGCCATGCGCTTGAACTTTCTTTGAGCTCTCTTCCTGCTACATAAGATATTTGAAGTGATCTTCTTTGAACTGAGAAACGACTCGACCAACAAACTCGATTCTAGACACTCCAAAACATTACAAACTCGAATTTTGACATGCAATTGTCGTTAAACGAAAATAATGATCCTAACACTTGCAATATGTAAATAGCGCCTTTATATAAGAGCAAAGAAATCACCAAAAACTAGGAAAAAGATATAGTACATAAATCCACAATTAGAGCACACATCAAGGAACAGATCATTGGAGGGATATTATCAAATGATTTTATTTTCTGATTTTATTCTCTAACATATCTTATCCTCTAATACTAATAATATTGGAGAGCGCTAGAGTCTGGGAAGCATTTAATTCTTAAAATCCTCTTCAGCATTAATTATCTCATCATCATTCATTGTTGAAAACGTTATTAGTTATTTATTATGTTTTTTGTCCTCAATTCAGAGCAATTCTATTGGCACTGTTTTTACAGGCAGAAAGAAGGCGGAGCCTTGGATTGCCTGTGGATGACCTCCCGATTGTAAAAAATGCTTCAAGTTTGATGCAGGGAAAAAAGGTGTAAATTTTGGGAATTATATCTATTCATTTGGTTATTGCATCATTCTAATAGAAAGTGATTTATTATAAATGAGAAGATCACCAAGATTTCGTGATCTACTACCAAACTTTTTAAGCTTAGATTGAATTGGTATATCAATACTGATTCGATCCCCTTTCATTCAAAATGCAGGACTCATTTCCTGTTAAGTCTGCTACATTGCCTGTTATGTCAAAGACAAAGAAGGAGCTCATGCAAGACTGTTTAAGATCTCTCAAACGAAACCACTTGGTACATGACATATCATGCTATGTCCATTGACATATTAGTTAGTAGTGGGACAATCATGCAGTCAGGAGGCCACATTTTGATGTTGAAATTTCTGTACACTGCTCAACTGATAAGAGGTGCCTTGCGTGCAATTTTGTGTATGAAAGAAACAGAGAAAAGGAAAGTTAAAATATCTTTCCATACATATTGGGCTTTTTGGTGATTTGCATCTCTGAGCAGGGGAATAGCTTTTCATCGAACTATATGATCTTTTTCTAACTTTTTATTTTAGCATTTCATCTTCTTTGCTTACCTATACTGCTCATTACTAATGAAAACAATGTTTTTGCTCCTATGAATGAATGCCGTCAACATTGAAAGGTCCATTGAAACAATGTTTTCTATGCCTAATCCTAAACAACCAGCAGGACCTCATGTTTGTTTTCTGTGGATCTAGGAAAATGATGCCAAAGTGAGGAAGGCTTTCCTAACTCTTCTGATTTACGTCAGAAATGTTTTGAACAATCCTGATGAGGAAAAATTCCGAAAGATACGTTTCAGTAATCCAGCTTTCCAGGTAGTTAACTTGTTCTTTTAACCAGGTTGATATGGATGAAGAATGAAATTTTGATTGCTTAATTGGAGCTTGCAGAATTGAACTCCATTCCTCCCCTCCCCCCCCTCTCCCGTGTGCATGTGGAGATCGTCTGTATCCTCTGCCAAGTCCAAACTGTCCACTAGACAGGAACTTCTACGATCATTAATGGCAAGTAGCTACTAAATGTGATTAATTTAATAACTGGCTGGTTAACTCTTATTTTTGGTTTGATGGGTTACAGAGAGAAGAGGATGGTTGTGATGGATGGAGTGGAGGGATTTTAAAAAATGTTAAATGTTTTACAACATGCTCCAACAGTGTCCCTTAACCAATTATAATCCCACAAATAGGTAAGTTAGGGCTCTTATGCATGGCCAACTTACGAAAATTCAAGACTAAACCAGGAACTTAGATAAGTAAAAGGTTGAACTGGTCCCACTGGCCAAACTATTGGTAAATTTTTCCACAGGTTTCGAACACTCGTCAAAGGTTGTGGCACTTGCTCCTTTAGCTAGACAAGCTAGCCCCAGGGGCCAGGAGCTTAGAATATTTTCAAGCTGATGTGGTGTATACGCAAGATGAAGCAACTGTGTTTGGTCCTGGGTCTTCCTTTGGTGAATTATCCACCTTCATTTGCTTAGTCTCCAAGATGGAATTAGGTTATTTACTTGTTTATTGTAGCCATGAGCAATGGCTGTCTTCCTCATAACATATTGTGCAGTAGAACACTAGTACACTACTTATTTACTTGTGTATTGTAGCCATCAGCAATGGCTGTCTTCCTTGTAAACAAATTGTGTGCAGTAGAACCAGTACAGTACTTCCAACTATAGAAATAGAATCTCTACCCATGTCAATTCACGCAAACCATGTGTTGTGGCTTGCATATTTTTATCCTTCACCTGGCCACAAAAATGCCTTTTACCATTCTGAATCACCAAATCTCCATTAGCTTGGAAAACACTACGTGGTTTGGATTTTTTTTTTGTAAATGTGATACAATACCTACATACTATTCTCATACAGTTTTTGCCACCATGGATGAATGGGGCAGCAGGTGGAACTGGTTGAGTTAATAGGCTCTCTGGGAAGATGACAATCAACTACTTAGGCTCGAGGGGCTACCAAAGGCTGCAGGGTAGCAGGCATACATGAGAGAAAATCCAAGGGAAGAAAGTGATACTTTGATGATTGGGGTAAATGAAGGCTGCCTATCAAATATATATATATATATATATATAAAGACAGGAGGAGGAAATGAAAGCCTGGCCTGACATGATTGACATTAATCTGATGTCCCTGAATGGCACGTTCCACCCAAACGGCACCACGCTACTTGTCTTTCAATTTTTGGTGGTTCTTGAGAGTGGGTTTTTTTTTTTTGGTAAATAGAGTGGGTTCTTTTTATTGGCTGCTCCTGCTCAAACATATGGTCCCTCGAAGGAAGGTCCACGGACTTGACAATTCCTCAATTCTAGTCTCTAAATCATAAATCTGTTTGGTGATCCCAATTGAGATTCTTGTAGGTGTCCAAGAGGAAATTGGAGTTTGCCTTGGTTCTTTTAAGGCCTTTGGATTGTTGAACTCATCTTGGAGGTGAGGGGGCTAGGCTATGCTCGAATGGAGTTTGGTGCTCTCAATTCCAGGTGATTTCGATTGGACTGAAAGGGCGGATACTTCAAGTGCATCTATGAGGCAATAGATTCCTGAAAGCCAAAGGATTTTTGTCTAGTCCGTCGGCTCTTGTTTAATCTTGCTTTACGTGTGACTTCAGGAGGCCAACATATAGGCCCATCATTGTTGGGGCGTTGGGTAATGTGGTGGACTTTCGGAGGGCCTAGTGGAGGTCATTGGTGGTGCCCAAAGCCACCAAGGATGGATTTTAGTTGTCTTAACTTTATCAGTGCTTCCATAAGATTGGTTTTGGGAGGTTGCCTTAATCCTTAGTTAAACACATTTGGTACAAAGAGAAGGATGTGGAGATAGGGTTGGAAATGCAAAGAACTAGGTTGACTTCTTAGTCCGTGTTGTCAGTTAAATATGGTAAGTTGCATTTTAATTTATCTGTCTTAAGAATCATATCAATACACACTGCTTCTCGCTTGTCACTCAAACACGTTAAGTTACATTAAAATTTTTCTTGTGTTAGCTCTGAGAGCAAGCTCATGCTATGGCTCCCCCCCCCCTCTCGTTCATTGGTTTTCTCTTCCTCACTGATTGTGCGTTCGAATTTCTGCATCACTCGTAGAATTGCATAAAGGTGTAGTCAATAGTTAACTGTTTTGCAGTCATTGTAATGCCGGCATTACTTTGTGGTCTAAATAACAGGAGAGAGGAGGGAACATGAAAGAAGGTGTCGAATTTCTTGAACTTTGCGGGTTTCAGAGAGTTGAAGGAGACAAGTTTTTGTTTCTCCCCGGGGACAAGGTTGACTTGGCAGTACTGAAATCTGCTGTGACAGTTTTAAACTCTGCAATAACCAATCCTTTCTTTGGACTTCTGTCAAGGTGAAGGGAAGATGAAACGTTTGCCTATGTCAATGATTTATGTTTGAAATCTATGAGATTATTTGTCTGTAGATAAAGAAACGCACAACTTGAGAAACCGTAGCTGCTGGTCATTTCATTGTCACCTTGTATCTTATTCGTCACCATATTGACGGCCTAAGGAGCACAATGCTGATAACTTGGAAATGAATGTAGAATATCTCATTCTGTCATAATTTCTCTCTTAATAAAGGCTTGTGTTTGGATCGAAATTTGTCAAGAGAAGGAAATTGATAGGAATTCGAAATTCGCTCTTATTTGGTTTCTAATGAAAAAACAGATAGAAAAAAAAAGATTAAAAATTGGTGAATATCTTTTATTTTGTTTTGAACATATTTAAACAAGGAATATGTTTAAAATTTTATGGTTCTTTCAGACCTTTTTTTTTTTTTTTTTCCTTCTTTTTTCTTTTTCCTCACTCCGAGGTCCAAGCACATCCCAACCCTGTAGGCAACGGTGTAGTCCGAGCCTTGTTTGGAGTGAGAATTTTTCATCGACTTGTCAATTCCTTAATGCATGCTCTTCAGAAAATGCTACCTTACAAGAGAGAATTATGGGAAAAGAAAAAAAACAGAGATTGATAGGGTAATGGCGGTCTTGAAATAAATTGCATTTTAATGGATTCATTTATTTTAAATTGATTGGAACCCATATGGTGACATGATCTTGTAAACAAACACTTCCTAATTCTTAGCATGGCCCTTAATTTTCCATCATCAACCTATGAAATTCCTCAATCTGATCATCAGGGAGTTCCAAGCAAACGTTGAGTCCCCCTTCATCTTTCGGCCCTGGCAAGAGATACACCAAACCAGGTTTGAGAAATGGAGTGGCACACTTGATTTTGCCCCATGCGAACTCATCTTCCTCCAAGCCCAATCTCCACCAAGCCACTAGCGAGAAGCTGCCTTCCCTACAAGGCACCCCCTTGTTCACCTCCAGCCAATCGATGCTAGATCTCACATACTCATCGTCTAGCCTCTCCACCCCCTCCTGCACTTTCTTCACAAGAACGCAGTCCTCTTCATCCTTCAGCTCCCTCACCTTCGCTCGCCCGAACCCAGGGATCAGCGCGTTTCCGGCGAAACCAAAGGGGGCAGGCGGCTTCACCCTCTGCCTGCAGTCCACCGGAAACAGCATCGTCGAAACGCTTTCATCCTCCATCCCCGTCGCGACGCTCCTCGCCTTCCATATCCTCGCCGCCACGGCTTGGAAGGTGGTAGCGTTTTTAAGCCTCCCTGCCCCGACAGCGGCCTTTTTAATGGCAGCTATGCGGTGGGGCGATAGATGGACCAGGTGAGTTCGAACGGGGAGTGAAGATTGCTCGGATGCGGAGTCGTCTGTGTTGATCGGTCTCGTTGAGTATTCGTGGTGGTGATGAGTGATTACCGGTGGGTTTCGAGCTTTGAAGATGGTTCGATCAGGGTTTGGGGTGACGACTAGGTGTTCGTCCCGGGTTAGAGCTGCCAGGTTGGTCTCGAATTCCCGAACTGCCACTCCATCTAGGACACAGTGGTTGTATCGAGAAGCTAATGCTATCCCTCCGCATCCCAACTGAGTCATCTGTCATCACTAACATTGAAATTAGTTTGGTTGCTCGATAAAGAGTTTAATTTTTAAAACGAAAATAATGTCGTCTAATTAAAAAAATATTTTTTTGGTAAATTAAAAAATAATTTTGCTTGCATCTTTTTAGAAAGTTTTTAATAGAATATTTTTTTAATGCAAAAAGTGTCTAGAAAAATGACAAATTCTATTTCGAACATGAATTAATAGACCACAATCCTAAGCTCTGTGTTTTATGGAATAATTTTTGTGACATAATTTTAAATATAAGTAACAATATCTATAGTGATTTTGGAGGTTGTACAACTGGGAATGGACATGAGACGGGTACGAGACGGGTACACGTATTTCTATACCCGATTTTCAAACTAAAATAAATCTCCATACCTTACTTGATCCCCATTGGAGATTTATTTTTACTACCCATCCCCGACCCAAGCGGGGAATGGGGATCCCCATAGGAAAACGAGTACCTGAATTGAAAAAAAATATAGAAATACAAAAATTCTAAAATATGACTTATAAAAAAATAGAGCAGAATCCTAATGCATATTGAAAAAATAAAAAAATATCATATATACATATTTAGAAAGCACTTATTAGGTTGTTATTTTCCTATCATGTTAATAAATTTTATGGTTCAAGATAAGAAAAGTAAATAAAGAAACATTCATAATTGTTCTATCTCAATTTATAGTTTCTTTGTAAATTGGAAAATAAAGTAATTTAATAAGAAATTGATAGATAAAGAAACTCAAAATCTTAATTTCCTACCTTATTGAGAAATCTATAGTAACAAATATATTAAAAAATTATATATATATATATACACGAGAATACGGGAAGGGTTGGGGAACGGGTACGGTAGGGTACGGTACGGGGGGATAGGTTCATACCCGTACCCTACCCGATCCCCAAATTTTTAAAAAAAATGCCCCTATACCCTACTCGATTCCCAAAAAATCCCCGAATCTCCTACCCGATTGGGGCGGGGATGGGGTAGGGTACGAACGGGTTGGCCGAGATGGCCATCCCTATGTACAACGTGTACTTATTGTGTGTTTGGAGTGATAAAAAGTGAAATAAAATAAAATAAGTTGTGGATTCATGCTTCGTGCAGTAAAATAAAAAGTGAATAATTTTTAGAGATTTTTAAAAAATTTTAAAATTTTTTAGCAAATTAAACGCAATCTTAGTGTAAAAAATACAATACTTCAAATTTAATATAATAATAGAATTACAATGCACCCAAATCATTTAGTAATGGGCGATTTTTAAAACCATTTTATTATAAAGCAAACTACCTGGATAAACAAAAGGGGCATGTCTTTGATCTCCATTGACTGTTCATTCTCTTCATGCAAGAATTCAACAAATTGCTTAAATTCTGGCTTCGGTCTCATCAAATTACCGAGTTGGTTCAACTTGCTTTCGCTTGTCGCCGCGGCAACCACAATGCCGCTGCCATTGCAATCAATCTCTAGATGGCAACCATCTTTTAAATCCGGCACGAGCCGCCCAGCAAAGAAGTCATAGGGCACCAACAAGCATTCAAGTGCTCTGTATAGTTTCTCACAAATCTCTGAAAAACTAATCGTTGGAGGGTCGAAGAAAGACACCGATTCATGGTAGGTAACCAAGCTGAGGTCTATGTTCGACAAGAACATACGCCTGCGTGATGTTTGTTTCCCAGGAAAAATTATAATTTTTTTGACCAATTTTAAGTTGGTCATTGCTAATTGGAAGAAAATTTATAAAACAAGCTTTTTCATATATCAAATTGATTTTTTTTTTTTTGGACTTAATTTCTTTGGTACTCTTCTCTTTGTTGGTTTGGTTCTATGTCTATTTATAGCAGTGTGAATAAATGATGTCGGTTCCTCATAAAGTCGTGGTTACTAGTAGCATAAATGAAGCTATAGTTTCTATTATTCATTGATGCTGTAAATGAAGTAAGTTTTGGTGTTACCAGAAACTAAAATCTCTGTTCAATAAAAGTGATTTTTGGTGTTTTAAACAAAGTGAGGTAATTAAGATGAAGTGACGGTTCAAGTGATTGTTGTTCATCCATTCATTCACATGGCTGGTTGTGAGTTCGAGTTTATGGGATGGGGCTTGGATTATGAAATTGGAATGTAATATTGAAGGTTTTCAAAAAACAATAAAAAAGAAAAAAACAAAGTGCGGTGGTTTCTAAAGTGTAAATCAACCTATTATGTTAATGACCTATTATATTAACATATTATCATTTGCTATTGTGTTAACTTTTTAGGATTCTTATTTTTTTTTTTTTAATATTGTTATACAATCATAAGACTAGACAAAGAATTTTACTAAAATAAGGTGAATAAAATATATACTTATCTTTTCAAAATAAAAAAAAAATTCATAAATGTAAAACTTATTACAAAATTATCACTGTCATATTATTATGTCTTGATTCTCTAATTCTATTTTTAGATAAAATAGCAGAATATAATATATACGTATTATTTTGAAATAAAAAAATTTATAAATGTAAAACGTATTACAAAATTATCACGGTCATATTATTATATCAGAATTTTCTAATTCTATTTTTAGGTAAAATAACATTTTTTTATATTTTTATGATAAAAAACTATTCTATTAAAAAAATGACAAGAGTAATGTGCCGGTAATATTATTATAATAAAAGAGTAATATGATAAATTATTTATTTTAAAGTGATAAGTTCACAATCATACTATCTTATTTTGATGTAAAAATTTTGCAAAAAAAAATAAGTGTATAATATTTTATTTTTTCTAATTATAGGACGTTTATTCCAAAAAAAAAAAAAATAAAATGCAGCATAGTTGCAGACTATTATTTAAAAAAAATGTTAGCTAAAATGTATTTTAATTATAAGGCCGCCCTTATCATATTTTTTTTGATTAACTTTTTTATTATTATTACTTTTTCTTAGTAGGGTGGCATTTTTGTATTATTATTTATTGATGCTATGCTATTAAAAAACAATCTAAATTTTGTGTTTTTGTATGTTTAACTCCAAGAATAAGATGGTAATTCAGTCTTAATTTTAATTCAGTCTTGGGACGTGGAGACATGGGTAAGAAAAACCAAACAGGCATTCGGGGACCCGATTTGAAAGAAAAACCCCGAATCCAAAACCCGCCCACGGACACCCAATGCATTGACGAAGAAGTCGTGCTTTTGATTACCGAAAAAAAAAAAAAAAGAAGTCGTGCTTTACGCCTCTCGGTCACTTTCGTTTATTTCCCTTAATCTGTTGACTTGACGGAAAATCTTGAAAACGTGGAATCGCGTTTCCGGACTACCAGTTCCTCTCTCTCTCTCTCTCTCTCTCTCTCAAGAAATTGATAATTTGATACATACAGTTTCACATATATATATTTGCTGTTAGGGTTAGGGTTAGGGTTTTCGACTTCTAGAGTGTGTTCTGACTGTCCGATTGTGTGATCAACTATACGATGTATGCTGATCGTATGGAGGCTCCGACCAGGATGTCTATAAAGGAGCGTCTTAGTGGTAACGCCATAGAAATTTCCGGTCGCCGGAGGCAAAGTACCGGCAAGAGGTCCGTTTTCTCTGCCTCTCTTTTTCCTCCTTGATTTGGTAAGTCTATTTGCTTTGTATTTGTTCGCATTTTATGAATGAGTTTGTGCGAAGTCGATTCTAACGATTCTCAGTTTTCAGTTCTTGATGCACACAGTGGTTAACGAGTTTGAATTAGCTTCCTTAGGATTGTGGCTTGGAATTTCATTTCATGTTTAATTAAACTCAAGTGTTTGTTCATTCCGTTCTAGACAAACCAGAAGAAAGAGTGGATCAAAAAATATAAGTGAAGAAAATACTTTCTCCTTGTACTTAGAATAATAAAATATTGTGCCAGCCAATTTAAAATTAGTTATAGTAGAAGAAGACAATCATTTAAGGGTGTAATTTATTTGGAATTTGCCACCAAGGTTTGGTTTGTGATTCATAACACTGTAGGACTGCCTGGAACTCCACAGTTTCCGCTTCTTGTTGGAGTTCTTTTCCATATATTAGAAGTAGAATGCAAAAAGAAGATTAAAAAAAAAATGGAAAATTTGAAACTTGACTACTAAGAGCATGCTAGATCGGCTATAGACCACAGTGAGGGTCTGATAGCTTGCAAGAACTCATAAGATAACCCCTGTCCCACTACTACTATTTTATATTTAATAAATTTAAAAATCACTCCTAACTTCTAAAAGTTAGTGCAAATAATATTGTAGCTGCAACTTATTTTATATAACACAAAATGAAGCCCACTGAACCTTGTTCAAGAAGTTCCTGCATGCACTCCATTCAAATTTTGGATTCTTTTTTCTTCTAATGTGAAATGTACTGCATCATTTACTTGACCACAATTTGCGCAGTGTTTCACTATAATGCCGATATACCACAATCGTCAAAACTTTTATGCTAAGAGGTATAAAATCTCCAAACTGATTTAGATGAGTTTGCTTTTTCAAGGTAAGAAGGAAAACATTGAGAAGCAGAATTTTTTTTTTTCACTATTCCATGAAATTTATTTTGAATGATGAAATCAATGCTTGTACTATGCCAATTGCTTACCATAATAAAAAATAGATAGGAAACCCACTTAGAGTGGTGTAGAGCAGGATGATTAGACTGCATTCTCATCATTTACTTTGTCTTCCTCAAATTTGGTAGTGTTATTTGGTTATCTAGCGTGCATTAACATTTATTTCTTCTCCATCAACTTGTATGTTGGAGCTTGGATACCTTTGCTTGGTTAACAATAGTAGATATCTTAGATTTAGTTCCTTCTGTTTCCAATTTAATTTCTTCTATTTGTTTGTAAGGCATAACGCTGTTTATATTTGACAACCCCCAAAATCCTCTTTGGTTCAATTTTAATTTTAATTTTTTATATGACTAGGAACCTACCTAAGGCAGTGCCACATTAAACCAACCCATAGAGAGTTAACCTGGGTTTGTGAACCATATGACAAAACCCATGAACTGGGCAAGTCCAGACTCATGGCTTTGTGGGTTTCCTTCAAGGGGATAAGCACCCGGTGAGACTCATTTGCTTGCCTAACCTTAACTCAGCACATCTCAAGCTCTGCCACCACAACCCCTTGGGGTGGGTTTGGTTCAATTTTAATTTCAAATGGAGGAATTTAGAAGAAATTAAGAACTAGATAGATCTTTGCAACATGATAACCCCCCCCCCCCCCAAAAAAAAAAAAAAAAACTTGCGCTAATTACTGTGTTTATAGGAGGATCCCCAAATGGTGGAAAATTCTGTGTCACCTGTCATTATCCCCATGAACTGAAACCAAAGCTCTTATTTTATGGCATACAGCTGTTTGCTGGTTTTTACTGGAATAAAACCTTTTATTTGATTCAATGTCCTATGTTTTGCAGGCAGAGGCAGGATAATGACAAGTGGGAACATGATCTTTACAAGGATGATGAACCTCAAATGTCAAGTATGTCTTGTTGGGACATTATTGAATTGAACTAGACATTGCTGTTTAGTTTTATAAAGCATATTAATACATATATATGTTTATGTCTCTGTGCATGTATACCTGTCTACGTTGCTTCGATGCATAACTCATATGATTTTTGATTGTATGTTCATGGTGGCTAAAGATCGCAGAATTGGTGCTAAAGATCTGCGGTTGAAGCTCCAGAAGAAGAATGTCCAGCAAGCAAGTCAAAGTGAAAATGGATCTGTTTCAGGCGCAAGGGATCTGCGTGAAAAGCTTTCTGGCATAATTTGCCAGCATCAATTGAACGCTGATCCTCCAAAGCCAAAGCCAGTATTTGAGGGCAGTAAACCTGTGAGGGAAAGTGTAATTGTTGAAGTGCCTGAACCAGAGACCAAACAAGTGGCTAGCATAGTCCCCAGGAAAAAGACTAAGCAAAAGGCATGGACCTTTCTTTTCAGTTGTTATTTTTTGCCTTGCTCTTTACTAATGCTTCAAAGAGTTTAATTTGTTCTGTTGTGTGTGGTTATGATAGAAACAAATTTAAACTTATTGTAAACAATTTATATTACAGATAACATTTTTGTTATTACTACTAGGCCAGATGTGTTCAATGTTTTTGTGATCGGGTTGTGATTGTTGCTCGGTTCTCTTCGCAAAGAACCTTAAACTTTGTGAGGGTCAGTTGCAGTTCTATTTCATTTCTTTCTATAGCAATTTATGCGACCTTCGATTGAGCTGATCCGTCAAAATTCCAAGAACAATGTTGTACCTTTTTCTCTCATTGTTCAGCTTGAAAAGTTTTTATGGAGGTTAGCAACTTGGCTGATATTATTAATATTAGTGGAGCTGTGTTACTAGTCGGATCCTTCTAAATAATATATATCTGCTGCAGACTGAATCTGTTGACAGTTTCCTGTTGCCCCTCGGTCTGGAAAAGTACTCAATTATATTCCAAGCAGAGGAAGTATGCATTCCTTCAATATTACTGTGTTATGGCTTCAGCCATTAGCTTCAATATTCCTTCAATATAACACTATGTACTGTTTATACAGGTTGATATGACTGCACTCATGCACATGACTGATGGAGATCTGAAGGCTTTAGGAATACCAATGGTAAACTTGCTATTGTTCCATTTAACAATTCTGAGAGTGTGTATCTTATTGTTATCTCTTTAATTACATGTATTTGCTTCTTCTGATTAATTAATTATAAAGGAACGTCACTTCTGGGTATAGAATTCACTGGTTTTGATTTGTTTTGGACACTTTTCATGACTTATATTTATCCATTCACCAAGGGGGGGGGGAATTGTTTGATGAAGAGAGAATATTTAGTAACTAAGTTTACAAGCTCTGGTTTTATAAGTTTGATAATAGTAAAACAACAGAACAGATCCATCAGTTTGATCAGTGCTTAAAAGCGCTAAAGAATAAAATAAAATAAGAGTTTTACTCTGCTTTATGTGGGGCCATTTTTTCCCAGTGTTAAGGTCTTTTTGCACTACCTCAAGGCCCACATCTTTTCAGTCTTCCTGCAACATTCCCATTTCAGTTCTAGAAATGTTTATGACCCTTTTTAATGTCTTGGGCCAAAATACAAAAGCATTCCATCTATGATGCGGGAGTGAAATAATGATTAATAATCAAAGCTTAATTATTACCAGAATTATTCGTGCGTTCCAATTTTTTTTCTTTTGCTAGGGCATGCTTGATATTTCTGATGATTAATTGGTAAAATCAGTACCCATATAATTTCTTCAACTTGATGGACTGACTGCAAAGTGAATTGGCATGCTTTTTGTTACACCTCATGGTTAATATATACCAGCAATTAACGATTCGGAATTGGATCATTGTCTGCCGCATATGCTTTGACCAGAGCGATTAGATGAAAATATGGAAATGTGTGGTTTTTGTATAAAATAACTATAATCAGGTTTCTTGATGCAAAAAATAGCCAGATTTTTCTTATCTGTTACCGGTTTTACATTACCTTTATTAATAAGATTGTAAGCTTCTTTGGTTTAATGTGCTCTTTCAGGGCCCAAGAAAGAAGATACTTATGGCGTTGGAATCCAGAGTATGAGATTAGAAGTGGACGTTGCTCCCTTGCATCTTTAACAGATGCTACTGTTTTGGTCCCATGACTCAGAAGTTTGGCGGCCAGCCTTGTGTTAACTGGTAGAACGACTGCATGTTACTTTTCTGGATTAATTTTTTTAAGTTGTATTGGTGAAAGTGGCTTTTGTTAGCTCATTGTTGGTATCATAAATAGAAGATTAGTAGGGATTGGGACAGAATTAGAAACTTTAATACTGATGATATTGATTGTTGATTTCTCATACTTGGTGGGTCCCCCCCCCCCGGGGGGGGGGGAGCGGGGCTATCAAAGCACATGACCAATTAAATTGTTTTTAAAACCAAACTGAGAGAGAGTTGTAGTGTCCTATCTGAAGCAATGTTGATTGACTGACAAGTACATTCAAAATCATTATAAATGAATTTAACATTTTTAGGTGTTCATGTGGAAATTCCATTCCTTAGATGCAAGTAGTGTCGCCCAATCTTGAACTATCCGAGTGTATGGATCTCACTGGCTGTGGGAAATATCCATTAATTAGAGGAAAGGAGGAGGCTGACATAGCAATGCTTTGTTAGTCTTGTGACATTGATTTAGGATTGTTGAATTTTATTTCAACAATCTTGATGCATTAACACTATATTTAATTAAAAAAACATGAATGTATTTGGATTGTTGAATTTTAATCCAATGGTCATTGATTATAAGTCAAAGAGCTATGTGAGCTCCCCCAGATCCTAATTAGAGTGGCCTCAGTGTTTTTGTTTAATGTGTGTTTCTTTACAGTCAACACTAAACAATCTGTTAGGCCTTTTCTCTGATTGGGGAGACCACAAATCATATGGGGAAGGAGATTATAAGTAATTTGCATGGGCTGTGTGGCTGGTTTGCATCTACAATTACAAGTCAATATTACATCCACCTGTTGATGAGGGAGGATTTAATTATGCATATATTTGGATCTTGGGGGATGGTTGAAGGAAAAGGAATTACAATATCTTGAGTTTGTATTTATAGACTTGAAACTAAGGTGTTTGGATAAAAATCAGAAGCTTAACTTTTCTTATTAGATTTTTTTTTTTAATTAAAGTTTGATTTTGTTTCTGCTTTTGACAGATGGTATTCACATTTTTTTCTAAGAAAAATAAAAATGCTTTAAATAAAAGAAGTTATAAAGTGGCCGAAAAATTTTAACCCTTTTTTTTTTAAATGTGAATGAAATCTTTAAAAGCTATTAAAATAAAAAGAAAATTAAAATTTAGTAAAAAGAAAAAAAAAAAAAAAGTCCACAAGACGGTAAGTAAATAAACAATGTAAAAGTTGGAAGAAGTGGCGAACTAGTTGGTGCTTTTAAGGAAAACTTCTTAATTACAATTTTGTTAATTTATAGTTAAGTAACATAAATTGATAGATTATGATAAAATTTACAATCCGTCTACCTTCATATAATTGAAAGTATAGTGGGGTGAGAACTGTCAACTTTGAGCCAAGGTTGATGGTATTGTCAGAAACTGAGCATCTATTAAGGCTGTGTTTGACATAAAAAAAAATATTAAAAATTTTTATAAATCTCTGTTAATTTTATATTACATCAATTTTTTTCTTTTATTGCACGTATTACGAATTTTTAATTTATCTCACTTTTTTTATTCCAAACAAACCCTAAAAAATATTTAATATAAATATATATTTTAAATATATTATGTTAAATACAAAAAAATATATTTAACATAGAACATATTTTTTAATTTTTTAGTATATTAATGTGATATAATTAAATATGATGTAGTTATATCATTTTACAAATAAATTTTATACGTGATCACTAGATATATAATTTCATACATTAACCGTTATGATATTTTAATTACCATAATATCAATTCAAAGCTTCGATTAAAAGTATATATATAGTAGAATTCGAGGATTGGAGTGAGAGAATCCCCAAGTGGAGAACTGTGACTACCACACCAAGATTTTAATTGTCATAGCGAATCTGAAAATAGAAACCAATGGTTTTTTTTTTTTTTTTGAATAAAATTAATAAAAGTATAAACGTTTGCATCCCTTGCATTGAATGAACTGTACTACTAGGCACGAAGACCATACATATTTAACTGAATTAGCATTCAATTCCCTCTACCCTCGAAAGAAAAAGTGCAAGTATCTGTAGAAAGATTTCAATTTGTGGCAGCTGCTTGGTCTCAACTCTTGAGAGGTAAAAAGACCTCATAATCTTCAGATTGCTGCACCACAACCCTGCTTTTACGTGTACTACAGCTAAACTGCCCACCGGAAATCGTCTATCCTCTCCACACAAAGCAATGCTGTATCTATCACAGCGAATTCAGTTTCTTCCGAAATGATTGTATTGCTCTACCTTCCTCCTTGGGCTTTCCATGCTAGGTATTTCGCCCTTTCTTTCTTCAATCTTTTCCACTCCCTCACGGCCGCGAGAAGTACGTGCAGGGAGACTGGCAGAAAGAAAGGCTGTGGCCAGATAATAATTTATATGATCAGTCCATTAGTTTAGACCAAAAGAAATACCAAACTTAAGCAAACAATTTCAAATTAAAACTACACAAAATTCCAGTAATAAACTAAAAAAGAGCAGCACTAGATCCACAACCCTCTCTCCCACGGATGGGAGCGGGGACTCTGTTTTAATCAAATACAGCTGAGAATTTGTCAGTTTTCTTCAATATTGTAGAGCTTCGTTCTTATCAAAGGAGGATGAAAAAACAAAAAATTAAAGTTTGAAACGGGGGAAGGGACAAAAAAAAAAACAAAGAGAGAGAGAGAGAGAGAGACAAAAAGAGCATGTTTTGAAGTGCTATTTTCCATGTTTATAGGACATTCACGGCCAAACTTATTCTCTTACCATTGGGTATGTTTGTTTACAGACAGCTCTACAATTGATGAATCAACCCTTTTTTTTTTTGACAAATAATGAATAATCTTATTTATTTCAAGATAGACATGTTATTATGACACAGCTTACCGAATAGACAGCAAAGCAATGCTCGAACGAGTAATAGCTCACAGACATGATAGATGGGTGAAAAAACGCATCTTCTGCCAATGATCTTGCTTGTCTTGAGGACACTGAGAATAAATCAGAAACTAGTTGTTAACATTTTATTGCTTTGAGAACATGTTGGCAATAAAGCTGCATGCAAATTGAAACATACACGCCAAATGGATACATACCAGCTGAAGCATCATACATTCCAAGCGAGGCATTATTTTGAGCCAAATGTGCAGCCTCAAGAGAGAACTTTACCTGCTCAAGAAAATCAATTGGAGAATCAACAGAAGTATATTGATAGTATAAATATAGACGTATCAATGTAAGGCCAAGAATACACATGATAACACCAATGAATTCTAAGGCAGCAAAACTGCAAGCAAGAAACCAATTAGCTGCAACTCAGACATTTTCTCACTTGCTTGACACAAACCAAAAATTTGTTTTCTGTGCTTTAGACGGAGGATAAATTTTATCTTAATGCTCAACACAATGAAGATTTCTTAGTCAAACATTAGCAACTATAAAAAGGCAATCAATCTTGACCAATAATGTGCCAAGATATCCAAAAACACACTAACATGATTTTTTTTCCCATTTATTTTTTGTAGGAAAATTGCTACTTATCACAGCAAATTTAACGCGTTTATTTACCATATGATTTGATAGGATAACTTGGCATATTTCAAATTTGTTAGGACTCGTTATTTTGTTTGCTTTGAACTTTAATTATGTTTTTTTTTTTTTAACATTTAATACGTCTCTTTTCTTATGAAAGATAACTACTAATTCAATCTGTCATATCACCCGCAAAGTTATGAAGTGAAATTTGTTGTGATACATAGTATTGCTCTTTTTGTGGACCCAACCTTGATTCAATGATAGGCATGAGGCATCATATTGTAACAAGGCTAATTGTAGCTGTAAAAAGATAACAAAACGAGTCTTTCCCTGGAAAACTGACCTGCTTTCCTATCTCATCCATTATAATCATCCTTGGAAGTGATTGAACCTGCATGGAAGACTTTGTCAGAATCTGAGAACCTGACTGAAATCTATAACTTGTGAAAAAAAAAGATACCAATCTGGAAAGTGATCCAAGGGTCGTAGCACAAGAGAGAAGATTAAAGCATGTGTGCTGCCGTGACAAGACATCCAATTCCCTAAAAAGGTTGGAACAAAAATAATCAATATATAGCAGAACACAAAACTCAAGATCAAAGGAAAGTATAGCAGCTAAAGCCATAAGAGCTGTAGCAGAAGCCGCAAAACACTAGTGATAACCATGAAAAAGAACTGCAATGCTTATCACGTGTCATACTTGAGTAACTCGGCTGAACTCGGGTATTCCGGAATCAATATATGCACACGATTAAGAAAGTTGTACGCAAAACCAACTAAAATGAGAAACCTTAGTAGCACTGTGAAATAGCATCAAGGTCCTTGGCTTCCAATAGGTCAGTTACCACTATGATATTTGAATGTTTTTCATATAAAAACAAACATGATGTCTCACATGAAGCTTCCGTGATAGTTATCCAACCTCCATTTCTGTTCACAACACTGTATTTAAACATTGTCTCACCATTCTGTAAAGCCTCTTTCACTAGCTAATAGATCAAATGTTCCCGATGTTCCCGCATAAAGGTTATTGGATGTAAGACCAAAAAGTTGCCGCAACTGCCCCATGAAAACTTCAAAAACCTTGTGAAAATCCTGCTTCAGAATGTGCATGTGTCAATCTTGGGAATACGGATAAGAAACTATCACCACTAGTACAACATGGACTCCTAGTCATTTCAAATTGAGAAAAACAAATAACAATCACGACAACAACAATTGCAGAGAGCAAGCAAAGTGAAGAAAGATGTAAACCAAATCTGTATTTTTTTTGGGGTTAAATTTGAATCATAATCTCATGGAATTATGAAAAATGGTGATATGGCAACATAAAATAAATAAATAAATAGAAGAGCCACTACCCATACCAAAATCTATTATATTTTAGATTAAAAAAAAAATACTAGACATCCCTCTAATCTTCTTTGGATCAAACAAATCCCAGACATCTGTCACATAAACACAGATACAAGTATCAAGTGCAGTGTCTGTATGGCTTTAGATCTTGCTGAGGCCCTTAATCTTTAGCAAACAGGAATTTGACTTGGAATATGTCCAAAAGATGGGTATATGAAAATGGACACTTACATTCAGATACATATTATTTGATACAACATGCTTCAAGGTGTATTGTCCAAGTCTAATGCTTGAATTTTCAAATAAAGATAATTTTGAGGAAAAGATGGGGTTCCTATAGAAGCAGGAAACCCTTATTTGCTATTACATAAATATCACATACTCCCTTATGGCATGTGCAAGCCCATGAAATTATTGTTTTTTTTTTTTGGGGGGGGGGGGGATCTAATTTAAAAGATATAGAAATAGAAACAGTCAGCAGAAAGACAATTCATATAGCACAACCACTTGTTACGTACTTGGGTTCAATCCTCTCGCTTAGAACATTATTCAATTTAAATTTCAAAATCGGACATCTTCAATTTTTGAAGTTCACTCTAGTTTTCAGTTAATTTGAAAGAAACTTAATTCTGATCAACAGTTAGAAGCACACTCATTGTATTACAGTTCCGTCTTGTGGCACAGGAAGATTATATCTGAATCATAGTGTCACAAGGATCATCCTTGTTTGCTAGCCACTTTTCCTAGTTGTGATTTTAAAAATCCACAATCGAGCAGATGATATTCATTTTTACCAAATAATGTGAAAATTGTAAATGTGTTAACACTAACCAGTAATTTATGTGATCTACCATACATGCAATTAAAGAAACCTCTAGTATGGTTTCACAAGTTTTTA
Organism: Vitellaria paradoxa; assembly: GCA_019916065.1. Lineage (NCBI taxonomy): Eukaryota > Viridiplantae > Streptophyta > Magnoliopsida > Ericales > Sapotaceae > Vitellaria > Vitellaria paradoxa. Next base: position 10,205,154 of record CM034243.1, on the reverse strand, counting down.
ATTGAAGTTCATTTTCCCGTATCAGTGGGCTAAATGGCACATACTTTGAAGAATCTACATATGGACTTCTAACCTGATGGGAAATTTTTTGTCTGATAGGATGCAAATTTTCTGAATCCCTTGAGCAGCCTGGGGGGTTCCAAATAATAACTCCTCCCCACATCTGCAAGATGTCATTTTCAATTCAGTTATATTAGGCAATTTTCACAAGAACAATGACAGCAAATATGAATGACAATGATGAAGGCTCTCACTGGAGATATAAAGCCATTGGTCATGGAAATCTCTCCATTAGGAAGCTGTAACAGAAGAGGGCACTCATTTGCAGATGGAATATATCTGACAGACAGAGAGAGAAAGAGATTAAATATACTTAGCATTAGACCATTGTTGTTTCCGGACTACATAAGATTTTCAGCTTATCCGCACATTAATCAAAAAATAAATAAATAAATAAATAACCAAGTTAAAGAACAAAACAGAAGATCAACAAGAGATAATGAGTCAAAGAATATACACCACAACTTGCAAAATTTTTGACCGTCCACCAGCTGCAATGGAAGTATCCAGATGCCACTCATTTGAGTTCACCTATTAAACTTAGACAAAATTAGTGAAAATTATAAGCCACAACATTTAGCCACAACAGAAAGGTCACACTTGCGTTTAAGAAATGTAACAAACCCTAGCTGCTTAAAAAGCGTAAATTTAGCAATTGTAATTTATATATAATATCTATGAGTAGTGCTATATTACCAGAAAAAATTTGCCAAACTAATGTGGCGACCTTGTGGACCTATCGCTTTTAAAAAAATAACCCATTAAAGTTCTTTTTTAGTACCCAAATGCAATTGACACATCATTCTGGGTGAACATTCTAGAAACAAATTCTAGTTGTAAAGCATTTTCCTATATATATATATATATATAAGATATGGTATGGAAAGATGGCACTGGAAACTGATAACATTTCATTTTATCTTTAAAGGAAAACCAATTGCTCCAGGGACAAATAGTAGACATAACATTATGTCCTCTAAAAGCCAAGCATCTCAGTTAGCATCACAAAATATAGTTTGCCCATTCGGTGTATTTGACAGATAGGCCTTTTTTGTCAAACATGTACCCAAAAATTGGGATGAGTATTAAACCAGATGGTAGAGAATAGATACTTAATATGCATATTCTCTGTAAATTTATAAAAATATATGGATATCACCAATTCTTAATTGCTGAACAAGTTAAAAGGCATGGAAGCACTGTTTGGTTTGGAAAGCATTTTCTATTTTTTGTAGGAAACTATATTTTGTTGTTTTCCGTTTTCTAAAAAAATGCAAGCATGTTTTCCAAAAAACACTCTAAACCAAACATGTTTCCATTTTCTTAAAAAGGAAAATGGAAAGCAAGGGAAAACAGTCAAGCCAAACAACACAATATGGGTTCAAATTGATGAAGATGATAATATGTATGAAAGTTCCCGAATAATTTCATTCAATTTCAAGGCATATTAGATTTTTGAAAACATTCAGGTAGTCTATTCTTCCGCATATACATGAGAAGCTAAAGGAGAGCATACAAAGAAAGGCAGATCTTTGGTAGTAAAAATGTAACTCTCCAGCTCATCATCCCAATAAGAAAATGAGGACTTTGGTGTGTGGTATAAAACCTGCACTTGCAGAACAATAAAAAATTAAATCATAAACAGATATAATAACCTAAATTTCTAAAGGATACTCCGTTTTTTCCCATCGAAAATTTATATAGTACCTGACTTTCCACACTTATGTTTGCTACAGGTCCCAAAGCATCAATAACAGGAGCCAAAAGGATCTCATCTATCTTTTGAAAATCCCTGCAGTCACAATCATATTTTAGATAGATGGACAAAATAACATGCGCATATATAATGAGGTGGCGGAAGAAAATGCAATAAAAGAGGGCAAAATTGACACGTCAGGCTTGTCAGCCTGCATATCATAACATCTCAATGAAAATTCTGATCAATATTTGATAATATGGATTTAGTAACTTTAACCAGAACTTTAGCTTAAAGTGACAGCTCGTAAAGATAACTAAAAGTTCAGAAGTTATACAAGTTGGATTAGATAAGACAAACAGTGAAATATTCTATAGTTTACTGATCATACAAGAAATACATAAACAAGTTGGATAGATAAGTTAAATAAAGCATGTAACACTTGTTTCTATCAGAACTGCTGAAGCAATAGCTACAAGCCTACAAATGACTAGAAAAAACATTATGTCTCAGTTGGCTGTGGATTTAACTGTTCTTAAGGAATAAATCAATAGACAAAACAAGTAAAGATTTGCAGAGTCCGGTCTATCTAAGAAAAGCACTTATAGCTTGTATTCCACAGACAACATGGCACTTTCCAAGATTTTTGAGATTTTTTTTTTTGGAGGGGGGGGGGGGGGGGAGAGATTTTTGAAGAAACAGAGCTAGACACAGAAGTTCCATAATCAAGATCTGGGCAGGAAGATTTTCTTCAACAGGTTGGGTTTGTAGGAAATATAGAAGGATGGACTGGCAGCCAGGAGTTGAATGACCAAAGCATCTATTATACCACCGTAATTTAACCTTTTATGTTGGTGAAAGTGGACAGAAGACAAGTTATCGAATTAAGTTTCATTAGGTGTGAGTCATAATCTTGCCAATTAAGCCTAAAACATTTAGCGGAGGTTAGGGTCCTAGGGACGTGCAATTTGAATGTTGTTTTGACATAAGATACAAGAACTTGAGTTTTCTATTCTTTCCATCCTAAGTCCTGAATAGATTCTCACCATAATACCCTTACCACGAAATCAGGAGGCAAACTACTACTGCTGGACCTCAGAAAAAATATACCATAATTAAATCAGTTATGCCAGCACTGCATTTAGTATTTTTTGTAACAGGTAAATGACTTGCACAGAGAGAGGAATTAAAATCATCGAATTGTCATTTTAGAATGTTTTAGAATGTATGTATAGTGATAAACTCATTAAACAAACTAATAGTTAATTATTTGCACATCCACTTGTTCCATATAAATAAGAAAGAGATACCAAAGCTCCATACCAGTCATAAATCCAATCATCTGGATCAGCATTCAACAAATTGAAAGAAAGAACAACCTTCCCATCAGCGCCAACAGGCATAAACTCCCCATGAATCAACCCTTCCTCCTTCCCGCCATTCACAAAAATTTTAACAAAAATCTCCGCTATCTTCTCCACCGCATCCACCTCCGAAACCCTACCCACAATCCAGGCATGCCTATGTTTCCCCACCACAGCCCTAACCTCCTGATCCCTATTCACCACTACAACAGTATAAGCATTCCCACCATTTACCAAACCCCCATCGCCACCTCCCAATGCAGACTCCAAATACTCATCAACAAATTCATCATCATCCTTCAACTCATCACCAAACCTCAACTCACTCACTGCACCACACCTCCACCAGCAAGCAGGTTCTGAACCCTTACTGCAAACACAATCAGTACCAAAGTCAACCGTTACTGAGACAGTGTAATTGTTACCACAAGTGCCACAAACCTGATCATCACCGGCGAACTTTCTCATATACCCCAGAATCGAAAACCCTAGTTTATCCGAACTCCAGTCGCTGGAGTCTTTGCGATCGAAACCCACGAACACCGCCTGGAAGCGGCAAGGGAACAGCAATGGAGTCGATTCGACTGCATTGGAAAGCGAATCAATGTCACGGAATGGAAGAGGTGCGCGGTAGATCTCGATAGATTTGAGCAAGAATGGCAGACCTGTGAAGGGAATCGAAATTTTGAAACACTGTTATCAAAGAATCTATCGACAAACCCAAATTGCCATGCTCAAAACAAATATATATATATATATATATATATAAAGAGAGAGAGAGAGAGAGAGAGAGAGAGAGAGAGAGAGAGAGAGAGAGATTACCGAAGAGGAAAGAGAAGAGAACGGAGACGGAGAGGATGAGGCGCTTCAATCCAGGTTTTGTCTTTCGCATGGTGTTGGGGTCGAACTCCGGTAACGTTTCGGAGATTTCTGAAGTGGCTTCGGACTTATTCTTTGCTGGCAAATCGGATGCATCTTTTGAAGTTTCAGGTGCTTCTGAGATTTCCGCCATTGCTGCAAAATTGGAGCTTTGGTTAGGCTAACTAATCATACTAATTAAATCGAGCATTTTAGATGAGCCTTTGATTCGCGTAATAAAAAAGTAATAATTACTTTTTTTTGTTTGGTAATTAATTATATTCTGTTTATTACAAAAACAGCCGTCAGCCGTCTTAGCTCAGCCGGTAGAGCGCATGGCTTTTAACCATGTGGTCGTGGGTTCGATTCCCACAGACGGCGTTTTAGCGAAAAAGAACGGGTGGAATTGGTGATCACTTAAACATAAAATATACGATTTTATATTTTCTTTTTACTTTTTTTTTCCCAGGAAAACTATAATAAAAAAATTAGAAGAAAAGTGGATAGAAAAGGGGATCAATTAGCAAAATATATATATATATATGTATATAAGTTCCTATATATATATATATACACACTAACAAATAATTAGTAACTATCACACTTCTCAACTAAAATTAAATATCCACTCATTTGTAATACTAAAAAGCAAAATATATAAATCTAACAACTATATTAAATTTCTAAGTTTTTAAACAAGTGAATTCCTCTTTTGAAACCTACGAGTAAATGAATTCTTTTTAAAAATTCAAGATAGTTGATTTTTTTTAGAACTCATGATTTTTTTACATTTATTAAAATCATATGCCATAATTTAATACTTTTATAGGCAAAAGAAAAAATGAAATTGTAATGTTTTAGTAATGTGGGACAAAGAAACAAAAGTTTTGTAAGAGATCTCAGTTATTCGTTAAAGAATAAAACTCAATCTCGGCCTTTGAATCTTAATTTGTGAGAGAAATATTTTTTAAAAACTATCCTCTTTTATTATATAGATATATTTTCACTTATACTTCCTTCCAAGTTCAATAAGATAGAGTGAATGCATTCGATGTTATTAATTTCCAAATTAATTTTTTTTCCCATGCAACCAAATATGAGTATTTTACAAGGTTTTCATAGTATTTGCAACATATTCTTTCACTAAATTTATAGGCAACCAAACACCTAAAAATGTTAAAAGCTTTAATTGAAATTGTTTTGGGCCTTTGAAGTATCATAGCCCGAAAGTCAAATTATTTTGTGTCAAGTGACTTGAGTCAAATGTTTAACCCATTTTGTAGACGCTTAATCCCACTATTTATTAATATAACTTATATCAGATATCAAAATCCAAGAGGATTCGAAATTAGAGAGAGAGAGAGAGAGATCAAATATAGACGGAGAAAATAAGGAATGAAAGAAGATCGGGAGAGGAGCTCAAATTCTCTGGTTCATCTTATTGTAACATCTGTATATTTTATTTTCATATATTGCATTATTAGTATTTTTGTTTTCAAGGATATTGAATTAATTTATTTAATCTGAGCTATATTTTAATTAGAGAATATGACATTGTTTTAAGGCATGATCATTTAAGTTAAGAAAGGCAAATAATAATAATAATAATAATAATAATTAAAAAAAGAGTGTGGATTATATCTTAATATGTCAGTGAGACCTGACATGTTTTAAAAGTAAATGGAGGGTTGAGATCTTACTACGCAATATATAGATATTATCCGTGTGAGAAACGCATTCTGGAAGCTTTAAAAAAAAAAAGTTGGGAATTTCTTGCAAACACACTTTAGTATGCATTGAAAGCTGGACTACTAAGGTAAAATAAAATTCTAAAAAGTTCATTTCCTTTCCCCCGAATAATAAGAAACAAAAATAGAATAGATTGAACATGAGATGTTAATTAGCTACATTTTGCTGTCATGCTGGTTTGTTTCTGAATTTCTTTACATATAGAGCCTCATTTGAGGTTCAATAATAACAGTTTTCAGTACTTTAATTACCCCCCAAAAAAAAAGTTTTCAGTTCTTTGATTATGGCACTGTTTCGAGTTAAACAAAAAATATATAAAATTTTACAAATCTCAATAAACACGAATTACGAGACTGTAAAATTTAAATTTTTTTGAATTAAGGGGACTGCAGTTTACAGATCTCAATAAACATGAATTACGAGACTGTAAAATTTAAATTTTTTTGGATTAAGGGGACTGCAGTGAAAAATTCATTGTAGGGGCTGATTTCTTTGTATTTAATCTGATGGTTTTAATTTATTTTAATTAAATTTATTTTCAAAATAAAAATAAAAGTTAAAAAAATTTGATTGAAATATAATTAATACAGAATGTCAAAGATCACATCTAATTAAAGAGTAAAGAAATCTCAACCGTTCATTTTTTCACTGCAGCCCCTACGGTGAATTTTTTCACTGCAGCCTCCTTAAACCCAATTTTTTTACTCACTGCACAACGTACGAGACACTTACTTTTATAAATTTATACAACTCTAAACACACCCTATATGCTAGCCTGAAATAATCAAGACTCCTTTTATAGCGTGCATGTTGTCAGACCTCGTGACCTCTTCCTATCAGCTTGACTTCCAGCGAACTTTTCCCTTAGAAGGATGACAGCTTCATCTTTCTGCATAACAACAGGCCAGAAGTTCACACAAGTTCTTAGCAAACAAAACAGTTCATCCACATTTAGAGAGACAGAGAGTGCCAGTGTTAATTATAAAATGATACGTACCAATTCTTTGAACAAAGGGTAAGGAGTACCAATGCTGTGACCAGCAGGTAATAATTCCCAAAGCTTTCTTGCCTTTCCACAATCTCCATTTTCATCGCAGAGCAGAAGTTGTGTTTCAGGGGGCAAATTTAGCTGCTTTAGTACCTAGATCGGCATCAAAAGCAGCAAAAGGTGGTAAAATTATCAAGAGTTTCTTCAATACAACGTAGAAGAGTCTCTTTTCTCAATTTATATCTATATCTATATCTATACTTTTACAAAAGAAACAGAAGGAGTAGTGGTGAAGCCAAAATTTTTATGAAACTAATTTTTGGTGAAACTTTTATTTTTTTTTTTCCATTAATAACTCTTAACTACCAATAACTACTCACCATTTAAAAGTGGTATATAAGTAATTTTTTAATTTTTGTAAGTTATTTAAGTAATTTTTTTCCTTTTATTTTTTTTGTTTTCCTTAAATGCCCTTCAACCCCCCACCACTTTTATAATATATACATGAAGAGGATGGTCCCATGCATACCTCGAGAGAAAATGATGGCATGAAGGGCTCCAACAAACACGCAAGTAGATAAACCAACCCTGCCGAAGTTCTGATCACTATGGAGCAGGAAGCTTTATCTTCCTTGTAAAGGTTCCAAAACTTGCTATCCTAATAGCAAAGTTAAAAGTACAATTAAAAAAAATGGGTAGAATAGGCTCAGTGATCTTGATGTCTGTAATAAAATTTACAGCCTTACTTGTAGATATGCATTGCCCTCACCAGAGATGCTCATTGCGATTCTTAGTCCTTGCTTCAGTTTTACCTATGTCACATCGGAAACAAACATTTCCCCCTAATAAAAATGCTGTTCCAAGAATTAGGCTATTGGTTTGTGAGGTTAAATTGAAAAGATGTTAAAAGTCTTAAACTGAAGAGATGTTAAAAGTCAGAAACCTTCTCCATTGCTTCCACATATTGTTGCACATATTTACTGACTTTCTCGGCCAATGTATTTGTCAGGGGATGTGAATCTGCACCTGGAGTATCGGGAATGATAGATCCATAACCTAGTCCTGCAGAAAGGAATTACCAATAAAAGGTCCAAAGAATGTAACTTGTACAGAGGTGGGTGGTAAGATTTAAGTTTTGCATGAAATTTCAAAGAGTGTGCCGGTTGTTAACACTTGAGGATCATTCAAAATGAAAGCCTACATAAAAAAAATCCCAAAGACATGACTGCTATCATCATCAAATATCGACCGCCAACACGAAAACTACTTGCGCAAACTGAGATTCAAGTGGAAAGGTGTCCAGTACAACCAAATATGAATTTAGAATGGAGTAGCTCATGTTCTACACGTGATTAGAAAGCAAGTCCAAGATTGATAGAGAACACTCCATATGAACAAAGACAAAGCGCGATTTACCCATTCCGTCACTCCAAGGACAAGCCATTAGGAAGAAGCTAGTGGGTTATGGCCTTGTTCTAGTGGTTTTATTTTTTAAGATGCATGATGATAGAAAAAATCTTGCTACTAATCTGCATGTACAATTTCACCAAAACTCACGTTTGATGGTGTAAGCAGTTCCAGGATGAAGGGGCTGTTTTGATGGCAAAAAATTGAAAAAGTTTGGCGTAAAAATCACACGTGGCAAAATTTTGGGAGAAGTTAGTAACTTTTGGTAGAGTTTGGTAAACCAAACATCCCTGAAATCCCTTATGTTTGTACGTTTTCCTTGTGACGGCTCTATCTTCACTACCATATTTCTGTTCAAGGGATGAAGCTTTTCAAATTGTTAAAACTTGACAAATACATGGTGATGGTTCTTTTCAGCATTGGACAAACATTCAAGACATATCATTCAAGCCTGCCATACCTGTTCATCATGCAAATTTAAGTGGCACAAAAATTCATCTTGGAAAATAACCTTATAGAGTGGGAACTTTAATCATAAATTGAAGGCTATAAATGAATTAAAAACACCATAGGATTTATATGCATAAATCACAACATTGTTTCAGTCAGTCATTAAGCGGAATCCAGACACATTTTGTACCTAATGAGCCATGTTCATGCATACCAATTTTTCAGAAATATAAAGCTGTAATATCACTGACAGAGAGAGAAATAAAAAAGATAGAAAGAAATCCAATGCTCAAAACTAACAAAATTAGGCATTGTCGGAACAGAAATTGTCATCATGCCTATATTTGTCATCATTTGGCATCCCAGACATGACCATAGACTTATGCATGCTAGACTCACAGTCATCCAAACATACGCCCTGATCATGGCTTCCCAAGCTGTAATATCAGAGAGAATAAAAAACGAAAAAGATAGAAAAGAAAAGAGAGAGAGAGAGAGACATCAACATCTCCAGCTGGAGCTCAACAGCCCAGATACATAAACAGAATTCCAGAGTGAAAATCCAAACTTTCAGAAAAATTTTGTCATCAGGAACTTGATGACAGGCAGGAGACTGACCTGGAGGTTTGACAATGAAACTCAGGACTCGATTGATGAAATTGCCTAAATTATTCAGCAGTTCAGTATTTAGTTTTGCTTGCAGGTCCCCCCAAGTAAACAATGTGTCCGATACCTAATTTAGATAAACTGGTCAGAATTGGCAAGCAGAAAAGAACTGTGGCTGACCATGCAAATATTAAATGAACAGATTCACCTCAGGCCTGTTGGTTAGCAAGTAATATCTCCACACTTCAGGAGGAATATTTGTATCTTTTGCATCATTGCCAAAAACTCCTACCCCTTTACTCTTGGAGAATTTTCCTGCATTGACAAGGGGATATCAATTTTCCTTTTTCTTTTTCATTTGAGTCAGCAGTTTTTTCATTTTCCTTTTGTTTGAGTCAATAGTTTTTCAGAATCAAAATATTGTAATATATTGAAAATAAAAATCATTAAAAGAAGTCTTCCTTAAGGCCAGATTCAAAGGTGATATTAAAGGTAATTCTAGTGCAAATATGGACCTGCTTCATAATTCAAATACTCTGTAACACTTATGCTTTTCATCAATGTCCAACTTTCTCCAGTGCCAAGAAGTGTAGAAGGAAACATTACCTGGAGAAATAATTTACAACGAAATTTAGTTCCAGTTATGAGCACAAATAAATAAATAGGTAAATCCACCCCTAACAACCTCCTAAACTCATCCAGATAATGGAATTGTATCTCACTCCATTTGAATGAAAAAAAAAAATGAAGGAAAACTACACTTACATGAAGCTTAGCAATTTTAATTCATATTCCTTTAGACCATAGAATTTTCCAGATGCAAAAAGACCCAAAAATGATCAATGCAAACAAATAAAGAATGAGGAGTTGACATCAACTATAAAACAAATGTAGGAGCAGATACTCTCTTCAGATGTGCTGCCGAAAAATGTCAAATTGAAAACATTGACTCTGTGTAAGAGGCCTTGGTCCTTTAGCGCCATTGCTGTGCGGGCTATGCATATGACGTGTTTTGTTTCTCATCTGTATGAACAATTAGTTAATAGAGCTTTGTAAAGGCTTCATTTTTGTGCTTCTAATGTGCTGGCTAAGAGTTCATCTTAAGTAACTTTTGGTTGATCAGACCTCTTAAATTCCAGTTCTTTAACTAAAAGACAATTATCAATAAAACATTTAAAGACTAGATATATAAGTGTTGAACCCAGTACCAACACAGCAACATTAAAATAACACCGAATTTTCATTCCTAGGCATAAAAAAATTACAGGAGATTAGAAATTTTACTGTGTGAAATGGAACATTGTCTTTGCCCATGAACTGATATAGCTCAACATTTTCAGGGTCCTTCCACCACTTCTCCCACTCAGGTGTATGGCATGAAGTAATTGACACATATCCAATGGGCGCATCAAACCAAACATAGAAAACCTAATCATGTTAGAGAAAAAGTCAATTTGTGAACATAAAGGACTCGTAATATGGTGAATGGTCCTGCACAACTAAGCAATAATAAGAGAAAGATATTCAGTGGTACAATCACACCTTATCCTACCTTATCCTTGAATTTTTCATGTGGAACAGGAACCCCCCATTTGAGGTCTCTTGTAATACATCGGGGCTTCAATCCTTCTTTAAGCCATGCATATGTTGCTTGAATGGCATTCTGGCTCCAAGATCCAGCAACTGACATTTTGCTGATATACTCTTCCAATTTATCCTTCAGCAGTGGGAGCTCTAGAAACAAGTGTGCCGTAACACGGATTTGTGGAGTTGATTGACATACCTATACGAAATGCTATTATTACACTTAAGAAACTGAATATCTTTATATTCCAATTGCAGATGGAAGAAAATAGCTATAATTGTTTGTTGAATCAAAATTCCTAAAGAAATCATAAGGGGACAGTGATATAATATTGACATTTGAAAGGATATTATGTACCTTGCATCTAGGATCTTTCAAATCTGTTGGATTCAACAACTTCCCACATTTTTCACATTGGTCCCCACGTGCAGAGTCATAATTACAATCTAGTGTTGGGCAGGTGCCCTCCACAAACCGATCAGCTAAGAAACGCTCACAAGCATTGCAATAAAGCTGTTTATTGACATTTAAGTTAATGCAAGGTTAGAAATCAAAATCAAAATCAAAAGGCAAATTGTTCTGCAAATGCTTTTGAGAAGAGAATTTCTAAACCTAATACGAATATGTACCTGCTGCATTGTGTTTTCAGAAAGCCATTTATTTTCTAACAACTTCTTGAAAATATATTGGCAAACTTCAGTTTGCTGGGCAGTTGATGTTCGTCCAAATTCATCAAAACTGATATTGAACCATTCATATACTTCCTTATGTATTGCATGGTATCTACAAAATAAGGTCAGGAATTCAAACTTAGCACAAATGCAGTTTATCTCCCAAAATTTGTAGTTAATACATGGAGAAGTATAAGTTTCACAAGGCAAAAGGATGCTTGAATTAGTTAAAATAACTAAAGGACTCGAGTAAGCCATGCATAAGTAAATAACAACTGGAAGAAATCTGGTAAGTAGATGATGCTAATAAGCCCTTATCACATAAACGTCTAAAAATCGACCAAGGTAAATGAAAACCTCCTAAAAGCCTTCATATTGAAGAACTAACAATCAGCCCCACCATCGACGGGTACATATATAGTACAAGGTTAGTTTTTCTCATGTCTTCTTTCAATACCCTGATGATGAGCAGGTGACAATAGTCGAGTCAAAGCTCATAACCAATAAATTAGACCCTGAAGAAATAATATTTAGTAAGAGAGCAGGCTAACATGTGCAAGAAAGTAAACAAAATAAGCTTAAGTATTCATCTTTCTCCTATGTTAACTTTAGGAGTTACCCTGTAGAATTTCTACTTCATCAGAATGCATGCCCATTGATAGGGCCCAGAGTCAAGGGCGGAGGCATTCATAGACTAGTGTGTGCTATAGCCCGGGTAAAATTTTATCACAAATTTTTTTTTGTACTGGTATCATATAACATCCTAACCCAACTATCCATTATCCAGTTTAATATTCAATCCATAGCTCAGGACAAAAAAAATTTCTAGTCCAGTTTAATACGCAGCCCAAGACAAAAAAAATTCCTAGCTCTGCCCTTGTCTAGAGTCCTTATCTGCTAAAAGACTTGCAATCATTTGCATATGCAACATTGACAGCAAATAAATAAATAAATAAAACATAAAAATAGTGATATGAAGAACTTACTTGTCACATATCTGCTGAGGAGTGCAGTTCTCCTCCATGGCTTTTGTCTCTGTTGCTGTCCCATACTCATCAGTCCCACATATGTACAAGACATTGTAGCCCCGAAGGCGGCAATAGCGAGCAAATACATCCGCACTTAGAACAGCTGAAAACCATGCAGATTAAGAGAAAACAAAAAATGTAAATTTTAAGTTAACCAACAAAATTGACTCATATTTTCCCTAAACTTGGGAATAAAAGAATCTCCCTGACATATACTTTGTTCTCAACAATCTATTAACCAAAAGCATCAAATATGGAGCCAGCACAACGGATTGAAGAATTAAACAATTTCCATTTCGATCAAGGAATACATTCACTCCAGAAAAAGCTGATTCAAATAAAATATTAATCCCCAGTTGGATGCCAGGAAAATTGAGGGTAAAAAAGAAAAAAAAAGCCAGGAGGAGTAATCCAAGTGATATATATTATAGTATTCATTCAAAGAAGCTCCGCACTCGCACTAGTGCTGAATCTTGTTAACCTTCCCCCGAGATAATGATAAGTTTGTAAATTTCGAAGATGCTGACTTTGTCTTTTGGATAGTTTTTTTCTTGGCAACCAAACAGAGTCTGGGACAGAGAAAGTAAAAGGAAATTTGTGAACAAGCAAATAGAAAAAGAGGGGAGGGAGGGAGGGAGAGATAAATTACAGCCAATGATGTTGCCGAGATGAGGGACGTTGTTGACGTAAGGCAAAGCGCTGGTGATGAGTATGTTTCTCTTTCCCGGAACCGGTAGCTTTGGAACTCTTGGGCCATCTCCTCCTCCGGCTTGATCGTTCATTTCACCGTTTTTCTTTGTGTTGTTAAGTTTCAGAGAGAGAGAGAGAGAGCTAATACTCCGGCGACGGCGGCGAGGAGAGGAGTACGGCCCGGAAACTGAGAGAGGCAAAGAGAGATCACAGGTAAGCTATAGCAAGACAATGGCGTGAATTTAGCATTATTTAATGTGGGTGGGAGAATGGAAAGTTCTTCCTTGATGGGAATCTTATTAGTTGAGAATTAAGAACCTAAGCACGTGGATTTTATTAAAAAAAAAAGTTGACTTGTCACCGAATCAACGAGAGGAAAGCTTTGCAGCTCCCAAGGTGGAATCTTGGTCTTTAAGCTCAGTGCACCTGCTTGATAGAGCATAATTTGGAAAGTTGCCTCAATGGCTAAATAGTGAAATTTCGCTTGCTGGGAGTTTGGTATTATCAAGCAATTAAAGACAACCTTAAAGTTTTAAAGGGATCGGATGCAAAAATTTTTACAAGAAAATTTTTTTGCAAATAAGGAAAAGAAAAAATTCGAACCACGAAAATTAAAAATTTTAAAAATATTTACGCGTAATTTATGAAAATTACGCTGTCACGTCCTGAGTTTCAGAACTCGTGGAATGAGAGAAAAAGTCATGCATAACATAAACTAAAATATCTATAATATATAATAATAATTTTATTAATAATTAAAAGTAATTAATAATAATTAAAACTCGGTGTAATCGAGTAACAGTGCTCCAACTGCAACCCTAAATAATAACAGAAATCTAGGCCTCAAAGCCTTCATAATCATATCAAATAAATCCCTAAATAATTAATATTACAGTCCTGAATAATGTTATAGCGATGCAAAAGTAATTCTAACAATGACCCACCTAAGCACCAGGTTCACGACCTGCAAAAGAATCTGTAGGACGTGAGCACTAATTCACTTGTGCCCACGATACATAATAAATACATGTATGATATGCACAAAAATTAGATTAGTAATAATTTCATATCAATAACTTATAAATTGCAAGTCGTCACGTATCTCAACATTAAAACATACATCAACATAAATTTCAAAAATAATCCAATTATTATCTTTCATGTATCTTTTTACCATCACATCACAATCATCGCAGTCATGAGATAGATATTATACAATATCGTTGTTTAGGAGTCCAGACCAGATGGCCACGATTAACCTGATCATTATCATCGTTGTAGGCTACTAATCTACTAGCATGAATATCATTCCATGCGTAGGTTTAGGACTTTTCAACCCAAAGGTAATCTCTGTACTCTTCCTATTTTTTAGTATTTGCAGCCCCGCAATCACAACATCATTCATATTTCCTTTATCTTCATTGTTATCAACTCAACAAACAACTCATTAGAATCAACCATTAACATCACATCATCACTTCCATAAACATTTTTTGTTAATAAAATAAATCACTCAAACATTTCAAATTAGGCATTCTAAATTATGTATTTTTCATGTATTTAACTACAAATATCAAACTATAAATTTTTGCATCTTTAGGGGTAAAATTGTAATTTTCACAACTTTAGAGGCAAAATCATAATTTCATAAAAATTTGGGGCCACTTCATAATTATTCAAAACTTTTGGGATTACTATGTAATTATCCAAAACTTTTGGGATCAATTTGGATTTTTTTGTAATCATGGGGTCAAACTAGAATTTTATAAAATTTTGGAGTCAATTTATAATTATATAAATCTATTGGAATTGAAAAGCAATTCTTAGTATTTTATGGAATATGCCAAGCATATTCTCTTGCATAATTTTCCCACAAGCTTTTGTTGACCAGAATCTTTTGACGTTCTGGTTCGAGTTGCATTCACGGAGTATAGACTAAATTTAATCACTTTTGTACAAAATAAACACACAAAAATTTATCAAAATATTTATACATCTCATATATGTAATAAAAATGTATCAAATTCATACCTCAGATTCGAAAAAAAGTGAAGAAACTCCAAAATTTTAAAATTTCGCTCTCTCGTATCTCCCTTCTTGAACCAAATTACTATGATTGAATATCGCCATGATGATCATAACGTCAAAAATATCAAAGCTCCACTATTACTGAATTTAAGTCTTCACTTTCTCTCTCCTCTTTTTTTTTTTTTTCTCTTCCTTTACCCTTTTTTTTTTTTTTTCTCTTCCCAACTCTCTCATTCTCTCGATTTTTTTCTCCCACACACTATCATCTATGCGTGTATATATAGTATACCCATAAGACTTGGTCACCAAGTAAAGTAAGTAAAAAAATGAAAAATGAAAAATAATTCTTAGCTCACCAAATCTTCACGTGGCTTCCAGGTAACTTCTTTTGACCCTTTTTCTTTCTTTTTTATTTTTTTTGTTTTTCAATGAAATAATGTATATATATATGTATATATATTAAGGTAATATATTTTTAAATAGTAGATATTTAAAATTAAAAGTTTTAGGTTGTTACATACGCTCACGACTTTAAACTCTTCCGAATAGTACTCAAAGAATTTGTTAGTCTCTCTTTAGATATATTTTAATAATAGGAGAAACTTAGCACACTCAAACAATTCAATCCTAATGTAATATTGGATTCGTTTGATTTTTTTAAAAATTTTTAAAAATTATTTACTTTTTTATCTCATTGTACGGATTATGAACTCATAACTTATTTCACTTTTTATCAAACACACCCATTGTATAATTTTCTATTTCTAAAATCTTTAAAAAAATTTTCAAAATTTTTTACGAAACTTTCCAACATCCCTAAATATTAAGAAACATTTCTTAAAATATATCTAACCTTCTTAAGCATTACTATACTTTCCAAAAAAATTTTCAAACTTATAATTTTGACATTTTAGCTTAATACTTAAAAATACAAATTTAAAATACTTAAAATCATTCTTTCGTAAACTAATTTGCAAATATAAACCGAACAAATGAATCGAATTTTCAAAAGCAAAAGTTAAGGTCCCGTTTGGTAATGTTTTTATTTTTTGTTTTTGTTTTCATTTTTTTGAAAACTGAAAACAAAAACGCGTTTGATAAAAATGTTTACGTTTTTTTATTGTCAAAAAAATGAAAATTGTTACCAAAATTGGGCCAAAAACAGAAACACCGTAAAAGGTGTTCCCGTGTTCATTTTGTTTCTTCCCATGAAAACAGACTGCAAAAGGTGTTTCCTTGAAAATCCCCCACTGCTTCCTTTTCTCTCGCCCCGATCCCTCCCCCCCTCTCTCTCTCCCCAATCCCTCCTCCTCTCTCTTCCCTTCTGCTCCCTCCCCCCTCTCTTTTCCCCTTCTGCTCACTCCCCCCTCTCTCTCTCCCCGATCCCTCCCCCTCTCTCTTCCCTTCTGCTCCCTCCCCTCTCTCTCTTCCTCTTCTGCTCCCTCCCTCCTCTTTCTCTCCTTGATCCCTCCTCTTCTCTCTCCCCCTTCTGCTCCCTCCTCTTTTTCTTCCCTTTATGCTCCCTCTCTTTCTCTCTCTCCCTGATCCTTCATCCTCTCTCTCCCCCTTCTGCTCCCTCCCCTGAACCTTCTTCCCCCCTTTCTCTTCCTCTTCTGCTCCCTCCCCTCTCTTCCCTCGGAAATCTACTCTCTCTCTCCCCCGATCCCTCCCTCTCTCTCTCCCCAAATTTTTTACACCATATCTGTAATTACAGAATGTTTTGAAAAATTTTTAAACATATATGAAATATAAATTATATTTATCAAACAAATTTTTTGTTTTCTGTTTACAAATTTGTGTAAATAAAATTATATTATCAAACACAGTTTTTGTTTTCATTCAGAAAAAATAAACGACAGCAAAAAACACAAAACAGAAAACGATAACAAAAAAAAAATAACAGAAAAATGACAACGTTGTCAAACGAGGCCTAAATGAATAGGGTGTAGGCTTTATTCTCATAAAATTGATTCGGCAATTGATAGAGGGAAAGAGAAATAAAAAAATATATATATGGAATAAATATACTACAAATTAAGTGTTTGGACTTAAAAAATACTAAAAAAATTAATTATTATTATTTTTTAATTTTCTTTAATCAAAATTTGTTATGTATCACTTTTACACCAACTTTTATCTTTTTATTTTCTTAACATATCAAACACCAATAGAAAATTAAACATAATGTATAATATAAGCCACATTATTATTTGTATTTAATTTTTAATATTGTATTGGTAAGGCTATATCACACCTGTAAAAGAAATTATTTCGTCTCTCTTAAACATATATTCTCTCTCCATACATTGGGATTGTTTGGACGCAAAAAAAAAAATACAACTTTGCATATAAGATTGATATGTGATATTTTCGTGATTAATTGGGTGTTAGATAAAAATTATAAAATTTGAAAAAAAATTGAACAAAGTTAAATAATTAAAAAAATTGGTAAAAAAATTACAAAAAATTGGAGAAAATAATTAAAGTTAAAAAAAATTGATAAAGTTAATTTTGTATTTAATAGAGAACGTTAAAAAAATTTGATAAAAATTAATTTTTTTTAATGTGCCAAACACCACCATAATTAACTCATCAAACATTATATTTTTTTATTGATGAGAAGCATATTCCAAAAAATATATAATAATTTCTCCACATATACAAACACATGGATTGCAACCACCTCACACATCCCTCAAAATTTTAAAATTCTCTTGTCTTTTAATTCTTTAAATATTTATAATAATAAATCATGTATTATTCATTAAATTACAAAAAAAATTTAACTTGATTCCCTCTATGACAAAAATTTATCTGGATCCCCCCTCACTCAAATTCCTGAAGTGCCACTACACAGGATAATTTTTCTTGATAATGCGGCTCCACAAAAGCCCCAGTCTGATCGCGTAGCATATTTGGCATTTTTCTAGACAAAAGATACAGAGAACCCAAGCTGCAAAGGTCCCACCAGCATCAGAATTTACTGGCCATCTGCGAATAGATACTTGTCCAGTTCACGGCAAAAGATTTAACAAAATTCTGATTTGAAGTTGAGGAGCCTTTAACTGGCGTTTGAAACCACAATTTTTGGTAAAAAAAAATTACTAAGTTTTGAGTATTTAACAAATCATTAATTTTTATCATTTTTTACTCAGTTACAATAAATTTTTCGACTCAAAATCTAACCTAAAAAGATTAAAAAGACCCATTCAAAAACCTCACATTTTTTCTAGAGAATTTCTTAAAATGTCCCTTTGACATCTCTTCGTCTGCAAATGTGCTCCGGTCAGTGAAGCGAATCCCATACGAATTTTCAAAAAGGCTTATTTTTCTATTTTATTCACGAAAACGATCTTAAAACTCTCACGAATGTACACCTCTGGCCAATTTGATTCGATGGAAAGATAAAACACAATTTTTTTTTTTTTTTTTGAAAAATTCACCATGTTAATAAAAAATAACTCGATAGTATGTTAACGAATTGGTCCTCAAAAGAATCGACACACTACGCCTAATCAATTGGAACTCTCACTTTCACTATTATTTCTACTTTTACCAAATTGTCAAAAGTTGTTAAAAATTACCAAAAATTTTATCAAATACTCAAAAGTTACCCAAAAAAAAAAATTACAAAAACCACAACCCAATCTCATCCAAAACCACAACCAAATTATTGAAGATGCAAAAACCAAGATCAAAATTGAAATACATGTTCAAAGCCAGTAAAAAGCTAATCAAGGAAAAATTCTAGATTTCGAGAAAATTTTCAACATCATTAGGCAAATCCCTGCCCTCCAAAACTCAAATCTCCTCCTCTAGTTGAAGGGCTTAACCATGATGACTTCCATGAAGTTACGGAGATTTTTTTTTTTTTTAATCAGTGTCACCCCCAGTCGAAACCAACCCATCAAAACTAAAATTCCAAGAACCAATTCATCAAAACTCGAGTTTTGGAATTCTAGAAACATTTTATCAAGTCCGATAACCTAGAGACTGGCTCTGAAGATTTTGGTTGTCCTCCAAGAGACGGTCATATTCAAGAAGCAGATCAGCCGCTTGTTTCTGGAGAGAAGCGACATGAGCTTCAGCTGTTTCAAGCTGCTTGTCCTTCTCTTTAGATTCCAACTTGAGTTTGTTCAAACTCTCTTTTAATTCTGAGACTTCTTTCTGCAGAAGCTTTGTTTCCTTGGTAGCTTTCTCTACTTTCTCTTGTAGCTGCTGTTTTTCTTTCGCAAGCCTTTCAGCTTCCTCTTTTGAAGCTCCAATTGCACTTCTTAGCCCTATTAATTTCTGAAGATAATGGTGCATACGATCGATCAAGAAACCAAGAAACAGACAGAAACCTGCAAGACCAGGTTAATTTAAGCCATCAAGGACAGGTCCGAGCTAACGAAAAAGAATAATGTTATCATTCTCCATTCATTAAACCACGTGGCATAGACACTCTCTTTTATCTCTTTTGTCAGGATGTATATCTTCTATTCTACAATTCCATATAGATTAAAATTTTTACATGTATTTGGATTCAAATATACGTATATGGGGACTGGGATTTTTCAAAGTTTGCCTATAAATCAGAAACTTATAGGAATTCTAGAATTGGCTTTGGCCCAGAGTTTCATATGGGGGTTCGTTTCATAAAGGGGCAATTGCCTGGAATCTCATATGGGGTTATTCCCATGGAAGAAGCTTGTAGGAAGAAGGAAGTCGGATTTGTACTCTTTCATTATTATAGTAGAATTTATTCTCTTTTTCACCTGTGGATGTAGGCAAGTTGGTGTCGAACCATGTTAATTCTTTGTGTTATTTTTCTCTTATAATTATGTGTGTTTGTGCTTCCATTGCACGTGGGGTTCAAATCCCAACATCTTTGAGCAAACTATCCATGATATAGTATATATAGTGGTCGTTCAAACTATATATGCAGCCCCAGAAATCTAAGATATATAGCATTAACGAGAAGGTGTTGTAAGGATTGTTACTCATGAGTTTTATTATTACACTAGCTTCATTTGAGACGAGATCATAAATAAGTAAATTTAAGTGCAGACACAAACTTGACGAGGGAAATGGATGAACTTTTTCATGGGAATTACGAGCTCGATAAATAAGTATACCAGTTATGGGATGTCAGACTACAAAAGCATATCAAGTTGGGCTGAGTTTTGAAATACTGGAAATCAAGAACCAAACCAATTAGTTCAATTTTGTCATTTTTGGAACCAAAAGAATGAATAGATTTCCACCAATGAACCAATAACCTTCAATCGAATCAGTTTTTTGGTTATTTTTTAGACTCCTAGTAATGCTATACAACCAAAATTTCTTCATAAAAATAAGCTCCAGAATGCTGTAGCACTTTGAAAAAAAAAAGAACCCACTTTAAATTACACTAGTATCATTGATGCATCATTCTCGCTACGCATTCTCAAAAGTTGTATTTGGTATCATGGATTTATTGGGGGAAAAAGAAAGTGAATGGATTCAAAATTACATTTCTTGTTTGGTTATGATGGAAAATGAAGGGGATAAAGGATCGAACTTGAGAAAAAAAAATTAAAATTTAATTAAAAATTTAAGAAATGTCTTTCATATATTTTATAACCCAACCAAATAAGAACATCTATTTTAGATTTTATGTGGTCCTCCTCTTTTCCCTTTCTTTTGGTTTTTCTTTTTCCCTCACTAAATCCTGAATTCAAACACCCTAAGAAAATTATAGTAGAATAGCATTTTCCATGGACTAATAGATTTAGTTTCTTTCCCAATTGTTGACACTATAGGTAACAATTCATCCAAAATGATTGGCTACTGATTCTCTAGTCCATCAAACATTTTTTTTTTTTGGTAATTTAGTCCATCAAACTTAGGGTTATAGAAGCATTGGCTAAATGGAAATATTACATATGGATATGAAAGCTAATTTTAAATGCATACATAATCACAACACATCATAATATTACTACGAAAAAAAGTACCAAAATTAAACAATTTCATCAAATGAGTGATGGCAGATAATAAGTAGTAAGTATCTTATCTTTTATTAAAACTGATAAATAACTAAAATTTCCCAAGGGAAATGATATCTTCAACATGGGTTACATAGGACAAATTTCATTTGTCAGCTACATAATTCCTAAAAATGTCAAATATATGTTAAATTCTTTAATTAAGCAAATTCTAATCCGGGTCACCAACATATAAATAAAGGAATGACAATTCAAGGGTCATTGTTGGTCTAAAATTTCAACATCTTCAATTTATTGCATGCATATACGTACACTGGCAATGAAAGACACCAATACAATTATGATAATTGCTTTCTAAGTCCAAAATCAAGCATGCCATATTCCTCATACACATATCACAACAGTTGCTTTGCCACTAAGCAGTCACCTACTGTAAAAAATTATCGTATTTTACAAGAGCAAATTCAAACATGAGAACAGTTAGCCCAACTAAGCAGATACCTTCCTCCTCACAGTTAACTGGGGCAAGCCACGTAACCTATGCTTTGTGATTCCCCTTTTACACAGGGCATGAACAGGGGCAAACCTATAAAATTTGGGGATAAAGATGGAATATTTGATGAAGCCTACTTAAAAAAAAAAACTTCTACTAAAAGAGTTCTGAATACATATTGAAATTGCTGTGAAACTTGAAATCGATGTGAAACTGTGAAGCCGGATTGCCTTGAAGCATCTAATTTTGGGGGGGAAAAAAGATAGAGCTGCTGTGAAGCTTTTAATTTTACTTTTCCAAAAAAAAAAAAAAAAGAGCTGCTGTGAAACGGGAATATTTGACGAGCCATATTTAAAAAAAAAAAAAATTCTTCTACTAAAAGAGTTCTGGATGCATATTGAAATTGCTGTAAAGCTGTGAATCAGGATTGCTGTGGAACATTTAATTTTGAAAAAAGAATAGGGCTTTTAATTTTACTTTAAAAAAAAAAAAACTGCTGTGAAACTGGATTGCCTGGAGGAGAAGATCAAGAGTTTTCAATATTCCAATAATAAATATCATTATATAGGAAAGAGATTTTATCTATTGAAATCCTCAAGCTGAGAGATAGTAGGAGACCACACCATTGGCTAAAAGAGATCTTACACACCTTTAAATTAGATCCATCACTCTATATATTATTATAATATATACATATACTAGCAGTAACCCATGCCTACAGCACTATGAATAAAATTAGTATTAAGTTTCTTATATAAGTTGAAACTTTGGACAAAAAGTTCAAATCGAATACATTATAATAATATATAGGTTTTAATTTTTTTCTCCAAAAATTTAGGTCCTAACAACTACTACATGTGTTTTGGTTTTTCTCTCTAATTAATTTTTGATAAGCACCATAAAAAAAACACAAATTATAACGCTTTAATTTGAAAGGTTCAATTTTTTAGAAATCATGATTGGACATAATTTAAGTTGGCAGTGCGGTTCACTAAAATATGATAAAATTTAAAATGTATAATCCGTTTTGTGAGATAGATGACAGCAGGGTCCACTAAAATAAGAATTAAGCAGGAAGTTAAAAATATAAAAATAATTTCAATCGTTGAATGAAAGAAAAAATAATTTTTAACCGTTGGATCTTTGATATGGATGCATTTATTGGTAAGAAGTATAGGCGAAATTAGGGTAATTTTGGCCAGCAGATTAGGGTAACAAGGGTAGCGGCTGGATTCCTACAAAATAGGGAATTGATTTTCTGTTTTGATTAGGAGTATATCTAGATATTCTTATTATTATCTTTTATGCATTAGAATCCTATTAGAACTCTTCCTATTTTTTCCTGATGTAATGATTTTCTATTTTGATTAGGAGTATATCTAGATATTCTTATTGTTATCTTTTAGGCATTAGAATCCTATTAGAACTCTTCCTATTTTTGCTGATGTACTGAGCCTATATAAGGGGCAACAATATTATGAATAAGATCATCAGAATTTTCTTCCTAAAACAGCAGCCTGCATTGAGACCCTGTCACAGACAGGTCTTGCGGCTTGAGGAAATCATAGGGTCTTCTAGGAAGGGGAAGAACAAGAGAAATCAAGAGGATTTTCCCGTGTCTCGTCCCGTGACTAGATCCTACCCCCGGTCCCATACCAATTTGGTATCAGAGTCAAACACGATGGACGACTCGGGGAGTTTCCAAAGTGAGCTCAGGACGTTTATGCAGAGGGTGGAACAGCGTTTCCAACAGATGGAAGAGCTCCAGCAAAGGACTTCAACTGCCCAGTTTGAAGAGATGAACCGCCGGTTTAGGGAGCTAACAAAAGAGTCCAACCGAGGGGTGCATGGGGGTGCTGGAAGCAGCAGCCGTGCTTCAACCAATCGTGGGGAGGAGAGGACAGAAGGGCAGTCCGAAAACAGGGTAGTGCCACACTACTCGAAGTTGGAGTTTCCCACCTACAATGGGTTAGAAGACCCATTGGTTTGGTTGCATCGTTGTGACCAATTTTTTCAGAGCCAAAGGACAGCAGAAGAAGAGCGAGTAGGCTTGGCTGCCTTCCACTTAACAGGGGAGACACAACTTTGGTTTTACCAAGTGGAGCAAGAGTCTCCGGGAATGACTTGGGAGGACTTCAAATCGCAATGCAACGTCAGGTTTGGCCCGCCCTTGAGCACCAATCCATTAGGAGAGCTAGCTAATCTCAAACAAGCGGGAACCGTTGAAGAATACCAACGCCAATTTCAGACTTTATTGGCAAGAACGTCAGGCCTTCGGGCCGAACAGCAAGTCAACCTCTTCACAGCAGGTTTGATGGAGGGAATACGCATTGATGTAGAGCTTCAGGGGCCCACGATGTTGGGGACAGCCATGAATATGGCAAGGACTTTTGAAAGGAAGCACATGATTGATTTTGGAGGAGTGAGGCGCGCAGCTGGCTGGGCAGCACCCAGAAGCACGCGGGCAGCATCTACGGCTGTTCACAGCCAGGACAGCAAGTCAAGGGGTGCAGCAGGGTTGGTTTCCACCACTGGGAGTAGTCCAACCCCCTTTTTCAAGCGACTCTCAAGAGAGGAGATGGCCGAACGGCGCGCGAAAGGACTTTGCTTTAATTGTGATGAGACTTACTCGGGGGGGCACAAGTGTAAAAGGCTGTTTTGGTTGGAAGTGGCAGATCAGGAGGAAGAAGAAGAGCATGCAGCCCCTGGAGAACCCGAAATTTCCCTCCATGCCATTACCGGAATCAAGAATGCACAAACAATGCAAGTGGAAGCCATCATTGCGGGACACCCAATGCTAGTATTGGTGGATTCAGGAAGCACGCACAACTTCTTGAGTTCAGCAGCTGCCCTACGGATGGGACTCCCCATTTTAAAGCGTCCCGACCTGCAAGTTGCCGTTGCAAATGGAGAAAAGGTCCCTGGTTTGGGATTATGTGAGGCCGTCCAGCTCCAGGTGAATTGTGACATCTTTTTTATTGATTTATTGGTTATTCCATTAGAAGGATTTGATGTGGTGTTGGGCGTGAAATGGTTGTGCACTCTAGGCCCTATCTGGTGGGATTTCAAGACTCTCACCATGAGTTTTGAGCTAGAGGGACAGAGGATGCAATGGTTCGGTCAGAAAGTTAAAAGGGGGTTGAGAATACATGCCTTACAACCCCAAGAGCAACAATCGGTGACCTTGGAAAAATTGTTGGCGGAATTTTTTGATGTGTTCCAAGAACCAACCGGTTTACCCCCTCCCCGGAGTTGTGATCACCGAATCACTCTATTACCGGGTTCGGGTCCAGTAGTAATGCGTCCGTATCGCTACCCCCATCTCCAGAAGGATGAAATCGAGAGGCAATGTGAAGCGATGCTGCAGCAGGGCATTATACAGGCTAGCAGATCTCCCTTTTCTTCACCTGTACTCTTAGTGACGAAACGAGATGGCTCTTGGAGATTCTGCATCGACTATAGGGAATTAAACTCCCAGACTGTAAAAGACAAATTTCCCATTCCTGTGGTCGATGAGTTGTTGGACGAGTTATATGGCGCACAGTACTTCACCAAACTTGATTTGCGGTCTGGTTATCATCAGGTGAGGATGGCCCCAATGGATGTGGAGAAAACAGCTTTTCGCACTCATCATGGCCACTTCGAATTTTTGGTAATGCCCTTTGGCCTTACAAATGCCCCCTCTACATTTCAGAATTTAATGAATGAAGTGTTCAGATCTTACTTACGTAAGTTTGTATTGGTGTTCTTTGACGACATTTTAGTCTATAGCAAGACTTGGGTTGAACATATGCAGCATTTGCGTGTGATTCTGGAGTTATTACACTCTCATCACCTCTTTGTCAAGAAATCCAAGTGCGCCTTTGGGGAAACTCAAGTGGCATACTTGGGTCATGTTGTTCATGGTGTAGGTGTTTCAATGGATGTCACCAAGGTGAAGGCAGTGGTGGATTGGCCAACACCTCAATCTGTGAGAGCTTTGCGTGGGTTCCTAGGGTTGGCAGGATACTACCGCAAGTTCATCCAGAATTACGGATTGATCGCGGCACCCTTAACAAGCCTCCTAAAGAAGAATTCCTTTAGGTGGACAGCAGAGACGGAGGCAGCCTTCGACAAATTAAAGAAGGCACTTTCCACCTCGCCAGTGCTACAACTACCTAACTTCGAAGAGGAGTTTGTGGTGGAGTGCGATGCGTCAGGAGAAGGTATAGGGGCTGTTTTACAACAAAAGGGGCACCCAATCGCTTTTTTCAGCCGTACCATTGCTGAAAGACACTTCAAACTACCAGCATATGAAAGGGAGCTCATTGGGCTGGCGAAGGCAGTGCAACATTGGCGTCCTTATCTTTGGGGGCGCTCTTTTCTCATCCGCACCGATCATTACAGCCTTAAATACCTCTTGGAGCAAAGATTGTCCACGTCACCACAACAACATTGGGTGAGCAAGTTATTGGGCTTCGATTTTAGGGTGGAATACCGAGCAGGAATGCTGAATCAGGCCGCAGATGCGTTATCAAGACGGGAGGATGATGCGGTCGTTTTGTGCGCCATTTCAAGATCCCAAGTAGAACTTTTTGATGACATCCGTGCAGAGGTGGTTGCCTCGGCAGAATTGCAGCAACTTCAACAACAAATTCTGCACGGGACAGCAGGAACAGCTTGGTCTGTAAAAGAAGGGCTGATATTATATGCTAACCGGGTATATCTTTCCCCTACTTCCCCACTAATTCACTCTATACTTAAGAGCATTCATAATTCTACTCATGAAGGGGTCCAAAAGACAACTCAAAGAATAAAGGGGGATTTTTATTGGAAAGGTATAAAGTCTTCCATCAGAGAATTTGTACAAAATTGCCAAGTATGTCAGAAGAATAAATGGGAGAACTTACATCCAGCAGGACTTATGCAGCCCCTAGACATTCCCGTACAAATATGGGCTGATATTTCGATGGATTTTATTGAGGGGCTTCCTAAAGTGGGTGGCAAATCGGTATTATTTGTCGTAGTAGACCGATTTTCCAAATATGCCCATTTTCTCCCTCTTGCTCACCCCTATACTGCAAGTTCGGTTGCTCATTTATTTTTTGATCGGATATTTCGTTTACATGGCTTACCGGAATCCATTGTTAGTGATCGGGATGTGGTTTTTACTAGCATGTTTTGGAGAGAGCTGTTTCGGTTATGTGGCACCCGACTCGCACATTCTTCGGCGTATCATCCCCAATCTGATGGACAAACCGAGGTAGTAAATCGCACAATAGAAATGTACCTTCGCTGTTTTGTGGGGGATCGTCCTCGGAGTTGGGTGGATTGGATTGCATGGGCTGAATTTTGTTATAATACTTCATTTCATTCTTCCTTGCAAACCACCCCCTTCAAGGTAGTTTATGGAAGGGAACCCCCGCGTTTATTATCCTATGAACCAGGAGCCACGAAGGTTGAGGCGGTAGATAGTGCTCTTCGTGAGCGAGATGAGGTGTTGGCTGAAATTCGGAGCCGCTTACTGCAAGCTCAAGCTCGGATGAAACAAGTTCATGATGGGAAGCACCGAGACTTGGTTTTTAATGTAGGCGATTGGGCTTGGCTTCGCCTTCAACATTACCGCCAGTTAACAGTACTAAGGCGAAGTTCTCAAAAATTATCTCCTAAGTTTTATGGCCCCTTTCAAGTACTTGAAAGGCTTGGGCAAGTGGCGTACCGCCTAGCCCTGCCCCCTAGGAGCAAAATTCATGATGTGTTCCATGTCTCCCAACTTAAACCATTCAAAGGTTCCATTTCGGAGACTACTCCTAACCTTCCTCCCTTATTGGATGGCAAGGTGAATCGACTCCCTCACTTGGTCCTTCGGTCCAGATTGAACCGCAGCACATGGGAAATTCTGGTAAAATGGCAAGGGTTGGCTGATGACGAAGCTACATGGGAGAATGTTACTGACTTTCAGCAGGCTTATCCCACATTTGAGCTTGAGGACAAGCTCTTCGTCAAGGAGGGGAGTAATGATATGGATGCATTTATTGGTAAGAAGTATAGGCGAAATTAGGGTAATTTTGGCCAGCAGATTAGGGTAACAAGGGTAGCGGCTGGATTCCTACAAAATAGGGAATTGATTTTCTGTTTTGATTAGGAGTATATCTAGATATTCTTATTATTATCTTTTATGCATTAGAATCCTATTAGAACTCTTCCTATTTTTTCCTGATGTAATGATTTTCTATTTTGATTAGGAGTATATCTAGATATTCTTATTGTTATCTTTTAGGCATTAGAATCCTATTAGAACTCTTCCTATTTTTGCTGATGTACTGAGCCTATATAAGGGGCAACAATATTATGAATAAGATCATCAGAATTTTCTTCCTAAAACAGCAGCCTGCATTGAGACCCTGTCACGGACAGGTCTTGCGGCTTGAGGAAATCATAGGGTCTTCTAGGAAGGGGAAGAACAAGAGAAATCAAGAGGATTTTCCCGTGTCTCGTCCCGTGACTAGATCCTACCCCCGGTCCCATACCAATCTTAGTTTATGAAAGGAATGATTTCAAAAACCATCCTGTTTTATCGTATAGATGGTGCCTTACTAGAATTGTGGAGCCTAAGGCACTTGCATTAACGTAGTAGGGCCGGCCCTGGGCATGAACTAGGCTCAGAAAAAGAAAGGTGACAAACACTTCAAAAAACTATAATGCCAATAATCCAGAATATGTTCGGGGTTACATCAACATATACATAAACAAACACTTTTCGAAAACCAAACTACCGGAAAAAAAAAAAAATTACATATACAGCATACTACAACACTCTACTATCTTTTAATTACAAAGGTCAAGGTCAGATTGTCACCCAATGAAAACTGCCTATTTAACAGCCTGCGAGTTTCTTAGAAATAAGCAAAACAGTCCACCAATAAAAGTTAATATGTTACATCCATTCATGACAGTCTGTTACATTTACTAGACAATTTTGCGAAAGCACAAACTTAATATCAAAAAAGTAAAAAGTTCTCGCCTATAAAAATGTTGCACACCACTTCATACGGCACCTATCAATTCAATCATCTTAGAAAGTGTAATCATACCATCAACAAATAAATTAAAAAAAAAAAAAAAAAAACTCACACCAGGGAATAACAAGGGAACCAAATAATATGTGGGAAACACAAAAAAAAAAAAAAAAAACTACTAGGATCGTACCAATGAGAGAAGCCTCCAGTAAATTGGTCCTCCAGAGAACTTGATCCATGGGTGTCATGGTGCCGAGCTTAGCACCCTTGTTCTGAATCTTGACAATGCTAAAAAAGTTTGATAAAAGGATCACAGACATGGTACCAGCAACTGTCTTTGCAGTAGCTGGGCCCTTTCCCATCTTCACCTGATCCAAACCCTTCATCACCAGCTCCCTCAGTGGCCCAATCTTCACCATTAAAAGCAATGCCACCACACCCTCAGCAAAAAGAACCAAGAACAAAAGCTGAATCATCTTTATCCTAGATGGATTTGTAAGCAATCACTAATCTTAATACCCAAAAAAACAATTCTACCTCTCTACAATTGTAACCTCATACCTAAAAATAAAAATTAAAAATTATATCTCTCTGCAACCTTATCCACAATGGAAGTGTTTACCTTCATTCGAGAATGAAAACCCACTACAGTAATCAATAATATAGATCCATAGGCCTGGCAATTGCTGGAGAGAATGGGGCTTCTCTGCATAAACCAGTTCCTTCTTTTTTAAAGGGACCAAATACAACAACTAGTTATTACCCTTCCAAAGGAAAAATCAAAGCCCACCTCACAAAACCAGGTTTCTTCTCCCAACAGTGACGATTTGAAGCCATAGAATCAGAAAATTGAACCATGAACATTGAAAAGAACCCTCTTTTGTTTTTAGTATAACTCGGATTAACAATCAAAACTTGGCAAATACACCTCTAGTAACAACTAAGAAACTTGAAATCTTCTCAAAATAGTTCTTAAGTTCTAGAGAGAGAAGGGGGGAAACAAAAGATTGGTTTTTTAGGGGGGAAATGAAAATTTTAGGGCAATAGATCAACAGGTTGAAACAATTAGAAACAGACCCATTTGTTCTGCATCGGTTTGGTCCTCCCTACATCAACGGCGGATGGTTTGGAAATTTGTGAGATGGATTTACAAGTGGGTTTTCACAATGGGAAAGGAAATACTCGTCCAGTAGGGAATAAAAAGTAGCCTAGGACTCCGCGAATCAGAAACGTTGGAGACTCTTTTTAGGTGTTTGGGTTTTAGAAAGAAAGAGGGCTTTCGAAATACCTTCTAGTTTAAAAATAAACACTTGATTTTGTGATTTAGATTTATAAAATTAATAAAATCTTTTACATTTAATTAAATTTATATCATAAAAATCAAATTTAATTAAGAAAAAAATTTTCACAAAGATTAATAGGTAAAATATTTTTTTACTTATTTTTATATTAAAATAAAATACTATCTTATTTTTTAAAAAACTTAATAGATAATAACAAGGACGGTAACTTTATAATAATAAATAGAAAATTAAGGTAATTATGGTATTTAATATTTTTTTATTAATTGTCCTTTATTACAGATTTAGTTTTGTAGCAAAAAAATTGACAAAAAATAAGGAAAACTTTAAAAAAAATGCCAACATCTTTGTTCATTTGTACAATAGTACATATTAACATCTGTGTATATTCTTATATTAAGTGTGAGGTATTGCTGAAAGGTTGATTCATTTTGTTGTTTTTTTTATTATTTTATTAAATTTTTTGGCAAATTTATAGTGTATGATTACGATATTATTGGGGGTATTTACATCTTAGCTTATGCATATATTGTATTTTGGTAGGTTAAAAGTTTATTTATTTATTTATTTTTAAATGTTTGAATATTAAGTTTTTGTTCGTTTCAATATAAAATGCTTTTAGAATAACATAAAATATTTTTACATGTGTTTTTAAAAATATTTTCTTAATATACAAACAAATATATTTTTCTTGAAACATATTACACTGGCGAAAATGGAACACAAATATTACTTTTGCATTAAATTATTTTCACTTACTCAAAGATTTATGGACTTTTATTACTAACATGTGGTTTTATTTTTATTTATTATGTTGCTACCTCTTCTCTTCGTGATAATGGTGACATGTGTCCTAATTTTTTAGCAAATATTTTTATATAAAGTTAGTAGGTATTTGTATCCAATTGATACGTGTCATCAATTATCTATGATAAAATTGAATTTTGATAGTTTATTGTGTTTTATTTATTTATTTATTTATTTATTATTATTATTATTATTTCCTATAATTTGTCATTTGTTGAGATTGTTACCATTAAATCGATAAACGTTCTCGCATGCTCATTTTTCATTTATGATAAGCTTGAATATATACTAAAAACTAGCAGTAATGGATAGCCATTTAGTTAGTTTGATTTAAAATGTGTGATTTTTAATAATTATTATTTTTAATTAATATTTTATAACAACATTTAATTTAATAATTAACTTTTATTTTTAAAGAGGAAAGGAAGAAAGATTTAATTTTCAAATAAAAACGAAAATAGAGTAGACATGTAAAATGGGTTGATCTAACCCTAACACTGACCCAGCTTGAAAACTGTAATTAACCCGACCTTATTTGCTCGTGTGAAAAGTGGGTCTAAAATGTCTGACCCTGATACATTAATTTTAGATGCGTTTGGCATGTTAAAAAATACTAAAGACTTTAAAAATTTTAAAAACTTCTAAAAGTTATTCAATTTTTGTCTCATTGTATGAATTACGAACTTACGAATTATCTTACTTTTTTTCACTTTTGTCACTTCAAACGTCTCCTATATGCATTTTCAATATTTTTATAATCAATTAATTATAAATTGAACTTAAAATAAAATAATTAACTATTTGTTCTTAAAAATAAATAAATTTTGTTAATAATCATCATAGTTTTATAGGCGTTAAAATTTTTTAGTCAGAGATGAAGAAATTAATTGACTCTCTATTCTCAAAATTATAAAAAATACTTGTATATGTTATCTAGTTTAATGTAATGTAAATAAATAACTAAAAATATAATACAAATTAAATTAAATTTATAAAATAAGAATCGAATTACGGATCCAATCAGATAAAAATAAGATCAATTCAAGGTCAATTCAACCTTCTTTACATATCTAAAGAAAGTAACAACAGGGTAGTGGAAAAAGAAGAAAAAAATCTCAACCATTCGTTTGAGTTGGACACACAGATCAATCATTTTCCAAACAAATTTCAATCTCAAATCTAAGACTTCTTTGAATTTAAATTCATCAAGTGACCAGAGGAGCAAATTGTGCACGTTAGGAACTTCGGGTCGTGGTCATATCACTTTGAAAATTCAGCAGACGGAATTGATCCACGTAGAGTTAACAAAATAAGACACTGACAACAAATG
Organism: Vitellaria paradoxa; assembly: GCA_019916065.1. Lineage (NCBI taxonomy): Eukaryota > Viridiplantae > Streptophyta > Magnoliopsida > Ericales > Sapotaceae > Vitellaria > Vitellaria paradoxa. The sequence continues at coordinate 10,173,076 of CM034243.1, read as the reverse complement.
ACATCCGCGACTACGAGTCCTACGTCGCACTTCCACATGGGCAGCCAACCCTGTAGTTGCGAATCGGTCGTTGTGTTAATAATTTTGATCTCGTGGGGTGCTATATTCATAATTATTTTGCTATCAATGCTAATTAAAAAAAATTATAAAAAAAAGTAATTAAAATGATTTGTCAACCTATAACTCAGGATCATTACCTCATCTCAATTTTATTTTTTAATATATATTATCCAATTCAATAATACATTTTTGTTGATTTAAAAATAAGGGACACGAATTCTTTTTTTTTATGAGAAAATATAATTATTTTAATGACTCGATATGAACGATATAATTATCAGTGCAGTTTGAATGCCTTATTTTAGAACTACCTCAGTTGTGAAATAATACATGGTGAAGTAAAACAAGTAAAGTTTGTTATTTTTATTTATTTTACAAGGAGGCTCAAATCAAACGAATCAAAGTAAAACTTGTTAAATTTACTGAGTTTCAAAGGATTAGAACAATTGAAGTTTATTAATCTTCAATAAGCGAACCAATTAAAATGAAACATAAATTAAAGTAAACCAAACAGATTTCATTGGCATAAATTGAGTGACAAAATGTTTAGAAGTAACAAAAAGTAACAATTTAGGTTAAAAACTACTCCTACAACAAAAAGATAAAAGAATCCAAACGTTAGAGTGTTGAATGTGTTATTTTTCTTCAAATTATCGATTCAAATTATCAAGCCCCTTTCATAACCATATTGATCGAGATGGTTATCTTTACCTCACCGCATTTTTTTTTTCAAGCATCAAGTATGAGAGTGAGTTCCACCCCTTTTTAATTCAAAAATTCCCTCTTAGATTGCCTAAAAGCCATTAAATTGAAAATGGTTTAACTTTTACACTTCTGTCTCCTCTTATTGCTGACATGGCTAAAGGAAGTCATGCGTCTTTCATGTAACTATTTATTTTTTGATATAAACAATTTCTTCTTTTGATGTTTTAGTTAACTTTTGCGGTACTAATGGACATGGAAGTGGGTTACATTCTTGTGAGTAGAACTAAATACTAGCAACCACATAATTTTGGCTTCGTTGCATTTCTACCGTAACAAAATTTTGATACAAATTAACATTTGCAATTACTAATAATATCAACAATAATAGTGTTGAAAACTTTAAGCCAAAATAAAAATATGTTTCACATATCATTTAATGCAAATCCATATTGGAATTAGGCAAGTTTCATGAGTATATTAAGTTTATGCATAACTAAATGATTGACTAGAGATCAAATGTATAGTTCATCAAAAGAAATGTGTTTACAGCATGTAACTTGAGAATCGCCACAATGATAACTTAACTTAGTTAATTGAAAATCTTAAGATTTAGGTTCAAAAGAATAACCGAATTGTAAGGAAGTTCACTAATTAAGATCACTAAAGAACCTAGTTCATCTACCTTTTCATATGATAATATAAATTATGATGACATGTAACGCGTGTTATAGTAAGCCGTGCTTTTAATTAATGGTCTTTATGTTTTTTAGGAAAAAAAAAAGAAAATAAAAGTGAAATATAATAAGATACTCTTAATAATAGATCACCTGCATTGGGTGTAAAGAAGGTCATTTTTATGACAATTGACAAGCTAATATCTCTAGAACACTTCAAAACAGACTAAGTATGTTTAAAGCCAAAACCGACAATATCAAAAGAACTAAACTATGTCGGAAAGAAAATGCACGAATGTTATTATCTTGGTTTATATGGAGATTGAACAATCCAAGGCATTATTAAGTTTACTGGATAGTAAATAAACTTGGTAGCATTAATTATAAGGAAAATTCAAAGTTACATATCCTATGGTAACTTTCCATTGTACTCTCGATTTTATTCTTGTTCGGGGCATTTCATTCATGTGGAGATTGTATTCTTTTTTAGCCATTTTATTCATACGAGGATTGTTGTAAATTCATGTTTTTGAACATGATAATTTAAAAATTTTAAGTCAAAATTAAAATGAGATATACATTTCATTTAATGTAGATTTATAGTGGAGTTAAGAGTGTTACATAAATACATCAAGTTTAAACGTGCACTTGTTTAAATCCATGAATTCAATAAATGGAGATTAAATTCAAAATGAGTATTTTGGCAATCGATAAAATGAGTTTGTCCCATATTAATTTTTCACTTTCCTCGCCCCTCTTGTAGTTCCAAGTAATTATCCCGTTTTCTAACTATAATTCCAATTTCCCTTCGCGTTTGGAATGATACCAAACGGAACATAATTGGCCCGAAACATATTCAAGCGAAGCAAAACCCATCAAAGCCTCATAATATGTTTGGTATGGATGGTGATTGCGTAATAAATGATTGAAAAAGGAAAGGAAAGACTGGGGAGTTATCAGTTAGGAAAGGTATTGGGTTGTTTTTCTTCGCATGCCGAGAAGAATGAGGAAAATTTTGCAAACAATGTTGCCTATTATGTCTTTGATTCACCAAAACCATTGACAAATATATTTTTCACCTTTAGATACTCAACTCATCTTTTTCTCCTGCTTCACATTCCATTAATGGTCATTTTGAGCGTCAAAAAAAAAAAAAAATCAAGAGTGAAAGTTTTAGAATTTGAAGTATAAAAGATTATTTTGAAATAATAGTAGAATGTTTATATTTGTTTTGATACAAAGTTATTAAAAATTATATAAAGTAACACAGGCTAAAATTTTAGTAGTATATCTTGAAAATTTTTAGAGTTTTGTAGAACTTTTTTGGTACAAATATCAATCCGACTTTTAAAAAATCTGGCAAAATTCATTGGAACGCATTATTTTGTTTGTTCCAACAGATGTTGATAAATTTTTTTAAGTTTAAAAAAGTTGAAACTTTTAAAAATTTTTAAAATTTTTTAAACTTGATTAATGGTCCAAACAGCCTTTAAATTAATAAGTCTCTATATGCTGGCTATATTTGAAAAAAGAAAAATGTTTCATCCTTATTTTCCCTCCTACCAAACGTAAGAAAGGATGTACCTTCTTTTCACACTTGACCTTTGTTTTTCTTCTTCTCTGCTTTCTACCCCACCAAACAAAAAATGTGATTAGGTATGAATATTTAGCCTGCCTTTTGGATGTAGATTAATTTACTCGGCACCAAACATGGAGGGTTACCCAAAATTAATGCTTGTCACTCTCAACATGAACTGTATATATATATATATATATTAATAATAGGGTCCTTATATACCTAATTTGTTGTACTACTAATTATTTTAAGAGTTTGAAAATTAATCAATGAGCTCGCGTATGCATATAACCAAAGAGCAATAATTAGAAGAGGAAAAAAAAATATTAACTTTTGTTTTTCCAACTACTAGTTATTACAATTACACACATATATATATATATATATATATATGCCAACGGTTATTTTCATTTCTTTTTAGCTCTTTAGTTTAGAGTGCTTTTATAATGACAAAAAAATTATAAAATTTGATAAAAATTATGTATTTTTAATTTTTACAGTGAAATAAAAAATAAATAATTTTTAAAAATTTTTAATATTTTTTAACGATTTTCAAAACTTCAAACGAAATCATATTAGTCTCAATTTCAACGATAACGTCATGAGAGGCAACGTAAATATATATATATATATATATATAGGTCCTATCTAGAAGCCGGCTGTGGCTGTCTAAATTAAAATAGAATCTACATAAAAAAACATCTTAATACTTGGACACATGCACGGACAATTTCATATGGGTGGGTAGGTAGGACCCTCTTGGCTCGCTCCCTTCCTAGATGGACTTTTTTTTTTTTTTTAATTTGTGAGCCACAACAATATTAATTAATTAATTAATAATATATAGCTGAGCACACTACTTGGCCGATTAATATATATATTTTATTGATTATTAGATGTCAATTGCGAATTATTATAAATCAAGCAACGACACGTAAGATTGGCGCCATTGGTGTGTTTGGAGTTAAACGAAATAACACAAAATCCTACAAATCTTTATAAATACGAATTACGAGACAGTAAAATTTAAGTTCTCTACTCATTGCATAAAACACAAAATATTAATTTTTATAATTTTATACAGCTTTAAACACACTCATATACCCAATATAGGGGCATTTGAAAGCCAAATAAACATCACTTTTACAAATTTTTACTAATTTTTTTTAACTTTTAGTCATTTTGTTTTCTCGCGTGTTATTTTAAAACTCTTAATTTTCTAAATTTTTGTTAAATTTTATCGAATTTTGTTAATTTTTATTAACTTTTCTCAACTATTTGAAAATTTCTGACAATTTTTTAATTAAAATTGTTTGAACAAAAATAGATGAGACTGCGTTTAGAAGAATTTGATAAAAAATACTGAATTATGTCAATCAAACACAAAGACCGCGTTCGGAAGAATTTGATAAAAAATTTTGAATTATGTCAATCAAACAACAAAAGTATTTTACACACTTTTTTTTTTTTTGTAATCCAGAACCTTCACCACATTTAGAAGAATTTAATAAAAAATTTTGAATTATGTCAATCAAACACCAAAAGTATTTGACAAACTTTTTTTTGGTAACACGGAATCCTTACCAATTTATTGTAATTCTCAACAAACTACGTAACCAATACGTAAATCGGAGAGATGTATATTGTCCCTCATATATATTCTGCTTGATTTAGAAGTCGAACTCGTGTGATCTCTAAAGGTAGTATACTGATGAGCCACTCGGGCTAACCGTAGGGGCGTGACTGACACACTTCTTTTCTTTTCTTCTTTTTTTTGAGGCTACCAAATGCAACCCTATATTAATGAAAATTAAGGATGTGTTTAGAATGATAAAAAATGAGATAAATTAAGATAAAGTGAGATAATTTATAGATTTATAATTTATTCAATAAGGTCACAAATAAATAATTTTTAAAAATTTTTTTAATATTTTTTAACAAATCAAACACATGCTAAATTGTTCCAATGTCAACATCAATCCGTGCGTCTTGTAAATTAAACCAGACAAACACTGCCTTGCGTGGGGACGTGTACACGGATTACTTGATGCCGTCACTGCGAGGAGTGGGCCATCGACCCACCAACATAGCTAAGGATTTAATTGGCGATTCGTACAACTGGCTGGCCGTTTTGCTCTTCGTCAAGATAAATATAATTTCTTAAATTAAAATTTGATCATATTCACAACACTTGAAGTGCGAAAATTATTATAATTACATGAGTAATTAAGCTTTAAACTTTAATTACGAATTTATTGCAAGAATGAAAAAGATTAAGGCTTAGTTTGAAAAAAAAAGTTAAATATTTGGTAATTAATTACTAAAAAATATATTTTTTGTGTTTGAAAAGAAAAAAATTAATTTTTTAATAACTAATTTTTTACTTTTTCGTTAATTTAATATTTTTACTTTTTATAATTTAAAAAAATTAAAACGTAAGAAGATAAATTTAATAATTTTAGATTAAAAAACTAAATAGCAAATAGTTGAGTTCTAACTACTATTCCCAAATGTATTCTAAAGGAAAGAAGGATAAAAAGAAGATATATAATCACATATTATAAGTTTGTTAAAAAAGAAAGAAAAAACATTTTTTAATAAATTAATTCCCATTGAATTTTATGTTTTTTCTTCTATTTTTTAATTATGAACATATAAGACAAGATATGTTTTTTATTTTTTTCTCTATAAATTTATGCATTGGAAATTTATTCACTTTGTAAATATAATTAAAGTTGATTGATTGTTGAATATTAACAGTGTGGTAGTTAAACTAAATTATAATATATATTATAAATAGAGTTTTTTATGAAAATATCTCTTAAACTATCTCTCTCTTTTTTTTTTTGATTCTTAAACTAGTAAATGTATTTATTACATTCTTGAACTATTTAATTTTGTTTTATTTGATCGTAACACTAATCCTATCTATTAAACTTAACAAAAAATTTGTCATGAACAAGTTATGTAACTTTTTTCACCACACCGTAGGAGTATAATAGTCAATTTATGTCTAATTAGATTAATTAATTAATTAATTTAATTATTTACTTTAGAAGAAGGAAATACATAAAAAGGAGTGAAAACAAATTATATTTTTTTAAGAAAAATATGTAAGCTCTATTTGGTAACATTTATATTTACTATTTTTGGAAAATGAAAACTTACGGAAAAAATGTAAAAAAAAGTGTTTTCAATCTGTTTTTTCTATTACAAACATTTTTTCAACTTTAACAATTTGTTCATTTTTGTTGCATTATATTAAAATAAATTATTTTATTTAAATATTTATTAAATTAAAATTATTTTTAATAAATAATATAATTAATTTAATTTAATTATAACTAAATTAATATTTTAATAAATAATATAATTAAATTAAATTAAAATTAATTAGATATGAATTAACTATTATGCCCCAGAGTGGGGTGAAAAAAATCACATGACTCGCACGCGATAATTTTTTCATTAACTTTAATAAAGGGAGTTAGTGTTAGGACTAAATAGAATGGAATTGGATAGTTCGAAGATGTAATATGTGCGTTTGATAATTTGAGAATAAAATATAAAAAAGAGAGATAATTTAATGTATACTTTTATAAAAAAAAAAACTATTATAAATATGTTGTACATATATACACACACACGCGCACACACATGTAATATAGTTTTTTGTAAAATAAAGAGTAGAGTGGAACTTTTAAGTTGTATTTCCGATTAATTAAGAAAATTAAATAAAAGTTCAACAAATCAGTAAAAATCGATGGTATGAATCATTTTTTTGTTTTTTTTTATGATTTATGTTTTTTCTTATAAAATTATGTATTATTATTTTAGTTTAATTCTTTATATTTATTGAATATCTTCTTATGATTTTTTATTTATTTAATTTTTTATATTATTCATGAGTCAATTAATGCTTTAAAAAGTTGTATTTTTTTTTAAATAAAAAAGAAGAAAGAAAATTAATGCTTTAAAATGTTACCCATTTCTGGCTGGATTAAAAATTAAAATCTGTGCTGGATTGTTGTGGGTGGTCCCCGGGAGTGACCGTCTGAACCAGTGAGACGGTATGCCTTTTAATGGGAGACGAGTCTAAGAGAGAACTCAGAACGGTCAACAATACTGGTGGCGCCGGTTCAGAGATATCAATCCCTCACCCCCTCTCTCTCTCTCTATCTCCCTGGCTGTCCTTCTTTCTTTCCTGTTTGTTGCTTGTTGGAGGCGTTGAAGGATTCAGTGGAGGAAGCTCTGAGTAATCTTTGAATTGGGTGGTTTTTCACAAAGCTCTAGAGACCTTCCCTCAAAAACTCTTCTTCTCTGCCATTCTACTTCTCTTTGACAGGCTTGGTGGAGAGAAATGGCAGTAAGTTCATCTTCTCCCTTTTGATTCTTCTTCTGTTCTATGAATTGATTTCATCGACTTTCTTTGTTCGTTTATTTATTTAATTTTGTCTGTTTTAAACAAAGGAAACCGTCCTCGTTCTTATCTGTTGCACTCTGCTTCTGGGCTCTCTGTTTTTTGGGCTTTGTTTCTTTGATTTGGTCTTGGTCTAGGAACTTTGGTTGGAAAGTTTTGAAAATGATGAATGGTAAGGTTTCTAGTTATTTGGTCATATGGGTTTGTTTTGTTTTGGTTGGAAATGCTGTTGACTGTTTAATATGTCTAATGGAAACGATCTAAGATGAGATTTGTTGTTTTTGTGATACAATTTTTATTTTTTGTTTTTTTTATTGGATAGAAGGGTCTAATCTGTTTGGAAATACCAATTGGCTAATTATCAACAATTCCTCGTTCCATCTGCACAAGGCCTGTTCTACAACTTCTCTTCACCCATGTCACTAATTTGATTTCTGTTTGAATCGGAAAAGAAACAAAGGAATTTGAAAATTTGTGTTTCTGTGTGTGTGTGTGTGTGTTTTTTTTTTTTTAATTGTTTGATTGGTGTGCCAAGTCAGCATTTGCATATTGGTTATTTCAATTCCTGAGGATCTTTAAGTTTGAGACCGTGAAATTGGTTTGGTCTCATGGGTTGTTTTGAGATACTGTGAACCTTTATGATTAAAGCGTTTGGATTGAAGCCTTTTGGATTCTACGGGGTTTTGACTTTGATTAAATTTTGATGCTTCGAGGTAGAAACTAGAAGTACTGAAATTCTGTATGAACTTTTGCTTCTTAATGATAGGGAGCTAAGAATCATTTCACGAAAAAATTGTGATTTGTGTGAGATTCTAGATTGTCTGGAATTTCATGTTTCCTGCTGATAAAAACCGCTGGATCAATCCCCTTTTCTTTGCACTAAACAAGATAAAATTTGGGTATGCTAGATAATTCAAACAATCAATCACGTAAATATTCAAGGAATAACACGAAACCAGAAAAATAAAGAGACACAAGATTTAACAAGGAAAAATTCAAACCGAAAAAAAATCTTGAATCTTTCACCATATCACAAATGAGTTAAAAAGTCTCAACTTTTCAATAGACTCAAATTGATGACTCTGTGTCGTTGATGCCTTTTGCTCGAATCCATGATGCACCCAGACCCTAGCGATAGGAACAATCTTCAAATCCTTAAAGTCTTGCTAATTCCGCAGCTACCACTAAATCCATAGTCTATGCTGAATTCACAGCCAATCGAATCCAGAGTATGCAAATCCAAACTTCTTCAGATCACTGACGCGCAAAGAAAATTGAAATGTTGTTGGCTAAGATAGAGAGAAAACTAAAACTTTTGAATTCCTTTTGTTCTCTGAGCATGTTTCTCTCTTTTAAGAATCCTGAATACATCCCAGAATATATAGGATACAAAATTCTAGACGAATGGGGCTTTGGAAACCCATTTTAGAAAATTGTTAGGCCGACACTCGTTGGAGTCCAGCAAGTTCCCACGTACTTAGAGCCGGCTAATAGTGGAAGCTAGGGAAGCCTGCGCGTCGGGACTCCAAAAAAATGTAAAATTTTGGGGCCTCTAATTTTTTCGGACCCCTATATATGTATATACATCTATTTATTACACAAAATAGGTAGGCCCCCGTGAGGAGGTTCGCTTCCGGCCTCTAAAATGTTTGAGCCGGCCCTGCACGTACTTCTAGTAAGCTTCCCGCAAAGCCAAAACTCTAAAAACAGTCTCTCTCTATGTTTCTGGGACTCACAGCGAGCTTGTCACGCCCTACTCGCGAATTAATGAAATCCTAAATTTTCTGAGAACTAAATAATTCATTTTGAACCCAAACTCTAACATCTCGTTGTACGTCTAAATTTTCATGGTCTAGAACTCTATTTTGATCATAAATTGCCGATCTAATAAAATACCTAATAAAAAGTCCATGAGATAGCATTGTGGATTTGTGTTTTTTTGGGCTGCAAATGTTATTGGTATTCAGGAATGAAGATTTTAAAAGTCTACATTTTCTTGAAAACTATATGTGAGAAAACTATTCTAGAATATTTTCCAAGCGCTTGTTCTATGTTTGATACTTTATTTAAAGCATATTCTTTAATATAAAGGTCTTTTCCTATGTTTTATATGCATGCGTCTAGGGTCAGAAAATGTAATCTCTTGAGTGAAATGATTACATAAATGCCCAATTCATGTTATATTTTGTGTATGTTAGTACCAAAAAACAAAAGGTTGTATATCTTTGTTCAACAGCAATTTCCACTCTTCCTCCTTGTTTCTTTATTGATGAAAAAATAACTATTTTCTTATATCAAAATCATGAAATACAATGGGAAGTAATAATGCACTTGTGCAGGATCGCCCACATGTACCCAAGTTTGGCAACTGGGAAAGTGAAGAAAATGTTCCTTACACAGCCTACTTTGACAAGGCACGGAAGGGTAGAACTGGTGGGAAAATGATAAACCCAAATGACCCTGAAGAGAATCCGGATATGTTTCCCAACATTGCTCCTCCAGCCCAAGCTCCTCCCTCAAGAGCAGAACCAGAGGAACGATTAGGACGGGGAGCAGTAAGGCCAGCACACGAGCGTCGAACAAGCAGGGAAGATGGTGACTTGAAGCAGTTTACTGAATCTCCAGCACGCAATGACAATGTGAGAAGGAGAGTTTCTGGTGATTCATTTCAACGGCAGGGGGGCCGTGGGCCGAGTGGTGGCCGACCAGCAAGACAAAGTGCTGGATCTGAGCACAGTATTGAACGATCGCCACTCCATCCACATTATCAGGCAAAGATTGTGGGAAAGGGTAGTGCATCTCCTGGCTTGGAAGGAAGGAACGTGTATGATAGTAGCCATGGTACTCCTGGAAGATCCAGAATGAAATCAGGTGGTCGAGGTGACGAGACTGTAAGTTTTTCTTTCAATTCCCGATCATCCAAACTCCAGAATTAGAATAAATCTGGGGCCCCGTGACTGTTTTTATTTTATTTTGTTTTTTCTCTGGGCTAGCAGAAAAAATGGAAGTATACGAATTCCTGTATAAGCTGCAGACTTTCTTTTTTTTTAATAATTTTTTTCCTATTTTGTTAACAAGCATTGGTCAAAACATTTTTGCTGTGATTTTTAGTTATTGAGACAGCTTTAATATCTTTTCCCTATGATGGAATTATTCCCATTGAAACAAATGTTTAATAAATATTTGTCACTTCTATTTAGTAGAAAAATTGAGAGATTGTCGTTTAAGATTGTTTGGTTATGTCTAACGTAGATATAGAGATACACGAGTAAGAAAAAGTGATTGAATTTAAGTAGAAGGCATAAAAAGAGCAAAAGGTGGACCTAAGATTACACAAACTAAAATTGTAAATAAATCTCTAAACCCTTAAGGAGAACACTGTCCTTTACAGAAAAATGAATAGAGAAAAATGATTCATGCTGCCGACCAGAACCGGTTTGGCACTAAGGTTTTGTGGAGTTGTATTCATGTAGGATTCTGATACTGAGTTCTAACATTTCCAGCCTGATAGAAGTGCTGCTGTTCCTAAATTCGGCGAGTGGGATGAGAACAACCCTTCATCAGCCGATGGTTATACTCACATTTTCAATAGAGTCCGAGAGGAAAGGCATGCCGAGGCTGGAAAGTCACCAGCTGTGGGTAATGAGCGATCTTATTCTTATCCCTATAAGGCAAAGCAAAGCACCGATGTCAATGTCAAGGTATGTTGATCAATCTCTTCCTTGATGAACTTTAGCTTGTCCTTTCAGTACTTCATTCCTGAAGATTCGTTCTTTCCTTCTTCCAGTGTTGCTGCTTTTCATGGGGTGGAAAGTGAGGACTTGGAACTTCTGGATAATGTTATTGGGCATGTGGGACATGTATATAGCCCTGGAAGGCTTTTCCCTATTTATGCAGAGTTGCCTTATAATTGAAAATGCATTCTTTCTTTATGTGGTATTGTGTTTTTTTTACAGTTACAAGGAACCTGGGGTTTTGATGGGAAAACATTTATTCTCTTGTTCTTGGCTTCACAGTGGTGACTTTGGTGTTATACTCAACTTCAACTTTCTAATTATATAAATATTAGTTGAAAAGGAAACAAAGAATTTTTTTTTTTTTGGCAATATGTTGCTTGTAAAATTTATCAAAAGTACTTGAAAACTTCTATTTTTTGTTTCAGTTTTCCATGGTACATTGAAATCTTCAAACCTGCATTGGAGGAGCTAAAAGTTTGTAAATTCTACTCTTGTCATCAATAGTGTCTGCTGAGCAAACCTTTTGTTTGATTTGCAAAACAAGGAAAAGTGTCCCTCTGTGGTTGATTGGAAGGATGGAAAGAGGAAAGGATACGAATGGTTTTAATCTGATTCGCAATTAGCATCTTAAATTGTGTTTGGATTGCGAACTCATCAAGGATATTTGGATTGTAGAATTTTCCGGGAAGGGAAGTGTTAAGTGTTTTGAAATATTTGAAATTAAAAAATATTAATTAAAGTGAACATAGTATTGAATTATAAGTTATTAAATATTTGAAATATAATGCTAGTAATAAACTCACGGTATGAATTACAAATGTTTGGAACTCTTTTAAACTAGTTCTTCAGTCTTTTTCCTACGTAACATGAATTGTGAAATTTTGATTGAGAATGTTTACAAGCGTTGAAAGAAAACAAGACTTAGAGAAAGGAGGTGGCTTCAAAAGCAATTATATAAGTTGAGAATTTTATGAAAAAAAGTTATAAAAATGTGACACTTTATTTAAAAATAGTTTATTTGGCTTACTCCCTTTATGACTTGGTTTTGTATACTTAAATTCCATAGGTTTTACAAATGTATACTTAAATTTTTTGAAATTTGTATTATATTCACTCAGATCCTTCTGTTAGATTTTTCATCGAAAAAGTAATTTTTGACTAATTTATTATTATGAAATTATTTTTATATCCTAACTATTAATATAAGACAATGCATGAAAAAAAAATTAAGAGTAAAGTTCTTCCATTATTATTTGATACTAATGAAAACTAAGTGGACAAAAAGAAAAAATTAAAAATTCTTTCCTTTCAATGTTTAGTTTAGTAGATTAATAATAGAAAAAAGTAATGACAATTTATACATATGTGTAACTACTAATTTATATATAATATAGTATAAAATTAAAATATTAATGCGAAGTATAATAATTTAAAATACTAATATAGAAAAGGTTCATAACAAATTTAGTAAATTAATTATAATGTAATTTTTATAAAAAAAAAAAGATAGACTATAACATAATATAATTTTTTTTTTATTAATGCTAAGGGTGTAAAGCTAATTTCATAATATTGAATTGATTAAAAGTTATTTTTTCGATGAAAAAATTTAACAGGAAAAGTTTAGTAAATGTAATATAAATTTCAACAGTTCTAAGTGTATATTTGTAAAATTTGTGAGGTTTAGATATAAAAACTAAAATTACAAGAGGTGTAAATAAAATAAACACTATCTAAAAGTACAAAAAAAAATTGTGAAACTTTGAATAAAGCAGTTTCAATTTTAATAATTATAAGAATATTTTTGTTACACTAAAAACATGATACAATGATTTTATCTAGCTTTACCAACAACCCGCTCTATTTTTAATTATAATAGGATATACGGTTAATATTTATTTTATTTTCATAATTTATAATTTTTTTAGAATATATTTTTAAATGTACTAATAAAAATATTTATAAAAAACAGAATTATACCATAAAAAAATAGCATTTTAGCGTTGTGGGACAATCAACGTGCTGCTTGGTTTGATTACTTGCCTCCCCTCAGAAAAAGAAAATTTACTTGGTTTAAGGTTCAAGGACTGGTTTGGTGTGATATATAATATTGAAAAATTTTAAAAATTTTTAAAAATTTTTAATAATTACTTATTTTTTATTTCATTACACAAAAATTAAAAAAATTATCTCATTTTATTATTTTTTATCATTTCAAACGCTCGATTACTTGCATGTGTTAAACATCATATAGGGAAGTTAATTTTTATTTTTTTTATTTAAATTAGAATATTTTTATTTTTTTCCTCCCTCTCTCTCTATTTCTCAAAATTTCTCAAGTTACTTTTGTAGGAGCTATTTGGTACGATGTAAAACACTAAAAAATTTTAAAAATCTCAAAAAATTTTTATAAAATATTTATTTTTTATCTCACTGTAAAAATTACAAACTCACAAATTATTTCATTTTAAATGTGTTTGAAGTAATAAAAAATTAGATAAAATGAGATATATTGTGTATTTGTAATTCATGCAATAAAATATAAAATAAATAAATTTTAAAAATTTTTAAATTTTATAAAAATTTATTTTATTTTTTAACACACCAACGGCACTCTTATTTCATCTATTATTACTCCAAGCCCCCTTTACAAAGCGCAGCGTTTGATGAATGAAATTTCAAAACCCGAACACGCGCGCAAGTATGTTCGTGTAAAGAACGCTGCCACGTGTACGTAGCATATTGAGGGACGTGGCCGTGTCTTGGTCCTCGACGACTTATATATAAGCAAGCAACAAACGGTCAAGGACCCAAGTGTTTCCCCATTCTCTCACCTCTCCGTCCTCTGAAAGCCCTAGAGAGAGAAAGCACAAAAATCATCTTAATTTCTTTGTCGACTCTTTGGTTCGAAACCTTTTCATTTTGGTTGAGGAACATTGGGAATCGGGTACGATCTTGGACCTATTCACCGTATTGTTCGGAAAATTTTCGCTTCCTTGATCGGCTTGGATTTTGGTTCTTGAATACACTCTCCATAGTTTGTTTGTTTTCTCTTTGATTTCTCTGTGTTGTTGATCAATCAGAGATACATTCGTGTGATCTGATTTTTATTTTTCGGTGTTAAATTCTTTATGTCTTTAAATTTCATAAATGCGCCCATTCTCATCATTCGAAACAAACTTTCAGTGGAGGATGGAGTTTGACTGCTTAAAATGTCGTGAAAAGCTTTTGATTATGTTATTATCGTCTTAAAATTTTGGTGAAAATTGACAACTCCTGACTTTCTTCAAATTTCTTGACGTAATCTCAATAAGGTCATTGTTCAATTTGAAAATTCTTTGAACATTTGCCTGTTTATTTTCTTTAATTTTTGTAGCTTATGGTGGTTAAGTACTATAATCTTTGTCTAATGTTATCGTTAAAAACTTCGAAGGGCAAAATTTTATTGCGAAGTTGAAATTTTGGGGTTAAAAATTAGAATGTGATAACTTTGAAAGTTCATGACTTTGTCATGTGAGACTGCGGTTTGAAAGTTGGAAAAGAATTTCGTTTACATTCATTTTCTATGTTGCATTCTAGTGTTTTGTGAAGTCGATCAGTTTACACTATCTAGTTTGATGATTGTTATTGATCTTCAGCAACATTTCTTTTCTTAATTTTACAATATGATTATTTATATATATTTTTGGGTGGGTGGTTGGGGGAATATATCGTATATTAATGCTAAGATTTGATCCTTAACATCTTCTCATTCTTCCTCGTGGGGGTATAAAACCATGTTCAAAGAATTACATGGAAATGTGCTAGTGATACAATAATCATTGGCTCACCTATTAACCATTTCTGTTCATACCACTATGTGATTGTGGCTTCTAATCTGACTGTTATAATGATAGGAAACCATGCTGAAAATTTGAAGGCCAAGATTATACATGTTTATTCACAGCTTGGGCTGTATATTTTAATGGAAGTGTGTGCTAAAAGCTTATCGAGCTCATGGAATATCCTTGAGTTCCATACTTCCATCTGCCCTTGTGGTTTTTGTATTGGGGTGGCATCCCCTTGATGCCTTCACTAAGACAACTTATTTCTTATTTATCAAAAAATGGTTGGTGATAAATGCAGAAAGTTCCGCGTTAACAGTATATTCTAACTAAGAAAACGTGATTATTTTTTCTCGTACAGCTGTTTAATTGTTCTTTTGTGCTGTTAGGGTTTGAAATGAAGCATTTAAGTGGACAAATTGTGTTTAACTGCTATTTAACATGGTTAATATTGCTTGTGATACTTCTATCTCGCTTTGATTTAAAACAAGATAGATTTGAGTAAAAAATTTGAATTTTAAAAGCTACGAATCGATATTATATGTATATCTAATGATGGAGTTTCATCTTGCATGAACAGAAACACAGAACTACGGCATGAACGCCAGGGGGCTAAGGGGACCTCCTCTAAGAGGCTATGTGAGGAACTCAAGGAGGAGGAAGATGGTACTAAATGTAGACCTCAATATGCCACCTTGTGAGAATCAGGATCAGGAGGGTTCTTCAGCTCATGCCAACTCTCAGGATGTGCAACCTGGCCAACAAGGAGGATCTGTACCCCACACACCAATTGATGTTGAGGCATTTGATGATGATGTTCTTATATCTTCCCCTTGGGCTTTTGCACAAGTATGCTTCCTTTTATTTTCTAAAATTCTCTCTGTATCATTACTTTTATAACCGTGTCTTGGACTTTTCTTGACTGTAAATTTATTTCTTCTCCTCGATCTCATCTCAGGCTAAACACAATTCAACAAGAAATCGCAGAAGAAATGTTGTAGTTGATGTAGACTCAGGTAATTCATGTTTTTTATTACTGCCTCAAGTTTTAGTTAATTAGCAAATTATCTTTCTTTCCCCTCTTTAACCCTTAAATTACTATGTTATAGAAAGCGTTTTTGTTTATTTTCATTTGAATATAGTTTCCTAAATGGTCTTCAACAAAATTTGGACTTTTTGAGCGTTAGTATCTACAAATTTTTTAAAAGGGGTTTGTTTGAAATTATAGTTAACTTATATAGGTAATTGTGATCCAAAGGTTGTTTAAGTACATTTTTTGAAATTCTAGTCCAGGTAAAGAGATTAATTGTGAGTTCAAAGAAATATTCAATTGAAAATAGCCATGAGATAATCTTTGGTTAATTTTTTATTGTTATTTTTTCAATGAATATTGGCAAAAAGTGGGGACTAATCACAGGGTTACAACATAAGAGACTCCAAAGCCTTAATGTCCATCAAGATTATTCACTCTTGTTATCTAGGAAAGATCACCAAAAATAATAATAATAATAATAATAATAATCTGGGTTGCATCCATGGTTTAATTTTATGTTACATGTAACATGGCCTTTGCTACAGGTGCCGTATTTGCTAAAGGTTGGATGAATCTAATTTTCATGTCCAAAGTTATTGGGACACAAAAAAAATATTATTTTCTAATATACTTTAATTTTTTAGAATAAAGTGATATTTGCGAGGTGGTACAAAACATTTCATGCATAAGAAACACTCATGTAGTAAACTTGAATAAGTAATACGATAGTTGGGGTAATTTTCAATTACATATGTTGGACACATTTGGTATTGTTACCAGTGTCAATGATGTCTAACACAGGTATTATAGTTAAAACAATTCATGAAACATTGATTTCAATTTTCATCCCTCTAGTGGCATGCTTCATCTCAAACAACCGCAAATGTGTCAGCCAAACAAGGTGTTCTCTTGTTTCTCACCTCACTTTTCTCCTCTGAGTAGCTATTGCCTAATCCTTGCCTTGTATCCACACTGTCAGCTAAATAGGACAATCTCTTGTTTCCCGTCTCTTTTACTTTTCTTCTCCTCTATCGATAGCTATTTCCTTACCTTTGCTTTGTACTTGTGTCTATATAGTCTTGTTGCATTATCATAGGTACTCTATTGAACCCAACATCTTCATGTAACATTCTCGAATATTTGTTAGCTGGTGTATTCATTAACAAGTAGAGTTATTACTCGTGTTATTTGTTGTGCAGTGTTCATGGTAAAATCGGTTATTGCTCATTTTTTCCCCTTTATACTGTTGACTTCCAAGTTCCAATTAGGCAACTGCATGTTATATCTTTCGTGTAATGCATTGTTTTTCTTTTTCTTTTTGTTCTTTAATTTTGCATTGATTTGGGGTAATCATTGCAGAAGAAAGGACGCCTGGGGTTGTTCCCAATAGTCGCAATAAGCGTAGAAGAGTTTCTTCAAGCCAAACTATTATAAGTTGCGATAACTATGTAAACTTGGAGGGTGCTAGCAATTCTACGGTAATAATTGAGATTTCTTTTTGTTATACATGATGTGCATTTTAGCCTTAAGTTTGTCTTGCACCAAAGATCTTTTTTATATAAGTATATCAACTTGTTAAAATTGTATTAATTGTTTTTCTTATTTTGCTGGGTTCTATGACAATTGGCTAAGCACCTTCTATCTTAGGTTCCCATATTACCCTTCAATGAACCACCGGTTCAAATATTAAATGAAGAATAACTTTCCAAACTACCCTTGGTTAAGTAATTCACATTTCAAACTTTTAACCCCTATATTATTTTCCTTTATACACTCAATTGATTAAATTGTACTAATAAAGTGACAATCGCATGCATTGCGTGTGCGTCCCTCTTGTATTTATTAAAATCTCTCTTTTCAAGTCAAAATCTTAAAAGACTATTAAATAAACTAGGAGGGGAATAACAAATTTTAAATTTTGACCATTTAGTAAACTAGGATGGAAAATTGCAACTCTAATAATAATTGAGATTTTGTTATGCTGGATGTGATGGGCATCTTTGCTTGCAGTTAGTTTATGTTCTGGATTGGTTATTAATTTGTTGAATTTTTATGTTTGTTTTCTTTAATTTTTCTATTTAGCATGATAACTAGCTGAGTAGCCTCCTTTTAACTAATGCAAACAATATTGGCATCGTCTTAGAAGAGTGCCGCTTAGACACATTAAGGTAGTGGTGGTTACCGTGTAGCTTCATATAAGTGGATATTGGAACACTAGTGGTAGTTACCATGTAGCTTCATATAAGTGGATATAGGATGTGTTTGGTGCCCTTCTGATGATATTTCCTAGTTTCTTTTGGATTAGTTTTGTTCCTATTTTATTAACCGTCTATTATATTTGGAGTTAAAGGCTATTTGTAATCCAAATAGGATTTAGATTGAATGGGAAGACTTTTAGAAAACCTATCCTAATTAGGATAAGAATTAGGATTAATTTTCCTAATAAGTAGGGCCTTTACTTTTTATTTAATTTAATTATTTTTTTTTTGAAAAAGATAAGTAAGCTTTTATTATTTCGGAAAAATATAAATTAGCATCAGGAGATGCTAAGAGTACAATAAATATACAATACTACCCAAAGCAAAGATTAGCACAATTCATCAAGAAAATTCAGAAGAGAGCATAAGTCAAGATCATTTCCTTCTCTAACCCAACCATACAAACAACTAAGGAAGAGGCTCTTAATCCTTGAGGTAGTCTTTTTATCATCTTCAAAAATTCTCCTGTTGCGCTCTTTCCAAATTATCCAAAAGAGGCAAAATGGAGCCAAATTCCAAGTGTGTTTTTTCCTTTTGGCCAAAGTTTGACCCCACCAATGCAATAGAAAACTCCTTAGATCTTTCGGGAAGCACAAATGAACTTCAAACCAACTCAACAACAAAGCCCATAGCTCCGCTGACCAAGAGCAGTGAAGCAGTAGATGGGCTATCGATTCCTCTTGCTTTAGACACAGCTGGCAGCGATTAGCCATTCGATGACCACGTTTCTGTAAATTATCCAATGTCAAAATCTTACGTTTGACTGCACACCAAGTGAAGAAAGTGACTCTAGTGGGTATTGCAGCTTTCCATATCTTTGTCCATGGGAAGAATTCTGCATTGCAGCCTTGTAGAGAGTTATAAAAAGACTTCACTAAAAAGACCTTGCTCATTGTAGGCTGCCAGATCATGGCATCTGGAGATAATGTCAGCTTAATAGAACATAATAACTCCATTAACAGCAGCAAGCTATCTACCTCCCAGTCAGTTACATTCCTTCGAAGCTGCACTGTCTAGCTGCCTTGACAGCCAACACCGTTGCAGTAATTTGATATTCTAGCTTCTTTGTTAGTTGCAATTGCAAAGATTCCAGGAAACAACTCAGAGAGACAGCCTACACCTAACCAGTCTTGCTTCCAAAAGAGTATTCTGTCTCCTCTCCCAACCTTCCATGAAATACAGTAGCTAAATGTCAGCCAGTTTCTTCTAATTCCTCTCCATAAACCATAACCACAAGGAGCTGATACCGTCGAAGAGGTCCACCCTCCAAACTCTTCCTCATATTTAACAGCAATCAACCTCTTCCAAAGTTTGTTATTAACTCTTCCTCATATTTAACAGCAATCAACCTCTTCCAAAGTTTGTTATCCTCTTGAGCATATCTCCAAAGCCATTTCCCTAATAAGGCTTCATTACTCAGTTTAATGATCTAAATCCCACACCTCCAGCCTTTATTGGTTTGCAAACAATCTCCCAGCTCGCAAGACAGTGCTTGTGCACCTCCTCATTTCTTCCCCAAAGGAAGTCCCTTTGCAACCTCTCCAACTCCTTGATTACCGAGGCTGGGGCTGTGAATAGAGAGAGGAAATATATTGGTAGGCTCGCTAAAATACTCTTAATTAGTGTGACCCTAGCCCCAGTTGACAAGTACTTAAGCTTCCATCCTGCCAACCTTCTCTTACATTTCTCCAAAATTGGGTCCCAAATCTGCTTTGATTTGTGATGAGCTCCCAGCGGCAATCGCAGGTAAGTGGTAGGGAAGGAACCAATTTTGCAGCCCAATAGACTTGCTAAAGCACCCAGATTGTCCAATGCACCGACTGCCATTATTTCAGTCTTTTGAAGGTTAACTTTAAGTCCAGTTACCACCTTGAATCCCAGCAATGTGTAGCGAAGATGTCCCAGCTGCATCAAATCTGCACCACATAATATAATTACATCATCTGCAAAGAGCAGATGAGATATGCTGAGGGGATTTCTACTAGAGCTGATAGTAAAGCCTTCTATAAACCTGCTGCTTCTACTTGCTGTAACATCTTGCTTAGAACTTCCATGACTAAGATGAATAGGAAGGGAGAAAGGGGATCTCCTTGTCTTAATCCTCTGGAGGAAGCAAAAAAGCCTTCAGGGGTTCCATTGATTAAGATTGAAAACCTAGCAGTTGAAATGCACCATTCAATCCATTGACACCATTTGCTGCCGAAGCCCATTCTTCTCAGCATATAGATCAAAAATTTCCAGTTGACATGGTCAAATGCCTTCTCAATGTCCAACTTACATACAATGCCTGGTTCCTTACTCTTTGTCTTAGAATCTAAGACCTCATTAGCCACTAAAACAGCATCCAAGATCTGCCTTTCTCCCACAAAAGCATTCTGTGAAGGTGAGATCAGAGAATCCAATATTTTTTTGAATATGTTGGCAAGAACCTTGGAAAGAAGTTGTAAACAGCCCCTACCAAACTTATTGGCCTAAAATCTTTGATATCCACAGCACTAGGTTTCTTTGGGACAAGAGCAATGAATGTTGAGTTCAAACTTTTAACAAACCTGTAGCTTTGATGAAACTCAATGAAAAGCTGCAGCAGATCCTTCTTAAATACACTCCAACAGGCCTGGAAAAAAGTAATAGTCCAACCATCAGGTCCAGGGGCTTTTTCACCATTGAGATCATTAAAGGCCTGGAAAATTTCCTGCTCAGTAAAAGGCATTTTCAGAGATTCAGAATCTGTGGGGCTGAGCTGGGAGAAGTCAAGTTCATTAACCTTTGGTCTCCAGCTAGCCTCTTCCTGGAATAGCTGCTAATAAAAATGCAGAATACCCTGCCTTATCTCCCTCGGGTCTTCAGTAGTTGTGCCATTAATTCTTACTCTTTCAATCCAATTCCTTCTCTTATTTGTTGAGGCCATTTTATGGAAATGTTTAGTATTCCTGTCTCCTTCTTTGATCCGCTTGACTCTAGACTTTTGTCTCCAGCTAGTTTCCTCCATTTTAAGAATTTTCTTCAACTTCCAGATCTTGTTTTCTCTGCTGCTTCTGTCCAAGTCAGTCATCTTCCCCTCATCATCCAGTAAGTCCAGAAAATGAATGTCTTTTTCAAGTTGAGCCTTCTGATGAGTGATACTTCCAAAGACCTGAGCATTCCATTTTTTTAAATCTGCTTTAAGGCAGGACAGCTTTTGAGACAACCTATAGCTGCTAGATCCAGTAAAGGTGTAGCTTTGCCACCAAGTTGCTACCATATCCTTAAATCCTTCAACTTGCAACTACATATTTTCAAACCTAAATGGTTTTGGTCCACCATGTAATCCTCCTCCATCAAGCAGGACAGGGAAGTGATCTGAGATGATTTTGGATAAGGTTTTTTGGGTTACTTCCGAAAATAATTCTTCCTATTCATTAGACACCAGAAATCTGTCTATCCTAGATTTACTTGTGTTATTGCTCCAAGTGTATTTACAACCACCCAAAGGCAAGTCTATGCAGCTCAGGTCATCAATGAAATCAGAAAACATCTTCATATGCTTAGTTCTCCTTTTACAATTCCATTTATCATCAGTGCTCTTAACTAGGTTGAAATCTCCCCCCATACACCATAAAACGCCCCATTGAAACACAGCAGCTCCAGCCTCCTCCAAAAAGGCAGCCTTTGAGTTGTTATCAATTGGTCCATAAACCCCTGTGAAAGACCAAGTGATATCCATCTCAATCTGCTGGAACAAACAAGATAGGGAATAATTACCAGCCTCTGAATCCATTAGTATTAGCTTCCTGCTATCCCACATCACTAGAATTCCTCCTGATGCTTCAAGCGAATTTATAGCTGCCCATTGCACCCAATTACCACCCCACAGTGATCTGACGATAGTATCATCTATACAGCTTAGCTTTGTTTCCTGCAAACAGACCACATCTAGGTGCCACTGTTTTAGAGCAGCCTTGATGACCAACCTTTTCTCTGACCTACAACATCCTTTGATATTCTAACTCAGAATTTTCGGCTTCATTACAAACACAGTGATAATGGATGCCTGCTTCTCCCTTCTCCACTAACAGCCAAATGAGAATCCTGCTGAGTTCCTTTCCTATAAGATAATGACCATTGCAGATTCTTAAGTTCTCGGACTCCTCTGTTGATTCCTTGGTGTTTTTTCTTTTCCCCACTTTGTTGATTTCTTCTTTTCTCTTCAATAGATTGGAGCAAATCCATAAGTTTGTCTTCCAAATCCTCACTGGAAATCCCCAAAATTTTCTTGAAAGACTGCATTCTTTTTATGACCCATGCTGAAATTTTTTGCTGGGCTTGACCACAATCTCCCAGTAAAAGTACCTCAGAATTCCATTCTTCAGGGCTATAGGAAGCAAGGGGGGTACACTGCAGAGGCATAGACAAATCTTCTGAGTCTGAAACAGCACCCGACTGAATTCTTTCCCCAAAAAAGGAGTCCTCTCCAATCCAATCAGTATTAGAAGTTGGGCAGGTTGGAACTACAGACAAAGATAATCTTCCATCCATTTTAGGTTTAAGACCTATCCTCCTTGAACAATATTTCTTCTCAAAGAGTCTTTCTCTGTCAGGACTAGCCGCAGCCAACTAGGAGGGGATTTGCATCTGCCTTGATGACTGTTCGTATGGAGTATTTATTGTTGTGAGGACATCATTAATCTAGGACTTCTTATCATTAATAGGATGCCTAAATTCCTGGTCTTCCAACTTTCCAAGAATTTCAAATTTGTTCATTAGGTTAACATTCTGATTCATTGAATAGTGAAAATCCATCTTTGTTTCTTGTGACTTTCTATCCACCTGGATCCATTTAACTTTCTTGGCTTCTTTGGGGAGTCTTTTTGGGTTTCTTGGCCTTCTTAATTACTTGGTCTTTCTGATTACCAAAATTGAATTCCTTCATTGAATCTGCCACATTCCCACGCGCCTCCTTCAGCTTCCCCCCCGATGGCCAGAAAACTCCATTGATGGAGGATGCTTCTATCCAGTCCACCCATGGTTTCCTCTCAACCCAAATTGGACAGTTATATTTAGATTGCCCAACAATTATTGGAACAGAGGCTGGGACTGATCTACCATCTCCTTTAACTTTTAATCTAATCCATTTGAATTGAGATGGACTGTTCCAGCCCTCATCAATACCTTGAAACCCTTCACAGAAGTTACCTATGCTTTGAAACACATTGATGTTCCAAAGATAAATTGGTATACCTATTACTTTTATCCAAACAGAACTATTGCTCCAGCCTCTTCTAGAACAGCATATCCAGCTATGCCAAGGGTCCAAGAATAAATAGTTTCCTTCTATGAAATGATCTTTCTGTAAAGTCTGAGATGCTAACTCTTTGGAGGGAAAAATAAAAAGATACCTTCCTTCTTCTAATTCTTTAACAGCAACTCCCCCCGGAAAATTCCATTTCCGATGAACCCAATTTTGTACTTTGTTGGTATCAGGCAAAACAAGGCCTGTACCCCTGAAACTCCCAACCAAAAATCTAGCCATGCTATGGCTGCTTAGTACTGCGTCATCAAAATTGATTGTAACATGCTTTTTATTAAAGGAACTTCGAATTTTATGTTCATTCCAATCTGGTATATTGGCAGCATGTAGATAAGATCTTGAATTCATATTGTTCTGCACCGAACAACCAGCTGCCTGAAAATGAGATCTCGAATCCATTTTATGCTGCACAGAGCTGCCAGCAATCTGGCCCAATATACCTTTAAGAATAAAAGCATTACTTGGGACCGTTGGACTCTCATAGAAGAATGAATCAATAAGTTTGGCAAAAAAATCCCAGCCAACCCCTTCCACCAACTCTGGAATCATGACCATCCTTCTCCCAAAAGGGACAAATAAACGAAGTTCAAGTAATCTGCCTAAACCATCAGATATTAAAGAGCATACCACTGTTCTGGCACCTCCTCTGAAGCTTCCCAACTGCACTTTGTTGTCTTTCCTCCCCTGGGATTTCTAGCACATTTCCTGCAACCATCGAAGTTCTTCCTCATATAGAACCATTACTCGGACATAACCACTTCCTCTTTCCACGATTCTGGTTCCTCCTTTAATCTTAAAATCCTCATCAACGTCGATAGTGACCTGACCAACTTAAAAAGATTTCCTAATGCAGCCTCTCAGTGAAGAGGGGTGCCGCCTACTGGTATTCCTAAGGTGGTGCATGTTAGCAGAATTGCCTAAACATGCGCCGAGAGAATGTGAGAATTAATTTAATTATTCAATACACTTTTGATTAGTTAAGAACTTTGTGTTCTTATTTGGTTCCTGTGGATTCAAGGCCACATTCTTATGAATTCAAGAGCAACCCGCCGTACTCGAGGATGATACCTCACCAAATGCCGCACCACTAAGTTAAATGGTATCAAAGCAAGTTTGCATTGCCTGGTTTTCTATCTTCCTATTGATAATACATAAGGTTTTCCGTTGTGCTTCTTTATCAATAAAGGATAATAACAACGACCATATGAAGATGGATATTCCATTCTGTGATAGACAGATGAAGATTGAGGAATTCTTTGAGTGGTTTGATGAAGATGAGTATTGCTTCGAATATGTGGATATTGAAGAAGATATCAAGGTAAAATTGATGGAAAACAAATTAAGGAGCGGAGCTTCAATTTGGTGGGAACAACTTTCAA
The DNA here is from genome assembly GCA_019916065.1 of Vitellaria paradoxa. NCBI lineage: Eukaryota > Viridiplantae > Streptophyta > Magnoliopsida > Ericales > Sapotaceae > Vitellaria > Vitellaria paradoxa. The sequence continues at coordinate 10,148,123 of CM034243.1, read as the reverse complement.
GCTTCAAGGGTACGCCAAGGTAGGAGGAGGATAAGAACTTGGACTTGAATGCGATTGATGATAAAATTCAGATTTCTCCTCGAATATTATGAAGATATTTTGTTCGAGAAGTACCAGCAATGCTGCCAAGGGAGGACTATCTGTGAATATGCAACAAGATTCCAAAAAATTTCTACTTGGAATAATCTCGCAAATATCGAAGGGCAATTGGTTGCAAGATTCATTTGTGGACTATGTGATGACATCCAAGATTTTGTCCCATTGAAGCCTTTTAACACAATAGAAAACACAATCTTGTAGGTTAAGTTCGTTGAATTCCAATTGAAAATATAGGAGTCCTACTACTCTAATGAGTTATAATCCTATACCAATTAGGACTTTGGATATTAGTCTAAATCATATCCTGAATCCTTCTCTAATTAAGTTCTAAATCATTCTCCTACTCAGGGCCTATAAGAAATAGTGGTAGAAAATAATCCAATTGTATGTTAAGAGGATATTGGATCCAATTGCATACCAAAAGTGTTAAGATTTCGATATCTTGGATCGATTTTACAAAGTGACAGAGAAATTGATGGGGATATCGTACATAGGATACAAGCTGGGTTGTTAAAATGAAGAAATGCATCGGGAGTTATTTGTGACCGCAAGGTACCTAATAAACTTAAAGGAAAGTTTTACCGAACTACTATAAGACCAGCTATGCTTTATGGAAGCGAGTGCTGGGCATTGAAGGAACAACAACAGCACAAAATTGGTGTAGCAGAGTTGAGAATGTTGAGATGGATGAGTGGACATACAAGAAAAGATAAGATTCGGAATGATTGTTTTAGGGAAAAAGTTGGGGTTGCACCTATTGAGGAGAAAATGATAGAAACCCGGTTAAGGTGGTTTGGTCATGTGCAAAGAAGACCGCTAGAGGCTCTAGTGAGGAGAGTTGATCAAATGATTTTTAGTCCAATAAGAAAAAGTAGAGGAAGACATAAAAAAACACTTGGAGAAGTTATCAGAAAAGACCTTATTATAAATGATTTACATCAAGATATAATTTTTGATAGAACACAGTGGCACCGTGTGATCCATGTAGCCAATTCCACCTAGTGGGATAAGGCTTATGTTGTTGTTGTTGTTGTTGTTGTATTATGTTAAGAGGATACTTATCCAACTATAATTGTTCATGGCGATGAAGGAATACCTCTAAGTTAAGAAGTTCAAGAGATTGAGGAGACTGAGATAGAAGAGATAATTGTGGAATTTTCAGTAAATTGTGATAAGTTTAAAAAAGATTTTGAGAAAAAAAAGGGCTTTTATTTTTGTAAATACTACTTTTGAAGACAGTTTTAATTCAGATCAATTATTTTTGGAAGAAAACAAAATTGGTCTTCAAGAGGAGATTAAAAATTCCAAAATATTAGAATTTATTGTTTCTTTTGGTGATGAGTATTACAATTTGTATTTGTTGTTTGACGGTAAAGAAGTTACTGGTTTCATCACTTTGCAAATAGTGGAAGTCAAAGATAAAAGTATGTTGAAATTTATAATTTTACTGGGGTGGATAAATATTATGTTGAGAAAGTATGGGTTAATATGATTAAAATTTTCAACCATGAATAATTACTCGAAGAATTATTCGCAGAAAACAAAATTAGAGCACTATCGCGTGTGAAGATGAAGCTTATTTACAAGTTGGAATTATACTTACTTTTGTCAGCAATAGAAATTGCATTGAAGGTGCTTGCCCGTGATGGTCCTCCAAAAGTTGGGATATTTTCCCCTTTGACATTCATTTCTTTCAATTTTTTTTTTTTTTTTGCCTGTCCTACGAAATGGAGGATTGCATATTTTTAATTCACCATGATTTCCCTCATGCACTTTGGACATAATTGAATGGGAAGACTGTTTCCTTGTCTCTTGGGCAGACCTTTTGCAATTGTCCATCCTTCTTTAGGTTTCATCATTCTATCAAATGGAGCATCAAGAATGGGAATTTATTTTGGTTTAGTGTGGGTTTATTCAAGTTCTTAACTCTGCTTGTTTGTGGGGTGGGCTTCATTATAGTCGACATATGCATTCACCCTTTCACTAGGGTATAAAGGAAGAAATCTAGAAGTTTGGACATAATTGAATGGGAAGACTGTTTCCTTGTCTCTTGGGCAGACCTTTTGCAGTTGTCCATCCTTCTTTAGGTTTCATCATTCTATCAAATGGAGCATCAAGAATGGGAATTTATTTTGGTTTAGTGTGGGTTTATTCAAGTTCTTAACTCTGCTTGTTTGTGGGGTGGGCTTCATTATAGTCGACATTTGCATTCACCCTTTCACTAGGGTATAAGGGAAGAAATCTAGAAGTCCAATGACTTGAATGTAATTTTGTTTTCAAGTTGCATGGACAAGACCTGTTTGACATCTAAATGAGTAGCTGACTCCAACGTGTTTGTTCATTCAATATCATGGGACTAGGAACATTATCAACCTAGTTTGTCTCTTTGCTGCAGTAATCATGCCATACACACAAGGAGCCCTAAGGCTTAGATAAAGACCTTTGATAGTGACACTTGATCCTTATGCCTTCATGTATAATGATCATTTATTAGTATCATAATCATTTATTATTTTTGATAAATGATGTAATTCACTAAAAGCCTTTTATGGAGGTGTGTAACCCATGTTATTATTTATGTAGATGGATGGTTGGGTTGCTTCCCCTCTCTCTCTCTCTCTCTCTCTCTCTCTCTCTCTAATGGTTACTTAGATTTTGCCTTTCTATACAAATGGCAGAGACAGAATGTTCAGGTTTCACGCCCTCCACCACCACCACAGGAGTCCAAATTTCGATGTCCAGTATGCATGGGCCCATTGGTCGAGGAGATGTCAACAAAGTGTGGTCATGTTTTCTGTAAGGCATGCATTAATGCTGCAATAGCCGCTCAGGGTAAATGCCCTACCTGCCGGAAAATACTCACAAAGAAAGATACCATTAGGGTCTACCTTCCTGCAGCCAATTGAACAAGGTGTGCACTCGTTATTATTATTATTTTTAAATGTTGTTCTTTTGTTTCTATAATTTATTCAAATGGTGGTTTTTGGATGTGGGTGGGGAGAGTGAAAATTTTCATTTTTGAAGGTTTGTCTGATGAGAAGGAAAGGACTTCTGAGTAGAGTATTGCAAACTTTAAGTTCGTGGATTTGTTAAGTAATATGATAGCATAATAAAGAATTTTCCTAAATATATATGATTCTAAATATTGATGTCTGCGACTGAAAGTCTAAATGCTAGTGGGGGAAACTCTAATTCACATCGTTCATAAAAACTATTATTTAGTGCAGCTGATGGATTTGATCTGTAGAAGTTCGTTGGACAAGTGGGCATGGGTGGTCATGTAAACTTTCGTGTAGATACGGTTGTGTGGTTGAGGTAGACATGGTGTGCGGCAACTTGATCTTTTAAAGAAGTTTTCCATTAAAAAATTACGAAATGGCTAGAAGAATTCTAGTTGTTAGTTTTATGGATTTTAATATACATATATATTTTTTGGGGTTTCTTTCCACATAGGGCGAAGGTAATGCCAATCTTTGGAACTCATTACTCGTTGCATTTCTTCTTTGATGATAATGGGAACAGAATCTACCATTTACAAAGTCTTGATCAACACATGGATGCTTTCAAAAGGTGGGGTAAGAAATAACTGTGGGCCACGATTAATCTTAAAATATTCCTTTTGGAACAGAATGGCGTGATTTTTGTTTTACAGATGTATTGATAAATTCTGTTTGTAGAATATGGGTGCTGATTTTGTAAGTTCTCACTTGGGTTTAACCGTACTTTTGTTCCGGCAGATTTTAGACTCGTCAATTTCTTTTGCTGCGTGGAAATAAATTGTAAGCTTCTCTATGGTCGCTTTTTATATATTTACATGTTTCATGTGTTTGGTAAACTACGATGAACATGAGCATAAGTCAGTAGTTTCTAATGGATGCTTGATTTTGTTTTTAGTGGTTTAAAATTTATTTTGCTTCTGTTTCTTTTCTTCTTTTCTTTTCTTTTTCTTTTCTTTTTAACAGGGTCTTGGTGGTTTTGGAGAGAGTGAGGAGAGGTATATACATGCTACTTTTTGGGAATTGTAAGACATAATCGAAACAACGTACTGAGGCAGTCCTCGAACCAATGAGTAATTTTTGGTTTAATTACAGTGTTATATCTTGGAAACTGTTAAAAATTTTAGGTACCCATTGGTATTGAGTTTTGGTCTGAAACCTGTAGTTTTGAATCAGTGGAGGAGTGTGCAATTTTAGTATGCGTGTTATCAGTTACGTCCAATTCTCCATGTAGGTGGCGAGATAAACTCGTTTGCTTGCTCCGTAACTATTCTAGGGTGTGTTTGGAGCTTTACAAAGCTCTGAAAATCTTTACAAATTTCTGTAAAATTCGAATTTTTTACCTACTCTACGAATTATGAGACTATAATTTTTACAAATTTATACAGACTTTTACAACTCCAAGCACTCTTTTTAGTATCAGTAGAAATGGTTTCTAACCAGTTCTTCAGCACTTCAAGCCTTCCTTAGGGAAGGTCTTGAGTTCAACTTCCTTCCTCCGGTGCGGTTATACGGATTTTTCTGTAGGTTTACTTGATCCCCGTAGTTTGTAGGGTACTGCGCAGATTTTATGAGTTTACTTAAGGTCTGTTTGGAGGCTAAAAAACTAACAAAAAAAGTATCAAAAATTACATTTTGTAACTTTTAGTGCGTTTGGTAAAATCACAATTTTTTTTTTTTTACTTTTTTGCCTTGCTACAGTAAAAAATAAAACAAAAAGTTTTACTAAACACATAAAAATTGTTACTTTTTTGCTCCACTATAGTAAAAAACTTATCAAACGCACAAAAAGTTATTACTTTTTTGCTTTACTACAGTAAAAAGTTTATCAAACACCTACAAGTTGTAAAAAAATGCTAAAAATTACATTTTATTTCACCAGACACACAAAAAAATGGAATTAAAAAAATATATAAAAAATTACCAAAAGTTTTATATTTTTGCTAGTTTTTTAATCCTCAAAACGGGCTCTTAGTGCACACTTGAGCTATACCCAACGCACAATTAGTAAAAGTAGTTTCTATATAAGATTTGAGAGCCCAAAAATGCGGATACTTGAGACATAAAACTACAGCGGAACAATTTGATGGTTTAATCTATGATAATCTGTTCCTTGTGTCTCCAAGATTAATAATGGAGGTATGCTTATAAGTTGATGAGAAACAGAACTCCTTTTGTGGACTTCTGCACAGAGACGAGGAGGTTTCACTAGACTATGAGAAAGTTGTGGCTCTAGAGCAAAATGCCGGCTAGAGGTTTTTGCTCATTTGATTTGTCAGGGAAGGAATACAAAAAAACTGGGGAGGAAAATGATATCTTGTCATCTTTCCATACGATGGTCTTTGCTGAGAAAAGAAGGATTAGTAGGTTGCTTCCATGAATGCAGAGTTTAGCTAAGGAGGCGGTTCGAGAACTGTTAAGTTTTCAATCAATGAATTTTGAGATTAAATTATATTAGAACATAATATAATAGCTATATGGTTAATTTTTGTAAAAATACATAGAAAATTGTAAATAATTACTGTTATGGAATTTACTACTTATCATTAATTTTTTTTTTTTTGTTTTTGATGATTTTAAATCTATTATAATTTGTTATATTAAATCGCTCAATTTTATGATAAAATAAATATTTGAATTAGTAAAATTATATTCGGACAATCTTCATTAAATAAATTTCTTGATTTTAAATTTATAAAATACATGCGCGGGCATGGGTCTCTTACAGTCGAAGGCAAAACTCTTTTAACCAACTGCAAAAGAAACTTAGTTGATGTAATGCTATTTCCAACCCTTAAAACGATGAACTAAGCTACCATTCAATTCCAGTTTGGTCAATCCGGAAACTTAAATTCATAGAAAGGGACGTACGTGGTGTAAATGTGGCAAAAATTTTAGAGCATTTATGATCATGAAATTGCAGTTCGTATTTATAGGCGAGTGACTTACCGGCGCATGGAGCAGGCTTCCGCGTTACAGGGTCTAGGTTAAATATATCCAAATCTTATTCCAGTTACAAAGGGATTATTTTCAAAAGTTAAATCTGTAACTCTAAAGCTGGAATGATATGATTTTACCGTTACTTTAAGACCACCTTTTCATAGCTACCAAAATAATGACACAAAGTTGTTGTGTTTGGATGCTCAACTTTTTTAAAAGTTAAAATAAAAATGACAACTGATAAATTTAATTGAAGAAAAGTTAAAAAAATTAATAAAATTTAGAGTTTGTTTTTGGTGTGTTTTGATTTACAAAAAATTGAGATAAAAGTAACATGTGACGAAATTTGATTGGTGATAATTGAAAAAAATTTGTAAAAATTAGATTTTTTTTTTTTTGTGTGTGTGTTTTGACCATAATGGATCCCAAATATTACAATGCACAACCATATGTCAGCACCAAAAATATTATGGTAGCATTGCTATCCTACGCATAAATGAAAAAAAGGGTGGGTTAAGAGAGTCTAATGGCTGCCGACCGATAAAAAATAAGCCCCCCTTGGTCGAATTTCGAGCTTTTCAATTTTAATCAGTCTACACGCAAGTTACAGAAGACTTTAAATCAAGCATCTAGTTTCTAACTTGGCAAAATCCCGAGGGAGAAAACACAACCCCATTGTTTTTTTGGAACAGAAGTACGAAAGCTTTAAAACAGAAGAGGCAAAAATACAACAACAAAACAAAAGCAAACCAAAGAAAGAAGAAATAGGTGTCCATAAATTATTTAAAAAAAAAAAGGGTATCCTTAATGCTTGAGAGAGAGAGAGACACACACACACACATGCGCACATTAGCATGATTAGCTTATCTTGCTGGTTTCTTTCTCACTCTGTGCGACCTCTGTTTATTTCAAGTCCATCGCCAGTCAACCTTAACAAATGTAAGAATTGACGATAATCATGTTCGTCCTTTGCAGCAGCAGCAGCAGCAGACCCATTGCTCCCTTGAAGCTTTAAAACTGGTGTAGTCTCAAATGGTTCTGGACTCGTGAGAGAATCAACAACATCATCGTGCTGGCATTCCCGCCTGTAATCTAAGGTGATAGTCTGCAACTCATGAGAATCAATGATTTCTTGGGGCATACTCTGTTACATTGGGGGTGGGGGGGGGGGGGGAATTCGACCTCAGTCCGTATTGGTGCAATAAAATGGGTAAGTAAAATTAACTAGCCAATTGAAACTTTAAAATTTGTTGTGATAACCATTTAGTGAAAACAGCGCTCTAGGAATATATATGAAATAGAAATATGTGGTGAGGAGGAGTTAACAAAGACTTGCGCAGACATGGAGTTACCGAGATAATTTCTGTTCAAAATTGTGCAAATGCTCATTTCTTAGCAGTACACTGACATCGTTTCACCCCAGGTCCGAGTAGCATTCTAATGGAAATGGAAAATGGAAAGGAAATTAAGTTTTAATTATGGTTTTTCTACCAACCTTGTGGTGTTCGTTTAATTCCAGTGATGTATTCGTTAGGTTTTTTTCCAAGGGTGACAGCAAGACACCAAAACTTGTGGACCTCCTCTTCCCTAAGACAGTCCAGAACCACACAACGCATGCAGAGCTTGTAGCAAACACATCATAACCACTTCACACTATTGGAGAGAAGGCGAGAGTTCCACCAATCAGGTTTTCCATTTAAACAGGGAAATTCAGCTTGTTGGTAGCAACATTATGATTTATACATTATGTCCATCATTATAATTTATACGTCATGTCCGCTCTTTAAATTTCAATTTGAAATCCATATCAAATATATATTTGAGTTATTTACCATCAATAATTCGTGTCAAATATTTTCATTTAGAATCCATAACAATGCAACCTCTACTTTCTATTGAAAAAACTAAATGATGACAAAGAAGTGATACTTCTACCGACCTCCAGAACCCATCCAATATATGTAACATTGTTTACATGCTGGTTCATGTCCAGATCAGCTCTTCTTGGCTGCAAATATCAAAACATATTTAGAGATGGAAAAAACACACTGCCACAATTTAGATGAACCAAATGACCTTACCACTAGTCCTAACCGAGAATATTGAGCAGGATCTTCCAATTTTGTTATCTTCTTCAAGCTGCTGTTGTTCTCCTCTGGAAATGCTAACCTAGATGCCATACAAAACAGATCACAAGGGAAAAGATATTTAACAAAATCAGTACATTACATCAAGCTATTTGAGGGTTTAAACAGTGTAAGGTTAGTAGCATCTATGATTACTATCTGCTATTTATTTACTTTCTAGCTATTTATCAGCTCCATGATTCATCAACTGGCAAGCACAAGTGCTGAAAAGTAAGACTATATGACAGAGAATGTTGTTATAAATGATATCTCATCAGTTGTTGCTAAGATTTTAAACATCTAAGATCATAGATAGAAAATTTAAGCCTAGAAGGAGAAAAAAATCTTACTTAGGTTCTCTTGGACAGTAATTAATATTCCTCTCGGACATCATCATTGACCCTTTCAAGTCGTCGAGTATCTTGATTCATCATCACCCACTTGCTGCAATTAAAAATTGTAGATGGTTTTTACGGGTAAAAAAGAAACAACATTAGGTAAACTGAAATTCACGCAGTAAATGTGATGCATAGGTAGCAAATCTATGACCAACATCCCATGGTTTCCAAAAGGGAGATTTTTTGGAATGTGGCGGTTGACTGCAGAGGTAAAGTTATGTGAATGGCCAGACCGGAACGCATTGATAGTCAGGAGAATTATTAGGTTGAAGAGTACACAACTAACTAGTTGTCTAGGCTGAACAGTATTTGATTTTAATCTTATCATGAGCACTTGATTGCTTTCCAAAAGGGTAATCCAAAGGACTAGTATAATATGCACACATTTATGTGGATACAGGTGAACAACCAAAAAAAAAAAAAAAAATGCTTTATAATAGCTTAAGTAGAACTTCTGACCACATGGAATGTGAGAATTAATTATAAGAGAACTTTAAAGACAAATAAATAGTAATAGGGTGCTCTTCATGTAAAATAATAATAATAAGAGAGCCCAAATTATATAAGAGAATGCTATAATGTAACTTGGTAACCCAATTCCACCTAAAATCATAAAACATTGTACCCATTGGTCACTAAAGTAAGATGGAGGACCAAAGGTCCATAGAGCACAAATAGGGGTGAACCAGCTGCATTTAGTGTCAATGCACATCTTCAAAAATCATTTTGTCCATAAATTGAACATGTACATGAATACCATATCCTCCCTATGATAATTTTTTCTTCAGAGGGGAGAGGAATTTGAGCTTAATGATAAGAAACTCCTAAACAAGAATATGTTGAGGCACCTTGTAGCCCTCCCAATGACTTCATCAGTGGCACAGTCCTTGAGAATCCAATCGCGTCTAGTCCCAATCCTTCCTTCGCTTTGGCACCATGTTTCTATTTCAACCACATCACTCCTGTTCCACATACCGTGAAAGATACTATTAAAAGTCTCAAGTGACCAAAATCCACAGTGCATGAGAGAGCAAAAGTTTCACCAAGCTGGGTATTTGTAATTTCAATGTGCATACGAGCAGTCACCCATATGAGATGCAACTTTCTCATGGTATGGGTTGTTGCAAATCCGTCTGTCGAAAATCCAACGTTCTGAGCATGATTACATCCACCTCCTAAATTGCAAAATTCACACTTAGTAGAATGAAAAGCAAGAAAAAAAAAAGTGTGAAAATTTGATTCCCATTACTGAATTGACTGAATGCAGAACCAGTAAACGACACTAAGCAAACTGACAAAGCCACGGAAAGAAGACAAAGATAATCAAATTGAAGCGGTGATGCACAGAGGGGAAAAGGAGCACATTATGCAAACCGACAAGAAATTATTCAATCGAACACGTAAAAGCAGAGAGATGGAGGACAATATTCTAAAATTCCCAATTTTCTATTTTGATAAAAAGAAATGTCCGCATATCCGAACCAAAGGCCACGCAAATGCAAGCCGGAAAGAGCACAGAAAATGTAGTCCATCCACAAGCGATTCAGAACACATCTTCAATAAAGATACAAACTAATTCGAAATTCAAGGAAAAGATAGGAAGAATTTTCGTGAAAGACTTGAAATTGCATGTGAGGGAAAATGCATTTACAAATCCAACGATGAAAAATCATGAATCTGATAGGCATTACCTGCAAAAGATTAGCGATAGTTTCAACAGTGGCAGTTTTGTTAATCCCAACCTCATAACACCTCACTATGAACTTCTCCTTATAGGACAGGCCATCGTCCGTCAAGTTCCCCAACCGGAGCCGGTCCGCTAGGCTCCTCTCGAAGCCGGCGTCCAGCTTGCCCGGCTCGCCGGTCGCCACGGCGAGAATAGGAGGCCTGGCAAACGACGGCGACAAAGGCGACGGTGCGCAGGCCACGGCGGCGTTTCGCCGGCGAATCGAGATGAGCCCCGGAGAAACGCCGAGCAATCGGCGCTGCTTCTCTAGGGCTTGAACGTGGTCGGCACTCGCAGCATTGCACGAGGACGATGGCGGTGCTCTCAACATCTTCTTCCTTTTCTCCCTCTCTCTCTAACGTGGAAGCTCTCTATCTCTCTCTCTCTCTAGCTCTCTGTTCGTAACCGCTTCTGACTTTCTGGTCTCTGAGAGCTCCGCTCAGACTCTCGCGCTGTCTTCCTTATAAGTATTCGAGTCGATGGGACAGCAGGGCGTGTTTCGATCCGAAATTGCCACCACATGTTGAGGGGTCTTCAGAACCGAATTAATTCTTCGTGCTGGCACAATTAGAATTTTTCACCACAGCTATAAAAAATTAAAAAAAAATTCAAAAATCCCTAAAAGTTTCAAAAAATTTTAAAACTTCTAACTTTTAACCTTCATCAATTAAGAAAAAAATATATGTCTACTACTAAGAAAATACAACCAAATCAATAACCATGTTGTCCCAAAAAATATAAAATAATTACATTTTTCAAAGTTCAAAATATGCACTGTGATTGACAAATCTGTTCGAACAGATTTTTAACTTTTTTTTTTTTCAGAGGTCTGACACAATTATTTGGAACTTTAAAAATCTCCAAAAAAGTTTCAAAAATTCTCAATTTTTTTCTAATTAAATTTTACCAAGTATTACTTTTACACCAACTTTTAAATACAAAAAATTTCAAAAATTTTTAACACTCCAAACGCCAAAAGCATAAAGGCTACTAGCTTTGGATTTTTTTTTTTTTTTTGGGTTCATTTTTGGAGCTCCAAACACAGCTAAACTTATACCTCATGTGGGAAACCCATGAGCTTTATAGGGTCGGTTTGATAAAGTTATGAATTTTTAATTTTTGTGTTTAATTTTTAATTTTTATGATCAATTTTTTAATTTTAGTTGTCATTTTCATAGTAAAAAAATTAAAAATACATCTGATAACAATAGTTATTGGTTGATATAATAGTGTTAGGTGGGTGGCTAACAGTAGTGAATATTGAACAGTGGTGATTGAAAGTGTGTGGCAACCGATGGCAAAGATAGTTGTAATATCTTGTATTTATTTTTAACCATTTATGTGTTATTTTGAGCCAATAAATATTTATATCAAGATTGAAACTATTTAGTTGGGTTTATTTTATTTTTTTTAGGCCGAGTTTGGCCCAAAATGGTATTGGATTGGACAACTAGGCCGAGGGGTCCAATATTTTTTTTTCTCTCCTTTCTTTCTTTTTTTTTTTTTTTCTTTTCTTTCAGTTGGTCCCGCGGCTTCCAGAATAGAAGAGAGAAAGAGAAAAGAGAGGAGAGAGAGTGGAGAGAAAAAGTATGCTATGAGAAGGAAGGTTGATGAATGGGAATGGAATTCGATGCTGTAAATATCGTGGTAGTGTCTATTTTCTTTGGTTTTGCTCGAAGTGGGAGAAATCGATAATGGAAGTTCAGGAGTCAAAAACCAAAATAATCTGATTTCTTCTTCTCTTTAGATTCAAGGTAGGTGGAATTTATATTTATATCCTAGATGTTGTTAGAATGATTTTGATAAATTATATGCTTAATTTGGATGAATATTTAAGGATTTGGGTTAGCATATATATGTATATAAATGTATCTATATATGTGTTGAGATTTTGCATCCATTTGAATTTTTATTGAAATTAATGTTATAAAATCATGTTCTTGAGATCTTTGGAAGTTCATATATAATTTATTGTTGAGCTTGAGGCCCTAGAAGACTAAAACGAAGGTCTGATAAGAGCCTGAAGGTCTACTCTCCCATCGGGTTAGGTGCGAGGTATTCTGCCTTAACTCGAACCGATAAGCTCCCATCAGGTAGGATGCGAGGTATTTTGCCTTAGCCTAAACCCACGAGCTCCCATCGTGTAGGGTGCGAGGTCATCTCGAAACTGTGCGCTTCCTACGAGCAAGCTGCGAGCTTCTCGGGATTTTTATGTTTGGGCTATTGGGACCTAATTTTTCTCGAGTTGGCTGATATATGTGTCTAGAACATGTTAAGATACAAATTATGTGAATTATATGGGGATAAATTGATATTTGAATATAGTATACCTTATTTCATGTTGAGATACGATTCATGATATTTATGTGATGTTGAAATTATGCTTGAATATAGCATACTTTTATTTTAAATGTTGAGATATTAATATTGTCTATACATTATTGAGCATATCATGGGCATGGGGCTGGGATGGTTTCATTTGGATATGAATTGTGATTTTGGATTGGTCGAGAATGCCAAATAGATATTGTTGACGTGTTGAGACAAGTCATATATTGGACTGAATCAATGATTTTTAGAAAAATTATAGAAGAGATTTTAAAAAATATCGAATGATCCCCAATCGATATACATGACTAGAGTTTAGTCATTTAAAGTTGGGACGTTAATTCTGAGACATGGTTATAAGATTGGCCTACTTGAGAAAAGCAGATGTTTGATTAGGAGTGTAATACGATCCCTTAGCAGAAAGGCTAAGGAGTGTAATATGGTTATCCTAAGCCTTATACTAGTGGTGGTGTAACATAGTTTTCCATCTGTGATTATATATATTGGGATTATTGTTAGCCGTGAGTGTTAAACAATGCGGAATGAACTCGCATGCCTTGCTAAATGTCATCCATTTTAGGAAGTATCACCCATTCCAGGATAAGGTTAGAGATGATGGAGATTAGAAAATATGCAATTGGCATTGCATTCCATCATTTCCCATTACATGAGATTGCATAGATTATTGTATATTGAGATATTGAGGTTGTTGATTATAATTATGTTTAATATTTGATTTAGTGATAATAAGTTAGATTGTGAACCTTGGATAATAAATTAGAAACTACAGTGACCTAATTTTAGAGGTGGAATACGTAGGTAGGTTAGGTTAGGTTTGAGTAGTTTAAGTTCGATCTTAACTATGAATGATAATATTTGTGTTTATTTTCTTTAAGTGAGAGTTGGTTTTTAATATTATAAATTATGTGACCCAGAGTGTGTTTTAATATTTATATTTATGATGTTATGATTTTAAGATATATATATATATATATATATATATTTGTTCTAGCTATGTAGATCTTTAATGTTGTTATTGGAAATGATGTTCAACAGGATTATATAATTATGTAATTAGAGCAGTATACTTCAAAACCATTTTTATATGGAAATGAAGGATGATATTAGATGATTCGATTGTTATTATTCATTGTGAATAAACATAGGATTAGGTTTTTATTTTATTTGAATCAGTTCCTATGTTCCCATACCGTCCGTCCCAGATAGTTAAACAGCAGTGGCCAGCCGACGGTGGGTTGTTAGGGATTGTGAAGGACTCTATCTGCAGAAGAGTGAAGTAAATGGTGAAATAGAAAATTAATGCCTTTTTATTCTACATTGCTTGGGTAGAGGAAGTAAGTATCATACATAAATTATTTAAAATTTATAAAGTACAACACGTTTTAAAGTCGTGAAACTATTGGATTTAGTTAAACTTTTAGACTTGAGTGTGTTTAAGTGGGGTCATATAAGGACAAGTGACTTCCTATGAAGTACTCGCCTTACATCTAACCAAGGTCAAAATGGACAATATTATGATATAAAGATGTGGGTCGTTATAGAAGTGATGGTTGATATTGGTAGTGGTGGTGGCAGTGGAGGAGGAGGAAAATAAAAATATGAAAAAACATATTTTTATGTTTTCATAATTTTTAAAAATTTTGAAAATAGTTTTTATTTTTTTAAAAATTGAAAGTTGGAAAAAGAATTTATCAAACAAGTTTTCATGTTTAGCTTTCCAAAAAAAAAAAAAAAAATAAAAAATAAAACAAAAATTAAAAACTAAAAGTTTTATCAAATAAGGTCTTAACTTTGGTCTACTAGCTTTTATTTTTTTGTAAATGGACCAAAGTTACCTTCTTCCAATTTGAACTTTTTTTTTAAAGGATGAAAAACAAATATGTCAAATGAATAAAAACGAACTTTTTTTTTTCTCAAATGCATTTTTTTTCTTTTAACTTTTTATGATTTAGTTACAAAAATAGGCTAGTATTTATTTATTTTTCAAATAAAGTCTAAATTTGAATGATTTAGTTTTTTGTGGATCAATTATTTTAAATGAAATATCCCATTAAATACACTTTAATTAATCCTGACTCGTGCGATATCCAAAATTGTGTAACATTTTACATTAAAAACATAATTTTAGATATAATATATACCAACAAAATTGCATAACTTCATAAAATCGTAATTAAGGTATGTTTTATATTTATATTTTGTATTTGTATCAATTTTAGCGATTAAATAGAGTTTATTAAAATTGACTTTTTGTATGAGCACTAAATGTTTATACTGTACCCAATTTCGGCTCAACCCAATATTTTAAGCCTTCCTAAAAATTAAATTTAGTTCTAGAATATATATCAAATCTCAAACTTACCTAATAGGCTAATAAAATAATATAAAATATAATGGCTCCATTTGTTTGCTATAATTCTTTGAAAATCTCTAAAAGTTATTTATTTTTTATTTCACTGCACGAATTATAAATTAATAACTTATCTCACTGTATCTCACGTTTTTATACTCGAAAACACCTAATATGATATCATATATAACATAAAATAATAATAAAAAAATCCACATCAATGAAAAAAATGAACCAAATAAATAAAAAAATTTATATATTATATATGAAATTAAAGTACTATATATAAAATATAAATATTTTTTATATATACTCTTTTCAATTGCAAAATACTTTTTAAACACTTTTAATTTTTAAAACTTTTTACTCATTTTGTAAAAGTAATTTCAATTAAAAATACTATTATTCTTACCTAAACTTGAAGAAAATTTGTAACTCGATTTGAACTTGTCCTACTAATATTAAATATGTGAACAATAATCAAGCTACTCGACCTCAAATCATTTAAAACTTCACTCAAAAATTAAACAAGTCAAATTTAAACATGATTTAAAGTTCAGTGACATTTTTAAATCAAGTTTGAACAACATAATATTTAATTTAACTTGGCTTAACCTAGCTCATCTTGACTCATTTGTAGTCCAATTCAACTCTAAAAAATATAAAGTTGTTTCTCCATTGCAGGCATATAACAGATGTTGCCGTTACATTGTCAAAAAACAATTAAATTAACAAAATTGTAACAAAGTATTGATGTATTTTTTGTTGGGTTGTCCCCCTCAAGTTGATGAAATTATCGGGAATCATCAATTCTAGAAGCTGCATTAATTACAAGCACTACTACAAAAATGCATAAACATCACAACTTTTTTAAGTGTGATGTTTTACTTTTTATCTCAGTCACAAAAGCGTGATTGATCTAAGTGAAATTGTAAGTCACTTTTTTTCAATCACAGTTTACATCCGTGATCGAAAATTTACAACAATCACATATTAAAAGCGTGATCTTTTATGATAAAAATTGAGATGAAAACAAATCTCATGTGATCTTTTATGAATTTTGATCTCACTTTTTTTGAAAAATTGTAATCAAATATAGACAAATAATCATGCTGAAAAAAAATGGATTAATTTTAAAAATAATAAAAATCCACATGGCAACCTATTATCGTGCCATCATAGCACCATTTGACGCCTTGTGATTATAACAATCTTATATATTTTATTTTTTTTTTGTTTCTACTGAGAATCGAACTCATGTCATTCTTTTGGAAGTTAGTGTAGTCAACCGTTAGTCCAAGCTATCATTTATATATACATTTTACATATTAATGTATATAAACAAAATTTTATCACTTTTGGGGTTACTAAAAGTAATAAAATTATATTATTTTAATTTAATTATTTTAAATTTTTTACAATAATTTATTATGACTTTTGTCAACCAATTAATAGTTAAAAGTTGTATTTTTTTTATCTTTTGATTGGGAAAAATGATAAAAAATTTACTTTTATCTAATTATTTTAACTTTTTGCAACAATTTGAAATCATAACTAATATATAGAACTATACAAATACTTAATAAATAATTTATGAATATCTATCATATTCAATTAAAAATAATCTTAAATCTTTTTCTTTTTTTTTCTTTTAGTCTTTGTATATAGTATATATTTAATCATGGCTCACTTTTTATAATATATTTTTCTTCATTCTGTATTATATTTATAAAAATAATTAGGTTGTGTTTAGTTTTAGTTCTAGAAAATTATTGTTTAAAACAAAATTTCTGAAAACTATTTTAAAAATTGATTTGTAATATAAAAAATATTTTCAATGATTATATTCAAAAATTAGTTCTAAAAAGATAAAAAAATGAAAATTTTTATTATTTTTATTTCTAAATTTTTATCGCTTCCAACAAAATATAAAATAATGTCACTTTTAAATATAAATAATATTAAAGATACACTAAACATTTATTAGATATTAAATATTAAATATTCACCTCGTTATAAGTCATACAAATTATGAAGACTACTTCCATATATTTCTTGAAAAAATAATAATTATACATTTAGCGTTATTTAAATTTGATTTGGTAAATTTAATTTTAACATTAATTTAAAATTTTTTTGTTTATTGATATCTGATTGTAGTTTTTATATCATATTCAATTAATTAAAATTAATAAATAAATGTTACAATAAAGTTTAAGAAATCTAATTTAAATCATATAAGGTGATAAACAAAATTATTTGATAGAGATATAAAGAAAAAATAACAATATTGTCTTTTATTCTTTTAATTATCTAAAATTTTTTAAGATATGATTTTCCTCACTTTTTTATCTCAGTTTTTTCTAGAGATGTTTCTACTGATCTTTTATCTCAGTTTCTTCTAGAAATAGTTTCCACTGATCTTTTATCTCGTTTTAAATACAATCATAGTTTTAACAAAAGTGAGATAAAAAGTATTAATAAAAAGTATTAAAAATAACTTTTTATCTCAGTTTTTTAATTAGACTGAGATAAAAAATTTAACTCACAAATTTTTATCACTTTTATTTCTAAAAACTTGATCTTTATAAATTTCTTAGTGTGATCTTTATCAATTATTGTAGTAGTGAAGTTTTGACTTCACCAAATTAAGTAATAAAAGTATTGACGTGATGCTTCTAGATTGCTTGTTTTGGTGGCCTATAAAATAAGAGTTCAGGAAAAGAGTTTTATGTGGTGTGGAATCATCCACTGAGAGTGGCCAAATATAGAGAGAGAGCTTGAGTTCCGAGAATTCTAGTAGGGATGTAATTGGGGTTATGAGCAGAAACAAAAAGATGAGAGGGAAAGCTGTGAGAGTTGAGATGGTTGTATCTTTTCTGTAATTTGTTTATGTTAGAGTGACAAAGAGATGAGAGGGAAAGTTATGAGAGTTGAGATTGTTGTATCTCTTCTATAATTTGTTCTGAAGTTTTTGGATCAGCGGTCTAGTCGTGAATGTAGATAGTTTGGCCAAATTGCGTGTTTTATTTTTGTGGACCGTAACATTTTTTTCATATATTTCAACCCATGTTTTGCAAAGATGAGAAAGTGATAACTAAGAACAGTATGGGAGGACTTGTTTGGGGGGGGGAGGGGGAGATAGAAAGAAAAATAAAAAGAAAAGAAAAGAAATTAATGTAATAAAAAGAAAGAGAGAAAAGAATGAAAAGAAAATAATTTTCTATTCATTTTCTTTTCCACCAATTTATTTATTAACCAAATCCGGATCTTCTCCCTTAACCAAGCAAGAAGTTATCGTTTGTTTGGCTAAATTCCTACAAGCAATTATTGTTCGCCTTTAACTATTTTTTAATTAAAATTTGATTTATTTTTTATTTTGACAGATTTTAGTTATTTTACTAACTTTTTTTTATCAAAAATTAAATGACATGATTAAAACTGTACAAAAAAAACACTAAAAATGTGAATAGTATAATAAAAATCTTCAAATTAGAAAAGAAAATTAACATTTGATTGAAAAAAGTTATAAAAAGAGAAAATAATTGCTTCCAAAAATGAAGGAGCAAAAAAAAAAAAAAATGAAGAAAAAGAAAAATAATACTTTATTTTTCTGATACTGTATTGAGAGATTGGTTTGTAAGAATTTACTTATGTATCTATAAAATTATTTTTTATTTTTTATTTTTATTATAGTTGGAACACAAATGTTATTATTCTACTTTTATTAATAATGGGGGCACCTATGGACTAAACAATATGGAAAATACCCAATTCTTAAATTGAATTTTAATTTTCTTAATTACAAATAACTATAAAATTTTGTGTTTTGCATAAAGACTCTTTAAAAATAAACTTAAAACTGATTAGAATTTAAAATTGATTATAGGTATTTTAGAATTAATTTGAAATTTATAAGCTAATAAATACATTTTAGGTATAAATAACCATATTTTTAAAGTTAAAGATGTTAAATTAAACATAATAGAGATAATCTTAATTTTAAGAAATAACATCAAACTCTTAAATCTAATGGTATGGATACTTGACAAAAGGTGGAGAGAAAATATAATTTGTTCCTTACTCCTTTATGCACGTCCAAAGAAAGTTGCCCATGATCAACCTGGTTTGAGTAGTTGAAATAGTAATTGTGGGTTTAGTTTCAATACTATATATGCAAATGAACCACTCAGGTAGAAGTATGCGTTTTTTCACGGTTAAACAATTCTTATACTATAATTTTTTAAAAATGACTCCTAACTTGACAATTAGAAAGACAATCAATCACATCCCATTGATAGTTTTTTTTAGGTATTCATAGAGAAAAAAGTTAAGAGAAAAACACTTGAGATTGTCAAGGAAGAGGAAAAAGTAATAAATTATACATGTATCAAAATGCTGAATAACGATAACTATTCTTGTTTGACAAATTTTTGACATTTCAATATATATTAAAATGATATATTTTAAATCACAAATGATAGTTTACACCAAATATTTTTGGCAAAACCATCACCTAAGTGTGACTATTGTGGGTATGGTTAAGATACATATATATCGATGCAACATGAGCTCCTCGTGTTGGAAATAGGAGATGGTCATTCTTCTAGCACTCGACAAGTTATCTGATGGGTGAGAGGAAAAATAAGCTAACCAAAAGAGAGTTTGTGTATTGTAGAGAGAGAAGCTCTGATGGATGAGCAATGAACGCACTATGTGTAAATGACGTAAGTTAATGAGGATATTTATAAAGGCTAGGGGTGACGACTAAGGCAACTTATTAACTGAGGAAGGGACAACATGGGTGAACGTTTGAGGGTTCAAGTGTGTTGAGGAAGGTCTGATGGAAAAATTTAAGTATATTGGGTGACTTCTTATTACTTTTAGATTCTTATTGACTAGATTGCTCGGCTAATGATGGAACATGTGTCTCTTAAGATAGGTGGTAATTGATAATTGGGAGTATTAAATGCTTGGTGGTTAGGTGCATTTAATATATCAGAGGGTCTCTCTCTCTTAGTAGGTTAAACAACTCCTTAGAGGAAAGACCCTAGCAAAGGGGTCTGACAGCTTGACAAATCCTTGCTTACAACTTCATTTCACTGACCTTGTGAGTAATCTCAAGTAAGTGTGTTAGATATGTCTTCTTAGAGTTTAGTGTTTTCTTTCGAGAAATAAGGGTGTTGGAGATGTCATTTTAGAGTCGAGCATTTTCTCTAGAGAAAGGGAGATGGTATCCCTAAAAAGTGTTTAATAGAAAATGGCTCAGCCGAGCAAAACAAATTGCACTCCAGTAGCGTGCCAATTCGAAGGGTTAATGCCTTCGCCAAGTATTCCTCTCACAAAACTGAGACACGAGTGGGAAGACTGCTAGGTAGAGGCAGTTAAGGGTACTACATATAACCATTCAATTGTGGGAATCTAATATTTTAACTTGGCAAAATATCAACTCTCCATGAAAATGAAATTGTAATTGTGGGTTTAGTTTCAATACTTATATGCAAATAAACCACTCAAGTAGAAGTACGTGCTCTCTCACGGTTGAACAATTCGTATATTATAATTTTTTAAGAATGATTCCCAACTTGACAATTAGAAAGATAATCAATCACATCCCATTCAGTTGATAGTCCATTTTTAGGTGTTCATAGAGAAAAGAGAAAACACTTCAGATTGTCAAGAAAGAGAAAAAAGTAATCAAATTATACATGCATCAAAGTGCTGAATAACGATAACTATTCCTGTTTGACGAAATTTTTGACATTTCAATAAATATTAAAATGATAAATTTTAAATAACAAATGATAGTTTATACCAAATATTTTTGGCCAAATCACCACGTGAGTGTGACTATTGTGGGTATAGTCAAGATACGTATAAATTGATGCAACATGAACACCTCGTGTTGGAAATAGGAGAAAGTCATTCTTTTAACATTCGACTAGTTATCTAATAGGTGAAAAGAAAAATAAGGTAACCATGAGAGAGTTTGTATATTGTAGAGAGAGAAGCTCTAATGGATGAGCATCGAACGCACTATGTGCAAATGAGGTAAGTCAATGAGGATATTTATAAAGAGTAGGGCAACTTATTAACTGAGGAAGAGACAACATAGGAGAATGTTTGAGGGTTAAAGTATGTCAAGAAAGGTCTGATGAAAAAACTTAAGTGTATCGGGCGACTTTTTGTTACCCTTAAATTCTTATTGACTAGATTGCTCGGTAATAATGATGGAACATGCGTCCCTTAGAATAAGTGATAATTGATAGTTGGGAGTATTAAATATTTGGTGGTTAGATGCACTTAATACATCAGAGGGTCTCTCTCTCTAGTAGGTTAAAGAGCTCCTTAGAGGAAAGGGGTCTGATAGTTTGACAAACCCTTACTTGCGACTTCATTCCACTGACCTTGTGAGTAATCTCCTTGTGAGTAATCTCGAGTTAAGTGTGCTAGATATGTCTTCTTAGGGTCTAGTGTTTTCTTTTGAGAAATTAAGTGTTAGAGGTGTCATTTAGAGGTGAGCACTTTTTCTAGAGAAAGGGAGATGGTATCTCTTGCGAGGGAAATGGATCTATCTAAAAAAAGGACACCCACTTAGAGGGCACTTGTCCCTAAAAGGTGTTTAATAGAAAATGGCTCAGCTAAGCGAGACAAGCTGCACTCCAGTAGCGAGCCAGTTCGAAGGGTTAATCCCTTCGCCAGGTATTCCTCGCACAAAACTGACACGAGTGAGAGGAGGTACATATAACCATTTAATTATGGGAATCTAATATTGTAACTTCGCATAATATCAACTCCCCGTGAAAATAAGCCATGTAGCCAATTAATGAAAGGATCAGAAAAGATAAATATTATAATTAATTAAAATATTATATATTTAATTATTACAATTAAAATGCCACTAAAATAGAATTCAATAAAACAAACTCATAGGTAAAAACTATATACAATCTACTATTTCTTAGAATAGCTACATCTCTGTTCGTAATTTCACCATCAGAATTATTTTTTAGACTTCCAAAATAATGGTGCAAGGAATTTATATATTTCTAATATTTTCTCTTCAAACGAGTTGTGTAGGAAGCATGTTATTGCCAAGGTCATGGTAGGCGGATCGTCCACAACATTGCCATTCAATATCAGACAACAAAAACCTTTAGAATATCATTAGTTTCCCTTGTACAGAAACAACCAGGTCACACCATAATCAGGAAAGAAGAAAAACACAAGCACATGCAGACACAGATGCCGTTGCTTCCGAATTCTTCAAACTCCATAAGCCTCCTCAAGTGCCTTCAGACTTCTCCAGAGCTGCAACAAATGCAAAGTTAGTTAACAAATAATGTACCCCAACTGTGTCACTACAATTTTCACCCCATCAATGATGGTCTGGCTCCTCGTGGTTGAACTTAATCCAGTACCCGCCATCGACCACAATAAATGGAGGGGGAAATAAATATAACTGATTGATCACAAATTAGCACAATTAAAAGATATAGCTGCCTAAAATGAGTTTGCTTCAATCCTTGCCCACTAATTCTAATCAAATTATTTGCTAAAAAAATGTTTGCATGCATTTTTTACAAAATTTTATCAGCCACAAATTCTAATCAAATTCCAAAAAATACAATATGAGAGAGAGAGAGAGAGAGTACTATTGTAGTTCAGAAGCTTCTCAATAAGGTCAACATGAGTCATGAGCATTCTCCTACAGCAGTAACGAACCAACCCCAATGCATCAAGAGCATCCCTGCATGGCAAGCAATTTAACGTCACATCCATAGTACCATACTGTGTTGTAACTTGCATTAAAATGTGTTGGACCTGAACATCTTAAATTATAAAATGAAAAAATAAAAAAATTTGTGTTGTGGAAAATTGTGGTCTAGACTATCGTACAACTTCTAATAACTCTGTGCTTAACTAGTCTTTGCATATTTGCTAACGAGTACAATAAATATACTGTACTTAAGCAAAGAGGTCAAACAGTATGTGTAGAAGTTGCTACAGAACCAAGATTACATAGCTCAGTCCAAGTACCAAGCTACGAGTCAACAACACTAGCCATGGAACATTGTGTAACTTCATTTCATTGTGCGCTCTAAATAAAGGGAGCTTCTCCTTAATGTTCTGAAGGATGAATTAAGAGAGAAAAATATCATATTCATTGAGCGTGCTTTAAAGACACTTTTATCAAACCACTTAGCCAAAGCAACACATCTTTTGAAGACTGTGTTTGCAGATCGTGGATTCAATTCGTGTGTGATTCATCCGCTTGGCGTTGGTGACTCGTAGAGCACAAGCAGTGTTTGTACGATAGGATTATGAAGTCAACTGAGTAACTACCGTAAAGAAGCAATGTTAACTAGAATTATATAGTGAATGAGTTTTGATCCTCTATTCTAGCGTCCAAGATTTTTCCCCACTGTTTTAGGGTTTTCCTTGCTAAATCCTTGTGCATTGTCTCGTTTATTTTCACACACTTGTGATTACTTTACTGATTGGTTATTGTTTGTTGGATTGGGATCACATTAAGATACTATCATAGAAAATTTCACCACCACCATTGCCCTAATTGTGACCGCCATCACTCCTTTTAACTGCTATTTTGCAACCCAAGACAATTGCTCGCCCAATGATCTTCACCACTATTAGGTTGGGCACCAGGCACTTGTAGCAGGGGCAAGGGAAAGTGATTGCAGTAGTAGAGGCTAGGTTATGATGCTGGGTACGGTGGTTCATTTAATGGTGGTGTTGGATTGAGGTGGGTTCATGGCGGTTGTCAACAATGGATGGCTATGGTGGCTTCAAGAGGTGGAATGGTTGCAACAGTGGTTCAGTGACAATGGTGAGAGACAGGTAGTACGGTGAAGTTGGTAATAGCTAGGTGAAATTGATGTGGTGGTGGTGCAAAGGAGGGAGAACAGGTAATACAAGATGGGTTTTTCGCTTTAATTGGCTTTCAGTCAAAAGGAAGAGAGTTAGATATGTGAGTGGGTTTTGACTTTGATTTTCCTTTACATATTTTTTGAGAGGTCCTTTGCCATAATGGTAGCTCAGTGAAAATTTGATTAAAAAAAATATAAAAATGGGTATTATAGAATGTTTTATCCCGTTAACTGACAGACAGCAAACACATTACTAATGATCAGAAGTAATTTGTTGCACAAATTTAAAAATATGGGAGGTTTAAGTAATTTTCAAAACCTCAGGAAGTGGGATATATTGGTCCGAAACCTCAAGGGAGGTCCAAGTAATTTACCCATAAAACAGTAGCTAAAGCTCATGCCAAGTGGGTTTTGACAGCAAACTAATGCTGTGTTTGGATCACGGATTTGGTGAGGGAAAAGAAATTGGAAAAAGAGGGAAAAAAAAAAAAGAAGGAAATATTAAATCTCAAATGCATCTTAAAGAAACACAAAATCTCAAATATATGTTTTTTAGATACACATACATATATATGAATTTCCTCACAAAGATGTACATAAAACAGTATACGCACTAAAAAAAAACTCATATAGGGTTCTATACTTACCCTTCAGTATAATCGGCCTGGAGAAGATCAAGATATGTATCCCATTTGTTTCCAATCACCTAAAAGGTAACAAAAGAGAACTCAGCGTTTGAAGAAAAACGAACTACTACAGGGAACGCTTAGCATGCCGACTGCAACAAAAATTAGGGCAAAATCGACCAAAGCTTTGAAGAATCAAAGAACATCAACAAAAGTATAGGACTAGAAATTTGTAAAACTGAATTCGAAATCCCAAACTCACCTTCCCGCAGGTGAAGCAACGAACTGGAATAATCATCTTCGGTTGCCCTAGACTTGCCCCTCCTCAAATTCTCTGCGCTCACTTATATATAGAGTTGTCGTTATATGCACATGGGCTTCTCTTCAATTGGGCCTAAAAGGAGTATTCCACGTACTCAAAAACTTTGAAAAATTTTAAAAATTTTTAAAAATTTGTTAAAATTATTTATATTTTATATCATTACACAAATTACAAATTCACAAATTATCTTAAATTATCTTACTTCATTTTATTTTTTAATCAATCCAAACGAAGTTTTTTATCTTATTTTTTTGTCACTCTAACTCTCTTAATGGTGCATTTGACGCATTGAAAAATATTAAAATATTCTAAAAATTTTTAAAAGTTATTCATTTTTTATTTTATTGCATAAATTACAAACTTACAAATTATTTCAAATTATCTCACTTTATCTTATTTTTTGTCACTCCGAACGAAACTTTTATCTTATTTTTTGCCACTCTAAACACCTATTAAGTATCTAAAAATTCAATATAATTCAAATTAAGGTATAAAATTATTTATTAAATTTGGCGAACTTGTGTCTCAAAAATCAAAATTAATTGAAAAGAATTCTCAAAAATATCAATAGATAAAAGTGTCTTTTTATCCTTTAATATTAAATATTATTTTATTTTATTTTTTCAAAGATTCAATAAACAATTCGTCAACAAATTTAAGTTATTTTTCTCAATAATATTTTTTTTTACGCAATCACAAACGAATATCCATGGCACATGAAAAAAAAAAAGTTAGTTTAATTCAAAAAATTTTGTCAATTTTATATCTTAATTCAACGAAACTTCTAAATTAAAAAGTCATGTGCTTTGAGCTAAGCCACGAAAGGAAAAAAAATATAATCATTCACGAAACGAATGAGTAATTCGTTAATTTGGGAATTCAAATTTTCCAAAAAAATTAAAAAAAAATGTAATTTGACTTTCAAATTCAAATTCAGTTTGGTTTAGCGACAGAAAAATCAATTTTTTTCTTTTTAGCTTTTCTTTGTTTTATATATATATATTTTTACCAAAATTTAATTTTTTTATTTGGTAATTTTTAGACATATTATTTACATTCATAAAAAAATTGTAAGAACATGCTTTCAAATAAAAAAAAATTTATGTATGTGCTAAAAAATATATATTTTTTAAATTAGCTTTTTTAATCGATACATGAATTTTTTTTAATTTTTTGTAATTTTTTTTGACTGATGTGAATAATATGTCTATAAGGTAACAAACAAAATAAAAAAAAAATAACTAAACAAGAAAATCCAAATTTTAATTAAAAAAAAAAACAGATGTCATATAAGATAAAAAAAATTATAGCGATAAAATTTAATTTTTATCACTATAATTAAAATTTTACTTGTTTTTACATCTTCTATCAAGCTAGAAGATACACAATTGAACTGTATTATCTGAAATAATTTAATTTAATTTTGATTATAATCGAAATAGGCAAAATTACATCTATAAACATAAATATCAGATATCTATTTTCTTTTTATAAATTTATTATACTGTAGTAAGCAATGTATATATATATATATATATACCATCAATGAATGGTGCCCCTGCAAATTTTCCATCTCTAGCTATCAGACCAACCAAACAATGAAGCCAATTCAAGAATCATGAATCAGAATGTGATAATCTACCGGGAGCCAAAATAATTTACCTTCCACACCGATACAGCCTCCCTGCATAGACTTTTTAATAACATATCCATATTAGGTAGCAAAGTTTTACCCTAATATCCCACTTCAAACCCTACTTTTTATTTTTATTTTATTTTTTTATTTTTTTGGTAAAAAGCAAGGGCATGAATTTCATTAGTCAAAATATCCTCCCTTGTGGCTTTTTTACTCCTGAAATTTATACCAATTGAACAATTAACGACAGGAGGATATTGCAACCAATGAGATGAAGAAAATCAGGTCCTGAAATGAGATTTCAGGTAATGCTCAGGCAGGCACCTTGAAATCTACCGTAATTTACTCTCAATCTCTCCCAACTTGCAGTACAAAATGGGGAGATATCTTAAGATCTCTCTGCACATGCAGAGAAGACAGCAATAGAGAGTAAGAATACTAACATGGAGAGAGTTACAATGGCACCGCTTGTCCTCACCATCTTCCTTGTGGCATTCTTCACCAGTGGTGAAGGAGGAAGAGACATTGGCTCAACCAAAGAAGAGGAGACGTTCTTCCCAATTGTCTCAGTTTTGGTTCCCAGATGGGTCAAGCCAGGGTTGAGTTGTCAAAACAAAACTGCACAGGGTCCATTCCCAAAGTCACTGGCACAGTTGAAAGCAGGGTTTGCAGTAACTAAAGTAGTTGATGGAAGGGCAGGCCATGTATATTCATGGCCTGGGAGTTGATAATGCATGTTTGGAAATAAAACTATGGAAGGGCAGGCCATGGATATCCATGACCAGGGAGATGATAATGCACATCTGGAAACAAAACTTAGTGTTCAGTTAGGGCTAAATAAAATAATGTATGGTGCTTGCTGGTGGTGGTTTGCTCCTACAAGCAGTGTCAGCCTTGTGCACTAGTGATACGCAATAAAATGGTATTCCAGTGAATCTATACTTGCCGCTATTAAGAAAAGTATTATGAAACTAAAGAAACAATCTTAGCACATTGTTTTGGTTGCTTTCAAGCTTACTTGGATTTCAAATGAACACAAAAAAGAGACAGAATAACATCTTCGAATGCATAATCACAGGATTTAAATTTACATCCCAGAATATTTATCAAAAAAAAAAAAAAATTTGTCCCAGAAACAAAAGATTTTGCCTTCAACAATGCAGAACAATCATCTAATGTGGGAAAATATTTTCAAGAATTCATACAACCAGGTCCATAGTGCACCAAAAGTCATAGTCAACACACAAAATGATATGTATTTTGAGGGGATGGTAATGCTTTCTTTGTCCTTCCAATTTGAAAATTTGTAACTGTAACTGTTAGGTAACTGTTCAAGTCAGGCATAAGTGATTGTTTAGCTAACATTTAAAATTGCATAAGCATTCTAGTGTACATGAATTGGGAAGAAATTATAAACCTAGATTTATCATTTATCATCGAGAAGTAGAAAGAAAATTGCAACGATGGTATGGGAACCTCCCAAAATAACTCATTCCTTTTATTATATCACATCATGTGTTTGAAAAGCTTTAGCACAATAAATGACCAATGGCACCATGAACTATCAGCATGTTAATTCAGATTTTGATGAAAAATCAAATTCAAAACACAAGCCAATGGCAAGTTCACTGTCAACACAAATCAAAATCCTAGAGACCTAATTTGCCTGATTGAGGAAACGTTTTCTAGGCAACCTAAATTCATCAACATGTGCAGACTGGGTGACCTTCAAGAGATTTTCTTGCAGAGTTGCAGCCATCAATTGCATTCAGAAGGGAATTTTGATAATTAGATCAATCAGAATCCACGTCAACCCCACTTTGCTTCAAGAATTTCTTGGCCTCTAAAATGTCCTACAAAATGAACATCACCAGTTATGAATATATGAAGCATGAGGGAGAAAATTAAACCTTGATTAAAATGAATTGAAAACAAGCGTTCATTATCTTTTCTACCACAAAAAAATTCAGTTGCATCTTATGCAAAACTCGCAGAAAACCATAAGTAATAAAAAAATGGTGACAATGAAAATAAACCAGCAGATTTATAATAGGTATGTTATTAAGTAGTTCTTTAACCAATGGCTACTGTATCCTCATGCATCAACCCATAATGACCAATGCACAAATGAAGAGAAGCAGCATATCCATCATATTGATGGCATATTGGATTGCTTGAATTGGAATCTGCGCTATTGTTGCGATAGGGACATCATATCAAGGCTTTCAAAATGATGGGGGAAAAAACAAGGGGAATTTAAACAGCTTCAAAGTTGCTTGTGTCTTTTTTCTTCAACCTCCAGCTCCCAGCTCCCTCAACCAGACTTCCTTTAGGGTAAGGGAGATGGTGGCCAACGCCCCCTTAGATTTCAAGAAAGAAGGAAACAAAAATTTACCTGCTGCAACAGCACTGCCTCATGTGGGCAAGTTGGAAACTGCATCAGACCAACTCCAACCATTAAAAGGCCATAGCATCCCAGTGACACAATGGAATACAAAGGGAGCTGCAAAATAACTCAACTCAACAAAGTAAGCTATAAACCAAATGAAGAAAGCAATAAATAAACAAAAGAAGTTAGATACGAACTCAGAGAAGGGGCTTACCAACCAAGTATAGCTGCATGAAATTATTGATGTTTGCAATAGGCTGATCCAAATGGAAGATACGGCCACCAGCAACGCCGTTATCTTTATAATATGCTTCATGTCCTGATTGCCAACTAAGTATATTAAGTCTTAGCAAAATTAATTTATAATAATGTAGATAATCTCCCCAGACATTAGTATTCCATGCGATCATTAAGCACTGAAATTGAATCTAATCTATAGTAAGGAGAAGGATAGGGGCTTGAAAGTGCAAATAATTAAAAAAATAAGAAAAAAAATAAAGCTATACAATGATAAAATGTTTGTTATGGTTAAACATCGCCTTATTTCTGAGTTGGTCAGACAATTACAAGCATTGTAATGGCCCAAAACAAATGAAATTGGCTTGCTAATATCAGATAATTGAAAAAAGTACAGCCGTCGGGTTCTTTACGTGACCAACCGATACAAGGGGTAAAAGGAACAAAAAGCCCCTTGATTCTGCAACAAAAATCTATATTGTCGCGAAAATTAGGAAATAATTACTGCCATCAGAAGGGATATATAACTGAAATATTTCACAGTCCCATCCCAATACACTGGTAAAATGGACTCAAAGCCCTTGCGCAATGTCCCAAACATCATATGGCAAGCTACATCATTTTCCTTTTATTTTCTTTTTCCATTTTCTTCTTCAAGTTCAAAAAATAAGGACAATGATATCACCTTTGACCAAAGTAGAATACCTTCCCAAACAGCTCGACTACCCCCACCGTACAATTACCCTGCATCTTTCACTGCTTATGTTGTCATCGTTGATTTTTCAAATGGATAACATCATCTTACGGTTGTGATAATTTTGAACGAAATGCACCGATCATTACGGGTAGTCACTGATACAAATTAGCTAAGCGAAGACTTGTACGGAAGAAAGCGGTGAGTGTAGATTAAATCCTTCCCCAAAACTAGTTTTCATACCCAAACAACATCCTGGTATAAACCCATTATCCAAGGGAGGTTTTACCTCTTGAATTAAACAACCAGCAATCTATTT
This sequence comes from Vitellaria paradoxa, assembly GCA_019916065.1. Lineage (NCBI taxonomy): Eukaryota > Viridiplantae > Streptophyta > Magnoliopsida > Ericales > Sapotaceae > Vitellaria > Vitellaria paradoxa. The sequence continues at coordinate 10,118,028 of CM034243.1, read as the reverse complement.
CGGCGTAAAGCAGGTAATTTACCTTCATTCATAGAAAAGATCATCAATAATTTAAGCCAACAAAGCTAGCTTAAGCTATACAACATATTACAACAACAAAACATAAAAAAAAGGTAATAAAAAAGAAGTAATAAAAACATAAAAGATCAAACTAAAATGCATTAAAGTCATCAATATGATTCAACGTCAGATGGATGGATTAATTTTACCTCAGCAATTTACAACGACAAATCAATCACGATCAACAACCCTATAATAAGCCCTTGATGATTAAACTGCAACAACGAGAAGGGTTTTTTAGGGTTAGGGTTGATTGAGAGAGAGGATAAGGGCTTGAGAGAGGGAGAGAGAGGCCTTGGGAAACTAAGGACCCTGGACGGCCGCGCCCGGAAAGTACCTAAAATTGGGATCCGAAAGATCCGAAAATCGCAGGGGCATTTGTCGGAAATCTGAACCCCATCTCTGAAAACGATCCGTTGCAAACAAAGTTTTTGAATTGTCCAGCACAGACTGCCAAACTGTTCTACCGTTGGGAAGTTTAGGAAAGAAAAAGAAAAAGAGAATTATTTGTTTTTTTGAGTTGAGAAAAAAATAAAATATATACAATGATCAGGGCGTTGGAAGCTCTAAAAAAGTGAGTGAAAAATATAGTTTGAATAATTTTTTTTATTTTTTTTTATGTTTAGAGTCCAGTTGAGCGTCGCTGTTAGTTGTTTTGGCAAAACTTTTCTTAAGTCTGCTCACCATCAGGGTTCGATCCGGTCACTTACTCCCGCTTAATTATAAAAAAAAAAGTTTAGTTATTAAATTATATATTTTTTTAATGTGAGTAATTTTATTTGAATAAATTTTGACAAAAAAATTTTATTTTTATCAGAATTTTTTGAAATTAATAAAAATTTTATTAAAATTTATAAAAAATTGTTGGTTTACATCATTCAAAATGAAAAAACTTTAATATAAAATTATAGAATTTTTTAAAATTTTTAAAAGTATTTTCTTGTTTTTTATTTGTAGGAGAATTAAATAATATTATAAAAAATTATTAGTAAATTATTTGTATTAATATTTAAGATTTTATTTTATTTTATTTCATTCCTTTAAATTTCTTTATTAATAAAATTCGTTGTCCCGTCAAAAAGTTTAAGGTAATAAAAAATAAAATAAGATAATCTAAAATAGATAGTAAGTTGGTAATTAATATGATAAAATAAAAAATAAATAATTTGTAAACATTTGCAGCGGTTCCATAATTTTTCAGTAAACAAAATCTCTGTCTCTCTCTTCTTTTTCCCCAATTCTAAACAGTCTGTCTGTTGAGTGGAAAGCTGAATTCAATGGGAAGTAGCAGCAGCGACGTCGAAGCGGGGTTCGCGAAGCTCCAGGGAGAGGACTTCGAGTACTATATGCAGACCTATTCGATCATTTTAGGTCGCAACAGCAAGAAATCGACGGTGGATGTGGACCTCTCTTCCCTAGGCGGTGGAATGAATATATCGCGCCACCACGCGCGAATATTCTACGATTTCCAGCGCCGCCGCTTTGCCCTGGAGGTACTCGGCAAAAACGGCTGCTTTGTCGAGGGCGTCCTCCATCTCCCTGGAAACCCTCCGGTCAAGCTCGACTCCCAAGACCTTCTCCAGATTGGCGACAAGGAGTTCTACTTCCTCCTCCCCGTCCGCAGCATCCTCGGGGGTCCAATTGGGCCCCGCCACCACGTCAATTATCCCCCTTCGTCGGCCTCTGTGGCGTCGCATCATCACCATTTGCTGCCGCCGGCTGCGAGGGTTGCGGCGGGGGTGTCACCTCCGGGGGCCAGTTTTGGGGGCGGGAAGAAGGGTGGGAGGGGTAGGGTTGTGAGTAGTAACGACTATTTCGAGGATGAGTATGATGAAGATGATGGTCGCGGTGGCGATGATGGCTTGGTTTCTGGTAAGAAAATGAGGAGAGGAGGGGATGGGCATGAGATGTACGGGTATGGCGCAGCCGGTGCCGGTGGAAAAGGGGTGACCCCGGGGCAATTGGGTGAGTAAATTTTTAACATTCTCCTGCTTTAAGAGGACACCGAGAACAAGAATTAAAATATACTGCTACAATGAATAAAGAATTATACCCTTTCAGTAGTTATGTTTAATTTAGTCTCATTTTTTCTTTTAATTTATTGGGATTTCATTTGAATTCATCTTGGCAGATGCACCATGAATTGGTGTAGGAGCTGTTGGTTTGTTGTTTCTTTGCAGTTTGGAATTTTGCTATTTGCTTATTTATGAATCACTCAGCCCAGAAGATTTGCTCTGGGGAAATTTTTTGGATGTTGATCAGCATCTGACATTGCTATGCTTTGTAATTTCAGAATTTTGATCTAGGTCTTTGTATACAATGAACCATCTTAACCCTTTTAAAATTCTACAACTTTAGTGCTATTTCATTCCATTATAATTGCTGGGTACATGACAAGTGTTTAAGTTGCTTTTGAGATTAAACATCCCAATTTTGAGTCCAAACTCAATGCTAGTGTAAATACAGCTGCATAGCCTTTTTTGGATAAGCAGCTATGGCTCCATGGCCTTAGTGGATTGCTTTATATCTACACTTCCAAATATATGGAGTAAGGTACTTGTTGGAACTCCAATCTTAACTTGACCTTTTTGCGGCAAGCTGTCTCTTTGTTTGGGTCTCTTATGTGCTTTTCCTTTCAGTTGAGCCATAAGCAGACTTGCGTATACCTCCAACGAGTGTATGGAAATTAAACATTAATTTGGAGACATGGTAGAAAATTTCGGGACATGCTTCTTGGTGGGCCAATAAGACCACACTGTAGAATTTTGGCTGTGGTCTTCTTGGAAAGTGTCAACCACAAGCCAATTTTGATTGCCTTGGATCACTGGAAATAGTTTTCCCCATTTAACTTTTGCGTACTTAAATGATTAGGCCAACTAGAGGACTTTTATTGTAAAGGTAGAGCAACCTGATCTGGTTATACTTGTTGCCTAAACCATTGAAGGACACTTGGGCAAAGTCATCTAGCAATGCAGATTCAAATGAGTGGAACATGGCCACTTCCAGTGCAAATCTTCTTGTTTGATCCCCCATTAACTTAGTGTCATGAGTAGATAGTAGCATCTTGACAAGTACGGATACTAACATAAGACGTGGAATATCCACGACATAGATGCACCAACACATAGTACCCAGACCCTTAAGGGCAAGTGAAGTCCCAAGACATCAACAAGCTTCAGCAATAGTAAGGAGGCCCTTCACTTCTCCTACATCAAATGATGAGGGTTACCTGGAGAAGTTTATATCAACTGGTTCTCTCTACCTACTAGAACGTTTTTTAAAACCACTATGTGTTTGGGCCCAAAAGTGAGTAATATCTTATGGGTTGGAGCCTCTAGGGTTTAATTGTCAAAGAAGCCTCCTCTGTTGGTGAGTCACGTGTATGTGCATGCCTGTAAACCTTTGTTTGGGAGAGTGGGAGGAGAAGGGAAAGGAATTAATTATTATTATTATTATTTGTTTGGTTGTGAAAGAAGACAAGGGGAATGAAATGTAAGGTAAAAAATATATATTTAAAAATACTATTATACCCTTTAAAATATATTTATTTGTGATGGATTTTGTAGAAATAAAGAAAAATACCAAGGAGAAGTTAGAGAGCACACAATTTACAACTATCTTGCGCCTATTACACCCCAAATTGGGTGTAAAAGAAAGCTTGATTAATGGAAGTTATTGGGTCACTTCTATTCTCTTCTTTTCTCTTCCCTTTCATTCATATTCACCCAAACAAGGTAAATCTTTTCATCCTCTCTCATTCAGTTTCCTTTCCCCTGATTCACCTCCTCTCAAACAAAGGATGAGGGGTGGATTGTGGTGCTTAACTGCTTGAGAGCTGGTGAAGTCATGTTCCAATGAAATTGGCAGACACCAGTAAGCTTTGACAGTGGCAAGGGGGGCTTCATCTGTCCCATGTTGATGAGGGAGGTCATGAAAAGTTTATACAGGTTTTTTTAACCTAATAAGAGATATTTTAAAATTGTGGTATGTTCAGTCCAAAAGCAGACAATATTTTTCGGGTTGGAACACCCCAATGTATTACATGTCAGCGGCTCGTCAAAAAATAAATATACATTGTTATATATAAACATGAACAAATAATTACTTATTTCCTTTTATATTATATTACATCTATCTTTTATTTATGTTTATTAAAAAAATAAATAAATAAATTCATAAAGAAATTAAAAGTTTTGAGTTTTAAAATTTCTAAGATGGAAAATATTAAAGGGGAAAGGATTAGTAGGATAAATTTATGTTTTTTTTTCATCTTATTATTTAATTTTTTGAACATTACAATGCATTTCAAACTTTCATGTATATCTAAACGATGGACACATGCATTGCTCAAATTTTCAAAGAGTTTCTGGGTAGACAAAAATTTAAAATAATAGGACATGCTTTTTTTGAAAAGATAAGTAAGATAATATTATTCAGTGGCATCGAATAGATACCATGAAGAAAACAAAAATTACAAATTACCCCTCGCTTACATCATGCTATCTATAAACAGTAGAAAAGAACTAAGGTCTATCTCTTTTCCTTCCTCAATCTAGCTAAACAGACATGAAAGAAAAACACTTTTGACATGGATTATAGTTCTTTTAGAATTGTCAAAACTCCTCCTATTACGTTCCTTCCAAATCAACCAAATCAGGCAGTAGGGGATTACTTTCCACATCTTCCTCTTACTCCTCCCCATAGGCTGTCCCCACCAAGCGAGTAGAAAACTTTTAAAAGTACTAGGAAAGCATGATTGAACTCTAAAACACGAGAGAATTAGATTCCAAAATTCTGAAACCCAAACACAGTGGATGAATAAATGGTCAATAGTTTCCTCCTGACTGAGACAAAGAGAGCATCTATTTGCACTGATAAGGCCCCTTCTCATTAAATTGTCCATGGTTAAGATTCTACCCCTCACAACACACCATGAGAAAAAAGTAACTCTCGTAGGAATAGGGGCCTTCCATAAATTCTTCCAAGGAAAATTATCCCCAGACCCACTCAGAAGGGATAGATTGAAACCTTTTCATCTATCGATGACTTATCTCCCCTGTTGATCGGTTTGAAGGTTCTGGGGTTGACCGTAAGGAACATCTCTGGCACGCCTTCCATCACTTCTTAGCATCTCCATTAGGTTTTCGAGACGAATAGATATCACTACCACCTCATCGCGCAACTGTTGCACCTTGCCAGCATTTGTGTAACTGCCAGTATCGTCTTGCGCCATCAGATCACGGAAAAATCTCACTTTGATACCACTTGACGCAACGGGAAGCGAGTAAAACCCTAATCTTGCAAAAGCAGAATAAAAAATGTTTTCCTAATTGAATTACTGGCAAATTAGCTGGGTAGCTGATTGCTTGCTTCTATTAATAACGAGCTACGGTTAACGCCATTGCCTATTTTAAGCTTTGATTTTCTTTTGTTATGCATCATTGCCATTTAGGCTTTTGATGATTGTAGTGAGATTTAATTCTATCTTTTATGTTGTGCTTATCTCAATATTCTCTGTGTACTCTGGTTTGGATGCTTTTGTGCAAAACCTAAAGGATAATTGCTCCTTCCTACCTTCCTAAACCATATGCTTCTCTCATTCCTGCTTTAAGTTTCAAATTTGGGGTGGAATTGAGTTGAGCTTAGTTGAATTTTAGCCTATTCAAGCTCAGCTTTAGCAAATACTACGTGGCTCGAGCTCAAGCTCGGCTCAAATTTTTACACAAGCTTGAGCTTGGCTCGATGAGAAAATAAATGGGCTCGAGTAGATTATTAAGTTAAACTGACAGCGAAAATAAATTTTTAAGGCCCAAAAGTTACAGTCAAATGATAGTTACTAAAAATCACTACTATCTCGTAACCTACGTTTTGGTATGAAACTTCTAAAACGTGATACACTACATTTAACAACCTGAAAAAAATAGCATCTATATTATATTTTCGTTAGAAAAATTATTAGAAATAGTAAATTGATAATAAACTGTGTGATAATAATCAATAAGTTTAAGTTTTTACGAAGGATAATGAGTAAATATTAGTATCAAACAGAAATTGCACTTAAGTTTCATAAAAATCTATATTGTTATATTTTCTTAATTAATTTTTGTTTTTTTTTTTTTTTGGGGGGGGGGGTGTCACTTTTTTATATAAAACGTTTTAATTATATGACGACTTTATGAGAAACCTACCCTCTATTGTACTACCTTTTAAAGTACAAACATATTGCATTCTTTTTTCTTTTTTTTTTGGCATTCCATATATATTGGAACGATCCACATTTCAGGTGACATTGGGTCAATCAATAAAATTAAGGAACTAGACCCAATTTAGAATTAAATTAACAAGCCAAGCAATTTAGTTCTAATTTTTATTTGACTAACTTGAGTGGCCAGGACACATTTGGAAAATTTGTAGGCCTAGCATCTTACATTAATTGCACAGAAGACTCTCCTTTTATGAGAAGTGGAGCGTCGCATTGTTAGGTAGTCGAGCGATGTGGGACAAAGGTGTTTGCTTTATATGAAGAGTTTGCTCCAAATAGAAGAAATGGTATGGAAAAGCTGTTAGTCCCACATCACTGCATGAATGCAAAACTTTATTCTATATAAACAAGTAGTTGGGATGAGAGTACAATTGAGGTTGTGAGGGGCACTATTGGATAGTTTAGTAATCTTTCAAGCCAGCTTATGAGCCTTCGAGCCAAGCAGCTTGATGCTCAAGTTTGGCTTGAAATTTAGTTGTGCCAAAATTATATCTCTGGCTTATCTTGAATGGGATTCGAATTGAGCTTGTGTCAAATCGAGCTGGAATTGCTTGACTCATTTCCATCCATATTTCAAATGTTATTACCAAGGAATTCTGGAGAGCGTATTCTCTCTCTTAAGTAATATGGTTAGTCGGATGGATTTTAGCACATGAAGATGAGTTACCAAGGGCATGATAACGCTAGATTTTGAGGTTAATCTAGTGTCATATTATTATCAAAGCATAAATAAATTATCAGAAACCTGTGGTGATTTTATTATGGTAGTAATGATTCTGTAGTCAACTTGTCTAAGTGAAACTGCAGACTTTTTGGTAATTACTTGTAGTGATCTGACAAGTGTTTGTTGATGTCATTTAGATATTGACTTCTGTTGTACTATTTGGTGGACTGTCATAACTTTTTAGGTGTTAGATGGTTTGAACCTAAAATCTTATCTTTTTATGTGCATATAAATGCCTAAAGCATATAATAATCTAAATGGTAGTAATTTGGTTGTCAATTCATTCATGGGCTACAGATATTGTGCTAATTTGTCATTATTTTGGTGGTTATTTGTTGCTAAATATTCAATCCAACGGTTAAAAGAGCAGCCAAAACTTGCATGAACACCTGAACGATATTCCTCTCTACCGTGAATTTTTAACTGTTATTATCAGCTCAACTCATTCACCTTTAGATTTCAATGGGAGATTGATTTGGAAAATATTTAATGCCACCAATCTTGTGCTTTGACTTTCTTCTTTTCACTGTTGGCTGTAAATGAACACATAACAAAACCAATTGAAAGACATGGAAGCATCATACAATGTTAGGAATAACTTGCCATGATATCTTTTCATTATTTCTCCTTTAGATCTTTTCCTTGATCCTGTAGGCCATCCTGGACATTATATCTTATGACAGAAATGATGGTTTATTTTTGTTTGCTCAGCTGGTTATTTCCGACAATATTTCTGCTCTTGTTACTTATCAAAAAAATGAAAAAACAAAAAAAAATCTGCTCAATATTCTTGTTAGAAGGAACATGAGGGAATCAATCAGAACTAAGGAGTTCGCAATCTTGTCTTGTTGTTTTGTCTTGGTGCTATTATTTGTGGGGTTCGTAGAAATTCACAATCGTTCAATAGATACTTCCATTTGGTGTTCATAATTGTTAGAAACAAAATGAAGCACCGGGTAGCTTCACGGTTATCGGGATCACTCGCCCCCTATGGAACTGCAATCTGAATCTTGCAACCCCAATCGCAATTCATTTGCAATCTACATCGCGAGTCCGTGACATATGATGACCCCAACGGAATATCTAATCTACAAAGATATGAAAGAGAGAAAGAAAAGAGAGAGAGAAAAGAGAGAATACTTACCAAAAGGAAAAGAGAGAATGATATAGTAGTTTATTTACTTTTTGGAGTATTGAATTGGTTTTCTACTTTGTCTTTTCTCATTTTTCTTGGATTTTTGGAATTTTATAATTTGGATTATTTGTTGATATTGTGTTATGAGAATTATGTTTTATTTTACTCGTTTCATTTATTTACCATTGATATTGTCTCAAACTATGTATCTATATGGGTATATATGAATGACCTATCCTTTCAGAAATAGTGCTCCAACAAAGCCTATTATTTCATAACCGTGTATGGAAAAAAATATTGAACTGCCTGCCAGTACCTGTACCGCATACTTTAATGAACCATGTCCTGGGTAACTATGGCTGATTCTTGCCGGAAAAAGAAAAAAAGAACAACTATAATGGTTCCAGGGAGCCATGTCTTTATGGAATTGTCCTCTTTTGGTGCACTTGCTTTGTGTGGCCTTCGCTTCCACAGATTCACATATGTACTCACACATAAAGGTTTACTAACTGTTGTAGGAGAATGAAAAGAGAGAACAAAATAATGATAAGAGGCAGCCCACTGGGCAACTTACTATAATGATGTAATATAACCATTAACACAGTATGTTGTCTGCTGGACCTGCAGATAAGAAGGCCGAGGCAAGGGCCAGGGTTGACAGAGATGCTGACAATCATCAGCTTCTTCAGTTGGAAGAGAAGGATGTGGTGTCATCTGTAGCTACTGTGCTTTCTGATCTTTGTGGCCCTGGCGAGTGGATGCCAATGGAGAAACTTCATGCAGAGGTAAGTTTGAATGGCCCTTTTTTTTTTTTTTTTTCCTTTCCCCCCTCTTTTGGTTCTGTCTATAAGCTTTTTTTTGTTCGCCGTGTGTGGAAACTGAGAGTTACTTTTGTAGTACATGATTCATGCACACATCATAGCAACATGATCAGTTTTACCGTTAGCTTGAAATAGGCTATTTAAATGATATTGAAAAACTTCTTGATGGGTATCCAAAAATGTTCAGATATCAGAAGACCTGCCTTGTTTAATTGTTCTCCTCATGTCACATGTTTTAACAATAGTATATTAACCAGTTAAACAATTAAATAGAAAAAGCATCATTTATAATTTTCCCCTGGTGGGTACAAACTGTGCAGCTTTTTGTGTACACTGCCCTGGGATAAGACAACACCTTGAAAGCCTTAGCAAACAAATTATGTTTGTGCATGATGATAAATAAATTCTTACCTTCCTCCCACTTTATTGCCCCTTTCTCTATAACACAGTATCAATGATTTAATATCATGTGCGTAATTGGACATTGACTTGACATTCATGTATCCATCATTTTGGCTTTATCCTTAATAAACTAGAGTTGGTTTTCTTCATGTGTAATTAATGTGAAATCTAAGGCCACATTTGGAATTTAAAATTATTTGACTGGAGGCAACCATGAAATCCAAGTGGATGGAAACCAAAGTCCTTGTAGATTAATATGAATTGGATGATGGGAGTTGGGGCTTTTTGGTTCCCTCAGACAAATAGCAGAGATAAGGGCTTTCTTCATGAATCATATCTTCGTGCTAATAATACCTTGGATTTTAGGGCTTTTGTGAAAGTTTGTGCCATCCATGTATAATGATTATTTAAGGCTTTCAGCAGCAGTTCAAGTTACAATTGCTCCTGATTATCATTCAAGTTACAAACATTCATGATTAGCTTTAACTCTTGCGGTTCTTGCTTTATGCAGTTGGTAGACCATTACAGCACTGTTTGGCATCACAGCCGCGTAAGGAGATATCTCACTTCCGAGGACTATCCTGGTCCCGAATCAATGGGAAAACCATGGTATGGGTTGCTTATGTTGTTGAGGAAATACCCTGAACATTTTGTCATCAATACAAGGTCAAAGGGCCGGATAACGCTGGAGTTTGTCTCTCTCGTCTCACTGCTTTCATGAGATCTTGAATCCTCACGCACGTTGTTTAAGTGATTCATGGGAAAGTAACAACAATCACATAACGCTCAACCCGTTGTTTAAGTGATTCATGGGGAAGTAACAACAATCACATACGATCAGCCCGTTGGAATGTAGTTTGCTTGGGGCCTTTAATCAGTTCATGCAAATGACTCCATTAATTTGTTTTTATATGTTACTGTTTTTTTAAGGTTGAGTTTGGGAAGAAAAAAAGTCAACTTTTTTAGTGGCTTCTAAATTTGTGTGTGTGTGTGTGTGTGTTTGGGAAGCAAAAAAAGCTTTAAAAAAAAAAACTTAGCTTAGCAAAACTATTAGTTTGTAGTTTTTGTGTTTAGTTTTTAATTTTTAGTTTTCATTTTCATAATACAAAAAAAAAAAAAAAATCCAAAAACTTGAAAACAGGTTAGGTGGATGTTAGTTGGGAGTTGTAGTTGTTAATTAATTAAATTTAATAAATTTAATTATATTATTTATTAAAAATAATTTAATCCAATAAAAATAAAATATATTAAACGTAATTTATTATAATTATTTTTAAAAACAATTTTATAAAATATATTTCATGTTAAATCAATTAATATAATTAACTTAAATTAATTTGATTTAATTAATTAATTATATCAATTAAATTTAATTATTTTAATTATATTATTTTTTAAAATAAGTTAATTCAATAAAAATAAAATATATTCATTATAATTTAACTATATTATTTATTAAAAATAAGGTAACAAAATGTTGTTATATTAATTTAGCTAATTAAATTATATTATAATTAATATAATTTAGTTAATTAATATATTTAATGTATAATTTAATATATTAAATTAAATATTGTTAAATTTAACTATCAATTAAATTATATTTAATATATTTTTATATAAATAAAATAATATATTATTAATTTAATATATTAATATATTTTATATATTAATTAAATATTTTTATATTAAATAATAATATATTTCACAGTAACCGGAGATGAGTGAGAGATAGTGGAGATGGCGGAATGTTGGTGGTAACTAGCAAAAATGATAGTGATTGATTGTTGTAACTAATAACGGTTATGTAAGAAAATGAAAACTGAAAATTAAAACTTCAGAAAATACATTTTCTATATTTTCATGATTTTTGAAAATTTTAAAAACAGTTTTCAATTTTTTAAAACTAAAAACTAAAAATACATTTGTCAAACGAGTTTTCATGTTCATTTTTCAAAAAAAATAAAAACAAAAACAAAAAAACTAAAAACGAAATGTTTGCTAAATGAACCCATAGTAATTAGTTTTTTAATTTTTTGTTAATTTCATATTTTAAAAGAAAATTTAAAATGTAAGAGAGTAAATTTAATTATTTTAAAAAAGTTAAAAAATTAGTAAATGATCTCTCCTTTTTTTCTTTTTTCCCGCTTTCCCCAAATGCATTCCAAGTTTCACCCCCTTTTTTTTTTTTTTCCGGGGACATGGGACATTTTGTCTATGACAATATTTGTAGTTGAACTTTGATTATAAAGAACCCGTTTAGAGTAAGAAAAAATAAGATAAATTGAGATAAAATGTGATTTGGGATTAATTTTGGCGTCGTTTTTTTCTGAAAAGTCGCAAACCGCAGGAACGGTTTTTTAAATCCGTTCCCACGGATTCAAAAAAATTCATAAAAAATAGCGACAATGGTACTCATTTGAAAGCTCTCGACACGAAAAATATGATTGTATAAAAAATTTACACATTCGGTTAACCTATTTCCAGATTTTTTATTTTTTTAGCGAAATATTGGAATTTTTTGAAATTAGTGATGCGAGAAAATTAGATGTAAAGGAATTGTTGGAGATTTATAGAGATTTTTAGAGATTTATCTTGTTTGGCAACGGGGCAAAAGTAACTTTCCTCAATCAATGCCCTCTGAATTCTGGAGACCAAAGCTCCCTCATTTTTTTTTTTTTTTTTTTTTTTTGGGCCTGGATTGATCAATTTTCCTTAGCCATTTTCTTATGAACTAAGGACCTAAAAGATTATCTTTCCAACCTTTTTTTTTCCCACCAATGGCTAGGTGTTGCTTTTATTCCTCCCCCTTCGTAAGTTACTACATTATGGTAGAACGGCATTTTTGGTTAGCCAGTCTTTTTTTATTTATTATTATTTGGAAAATATTTTGAGCGGTTTAAGTTTCGTTTGAATCTTTGAAAATTACTAAAAAATATTGAAAATCTCCAAAAATTATTTACTTTTTATCTCACTTTATAAATTACGAATTCATAATTTTTATTAAATTTTATCATATTTTTGTCACTTCAAACATTTCTTTAGTTATTCATGTTGAGATTTAAGAACAACTCTTGGCTCACTCGATCTAAAATATTAAAAAAGTATGTGTTTTTTTTAATATATTTTATTTATTTATATATTATGTTTGTTTATGTTTTCTTTAAGAAAATAAGTTTTATATCAAAATTTATTTAAAAATAATTTTTTTAGTACTAAACTTGTTTCTTGAAATTATTTTTTATCTAGTTTAATTTTTTTTATATAAAATAAATGAGTTTACACACATTGGTCTAAAAATTAATCTTGTATAGAAATTTTTTGGGATGTAGTTCAATGAATACCAAAATTATTTCTACTCAATCTATCCGACTAGAGAATTGTTTGGACTAACTAAATATAGCAAAAATTATAAAAAAATTATTAACTTTTTTCAATTAAGTTTTGATATATATCATATTTATATCAACTTTTTGTACTTCGTAGAAAGCACCATAACCTAATGAAAACATCAATTCAAAGCATCAATTCTTATCTCTTTATCTATTCTCTCATCATCATTTTTATTTTCATTTACCTATTTTATAACTAGTTTTTACCAAAGAAACCAAACCAAACCAAATTATTTACACAAACTTTGCCCCATCTTGCATCCCATCTTTTTTATTATCAACTTACATAAAAACTTAATGAATTATAATAACAACAACAACAACAACAACAACAACATAATAATAATAATAATAATAATAATAATAATAATAATGATTAGTGCATGAAACTACCATCCAAACAGGGTCTAGGAAAGGGCAACATATGCAACCTTAACCTCAATAATGTAATTGCTAGATTTATTTCTAATATTGAACCCATGACTTTCACATAAGAAATGAGCAAAAAGCTGACAATCTCAAGATTCTCAACCACCATTTTATGTGAGGTGTCTTTCCTACAATAGTTAGAAAAAGAATTCAAAACTTCCACATAGGAAAGGAGCAGTCATCCAGGAATCTCAACCAACCACCATTCTGATGTGAACTGTCTTTCGGAGTTCAAAGGTAGCAAAATCTGCCGTTGTTCCTATAACAGCGATGAAACCAACGCAACCCAATATTCATAAGACAATCAAAAGCATCCACAAGCACCAAAGCAGCAAAAATAGCACTACCTTAGCCTGCTCACTGCAAGTGTTCGATAATTTTCCACAGTTTGAAGAGAGGGGAATTTGAACAGGGGAGAGGAAAATTGAAGATGAGTCAAAATTTTGAAGCTTTTATTGATAGCTATGACTAGTTCGAGAAACTGTTTCAAGTGCTCAATGCAGAGAATTGGTTCCCCAAAAATGTAGACACTAAGTAATACTTCTAGTGATGTTTAATTATATGGTATGACATACACAAATTTTAAGTCTTATTAAATTAAAGACATCTACTACTATGCAGAAAATCACTATCTCCCGTAATGGGGGACTTTATACGCCCGAATTTAACTAGAAAAATAAATAAATAAAAAAAGGTCAGAAGGCCGAATTTTAAGCATGTTACTGGAACCAAATTTTCAGAAGACTGATGAGTCGGGCTCTATATCTTCTGAAGCTGAGAAGCTGTTGACTCCTTGTTCGCCTTCCAAGTCACTATTCTGCTTTGAAGGCTCAGATTTCCTTCGGGAACCAACCCCATTTCTTCTCCGGTGTTCTGAAAATTTTGTTTAGGGAATTATTGAAGACCGAAGGATAGTTAAGCCAGTGCAAAATGATAAAGAGGCGGTTTACTTTTATTTGTAATAGCAGATCGAGTCATTGCCAAGAATTCATCCCACTTGAATTTCCTAAGTTCTTGCTTCTCCTCCTCTGAGATTTCAAAGTTTGGTTCCCTCCCACACATAAAAGCAGCCCTGCAAAAATAGAAAACATACTAAGAGCTCTTCAAATATATCATCATTTCAACTTCTATCTTAAATAGTCAATAGAACCATGCAACGGCACTTATAAGCCACAGTTTACAATTATGGGCATATTTAACACAAAATCCCTTGTCTGCTCCTCCCTCCAAATCCCCCCCCCCCCCCCAAAAAAAAAAAAACAATCAACCATGAATGTAATTCAAACATGCCTGAAACTACTAAGAAGAGAAGAAAATATTTACAGTTTTAGGACCAAGTCAATGAGAGCAACAAGCTTGCAAGCATTTTGTCTGCTTTGCTAGAGCCTCAATACATGGAGCATACAATAATTTCAATTGCTAACTAAAAGGTGAATCTGTAGCGCTTGTACTTATGGATTTGAAATTAAAAGGATTTGGCATTATTTATTTAAGGAGAATTGCTCAAACATAACTTTATTAATTTAGAAGTAGATTTCATCGTGGATGTTAATACTTTAAAATGACGGATTATGATATATTTAAAATCACCACAAAAAGTACTTATTTGAAATCTTTCATGACAGTGACTCCATTGTTTTAGGACGTAAAAATTGCATGATTTTAGCAGAAATTTCTAACCCTTGCACCCAACTGACTTCTTCCTCCAAATCTTCATGGATCTCTATGAATGTTGTGTTTCTTGATTATTTCCTTCTCATATTAAGTCCAAAGGCACCATTTCAAGTATAGAGAATGGGTGAATAGATGACCCCTCCATTAGTTCCACTCCCACTCTTCCCATGCCTGCCTACAGGCATATATAGTGACTAATTCAGCATTTGGCAATTGTTAGGGAACAAAACAACTCACAAGTGCAAGTTCTTCAAAAAGTATGACAATATTCCAGACAGAACTTAAAACAATTATTTGAACAAAAAAGAATGGAATAAATGTGAAAAAGGCCTGAGCACTCGTTTTAAATTTATTCCAAGCTAAAATTCAGGAAAACGCAAAAATTATTCATAACAGAGGTGTTTGGTTGACAAAAAAAGGGGTAAAAAGTATAATAAAAGTAGAAAGATGTGACATAAAGGTGATATATGAAAATTTTTGATTGGAGAAAAGTACAAAAATTAGTTCAAATTGGTGACTTTTGGTGGTTTTTGGTGCCATCAAACAGGGCCAACATTCAGGTTATCAGGAAATTATGAAGAATTACAGAATGTGCAGGTCAAATATAGGGTGGTTAGATGGTTCCATGTATCAAGATAAATTCTGGAGAATTTTCTTTTATTTTTTTATGAAAAAAAAAAAGAATTTTGTTAATCTGCATAAACTCATTTTTTTATAAGTAATCTGCATCAACTACCACTAGCCTCACATCATCAAAACAATTAGACCTAGAGTCCTAGACAAAGTTCTTTATTTTTTCTTTTCCCAGATAATGGAACTAGATTTTCATACTATCCACTAGTCAATTGTTTGTGATACTGAAGATCCAGCTAAATGATTAAGAAGCTATCATACGATGAAATAGTTCATTACCACATATCAACTAAACTCAACAAAGCTTTAGCTCAAACGCTACCTGAATCCTTTCAACACGAAATAGTTTATTACCACTACGTATTCCCAGGATTTTTAGTTAAGGCGGGTGTGGACAGGTGGATTGTGGAAAGGGGGGCTCCCACACTTGCACTCAGGTGGGCCCCACCATGGTAAGAAGAAGAACTTTGATTCAACAAAGAGGGCATGGGATTAATGCACTCTTTGGGACCCACTGTGTTACCGCACGGGGGACTCCCTCCTATTAGCTAAGTCCCCCTGCGGTGGAATCAAACTGGAGGCTTCCTCCTGATGGTTAAATCTCCCACTGCAGCAACATCCCGAGGGAGACTTCTTCCTGATGTCTCTTTTAGGTATTGGCAAGTCCTGGATCCTTTTTGCCGTAGCCCCGTTACCCACAGATATATTCCACGTCAAACAATATTTGAAGCATCAATAAACAAATTGAACATCGTCAATTTATCATTTACAATGAAGACCTATCTTCGCCCCAATTAAAAGGGTGGGATTGTATTTGGGTAATAAGGCCTCTACAAGAACGAGGCGTAAAGTCAATGCTAAGATAACTCAAGAACAAACAAGATCTTATCATTGGTAATGGAAGTGAATTCTTACTCATTCTTTTTCTTTTTCTTTTCTTTTCCTTTTCTAGAGGCCAAAATATAGAATCTTCACCAAGGTAGAGAGGAGAAAGTAAATTTTCAGCAATTTGGCAAATGCCGAGGCAATAGGAAAATACTTCTTCAATTCACTATTGGGAAATAAGACAGCACATAAGTGGGAGTGCATGGTTTCCAGAAAATAAATTAAACCATATCCCCTATTCTAACGATTGCTACTGCTAGCAAGTCAAAATAACTGTTCATACCTGTCGTACAACCGAGCTGCTTCTTCCTGAGAGCCAACAGTCCCCAAGTGAATTTGTTTCTTGTCAACTTTTATTGCTGCTTGCCATTTCATATTCTTAAAATAGACACCTCTCATCAAACATGGTTCTTGGTTCTCAATATGCTTCCTCCTATGTCGCTTTCTACGTTTGACTTCTGGCACTGCAAGATAGCATGCATGAGTCTAAAGACAAAAGGCATTTCCAAGAGAAATACACAAGCATCAAACACCACTTCCACCCAGGAAGGAGGTCAATTGCAGGATTGGCAATGGAACTATCCCCATCAGTAAATTATAGTAATTTAAATGCATAAATAATGAATATAAAGAAACAAACCTGGGTAAAGTTGACCATGCTGGTCTTTTGAGGAGCTGGAACCAGATGCATTTGATGACCCAGGACTTATTTTTGAAATAGTTTTCTAGGAAACAACACGAAAAATATAAATGTAAGCCTGAAAAGTAGAACGAATCAAACAAAAACAAAAATGAAAAAGAAAATAAATGTAGAATGAGATACATGGATAAAAAGAAAAGAAATGTAAAATGAGATGCATGAATAATCCATTAGCTATTATTTACATCGTAATTAATTAATATTTTGAGCCTAATTATGCATCTCAATGATACAACTGAGCATATAAATTTATCAGCATGACATCAAAATATTCAAAGCACCACATGATGGTTTTGGAATCTAGAATGTGAGTTCCATTGTCCAAATCAGTACAAATAGATTAGTTCATTGGATAGCCATAGGGATTTCTACCACAACTCTCCTAGCGATCAAAGGAATAGTTCATAATACACCAGACCCAAAAACATGCCCCTTTTTCCTCCACTTAAGTTTGCTAGCTTGAACACATCCCCAAATTCCATTACAATGTAAAGTTGAAGCTGTTGAACTAAACCTGCCAACATCAAACTGCAACAAACTTATGAAGTTATGATATTCCTTGTTTTTGATATCCCATGTCCAACGTTAAATAGAACACAGTTACTCACACTTAAACACTGCCAGGGAAACCAAACCATTGTTCTGCTTCAAGCACATTAAAAAAAAAAAAAAAAAAAAGATCCTTGTTTAGTTCTAGTGAGCACTTTTGAAAAAAGACTGAATTTCATGGTTAGAAAGTCACCCACTCCTTGATTACTAGTGGTTGGGAACTAGTAGAAAAAGTGTGTAAAAGATCTTTAAACTATTTATTCTGTCATCGATTCTTATCCCCTACTACACTTCCATGGAAGACAAGTAAATTATGCCATCATGATGTTGATCCAATTACCAACTTGATACCTTTACAGTCTTAATACGAAATACAAATTAGTAAACCATGCACTGATAAATGCTGATACATGAAATGTATTCCAATGCTAATGGTAACCACAAATGAGCTAAACTAAGTCCACAGGTAATATCAGATCTTCCCTGTATCAAAATTACAGTTCATTCCAAAATTTAAAGAAAAAAATGATCACATCGCACAGCAAAACAAACTTATTTTAAATGATAAAAAATACTAATAATAAATTTACGCATTAGATGATATATTTTATGAAAGGGACATTCACATGCATGTAGGTCAGCACGAAAGGGTTTCATTACTAAGGGATATCATAAGGAACAAAAAAATATTTTTGGTATCCTTAGTGAAGTTACATGAAACTTGGATTCTTTTTTTATAGGTAAATATTACTTATTAGGGGAATGGGATTGGTATGACTTGAACCAATGAATTGGTGTGGGCGGAGGTGCCTTTTTTACTTCAGCTAGCCCCTTTCATCATTTGGATTATTGTAGTACATGTAATGGTACGTGACAGGTACTGACTTACCTTAGAAGAGCACAATGAAGTTTCACTTTTATAATGTAAATACAATATAGTTTTGTATAAACAAATCACCTCCATTCCCATTCAAAGATGACACACTATATACATTACCAAAAAGAAGAAAAAAATTGTACATGAAAGCGTTACCATATGAAGTAGTCACATGATTATTCCCATTTGCAATGCAAAATACAGTCATTACACCTTTAATCCAGTAATTCATATCCCATCAGATTTCAACTTACGAATTTTCATCCTGCAAAAGAGGAGCTTAGATGGACTATCATGGTATAGTTTTTAGCTATAATATTACATGGACTTGGGTACATGTTTAGAGGTCAGATTCGCCTATGGTCAAGATTTTAGGATACAAGGACAGGGCTAAAAAGTGTCCAAATTGGGACATGGTGTGGGGACACGGCATTTAAAAATTAAGAAAAAAAAGTATATTTTTTTCTAAAAAAATATTTTGTAGTTTTTGAAAATTTTAATTTTAGCATATGAATGGGGTAAACGAAGATGGGTATTTACATAGCGAGATTAGTCCATAGAGACTAGCCTTCACGTGCTTGGGACAGTGGTTAACTTTGCTACATAAATACCCATCTTTGATATCTGTTCAATTATGCAGAAGAATGAAGTTGACAGAACAAAACAAAGCACCAGAGTACCAGAAATACAAGGAACTCATGCTAACCTCCTTTGACTGCTCAGTATCAACTGAAGGCATAGGATGAACACTGAGTGGTTTTGTATTCTGGATTGGCTTTTCAGGAGCACTTCCATTGTCTGAAAACCTAGGAAGTGGAGACAGGAAAGAATTTCGCCCTACAAAGGTCCATTCAATATTGTGAATTTGTTGGCTCGAGCACAAAATAGGATTTGATACACTAAATTCTTGATCACAACTTTATGATTGTTTTAGATGATTAACAAAGGAATCAGTAGTAAATGGACTAATAATAGGTCATGCACAAAACCCTCAAGCTCTCTCAAACTGGCAAACAAACTACCTTATTCTTGTAAAATTTAGTATTACATTACTAACTAAATCAAATTTCAGGTTGCACGTACCAGAGCAAAGTCCCAAGAGTTTGCGCCTTCGTATGCTCACCATGACCTATTCTGATGAACTACACAATTATTCAGCTCAAGCCCTAAAAAATTTACAAAAATCATTACATCAATAATGAGATACACGGTAAGGAAAATTATAGATGTGAACTAGTAATACTTGCTGCATAATATTCAAAATAGGAAGCCATAGAGATGTTACAATTTACATGTAAGGCAATTACAGAAAACATCAGGGGATAGTGAACGAGAAGAGATATTCGAACTACAGGAAGATGAAAGAAGTATGTATACAATACTAAGCCCAAAAATTTTCAAACCAAACCTTGCATAAGGTAGCCTTATGAGTTTGACAAATTAGTAACCCTCTGAAAGAAAAAGTTCTGAATATTCTATAAATAAATAAGCAGCCTAGAGTAGACCAAATTTGGCACACAATCTCCAGATGCACAACTCAACACAAAAGATGATTTTTTTTTTTTTTTTTTGGTAGTCATTATTAGACAATCGAACTATAGGAGCAATCAAAGACAGAAGGAAACTTTCCATGAACACTACAAGCTAGTCAGGTTGGTGCACTTACACATCAATCACCACTTTTAACATTTTAAACTTCAAGTCCTATCAACTAATATCATCTTAAGATGAACAGAGAAATTGACAGGAATTACAATTCAAAATAGTTGGCTATCCTTCAAGCCTAAAGAACTTAAGCATTTCCACATTCACAGTAAATGCAACTCAAATTGCACATAATGCGGTTAATATGGAGTGGAAGCAAAACCACTGTAGATCATGCCACATAAACTAGCCCCAAATGGGAAAAAATATAAAACGCAGTATGAAAATTCATGGAATCATTCCCAATTGCTCACATTTGGTGGGTTTCATTAAAGATTCTTGATGAGAAGGAATTTCAAATCAGTTGTGCCATTCAAGTGACAAGGTGACAAAAACCCTCTCACAGTCAACGCAACCCCCTTCATCAACCCAAAAAGACAAGGTGATAACTTGATGGGTGGTCAATAATTTGCACAAGGAAACCTCAAAACAATCATCCTGATGACAAAATTAGAATTCCAAGATTTCAACACAAACATAGAAACCCTCCCTTCTAGAGAATTTTTATTCCCTCTTATTGGGCAGATAAGTCAACCACACCAGCCCACCACCTTTCACGGAGGGGAAAGAAGGAACCCAACAAAAAAAAAAACTAAAGTCCAATACAAAATACACCGAGCATGACCAGATGAATCAGAAAGAAACCCACATAGCCAACATGAGATAGAAACATTCGTCCAAAAAAACAAACCATAAAAGAAACACAGAAGCAGGATCACAAAAGGCTAAGCTAGGAAGAGGGCAAGACTGAAGGCCAGCCCATTTACAGCGCAAAGACTCTGTGTTTCATACCTGAGGGACAAAAGAAGAGGCGAGGGTGGTTGGCGAAGCGAAGAAACCGAGCAGAATCAACTGGAGTTTGACGGAAATCTGGCAGGCGCTGAATGGATTACGAAGGGTGGTGAGAGTGGAGAGAGAAAATGAAGAGAGAGATTTGCCCAGATTAATTGCTGCTGGTCATGCACCTACCACCTTTTGTTTTGTTTCTCCTCTCATTATATCCTGTTTGGAGAGAAATGAAGGTGGTAGTGGTAGAGAAGAGAGAGAGAGAGAGAGAGAGAGAGAGAGAGAGATGGTTGAACCAAAAAAAGGGGGAACGTATACGTATACAGAACTATACTGTATAAGCCTTTTGGCTAGACTTTTCAAAGGACGATGATACCCTTGTCATTTACGAGCGCACCCCCTTTGTTTTGGGATATTGCTTGTTCGTTCCCATTCCTGGGATATTGCTGCTCAGACAGCTTTTGGAAAGTTGGTTGGTTTCCCAATTTTTGGTTATTTAATTTTTTAGATTTTTTTTTTGAAATGGTTAAATTTATCATTTTAAATTTTATTTTTTTTAAATCACGAAAAGTAAAAATACTCAATAAATAACAATTTAAAAATTATCTACTAAAATATATATATGTATATATATTTTTAATATAAACAAAAGTCAACTTTTTAATAATTTACTAGTAATAAGATACAACAAAAAAAAAAACTATTGTTTTTTTCAAACTAAGCCTCCAAACCAAAGTCAACGTTCTAAAAAATTGAATCTGTGTGATTAGCTAATGTTTTTGGCAAAACTCCAATTAAGGGTGTGTTTAGAGTCCTAAAAGAAATTAAAAAAAAAAAAAAAACCCAAAAGGTAAGCTCATGTGATGTAAAAATGATAGGGTGTGTTTGGAGTTCTAAAAGAAATTAAAAAAAAATCAAAAGGTAGACTTGATGTAATGTAAAAATAATAGATGGTAAAATATGATTGAAGAGATTTGAAAACTTTTGAAGTTTTTTGAAGTTTTTTTATTTTTTTTTTAGGTTCCAAACGAACCCTAAATTGTAAATAACATAATCTTTTTTTGTTACGATACGTATTGATATTGGTGTATCTCGATATATTTTTTAAGTTTCTTGTTATAAGAATTATATATTTATAAAAAAAGTACGTATCAATTTTTTAAATTTTTTAATAAATTATTTAAATAATTATAAAATAAAATTTTACTGTAAAACACAAATTATAGATATAATATTAATGTTAATTGGGACAACTAAATTATTATGTTTCGCATTTTACATAAGTAAACAATAAAATAAAATAATTTATTTATGTAAAATTGGATAAGTAATGTAAAGAAACAAATAATTCTTTTTGTTATTCTTGATTTTATAAGGTTTAAGAAACAAAATAAAAAAAAAATCGCTATTACTCGAAAATTTTGGTAGGTCTCAGAAAATCTTAATATAAATTAAAAATTTTCAGTATGCATCGGTGTATATAGACAAATATAATTTATTGGTGCAAAACACGTATTACCTTATATCTAATTCCAAACAATACGATACATACCAACTGAAAAAAAAAAATAGTATTCGTATTTATAATACCAACCTTACATGTAATTCATTGAAATTTATATTAACATAAGTAGTAAAGAGACTCGGAATTTGTAATCAATACAGGTAATAGTAAAACTATCAAATGTATTGAGATAAAAAGTAAAAATAAATAAATAAATAATGAGGATAAAAGTATAACTTAAAAATAATTAGAGACAAAAATTATATAATCTATATATAATTTTTCAAGTAACTTCAAAAAAAAGTATGGTATTGATTAACTTATATAATAGTTAACGAATGATAAGAATTAATAAAGTTAAAATACAAACATTTGAAACAAATTCTAGCTAAGAATACT
The DNA here is from genome assembly GCA_019916065.1 of Vitellaria paradoxa. Lineage (NCBI taxonomy): Eukaryota > Viridiplantae > Streptophyta > Magnoliopsida > Ericales > Sapotaceae > Vitellaria > Vitellaria paradoxa. The sequence goes on along the minus strand of CM034243.1, from coordinate 10,095,092 downwards.
GAACGAGTAAGGTAAATTTCAATAACATAAATGTTTTCTTGTATTTGATATGTATATATTAGTCATATAAATTAATAATGAAATATATAATTTTATATAAGTTATTAAATCAACTAGACTCGATTGAATTAATAAAAATATTTAATTTTCCAGGTTAATATCCAATTCAATATTAATAACTATATTTTTAAAACTAATCTACAAAGCTATAATTACTCATTACTTATCCTAATTAAATCAAAGAGATATAGTCTATATTTAAACTTAATTTGTCTAAATTTACTATTTATCTCAAATACGAGTTGATAATATACGTTCAACATACTTAGAAGTTTTTTTTTTGGGGTAAGTACATACTTAGAACTTTGTGTGTGATGCTTGGCCCATTTAACAAGCAAAATATTCCAAGTTATTTAGGCTTTGTTTGGACAAATAATTTACAAAGAAAAAAGTGCCACGAAGTGTGTATATATATATATATATATATATATAAAAAGTCTAAAGAAAAAAGTGTAAACAATAATTAAAAACTGTTGTAATGAAACACCCATATTCTACATTGCTTAAGGAGATAAATTGGTATGTGTGTGTATATATACACATTAATACATCTTCTAAGTATAATATGTTTTAAAACTGTGAGGGTACTAAATTTGATTGAAATTTGTGTTTAAGCAAGAGTAGTATCAGGATAAGTTATTCCTGCGAAGTAATATCAGAATAAGTTACTCCTGCGAAATCCTCGCATGATACTTAGTTAGTACAAAGTAGATAATATTATACTGTGAGGATGAGTGTCATTACAAAAGAAATATATATTCTTGGTTTCTAGTTAAAAAAATGTATAGGATTTGTGAAAATAAAAATTATTGAATTAGAAAATTAACTTAAAAAACATATCTTTTATTTGGTTTGTAATTAAAAAAAAAATGTATACGATTTGACAAAATAAAAATTATTAAATTAAGAAACTAATTTATTGTGAATGCAGTTTATTTTTTTATATTTTTTAATACGTTCAAATAAAAGTATATATGTTTTTTATTTTATATTTTCCTCTTCCTCTTATTCCTCACTACAACCTCAATTCAAACACGCAGAGCCGAAGTTCGAACTACGGCGCGAGCAAGATAATCCGAACCCGATGATCAAACCCATTAAAAGCCTTTAACAGGTCAAGTTAGGGATGCTTGTTAAGAAACTTCAAAAATAGTTTTGCACGTTTCTAAACAAGTCAAAGGAGTAATCTATTTGGTTTGTTAAATTTAAAATATATATATATATATATATATATATAACTAAAAAAATTATTTTAAATTTGAGTTATATGTAAAAATATTTATATTAATAATATAATTTGAATAATGAAAAAATATTTTAACCCATTTACCCATTTAAACTGTAATAAAAGAGGCATGTGTGTTCTATTCCATTAATTTCTTCTTTTTTAGGGAAAAAAGAAGTTGCATATATATCACACATTTCATGACATCAACGAGTCCCTTGAAATTGGATATGCAAATCAAAAGTTAATAAGTAAAACATTTCAAGACATTAAAGAAGTCATCGAAGCAAAACAACTTACACGGTAAAATATTTTAGGTCACTAGAGAAAACAACACACACATTCAACTTTGCTTGAATTATTTATACTAGACTCGAATTTGAATTCAAGCTCAACTTAAACTTTTATATAAATTCTGAGTTTGAATCAATAAATAAGAATTTAAATTCAAGGTAGGTTCACGAATAGTTCAATTAAAGTAAAACGAAATCGTTTTAATCTAAAATATAATAAATAAATATCATTAAAATATAAAAATATTATAATATATTATTTTATTAAGTTAACTTGTAGGTTTTCAAATCGAACTTTTGTATATTCTAGTTCAAATTCAATTCTAAATGAGTCAGGAATCAAATGTGATTTGAATTTGTTTTGACCATCAACTGAATTTGAACCAAGTGTACTCATCCCATCCTTAAATTCATTACTTTGGGTCTCTCATTTTCTATTTTTATTGTCATTACTATAGTGGGATTTCAAAGAAATGGGCTTTCATTTTATAAGCTTTTCATTACCCACAAAAGTCCCACTGCCGTTAGCGTCTTTTTTAGTACTCCTTAAGCTAATCCCTCATTGTTTTCACGCATTAAGCTCAAGAATACGTTTATTTGCTAATATGATAGACGGTCATAATTCAGTAAAGATTTTAAGTGGGTTCGCTTGGACTATGCCACCGTCTCAGATTGTTACCATATTTGGGCTCCTATTAAAAATTTTGAAGGAGCCGTTGAAATTTTCGGTGTAATCTCAGGCGGGGACAAAAGGATATTGATGTCATGTCTTTCAATGGGAATTATGTAAATCACGTGCGATTCAAGGAGAAATTATTACATGTATTATATTTAAAACTAGTTGAGGAGAGGAATAAAATTCAACGCATCTATATAAATTTAGTATGCAAAAAATACATGGATTGTAAAATTTTTACAACGTAATCGGTCTTTCTTCTGGAAGAAAAGTGGTTGATTATAAAATTTAAATATATAATTCTTAAATCGCAATAGAACAATTGTAGTGAAAGATTATTCTTTAAAAAAATAATATATATATATATTTTTTATAAAATACATACGCAAATAGGTAATATTGTATTTTGGTTTTATCCAGTCACTGATAGAAGATTTCACCGTTTGGAGTGTAAAAAATTTTCAACAAACTTTAATCTTCTTCATTTTTTTCAACTTTTTTATACAAAAAATTTATAACTTTCTTTAATTTTTTTTAGCTTTTACCAATATTCTTTATTTTTTTTCAATTTTTTGAGAAATACACTTAATAATTAAAAAAATTGATAAAAATTTATATTTTTTTGATACTCCAAGTACCCTTGCCACTAGTTTAAGATTTTATCACATTTAAAAAAAAAATAAGTTGGGTCGAAGTTTAATGAATTATAGGACTAAAAGAGACTTTAGCCACTAAATTATAAAAATTCAACGATCTTGATTAGATCATTAAATCATTTGAATATCAGAAGTATTAAAATCATTTAAATTATTAAATGATCATTAAATTATTTAAAGAAAATTAAGTTAAATCAAAACTATTAAATCATTTGAAAAAAACAATCAAAATTGTATCAAGATTGTTGAACTTTCACACTTTATGACTTTAAAGCACTTTAGCCTATTGTAACCCAAGTTTAACCAGCTCCCAATGTATTATCTGGCCACTATTTTTATATATAAAAAAGTGTTAGCAAATAGGAAAAACAACAAATGGCTCAAAAATTAATTTATATATATATATATATATATATATATATATATATAGTGTTTAGTTGGCAAAAGTTTAATCGAAAAGTACAATAAAAGTACAATAATTTGATATAAAAGTGATATGTGATAAAATTTGATTAGAAGAAAATACAAAAAATTGATAGATTTTGGTTGATTTTAAACAACCAAACACTCCTATATATTTTTTTTTATTTATTTGTAGCTTTTTTATTCTAAAGAAGTTTTTATGTTATATTTTTAAATATTTATGAACAACAAGTTTAAAATCCATTAATAAAAAATAAATAAAGTTTTAGTTAAAAACAACATAAAGCGAAGAAATTAATATTGAAATTGGTAGCTTCTAATCAAGGGTTTTAATTGATCTTTCAAGACCTGAAATTTTGAGCGTCAAAATTTGAAATGCAAGTAGAGTTGGTCAAGGATGGGATTGTCGTCGGCAAAAAGGAATCCGGTCAAAATGTGGGAAAAGTTTGAACTTTGAAGTCTGTTTTACTTGAAAAATATTATATATTAATATGGCTAATTTAAAGGTAAGGCCATGTGACAGAAATAGGAGGGTACAATGAGATACCTTTGGTACGAATAAGTGTATTTTTGGAGTGATAAAAAATAAAAATAAAAAAGATAAAATGTAGTTTGGAGTAAAAAATGACAGTTTGACGTTTTTCTCATCAAAATCGCATTTTTTATAAATGAACAGTACTCAAACCGTTCGGACGGTTTTCTAAATCCATTTTAACGGATTTAAAAAATCACTACTCAATATTCTGTACAATAGTTATACTCTCTCTCTCGGCAAAGATAAACCGTTAGAACGATTTTTCAAATCCGTTTTAACGGATTTGGAAAAGTCTCACACAGCACCAAAACCGTTAGAACGTTTTGCAAATCCGTTTTAACGGGTTCAAAAAAACGTATAAAATAATAACAATGGTACTTGTTTGAAAACTTTTAACATGAAAAATGTGATTGTCAAAAAAAATTTACGCACTCGATTAAACTCGTTCTGGATTTTTTTATTTTTTTAACGAAATATTGAAATTTTTTTAAATTAGTAAAGGTGAGAAAAATGCAAATGTATAATAGATAATTTTAGTGATTTACAGAGATTGTTAGAAAATTATGTTATTTTTTTTTTGTTTGTTGGCACTCAAAATGGTGCTTAAATGTCAAATTTTGTAATTTTGTTTACCAAACGCACAAAAAATTACAACTAACAATTTTTAGTAAAAAAAGTGTCAAAATTTACTAAAAATTAAACTTCCAAATGCCACCGAAATTAAAAATTAATAGAATAAATGTCATAAACTTAATAACTAGTTTTCTATTCTTTTATTTTTTTCTTACGTTTTTTATACAACTTTAAAAATTTAATATTTAATTTGTCAAGAGTGGAAAATATTAATTCACTTAATTTTTTTAAAATATATCAATCTTAGTCAAAAGAAATAAAATTTTATAGACATAACATCTACTCTTTTTAATTTCATACCAAGCACACCCTAAATTAAAGTTTGAGAAATAATCAAGAGCCAAACCAAAGCTTAAAATTTAAACAAAAAGAATCTAAAAAAAAAAGAATTAAATTAATCATATTAAAAAAATTAAATTCAATCGATTAAAATACGTTAAGTGTAATTTTATTGATTTGTGTGTGCATAATTTTTGTAATTATTGCACACATATAATGAATCGAGATTGTAGTATAACTACGATCCCGGAGTGTTCTCGGGAGCCCACATCCTATCAATTTGGAGACAAGGATAATTAACAGGATGGGAAAGAGGATGCATGCAAGCAAGCAAATAAAGGAACAAAGCTGGAGTTTGGCTCTTTTTTAATTATTTTTTAATTTTCTTCATCAACAAAAAATGAATTTTTATTAATTTTTTTAATTTGAACCAATTTTATTTAATTTTTATAAACTTTTTTATCAAACACTTAATTACTAATTAAAATGCTATGTATAAAAAAAAATGAAAAGTTACACTTTGGGGGGGGGACCGGCCCCAAAATGATAAAAGAAAACTGAGGCCAATTATGCCAATTTGTAGCCTGGAAATGAAATTTTAGAAGGATGAGGGACACTTTGGGAATTGCGGGGTTGAAAGTGTAAGGTGCATGAAAGTCATGGTATACTTCGTCGTTAAGGTGTTTGATTAATCAAAATTTATTAATTTTTATTAATTTTTAAATGTTTTTAATTAAATTTTATCATATATTATTTTTATATTAAATTTTTATATTTCTATTATACTTTTCATCGAAATTTTTACCAAACAAACGCAAGAGGGGACCTGGGTGGCGAGCAGACTGGCATGACAGAGAGAGAGAGAGCACCGACGACGCAATGATTGGATGGGCGGCCTGCCGTACACGCGTCTAGATAGATAACGTTCCTATGTTTAGAGCTAATTCTTCGTTTTAATTTTGCACATCAAAATTTATGACGATAATTATTTCAAGAATGCGACGCCCGCCAGGCAGTTATCCTGCGGAATTTACTACTCAAGGTAAGCATCGATAATTTTTAAATAAAAGATTATATTTTATAATTGTGATAATTTTAAATAAAATATACTAGTTAAAATAGGTGAACGATAACTGATATAGAGAAAAAAGAATGGTCAGAGTAGAATAGATGTTATTTGTCCTTATGGTATTACTATGTTATGAGCTAACATTGTAATATGTTACGAGCTAATTATTCTTAATAAAAAAATATTAAACTAATTTTTATTACAAAAAAATATCATTACCTATTTTTGTTTGGGTGAGTATCATTACCTATTGTTGTTGTTGTTGTCATAATTATAATTATAATAATAATTATTATTATATTATTAAGAGTTTATTATTTTTATATATTCAAGTTAATGTAAAAGAAATGTGTTAAATTATTGTTATTAATTTTTTTTTCTTAACTTTGACAATGCATGTTAAGTAATTATTTTTGTTTAACGCAATTAATCAATCTCAAGTCCAAGTAAAAGCTGGGAGTTGCATTACTTAATAGTTATCATAAAATTTTATCAGAATTATTGTGAACTGATTTTGTGAACTACTGAGTTAGAAATATCAATGAAATATTTAATCCAATCAAACCCTTTAAAAATACAAGAGGATATATGATGTGATCAAACCCTTTAAAATTTTGTTGAAAAATATTTTAGTAAGATTGGGATAAGGGATTCAAATTTAATACCCAAATTTGTTTGGAACAAATTCAAGATTTGCTAGGAGACCTAGTACCTATTACACGTGGTACTCACTAAGTAATTGTTTAATATAATATAATATTTTTATATAATTATAATTTTATTCATAAAATACAATTACTTAAATTCTTAGGCTTGTGGTTATTTATGAAATTTTGTAAGGCTTTTATTTATTTATTTATTTTTTTGGTAATTAAGGCTTTTATTGTAATATCCGATATTTAATTTTGGCCATTTGTGTGTTATTTTGAGCCAATAAAATATTTCAATTAAAATTTGGCGAATTTATTTTATTTTTCCCAAGTTGAGTTTAGCCAAAATTAATATTTGGTTGAACCATTAAGTCAAGAGCTAGCCTTTTTCTTTTCTTTCTTTCTTGTACTTCCTTTTTCTTTATTTTTCTTTCTTTTGGTCAGCTACCAGAGAACGGGAGGAAGGGAGAGAAAAGAGAGAAAAGAAAGAGATGAGAGAAAGGGTAAAAAGAGAAAGTGTGATCCAAAGCAAAAGGTCGATGGATCGGAGTAGTATTCGACGCTATGAACGTTGAAGAAACATGTGATTTAAGTATTTATACATAAGTTATTGTTGAGATTGAGGCTTAAATGGATGATTTGGGGAATGATTTGGAATTGGGTTTTATTGAAAACGAATCCAGAAACTGAACACTAGACTTTGGTGTTTGGACCGACTGTTTCGGGTGTTCAGACCCGGATGTCCAGACCGACTGTCTGGGGTGTTTGCACTGGGAGGTGTCCGAACCGCAGATATAGTGTCTGAACACCAATATGGAAAAATTTTTAGTAATGTCAAAATTTATGTTTAAATATTTGTTTTGTACCCAAACTAAATTATTATGAATTTTCTAACGATGGAACGAATCCCAAATCATCATCAAACTTAATGAGAATGTATTTTTATATTGAGATGATATTTATTTACATAATTGAGCATATCATATACATGAAGGTGAGGTTACATCATCCGATTTATGTTGTGATTGTTAATTGGTCGAAAGTATCATATTTGTATTGGGACGTACCGAGGCATAGGCTATATATATAGACGGGATCCATGATTTGAGAAAAATGATAAAAATAAAATTTAAAAATACCGAAAGATCTCTAGTCGATATATATGACTAGAGCTTAGTCATTTGGAGTTAAGACATTAATTATGAGATATGATTATGAAATTTTTTTCCAGACTACAATTGGACTTTACTTGAGCTAAGCAAATACTTAACTAAGGGTGTAACACGGTTCTCCACTCGATTTATATCTGTCTGTGTGTGTTGTGATATATATTTGCCGTTAGCACAAACGATGTGGTTAATGACCTCGCGTGCTTTGCTAAGTGTCATCTGTTCAAAGATAAGGTTGGGGTAGAAGGAGATTAAAGAATGTATTGACTATTGCATTGCATCACATAAGCATTGTTATATTATATTTTGGTGGATATTATTGTGATTTATATTAGATGCTTGATTACTATTTACTCGTGCACACTTGCACGATCCTACACGATCCTACCTACTGGACAAGTTTACTCATTCTATCCATATTTCAGGTGATCCAGCAAGACTAGATAGTAGTCACTCGGAGCTGAGTTGAGATTGATGAGTCGACCTATTATGTTATTTTATTTATATTTGAATTATTGTATTTTTATTTGTGTAACCCGGGGTGTGGGTCTCAAACTTACTTTTATTATGAGATTGTTTATTAACGATGTTTATTTAGTTATATAAGCCTTGGATGTAGGGTGTGACATTTGATTTATTGTGGTAGATGTCATTTTTATTTATTTAATATGAGAATGAGGGAAGTGGTTAGTTGTTCTGATAATTATTATTATGTTAAGACTTGACCTTGGAACAAATTTTCATTTAATTTAATTAGTTCCTATATTTTCATGCCGTCCGTCCTGGACTTTACGGTTAGGGGCATGACATTTACCTTGGGCGATATTTATCACCAACTTATCCTGATGCTTGAGATAATTATATTAACTTAGCTTATTAGTTTACAAAAATTTAAAACTATGAAAGTCATACTTATATGATGAATTTTTGAATATAGTATTGTTTATATTTTGACAAATTATTGTATTTGGAATCTCAAATTTATCCTAGAAGATGATGTGCCTTGAGAGGTAATTTTAGTTTTATTGTTTATCCCATAATAAAAAGTGTTGTGTGGATCTTTGATATGATATATATCCTACTCCACGTTTGATTAAGATAAAGGATTATGTAAATTAGTAATTTTACTTTTATAAAATTTTATAAATAACTAATGTATTTAATGGGTTCATCAAAGTAAATTTTTTAATTGTGTTTAATTAAGTTTTTGCGAATTTGAAATCGGTTTGACAGACTTGAGATGAAACGAGTTTAAAATTCTTATTAAAAATAAATAAATAAATTTAAAACGATAATAATCAATAAAAATAAATAAATTTATTAATAATAATTATTAATTGACCATTCTTAACCCATCTACATTCCTAGTGTGAACATGGAGCAAAATATATATCAAGAAAAAAAGTAGGGAATTCTTTCATAGGCAATAACACATCACACTTGCGATGGAGTGGATGAAAAATACGTTAAAGGCGCCATGTCAATTCTCAGTCGTGGTGATAAATAAGTGAGTGAGCGTTCTTATATTTTAAAGGGGTGTTGACAAAGAAATTAGTTCTAACTATTAAACTTAAGTAACTCACTTAAAGGTTAGTTTGGATTCAAAAAAAAAGTTACAAAAAATTTTTGGTAGTTTTTTATCTTATATACCTTTTTTATTAAAATTTACTTTTCTTTTTAAAAACTATAATTTTTAGGATATTAACCACATTTGTATAAAAAAAAATTAAAAAAAATCTCGTCCGTTTGAATAAAAACTATTCGTTTAACTTAAAAATAATGAAAAAGTTGATTTTTTTTCTAGATTTTACTAAAATAAAATAAAATTTTTAATTTTTCTTTACGATTGCAATTAAAACACTTAAAAATTATAATTTTTTCAAAAAATTAAATTTTAATAAAAAATGATATAAAAAAATTACCAAAAAAGTTAGAAACTTTTTAAAATCCAAATAAAACCTTAAAATATAGAAACATTCACTGAGAGTCTTAAGACTGTCAAATTACTAGGCCCTTTATTAGAATGGAGTAAATATAACTTACCAGCAAATTTGAATTGGTGGTAAAACAAGAGAAATGATATAATTTTATATTTACTTCTTTTGGTCACCAACAATGTATTTATAATATTAAAATTATATAATACATTTTATTAGAAGAATGAGGACATTTATGTAATTTTAGTTAATAAAAAAAATAAAATGAGGTGTGAAAATTTATTTGTGAAATACAAATAGACCTACCGTAACAATTGTAAGATATATTACAATAGCAATTATGGGCATAAAAATAATATGGGAATAATGATTGATGGAAGGCAATACCAAGATTAAGGCATGTGGCGTGCATCCAAAAGGAGACAGTGTAGTGGTTGGGAGTGCGACTATCTTTCTCGTCGCATTTATGAAAGGATCAAAAAGGCATGTCTAAAACCACTGCTGATTATGGCTCCAATCATATCTGCGTCGACTATCCAGTGAAGTTCAAGCTATTGTTGTATCATCACTCATGATTACCGAGCACGACTAACACGTGCGAAGGAAGTTATAAATATTTGGAACGTAAAGAAGTGAGGCAAATAGAGATTGCTTAAAAAAAACGCTTACTAGAGAAATCCTTTCCCTCTGTGTATACCTTATTAGAAGTGAGTCATCAAACCTTGTCCAATCAACACCTATCATCGCTGAAGTCTAATTAGGGGTTCACTCAAATAGTCCGACTATAAATTAGTGGCCGAACAGTGTGATCGGCTATGTTAGTAATAGAGCTAACCAAGTTCTTGACACTCCAATCGATATAAACTCAAAATAAAAATTATAATTTTTATTAGAAAATGTGATAAAATAATTTTAACTAAACTCATAATATGGACTAGGTAAATAATATTGTCACTAAAAAAAAAAAAAAAATCTTGTATTCCATCTTGTGAGTGAATATTTTCTTCTGAGATGCAATGTTAGAAGTTTTTTTGAATGTACTAATATCATCTCCCTAAAAATTAATATAATCAGTATAACTAATATTTATATACTACGAGTCAGATAGTGGTCGAACACATTTTTAAGAAAATATGGATGAATTGATTCAAAAGATACCCTATAAGAATAATCGTTTGTCGAGGAAATTTAATAGTCATGTATGATATACTATACGATAAATATGAATTTGAGGATAGAAATAGAGAAAAAAATTACATTATGCTAATAGTAATACTTATTTTAGAAAAAAATTAAATATTTAATAACTTTTGCAAATGAATCAAATAACATTATAAAAAGAAAAAAAATTACAAATCTAATGAACTTTTTTTTTTGATATGGGTTTGTTTGTAGGCGAATTCATAAACAATTAAGGCTTCCTTTTTGCCTTTAAAATACATTTGGCTTTTTTTTTTTAGTTTTTTTATTTTATATGATTTTTATTAAAATCTTAAATTTTAAAAAAGTTGCAGGTTTTAGACTGGTTAAATGTATTAATAAAAAATAAAAAATTATTTTTTCTTACTTTTTCACCCAAAAGAATAATTTTTATCTAAAGAGGTATAATTTTTTTGATTTCTTTTTTTTTTTCAATGCGATTGACACGTTTAAAAATTTTAATATTTAAAAATAAAATTAAATTTTGATAAAGAAATTATATAAGATCAAAAAATAAAAATTGTAAAAAATTAAAAATCTAACTTTTCCTTACACACAAAGCAAGCCTTTGTGTATTTTGTGTAATGCTATGTTCGTTTATAAGTAGTAATATTTTAGCATAGAATAATAATTCAACAACCTCGTCTCCAATCTTGTGGTTCGGAGTGGATCCAAAGAGCTGGGAGGTTAGCGGAGGATTGGCTTTTAGATTAGGGTTTACGAAACTTTGCAGGGGATTCTTATTGAAAGCGTTGCGATTTTTGGGAACAAAAAAGGCAGAATGATCTACGACGTCAACTCACCCCTGTTCAGGTCCTTCCTCAGCCAGAAGGGAGGTTCCTCTGATAAGAAGTATTCTCCTTTCCCCTCTAATATAAACTCCCTCCGTGCATTATTCATAGTCTAATGGTTGTATATATACATATATTTCTTGTATAGATTCTTTTTCACCTATCTTCTTTCTATCGTTAGGGTATCAGATTGCCCCCCCCCTTTTGGGTGGATGAATTAGGAGAATTGCATGTTTGGATTTAAGATTTTGTGTCTGGCTTGATTTAATTAGGATTCTGTTGTGGTTTGTCTGTTCGATACTGGGAATTTTTTAATGGATTGATTTCCAATCACAAGGTTGTGATGGTTGGTAATCTAATTGTCATTGCATTTCATTTCAGATGTTGGGAACACAACCCAGATTACAGTATGTCTCATATTGTCTTAATTTGAATGACTAACCTCTATTTTTATCCCTAAAAAAGGGGGGGGGGGGGTTTAGGAGCGGCTTTCCAAGTCATTTATGGTATGTCGAGAGCATGGATTTGTGGAGGGAAAGGAAAAAATGAAGGGAAAATAAAATTTATAATTTATGCAATTTTTGTATGCTTAACTAAGTTAAAGTTAAATTTTGTTGATAAATATCTAGTCATTTTAATCTTATTTTTCTAACTCAATAAAAAATAAATAAATTTGACTTTTTTTAATTTATTTTACATTCCTACCACTTTCCTTCACTCTTGCTTTCCCTCCACAAATCCATGTTCCAAACATAGCCTTAAAGAAAATTGAATGCAATTTTTTAGAAAAGCTGTAACAAGAGGTATTCAAAAGATGCAGTAGAAAGAAGATCAAACAAATGAAAAACCCATTCTAACATTGGTATATGGAAGTAGTAATAAATATGTTTTCTTTGATAACATGAACTCTTCATCTCTCTCTCTCTCCCCCCCCCCCCCTTTTTTTTGGGGGGGGGGGTTATTGTGTGCAATCGAAGTATTAATAATAGGGTCTACACAGGCAGTCTTACCATATATATTCATTTAACTTGCATTTCATAGATATTTGGTCCCTGTTCCTGCTATATTTTTGGTGTTACATGGAAATAGATTTCTCCCAATGTCTCAGCTTTTGATGGACCATGGCTGTCGTTGGATTGTTATGTTTGGTAACTTTATTTATTTATTTTCAAATTTTATCTTCTTTAAATGTAATGTAATTCTGGTATGTATTAGACAAGGCTATTTCTGGAACTAACCCTTTGCAAGCATTAAGAATTGAGGGAGGAATTAGATATGGTTGAAATTTGTTCCCCTTCTGGAATGGCTGGTAGTGGTAGGAAATTGTTCTTGGAACCATAGTTCTTTTTCACCTTTTTTTCTGTATGACCTGCTCTTTCTTGGGTCTTGTTTTGTGCACAATCCACAAATTCTGGTATCTCTGTCAGCAATGCAATGCAAATAATGTCAAAAATTAGGCAGTAAGTAACAAGACAGATTGAGAACTCCAAATGTGCATCACCTAAGCATGTAAAATTCATATTACCTGCATGTCTTTTTGTAATGAACAAAAAGGATATATGGTGGAACTACACCAGAGGAGGATAGAATTGATGAATCAGACACGTTTGACTGTAAATGAGCTGCCTACACCTTCAATAGGTCACTTGTAGTTGTTTTAACATGATGAAATGCATCTACTTTTACCGTTGCACTGAGTAATCTAGTATTTGGTGCCTTCTATTTGATTTTGCTGATTATTGCAAATTTGAATACCTCATGCTTACTTTCCGTTAGTACCTTACGCTAACTTTCCAGGACTTGTAATGTCTTATTTTTTGAATAGCCAAATCAATGATAGCAAAGTTCACCTATAAAAAAATAAGAAAGATAGAAAATTTGGAAAAATGCATTTTTTTAAATTTATTATTGTTAGGTTTTATTCGTTTACTTTACGTTTCCAATTTTTTATTTTTGGGACTAGGATTTACTTGACTTGATTTTTGGTTGGTGGATGTTCTGATATTGTCTGCAGGAGGGAAGGATTGAAAATCCTCCTCCAAATTCATGAATTGATCTCTCTTATTGTTCAAATTGAATGCTCTGTATCTGGTGACAATGGCTGGATAATCACCACTTTGACTTGCAATGACGAAAGAATAAATAGTTGTTAATTTGTTCATCTTGTGTTTTTAGTGTGTTTCTAACATTTGGTTTTACCTTGTTGGAAAATCTAGGAAAACTGAGGAGCAGAAACCGAAGGAACATAAGCCGAAAGCTAATGAAAATAAGCCTGTTATGACGGAGTGATCGCTATGTTATCGAGCTTTGGCATGGGGTAGGATATTTTAACCGTTGTATTGTAATGAACTATGTGAAGGACCCTTTGAGGTGATTTTGGTTATGGATGAGACTTGCAATTTGTAAGGTTTTGCATGCTATATCTTTTTCGAAATAGATTTGTTAGTCTTTAGTGGGAAAATCTTTTGAATACAGTGCGCTGGGGTAGTTAATCCTCTCATGAATGGTTGATAATTTATGCCCAATAGCAATTGGAATGTATTGCAGTTGCTTCAGTGCCTTGTATTAATAAAACTAGAACTTCTGTAAAATATTGCTCGGAATTTAGGCTCTAGACCAGACATACCTGAGCTCTCATGCCTGCATTCACGTCAATACGAATCTTAGTGACTGCAATCCTGGGCTGGTCGTGATGGGATTGTGGCGGTTGTATGCTGGGGTTGATGGGCTCGTGATATAGTTGTCAGCATTTTTATAATTGTAATGCGTGTTGTATTGGATTTAAAATTGTGGAAAGTTACCGGCTCAACCATAGTTTCCACCATCGTTCCTTCATTTGTTTGTTACTGAATTCTCTTACTCAAGTTTCTAATGGCCTGTTTGAGGCATGCGTAAATGTTATTGAAGCTAAATATATTGAGTCTTACTATATGAAGATAGAATTTTGTAATAAATTGTGAGAATTTGTTGCTTATATGGCTCCATTTGAAGTATCAAAAAACTCTGGAAAACGGTGAAAAACGGTGAAAAACGTTAAAAATCTTTAAAAGTTATTCACTTTTTATCTCATTACACGAATTACGAATCCATAACTTATCTCACTTTATCTCGTTTTATATCATTTTTTATCACTCTAAACGTGCTTGATTTGTTACTCTGCCAAGAATAGACTCTTGGTGAATATGGGTTGTCATTTGTGCTCGCCTCTAATTATTTTTATCAGCTCTGTGTGTACAGTAACTCGGATGATTATTGATTTCGGTTGGCCTCCTCAATCTAGGAGAAAACATCAGCTTTGGATCCCATGATAAATGATTGTTTTCATCCACTTGCTGCTGAATTGACTTTTGGTCCTGAACCAAAATTTGATTCCACCGAGCTTAAAAAATTGGGAAATTTTAATGTCAGATTAGTTTTTGTTCCAGCTGGAGCAATGTATAATCATCATTATTACGCAAGGTACAAATGATTGTTCTGGCCATAACGGAACTACTCGGGCGTTATCATTTTCTAATAAGATTCGGAACCTTCAGACGAGAAAATGTTTCTTTCGATTAGTCTATAATCTGGTGGATCTAGAGTTAAAATTTTCCCACCGTTACATATATATATATATATATATATGTATATCATTTTCTCTCTAGATGTAGCTTTAGTGATACAATTGCCACTGTTCTTGTCACCATTAGTTGGAGTTTTTGTGGCTTATTGGACAAAACGTTAAACAAATCTCACTGAATTTCGGCTGATGAAAAATGTCCCTTCATTGGTCTTCTGTCTTCTTTCCTTCATAGAAAGGAAACAGAAGACAAGTGACTTTGCTGGGAATGGATGAACGAAGACATGGAATTGAGGAGTCTGGTCAAGTTGACCACCGAAGGAAAATAATTCCTTTTCCTGAACCTTTTGCCTATCGATCAAAGATAAGGGAAAGAAAATCTTGTCGATTTACAGAAATACCCTTGTTAGTTGAATTGAGAGGGAAATAAAGAAACAAATGGGGGTGGTCCCTTTTGTGGTGAAAAGCAGGGGGCCAAGAAGGGGTGCATGCATAGCATGTACTTGAGTGGGCATGAGTGCTTCCCCCATGTGAAAATGGAACCCATCTAACCTCCAAAGTCCAATCTCCTCGATAACCTCCCGCCTCTTGTCTCTCTCCTCTTACTCTACCTTTTGTTGGCATTCCCAAAAATGCCCCCATATTTTTGCTTTAGGAGGAGGCTCTTAAGCATCCGTCGATGACAATGTAAATTACCCAATCCAGAGATAGCGTTAAATAGCATTAGCTCTATACTCTACCAAGTAGATAAACGGAAATTTGTTAACGAAGTCAGATACTTGTCAATTTGGAGTAGGTGTAAAATTGGATCCAAGGCGTTGAATAGGTGAAAATGTGACCGTTGTTGGATGACCTGCTCCATCTCTCATTAAAACTGTGGAGTGGAAAAATTAAAAAGTGACAAATTCGGTTTGCTTCCCATCTAATCTTTCGTGGTTCAATATGAATTCTTCTGAGAATTGGGTGTGGAAATTCCATTACTACTGCAATTATGGAGAGTAGCTCATACCACAACTATGCCATGTGAATTCAGCAGTTTGGGTAGGAGAGTGAATTAAAGAAGAACACTTGGATTAATAAAATCTGTCTTTATAGGCCCTATGATAAATACTACTATAATTGCCTCGTGATGGTGTGACCATGTCATTTTAATGTATTTGTTTGCTTATTTTTGAAGTCCACGAGCCCACAGCCTAGTGGGTCATGCTAGTGAAAACCCACCATTGCGAGGAGTTATATGGGAACAAGAAGCCTTGAAAGAGCTCTATATGTATAATTGAAAGTATAGTCTCTGTCTTTGGGTACTTATTTATGTCCTAGTCACGGGGGAGAAGTATGCCTCTACCATTTATGTTGTGAAGCTTTTTTCATATCCGTTGATTTGTGTAAGACCCACATCGAGCTAGCATTTTTCTTACCCGGATTATGTAATGAAAAGTGCTTTTGGAGGGCTTATAGGTAATTTTCAGAAGAAAAGCCAAAGCATTTGGTGGTTGAAAAGGAGAGCAAAGTTTCTAAAGAAAATGCACTTTCTAGCTTTTGTTAGTTACGACTTGAGAGACTCATTCTCACTCAATTCCATTTCCTTTATTCACGCCGGATTCACTCCCTCAATCACACATTTCTTTCCCAGTTGCCAAAAATAAAACGAAACACAAGGACTGACTCCTCTCTTCTTCCCCATTTCTTCGCCACCTTCCAATTTTCAATCCTAATTCTCCATCTGTCTGTCTCTTTGTAGACCTGAGACTTGAGAGGAAATGTCTGAGCTGTGCTTGTCAGGCACCTCCAAGACTCCCCAGTTCTCTAGCCGTCTTCTTCTCTCTGACTTGATGCTTTTTTTCTCTTTCATTCAATCTCACCCTCTCTATATCCCTTGCTTCATCTTCTGCTTGCCTTACCTTCTTAAGCTCCTCTCATTTCTCTCTCCCCTTTTCATCACCACCTCTCTCCTCTTCCTCGGCTTCCTCACTCTCTCTCCCGGCCTCGTGCGGGAGAGTTCTACTCTCGATTTATCAGAATCCAAGGCGGGTTTCCTTCTCTCGACTTGTCATGCAGTTTTGGATAGATTAAGGTCGTCGAGATCCGAAAATGAAGACGAAGATTTTCATCACTTTGAGGAACTTGAAGCATACAAGATGGTGTTCGATACATCAAGCTTCTATTCAAGAGAGAGATCAGATGAAGTTTCGAGGTTGAGTTCAGAAGAAAGTTGCTTACAAGCTGTTGAAGCACCCCTTCTTAAGCCCTCTGGTGATCCTGGGTATACTGGTTTAACTGCATTGGATTCTTTCTTTGCTGGTTTAGAAGAGAAAACAGTGGAAATTGATTGGCAACAGAGCACAAAGATTATCAAGGAAGAAAAGAGATTAGAAGGGTTGTTAAAGGAATTGGATGAGTTTGAAAGCATGATCTGCAAAGTGGAAGAGAAGAAAGTTGAATTACCAGGCATGAAGTCCGATAAAGTTGAAGTAAAGAAAGAATTGTCAATGGAGAGAAGGGGATCCAAGGCAATGGGTGAAAAAATAAGTGAAGGTACTGATAATGGCAGAGAGCATACTTCAAAAGTTGAGATGAACAATTCTCAGAGTTTTCAAGAAGATGTCTATAGCCCTGAAAGTGGAGGAGTGTGTTCTTCAAAGCTCTTGGAATGTCCACAGACGCGATCGTTGGATTCAAATCTTGGAAGCTATGGATCTATGAGGAGAGAGAAAGAATGGAAGAGGACACTGGCATGCAAGCTTTTCGAGGAAAGGCACAATGTGAGCGGCGACGAAGGGATGGATTCGCTCTGGGAGAGTTACGAAATGGATTCAAGCAACAAAGTCAAGTCAGAAAGCAAAGGGAAGAAGAAGAAGAAGAAGAAAGGAGTGCCCGAGTACCTTGAGGACAACGAGGATGTTGAGGAGGAGGAAGAGGACATGGACGGGAAGCTGTGTTGTCTACAAGCTCTGAAGTTCTCAGCAGGGAAGATGAATTTGGGAATGGGGAAGCCTAATCTGGTGAAGATTTCCAAGGCACTCAAAGGGATCGGATGGTTGCACAATATGACCAGGCACGGCAAAAAAGGGTACAACTGAGATAGATATGTGTTTACTAGTTTTATGTTGAATTAATTGTCATAGTCCAAAAAAAAAAACATCTATTTTGTCTTGTGAAATTACAAGTATATATATATATATATATGCTCTTTCTGATCAATCCTCCAATGAAGAACCAACTTATCCTTGTTTTTTTACACACATGGTACTTTTGGGTTTGTGTGGAATGATGGGTAAAGCTTTTTTTTTGGTTGGGTGGTCATCAATCATGAACTGGCACCTTTAGACAAGAAGGTGCTAAAAATCTGCCTTTAGGAATGATTGAAACTTCCTTTAATGAGGCAGGCTTTGACTATTTGATGGAAAACTTCATCCATGGAAGATCCATATTTTCATTTTTGGATTTTCACGCTGAGGGAATTAAGAGATCACTGTTACCATTTGATGCTCGCTCTTTTGATCCTAGATGGAGTCACAGTGACATGATCCATTTGTTGCAACTGGCAAGTTAACCTGTTTATGATTATTGATTAGTAAGACCAAGGCTTGATAAGTGACCAATTCTAAACAAACCAAGCAGATCCTTGAAATTTTGGAATGGGAATTTTTTTTGTGGGCTTTTCCCAAAAGAACTTGGGGAAAAAAAAAAGAAAATTCTTCAAGTCATCAATTATCAATATATAGGTTATTTTTGAACTCCTGTCTCTACCTCCCAAGTGAAATGATTTTTCACTAGAATTTTATTGAGGAAATTATGTTAGAATGATGTGCTAATAGCACTTTTGTAATAAAAATGTATCGTATTTTAAAAAAATATATCTTATTTTATTTAAAGTGTGTTAATAGCACTTTTGTAATAAAAATGTATCGTATTTTAAAAAAATATATCTTATTTTATTTAAAGTGATTGGCTTACAAGATATTTAGATCATTCTAATCGTCTTTGTTAATCAAGATTTTTTATTGTAGATCACTTTCTTAAATGATATTATGGTATAAAAGTAGTTTGGAATTAGTAAGTAAAACTTGCTTTATCTTTTATTTTATTTTATTTTTCTAATTTTAGGACCAGTAAGTAAACTTTGCTTTTATCTTTTATTTTATTTTTCTAATTTTAGGCATGGAAGAATCGGGTAAGCGTTGTCAGTTATAGCTATTCTATATAGATCCAGACGAGAATAATTAATGATTTTGAAGAACCCTAATGGAAATTTAAATGGTAAACAAATTTTAATGTTTGGTATGTCAAGAAATTAAAATAAGAATTTATTTTACTAGTGTTTGGTATGTAGAACTACATTTGAGAATATAATGAAAATATAAGTTGAGAAATTTAATTATTCTTTTTTTAGACATACAATTGACTAATGAAAGCAATTTTGTCGATTAACGTCTTATAAATAATTCTGTCCTTTATGGAATTTTCAAATACTATATATTGGACGTTGGAACCTTTTATTTCGTAAATTGGAGAAGAGGAACGTTCCAATTCATTGGTCAAATATCAGAATTCTAATTTATAAGAGAGTTCTCATTCTTATTCCTGAAACATATGTGAACAGCCCAGCTTTGCGTAGTAATAACATCCGTGTGACGAAGTACTGCTTCATCACTGATTTCTCAGCCTGGCTACTCTTTAGATCAGATAATCTCACGACTCCATTTGTACCACTTGTGGACTCTACAAGAATGTCCTTGCCAAGCAAAAAAGCCATTAGATGGGCTGCTTCAACAACGGGTTGAAGGGCAAAATGCACTGTAGAGATAAAGTGTAAAGATGGAAAGTCATAATTTAATTAAGATAAATTCAATTGAATTGATAAATTCTGATTATTTGATTAAATCATAACTCCCCTCTCTACACTGCAGCCCAATGAGGACACCATTCAATTGGGCTTCCTTGTTCCACTGACCCATTGTCTTGTCTGTATGTACAAGTAAATACAATACAAAAGTAATGAACCAATGAAATGGGAAAGTTAAAACTGAGAACTAGCTAATCGAATTGACATGCACGGGCTTAATTCCCTGAAAAGTAGCAGGTTGATCTCCTCGTGGCAGCCTCACAACTGAACTATTTAATTATGTAGTGTATTTTTCAAGTTTTTATTGATTCTTTTTGTCATTCTTTCTGATGGATGGGTACAAAAATGAAAAAAACAAAAACAACATGCGCAAAGTTAACATTAATGGTGTATGTGTGAATGTGACGACCATATGAGCTCTTTTGATTTCCTGTTAGTCAAATTAAGAAAGAGCCCAAAAGAATATATCACATTCACATGCATATATATATGTGTGTTGTATCGAATGTCAACCAACCCATTAACTAATGCCTTCTTCTTCCTCGGTAGGGAGGTGAACTGCAAAATGCACACAAAATGCAGTGAGGTGACCAACTTTTCTGTGCAACATCTTCTTCTTCTTCTCGGTGCCATTGTCAGTCATCAAGTCTTCTCTTTCGGGCATTTTCTTGATTCTTCTAGGACTGTTTAAAGCTTGAATCATTGAAAGAGAGAGAGAGAGAGAGAGAGTCTATACTTGTGGGGGTGTCCATATATCATACGTTAATTTGTAAAATACGTATTCAGTTAATTAAAGATTGGTTTGTTAACTTCGTCTCACTGGTGGGTTGCAAATGCTACTCAGGATATCAACTGTCATTTCGTTTTATTTTTATTTTTTATTTTTTTTAATCAGTTCACAAGAAGAGGGGAGTGCTTTGAATGAACCTTCAACATCGACATAAATTTTCTTAAGGGCGCTTTGGGAAATTGTTCCGAGTGGAGTTTTCTTTTTTGACAAATGGGTCTACTACTACGTACGTACTCGCTGATCGTTTCTCCTTAGAACAGCGAACACCGTCCGTGCGTGCAATTTAGTAAAGCCAAAAGCAAATCAATATGATGATACATTCTTTGTGAACATTTACGTATAATCGAATCAAACCCTACAGCAAGTATCAATCAAAATGGAAAGTTAAACTGAACCAATGACACGGTCTTTATGGAAAAGCATAGGGCAGATAAGTGTGCATATATATATATATATATATATGTGCCTAGTGTACATATTTTCGAGTTATTAATTCTTTATCATTTTCCCTGTTAATAGTAAAAATCGAGTTTGACAACGCATAGATCATTTTTGTTCATCTCATTTTGCTGAGACATAATTGAGTCTCAAAATAAAATTTTCCTACTTTAATTGAATTCATCATAATGTAGAACGGGTTGGCACGAATGGAGCAAATAGAATTTGGATGTTTAAGCGGGTAATGGTAGTAGTTTTGGAGCAACTGGATTACGATTTGGACTTATAATATATATTTTTCGCATTTCTCAGTCAATCCTAGACCTGTTTTTACTACTGCAGCCGTGACATTTAGCTCCCCGAACCCGAATTCACAAGTTTAGGGTCTCGAAACATTTTTTTTCTGCCATTTTTGGTAACTTTTATTTTGACAATTACTAGTAGATTAGGGACTTTGAATTGATTCCGATTAATTCTGGATTTATTTGTTCATTCAGTGATCCTGGATTTGTCATTTTTGATAATTTTCAGATATATTACAGTTTATTATTTTTGCATCAGGTTTCAATATTTGAACAGTTATAACACTATGGGCAAAACACTTTTAATTCAATAATAATATTATTTCGAGATTTATTCTGTGTCTTTTTGGATATGAATTTGATCCATGTGAAGGTCACTTTCACCATTCATTGTGCATCAATTCGGCACAATAGGGGCAGCTCTGGTTGATCTAGATGCATCATTTTTACTAATGCAATTCTTATTGAAAAGGAAAATGAATTCCATTTTCTTTACAGTTCAACAGTTGATTCATCAACTTGTGGATATGTCCTGCAGACACAATCAAAAAAAAAAATGCAACCAGAATCTCAAAAAATCAGAATCTCAAAAAATGCAACTATACAGGGCTACCAAACATGTCAGTCTCTTTTCCTAGACTTTGAATTTACCAGCAATTTCCTTCCCCTTGTGGCTTCCACAGTGACCCCTTTTCATGCTTCTATTTCCGCTGTTTGGTCCAGTTGGTCCGGTCTCTGCTCCCTCTCTCTTCTTGTAGTCAATAAGGAAGTGCTTCTTATGCAAAGGATTGACAGGTTTGAAGAACTTGATCACATCCCTAGCTTCCAAACTGAACTCACTAACGAAACCATCCCACCCACTTATAATCATATAAGCATCAATATCCTTGTAGAATATAAGGTTCATGTACCAGTCCTTGTCCCTTGCATCAGTGAATTTCACAATCTCCTGCAGCTTTCCAATTCCTCCGGGGATTTCAATTCCAGGAAAATTGGTTCTCACTTCTTCCCGGGGAAGAATCAGTCTCCCGTACTCGGCATCCAGCGGGGTCAACTCGACCTGAAACAGGAAATTTTCTCCCCTGAATTCTGGAAAATTCTCGAACAGAGCGACTTCCAGCTTTCTCTCGTATTCGACCCTGTAATGGTTTCTGTGTAACCGAGGGACGGCTGTGAGGAATCGAATGGTGTCCGTGACCTTCAAATTGTGGTGATTAACAAATGGTTGCCAACCGGATGTGATCATGAAGGCGCGCTCTTCTTGGTAATGGGTGAGTTTCATGAACCATTGCTGGTTTTGGGCGTCCGTGAGTTGGAGTTTCTCCTCCTTTGGAGGTCCATCAATGGTGGATGATGACAGAGGAGGGAAAATGCCGTTGACCAATATCTCGGGAATGACTAGCCTGTTGGTGGGAGTTAATTGAATCTGAAAGAGAAGACTATCATCATCATCTGGGTCGAATTCATCGGTTTTTTCATCGCTCTGCCACTCCCACTCGTCGCTGGCGACTTCGCATTGTGGGTTTTTCTTGTTTCCCTCGGATGAGTATCTGAACAGGGGAAGGAAAAAGTGTAATATATATCGAACCAAGAAAAGAAGTTCATAATGATTCATCAAGATACTGAAATATATATGTATTTGTGTGTGTCTCTCTGTGTGGGCATACAGATTAAATGAAAGAATTGGAAGAAATTCATTAGGGTTTTGATATACAATAAAGAAGAAGTGAATACCTTGACTTTGGTTCTGAAAATGGGTTTGCGGAAGAAGATGGGTTTTTTTCTTTTTTAACATCCATTGACTGATCTTCTTCTTCTTCTTCATTAACTTTTGGGTTCTCCACCGTTTCACTTCCTTTATCAATGACTCTGCTTTCAAGTGTTCTCTTGATTCTTTCTTGAATGTCTTGACTACTTTCTGACGAGAGAGACCATCCCCTATGGAAGTTGTTAGCTTTCATATATGATATATATATATATATATATATACACACGTATGTAGCAGATCTTGAAAACCTCAGTAGAATTTAGACACGTGTCTTTAAAATATTTTATTTTATTAATTAATAATAATAATTATTAATATTACTCCCTAAACATTTGAATTTATTTTGCTATTTTAATTTATAATTATCTAATTCTTTCGTTAAAACTATTTTTTTTTCTATTTTTTTTAATTCTCTTATCAATTTATATCATTTACTTATCCGAAAATACTCAATTTAATTGGGAAAATGGTAGGTCCAGTGCACTGCATCAAACTGTGTACCGTTGGATCAAATGTTACTGTTTGATTCAACGGTGTACAGATGCATAGTCCGGTGCACTGCACCTGACCCACCCCTTTCGCAATTTCATTATCATAAAGTAGTTATTATTTTTTATTTGTTGTTTCTTGAAGAAGTCATCATACTTACAACTTATATTAATTTCGTACACTTATCCATTAATATTTAAAATTTAAACATTATAATTATTTGAATGAAATTATTTAAATAATAATATTTTTGACGATTTTAATAATTTAGTTATAATCATAATTCAAATAAGATATAAGTTTCTAGGAATGCTATTGATTAAAATATTTAATTTTGTTAGTTATCATTTAATATTATAATTTTTTAATAAATTAATCAAGTCCCCGGATTCCAAACAGTGCTCATCAACATTCTGTATTTGGCTAGTTGATTGGCTCATTATTCTCCTCAAGAACAAAATCCAAGCCAATGAGTCAATCTGATTATTCGTGGGTAGCCTCACAGATTTCTAATATGGGTTTCAAATGAAAAAAACAGATAAAAAAAATCATATATATATAATAAAAAAATTATATATATATAAAATAAATATACAAGAGATATTCAAATAAAGATCCAAGAAGTTAGTGGAATAGGGGTCTCAAATGGCGAAGAACAGGCAGCTACCTTGATTCTTCTCGTACTCCTCTTTCGTCATAGTCAGATAGTCTTCTCTTCCTCCTCCTCCTTTGCTGACGTCCTAGTTCTTCATAATTTTTCCTTCTTTACCACTAGGACGGTAGGAAATGTATCAATGTCTCTGCTTTCAGATGCTTTTTTGGTTCTCTCTTAGATATGGTGAGTAGTTTCTGATGTCGAGAGAAAGAGAGAGAGAGAGAGAGAGATTTGAATGTATAGAATTGTCAGTTGATATAGTTAATTTTAATTCCAAAAGGAGAGGAAAACATACAACTACAGAGAGAACCATGAAACTTAACCCTCAACTATATATATACGAACTGATTCCTCAGACTAAACCTTCTCTCTCTCTCTTTCTCTCTCTCTCTCTCTCTATTTCTCTCAGTGTGTGTGTGTGTCTGCGCTCTCCAAGATTCTTATCCATCAAAAAGTACTGAAAAACAAAAAGAAAAAACAAAAAAAAAAAGGGAAAGACATTCAAGAAAGAAAGAAAGAAGCAAGAAAATGTCTGAAAGCAGAGACAGGGATACCGATCAAGGTCCAAGTGACAAAGAAGGGAAAATGGTGGAGAACCCAGAAGCTAATAGGGAAGAAAAAGAAAAAGAAACGAACGTTTCGCAAGACAAAAACCCATCTTCTTCTTCAAACCCATCATCATCATCGGGGGCAGCTGCTGGTGCTGAAACAGACATCTCTGCCCTTTTGAAGCTAGCCACTGCTGCCACTGGAGAAGAAAATGCTGCAGCAGGACATGATCGGACCCCCATTGAGGTTAGCCGAGAATCATCACAATCAAGGTACCTCCTTGTTCTTTCCCATCAACTTACTCTTCCACAAATTTGTATTTATTGAATCTCATTATTTGTATCTCTCTCTCTCACAAACACATGCATGAAATGTGTACCATGCAAAGAACAGATCTTGACAATACATCATCAATGAGTAACACAAAAATTGTATATTTTTTTATTGCATTTCTTTTGTTTTCTTGACAATGAAACAGAGCATCTGTGTTCTGAACAAATGGGCAAAAGATTACTACTTACTGCATGGCAATGTAGTTGATATTTCTACTTTGATTTGATTGATTATAATAATTAGTGTGTACAATTAAGTATTCCCCCCCCCCCCTTATTCCAAGAAACTCAAAGAACAGGGTTATTAACATTTGGGTGCATGAAAGAAAAATAGATCTTTGAGATTCTTTCCTTACCTTTTGCAGAGACACATCTGGGAGTTTCAAACGGCCCAGAGAACAGCCACAAGGACAAGGCAGTCCTCCTCCCGATGAAGATCCAGACGAAGAAGAAGATTCAGACGATGAAGATTCGGACTCCGACAGCGACTCAGAGGAGCCCGAACTTCTCTTCGAGGTAGTAGTAACTCTCACCGACAAGCTGGTCATTCCAGCGATCGCAGCCCCCTATTTACCTCGCCAGGAAGAAACTCTCCAACTCACAGAGACCAAAGAAATCCGGGAATGGTACTTCCCAATCTCGTACGACCCCGACGAAAAGGTCTTCGTCATCACAAAGGGTTGGTCGGACTTCTGCAACAGGTACAATCTGAGACCCATGGATTTGGTTCGGCTCTACAAACCCCACTGGCAATTACACACCCACCATTTCTTGATCGAGTACGATTGTTCCGGGGATTGTGTGCACGAATTCAGGCCGGAGAATTTCTTGTTCCGGCTCTGGTTGACCCCGGCCGACGTTGAATTGGGCAGGCTGAGTATTTCCAGAGACGACTTCACCGCTTATTTCCCCGGAATTAAGCTGCTGGAAGAAAGGGCCTGGCTGGAGCGGAGGAGGATAAAGACGAGGCAGAGGAGCGACACGATCAAATTTACCGATAATCGGAACAGGGATTGGAAGATGACGGTGGTTTACTCGCCGGAATTGGCTGCGTTTTTGGTTATGACTTGGTGGCACGAGTTTGTTAGAGAGCACGGTTTGGTGGCTGGGGACGTGATCAAGTTCTACAAACCTGTCCGGCCTTCCCACGAGAAGCACTTCCTTATTGACTATGTGAAAAGAGACGCACAACCGGGCGGCGTCGATAAGAAAGGTGGCGATGGTGGTACGGGGCCGAGTAGTGGAGGTGGTAGCTACAAGGGGAAGGAGAAGATTGCTGTTGAGAGGAAAAACTGAGAGCCAGAAGAGGAAGCGGTATAGCAGAAGGTGGTCATGCAAATGAAAGTTAATCCAATGGTCTCTGTAAATTCATTTTGTGGGACGGGAAGGAAGGATGGTTTAGATAGGTAGTTCTGTTCACTTCTATGTTTAGATTCTGATATATATACATACATATATATATATATATATATATATATTCTTATTGGTACGGTGACTGTTTTTTGGTTTTGTATAGAAATGATTCAATATATAGTAAAACAAGCCTTTTGGGGCAAGAATCAACTTGGATGCAAGTAGGTTCGTGCATGGTTCAGCAATCGTCAGGGTTGAATTCTTTTTTTCTCTTTATCATATAAAGTACATTAATATTTTTATTAATTTGCATTTATAAATATTAGAGTTTTATAACCTTGTGCAAAGGTGAAATTCACCAACTACCCCCGTGGTTTAAAAATTTGCTTTTTGCCCCTAGTGTTTAAAACTAAAGTAAAATCATGAAAATATATAAATAATAATTGGAAGCCAAATAAAATTAATGGGAATAAATACAAGAAAATAAAAACTACAAGTGTTGAAAATGCATGTTATATATATATATATATATCATTATATTTGACAGAGTTTTTAATGTTTTTAGTAAAACAAATATGGTACAAAGATAAATTTTTAAAATTCAAGAGTATTTATAACTTTTACCTTTACTAAAGAGTCTATAAAGACAATTAACCTTAAAGATAAGTTTTTAAAATTTAAATATATATATATATATATATATATATATATATATATATATGTGAGTGTTATATTTTAAAAATTATTTGATAATTTAATAGACTATTAAATATAATTACAATTGTGTTGTCACACTTCAAATTAAAAATAAGACTGATGATAAACTATAGCATCTTTTAATTAATGGAATATGCAAATCTCAAATAATCCTATATTTCAAATAAAAATATTCCAAGTGAATCTATACTACTCTCCGTAAATTCCTTGCGTAGGAAGAAAGTTGATTTGTTGTTATGTTCCTCAATTTGTATATTTAGATTCGAACTTTAGAGTTAATTCTTTCAATAAGTCTAATTTTGAGTTTGCTTTTTAATAGTCATTAGTCTATTCAATATTTTAAAAATTAATTGAGGTGTTTGTAAATTGGTCCAAATATCTTCAGTTATATATATATATATATAAAACTAGTATCACTTAAACTGCTAAAGATTTAGTCTTTTTGGTAGTTAGATCCACTACTTTTCCAAAATACACACTTACAGCACTATAAGGTCTGAATTTTTCATAACAACTCCTACTGTTACTTTTTCAATTACTTTAGATATATATTCTGATCATTTTGACCATGTAAAAAATAAGAAATGACCTTAGAAAGTTGAAATTTAATTGTTTTTGGTAACTTTTGGGCAATATTATTCTCTAAAAAACTAGATACCCATGTTGAAAAGAATAAACACGATAATACATAAATCTTTTTTTTTTGCTACAAACTGTAAATTTTTTTTAGACTATCAAAATGTGATTTATTATTTTAGTAGTAAATTTTAGGCATGTTTTTCATATTTAAACTAATATATAGGTTTACGTATCATTATATTTATTTTTTAACATGAGTACGTATGTAGTATTTTAATTTAAATGTGAATAATATATATCTAAAAGTTATCAAATAAAAAAATTTTAATTAATTGCATTTTTAACTTTTTACATATTCAAATTAGTCAAATCATTCAAACTAATAAAAAAGTTACGATAGAGGATCTTACTATCAAAAATTCAAACATTAAAGATATAAGTGTCTACTTTGTGGTTTTAATACATAAAGTAAAATGACCTTGTTGCTCTAGCCAAATTGTGGCTGTAGCATAAATCATTGATAACGAGCTAGGTCACAGAATGATTATAAGAGTCTCATCCATCATAAGCAACACTACTTTACCAGTAAAAGGGGAAATTTTCATAATACTGGGGGAAAAGACATTTAATTAATTTATTATTAAAATTTCCTACGTGCTTAAATGCTAAAATATTTTAATTTACATTTCTAAAGATATTGAGAGATCAATTTATTTATTTATTTATTTGGGGGTAAAAGATCATACTATTATCGGATTTAAGTTAAAAAGTTTAAGAGCACACGCTACGATACTTTTTTTTGACAGCACTTAAACTCAATCCATTTTCTCTGTAGGTGACACTTTGTGTTAATCTGTCATTTTAAAATTTATGATCATATTAATTTGTATTTTATATTTAAATGTTTTAAAATTTTAATGAACATGTTAAATAATTAATTGATATTAAAATCGTATCAAATCGTATTAATTTTGAATTTATGTATTTATGTCGTATTCATGTTTTTTTTTTTTTTTTTTCAATAAAATCGGATCATATTATTGTGTTATATTCAATATTAATTGCCACCCCCTGTTTTCAGCCAATGGAAGGATGGGGTCATGGTGGTAACCACAAGGGGAGCAAGGGTATTAGCATTTGAAGGGAAGAATAGAAGAAACAGCCAAGGTATTATATCTAATCTTATATATTATTTTATAATATTATTTATATCCATTATATTCAATTTTGATTATTATTTATATCCATTATATTCAATTTCTTTAATCAAAAGTACGCTAAGATTGTTTGGCGAGGACGTGTGAAGGTGAGGGTCGATGACTTGTAACTAATTGTGACACTTAAAAGTAGTACGAGTGATGATTATAGCCCCATTTGAATAATTAAGAATTTTAAATAAATGAATTAATTAGAATACATGCTAGAGAATTAATTAATATGATAATATATGGTAGCTCTTTAATAATTATAACTAAAGTAGTGATGTCACTAATTTTTAAAATGATAGAACCACCGTTATAAAAGATTTCAAATAACTATCTTTTTGTGGCAATATCAAATCTACTATAACTCATTATATTAAAATACTCAAACACATTAAATTCCTATTTAAACTAATAAAATTATATTGGAACAATTCATGTTTAATTATGAGTACCAGACCATCAATTATAAATCTATAAATTCAAACAAAACCCAGCTTAATTATTACGGGTTGTCCAAATCTCTCTAAGTATTCTCCCTCTTCCCCACCCTCAAACCAATTAATACAACAAACATTGCTGTTCTAATGTCCACATTTTGTATGGTTTCTTCATGCATACATAGAAAAATGAAGGAGAAGGTAGCTTCATGTAGCCAACTTTACAGACACCAATATTTCACTTATGTATATATGGACACATTATGCAAAACATCATTGCTTATTAAGCCATATTATGTAGGTGTATATGAAAAATGACAATCTCAAAATGCCCGTATTCACAGAGCTATTCATTCACAATTTCCTTTCTTCCTATGCACTTCGAATTCACATTAGAGCTACTAAAAAAAAAAAAAAAAAAGAAACTTTCAGATTTAGTCACGAGTACTGCGTCTACTAATTTCAGTGCCATCCTGAATTCAAGTATCTGCATTACTTTCACAATCTATAATATCCTCTTGCTCCAATGACTCTCTGGTGGAGGCAGCAAGAGAGGAGAAAACATAACAAATCTGAATGCCTCGAGCCAGTTCTCATTCCGATCATCAGAAAATACTAGTACGCCTAATGAAGTCTTTGCAGAGGTCAGCTTGGAGGAGGGAAATGGGTTTCTCCATGCTTGGACCCACGACATCTTTTTCAGCTAATTGTTTCTCAAAGAGACATATCTCTAGTTTCTCCCCAGCAATGACACCCTTTCCCTTGTCAGCACTACTGCTTCCTCCTCTCTTGCTGCCTCCACCACCTGGTCTTCTTCTTACACAATCGACACCTTTTCCCTTGTCCCTATTGCTTGGATTTAGTTCTCCATATCGTCTCTTTCTGCCTCCAACGTTATCATCATCATCATCATCATTATCATCATCGCCACCGTCATTACCAATCCGGATGGCTGGTTGGGGCCTAGTCCTTGGCCTTATTCTTACACAATCGACAAGGTAGTGATTTATCTGCTTTGGCTTGGCTGGTTTGTGGAAGCGGATTAAATCGGGAGGTCGTAATTCGTGGGCTTCAACAAAGGTTTTCAACCCAATTAAGCGCAATCTTCCACATTGCACGGGAGGGTCGTCTCTGAATTTCATTGGCCAAAGCTTCTTGTCACAATCGGAAAGTAGTAGATGCGGTTGCCGCCGGCTAGTTTCTGCTTCTGCAAAGAAATGATCTGCTGCAGTTTGCGACAAGGTGATTTTGCCTTCTTCCACGTCGCCCGGATGTAGTTGTACCTCAAAGAGAAAATTTTCCAGTGTGAAATTGGAGTTCTTACCGCCACTTTTGGTTGCTCTACCGGAAGATGGTTGACTGCAGTGGGGAGATGCAGTTATATATTTAGTCAAATCTCAGCGTCGAAAGTAGCAGACGACACGACTTCGTTTATATTTCCATTTTTGTTTTGTGATTTATGTTCCAAGGATACTAAAAATGCATTTAATTTAACATTTTTTGATTTATGTGTTTTGAGATTTTACTTGTTTTTTGTCAAACAGAATTGAAACGATTTTTTGCCATTTAGTGTTTTATGTGTAAGCCCAATTTATATTGCTTAAAACAAAATTTGAAATGCGAGTGATCAAATGTATTTTAAGTTATTTTTTTAATTATTAAAAATATAAAATAAAAAATAAGTCAAAAACAAGTGTGCCAAATGACACATTAGCGTTTGAGTACACCAAGCAAAAATATGTATGAAAAGTTCTATTAGGATCAAGCAGAAATGGAAACCGATTGGCTTCTCTTGCGGATTTTGGGTTGCCTCGTGCTCTGAATTCCTAAATTCGACCAAGCAATCCTTGGAAATTCACCAAGAAGCCATGAGGGGCTCTGTTTGTTTCTTGAGAAAAAGGAGGGAAAATCTTAAGTTGTTACTTGGAAAATGACACAGATTTTACATTTATAATTCAGATTCTGTGTTGTTGGGGTTTTAAGTAATTGGAACCAAATATTGATTTACTTCAAACTTTGTAGGTTAAACCTGATGTTTTCTAAACTCTTTGTCTTGCAAGTTCAACTAATCTACATCTAAAAATGGGAAAAAAAAAAAAAAAACTAAGAAAGATGACAACCCAAGATTCTCTGTTTGGTCGCCAAGAAAAGGAAGGAATTGCGTGGAAAATCTAAATCTTCCCAGTTTATATGACATCTACCTCGTACTGCTCCTCTGCTTTGCATGAAACCCAGTAAAGCATTGACATACATGTAAGTGTGAAGATGGATGGATAGACACAGATTGAAGATATCCAAGAAATTGGTGAAAGAATAAAATGCATCTTGGTGAAGAAAAAAGTAATTAATTACCTGGGTTCTGATTCTGGTTTTGGCTGTGACTCCACCTCTGGTTCTGATTCTGCTTTCAACTCTGACTCCGGCTCTAACTTCGACTCTGATTCTACTTCATCAGATGTCTGATCCTGATCCTGAATATAGTCTCGGGAATGCTGCGACTCTGACTCGGATTCTGATACAGACATCGAACTGCCGGATGGCTGATCGCCATCTGTGGATGACGAAGAACCCTTTTCATCTCCAGAATGCTGCAATGGGTTATTCATTTTCTCTGCTTCCAAACTTTCTTTTGAATACTTTCTTGGATATATGGTGACAACTCACTTTTGGCTCAGAGAGCCAAGGAGAGAGAGAGAGGTTTTACTCTTTTGAATTTTAGTAGTTGAGGGTCAATGAGTTTTTATAGCTTCCCCTGCAGTTTTTTTAGATGGCAAGGTGACAAATAACTGAATTTATCATTAATTTTTACTCTGTTGAAATTAGTAAATTATACATTTATTTCAAGGTTAAGATAAAGTTGTGATTATGTTATAGATTTGAAATATAGGGATTTTATTCTATTTATTCAAAAAGAATTGCTCTAATATAATTATATATGTACATATATATATATATATATATATATATATATATATATATATATATTATTTTAAATATCAATTTTATGATGAATTTAAGTGGCATGATTAATTATTATGATAATTTTAAAATCATCTTATAAAAATTAGTTATTTGAAATCATTTGTAATAGTGATTTCACTATTTTAAATATCATGGCTTTATGTGACATAATTAATTATGATGATAGATTTAAAATCATCTTATACAAAATTAGTTACTTGAAATCATTATAATAGTGGCTCCATTATTTTAGAGAGTGGTTACTCTATTATTTTAGTAATAATCATTATAAATCTTATATGTATTTTTATATAGTTAAAAACCTTTCACATATTTTAATATAATTTAATTTTAAATTTATTAATTTTGAAATTATAATTATCCATAGGAAGCATAACAGTGTATTTAGAGTTTGAATTTGTGCATAAAAATAAAAGAAAATAAATTGGCATAGAAGAACTAATTTGTTCATTATTAGATTGTGTTAGAAAAATTAAAATAAAGTAGATAAATATTTATAAAAAAATAATTATTTCTTTAATTAATATATATATATATATATATATATAATTCTACCCCAAATAGGAAAATCTGCTCCGACTCACCGTTAGACTTCTTATTTGAGGGGATGGAATAAACGAGTAATAGTTCAGGAAAATAGTACCCTACTATTTTTTTTTTCTTTTTTAATGACAGTTCTATCTTAATAATATGTGGCACTTTAAATAGCAAAATTTAAAAAAAAAAAAAAAAAGCACACCATACTTGTACACTTTTTTTGGAAAAAAAATGATAATTAAAAGATCTACCAAAATTCATCGAGAGAATAATGTTAACGTGGTTGTTTATGAATCTATCACTAATACTCTCTTAAGAAGTCGCTAACACTCTCCCATCACTTGGCGCGAGCCTTGGTGCCAGTTCCCTCGATGTGGTGGGAAACCATTAGTGACCGCTTACTAAATATTAGCGACCGCAAATACTAATTAATTTTTTAATTTTTTATTAATTATTATTTTTTATTTTTAACAATTTTCCATTAGCAATTGTTAATGACGGTGGAAATACGCAATTGTTATATTTTTTTTAAAAAAATTATTATTTTTTAAATTATTTATTTATTTTATATTATTTATTTCTTTAATTATTTACTTATTTTATATTATTTTTAATTATTTATTCATATTATTTATTTATTTTTATATTATATAGTACAAATTTTTCATAAATAAAATCGAATAAAAATCCCTATTCTCAAATTATTTGAACTGGACAATTTAAGAATCATGTACGTCAATTCCTACGTGTTCATAAAATGAACAACAAACTTGATTGAAAATCTAATTTATCGTCTGAGGATAACCAAACAGGTAGCATGCACGATTCTCGAATAAGTCTAAGTTTTACTAATACATGCAAATAAATAAAGTAAAGTAATTTTAAGTTTCTTTTTTTTCCTAATTTGTTTCTACGTACGATTTCTTTCGTTTATTTATTGACTATCTAATTGATTAAATTTGGATTTCGATTGGGCCCGAGTTATGAAAATATTAAATTAAATTGTATTGTTGTTTAGAAATCTTGGATTAAATTTGGATTTCGTAGATTGTTGTTTAACTATTTGGATTAAATTTGGATTTGGATTGGGTCCAAGTCATAAAAATATTAAATTGGATTGGATTGTTGTTTAGCTATTTGGATTGAATTTGAGTTTAGATCGGCCCTAGTGATAGTATTAAATTAGATTGGACCAAAGTATTAATTTTGATTGGTTTGAATTTAATATTTATTCTATTAATGTTATAGTTATATTGACAAATTGTATTCCTTATCTCCTCCAGATGCTGCCTAGACTATCGTATCCCGTCTAGACATGGGGGAGTCGCATTGGCATATAGAGGAGAGATCAAAGCACAAGTTCAATATGACTACAACAATATTATTATTCGGTTTAAGATTATATTAATAACAATATTTTAAAGTGTTACATAATAATAATAATATTAATATTAATATTCTTATTAGAGGTTGGTGTATTATTATTAATTTAACTAATTTAATTTCACTATTATTATTACTATTAAAATTATTATTATTATTATTAACGTTATTTCTTATTATTAATATTATGATTATTACTAAAATTATTTAATGTTATTCTTATTATTAATATTATTATCTCTAACATTATAATTTATTATTATTTCTTATTATTAATATTACTACTACTACAATTGCTTGATATTATTATTATTATTATTATTATTATTTCTACTAAAAATATTTAATATTATTCTTATTATTAATATCACTATTTCTATTATTATTATTATTATTTAATAATATTATTATTACTATTATTATTTAATATTATCATTACAATATTAATTAATTTATTATAATTTAATTAATAATAATATGATTATTATTTTATTAAAATAATAATAGTAATATTAACTAATTTATTTAATTATTATAATATTACTTAGTTTATTATAATTTACTTAATATTATTATCATTAATTAATAATAATATTATTATTATATAATTTAATTTGACTATCACTATTATTTTTATTATCATCATTATCATTATTATTATTCACATTCGGGGTTTATGTACTATTTTATTATTTGAGTTATTATTATTATTATTTAAATTTTAAATCTTGCAATTCAAAATTGAAAATAATTAAAAAGTTAATACTCGAATAAATTACCTAAAAATAAAAGTCTATAACAACAAAAATATATAATACAAATAAATTAATAAACAACAAATAAATTAACAACAAATTGACAACAAAATAAACTAATCAACAACTTGTTTTGCTATATTTATCATAATTAATTTTTATTAAAAATAAAAAAAAGTAAAATGTAATACTTTTCTTGAAAATTTAAAATGCATGAATTGCATGTTTGATTAAAAAATTTATATTTTAAAATAGTTAATTTAATTGTATATTTCATATTAATTAAAAATTAAAAATTTACCCTTAGTTATTTAATAATTTGTGGTTCAATAAATTTAAAATTACAAAGTAAAATAATATTTAAAAAATGGGTCAATATCGTTTTGCTAGAGCCATTTGTTGTATAAATCGGTCAATATCGTTTTATATTTCTTTGTTTACTAAACTTTATTTTTTTTTTTTTGGTTTTACATTTTTTAATAGTGCTATAAACATTCATAAAAAAATTTCCAAAAAAAACAAAAAAAGTTAATTTTTCATAAATAAATTAATTTTCTATTTAAAATTATTTTTATAATTATTTAAATGAATACTAATAACACATATAAATTATCAACAAAATTAAAAAGTTATATAAGGCCAAAGAAAAATAAAAAATTAATTTTTAATTGACTTTTAATTGCTAAAAAAAATTAAAATTTGATTTCTCCCGTAAGCCCCTACCAAAAACCTCAGATACAACCCAATTAAATTTTTAATTAAAAATTTATATAAGACAAAAAAATGAAAAAATAAATTGATTTTTAATTACTTGAAAAATAAAGAAAATTTTATTTTTGCCCTAGCTGAGTTCCTGCCACTGTCAGAAACCCAAATACAAACCCCAACCACAATTTGTAGCCTCTTCACCCAATTTCACCGCCAAAACATTACATGCATGCATTCATACAACAGTCAAAAAAAAAAAAAGATCGATATACAAAAAAATAAAAAATTACAACAACTTATAGGGAGGGGAAGAAGGAAGGGAGAAGAGGGTTACTTGGCAAAGGTGGTAACGGCAGCGGGTTCTGGCGACAGGAGGAGGGTGGGCAGCTTGGGAACAAAGGACGAACAAGAGAGGGAAAAAGAGAGAGAAAAAAAGAACTGTGAAGGTCTGTGAAGTTTTATTCATTTCAAGTTTTATAATTCTACTTCTTCGTTCTTATTACATGTACCAATTCTATCCATATTCATATATATATATATATATATATATATATATATTTATGTGGACGTAGGCTAATTAATAGGCACATGAACATGAAAGAATCAAGGGGAGAATCTGCCCAGCCAAGTGATCATCACTTGATTATTCTAACATGGATAAAAAAGAACGAAATAAATAAATAACTAGATTGCAATGGTAAAAATTGTACTGAGTACTTTTTTTTATGGCAGCTGAAAATAGGGATAAAACTGGGCGAAACAAGTCGAATTCCAATTTTTTTGAGCTCGATTTATGTTATTTATATTGAGCTCGAGTTTGAGTTTGATTTGAACTTTTATATAATTAGCTTGAGAGCTCGTCTCGATAAAGAAGAATTTAGAATCAAAATCGACTTGCGAATAACTCAATTAAACCAAAAATGACGTTATTTTAGTCTAAATTATAATAAATTAAATATTATAAAAAATATAACAAATAATATAAAAATATTATAAAAATATATAATATTTTATTGAGCAACCTCTTGAGCTTTCATATTGAATTTTTTAAATTCGAGCTCAAGTTTAAACTTAAATTTAAATGAGTCACAAATCAAGTTTCATTTGAACTCGTTTTAATCATGAATCGAGTTCGAGTCAAACCTTTTTTTTGAACCAAGTTAAAATAGCTCGCGAATAATTAAATTTATTTCCACCTCTTACTGAAAGTGGGGGTAGAGAGAGAGACAGAGAGAATTGAACCGTTTATCTGTGGGTCGAAGCAAAATTTTTATAAGTTTTTGATTTTTTTTTTTTTACAAAAGTTACTGGAAGTAATTTTTTATGTATTTAATTAGTAAAAATTTAAAATTTTTAGTAATTTTTGATTGTTTGGTAAAAATTTATAGAATTTTTTAAAAATTTTTAAAAATTTTTGGTTGTTCGGTAAAAAAGTTGTAGAAATTTTTAAAAATTTTTAGTAACTTTTGAAATGTTATCAAACACCAAAAAAAAAAGGCACAAATTATTAAAAATTTCTCTTTTTTGAATTTTAGAAGGACCCATAACTAAAAATAAAGCAAATAATTGTAACTAAGAGTAAAGCAAATAATTGACAGTCTTCTGATCAACTGTAATCCGTAACTGTAAAAACGGGTTCTTGTTTTAGGGCCTATTTGATTCGCATTGAAATTATTGGATATTAATTTTACCTTTAACTGCTTCAGAAACAATATATATATATATATATATATGATTGATATCAATTATCAAAATTTAAGAGACTAATTGGATATAGCATTTCTGTTTAAGTTAACAATTTTTTAATTATAAATAATCAGTCAATCTAACAAAAATAAAAAAGAATAAGTAAATAAAATAGGGAAAAAATTAGGTTGAAATTTTTCGTAGGTTGGGTTAATTTCTATTTATGAATTTGGTGCTGATTATTTAAAAATAATTATTTTAATATAATTTTGTTCGATTAACTAAAATGTACTTGAAATTATATAATAATGGTTCCTCCATTATAGAAGTTACTAACACCGGTAACTGATAGTAATTATTAAAAAAAATTATATATAATTTGATAAATTAACTGTATTTCATTTTCTTAAATGGTCAAAGGGAGACTAAGGCTCTATTTGAAAAATCTTATAAATTCTTAATTTCTTATTGCCTAGTTTTTGGGTTTTTTTTAAATGACTAAATTTATCTTTTTGCATTAATTTTAAGCTTCTTTTAAATTATAAATAATAAAAATGTAAATAAATAAAAAACATAAAAAGTTAACTTTTTCCAAAAAAAAAAAATAGCTCTTTTTTTTTTTTTTTTTTTGGTAGTCCTAAACAAAGTGAGAAACTTTATCATGTTTGAAAAATGACAAATCTCACAGAATGCAGTAGTGTGCATAAAAGCTCAAGCCCATGGCTCATGCCCCTTCAATTACTCATCCCTGTCTGTCCTACAATGACTTCTTCTTCATCATGAAGAAGCAAGCTATTTATCAATCTGTATTAGTTACGTGTAAGAACAAATTAACCAAACCTTTTCCTCCTGTATTCCATTAACTAACCTGCCCTTTTGCCCCCGTAGTCTTCTCACTATTCTGATCATTTCCAGCTGGTTGATCTGGTTTGAGAACCAGAAGTACTCCCCTCAACCCTTGCCTTATTTGCCTTCACACATCTAATGAGGAACCGATTCTTGTGAAAAGGCCTTAAAGGTCTGTGGAATCTGATCAGATCTCCGGCTTCCAAGCCGTGCTCCTTAACATATTCCCTCCAACCGTTGCGCATCGTCGTATAGCCCTCAACATACTGGTCGAATTCCATGCACACGATCCAATTTCCATCACTCAGTATTATCCATTCCTCCTCCTCCTTGAAAGCAATTCCATCGGGAGGAATTTTACTCCGGCTAGGGTAATAGTACTTCTCCACAACCGTTCTAGGAATGACGAACCCAGGGCTTCTGACTGCAACATCAACGCTTCTCAATTCCTGTTAGAACAGAGCTGTGTCTTCGGCGTTGGCACGTTGAGGGTAAGATATTCTTGCCTCCTTCATTTTTACGTATTCGATAAGGTAGTGTTTGGTGTCTATATGCTGGACAGCCTGGTAGAATCTGATGAAGTCCCCGGACTCCAAACAGTGCTCATCCACGAATTCCTTCCAACTGCTGCTTATGATGTACCCAGGAATGCATTCGTTGTACCCAAGTGTCATATGCCAATTTTTGCCTCGTTCGTCCGTGAAATGTAACACCTCCTGTCTGTAAGTTCCGGGAATTCGAGTCTTTAGAGAAGGGAAATGGGTTTCTGCCTCTCTTTTCGGGATCCTGACAAATGCGTTTGAGACGTCAAAGTCTGTTAATTCTTGATCAAACAGAAATTGTTTTCCACCTCGTCGCATCTGCAGCAGTGTAGCAGCGGCCTGGATCACTTTGGGGTCCGGCAAGTCGTTCTGAGTCGCTGTGCTAGTGCTCTTATGCAGTACTGATGATGAAAGATAAAAATGATGATCCTGCCTCGTTGAAATAAATAAGAACAGATGAAAAAATAAAAATAAAAAGGAACGCGAGGTTGGTTTTCTGAAGTCAATTGCACCTCATGAAAGAGAGAAGAATCATCTGGGCGCAATCCATCAGTAGCAGTGCCAATTTATTTATTGATTCAATATTCAATAATACATAAATATATATATAACTCACCAAGTTGATTTTCTGAAGAATCATCACCTGGGTTGGATTCATCACTCTCAGAGCAAATTTTTTCGTTCAGATCCCATTCCCATTTAACCCTAGTAACTCTGCCTTGTAGTTGTAGCTCCTGCTTGTTGCCCTCAGATGAGTCTCTGAAGAGGGAAATGAAAGAAAGAAGTAATATATTAAGTCGAGAAGTTCTTGGAAGATGACCCGAAGTTGTGTTGGGGGGCAGAATTTTCACATTAAATCAAAATTGGAACAGCAATGTGAAAGTCTTTTTTTGTTTATACGATGTCAATTAAGTTTTCTTCTTCTTCTTCTTCTTTTATATGTATATATATATATACACATTTGTATGTGTCTACATATACAAGTAAAAGATTCAAGAAATTAATGGCAAAACTGAGAAAAAAAATACCTGCTTGATGGGTTTGAGACTTGTGTATTAGGAACAACCTCCGATGATGGGTTTGACTTTGAGGAGGATGGGTTTTGTTTTTTGGGAACATCCACTGCCTGCAGCTCTTCTTCTTCATTAACCTTTGAGTTCTCCATAGTTTTCCCTTCTCTGTTACTCCAGCTTTTATCAATGTCCTGCTTCTTCTTGATTATTTCTTGAATGTATTGTTAAGTACTTTTTGATGACACAGCGAGCGAGAGAGAGAGAGAGAGAGAGAAGGGGGGGATGGATTTCTCTTTGAAACCGGTTCTTATACATTGTTAATTAAGGAGGGTAAGCAGTACTTGCTTATTTTCTTCTCATTTTATTAATTATATTCTAATTAAAAAAATATATATTTCTTTCATTTTATTGTTTAACTGTCATTTTATTTTCACTCATCATTCCCATGTCCAACTTTTCTCTTACAATTGATTATTATGAGCTATAACACCCAATTATGAAATATAAGCTCGCGGCTTTCTAAACGGTTACCTGTTGCAGTTAAAATGGGTTCTCGTCCTGTATACCCTTGGATCATGTTAGCGTATCAAAAATCCTTTTTATAGACTCGTTGGATGAAATATATATATATATATATATATATGTCTATAAAGCTTTCAGTTAATATAGTTAATTTGAATTCCAAAAGGAGCGGCAAATATAACTAGAGAGAAAACCATAAACTTACCCTCAACTATATATACATACTGATTCCACATAACAAATCCCCCTCCCTCTCTCTCTCCCTCTCTCTCTCTCTCCAAGATTCTCATCCATAAAAAATTACCGAAAAGAAAGAAGAAAGCAAGAAAATGTCTGGAATCAGAGGCATTGATGATGAAGGTCCAAGCGACGAAGAAGAGAAAGAAAAGGCAGCAATGAATGTTGTTGTTTCGCAAGATCAACATGAACAAAACCCATCTTCTTCTTCAAACCCATCATCATCATCATACCGCCGTCAGCGGCAACCGAAGATCACCTACATCCAACCTGCCAGAATCATCCATGTCAACCCTAGGGAATTCGAGGCTTTGGTGCAGAAGCTCACGGGGATGCCTAAAGAAGAACCCGTTGGCGAGGAGGAGCTGATGACTAACAACCTATCTTCTTCTTCTTCCTCTTCTCCTTCTTCTTCTTCGACAAACCCGCCGCCGCCATCATCAGTGGCTCCTCCTCCTCCTGCTTATTATACAGAGGTCCCTAGCGATGTTAACCCAGATTCATCACGGTCAAGGTTCGTAATTTCTTCTTAATTTTCCACTCCACTAATTTCTTGAATCTTACATATTGTACGTGTATATAGATTTATATATAATGTCTATCTATCATACACACTTGTGGCAGTTACAACTTATATAGCAGAGCTGCAAATGCAATAATTAATTATAACAAAATTACATGATATATAATTCTTCACTGCGTTAATTCTTCTGTTCTTGTTTTTCTCGCAATGAAACAGAGTAACTTCTTGGAACAAATGGGCAGAAGATTTTTCACAGCATGGAAATGCCTTTGATTTCTCCACCGAACTCCCTTCTGGCGATCTGAACAAGAAACAAAATGATGAGCCATGGTCGGTGTTTTCTGTTACGAACAACCCATCTTCTTCTTCTTCTTCTTCAAACCCATCACTGGCTCCTGCTACTGCCGTTGATACAGAGGTCCCTGGCCCTCTGCAGCCCTCAACTGGAGGAGAAAATGTTAACCCACAATCAAGGTACTTATTACTCTATATGGAAATGTGGGTGATATAATTTTTGGGCCGCAGAAAGAGAAAAAAAACAGTCTTTCAGATTCTTGCTTTTTTTATTTCCTTTTCCTTTTTCTTTTTTCTTTTTTTTCTCTCTTTTTTTTTTTTTTTTCTCTCAAGAACCAAACTTAAAATCTGTCGAGTGACTTCTTTACTCCCCCCTCGCAGTTGCAGAGATGAGGAGCCACAGGGCAATCCTTCCATTGAAGAAGATTTAGACGATGATGGGAATTGGAGGCGGTGGTGGTGGTGATAGGAAAGGTGATTGACAATCGCTGCTTGAGATGAAAATTAAAACAGGCCGGCCATGGCAATGCTACTGGATCAACAGAGATGAATCTATAGGTCTCGTGTAATAAATTCATCACGTAGGAAAGAAATTAAGAATTGGGTTCCAGTTAATAATAGCTAGCTCTAGTACACTTGCATTGTAAGATTCTGTTTTCTTTTTTTCTTTTTCTTTTTTTTTTAAATAAAAGAAATACAGTGATTGTCTGTTGGTTTGTGTGGAACAAATTGGAAATAGTAAAAAAAAAAAAAAAAACAAGCCTCGTTTCTGCCTTCTGGCAAGCGTATTCAATGTAAGCAATTAGTGTTGGATACTCATGTTTTTTACATTATTATTATTATTATTATTTTTTATCAAACTTTAAGCTGTAATTAAAGTCGCGTCCACACATAATATAGGGACTATAGCGAAATTAATAGAGTTATATGAGAACATTAATTTTATATATTCACATGTTTAAAATTATGAATTATGTTAATGAAAATTAGTTTCAAAGTGAGAATCTTAATAATAAATGAAATGAGCAGATATAATCGTATTATATTTTTGGGTTTGAATAATTTTTTAATCCATTAGTCCAGTCCAATCTCTGTCTTCAAAACTACGTTATATAGTGTCCTTTTTCATCAAACTTATCTATTTTGTGTAACAGAGCAAATGTTTCTATTTATGAATGGTGGTAACTATTTAACTTTGTGACTATTTGGAATAGTCATTTACTCGCTATAAATAGAACCCTCTCCTTCTTAGTTATTCATTCAATTCTTCTCTCCTTCCTTCTCCGCATATATAATTCTTAGTGTGTTCTTGAGAGTTTATCATCATTTGGTTCAAAGGCACACAGTTTTTTGTTTCTATCTATGCGAGTGCAATCAAGTTTTTTTTGGGAGGCTA
The DNA here is from genome assembly GCA_019916065.1 of Vitellaria paradoxa. Lineage (NCBI taxonomy): Eukaryota > Viridiplantae > Streptophyta > Magnoliopsida > Ericales > Sapotaceae > Vitellaria > Vitellaria paradoxa. The sequence goes on along the minus strand of CM034243.1, from coordinate 10,052,053 downwards.
ACGTCCAAATTAAACCAAAAGCAAACCGGTGGTGGACAAATTTGGTTTTAAGGATATAGCATCAAATGCTAGACTCGATCTTCTCTAATTCAATGTTTCTTCCGAGATCGGGGAGAAGCCCGCAGCCGCTACCCATGGGTGCGCACTGGGTGAAACCCGCCCCGTGACCCTAACTAGCAAAGAACCACGAGGAGGTAAACCAGTCTAGACAAGCCCTGGCTGACCGGCTCAGCCGAGAAAACTGCTAGATGGCCCTCCATAATTAGAGAAAGGACTGCCACCAAGAGGAGTCGAACCCGGGACCTAATAGTCCTAGGCCCTTCAGCCCGCCATCCGAACCAATTCAACTACCCCTTTGGGGGCATTCAATGTTTCTTCTCTACAAGTAAGGTCGGTTGAAACACAAGACAACTTAAACAATCATCTAAACCCTCATCCAATATGAAGGTCCTAAATTAAAAAAATGGAGAGTAGCGGATATCGAAATCACTATCAACTCAATAACTGCGCATCTCAAGCCATTATATTAAAATACAACTATTCAAATACATTTACATATTTTTTAATCTAAAAAAAATTTTTTACTGATCAATTTTAGGCTTCAGTGTAAGGTTTATGCATGAGTATTAGGACTATATATATTTTGTCTACGTCAACTTCGACTTGATTCAAGCTACTATGAAATTTTAAACTTGGCTCTAAATCAATATTAGGCGAATTGAAATTGAGTTATATCAAATCCGCAACTCAAATTACATTTGGACTTTAATCTCTTCAAAGTCTTATTATGGTGGAAGGTTTAACCTAATAATGATAAAATGAGTGCTAGTCTGGTTGCTCATTACCCCCCCCCCAAAAAAGATCTATCAAGTTTAAATCATTTCAAGTTTTATAATTTTACTTCTTTGTATATGTGTTTGGTTTATTAAAAAATACTGAAAAATTTTAAAAATTTTTAAAAATCTCTAAAAGTTATTCACTTTTTATTTTATTGTACGAATTAAGAATTTACAAATTAATTTTATCTCAATTTATTTCATTTTTTATTACTTCAAATATACCATGTACCAATTTTATGCATATTCATACACATATGCACATATATACGTACATAGGCTGATTAATAGGGATATGAACATCAGAACATGAAAGAATCAAGGGCCGGGAGAATCTACGTACACTTCACTTCTACGTACCCAGTGAAGTGATGACCACTTGATTATTCCAACATGGATAAAATAAATAAATAAATAAATATATAGATTGCAAAAGTAAAAATGGTAAGAGTAGTTTTGAAATATATGGATGTATTTAGAGTTATATAAAATAGTATAAAATTATAAAAATAAATGTCTCATATTTTATGTAATGAATGAAAATTTTAAATTTTATTAACTTGTATTTTATACTTGTAAAATTTATAAAATTTTATTTTATTTTAAAAAAAAACAAACGGAGCCATAAATTGCAGTGGTAAAAGTTGTAAGAGTACTTTTCTGACTGTGGTGGCAGCTGAAAGTAAGTGCGTGTGTGTGTGTTTTTTTTTTGGGGGCCCCCCGGGGGGGGGGTTTGGGTTTGGGATTTATTATTTGTTCGGAACTTGGAAGTCAATCGTTTAACTTGTGCAAGTTTGGAAGTAAAATTTTTAAAAATTTTTGATAAATTTTTTTGGAGAAAATTACTATGTGCAACTATTTATACATTTGGTAAAAGTTAAAAATTTTTAATAACTTCTAATTAATTAATAAAAAATAGAGAAATTTTTAAAAATTTTTAAAAACTTTTTGGTTATTTGGTAAAAAAGTTGTAAAATTTTTAGAAATTTTTAATAATTTTTAAAATGTTAACGGGCGCCAAAAAAAAAAGAATAAAAGTTGGTACAATTTTCTTTCTTTTTTTTTTTTTTTTGAGTTTTAAGGAGGCCATAATGAAGGGTTGAGGTAAATTATTAACAGCCTTCTCAATTGTAATGAGTAATATTCCGTTTATAAATATTATTCTCTTATAATTGATTTGATTTAAAAAAAAAATTTCATTTGCTTTGATTTGATAAAATAAAATTTTATTGATATCAATTATCAAAATTTAAGAGACCAATTGGATATAACACTTTTGTTTAAGTTAATAATTTTTTACTTATAAATAATCAATCAATCATGATAAAAAATAAAAAATAAATCAATAAAAAAAAAGTTAGGTCTAAATTTTTTCCAAGTCGGGCTTGGTATCCTTTGTTTATGTTCAAGTTCCATCTAGCAATATTTTCAAACCTGAAATGTCAACGGAGAACAATATTAAATGCATGGTATCAAGAAGCTTGCGTTAATTTGTGTTTATGGCCTTGGTGTTAATTATTTAAAAATAATTATTCTAATATAATTTTATTAATTTAGATGAAAATTTTATTATAAATTCAAGTAGTTTAAACAATTAATTATAATGTACTCGAAATTATATAATAATATTTTCTCCATTTTAGGTGCTAGTGCTACTACTTAATAATAATTCTTAGTCGGTCAGACGTGGGGTTTTTATTACTCAGCAGTCTCTAATTTGAATATGCTCAAGACCATTGGAGCTGAGTCATCAAAAAAAATTATATTATTACGTAAATTAATTATTTTTACCCTCCTTAAATGATCAAACAGAGTCTAAGCCTTAATTTGGAAATTAAAAAATTAACTTTTTTGGAGTTAACTATAAGTCAGTTATTTAAAAAATTAGATTTTTTTTTCGTATTTGGAAATAGATAAAATTTAATTTTTGAGTAGTTAATTTTTTGTTAATTTACCCACCCCTGGTTGGTCCACGTGGAACGGGAGTCAAGCTTAAAACTTGGGTGATATACTCAGGTCGTAGGTTCGATTCTCACTTGAAACGGCTGGGATTTAAGTGGGGATCGTGGTGGTAGGTATACTGCGTTAATTTCCCTGAGAGTTTGTAACTCAGTGGATAAAATCATTGGGTGATTTCTCCCGTTACGAAAAAAAAAGAACTTTTTGTTAATTTTTTATTTATATATTTTATAGTTAAAAAAATAAAACATAGAAGTATAATTTTGATATTTAAAAGAAAAGACAAAAAGTTAAAAAAAAAGGTAGAACTACCTTACTAGCCTAAAACTTTTATCGAATTTGAAAAATGACAATCTCACAGGATGCAGTTGTGCATAAAAGCTCCTGCCCTTCGCTGTCATACAATGACTTATTCTTCCTCATGAAGAAGTTAGCTATTGATCAATCTGTTCTGCTACGAGCAAAGTCTAAGAACTAACTAATTAAACATTTTCCTCTTCCTGAAGGGCAATCCAATATCTATTTCTAGAGGAGGAGACTTCTTTCCGGACCCCTCTGCCGGGGCGGAAGACGGCGATCGACGACCTTCTTGTTGAATATCTGCCTTTTCTTCTCCACGAGTCTTCTTCTCATGGTCAGAGTACCCCACTGTATGAGTTCCTACTTTAGAGATTTCTTTTGCTTTCGCTTTTTCTTCTTCTTCTTCTTCTTTAGAACCAGAGGTACTCCCCGCTTTCCTTGCCTTGTTTGCTTTCACAGGCCTAATAAGGAAGCGATACTTTTGAGAAGGCTTCAGAGGTCTGTAGAATCTGATCAGATCTCCGGCTTCCAAGCCGTGCTCCTTAACATATTCCCTCCACCTGTTGCCCATCGTTATATAGCCCTCGACATATGGGTCGAATTCCATGCGCGTAATCCAATCCCCATCACTCAGCAATATCCATTCATCCTCCTCCTTGAAACAAATTCCTTCTGGAGGAATTTTACTCCGGCTAGGGTAATAGTACTTTTCCACAACCGTTCTAGGAATGACGAACCCTGGGCTTCTAACTGCAACATCAACGCTACTCAATTCCTGCTCGAACAGAGGTTTGTCTGTTGGATAAAAAAAAAAAAAAAAAAAAAAAAAAACTCAACCGGTGAATATAAAAATTACCAATTCAAAATCATACGTGTCAAATCAATTAAAGAACGTAAATATACCTGTAGCCATTGTGAATTAGCGTACGTAGTAGATTCTCCTTTTGCAATTTACTGTTTTTCACGTGTATAATTCAGAAACAAAGAAAAGCTCTCTATTTTCGTATGAACGTGACTTAAGGAAAAAAAAATTAGGGTTTAGACAGAAATCTCAACTTATTTATACTAGGTTGTATTTGTTTTATTTTGGCTCATGATCACAAAATAAAATCTTCTCTTTTTTGTTTGGGAATAAAATCTTTTTTTTGGGGGGAGGGGAAGAGAGAGAGAGGGGATTTATTATTTATTTGAAACTTGGAAATAAATCGTTTAACATATGCAAGTTTGGAAGCAAATTTTTTAGAAATTTTTGGTAAATTTTTTTGGTGAAAATTACTAGGTGCAACTATTTGTGCATTTGCTAAAAACTTGAAAAAAAAATTGAAATTTTCAGTAACCTATTAGAACTTTTAGTACTTTTTGGTTGTTTAGTAAAAAATTGGAGAAAATTTTTGAAATTTTTAAAAACTTTTAATTATTTGGTAAAAAGGTTGTAAAAATTTTGATAAGTTACTAATTGCCAAAAAAAAAAAGTTGTTTATTTTTTTTTTAACTTTTTTTTTAAGAGTTTTAAAAGAGCCCATAATTGAGGGTAACAGCAAAAAATTGATATCCTTCTCAATTGTAATCAGTAACACTTCGTTTGGAAACGTTCCTCTCTTATAATTGATTTGATCTTAAAATAAAGAATTGATTTGTAATCAGTAATACTCTGTTTTGAAGCATTCCTCTTTTGCAATTGATTTGATCATAAAATAAAGAATTGATTTGTAATCAGTAATACACCACTTGGAAACATTCCTCTCTTATAATTGATTGATCTTAAAATAAAGAATCGATATGATTTGATTTGTTAAATAAAATTTTATGTTTGAATCTAAAAATAAAGAATCGATTTGATTTGATTTGTTAAATAAAATTTTGTATTTAGAATATATTTTGAATTTAAAAATTGAATTAATTTAATTTAAAAGAATTGTCAATTTTAACCTTGTTAATAGGAAATAAAAAAAATATGACAAATGTGATATATGCAGATAAATTTATCCATGATTTAAGAAAATAACAAAATTTTCATCAAACTTTATCTTTTTTTTATTGGATTTCAAATGATATAAAAATTTCAAAATCTAAATGAAATTAAATCAAACCTAACTCATAAAATTTTATTTTAATTTTAAACATAAGAATTAGTGAGAGTTACCAGTCAAATAAAATCAAATTCCACCAAATCTATTACTCCAACAAGAGTGTAACCGTAAAAACGGGTTCTTGCTTGAGGGGCCATTTGATTCATATTGAAATTATTGGATGTTAACTTTAACTGCTTCAGAAACAAAAAAAAAAATGTACATATTATTGATATTAATTATCAAATTTTAAGAGACTAATTGGATATAACACTTTTGTTTCAGTTAATAATTTGTTACTTGCAAATAATCAATTAATCATGATAAAAAAATAAAAAAATAAACCAATGAAGCAGAAAAAAAATTAGGTCTAAATTTTCTTATATTTTTTTAAGTCGAGCTTGGGTTTTCTTTGTTTTTGTACAAGCTCCGTCCAGCAATATTTTCAACCTCAATTTTCTCCGCAACATAGAACAATTTTAGAATGCATAATATCAAGAAGCTTGCATTAATTTGTATTTATGAATTTGGCGTTAATTACTTAAAGATAATTATTCTAGTATAATTTTGTTAATTTAAGTGAAAATTTTATCTTAAATTCAAGTAGTTTAAAATGATTAATTATAATATACATGAAACTATAAACAATGGTTTCTCCAGGAATTAGTATCACCACTTGATAACAATTATTAATCCTGAGGTATAACTCAACTGGTGTTGTTGAATTTTTTTTTCAGTAGTTGTCAGTTTGAATCTCTTCAAAGTGCACGTAAATTTATCCGAATAACTTGAGTTATAAAAAAATTTTAATTATCAAAAAAAATTATATTATTAGATGGATTAATTATTTTTAATTTCCTTAAATGGTCAACCGGAGCCTAAGGCTTACTTTGAGAAGAAAAAAAAATTAATTTCTTTGAAACTGATTACTAATTAACGACTAAAAAAATTATTTTTTTCATCAAAATTTCATTTTATTTATATTTTTCATAACTTTTAAGCATATTATTCGTATTTATAAGAAACTTATTAATTCCAAAATATTGGCTTATTTTAGGCCATTTGAAAACATGTGTGGTGATATTTTTATTATAACATTTTTAAAAATAATTTTAAAAATTATAAAAATGAAAAATACATTTTCATTTATTTTAAAAATTTTACATTTATTTTTATCATGCATCATTATAAAATCGTTCGTCACACCATAATGCCACAATTACTCACTCTCGTCATTTCCTATCTCCACGATTTTCAATCACAAACATTGCCACTCCCCATTGCCACCTCCACCATTCCTTATCACTATGCTTCCCCATGATTATGAATCTATACATGTATATACATATATATGTATGTATTTATATTATTATATATGTATCTTGATCATGATTATATACCCTCATCATCTCTCAATTACCAAAAGAGTAATTTTTCCCTCCCCTTTAGCTACCTCGACCACCATTTTTTTATTGAAGAGTAGGATTATTAATGGTCTGATCATTAACTTCTTGAATATGTGGAGAGAGAGAGAGAGAGAGAGAGAGAGAGAGAGAGAGAGAGAGAGGGGTTTTGTCTGGGTTTGATCTCCTCAGAGACGGTAAATTTATATTAATTATAGTTGGGTATAAATATTTTATCAAAATAATATACTAAAAATTTTAATCTGAAAAATGGGTTAATTGTGATCTTATAATTATTGAACACTTTAATAAATTAAAAAATAATTCAAATTGATAATTCCACAATGCCTCTATATGATTCTAGTTGAAATTTATAATTATCAATTCTGATAATATAGCTGTCAATTAATGAATAGTTATTTACCCCTATCTTTATTTATTATTATTGTATTTTTATGTATATATATTTTTTAAATTTGCTATCTCTCATCTGACAATGAAATGTAAAATTTATAGCAATGTGTTTAAATAAAGAGTTTCATTTTGATAAATTAGTAATGTAAAAATGCAATGGTAAAATGTGGCACGTTATAGTGTAGGAATTTAGTATAATATGAAATGTAAAATTTGTAGCAATGTGCTACATTTTGGTAGTCTCTTGTCGGTGTTTGATTTAACGTTTTAACAATGAATAAAATAGCGTGGTATATTTAAAAAAATAAAATTATAAAATATTAAGTAAAATGAGCCCTTATGAACTCTTTTAGAAGTATTCTAAAATAATTGGGATGGATTCATAATTAAAAATAAATACTTAAGACAAGTTTGAAAATCGTTTAGGATTTGTCTGTTGAGTATCTAAATATTTTTATATTTTATATATATTATTATAATATTTTGTGTATTTTTAAGGTCCAATAATGTGTCAATTTAATTTTCTGAATTTACTAAATAATTAAATGTGTGACAAAAAAATCTTTAACCAATTAATTACTATTTTTTGGTATTGCAATTATTAATCCTTGGACTAATACGATAATTATTTTATTTTTAATTAAAATTTGCATATTTAAAATAGTTTTAATTTTGATATGTCTTTCTTAACTAACTAGAATTAAAAAAAAAAAGATTGTGTGTGTATATAATTATAAGTAATTTGGAGCTAGCCTAAAAATTTATGTTTAAACAGTTGCAAAAATAAACACATTTCCCTAACTTTTAAGTTTTAATTTTTGCATTTAGAATGGTTGAACGTTAGTATCTAATCTAGTGACAAGTTTGCGCTACTTTCATATCTAAAAACTTGAGTTTGAGTTATTGAGAGTATGAGTTTTCAACTTTCTACCATATCTCATTAAATAAGACGAGATGGTTAGGTTTTGCGAGTTCAAAATCGGATGAGTTTGAAATTTTTTTAATAGAAAATAAATGGTTTTAAGACGAGAATGAATAGAAAATAATTAAATGAATTTAATAATGAGAATACAAATTTTCAAATTACCTTATCCAATACATCTATAATATCCACAATAATACTAGGAGTTTATTAAAAAAAATACTAATAAGATGCCTTTGATATAAGAAAAATGTTGAAAAGAATCAAGATTATCCATTCTCAATTATTGATTTGGTGAGTCCTCTAATAAACTCATCAAGAATTGAATTTCAAAATAATTAGACATAACTCAAGACTTCCATGCCTTTCTTGGACGGATCAACTTAACTAGTGATTTTAACTACTATTATGCTTTGTTTGAGAGTTTATAAGGTAAAAGAAATGATAAATTACATGATTCTCCTCAAATATTTGCCTAAAAATTGTAAGTCATTTTAATTTTATGATAACATTATTACTAGAAATATTATTAATACTGAATTAAAAATCTCAATGGAGGAGATTTCGTTCCTTATTCCCATTCTAATTTAACAATCCCACCTATATCTTCTTTAAGAGATAAATCCTTATCCCTTCTCCACCCCCACTTGAATATATATGGATATTTCATCCTTACATTCTCATTTAAAAAGAAAAATAATTTATTGAATCAGTGTCTCTTTTAGTTTGTTTTTGGCTTTCCTTAGTTGTGTGTTAAAAAAAAAAAAAAAAAGGAAGAAGAAGAAGAAATGACCAACCTTATTTTTTATTTACTTATTAAGTAATTTGAAGTTTTGGAAAGTTAATTACGAGTGGTAAAGAAAATAGACAATTATAACTTTATATATATTATGTGTGTTTAGAGTTATATAAAATTATAAAAGTTAATGTTTTGTATTTTGTACAGTGAATAGAGGATTTAAATTTTATTATTTCGTAATTTATGTTTGTACAAACTTGTAAAGTTTTGTTTAACTCCAAACGCTGCCATAGTAAGATGGCGGGCCTTATGCTCAAGTGGCATACTCTAAAAATAAATTTTTTTTTTTAACCACTCCTCCAAGATAAGCTTTGACATCCCCTCTTAAAAAAAAAAAAAGAAAAAAAAAAAAAAGTTAATCTTTCCCTCACTGTCTCGATAACGACCTATATTCACATGGTATCATGTTGTCTATTTTGGACTTGGAAGGTTACTTTTAAGGAGAACAATATTAAATGCATAATATTAAGAAGTTTGTGTTAATTTGTATTTATGAATTTGGTGTTAATTATTTAAAGATAATTATTCCAATATAATTCTATTAATTTAAATGAAAATTTTATCATAAATTTAAGTAGTTCAGACCAATTAATTACAATATACTTGAAACTATATAATAATGGTTCCTTCATTCTAGGAGTTATTACCATAACTTAATAATAATTATTAAGCCTCGAGGTGTTGCTCAACAGGTGATAGGGTTTGCTTCTCAATGGTTACTAGTTCAAATTTCTCTCTTCAGAATAATGGAAGCTGACCCAGACACCCCGGAATTATAAAAAAAAAAAGATAGTAATTACTAAATATATATATATATATATATATATATTGCTAGATAGATTAATTGTTTCTAACTTCTTTAAATGGTCAAATAGAGCCTAAGGCTTAATTTGGAAAGATACTAAAAATTAATGTTTTTTTTTTTTTTTTTGGAAAGACGAAAAAATAAGTGTCATTTAGTTTTTTTTTTATTTTTTGTTTTGAACTTATTTACTATTTTGTACTTTTAAAAATTAAAAAAAAAAAAAACAGTTCAAAATGTATTTGGTCACTTACATTTTCAAATTTTGTTTTAGAAAATAAAAAATAAATTTACACATAAAATTAAAAATGACAAAAAAATCATTTTGAGTGTTTTCAATTCAAAATAAAAAATCTTGAAATAAGGAAAATAGAGTATTTTTTTTTTTTATTTTGGGATTTTTAGAACATAAAACACATAAAACAGAAAATAGAAAACAAATTACAGAAAAATAACCAAATACCACCTTAGTTTTTTTTTAGTAACTAACTTTTTGTTAATTTGATATTTTTATCCTTTATAGTTTAAAAAAATATGAAACGGTAATTTTGATGGTTTAAAAAAATAATAATAATAAAAACTTAAAGCTGAAAAGTTTGAAGCTACCCGACTAGCCGAGGTGAGAAACTTTTATCATGTCTGAGAAATGACAATCTCACAGAATGCAGTAGTGTGCATAAAAGCTCATGCCCTTTCAGACAATCTTCCCCGTCATACAATGACTTCTTCTTCCTAATGAAGAAATCAGCAATTGATCAATCTGTTTTGTATGAGTAAAATATAAGAACTAACTAAACATTTTCCTCTGTACTCCTTTAGCAAACCTTAACCTTTTGCCTCAATAGTCTTCTCACTATTCTCTGATCATTTCCAGCTGGTTGATCTGGTTCCGAACCAGAAGTACTCCCCACTTTAATTTTTTGATGAAAGAAAACACTGATGATCATGATGATGATCGTCAGTTTCTTGATGATCAGAAAATGAAAATTACTCTGATTTGGATTTTGGGATAACACGACGATCCAATCTCTTCTTGAAGGGTAACACAATATCTTTTTCTAGAGGAGTCTTCTTTCCAGACTCCTCTGCCGGAGTCAAAGAAGACGGCGATCGTCGACCTTCTTGTTGAATATCTGTCTTTTCTTCTCCACGAGTCTTCTTCTCATGATCATGAGACCTCTCTGTATCAGTGTGAGTTCCTTCTTTAGAGATTTCTTTTGCTTTCGTTTCTTCTTCTTTAGAACCAGAAGTACTCCCCACCACCACCCTTGCCTTATTTGCTTTCAAATATCTAATAAGGAAGCGATACTTTGTAAAAGGCCCTGGTAAAGGTCTGTAGAATCTGATCAGATCTCCGGCTTCCAAGCCGTGCTCCTTAACATATTCCCTCCACCTGTTGCCCATCGTTATATAGCCCTCGACATATGGGTCGAATTCCATGCGCGTAATCCAATCCCCATCACTCAGTAGTATCCATTCGTCTCTCTCCTTGAAGCAAATTCCTTCACGAGGAATTGTTTTCTGGCAAGGGTAATAGTACTTCTCCACAACCGATGTAGGAATGACGAACCCAGGGCTTCTAACGGCAACATCAACGCTAGTCAATTCCTGCTCGAACAGAGCTGTGTCTTCTTCATTGGCACGTTGAGGATAAGATCTTCTTGCCTCCTTCCTTTTCACGTATTCGATGAGGTAGTGTTTGGTGTCTACAGGCTGAACGGGCCGGTAGAATCTGATGAAATCCCCGGATTCCAAACGGTGCTCATCCACGAATTCCTTCCACCTGCTGTTCATCACGTACCCAGCAGGAAAGCGTACGTTGTACTCGAAGGTCATATACCAACTCTTGCGTTGTTCGTCCGTGAAATGTAACACCTCCTTTCTGTAAGTTCGGGGAGTTCTTTTCCTTGTAGTTCTAGTCTTTGGAGAAGGGAAATTGGCTTCTGCCTCTCTTCCGGGATTTGGAGTCTTTAGAGGAGGGAAATGGGTTTCTGCATCTCCCCTTGTGATCGAGAGATGTGTGCCTGAGACGTCGACGGCTGTTAATTCTTGACCAAACAGAAATTTTTTTCCACCTTGTGGAATCGGCAGCGTAGCAGTAGCCTGGATCACTTTGGGGTCCGACAAGTCATTCTGAGTCGCTGTGCTAGTGCTCTTATACAACACTGATGATGAAGATTAAAAAGAAAATGATGATTCAGAAACACATGAAAAATAAAAATAAAATGAAACAGCAGGTAGATTTTCTGAAGTCAGTTGCACCTCATGAAAGGGAGAAGAATCATCTGGACCCAATCCATCAGTGCCAGTGCCAATTTATTTTTTGATTCAATATTGATCAATACTATACCATTAAAAAAAATAGAAAAAAAAAAAAAAAAGAACTCACAAAGTTGATTTTCTGAAGAATCATCAACTGGGTTGGATTCATCACTATTAGAACCAATTTTTCATTCAAATCCCTTTCCCATTCAACCCTAGTAACTCTGCAGCGTTGTAGCTTCTGCTTGTTGCCCTCAGACGAGTCTCTGAATAGGGAAATGAAGGAATTAAAGAAGTGATATATTGAGTCAAGAAGTTCTTGGAGGAAGACCCTCAATTGTGTTGGGTGTCTGAATATTCAAAATAAATAAAAATTGAAACATCTACGTATAAACCATTTCGTTTATACGATGTGAATTAAGTTTTCTTCTTCTTATTACTTATAAACATATGTATACATGTGTGTGTGTGTGTGTTTCTACGTATAAAAGTAAAATATTCAAGAAATTAGTGGCAAAACTCATGGTAAATAATAGAGAAAAAAAATACATTGATGGGTTTGACTTTGAGGAAGATGGGTTTTGATTTCTGGGAACATCCACTGCCTGCTCTTCTTCTTCATTAACCTTTGAGTTCTCTATAGTTTTCCCTTCTCTGTCACTCGGGCTTTTGTCAATGTCCTGCTTCTTCTTCATTATTTCTTGATTACAAAGGACTTTTTGATGGCACAGATAGAGAGAGAGAGAGAGAGAGAGAGAGAGAGACAAAGAGAGAGGTGGGGATGGATTTCTCTCTAGAACCGGTTCTTATATATTGTAGAGGAGGGTAACGAGTGCTTGCTTATTTTCTTCTCATTTTACTAATTAAAATTTAATTAAAGGAAAAAAGTATTTCTTTCATTTTTATTGTTTAACTGTCTTTTTATTTCCATTTCGTTATTCCCGTTTTCTTACAATTGATTATTATGAGCTATAACACCCAATTATGAAATATAAGCTCGTGGCTTTCTAAACGGTTATCTGTTGCAGTCAAATGGGTTCTTGTCCTGTTTAGCCTTGGATCATGTCAACGTATCACAATTCAAAAATCTTTTTTATAGACTCGTTGGATGAAATATATATATATATATATAAAGCTTTCAGTTAATATAGTTAATTTGAATTCCAAAAGGAGCGGCAAATATAACTACAGAGAAAACTATGAAACTTACGCTCAACTATATATACATATTGCGGATCCAAGATTTGGACCCATTGGAATCAAGCTGACAAATATAAATTTATATTTGCATACAATATTTTGAAAAATAATGGGTAGTGTATTTGACATAAAAGTAAGAGTAAAACTTGTAAATTATTTAAGGTATTGGACCGACTTATTTTGGAAAAAATACTTAGTGGTGCAAAATTATAAAAATATTCTAAAAATTATACTATTTTTATAAATTTACACTTACGCATAATGTACTAAAAAATAATGAATAATGTGTCTAATATAAAAGTAAGAGTAAAATTTGTAAATTATTTGAGATATTGGGCCAATTTATTTTGAGAAAAATATTTTACGACACAAAATTATAAAAATACTTCAAAAATTATATTATTCCCTCTATAAATTTTGCTTCGTCATTTGACCCCATTGCCCCTTCTTGCTTCTGCCACTATATATACATACTGGTTTCACAAAACGAATCTCTCACTCTCCCTCCCGCCCTCCCCCCCCCCCCCCCCAAAACCAAAAAAAGAAAAGAAAAAAGGATTCTCATCCATCAAAAATTACTGAAAGGAGAGAAAAAAGCAAGAAAATGTCTGGAATCAGAAGCGTTAGACCGCCACTGTATTTACATACTGATTCCACATAACAAATCTCTCTCCCTCCGCCCCTCCCCCCCCACCAAAAAAAAAAGAAAAGAAAAAGGGATTCTCATCCATCAAAAATTACTGAAAGGAAAGAAAAAAGCAAGAAAATGTCTGGAATCAGAGGCATTAGACCCCTGATTATATAAAAACTTTTAAAATATATATATATATATATATATATTTTAGGCCTTAGGCCCCCAAATAGAACAAGCCTCGTTTCTGCCGTCTGGCATGCATATTCAATGCGCTGGAGGAAGTAGGAAAAAAAAAAAGAAGATTCATGGTTGATAATCTAGCAAATTGGCTAGCTAAGTTTGCTATAACTTATTTTAGGCCATTTGAAAACATGTCTGGTAATATTTCTATTATCATATTTTTAAAAAATTTTAAGAATAAAAAAATACATTTTCATTTATTTTTTTAAATTTTATTTTCATTTTTATCACCTATTATTATTACAATATCACCATCACAACATAATCCCACAATTACTCCCTCTCACCATTTACTGTCACCACCACTTTTAATCACAAACATTGCCCCTCCCTATTGCCACCTTCACCATTCCTCATCACTATACTTCCCCCAGCTACCTGTATCGCTACATGATTATGAATCTATATACACACACACATATACTTGTATATATGTATGTATCTTGATCAAGATTATATACACTCTTCTATCAACTACCAAAAGACCAAATTTTCCTTCCCCCTGTAGCTACCTCGACCAACATTTTTTTATTGAAATTTTCATTTTTAATCTGACAAATTTAATCAAAATTAGGGTTAAATTAATTAAAAATAATATTTCTTAATCAAATAAGAATTGAGTTTCTTAATTAGACAATAACCGAATTTCTTAAAATAGGAAACTTAAACAAATAAGAAAACTGAATGAAGATTGAGTTCTTATAGATCAAGTAAACATCGATAAGTTTTAGTATAGTTCACAGGCAAGCCGCAGGATACTTGATGGTTCGAGTATAAAGAAATCAAGCTAAAAAAGATTAAATAAAATCAGTCTCGCAAGTAGGCCGAGGGTTCAACCTAGATAGTGAACTGCAAAGAAGGCGCAAGGAATCCAAAGGTTCAACTTGTTGAATTTGCTGAAAATTCTAATTTCTAAGCAGATTAAGTTTTCAATTTTTCTATAAATATACGTCCACATAAAATGTTTAAAAAAAAAAGATAATCAAGAGACAACATATTTTATGGTCCTTAGGAGAGAAAATTATTTTGTAAGACCACTAATTGTGTATTTGAAGTAACAAAAAATGAGATAAAGTGAGATAAGTTGTGAATTCATAATTCGTACAGTGAAATAAAAATGAATAACTTTTAAAATTTTTTTAAGTTTTTTTTGTTACTCCAAAGAGAACCTAAATTGTCTTTCTCATTCTTCTGTTCATTCTTGAGTCTACAAGCCTTGAAGAATTTTAAGGCATACTTTTCGAGGAGTCGGAATGTTTTTTCACTTTATCTAGGTATATCGAGAATTCAAGTAAATGGTTGAGTGAATTTGTACAAAGAGTCGTGAAGAGTTCATCAGGTCTTGTAACTTTATTTTATAATGGAAATTGTTTCGAAATCCTTTTACGTCAACCACAAATCCACCTAGAGAAGGAAAGAACATGAGGAAACTATTTTGTTGACTTACCTTATTAGTTTACAAAAACTTAAAGTTACGAAAGGTATACTTATGTGATATGTTTCTGAAATATAGTGTTGTTTGTATGTTGTTCTCATGTTTTCATGGATAAATATTTTTTTTGAATAAAAAATATAATATTATTTTTTTTTTTAATTTCAAATTCGGTATTTAATGGGTCTATCAAAGTGGGTTTCACAAAATCTGACCAATTGTTCTTAATCGAGTTCCGCGGGTTTGAGATGAATTTTGTGGGTTTGAGATTTAAACTAAAAAAATAAACAGGTTTGGAACAGTAACGACAAATAAAAAATAAACGAGTTTGATAATGATAATCGTTAATTAGACGGGTACTTGTGATAAAAAAAAGTCGAGTTTTCATTCGTATAAAAAAAAGAATAACATAAATAGAAGAAATAAATACTTGTAATGGGCGACTACGAATTTAGAGTGTATTAAATTTGAAAAATAAAATTGAACTAAAAAAAAAATTGAACTAGGCTACTCGGGCTGCAGCACAGGGCAACCTAAGTCTTAGTCCCCCCATGATCATTGGACTTCTTATTTGAGTCCCTGCACAGGAATGGAATGAAACAAATAATAATTTAGGAAAATGGTACTATGTGCTAATTTTTTTTTTTTTAATGACACTTCCATCAAAATAGTATGACTTTTTTGTGCAGCTCTTGAAGTAACAAAATTCACAAAAACACATCGACTTATTACACTTTTTTGGAAAACAAAAATGATATAAAAGATTATATATTCTAGCAAAGTTTATTGAGAGAATATAATGTGAATATTTATAAATCTATCACTTCTAAAATAATAACCTACTATCATATATTTTTATAGCATAAATGCAATTATTGCATCACCATCCATTATAATAAATTATAAAAAATTCTAATAATATATCATTTTGCATAAAATATTATTTTGAGTTAAAAAAATAAAGAAAGAAACAAGGAGGGAAAAATATCACTTAAATTACTTAAGATTTAGTCTTTTTGATAGCCAGACCCACTATTTTTCCAAAATAGACACTTACAGCACTAAATTTTATACTTTTCATATGAACTCCCTACTGTTACTTTTTCTGTTAGTTTAAATAGTCCGATCAATTTGACCATGTGAAAAATAAAAAATGATCTTAAAAAGTTGATACTAAATTTCTTTTGGTAACTTTTAGGCATACGATTCTGAAAAAATACTAGACACACTGTTAGGAACAAGAAAATGGTTGACCGTCAAAGGTGGTCGTCTAAAGGACCCAAGGCAGGACAACTGCTTCGACGCTTGACATCTAAAGCCTTTTTCTCGACTGCCGCGTTTCCCCAATCTCTTTTACCATTCTTTCTAGTAGTAATGTCCATACTAAAAAGAAAAAATTCAATAAAATATAAACTTTTTTATACTATGAATTGAGAATTTTTTTTTTTTTTAAGGATTACAAAAATGTAATATTATTATTTTTTTTGTTTAGTAAATTTTAGGCATGTTATTCATATTTAAACTATATAAAATTTTATGTATCATTATGTTTATTTTTTTAATATGGGTGTGTAATATTTTAGTCTAAATGTGAATAATACATGTCTAAAATTACCAAACAAAAAAATAAATTAAGTTTTAATTTTTTAGGGCATTTATTAGTTTTTACGCAGTTTAATTAGTCAAATCATTTAAATTAATGAAAAAAAGTAAACTATTAAAAAATTCAAACATTAAGGATATAAATGTCTATTTTGAAAACGTAGTGGATTTAGTTGCTAAAAAACTAAACTCCAGGGATCTAAATGATATTTGCCCCTGAAAATTTTTTTTTTTTTTTTTTTTTTTTTTTACCTACAATCGTCATTAGTCGCTGATAGAAAAATGTTTTGTTTTACTGATGGAAGTATACAAGAAAGAGAGTTGCAGAGTAACGGTGGAGAGAAATTAATTGCATCGATGTTCTTTCCTAAAGTAAAATGACCTTGCTCAACCCAAATTGTAGCGATAGCATAAATCATTGATAACAAGCTAGGTCACAGAGTGAATAAAAGTCTCATCCATCGTAAGCAACACCACTTTATCAGTTAAAAAAAAAATGCGGGAAAATTTCATAATATTGGAGAAAGACACATTTTATTAATTTGTTATTAAAATTTTGTACACGTGTTAAAATATTTTAATTTATATTTCTAAATGTATTGCAAGATCAATTTTTTTTTTTGGGTAAAATATCATGTTGTTATCAGATTTAAGATAGAAAATTTATGAGTATACGGTACAATACTTTTCTGGCGATACTTAAATTCAATCCATGTTTTTCCAAAGCAACAATTGATGTTAATCTATCATTTTAAAATTTATGATCATATCAATTTTTATTTTATATTTAAATGTTTTAAAATTTATTAAACACGTTAAATAATTAATTGATATTAAAATTAGATCAAATCGTATTAATTTTGAGTCCATATATTCATGTGGTATTCAAATTTTTTTCAGTAAATTCGAATCGTATTATTGTATTATATTCAATATTAATAGCCACCCCCAGTTTGCAGCCAATGGAAGGAGTTTGTTGATGAAAAGCATGCTATTGTGGAGGATAGGGCCTTGGTGGTAACTGCAGAGGGTGCAAGGGTATTAGCATTTGAAGGGACGAATAATAATAATAATAATAATAATAATAATAACTGGAACAAGAGAATTGAGTCTTTGGTCTTTGTTCATGGAATGTAAATGAGATATTGGAGATTTAGTTCACCTTTTTTTTATCATTTTGATTTTAATTATATATTTGATTTGTATTATTATATATGTAGACTGAATTTATATCTCCAAAATGGAGGGTATGCTATATCATAGAACGAGTGAGATAACATATCCTCACTTCGGATTTTTTTTCTGCCAAAATTTCAAGTTTCAAATTTATTTTCTATCACATCTCATATTAAATTATATTTTTTTATTTCCTTTATCTCATATCAAATCACATTTGTTATTTCATTTTATATCACACCAATCAAACATTAAAAAAATAATTTCATATAAAAATTAATCATGTGTTATATCCAATCTTATATATTATCTCATGAAATTACTTATATCCTATCGTCTAATCCTTTCAATCAAACATACCCTAAGTTTGTTTGGCAAGGACGTGAAGGTAAGGCCAATAACTTATACCAGGAGAAGTGATGATTAAGGCCCATTTGAATAATTAAGAATTTTAAATTAATGGATTAATTAAAATATAAGTAAAAGAATTAATTAATGCTATAATATATTTTAAATTTTTAATAATTATTGCTAAAGTAGTGGTGTTACTAATTTTTAAAATGGTAAAATCACTATTATGAAAATTTTCAAATAACTATTTTTTTTTTCTTGGTGGTGATTTCAAATCCACTCTAGTTCGTCGTGTTAAACTACTCAAGTATATTGTAAATTCCTATGTAAACTAATAAAATTATATTTAAAGCAATTCATTTTTAATTATTAGCACTAGATACATTCGCCATAAATTCATAAATACAAACAAAACTTAAGTTAGTTATCGTGGGATTGACATCGCACAACGATGTTAGTCTTGTGACCTTAAGCTTCAAACCCATTAGACTAAAATGTAACAGTTTAGATTCATTCAAGTGTCTTTTTAAGTCAATTATTTGTTACTGATGTCAGCGCCCCTGAGTCCTATTTTTTTTTTTTTTTTGTAGTTCCCCCGAGTCCTATTACTAATGTCCAAATATCACTTAGTATTGTCTCTCTTTCCCACCCTCAAACCAATTAATACAAACATTCTTGTCCCAGTGTCCACATTTTGTATGGCTTCTTCATGCATGGAAAAATCGAGGAGAAGGTAATTTCTTTTGTAGCCAACTTTTACAGACACTAATCTTTCACATATATATACAGGGGCGGAGACAGAATTTTTACTGAGAGGGCACCGGGCAGCCAAGGGGGGCATCAAGTACTAAAAAAAATAACAATCGACTTATTTTTTGATTAAGAGTAGGAGAAAAATGATATTAGTTTTAGAAAGAAAATAAATTATTCTTAAGTATTAACTAGTAAATATATTTCTCACGGTTAATGGTTCAAGCACCTGAAATTTATTAAAAATATCCCTCGCTACAAAAAATATAATTATTATTAAATTTTATTGTCTATAGAATTTATTGTGTTATATGCTAAATTTACTGATAGTATAAACAAAAATATGCAATAATGTATTAAAAGAATACACTTTATTTCACAAAAATACCAAGTTTGATTCTTTTAAACTTCTTATATATTAAAAAATTTTGAGTTAATTTTAAATTTTTAATAAAATCAAAATATCTTAATTTTTAATTAATTTAATTTTTAAATAAAATTAAAATCATAAGGAGGGACATTTTAGTAATTTTAGCTTTAAAATTGAGGGCTCACTTGCCCCCTGCCTCCATCTCCATGTAGCTCCGCCCGTATATGTATATATGGTTTTCAAAAAAAAAATATATGTATATATGGACACATTATGGAAAACATCATTGCTTACCGAGCTATATTATGTGTATGTGACAAATGCCAATCTCAAAATGCATGTATTCACAGAGTTATTCATTCACAATTTCCTTTCTTCCTATGCACCTTTTATTCACACTAGAGCTACTAAAAAAAAAAAGAAACAGATTTAGTCACCACTGCTTCTACTTTCAGTGCCATCCTCAATTCAAGTATCCGTATCAGTTTCACAATCTATAATATCCTCTTGCTCCAATGACACTCTCTGGTAATCACATAACAAATTCGAATGCCACGAGCCGGTTCTCATTCCTAGCATCAGAAAATACTAGCGCACCCAAGTCCTTCCAGAGGTCAGCTTGGAGGAGGGAAATGGGTTTATCCATGCTTGGGCCTACAACATCTTTTTCAGTTAATTGCTTCTCAAAGAGACATGTTGCTGGTTTCTCATTCCCTGCAGTAATGACACCCTTTCCCTTGCCACCACTGCTTTCTCCTCTCTTGCTGCCTCCACCACCCGGTCTTGTTCTTACACAATCAACACCCTTTCCCTTGTCGCTATTGCTTGAATTTGGTCCTCCATCTCCTCCTCTCCTTGCCATCGCCATTGCTTGGATTTGGTTCTCCATCTCCTCCTTCCTCGCTGCCTCCACCGTTATTATCATCGTCGTCATCCCCATTGTCATTACCAACCCCGATAGCTGGTTGGGGCACTGTCCTTGGCCTTATTCTTACGCCATGGACAAAATAGTGATCTAAATGCAATGGCTGGGCAGGTTGGTGGAAGCAGATTACGTCGGGAGGTCGTAAATTGTGGGCGGCAACAAAGGCCTTCAAACCAATTATACCCAATCTGCCACAATCGAGGGGAGGGTCTTTGAATCTCATTTGCCAATTCTCGTTGTGACAATCGCAAAATAGTAGTAGCTGTTGCCGCCGACTAGTTCCTGCTTCTCCAAAGAAATTATCACTTACAGTACGCAACAAGGTGAGTCTGTCATCTTCAACGTCGCCCGGACGTAGTTGTGCCCGAAAGCGAAAATCTTCCACTGTGAAATCGGAGTTCGTACCGCCACTTTCGGTTGCCCTGTTGGAAGATGCTTGACTGCAATGGGGAGAAGCAGTTACATATTTAGTCAAATCTGAGCATCGAAAATAGCAGACAATATTACGACTTGGCTTATGTTTCTGTTTTTTTTTTTTTTTTTTGGTTTTCTGTTTCTATTTTAAGATTTATATTTTTAGAATACTAAAAATGTATTTAGTTTTATATTTTTCGTATTTTTCGTATTTTAAAATTTTACTTATTTCAGGTCAAAAAGTTTTAATAAGCTTTTGGTCATTTTGTATCTTATATATAAATTCATTTTATGTTTTTTAAAGTGAATTTTGAAAATACAAATAATCAAAAATATATTTTGAGTTGTTTCATTTGTTTTTAAAAAAAAATACAAAATAAAAACAAATGACCAAATGGCACATTAACGTTTGCCGTCGTACAGTAAGCAAATTTATATACGAAGAGCTCCATTAGGATAAGCAGAAATGGAAACCGATTGGCTTCTCTTGTGGGTTTTGGGTTGTCTCGTGCTCTGAACTCCTAAATCCGACCAAAGAATCCTTGGAAATTCAAATTGGCGGTAGGGGCTCTGTTTGTTTCATGAGAAAAAGAATGGAAAATCAAAGTTGTTTCTTGGAAAATGAAAGATTTTACTTTTATAATTAAGATCCTGTGTTGTTGGGGTTTTCAGTAATTGGAATCAAACGTTGATTTACCTTCAAACTTCGTACGTTAAAGTTGATGTTTTGTAAACTATGGGTTTTACAAGTTCAAGTAATCTACATCTAAAAATGGTGAAAAAAAAATTAAGAAAGATGACAACCCAAGATTCTCTGTTTGGTTGCCAAGAAAAGGTAGGAATTGCGCGGAAAATCTAAATCTTCCCAGTTTATATGACATCTAGCTCGTATTGTTCCTCATCTTTGCAGGAAACCCGGTGTAGCATTGACATACATATAAGAGTGAAGATGGATGGATAGACACAGATTGAAGATATCCAAGAAATTGGTGAAAGAATAAAATGCATCTTGCTGAAGAAAAAGTAATTAATTACCTGGGCCATGATTTTGACTCTGACTCCGGCCCTAACTCTGACTCTGATTCTAATACAGAGATACAACTACCCTGATCATTTTCATCTCCAGAATGCTGCAACTCTGACCCTGATTCTGATACAGACATCAAACCATCGGATGTCTGATCCTGATCATTGCTTACTGTGGATGCTGGAGAACCATTTTCATCTCCAGAATGCTGCAATGGGCTATTCATTTTCTCTGCTTCCAGACTTTCTCTTGAATACTTTCTTGGATATGGTGAGTACTCACTGTTGGCTCCGAGAGCCAAGCAGAAAAAGAGAGAGAGAGAGAGAGAGAGAGAGAGAGAGGGGTTTTATTCTTTTGAATTTTAGTAGTTGAGGATCGGTGAGTTTTTATAGCTTCCTCTGCAGTTATATGTTGTTTTTTTTCGGGGGGGGGGATGTGGAGGAATGCATTCCTGTTTTGCTGGCAATTTGACAAATAACTGAATTTATCTTTACTCTTCATTCTGTTGGATATATTTATTTCAATGTTAAGACAAAGTTGTGATTGTATCTACAGATTTAAAATACTAGGGATTTTATTTTATTAATTAAAAAAAATTGCTCTAATATGTTTGCTCTAACGTAATTATATATATTTTTTAAATATTAATTTTATCATATCTAAGTGACATGATTAATTATTATGATAGATTTAAAATCATCTTATAAAAAATTAGTTATTGAAATTATTGATAACAGTGACTCTACTGTTTTAAAAAGTGGTTGCTCTATTATGTATATATATATATATATATATATATATATATATTAGTTTAAATATTACTTTTATCATGGCTTTTAAGTGGTATGATTAGTTATTATGATATTTTTAAAATCATTTCATAAAAAATTAATTATTTGTAATCTTTTAAACAGGTGACTCCACTATTCTAGAGAGTAGTTGCTCTATTATTTTGTTAATAATTATTATCAATCTTATATAATTAAAAACCTTTCTTATATTTTAATATAATTTAATTTTACATTTTCTAACTTTGAAATTATGATTATCCATAGGAAGCATATTAGTGTATTTAGAGCTTGAATTTGTGGATAAAAATAAAATTAGCTGGCACATAAGAACTAATTTGTTTGATTTTTTGGTTGTGTTCGAAAAATGGGAATAAAGTAGATAAATATTTATCGAAAAATATTATTTATTTAATTAATAATATATTTACATATATATATATATATATATGAGTAATTTTTTTTCTTAATCCAAACATAGCTTGATCATGAATGGAAGCTACTATACTAACTCATTTGATGACTTTCTTCTCAAACAAGAAATTTTCCTCCCCGTTGATTTCTTCCCGTTTCCTAACATGTTAGATCGGGAAATGATCGGCGTGGAAATGCAGGGTAAGTTTTGTAGAAGGAAATGAAATCTGTAGCTTAGAAATTGTAATACTGGAGGAATTCGTCCCAACCGGTTATAAGTCAATGGAATGGGTACAAGGGAGTCCCCTGTCCTATCAAATTTGTTAAAAATTCGTTTGAAAATATTTTTAGGGAACATTTGGTATGAGGAGAAAATTTTGAGAGTAGAAGATTATTACCCCAATAACAATTAATAGGTAACAAGTTTATGATACTTATATTTGGATTCGGTGAGAAAATATTACCCGATAATAATAATATCATATTTGCAATACTAAAAATTTTGAATGGTTAAAAGACAATTGTGTTTAGAATAAAAATAAATTAACCAATGGATAAAAGTTAATATTTAATCTTAGAAAAAATATTATAATAAAATAACTCATCATAATAATTAATTTTAATAAAATTTATATTATTAAATATAATTTTAAATAAAAATATTAACCATAAAAAATAATTTTATCATAGATTAATATTTCAATGGTAATTAATTTTAATAGTGAATTATTATTCTGTTAAAAATTATTCTTATTTCGATAAAATAATTTAATAAGACAAACAATTTTAGTTTATTTAAATAAATTATTAATTTTAATAAATTATACTAATACAATACATAATCTAATAAATTATTATTTAATAAATGTTATTTTAATAAAATAATTTAATAATTAATTAATTCTAATTTGATTAAATAAATTATTATTTTATAATATTTATTATAATTATTTATAAAGAATGTTGCCTAAGATTTATAAGAGTGTAAAGAAATATTTTATTCTATTAACCCCTGTTGTCTACCTCCCTAAAAACTTTACCTCTGTATGAGAATAATTGTTACCCTAAAATAA
Source organism: Vitellaria paradoxa (assembly GCA_019916065.1). Lineage (NCBI taxonomy): Eukaryota > Viridiplantae > Streptophyta > Magnoliopsida > Ericales > Sapotaceae > Vitellaria > Vitellaria paradoxa. The sequence goes on along the minus strand of CM034243.1, from coordinate 10,027,891 downwards.
TTGTTACCCCTCATACAAACTGATGTAATGGAAGGTAAAAATTACTCTGGTAAAATTTATCCTCCGTTATCCCAAAAATAAATATCTTCTAAGAGAACGTTTGGTATAAAGTGAAAATTTTGAGAGTAAAAAATTATAGGTGTAACAATAACAGTTAATAGAGTAACAAGCTTGTGATACTTATTTTTAAATTGAGAAAGTAAATTTTATCAGATAAAAATTATATTATATTTAAAATATTAAGAATCCTAAAGGAGTAAAAGTTAATTGTGTTTGGGACTAGGGTAAATTGACCGAAAATAAAAGTTAATTTTTAATTTTTAAGAAATATTATAATAAAATAAATCATTATAATGGTTTTTATTTTAATGATAATTAATTTTAATAATACTATACTATTTGAATGTACAAATTTAAATAAAAATATTAATTATAAAAGGTAATTTTATCATAGATTAATATTTCAACAATAATTAATTTTAATTAGGAATTATTATTTGTTAAAAATTATATTTATTTTAATTAAATAATGTAATCAAATAACTCATTTTAGTTTATCTAAATAAATTATTAATTTTAATAAACTATATTAATATAATACATAATCTAGTAAATTATTATTTATGAGATGTCATTTCTATTTAAACAACATTTGTAATAAAATAATTATTTATTAAAAATAGTTTTAATTTGAGAAAATAAATAATTTAGTTATAAATTAATATTTTATTAGTATTAATTTAATAAAATAAAATAAAACATTTTAATAATAAATTATTATTTACTAAATATTATTTTGATAAAATAATTTAATAATAATTAATTAAATTAATTAAATAAATTGTTATTTTATAATATTTATTATAATTATTTATAAGATAACATTATCTAGTGTTTTATAAGGGTGTAAAGGATTGTTTTATGGTGTAATAAGAAAATGGTATATTTTTTCATTACTCCTCCCTATGTAACAATTTACCCCCATGTAGAGGTCATCGTTATCCCAGAGTAATTGTTACCACATTTTCTAAACTAATGCAATGGAAGGTAAACATTTACTCTCCATTACTCCCAAAACAAACATGCCTTAATAGGGTTGAAATGAGTATGGGATTGAAATTTAATACTTTTATAAGTTTGAAATTTGCCTATAGAGTATTCAATACCGGTTTATGTTTACAAGGTATCCAATACCTGATACCCATAAGATACTCGCTAAGTAACCATTAATATAATATAATATAATATAATATATATTTATATAAAATGTAATATTGATTTGAAAGTCTAATGAGTTTCAAAACATATTCAAGTTGTTTAAATTTCAAGTAAATTTGAATACTGAAAGAAATAACTTGTTTGTTATACATATATGTATTCAACTTATTTGAGATAATTTTTCTGACTTTTGAAATTATTTTATTAATTTGTCTTATTAGTTTACAAAAATTTAAAGTTACAAAAGTTATACTTATGTGATAATTTCTGAAATATAGCGTTGTTTGTAAGTTATTCTCATATATAAATTTTGCGATATAGTATTACTAATTTTTTTTATTTTTATTTCAAATTGGGTATTTAATGGGTTTGTCAAAGCTGTTCTATATAATCTGACCAATTATTCTTAATCAGGTTTCTTAAATTTAGGACAGATTTTGTGGGTTTGAGATTCCAACTAAAAAAATTAACAACTATGAGACTGGTAATGGTAAGCAAAAAAATGAATTTGATAATCGTAATCATTAACTAAGTGGTATCCCTACCCATTTATATACTTAAATTCACCTAAACTGATATAAAATTCTGTTATAAAAGAGTCTAATTTTTCTCATATTAAAAATAACAGCATAAGTAGAAGAAACAAATACTTGTAATTAGTAAAGTGGGCTGGGTTACAAATTTAGAGTGTGTTAAGTTAAAAAAAATGAACAAAAAATGAAAAATTGAGCTAAGTTACTTGAACTACAAAGTTGATATGCTTTTATTATATATTCCACCAAAGTTCATTGAGAGAATATAATGTGTGTTCATGAATCTATCATTTCAAAGTAATAACCTGCTAACAAATACTTCTATTACACAAATGTAATCATTGCATCACCATGCATTATAATAAATTGTAAAAAAATTCTAATAACATATCATTTTGCATATAATTATATTTTCTAATGGATTCTTTTATTTAGAGTGATGTGTGTGCAATATAACCACATCAAATAAAATATAAATACAGTCTCCTTTTAATTTCTTATATTCCAAAAATATAGTGTATTTAATATTTCTTAAAAATTTTAGCTATATATATATATATATTGTTGCCCAATAATTTAAGGTATGTTTGGTATTCTAAGGTTTCATTTGACAAGAAGTAGCTGGTGGTTTAGCTACTAGTTACTAGTTTTTTGGCTCTTTTTTTTAAATAATCAAATTTATCCTCTTATATTTTAATCTTCTTTTAAACTTTTAGGGCAAAAATATCAAATTAATAAAAAGATAAAAATTTAGTTACTAAAAAGTTAACCTTTTTCTCTTCTCAAATACCAAAAAACAAAAGTTAACTTTTTAATAACTAACTACTACCAAGTACAAAAAAGTTAACTTTTTTATTTCCCAAACCAAGCACAACATTACCAAAAATCTCTGAAAATTTTTAAAAATTTCTAACACATTCTATCTTTTTCGTACTTCGTAAAATTTCTATAAATTTACATATCTCTACATATTTCAATAACGTTTTATAAATTCTAATAATATTTCCACAAATCCTAAAAAAATTTTAACAACTTTCAAAAAGCTATGACATAAATTTGTTTGAACGAATGAAAATTCGTTTGAACGAATTTAAAGTCGAAAATTCTGATACAAAAATCAAAAACTTTCTACTGAAATCTATTTGTATAGACGAAAATATATTCGAACATAACTATTTATCTCTGAAAATGTGATTTCGTGGCTGAGTTTTAAATACCAAAAAATTATCTAAACCATATTTTTTTACTAATTTTTAGAGTTCCATATGCTACCTTAATCTAAAAAAATGATAATCCTAATAATTTTAGGAGGATAAAAGAGAAAATTTGATAAAGAGGACAAACCCTAGTCAAGATCTAGTTTGGTTGTGAAGAAGAAGAGAAAAAAAAATTACAAAGATCTATCAAATTTTAATCATTTCAAGTTTTATAATATTACTTCTTCATTCTTATTACATGTACCAATTCTATGCATATTCATACATATATACACATACATATGTACGTAGGCTGATTAATAGGCACATGAACGTGAAAGAATCAAGGGCCGGGAGAATCTACCCAGCGAAGTGATTATCACTTGATTATTCTAATATGGATAAAATAAATAAATAAATAAATTGCAATAGTAAAAATTGTAAGAGTACTTTTCTGATTGTGAAGGCAGGTGAAAGTCTTGGAGAGAGAGAGAGAGAGAGAGAGAGAGAGAGAGAGAGAGAGAGAGAGAGAGGGCGGATTTATTATTTGTTCGGAACTGGAAGTAACTCGTTTAACTTATGCCAGTATGGAAACAAAATGTTTAGAAATTTTTAGCAAATTTTTTGGCAAAAAATTGCCAGGTGTGACTATTTATGAATTATTCATTTGATAGAAACTTGAAAAATAAAAAAGAAATTGAAATTTTCAATAATTTGTTGGAACTTTTAGTTCTTTAATAAAAAATTGGAAAAAATTTCAGAAATTTTTAAAAATTTTTGATTGTTTAGTAAAAAGGTTGTAAAAACTTTCAAGAATTTTTAAGTAACTTTTGAGAGGTTGCCAAATGTCCAACAACAATAATAATAATAATAATAATAATAAAAAGCAGAATTTGTTAAAGTTTTATTTTTTTTTTCTTTTCTTTTTTTCTTTTTATGGAGTTTTAAAGGAGCCCATAAGTAAGGGCAACGGCAAATAATTGACAACCTTCTCAACTATAATCAGTAACACTCTGTTTGGAAACATTCCTCTCTAATAATTAATTTGATGTTAAAATAAAGAATTGATTTTATTTTATTTAATTTAATTTGTTAAATAAAATTTTGTGTTTGGAATACATTTTGAATTTAAAATTTTAATTAATTTGATTTAAGAGAAATGTCAAATTTAATCATGTTAATAAGATATAAAAAATACAGTAAATATGATATGTGAAAATAAATTTATCCATCCTACTTAGATGACTAAAAAAATAACAAAATTTTCATCAAATTTTATTTTTCTATTGGATTTCAAAATGATATAGAAATCTCAAAATTTTAGTCATGAAATTAAATCAAAACTAACTTATAAAATTTTATTTTAATTCTAAACATATGAATTAGTGAGAATTTTCATCAAATAAAAAAAAATCTCATTGAATCCATCGTTCCAAAAGGACTGTAACTGTAAAAACGGGTTCTTGCTTTTGGGGCCATTTGATTCATATTGAAATTATTGAATATTAATTTTATCTTTAACTGCTTCAAAAAAAATTATTGATATTAATTATCTAAATTTAAGAGATTAACTGGATATTAGCACTTTTGTTTAAGTTAATAATTTTTTACTTACAAATAATCAATCAATCATGATAAAAAAAATTAAAATAAATCAAATAAATCAATGAAGCAGAAAAAAAAAAGTTGGTCCAATATTTTTTTAAATTGAGCTTAGGTTTTCTTTGTTTATGTTCAACCTCCGTACAGTAATGTTTTCAACCTAAAGTTTCCCCGCAATGGAGAACAATATCAAATGCATAATATCAAGAAGCTTGCATTAATTTGTATTTATAATTTATTGTTAATTATTTAAAGATAATTATTCTAATATAAATTTGTTCACAAATTCAAGTAGTTTAAAATGATTAATTATAATATATTTGAAATTATATAACAATGATTTCTCTAAGAGTCAGTACCATCACTTGATAATAAATAGATGAGCTACTTATAATTTTAATAACTACTGCTCGATGTGTTACAGATAATTTTTACCTAAAAATAATGTAAATATTTTTTTTCTTGACTCATTTAATTAAATTTAGTTTGATAATAAACAGATAAGTTGCTTCTATTTTAACTTCTATTTTTGTTTGTTTTATATGATTTTTCTATTCATCAAAATTTTATTATATTTTTATTTTTTTCCATAACTTTTAAGTTCGTTATTCACATTTGTAATAAATTTTTTAAATTCAAAATTTTTCAATACTTTTCAAGTTCAAAATATTAATATATAAAAACTTTTAAAAATATATGAATTTTTTTTTTAAGTTCAATTTTTTTTTTTTTTTTGGGACTTCGCCCCAAAGAAGATTCATGGTCCATAAATATAGTAAATTGGCTAGCCCCGTGTTTGTAGATTATTTTCGGGCCCTTTAAAAACTGTTTGGTAATATTTTCGTTATCATATTTTTAAAAATTATAAAAAAAATACATTTTTCACTCATTTTTTAAATTAATTTTATTATTAATTTTGTCACCTATTATTATTATTATTATTATAAAATCATCATCACACCATAATCCCACAATTACTCACTCTCATCATTTACTGTCACCACCACTTTCAATCGCAAACATTGCCACCCCCACCATTCCTCCTCACCATACTCCGCCCACCTACCTGTATGGCTTCACGATTATGGATCTATAGGTATGTATATATGTATGTATCTTGATCATGATTGCAGACCCTCATCATCTTTCAATTACCAAAAGAGCAATTTTCCCTTCCCCTTGTAGGCTGCTCCCTCGACCACCATTTTCTGATTGAAGAGTCAGATTATTAGTCTGATCAGCCGCCGGCGCACCTCTCTTCGCATAGTCAATAAGGAAGTGTTTGGAGTGCACAGCATTGACGGGCTTGTAGAACTTGATCACATCCCCAGCTTCCAACCTGTGCTCTCTCACGAAACCTTCCCACCCATTTACAACCAAACAGGCCCCCTAAATCGGCAGAGTACACGATGTTCATGTACCAGTCCTTGTCCCGGCGACTCTCGCTGAATCTGATAACCTCGTTCCTCTTCCTCTCCGGTTGTTCCTCCCGATGAACCTCGACTCCCGGAAAATGACTCGCCACTTCTTGCTTGGGAATCGCGAGCCTCCCGTACCCAACATCGTCGGCGCTCAACTCCAGCTCGAACAGGAGATTTCCAGAAACTGACAACGTCGGCGCCGAGCAATTCGTCGTCGGGGTCGTCGAGTCCTTTGACGCATTCGATCAGGAAACACCTCCTCTGCACTCTGCGGGGGTTTGGCCTGAAGAAGCAAATCGTGTCCGTGGCCTTCAGATCGTACCGACTGGACAACTCTTTCCACCCCTTTGTGACCATGAACGCGTGCTCGTCGCCGTAGTACGAGATTGAAATCTCCGATACGCGGAGTTGGGTGTCGATGAGTCGAATCGTCTCCTCCGGCTTAGTTCCTCCGAGGCCTAGTAGAGGTGGGAAATAGTCCTCTGCTAGCTCTGCGGGGATGAGGAGTCTGTTGCTGGAAGTTAGTACCAAGTCAAATAGAAGCCTGTCCTCTTCGTCAAAGGAAATTATCAACTGATCATCGTTATTATTACCAGCTGCTCTGCTTTGTTGATCCTTGCATTGAACTCTGCACAATTAATCAATCTTTTTAATTAGCTGAAACACTTCTAATTTAAATATATATATATATATATATTAGGATTTGTGACTTGAATATTTTATAATATTTATTAATTATCTTCTTTTTTTCTAACTCAAAAAAAAAAAAAAAAAAAAACAGCCCTTCTACTTACCAAAAAAAAAACTCCAAAAAAAATATTTTTCTACTATTTTCACACACTTTTTCTTTCCATTCACAAATCAATGTTTCAAACATGGCCTAATTAAGTTCCACCAAACACACCCTTCTCGAAGTAAAGTCAGACAATTGAAAAACCTCCTTACCACATGCACACAACAATGTATGTTATTTCCACTGAAACAGAGATTCATAAAAGATATGATCAACATGCATGTACTGGAGAGGTTGCTGAGAAAGGGAAAGAAAAAGAAATGAAACACATTTTTAACACTAGTCAATTCCTTCTTTGCATGGAGCAATTATTAGTGCATAGGCTGCATTATGGTATATATACATCGATAGATATATTATAGATACACTTATATAACAGATTCAAGAAAGTTGATGAAAGAAAACTCAGATGATCAGTGATGATCAGAAAATGTAAGAATTACCCTGACTTGAATTTTGGGTTAACACCGCGGTGATCAGCTCTGTCATGATGCGTTACGGTCACACGACATTCCAATCTCTTCTTGAAGGGTAATGCAATACCTTCTTCTAGAGTAGACCCCGTAGTAGTAGTACTCTCCCCAGACCCCTCTGCCGGAGTTGAAGACGGCGATCGTCGACCTTCTTGTTGAATGTCTGTCTTTTCTTCTCCGCGAGTCTTCTTCTCACCAGACCCCTCTGTGTTAGTATGAGTTCCTTCTTTAGAGATTTCCTTTGCTTTCGCTTTTTCTTCTTCATCATCGTCATCATGATCACCCCCTTGAACATCTGAGAACTTCATTTGTTTGCCTTTTTTATGGTCATAGTCATCTGTTCCAATGTGTTTGCTTTCGGACATTCTTCTTCTTGGTTCTTAATTTCTTGAATATGTGGAGAGAGAGAGAGAGAGAGAGAGAGAGAGGGGTTTGTCTGGGTTTGATCCGGAGAGGCGGTAAATTTATATTAATTTATAGTTTGGTAAATATATTTTATCAAAATAATTTACTAAAATTTTTAATTAAAAAATATGTTAATGATAATTTTATAATTATAAAACCTTTTAATAGACTAAAAAAATATTTCGAATAGATAATTTCACAATCCGTCAATAAAATTCTAGTTAAAATTTATAATTATCAATTCTGGTACTCATTATTATTATTATTATTATTATTATTATTATTATTATTATTATACAAATTTGATATCTCTCATGTGACAATGAAATGTAAAATTTATAGCAATGTGCTTATAATAAAGAGTTTCATTTTGATAAATTAGTAATCTAAAAATAGCAGGGCAAAATGAGGCACGTTGTAGTGTAAGAATTTAGTATAATATGAAATGTAAAATTTATAGCAATATGCTACATTTTGGTAGTTTCTTTTCCGTGTTTGATCGATTAAAAATAAATACTTAAGGCAAGTTTAAAAAGAGTTTGGGATTTGCCTTAGAGTACCCAAGTATTCTTAATTATTTAATTAATATATTATATTATATTTTATTTATTATATTATTTTGTGTATCTTTAAGGTTCAATAATGTGTCAATCTTTTTTTTTTTTGAATTTATTAAAAATTACACGTGTGATGAAAAAAATCTTTAACTACTTATTCAAATGTAATTACTATTTTTTTTTTTTTGGGTATTGCAATTATCAATCCTTGGACTAATATGGTAGTTATTTTATTCTTAATTATAATTTACATATTTAAAGAAGTTTTAATTTTGATATGTCTTTCTTAACTAACTAGAATTAAAAAAAAATGCTATGTGTATATACTTATAAGTAATTTGTAGCATAAAAATTTATATTTAAAAAATTACAAAATGAACACGTCTCTAATGACAAGAATGATTAGTGGGGACGCTCGTAAGGAGCATAATCCCAAGAATGGTGAACGTTAGTATGTGACCTAATGACAAATTTGTGTTACATTCTTATCCAAAAACTTGAGTTTGAAACATTGAGGGTATTACTTTTACCATATCCAATTAAATAAGATAAGATGGGTTTGGGAGTTCAAAATGAGTGAGTTTGGAATTCTTTGGCAGGAAAAAAAATGGTTTTAAGACAAGAATGACTAGAAAATAATTAAATTGATTCAATAATAAGAATACCAAATTTTAAAATTATTTGACCCTTTACGTCTCTAATATTCACAATAATACGACAAGCTAATTAAAAAAATACTAATAAGATATCATCGATATAAGTAAAATGTTAAAAATAATCAAGACTATCCTATGCAATCTCAATAATTGATTTGGTAAGTCCTACAATAAACTCGTGAAGAATTGAATTTCGAAATAATTGGACATGGCCCAAAGACTCCTATGCCTTTGTTGGTCGGACCAACTTAACCAGGAATTTTAATTAGTCTTATGCTTTGTTTGAGAGTTTATAACGTAAAAGAAATGGTAATTTACATGAATTCTTATTAAATATTTAACCAAAATTGTAAGTCATTTTATTATTATGATAAATCATTTCTTTAAAAATACTATTTGATGATGTGGCAAATTCATATGCCACACCTGAATCACGTATAACTATCTTCCAATGTGAATCACTAGATTCCAACTTAGAACATTGGTGTAGTATTTATCAAAAAGTCTCTGATGGTTAACTTAGTAAATAATTCTCTATTAATTTTGGCTGGTACAGTAATAATATCATACCTTACAGAATTAGTAGAATCCCCTATATACAGACATTAGCCTAGATAAACATTTGAATAGCATTAATGAGATGGCATAATTTTTGGAAGTTGATATTTACACAATAAAGGGATATATATGAATTTCATAATTATTGCCCCCGATTATATGATGGTTCATTTATCTATTGTATGATAAGGATCATTGATTTGCAGGAAAAAAATCTTAAGAGTATTTCATAAATGGACTTTGAACCTTATTCAGGATAACTTAATCGGATAAACAACTGATAAAAGTATGTTTGATCAGTTTGTTCGGGGTCTAATCAACCATGGCATGATTGACTTGGCCTTTTTCTAAAAGATTATTTAATCTAGTCGAGAATGGCATCCATCATTATTAACACTAAACTAGAAAATGTCAAATGATGGATATGGGGAGAGGATTTCTTTCCTTGTTCCCATTTTAGTTTAATAATCACAACTACACATTCATTAGCATAGTTCAAACAATTGTCCAAGGCACCATGATATCGTACAAAACGTATCGAAATCAATGGATGATGCGATGAGATTTCTGCTCGCGTTAAAGAATTGCGTCAAGAATAGTCATCTCACTCTATCGCCGTTAAAATAAGCTAATATCTCAACGATACACCGAGATAACTAACTGTTGCGGGGAGAAATCAGTGAAACAAATGATTTCTCAATAATTTTCTCAACAATTTGGAGAATATTAGGTCGTCTATTTAGATTTTACTTTTAATTTTTGAATGGATGAACATATATGAAAAACAAAAAAGAAACCACTATAAATCATATTATTTATAATAAATTTTTTAGTGATGAACACAATAATTTTTTGAATGAATCACAGTTTAAAAAGTTTCAATAAATATCATATATATATATATATATTTGTATTAAACACATTTAACCATTATTTAATAATTTTATAATAATATTTTTATAAAACAAATTATTAACATATAATAAGTTTTTTAATTAAAAATTAAATAAAGCGAAACATTTCAATAAGGTAAAAAAAAAGTAGTAACAATTGTGGTTTATCAATAATGTCATTAGTGTCAAATTAACTCATTCGCATATTATAAGTTGTTATTTAATATTTAGTAAATAAGTTATTATATTTTTGGTCATGTAATAATTCATTTTATTATTTAGAAATTTTATATATTTTTTTGATTTTTTAAAATAAAAAACAAAATATTGCCTGTTGTCCGATATTGCAACGTGATACTGTGAATATATTAAAAATTTTTAAACCGATATGATAGCTGCAATCACGACTTTGAATCATATTCACTAGGAGATAAATTTTTTTTCCTTTCTCCGCCCTACTTGAATGCGAAATTTTCATTCTTATATCTTCGTTTAAAATAAAAATTATTTATTGAATTCCTATTAATCTCTTTTAGTTTATTTTTGGCTTCCCCTGGTTGCGTGAAAAAGGGAGGGGGGGGGGATGAAAATTAAAGGGAGAAGAAGAAGAGACCAATCTTATTTTTTTATTTACTTAAAATTAATTTGAAGTTTTGGAAAGTTAACTGTGAGCGGCAAAGAAAATAGACAATTATAATTTTATAGCAAAATGGCCGGCCTTGTGCTCACGTGACACACTCTAGAAATATAATTTCTATTTTTTTTAATTACTCCTCCAAAATAAGCTTTACTCTCCCTCTTTAAAAACAATTAAAAAAATATTTCCCTCACTGTCTCTCACTTAAATAAAAAAAATCTATAATTCTTCATATTCAATGCACAAAATTATTCTACAAATAAAAAATTATAAATTTATTTTAAGCTTAAACTAAAATTTTAAATATATTTTATTTCATATTATGTTTATAATTTCACTTAGGTCATCATTATTTCAAATAAAAATTAATCACTTGTTTGTTCAAATTTTCATATTAATGCATTTTTTATTGTAATATATACATATAAACAAACAATATGCTAATACATACCAAAATATTACGTCATTATTTTTTAGGTTGAGTATATTTGGACACCACAAATAATATCTTTTACTTCACTTTACGTTTTCATTAATTAAAAAGTAAATTACATTAACTTTCTTTTAACATTTGGATAATTACACTTAGTACTCACGATATTTAAAAGTCATTATTTTGAAATTTTGCCAATATTGACCCCCTGTCGATAAAATCAACTATTAAAACTTAATAAAAAATGTTAAAATAACTAAAATTTTAGGCATTTTTTATATTTTATCCCTACATCTTTCACATTTTCATCAGTTTTTTTTTACATAATTCTCAAAAAATAAGTAAAAAATAAATAAAAACATAAAATTTTTGTAAAGAAAACTGATGAAATGTGAAAAAGAATAGGTAAAATAAGAAAAATACTTAAAATTTTAGTTAATTTGACATTTTATGTCAACTTTTAATGACTAATTTTATTAAAAGGAGATCAATGTTAACAATATTTTAAAATAAGGTGGTAAGTATAACTTTCAAATATTGTGGATGCTAAATGTAATTACACAAATGTTAAAGAGAGGCAGATATAATTTACCTTAATTAAAATTACAAAATTACTCCTCTATCTTTTTACACGTGTTTTGCATACTTAGAATGGTATAAAAGTCCTTATATAAAAACTCAATTAAACACTTAATTATAATGTCATAAATATCTTTATTTTATAATAGAAATTATTATTTTAAAATATATACAGAAAACAACTTATTCATTTTATTGGATATTTTAGTCAGTCAATTACAATCTAAATTAAAAAAAAAAATTCACTTATGCATATGAATTGATTTACTATGTTAAAAAATTTTAATTCTAGATTTTTTTTAAATATTTGTTAATATACATTTTAAATTAAGTTTTCGAAAGAAAGATATTTATATTATATTAGATAAATTTGTCTTTTTACTTAAAAATTATTTTTTTTCAATTTATTGATTTTCCTAATTAAATATTTTTTGATAATTTTATTTTTTTATAGATGAATGGTGAGAAAAAATTCAGTTATTCTATCTTAAATTTAAGATTGCTGAGAAAAGTCCATAGGAATAAAGGATGATTATAAATTTAAATTTACACGTGGTCTTATTTTTATGTTTGCAAGATTTATGTAAGTCTAAAATAAATTTATTTATATTTATATTTTAGAAATTACATATAAATAAATTTTAATTTATTTTTGGATAAAGTATAAAAACTACCCTTACATTTTACCTTTAATTTCACTTTGGTCCTACTAATTTTAATTATGACAATCAAATCCTTATACTTTCAGTCCAGTTGCAATATAATCCTTTCTTTGCTGCCCATTAGTTGCAACCGTTGAGGCGATGTTAAAATTGTCATCTCTCTACAAAAATTTTCTATTTAATTTTTTTCACTATTCTTCATTTTCTAGCGACTTTTCCAGTGTCGTTCAGTCCTTTCCGGTAATACCACTGGACCCTATACTTGTTGATCTCTCTCCTTTAATCTTATGTTATTGGGCTTGATTTTTTGACGACCTAATAGTCATCATGAATGCTAAAAAACCTCCATAGCTCAACATTCTGAATAATGTAAATGCAACTTTTACCTATGTTTTGGCCGTTTTCTATCATCTCATTGTGAGTCCAACACCAAATATTATTTTGGCTGCCTTTTCTCCTTTTTTAGTTGCAACTTAAGTGAACCCTAACTCCATTCACGCCACTAATAAATAAATTAAGGTTCCTCTTGGATTGGTTCATTTTCATTCGAATCAAGATGAAATTTCTTTTCATGTTGCTGATTCCAATTGAATTTTTTCAATAATTCATGCTAAGGTTGAAGAGATGCTATCTATTTTTATTTGATTGGCAGTAGAAAATAATCTGTAAGCTTCCGGTGTTATTACGGTAAATTCTCAAGTGGATTGGGCCCAAAAAAACCCCTTTGGTGACTCCAGCGACCCTTACTCAAGCAACTGATCTAGCTTCTGGTGCCTGTGTTGCCATAACAACTGCCCGACAGCCTCATAGTTCATTAGCCACCACCCCCTTTCTCTCATATCCTAATCCTATAAGAAAATGACTGTTTTATTCTCGCGCCTAACGGTTGCAATTAACGAGTAGCAAATGGAAAGACTACATTTTCTGCTTGACTGAAAATACAATATTTAATTATCACAATTGAAACTGGTAGGACCAAAGTGAGACCGAAAGTAAATTATATGAGTGGTTTTTGTACGTTACCCCTTATTTTATAATTTAATCAAATAAGAAAATAAATTATTTCATATTAATTTATTTACAAACTTTTATCATTTTATATATCACATTGATATTTTTTTACAATTTTTTAAAATTATTTATTTCAACATTTATCATATTTACATTTTATTTCATTACATTATTTTTAAAATGACAAAAGTTTACAAACAACCGGAGTGAAAGAAATTTGTTTTTTATTTAATTATATTATGAAATAAAATAAAATTTATTTTTATATGCTTCTTAAAATTATAAAATTTAAAATTATAGTAATTTTATAATTTTATTTAATAAAAAAGTAAAGTGAAGTGCAAAAAACTATATATAAACTGTTGATAAATTCATCCCTATTTTTTATTAATAAAAAGTATTTTTTTGGATTATTGAGGTGACATAACTAATAATTTTTGCTTTTATTTTTATCACTCTTTATAAAAGTTAACACTCCTCTCATTTTTTTATTATTTGCTATGCATTCTCATATATTTGTCACTATCCACTATTTTTTTCTCCCCTCCATTTCTTAAAAATCGTATTCTTCCATCTTTGATGAAAGAATTCTATCTCTCCCATGCTTAATTTACATCAAAACAATACTAACAAAAAGTTAAAATATATTTTTATATATTTTTTATTAGAATTTATTTGGTGTAATTATTTTAATTTCAAACCTGTTTGAATATCTTTTGGTAAATTTTTGATAAAAGTTTGTAAAACTTTTTGTATATTTAATAAAATAAATAAAACTTTTTAGTAATTTTGACAACTTTTAGATATTTGAGAAAAAATAAATTTTTAATAATTTTTGATAAATTTTAAGTATTTAATAAAAATTTAATGATTTTTAAGTTGGTTAAAGTGAAATTAGTTTTTTTAGCTATTTTTTACTCCTTCAAATAGGTTTTCATAAAAATTATCATTCTCTCAGTTAATAATTAGTTTCAGAAATATCTTTTTTTTAAATTAATGTGGCATAATACATAATTTTTTTCTTTTTTGCACATTGAAAGTGTATTTAATATGTTAAAAATTACTTAAAAATATTAATAAATTTTAAAAATTATTATTTTTTTATTTTAATATATAAATTACAAATCTCTAATTTTTATTAAATTTTATTTTATTTTTATCGTTCCAAACGTACCCTAACACGGAAAAGTTACTCCCTATTTCACTCTTTCTCACGCGCTCGTGCGCTCTCTCTCTTGCAAATGACGCCTTTTTCGAATCACCCTTTAGAAAAACCAAACCATACGATACGAACTCTGTACTCGCCTCTGTCACACGCGACCTCTCGCACTTTATAATTCTCTGCAAACCCTCTTCTCCCACGCTCTTTCTTTTCCCTCTACCAGGCGACTGTCCGAGATCCAGGACCTTCCCGTTGCGGAAAACCCTTGAGACGCCGGCGAACGGGAGGAGAGAGAGTTAGACGAAGAAGAACAGGCAGAAACTTTCCCCTCGCCTTCATTTCCCGCGTGAACCCCTGCGTTCTGAATCAAAGCTCAGGTACCCGTCTTTGAGCTCTTTTCCAGCTCGATCATTATCTCTTATGTTCGTGTATTGTTGCGACCATTGCGAGATCATTTCAAGTTGCGTAAATCATTGTTTATGGGAGGATTAGGGTTTTATATGCATTTTCCGTAGCTGGCTTGATGGTTGATAGCTATTTCGACAGGGTTTTAATTGCTTTTCGGAGATCGGTCGGTAATGGCGGTAGCGACGGTGACGGCGCAACAACCAGTCGCTGTTCAACTTGTATGTGCTATGCTGTGACGACTTCTTCATTTAATGTATTAGACTGTTGATATGAGTTGGTTTCGAGTTGATTTTATCTTTGGTTTTAGGTTGGTAACGCTTTTGCTTCACAATACTACAACGTCCAGCACACCTCACCGGAGATGGTTCATAAATTTTATCAGGAAATCAGTAAGCTTGGTCGTCCCGAGGATAATGGGGCCATGAGCATTACGACAACCATGAAGGTCAGCGCTCTTATTTTTCTCTTTGCATCCACACATTAGTATTACCAGTATAGTCATGTTTAACTTTTTTACGCCTTTTTTTAATTTTTAATTTCCATATATGCTCTCCATCTGCTTGTTTAGAATTCTGGAGAATTTAATTGGCATTCATGTTTTCTGTTGTTTTTATTTGCCAAAAGAGTTAAATAAATTACCTCAACTTCCACGTGTTGGTCCAGTTGTTGCATTGCAGATATGAATTGTAGATTTTTGTTCTGTGGTATATACTAAACAGTAAAAATTTTGTGGTTCTTTATTCTGTTCTGAGGTCCATTTGATTACTGGAAAGTATAGAGGAAAGGAAAAGAAGAGAGTAAATAAAATGGTAAGTGAATGAGAATAAGGATTTATCAGTGAAAAGGTTATTGTATCTTACAACTGTTTAAATGTCTGGTTACAGTTTTATGACCATTTTTATTGTACACTAGTATCGTAAAAACCTTCTATTTTTGTCTTCATATTAATCATCCTATCTACTTCCAATTAAGTTAAACAAGCAAGATTAAAATCACTTGTAATTGCCTTTTTTTTTTCTTTCCTTCCTGCTTTCGGAATCATAAACAGAGCTGAAGCAACCAAATTGAGTTATGGGAATTTTGACGGAAAATAATTGGCACTGTAAATTTCTGAGTCACATGTTATGTTTGTTGGCGTCAATTTGCAGGCTATCAATGAGAAATCATGTCACTTAATTATGCTGAATGCAGCACAGAGATCAAGTCTGTAGATGCACAAGAGTCTTACAATGGGGGAGTCCATGTCCTTGTAACTGGGTATATGGCTGGAAAGGATAACGTGATTCGAAATTTCACTCAGACTTTCTTCCTTGCGCCACAAGAAAAAGGCTACTTTGTTTTGAATGACATTTTTCGATATGTGGAAGAAATCAGCTATCACCATGGAAGCCCGAGCTACACTAATGATGTGGAGTCTTCTCTCACTCCAGAGCAGGGTGCAGATACACTCCAATTTCTATGCAGTGTACCTATCCTCATGTTGTTGTTGGTGAAGACTTTTTTTATTCTTTTCCTTTGGCTTGCAGATCTTTCTCCTGTGCAGGAGAATCCTGTTTCTGAGCAAACGGTGGTTTCCATAGAGATCAATAGGGAAGAAGAAAATCCCTCTAACAATGGAGAAGTGTTAGTTGTGGAAGAGGATGTGCCAGTGGCTGAGGTGGTTGATGAAGTGCCAGATGATTCGCAGATGGTGGTTGAATCGAATTTGAAAATTGAGGAAGTGCCAAAGAAGTCCTATGCTTCTATTGTAAGTGGCCATTAGACGAGTACAGTATAATTTGAGTTTTAAAAAAAAAAGAATAAGAATTAAATTTCCAAATCAATGCAATTTGTATATTATGCATATGTGGTTATGGAGTGGTTGAGATTGGGTAGAAATGATGATGTTTAACAAATAATTTTTTGGTGATACTGGCTTGTAGATGCATTGAGACAACAAATTATCTATAACTTTGCATTGGTGTTACAGGTGATGGACATGAAGGAGAGTGGTGTACCATTGTCATCTCGTGCACCTGCTCCTCGGAGATATGTTGTAAAGAGCCAAGAGCAAGTGAGCCTTGCTCAGGCAGCAGCCTTGGCAACTGAGACACCAGTTTCTGGTTTGGATGCCGTAGAGAATGGGAGTAATCTGGATGGGGAAGGTATGTTGCTTAATTTTAGTGTTGGCACTGCTTGTTCCTTATTATCATTTCACTTCACAACTGACTCCTGGTTTGTCGTTAGTATTGGATGATCATATTTATTGTATTTGTTTCTCTCTTTATTTTTTATTTTTTTGTGGCTGCAGCTGATGGTTATTCAATTTACATTAAGGGTCTGCCTCTGAATGCCACGCCTGCCCTACTTGAGAATGAATTCAAGATATTCGGAACTATAAAGAGTGGTGGTATTCAAGTTAGGAGTAACAGAGTATGTATTAAGTGGTCTTACCATGCTAATAACTTCTGGTTTTGTTATTCTTAGCTATTTACGATATTTATATTGCAGCAACAGGGATTTTGTTTTGGTTTTGTGGAATTTGAGGTGGCAAGTTCTGTGCAAAAAGCGATTGAGGTATACATTCATTTATGTTTTATGAAAATATATCCCATTTATATGCATCTTTATATAAACCAAGATGCAGCAAATGCACAATTTGTCTCTAGTTTGAGTCCAACTGAGTGTTTTTTTTTTTTGGGGGGGGGGGGAACCCACACGGATGTAAGCCTGGGCTTATTCAGTCTGTGGGTCTTGTGATGGCTTTATGACTCACAAGGCTAGGGTTTGCTCTCTCGCGGTGAGTCCAATGTGGCCTTGCCTTGGGGCATCCTCAAGATAAATAATTGGGAAGATTGATGGCTTATAATCTGTTTCTAGTTTAAATTTTATGGTTATCAATTTGTTGAGATAAAATGGTGGTGTGGTTATGTTTTCATATTGAATGCTTGTCATATTATTTCAGCTACTTTACTGCTGGTTGCTATTTTTCTTGTGTGTCTAGGTGCATATGTTTTTGCCACGTTTAGATGTCACTCAGGGTGCGCCTGCTGCACTGAAAAACTCTGAAAATCTCTAAAAACCTTTAAAAGTTATTACTTTTTATCTCACCACACAAATTATGAACTCACAAATTATGTCAAATTATCTCACTTTTTGTCACTCCAAATGCCCCCTTAGTCTGGAACATGGAGCTGACTTATATTCGTTGCTGCAGTAGTGTGATAATTTTGGGAATTATAATGCTGTTTTACTTCATGTCATTTTGAACTTCTCCTGTAAATTATTTGTTAACCATGGGTTGCGTTAATGGTTGTCATTTGAAACTTCACTGATTTTAGTGTAATCAATAGCTCATGTGCATGATTGCTTGGTTAAGTAAATGTATGAAATAGGAGGTGACTAATGCGATTGGTTAATATGAGCTGAGTTGGTATGGATGCTAAAAGCAGATGGATGGGCTCTTTTGCCTCATAAAACCTAACAAGATGTTTGTTATGGCCCTTATGGGTTTGCTTTTATTTGTGCTTGTCCCTTGAGAAAGATTGAGAGACTTGAATTTTACATTCTGCCTGTGTGTCATGTAATCATAGTAATCATAGTTTGAATTTTTTTGCTGCTTCAAGGCACCCAAACCCAAGCTCAGATGGCTGATAACTGTACTCTTATATTTTAGTGTTTGACATGCGGTTTAAATTGCTTGTGACCTTAAATCTTGGAATTAGCTTAATTATGTACTGGAGAAGTTTTCTGGTTTGCCTGCAAATAAAGTGTGATGTGTATTTTAGGACTTGTCTTTCGACTTCTATTTCTGAAATTTCCCCCTCTTCATGAAGTTATTATAAATGAAAAAAAAAAAAAAAAGTTGCCTTTGGGTTCACCATTGCACCTTTGCTCCTAAGCACGGGAAGGGGGTGGATTTTTCTGACTTTGGTAGGGATATTGTGCAGTTTTTGGGGTCTAGAAAACCAACTTTGTCCATCCCTCCTTTTCAGAATTTTTAGGCTATTTTCTTATTCAATAAGAAATATTTTAATCTGTTTTTTTTTTTTTTTTTTGGGTATTTATCAAATTAGCGTTTAGGAGATTGAATCAAAGGAGGCAACTTATCTAGCCCTCTGTATATGTGTGGTTGATATGCATATATGAATGAAGAAAATTGAGAATATTTTCATGCTATTTAGCAATAAATTGTAGCGGACCTCTGTTGAGAAATCAAAAGGGTTGAGAAATCATTCTAAGCTCAACTAAGTTGTGGAGAACGATCCAATTTTCTACAATTCATTTCATTGACTTTACGCAAAAACAACTTATATAATTAAACCTAAAACCAACTAATGTCCTTAATGGACTCTACTCCTAATTGATTCAACAAATCCCACTGATACATTACCGTAAGGACTCAGCAACTACTAATGAAATACAATATTACAGGGACTCAATCAAATAATGGAATTTGAGTAGGAACTAATTCTTAATTAAATAATAAAATAACTTAATTAGTCTAAGGAGAGATTGGGCGAAGTTCAACCGATACATTGCTATGATGTCTTATCCCTTAAGCTTGATCTCATGATCTACGCCTTGGGTACAACTACATTTGTAATCAACCGTACAGATTGTTCAATGCGAGTGTACATCTCTCGAACTTCTTGGTGGATGGCTTGAAGAGTGGCATCAAGTTTATCCACTTTTTGTGGTTAGGCTTTATCTTGCCTGTTGCAAGTCAATATTTTGTCAACCATTCGTCATTCTTTCCATCTTTAATTAGATTAGGGAGTTGATTAGGGGCAAGTCTTCTAGTATCTATATTTAGCTTCATGTTTCATTATATGTAGAAGTTGAGGCAAAGCAATTGGGTATGCTCTCCAATTTAGAAAAATAACGTTTCTTTACATGGTGTCAGATTAAGTGATCCTCCTGTATCGAGTTTCTCCTCTTATTTTCCACCTTGCCAGCTGGCGCTAACGAAGCCCCATCTAGTTAATTGCAGTTTCCGGAGCTAATAATTATCTGCATTCTTTTACGCTAACCATTTCATGAGTCTTTTGCAATAGCTTTCTCACAGTTTGCTGCAGTTTTGCAGCCTGTTCCGCAACATGTTTTATTTCACTTTGTAGCTTGTTTTACAGTCACTTTGTTACGTATTTTGTTGCCATTTTTCAGCCCTTCCGCTATTCTTTCCCAATTTTTCCCACAATTATTGTTTCCATTTTTCTAAAGTGCGGAAAAAATTATTAAGTTAAAATATATAATATATTTTTCTACGTCCTTGTTGTTTGGTGTTTTAGTAGGGAATCCAAGTTGTTATTGATGAAAATTTGATATTTAACCACATTTGTGTTTGACAATGATAAACATATGTTTGTCTATCACAGTAAGATGGCTTATCCTTGTTTGCAAATCAAATATTTTGCATTATCTGTATGCTTCACACTTTTTTGATGAAGCCTTGTTTGTGGACTAACACTCAAGCTCGTTTGTTTTTGTTATCTCTTCAACAAGATTTTTTGGAGCACGATTCAATTTTGCGATCAAACAAAGATTGCTCTCAACTTTGAAAATTCTTGATATTCAAGATGAGCAGTTCAGATTATCCATCCTCACCTTGCGAGGGAGTGTTGAAAGTCAATATTTTGTCAATCTCTCAAAATTCTACAGGTTTTAAAAATTAGAGAAATTTAGGGTTCATTAGGGAGTCAAATCTTTTTGTGTCCATTAAACATGACCTGGCCTACCTAGATTAATCAGAGGACATGCCCCTAAATAGATCTAATTGGCGTCGACAAATCCATATAGCCGACCCCACCTAGTGGGAAAAGGCTTGGTTTGGTTTGGTTTGGGTATTTAGTTTTATGATTCATTATAAATAGAAGTTAAAGCAATTGGGTATGCTCTCTAATATACAAAATAATGTTTCTTTACATTGGCCATTGAAGCAATCAATTCTTTTTCTCCAAAGCTAATCATGGCTTTCTATCAAGGCTGAGTGGAGCTCTCAATAAAAGCACCAATGGTGGCAGTCATGATTAAAAGAGTTGAGAAATCATTCTAGGCAGAGGCCTAGAATGAGAACACAACTAATTTGTGGAGAACACTCCCATTTTCTGTTACTTAATTTTCTGTTACTTCAAATCATGTCATTAACTCTACATACAAGCAATTTGACTAGAAAAAAATATAATATTACGACGACTGCTAAGAAAGTATAGTATTCTGATGACTCAATCAAATAATGGAATTTGACTAGAAAAAAATACTATTAATCAAATAATAAGGTGACCTAATTGGTCTGAGTGGTCAAGGTTGGTCTTTATCAGGACCCCACAACTACTACTTGTGCGATTCCTACGTATTTGCAACTGTCATTACCTGTACCTCTTCCTTTGTTATGACCATAACAACGGTCATCGGACTCATTACCCGTGAAAGTGGCTTGTCCTCACAGTTGAGATGCATCACAATGATTTTGGCACTATTTAGGCTTTCTCATTGCCATTAGCATAGTTAAGGTCATATTGTCAAATCATGTATCGTAAATTAAATAAATTTAATTTTTTTGTATCATACGTACTGTATTGTGTTGTGTTAACCTTTTTTTTAAAAAAACAAAATTAACAGTTCTATATTAAGAAGTTTTAAGTGTTGTTAAGAATTTAAATAGCATAATATAAATAAAATGTCACTAAATGATTATTTGATTATAAGAAATGTGATTTGCATATAAAAAATGATACAAATTTTTATTATTGCTTTTTATACAAATTTATTTTTTATACAAAATTTTAGTTGATTGAATTGTTGCACAACCGACACCTATTCCCCTCGCACAACTAATGTCATATTGAAAAAAAAAAAAAAGGAAAAAGTTATAACATAGAGCGTGTTTGTTTTGTTGGATATGGAGTTTGATAGGGTATAACATCCTACTCTTAATTATTATCCCATGTTTAATTACACTTCTCTTTTATTATTATTATCAGGATAACATGTGCCATGGGATGTCTATGATGCTTTCTACATTTCATGAGATATTTAACCCGATAAAAAAATTGTAACTATACATAGGATAAAAATTAGAATTGTGATGTTATTTCCTATTCAATCTCATATGCAATGAAACAAAGATGCAAATATAGTATTAGAACAAGTAAAGTAGGACACTAGGTGCAATCCAAGTGGTAAGGTTCTCCCCACGTTGTCTATCGCGCCCACCCTATATAAATTATGATCTTAAATATGCTAAGAAAAAAGAATGAACAAAGTATCATCAAGTAATCTTGTTCAATTCAACTATTTTTCTTATTTGTAAATAGTTAGAAATATTGCCATAAAAAATTGTAGTTTTCTTTTCAATGACCATGACTTGTATTAAATTCATACACATTAAAATTATCAATGATAGTTGTTTTTAGCTTCATAGTGAATTGATTTGGTGTATCAGAAATGTCATTTAGTTTATTGGAGTTTTATTTTTTCAAGGCATAATTATTATGCAGTACACTTTAATACACCATTATATTTGATGGAAAAACATCATATCGCTAATTCCTAATTTGATGGAGCTTGTTCTTGGAGTGAGCCTGCAAAAGGATCTTTTTGAGGGTTTAGGCAAGTCCGTGTGGTTTGTGAGCTATCATACGGATCCAATGGGTTTGCACGGTGGACATCCGAAGGGGTAGTAACTGCTGGTTCCCATTGTCATAAAAAAATAAATTAAAACAAAAATTGATGAAAAACATCATATCACTAATTTCTTCATCTCAAATGAAGAAAAAGTCATCTACTTTACATTTTATATTTACTTTTACTTTTATATTCAAGTATTTTCTTACTTATCTTTTACACTGTCTTCTTTGAACTTTTATGTGAATATGGTTTAGTGATTTTAGGCAAAAAAAAAAAGTGTATATATATAAACACTCTGCATTTTATATTTACATTTACTTTTATATCCAATTATTTTCTTACTTATCTTTTACAGTCTTCTTTGAACTTTTATATGAATATGGTTTATTGATTTTAGACCAAAAAAAAAGTTTGTATGTATATAAACATCTCATTTTAATGACCAGTTAATTTGTTGAAATAACTTGCAATTTAACTGTTATCTTAAATTTGTCGTTTGTCTTTAACAAAATTTGCCAATTTTCTTTTCAGAAACCAAACAGAGGGAGAAAATCCACTGTATAATTTGTTTTTTTCTTTATTTAGTTTTTGCTATTGAATTGGTAAACTTTTACCATATAAATTGTATATATATTGGATAGATAGTATGTATTGTGTGACATGAATCATATGGTAAAATGCCGTGTATTTATCGGGAGTTTTTTGAGGAAAATAGATACGTTCTCAAGATACACATGAAATGTCTCTCTGGCTGTATTGTGTGTAAGTTTTTGACATCTATGGCCAAGGCAACCATCACTAATTTTTTTAGCCACCTTATTTCTCTCGTGCACTGCCATTGTTTTCACTACTTTATTGTTGCATGATTTGTCCTGCTGCCTTCTTGTTTTAAACTTGCTATCCTTGCTACCCCAATTTATATCTGCCTTAACATTTATAAACTTTAGTATAATTTTTGTCTGATATTTAAGGCTTTGATTCATATTGAATCGAAATTGCTCCTCTAATTAAATCTAAAAATTTGATTTTTCGAATAGAAAACAAATCATTATTTCACTACCTGATCTATGATGATGTGAACTCTATGTCAGGGATTTAAGGGGGTCCTTGATGGAAACTCTCTCTTTTACCCCTTAATTTGTTGATCTACCATATCTTGATTTTAACTTTGCCTTGGTGGTGTGGAGCAATATATTTTTCTTTCTACTTCCTTGAATTTGTTGTTCCACCATATCTTGATTTGAACTTTGTCTTGGTGGTGTGGAGCAATATTTTTTTTTCTTTCTACTTGAATTTTTTAATTTTCTTCGTATCAGTTATAAGCTGGTCATGGTGGTCATATCTTTTTCCTTCCTCTAGAAGCTTCACCTGCATCCTCTTATTGGAGAGGTGCATTCAGGAGGCAAGTCCAATCCTCCTCCATTTGGCACCAGTAATGCACATTTTCATCCCTGTTCACTGACACACTGACATTGATTATGGCCCTTGCACCATCTTATTTTCCAACTTGGCTAATTTTAGTACAGTTATATTTTTCATGGCATTGTAATACTTTAGATTCACTCAAGCTACTATTTTGTATGATTTAGAAAGGAAAATGCTAAAATTATATTTCTCTGTTCTCTTTTGATGGTAATCTTACTGTCTTACCATTTGGTGTGGTTTGGTTAGATAATCTACCTCTCGGCGCCCTAATTTTCTGTTAGCCAATTCATCTGTACGAGGGAACACTAGCTTTTGTTGTCTTCATTGATACCTTGAGAGGAGCCAAATTCATTGTTGGATCGTCATAGGAAAGGACTTTCACAAGCCCCTAAAAAGGAGGCCTGGTATTGGGAAATTGGATCTGTCCAAAAATTTGTGATGGGATGAAGTTTATTCTTCAATTGGGATGCAATACTTTTATCAAATGTTGTCAATGCAATTTTTCTCTTATCATCCCCCTTTATACCTTCAAGTTTTTGGTGTGAGCTACTTATTTAGGGTGTGTTTGGAGTTGTATAAAAGTGTATAAAATAAAATAAAATTGTAAAAGTAAATGTCTAGTAATTCGTGCAGTGAGTGAAGAATTTAAATTTTATTGGCTCGTAATTCGTGTTTGTAGAGATTTGTAAGATTTTATTTTATTTTGTTTGCCACCAAATGGAGCCTTAGTCCTTTTGTGGTTTGAATATTTCTCTTGTCATTCAGGCTTCGCCCATTACAATTGGTGGACGCCAAGCGTTTGTTGAGGAAAAAAGGTCTACTAATTCTCGAGGCAAGTTGGGTTTCATGATGCTATTTTACACTTTCTATTTAGGGAGTTAACCTCGCAAATTGTCACTTTGTTGTGTTTGCAAGTGGATGCGAATTGAGAGGGGCATGTTCGGATGTAGACTCTCATATGAAATATGGGAATATGCAATCTCCCTTTTATGTCTTACAGCTCTCAGAACGTAAAAGATTTTTGATGGTATCAAAGTTTTGATGATATATAATCTCCATAATGTGGCCATTCTTTGCAGTGAACAGCAGGGGTCGATTTTCAATTGGAAGGGGATCTGGATTCAGGAATGAGGGGGCTAGAGGGCGTGGAAACTATGGTAGCAGCAGAGGCTATAGCCGTGGCGATTTCAATAGCAGGACTGAATTTGGTAATAGGGGCAACAATCGAGGAGGATTCTCTAACCGAGGAGGTGATGGATATCAAAGGACTGATAACATGACCAATGGGGGCCGCACAAATCGTGGTGGTGGGATGGCTGTCAGCGGAACGGCTAAAAATGTGGCTCCACGGGGTTCTGCTACTGCCTGAGGAGCAATAGCTCAAGAGGGTAATTGGTGAGGGATTTAAATAGGTTATGTTGTTGAAAATGCAGTGACTGAAGTGGTTGCTATCATTTGGTGGACACATCCTTGTCCTTTTGTTGATGGGGCTGCCAGAAATTTTCAAAGTTAATATCCTAACGTATGCGCCCCCCCCCCCCCCCTTTTTTTTTTACCCGTTCTTCTATTCTTGGGTGGGGTTATAGATCAATGGTAGATGATTTTTAGGCAGCAACCCACGAGGGATAGTATTCTTGTCTAGGTGTCCACGAGACTGCTGCAAGCAATTCATTTTGTGGGGTTTTTGTATTCGGTAGCTAAATTTTTGGAGCCATCATTGCTCTGTTCCAATGGGAAATGAAAATATGGTCGTTGCTATAGGACGTGGATGTGTATTCCAAATAGATCAGCTCATGTAGAACTTTTGGTTTCTTGGTCTGCAAGTAACAGGTTAATGTGGTGAACCATTTTCTTCTGTCTGCTCCTGAGATGTAACTCCAGTTTCTGTTTTTCATGATTGAAAAGCAAGTTGAAAAAATACGTTTTAATTCTTTTGCCTTGCTGGAAGTGTATTTCCAACCTACGCTGCGCAGACTATTCATTGCACGGTGAGGTCAATGGAAGCCAAATTTTGGAATTTTTTCTTCACATGTGATTTTTCCCTGCTTGTTTTATTGATGAGGATTTGGGCTTTGGTTTAGCGTTCTGATCGACCCTTTTAAAACTGAATGGAACATTTCATTTGGATTGATATTACCAATAAATATCTAATGTAGGATGTTTCTTCGTTAAGCAGAGCAGGCGCTGCCATGTTTGCTCCAAGCTTTGCAGTTGAGAATTTTGACGGGTATGCTTGCTCCTTCAAATCACTAGTCTCTTATGTCTATGAGATCCTGTTGCTAATATTTTAGTATTATACCCGCATCCGAATATTTTAATATTAAAAATTTGAAACGTCTGGTATCTAAACACGTATATGCAATATGCAACGCTTTTACAATTTCCCACGCACATGGCTCACCATTTATGTATGTAAAAAGTGTCGTCCAAGATTCAGACACAACTTGCTAGATGCTCATAGTCTATGCTGATTGAAGGGATTAAATGGTAGGATGTAACTAATAACATAAAATAATACATGAGATTAATTTTTATATGAGGTTATGTTTTTGATGTTTGTGGTGGAGTATAAAGTGAGACACTAAATGTAATTTAACATAAAATGCAACAGTTAACAACTTTAAATCTTTAGATTTTTATGCAAATTTGAAGGTGAGGTATAAATAATATCACTCTCATAGTACTAATTACCCCTCATTTTGAAAGATATAAAATTTAGTCTAGAGTTTCAATATTGCTAATCAAACAAAAGATTAAAATTAATTTAGTCAAAAATAATAGATTACAACTCCAAACCCTTTACCACATCTAGTAAACAAATAAAGACATAATGACAACGTACGGACAAGACTTAAAACACATAAAAGATGTTTAGATTTGGAGGAATTGACATCACTTGGCAGTGTTAAACTTGATGATAATAGCTCAGCACCGTTAGATTTTACATTTTCACTTTTTTTTTTTAATTAAAAATATATAAATATATTTTAAATTATTAAATTTTAATCCAACGGTTCAAAATTCGCTGTCTTTGAACTAATATTATTTTCAATGCAAGCCTCCCATTTAAGATGTTTAGTGCATGAAAAGTTACTGGAATCAGAAAAGCAAGAGGACTTAAAATAATATAAAAAATTATATATAATTATGGAATCAAAAGGGTTTATAGAAAAAGTTTACTGAGCCTCTTCCATTTGCTTTTGCCTGAAAGAGCTCATGCAATCACCCACCATGCATAGATTCGAGACCTCACCATTCTCAATTCTGCAGAGCTAGTGAACGGAATTAGAACAAAACCAAACCATGCAAAAAGAACTCAAAAAGATCTCCAGGCTCAAATTATCATCAAAATGCAGGAGGAATCACCGTGATGTGCCTCAAGGGATGCGTTATATCCTTGCCTCCTGCGTGCTCCACAAACTCAGCCGGGGAGAACGAGCTTCCATGGCAGACACAAATAATGCTGACCTCTGTTTTGGTGTATCTGTACAAGAACCCAGTAATGGTTTTCCCATTTGGGCCATTCCCCGTTGTCGAAACACAGGGCATCTGTGAAAAGGAAGGTGCACTGTGACTCTGAGTTTTAGGCTTTGGAGGCTTGCTCGAATCCCGGCTGACTACTTTTGATGGAGTGGGGTTCAGGTTTTGAGATGATGTGGGCTTCCTAGCTAGATCAGGTTGAGTTTCTGAATTAATTCGTTCAATGTTCTTGGTCGGGCTGCGAAGGGTACCGGATGACACTGCCTTCTCACTACAGTTTGCCGCTTTGGCGTTGGCTTGGGTAGACTCGATCTGGTTACCGGAAACACTCTGCTCAGACTGTCCAAATTGTTCGCTAGCCATGTTTGGTTGAGATTGTTCTGGTTTGCAGGGACTCGAATGGCTTCCAGAATTAGTGCTGCCGCCTGAAAAGGCAAAGTAACCACATTTACTATAGTTCCAGTAAGGAAGGGGTGTATGTGTGTGTGGGCGCGCGTGTGTGCAGTAGAGGGAGGAGTCAAGATTCTACTAGCAATCAAACTGATTAAAAACCTAGGGTAAAAAGCTTTAACTGACGCCTTTGGATTTAAATTTTTATCACCGTGAATGTGGTCAACCTTTAACTCACAACCATCACAAACAATATTGAAAAAAAAAATGAATAAACTGCGTCGAATGGAAGCTGTCATAAAATTATAGCTATTCCATCTGTTGTTTCGACAGTTCTCATTTTCTTTACAACGTCTGCCTTTGGTGATGACTTTTGCAGTTTACAAGCTTGTGACATATCCATGAATGTCCATGCAACCTTACTTTGACTGATCTAAAATTACAGCCAGAAAACCAAAAGCTTGCATTTCATCCATATGAAGAAAGAAATGTACCTGGGAATCTAGGAAATAAAATGATTCAAAGATTTTATATTGAGCAAGAAATTCGAGAAATGGATAAAATTCCAACATGATAAATCAGACACTTACGGACTTGGGGTACCCAGCTCTCTCTTCCCCCCCGTTGAAATTGTCATATTCTACTTGCTTAAAAATCCCAAGCCCTGCCACCCCAATCACAAACAAATTTAACTCACCTAGTTTTTCAATCATGAACAACCGCTACCCACGCTAGAAAAGGGGGAGGCTGACAAAGCAATCGTGACATTGATGTTTTCAGATGTATTCACACTATTTTAATTGAAAAAAAGCGTGAATGTATTTGGACCGTTGAATTTTAATTCAGAGAGTCGTGATTGCAAGTCACAAGGTTGAAATAGCATCCTCCCCACGCCACCCTGTAATGCTCTCTCTCAAAATGTAACTCTTCAGGAGGTAAAATAATTACACACCCTACGATCATGGCTAGCAGCTTATTTGTATAGTTGGGGATTCCCTTGCCTTGCAGGTACAACTACTTTGAAATGGCACAAGGACGTGCCTCTCAAATG
The DNA here is from genome assembly GCA_019916065.1 of Vitellaria paradoxa. Classification (NCBI taxonomy): domain Eukaryota; kingdom Viridiplantae; phylum Streptophyta; class Magnoliopsida; order Ericales; family Sapotaceae; genus Vitellaria; species Vitellaria paradoxa. The sequence continues at coordinate 9,998,740 of CM034243.1, read as the reverse complement.
GACTAACTGGCATTATGAAACATCATGTTCTCAATTCACCCACCCTGGAACTGAACTATTTGATGGAGGATCCGAAAGCCTCCAATCAAATATTAATCCTCCCACAACCCATTCAATTAGCCGCATTGAGTATTCTTCTCAATCAAATCTTATCTTACAACCTGGAAAACACGTTCACATAGAGAATTCATACATTATTCTGCTTTGGATAGCAAAGAAATTGAATATTCATAATAGCACATAACATCCATACCCCCAAAGTTGAAATATTTCTATTTTTTAATTGATTTGATTTAGACAGCCCACCCTATTTGATTAATCAGCTATGAACTGTAAAACGCCTGATGGGTGCGTTTGGAGTTTAAAAAAAATCTGCAAATCTTTTCAAATCTCCACAAAACTTTTTCACATGAAATTACTAAATCTCTAAATCCTTATAAATTTCTACAAATCACAATAAAATCTCTATAAATTTCAAAAATTTTTGACACGAGGTAAAAAATAAGTATCTATTCAAACGAAAAATCAAAATCTGTTTGAATGGAATTTTAATATTTATCTCTATATTTTTTTTATTTTTTTATTAGTTGTACTCTAAACACCCAAAAATTACCCAATTTAAAGAGCTCCAATCGGAATAACTTTGCGACAAACAGAGAAATCTTAGGAAAAGACACAGGATGACGCAAGACTACCTTGCCGGGACGTGCTCCGATGGTTGGAAACCACAGAGGAACTGCAGACCGGAGACCCATTCGACACTGCATTCCGATTCTCCCCATCTTTCCCACTGTTATGCTCGGAATCAGAGCCCATCAACGGATTCTGACTGGAATTGACATTCCCCTGATACGGCCGGAAGCTCTGGCAACCCACCGGCTGTTGAAAATTCTTCTCATACCCAACATTGCCCGTCGGTGGATTCCAACATGGCATGACACAGGGGTACGCACAACCACTCGCGAACGGCACAAACTGCAAGGGCGGCGGGTACGGGAACTGCACCGGCACCACCGGAACCGGCGAGGAAGACGACGACGAGGAGCCGTAAGCCACCGCCGCGGCGTTCTGCCCGTGACTCATAATTTGGGCTCCATTGTGGTTCAGCGACAAATTCAAGTCACTAACTTCTTCGTTCAGAACGCATTTGTTTCCAATTAATTCGTTTTTCTCTGTCTTACAAGTTCTCTCTGCAACGTTCGCTTCATTCTCCCTCATCTCTCTATCCGTAACCCTAATTTGAAGCCGCTGCTTCTCCAGCCACATCTTATCGTCAGAAGAAGCACCATTCGTTGGATTTACTCCCCTGCTAATACCCTTCCTCAACTTCTCTCCTCTCTTCTTTCGCGCCTCTTGTCTTCTCATCGCGTGAATCTCACGTTTCCTCTGTGGATCTAAGCACTCCGATCCACTATCCGGCTCGGAATCACCAGCAACCGTCGTCTGCGCCATGGAAGTTCTCGCCAAACATTGATTCTCCCGGGTCAGATCAACGCCCGCATTCGCAGACTCGGAAACGACTTTCTCACGAGAAATCATTGTGTTTTCCTCTTCGGGCTTGAATTTCGCGGATTTACAGAAACTCCCACCAATCGACAAGCCCAAGCTCAGCTCTATCTCGCCATCTTCTTCCTCCACATCAACACTCGAAACCTCCAACACTGCACCATTCTTCGCCATTGAAAGCCTACAACTTCATGAAGGGGGGGAGAAAAAATCAAAATCAATTCTTTTCTAGGGTTTACTGCTTCTTTCAACCTGGTTTGAATTTTTGTTCCTTCGATCAATGGAGAGGAACAGGAGCGCTAATAAACGGTGGTAGGGTTAGGAGAGAGAAGACGAGGACGGAATGCCACGTGGCGTGGCGGGAGACGGGGACAGAGACGGTTGTGCCGACACGTAGGAATACTGATTTTAATTTTAGCGGAAGCGTTTTTAAGTTAAAAAAAAAATGAGAAGTTAGCGGTGATTAATAAATGACGCCAGCTGTCTAAATTTAGACGCAATGATAGCCTGACACGTGTATCTCCCGTCTGCAACTTTCCTCACCCCAGTTGTTTATTTCCTGACACTGGAATACGGACGCGTAGTCAGAGATCTTGTTGTCTCCTCGAATCTCAGCCGTCGCTTTCCCTCGACTGGTGTACGAACCACGTGGTTTACTCGAAGCCGGACACGTGTTCGGATGTCTGGCTCGGGTGGGTCCCTGTAATCCATACGAGGTGGTGCGGGACGGGAGGCGTCAGGCGAGAACTTACACGTGTCCGGTGCTTTGACATGACAGCTCAGCGGGATTGAGTTGTTTTGCGGCTTTTTGGGAGATGCGATGACGTGGACGGGTGTGGTTGGATTTGACACGCGGCGACAGCGGTGTGGATAAGTGAAGTTATCGTCTTAAATTGATGTACAAGGAAGGAAGGAAGGAAGGAAGGGACTCGCACGTGGAGTCCATGTGAGGATTCCGTTGAAAAATAAAGGGCGGAGATCGGTGACACGTATGCTTGCTGTGTGGGACCCAAGCAGGTTGGACTCTTTTTGAAAAGTTCGCGCAACTAATTGCTAATTGATGACCGATGCATGTTTGCCACGTCTCATCTCGGGAAACTAACCTTTTCTGAGCAAAGACGAAATGATTATTTGTTAAAATTAATAAAAATCTATTAAATTTTAATAATTTTTTTTATTTTTTTAATAAAATTTCATTACATATCATTTTTATATTAAATTTTTACTGTACTTTTTGATTAAAATGTTACCAACCAAACTCCTCAATAATATTAACAATATTTTTGTAAATAAAATAATAAATTTGATTATTTAATTTAAATTTTACACAATTACCGTCTTAAATAAGAATATTTAGAATCTCTATACAGATTTAAAAAAAAAATTTAATGTGTGTTTGAAACTAGTTGCGACTACTTAATTTTTTTATTTTTTTAAAATAATTGAATTTATCATTTTATCATTTAATTATTTTTAAATCATAAAAGTAAAAATATTAAATTAATAAAAAACAAACCACTAATTTTTTCTTTTTCTTAAAAAGATTAACTTTTTTTCTCCTCAAACTAAATATTATGTTAATCAATGGTAAAACTTATTAAAATAACTCAATAATAATACACATATAATTATAACTCATAAAATAGAAGTATTACCTACTCTTGCAATTAATTTATTATTTCACTATTTTTTATAATTTATTTATTCTTATAATGATTTTTAAGGTACTATTCTTCATGAATAGAGCTAGTGGTAAATTAAAGGGCACATGCCCATCCTAAAAAAATAAAAAAAAACACTATTTTTTTTCCATATGTATTGTCTTTATAGGTTCCATTTTGAAAATCAAAATTTTTAGTAACATTTGGTAATTTTTTGGTAAAAATTGGTACATAAAATTTTTTGTATGTTTAGTAAAATAAATAGAAATTTATAGTAACTTTTAATAATTTTTAGGTGTTTAATAAAACAAATAGAAATTTTTAGTTGTATCGAGTGCGTTAAATATAATAAGACAAATACAAAAGGTACTCGACTCGACCAAATCTATTAAAAATTCGTTAAAGTATACTTTAATAAAATTGAGGCCGGTTTGGTATTAATATTTAATACCCCTACAAATTTAGGGCACGTTTAAAATTTGCATATAAGATACGGTTTGGTATTAAAATTTTAATACCCATACAAATTTAGCACACATTTAAAATTTGCATGTAGAATAATCGGAAAATTGTATCCAAGTCATACTTGGTAATCTTTTAAAGTTATTAGTCACACTCAAAAAAAAGTATTGCTTTTAAGTCACATTAATGTGAAAAGTTTTGTATTTAAGTCATACTTTTGAGTGGGTCCCACGAGTTTGTTTTAAATATAATTTATAATATGACTTAAATGCCCTTTTTCTATAATTAACTGAGATGAAGTTGCCGAAAATTATGGAACCGAGAATCACGTTTTCCGTTTTTGTTTCATTCCTTATCAATTGCGTGAACATATAGTGAGATAAAAATTTGTTAAAGGATTATATACGAAGGAATACACACGGATTACGCGAGTTTGTGCTGTGAGATTAACGTCGATCGAATGAATATATATAGATCTGGATTACGTATTTAAACACATGATTGCGATACTGTTTTTTTAAGGATGCATGCTCGTTCAAAAACAGTACCGCGTTCAAAAACAGTACCGCATGACTATATCATGCAAACATCACATGTAAACACAAAAATAGTTCACATATCAAACGAATAACCGACAGTACCGCATGTGTGACAGTACCACATGTCTGCGGTACTGTTTTTTTAAGATGCATGCTCGTTCAAAAACAGTACCGCACAACTCTATCATGCAAACATCACATGTAAACACAAAAATAGTTCACATATCAAACGAATGACCGACAGTACCGCATGTGTGACAGTACCACATGTCCTGCGGTACTGTTTTTTTTAGGATGCATGCTCGTTCAAAAACAGTACCGCACGACTCTATCATGCAAACATCACATGTAAACACAAAAATAGTTCACATATCAAACGAATGACCGACAATACCGCATGTGTGACAGTACCACATGTCTGCGGTACTATTTTTTTTAGGATGCATGCTCGTTCAAAAATAGTACCGCATGACTATATCATGCAAACATCACATGTAAACACAAAAATAGTTCACATATCAAACGAATAACCGACAGTACCGCATATGTGACAGTACCACATGTCTGCGGTACTGTTTTTTTTAGGATGCATGCTCGTTCAAAAACAGTACCGCACGACTCTATCATACAAACATCACATGTAAACACAAAAATAGTTCACATATCAAACGAATGACCGACAGTACCGCATGTGTGACAGTACCACATGTCTGCGGTACTGTTTTTTTTAGGATGCATGCTCGTTCAAAAACAGTACCGCACGACTCTATCATACAAACATCACATGTAAACACAAAAATAGTTCACATATCAAACGAATGACCGACAGTACCGCATGTGTGACAGTACCACATGTCTGCGGTACTGTTTTTTTTAGGATGCATGCTCGTTCAAAAACAGTACCGCATGACTCTATCATGCAAACATCACATGTAAACACAAAAATAGTTCACATATCAAACGAATAACCGACAATACCGCATGTGTGACAGTACCACATGTCTGCGGTACTGTTTTTTTTAGGATGCATGCTCGTTCAAAAACAGTACCGCATGACTATATCATGCAAAGAATGGTGCTGTTTTAATGAGGTACTGTTTTATTATGCGGTACTGTTTTTATGCGGTACTGTTTTATTATGTGGTACTGTTTTATTATGTGTTACTGTTTTATTATGTGATACTGTTTTTTATGCGGTACTGTTTTTATGCGATAATGTTTTATTATGTGGTATTATTTTTTATGCGGTATTGTTTTATTATGTGGTACTGTTTTCCTAAATAGTTTTGATTTTGTTTCCAAAAATCAGTTTTGCTTATTTTGTAAAGAAGATGGAAAGTCGCGGAATTAGGTTTTTCTCAAACAGTTTTGATTTTGTTTCCAAAAATCAGTTTTACTTGCTTTATAAAGAAGATGGAAAGTCACGGAAGTTATGAGTAAAGTGTGCACTATTTTCGGATAAAACTGACAGTTTTGAAATGTAGTGAAAAACGCGTGATATCCTTTTTGGTCTTTTTGTTGCAAGTGTGACTTATTCACAAATAAGATTTTTGGGTATGACTTAAATCTTTATAAGTCCATAAATAGTGACCGGCCTCCAAAAACCCCTAGAATAATCGATATTTGTTTATACTTGTGAGATACCCATATGATACTCATTTAATAATATAATATATCATATATATTTAAATAATTATAATTTTATTCATAAAATAAAAGTAATTAACCCTTATCGCTATGATTATTTGATTGTAGATTATTACTAGGTGGTTCAATTTTGAACTGATAGTTAAGTTATTAATTTTACAAAGTTATTTAAATATATGAGTACTAATTTAATTTATATGTACTATATTTCTTTGTATTTTATTTGAATGAGATTTTTTTATTTTAATTTTTACTTAACATGGATAACAATAAAGATCTTGATTAAAAAAAAAAATCTACTTATACATCCACAAATGTATTTGTTGGACGTTATAAAAAAACACATCAATTGTTTTTAAAAAAATTAATTTTTAAATAGCTATTTGGTGAGTTATTTTTAAATGGGTATTTAATAGTTGGAACGACACAAGTCAAATTTAGGACATAACAGATTTGAGATTCTAATTAATAAAATAAACGAGCTTTGGACAATAACAGACAGGAAAAAATAAACGAATTTGGTAATAACTAATAAAATAAACAAGTTTTAGACGATAACGAACGCAAAAAAAAAAGAAGAAGAAAAAAAACGAGCCTGATAACAACAATGGCTAGTTTGACGCACACAGTAATATAGAGAAGACCATCAAATTTCAATGCAAAAACAAGATAAATAGATAATGGAGCCAGATTTAAAATTAGAACCCATTATTTGAAAACCAAACTTTACAGTGTTTCAACAACCCACAGTTCAAAGTCACAACCCTACACAGGAGGCAGGCTCACAAGAAGCTGGCCGTTGATGACACTGCACACCCGAAACACACAATCAGCAGCAGACCAAACGTCACTAATTAAATAGTCAAAAGGAAAATGAAATTCTACCATAATTTTTTTTTTTTTATTGCTGTGCTTGTATTAAGAATTTATTAAGAAAAAAAAAATAATAATAGAAATTCAAAACCATTTCCGTTTTTAGTTTGTAGTAAAAAATTAAAAGAAAAAAACATGAGATTCAATAAAATTAGTTTAATTGATTAATGTTATTTATTTTATTATGTTTTCTAATCCGCTCAAATAAAAATATCCATTTGTGATTTTATTTTTCGTTCCTCTTTTCTCTTTTTTTTTTTTTTCTTTTCTTTTCTCACACCGAATTTTAAATTCAAACACACCCTGCGGTTGTATTTGAATCTAAGTTGTACTAAGGGAAAGAGAAAAAGATAAAAATTCAAAATTTCTTCTCCTATTTTTGTTTATGATAGAAAATAAAAGGTCAAAAACATGAAATTTGAGAAACTAAAAAATTAATTTTTAGATGAATGTCTCTTTTTATTATATTTTTAATTCATTCAAATAAAAACATATATTTAGGATTTCATTTAATTTCTCTTTCCTCACTCTTTTCTTCTCCTTTATCATTTCCCTTCCCTTTTTTTTTTTTGTTTCCTTACCAAATTCTCACTCCAAACACACCCTATTAATGTGTTTGGATGAAGGATTTGTTAAAAAATAAAAAGGAAAAAAATTCAAAATTACCATATTTGAGTTATAACAAAAAATAAATTAAAGATTAATTTATTAATAAATGCCTTTATTTAATTTTATATTTTTTAATCTATTCAAGTGAAAAACATACAATTGAGATTTTATATTCTTTCTTTTCCCATCTATTTTCTCTACCATTTTTTTCTCTCAAAAAATTCCCACTCCACACACCCTCTACCTCTAAGTGTGGATTAGGTATTTGTTGAGAGAAAAAGAAAATGAAGGGATTCAAAATTACTACTCTTTTAATTTATGGTGAAAACTCGTTAAAAAACACATAGATTTCTAATTTATTGATTAACACATCTTATTTTCATATATTTTTTAATTCACTCAAATAATAATATGCATTTGGGAATTTAAATTTCCTTTCATTTTTTTCCTCCCACTTTTTTTTTTTTTGTCCCAATTTCCCCCCTTTTTTTTTTTTTTTTGTCTTTTCCCTCACCAACCAAAATAACATGGCAATGATATTTACGTAATAAATGGATTTCTAGTGGGTTGATTTTTTTTTTTTTAACAAGTGATAACACTAATCTAATCAAAGTAAGATTAAAGTCGGCATCTGAGAATAAATGGTTGATAGTAGAAGTTGAAAGCTTACCTCTTGACATAGTAGTAACAAAAGTCGGCCAGGATGAATGTTTGAACAATTTCTGAGAGGAGAACCATGAGCACCCAAAGGTAGCCACTCCCAACCAACCACAGATATTTACCAGCAGAGTCATAGACCTGTACATCATTAAATCATGACGAATTAACTGCAGCAAGGGTTAAATTGAAATTCTAGCAGGATTATTTGCTGATTTGTTATTTTTTTTTATGGTAATTGAGTCCTTTAATGTTGCCTTCCCCCCTCTTGACCATGACATTAGAAATTCTGATTTTGTATGGTTTTACTCTATTTTGCTTGGACTCAGGGTACAAGTGTCGGACTCGAATACATATTCAGATGTCAGATTCTTCTATTAGCTATATTTTCGAGTACGAAAACTCGGTTGAAAAGGTATCTAAATTCTGAATACAGGCATAAAGATATAGCAAATAAAATAATATTATAAGTGTAATTTATATACAAATAAGGAAGAGATGACGTGTATATATATATATATATATTTAGTGTTCAACAACATTGCATCATAAATCAATGATAATAATTAAAATAAAAATTAACTTAAAAATAAAAATTAACTTATGAAGTAAATTATAAAAATTGATTTGATATTTTTAACTTTTGATATTATGAAAGACCAAAAGAGTTTGAAGTCACATATTATCTAAAAAATTTCTTAAATCCAACCTTCATTTTTTCTAAAATCAAACGTGTGAAAAAAGTTTCATCATATCCAACGCAGAGTCTACACCCATGTCAGCGCCATGTCATGTCAACAAGGATACTTCACCCTAAAGTAGAGAGTCCAAATAACATAAGTTTTACTTTTCCTAGCCCCTCCTCTTCTTTCCGGGTCAAGGGCACCTACTGCACCCCGTGGGGACTAGCTCAGCCATTGGATCAAGAACTAACGACTGAGGGAGACCAATCCGGATACCCTCTTTCCACCCAACTTCCAAATCCCAGCAGCAATCATGACTGATCAATTCCAGGTGACCCATCATATACACAAGTAACACAATAGCTATCAAGAAACAAATGTGTTCTCCAAATGCCGAGGCCAACCAGTTGCTTTACTTCCTAACAGCAACCAACTACATGGTTTTTATGATGTAGTTGATAAAAGAACACTGCAATGCTTACAAGAATATGTACTTTGGACTGACCTGAATGATCCAATGAGCGCATCCTAAGAATCTTGCAACACCCAATGCAAATACATAATGACCTGTAAATGGTTCGACCATCTGAAAAGGGCATTTGGCCAAAAAGTAAATGAAAATTAGTAGATTCACAGGAAACGGATGTGGAAGAAGATATGACCCTCAGACCATACGAACCTTTGCATTCTGCATTAAACGGAGTTGAGGCAGCACTGAAACAGATTCCAAATACACAGAAAATGCCCACAGCATTCGGTTAACAAGAGAATACGGTCCATATGGCCGGATAAGTGTAGCGAGGATGGCCGAAGGAATCACCTGTCAAACAGATTGAGAAAATGTAATTTCTCTGGTTCAACAATTTATTATTTGCACTAGACTCTTCAGAGCTAAAGGGAGCTTCATAACCCCTTCAAATTTCAACAAATAAGAAAAGGTTCCCCCCAGGATACTATTGCAAAAGAATCCCTATGTCATCAATGTGATTTTTTTTTTTTTTTTCACCTTGTCACAATGCAGTAGCCTCGTACTTTGGGTTGCCCCCCCCCCCCTTTTTTGTCACATATGAGGAGTTAGATTGGCAGCACTTATTCATAGAACTAAGGAGAGAAGGATTACATTGTTGTTGAATAACAGAATAGTATGATTGTCTGATACCAATGCTCTTTATCAAATTTTGAGGGAAATTTCTCATACATGTGGGAAGATACAAAGTTGTGAAAAATAAAAGCTTGATACACTAAATAAGAAAGACAAGGTATTCCACCTTAATGAAAATAAAAAATCAAATTTGAAGAATCATCTTGCATGCAAAAACAATGTCAAGTCGGAAGGGGATACTCAATTCAACAACAAGAGGACAAGTTGCACGAAGAAAATGAGGCTTTGTGGACATTACACTTGCAAAGGCAGCTGGAAGCATTGTAGAGGCAATTTAAACTCATTTTGTTTCTTGTAATTAATTGCTACTGACACTGAGAAGGAACAAGTGAAAGGCCATCCGTCTAAATATGAACAGCCTATCGAGCATAATATTGCAGATTTGCATGTAATTGCATAACATCCTGAAAGTAAGCTTAACACTCTCGAACCTTCCCACACATGGAAACCACATTATGAGTAATTGACGGCATCAAAATACAATGCTACCAACCATGGCTAATGATGAATCATGAACCAAACCCTTACCACATAATATATGGCCAAGTTGTCCAGCTCTGCAGTGTAGCTGGACTTTAATTTGAACCTTATCATGTATATAACCCATGCAGTGGAAACCAGTGCGGCAAAATCAAGCAGAGTGTGAATGTCTCCTTCAACGACAAAACTACAGTACCATCTTACAGCCAGGTAAATAGCTGTAAGCTCTTGAGTCTTCAGTGACAGTCCTAAAAGAGCAAGAGGCATCCGATTATTGGAACAATTGAGACCATATGTGGTACAAAGAAGTCGCATAGATATTTTAGGATAGCAATAGTTTATAAGATCCCCATGTTTGCTACTTTTTAAAACGAGAGTATGTTACTGTTACCCAATTAATTTAACAAAGCCTGCTTAAATATATAATAATCTCTTCATGAGCAAGTAGAAAATTAATATAGCATCTATGACAAGGACACATGTCTATTTATCAACAGAAGGTAACCTAGATATATATTCCATTTTGCCTCTTTGAAACACATATCACAGTATCTCTTATGAGTGTGAACGACCAAGTTGAGATACTTTTTCTTCAATACAAATGGAAGCTTTTGAGTGTTGAACTCTTAAAGTAGCACTTCCCGGATGCTCCAAGAACCTGGTTTATTTTATTTATTCCTTTTCTACAATCAACGCAAAATTTATATTTTGCCTTTTCATGATAAATTGGACAAACAAAGAGATATGAAATGTGGATGTGTGCATAGCATTTAAATGAATTCTTAATGACCAATCAGAATTGCCTACAAAAGGTTCAATATTATCTAGAGCATGCAACCATATTGTACAGCCTAGCTAATTCAATGCAAAATTTGGGAGATCCGTGGACGAAACGGCTTAACATAAGTTTTGGCTCTGGGTAGTTGTCAAGGAGGAAACTGGCCCAATTGGTCATGTAGTTCAAAGTCATGCAACAAAAGAGCACATGAACTACAACATTCTCCTAAGAAGAATAGGGATTTCTAAAATTTAAAATTTGAGATGCATTTGATTGAAAGTTGCTAATAAAGAGGTGCTACTTGACCTATACTACAAACAATTCTACCCCTTCCCTTCCAACATAGATAGACAGATAGACTAAAAAAGATAATAATTAAGTGAAAATTCAAAACATGTTATAGGACAGTGCTCCATAGCATCCACCCACTCTTCGCTTCGAATGTTCTTGCATTAAAGTATATTTTCCAATATTGGTCCCCATCAACCAAGCGTGCTAGGAGGGATAAGACTAGGACAATCCTAACATTTGGCATTTTTTACACACAGTGTTTACTCTTAGACTGAACCCTTGTTCTCCTGCTAGGCAATCCTCGCATTTTAGCATTACATATGTAAAACAATGCCCCTTGATGAATGATAATGGAAACATGAAATCAACACCTGCACTTGTTCTTACATAAGAAAATGTAAGGTAAAAATTCTTAAGAAGGATGCAGGGGCAGAGGGAGAGGGGTGGAGGGGACATTGGATCTATTGCTCCTGATGCTATGCCAATCTCCCCAACGACGTCATTCTATTAAATGAATTTTCCTTCTTCTAACAGTACTCTAACAGCGTTATCATATTAACTTTACAATTTAAAAAAAAAAAAAAAAGAAAAAAAAAAGACATCAGCAGCAGTCAGATGAAGGATCCTCCTTTGGAAAGGTACTCAAGTCACGGAACTAGTGATGTGTAGCTCCAAAATCTTGTCCATGGTCCTTTTATGACGTTGTTTGCTACAGCGATAGCCCATTGTGCTTGACGGTGATGGCGTTGTTTGGGCCATTGCACCAATCTTCAAAGGGATTGGAACAGCTTAAGTTGCTTAACTGACTGGAAAGTGATATAGATGGAGAAAGAAGAGAGGAGAGAGAACAGAGCGCAGCAGAGTGAGATACTATAATAGGTGGATACATAGATATTGTATACATTTACATCTGTGTACATGTATAGAGACACTGACGGAACCACACACGGTGGTGTGTGGGCACCTAACCCCACTGAATTTTTTTTTTTTTTTGGATAGTTCCACTGAATTTTTTTATCATTATATATGGCTATTTTTGGACAATTTTATATAATTTTGTTAATCTACCCCATATAATTTACTAATCCGCCCTCATTGTCTACTTGTAATTATCGTTTCTCTGGCACAGTATACATATACAAATCAATTCATTACTAAAATTACGAAATCTTGCAATTTTGTTTAAATAATTTTAATTTTTTTAAAATTATAAATGCAAATTTTTTTTATTTTACCATAATTATTCTTAAGAACATTATTACAAAAACATTATTTTAAAAACATTATTACTTTTGCCCCAAATAACTAAGAATGTTGGTACCACCCCTACATAGAGATAAAAGAGATGAATGGAGCCAACAGAAGAAGACATTGCCAACTCTAAGACACCGTAAGGCATGTTGAAGAGTAGTTACGGGGGTTGAACTTCATTTAATATAGGACTTCTTTTGGGGGAGTTGGCACAACAAATCAGAAGTCAAGTGAAATCTTCAAAGATATCATCACAATGCCTAACTAACTACATTAAAATTTATAATTATTGATTCGAAGTCAAACCTTCAATCATTCATATCCAAATTCTACTTATGGACATAAAATCTATATTAAGATTGTCATGAAAGTTATACAAATTTCCTACAACAATAACGCAATCCTACCTGCAATTAAGGTTATACGTACAAGTCATGCATACATAAAAGAAAAGGTAAATAAAATAAAAATATAATTGAATAAAAAGAAGGGAGAGAAATAAGAAGGGGAAAAAATGTAATTCAATTCAGTTGATCACTACAATCAAGAAATGGAAATGCAAAATAAAAAAACAATATTGCAAAATCAAATCATCCATATCACATTTTATGTACAAACTCCTTATTTTGTTTTACTTTTATATTTTACCATCTCCTTTTGAAATTAATTCACATAATCTGAAGTATATAGAATTTGAATATATTGACTCTTTTTTTTTTTTTTTTGCTGAACTTTTTTTCTTTTTCTAGGTTATTAATTTGTATGCCTTCTCATGATACTTAGCACGTTATTCAAATGCCTTCGATTTGAAAAAAATAAAAAGAAAAGTATAATGATAACATAACATGCAAAAATATATAAAACTTGGAACTTCATAAAGAGACTATTTCAAAAGATTTTTTGTGATTTTATTTCTGGGCATTGTAATGTTGTTCAAGAGAAAAAACAAACACAACATATAATAATAAATAATAATAACTTGCTCCCTCTCAACAAAAGAAAAAAAAATAGCTTTTCCACTAGACAGATGATGAGGAAATTGCAATAATATAACCAACTAATAATCGTAAGAGTGAACAGTAAAAAGGAAGAATTGGAAATGTGCACTCCTTGGGTTGGCAAAAGGGGTTTGAGGACATGCCTTTTGCAAGCATTCCTCTTCTGCCTTGGGATTGCAACATGCCACATAACAAATTGGTACAGGCCAACTTTGAAAGCAGTACTAGGCCTTAAATTACACCCACCTCTTCTTAACATTAAATAATTTATCTATCACCCCCAACATTTAAAAATTACAGTTCTCTCTCTTATTTTTGAAATGTTATTAATAGTAGTCCATTCCGTTAAAATCAATAGTTAAAATTACATAGAAAATGTCCATAACCACAATTTTAAGTGTTTTTTTTTTTTTTCTATTTTATCCTCCTCTCGTATTTTCATCAATTTCCTCAAGTTATGTATTGACTTTAAATAAGACAAAAGTTGCCTGCTTTTTTGCCAAACCACATGAGATATTGCGTAATTATCCCTATAAGGTGCCTATCATCACAATAATCTAATAAAGGCAAACAATGTACTTCAAAATAGAAAAATGATAAATAATACTTTTTATTAAATTATCAAGTTTTAAAAAAAAAAAAAGAATGTGAATTTTAGAAAGGAACTTTGATGATAACTCAAGAATTGAAGGTAGGCTTGGAGGAAATAGAGTAATATGCTAAAGCTTCCGTTTCACCACTTCCAATCAAGGTCCATAAACCCCATCATATAATCGGACAAAGATTACTTAAACAATTTAAAAAAAAAAAAAAAAACCCAAACTTTACAATAAGAAAAGAACAGAAAACAACTCAAACACCGCACTGGCCAAATCAAGAATTAATAAAACGATAAAAATATGGTAGATAATCAAAAAATTTTAAGCTTATATTAGTGAGATCCGATGTACCGGAGCAGTTTTTTGGAGTGGTGAGCTTGTAAATCAAGACAATGATTCCGGCGGCGTGAATCGCTTCGGAGGCGATGAAGAAGTGGTTTTGATTTTTGACGAGAAGTTTCAGAGCCACCAGAGAACAGAGCACGGCCGTAACTGCGAGGAAGGTCCTTCACCTTCATCGACTGCCTCCGGAACCCATGCGAACAGCTTGCTCACCGGCGAAGTCCTCCTCCTCCCCTCACTCCTCCTCCTTCGTCGATTTGGAGAGAGAGACAACGATACACCGAGATAGGTATAGAGATAAAAAGAGAGTTTAAGAGAGAGAGACCGTTTTGAGTTGGTGGGGTGGTGGTATTTGGCTGAAAGGGGAGACTGAAAGCCGTTGGGAAGACACCGCATTTGCGTTGGTGTTGGGATTACGGTCCCTTCGTTGTTTTAATGACGGACGAATTGAATTTTGACATGTGTACTCATACATTCTAATTTGGTAAGTGGAGGATTTCCAAAACCAATAAATGAGATTGACTGGCCGCTGATTTGGACATGTAATTTTGGGAATTGCTGTAATTAATAATTAAATTCTTGGATATTTTCTTAGGTGAACTTAAAGTAAATAAAATGAGGTCTAATGCCCTTTGGATTGATAACAATAATGGATAAATAGTTTTCTTTAATTAGCTGTTGTTGAGATATAATTCTAATTAAAGAGAGATTTAGATAATTAATGCTAACAACTCTATTTTATTACAGATATTCTTTTTTTTTTTGGGGGTTAGTTATATTTTATTACAATTCATCTTCCCTTTGCCTTTTTTTTTTAATTTTTGTGACTGAGTTTAATCCATAATTACTGAGTAACACAAAATGGTAAAAAGGAAAAACTAATTATGAAATCATTCTAACATTACAAATTCATTGTTTTCCTTGGAGCATTTTATTTTTCTTCAAAATATCTATAAATTCTTTAAATTTTAAATTTTTTTACTTACTGCACAAGTTACGAGATTACAATTTTTACAAATTTAAACAACTCCAAACATTCCCTGTGGCAATGTGTAAGTTTTTTTGTTATGCTGATGCGTTTTAAATATTTATCAGAAATAGTATCTTTTAAAAAGGCTGTATGAAACAATGTTTTTTTTATTGTAACTTATATAAAAAAATAAAAAAAAAATTATCTAAATTCTTTCATAATTTTCTATTTATCTAAACATAATAAAGTTAATAAAAAGTATTATAAGAATTCTTGAATTTTACAATTTTTAAATTATTTAAGCATGATTAAAATATTATATTTTAGATGATAAAAAAATATTATGAGAGCTTTTAAATTCTATTTTAGAAGTTAAAAATTTATAAAATAAAATGTGATAAAACAAACTACTTTTAAATTTTTATTCAATCCTAAACTGTTAGGCTTCTTTTGTGAGTTTAGGAGAGAAAATAAAACATTAGTTAGGAGATAAAAAAAAAAAAGAGAAATAATAATATTTTATTTCTATTTGTTTGTAAATTCAAGAAATAAAGGATAATAACTTTTTTTTTGGTAAATTGAAAAGAAATGAAAAGAAAAGAAAGTGTATATTATTATTCATTAAATCCTTTGAAGAGTTAGAGAATTATCAATTTATTTGACCTTAAGATATGTTTGTAATTTTTTTATCTTATTTTCAATGATTAACTTTTCTATTCTCTCCATTTTTTTTTCACTTTTAAGAATATGAAATTCTTAAAATTCAACATCCACTTTTCTTCCCATTTATTCTATTTATTTCCATGTCAATCACTTTTCTTCCCGATGCAAACCATTTAAATTTAATAATATTCCACCAATCTTAAACTCTCAAACTTCAAAATATTCCGTTATTTTTTAGACTCATATTTAATGTTAAACTCTTAATTTGTATTTCAATATGTGTTATATTTACATTATGAAAATAGAACTCTTACAAATTAAAATAAAAAATAAATGTAAAAAATAAAATTTAACAAATTAATTGATTAGTTTTTCTAATACACAATATATTCAAACTCAAATTCTTCAATATATTTTTTTTATCAAGTGATAGATTTAATTAATTAGTTTTTTTTTTTATTAAGATACATTCAAACTCATGTTTAGATAAATATTAAGTTTGAGTAATTTTTAATTTTTTATTTAATCAAGCAAAGCTCTCTCTCTAATAAATCTCAACCATTGATAGTTACAAAACAAAATCTCAACCCTTGATTTAGAGATAAATGTCTAATCACTGAGCTAAATTATTATTGTTATATAGATATCATATCAAATTGATTATTTTTTTTAAATTATAAATAGTGGAAGAAAGAGTAGGTAAGCTTATAATCCTATCCTATCTCGCTATAATTTCGTTCAATTATGAATAGAAAATAAATTTATAATAACAAATTTTTGTCTGTTTTAAATCATAAAATAATTGATGAGCATTTATTATAATTCTATTTATAATTTTTGTTAATACCATTGGAGTTAAATGTATAGGTATTTTTATCTATCTTTTGCAAGAGAATTTAAATATGAATATTATTAATATTTTTCTAAATATTCATTTATTATATACGGATTTTTTTATTTAAAACTTATTTCTTATTTACAACAATTTACAGTTTGGAAGGGATTATAATTAAGACAGGATTTTAAATTCACATACTCAATTAAATTGAGTTTATTTTTAGAGGGCAACATGAAAAATATTGTTTCGAACCGCTTTATTAAAAAAATGATACGTTAGAATGGAATGGAATACATTTTGACTTTAACCTATTCTCATATTTGATATCAAAAAATTAAGTTAAAATACTATTTCATAAGAATAACCACTCCCACATTAAGTGAGAATAGCACAAGCAAACCCTTCGGGGTGGCCGAGTGGAGTTTGGGAGCGACTGATGGGCTTGGTTCTTGAGATTTCGAGTTCGAATCTCCCTTTAGTGGGACAGCCTTCTGTTATTGTGGCGGACTTCTAACAGCTCTCTCGGTCGAGCCGATCAGCCAGGACTTGCCTAGGCTGATTTACCCTTCGTAGCCCTTTGCCGGCTAGGGTCACGGAGCGTGTCTCACCCTAAACACCCCTCACGGAAAAGCAGCTGCGAACTCCCACGTACCAGGAGAATAGCACAAGCATTCCATTCACCTCCCATCTCTTACTCCATTTCCATGTACCAAACATTAAAAACCCTCCTGCCTCGAAAACTAACGGCTTAATTTTGCTTAAAATTGTCGTGAAAAAAAAATCGTAATGTGCTGGCATGATGCGGCCCCTCCCCCACCCAGCTCCGCCCCCATTTCTTTAAAATTAATAATTTTTTATCATTTTATTTTTAAAAAAAAATAATAAATAAATAAATATAAACTAGTTAATAACTAAAAATAATGAAAAATGAAAATACCAATATACAAACTACCAGAATAGTAAAAATAAAATTTCAAAATCTTAATATATAGAGTGAGATTAAGTATATTTTTATAATTCTAAACCGAATAAAGGCAAGAAATTTAATGCTACCCGCAAACTCTATCTGATTTTAATTAGTCCACTGCCATTCCCGTTTCAATGTTTAAAAATTATTTAAACTAAGTAATAAAAACTAATGTGGCAATGTTAAATAATAGAAAGAGAGAACAATGTTATATAAGGAGAGATAATAACATTTTTAACCATGAGGGTTAACTCAAGGTACAAGACCTTGCGTTTATCTCTCATTGATCACTAATTCAAGTTTTCTTAGATCGCTGCAGGAATTAGTCGAGGTGTACATAAATTGACCCGAACAACCTTGGTTACAATAAAAAAAACCTCCTAAATTTGACATATATTCAATTTTGGCCTTTGTATTTTTTAGATATCTCAAATTTTTTCTTTATATCTCATTTTTGACACTTCTCTAGAAATCTTACAATTACAGTTGAATTTTTTTGTCTTGACATATTTCTTATTATTCTATTTTTTTCTTAAAAAATAGAATTATAATTATATGTTCCAAAATTATTTAAATTATTTACATAATTGTTTAAAATATACTTAAATAAAGTATAATTAAGCATCCCTGAAATAAATTAAATTTTAGTTTTCTAGCTTTTTATAATTACTCATTACAATTTTTTACGTAGTAGCAATGTATTTTTCTAAATACATTTTTCTTATTGCCATGAAAGGATAACTAAGAATAATTAATTAAAAATTAATATAAACTCAACACTCACTTAATTTAGTTTTTACAAATTTAAATAGTTTTTATTTATTTATAAGTTAAATTTTCAAAATTTTAAGACTAATTATCAATAAAATAATTGTTACTTTTATGTTTATTTATTAAAAACTTAAAATAACTATTAAATTAAATTAAATAAGAATAATTCTTATTATTATAATTTGCTTTTGAAGAAAAAAAATAAAAAAAAAATCTTATATTACTGTCTGGGGAATTTTTTATTTTTCCCTTGGTGGAAGGTTACCTAATCTTTATCAAATCTATTAATAAAAAGTGGTTGTCCAACATTTAATCTAAAACTACTAAAAATTGGATCACCTACTTACTTGCATAGCATATATGTATGTATATATATATATATATATACATATATATACATATATATGTATATATTTAAATCTTATTAAAGAATTGTGACAAAGACAGGTTTTGATTTTACATACAACTAGAATAATATGTCTGCATCTCATGCATATACTGCAAATTTGAAATGCTTATTGCGGCTTTCACAAACTTACAATCATGATATCGTGGAAGATAATCCATGATACGTGCACTAATATATGGCTCTTATTGTTGCAACCTATCAATTATACTAAATTAATTTAATCTCTTATACTTGCGTATGTTAGAGGAAAACATTGGTCTAGTCTTTATTTATTTCATTTATTTGAATTTTTTTTATAATAAATATAAAATAAGATAAGTTAAAAAATTTTATATACAGTTTAAGTTGGGTAATAATCGTGTTGTTATTAAATGAGTTGAATTCAATTATACCTATTTAATAATGAATTATTATTAAGTAGGTTGAATATGAGTTATATTAAACTCGTGAATCTAGTTATACTTATTTAATAATGCTTTGATTTTTTAATTAATATTTAATTTTGTAATAAGAAATTTAATTGATTTAAAATTTTTGAGACAATAATTAAATGTTAATTTTATTGTAGACGCCAGTTGTGTGAGATATTTTTGGTATTTAATATTTTTGTCAATTATAATTTTTGATTTTATTTTAAAAAGTTATTATGATAAGTTATTAATTAAATAAAATATTAATTATTTTTAAATTAAAAATAAAATAATACCGCTTATATATATATATATACATGCATTTATGCATGGAATCCGTCAGTACCTCTTAAATAATAATAATAAATTAGATGTTGGATGTGCGGTTATGTTGGAAATGTGGTGAAATTATTTTCTATTTAGTTTTATTTCATTTTGGATTTAACCTACTTATTTGTGTGTGTACATACATACATATATATATATACACTTTTGGATAATCAAGGCTGTTTGGACCAGTTTCCGCACATCTCAACTAATTTTTGGAGTCTAAAAGTGAATGATAGAGTAAACCCTCCAATAACTCTGAGAAAACTCAAATTAGTGGCTATTGAATAGTAAATCTAATATCTTACCAATTTAGTTAACTCTCAAGATTTTATTTGTATGTATAAATATACACTGAATGCATGTTATACACTAAAAAAAATAAATAAATAAAAAACAAACTAATAGCCCCCGAATTTGACTGCAACTTCTCGTGGTTAAAGGCGGATTTCATTTTCTTATAATTGTTTGCTCACACTTTTAGATTTGTGAGAAATTCAGAAAGTGGGAGACTTGATTTTTGCCCAAAAATAATAAAACTATTGTCATTTTTCTACTGATATGTTAATACTGTTTTTTCTTTCACTTTATTTTCAAACATATAAATATGATGAAAATATTTTTTATTTATTATAATATTTTTGTTAAATAATATAACTAAATTTAATTTAAAAATTTTAACTTTAAAAAAATAATAAAATAATTAGCATTAAATGCTTGTAAGTACTTGTACAATTGATAGCTACCTATACTTAATTTTTATTGATATTTATTTATATATGAAAAGTTTTGGTTTACAAATTGGGTGTTTGCTTTAACTTATGGAATCGTAGAACGAATAATTAGGTATTTAATGGGTTATATCATCAACCCATTTAAACCCATTAATCAAGTAGATATTATTTTACCCATCCAAATATTAGCTTTAATTGGGTTGAAACCCATTTAATTTAAATTTAATTGGACTAGTTTATAAGTTTGGATAATTATTGCCACATCTATAGTCAACATCTTGTAATTATGATCAAATTTCATGTAATACCCAGTACTTATTTTTGGTTAATTATGTATTATTTTGAATTAATAAATAATTATTTTGAGATATAGTCCAATTATTTTATCTTTTCTTGGGCTGGGTATGATTAGAATTGATAGTCGGTTGGATAACTAGGCCAAAGGCCCAGCCCCTTTTTCCCTTTTTTTATTTTTCTTTTCTTTTTTTGGTTTTGCTTGGGTGGGTTGCCAAAAAAGTGGAAGAGAAGAGAGAAGAGAGGAGAAAAAAAGGAGAGAAAGAAAAGAGAGAGAGGAAAGAGTGAGAAATAGTGATTCGGTGCGAAAGGATAGCGGATTGGGGTAGTATTCGAGGCCGTGAACATCATGGTGACGTCTGTTTTGCGTGATTTGGCCCGAGTTAGAAGAAATTGACTTTTGAAGTTCGGGAGCCATAACTTAAATCTTCTCATTTCTTCTTTTCTCTTCAGATTCGAGGTAAATAGAACTCATATTTGTGTTCTAGACGTCGTAAAGAACATTTTGACATATATATGCTTGATTTGAGTGAATATTGTGTGATTTGTATATATGTATATATGAGAATATGTGTATATATGCAAATATATGTGAAGATCCTACATGTTCTTGAGTTATTCTTTGATTAAATGCCATAGAAACATATGATTCAAGAGTCTAAACATTTGGTGTGAATTATTGTCCAAAACAGTAGCTTGAATGGCTGAATTTGGGTTGGGGTTCGCAAGGAAGACGAATCCCGAAATCTAGATCTATGCTTCGGTGGTCCGGATCAGCCAAACCAGTGGTCCGGACCACAGTGTGGTGGCTTTTCAATTTTTCGTTTGAAAATATTGCACAACTAATGTTCTGGCTCCTAGACTTGTTTGTTGATGATTCTTAAATATAAGAATGAGTTCAAATTACTACCAAACATTATGAGAAATGTATTTTTATATTGAATTAATGTTTAAATACATGATTGAGTTTGTCATGTACATGAGGCTGGGGCGATATTATCTAAATTGTGTTATGACAAATGATTGGCCAAGGACACCCTGTTTATATTGATTTCCTGCTTGAGATAAACGAATGCCTGTTTGAGATAAGCGGATGCCAGCTTAGGGGTGTAACACGATTCCCTAGTAGAAGAATCAAGGAGTGTAATACATTTCCCTATTCGGTTTACATACATATATTGAGATAATGTGATTGCAACATATATTGATGAGATATATGGATTATTCTATCGATCATGAGTTTGGTTATGGAGTAAAAGATGCGAATTAGAAACTGGAGTGACCTGATTCCCGATGTGAGATACGTAGGCAACTCAGGCTAGGGTAGCCTAAGTTCGGTCTTAACCCTGAATGGTAACAACTAAGAGAATTACATATTGCATTACATAGGCATTTTTTATGATGTTTGCATTGTATTGCCTTACATATGCATGTTCACATTATTTAATTACTAGGGTTGTGAGTTATATTATATGTTTGAGTTTGTTCACTAGTACAGACTAGCACAGTTCTACCTACTAAGCTGGTCAAATCATTTCATCTATATTACAGGTGATCCGATGAGGCCAGGAGGTAGCCACCTAGAGCTGAATTACTATTGATAAACTAGTCTGTTGTAATGTTTTGTTTATATTTATATGTTCGTATTCGTATTGTGCAACCCGGGGCATGGGTTCTAATGTCAAACTTTATATATGGGAATGTTTTATTACTGAAGAGATCAAGGTGGTTGTACAATCCCTAAATTTAACCACTGGGGTGACCTCGAATTTATGGTGATTAATGATATTTTATTTTATATGGGAATGAAGAATCTATTTAGTTGCTTTTATGGTGCATGTTGAACTAGGACTTGGTCTTGGCACATGTTTTCATTTAAATTATTTTGTTTCCATATTCCTATGTTGTCCATCCCGGATAATTAAGTTATGGGCGTGACATTTCATTTTGGTCCTAAAACTTGACCACAATTACTGGGAATGACTGTTATAATTAAAACTCTAGATAGTAAAGTGAAATTAAGAGGTGATTTCCATAATTTATCTTATAAATATATCAGTTATACTATAAGGTATTTGGTTTGTTAAAAATCGTTGAAAAATTCTGAAAACCTCTAAAAATTATTCACTTTATATCTCACTGTACGAATTACAAACTTACAAATTATTTTATGTTATGTCAATTTTTGTCATTTCAAACGCATCCTATATTATAACAAAGCAAAATTAGGGATAACTAGGAGAACTTTCAATTTGGTAGAATTTTTTTTTCCTAAAATTTTTTAAATCATAAATTTCCATTTAATGTTTGACTAAATATAGACAAGTCCCAGATAAGTCAAATAGAATGACAACTTTTTAATTTATAAATATTAATAACACCAACTCTTATGCATCAGTTTCTCATGTAATATTAAAATAAAATAATAAATTAGTAACAATTTTTTATTTCTTTCTTCTTATTTGGTGGATTTTTTTCCCTCAAATATGAGTAATTTTTAAAAAAAGTAAGTCATAAACGTCTATTAACTATTTGATTAAATACGAACAAGTTCTAAGTAATTTAAATAGAGTGATACTTTTTTAATTTACAAATATTAACAACACCGACTCTTATCCATCAGTTTCTTGTGAAATACAAAAATAAAATAATAACATCGTCAAAATATTTGTATGATATTACTCTTCTTAAACATTTTAAAAATTTAAATTTAGTGACAATTTTTAATTTGTTTTCTTCTTAAATTATTGGGTGAAAAAAGGTTTTTCAAGGCTTTGCATACTTAAAGAGTGCAACAAAGGATCTATCATATAAATATTATGATTGATTGAACTTTAATTGTTACACATTTATATTTTAATTACACCTTTACTTAGCACATAAATAATATGAAATCTGTGTTTTGTGTAGAATCTATTCCCACTACTCAAAGTGGAAGCATGTGTTGATTTTATACACAAAGGAAAAAATCTGAGCCATGTTGAGGATACAGGAAAGGTCATGAAAGCATTGGATACATCAAGGTGCAGTACATCAGTTGATTGATGCCATTTGAGAGGATGAAGAAAATTTCACTTGTGTTCAGCACAAGAGGATCAAAATCTTCAATTTGAAGTTCTGGAAGCAGGGAATATATTCGAATATGTAGATTGGCATATTCGAATATTGTTGGTGACTGAATTACATCCTGGAAGGAAGTGCATATTCGAATACAGGGACAAAGCATTCGAATGAAGAGTTATACATCTCAGCAACAGCTTTCACGTGGCTTCAGCCTCTCCATGTGACATGGACCTGAAATCAAGGAATGGCAAATCAGTAATTCGGTGGGGGATTGCATAACAGAATGAGGATTTTTGGAAGGAATGAGCAGAGAGAGGGGAAAAGAAGCTGGCATCACATGACCCACAAAAAGGGGATATACGGGGAGAGAGTTTTTTTTTTGGGGGTTTCAAGTTTTTCAGCTTTCTTCTTCTTCATTTTCTCTGGTTTTCGGATTCTGCAGATTTTGATTTCAATTCTGATTTTAATTTTCAGTTTACTATAGATTTTAGTTCTACAGCACTTTATAATTCCATTCCTGTAATTAGATTTCATTTTGAATTAAAGAGTAATTTCCATTTCCAGCTTTGAAGGTGATGTCTCTGTTCTTCATTTCTATTATTCATTTTCTTAAGATGATCGGCTAGTTTTTCTTGGGCCAAGGCAAGGACAATGTCCTGTCCAATGATTTCCAAGATGCCGTTCTTCATGGATCAATTTTGAGTTTTTGGTTATAATCTTAGTTGTATCTAATTACTCTCGAAATCAAGGGTTCAATGTCCGATTAACACTTGTTTACATATTTTATCAATGAGTTCATAGAAGTTGCTGAATTCAGAACTCTTATTGCAAATATGTATGGGAGTTGCTAGAATTAGATCTTCTATAGTCTTCATGATAGATTATGCACATCACTTGTTTAATCCATGGCTTGTATCATTTGAAATTAATTTTCTCCAAACATTAGAGCAACTAGAATTGATGATCTATTCACTCTTGGTATTTTGAGATTGATTTGGATAGGCATTGGAATTGTCTTGCCCATCTTTTTAATATCAAGTTTTAGTTAAGTTTAGTTTTCATTTCAAAACCCATTTCCAAAACCATCAAAAATTCCAAACCAGATTTTCAATTCTGTTTACCATTCATGTGAGCCATGTTTTGCCTCTTTAATCCATTTGATTCAAACATGATTTTGCTCCCTAGATCCCTGTGGATATGACCTGGTTCTTACCAGTTAATTGTGCTACAATGAAACCTTGCACTTGGGGGAGTTTGTCTTGATTTTATTTACTCAACACCTTTGAAATCTGAATTTGCATCTTTATTTACATTTGAGAGTGAGGTAATTGAGCAAACACAAGCACAATTTTGGCGCCGTTGCCGGGGATCTTTGAAAAGCAATGGTGTTTTGAACTTTTGGAGCAAGGATTGGCAACATTACTCACCACCATCTTCAACAACAAAGCTACTCAAGGCATTGGGTAATTTTGTTCCATTCTTATTTCCACCTCTAGTTTCATTTTTATAGGTTTTTGTTTTTAGTTTTAGTGTTTAAATTGTAGTTTCTGATTTTGAAAAAAAAAATCTGAGTTTAGTGCTGTATTTTGTTTTAGATATCTAAATTTCTGAGTTGTTGATTTTCTGTGCTGAAATTTGATTTCTGGAATTTTGATATTCGAATCTGCTGCATATGATATTCGAATGCCTGAGTTTACCTATGAATTGCTGATCTGTTTTGCTGTCATATTGCATTAAATCTGCTGAGTTTATGTGTGTGTGCAATCTGTTAACAGAAGAGTTGTTCAGAATTTTGTGAGAAGTAATTGAAAAATCTGATTTCATTTGCTGAAATTCATCTTTGAATTTTTGTTTGACTTACTGAAAATTTGCATTGAGTTGCTGTACATTCTGCTGCAATTTGTTAGAGGAAGAGGTCTGATTTTTCTTTGTGAATTGGTGATTTAATTGTGAAGTTTGAAGGTTAGGTTGGAGTATATTCAAATTTGAATTTTCTGTGCATGTTCTTAAGATCTGGCAGACTGGTTGGAAATAATTCTGAGTTGCGTTCACCATCATCTCTAGCTGAATTAATTGAACTTGCTACCTCTTACACATCATCTGTGCACATGGATCCACCACCACCACTTGCTTTACCGGGAGGACCACCACCTCTTTTGCCGGAAGGTAGTGTTCATGGAGGGAATGGTCAAATCGATCAAAATCTTTTTAGACCTCTCCGTGAATATCTCCATCCAGCTAGGCAAACAACACCATCATGCATTGTACTTCCCATTGGACATCATAATTTTAATTTTAAACCAGGAACAATTCAGCTTTTGCCTACTTTTCATGGCATGGATTCCGAAAATCCTTACATGCATATGAAAGGATTTGAGGATGTTTGTGGAACATGCATGGATAGGAATACAAATGAGGACATGGTTAGGCTTAAGTTGTTTCCATTTTCATTGAAAGATAAAGCAAAGATGTGGTTGAACTCATTGGAGCCTAGATCAATTGGAACTTGGAGGGATATGTAAACAAAGTTTTTGAAGAAGTATTTTCCAGCTAATAGGACAGTGATACTCCAACAACAAATCATGAATTTTGTGTGTAAGCCTAATGAAACATTTGCACATGCATGGGATAGGCATAGAGAATTGTTGCAAGCTTGTCCACATCATGGTTTTGAGTCTTGGAGAATTATTAACTTCTTTCATAATGCATTAACTCCAAATCTGAAATTGTTGGTTGCAACAATGTGTAATGGTGAATTTTATGATAAAACTGCTGAAGAAGCTTTGCATTTTTTTGATTCATTGGCTGAAAATACTAAACAATGGGAGGTAGTTTCTCCATTTTTGAGTTTTCTAACAGCATAGGTGCAAGAGGAAAGTTTCATCTCAGTGACACTGATGATCTTGGTGCTCGTTTGGCTGCATTGTCAAGGAAAGTGGAGTTGATGGAGCAAAAGAAGCAAGGATCGAAGGAAAAGGAAGTTAACTGTGTGTTATGTGAAACTTCGGATCACAAGACAGACGATTGTCCCACACTCCCAGCTTTCAAAGAAGTTCTTTATGGTCAAGTAAATCCCCCACCAGCTGCAAGAAATTACAACTCAAATCAGGGGGTGAACAACTTTGCTTCAGGAAATCAGCCATATTCGAATGCTTACAATGCTGGATATAGAGGCCATTCGAATACACCCTAGAGAGCTGAGGCACAACAGCAGCAGCAGCAGCAATCTCAACAACCTTTTCCACCTCAACCATTTCATTCCCAACTTTATCAACCTCAACAGAACACCAACAATTATCAGCCACCACATAAAAGATCATTGGAGGATACCTGACTCTCCCAAAAACTGTATTTAGGATTTTTTTTATCTCTCAAGCGCAAGAGGGACGTCGAAGTTTTAACTTGGTAAGTCCAAGGTCGATTTTCCACAGGGAACCTATATATTCAGTTTCTAGGTTTTCTAAAAATAATTCCTAATTTAATAAACTAAATTTCTGAATTTGAATTTACTAAATCTTAGGGGTTCACAAAAGCAAAGTGCAATTAAAATTATCTTAGAACAAATTAAGAAATTGCAAAAACAAATAGCTCAAATTAAACAACTCAACTTAAGAAACTTAACCATTCAAATTTCATAAACAAATATATATATATATATATTTTTTTATTTTCTTAACTGGGTTTAATTTCCTATTTGTAACCAAACAGAATATTAATTAAAAATTAAAACACTAAAATAAAACAAGCAATTAATTTAACAAGTTTTGTCGATTTTTTTTTAAAGTGTTCTTGATTCAACTTACAAGTTCGGGTAGTTCACTACTACACTATAGGATATTCAGATTCAATCTTAGGTAAAAATTTATTAAGAACTTATAAAGAATTTTTAAAGTCAAAAATCAATACCAGTGATTTCCGATGAATTTGGTTAGAAATTTTTGATTCCGAAGTTTTTCCAAATAACTCAACTTCAGATTGAACCTAGTTTGTGATTTTGAATTATTCGAAAATATTAATTAATTTAAGACCCAAAAACCCATCTCAGTGATTTCAACGAATATGAGTAAGGATTTTCGTTTTCGTAAGTTTTCGAAATAAATCAAAATTTATTTACGTAAAAATCAATCCCATAGTGTTTTCATGAACTACCCTACCTTGATTCGTCGAATCAAGAACTTAGGGTTTTCACGCTAGATCCATAACCACAATGAAGCACAAAATCATATAATGACGCATAACAAATAACAAAGAAGATAAAAAAAAGAATAAAGCTTGATATTAAGAAGAATCCAGAAAGAAAGAAAGAAGATGTACCGTACTTCGTAGAATGTAAAACTAATGAAGAAACACAATGAATCCAAGAACACCGCACAAAGTTGTATTTTTTTTAATCTCTAAAAAAAAACTCTCTCAAAACTACTGGAAAAACCTCTAAAACGGCTGGAAATAATAAGGTTCAGAATGCCCTACACGGCTGCAACATAAGTGTATATATATCCCCATGCAAAACCCTAATATGAAATATAAAAAAAAAAACGAAATTCCGCGTGTCCAGGTGTCCAGACACCCCGTAGAGGTGTCCGGACGGCAGTAGCCTCCCAGAATCTTTTTTTTTTTTTTTTTTTTTTCAAATTTTCTTTTGTTCCGGTCCTGAGGGTGTCCGGACCACTGCTTCCCATTAGCTCTCTTTCCCTTCGTGCTCTTGCTCTAGTTCGAATTGGAGCTCGTACAGTGGATAACACGGGTTCCTCCTCAATGTTTTCTTCATCTTCTCCACTGCTAATCTCAACTATTTCCCTATTTTTCCTACAATAAAGAAAGAGAAATCAATTTAACATAAAGCATAACTAAAAAATACATAAATACTAAAATAATTGCATGGATTTTTATTAGAATAAGGATTTTGTAATTACACTATTCAAGTGTAATCACACCCCCCAACTAAGATATTGCTAGTCCCTAGCAATGGTGTTATTAAGACTAAACTAATCTATAATCCTATTTCTCTTTTCGTTGGAAACACGATTGCACTTAGCAATGTGCAACAAGCCTTTTAAACCCCTAGGTTACCCCTAGTGGACGAGTGAAGTCTCGTGAGGGTTTGCAGTTAATTTACCCACAAAATTTCCTACCAGTTGGATGAATGGTAGAGAATCACTTCAATAATTCATGCATTTAATTTCTTTATGTAAAAGAAGTACCACACGCTCAAAATCTTGCATAAGTTTATCTAATGTAATGAAATTCTCCACCTATTTTGACCATGCAACGTACAAAATGTTAGTTCATATCATTCAATCATTATGCCTATCATACATGCCTAAGGCCGGTAGCTTTGACTTCAAACCTCACCAAGATGTTCACTCTCAAACAAAATTCACTCAATGAGGGTTACTCTCATGGTTCATGCAAGAGTGCAATATCAAATAATCGCATTGAACCCCAATCAAGGAATGGTTTAAACAAATAAATCATAGAGTGATGTATAGCTTCATGGATGGAATGTATTGATGCAAATACAAGAAAACTACAATTTCTCACAAATAATGGATCAATGTTCTTACAAATGCCTTGCACCTAAAGTCCATTAGGTCTTTACTAGGTTGGAACGGGGCCTGAGGGTATTGGCTAAACAACAAAGGATATAGACATTCAAAATGCATGCCATAGGATTAGAGTGTTAATTCGAACACTCTTCTTTCCCCCCCAACTTTCCTCAATTTACTCCTTGAATACCACCAAATTTTTTTTTTTTTTTATTGGCTAAGAATTTGGTTTCCATATAGCTATGTCCCTACTTGTCTTATCGACATAATTTTGTTTTTATTGCCCCCAATCTTCCCTTTTAACATTTTCACACAGTGTCCATTATCCCATGGCAAGCAAGGGTTGGCTCCTACATCTCTAAGGTTAAGGATCAAAATTGCGGGTCCAACAAAAATTTAATAACTTATTATTATTATTTTTTTAACAAAGCTTCAACTTGGCTCCAAGGAGAATAATTTTGAAGGAAAAGGGGTTACAGGCTCTCAAATAATACAATGATGGCCTAACATCATTCCATAGGTTATTAATATTTTTCAGAACTCATGATCCATTCATGCAATTAAAAGCAGCAACTTGTTGCATGCAATACCAAAGTAAAATAATGTACTGAAGCTATGAAAAAAAATGGGAGATGAAAAGAAAATATAATAGAAGTAAATGTTCAATACTCTCAAGAATAAAAATGTGAAGGCTCAAAACTCACAATATAGGTTTCTTAAGTCTCCACTTGTGTCTAGGCATACATGATTAACAATATTTCATGAACTCCACGCCCTACATACTGTCATTACACTGATCTCAAGGTGAAGTAATCCATTATACATTTGAAACATTTATACTCAATTTTTAACTGCAGTTACCCAATCACATAAATAATCAACACATTCCTTATCTTCATGATTACTACCATCCTCAACTAGTTTTTTTTTTTTTTTTTATACAATTGTAGTACCATGTTAGTACCATGTTGCTCCCCCCAACTAAAATGCACATTGTCCTCAATGTGTAAACTGAATAAAATAGCGTAAAGCATGAAATACAAAAGACAAAGTCCCAAAAATAAAAATAAAAACAAATAAAGAAAAAAAAAAAACACAGCACAATAAAGAAAGTAGAAGACATACCTTGCATTCAATTCATGTCGAATCATATCATAAAAACGATTGCGCATATTCTGTAAAGCCTCTCCATCAGGGTTCACTCACTTTTCAGATGCAGTATCATACTCAGTATCTGACTCATTATCAGACTCAGTATCACCTATAGCCTCTAGTGTGGGCATATCCGATTCAGGCAAGCGTGATTCAGTGTCAGTGTCAGTGTCGTAAAGAGGTGCATCGGGCCATTCAGTAGCAATTCAACCTCAGTCCAAGCCATTTCAATTAAGAGCCCTAAATCTACCTCATCCCACCCAACTCCCTCAAAAAATTGTTGTGGCGTTATTAATAAATAATAGGAGGAGGGTTAAGGGTAAGGTAAATCGAATTACTGTCTACGAACTGATCATCTCCCCATTCTTCCAATTGACAACTCAAAATACTCATACCTCCTCACATTTGCCAAGATAACTAAGGAATGGAGCATCTTGAACAAACGAGTTAGGACTCAGCAGACATGGTGAACTGTCTTCATTTCATATAATCTATCAAACTTCAAGTTAATACCAATTTAAGCACAACGTAGTCATTAAAAATACAACAAAAAAAAAAAATTGAAAGACTATAGAAATTAGGAAAGAACGAAGATATGAGAAATACCATACTATTGAAACTAAGTTCCAGCAGCAGAAAAGCAAAAGTTAGAATACAGTTAAAATAGCAAATACTAAACGACATTCGGAGGTTTTAGGAATACATAATTATCTCGCAAAAATCAACCCTAAACTCTCCTAAACCAAGGACAACAAAAGTAAAGATTCCATCACTGTGGTGTGGAGGATGAGAATCCCGCATATAATCAAAGATATTCTGAAGGAGATGGGTTGAGTGTGTTGCCTTGTTGCATCTCATTTTGCCGCTGTTGCATTTGCACAAGTATAGAATGATCCACTGCCTGGTTATGCTCCAACCGATTCATTCGTTGCACCAACTCATTAATGGTGACCCCAGTTTCATCTTCCTCCTCCCAAGGTCGGGAAGAGCCACTTCCTTCTCCCATAGAAGTACTACTCGGTCTCTTCTTCTTCTTTCTCTCAACATTCCCTCTAGATCTTGCATATGACATGACTGTGAGAGGTTGGAGATGAGGGGCGATAAGTAAATCTGCCGGAATCTGTGCACCCTTATGCCGGAAAATAGCTGTGAGTGCCCCACCAAAAGGAAGACCGGATTGCCCTCCTTCATGTTCAGAAGAGTAGACAATCTGATGCCAGATGTAAGAGGGCAAATCAATGGTCATTCCAGTCCCAATAGCATATATTAATCTGGCCCGTGCGGGGCTACAATCAGCATTTCTATTCTGGGGAAGAAGGTTGGTGCACGAGAACATGTGAAGGGCCCAATATTTAGCAGTCAATGCAGAAACAGGTTTCCTATACTCGCCAACCCACTCTTGATTATCAACTAAAATCTCCTTTGCAATAACATTCAAAGGTGGGCTGCCTTCAGCAGGGTAAACAAATTCAGGACGCTGGACCCTAGGCAACTGAAATAGTTCTGCAAAATCATTAGGGGTTAACGGAATTTCAACCCCTCGGACCCAACTGGTGATCCGTTCTCTTCCCTTCCTTTTGTTTATGGAATTCTCCCGTATGTTAGCGAAGAACTCCCTTACTAAATCCGAATACATTGGCCTTGGAATTGAGCAATAGCTAACCATCCTCTACCTTCAAAGTTCTGGGGGAGCATGAACTCCTCAAACTGGTTAACTTGCCAAATTCTCTCTACAACCACAGGTTTATAGCACCATACATCATCATACTTAGTCTCCTCATCCAAACCCCTGAAGCGGTCACTATCATAGGAAGGCACACCTAATTGCCTATTAGCACGGCTCTTGGTTCGACTTTGCATTGTTACTACAAAGAAATGAATATTGAAAACACAGTTAAACAATGCCTATGTCCACACAAATCCAGTGGCCCACTACCCATAAACTAATTTAATCTAATTAAAAGCACATTGGGGAATATGGGACCACAATGAGTCCTACCATTGAAACATTTTTAACTAAGCTTTACCCGTGAAAGAACATGAGGACCCACGGGTGGGTTCCTCCATGGAGAAGCAAACTCTTGGAAAGTTTGCAAATCCAAGCCAAATCAGAATAAAAGCCCCTAATAACCACTTTAGAAAAAAAGTAATAGACAGAAAATCAAACAAAAACTCATAAAACCTCTAACTTGAGGTTAGGGCTTCAATGGAGGTGAAGAAACCGTACCTAGGTTGAAGAAGCCCCCAAAAAGATTGAAGAACCGAGAAATTGGTAATGAAAACCACCAAAAATTTGTAATCCACGGCTTGAGGAATGCTTAGATCAGAAGGAGAAAATTTGGGTATGAAGAAATCAAAGTTGGGGAGTAGAGAGAGAGAGGAAAGTTCGGGCAAATGAAGAGAGAAGGTCTTTAAAAATCTGCAGGTGTCCGGACCGCCCACGGGGTGTCCGGACCACCGACCCACGGCAATGGTTTTTTCGCCTACTGCTGTCCGGACCGGCCAAACAGGGTGTCCGGACCGGTCAAAAATTTTTTATTTTTTATTTTTTATTATTATTTTTTTTAAACCTAACCAAGCTAAAAAGAAAAACAAGAAGAAAAACACAAGAAACTAAGTCCTAAACCATAGAAAGAAAAGAAAATTACTTTTAATTCTAACTATAATACAATTACATGCACAGTCAAATTCTTTTTCACTCATAGGATGGGGGATCAGTAAGCTCCCACGACTCAATTTCCGCCACGAAATTTTCTAAATAAGGTTTGAGGCGATGTCCATTAACTTTAAATGTGGTGTTATTGCGTGGATTTTGCACCTCACACACACCATGTCCTGAAACCGAAATAACAATAAATGGACCATACACCTAGACTTAAGTTTTTCCCCAGGAAATAGAATGTAACCCTCGAATTATACATTAAGACTTTCTGGCCAACGTGGAAAGATTTTTCTACGAATGTGCTTGTCATGTAACTCTTTCATCTATGTTTGGCAATTTTAGCATTCACAAAGCAATCATTTCTAAGTTCCGTCAAGTTCTTATTTGAAGCTTTCGAAGAACACCACTTTCATTTAAATTGGCATTTGAATTGCCTTATTGCCAGTATGCTCTATGCTCCATTTCAACGGGTAACATGGCATGCTTTTCCATAAACCAAACGATAGGGAGGACATACCTAGAATGTGTTTGTAAGCCGTCCTAATACGCCCACAACGAATCAACTAATCTCAAAGAACCAATCCTTTCTATTAGGGTTGACGGTCTTTTCAAGGATACCTTTATCTCCTATTGCCAATTCAACTTACCACTGTTTGTGGGGTGATAAGAAGTTTCCCACCTTATGTTGTCACACCGTACATGCCGCATTAGGATGCCAACAGGTTATTACAAAAGTGTTTTCTTTCATCACTAATAAATTGCTCTCGGCATCCCAAAACGAGAAAGATATGTTCTTTCAAAAATTTAAATCACCACGCGGTGATCATTAGTACGAGTGGCAATGGCCTTTACCCACTGGAAACATAGTCTATGGCCACCAGAATATATTCATAACCAGACGAGTTAGGAAATGGCCCATAAAAATCTATACCCCAGCAATCAAAATTTCTAAAATGATTATAGGATGTTGGGGCATCTCGTTACGTTTAGTGAGGGCTCCTAAACGTTGGCAACGGTCACAGCTCACACAGTAGTTGTGCACATCCTTTAAACATAGAAGGCCAATAAAATCCGCACTGCAGAATTTTGGCGGTAGTTTTCTTTGATGCAAAGTGACCTCCACATGCTAAAGTGTGACAAAATTCAATAACACTGTTAATCTCATCATCGGGAATACATCTTCGTACAATTTGATCGGGACAATATTTGTTAAGGTAAGGTTCATCCCAAAAGAAATTACGAACATTGCGTAAGAACTTACCTTTATCAATCTTTGTCCAATGTGACGAATTTGACCCGTTACTAAATAATTGGCAATGTCAGCATACCAAGGTGATTGAATGGACGGCTGAGTAGTGCTAACATGCATAATATGCTCATCAGGGAAATTTTCATTTATCTGAAGGTCACTAGAATTGGACACATGCCGAGGCAATCTAGACATATGATCTGCTACTACGTTCTCCACACCTTTTTTATCCTTAATTTCTAAATCAAATTCTTGGAGAAGTAGCATCCACCTAATTAAACGTGGCTTTGCCTCTTGTTTAGAAAGAAGGTATTTTAAAGCTGCATGGTCCGTAAACACTGTGATATGTGAACCTACTAAGTATGACCTAAATTTATCCAGGGCAAAAACTACCGCTAGAAGTTCCTTTTCAGTAGTGGTGTAGTTAATTTGAGCTTCGTTCAAGGTCTTGCTAGCGTAATAAATCACATGAGGTTTTTCCCTCTTTTCTTTGCCCTAGAACTGCTCCCACCGCAAAGTCACTAGCATCACACATTAACTCGAATGGTAAAGACCAATCCGGGCTTTGGACAATTGGTGCAGTGGTAAGCAAGTGTTTAAGTCTATCAAATGCTTCTTGGCATTTTGTTGTCCATTCAAAAGGAACATCATTGGACAATAATGAGCATAAAGGTCGGGCAATAGAACTAAAGGACTGGATGAAACGTCGGTAAAAACCGGCGTGGCCTAGAAATGATCTTACGTTCTTAACACATCGAGGGATAGGCAAATTTTGAATCAAGTCAACTTTTGCTTTATCTACCTCAATCCCACGATGCGATACTATATGCCCTAAGACAATCCCTTGTTGCACCATAAAATGGCACTTTTCCCAATTTAAGACCAAATTACTCTCTCACAATGGATTAAAACCTTTTCAAGGGTGGTCAAGCACTCATCAATGTATCTCCATAAACGGAGAAATCATCCATGAACACCTCCAAGGAATCTCTCAACCATATCACTGAAAATACTCATCACACACCTTTGAAAAGTCGCAGGTGCGTTATATAACCCAAAAGGCATGCGTCTATACGCAAAGGTACCAAATGGGCATGTAAATGTGGTTTTCTCTTGGTCCTCAAGTGCTATCTCACCTGATTATACCCCGAATACCCGTCAAGGAAACAGTAGAAAGCTTTTCCTGCTACTCTCTCAAGTACTTGGTCTAGGAAGGGAAGAGGAAAGTGGTCCTTCCGCGTCACAGCATTCAAACGTCTATAATCAATGCACATACGCCACCCAGTTTGGGTGCGTTGAGGCACTAATTCTCCCTTCTCATTCTCCACACAGTGACACCGGACTTTTTAGGGACCACTTGAGTGGGGCTCACCCACTTTGAGTCAGAAATGGGGTAGATGATACCCGCATCAAGTAATTTAAGTACCTCCCCTTTTACAACTTCTTTCATATGGGATTCAATCTCCGTTGCATTTGTCTCACCGGTTTGGCATCATCTTCAAGGTATATGTGATGCGTACATACTAAAGGCTAATACCTTGTAGATCCGCCACTGTCCATCCTAAGGCTCTCCTATGAGCACTCAAAACTGCTAATAACTTGGTTTCTTGAACTTTTTCTAATTTGGATTAGATGACAACGGGGAATGTTTCACCATCTCCTAAGAATGCATATTTAAGTTCATTGGGTAATGGTTTCTTAGGAGGACAAGGAGGACACTCAATTGATGGCTTGGGTTTAATTATAGAAGGTTCCAAAGGTTCGAAAATAGGTACCCAGCCACCAATGGCCATGACTTCTTCAGGGGCACTCAAAATTTTATCACCCTCAACAAAGTTTGCCCCATCCAAAGCCTCACATCTCTCACTCCTCACTAGTGCTCGTTCTATAGGGTCCTTAAGATATGTTTCTCAAAGTATTCCTCACTCAAGGCATGAATCACATCCACTTCTTGAATGTCTTCACACTCTCCTATTTGTTTTCCTACCTTAAAATATT
This sequence comes from Vitellaria paradoxa, assembly GCA_019916065.1. Classification (NCBI taxonomy): domain Eukaryota; kingdom Viridiplantae; phylum Streptophyta; class Magnoliopsida; order Ericales; family Sapotaceae; genus Vitellaria; species Vitellaria paradoxa. The sequence continues at coordinate 9,962,149 of CM034243.1, read as the reverse complement.
CATCTCCATGGTCATATTTCCTAAAGAAAGTTTCATGACCCCACTCCTACAATTGATTACAGCATTGGATGTAGCGAGGAAGGGTCTACCAAGGATGACTTGGTACCGATTGGGCAGGGTTGGAATGGGTTGAGTGTCCAATACAATGAAGTCCACTGGAAAGTAGAACTTGTCTACTTGAACCAATACGTCTTCCACCACACCCCTGGGCATTTTGACTGAGCGGTCAGCTAATTGCAATGTAATTCTAGTGGGTTTTAGCTCACCTAAACCTAATTGCTGATACACAGTATAAGGTAGTAAGTTGACACTTAGCACCCAGGTCAAGTAGAGCTTTATCAACAACGCGGTCCCCTATAAGGCAAGATATGGTTGGACACCCAGGATCTTTGTACTTAGGAGGTGTGTCACGCTGGAGTATGGTACTTACTTGTTCAGTCAAGAAAGCTTTCTCCTTTACATTCAACTTTCTCTTTACAGTGCACATATCCTTGAGGAATTTAGCATAAGGAGGGTTTTGCTTGATAGCATCAAGTAATGGGATATTGATTCTCACTTGTTTAAAAATGTCATAAATCTCGGAGTTCAACATCTCATTCTTGCCCTTTGCTAATCTTTGAGGAAAAGGTGGTTTAGGTATGTATTCAGTAGGTGGTTCAATTTGTTTACCCGAAGTCCTCTCATTGGTTTCTCCTCATTCTCCTTTTCATCTCCTCCACTCACATTCTCATTCCCAAGACTTTGTTTACTATTATGATCCCTCTTCTCCTCTTTCTCTGTCTCTTTCTCCTTCTCTTTTCCCTTTTCATCACTACTTGTGATCCTAAGTTTTTACTAGGTGTATTAGCTCTAGGATCGTCAGGTTTTTGAATGACTTTACCACTCCTCAAAGTGGTGACAGCTTGTACTTGCTCGTGTGGGTTCGTACCCGAGGTCGACGACTCAGTCATGTTCGCCTGGCCTTTTGGGTTGGGGAAGGTGATGGGAGTTTACCACTCTGAATAGTAGTCATGGATTGGGTTAACTTTGTCATATGGCCTCTAATATCGTCTAGTGCCCTGGTCACTTGATTGTTGATGTTTAGTTGTTGTTGCATAAATTGATTAAGAGTGTCCTCAATGGGCCTCTTTTTGAACTGGTTGAAATGCAACAGGGTTGGGCTGTTGATATTGAGGAGGTGGTGGAGGTTGAAATGTTTGCCCTTGATTGTCATTCCTCCACGAGAGACCAGGAGGATTTCTCCACCCCGGAGTATAAGTATTGGAAGATTGATTTCCCCCTTGGTAATTAACCTTCCCACCTTGTGAGTAGGAAGTGTTACCCTGGCCTCTATTTTGGAATGACCTATTTTGAGTATTGTTGACATATGCATTCCCATAAGCTACCTATTTAAGTAACGGAAGCTCGGGACATGAATTAGGATCATGTCCTTCTTGGTCACATGCCAACACACCACTTGTGCTTCCACTAACTTATCTTTATTTTTAAGTTCAAGGGACTCTAACTTGTGTTGTAGTGCAGATAATCTCGCACTTAAGTCGTCTTCTCACTTAACATCAACTGACCACTAGGTACGGGATTTCTATGTTCTAAGGAAGAGGGTGGTCCAATTTCCCAATCATTAGAATCTTCGGCCACCATGTCAAAGAAATCCATAGCATCTTCCGCAGTCTTATCAAACAATGTGCCATTGCACATGGTAGAAACTAATTGCTTAAGACTGGGGGTTAAAGATTCATGGAAGATGCTCACTAATCTCCATGATTCAAAACCATGGTGAGGACAAGCCATTAAAAGGTCCTTCAACCTTTCCCAAGCTCGACAGAAATTCTCATTAGGTTTGCAAGAGAAGGTGGTGATCTACCGCCTAAAGTATGAGTTTTCTGAGTTGGGAAATATTTCTTAAGGAACTCAGTTTGCATTTCACGCCACGTTCCAATGGAACGGGGACGAAGAGAGTTAAGCCATAACTTGGCTTTGTCCTTTAAAGAAAAGGGAAAAAAGTTGAAGACGCACTACATCTTCATTGGCATTAGGATCAATACAAGTATTGCTCACTTCCTCAAATTCCCTAAGATGGTTGTAAGGGTTTTCAGAGTCAAGGCCATGGAAGGTAGGAAGAAGTTGAATAATTCCTGGCCTAGATTGAAATTCCCTCTATTCAAAGGTAATATGATGCACGACGGTGTGGTTTGCCTAATAGGATTGAGGTAATCTTTCATAGGGATGAAACCTGGAACCTCTGGGAGGTCATTATCCCCATGAACACTACCATCTGCTCTTACTTCAGCCATTGAGTGAAAAGAAGAATTGGTGAGTGAAACTGTAGAAAACGAGGTGGATGAAAGAGACTCAGGAAGGTATGAAGGATCTTCTAATTCGGATTCAAGTTCTACTAACCTACCCGATCTTAAGAGCATGCAAAGGTTTAGTGTCTAAACAGAAAATATTTATTTATTTAAAAAAAAAAAGAATTTTAAATTTTTTTTAAATTAAACTAAGTTTAAATAAAACTAAAGCGTAGAAATATCCTAAAACTAAATTTTGGCTCCCGGCAACGGCGCCAAAAACTTGACTCTCCCAAAAACTGTATTTAGGATTTTTTTTACCTCTCAAGCGCAAGAGGGACGTCGAAGTTTTAACTTGGTAAGTCCAAGGTCGATTTTCCACAGGGAACCTATATATTCAGTTTCTAGGTTTTCTAAAAATAATTCCTAATTTAATAAACTAAATTTCTGAATTTGAATTTACTAAATCTTAGGGGTTCACAAAAGCAAAGTGTAATTAAAATTATCTTAGAACAAATTAAGAAATTGCAAAAACAAATAGCTCAAATTAAACAACTCAACTTAAGAAACTTAACCATTCAAATTTCATAAACAAATATATATATATATATATATATTTTTTATTTTCTTAACTGGGTTTAATTTCCTATTTGTAACCAAACAGAATATTAATTAAAAATTAAAACACTAAAATAAAACAAGCAATTAATTTAACAAGTTTTGTCGATTTTTTTTAAAGTGTTCTTGATTCAACTTACAAGTTCGGGTAGTTCACTACTACACTATAGGATATTCAGATTCAATCTTAGGTAAAAATTTATTAAGAACTTATAAAGAATTTTTAAAGTCAAAAATCAATACCAGTGATTTCAGATGAATTTGGTTAGAAATTTTTGATTCCGAAGTTTTTCCAAATAAATCAACTTCAGATTGAACCTAGTTTGTGATTTTGAATTATTCGAAAATATTAATTAATTTAAGACCCAAAAACCCATCTCAGTGATTTCAACGAATATGAGTAAGGATTTTCGTTTTCGTAAGTTTTCGAAATAAATCAAAATTTATTTACGTAAAAATCAATCCCATAGTGTTTTCATGAACTACCCTACCTTGATTCGTCGAATCAAGAACTTAGGGTTTTCACGCTAGATCCATAACCACAATGAAGCACAAAATCATATAATGACGCATAACAAATAACAAAGAAGATAAAAAAAAGAAAAAAAAGAATAAAGCTTGATATTAAGAAGAATCCAGAAAGAAAGAAAGAAGATGTACCGTACTTCGTAGAATGTAAAACTAATGAAGAAACACAATGAATCCAAGAACACCGCACAAAGCTGTATTTTTTTTAATCTCTAAAAAAAAACTCTCTCAAAACTACTGGAAAAACCTCTAAAACGGCTGGAAATAATAAGGTTCAGAATGCCCTACACGGCTGCAACATAAGTGTATATATATCCCCATGCAAAACCCTAATATGAAATATAAAAAAAAACAGAATTCCGCGTGTCCAGGTGTCCGGACACCCCGTAGAGGTGTCCGGACGGCAGTAGCCTCCCAGAATCTTTTTTTTTTTTTTTTTTGTTTTCAAATTTTTTTTGTTCCGGTCCTGAGGGTGTCCGGACCACTGCTTCCCATTAGCTCTCTTTCCCTTCGTGCTCTTGCTCTAGTTCGAATTGGAGCTCGTACAGTGGATAACACGGGTTCCTCCTCAATGTTTTCTTCATCTTCTCCACTGCTAATCTCAACTATTTCCCTATTTTTCCTACAATAAAGAAAGAGAAATCAATTTAACATAAAGCATAACAAAAAAATACATAAATACTAAAATAATTGCATGGAGTTTTATTAGAATAAGGATTTTGTAATTACACTATTCAAGTGTAATCAATACCTTGCAACAATTCATGCAAGGGCAAATTGGAACTAACAACCAAAATTCAAGGTTCCAAGATCAAACAAATAGGGCTATGGAAGATATTCGAAGTCAACTGTCAAAGCTCACTCAAGCTTTAACCTTGAGGGAAACAGGGAAACTTCCATCTCAGCCCAAACCAAATCCCACTGGCCAAGTGCACTTCAGTGAATCATCTTCTTCAAGTGCAAATGAGAATTTGGAACATGTGCAAGCTATTTCAACATTAAGAAGTGGAAAACAGATCTTGAAACCAGATTATGTTCCAATTGAAGAGGCAAATGAGCAAAATATGATAGAAGATGAGGAAGAAATCCAGCACAACACCAGCAGCAAAGCTTTTGAACAGCAGCTGCTCACAGAAACAGAAGCTGAATTGCAGCAAAAGCAGCTACTAGAAGAGCAAAAACAGCGTTGCACAGCAGACCAGAAATTGAAGAACAGCAGAACAAAAAGCTGGACAGCAGTTTAGAATCAGAACAGTAGCAAATTGAACAAGCACAATTTCAGATTCAAGAACAAAATCTGCACAACAGACTAGAAGCTGAACAAAAACAGCAGCCGAGCAACGAGGAGTAGAAAAACAGATTTCAGAGGAAAGAACAGGTAATTTCTAAAATAAAAATGATTTTTCTGAAAATAATCAAAGGTTTTGATGAAAACAGTTTGAAAAGAGTGAAAAAGTTTCTGGAAAATAGAAGATTTCAAAAGAAAACCAGCTGGACAGCCCTGATTTCATTCCAAAAATTCATTTTCCTCAAAGGTTGAACAAAGGAAAGAAAGAGAATTTGAATTCTGACATTTATGAACTTTTCAAACAAGTCAGAATAAACATTCCTTTGCTTGATGCCATTAAACAAAATCCATCTTATGGAAAGTTTTGAAAGATTTGTGCACTGTCAAAAGGAGAATGAATGTCAAAGAGAGAGCATTTTTAACTGAACAAGTGAGCTCAATTTTGCAATTCAAAACCCCTCCAAAATATAAAGATCCGGGGTGTCCTACAATCGCATGCATCATTGGGGATAGAGGGTAGATCGAGCTTTGTTAGATTTGGATGTAAGTGTCAATCTCCTACCTTTCACTGTGTACCAAGAGCTGGGTTTAGGTGAGCTTAGACCTACTAGGGTGACACTTCAATTAGCTGATAGGTCAGTCAAAGTCCCTAGAGGTATTGTGGAAGATGTCTTGATTCAAGTGGAACATTTTGTGTTTCCCGTGGACTTTATAGTGTTAGATACTCAGCCCATTCAATGATCACAACCAGCTGTCCCTGTCATTTTAGGAAGACCATTTTTGGCCACTTCTAATGCCTTAATCAATTGTAGAACCGGAGTCATTAAGTTATCTTTGGTAACATGACCATTGAGAAGAACATCTTTAGTGTGACCAAACAACCAAGTGACCATGAGGAGATAGAGAAAGTAGATTTGATTCAAACCATCACACAAGAGCATTTTGATAGAGAGTACTTAGATGACCCATTAGAAAGAGCTTTAGTGAACAGTGATCAAGTAGATTTCCTAGATGATTGTGACTTGGAAAATTTTGGTGGAGGAGAATTTGAGGAAATGGAAAAATCAGTAATGTCATTGAATCAGTGGAGGCCCACTTTTGAGTCTTTAGAGCTGCCAACAGTCAAATCCCAGCCATCTTTTGAGAAGCCACCCATACCCGAGAGAAAACTTTTACCTAGTGAGCTGAATATGTGTTTTTGGGTGAGGGAGAGTCCTATCCAGCTGTTATTTCTTCTCAGCTGAATTCTAATCAAGAGAATAGACTTGTTGAGGTCTTGAGAAACATAAAAGAGCCTTGGGCTGGACCATAGCAGACCTGCAGGGAATTAGCCCACTGATTTGCACTCATAAGATATTTTTGGAGGAGAATGTGAAGCCCATTAGGCAAATGCAAAGGAGACTTAACCCAACATGAAAGAAGTGGTTAGGGGGGAGGTAATCAAGCTATTGGATGCTGGAATTATCTACCCTATTTCAGACTCTAAATGGGTTAGTCCAACTCAGGTAGTGCCTAAGAAATCTGGAGTGACTGTAGTGAAGAATGAACAAGATGAATTAGTTCCAATGCGCATCCAAACAGGATTGCGCATGTGCATAGATTATAGAAAGTTAAATGCAGTCACAAGAAAGGATCATTTCCCTCTTCCATTCCTAGATCAGGTATTGGAAAGAGTGGCAAGACAGGCATTTTACTGTTTCTTGGATGGATACTCTGGGTACAATCAAATTGAGATTGCATTAGATGATCAGGAGAAGACCACATTTACTTGTCCATTTGGTACATTTGCATATAGGCGTATGCCTTTTGGTCTTTGCAATGCTCCTGCAACCTTCCAAAGATGCATGATCAGTTTGTTTAGTGACTTTGTGGAGAAATTTCTTAAAGTGTTCATGGATGACTTTTCAGTTTATGGGAGTGACTTTGATTTGTGCTTGGGGAATCTGGAGAAGGTTTTAGCAAGATGTGAAGAGAAAAATTTGGTGTTGAATTGGGAGAAATACCATTTTATGGTAACTCAGGGAATAGTTCTTGGTCATATAGTGTCTTCTAGGGGGATAGAAGTAGATAGAGCAAAAGTTGAAATTATTCAAAAACTTCCTACCCCTAGATGTGTCAAGGATGTCAGATCATTTTTAGGACATGCAGGTTTCTATAGGAGGTTCATTGTATCATTCAGTGCCATTTCTAGACCTTTGTGCAATCTCCTAGGCCAGGATGTTCCTTTTGATTGGACATCAGATTGTCAGGCTTCATTTGATAGACTTAAGGACCTGCTCACTTCAGCTCCCATTATGCAGACACCAGATTGGACTCTACCCTTTGAGATCATGTGTGACGCTAGTGATAGTGCCATTGGTGCAGTCCTAGGTCAGAGGAAGGAGGGGAAGTCACATGTGCTGTACTATGCTAGCAAATCCCTTAGTGATGCACAAAAGAACTACACAACTATTGAGAAGGAATTGCTAGCAGTAGTATATGCATTGGATAAGTTCAGATCATACCTAGTGGGATCTCATGTCATTGTATTTACCGACCATACAGCATTGAAGTATCTTTTGACCAAACCTGATGCCAAGCCTAGACTCATTAGGTGGATTCTTTTGCTTCAAGAATTTGATTTAGAGATCAAAGATAAGAAAGGAGTTGAAAATGTAGTTGCTGATCATCTTTCTAGACTCCCACATCAGGACTTAGCATCTTTTGAGTCACCTATTAATGAGACATTCCCTGATGAGCAGTTGTTTCATATAGATTCCTCAGACACACCATGGTTTGCAGATATAGCCAATTATTTGGTTTCAGGTGTGGTGCCCTCTCATTGGACCATGTTAAATAAGAGAAAGTTTTTTAGGAATGTGAGGAACTTTTTCTGGGATGATCCATATCTGTTTAAGTATTGCTCAGATCAGGTCATTAGGAGATGCATACCCGAGAGTGAAGCTCATAGTGTCATTAGTTTTTGTCATACTCTCGCATGTGGAGGTCATTTTTTCAGCTAGGAAGACAGTGGCAAAGATTTTGCAGAGTGGATTGTATTGGCCTACCATGTTTCGGGATGTGTACACTTTTGTGTTGCCTGTGATACGTGTCAAAGACTTGGTAAGCTTACTAGGAGGAACATGATGCCACTTCACCCCATTTATGTGCTTGATATCTTTGATTGTTGGGGTATGGACTTTATGGGACCATTTGTGAATTCATTTGGCAATGAATATATCTTAGTGGCAGTGGATTATGTTTCAAAGTGGGTAGAGGCCATACCAACTAGGGCCAATGATCACAAGGTGGTGATAAAATTTTTCAAGGAGAATGTGTTCTCAAGAATTGGAATGGCAAAGGCCATGATAAGTGATAGGGGAACACATTTTTGTAATAGATATGTTGGCCTTTTGATGAGGAAGTATGGGGTTGTGCATAAGGTTGGAACATCATATCATCCCCAAACGAGTGGACAAGCCGAGTTAGCTAATAGAGAGATCAAGAGAATCATTGAAAAAACAGTGAACCCCACAAGGAAAGATTGGTCTTTGAAATTGGTTGATGCACTTTGGGCTTATAAGACTGCCTACAAGACTATTCTAGGCATGTCTCCTTATAGGTTGGTGTATGGAAAAGCTTGTCATCTTCCTGTGGAACTTGAACACAAGGCTTATTGGGCTGTGAAACATTTCAATGAAAACATCAATGAAGCTGGATTTCAAAGGAAGTTGCAACTTAGTGAGTTGGAGGAGATCCAAAATGATGCATATAAGAATGTCAAGATCACCAAGGATAGAGTGAAGAAGTGGCATGATACACATATCCTTAAAAGAGAGTTGGTTGTGGGTCAAAAGGTTTTGTTGTATGACTCTAGGTTGCACTTGTTTCCCGGAAAGTTAAAGTCAAGATGGAGTGGTCCATATGTGATTCAGAACATCACTGAGTTTGGGGCTATTGACATTCAAAATCCAACCTCCAAGAATATTTTTAGAGTGAATGGACAGAGATTGAAAGAGTATCATGAGAATTTCATTGCTGAAATTGAGAGTTGGGATCTTGAAGATCCCTCGAATTGTGATTGATTAAGAAAGGAATTATGATTTTGTACCATAGTAGTTAGGATTCTTTTTATGTTTTTAATTTTCTGATTTTCTGCATTTTTTTTAGTTTTCTTTTTCTTTAAAAAAAAATTTCTTTTTGGTTTTGCTAATTTTTAATTTTCAGCATGTAAGCAAGCAGTACCCAAATGGAAGAACAGAAAGAATCTGGTGTGATGCATTTCTACCCAAATCTGGTTTGATCATTTTCAATTGTAAAATGCAGTAAATACCTTGCAGTGGTTGGACTGATTGGTAAGGTTTAAGAGGTATAGGCAAATTTGAAATCAGTTTTTAGCCTCTTATACTTACAATTGCCATTGTTAAGCTTTGTGTTTGTGAATAAGTTGGGGGGAAATTGGCAAAAGCAATTGGACAATGAGCTTTTAGTAATTCTCACAAATTAACTATTCATTAACAGCCCCCAGGTATGCTACTTCCTCAACATTTCTCTCTTCATGCTTTTCATTTGATACATTGAGGACAATGTCTGTTTTTAGTTGGGGGGGACACAATTTGAGATTGTTAGATAAATTGAAATCATGTCTTGATTGAAATTGACTACAGTGAGTTGATTTGTCATGCTTAGATTTATTTGAATTAGTTCTGTATTACTTGGGTTGAATGAGTTTCTTCTTTTTCCACTTGGAGCTTGCAAATGAAAAAAAAAATTTTGACATTTTTATTCTCTTTATTCTATTTTATTTTCTTTTTGGATTGGATGTCATTAGATGTAATATAGAGTTTTAGTTGTTGACAAAACATGATTTGAGCATTCTTAAGGGATTGTGAAAAAATTTTGGTCTCTGGATACTGAGGTACTAAATTGCTGATACACCATATTCGAATATGGGTTCGGGTATTCGAATATGCCTTCGGTTGAAATTCCTGTTTAAATACCCGTGGCTTGCCCATTTGAACCCTATTCTATTCGAATACAAAACCCTGGTGCCAAAACATTTTAGCCTCCACCACCTCAAACATCTCTTTCGAGCTTCAACTATGGGGTGACTGAAAGCGTTCTGGAGTTCACATCAAAGTGGGATTAAGCTTCAAAGCTTGGATTGGAAGAGCTAGGGTTTATCTGTTGAGGGATTTTTGACAAAAGGGTCTCTTCAGCAGCTGTGACAAAATGCCACCAAAAAGGATTAAGAAAATAGCTTACAGAGGGGAGGCAAAGAGGAGAAGCATGCGTATCAGAAGCAAATACGGTAAGGGTTCCTCGCTTGTAATTCATGACCCCATAGCCCTAGAACTTTCATCTTCCAAGTCAGACCCCAAGTCATCTTCTAGGACAGGGTCTTACCACTCTGTGGGTAATGAGAATATTAGTGAGAAGTGTGATGAGCATGTCTCTAATATTGAAAAAGAAATTTCGGTTAAGGCCCTTGACAATGTACCTACTGAGGATCACATTGCTGACCCTGAGCATGAGGTTTCCACTTCTGAAAATGCTCCTGAGGAACAACCTGAAAAGGATCCTTTTGATGAAAACATTTTGATAGTTCAAGGTTTGCTAATAAATCTTCAGAGCTGAAATATGATGAAAATTATAGGGCAGTTTTGTGTGAGAGGGGAATTAAGCTGGAAGATTACATTGAGGCACCTTATGAATTAATGGAGTTATTTGAACAGAGGGGTTGGGTGCAATGGGTAACGACTAGTAGGAAGGCCATAGTGCCTTATGTGAGGGAATTTTATTCAAATGCTGAAATTGGTATGTTACATGGTAGATCTGTGATAAATTCTAAGGTGAGAGGGAAAGAGATCACTTTGAATTTTGAGAAAATTTCCTTTATTGGCCACTTACCTGCTGAGAGAATACCTGATGCTACACTTGAACAGAAAGCTCAGTGGGAGGAGCAATTAAACAAGGATAATTTAGCTAGACTGTTCACAGATAATCCCCAAGCAGAATGGACCACTGCTAGGCTACCAAAGTCAGAACTTACTCCAAAAAGTAATGTCCTTCATATGCTGGTGTGTTCATTGATCCTGCCACATGCCTATAAGTCCACCATCACCTTAGAGCAAGCCACAATTATGGGGAAGTTGCTGTTGGGCATTCCCATTGATTTACTTTATCACATTTGGTTGGTCATTGCTCATGTTGTGGAGAAACCTGAGTCAAATGCTGGGTTACCTTTTGGGGGATTGATCACAGAGATAATTCAACATTTTCTTGGTATTAAAGAAGAAGTGGGAATGGCTGTTGTAAAACCAGTTTCTCTGATAGCCAAGACCTCAGTGAAAAGAAGCCAAGGACAGTTAGGAAAGAGGGCTGCTCCACCTGTAGCTGAGGACAACCAGCAGTAAGCAGAAGAAGTAGAAAATGAAGCAGCTTTTTCAAATACAAATGAGAAACTCAACTTGATCCAGCAGAATCAAGAACTGTTGATGAAGGAAGTGAGTGAGCTGAAGAAGGGGCAACAGAAAGTTATCTGATTGCTGGAAAGGATATTCGAATCAGACAGGAAAGATGAGGAGTGATTCAGTTTTCCAATTTGCTTTATCGTCAGACTAGACTTTTTGACAGCAATTCCTTAGAACATTTCAAACATGTTTTGTCAATAATAGGATTAGGAATGTTTGCTGTTTGTTTCACTTTGTTAATTTTGATTTGCTATTTACTTTTGTTATGTATGACTTGGAACTTGCAATTTGAAATGGATGAAATTTTTGTCTTCTTGAAATTAATTAGTATCATTTGCATAAGATAGATTGAGCAGATTTTGAAGTGGAAAATTGTAAGATTTTTTGTGCTTGCTATGTGTTTTAAAGTTGAATGGTTTTGTGAATGGGTTTAGCTTGAGATTTGTTTAGCCAACATTTATCTTGATGAATGAAGTTATGAATGAACATTTCATTTTATGGATTTCCAGCTATAGTGGAGACTAAGACCTGAAGTGAGATTTTTGAGCCTTAAGCCTTGTTCATGAGAGATTTACATTTACTCTAAGAGCTTTTCAAAAGCTTAAAAATTTCTTCATTTCAGTTTCTTCAATAACTCCAAGTGCCATACTTTGTTTTTGGGTGTTTGTGAAATTATAGAAGAATTGAACTTGAATTTTGATTCTCAGCTGTAACGGTTGAGTGGAATGAGATCATGGAAATGACATTAGGCCATCTTTTTAATATTTGAGCTTGTAGTACCCTTCTTTGATGAACAGCACCTTTGTAACCAAGTTGAGCCTTAACAGAGCATTCATATTTCTTTCTTCTCACCACATTATTCCTTTAACCACAATGAATGCTCTTTAGCCTTCCTAATATATTTTGGAATACACTGAAAGTAAGGGGGGAAGAGCAATGAAAAAATTTGCAGGATTGTGGGAGTAAGAAAAGAAAAAAATAGATGGAAGAAAAGAAGAGTTTGGTGATGTAAAAACAAATCAAAGAAAAACACTTTGGCCATAAATTTCAGTTTTTCAATCTCAGTTTAAAAAAAAAAAAAAAAGAAAAGAGAAGTAAGGGTGTGATTTGGTAGAACTATGGAAAGGTAGTGGTATGATAATTTCAGTGTTCCAAAACATTTTTTTTGAACTTCTTAACCCTCCTTCAAATTACCTCATTACACCCAAATGGCCCCACTACAACCTAATGCAAGTCCTAATAGATCCATGGGAGGATTTTCATTCAATTGTGAAAGCTGGGAATTGGGAAAGCAAAGTGAAAATTCTGAAGTAACTTTACTACACCATTCTTTAATGGAGTTATGCCAAGTCCTTTTATTTCTTGAATAAATCGTTCTTGACTTGTTGATGCCATCTTCTAGAATTTGATTTATATCTACTCCTTAAAAAGGGGGCATCTTGAGTGAAACCTTGTGTGTTGTATTTTCTTGTGAGTGAATTCCAAGATGAGATTTGAAGTCAAAACTTGGGAATGAAATAGAATGCAAAGTTCAAAAATAAATGAAATTCAAAGGATTTATGTTAGGTTGATAGAGTTAAAAGCTATTATTCATTCACACTCACTTCACACACTTGGCAAATCTTATATCTTGTGTAAAATTTTGAACTTTGACCTTTGCTTATGAAAACTTTTGCTCATGGTACTGATTAATTTCCGTGAACCACTGAAATATCATTCAATTGAATTGGAGTGAATTTTTCTCTCTTACTTCTTTTATTAGAGGCATTACTAGGGACTAGTAATGTTGTAGTTGGGGGGTGTGATTGAACTTTAATTGTTATACATTTATATATTTAATTACACCTTTACTTAGCACATAAATAATATAAAATCTATGTTTTGTATAGAATCTATTCCCACTACTCAAAGTGGAAGCATGTGTTGATTTTATACACAAAGGAAAGAAATCTGAGCCATGTTGAGGATACAGGAAAGGTCATGAAAGCATTGGATACATCAAGGTGCAGTACATCAGTTGATTGATGCCATTTGAGAGAATGAAGAAACTTTCACTTGTGTTCAGCACAAGAGGATCAAAATCTTCAATTTGAAGTTCTGGAAGCAGGGGAATATATTCGAATATGTAGATTGGCATATTCGAATATTGTTGGTGACTGAATTACATCCTGGAAGGAAGTGCATATTCGAATACAAGGACAAAGCATTCGAATGAAGAGTTATACATCTCAGCAATAGCTTTCACGTGGCTTCAGCCTCTCCATGTGACATGGACCTGAAATCAAGGAATGGCAAATCAGTAATTCGGTGGGGGATTGCATAACAGAATGAGAATTTTTCGGAAGGAATGAGTAGAGAGAGAGGGGAAAAGAAGCTGGCATCACATGACCCACAAAAAGGGGGATATACGGGGGAGAGAGTTTTTTTTTTTGGGTTTCAAGTTTTTCAGCTTTCTTCTTCTTCATTTTCTCTGGTTTTCGGATTCTACAGATTTTGATTTCAATTCTGATTTTAATTTTCAGTTTACTGTAATTAGATTTTAGTTCTACAGTACTTTACAATTCCATTCCTGTAATTAGATTTCATTTTGAATTAAAGAGTAATTTCCATTTCCAGCTTTGAAGGTGATGTCTCTGTTCTTCATTTCTATTATTCATTTTCTTAAGATGATCGGCTAGTTTTTCTTGGGCCAAGGCAAGGACAATGTCCTGTCCAATGATTTCCAAGATGCCCTTCTTCATGGATTAATTTTGAGTTCTTTGGTTATCAATCTTAGTTGTATCTAATTACTCTCGAAATCAATGGTTCAATGTCCGATTAACACTTGTTTACATATTTTATCAATGAGTTCATTGAAGTTGCTGAATTCAGAACTCTTATTGCAAATATGTATGGGAGTTGCTAGAATTAGATCTTCTATAGTCTTCATGATAGATTATGCACATCACTTGTTTGATCCATGGCTTGTATCATTTGAAATTAATTTTCTCCAAACATTAGAGCAACTAGAATTGATGATCTATTCACTCTTGGTATTTTGAGATTGATTTGGATAGGCATTGGAATTGTCTTGCCCATCTTTTTAATATCAAGTTTTAGTTAAGTTTAGTTTTCATTTCAAAACCCATTTCCAAAACCATCAAAAATTCCAAACCAGATTTTCAATTCTGTTTACCATTCATGTGAGCCATGTTTTGCCTCTTTAATCCATTTGATTCAAACATGATTTTGCTCCCTAGATCCCTGTGGATATGACCTGGTTCTTACCAGTTAATTGTGCTACAATGAAACCTTGCACTTGGGGGGAGTTTGTCTTGATTTTCTTTACTCAACGCATTTGAAATCTGAATTTGCATCTCTATTTACATTTGAGAGTAAGGTAATTGAGCAAACACAAGCAATGATAATTAGTGAAAGTTTGATTACATAAATATTATTAGCATGTAAATGATATTATATATATATTTACACTTTCAAAGAGTGTATCAAAGGTTATATTGTATGGATATCTATAAATATCTCTATTTACTTTTCATAAAGGTTGGGATTCAGGGTTAATTATATTTCAAAATTAAAAAGTGCCATTTTAATGTTTAAATAGCTTGAGATTTATGTACATTAAGTTAAATATTCAAGTGAACTCTCTGTAATTCTACTTTAAGCTTTTTACATAAATATCCATATATACATATATACCATCAAAGAGATGTGTAATTATAATAGAGTAATAATCATGCTCGTACCTTCCAAAAAAAATTAAAAAATAAATAAATAAATAATCATGCTCAACCAACTTAAACCCAAATCCATGTGCGGGGGTTTCAAGGATGAGGGGAATTGGCCCTGAAAGGGGTAGTCGAGTTGGTTCGGATGGCGGGCTGAAGGGCCTGGAACTAATAGGTCCCGGGTTCGACTCCTCTTGGAGGCAGTCATTCCTCTAATTGTGGAGGGTCATCTAACAGCCTTCTCAGCTGAACCGGTCAGCCAGGGCTTGCCTAGGTTGGTTTACCTCCTCGTAATTCTTTGCCGGCTAGGGCCATGGGGCGGGCTTCACCCAGTGCGCACCCATGGGTAGCGGCTATGGGTTTCTCCCCGACCTCAGAAGGATGAGGGGAATTGATATGACCTAAACCACAAAATTCAAAAGTGGAGCAAGAGTCAAAGCGTTGAAACGTTAATTTTTAAAAAAATATAAAGTCAATAACGTTGTCAAAGTGTCTATTAAAAAATATTTAAATACATTTTGTATAAAATAATATTAAATGTAGAATAAATTTTTAAATTTTTCATGCATGAAAATGATAAAAATAAGTTATTATATATAAATTTTATAAAATAATTTAATACATAATTATTATAAAATAATAAATCATCCTAAGATTGTCACTAGTTTATTGTATTTTAATCATAGTACTATTACGTACATTTTTCAAATAGTGGTTACTTCTAATTTTGAGGCTTCGCTCAAAATTCATCCTAAATTTACAAATTCAACAATTGAAACACAATTTGCAACCGTAATATGAATGATTGTGGACCCTCCTAGGAAAGAGCCCAGCAAGGCCTACTGGGCTACGAAAGCAAGCCCCCCCCCAAAAAAAAGAGCCCCATAAGGCCCAACTCCATGGTCTAGTGGTGAACAGCATCACTAATGTCCTAAAAAGCCAGCAATTTGTGGTAGTGGAGAATGGAAATTCATGATGAACAATAGCGCGAAGAAGAATACATCATTTTTAGGGATGATACCGGTCCGGTTTGGTCTGGTTTTGGGTTATTTATAAGATCGGACTGGATTTTCGGTTTAGAAATTTTCAAAACCAGAACCGATTGATATAATTCAGTTTCGGTACCGGTTCCGGTTCAATCAGTTTCGATCCGATTTCCATTCGGTTCCGGTTTTAATCTGGTTTCCGTTTTAGGCTACAGTTTTAAGCCAAGCCCAATATAAAAAAATTTAATTCTGGCCCAATATATTAAAAAACTTATAAAAATTACATCAATGTGGCTTTTAAGCCTATTACGAACTCAAAAAACATTTTCATCTCTAGCCTAATTTCTAGCCATGGCCCAGTTTCATCCACTGTGGCATTGTAAGCAATTGGTGAGTGTTGTCCAGTGGTAAAGTCATCACTTGAAAACTTTGGGATCTTAAGTTCGAGTCTCAACCACTACATTTTGCTACACACTTGTATCATAACCGATTCGATTCGGTCCAATTCAGTTTTAAAGCTCTCAAAACCGGAAACCAAACTAGTTTCAAAAAATTAAAAATTTTTAAATCAAACCCAAACTAAATTTTAAAAAATCGATTTACAAATTTCAATTCAATCTGATTTTTTCGGTCGATCCAATTTTTCAGTTTTTTACAACACCCCTAATCATTTTAGCACCATGAACTACATTTCATCCAATGACCTAATTTACCAGTCAGCTAATCTGAGCATAAATTATTCCATACTAATTACAAGTGGAATTCACGAGATTGACAATGTTAGTATTTTCTTTAAATTAAGCATGTACATTAATTAAATTTTGATTTTAATAAAACGAGTTTAATCCAAGTTTAAAATCAAGACATACAGGATAGGTCCAATAAAGAAGTGAATTATATGGACTGATCTTTTGTACACATTTCAGATATATTAATTACGAAAAATTGTATTTAAGTCATACTTTGTAATATTTTAAGGCTATTAATCACACCAACAAAAAGTATTGCTTTTAAGTCGCATTAATGTAGAAAGTTTTGTACTTAAGTCACACTTTTGAGTGGATCCCAGGACTTGATTTTAAATATAATTTATAATATAACTTAAATGTCCTTTATTTCTATAATTAACTGAGACGGAAGTTGCCGGAAATTGTGGTAACCGTGAATCACGTTTTTCCGTTTTTGTTTCATTCCTTAGAAATCGCGTGAATATATATGGTATATTTTTTATTTGAATAAGCATATAATGAGATAAAAGTCGGTTAAAAGGCCATAAATAGCTACGGGCAAGGATGCGAATAATGGTATGTTAATGTTCATAAATTTTTTGTTGAATTTTAGCAAGAAGTACCACATACATATGGTACTGTTTTAATTCGGTACTGTTTTTTCATGCGGTACTGTTCTATGTGGTACTGTTTTCAGTAAGATATATTATCATATAAACATAGTACCAAATGCATCTAGTGTTCAAATACCACCATTAAACACAAAAAGAAGTACCACATACAAAGAATTGTGTTATTTTAATGAGGTACTATTTTTTATGCAGTATTATTTTATTATGTGGTACTGTTTCTACTAAAATGTATTATCGTATAAACACAGTACCAAATGTATCTAATATTCAAATACCACCATTAAACACAAAAAAAGTACCACATACAAAGAATGGTGCTGTTTTAATTAGGTACTATTTTTTATGCGGTACTGTTTTATTATACAATACTGTTCTATGTGGTACTGTTTCTAGTAAGATATATTATCGTATAAATACAGTACAAAATGTATCTAATATTCAAAGACCACCATTAAACACAAAAAGAAGTATCACATACAAAAAATTGTGCTGTTTTAATTAGGTACTGTTTTTTATGCGGTACTGTTTTATTATACGGTACTGTTCTATGTGGTACTATTTCTAGTAAGATGTATTATCGTATAAACACAGTACCAAATGTATCTAGTATTCAAAAACTACCATTAAACACAAAAAGAAGTACCACATACAAAGAATGGTGCTGTTTTAATTAGGTACTATTTTTTATGCGGTACTATTTTATTATGCGGTACTGTTCTATATGGTATTGTTTCTAGTAAGATGTATTATCATATAAACACAGTACTAAATGTATCTAGTATTCAAAGACCACCATTAAACACAAAAAGAAGTATCACGTACAAAGAATGGTGCTATTTTAATGACGTACTGTTTTTTATGCAGTACTATTTTTATGCGGTACTGTTTTATTATGTGGTACTGTTTTTAGTAAGATGTATTATCGTATAAACACAGTATCAAATGTATCTAGTATTCAAAGACCACCATTAAACACAAAAAGAAGTATCACGTACAAAGAATGGTGCTGTTTTAATGAGGTACTGTTTTATTATGCGGTACTGTTTTATTATGTGGTACTGTTCTATATGATGATGTTGGCTCGTATGGATGGTTTGTGTTATGCATTGATTGATATTTTTTATGGTAGTATGAAAACAGTACCAGTACTGTTTTCAAAACATCACCATGAATTATAAGCAGATGATAAGTTTTGGGCAAGAGAAATCTATGAGGTTGATTAGTATTTTGAGCTATCTTCAAAACAGTACCGGTACTGTTTCAAAATCAGAAAAAATAAATATATTTAGAAATGATGATCAATTTAAGTTTTTCCCAAATAATTTTGATTTTGTTTCCAAAAATCGATTTTGCTTGCTTTGTAAAGAAGATGGAAAGTTGCAGAATTAGGTTTCTCTCAAATAGTTTTGATTTTGTTTTCAAAAATCGATTTTGTTTGCTTTGTAAAGAAGATGGAAAGTCACAGAATTAGGTTTTTTTCCAAACAATTGTGATTTTATTTCCTAAAATCGGTTATGCTTGCTTTGTAAAAAAGATGGAAAGTCGCGGAAGTTATGAGTGAATTGTGTACTATTTTCGGATAAAACTGGCAGTTTTGAAATATAATTGAAAACGCATGATGTCATTTTTTGTTTTTTTTGTTACAAGTGTGACTTATTCACAAACAAGTTTTTTGGGTATGACTTAAATTCTTATAAGTCCATAAATAGTGACCGGCTTCCAAAAATTCCTATTAATTATGTGGTTGGACAGTTAATAGTGTGGGTCTAAGGAGTCCACTGTAAGCCTTTTATGGAAGGGTCTAGTGACATTAGGATTTATCCTATAAATATATGGTTAGATCACATCTCTACCTTAGACAGACAGAATACACCGCATAAAAAATCCGTCAAACAGATCTATCGTATAAAGAGAGATTCATAACCGCCAAAGTTTTTTTTTTTTTTTTTTCCTTGAACTTGAAAATCTTTCTATTGGTATTCATAGATAATGCAACAAATATATACGTTTTTACATTATTTTATGTATAATTTTGATTTTTTAAATTCATATATAGATCTTACAGACAATAATAACATATATTTAAATTGTTAGATTTAAATTAAATGATACAAACACATTCATATTTTCTTAGATTAACAATTCGAGAAAATATTTATACTGATAAATCACGACTCATATTTCAACTGTCACTGAACTGACGTAGCACCGCCATTTTTACAAGTGCCCCTTAGTTGGTTCGATTTTACACGCGCACAAATTCCCTCTCAAGCGAAGGAATAAAATAATTACACAAGATTAACATATTTGCACCTCGGCGGCTCCACCTATTGTTCGTAAAGTTCCGGAGAAAGACGAGGGGTGATCAGAACTTCCAAAGGAATCGCCTTGGGCAAGGTAATTCCAAGCCCTTCGGTCATATCGACGGGAAAATTCCCGGGCGCCGCGAACTCAAAACCCTGAAGCAACCTGGCGAGAACCAAGTGCGAAACCCGCATCGCTAACGCTATTCCGGGGCAAGACCTCCGTCCGGACCCAAACGGGATGAACTCAAAATGCTGTCCGGACGCATCCACCGAGGCGTGTCCCGTCAGGAACCTCTCGGGCATGAACCTTTCCGGGTCGGCCCAAACCCGAGGGTCCCGGTGGAGCTTCCAGACGTTGGCGAACAGGGAAGTGCCCTTGGGAATGTGATAGCCGCCGACTTGGCAGTCCTCAGCGGACTCGTGCGGGGCCGATATCGGAGCCGGTGGGTAGAGGCGGAGCGTTTCCTTGACGACGGCTTGGAGGTAGACTAGGTGATTGATGTCGGATTCTTCGACCCATCTTTTTTTTCCGACTTGGGTGTCGATCTCTTCTTGGGCACGCTTTAGTGCGTGCCTGTTGTTTAGTAGTGTAGATAGGAGCCAGGTCAAGTTAATGGCCGTGGTGTCTGAGCCTGCCAGGATGAGGTTCTGTAGGATGAAAATGTTAGAGCACGGCACAGGAAGAAACCAAAGGTTTTATGGCTGCTCAACCGGACACTCACGAATAAATTGCTTTTATATAATACTTTGGGCAACATTTTTGTTCCTTATTTTTGTGTTTATATTTTAAAAATTTTGTAAATTAATAACAAAAATATATTTATTAAATCTATTTATATTTTTTTAAAAAAATAAAAATTTAAACTAAAAAATTATTTTGGCTTTATCTTTTGTTCTGTTACAAATATTTTGTCAATTTTAACACTTTGTCTATTTTTATTACATCGTATTAAAATTAATTATTTTATTCAAATATTTTATTAAACTAAAATTATTTTTAATAAATAAATATTAATTTAATTATTTGAATTAATATGTAATATATTTTATTAACTTATTTTTAATAAATTAATTTAATTTAAATCAATTAATTTAATTAATATAAAATATATTTTATTAAATTATTTTAATAAATAATAAAATAGAATTAATTAATTTAATAAACAAAAAAATATTTATCAAATAATTTAATTAATTTAATTTAATTTAATTATTTTTATTAGATATCATAATTAAATTATTTAAATTATAACAAAAAATATATTGTTAACTTATTTTAATAAATATTATAATTAAATTATAATTAATATATTTTATATTTACTGAATTAAATGATATAATAATTATATTTTATCCAATTGTCTTTAATAAATAATATAATTAAAATAATTTAATATATTATAATATTTATTGAATTATATGATTTTTAATAATTAAATTAACATGAAATATATTTTATTAAAATCAATTAATTTTTAAAAATAATAAAATTAAATATTTTATTAAAAAAATAGTAATTGTAAACAAAATTACATTTCTAACTCAATTTTAAGTTTTATTTAGAAAAAGACAATAGAAAATAAAAAATAAAAAACATAAACACGTAAGTTTAAACAGAAAAACAAAAATGTCATTTAATTTTTACTAAAATTTTATTTTAATTAGAATAAAATTATAAAAAACTAATAAAAGTGGCTCAAATAGTAATAATAAATTGTTAAAAGTGTTTAAAAATATAATAACTAATTAAAAATCATTTAAAGAAAATAAAAAATTACAAAAGTAATTGATAATTAAAGGGTATTTAAGAAAAATAAAATGGAAGTGGGTGAAATTACTTTGTGATTATAAAATGTACTTTTCAATATAATCGAAATAAAAGAAATGATAAATGTACTCGCTCGTTAGCTTTCTCCACACCACAATACTTTTTTTCATAAAAGTTATTGTGGAGTGGGGAAACTACTAGAAGAGTGCCAATATCTCTACCCTATAAGTAAATTATAAAGAACTTAAGGATATTTTAGAAAAAATAAAAAAATTCACTAAAATAAAGTTTTATAAATTTTAAAATTTTATAATTACCCCTAGCATTTACTTTATGTAATAGTATAGATACATAATAGGTGTTAGGAGGTACAATTTTTAACAAAAAATTATTAACTTTTTGATTTTTGAGTGCTTGACAAACGATTAATTTTTGTTACTTTTCTACTCAATTACAGTAATTTCTTAACCTAAAAGTTATCAAAAATTAGTAAAAATTACTAAAAGTTACTAAAAATTATGCTTTCAATTGTCCTATAATTTTGTAATAATGATTTGAATGGTCATCGACTACAATTTTGGTAAATTCTATCTAAATTTTATGCTACGTTTCTTCCTTATTTGAGTGGAAAAGAAGAAGAATATATAAACATATAACATATACACATATAAGGTGCGTTTAGAGTGATAATAAATAAGAAAAAAAAAAAGATAAAGTGAAATAAGTTGTGGGTTTATAATTCGTACAATGAGATAAAAAATAAATAATCTTTAGAGTTTTTTAGCGTTTTTCACCATTGTTAAAAATTTGTTGTCACTCCAAACAGAACTATATTATAAAAGAGAAATAACAAATGCACTCTCTCAGTAATTTTGCCTACTTCACACTACTCTTTTTATTAAAATTATTATAAAATGAGAAAAGTTGATAAAAAGGATGCAAATATCTCCATCCTTTGCAAACTAATATGGTTGTTGCTTAAGTTTTGTTATGGATGTTGGATATAAAATTGAATCCGAAGGTTTGGAGAGCTAATTATTTTTTATTTAATTTTGAAATATGGAAAATCAGTACATAGGGTTATCTACCGAATTAATCCATAGAAGTTCATTTTTATTTTTTTTAATAACCATAGATTGGATTAGGAGATGAATTAGCACTTTGTTGACCATTTCAAAATGACACCTTGAATGTGTTTTTAATTTTTTTCTTTCTTACAAACTGAACGCTGAAAATTGACGTTTATAATTCATCGCTAAAAATTTAAAGTGAAAATTAGAAGTGTTATAAAACACAGTTAAGTGAATGCCCTCAATCCCATTTCTCTAATATATATTACTAGTGAATAACTCACGCTTACAACACTCCCCAATTAAAATTAAAAATGCATACATTTATAATACCTAGAAGCAAAATTTTTATCTATTTCAATGTAATTCTCTTTCTCAATGCAATTCTTCAGATATTATCATGAAGTTTAATTTAATGGTCTATCAGAGTGCAAAATGACTCAAAAACTAAGGGGGGAAATTGGAAAAAAAAAACTTTCGTTTGTAAAAAATCGTAACCATTCATTGAATAATAAAACACAATCTCAGCATTTGAATTTTAATTTGTAAGAGAGACATTTTTGAAATGTGTTTATTATATAAATATAGTCAATTTACCAATTTAAAATTAAAATTAAAATTTAGAAAAAAAATCACACCCCTAAAACTAATTTTATTCAAATATTTGTAAAAATAAAAAAAAAAGTAGAATGATGAATATAGAGAATTCCACATTGGATTTGATAATATAATTTTTTACATTTATTGAAATCATATACCACAATTCTAGTGCTTTTATAAGCAAAAGAAAAAAATAAAGTTGTAGTGTTTTCGCAATATGAGACAAAGAAACAAAAGTTTTGTGAAAGATCTCAACCATTCGTTAAAGAATAAAACTCAATCTAAGCCTCTAGATTTTAATTTGTGATAGAAACATTTTTGAAATGTGTTATATAGAAAAAAAAAATCCCCCAAGACTAATTATATTCAAATATTTGTAAAAAAAAAAAAAATAGAATGATGAAATAGAATTCCACAATAGATTTGGTAATAAATTTTTAATTGATTTTATAAAAATAATTGAAATAAAAAATATTATTATTATTATTAATCATATGTATTTTATAAAATAAAACAAATATAGTCAATGTAACTAATTCAAATTTAAAATGAGAATTTAAAAAAATAATTACTCTCGAACTTAATTAATATTCACTATTTATTCGTACTTTTAAATTTTAAAAATACTAAGAGTTATTGTTACATGAGACAAAATCGAAAAATAATTATTCCCGAACCTAATTAATACTCAGTATTTTTTTGTACTTTTAAATTTTAAAAATATTAAGAGTTGTTGTTATATGAGAAATAAGCTTATTATTATTTAAGTTTTTTTATTTGTATTTTTTTAATTCAACTTCATTTTTTATTCGTATTTTTAATTTAATTACTTATGTAATTGAAATATATAAATTTAACAACTACATCAAATTTTTAAGTAAGTGAGTCCCCCTTCCGAAACTTATGAGTAGGTGAATTCATTTTTTTTTTTTGAACAAAAGAAACTCACAACTCAACTTTCTAACTCAAAAGTTAGAAAGTCAGGTGAATGATATATGGTAACACATGCACGAATTCTTTTTTGAAGCCCGAGAAAATGAGTCACTTTTTAAAACTCATAAGTTTTTTACATTTATTAAAATTATATATCACAATTTTAGTGTTTTTATATATAAAAGAAAAAATAAATTATAGTATTTTGACAATATAAAATAAAGAAACAAAAATTTTATGAAAAATCTCAGTTATTTATTAAAAAAAAAAAAACTCAATCTCAAATTTTAAATTTTATTTTGTGAAAGAGATATTTTAAAAAATCGTCCTACTATATTATCTATAACATATAAAAACCCCCAGACAATCCAGTCCGCACGTTGGAATCCGCTGAAATAGTCCTGTAGTGGTCACGTGGCGTTTGAATGATAAAAAGAAAAGAAAAAAAATTAGTGTAACGGTGATAAATTGTAAAATTTAATTACAAAAATTAATAATTTTTTTATTAATAACTTTTTTTTATAATTTTTAATAAAATTTAATATACCAAACACGTCATCAATAATTCATAATTAGTCACGGATGGACATGATGGTAAATTTTCCACTTAGATGCCCCCATCATTTTCAATTAATAAAATCAAATTAAACTGGTCCTACCATTAATAATGCAATGCAAAACATGGAAAAATTTTATAGACCAAAATTTAAAACTAACCAGCATGGTAGCCTTGATGATAGTCTCCCGCGTGCGGCCATGGCTGAGTTTGTCGTCAATTTTAGACAGCATCACGTCGATGAAGTCCTGCTCCTCCGCCTTTTCCCCACCGGCAGCCTCCCGCCGCCTCCGAACATGCTCTTCAATCCACCTCTGAACGATGGAATCCAATTCCTTCGAAATCCGTTTCATGCTCTTCAACTTCCCCAGCATGTCCACCCATCTCAGCGGCGCGAACGGAATCAAATCCGACAGAACAAACTCCCCGCCGACGTACATGAACTCCTTCATAACACTAATAAATTCCCTCGTCTCGGCGTCGTCTTCCACGCCCCCTGCGTTCCCAAAGTATCTCTTCCCGGCGACCATCCTCACGATGATGTTCAGAGTCAGCTGCTCAATCCAGTGGCTGAGGATCACCGCCTTCCCAGGGCTACTCCTGGAAGTTTTGTGCAGCTCTCTAATGGTGTGATTCAGCTCGGAAAGTCGCACGTGCTTGATCATCTCGAGGCGGCGAGCCGAAAAGAGTTCGTTCATCACTAGTTTTCGGACCTTCCACCAGTAGGGTCCGTAGGAGGCGAACCCGAAACCCGCACAGTTGTATCCCAGGTAGAGACCGTGGCTCGATCTCGGGCGGTTTGCGAAGGCGGTGTCGTTGGTTGTGAAGCAATCCTTGATGGACTCCCAGTTGCTGACCACGAGAATCGGGTAGATCCCGAGCCGGATAGTGAATATCGGGCCGTGTTTGTCGGCCATGGATCCGAGGTTCCGGGCGATTGTGTTTTGGTTGGCTAGGAGGGGCAGATGACCGATGACGGGCCATGAACCGGATGCTTCGGGGGGTGAACTGGGCTTGGTTGTTTTGGGAGTGTGGGACCTACTCCTTGCTGATCTCCATTGATTGTAGAGTAGTGCTAAAGCTAAAAGCCCTGTGATTGCTAGTAGATGGGAGAGGAGATCCATATCTGGATCGGTAGAAGAGAGTTTGTTTTCCTTAGTTCCTGGTTTATGGGTTCGAAGATATTATTGTAGTCCAGAGAGGGATCGTCGTTTTTTGTTTTTTTGTTTTGGTAACGGAGAAATCATTTAGCGGTTTTATCCACTGAATTATAAACTCTCGGAGAACTAGCGTAGTAATCTACCGCCACGGCCCTCATTTAAATCCTGATTGCTCCAGGTAAGAATCGAACCTACAACCGAGGTATATCACTCAAATCTTAGGCTTGACTTTTGCTCTACTAGACTAACCAGAGATGGGTAGGAATTGACATTGATTGTTCAACAGGAAGAAAACTGGGAATCACTGGTCGTGATGATACAGGATAAAGTTTATTTATTTTTCGTTTATCTTCCACGCAACCTTCCGTGCTCTGAATCCAGATATGCAAATTGAAGTTCTGTTTGGAGTAACGAAAATTATTAAATTTTTTTAAAAATTTTTACTTTTTATTTTAGTGTACAAATTAAGAATTATTATTTTTATAGAATTTTATCATTTTTTATCATTTTAAACACCTCCCAAATACATACAAGTAACACATATTTCTTTGTCCCAAGATAATTGGAGCAAAATTAAAAACAAAAACTTAGGAAACATTAAAGTGGCAAAAAATAAAATAAAGTGATATAATTTATGAATTAGTAATTCGTGTAATAAAATAAAAAATAAATAATTTTTATAAATTTTTAATATTTTATATCACCGCAGATAGACCTTAAAAAAGAAGTCAAAATCTTAGCTAGATTAGTTGGGCATTCAAAATTTCAACGTTTACATACCATACTTCAAAATTGGGCCCCAACCTAACAATTATCCAAAAACTAGACAATAATCGAACTATGATCCCCGTTCAAATACAAGTCATTATATTTATTTAAATTATTTACATAATTATTTAAAATATTTTTAAATAAACTATAATTAAGCATCCCTGAACGAAATTAAATTTTAGTTTTCTGACTTTTTATAATTACTCACTATAATTTTTCTACGTAATAGCAATGTATTTTTCTAAATACTTTTTTCTTATTCTTATGAAAAGATAATTAAGAATAAAAAATAAAAAATAAATATAAACTCAACACTCGCTTAATTTAATTTTTACAAATTTAAATAGTTTTTATTTATTTATAAGTTAAATTTTCAAAATTTTAAAACTAAATATCAATAAAATAATTGTTATTTTTATGTTTATTTATTAAAAACTTACAATAATTATTAAATTAAATTAAATAAGAATAATTCTTACTATTATAATTTACTTTTGAAGAAAAATAAAAAAAAATTTCTTAATACTCGTTCTTTTAAAATATTTTTTGAAAATATAAATAAATTTTTTTAAAAAAAATCTTTTACATTCAAACAAACATAGCCAAAATTAATTGCATGATAGCAGAATGCAAAGTTTTAGTATATCCCTTCACACGTGAACATTTGTTTTATCTAAAAAAAAAAAATCTTATATTACTGCATGGAGAATTCTTTGTTTTTCTCTAGCTAGAAGGTCACCTAATCTTTATCAAATCTATAAATAAAAAGTGGTTGCCCGACATTTAATCTAAAACTATTAAAAATT
Organism: Vitellaria paradoxa; assembly: GCA_019916065.1. Classification (NCBI taxonomy): domain Eukaryota; kingdom Viridiplantae; phylum Streptophyta; class Magnoliopsida; order Ericales; family Sapotaceae; genus Vitellaria; species Vitellaria paradoxa. The sequence continues at coordinate 9,934,934 of CM034243.1, read as the reverse complement.
GAATCAACTACTTAAAATCCCGTTTGGAGTAAGAAAAAATAAAATAAATTGAGATAAAATATGATTTAGAGTTAATTTTGGCACTTTTTTTTATGAAAAGTAGCAAACCGTAGGAACGGTTTTCTAAATTCGTTCCCACGGATTCAAAAAAATTCACAAAAAATAGTAATAATGGTACTCGTTTGAAAGCTCTCGACACGAAGAATATGATAATATAAAAAATTTACACATTCGGTTAATTTACTTTTAAATTTTTTATTTTTTTTAGCGAAATATTGAAATTTTTTAAATTTCGTAATGGCGGAAAAATTAAAGATAGAAGGGTTGTTGGAGATTTATAGAGATTATTCATTTGGCCAAACGGTTACTTGCATAGCATATATATATATATATATATCTTATTAAAGATGCTCGTATCTTCCCCCAAAAAAATAAATAAATAAATAAATTACGGTTGCTTCTAATTTTGAGGCTTCGCTCAAAATTCATCCTAAATTTACAAATTCAATAATTGAAACACAATTGGCAACCGTAAAATAAATGATTGTGGACCCTCGTGGGACAGAGCCCGGCAAGGCCTACTGGGCTACGAAAGCAACCCAAAAACAAAAAAGAGCCCTCGAAGGCCCAACTCTATGGCCCAGCCGTGAACAGCATCACTAGCGTCCTAAAAAGCCAGCAATTGGTGGAGAATGGAAATTCATGATGAACCATGGCGCGAAGAAGAATACATCATTTTAGCACCCATAAACTACCTTTCATCCAACAGCCTAATTTACTAGTCAGCCAATCTGAGCAGAAATTCAGGGGGTTGATGATGTTAATATTTTCTTTAAATTTAATATACATATTAATTAAATTTTGATTTTAATAAAATGAATTGAAACCAAATTTAAAGTTAAGACATAAAGGATATGCCCAATAAAAAAGTGATTTATATAGACTGCGCTTCTGTAAACCTTTCAAATATATTAATTATATGATTGGACGGTTAATAATGTGAGTTTAGGGAGCTCACTGTAGGTCTTTTATGGGAGGGCTCAGTAAGAATAGAATTTACCATATAAATACATAGCTAAATCATCTTTTTACCCACAAAATAAATCCAATAGAAAATCCGTCATACAAACCTAGGATATAGAGAGGAAGATTCATATCCTCCATTTTTTTTCTTGAGGTTGAAAATCTTTTTTATTGGTATTCAAAGATCATGTAACAAACAGATACGTTTTCGCATTATTGCATGTATAATTTTAATGTTCTTAAATTTATTCATGGATCTATTTTAAATCTTACAGATAATAATAACAAAAATACGAACCACTAGATTAAAATTAAATGATATAAATATATTTATATTTTTTAAATTAAAAATATATAAATATATTTATAGCGTTAAATTTTAATTCAACGAAGTCCGAGTCCGACTGAACTGACGCAGCCCCCCCATTTTTACAAGTGCCCCTTGGTTGGTTCGATTTTACACGCGCACAAATTCCCTCTCAAGCGAAGGAATAAAATAATTACACAAGATTAACATATTTGCACCTCGGCGGCTCCACCTATTGTTCGTAAAGTTCCGGAGGAAGACGAGGGGTGATCAGAACTTCCAAAGGAGTCGCCTTGGGCAAGGTAATTCCGAGCCCCTCAGTCATATCGACCGGCAAATTCCCCGGCGTCGCGAGCTCAAAACCCTGAAGCAACCTGGCGAGGACCAAGTGCGAAACCCGCATCGCAAACGCCATTCCGGGGCAAGACCTCCGTCCGGACCCAAACGGGATGAACTCAAAATGCTGTCCCGACGCATCCACCGAAGCGTGTCCTGTCAGGAACCTCTCGGGCATGAACCTTTCCGGGTAGGCCCAAACCCGAGGGTCCCGGTGGAGCTTCCAGACGTTGGCGAACAGACGAGTGCCCTTGGGAATGTGATAGCCGCCGACTCGGCAGTCCTCGGCGGTCTCGTGCGGGACGGATATCGGACCCGGTGGGTAGAGGCGGAGCGTTTCCTTGACGACGGCTTGGAGGTAGACTAGGTGATTGACGTCGGATTCTTCGACCCATCTTTGTTTTCCGACTTGGGTGTCGATCTCTTCTTGGGCACGCTTTAGTGCGTGCCTGTTGTTTAGTAGTGCAGAGAAGAGCCAGGTCAAGTTAATGGCAGTGGTATCTGAGCCTGCCAAGATGAGGTTCTGCAGAATGAAATGTTAGAACACAATACAGCACGAAGAGACCAAAAGTTGTATGGCTGCACAACCAGAACACTCACGAATAAATTACAAACACGCACAAACACACACATAAACACACTAAAGTGAGCGCTTTATCTATGTGATTTTTATTAAAATTAAAATAAAATCTTATAAAAGAATTCGTAAAAGTAGTTCAAATAGTAGTAATAAGCAGTTAAGAGGGCGTTTTGAGTTTAAAAAAAAATAAGATAATTTGATAAAAATTATGAATTCGTAATTAATGTAATGAGATAAAAAATTAATAATTTTTAGAGAATTTTAATGTGCCAAACGCACTTTAAAAATATTTAAATATATAACCACTAATTAAGAATTATTTAAAGAAAATAAAAAAAATTACAAAATTAGTTAGTGATTAAAAGGCATTTAAAAAAAATAAAAATATAAAGGGATGAAATTATTTAATGGTGGTTACAAAATCTACTTTTCAATATAATTAAAATTATAAGTAATTAGAGAAAGTTTAAGGATATTATAAAAAAATCACTAAAAAATAGAATTTCATAAATTTTAAAAATTTCACAGTGGTCTCTAACATTTGCTTGATATATAATAATATAGATATATATAGTGCGTTTGGAGTGACAAAAAATAAAATAAAATAAAATAAGTCATGGTTCATAATTCGTGTAATAAGATAAAAAGTAAATAATTTTTAAAAATTTTTAATATTTTTCTTTATTTTTCAAAATTTTTTATTATTACAAACGAAGTTATAATTTTATAACAATGGTTTGAATGGATATCATCATTGTTAGCCAAGGCTTAAAAGTCCTAAAAAGCATTAGATAAATCTGTTTATAATTTTTTTAATTTTAGCAATTAAAAAAAATTCAAAAATTTTAAAAATTATAGAAACTCAAGCACGTTACTTTGTGCTTTCAATTTTTTAACGTCCACGTCTTTTTGCTATGACCTCCAACTACTCATAATGACCATTCAACGGCCAACAGAGTTAATATGTTTCAAGTCATCGACTACGATCCACTGGCAAACCAGTGACTCATCTCACCAACAGACCTCTGAAAAAAATAAGAAAACGCTAGGGCCGTTTAGAGGCTAAAAAATTAGTAAAAAAAAGTATCAAAAGTTATATTTGGTGCATTCGATAAAATCACAATTTTTTTTATTTTTTAGTTTTTATTAAAAATTTTTACCAAACACACAAAAATTGTCACTTTTTTACTCCGTTACAGTAAAAAACTTACTAAACGTACACAAAGTTACCATTTTTTTGATTGCTACAGTAAAAAATTTACTAAACACCTAAAAGTTGTAAAAAAATACTAAAAATTACATTTTATTCTACCAAACACACAAAAAAAATAACAAAAAACACATAAAAAATTACCAAAAATTTTATTTTATTTTTTTACTTGTTTTTAATCCTCCAAACGGGCTCTAGATTACCAGTTAAATTATATGCTACGTTTCTTTTATTTGAGTGGAAGAAGAGGGAGTATATATACCTACTACGGATGTATATGTCTGCCAAAACAAATCATAAATATACTTTTTTATTAAATTTCTTCATTTGACATTATTATTTCCTATAAGTTATTGTGAAGTAAAGTAAATTAATTTTGGATATGTTTGGAGTGAAAAAAAAGTGAGATAAATTGAGAATTCGTAATGCGTGGAGTGAAAGAAAAAAGTTGATGTGATATAAAGTTAACAGAGATTTATAGAATTTTTTGTTGTTTGTTTACAAACCAAACGGAGCCAAAAGAGTGCAAACATTTTTGCCTTTGCAAAATTCGATAATTACTGTATAAATTTTGTTATTAATGTGACATTCTGCGACTTTTTTAAATGATATTGCACATAAAATTGAATCCGAAGGTTTAGAGAGCTAATTATTTTTTGTCTACTTTTGAATATAGGAAATTCAATACATGGAGTTGGCTAGCAAATTAATACAAAGAAGTTTTTTTTTTTTTTTCCTTCTCCCTTATCAATAACCATAGATTGAATGAGAAGGTGAATTAGCCTCCTATTGACCATTTCAAAATGACACCAACAATATAAAATGTATTTTTAGTTTTTATTTTTTGGAAATTAATCACGGAAAATTGACATTGATAATTTATCCTTAAAAATTAGAGTGCAAATTAGAAGTGTTAGAAATCAAAGTCTATGTAAGTAAGTGCTCTCAATTCCATTCCTCATATTCCCTGTAGAGTTGTTTGGAGTTAAAAAAATTAAAATTAAAAAAATTTTAAAAGTTTCAATTTTTTTAAACTCTAAAAAAATTTCAATTTTTTCAAAAAAATTGTTAAAATCCGTTATAATAAATTATTATAATGTGTTCTAATAAATTTTGGTAGATTTTTTAAATAGTTTGACATTTATGCCAAAAAATTCACAAAATTTTAAAACTTTTCAAGATTTTTTAGTAAAATTTTATCATGTGTCACTTAAATAATTTTCAACAACTTTATATTAAATCAACAACTTTATATTAAATCAAATATAAACATTCAATCATTATTTCAAAACAACTTTTTACGCTCTAAATATTAAAAAAATTCACTTTTGTTAACTTTTTATTTTTATTTTTTTACACTCCAAGCAACCTCGTATAAACCCTCGGACAATTTAGGGTGTGTTTAGAGTTATATAAAAATATATAAAATAAAATAAAATTTTAAAAATAAATGTCTATAATTCGTACAGTCAGTGAAAATTTTAAATTTTATTATCTTGTAATTCATATTTGTAAAAATTTATAAGATTTTATTTTATTTTGTGTAATTCCAAACGGAGCCTAAGTCCCCGCGTTGGAATCCCACTGAAATAGTCCTGTACTGATGTTCCTCAATAATTCATAAGCGGTCACTGATCGATACGATGTTGAATTTTCTACTTACACACCCCATATCATTTTCAATTAATAAATCAAATTAAGCTGGTCCTACCATTAATAATGCAATGCATTGCTTAGAAAAATTTATAGATAAAAAAATTAATTAAGATAGCGTTTAGGAAGTAAAAAAGTTATTATTTTTTTTATAATTACTAAAAATTAATCTTTTTATATTTAGAAAGAGAAAGAAAGTTAACATATTAGCAATTAACTTTTAAATTTTTATTAATTTGTTAAAAAAAAAAATTTAAATGTGAACCAAAGACTTACGAGCATGGTTGCCTTGATGATAGTCTCCCGTGTGTGGCCATGGCTGAGTTTGTCGTCAATTTTAGACAGCATCACATCGATGAAGTCCTCCTCCTCCACCCTATCCCCACCTCCACCTGCTGCCTCCCGCCGCCTCCGAACATGCTCTTCAATCCACCTCTCAACGATGGAATCCAATTCCCTCGAAATCCGTTTCATGCTCTTCAACTTCCCCAGCAAATCCACCCATCTCAGCGGCGCAAACGGAATCAAATCCGACAGAACAAACTCCCCGCCGATGTACATAAACTCCTTCATAACCCTGATGAATTCCCTCGTCTCGGCGTCGTCTTCCACGCCGCTCCCTGCGTTCCCAAAGTATCTCTTCCCGGCGACCATCCTCACGATGATGTTCAGAGTCAGCTGCTCGATCCAGTGGCTGAGGATCACCGCCTTCCCAGGGGTATTCCTGGAGAGTTTGTGCAGCTCTCTAATGGTGTGATTCAGCTCGGAGAGTCGCACGTGCTTGATCATCTCGAGGCGGCGAGCCGAGAGGAGTTCGTTCATCACTACTTTTCGGACCTTCCACCAGTAGGGTCCGTAAGGGGCGAACCCGAAACCCGCCCAGTTGTAGCCCAGGTAGAGACCGTGGCTCGATCTTGGGCGGTTTGCGAAGGCGGTGTCGTTGGTTGTGAAGCAATCCTTGATAGACTCCCAGTTGCTGACCACGAGGGCCGGGTAGATCCCGAGCCGGATAGTGAATATCGGGCCGTATTTGTCGGCCATGGATCCGAGGTTCCGGGCGACTGTGTTTTGGTTGGCGAGGAGGGGCAGATGACCAATGACGGGCCATGAACCGGATGCTTCGGGTGGTGAATTGGGCTTGGTTGTTTTGGGAGTGTGGGACCTACTCCTTGCTGATCTCCATTGATTGTAGAGTAGTGCTAAAGCTAAAAGCCCTGTGATTGCTAGTAGATGAGAGAGGAGATCCATATCTGGATCGGTAGAAGAGAGTTTGTTTTCCTTGGTTTCTGGTTTATGGGTTCGAAGATATTATTGTAGTCCCCCAGGGGGGTTGACGTTGACTGTTCAACAGGAAGAAAACTGGGTAATCACTACTCGTGATGAGACAGGATAAAGTTTATTTACTTTTCGTTTATTTTCCACGCAACTTTTCACGCTCAGAATCCAGCCATACAAATTGAAGCCCAAACAGTGATGAAAATAAAAATTTTAAAAATTATTTATTTTTTATTTTATTTTACAAATTATGAATACATAATTTTTATTAAATTTTATTATTTTTGTTACTCTATAAACGTTCTTTAAATGCATACAAGTAACACGTTTCTTTTGCCCTAAGATTATTGGAGCAAAATTAAAAACAAAAACTTCGGAGGCTTTTGGAATGATAAAAATATGAAATAATTTACGATAATTTATGATTTTATAATTTGTACGATAAAATAAAAAATAAATAATTTTTAAAAATTTTTAGAGTTTTCAGCACTTTATATAATACCAAATCAACCTTTAGTAGAAGAATTGAAAACCTTAGTTAAATTAGTTGGGCAATCAAAATTTCAAAGTTTACATCCCACACTTCAAAATTGGGTCCCAAACTAACAATTATCCAAAACCAGACAATAATCAATATATGATCCACAAACAGAAGTTCAAATACAAGGCATCATATTTAGTAAAAAAAAAACCGATTTATGTTTTAAATTTTCAAGTTCATTGAACTAAAACAGATTTAGAATGCAAACTCGAGAGAGAGAGAGAGAGAGAGAAAGAGAGAGAGAGACTCTGGATGTAGACTCAAATTAAAATCTTTACTAGTACAAAAATAATAAAATAATTCATTATTTTATTTTTCACTCTTTTTTTCCCCTCAACCAATTAAACATTTACTTTTAAATATTATATTATTGCTAATTAATACATTTTATTAATTTATAAGAGATGATATTAATTTTTATCTATAATATTTATCTTAAAATAATATATAATCAGTAATAATGTGATTATTAAATAATTTTATTTATATTCAAAATTATAAAAATTAAACAAATAATAAAAAGTGAAAATTAATATTTTAATACTATAGCGATTAGATTTAAATTATTTTATTTATTTTTAAAATAATATATAATCAGTAATAATATGATTCTTAAAAAAATTTTATTTATATTGAAAATCATAAAAATTAAAAAATAATAATAAAATAATATTTTAATATCATAGATATTAAGTATAGATACACTGATATAATTAATGTTTGCAGAAAATTTATAAATCAGTGAAAAAAAAATATAAAATTTGAATCTCTAAACTAAAGTATTTGTCAAAAGATAAGCTCCCTTTTTGTTTGTTATAAAAATTTTAAAATATTTAAAAAATTCTAAAAGTTATTTACTTTATATTTCACTGCACAAATTATGAATTCATAATTTATCTCATTTTTTATCACTCTAAACACACTATAAAAGTTATTCACTTTTTATTTTATTGTATAAATTACGAACCTACAACTTATCTCACTTTTTACCGCTTCAAATATATCATAAAAGTTATTAATTTTTTATTTTACTGTATAATTATAAACTCATAATTTTTATTAAATTTTATCACTTTTTATAATTGTAAACGATATTTAAATATAAATGTTCGGTGGACAAAGACCGTGTCGCCATTTGGGCCGAAATTTTGAGAGCGAAGTTGGAAGCCCAAGTTTTCCATTTTCTTATTTCTGTTCGCATTGTTTGATTAATATCACAGAGAAATAAATAAAATAAATTGCAAGACTTGTCTTTCGGCGTTTTCTTTTGATCTTTTTCCCTCCGTGCTATTTTTGGAGTCCAGTTTTTGAGTCTTGGCGAAGGGAAGGGAAAGAAAACAGCATGGCTTCCAATTTCTGGACTTCTTCGCACTAGTGGGTGTTTTGGATTCTGTCTATGTACTCAATATTAGGGTTTTCTTAGTGATTAATGTTTTTTTTACGTGTTTCTGTCTTCTTTTTGATTGTTTTGATGCAGTAAACAGCTTCTGGACCAGGAAGAGGTGGATGTTGTGCCGGCCCTTGACAGGGAGAGGGGCATCACACTTGAAGATTTCAAGCTTATTAAGATGCACATGACCAATTGTATGTGTACTCTCTCTCTCTCTCTCTGTCTCTCTCTCTAAAGTATATTATATATAAGTATTTATACCCATACACAGAGAATAAGAGACGCAGTAGTATAATGGCTGACATATGCAGGAGCACAAACATAAATTTGCATTTTTGTAATCATCAATTGGGGTTGAGCTCCTGTTTGTAAGTTTAGATTGGTTTCTGATGATCTCGGGCTTTATCTGGAGGACTTTTCTTTGGCTCTAAGGGGGACGGGACTTTTAGCCTTTTATTTTTTTTTCTTTTCCCATGTTTTTGATTTGGTTTCTGCAGTTTTGGGGGTGTGCTTGGGAGTTTTAAATTATGAGTTCAGAGGTTTCTTTAAAAAGCACGGGTTTAGATGGTATGGTGTGGATTCTAATATGTTTGGGAACATGGGTTTAAAAATAATGAATCCAGAGTTTATTTTTAAATGGGTTATGAGGTATTTATTAATGTATATAACTACACACATATCTTATTCATTTGTTAAGCACCAAGCACGGCAATAGCTATTAACTATTGGTGTTTGTATATGTACATGTAAAAATAATATATTATGATATGTATTGAAGTAAAAAAAATAAGTTAATAATAAAATTTCGAAGCACTTCAAATCAAAATCGCTAAAAAAAAGTCTTTAGGCTGCAGCAACGTGAAATGGGGAATATGAGTAATAGAATTTTGTTAAGAAAAGTCAATTTTGGATTGCAATATTTTCACGAGAGTATTACTGTCTAGAATTTTATGAATCTGTGAGAACACCCCAAATCGACGCGTTCAAAAAATTAATACAATATATCCACTCATGGGTTTTGAGGTGTTCAACATACCCATGAGAACAGTCCATAATCCATCAGTTAAAAACTCCCAAGCATGGGTTTGAATACTTTATAAATCACTCAAAATTCATGAACTTTTGACTTTCAAGCATAGCCTTAGGCACATTTTAGCTTTTTCGGTCTATTTCTTAGTTCAACATTCCTCTAACTGACTGGAATAGGAAGCACTCTACATTGGTTAGTTTTTTAATGTTATTAATTTTGCATCTTGAACTTTCTCTTAAAATTTTCTTGCTTTTCAGAAATTTAATCTCAGTTTAATTTCTCCCCTTTCTGGGGTTTTAGCTGTGCGGTGAGGAAAATATATTTATTTCATTTGGGTCCTCGCATATCCCCCCCCCCCCCAAAAAAAAAAGAAAAAAAGAAAAGGTGCTTAAGCAAGCATACACAACTATTCAACAATTAAGAGATGAAAACTTGCAAGTTGTCTGACCGAAACGCAGACATAGTAGAAGTTTATAGCCATCTTTGTTTGCTTTTATTAGCATCTGCCGAGGACATGATAAAAAATAGGGTCATCAAATTGCAATTGCATTATGGGTTATCAAGCATTTATCATAAGAATTTTTGTTGTTGTTGTTGTTCTTTTTTTTTTTTTCAATTATACCGTTTTATAGTTTTTGTTACTCTCATAAATGCAGTAATTACGAGTTAAAAAATTGTTGTTGTCTCTCCCATTTTTATAGAAGTTTAGGATTGCTGGAGTAGGTTAAATAATCATGGCAATGAAGCATGAACATTGTAGTTGCTCTTTCTCAAGTGAGGAGTTGTTGAGACCACTATTTATTATTATTATTATTATTATTATTATTATTACTTGGTGTGTGGAAACATTAGCATCTTAGAGTATTAAGTTTGCTAAATATTTGTTAATTTAGCAATAAACACCATATTTAAACATTTAATACTAAAATTTTAGCTTGCATGGTGGTATGCCTTTCCCTTGTGTAGCATGGCCATTTATCAGTAATGCTTGGTTTGGGTCACAATCTCCAGTTATCACCTCCACCATTTCACTTGTAAAGTTTGATTGCCATTTTATATCCTTTCTTGAATTTGGGAGATGAAGTCTGATTGATATCTCTATTAGGGATGGCAATTTAATCTGAGAACCTGATTACCCATTTCATCGTGACCCTAATAGAACCGATTTAGGATTTAAATAATAAAACCACATTGGATAAATAATAAAAACCCAGGTATAGGACAAGTTAGCATTTTGATTATTCTAATCTGAAGTCACCCTAATTACATTTTAAATATTACTTTTATATTATAATAATAACAAATAATAGACCTATCAATAAAAAATAAATGCTATTAATATATTTTTATATTACGTTTAATATTCATGTGATTTGTATTATCTTGATTTTTCATGAGCATAATTATGAGTGTTATTTTGGTTTTTATAGTACTATTAGTATATAACTTTTTACCTTTGAGGTCTTAGTGACATGCTAAAGCCACCAAATCTGATTAATTAAGTGGGGGCGGGTAGGGGTATGATTTTTCATATTAGGGTCGGGGTAGGGTTTATCTAGACCTGCCCCATTGCCATCACTACTCCCTCGTAGAGTCTTAGTTATGGAACAAGGGCTTGAGCTGTTATTTGTTAGTTGATAAGTAAGCTTTTCAGGACAATGGCATACTGGTCCTTTAGTTTTCTATTATGATTATTGCATATTGGTGCATTGAATATGAAATTAATGAGTTATGCTAATTTCTTCAAAGAATTGATCATTATCCAATAAACCATGAGATGAAACCATACATTTCTGATAATAATGAGTGTGGAAAATCCTTCTTTTGAATCCCTTTATTGGCACTTAAATATTACACTTGCATCTGCATATTTAGAAGGATAGAAAAGATCTTTGTGTTGTATTGTTGAATTTTAGCAGATGATTTTATCAGAGTAGTGTCTTTCATTTTAAGTTTGACCCCTTCTAGAACCCTCGATGATCAGGGGCCAATATTGAGTAATGATCTTTATGAGCTTTCTAAAATTTTAAACATATGTGCATGATTATATGAATCTAGTTCATACATAAATGCGTGCTTTTTGTTACATTATTTTTATTGCATTTAGTTATATTTTTTCTTGATATTGGTTGTAAAAATTATTGCCGAATACTTGCAGGGAATTTATTTACTTGGATCTTATTTTTGTAAATATTTCTCTATGTAATGGATTTTCTTATTTGATTATGTTTTTGGGTGCAATGAAGATTCTTCAAAATCAGCCTTTTTTTACCCCTAATAAAATCAGTTTCGTGGAAATTTATAATGTGCTTGATAGATAGTCATGTCAAGTGCGCACACATGCATTTACCTTAGTTTGCATATGCTAATCTAGTTATATGTGTTTCTATTTATTTATTTCTTTTCCAGATATTGGGAAATTGGCTCAAAGTGTAAAAGTGAGGCAAAGGTTTGGCTTCATTTTCTACCTTCATAAAATATTTCTTAATATGTAAGCTGCTGCATATTCCTTACTGGAAAAGAAAAAGAATGTCCTATTGTTACCATGTTTTGATATAAGCCGATCAAGCTCTTCTACTAAGAGATTGTTTTGTTGAAGGGGGGGAGGTTGGGAATGAATTGGGTCATGGTGTTTTGTTTTGTTAGAGAGAGAGGAGTTGGCATATGCAAACTTAAAACTTTCAACGAGACCCTTCTGGGTAAATGATTAAGGAGATATACTTGTGAGAGGAATAGATTTTAGAGAAGGGCAGTGCATGTAAAATATGGTAATAGTTAGGGTGAATTGACGACCAAAGATACAGCCAGTGTGCATGACAGAGGTTTGTGGAAATCCATTTGGTTTTTATTGGAAGGATTTTTTGAGATTCAGTTCGATGAAGGTGTGAAGTTTGGGTTGATCCCGGGTTGGTTGTAGATGCTTGAAGGACCACCCAATTTTTATGTATTGCTTGAATCTTGATTTGACTGGTGCTCAACTCTGAGAGAGTCATTATTTGCTAATCTCTTAATCACTTTCTGGCTCACTTGAAGACTTTGGTCATCACTTCCAGTGCTAGGGATAAATAGACAATTGCAACATTGATATTGGCAATGAGATTTCGTGTTGCTGTTGTACCTCGAAGTAATTGGCACTCCTGCAATGTAATTGATTTGTATATGATATGTTGCTAGCATCCATTGGCTATGCTAGGAGCATGTCATAAAAAAGATAGTGCATTAATCATTACTGTTTATTGTTAAGAAGAATGCTTTCTCTTTGAACTTGCAAATTGATGTGATTTCTAATAAATTGCTCAATTTTTCAGGGTTGTAGCCACTGCTGTTACATACATGAGGCGTGTTTATACCAAGTATGTTGTACAATTTCCTGGTGCTGGGATAATGATGTTTTGTTAGTTACCATATACTTATGACCTTTTGCTTCAAATGAACTGTTCTTGCTTTTAATCCTAGTTACACCATGAAGTTATTGTGAATTTGTGATGCATATCTGTAATGACATTTGGCCGATCAATTGGCCGATTTATTTACTAAAGCACTAGGGGGAACTAAAGTAAGATATATTTGTGACAAGCTTGGAACATATGATATATATGCTCCAGCTTGAGGGGGAGTGTTAATGTACATTAATAGTCACATTAATGTTTAGGATGTATTTAGACCTATGGAAATTCCTATGGAAATTGTAGTCTCCAGGGAATGTGTATAGTCTCTCCTTGATGTGTATAAATTAATACACCCGAACCCAGTTGAGGTGTGGTGTGCAATTCTTCTCAGTCTACCAGTTGTAACAAATTGTTTCAGAATAATCAAATGTGTTTTCAGTTTCTGTTTAGGCAAAGTCATTCCCTTTGGACTTTGCTTTGATTTGACAATTCAATTTCTTGAAAGTGAAATAAAACAATCAGTTCATTCATGTGGCATTTTTTAAAAATTAAAGGAAAGTCAAATGATGAATTGTTATGGATTCTTATTGTCTTGGTCACATGCTTTGGGGTGTTTTCATTTGTGCTTGATGCTTGGTTATATTTGACAAATATAAATGTGGAGCCTGGTGGGAAATGTCTTGGGCACTCAAAGTCCAGAACCAATCACAATGTTGCTGGGTTGCCAACCTTCAGATGTGTATTACTAGGTCTGAGGGCTTGGGCTGTGATATCAAAGGGCACTTAATCATTAGTTGAGAACTGCGCACTTCTCGAGTGATATATAGTCCTAAGGAGATTATGGAGTTCTAACCTCACTTTGTCTTGGTCAAGCTTCAAGTCTGAGGTACCTCATGTTGTCTCTGGCCATTTTTCTGAATATATCCCAGGTCAGTCTATATTTCTATAAGCAGCACCTCAAATTGCATGGTTTTTCCGGGCATGAGTCCCCTCAGTGCCAGCTCAGTGTTTCTTGTTATTGTTCCATTGAATGATCTGCATGGCAACATTGGCAAGCCATTGTTGGAGATTTTACATGTACAGGTATTAGAAATGAGTAGATAAGTAACTGTAGGCAGATCATAAGCCAAGTATATGTTAATGAATCAAATGATTCCTTATGACATGATATAAGAAATTATTTCAACTGAAATCTGGATCATGGCATATGATTTCTTGGCACAAATGTTATCTCTAGCAGCCTATGTTCTAGCTTTAGTACCGGGTAATGTTTAACCGTTTTTATATATTTTTGTACAAATTTGAAAGAGTATCCTTTTTCAATAAGTTTCTATATCTAGTAATTCGATGCTTGTCTGTCTTTGGACATTTATCTGTTAACTTCGCTTTTTCACCTACCCCTTAATTTTTGGAGGTTGCCACATGTAGTAACTTCTTGGGTAGTGTTTCAGTATGGAGAATATTGAAGCATGGTTTAGACTCTATTTGGCTGAGCTTGCTAAGCGTTACCTCTTTATGTCATTTAAGGTCTATATGGCTCAGCTTCTGAGCATTCCCCCACCCTTTCCTCTCTCTCAGGAAAAGTATGGCTGAATACGATCCGCGTCTAGTTGCTCCAACCTGCTTGTATTTGGCATCAAAAGCAGAAGAAAGCACAGTGCAGGCTAGGCTTCTTGTGTTTTACATAAGAAAATTATGTAACCACTTAACTATCCTGCTGATATATCAGCTATTAAACTACTCCAAATTCAACTGGAAGCCTAATCTATTTTTTTTGTGAATTGCTGAGAAAGCTCCATTTTGGTTTTGCAGATTCAGATGACAAGTATAGATATGAAATAAAGGACATACTTGAAATGGAAATGAAGATTCTGGAAGCACTTAACTATTACTTAGTTGTTTTCCATCCTTACCGTGCACTAACTCAGTAAGTATTTCTTCCACACATACAAATCTACATTTGGCCTATAGTCGTTGGATGATCTTTGTTAGATTGTTAGCCACTGTCTTATTTAAAAAACTTAAGCTTTAGGAAAGGGACAAGTTTATTATTTATATTGGTTTATTTTCTCTTAGAACCCTCACGTATGGGCAAATTGACCTTTTAGAGGGTTCAAGCATTTGTGAGTATTGACTTCTTTTGGGTGATGGTGGAGTTTCCATTCTGAACCTTTGTCTTCTCTGACATGTTGAACTATTTTCCACCACCTCATCTAAAAGCTTAAGCTTTACGAAGGGGGAACTTTATTATTATATTGATTTATTTTTTCTTAACACGCCCCCTCCTCATGTGTGACCAAATTGATTTTTAAAAGGGTTAAACATGTGTGACTATTGACTTCTTTTGGAAAATGGTGGGGTTTGAACTTAGGATTTTTATTTGTTCTGCTATCATGTTAGACCGTTAGCCATCACCTCACTTAAAGCTAAAGCTTTGGGAAGGGGGCAATTTTATTTTTTATATTGATTCATTTTCTCTCAAAAGATTCCAACCTTGTTATTTCCCGTCTCTAAATATTTTTTTATGGATAAGTCCTCTAGCATTGAGCTCATTGATGTTGTAACTAAGCACACCAAGCAATAATGCTAAGAGCAGATGATATTTCATTTTTCCTCAATCTAAGTTTTTAGAGAAGGAATAAATGAACACAATGAGATTTTTGTATTGTTGCTTGGGTGTACTTAGTTTCTGTATCAATGAGCTCAGTGCTGTCATCTCGATGGGTACAACCATCACTAACAGTTTTGCCGCCAGATTGTCCATCCACTTATTAAATAAGCTTGTTATATTCACCTGACATCCAATGCTTGTAATTATTTTTATCTATTTGCAACTTCTCTAGCTTTGTGAAGAAACTAATAGATTCTGGTAGGATTGTTGGTTGCCCTAGGCTGGGAAAATCAGACCAATTTTAAGCTTCCAGAAGTTCCACTGGTGCTAATTTAGCGATCTCAACTTGTCTCTGTTATTAAAAACAACTTAGGGGGTGTTTGATTGATAAAAAATGGGGCAAAAAGTACAATAAAAGTAGAAAGATGTGACATAAAGGTGAAATGTGAAAAATTTTGATTGGAGAAAAGTACAAAAAGTAGTTAAAGTTGGTGAGTTTTGCTGGTTTTTGGTGGTGCCAAACAGGGCCTTAAAACAATGTTTAGTCATTAGTTTCCTATCTCATTCTTGTTCATTTATTCTCTCTCTTTGTTTTTTTCCCTTTTGTGGCAGGTTGCTTCCAGATGCCGGCATGAATGATGCAACTCAGATATGTTGGTAAAAACCCAACTTACTATATGGTGAACTTGCTGATAGTTGGTATCGACATCTGCATGCCTTTTTTTTTTAGAGTTCTCGGTGTAGATGCTGCTAGAGACATCCATTCTGCAACCATTTAAAATGCATGTTAAAGTTTGAATTAGAGACTCCAGAAGAGTTGGTATTTGGGTGGCATCCCCTTGATGTCCTTTAATAATGAATTATCCTTTATTTATCAAATAAATGACTCAAGAGTGTAGGTGATTACCTGTTTAGAATTTTATTTAATTTTTTTGATTTGTTCCAATGATATGATGAAGTTATACTCAGTTCTGTCTTCCTCTAAACCTCTAAAAGAACTTTATGAGAAGGAAGTAAATAGATTTTGTTAGAAGATTTAAATGTAGAGCATTATGACCACGACTGAAGCATAAGTTTGACGCTAATGATCAAAGGTAAAGTCTTTGATATAAGGGCCCCATAACTAGTTAGCAGTCTGTTGGCTATTTGGATAACATCCAGTTGGTGAAACAATATGTATTAAACCTGCAGCTCCTTCATACTTCCATGCATTGAAGGCACCATCGCCTGATGTATTGTCGCCTGATGTATTGTCCATTAAACTCATGGCTCCTCCATGTTGTTGTCGATTAAAAGGACACCATGATGACTGGCTTACAATTGTAAATGATATAATCCTCTAGCCATGTACATGTAACTAGTTATGCAAAGAAAAGTTGGATAATTTAGTGCAGGGTCGAATTCAGATGACTAGAGTCATTCAGTACTTCACTGTGACTGCATTCACCATAGATCTCTCCACTTTGCTACTTATTATGGACCTGATTACATAAATTCTTCGTTGCTTATTTCCTTGGTCTATGAAACCACAAATGTGTCTATGTTTATGTGGAAATTGATTGAACCATTTCCTAGCTGAATGAAGAATTGAGTGATAGTTATGGTGCGGTGATTTGTGAGCTTTTGTATTGGAGACTCTTCTTTTTCCTTTGGATGAAATGCTTATAAAAATTAACATAGGGCAAATTTTGATAAAAGTTTGCGGTTAAACTATCCCTGCTTGGTTACCAAATACTAGCAAAAAAATCTATTTTATTTTATTGGAGAGGACTTCCAAGTTTTGTCCTTTTGGTTTGTTTTCTTGTTTCGCTTATATATATATATATATATATATTTTTTTTTTTTTCCCCTGTTGTTTCACTTATATGTCTTAATTGGTCTGTGAGCATTCTATGAATGATTTGTCATATTTTTTCTTGCACAACTTCTTTTTGCCATGTTCAAATCAAAAACCTTGAGCACTGGCATTTTAAACCTTACAGGGGACTTGTTAATGACACGTACAAGATGGATCTGATTTTGGTACATCCTCCACATTTGATTGCATTAGCCTGCATATATGTGGCAAGTGTGCTCAAAGATAAAGAAAACACTGCCTGGTTTGAAGAGCTGCGAGTTGATATGCATGTGGTAAGTTTTTAACCTGAACCTTCCCTATGTCAACCATCCTTGCATTTCTCTCTTGTTTTTGTCATGTCTAAATAGAACCTTCTTCAAGTCCCTTGTGGACATTATGTTCACTTCCATTAATTAAAGTTCTTTTCTGTCGATTATACTTGTGGTATTACTTGGGTGAGAATCATTCTGAAGAGATCAAAATTTTCACAGAATTTATCCTGTTTCTACGTGAATTCTTAAAAAATTAAAATTTTTGTCTTTATTCCCTTTTCTTTTATTATATATATTGATGTTTGATGAGACTAAAAACTAGAGAGCAGTATGCATTATGTCCCCATGCTACATATCATCTATGTCAGCACTTACATTATGTGGTCATTGTGCTGTGGAACAATTAGCTATTAATATATGACATAACCATTGATGTATGACATCTTATACCGGGTGATTTGGCTGACCCATTGCTTTTTATGTATAATTTCTAGATTGAGCTATTACCTACCCCTCTCATCTCTATTCAACAAACAATGACTACTACCTATTTCAATTTTGCAGGTTTATTATCCTGCATTCTACTCTTAACTAGTGCCATAATTTACGCAATATTTCTGATATGCAGCTATTAGTTTAAATCTACTATTCATTTATTCAATGCGCTTGCGAAATGCCTCTGGTGGACTTTTTAAAAATGCATGTCTGATTTGTCTCTAATCCATTAGTTTAAATCTACCATTCATTCATTCATTCATTCTAGATCTAAGTCTAGATTTAAAAAATCCCGAGCTCCAATTCGATGTTGGAAATGTGGAAAACTTGGTCATTTTGCCAACAAGTGTTCTCTGAAAAAGAAAATCCAAGAGCTTCATATAGATGAAGATTCTAAGCAAAAAATTCTAGCTCTAGTGTTAGAATCCAATCCACCCTCAGACTTTGAGTCTAATCCCGAACCTCTAGAATATGAATATTCTAGCGATAGTTCACAGCTTGACTGTCAATGTAAAACCTCTAGTGAAATTGATACTGCTATAGCAGCTATGCAAAAGATGAAAATTTCTGTCTTAACTCAAGATCAAGATGACTTGATCACTCTGGCCTCTAAGATCCAGAACCCTGAACTTCAAAGACAGATTCTTGCTTCTATCATCGAACCATCTAGTCAATCTTCTAATAGACAACCAGAAGGTTATAGTATGAAAGAGGTAGTTCGGCGTCTTAGTTTAGACCCTTTACAATCCTTTCAGCCTGTATCTATTCAGGATCTTAAAAGAGAAGTCAATCTTCTCAAAACAGAGATTACTGTTCTTAAAACAGAATCCCAGCAGACCCAACAAAGACTTTTAAGGTTAGAAGTTGGTCAACCAAGTCAGTCTAGCTCTCCCTCTCCTAGTTCTTCCTCTAAGGGAAACGAACAACCTTATTTACACCAGTTAAGGGGTATCACCATTCAAAAATGGTTAGTAAAAATCAAAATCATTATAAATGAGTCTTATGTTATTAAAAACCTTATTGCTTTAATGGATAGTGGTGCAGATCTAAATTGCATTAATGAAGGATTAGTTCCTACGAACTATTTTGAAAAAACCACTCAATCTCTTACTTCAGCTAGCAATAATAAGTTGCATGTTAATTATAAATTAACAAATGTTTTTGTCTGCAATTCTGATGTTTGCATTCCTACAGAATTTTTACTTGTTAAGAACTTGTCTCAACATGCAATTCTTGGAACTCCTTTTTTCCGAAAAATCATGCCAATTTCTAAAATTGACTCCACTGGAATATATTTTCAGTATCAAAATAAATCGCTTTCATTTCAGTTCATAACTGAACCTCAAACTCTATTTCTCAATGAACTAGAGCATATTGTTTTAAAGGATCAACAAATTCGTTTTCTTCAATCAGAAATCCAGTCTATGACTATTTCTGAATCTTTGCAACGACCTTTTCTTAAAGAAAAGATTTTAAAACTTCAAAATGAATTTCTCAATGAAATTTGTTCTGATATCCCCAATGCTTTTTGGAATAGAAAACAGCATTCTGTTTTTCTTCCTTATGAGGACAGTTTTAATGAAAATCAAATTCCTACTAAAGCTCGTCCTAGTCAAATGAATCCAGAATATTTGGAACTTTGTAAAAAGGAAATTTCCTCTTTACTGGAAAAAGGTCTAATTCGACCTTCTCACTCCCCATGGAGCTGTACTGCTTTTTATGTCAACAATGCAGCAGAAAAGGAACGCGGAGTCCCTCGTTTAGTTATAAACTACAAGCCTTTAAATAATGTTTTAAAATGGATTCGCTATCCTATCCCTAATAAAAAGGATCTTTTGCATCGTCTATATGATGCTAAAATATTTTCCAAATTTGATTTAAAATCTGGATATTGGCAAATCCAAGTCCAGGAAAAAGACCGATACAAAACCGGTTTTACTGTCCCCTTTGGACATTATGAATGGAATGTTATGCCATTCGGTCTGAAAAATGCTCCCTCTGAATTTCAAAATATTATGAATTCTATATTCACTCCTTATACTAATTATATATTAGTATATATTGATGATATACTCATCTTTTCTAAAACCCTTGAAGAACATTTTAAACATCTTTCTCACTTCAAGGAGATTATTAAGAAAAGTGGTTTGGTTATTTCTTTTCCAAAAATGAAACTTTTCCAAACCAAGGTTCGTTTTCTCGGACATAATATTGAGCATGGGAATATAAGTCCTATTGCTAGAAGCATTGAATTTGCTTCAAAATTCCCAGACCAGATAACTGATCTAAAGCAGTTACAACGATTTCTGGGTAGTCTGAATTATATTTCAGATTATTACAAGGATTTGGGTACAGACGCAGCTATTCTATATGCGCGCTTATCCAAGAAAAACATAAATAATCCTTGGACTGCTGAACATACATATGCTGTTCAGAAAATTAAGGCAAAAGTACAAAGATTGCCTTGTCTCACACTTGCCAATCCTAAGTGGTTTAAGATAGTTGAGACAGATGCCAGTAATATTGGCTATGGCGCTATTCTAAAACAGCGCAATCCAGAAACCAATCAAGAATCTCTGATTCGATTTTCTTCGGGAAAATGGAACCCGACCCAGATGGCATACCCATCTATTAAAAGAGAAATGCTTGCAGTGGTTAAAGGAATTACTAAATTCCAAGATGATTTATTAAACCAGCATTTTCTGGTTCGCATTGATTGCAGTGCTATAAAACAAATCCTTGAAAAGGATGTAAAAAATTTAGTTTTCAAACAGATCTATGCTGGTTGGCAAGCTCAATTATCTTGTTTCGATTTTACAGTCGAATATATCAAAGGTGAATCTAATTCACTACCTGATTTCTTAACTCGTGAATTTTTGCAGGGATCATGAGTAGTAGCAGAGGTCGGGGATCTAAGCCCCAGCAAAGAGGACGTGGCAGATCTAATCTGTCCACTGGACAGAGAGGCCAATTTTCTTGGTCCAATGTTGGTGCTCTAGGCCCAGCTGCTAATCCCTTCAACATTTTAGGTGAAGAAAGCCCAAATTTTATTGATCTCAATGATTATCTTAACAAAAAGGAGGCCCAACTGAAAGCTGTCTTGGCCCAATACAAACAGACAGACTCTAAGTCTGCTGAATCTTCTGCTCAAGGTTCTAAACCTGAGACTGCAGCCCAAATTCTGCAAAATGAGCCTGTATATATTACAAGCCCATATACCGAAGCAATTTTGCCTCTGGAAGAAGAAGATGATCACTGGATTAATGATCCTTTCTACATTAAACAAAAATACATGGATCAGACCTCCTATCCAGTACCTGAATACAAATACCGGTATCTCTATGAAGCCATTTTAACCTTTACCGGATCAGTGGAAATACGCCACTTTTATCCTAATAATAAGGTAGGCCCCCAGATTAATTATAGTCAGTGTTTTATCTCTAAGATATACACTTTGATTGATTGGGGCAATGATCCGATGAAAACCCGCAAGTTAAGGATCCCTCATGATCCACAAAAAGAGTATTCTTTTAATTTCTGGGATTATGTTAACGCCTGGAAATATACTTTTCTCTACGAAAATGCAAAAAGAAAACACTCCTGGTTTATAAGAATCAGAGAAGACTTTTTTGAAAAAACTAAAGTCATTCCTCGATGGTTTTTTAAACAATGGCAAGTTCTTGGTCCGCCTATGGATCTTGTACCTCCCCCTTTGCAGGAATTATACGATTCTTGGGTTGAAGTTCATCCTATCTTAAGTGATTTAAATATGAAATCATTTGTAGGACAGTCCCAATTCTATTTTTGGGCTGAGTTTAATATCCCTTGGATCTGGAAATGGGGATTAACAGTCTGTGAGGATGATCTAGGCATCCCTCAGTTAATGAGAACTTTTCACTTCCAATGGTGGAAACAAATTGATTTACCTGAGTTAATTTCTAAAATTACGAAGGTAACTTCAAGTTTTAAGCAAAAGCAGGTGGCTCAAAGCCCAGAACAGTTTGACTCTAAGTCAAATCATATGACTCAATTAAAATTAAGTATCAAGAGGAGACATCCAAATATCTCCAATAGAGCCCTCCTGGCCAAATGCCTGGAATATCTTCAAAATGAGTTCAGTAATGAATTTGACGAAGAAAGGTTAAATCAGCACAGGACTCCTATGTCTCTTGATTCCTGTTCAAATCATTCAGCAGAAGATGCTGTCTTAGCTGGAGAAAGCCAGAATCCTGAGGACGATACGCCCACAGATGAAGTTTTGGGAGCAGCCATTGAATTGCTCCGACAAAATAAAGGCAAAGGCATCGCATCAGACTAAGGAATCGTGGACATCTGTCCACCCAAAGCTGGCCGTCCATGTGCCAGGATTCCTTTTGCCTACCGAAGTGACAAATTCACTTTCCACCTCTCCAAAGTGACAAATTCACTTTCCACCTTCGTAAAGTGACAAATTCACTTTCGGTGTTATCACCACAGCTGTCACCATTGTTGGCCGACCGACTGCACCCTGCCAGCACACGCAAACAACAATGGTATTGTTTTGTCAAAAAGTGTACAGTAGAATAATAATTTCGGATTCCAACTTGTAAATTTTAGGGTCCGAACAGTATTTTCCTTTTCTATTTAAGCGGTAGTCGATGGCCTGTCTCGACACGCTTTTCCTATGCACGCTTTTCCTTCGCTTTTAGTTTATCTTTCCAAACCCCGTTTGTAATATTAGAATATCCCAGCCATTTGAAATAAATTCCATCACTTGCTTTGTATATACCCCATATTTCTGCGTACTGATATCTGGTATCAGAGCCAAGTTGAATATGCAGTTCTAAACTGCTACCCTCTAAGGTGTGTATGAATGAAATATTACTTTTTTAATTATGCTTCTTTTATTATGTTCTTACTTCTCCTTCTATTTATTCTGTTTTTATTCCATGTTTTCCGCCTGGCAAGGGAGTGTGAGGCATGAGTGTTGCCGGTATTTTCCCTTTGGCGTCGTTGTTTGGAAAGAGAATAAGAATAATTAGAAAATTTGGTAAGAACTAAGAACATGATAAATTAAGCATAAGTATTAAGGTTTTATTTCCTTCATTTACACCTTAGACCTTTTCCCTATGTCTTGGCTTACCCGAACAAATTCTCGAGCTTCTACAAGCTCAGACAGATCTAATGCTGTCCCTTAAAATACCACTTTGGTAGAATTCCCGGACAAAATCCAGGAACTCAATGACTGGACTATTCCTAAGGTAGCTCCAAAAGAAATCTACAAATTAGGTTTCACAGATCGTTTTGATCAGTCTAAACTGGCCATTAAAACCATGGAAGAAACCGTCACTATGGATTCCTCCTTAAAGGACATAGAGCTTTTAGCTCCTGCCGATCTTGCCCCATATAGGCATAATTATAAATACCTTCATATAGGGTTAGTCCAGGTTGCATTTAAACCTTTGACTTTACCTGGTCTTAATACCTCTCTTCTAGCTAGTCTTACAGACTCTAGATGTAGAGATTGGAAAGAATCACTTATGGGAGTGATTCAAACAAGCTTGTGTCATGGACCAGTCTTTTTTAATGTATACCCAAACTTAAGTTTGAGTTTTACTGATCGCAACCTTTCTAAAGCTTTAAGTTTGCGAGTCCAGACGCATGGATATAATTTCTTGCCTGGATCAGAGACTATAGCCATAATCTATAGGATCCATTTCAAGCTTTTGAGAACTTTATGTCCTTGAGCAAAACACATAACCTTGAAAGACCAAACTGTCTTCACTGAGACAAATTTATTATCTTCAAATCTTGCTACAAATCGAGTCCTTAGATGGGATGAGATCCAATTTCCTTCTCAATGGACTCTACCTAGAGCAGTTGACCCGATAGAGCCAACTCAGCAAGAGATAGATCAAATTGTCCAGCATGAAACTGGAGATATAGAGATCAGCTTCTCTCCAACCAACAAAATCAGATTTTTACCGGCTAGGGCGTCTGTAGATTCTAAACATACCCCATCTCAGCCTTTTGATTCTAGATCAACTACTTCTTAACACCCTTATAGAGTGTCAGAACCCCCTTCTGAAATTTCTCCTAAAGAAATTCAAGGATTAAGAGTATCCTCCTCTCAAATCCCTCAAGGTGTCTACCGCCAAGAGTCAGAGTCTAGGAGACCTACTTCTCCCACCTCATCTGAGATGAGTTTTCATCTTCCTTAGATGGATAATACACCTTATATAGGAACCCTTACCTTACAAGGTAAGTTAGATCTAACTCCTGGTAGCCCTCTAAGAGTTACCCTTTCAAATGATTTCGAAGATCCTAGAAATCAGACTTTTAGAAACTGGTATTTTTCCAGTTTTACTCCAGAACAGCGAGAATTTTATAAAATTCAGTATTACTCTACGTTGGAACAAACTGACAAAATTCAGTTTTTTATTCCTTGGTTCTTGCCATATTACTTAAATACTCTTCATGAACAAATAAATGTTTTAGAAAAAACTTGGCAGACCAAAGATGGTAGAACTGTAAGTTCCATCCATCCTCCTTCTGAGTCTTTAGTTTTGAAATCTCCTCACTTAGAAGCCACAGCTTATGTTGGCCAACCTCCAGAAAAGGCTCTACCAGAAATTGTTTTGTTGTATAAACAACTTAACTATTCTCATGTTTTTATGAGTACTCTAGGTGCTCAATTGACAAGAATAGAGCAAAAGCTTGCCTCTGTTCAAAAGCAGATTTCTGATCTTACTCCCAAAGAATCTAATTCTTTTCCAGAAGATCTTAAAGACCCTATTATTCGGCCCATTAATGAACCTGTTGAAGGTTTTAGACAGCCCGAATTATCTGTTGAATCTATAGTCAACCGAATCCAGCAACAGTTTGGAACTTTAAAGATAGAGACTTTAAGTCTATCATCCTCTTCTGAGTTTGAAACTGATATTGAACCTAAACCTCCTGATCCTCCTCAAGTGAATAGGTTAGTTTCTACAACTACACCTCGACCTTTGGGCAAATTCTATTATACTAGACCCACACCAATAGACGTTCTTCACGAGGAAATAGAAGACTTAGGTACTCAACAAGTAGCCTTTGCTCCTCGCCAAGCCTATTCTTGGAACATTGATGGTCTATCTAATAGACTTATTTTTCAACAATGTCATCGTATGACAATTTATGCCACGGTCCAAAAAGCTAACGGCATAAGCGATCGACAAACAGCTCTCAATTTAGTTTCAGGATTTGAAGGTACCCTCCGAGGTTGGTGGGATCACGTTCTTAGTGATGAGCAAAGAGATCAAATTCTCCGAGCCACTAAGATCAAGCAAGAGACTGTTGTCAGTCCTCAAACATCTTCCACAGTTCCAATCCGCGAAGAAGATGCAGTCTATACACTGATCTGTGCGATCATGGAACATTTTACTGGTCAAATTACCAGTAATAGTGAAACCATTAGGACACTTCTTCAAAATTTAAAGTGTCATTCCTTAAGTCATTATAGGTGGTATAAGGATACTTTCTTAGCACGAGTAGTCCAATTAAGTGATGCTGGCGCAGATTACTGGAAATCTAAATTTCTTGATGGTCTTCCTTCTCTTTTTGCAGAAAAGGTTAGGCAATCCATTAGATTAGCCACTAATAGTGCTGTCATACCTTATGCACATCTCACTTATGGAAAACTATTTTACTTCTGTGAACAAGAGGGTTTAGCTCTCTGTAATGATCTTAAGCTTAAAGGTCAATTAAAAAAGCAGAGACTTTCTGAAAGAAAGGAATTAGGAGATTTTTGCGATCAATTCGCATTTGACATTCCCAAGTCTAGACTTTCCAAACCCTTCAAACATAGGCCTAGAAAATCTAGAACTTATTCATATAAAGCTCGTAAAAGAAGACCTCCAAAGGACTTTCATAAGCCCTCAGTGCGCAGAAATATGGAGTATATACAAAGCAAGTGATGGAATTTATTTCAGATGGCTGGGATATTCTAATATTACAAACGGGGTTTGGAAAGATAAACTAAAAGCGAAGGAAAAGCGTGCATAGGAAAAGCGTGTCGAGACAGGCCATCGACTACCGCTTAAATAGAAAAGGAAAATACTGTTCGGACCCTAAAATTTACAAGTTGGAATCCGAAATTATTATTCTACTGTACACTTTTTGACAAAACAATACCATTGTTGTTTGCGTGTGCTGGCAGGGTGCAGTCGGTCGGCCAACAATGATGACAGCTGTGGTGATAACACCGAAAGTGAATTTGTCACTTTACGAAGGTGGAAAGTGAATTTGTCACTTTGGAGAGGTGGAAAGTGAATTTGTCACTTCGGTAGGCAAAAGGAATCCTGGCACATGGACGGCCAGCTTTGGGTGGACAGATGTCCACGATTCCTTAGTCTGATGCGATGCATTTGCCTTTATTTTGTCGGAGCAATTCAATGGCTGCTCCCAAAACTTCATCTGTGGGCGTATCGTCCTCAGGATTCTGGCTTTCTCCAGCTAAGACAGCATCTTCTGTTGAATGATTTGAACAGGAATCAAGAGACATAGGAGTCCTGTGCTGATTTAACCTTTCTTCGTCAAATTCATTACTGAACTCATTTTGAAGATATTCCAGGCATTTGGCCAGGAGGGCTCTATTGGAGATATTTGGATGTCTCCTCTTGATACTTAATTTTAATTGAGTCATATGATTTGACTTAGAGTCAAACTGTTCTGGGCTTTGAGCCACCTGCTTTTGCTTAAAACTTGAAGTTACCTTCGTAATTTTAGAAATTAACTCAGGTAAATCAATTTGTTTCCACCATTGGAAGTGAAAAGTTCTCATTAACTGAGGGATGCCTAGATCATCCTCACAGACTGTTAATCCCCATTTCCAGATCCAAGGGATATTAAACTCAGCCCAAAAATAGAATTGGGACTGTCCTACAAATGATTTCATATTTAAATCACTTAAGATAGGATGAACTTCAACCCAAGAATCGTATAATTCCTGCAAAGGGGGAGGTACAAGATCCATAGGCGGACCAAGAACTTGCCATTGTTTAAAAAACCATCGAGGAATGACTTTAGTTTTTTCAAAAAAGTCTTCTCTGATTCTTATAAACCAGGAGTGTTTTCTTTTTGCATTTTCGTAGAGAAAAGTATATTTCCAGGCGTTAACATAATCCCAGAAATTAAAAGAATACTCTTTTTGTGGATCATGAGGGATCCTTAACTTGCGGGTTTTCATCGGATCATTGCCCCAATCAATCAAAGTGTATATCTTAGAGATAAAACACTGACTATAATTAATCTGGGGGCCTACCTTATTATTAGGATAAAAGTGGCGTATTTCCACTGATCCGGTAGAGGTTAAAATGGCTTCATAGAGATACCGGTATTTGTATTCAGGTACTGGATAGGAGGTTTGATCCATGTATTTTTGTTTAATGTAGAAAGGATCATTAATCCAGTGATCATCTTCTTCTTCCAGAGGCAAAATTGCTTCGGTATATGAGCTTGTAATATATACAGGCTCATTTTGCAGAATTTGGGCTGCAGTCTCAGGTTTAGAACCTTGAGCAGAAGATTCAGCAGACTTAGAGTCTGTCTGTTTGTATTGGGCCAAGACAGCTTTCAGTTGGGCCTCCTTTTTGTTAAGATAATCATTGAGATCAATAAAATTTGGGCCTTCTTCACCTAAAATGTTGAAGGGATTAGCAGCTGGGCCTAGAGCACCAACATTGGACCAAGAAAATTGGCCTCTCTGTCCAGTGGACAGATTAGATCTGCCACGTCCTCTTTGCTGGGGCTTAGATCCCCGACCTCTGCTACTACTCATGATCCCTGCAAAAATTCACGAGTTAAGAAATCAGGTAGTGAATTAGATTCACCTTTGATATATTCGACTGTAAAATCGAAACAAGATAATTGAGCTTGCCAACCAGCATAGATCTGTTTGAAAACTAAATTTTTTACATCCTTTTCAAGGATTTGTTTTATAGCACTGCAATCAATGCGAACCAGAAAATGCTGGTTTAATAAATCATCTTGGAATTTAGTAATTCCTTTAACCACTGCAAGCATTTCTCTTTTAATAGATGGGTATGCCATCTGGGTCGGGTTCCATTTTCCCGAAGAAAATCGAATCAGAGATTCTTGATTGGTTTCTGGATTGCGCTGTTTTAGAATAGCGCCATAGCCAATATTACTGGCATCTGTCTCAACTATCTTAAACCACTTAGGATTGGCAAGTGTGAGACAAGGCAATCTTTGTACTTTTGCCTTAATTTTCTGAACAGCATATGTATGTTCAGCAGTCCAAGGATTATTTATGTTTTTCTTGGATAAGCGCGCATATAGAATAGCTGCGTCTGTACCCAAATCCTTGTAATAATCTGAAATATAATTCAGACTACCCAGAAATCGTTGTAACTGCTTTAGATCAGTTATCTGGTCTGGGAATTTTGAAGCAAATTCAATGCTTCTAGCAATAGGACTTATATTCCCATGCTCAATATTATGTCCGAGAAAACGAACCTTGGTTTGGAAAAGTTTCATTTTTGGAAAAGAAATAACCAAACCACTTTTCTTAATAATCTCCTTGAAGTGAGAAAGATGTTTAAAATGTTCTTCAAGGGTTTTAGAAAAGATGAGTATATCATCAATATATACTAATATATAATTAGTATAAGGAGTGAATATAGAATTCATAATATTTTGAAATTCAGAGGGAGCATTTTTCAGACCGAATGGCATAACATTCCATTCATAATGTCCAAAGGGGACAGTAAAACCGGTTTTGTATCGGTCTTTTTCCTGGACTTGGATTTGCCAATATCCAGATTTTAAATCAAATTTGGAAAATATTTTAGCATCATATAGACGATGCAAAAGATCCTTTTTATTAGGGATAGGATAGCAAATCCATTTTAAAACATTATTTAAAGGCTTGTAGTTTATAACTAAACGAGGGACTCCGCGTTCCTTTTCTGCTGCATTGTTGACATAAAAAGCAGTACAGCTCCATGGGGAGTGAGAAGGTCGAATTAGACCTTTTTCCAGTAAAGAGGAAATTTCCTTTTTACAAAGTTCCAAATATTCTGGATTCATTTGACTAGGACGAGCTTTAGTAGGAATTTGATTTTCATTAAAACTGTCCTCATAAGGAAGAAAAACAGAATGCTGTTTTCTATTCCAAAAAGCATTGGGGATATCAGAACAAATTTCATTGAGAAATTCATTTTGAAGTTTTAAAATCTTTTCTTTAAGAAAAGGTCGTTGCAAAGATTCAGAAATAGTCATAGACTGGATTTCTGATTGAAGAAAACGAATTTGTTGATCCTTTAAAACAATATGCTCGAGTTCATTGAGAAATAGAGTTTGAGGTTCAGTTATGAACTGAAATGAAAGCGATTTATTTTGATACTGAAAATATATTCCAGTGGAGTCAATTTTAGAAATTGGCATGATTTTTCGGAAAAAAGGAGTTCCAAGAATTGCATGTTGAGACAAGTTCTTAACAAGTAAAAATTCTGTAGGAATGCAAACATCAGAATTGCAGACAAAAACATTTGTTAATTTATAATTAACATGCAACTTATTATTGCTAACTGAAGTAAGAGATTGAGTGGTTTTTTCAAAATAGTTCGTAGGAACTAATCCTTCATTAATGCAATTTAGATCTGCACCACTATCCATTAAAGCAATAAGGTTTTTAATAACATAAGACTCATTTATAATGATTTTGATTTTTACTAACCATTTTTGAATGGTGATACCCTTTAACTGGTGTAAATAAGGTTGTTCGTTTCCCTTAGAGGAAGAACTAGGAGAGGGAGAGCTAGACTGACTTGATTGACCAACTTCTAACCTTAAAAGTCTTTGTTGGGTCTGCTGGGATTCTGTTTTAAGAACAGTAATCTCTGTTTTGAGAAGATTGACTTCTCTTTTAAGATCCTGAATAGATACAGGCTGAAAGGATTGTAAAGGGTCTAAACTAAGACGCCGAACTACCTCTTTCATACTATAACCTTCTGGTTGTCTATTAGAAGATTAACTAGATGGTTCGATGATAGAAGCAAGAATTTGTCTTTGAAGTTCAGGGTTCTGGATCTTAGAGGCCAGAGTGATCAAGTCATCTTGATCTTGAGTTAAGACAGAAATTTCCATCTTTTGCATAGCTGCTATAGCAGTATCAATTTCACTAGAGGTTTTACATTGACAGTCAAGCTGTGAACTATTGCTAGAATATTCATATTCTAGAGGTTCGGGATTAGACTCAAAGTCTGAGGGTGGATTGGATTCTAACACTAGAGCTAGAATTTTTTGCTTAGAGTCTTCATCTATATGAAGCTCTTGGATTTTCTTTTTCAGAGAACACTTGTTGGCAAAATGACCAAGTTTTCCACATTTCCAACATCGAATTGGAGCTCGGGATTTTTTAAATCTAGACTTAGATCTAGAAGGGGGAAATGAGGGCTTATGAAAGTCCTTTGGAGGTCTTCTTTTACGAGCTTTATATGAATAAGTTCTAGATTTTCTAGGCCTATGTTTGAAAGGTTTGGAAAGTCTAGACTTGGGAATGTCAAATGCGAATTGATCGCAAAAATCTCCTAATTCCTTTCTTTCAGAAAGTCTCTGCTTTTTTAATTGACCTTTAAGCTTAAGATCATTACAGAGAGCTAAACCCTCTTGTTCACAGAAGTAAAATAGTTTTCCATAAGTGAGATGTGCATAAGGTATGACAGCACTATTAGTGGCTAATCTAATGGATTGCCTAACCTTTTCTGCAAAAAGAGAAGGAAGACCATCAAGAAATTTAGATTTCCAGTGATCTGCGCCAGCATCACTTAATTGGACTACTCGTGCTAAGAAAGTATCCTTATACCACCTATAATGACTTAAGGAATGACACTTTAAATTTTGAAGAAGTGTCCTAATGGTTTCACTATTACTGGTAATTTGACCAGTAAAATGTTCCATGATCGCACAGATCAGTGTATAGACTGCATCTTCTTCGCGGATTGGAACTGTGGAAGATGTTTGAGGACTGACAACAGTCTCTTGCTTAATCTTAGTGGCTCGGAGAATTTGATCTCTTTGCTCATCACTAAGAACGTGATCCCACCAACCTCGGAGGGTACCTTCAAATCCTGAAACTAAATTGAGAGCTGTTTGTCGATCGCTTATGCCGTTAGCTTTTTGGACCGTGGCATAAATTGTCATGCGATGACATTGTTGAAAAATAAGTCTATTAGATAGACCATCAATGTTCCAAGAATAGGCTTGGCGAGGAGCAAAGGCTACTTGTTGAGTACCTAAGTCTTCTATTTCCTCGTGAAGAACGTCTATTGGTGTGGGTCTAGTATAATAGAATTTGCCCAAAGGTCGAGGTGTAGTTGTAGAAACTAACCTATTCACTTGAGGAGGATCAGGAGGTTTAGGTTCAATATCAGTTTCAAACTCAGAAGAGGATGATAGACTTAAAGTCTCTATCTTTAAAGTTCCAAACTGTTGCTGGATTCGGTTGACTATAGATTCAACAGATAATTCGGGCTGTCTAAAACCTTCAACAGGTTCATTAATGGGCCGAATAATAGGGTCTTTAAGATCTTCTGGAAAAGAATTAGATTCTTTGGGAGTAAGATCAGAAATCTGCTTTTGAACAGAGGCAAGCTTTTGCTCTATTCTTGTCAATTGAGCACCTAGAGTACTCATAAAAACATGGGAATAGTTAAGTTGTTTATACAACAAAACAATTTCTGGTAGAGCCTTTTCTGGAGGTTGGCCAACATAAGCTGTGGCTTCTAAGTGAGGAGATTTCAAAACTAAAGACTCAGAAGGAGGATGGATGGAACTTACAGTTCTACCATCTTTGGTCTGCCAAGTTTTTTCTAAAACATTTATTTGTTCATGAAGAGTATTTAAGTAATATGGCAAGAACCAAGGAATAAAAAACTGTATTTTGTCAGTTTGTTCCAACGTAGAGTAATACTGAATTTTATAAAATTCTCGCTGTTCTGGAGTAAAACTGGAAAAATACCAGTTTCTAAAAGTCTGATTTCTAGGATCTTCGAAATCATTTGAAAGGGTAACTCTTAGAGGGCTACCAGGAGTTAGATCTAACTTACCTTGTAAGGTAAGGGTTCCTATATAAGGTGTATTATCCATCTAAGGAAGATGAAAACTCATCTCAGATGAGGTGGGAGAAGTAGGTCTCCTAGACTCTGACTCTTGGCGGTAGACACCTTGAGGGATTTGAGAGGAGGATACTCTTAATCCTTGAATTTCTTTAGGAGAAATTTCAGAAGGGGGTTCTGACACTCTATAAGGGTGTTGAGAAGTAGTTGATCTAGAATCAAAAGGCTGAGATGGGGTATGTTTAGAATCTACAGACGCCCTAGCCGGTAAAAATCTGATTTTGTTGGTTGGAGAGAAGCTGATCTCTATATCTCCAGTTTCATGCTGGACAATTTGATCTATCTCTTGCTGAGTTGGCTCTATCGGGTCAACTGCTCTTGGTAGAGTCCATTGAGAAGGAAATTGGATCTCATCCCATCTAAGGACTCGATTTGTAGCAAGATTTGAAGATAATAAATTTGTCTCAATGAAGACAGTTTGGTCTTTCAAGGTTATGTGTTTTGCTCGAGGACATAAAGTTCTCAAAAGCTTGAAATGGATCCTATAGATTATGGCTATAGTCTCTGATCCAGGCAAGAAATTATATCCATGCGTCTGGACTCGCAAACTTAAAGCTTTAGAAAGGTTGCGATCAGTAAAACTCAAACTTAAGTTTGGGTATACATTAAAAAAGACTGGTCCATGACACAAGCTTGTTTGAATCACTCCCATAAGTGATTCTTTCCAATCTCTACATCTAGAGTCTGTAAGGCTAGCTAGAAGAGAGGTATTAAGACCAGGTAAAGTCAAAGGTTTAAATGCAACCTGGACTAACCCTATATGAAGGTATTTATAATTATGCCTATATGGGGCAAGATCGGCAGGAGCTAAAAGCTCTATGTCCTTTAAGGAGGAATCCATAGTGACGGTTTCTTCCATGGTTTTAATGGCCAGTTTAGACTGATCAAAACGATCTGTGAAACCTAATTTGTAGATTTCTTTTGGAGCTATCTTAGGAATAGTCCAGTCATTGAGTTCCTGGATTTTGTCCGGGAATTCTACCAAAGTGGTATTTTTAGGGACAGCATTAGATCTGTCT
The DNA here is from genome assembly GCA_019916065.1 of Vitellaria paradoxa. Taxonomy (NCBI): domain Eukaryota; kingdom Viridiplantae; phylum Streptophyta; class Magnoliopsida; order Ericales; family Sapotaceae; genus Vitellaria; species Vitellaria paradoxa. The sequence goes on along the minus strand of CM034243.1, from coordinate 9,901,810 downwards.
GAGCTTGTAGAAGCTCGAGAATTTGTTCGGGTAAGCCAAGACATAGGGAAAAGGTCTAAGGTGTAAATGAAGGAAATAAAACCTTAATACTTATGCTTAATTTATCATGTTCTTAGTTCTTACCAAATTTTCTAATTATTCTTATTCTCTTTCCAAACAACGACGCCAAAGGGAAAATACCGGCAATACTCATGCCTCACACTCCCTTGCCAGGCGGAAAACATGGAATAAAAACAGAATAAATAGAAGGAGAAGTAAGAACATAATAAAAGAAGCATAATTAAAAAAGTAATATTTCATTCATACACACCTTAGAGGGTAGCAGTTTAGAACTGCATATTCAACTTGGCTCTGATACCAGATATCAGTACGCACTGAAGAGATCAAAATTTTCACAGAATTTATCCTGTTTCTACGTGAATTCTTAAAAAATTAAAATTTTTGTCTTTATTCCCTTTTCTTTTATTATATATATTGATGTTTGATGAGACTAAAAACTAGAGAGCAGTATGCATTATGTCCCCATGCTACATATCATCTATGTCAGCACTTACATTATGTGGTCATTGTGCTGTGGAACAATTAGCTATTAATATATGACATAACCATTGATGTATGACATCTTATACCGGGTGATTTGGCTGACCCATTGCTTTTTATGTATAATTTCTAGATTGAGCTATTACCTACCCCTCTCATCTCTATTCAACAAACAATGACTACTACCTATTTCAATTTTGCAGGTTTATTATCCTGCATTCTACTCTTAACTAGTGCCATAATTTACGCAATATTTCTGATATGCAGCTATTAGTTTAAATCTACTATTCATTTATTCAATGCGCTTGCGAAATGCCTCTGGTGGACTTTTTAAAAATGCATGTCTGATTTGTCTCTAATCCATTAGTTTAAATCTACCATTCATTCATTCATTCATTCATTCATTCATGAGCTTACAAAATGCCTCTGCCAAAATTTATGCAGTATTTCTGATGTGTAGCTATTAGTTTAAATCTACCATTCATTTGTTCAATGTGCTTGCAAAATGCCTCTGGTGGATTTTTTAAAAATGCATGTTTGATTTGTCTCAAAGCCATTAGTTTAAATCTACTATTCATTCATTCATAAGCTTGCAAAATGCCTCTGGGGAACATATTAAAAGCGTATGTTTGATTTGTTTCACTATTGCATTCTTGTGTTGGCTTTTGGAAAGAGTCCAATTCCCTGGCATAGATCAATTCAGGGGCGTGTTTGATTCCAAAGTTTAGCTGATTAGATTGGATGATTCTGCAAATATTTGACCATAGGATCAGGGAAACAATCGTAGCAGAAGGTTTTTTCCTTTTTTTTTTTTTTTTTGTGGTTATGAAGATTGTTTTATCATGTCAGATTGTATGAATGATCAGTACTGGCTTTCATGTTTCTATTGCTTAAGCAAACAGTTGATATTAAAAGGTTGCAATGAAACCAGCCAACTAGATCAGCTTGCCATGACTCAAGCCTTCCTTCAAGGAGGTCTTGAGTTCGATCCCAAGGGGCTCCTCCTTAGGGGTGAGATTACACAGATTTTCTGTGGGTCTGATGGATGGGTTTCCCTGTGCACCCCAAGGGCAGGAGCTATGGGTTCCCATCGTCATCCAAAAAAAGAAGAAAAAAAAGGCTGCAATGAAGTTTGATCTAGTGCATCTCTCTCTCTCTCCCTCTCTCTAATGTTATGTTTGGGGAGTATTTCTTTCTGTGTCCTAAATCTTTGATCTGTGTGTGTTTCTACAGGTGAAAAATATTGCAATGGAGATACTAGATTTCTATGACAGCCACAAAATGGTCACGGAGGAGAGGATTAATGCTGCCATGATTAAGCTATCTTTAAAATCATAGATGGTTGGGATAGTCAGCTACTCCTTTTAAAAATAACTTGTACTGAAATTTCTTTTTTACCCAGAGGTGAAGTAGATGGTTGTCATACCCACGAGTCTCGTTGTTCGACACCAAAAGGTAGGGCTAAACTGTAGAAGTGCTATGCGAAGGATGACACGTGCTCTGAAACTCCATGAAATTGTAGTACTTGAATCTTTTTATGCCTAACAGAGCCGGTAGATGGGCTTTCAGCAAATGGGTTCATTTGGAAATATTATGTTGTTGTATAACTTGTATAATTTATGAGCATTTTGAGTTCTGCAATTCAAAAAAAAAAAAAAATTTGAAGGATTAGTAGTAGTCAGCTTGGTGCTTGCAGGATTTTGACATGGGTGATGAGTTTGTTTTTTGAATGAATATTGGATAACCAATGGGTGATTACTTTAGCTTGAAATAAGATGGGGGTTGGTGACAACTAATTTGAGTTGGGACTCTGAAAAATGGGGGTTGGTGTGGTTAGGTGTAGTGCTTCAAGTTGGTGTTTGACATCAAACATTCAAACAAGCCCTTTTTACAAGGCTGTAGAAGCAGCCAAGGTGGACTCATTCAATTTGTTTATGAAGGACATATATATATTGTTTTATAGGGAAGTAAAATTTAGGAAAATGCCAATACATTTCATTGCCTTTTATGCTATTTAGGGGGTGTTTGGAGTCCAAAAAAACTAATGGATGGGATTAATGTGATGTAAAAATGATAGGTAACAAAATGTGGTTGGAGGGATTTGAAAATTTTTGAAAAATTTTGATTTTTTTATGGCTCCAAACGAGCCCTTAATGGTGGAAATGTGTGGAGTTTTTTTTTTTTTTTTTTTTTTTTTTTTTTTCGACAGCCATTTGAGGTCGTCTCGAAAGAAATTCAGTTTGAGTTCGATTTGTGACTAAAATAAAATTCAATTTGAGTTTGATTTATGACTAAAATAAGTTTGCATTAAACTTGATTCGTGCCTCATTTAAAATTGAGTTTACGGGTGGGTTTTATAATACATAATTTCAAGTGCATTATTATTATTATTATTATTGTTATTATTGTTACTACAAGCAAGCATTGCAAGAGATTTGGGTTGGAGGAAGACTATTAATGGTGAATATCGGTTGTTATATAGTCTTTAGAGAGATGAGCTGGTGTTAGAGGGACTGGGAAACTAATTCGAGTTTTGGTGAGAGCATTTAGGTCCATTGTAGGTTGTAGGGGAGTTAAAACAGGGGTTGTGAAAATTGATGTACTGTTTGAATTTCTTATTTGTTCTAGGCAGATTTGAGCTTTTAGTGAGAGAAATGTTGACTTGTCAGATTACTAATAAGTCCTAATGAGTTTTTCAAGTGTGAGTTAGGGAGTGTTTGGTTATACAAAAAATAAAATAATAGAAATATTTTAACTTTTATTAAATTTTTTAATTAAATTTCATTACGTGTAATTTTGTTACCAACTTTTTTTCCCCCTCCTAACACCACCTTCATGGTCTACTTAAAATGAGTTAATTCAATATAACAGGATTCTATGCTTTGTTTTGGTTATCATTAACACCAAATAAGGATATGAGTTGGCGTATATGTGTTAACAGAGGTGCTATTAACAAGATTATGATGAAGTGAAGATTTTAATGCCTTGATTAGATGAATGATATATTAGATATGCTTGAAGATGCTGTAGTGTTTTGGTTGGAAAAATTGAATAATAAGAGATAAATAATACCATATGATAATATATGAAATTGAACGTAATATGAAATTAATTTTTATGTAAGTTTATTTTGTTGGTATTTGTTTAGTAAGATATAAAGTGATATAAGAGATGTAATTTAATAAGAGATATGACATGAAATAAATTTGAATTTTTAAATTTTAGTAGAAATTAGATTTGGAGAAAGAGATATGTCATTTCACCCCATGGTATTCTTAATTCCACATTTTGAGGAATTAGTAATACGAAGGAATTTCTAATTATCGAGTTAAAGGGGGCTACAATGATTTTTACACTTCAACGGCAAAAGTGTAAAGTAGTTATGATCAGATTTTTTCTCTAAATGATATGATAATCTTAATATAATTTGATTAAAATAATTAAAAAAATCCAACGGTTAATCATTTATTAAAAAAAAGTCGATCGTTAATACTTTACGCTACAATTGCTGAAGTGTCGAAGTCATTGCCCCTCTAACCCTTTCGAATCCCCTCTCTCTTTTTTAGTTATCAAACAAATTTGCAGGACCGATAAATTGAATGTCGAGTTTGGCATCTCTCGCCTTAGTTTCTAAACAGTGAACCCATCCATGGGTAAATTTTGAAGTGAGATAAATTGAGATACCTGCAGTGAAAGAAAAAATTTGATGTGATATAATAAAAATTTATAGAATTTTTTAAAATTTATTTATAAATCAAACAAAGCCCATGTGGTTAGATTAAAAGGATCCAATTAAGTTTTTTGTTGGTAAGTAGGATCCAATTAAGTGGTTGGTCGTAGATCCGGAATATTCGGGGCATTTATTTATTATTTTTCCTATTTTTTGAATACTTTTTCTTAATTTCACTTCATGGCCACGATGGGTTGGTGGGATGTACCAGTCCATGCCCTAATAATTTGTTTCTTTTTACCTGGGCCGTTTAGTTACCAGCCGGTTCTCTCTCTCCACTCTCTGCGTCGGTTAGTTACTTTCCACAGCCCACCGCCGCCGCCACCATCTCCTTTGACCGGCATCCCCAATCCGCCCTATACATCGCCGGAAAACGACAGTTTACCGACCCAAATCTACCTGCTCAAGTTCTAAAGCAGCCCTTTCAAGGGGGACCCACGTTTCAGACGAGGAAATAAAAGAAATCCCTCCCACACATTTGAAGATCATCCGTAACCCTATATTTGCATGCTACATTTGTATACATACATTTCTCACCCGCTTTCCCTCCCTTGCTCTGTATTCGACAACCCCATCTATTCATTCATTCCTTACGTTGAACTACCGGTTTATCTCTGTTTTGCCTTTATTTTCCTCTCTCTCTCTGTCTCTCTCTTCCTCATCCTTTGCGAACCGGGTTCCTATTGGTTTGATCGGTGAGACCCGTTAGTTTATTGCATTTCTCTGCATCTGGGTACATCAAAGTCCGAATCTTTTGGCCGATTCTTTTCTGGGTTTTGTTTCTTTTGTGGGAGTTCTGATTTGATTGCATTGGTTGGGGGGTAGTGAATCTTGAATTTGTGATTTGGGTCCGAAAAAGTGGGATTTGATTTTGTTTTTGTTTTTGGTCTGTCAATGGGCGCTTTGGATGAGGGGCACTTCGATGTGGAGCTAGAGAATGGTGTCAACCTAGGGGGTTGTGTTGAGCTGGGTTTTGAGGAAGAGCCAGAGACCCTGACCATTGTGGATGCTGTAAAAGTCCTCTTGCAAGGTTTGGGTGAAGATATCAATCGAGAAGGTCTCCGAAAGACTCCACTTCGTGTCGCCAAGGCCCTTCGAGAAGGAACTAGAGGTATTATGGTGATACCATAAAATTTCTGTATCGGATCTAATGGTTTTTTGGGTCTTTCAATTGTTTGAGTGGGATATCAAGGTTATGTAGTTTAACATGATGTGCTAAGACAACTTTCTTTGTGACCCATAAGGTCTAGCCTCTGTGAAATCAGTGATGGTCTAAATCTTAGCACATGAAGTACTCCTAAAAATGAAAAACTTAAACAGGTAGTAGTAGCAATTTAAATTTATGCTTGTCGGCTCCCAATGCATTAGACCTTGTGTAGTAATTTGTTGACACTGTCGCTAAATAGCTAGCTGTTATGGTTTCAACTTTGGAATTTCACGATTTTGATGGACCTCGTGAATGATCTTCTACTAGAAAAATCTTGCAAAAAAATATGGCAATATTGTCACTAAAGTGCCCTTTAGCGAGTTTTTATTTTATTCCATTTTAAACTGATAGGTCTATGACTGTGCCACATCGTTTTGGTTGACTTTTTTCTCAAGTGCGTGACTTCAATGTAGGACCTAGAAATTTGACTTAGAGGGGGCTAAGGTAAAAATTTCTATTATTGGAGGGGGAATATACTAATTTTTATCATACATCTTCATAAACCTATGGTTTTCTACATTTAAAAAGGGGGGGGGGGAAGGTGTTATGGTTGCCTGCTAGTCCTCCTCTCAGTCGGCCAATGCATGAGTTTATGCTTGTTTCTATGTGTATTCATTATAGAAGTCATTGAAAAATATTTATTGTTAAGCTTCCGTTGTTTGATTTTGACGAGAGGATATGCAAGCATACTTAATAAATTTTGTAGCCTGAGGTGTGTCTATCATGTTTTGTGTCTATTGTATGAAGCTGTTTCACAATGCCAAATGTCAATATTCTTGTGTTTTTATGGAGAACCCTATTAGCTCTAGCATTATCTGTTTATTCAAGTGTTGTTTGTGGATGTGTAGTTCTGTTGTACTTTTCAGGGCTCAAAGTGGCACATTGATTGGAGAGATACCTTGGATGGCTGTGATTAGAAAGTAGAATGCTTAATTAACAGGTTGAAACAAAAGGCCTGTTTTGCAATTAATGGTCCAAGGGGTCATATGAGTTAATGTAACCAAGAGGCCTAGTAACTCATTATTAATTACATACTAGTGGTTTAGTTTTCAGTTCCTGTGGTTTATTAATTTCTCTTGTTGGCTGACCAGCTAACATAATTAGAATGCTTTCAATTTACTCATTGAAGTTTGTCAATTTCATGGAGGGCCCCTGTTACTTATTGAATGCTATGCTACGTTTTTTTTTTTTTGAAAGGTAAATATTATTCATTTGGGGGAAGGAGGTGGAGATGACTTGAACATGACCTTTTGACATGCGTGGTTTTGCCTTTTCCACTTGAGGTTGCCCCTGTTGTCAACATTATGCTACATATGCTTGGACTCATCATCATTGCTGCTTATCAATAGGTTATAGCAACGCTTTAGTCTTATGGTGGGCTCTATGGATTTTCAACATAATAGAAGTTAATTTCCCTGGATTTGTATAAATTATTTACGTATGATGAAGTGAATATTTTAGTAACTTTGAGTATCTGCCTTCCAAAAGCATCTAAACCTGCTTCTATGAAATGCGTTGTATCATTCCTTTTGCCTTCCATAGCTAGATGCCAGTGCATGCGCGATGTGCATGATTATTACCCTTTCGTAGTTATTCTTCCCTTAATTGATAGTTGAGGGCATTAAAGTAAATGCTAAAATTTAAAAGAAAAATTAAATAGCTTTAGAATTTAAAAAATTACTTACATCTTTTTTAATTCGTGATTGGTTGTGTTGTTAAGGGGTATTAATGAAAGAAAATAAAAAATTTCCCAATTACCAAACTGTTGCCTTATTATAATAGCATAGATGATAAAGAGAGTACCATTTTTGTGTTTATGTTTTATTTGAGTGAGAATATTAAAACGTGGAGCTAGATATGCATGTCAAACATGCCTTAGAGTGGGAAATTGGATTATTTTGCCTTTTAAAATGAAGGAAATTGGATTGTTGAAATTTTGGAATATAATATGTTCTTTCATGAATGATTGTATGAGGCTCAATTGTTTGTCTCATGTGCTTGCACCAAACTAACAAATATTTCATTTAAATCATCTTTATTTAATTTTGCAACATGACCTTTTGCTTGGACATTTTTGTAGTGATTGTATTAGGTTCAATCATATTTTCTTATGATGCTTTTAACATTGTAATTCATGTTTGTTCTAGTCTATCAAAATATTTAATATTGTGTTTGGGCTTTAATAGCTTGTCCAAGTAAGGTGTTGGCATAATCTCTATTTTTATTGTCTATTTTTTGTCTGAAACCCATAAATTAAAGAAACAAAGTCAAAATAAATAGATATAAATTTAACACCATTTACGCTTCTCTGTTTTTATTGACTTGGAGTCGGGTCTTTTTTAATGATTGAATTTTATTTTTGTACATTTTTAGGTTACAGACAAAAGGTGAAAGATATTGTCCAAGGCGCTTTATTCCCTGAAGCTGGATTGGAAGGTGGAAATGGTCATGCTGGAGGAGCGGGTGGGCTTGTGATTGTTCGAGATCTAGATCTCTTCTCATACTGTGAGTCTTGCTTGCTTCCATTCCAGGTTAAGTGTCATGTCGGGTATGTTCCATCTGGGCAGCGGGTTGTAGGCCTAAGCAAGCTCTCTCGGGTGGCTGACATATTTGCAAAACGACTACAAGATCCACACCGTCTAGCAGAAGAAGTGTGTTCAGCTTTGCAGCATGGAATCAAGCCAAGAGGTGTTGCTGTCGTTCTACAGTGTCTACACATTCACTTCCCGAATTTTGAATCGGCGTTTCTTGAATCAAACCATGAAGGATGGGTAAAGTTGCTGGTTACTTCAGGTTCAGGAGTTTTTGAAAATGATGACGCCGATATTTGGAGTGATTTTATGAGTCTTCTAAAATTCAGAGGCATAGATGTAGAGAAAACCCAACCCAGAGATTCTGCTGACAAATGTTGGTGTCCATCTAAGGTAACCTCTAAAATGGGACCTGCCAATTCAGGGATGGTATCTGCTGTAGCTTCAATTGTTCAGTCTTTGGGGGAAGACCCATTAAGGAAAGAGCTTCTAGGAACTCCTACTCGTTTTGTGAAGTGGCTGATGAATTTTAAAAATTCTAATTTGGAGATAAAGCTGCATGGGTTTGGTCTTGGTCGGATGGATGTTGTTAAATCTAATGGTGATATCAATTGCTACGATGAACATGTCCATTCTGAGTTGAACCTGTCATTCTGGTCCCAGTGTGAACACCATCTACTCCCCTTTTATGGTGTTGTTCATATAGGATATATCTGTACTGAGGTGGTCAATCCAATTGGAAAGTCCCTCTTACAATCTATAGTGCATTTTTATGGTTTCAAACTCCAAGTACAGGAAAGGCTTACCAGACAAATAGCTGAGACAGCTTCGTCGGTGCTAGGTGGAGATGTAATGGTGGTGGTAGAGGCTAACCACACCTGTATGATCTCTAGAGGGATCGAGAAGTTCGGAAGTAACACTGCTACAGTTGCTGTCTTGGGTCGCTTTTCAACTGACCCTTCTGCAAGGGCAAAAATTTTGGAGAGCATTCACAACTCCACAAATGTTGGAGAATGAACCTTATTTCCAAGGTTGCTTACATATTATATTTTTCTGAAGCAAAAAGGACATTTTTTTTTTTTTTTTTATTTACTATACCACCCTTCTTCAGCTCTATGGCTGTCTGTTGTGGCTCAGGGCATGGCAGAGACAATCCAGAAGCAGATTTGTGTGGGTCTTGCTCAGAGTATTTGTTGGTGAAGTTCCACATGAGCCTGCAATGGTATGATAATTGAGGGCTTCATTTTTTTTATGATTTATTTTTTCCTCCATCATCTACTTAAAATTATGTGTAGCATGAAGGAAGGCCCTCTTTGCCAACATAATTGGCAATGGCAGAATATATATAATATATATATATATATTTTCTGTACTAAGAGGCAATTGTTGCAACTTGGGGTCAAAGGGTTTAAATTTGGAATGAGCCTCTCTCTACTTGAAGATGGAAGATTTTTTACAGCTGACCTTCCCCAGACCCTGAAATTGGAAGGGGCTTTGTGCTGCCCTTTGAGAGGCAACTGTTGAACTTTCTCACATAATGTTCTGCTTTACTGCTAGAGATTTGTTGAGCGGATCAGTTTAATCTTCCTTGTATTATCACTTTTTTGATTGATATCATTGACTAATTTGGTCACAAGACAAATGATCTTCATTATGCTGCAAGAGGGCAATGTGTATCCACAGCTTGCCTGAGTTGAATTCACATATATGGTATTTTTCTGCATTGATTTAGAAATAGAACTCACTACTCACTCAATTCACTACCCCCCCTAGCCATAATGTAGTAGATTCTTTTTAATATGTCTAATTCCTGTTTTTTTTTTTTTGGTAATTAATGTCTAATTCCTGGTTTGATGTAATGCAAATCCTCATTAGCTGGTTTGAAGTGTCTTGTTTCTGGCAGTTTAGTTTTTTTGTGAATGGACCTAAAATGCCCAATGTGTTAAGATTCTTTCAAAGGTTAAGATTCTTGAAAGTGGACCCTTTTTTTTTTTTTCGGGTCATTCACAGGAAATTGCCCTGTGTTTTATTTTTATTTTTGGGTGGGTGGCGTGTGGTTGCAAATGAGAGCTTTGTTACGCTCCTTGCGTGTTTATTTTTGATTGTGTTTTGTATTGTGGATTTCTTGAAGGAGAAAGAAAGGGAATTGTATTCAAAATTATTTCTTTTTTTTTTATTGCGATAAAATGGAATTTGATATAATAATGATACTTAATTTTAGTTTTAAACTAGTGAAGATTAGTTATATGAATTATTTTTGGGTGTGTTTGAAGTGATAAAAAGTGATAACTTTTAATAAAAGTTATTAGTTTATAATTTGTACAGTAAGATAAAAAATAAATAATTTTTAAAAATTTTAATTTTTTTAACTTTTTTTAATATTTTATAGCCCTCCAAAAGAATTGAAAAACTTTAATTGCAACGTTTTCTTATGGTGTGTTTAATGTGAAAGATTACAAGAGAAGAAAAAAAAAATAGTAAAAAGGGTAGAAAAAATGTGATAAAATTTTAAATATATATTTTTATTTTATCTATGTGAATTTAAAATTTAATAAAACAAAAAAAAAATTCCTTGATTGTTTTAATTTTTTAAATTCCATACCTTTTTCATTTTATTTTTCAATGCAACATAAATGAGAAAAGAAATGTTAATTCCTATTTATTTTTTTTCTAGATAAATCTTTAATTTAAAAACAACCTTAAGGGTTACCTTTTTTCTAAACCCTGCCTTGAAGGCTATGTTGTTTTTTTTTTTTTTTTTTTCCCCTCTCCATCTCTCTCTCTCTCTCTCTCTCTCTCTCTCTCTCTCTCTCTCTCTAAATTAAATTTTATATCCAATCCTAGTTTAATTAATCCTATGCTTCACGGTTCATATTTAATCTTCCCACAGCATATGCAAATAATAATAATAATAATAACAACAACAATAATAATAAAATTAGTCACAAAAAAAAATAAAAGGAAAAAAAAGATCACAATTTCATCTGAAAGGCGAGCGTTTGAGGTTCTCGAACTACAGATTCGATTTTTATGAAACAAATATATTTTGACCTAGGCATTCTAATGGAAACAATAAAGTAGTGTGTGTGTGTGTGTATATATATATAAATAGTTACAGGTAACCTGTACAAAATCCCTCTTTATTTGGTCGCGTCAGCGACTAATTCAGTCGCCTTAAAGGCAAAATTACCCTGCTGCTGTATGGGGGAGGACGTAGCCAAATTTGACTGCAAAGATGTAATGGTGAATCCAGCTGATTGTGGAACTCCAATAGATGAATGTGGAATTGAACTGCCACACACACACACACACACATATATATATATATATAGAAAACATAATAATATAAGACCATTGAATATGACAGACATAGAAAACATAATAATTTTTTTTTGGTTATTATTCATACTAATAACAAAAATATGGGATTCACGTAAAACGGTAAAATATATACACATATATATATACACCACCAAAAATTTCTCTCAATTTTACTTCGAGGTATGTCCCATTCAATGTAGGATAACAATGACTCTGGCTAAAGCAGAAATTAAACTTACCCAAAAAAAAAAGGCATAAATTAAATCCAAAAAATAATGTTGCGCGCACACGTGAGAGAGAGAGAGAGCGCGCGCGCATGTGTATAAGTTCTTGATAATTACAAAAAAAAAAAAAAAAAATCAATCCATTTTCCCCGGCCTTTGGTAATTATATTCACATGGTATGTGAGCATACAGTGAAAAATAATTTAATCAGACGAAGAATTCAGATGAGTGCGAGTGAATTACACTGATGCAAAGAGGTGAGGAAAAGAACGATAATTCAGTATAAACTCTCACATGCATGCTCCCAAATGAATAAAATATAAAAAAAAAAAAAAAACAAAGCCGATAGAGATTGAGAGAAGGGTCATCAGGTCAATTTCAAGCTCATGGCATGCTAAGCAACTGCCATATGAGAACTGGTTTCCTACTTCCAAACTGGGTGTGAGAAAAGTCTTGGTAATTATTTTTTTCTTTTTTAAATAGAGCGGGAGGAGGACAAATAAGGATCCGAAAGGAATGATTGAACTTCACTAGAAAATTACAGTGGAAATGAAATGAGGCATGTTAGACTTCCACACTCCATATATCCCAAAATGAATTGCAGCATGCTAATGGCCCTACCCGTGCTTGGGTCATGGTTTTGTCAGGAAAAAGAAAAAGAAAGCTCGAAAGAAAACATTAAAATCACTACTCTTAAAACACTATTTTAGTCCCTTTTTTTTCATTATTTCGTATCATTTCATAAAAAAAAGCTCACTTTTTATTTTTTTAAGTAGGTGGGAAAATCAAAGGAAAAACAAATTACATTCTCATTTTTCTTCCCTCCCCTTTTCCTTCACCAAATCTAAGTTCCAAGTGTACAAGCATGCGTGTATAGTACTAGTTTTGAGGTACATAAATGTCTAGATCAATGGCCATAAAACACAAAGGAAGATAATTGTCAGCATAGGGAATGATCAAAAGAGCATGGCATAGAAGAAAACCCTGCTCATTGGTAAGAGAAGTCATCCATTTCGTAATTCATTCAACCAACCACATACACGATACAACCGCCAAACCTTCCTCACGCTCCTCACAGGTGTGTTGTGATAGTGATAGATGAGGTATATAGGGAAAAAAAGGTTTGGGACTACATAATTCCATACCAAACTGTTCAATTTAAGTTCCAAAAATAGGAAAGCAGCAAGGTCATCAAAGCTGTCAAGTGGCATATGTATGATGGTCACAATGGACGTGCACAAGGTTAACAACGAGGGAGACACATGGATTTTTTGAATGATAATGACAGAGATGATTCTACTGATGGGTAATTCCATTCTGATCAGGAGAAACCAGTGACCAAAAAACTGAAAAGCGAAGTACCACAAATCATCAGGGACAAGCATGAATAATAGATTTAAGACGTCTGTTTACTTGTTTACACGTACAGGTGAAAGATTGAAACCCAATTTCTTCATTTGACCATGAAAACACTAGATCATATGCCATGCAGGATACTTGCCCTCTAAGGAAATAATCACTTGCTGACAACAACACTCACACCAGGCACTTATTTTATTTCAATAATCACACCAGTCAGCCTAATTTACCAAAAACTTTATTGATGGTGTTTAAGCCTTTGTTCACTTAATTTATCATTATTTATTCTATTAATTGTTTCTCTAATTCTTCTATGAACATTCACACTAAAACAAAGACAACATTCCAACTAGTGCAATTATCAAAGAAGAGCACATTTTTCTAATTTCGTGATAACGTGTTTTGACACTTTACATTCAACACCAGGTGCATTACAATTTACAAGACACCTGTATCCACAAATTTTACATAGATCCTAAAAAGTCAACGTTGTTCGGTTGTTAAAATCCCAATCTATCTTACAATCCATTTTAACCAAATCAATCCAGATCCCGATCCTATCTGATCCAAACCTGATCGACATGTTGATTTTTTTCAATTATTTTTACATTTATAGTATGTATACATATTTTACATTATGTCTAAATCAATTAAATATAAGTATTATTGAACCAAAAAAAAATTAATATTTACATATTGTAACATTTCACAAAAAAGTTAAAAGAATATAAATGCAATTCAAATATCTTTATCTCTAATTTTGATGCATTATACTTGCTAAAAGAAACATAGACATGCTCTCTCTCTCTTTCCTTATATAGAAGATCATCTCATTTTTTTTTCTTTAATTAATAAAATAACTTTCTTTTTCCTCCTCCTCTTCCTCCTCCTTATCATATTTTATCAGTTAATTATTAAACTAAAAAAAGATCACCTATAACAACCCCCCTTTTTTTTTCTTTTTCTATCATCTTTTTACCACCCTTTTTATTACTATCAACTACTTCAGAATGCAAAAAGTTTTATTGCAATGCTCATCTTCTCCATCTTTCTTTTTTTAATGAAATGCGAAAAACTTTTATTTTTAAACTTCTTGTTATATAAGTTGCTACTTTTGTAGTGTATTATTCTTTTGAAAAACATTTACCTTTTTCATCATTAATAAATTATATTTATATGAAAACTATTATGCACATTTCTCCCTTTTGTATCATTTGATAAATTATATTCATATGAAAACTATTACGAGTACTTCCCTCCTTTGTGGTAGAATGTTTTGATCCTCCTCTCTATCCTATAAACCCTCTCTCAGGGTACAACGAAGGATCCCAAATTTTTGCAACCTTCTTGGTCATGTTTACTTCTCCTAGAGTTTGCCATTTCCTCATCACATCCATGTTGCCAAGGAATTTCAAGCTGAGTATTTGAACTACCAGGTATCAACAAAATCTTTACTGTTTATCCAACAAAATATCCAAAAATCATGATCCCCCAGGCATCCCAATTTCCCAACGCAGGATTTCCAACTACCACATACACTGGAAAAAGCTAATTTTACCAAAAATTTTCTTTGATTTATTGAAAACAAAACAAAAAGAAAAAGGAGACACTGGATGGTACCCTTATGCCACCCACCATATCCCTAACCTGAAGTCTAGTTATAGAAAGATAAATGTTCTCAATGTTCCTAGAGCATCCTGACAATAGACACTATCCTTGGGTTATAAGATTTTAACCTTTATAGTGTCTTAGCCCTCAAAGATTGAAAAGCTCTGCAAATACACACTCGGGTGAAAGTAACCAAACCATCAAGTCATGGCTCATTAGCAATACAGGGAATATTAAACAATAGGAAGAAGAAAATTACCTGACTGTTGCAGATGATCCTGAAAACCAGAGTAAAGCACTATATCCTGCAGAATCAAGTTCACAATCTTTTTCAATATTGTAAAGCCATTTGCTTCACAATAAGAAATACAACAAAATATTTGTTATCATTTTTTTTTTTTCTGATAAGTAAAATATTTGGCATTGAATATCACAATTACAGCAGCAATTCTGAAAGTGGCCCCAAGGACTCACCTCTTTTGTACCTTTAGATGCCTTATGGGAGATGCCTGCAAGGAATGATATCATGAGAGAGGAAAAAAAAATGAAGCCTCTTTGAAAATACTAGGTGTAAAAACACATATGAAAAGAAGATTAGACAGAGAAACCAAGGTTCCAATGCAATATCATAAGCCAAAAATATAGAGCGCTATGCCATTCAAAGACAAGTAATGATGACAAAATCTGCAAAAAAATGACAGCAAAAATGAGTTTTGCCAAAGTAATCAATTAGGAGACTAATAAGGAATGGTATTCAGGATATAATAACACTGAAAAATCCAAATTAGTTAGCCAATGAGAAGCCCCGTAAAGTCAAACATCATCTCTGCTCAACTATAAAACTGCAGACATTATTTTCGCATACATTTCCTTCCCCAGTAAGGCAAGTAATGTAATAATAGTTAAAACAGTAATGTTCTGCTCTACAGTTTTCAGTATCTATGCTATCCTGTATGAAATGTTATAGTAAAAAAATTTTAGAAGTTATTCCATGTTCATAAGAGTTCTAACCGGGGGAGGGGGGGGGGGAATTCCATGTAGCTTGCCCATTTACTTGGGGAAATGCCAAGTTGAGTTAATTGTAGAGGATATTCCAGTCAAATGGTACAACATAGTAAGCATTAAATCTAGGCAGGATACCATAATTTCCCAACTCTAAAATCTAGAAACAATAAAATTACATAGATAAATAAATATTCAATGTTCCCCCTCTATCTCAAATCAAGCATCATGCTTGAAATATTAATTGTTTCATGGCGCTTGTAACACACCATGTTGTAAGGAGAAATATAGGAAAGGAAAAATAAATAAATACTCTGTATCCTCTTTGTCTTCCATTTTCTACACCTTTTAATTGGTCCAAACCTTACTTGTGTTGATTACAAAGAACATGTGAAAAACTAAGTTTTCAATTAGAGGTCCTCATATTCATTGCAAGTGAATATGTGGAACAATGATATTTAGGGGGAAGAGAAGGGAAAACAAAAGGGACAGAAAATTTGGATTCAACTGGGGACAGAGGAATGCGGGAAGCTCGTTAGGGGGAGTCTTTCCAATTATAATTATTTTTTGGTAAGTAAATAATTTTTATTTATTTTTTTTTCTTTTTGGGGGGGGGGTAAGGGATGACTCAAACTCATGACTTCCGATTTCTATGAAATAGTTTAACAACAGTCAACATATCTCAGAAATCACACAGGAAATCCTTCAAATGAAACAAAGGATGCATTGTAAAAGCAAAAAGAAATCATTAAAGAATGATGCTGCAATAATTGATTAATACAAAATATACAGTTGTCTAAACATGATTTCAGCATGTTGCATAACCAATATCTAGTGCTTATCTCAGACCTTTATCAACTAATTAACTATGAAACACCAAGGACAAAATATATTACCCAAGTTGGATACACTGGGCTTCACTGCCAGTGTCAAACCGAGAAAACAATCATATGGTTGGGTGCCAAAGTCCCATAGCTTTAACTCAAGATTTGGTGTAGGTTCTGCAGAAATTAGCAATTAGAGATGGAACACGTACTAAGAAAAAAATTCTCCAGCAGTATATACCAATTTCTCACCCATGCTATTAAGCTTCAGCTGAAGAGGATCCCATATTGGATGAGGAATCCACATGCCGACCTATTTATTGGCACATGTTTAGGAAATTAAACAAAAAACAATATGTCAATAAGAAGAAAAATGCAACAAAAATTGAGACCCACATGGGAAAATGGATGTTGCAAAGCTTGATCTGCAGTTGGCCTCCTTAGTGGGTCCCATGAACAAAGTTGCTATGCACAATCAAAAAAGAAATAGAAATATGAAACACATACAAGTTTCCTTCATTCGTTAAAAATAAATCAACTTAAAAAAATTACAGGTTATACATAAAGACACCTTGATCAGATCTATAGCTTCCAAGCTTGCATTGGGAATCATATCATAGAGCTTGGCAGGCATAATCTACAAAGAAAGAACAGAAGAAAATTAACTTAACTATAATGAAGAAGAAACGCTAGCAACAAATAGAAAAAAAAATCCATTCAAAATATGAGATTACTTCTGAATGACTAGCATTTATAAGTAATGAAGCATTCCTCGTTTCAGAAAAAGTAGTCCGATCTGGTGTACCAAGAACACAGCATATCTTGTACAATTGATCTATTTCACTGCCCATGAAAGAAATGAGATTAGCAAGCTGAAGAAGGACAAAGCATGTAGTATTTTTAGCTCAATGCATTTAGATGGGAATTAATCAGAATACATGGTTCAACTGCAACCTAATTCAGTAATTTCAGTTCAATGTGTTTCAGAAAAGTTGAGAGAGAAGAAAGAACTGAGTAAGAGAGAGATCTCCCTACCCCTATATTAATATATTTACAGCCAAAGCGTTTAAATACAATTTTAAAAGCAACAAAATCAGAATATTCTATAAGACAAACCATATCTAGAAGTCCTAATTATCCAAAAATATCTAATTACCCTAATTATCTCAACATCACCCCTCAAGCTAGAACATAGAGATTGAACATGCTTAACTTGATAGATAACCGCTGAAAAGAAGAACGATCCAAAGACTTGGTGAAAATATTACTCAATTGAGAATCGGAGTGGACAAAGGGGTAATAAGATCATTGCTTCAGCAAAAGGTCCCAGGACCCAGATGAAATGACGTTCTAACAAGATCAGAATATTCTATAAGACAAACCATATATAAAACAGTACTTTTACGCTATATGAAATGGCTCTGATAATTATTACTAAATAAATAAATAATTATTTATCTAGAAAGCTGAGAGAGAGGGGTTGGTGCACTGGGTGGGTGGGCCGTGGGCCCACCACAAGAAAGGGGGGAAGAAACTTAAAAAAGAGAACCTGGAAGTTGGAGGCCAGAGAGAGATAGAGAAAGGAAGGGTGGGGTGGGGGCCATAAGGGAGACTTAAAAAAAATGGCAAAACAGAGAAGTTAGAGATAGACTGGACAAGGGAGAGGGGGGCAGGGCAGGGTTGTTGAGCCAAGGCATGCGGGGTGGCTCAATCCCAAACCCAATGGGTGCGAGGCAGGCTAGGCTGAGCCAGTATAGACAAATGGGCTAGGTAACTTCTCTATTTTGGAGCCAATCTAGAGCCAATGACACCCCTAGCGCATGTGAGTGTGTGAGATAGTCAGTGGTGGTTGGACTTAGGCGATGATAATTGTCGGAAGGATTCACTCCTATTGGTGGTGGTAGGCATTGATGCCAGTAGTTGGAAAAGTTGCCGGAAGCGAGAAACTATGGTTGGTGGCTAGGGTTTACCATAGCATGCTATTTTTTTTTTTGGTTGGATCACAGCTTCTATACTAAGTTGAGAGAGAAGAAAGAATTGAGTAAGAGAGAGACTGATTATCTCCCCTTCTCTCATATTGTATTTATAGGCTCATAGCCAAAGAGTTCGAACACAATTAGGAAAGCAACAAAATTAGAGTATTTAAGAAGACAAACAATATCTAGAAGTCTTAATTCTCCAACAATATCTAATTATCCTAATTATCCCAACAAGAAATAGTACAAAATTCAGGATCCCATGTATAAATTGCAAGGGACTAAAATGTCATGTAAACAAATCATCCTGTCTAGGTAGCAACTTTGTTATCCAACAACTACCCGTGTGCAGTTCCCATTCTCAGCAGGTTCATTTCAGAGAGAATGGATTAATACAGAATAATTATTTGCATTTTTGTCAATAATATGAAGAGTTGGCCTAGGGAATGAAATTACCTTTCACCCGGAAAAATGGGACACAAAGTGAAAAGTTCAGCTAGTACTGTGACAACAGCCCACATGTCTGTGTAAATTCCATTGTTAGTCATCAATCCACAAGGAAAACAGAGCTAGAGTATACAATGTCAAATTTAATTGGTTCACAGAAAAGCAACTAGTACTCAAAACCCCTCAACTTTCAGGTAGCAAATATTTTATCACATCAATTGGCTTGCTAAATTACAGGTAACTTACTAGGACTCAAATCCAAAACCCTTTATTGAGGGAATGCACTGGGGTGTTCCTTAAGTAATTGGCTTGCTAGATAATTCATACAAAAAGATCAATCCATCATTTGAAAAACAAAATTCTACACAGACATGCACAGATGCATGTTACAAAAAGGCACATGGATATTGCATCTACAATATATCACATATGTATATTACAAAATGGCACATGAATATTGCATCTATGATATATCACATATGTATATTACAAAATGGCACATGGATGTTGCATCTACAGCATATCATATAATATGGATTTAGATATACACTTTTTACCTCTACAATTAGATTTAAGACACTGTTGGAGTGGAGCACCCTAAGAACATTGACCATCTATTGAACATCACCACCATCCACTAAAAAGCATCACCCACTGGTGCTTCGAAGCACCAAACTTTTGAAAATGTTATATATATGCCTAACTCAGTCAAGATAACTGGCAGTCATTGACTGAATTACTGCATGGTTAGAATTGTAAGATGCTAAGATACATCATAGGGAACTTGGAAAACTCCCAGCACTAACTGCTCAACAAATTGACACCTTTTGATGAACTACTTGACATTTGTAAAAATCTACATTTATGAACCGTTTCTCTTCCTCTAAACTGTGCAATGATAAGATGATTATTATCACACCATAACAAATGGAGGTACAATGGCTTTTGTAATAAGCATAAAGCACAATCATTCAGCAGTGGTCAATAAATCTGACATCTGAGAAATATATTAACAAAGTTATCTGTTAGAATAAATTAATGTTAGAATATATGCTTAATTTATTCTGTTTCCTTAGAATATAAGTGCTGAAGAATCAGTAGAGAAAGTGTAGCTACTCCTTCATGTAAGGCTTGTTCCATTTTCCAATCAGCCCCTTCCCTCTCTCCCTTTGGGCTGGCTATTGATAATGTTAGAATATATGCTTAATTTATTCCCCCATTCAGTCAGCTGCTTTTGGCAAGGTAAATGCAGCAATTCAGCAGCTTTTTTTTTTTTTTAACATTTAATGAGAAATTAACCCCAAAGCCTGAGGTCAACAGCGGTTCAATCCCCCATCAAATGCTATTTATGTTACATGGACTCGGGCATAAGTATCAAGCATAGGTATGTGTCCAGATGTTAGACCTATTAAAAATTTAAAATTTAGTATATTGGGATATGTATGCAAAAGTTGAGTATGGATACGTGAAAATGTTGTAAATATTTTAAATATATTGCACATCATATGGTATACTGAGATAAGAAATGGATATTATTATTTAAGAATGTACTTGAAATTAAATGAAACTTAAAGAAGAAATGAGTTTTTTTTTTTTTTTTTCCTTCTATCCATATGAGAAGTTATATAAAAAAAAAATTCTTTATTATCAAATGTAAACAGCTGTTTTCTCAAATTCAAATATTATTAAAAATTAGAGGATTCAAGTGTCTAGCATAGGTACGGATTAGACACATCCTCCCACCTTTACCCTCATTATATCCTATGGACACGGGTACAACAAAGAAATAAAAGAGTTCGTGACATAGAGTGCTATCATTCCTTGAGGGCCACCAAGGGCGAGAAACCCCTCTTTATCTGGCTATGTAGGTGGGGGTACTAAAGGCCCCTAGTGTCTACTTCCCTCAGTTATCCCCACCCCCACCCAAGAAAAAAAAATAAAAATAAAAATAAACTTTCAAAATTAAGAGTGTATCATATACCAATAGCAGGAGTATATGTTAAGGATTGCAACAAGACTTCTGGTGCTCAGTACCTTCCATGAATACATAATTTAAAAACAAAAACGTGAAAAGTTACTAAATAAAAGCAGCTGAAGTAACTGAATAGTCAGCGGAAACAAACACAAAAACATGAAGGTAGGACAACATTATCGAGGATCCCTTACCATCGAGTGGAAACATAATCGGTAAAAGGGGGCATTGATGACACTTCCCTGGCAAGCCCAAAGTCAGCAATTTTGATGACGTCATTTGTCACCAACAGATTCTCTTGAAAGGCAGAAAAAATGTGTTCAATTATATGGCACTAAAAAACTCTACCTCCAACAGACAGATGGATAAAATACTCTTGGCCATAAAAATAGAAGTACATTACTCAGGTGAAATTTATACCAGGTTTTAAGTCCCAATGAAAATATCCATTTTTGTGCATGTGTGCAAGTCCTTGCATCACCTGACTCATAAAAACTCTAATCTCTTCCTCTGAAAAGGGCTTTTGCTGTCCCCTCATTATTTGGTACAGATTATATTCCTGAAGAAATAAATTCCAGATTCAATTAGAAGCAAATTAAAACTCATATGGAGAGTATTTTTAATCAAGAATTAGTATAATGCTTATAACTATAACCATGAAGGTCCTTCCACTACAAGTATCATAAGATGACATAACTCAAGTGTTCCCATTTACGCCCGTCAAAAAAGGTGAAAAGAACTTCAATTCAACTTTTCTTGGGATTCATTAAATTAGCACAACTTGTCACACAATATAGCAACGGATTACTGTTGCCAATACAAGATTACATAATCTGCAGAATCAATAAGCCAAAGGCAAGCTTCACCCAAAAAATGTCCCCATTGAAACATAGAAAGCCAAGATTAGTAAGAGAGATTAAAGGATTGTGAAAGGAAATAGGTACAGACTGAACCCACACTTTCTCTATACATGAGAGAAACCATGCATCAAAGACCTGGAATGCACAGCCAATGATGACATTTTCAAAAAGTAGAATACATACCCGATGGTATACTTAATTAAACAACTTTTGTGGAAGCAAAACAGTTTTGCCTGTTCCCTATTCAGGCACTATGCAAGACACTAGCTGTTAGATTGCCTGAACACTAAGAAAGCAAATTCCTTGTGGCAAGTAATTACATCATGAACAGAAACTTGGTTTCTTCTGGAAATGAGATTCGGAAATTGCAGCATACAACTAAACCAATAAAATATAAACCATTACGGAAATTTTACAAGTAAGATATACCAACTCTAAAAATGCCCAGCTTTTAACTAGTTACTCAAATCAGCAGCTGAACACGATCCACCGCTCTTTATGATTCAATTTATCAAAGACATTTAATTTAGGCATTTAAGACAAAGGGCACAACATTGTGATCGGGACAAAGTCCATTAAGGAAGTCCATCTATCATGTTTTTGAGTCATTATTATGTGAATAATATATATATATCTCCCACATCAATAAAAATAGTGCCTCCCGTAAGACTTTAATGGGTCTCTCAATCCTACCCAATTGGTTTTGAATTAGAGATGGTATCATAGTTAGGTTTGGGACAACTCCCCACTTTTCGCTCCTTAATCTCTCATTTGTGCACTTCTTGTACTTGGTGCACTAATTTGCCTCCCCACATGTGAGTAGGGGTTGCATGTGAGGTGATGTGTTGAAATTTATACCACATCAATAAAAATAATATCTCCCAAACCAGTATAAGATCATAATAGGCCTCTCCATACTTAACCAACTGCTTTTGAGTTGAATGATTTACCAAAATATATGTGCATACATTTAACAGAGAGCCAACTAAAGAACTATAATTTTTTACCGAAATGGAGAACAATTGGAAAGAATACAAAGGGACAAATCCTACCATGTAGTAAAAAATGAAGAACAGCTCATTGTTTTCCCTGACAATCTCCTTTAAATTTATGATGTTAGGATGATCCAATTTGCGGAGGGACTGCCAATGTAAAGAAAACAGAAATCACATTATCCTGCATAAAGCACATGTTAATGGGCACATAGTGGTCCATAAGCATTACATGCATGTTTAACTGAGACGAAGAATTAACATTTCATTTTGGCAGGTTGTTTCAATTAGCACATGAACATATCAAAAATGGTATGTATAACATGCATATCCAAATGTATAAAAGTCTAATAACAAATTAATTAACCAATTTATTCATTATTTTGGTTTATCATACTGCATTTGGTGTGTTGTACCATGTTTTGGTGTAAAAATTAAATATTATTCCACTAGTACTTCGTTTAGGTTTCTTAAAAAAACATAACCTTTTCAATTATTTCAAAGAAAAGCAACAGCATTTGTTCCCTGACTGAGACTGGCATTCAATGTGCAATATACTATCATTCAAAGGACAGCACAGTCACATACCTTAACTTCTCGTAGATTCATGCATTCTTCCCAGGAATAGAATTTTCTCTTCATTTGCTTTACTGCAACCTGTGGTAAATATAATTAGCTTAAAAAATATAGACAATAGGGTAACACTCCATGATGCACACATTTTCAAAAACAAAGGAGTGCGGCAGATGGGAGAACAAAATATTGCCAACTGATCAAAATATTGAGAATAAGAAAGCCAACACAACTAAATGACTTTCGAAAGGTGAAAAAGAGCAATGATTTCAAAGTTTCAATGAGAAAGCACAAACGAGTGCCTCTTGTCTGTTGTGTAAACATGAACTTAACACAAGGGATAAATAGGTGTGAAAAATGAACCACAAAATTCATGTCCAGCTGCAACTATCTCCAATGACGTCTAATTTGGATTCCTTTGTTTAAAGGAGAATATCACAATAAAACACTATAAAAGCCATCTTGATGCCAGATATGACCCTTAGTTAAATAAGTCATTTGTTTACACTAAAGTTAAATGAGTCATTTATCAAGGTGTCAGTTCATAAATAGATATAACCTAACCTTAAGTGTTTCTTCAAGCACACATTTGTGTTTAAGCTAAACATATAATTAAGTTTTTACGAGTGCATAAAATAAGCAAACAAAAAGGAGATTGAGAACAAGCATACCCTGAAGCACACCCAAGATGGCCACTGATCACACAATTACAAGAAGTAAACTATTTGTGATATTAAAAGAAAAGAGTGAAAGAAAGACGCGCGCGCGCGGGGTGGCAGTCCTACCTATATTTTTACTGACCATTCTCATCTGCTTTGATATCAATTAGTCAATTTAGTTGCAAAAAGAATAGTGCTCCATATAAACGAATGTACAAAAATGTAGAGCAGATATTGCTATATGCTTGTTTATTGATCCTAAATTCTTCTGGTCAAAAATCAAAGGCTGTATAAGAAAAAGGCTGAGAAACTTCTTTTTTTTAAATAATCACTTACAATCTCATATGTCTTCATATTGATAGCTTTATATACACTGCCACATGTACCATTTCCAAGTTCCTCCAAAACTTTATATCTGAAGGAACAATGCACCAGAATAAACAGGCGTAAGTCATAAAAAAGGAGCCAATAATTTTATAAGGTTTAAAGCAATAACCAAAAAAAAAAAAAAAAAACCTCACCTCTCCATTATTACAGTTGCCGTGAGCAAAAAAGAAAAAGTTCAATGGATTTTTAACCTCCAAAGAGAAGTTTCTACACTGGCACTACAGTGTGTTTCATTTCCTTGTAGATGTATATCAGTGCTAAAATGACGCATAAAATGCAAGGTGTCACTAGTAAACCACTTTTCATTGCTGAAGAGATTAGACAGTAACGGATATATTGTCAACATGCTTGAATGCAGCCTCTACAAGCCGCAATCAGCTGGTATCATCAAAAAATGACTGCCGTAATCCGCACCTCCACAGTGACTTCAGGAAACAAAAAGGTTAACTTAGACCAAGAAAACCAGCAAAGACCAATGCATTTTGTTTCCAAATGATGCCCTTCTGTTAAAAGATGGGAACAAATCAACTGTAACCAATAATATCTAGTTGACAGAATGAAACGAAGCCAACATTCTCCGGTAATATGCAAAATCAACAGGAAAAGGATGAGATGGGAGCTCTACACTGAATCAAGAAAGGTTCTTCAAATTTTCAAGTAACAGCCAAATTACAAGAATGTTATTAAATGTTACACAAATTCACTGAGATAAAGGGTTGCAGAACTGTCATGAATAATAAAAAATGACAATCAGAGTAGAAAAAAAAAAAGAGGGAATTAAGATATACACAACTGCTGATTATCAAAGTTCAGATAGATGTTTTGATTTAAACATTGGCAATGTTAAATTTACTTACGAAACAGGATTAAATTTGAGATTTATTAAGTTCAAGTTTTCTTTGAATTTCTCAAATAAAAGCCTATGACTCTTAACCAGTGCATTGGAAATTGGGGGGGGGGGGGGGGGGGGGGGGTTCAAATTGATACACGTAAACGGCCAAGAGTCATGTTCCCTTAATTCAAAAGAAAGGAAACGGCTTCGCCCGTTGTGGCCGGTCGGTGGCGGGAAGGCACCAGTGGTCCCCCAGCGGACCATTTTTAAATTACCAAAATATCTCTCCCGGAATTCTAATCTAAATCACCGCCATGTTTTTCTCGGAGCGAGTTTTTAGCGTCCAGAAAGACAAATTTCTGGGTTTTTGGTCAACTAATTCAAACGATCTTCGGGCCGACGCGTCGACCAGCGATGCCAAAAATGTTTTTAGGGCATTCCAAAAATGTTTACTGCCCCCAAAAAAGGAACAAAACAAACTCCAATTCTGATACACTTTTTCCGCTAAATTCCCACTCTTGTGGGATATACTTTGAGCTTAAAAGCATATCAAATTTGAGTACAGAGAGTGTATGAGTTTTCTTATTTTGTCCCTAAAACGACGTAGTTTCGAATTTTGGAAAAAATGTTAAAAAAATGTGTTATAAACATAGCATTCCTTGAGATGATTAATGCACAAAATATTACAAAATCGAAAGTAGTTCTAATATATAATCAGATAAATGAATACTCGAGAATTTGTAAGAAAATTATACTGTATAATCAAAAGTAACTCTAATTTACAATCAGATAAATTAATTGTCAGAAATTATTAAAAAAATTGGTTTGACTACTTTAACTATGACAGATTATACATGTGATGTAATGAATAAAACGTATTCTAGTTATCAACAATATCTTTTGTTTTATCTAAGTTGAAGGCACTTTTTTTTTTTTTTTTTGTAAGTCTATAATGGATTATTTTTGTTAACAATGGACTATTACTTTTAAAATAATAATCACTATTTTTTTTTAACCCAAATGCTATTAATATATCATTATGAATAAAAATTATGGTCGCAAAATATTTTTTTATTCTTTTTTTCTAACATTTTAAAATTACATATTCTGCATTAAATATTACATTACAATATACTTATGCCAATTTTTCATCTATCATAAACTTAGAATATTAACAAAAATGTAGGTATCTAACTAATTACTTAAAATAACAAAGGGTTAATTACAACAACACTCCTTCAACTATACCTTAATTTATCCTTTCATCTATTAATCCTAACACTTGGACATTCTTCCCTATTTAAAATGGGTTGATTGAATAAGATAAACAATCAATCTCTTTTATAATGCAATTTTAATGAGATCAAATTACTCTCAAATACAAAAAGAAAAAAAAAAACTACTCTCAAATACAAAAAGAAAAAAAGAATAAGTATATTTATATTTCACAAATAATCTCTCACACTTCACTTTACTTTTTCATTAGGTAAAATTATAAAACTCCCATTTTCATTTTTAATTTATCCCTTTTAAATAAATGAGAAATTAAAGTGTCTAGGTTAATAAATAAAAGAGTAAATTAATAGTTAAAAATGGTGGTAGTGCAATTAACCTTATAATAAAAGCATATATGTGCATGGCATTCTTTATATTTAGAAATATTCTTTATATTTAGAAATCTATTTTATCTTTTATTTTTTATTATTAAATAAATTATTATTTCAATAATAATTAAAATTTATCCTATTATTATTATATAAATTATTTTTTTGATAAATTAAACATTAACATATTCGACAAATCTTGAAACGACTTTCGGAATCACATCCTATCTCAAATGGTATCCTTATTACAAAATAAAATAAATTCTACAAAAATAAAATAAAAAATAAAGTAAAAGTAACCTCAATATAACTAAGTAATTTTACGAATTTTATTATTTTACAAATTCAACTATAATTTGACATATTACTTATAATAAAATATTTTACTACAACTTTGTAATTTATTATTATTAGTCAATAAAATAAAACATATCTCTACACGTAACTTTTTATTTATCATCAGATAACTCCCTAACTTTTATTCTAATAATATTTAAATCCAAATTTATGAGATAAATCATAATAAAACTTTTAGCCCCGTTTGGTAACGTTTTCGTTTTCTGTTTATGTTTTCAAAATTTTGTAAACTCGCAACAGAAACATGTTTGATAAACTTGTTTACGTTTTTTTATTTCCAAAAAAAATGAAAACATAAATAAAAAAACGTAAATAGAAAAAAAGTATTTTCACTCTAGTTTTTTTTTCTATTGCCAATATTTTATCAATTTTAAAACTTTGTCTATTTTTGTTACATTACATAAAAATAAATTATTTTATTCAAATATTTTATTAAAATAAGTTATTTTAATAAATAATATAATTAAATTCAATTAATTATATAAATTATTTTTAATAAATAATAAAACTAAATTAATTTAATTTAATTTAATAATTAATTATTAATAAATTATCTGAAATAAATATCATAACTAATTTATTTAATTTAATAATTAAATTAATTTATATAAAATAATTAAATTACATTAATTTTTAATTTAATTTAATTTAATAATTATTATTAAATTATTTAAATAAATATCATAATTAAATTAAATTATTTATGATTTAATTAATTTAATTTATATAAAATATATTTTATTAAATTATTTTAATAAATAATTAAATTAATTTAAAAATAAATAATTTAATTTAATAATTAATCTAATTTAATTATTTATTTAATATGAAATATATTTTATTAAATTATTTTTAATAAATAATATAATTTAATATTTATTGAATTAAATGATTTTAATAAATAATTTACTATATTAATTTAATTAATTATATTAATTAAATTAAATTAATATAAAATATATTTTATTAAGTTCTATTAATTTTTTAAAACTAATAAAATTAAATATTTTTTAAAATAAAAAATTAATAATTATAAACAAACTTACATCTCTAAACGAAGTTTCAGTTTTCATTTCAAAAAAAATAAACGGCAACAAAAAAATAACAAAAAAATAACAGCGTTGTCAAACAGACCCTAGAGTAACAATCCAACTCAAATACTACAGTTAAAATAAACTACCCAGCAAACTGAATTATGGCTGTCTGCTTATATTTTTTTTTATTCTAATAAATTTTATAATAATTAATAAATCTCAGGACTTTTTGGGAGATCACGTTGTAGCTCAAATACTATCCTTATTTTGCCTCATTTTTCTTTGATTGATGAGATAATTAAAAATAAATAAATTTCACAAGGAAAAAATTAAATAAGAAATAAACAACAAACAAACATATAATTATTCGTTAATTTTACAATCATGAGCAGGACCATCCAAACACTAGAAATTTACAATATCACACCAGCAGAGCATGGAGAGAGCATCATAAGAAATACCCAAATACATTACAGTTCAAATACAAATCCTCTTCCTTCCCGGGGTTCAAGGCTCCACGATGATCTTCCCAGTGGCATGACCGTCGATGATCTTGGCCCAGGCATCTTCCGCCTTATCCAGAGGGTATTTCGAATCAACTACCGTCTTAAGCTTCCCTTCCTTCACCAACTTAACAAGATAATCAAGGTTCTCACGTTTGGGAGCCACAAGCAGTGGCACCAGCTGCTTCTTAGAGAAGGTGAGCTTCTTCAAAGCAAAAGTTATCAACGAACTAGAAGAAGGAGTCAAGTCTATTACCTTCCCATTTGGGCTCAAATTAGGCTCAAAAGTGGACCAAGGAATGCCTACGGTGCCGTGGATGACGGCATCGTATTTCTTGCCGGATGGGCTCTTCAGGGCGGCCCCTTCTGGTGTTTTATAATCAACCACCTCATCGGCCCCTAAGCCCTTCACGAAATCCAAGTTGCGAGCCCCACAGGTGGCGGTAATGTGAGTGTTTCCAAGTTTTGCTAGTTGAACTGCATAGTGACCCACACCCCCAGAGGCAGCTGTGATTAGAATATTTTTTTGCGGGCCGCTTCCATCAAGCTGGACCCCTGCAGCTTGGGTGAGGGCCTGATGAGCAGTAAGAGCAGCAACAGGTAACCCTGCTCCTTCAGCTGCTGATACCTCAGCAGGCCTTGCAACTGTCAGGCTCTCCTTTGCCACAGCAAACTCTGCCAGTCCACCTCCACTCTGTCACCCAATCCAACGAATAAAATAGAGTGGAAGAAATATGCATGACATGGTTAACCAACTGGCTACTTTACATCTAAGGTTCAAAATCAAGGGCAGAGTTAGGAATTTTTTTCGCCCTACGCTATGGGTTTGGTATTAAATTGGATTATAATTGGGTATTAAATTAAGTTAAAAAATTTTCTCATCCTAGATTATGGGCTGGGTATTAAGCCGAGCTATAACTTGATATCAAACTGAATTATAGATAATTAAGTTAAAATATTATATACAATTAGTATTAAAAAATTTTTGGGTCCAAATTTTACTTGGACAACAGCCCACCCTAGCCTATACATACCTCTGCCCATGCTCAGAATTCAACACATCCACAGGTACTTTCTCTACGTGCATAAAGTTTAGTACTCCATAAAATATGCAGAACATTAATTGATTATTCCATTTTTTTTTTCAATTATTTGGTTCTATGTCTAGGTGTGGGTGTATGTCATTGGGGGTTGCAAAATCTTCAACGTTACGGTGAAATGTGATGATCCTATAGAAATATTTGAACTTGAAAACGTATCCATATTCATAATCTTTGCATCTCCAGCAAAGGACGCAACACAAAAATTCCCCCCTTTAGGTACTCTGAGAAAGGAAATTTTGCTGATATGAAGGGATATTTTTACATCGAATCTTAGCTTTATATCTTATTTTATGATTTGCAGAGACCAAGTTCTAACAATTAGGAGGCGGACAATGTGATGGTAATTATAATTTATAGAGAAAACTCAAAATAATTTACCCAATTGATCCTTTTCGAAAATGATTATTCCGGTCCTTGAAGGTTTGTCCTCTCTATCATGCTTGATAACTCAACTTGATAAAGCCTTTTTCCTGTTTGGGTATTCTGCTCACCCCAACTACCTGAGGGTTTGCCCTCTCTTTCACAATTGATGCATTGAGAAATCTTTTGAAAGGCAATGACATTAAATTTCTGCCCCAAAGCCTAGTTCCCTCCTGGGGGTGTATTTGGCGTTTCCACTGGTTAAAGGCAAGGAATTCTATGACTATCAAAAGGAAGAGATGCAAGCCCCAGGTCACAAAAGCGTAGATATAAATACTAGATAATAAGGTCAACACAATAGAGACATGCTAACAGAAAAGTAAACGCAACATAAGAACGATGAAACTTACAAAATGACTAAGCATGGCTACAACTTTGTCACCGGCTTTAAAATTCTTGACTCCAGATCCAACCTCCACCACTTCTCCAGCTATATCAGTAGCTGATTCAACCATAAGAAGATCAGTTCACAAAGTAAACAACAATTACAAAGCTTTCATTATAAACAACTAATGCATTATCATGAGACTTGAGGTATTCAGTTAATGAAAAATTGAACAAGAGATCTTCCAATAAAACAATCATACTTGTCGGCCGAACACATTCAAATCAAGGGAAAAATAAGTGGTTGATTCCAAATAACCAAGTGGATACAAACTTACAGGCTGAGTCATGAACTATCCAAATGTGACATGAGTATTAAACAAAAGACAACAACTCAGGAATTTGTGAAAATCCAAATATGTGTTGTTCTTCCTTGCAGACTTATCCTGTATAGCTTTAACCCACTCAATTAATTCCAGAAGTTTCCACAATTGTGGCGAATCCGAAAGGACAAGCATTTGGTGACCATTTCAAAGATAGAGAAGCAGGTGGAAAACTGAAAGAAATAACATATTACTATGGTCCAAATATACATAGCAGTTTGGACATTGTAGACCTGGAAAACTGCAAAACTAATTTGAAACCCTCTCCCAACTTATGAACATAATGAATATGTCGAGAGATCAATGTGTCTATTCCAGACTTTTTACTCTAATTGTTGCTCAGAAAATGTAAAAGTTTTCATGTGATAAAGAGATATTTTCAATGAGAAATTATCAAGTATTTTAAGACAAATTAAAAGCTATCCTGCCATATTATAAAGTAGCAAAGGGCAAAATGAAGAAATTAAGTTCTCCTCCACAGATTTGCCCTGAGATTGATCTTTTTAGCAACAATTCGTGCGAAAATGGGAGTCCAGTGAAAAACACATCCTAATTGCACTGATCAAAACTGTAAATGTGAAGGTCAAAGAACTCAAGATTCAAGACAATAAGAAATAAGGACCTTAAAAGTTGAGGTAGGACATAGTTCCAATAGAAAATAGGTAAGAACATAAAAGCCCTTAAAAGAAAATGTAACCTAGGAGATCGTTCTGTTATAGATTAAAGACAACAGGTGACTGAACTTACCAGGTACCACAGGAAATTTCCTTGGAAAAAGAAGGCGAAGCATGCCTTTCTGGATTTTCCAATCAATTGGATTTAAGCTTGTTGCTTCAAGTTTTAGCAGAACTTCATCCTTTTTTGGGTCTGGTACTGGAATTTCAACATGCTGCAAGATACATTATATGCAACTTAAAACCTAATGATAGGGACAAATTCATCATTTGCAGCAAATCCTACTTTCAAACTTCAGGAAGCATTTGTACTTTCAAATGTGGATGTTCTCATATAGAACGGGATTTTAGCATCACTCAACCTAAATTCGGAATCTTTTGGCTGAGTCTAGAATTCAACTTCATACCCTCTGCTATTTGTTGCTCCTAGAGAACTCAAAAATAATAATTAAAAAAAAAGGGTAATTCCATATAATCAGAAAAATCTACCAGAAAAAAATAATTGGTGTGAATCTTTGTGTGCCTATCCCTTCAAAACAATAAACCCATGAGACAAGCTTTTCTCACAAAACTGTCATTTATGCATCATTTTAGTTGCACTTTCTCATATGTTTAATGGTAATAGCATTTAAAAAAATAAAAATAAATAAAAGCAATTGAAATTATTCGGAGACATGGCTTCGTTTTTTCTTCTTTTCCTAAAAATGATTTGGTATGTAAATCACGTGATGCTTCTTCTGATCTAGCAAAAGGAAGTTCAAATCTTCCTACCCATGTCGTCCCCAATATATAAAAACAATCCCCCAGTCCCTTGATTATTATTGACGAAACTTTCTACGATTACCACAAACAATTCACAAAGCGGCAAAATATGTCATTAATCTGTGCAATCAAATTACATCCAGCAAAGTAAATTCGCTATTAGAAGAAGAAAAATAAATAAATAAATAAATAAATAAATAAATCTGATGTTTGAAATACAAAATTAAGGGGAGGAAGAGAAAGGAGGAGAAATTGCCTTCAAACCAGCAGGTCCTCCACCGTAGCAATCGTACTGAATCGCGTGCATGAGCTTGCCGGCCATATTATTCGTGCACAAAAAATGGAGATTTAGGAGATTTCAAGGCAAGAAGGTTGTAGAGAGAAAGGACGAGGAGGGAGAATGTAGCTGGCAGAAGGCAAAATGTGAACCAAGCAGAGTGGGTTGCAGTGTGTGAAACAAGGAGGAGATTGTTGCAGCCGCACGGATTTGTTGTTTTGTCGGTATCTTATCCAGTGCTTCGGTCGTGGCATTAACGTAAATCCATCTAGACAGATAATTTAAAATTTTTATATATAATGGTCTTGATCAGAAGTCACCAGTCTAATACTTCTGCCCTAAATCCCTTGTGGGAGTCTTGGACCCAAAATTTATGTAAAAATAATAATAATAATAATAATAATATATTTATTATGTATAAATCATTTTATCATTTTATTAATTTGTTCACATATAATTTTATTAATGCTCCTATTCATTTGTAATTATCTTTTTTCGGTCAGGATTTATTATATCGAAATAATTCACTGTTAAAATTACTAATTTTGTTAAAATAATTTTAATTTTTAAATGACTTTCTCATAAATTTTACTATATTAGTATAACTATTTTTAATATGCTATTCTATGTTAAAGAAATACGAAGGTAGTTGGTGTTTGGTTTGTCAAAAAATAAAAAAAAAATCTTAAAAGTTTGTGTAAAAGTGATGCGTTATGAAGTTTGATCGGAGAAAACTTGTAAAAATTAAAATTTTTTGGTATTTTTTAGAAATCCAAATACAAGCGTGGTGAATCTGATATTTTCTTTCATTACTATCTCTTAATTTTCAATAACCGCTCACAATTTAAAAAAAATAAAAAATCTATCCGTAATTTTTGAATGCTATTATGTTATTTAAGTTTACTCTTTTTTGTTCTCTTAAATATCTTTTAACTATTTATTATTTTTATAATTTTATTTTGTCTTATTTAGATATCCCTTGGTTATTTATTATTTACCTAAATACCTTTTTAACTATTTATTATTTATTATTTAAAATAATTTTTTAATTTTAACTTAAATAAAATAAAAATTACGCACATATTGTGTGCGACACTCAGTTTTCTTGGAAACTCTCCCTCCGTTACTATAACGCGCGTATAATTTTGCCTAATAATTAAAGATGTTTGTCCGCCCTGCTTGTGAATTCACGCGCGGATGATATTTTTAGAATGTAATCAATAGGCAGAAAACTACTGACGTTGATAGGCTTCCTTAACAATAATGGATCGCACACCTAAAAAAAAAAGCCTTCATAAAAAGAATTTAATTTCGTAAACATTATTTGTCACGGTTTGAGCTTAGATAGGGTAGTGAACTAGAGGAGCGTTTGGCTGCATTAAAAAAATGTAATTTTGCATATGGGACACGTAATACTTTAGAAATTGGTTGATAATTTGGTAAAATTTGTAAAAATTGAAGAATGTTAGAAAAAAATTAGAGAAATTTGGTAAATTTAAAAAAAGATGAAAAAAATTGGAAAATTTTGATAAAAATTAATTTTATATTTAGTGAATAAAATTGAAAAAATTTAAAAAAATTTTGACAAAAGTTAATTTTTTTGATGTGCCAAACATCACTTAGATGTTATAAAATTAATTACAAAATTAATTAATTAAACCAATAATTTAAAAATAGTCAAAGTTTGAACTAATAAGATTAAGTGTTAGTCGATTCAAATTTTGCAATAATATAGTATTGCTATTCCAAAACCACTAATTTATGAGTTTCAGGGACTGCAGTAAATCACAGCAGAAAGAACAACCGTCATGATTTGTTTGTAATTAATATGATATGACTTTTTCTAATTGTATTCCAATCAAATATTTTTAACTTTTATTTTTTTTTTTTTCATTTGTAATTATCCTTTTTCAATCACAGTATATATGTATCAAATTAATTCACTACTAAAATTATCAATTCTGCTGAAGTAATTTTAATTTTTTTAATGATTTTCGCATAAATTTTACTATATCAATATAACTATTTTTAATATTCTATATTATGTTAAGGAAATACGAAGGTAGCTAGTATTTGATTTGTCAAAAAAATAAAAAGAAAGCCTCAAAGGTCAGTGTAAAAGTGATATACAATGAAATTTGATTGGAAAAAATTGGTAAAAATTATAATTTTTTAATATTTTTTAAAAATCCAAGCACAATTTTTGGAAGCTTAAATACAAGTGCGGTGAATCCAATATTTTCTTAACCACCAATGACCCCTTACAATTTACTAAAAAAAAAAAAAAAAGATTTATACGTAATGTTTGACTGTTGTTATGTTATTTAAGTAAGTTTAGTTTTTTAATTTTTGTTTTCCTAAATATCTTTTAACTACCTATTATTTTTATAATTTTATTTTATTTAGACATCCTTTAGTTATTATCTATCTAAATACCTTTTAATTATTTATTATTTATTATTTAAAATAAATTTTTAATTTTATCTTAAATAAAATAAAAATTACACACATATTGTGTGCTACGCTGGTTTTTCTTAGATATTCTCAGTCTCTTTCTATAATACACATATAGGGTCTGCTTGAATCTCTAGCTTTCTTCAAAAAAATTTCTAAAAAACTTTAAAAATTTTTAAATTCCTTCAGTTAAATTTTGTTAAAGTAATTTTAATTTTTTTAATGATTTTCGCATAAATTTTACTATATCAATATAACTATTTTTAATATTCTATATTATGTTAAGAAAATACAAAGGTAGCTAGTATTTAGTTTGCCAAAAAATAAAAAAAGAAAATCTCAAATGTTGGTATAAAAGTGATGCGCAATGAAATTTGATTGGAGAAAACTGATAAAAATTAAAAT
Source organism: Vitellaria paradoxa (assembly GCA_019916065.1). NCBI lineage: Eukaryota > Viridiplantae > Streptophyta > Magnoliopsida > Ericales > Sapotaceae > Vitellaria > Vitellaria paradoxa. The sequence continues at coordinate 9,866,466 of CM034243.1, read as the reverse complement.
TTTTTAGTATTTTTTGAAAATCCAAGCACAATTTTTGAAAGCCAAACACAAGCGCGGTGAATTCACTCTTTTCTTGTATTAATATTCCTTAATCAACAATAACCGCTCACAATTTACAAAAAAAAAAGATTTATACGTAAGTTTTGAATGTTGTTATGTTATTTAAGTAAGTTTAGTTTTTTAATTTTTGTTTTCCTAACTATCTTTTAACTACCTATTATTTTTATAATTTTATTTTATTTTATTTAGACATCCTTTAGTTACTTATTATCTATCTAAATACCTTTTAACTATTTATTATTTAAAATAATTTTTTATTTTATCTTAAATAAAATAAAAATTACACACATATTGTGTGCTACGCTGGTTTTTCTTAAATACTCTCAGTCCCTTTTTATAATACACATATAGGATCCGTTTGGATCCCTAACTTTCTTAAAAAAAAATTCAAAAAAATTTAAAAAATTTTTAAATTCTTTCAATAAAATTTCGTCACGTGTCACTTTTTACATCACATCACATCAATATCAATTTTTAATTTTTTTATTTTTTAACACTCCAAATAACCCTTAAAATTTTGCCTAATAATTCAAGATGTTACGTCCACCCTGCTTGCGAATTCACGCGCGGATGATATTTTTTGAATGTAATCAATAGGAAGAAAACTACTGACGTGGATAGGCTTTCTTAACAATAATGAATCACCTAAAAAAAAGAATAAGCCTTCATAAAAAGAATTTAATTTCATAAACGTCACGATTTGAGCTTAGATCCAGTGATGACCTAGAGGAGCGTTTGGCCGCATAAGAAAAATGTAATTTTGCACATGGGACAGGTAATACTTTAGAAGTTAGTTGAGAATTTGATAAAATTTGTAATAATTGAAGAATGTTAGAAAAAATTAGAGAAAATCGGTAAATTTTGAAAAAAATGAAAAAACTTTGAAAATTTTGGTAAAAGTTAATTTTATATTTAGTAAAAAAAAGTTAAAAAAATTTGATAAAAGTTAATTTTTTTGATGTGCCAAACGTCACTCATGTGTAATAAAACTAATTACAAAATTAATTAATTAAACCAATAATTTAAATATTCTCAAAGTTCGAACTCATAAGATTGTGTTAGTCGATTCAAATTTTGCAATAATATAGTATTATTCCAGAGCAACTAATTTATTGGTTTTAGGAACTGCAGTGAATCACTACAGAAAAATCAACGGCCATGATTTGTTTGTAGTTAATGTGATATGATTTTTTTCTAATTATGTTTCAATCAAATATTTTTAAATTTTATTTTTATTTTGAAATTAATTTTAATTAAATTAAATTACGATTAGATTAACTACAAGCAAATCATAACAGCTGATTTCTTATTGCACCCTCCTAAAACTCCTAATTATCCCCTTAAACCCATGTAAAATAAATAAAGTAACCGATAATAAAGCTTGCAAAGAAAATAAAGATTAAGCACAAAGATTACAGTTATTTGATATTAATAATACAATCATTTGTGTGACAAATGAATAAAATATACTACATCTACGGTCTAAATAAAATACCAACAATTTAAGGGGGCGTTTGGAGTTCCAAAAAAATAAAAAAAAAATTAATAGATGGGATTGATGTGATGTAAAAATGATAGGTGGTAAAATGTGATTGAAGAGATTTGAAAATTTTTGAAATTTTTTAAAATTTTTTGATTTTTTTTATGACTCCAAACGAGCCCTAAGTGCGACAGAATGAAACTGGAAATCAAAAAGAAATAAAGACGACTTTGGCTCAGATACTAACGCACTGGCAGCATCACCTGAAAAGTTATAGGGGGGAGGGGTGACTCGATAAAGTCAAATATTCTAAAACTGCTGCATGGCTACATGCTGTGTGCATCCCACAGCAAGTAACGAGGTGCATCACGGGTGTAGTTAGAGTTGTATAAATTTATATAAATTTATAAAAGTTAGTGTTTTATATTTTGTGTAACGAGTAAAAAACTTAAATTTTATAATTTTGTAATATGTGTTTATAAAGATTTGTAAAATTTTATATATTTTTTTAAACGTCAAACAGTGCCGATATGTTATGTATTATTATATTGTATCTAAGTTTACGATAATTATTGGTTATACATATTGTGTGTATTTGGAATGAAAAAAAGTAAGATAAATTGAGAGTTCGTAATGCATGCAATGAAAGAAAAAAGTTGATATGATATAAAGTTAACAAAAATTTATAGAATTTTTTGTTATTTTTTTACAAACCAAACGGTGCCATTATATGCATCATTTGGAGTGCTATAAAACTCCAAAAAATTTCATAAAACTCCAACAACTTCTATAACTCACTAAAATTCTCTATCACATTTTTACTTTTCCCGCCTTCACTAATTTCAAAAAATTTCAATATTTCACTAAAAAAATAAAAAATTCGTAACGAGATTAATCGAGTGTGAAATTTTTTTTTCATAATCATATTCTTCGCATCGAAAACTTTCAAACGAGTACCATTGTTGCTAATTTATCTCTATTTTTTAAAATCTATTAGAACGGATTTGGACAAACTGTTCTAACGGTTTACCGGTATAGAATCCGTTAGAACGGATTTGAAAAGCCGTTCTAACGGTTTTGGCACTATCCAAAGAGAAAAAAGCATTTTTTTGAAACCATTAGAACAGATTCTCAATCCGTTAGAACAGATTTGAGAAACCGTTCTAACGGTTTTGGTACTGTTCATATCCAAAAAACGCGATTTGGAAAGAAACGCTAAATATCCTTATTTACTCCAAACAACGTTTTTTTTTTTTTTTTTTTTATCACTCCAAACGCTACTAATATACGATTTATACAATTGTTCCCAACCCAAAATTTGATTATATTTAATTACAATATATTGTATACTTTGTACCATTTTCGTTTTTTAATGATAAAAATGTTTATTTTTTAATCTATATATGTTTTGAATAGATATGTTAAATAAGTTATTCTTGTCGTATTACACTTATTAACCTAATATGACCTAGATATTAAATGGGTTATATGAGTCATATTATGTTACTCATATAATGAACAAGTCGGGTTAGTGTGTAGATATTCTAAGGTGAATAATAATTAGATCGGGTTAATGTTAAATATTTTGACATAAATAATAATTCGAAACATAACTTGAAAATAATACGAGACGACATATTTGTCACCTCGATTACAAGTCAATCTCGAATCTAAATTCTTATTTACTAAATCAAACTTGAGTCAATATAAAAATTCGAGCTCAAGTTAGGCTCAAGTAAGTCAAAATTTGGTTACACTCATATCCGCCTTAACTGTTATAGCTACACAATCTATTAAGAAGGCCACATGCGTCGGACTAAAAATTAAGGGTTGTTCGAAGTCTAATTTTTAGCAACTTTACTTTTTTGGTCAAATGTTGGTAAGTGAAATTTTTTGTATTTTTGGTAAAATAAGTATTAATTTTTAATAATTTTTTGTAACATTTAGGTGTTTAGTAAAATTTTTAGCAACTTTTAATAACTTTTAGTAATTTTTTGTATGTTCCATAAAAATTTTAGTAACTTTTGAGTTAAACAACTTACTATTAATGAATAGAAAAGAGATAAAATTTAGTATTTTGCTAAATTTTCAAATCCTAAAAGCTGTTAGATTTATGCCAAAAATTACTCCTCCAAGTGATACCCTAGTCGGCTTGAGCTTGTTATCCATTAGATTGCGTCAAACATGTGCTGAGTTTAGTGGGCTTGGCCCATCCCAACAATTAAAAAAAAAAGGAACAAGGGCATAACCTGACCTCATGTGTTTTAATGTTCACATCCCTTGCAAGTTTTAACTTCGCACCCGGTCCAGGAATAATGGGTTTTGCCTCCTTCAATAAGTCAACAGAATCAAAATAATAAAATAAAATAATAAAAGAAGTTCATTTTTACTATTTAAAAAGAAAAAAAGAAAAAAAAAAAAAAGAAAGAGAGTTTATGGGGACTATGAATATTTGCAAGCCTGTTACAAGTTTACCATTTTCAGGGGAAATTAGACTGAGCTTTAGATTTAACCCAATTCATTAATATTTACCCTTTGGTACCCAAAAAAATAAAAATAAAAAGTTAATGTATTGGATACTTTCTAATATTTGGTAATCGCAACTCAAAAATTTTAATAAGAATCATTCGAACGTAGCTTTACCTATGCATTCAAACAGTTTTGGTCAAAAAAGATTAATAAAAATTAACAAAAATTTATAATATTTAGATTTTCAACATAAATGCACAAAAAGAGGGAATTGAGTAAAAGTTGATAAAAATTTATAAAAATTAGAAAAAGTTGTTAATTTTTAAAAACCGAACGCCCCACGAGGGTGCCCAGCTCTCTCTCTCTCTCTCTCTGTATATTTGTTTATAATACAACGCAACAGTGAAGTTTTCCAATTTCTTTGCAGGGGTAAAGTGATGAACTAGATCATAACACAAGATAAATTCGTTTTTTTTTTCTTATAAAAATATAATTTACAACCAAAAAAAAAAAAAAACTGCACAATTAAAAACTACAATAAAAATGAAAATCAAGCGTTTTCGGTAACATAGGCTATAGCTTCAGTACAGTTGTGCCACAAATCTTTTATTATGGTTGAAATCATCTCCGAGAAGCTTTCCAAAACCTCCAGTAGATCCTTCAACAACCCAACAAACGAATCCCTCGTCAGCTCCACCAGCCCTCCGATGGCCGACCCGGCAGCAGCTGCAGAACCCGAAACGCCTTCCACGAGAAGATCAAACAGAGCGGAGACCAGAGTGCTTACTAGTTCGAGGAGAAGTTCCAACAAATACTCAGCGCACGACTTGATGAGCTCTGCAATTTGTTCTAGTCCACCTTTAGCGGCTTCCCCGGGGACTTTGAATGCTTGGATCGTTAACACGAGGAGGTGGGCCATTCCTGTGAAGATCAAGCGAGAAAGAAGGATTGACAACGCGCTGAAGGTCGAGAAAATTAGGTTTAGGAGAAAGACGGTCATGCTTTGCAGGTGGGTACGTATGCGTGGGGAAGGGAACAGAAGTAGAAGAAGAAGAAGAAGAAGAAGAAGAAGAAGACGAGGACGACGACTTGAGGAAGAAGGAAAAGCTCTGTGATTAGTTATATATGGAATCTTTTCTAGTGTTTGATTTTGATATATGATTAGTCTAATGTAGTGTTGGGTCGTGGAACTTGTTTGGTTGACGTGTTGTATAATATGCAGTAGTTGTTGCCTGTACATTTCAGCTATTCAAAGTCTTCGAGAATAGCATTGTCAATTGGTGGAATAAGCCAACGTTAATTGTTAAACAATGAGAAAAGGATCCGAAGCTTTTACGCGGTAAGAGAAACCAAAGAATAGTTTACGCGGGCGTTTGAAGTTGCAACTGTTAAGATAAAATAGGGTTTGAGTTATTTTTTGATATTTGTAGTGTAAATTATAAATTATAAAAAAATAGAGAAGAATAGTTTTATTTAAACGAATTTTCATTCGTTTGAACGGATTTGGACAGGAAGTTTTTGAAATTTTTTGAAATTTGTAAAAATGTTATTGAAATTTATAGAAATTTTATTAAGATTTGAAAAAAATTTTTAGGAGTTATAGGTATATATAAATTTACAGAAATTTATGGAGACTCGCATAATTCAAGATTAAAAAAATTTTGTAAAGAATTATAAAATTTTTTAATTTTTTGGTGTTTTTCAACGCTCCAAAAGAGCCATATATATAGCAATATTGAGATTTGAAATGGGTCCTTAATCTTATCTGTCATCCTCATTTTTAAAAACTGTATGGTGCATTTAGAGTGGCAAAAAATAAATAAAAATTGATAAAAAATTGTTCTCTCATAATTTATGTAGTGTGATAAAAAGTTAGTAATTTTTAGATACCATTTTGTTTGTATTTTTATTTTTTATTTTTAATTTTTGTTTTCTATTTTCTATTTTTTATTTTAAGATTCATGTTTTAAGAATACTAAAAATGTATTTGATTTGACATTTTATCTTTTTTTGTAATTCATGATTTTTCTTGTTTTTGGGTTAAAAATGTTCAAAGTGACTTTTTTTTGGGTATTTTGCATTTCATGTATAAACTCATTTTCTATTTTCTAAAATAAATTTAACAAATGCGAGTGACCAAATGTGTTCCAAACTATTTTTTTTTATTTTCAAAAATACAAAATAGAAAATAAATTTAAAATAAATATACCAAAAATTTTTAGTATTTTTTAAATGAAATTTGATGCTTCAAATGGAGTCTTAATAATTTGTGTTAACTCATTTCTAGAGAGGATGGTGTCTTTACTCTCTTCATACATGCAATTACGATGAAACCAGCGGATTGTATCTAACTAATTAATTAATCCGTTGACCAGAAGACAACCCAACGGTAGTGAATTGGGTTTTGTACAAATAAAAATCATGTAATTCGAAAGGGTTAAACAATAAATCACAATAATAAAAATAAAGCCGTCAATATTAATTCGTCTAATCATGGGTCGGACACCTAGCACGTGAAGGGCAAATTAGCAACTGCCATGTTGACCTACTGTGCTTTAAAGTAATTCATGGTTAACTATAGAATATCATGGAACGGCAGCAGCATGCTAGCTTCCCTCTAAAACATTTTGAATGTCTTTTCAGTGTGGGGCACCAACTCTGCTCTGCCATTGATGTCATCGTATGACTCATATATCAATGGTTATGAGCCTATATTCAGAAACATAATCCTACAACAGTTCAAATGACTTTCAACTGCAGTCAAATTGAACTATTGCAGGATTAAAAGACTTCTACTTATTATTCAGAGACTTTTAAAACTGCAAGGTACTTTGGAGTTTGTTTAATTTGTTTAAACTTTTAAATCAAGGTTAGTTGGGCTCTGACAAGGATCCGTCAAGTTGGGTCCAAGCCAAGTTGGTGCCTCTCCACAGATCCACTGTATTATTGTATCCACACTGCTGCATCAAAAGAATTAAGGTCCCGTTCGGACGTCTAATTTTAAGTCAAGTTTTGGTACTTTTTTTTTTTTAACAAAAGTTAGTAGATAAAACTATTGATATTGGTATGTTTGGTAAAATAAATAAATTTTTTTTATATTTTTGAAAACTTTGAGTATATTTGGTAAAAATGTTACTAATTTTTGAATTGAGTCAAAATAAAATAATCATTATACCCTCGTTAACTCAACAAAAGTGAGTGTGTTTGCTACTTAACACATAAAATTATTGGCAATTTTTGATGTTTTAGCAAACACCTAGAAAAAACACCTAAAACACCAATTTTTTTTCTTTTACTCCTCCGAACGAGGCCTAAGGCAAAAAATTTCTTGTGAATTGATGTTTTTCTAAAAATGCCAAAAAGGGGGGGGGGGTTAAAGGTATGTTAAAAGATAATGAGCTCCAATTGCAAGAATGCCCTCGACCCTTAAACCATTGGAAGTCTGATAAGAACACACAACAAATAGCATGCACATTAAAGTTGTTTAAAGTCCTCATACTCAACATTGCACATGCTAGTAGCAGGAAGTAACAAAAGGACTAACCTGCAGGCTCTGGTAAAAGCAGCATCAAAAGTCATGCCATAGCAGCAGAACACACAAATTTTACTGAAGGATTTTCAGGGGTCTCTATTATTCCAAACATAACCTTTCACACTATTTACAGAAGACATTATATACTGTACATCTCAAAATTTGCCAGTGACAAGTACTGCCAGATATGAAAAAAGAGAACTCATATATACCCAAAAAAAAAAAAAAAACGAGTCTAGAAGTTGAAGACCGGGCCTTCCCTAAACTTCTTCTCTGTCTAATCAATTCTCCTTAAGCTTATATACACTATCCACATATTCTTCTGAGTCCCAAAGGAAAGAACCAAAAGCAACAGCCTCCAAAACCATCCTCTTAAGGCTTGATAATGAAGTCACGATGACCTCATTGGTCTCAATCAATCCTGTTTTCTCATCTCCAAAAAGGGCACAACTATGATTCTCAACTAGATTCATAGCCTCATTTGTTCTTGGCTTTGCACACATTTGCAATGTCTCGGGGTCAAATCCCATTACATAACACCTCAGTTTCCCATGTTTCTTTCCCCGGCTACATGACTCTTGACCCACAGAAGTGGACCGCGTACTGCTAATGCGACCAAGTGCAATATTTGTTAAACCACACGACCACGATTCTGACAGTGGAATGGGGTTGTGACAGGTCATTCCAAGATCATAGTTGGCCTCAGCTAGACTCAGTTCCAGGTGGTGCCTCAAGGAGGCAGACTTAAGAAAGTACCCATACAAGATGGAAGCGGTGTAGACTAGGCAGAGCTGGAGCCGTGGAATCTGAGTTAAGGCCCAATTATCTGTAACACTGAAGTTTGGCCTCCAGCCAATGACAGCCATCAGATGTTCTCGTATCATCTCCAGAAACTCAAAGCTGTGAACAGATTCAAGCTCCCAGTCCTTAGAAGGCCATATCTCTAGTCTGCCATTGTAAATGCATCTAGAGAGCCTTGGAATCAAATGTACTCGGATCTCACTAAATCTGTACAACACTAACATATACATGACGTCTTCAACTGCAATCTTGCACTCCTGCTTTCTCAGTTCCGCAATCCTCCTGCATTTCAGAAATAACCATTGGTAAGAAATATGAGAAGACGCAAGTCATTTGAAGAAACACACACTACCCTTTTCTGGCAAAAAAAAAATCTTTAATAAAAAATACCGAGTAAGATCCAGATGCCTCTTATTTGATTCTAAATTTTCTTTAAAGCTTGTTCTGGAGTGAATCTGGAACATTTTTATAGTTACCATTGCTACCGAATTAGGAATACATATATCTCTGTGCAATATGGGTAGCCATGTGCCTTTACTGTGAACACGGTCAAATAATAATTTAAAAAAAAAAAAATTACCCCGCATAGTTGCATAACAGTGCTAAATAAATTTCAAAAATGCTACTCTACCATAATTTTAACTAAAAATATATGTACTAAAAAACTAATTCAGTGGATTATTTTTCTTGAAGTGGATTGCCCAACAAATTTGTTCATCATCAAGCAATAATTATAAGATTTATGACCCAATTTTATTTGGGAAAACTTTTGATCTGGGTGTTCAGTAGTTTTTTATTCCATTTCAATCTCAGGCTTGTTCAACAATCATCCACTCCCTGTTTCTCTGCTACTCTAATTTAAGCTTTCCCACAAGTATCTCAGAAGAAAAAACACACTCATATCCAAAACATCTTAAATTCTTCTCCCCCCCCCCCCTCCCCCTCTCTGATACTCGATGCAAATTGATAGAAATTCAACAGCAGCAATAACAACAACAAAAAAAAGGTATAAAAGTTGCCTCTTCAAAGCAAGAACAGCTAGAAATTAAACGCATGCACGCATCATAACTACATGGGATCATCGATTCACAACAGAGAACTCTGAGAAACCTCAAACCTGTGAAGGATCGGCTCGTCGGAACCAAGGCTCAAACTCATACGAGCCACCGCCTCGTCCCGATCAGCGGCTAACTGCTGCAACTGTTCGCCAACAGCAACACGGAAGTCCCCGAGTTCATTCTGCAACACACCGCTCAGAAACCTCCCCGCCGGCGATTTCGGCTCAAGCGGCGTGTTCAAGCCACTGAATTCACAGTCACTCGCCCCCGCGCTGGCCACCGCAAACAACACCCTCCGATTACTCCGGCTGCCGGGACAGAGCGGCCGCACAAGCCGCCGGCCGCCGGGAAATCCGAGAAAAGAAGGAATCGGAGGAGTGTGAAGCCCTAGACAACAGTCCATCAACAGAGAGAGAAAAACCTAGAGGGAAGTGATCAGCGTTACAATTTCTAAATCCATTGACGAAGATGGATAAATATAAATATCATTAGATGGATATGGATATAAATATATAGATATTTATTAGAGAGAAAAAGAGAGAGGAGAAGATAAAGCATATGGCGGGTAGCCGTCAGTGGTTGTCACTGTCAATGGGCTCGTCCAATCAGGGCCGTGACATCGGGTGAGAAACCCATAGATTTTTCTTAAAAATATAATTGATTTTTTTTTTAATTTTCTTTTTATCATCAAACCCTTTATTTAGTCTACACCCCGATTCAAAACCTATCAATCAGTAGGTGTTGTTTGAATGATAAAAAATGTTTAAAATCAGTGAAAAAGTGACATAAAAATTTTTTTAAAAAGTTTGATAAAAAATTTTTTAAAAAGTTTGTAAATTTTTTTTAATTTAAATAAAATTTGACACGCCAAAGAATACCTAAACTGCAAAAGACAAAATATAATTAATTAGTAATAAAAGAAACATTAATAGTACAATGGGCCACATTCGGTTCAGTTTTTCTAATCCTATAATCTATTTATTTATTAAAGTTAGGTGGAATGGATACGTTCATATTCTTATGTAATGATCGATCAGTATTTGGTCTTATATGTTACTCGTGATATAATATGTGCTACGTAAAGATTTGTTATATTATATGATTAAATTAAGTATACTATCATATTAAAATAATTAAATTGTAAAAATATACTTGAAAGAAATATATATTATTGTTGATGCAAATTCAATCTAATAGTAAACGTAAAATAAATTAAAATATTGATACTATTAATAGTATTGATTTAATTAAATTCAAATTCTAATAAATAAAATGAAAAGAAAAAAATCAGAAGGATTGAAGAATAACAGTACTTACTCATATAATTAAACAATTTATATATAAAAAAGATTGAAGAATAACAGCACTTACTCATATAATTAAACAATTTATATATAAAAAAGATTGAAGAATAACAGCACTTACATATAAAAACTTACAAAATATATATTAATTACATAAAAAAACTTAAAAAAAATTAAAATTTAAGCACGTACCTAACAAATTGCAAAGTCAAAAAGAAAATTATTGTTATAAAAAGTCTCCAAGAAATTTGAAAGAAAAGAAGTTTTCGTACGTATTTATAAATTTTGCAAGCAGGAAAATCATATTCTATTTAGATTAAAATATTATTTTGAAATCCTTTCTTATTCCGATTAGAATACTATTTTGATCGAAAGTCCAAATCTAATAAAAGTTTGAGCAATTGGCACTTCAATTGGATTGATTTATCCATTACCAATTTTATTTTTTAATTTCTAATATTGTTTGATATTTTTTAATAAATAAGATTACAAAATATGTAATTCTAGAAGATAATATTACAATTTGATTTAAAATATATCACTTATTTTGTCTAATGATAAAAATAATAAGGGTCATGTTACTTATTAATAAATTAATATTTTTATTTAACAGGTTAAGTATTTTTTATATTATTTTATTTAATGATAATAATAATTATTATATTTATTATTTTTTATTTAACAGGTTAATTATTTTTTTGTATTATTTTATTTAATGATAATAATAATTATTATATTTATTGTTTTTAAATAATAATTTATTAAATTATAAAAAATTAAAAATAGAAAGTTGTATGATAAGTAGAAGTGTAGATTAAATAAAAATAACAAGTGATATCTACAAACATTCTAGTTTAAATAAAATTGTGAATAAATGGTAATTATGTACAATACTAAATCTATTTAGATTATATAATTATAAATTAAAATAATTATAATTATAAATTTATGTTAGTAAATTAAAATCTTTATTTAATAAGCTAATTATTTTTTTGCATTATTTTGTTTGATAATAATAATAATAATATTTATTATTAAAACTTTTATTTAACAAGGCAAATATTTTTTTGCATTATTTTGTTTAATAATAATAATAATAATAATAATATTTACTATGTTTTAAATAAAAATTTATTAAAATATAAAAAATAAAAAATAAGAATATGTTTTAAATAAAATAAAAAATAAAGAATTATATGGTAAATAGAAGTGTAGATTAAATAAAACTATCAAGTGATATTCATGAACATTCTAGTTTGAATAAAATTGAAACTTGAGAATAAGTAGTAATTATGTAAAATACTAATTTTTTATAAGACAATTAAGATAATTATAATTAAACGCCACATGTCATAATTATACACGTGTCATAACCGTAGTGGAAACTAAGTCCTAAGTGGCGCAAGATAGTTATACTTAGGTGTTACGTGTCACAATTATAGCGCAAGTTAAGTCTTATGTGGCGCAACTGCGTTACCAGATTCTATTATATATGTATATATATATATAATATGATATGTCAAGTGATGGATAGGTGGAATTCCATTTTTTTAAGAAAATTATATTAGTTGGGAAAAAAAAAGCTACAATTAACATTAAAAAGAAAGTATCAAATTTACTTTCCTAAATTTTATCTAAAATCTGGCTTAGGGAGCTTTTCAGTGTAATAACAATGATTTTTTTTTGGTCAATAACCCATCCTTAAGTGTTCAAATTTTACTGACAAAATGGTCATTAAAGTGATATTATAATTAATTAAAATTTTAAACTTTTAATTATTAAAAAAATGTACCCTAAAATGAGATTTTGAATAAAATTCAAAAGTGCAAAATAAAAAATTTATCTAAAAGAATATTTTAATTATACTCGCCTGCAGATGAATAAACTAAAAGAAAAAAAATATATGGATATATATCGACAATGTGTAATAACAATAGCAAATTCTTCTCTATATCAAATGGTATTTATTAGGTTAATAATACAAAGTCATTGGTATAAATTTTTAAACAAAATTTATCAAAGATGAGATATTTATGCTTTTACTAAAATGTTAACTTTTAAAGTCTACATACTTAATTTAACAATAGTAAAATTTTACCAAAAACAAAGTCTTTGTTGTTTTTTAGAGAGAGCAGAAGAAAAGAAGAAAGAGAATAAAGAATGAAAGAAACAAAAAGAAAGAAATAATTTAAATCATCAGAAAATTTTGCTTAAGGGTTTAAATTTTTTCTTTTTTTTTTTGGTAATAATTAAGGGCGTAAATTTTTAATTAATTACAATATTACACTTCAATAATCATTTTGTCTTTAAAAGTAAATTTTTAATTAATTACAATATTACACTTCAATAATCATTTTGTCTTTAAAAGTTGGACTGTTAAAACTAATCATTAATATAAAATGTTGCAATTAATTAAAAATTCAAACATTTTAATTATTTAAAAAAAAAAACCTTAAGTGAAATTTGGCTGTTTTACCTTGAAAACTGCAACATAGGTTCTTCTCATTGATTGGCTCTGGTTGCTTGATTTATTTTAGGGGTAATAAAATTAAACCAAACTTATCAATCTGTCCAATTAAACCCATAATAAATGAGTTTGGGTCTTATTATTTTACTAATTAGGTTGTAATTTGGTAACTTATAAAATATCCATTTATAAACGAGTGTAATTGGGTTGTGAAATAGGACCCGTTAAAACACCTATTTAAATTAAAAAAACTAGTTTAATCCTCATCTTTACACTGTTCTCTCTCTCACCCCTCTCGAGAGAGAGAGAGAGAGAAAGAGCGCGCGCCCACACACACATACACAAACACGCACGTACGCGCGTGCACACAAACGCACATACAAACACACCCACACGCGCGCGTGCACACACTCACACACACACGCACGCATACACGCGTGCACAAACGTACATGCAAACACACACACGCACACACGCATGTATACATGCTCGTACACACACACGTACGTGCGCACGTGCGCGCACACACATACAAACACACCTACACACACGCGCACGCGCGTACACACACTTGCGCACACACGTGCGAGCGCACACTCTCACACGTCTACGCGCACACATGCGCACACACACCCACACACGTGCATGCACACACGCGCACGCATGCACCCGTACACACACCCACACACGTGCGCGCGCAGGCACATGCGCACATGCACACACGTACGCATGCAGGCACACACACATGCGCACGCGCACACGCACACATCCACACCCACAGAGAGAGAGAATTGTTATTTTAAAATTGAATAAAAAAATAAATTAGTTCGTATAAATTCGAAATTAACTGAAAATTATAAATATAATATATAATATTATATAATATGTATAATATTATATTAATTAAAATAAATATTGATGTATTTATATATATACACATTAATTGAAATAAATTTTTAATTTTTTTTTAAAAAGTAAGTTAAGTTATAAATAAATGGGTTGCGATATGGGTTCATGGGTTTGTAATAACGCGTATTCAACCCGCTCATATCTAACTCGTCTTTTAAATAGGTGAGTTTGGGTTGTACCCATTTAACTTTCAACCCGTTTAAACTCATCACTAACCCGCCCATTTTGTCACTCCTAATTTATTTTAAAAATTTCTAATTTATATGTGCGTTCTCTCTCTAAATTTACCCACTTAATTTTTTTTGGGCTAAAATTTGTAACTCCAAACGGGTACTAAATTTTGCTTATCTAGCTTATTTTTTAATGCTATGTTTGGACTATGAATTTGTGAAAAAAGAAAGAAAAATTACTGAAAGCAAATGCTACGAAAATAAAATGAAGCGAAAATATTAAATATATATATATTTTTTGGTTACGTAAGAAAAATAAATAGACAGTGAATAAATATTTCAAGTCAATGCGGCTCTGAAACTTGAAGGCATGGTTGTTGGGTCTGGTTTTTTGGGTCGGCCCAGTGGTGGCGGACAGAGCCCAACTGGCTCGTCAAAGCCGTCATATAGATCCTTGCAAATGTTTGGGTGATCCGATCCGAGCCTCACTGAACCACCTCACCAGCAAGGGTTGCACCAAGATTCAGAATTGCGCAAAAGGAGAGATAACGGTGACGGATCCCAGAAATAGATGAATCGGATCAGACAACATTAAATCCATTTGAAACTTCAAAGTTTTTTAAAAGGCTACAAAAGTGACTTTCTTTAATCAAATTTTATTACGTGTCATTTTTACATCATTTTAACACTAATTTTTAATTTTTTTTTTATTTTTTTTAAACTCTAAATGTCCTAATTATCAGGGTCAGACAAATAGACATTCATTAATTGTGATCACATAAAATAATTTTCTTTGTATTAATATCATTATTGCTAAGAAAAATGTTGTTCCTTTATCAATTAATTAATTGTTCATTTTTCGTTTCTTTTATTATTGCACCTTTGTCATGGTTTGAATATTTTTCATTAAATATAACTAAAAAAATAAATGATCTTTTAAAATTTTTATTTTCTTTGCAAAGTAAGTGTATTAGTATTAAAATTACTTTTATATTTACATGCAATGAATCATGCAAATGTTATTTTATATTTTGATGTGACGATTGTAGAATTTTTAGAACCAAACCAATCTCTTTAAGAAATCAAATAAGTTTGATCCAATAATATTATACTGGATCATTTTTTCGATTTTTTTGTACACCCATAGATTAAACGCCTTTAATCAGCATGGGCCAAGTTTAGGTTATTGTTGCCTTTTGACTCTTAACTTTTGATGGGGTAAACCTTCTTATCAATTTTATGATAATATTATGATATAATTTTGTGGCTTTTATTCATGATCCTGATATTTATGAACATATAACATTGAGATTATATTATTATTATGTATGATTGATCATATCGTGTTATTTAAATTAGATTGCGTTATTTTATTGTGAAGGCTTTCTCGTCGTTGTTATGACCCGTTGATTGCGAAACACAATCAAATTATAAGTGATATCTAATTTTTTAGAAAAAATAATTTTTAAATTATCAAATGCTCCTCAATTAATATATATGACTTGCGAGTAGTAATTAGTGATGTAATGTTGATTAAGAAACTTTTTATTTCTTTTATTTTCGAGACCGATACTTGTTAGATGGTGACTTATCATAAAATATAGTGAAAGAACCGATGAGAGGTTATGATTATTTGCTATACTTTAAGAATAAATATATTCATGTTATACTAGTTTGCTATTAATCAAGTAAAACAATATAACTGATCTCACTACATATTTAATTGTCATTCAATTATTGTAAGTTGGTTAAAAGCTATAGTTAGAGCTCCTACAAAATTGTCACCTGTCTTAAAATAAGTTAGGACTAGATGGCGATTAAATGACATTTGCATCCATATTTACATTTTGATTTATAATTGCATGTGTTATATATATTGTTGAGTTATACTTGTGATATTTACATTTTGACTTATAGTTGCATGTATTATATGTATTGTTGAGTTATACTTGTGTGCACCCACATATTATTCTACCCGCTGCACTTTTGATTTTATACATTTCATATATTCAGTGATCCTTCGAGACATCGGGGCAGTCACTCTGTGCTGAGCTAATTGATTGTTAGTTGAACTTAGGCATTGTGTCTCTTTAAGATTTAGTTATTATTATTATTTTATTTTGAGATGATAAGTTTCATTTACTTGCTTTGTATATGAGATACTATAATTGGATAAACTTAGGCTTCATTTGTGAGTCTAGAAGAGAAAAAAAAAAAAAAAAGAAAAAAAATATTAGTTAGGAGAGAACATAAAAGTAGAAAAAATAATACTTCCTTTTTTTTGTTTGCGAGTTAGGAAGAAATAGAAAGAAAAAAAAAGTATATATTATTATTTTACTATTAGATCTTTTGAGAAATTAAAGTATTACCAATTTATTCAATTTTAAAATATATTTGAAATTTTTTATTCTTTATTTTATGAACAAATATATTATTTTAAAATTTTCATTAATCACTTGTCTCTTATTTCAATTTTCGCCTACTTTTGGGAGGATAAAATTTTATAAATTTTAACCCCTTACTTTTCTTTCCATTTCTTTTATTTCTACAAAAAACTTACAAACAAGTAAGATATTTTAAAATCTATTCTTTTCTCTCTCTCTCTCCCTTTCCTTTCCATTTCACTCCATTCAAACGGACAATTAATTTATTAGTTGCCTAGATGATAAGTCTTTTACCAATAATGTTATATTATTTATATAAGAAGGAAAGGCATATTTATAATAGTCTTTGTTTTTATTTATTTTGTAAATAAAATAAATTGACTCGTATTAATGTGTGATCACAGTCATTTGATTTGATTTAATATTAGATAAATTATTTTGAATTTTAATTATATCATATATTTTCATAATCTTTGTTCCAAATATATAAATTTAGGGTGTGGCACGCATCACCATACAACATTTTCCATTTTTAAAATTAGTCGTCGCTTTAAAACATTGATTTTAACTTAAATTTTGTGTTCCCAAAAATAGAAACTTGCAAATTCGAGCAGAGATGTTTAGGAGTTTCAGTGAAAAAATTTGACGTGGGAGTTGTAGTAGAAAAATAAATGGTCTAAATTTACTTATACTTTAATGATACGTGACTTTTTACATTTTACATTAATGGTGTTCCAATCAAAATTTTTTGATTTTTATTTTATTTTAAAAATAATTTTAATTAAATCAAGTTAAAATTATTAAATTAAATACAATCAAATCTAGACCATTTATTTTTCACTGTAATCAAATTTTTTAAAATTTATTTAAAAAAATAATTTTAGTTAAATCAAATTAAAATTATTAAATTAAATATAATTAAATTTAAATCATTCATTTCCTACTACAGTGAATCTTTTTTTTTTTTTTTTACAGTGAATCTTTTCCTTGCTGTTTCCTGAAACCCGGAGCGGAGAGGGCAAAAATGAAAAGTCAGTTTTGGCAGGAGACCAGGCAAACCACGTCAGCTAGAAAAATATGGCCGTTGTTTCCCATGAAATGACGCAAACAACCCTTGGCCCGTTAGGGATAAAAATTAAAAAAAAAAAAGCCATTAAAGCTGCTCCTTGATTCTACAAGCAAAAAATATAGCCGGTACAAGCCCCTGACAAAAAACAATAATAATAATCAGGAAAAAATGAGAAAAGAGTGATGCTAAATCGATATAATAAAATATATATTTTGATTTAACATTTATCTCAATTATTAGAATTCGTCACATCATTACTTATAATATGTTAATATAGTAAAATATATTTTTTGAATTTAAAATTTAAATAAATTTATATATTATATTTTATAAAATTATACAAACATAATATATATATATATATATTATATTTTATAAAATTATACAAATTATATTTTACTTATATTATCTATTATTATTAAATACGTATAGATACCTATTAAACAAAATTAATTAAATTTTTATTTAAAAATTTATATTTAAATTATAAAATTTAAGAAAATTTATTCAAAATAAACATTTAAATTAAAATTTTAATTTTAATATGCTTAAAACTTAAATTTCAAATATATATACTTTTATACTATGTGTCATTTATATAATAAATAAGTTTAAAATTTTAAATTTGAGATATTTTCAACTATTGAATTTACTAAATAGTCAAGATTATTTTTCTTTTTCTCTCATTCTTCTCATTTTTTTTGAATACTTTTTGTATAAAAGATTTTAAATTAATATTTTAAAAAATGTGATTATATTTGTAATAAATAATAAAATTTTGTACATTAATCTTTTTTGATTAATGATTTTTATTTTTATAGATTATTTTTATAATTTTTTATGTAAATTTATTCTATAAATTTAAATTTGAGTTATTTACATGTCAAATTATATTTTTGTGCCTTCAGGCACAGGCAATTGATAATCTATATAATAAAATAAGCTAATTTTTAAAAATTTCTTTATTATAAATTAAGATTCAATAGTTAAAAATTATTTTTTATTCAATGATTAAAATCATTTTTATATTTTTAACTTGCTATTCAATTTTTATTTTAGTGGACCATACTACTATCTATTTCACAAAATGGTTTGAATATTTTAAATGTTACCATATTTCAAGCGTAGAGATTATATACAAATTAAACCTACCAACTTAATTTCGTTCAATTATAGTTTTAAGGAAGATAAACCCTTTAAATTAAAGTACCATAATTTGTATTTTCTTTTGTAGTACTTACAAAAAATTAATTGGAGAAAGAGACCAAAACATATGTAATATCTGTTAGGGTCTAAGGTTTTGGAAAAAAAATTAAAACCTATGAATTATCATAATTATTTGGATTTGAAATTTTTGTCCAGAGTTTTAACTACATAAGAAACTAATACTAATTTTGTTCAAAGTGCTGTGGGTACAAGTTATTGCTAATAAATAAATAAATAAGCCAATTAATCATTAATAGAAAATGTTATAATTAATTAAAAATTGAAATATTTTAATTATTATTATTAAGAAAAATCTTGAGCGAAATTTTGCTGTTTTGCCTTGAAAGTGCAACAGGGGTTCTTCTCATTAATTGGTTCTGCTTGCTTCATTTTATTTTATTTTTTTGACAGTCAAAGGACAAATTTCATTAACAGTAATCAACCATTATCAATTACAAGTTTGGCTCTATCATGTGCTTCGCTAACTAAGCTTCTTGGCATTTCCTGTTGTTACATACACAAAAACTCTTCACACACTTAGGCAAGTCTATGAACACATACTTGACTTCCCAACTACATTGTCTTATCGGAGCGAGACACTTAGTTTAGTGGTTAAGTTTCATTATTTGTCCACTTACCACCCGGATTCAAACCCGAGACCCTCCCCCAGCTTACCTCTAAAAAAAAAACTACATTATCTTATTGACTTTAAAAACTAGATTAATGGACTACTATCAGTAATAACAATTATTGTCACACATTTTAAGTGCTTTATGCACTTTAAAGCTTTTAGACATGCCAGGGTCTCTGTCATTGAAGCTGATGATGCCTTAATTTCCTCTAATCTCGTTAGGAGAATATATCTCTTATTGTCTTTTGTCACCCAAGCTGTCCCCGCCCTCCCTCTTGACGCTCTCCATGCAGCATCCACTATAACGACTAACTCATAGTGTAAAATAGGAATAATTTCTGCATTTATGAATTTTATTTCACTCATTTGCAGCCTCCGGTCCGCCTTTATGACCACATTTGATTTAACTATAATTAAGAGATAGAACTGAATGGCAATGGGTTCCCTTTCCCCCCTATTGAAAACCCACTCATTTCTTGCTATCCAAATAGCCCAACAATTGGCTATTATTCTAATGAAAAGCTCCTCATCTATCCCCTGTGGGAGAATTTCTGCTAGCCATCCATTCAGCCCCATTTCCCTACTATCATCAATTCGTAACCCCAGGTTTGATCCAAACCGTACCGCTCTGGCGACATGACATTGGTTGAAAAGATGGACCTGCGTTTCTGCAATCTCATTACACCATACACACTTTCCATCCACATGCATTCCTCGCCTTATGAGATTCCCCCCTGCAGGTCCTATACTACGCATCATCCTCCACAAAAAGAACCTCCATTTTCCTGGGAATTTGACCTTTCCACATCCTTCCCCAAGCCTTACTATTTTGCTGTTGTTGTTCTGGTGGGACTACATCATCCATTTTAACCACTCCTTGCCCCCAAAAGACTACAAAATTATGCTGACTTGACTGAGCATTCCCCATTTTAGTACCCCCAAATCCACTCATTAGGACAATCATTAATGGGTACATGAATGCGCTTGATAGCTTCGACTAATATTTCTTGGGAAAAAGAAAAAAAGACTTCAAGGGAGGCTTTCTCTAATATTTATGCTCAAAGTTGTAAAAATATGGCACTTTTGCCGGCCATCCTCTAATTGCAAAATTCCTGGCGACATAAAGATTTTCATGTCCTGGCACACATTCCCATTCAAACACATCCAAATCCAAGGATGACCCCGCCCTACAAAATAACCCCTCTTTAATAAACTCCTTCCCCACATAATGCTCCTCCACCCCCATGTTGAGTTTGAGCCTTCTTGGTTTTTTTTTTTTTTTTTTTTTTTTTTTTTTTTTTTACAGTACTTCGATTTGAAAGCATCAGGTTCTCTCAAAATTCTCCAAGGCACTTTAGTCAAAAGAGCTTTATTATGGTGCTCTATGTCTCTGAACCCCAACCCACCTCTCGTCAAAGGTGCTTCATTTTATTTTATTTTCAATTTATCTGTGCGTTCTCTCCCTAAATTAACTCTCTATCTGTCTGTGGTTGCGACTGATTTGCATTTTAGAAGAGTTGTTATGATTTGTACTCGAAGGCCCCCTTTAGTTGATTTCCGATAAAGGTAAAAGAAAAAGGGTATGACTTTCTTTGTATAAATATTATTATTGCGAGTCATACGAATTGAATCTGCTTAGTTTCACTTTTCATTTTTGCTCATCTAGCTTATTTTTTAATGCCACGTTTGTACCATAGATTCGTGGAAAAAAAAAATTAGTGAAAGCAAATGTTACGAAGAATAGTATGAAATGAAAATACTAAATTGTCATCTGTCTTAAAATAAAACTAGGAATAAATTGCGATCAAATAACATTTGCATCCATATTTATATTTTGATTTATAGTTGCATGTATTATACGTATTATCGAGTTTATGTACTTGTGTGCACCCACGTATTATTCTACCTACCGAGTTCTTGAGTTTATACATTTCATGTATCTGGTGATCCCTCAAGAAGTAGGAGTAATCCCTTCATATGGAGCTAATTGACCATTAGTTGAACTTAGACATTGTGGGTCTTTAAGATTTAATTATTTGTATTATTATTATTTTATTTTTAAGTGATGTTACTTACTTACTGGCAAAGTTCATTCACCATAGTTGGATAGACTTTTAATTTATTGGTTGTCCAAATGATATGCCCTTTATTACAGGTTCTAGGAGACTGCAGTAAAAAATGAGGAGTTGAGATTTATTTGTATTTAATTCAATTGTTCTAATTTATTTTAAAAATAAAAGTTTAAAAAATCTAATTGGAGCACAATTAATGCGGAATGAAAAAAATCACATGTCATCAAAGTGTAAATAAATATCAGCCATTCAGTTCTTCACTACAGCCCTTATAATGAATTTTTTTACTGTAGTCCTCTGTAACTCTTTTATTTTTACTATATTATTTATATAAGAAGGAAAGACATATATTGTAAATAAAATAAATTGAGTCAAATTGTAACTTGTGATCACAGTCATTTGATTTGATTCAATATTAGGTAAATTATTTTAAATTTCAATCACATCATATATTTCCATATTCTCCGTTCCAAAAATATAAATTTGGAGGTGTGACATACATCACCATACAACATTTTCCTTTTGTAAAATTAGTCGTCATTTTAGAATATTGAAACTTGCAAACGTAATCATAGAGAATCCTCCCCCCCCCCCCCCCCCCCCCAAAAAAAAAAAAGAGCAAAGCACAAAAGAGAGCAGAGGGCAAAAATGAAAAGTCGGCTTTTGCATGAGAACAGACAAACCACGTCAGCTAGAAAAATATAGCCGTTGGTTCCAGTGAAATGACGCAAACAACCCTGTGCCCATTAGGGATAACATTAATAATAATGATAATAATAATAAGGAGCAATCAAAGCGGCTCCTTGATTCTACAAGCAAAAATTATAGCCGTTACAAGACCAAAAATAAATAAATAAATAAATAATCAGGAAAGAATGAGAGAGAGTGATCCTAAACAAATAAATAAGCACAAAAAAGCTGAGAATGAATAATAATAATAATTATTATTATTATTATTATAAAATTGATAATAATACAACGTACAAAGTGAGATGCACCCCGCCCCTTTTGGCCCTAAAGTAAATAAGTTAAAAAAAATATTGCAAAACAATGATTGAATTGAGATTCATCTCTCTGTTTTTTTTTTTAATCACTCACACTCAATGGGACAGTCAAACAAATGGATTAACAATAAATGTAATATAGAGAAAAGAGAAAGTCACTGTCCCAATTGAAGGGACTTTGTGGTCTTGGAGCACATTATTCGGATCTTCCCCACACGTCACCACCAACCAACCAACCAACCAATTGCTTTCATAGGATAACGCTTGGGAACTTGCAATGACCATAACCTATCAAAAATAAATAAATAAATGAAAATTCGATTAAACATTGCTGTTAACATCAAAATAATAAAAAGTGATGTTAGTCCTCCATTCCCATCATAATACGAGAAAATGGTAACTTTGATGGATAAAAAGTGGATGGATGGCAGGCAGATGGCACTTACTTGGATCCATGGTGGTCTGAATAGCTAGCCCATTGAAGAAACAAGTCCCACCAACTTTCCGAAACTGGGCCCAATACGAACTAAATGCATAGGTAGCATGCCAAACAATTGAATTCGGTTGGTAACACTTCCTCCCGGGTCGGATCGGGTCACAGGTCCGATTCCCCTGCCCGCATGCATACGCTAACGCCGACCCCAATTCGGTCTTGTTCGCACCTTTAGCCGCCACACACCACACCTTCCCCTTGTAAGGCTCGTTGTTTGTCGGCTGCGGCAATGGTTTGAACTCCGACTCCGGCGTCTCCCCCGACAAATCAATCCCGTACACCTTCACTCCGTTCGGGTGCAACAACCCGAAATGCCGCTCCGTTCCCTGACCGGGTTTTTGGTTCTCGTTGTAGAGAGCAAATATGAAAGCGGGGAAAACCGTACCCGGCCGAGCCGGAGTCCCCAACGGCGGCTTAGCCGTTAGTTTCTTGACCACATTCCGGTTGTAAGTGGCAGCGTTGAAAATATTGGCTCCAATCTGGTCAATGTCTCCACCGTTCGGCCAGCCGGTTTCGGCTATGAACAACCGAATATTGGGAAACCCTAGTCGCTTCATGGCGAAAACGACGGCGTCAAGCATTTGATCGAGCAAGTTGGTGTAGGTTAAGCCGGTGACCGGATCGGTGTAAGTTATGTTCTTCGCCGTTAACAGCGCGTAGTCGAGCTTGATATTGGTTGGGTCCGACGACCAGGGGAAGTAGGTGTACACATCGAGGAAGAAGAAGGACTTGGTCCGGTTCACGAATTGCAGAAGCGGTTTCATGATCGGACCGGAAATATCGGACCGGAACGTGCCGTTGGAAGGCGGGAACGACGATTCCAAGACGTCCATGGCCAGTGGAGTCCCAACTTTGATCTCGTGGAATCCGCGAGCGCTGATCGCGGTTTTGATCCGGCGTATCGCCGGGACGAGACTGACTTTGGTGATGTTATCGGAGGAGCTCAGTATTTCGTTTCCGACGAGGAGGTATCGGATCTTGACTTGAGGGTAGAAGGGGGCGACGTTGGCGTGGACCCACAGGTCGGCGAGGGTTTGGTTCCTGGAGATGTTGGCGAGGAGCTCGTTCGGTACCATGATCGAGACCTGAAGGTCGGTGCCCTTGAGGGCTTGGAGGATTTCCGGGTTGGCATCGTAGATCTTGACCCGCTTGGCTTTTAAGGATTTGATGAGCTCTATGGATTTCGATGGAGACGGTAGGTTGTTCCCCAGCTGGCCGTAGCACACGCCGATCTTCTCTGAGATTTCTGCGCCTGATAATACAAACAACACAATACTGGTTATACATTGTATAATATATACATCAGCAAAACCGATTTCACCATTTTCGGAACCGAAACTTACTAGAGAGCGAAAGCAGAAGCGAGAGCAGAAGCAGGGCGAGTAGACCCATCTTCTTCTCTGCAGAGATTGCTGTGGGTGGATAAAGAGCGCAGAAATGGGAGTCTGAGATGTAGACTGTAGAGAGATGAAATGGAGAAGGAAGTCTGGTGAGATGAAAGTGATGAGAGCGTCGAACAAATGAAAGTGAGAGTTTTTGGAGGTTTTAGAGCTGAGGAAGCGAGGGGATGGATTCACCAGTGATATACTTGCGTGTGGACTCTGGTGGGAAACCACTCGGGCTAGTATTTTTTCTCGCACTTTACCTTTACTTAAGAGAAGGAAAAGGGGAAAAGAAATGAAATCAGCAGGGAATCGAATATCACATGGCTGGGTTTTAATAAAGCTTGTTTTTGGATTGCGACATACATAATTAATTTTAAAATAAAATAAAAAATTAATTAAGAAATAGTGTTTTCTTATGGAAGAACGATGATATAAATGCTAAGTTTGCTAACAATTTAAAAAAACAAGCAATTAATGGCATGACTTAAATGTGAGAATAGGGGCCTTGAATTTGATTTTGAAATTGGCTAAGGTTAAATTTGGTAAAATAGGACTTTTTTTTTTGTTTAAAGGTAAATTTTTTTTATAAGGGGGAGAGGGAAAATTCGAACTCGAATAATGAGCAAGCAAGATAAACTCTTAATCACTGAGTTACAGGCCACGCTCAGCAAAACAGAACTCTAGCTACTAGTTTTTTTAGTTTTTTTTTTTTTAATAACCAAACTTATCTTCTTATGGCCCCGTTTGGCATCCCTAACAAACTCCAAAAATCACTATATATCTCCAACAACCCCTATATTTCTAATTTTCTCACTATTATTAATTTCAAAAAGTTTCAATATTTCATTAAAAAAATAAAAAAACTGGAAGTAGGTTAACTGAATGCGTAATTTTTTTTTACAATCATAATATTCGTGTCGAAATCTTTCAAATGAGTATCATTGTTGTTATTTTATATAAATTTTTTTGAATCTGTGAAAATAGATTTGAAAAATCGTTCCCACGGTTTGCTACTATTCAGAAAAAAGACACCAAAATTAACCCAAAATCATATTTTATCTCAATTTATCTTATTTTTTTCTTACTCCAAACGGGGCCTATATTTTATACTTTTTTTTTAAATATTGAAAGATAAAAATTTTAAATTAACAAAAAGTTAAAACGCTATTTACTAAAATATTAACTTTTTTTTCCTTCTAAAAAAAAAAAAAAACTAGTGTTTTACTAGATAGTTAGTGGCTAACTAAAAAAAAAAAAAAGCTAATTTTTTTCTTCTCAAATTTAACCTCATATCAGTTGTGGTGTTGATTTTGTGACAACAGCTTATACATTAATTTTACGAACTGTTGAATCAAAATTGAACATCTCACAGCAAAAATAAAATTAAAAACCCTGGTCATCAATCTCATTTGCTAAAAAAAATAAAAAAATGCTACGCTTACACCTATTTTTTATACCTATGTTTACACATGTCAATTTGCACTAGTCACTATCTGTAATGACCAGTCTATTTGTTCAAAATCATCACAAACACAAGATTAAGACATGATCTTGTGGCTGTGATAATTTTAAATTAAATACATTGATCATTATGAGTGTAAATTAGTGAAGTATAAAGAAGAGTGTAAAAGATTGAGTGTAAACGTAGTACCACTAAAAATATATATATACTCAAATGTCAAGAGGCTGCACGCAGCCCAAAGTTCACCCATTTACGTATTATACTTCCTTTTTTTTTAGTGGTTAATTTATGCGAATTAAATGCATATATTTTATTAAAAATATTGTTTCTATTACTTTAATATTGTAATGATAATTATATTTTATAATAAAAAATTTATATGTAAATTATTACATCTTCAATGTGAAAAATATGATACGTAATGGAATTTAATTGAAAGAAATTAAAAATTTTTGGAGTTTGAAGAAGTTTTTGGGAAAAAAAATTTGGATTCCAATCGAAGTCTTAATACACTTTTTATATGTTTTTTTTTTAATGTAATTTTTATGTGTTTATAATTTTACCTTTATTTAGTTAAGAGAGAATTTACTATGACATTTATTATCTATTAAATAAATAAACTTTTAAATTAATATTTATTTATCTCTTTCCACACTCTCACGAAATTAGATCTCACTTCTTTTATTTTTATTTTTTAAAAAATATTAATATAACAATATTAATCAAAATACTCTTAAATCCATGAGTAATTACAATGGACTTGAACTCCCCCTGTCCCGTTATTTTTCAAATAAATTAAAAATATATTTTAGGTGTTTGACTAGACTTAAGGTGTGTTTGGAATGATAAAAAGTGAGATAAAATAAAATAAATTGCGATCTTATAGTGAGATAAAAAGTGAATAATTTTAAGAGATTCTTAAAAATTTTTAAAAATTTAAAGTAAATCAAACAGAGTCCTAGTAAAATTTTTGGGCCCGACCAACTAAAATATGTTATATTCTTTTAAAAGTCTGGACTGAGTTTGAATCTAATCAGCTTCATTTCAAAATAACAATGTATTCTATATTAAAAAAAAAAGAAAAAATTTAATAAATGCCTACTTATTTTTGCTTATTTAGTTAAATTAGAGTTTGAAATTCAAATTTTCTTTAAAAAATAATTTTTCTGATAAATGCCTACTTATTTTTCCTTATTTAATTAAATTAGAGTTTGAAATTCAAATTTTCTCATTTATTTTTATGTCCCTTTCCCAAATTATTCTGTATAAGAGGACTCGTTTGGCTTCCAACATAAAAATGGACGGTAATAATTGTTATTAAGGTTTAAAATTTAATTTTTTTTTCTTTTTGTCATATTGTTGTGTGCTGTTGGTTTAAAGACTTTTACACTAATTATGTATTAAAATTAACCTTATTAAGTTATTAAAGTTATTTGTTTTTGGTACGTAGTTAAAAATTAAAGAATAAATGTTGTAGAAATAGTTATTAATTTTTATTTCTACAGCTTTTCAAATTTTACACCAATTTGACGATGAAATATTAAACTATTTAAATTTTTATAAATCAAAAATGATGAAATATTATAGTAGTTTTGGTTTAGTACCTGGTTTGACTTTGTTTGGTTTAATACCAAATTAAAATCGTACATATGCAGCAAGCCATCGGTTTGGAACATTTTTAAAATAGTAATCAAATCATTTCACAAAGGATAATAAAACAAACAAAACAATCAATTTCAATTTAGGTAGCGTTTGGACCGATAAAAACTAAGAAAAAAAATGTGATTTTGGGTATTTAAGGGTATTTGGTGTTTATTTTCAAATTGTGTTTTTGTAGATAAACAGTGCCAAAACAGTTAGAATGGTTTCCCAAATTTCAATTTAGGTAGCGTTTGGAGTGATAAAAAATAAGAAAAAATAAGAAAAAAAAATGGTATTTTGGGTATTTAAAGGCATTTGGTGTTTCTTTTCAAATTGTGTTTTTCGGAGATGAACAGTGCTAAAACCGTTAGAACAGCCTTCAAAATCCGTTCTAACGGATTTAAAAAGATAGAGATAAATAAGCAATAATGGTACTCGTTTGAAAGCTTTTGACACGAAGAATATGATTGTGAAAAAAAAATTTCGCACTCGGTTAATCTCATTACGAATTTTTCATTTTCTTAATAATATTGAAATTTTTTGAAATTAGTAAAAGAGGGAAAAAGAAAAAGTATGCTAGATAATTTTAGTAATTTATAAAGGTTGTTGAAGTTTTATGGAGTTTATTAGCACTCCAAATGCAACCTTAGTTCAATGCGGCTTGAGGGGTATTTGGTTGGTTAAAAGGTATAGTATAAGTATAAAGATTTGATATAAAAATAATATGTGACGAAGTTTAATTGAAAAAAAGTATCAAAAGTTGATAAAAATTAGTATATTTTATTTGATTTTAACAAATTAAACACCCTCTAAGTCTTATTGAAAATAATTTATCAACAAAAATTTCACATTTTAAAATTTTAATATATATATATATATACACACACACATCTAAATTATTATACAAGAGAACTTACTTGATTTGACACGTATGCATGTGTCAAATGTGGAGGGCCGCGGGGGCCACGGCTGACGAGAGAAAGAGAGAGTGTGGAGGGGGGGAGTGAGGGGGCAGAGAGTGGGGAGTGGGGGCACACGGACAGAAAGTGGGGATCGGGGTGGGCCATGCGGGGGTTAGAGTTTGGGGGTGTGGGGTGAGTTTGCTGAGAAGTTGGGGGGTTTTTGCATTGATGGGTAATAAAATAATGGCCAGGTTTATTACATTAGCAATTGATGTGATTTTGTATACAATTTGTGACTGTTTATGTATAGAGTTATTTGTGCCCCCGTCATTTGGTTTTTGTGGTGGGATATCTTCTCTACGACTCAACTCATACATTTGAGTCGTCCTCGTTTTCGCTGTTTCTCATTTTCATGCGTTATATATCAGCAACCTTCATTTTGTACTTTTGTTAACTGAATGCGACGATTGGCAAATACTCTCTCATTTGGATTTATTATTATATTGAACATCATCAACATATATGGAAGATACGATAGTTAAATATTTGATTCCGTAATTTTAGAAATCAAATCTTCGATTTCTCCATTGTATTCTCATATACCCATATTGGTAAAAATGACTAAGATCATGTGGGATATACCAATAATAATTGTCTTAAAATAATAAGATATTTCGTCTTAATACAGAAGAGAAAAAAAGAAAGAGGAAAAAAATATTTGTTTGAATTAGATAAAAATTTTTATTGCCTACAAGTGCAAGTTTATTTTCAAACTCGAGTTTAAATTTTTAAGTTGGGGTTTTTTTAAGATAAATTAAAATTTTTTTAAAATAAATATGATAAATAAATAAGAATAATTAATTTATTATTATATTTAATTTTAAAGAATTTAAATTTGATATATTTTAACCATTAGATTTATTTAATGGTCAAAATTATTTTTTTTTCTCCCACTTTAGTTGCCTTTTCGGTAACTTTACAAAAAAATACACTCTTATTTTTCTCTCCAATTTAGATTTTTAAAACATTTACTTTAGTTGGGATGGGTTTTCTGGGAAGTTGGGGGGGGTTTTTTTAAGATACATTAAAATTTTAAGTTGAGGTCTTTTTTAAGATAAATTAAAATTTTAAGTTGGGGTTTTTTTAAGACAAAGTAAAATTTTTTTTGAAAATAAATATAATAAATAAATAAGAACAATTAATTTATTATTATAATTAATTTTAAATAATTTAAATTTGATATATTTTTAACCGTTTGATTTATTTAATGGTCAGAATTATTTTTTTCGTCCTACTTTAGTTATTTTTTCAGTCACTTTACAAAAAAATACACTCTTATTTTTTTCTCCAATTTAGATTTTTAAAACATATGCTTTAGTTGAGGTGGATTTGCTGGGAAGTTGATTTTTTTAAGGTAAATTAAATTTTTTATAAATGTTTTTAAAATCTTTATTACATATATATATTAAATGTTTATAAATGTCTTATAAATTTTTTAGTTTACTATATAATAATTAATTTACATATCTATAAAAATAATTAAATATATACGTTTACACTGACTAATAAAAATTTTACATTGACATGTGACAAAATTTTAGTTAAAAATTTTTAAAATTTTTGGAATTTTATGAAACTTTTTGGTATAAATATCAGTCAAACTTTTTAAAAAATTTGTCAAATTTTGATGTACTTAAATAAAAAATTATTAATAATTACTATTTAACTATATAAATAATTATTATTTAATTTTAAATACATACATATATTTAAGTTATTTGTAGACCAAATTATATTTTTGTGCCTTTAGACACAGGTAATTTTATATTACAAATTCACTCAGTTTTTTGATGGGATTTATGTAACATTTTAGTGCGTGGCAGTCATTGGAAGAGAGAGAGAGTGAGATTGAGGGGCAACTGGGGGAGAGAGAGAGTGGGGGGGAAGGGTTAGGCAGTGAGAGAAGCCACTGACCTTTTTTTTTTTTGGTCTTTCCTGAGAGTGTGTGTGGCAGTCGCTAGGGGAGAGAGGGAGTGAGAGAGAGGGGGGCAGCTGGGAGATAGAGAAAGAGAGAGAGAGTGGGGGAAGGGTTGGGCAGTGGAGAGGCTGTTGGTATTCTTCTTCTTTTTTGGTATTTCTCGAGACAAAAATGAGTGCAGTGAGAGAGAGACAGTATGACTTTTTTTTTTGGTGTAGTGAGTGAGACAAAAAGAGATATTGGCGAAAAATAGTTAAAATTTGATATATAAAAGTAATATGTATTAAAATTAGTAGGCTAAACTTGACAGATTTTAATTAAAGGAATGTTTAGTTAAAATTTTATTAAAAAAGTAAAAAAAATTAAAAATTGACAATTTTTAATTAATTTTTATCCATCAAACAGAAATAAATAAATAAGAATATTTTTTTGGTAAGTAAAATAAGAATAATTAATTTTAAATATTTTCACTTTTATATTATTTGTGTTGTCTTTCTACAGTAGTGAAAAAAATCTAGGGTGAGTGTGGTTGGAAAAAGAAACAATAATAGTACAAAAATTTTAATAAAAAATAATAAGTGTTTAAATTTAAAAAATTTAGTAAAAAATTGATAATTTTGATAATCAAACATCCGAAATCTCTTTAAATTTTGTAAATATCAGTTTACTATATTTTATATTTTTTTATATTATTTATTTTTTCATCATATATTTTATATTCTCTCAACTTTCAACCGTCATCGCATATTTTAAAAAACATATAATAATGATTTGAATTAAAATAACTCAAATTTATAAAAAAATATATATATTTAAGTAGCAACACGGAATGAACTTCATTAACAGCATACCAACGCTATTAGAAAACTGAAATTTTTATTTAAAATACATACAAATTTGAATAATTAATTTATTATATATTAATTAATTTTAAAGAATTTAAATTTTTTATATTTTTAACTGTTAAATTTATTTATTAGTCCAAAATTATTTTTCCTATCCAATTTAATTGTTTTTCGGTCATTTTACATAAAAAATATACTTTTATTTTTCTCTCCATTTTAGATTTTTTATATGAATGAATATTAAACAAAGTTAACTAAGTTTTCAAAAATAATATTCATTTGATTTATTTTGTTGATTTGATAGTTGTGTATGTGGCATGGGGAAAGTCAGATGCTGAGTGGAATGTTATTCTTTTTTTTTTTCCCGAGACAAGAAGGGGGTGCCATGCAAAAAATACTATTCTCTTATTTATTTATTTAATGATAGAATTATTTATTTTTATTTTTTTCATTTTAGATTGTATTTAAGTTATATTTATAATTTTTTTATATAAATTTATTTCAATTACAAATTTAAATTTGAGTTCTTTACAAGTCAAATTATGATTTCATACCATTGGCATGGACAATACCTAGTATCTTATACAGTGAGACCATAAGAGAATTTCAATATATATATCTACATCCGTAGTTTTTTTGTTACTCTTTTTTTTTTTAAAAGAGATGTACAAACAAATAGTTTTTAAGTTAAAATAACATTTTTTTTATCTCTTCCTGAAAACATATCATAAATAATAAATAATATATTTACTAGTCTCAATTAAATTAGCCAACCTCAACTTTTTAATTTTCAAACAATAATCAAACACAATCTAAAGTTAAAATAAACTTTACGCACTCAAGCTCAGAAACTTTTCAATTAATTTAATGAATAAATATTTTTTTATTTAATTTTCGTTTCCTCATTAATTTGTCCTTTGCCATTTCCTAGGAGGATTTCACATTCAAGTCTTTCTCAACTGTCACAAGAATGTACGAGTAGTAGCAATCTTCTGAATTAAGCCAATGAGAAATCATTCAGCTCAAAGCCAGAAAAAGGAATAGGAGAAAGTGAAGCAAAAAGAAGCAAAAGGGTGGGTTCTCTCTCTTTCCCATTTGGTTAGCTTCTTCTCCTTTGCTCTGCTTCCACGAAGATGCTCAAAAGAGGGCAAAAGCAAATAATTGCCCCTCGAGCTCGAGGATGGTTTGATGTGCCCAATGAGATGATAAAAAAGTAGTACACTTTTTTACGTTTTGTGGTTGTCCCTTTTCTGTGTGCATGGATCTCTAGTTAAAACCTGTGTCAGCAAACCGCAGTCTGCAGGTGAAATGGGAAATTTTTTTTTTTTTTTTTTTTTTGGTAACGGAAAAATCACCTAACGATTTTATTTACTGAGTTATAAATTCTCGGGAGAATTAGCGCAACAACCCACCGTTACGGCCCCTCACTTAAATCTTAACCATTCCAGGTGAAGAATCGAACCTGCGACTTGAGTATATCACCCAAACCTTAGGTTTAACTCCCGCTCCACGAGACTAACCAAGAGTGGGTGTGAATGGAAAACTTTGTTTGCGTGGGTTTGAAACGAAAAAAATTTATAAATTTTAATAAAAATTATAAAATTATAATTTATACAGTGAAATAAAAAATTAATAAGTTTTCGATATTTTTGACATTGTTTTTAATAAATTCCAAAGCTCCAAATAAAAATTTTTCATTTTTTCTATTAATTTCAATCCCCCATATCATATGGGTTTTTGTTATAGGCGCGTTTTAGATCGAAAAAACACCAAAAAAAAAATTCTAATTTTTATGTTTTCTTTTTAATTTTCTTTAAATAAATTCTACCAATTGTCACTTACATATATATATATATATATATTTACAAATCAAGCACCAATGACAAAGATCCCTCATGTGTCTAATTTTCTTGGAGACAAGTTTGGATTCAGAATTTTACGGGATTTTGTTATTATAAATTTTTGTTCGTGGTTTAAAAATAAAATTACGGTCCCTCATGGTTTTAGGACTCAAATATGAGTAAACTTATCAAAATTAAGTGTTCGTTTGAGGATGGTTTGATGTGCCCAAGGAGATGATGAAAAAGTGGCGCGCTTTTTATGCTTTGTGGTTGTCCCTTTTCTGTATGCATTGATCTCTAGTTAAAGCCTGTGTCAGCAAACCGCAGTCTGCAGGTGAATGGGAAATTTTGAGGGCGTTTGGTAGGATAACTTTGAGCATTTTTTTTTTTTAGTAATTTTTAATTAAAAGTTATTAATTGTAATTTATGTTGTGTTTGATAAAATAAATTACAAATTTCAGTAATTTTTTATAACTTTTGTATGTTTGGTAAATTTTTTGGCAGTATTTAATAAATTTTAGAAATTTTTGAGTGTTTAGTAAAATTTTTAACAAATTTTAGCAACTTTTTATGTGTTTGATAAAACTTTGAGTAGAACAAATTACTATAGTAAAGCAAAAAAGTAGTAAAAGTTAAGGTTTACCAAATGCTCACTTTTTAACTTTTGATAGATTTTTATACTTTTGTATGCTGCCAAACAGGACCTTTGTTTGGGTGCGTTTAAAATGATAAAAATTTATAAAATTTAATAAAAATTATAAATTCGTAATTCGTATAATGAGATAAAAAGTTAATAATTTTTAAAAAATTTTAATTTTTTTTTGATACATTTCAAAACTTCAAACGGAGATCTTTCATTTTTTCTATTAATTTCAGTTGATCATATCGTATGGGATTTTTTTACTGTTATACTATTTTTTTTTTTGGACAAATCAAGCTCCAAATATAAAATCCCTCAACTGTCTAATTTTCTTGGAGACAAGTTTGGATTCAGAATTTTACGGGATTTGGTTATTATAAATTTTTGTTTGTGGTTTAAAAATAATTTTAGGGTCTGTCATGGTTTTAGAATTCAAATATGAGTAAATTTATAAAATCAAGTGTTCGCTTGCAACCGTTAACTTCTAACTACTCAATTTTTTTTTATTTTTTAAATGATTAAAATTATCTTTTTATATTTTAATTTTTTTTAAACCGTAGAGAACAAATATGTCAAATTAACAAAAATTTAAAAACCTAACTACTAACTTCCCAAAGTTACACAAAAGAAAAAAAAACTAAATTTTTGGTAACTAATTACAAAAAAAAAAAAAAAAAAAAAAAAAAAGAAATTATGACTACTCAATCTAGGAGGCGTTTGGAGTTGGCAAAGTTGGAAAAATTAAGAACACTAATATGGTGCCTGTCAAAGAATCTCCAACACTTAAGTTAGTTATAGAGTTAAGAAACACACTTTGGCAGAATTCAAGTGAGGAAGAGAAATATCATACCTCACCTAGGTTTTTTTTTTTGGGGTAATTACCTCACCTAGGTTATTCGAGCATGTATATATAACGATGCTATAGGAAACGTTATATGTATGAGGCTCATGGGATAACATCTATTGCTCGTGTAACCATTTGCCAACTGTAGTGTATTGTGGATCCTAAGATTGATTTCTCACTTAGTGGGCTAGACCGTTATAAGACAACTGGGGATAGTAACAGTTTTATAAGCGAAGATATCAGGATGTGTCACAGGATCGTTATATGCATGGTTCATGATGTAAACTATTTTGTCAGTTATCTCAATTAGCATAACTGACGATGAGTAGGCTGAGTGGACCTAACTTTCATTTGGGCTTCTCGGAAACAATTCTTCGGTAGGTAATGCCCTTACTCAAATACTTAGGGAGTTTTTGATTAGGTTTGTATTGAGTGGGGCACATCCTTTCCTACATATGCATTGCTCGAGTAAAGCAAAATAATCCCCTATCACTAATTATTTTAAAAACTACATATTACCTAAAAAGAGAATGAAAATATTTTTTAAATAAAATTATAAACTATAATTTTTAAAAAAATAAATGTATTTTAACAAAATTAGTAACTTTATCAATGAATTGATCTTGTGATTCTTGCACCACTACCAATAAATAATAATTGTAAGTGGATAATGATAACAATTTAGAAAAATTATGTGGGATAGAGTGATAAAACTATATTGAGTGGTGTAAGATAGTTACGCATAAGGCCCATTTGGAGTGGTGAAAAAACAAGCAAAATAAGATAAAACATAGTTTTAGGTAAATCTTAACGTTTGGTGTTTTTATCAAAATCGTGTTTTTTAGAGATCGTGAACATTGAAAAAGTATTAGAATGGTTCTCCAAAATTATTTTAACAGATTCAAAAAATCTCTCAATTTGTGTTCTACACTGTAGCGTTTCAACGGAGCAAAACGATACTGTGAGAGAAGTTTTGACCAATCCGTCTTAATGGTTTGTGTGAACCCATATCACGATGGTATTTGTTTTAAAGTTTTGGAGATGGGAAACATGATTAACAAAAAATATTTTTCCACGCAGTTAACCTTTTCTCGAGGTTTGATTTTTTTTAATGAAATATTTAACTTTTTTGAAATTAGTAAAGGTGAGAAATGTAAAAATGTAATATAAAATTTTAGTTGATTTTATATGATATTAGGATTTTATTTTATTTTATTCTATTTTTTTTTTTTGGACACACCAAATGGTGCCATAATAAACAAAGAAAAAATTTTAGTGGGAAAGGGTGCCTCCACACTAATATTCTTGGTTTCGTCCTAGCCCGTGATCACCTATATAGGATAATAGAGATAGTACGCGCATTTAGAGTGGGAAAATTTTGAAATAAAATAAGATAAAGTGAAATAAGTTGTAAGTTCGTAATTCGTGCAATGAGATAAAAGGTGAATAACTTTTAAAAATTCTCAATATTTTTTACCCTTGTTTAGAATTTTTTACTACTTCAAACAGAGTCAATATATAAAATTAGAAGTACTTTTGGTCGGCAAAGAAAAAGGAAAAAATGTCAACTTGCCCCTATTTTAGTGTTTGGCAACACTATCAAAATTTGTTGGAAATTTTCTCTAACTTTTTGTTAAACAATCAAGAGTTATTAAAAAGTTTTAAAAATTCCTAAAAATTTATCCAACTTATTACCAAATCACAAGTTTCTACAAATTGTTAAAAATTTTAAATTTTTTACCAAATATATAAAAAGTTATACCTAGTAATTTTTGTCAAAAATTATCAAAACTTTTTAAAAATTTCATTTTCAAATTGGTCCCAGGTTTAAAATAAAATTATTATTTTTTATGTGAGATCATTTTGTAATGTTTAGTTGGTGGGACGTGGAATTAAATAAATAATATGATTTGATAGAAAATAATTTTTTTATCTGAATTTAAACAGCAAATAAATCTGACGATGAAGATTGGATATCCCAACTAGAGGATGTACCCTTCCAAAAGTATAAATCAATCCCTCATCATTATAGATTCTAATTTGGATCTCATAAACCGGTTCAATTATTGCAATTATGCAATTGTGAATAACCCCAAGAATAAATGCCTCGATAAGTCATGTATTTAATGGGTTTGTTTGGAGTAAAAAAAAATGAGATAAATTGAGATAAATTATGGTTTGGGTGGAGTTCGTAATACGTGCAGTGAGAGAAAAAAGTTGATGTGATATAAAGTTAATAGAGATTTATAGAGATTTTTGAAAATTTTCAACAAATTTATACAAGCCAAACGGACCCAATAAGTGCTTGCAATAATACGGATGTGCGCAATGATGTAAACCGATTGACTAATTTCAAAATTTGGACGATAAATGCGATTTAAATTCATTTTTTTATTAGCTGGGTTTTGTTTATTTGCTTATTGAAATCATAAATTAATTAGTGATTGACCAAGTATAGAGGGCTCATTTGGAGCCATAAAAAAAAATTAAAAAACTTTAAAAAATTGAAAAAATTTTCAAATCATTCCAATCACATTTTGTTACCTATCATTTTTACATCACATCAATCTCATCCATTAATTTTTTTTAATTTTTTTTGGGACTCCAAACGCCCCAAGAATCCGACGTTTTCAAAAAATATCGTTAAGCCATACAAAAAGATTTGTTTGGAAACACCATTTTTTCCCCCTTAGGTTTCATTTAATTTGTATTTGTATTTTTTATTTTTGTTTTATTTTTTTATTTTTTGATTTGAGATTTATATTTTAAAAATACTGAAAAATGCATTTGGTTTTATATTTTTTTATTTTTTGTATTTTAAAACTCTCCTTGTTTTGGATAAAAAATACTCAAAATAACTTTTGGCCACTTTACATTTTATGTATAAATTTGTTTTTTATTTTCTAAAATAGGTTTTGAAAACACAAATGACTAAATACATTTTGAACTGTTTTTCTTATTTTAAAAAATGTAAAATGTAAAACGAGCCCAAAACAAGGATACCACATGTCCAAATGGCACATTAGTTTTTAAATTTTTTATGTTTTAACATTTTTTCAACCAAATCTTAATTTTTTTTTTTTATAATTTTGAAGTATGTTTTCCCCTTTTCATATCATTTTCTTAGAAACAAAAAAAAAAAATAATAAAATAAAATAAAAATAAGTTTACCATATACAATTTTATCAGTAATTTTTAAAAATTTATAAACATAAAAAAATAGTAAGCATAAAAGTTACTAACAGGACCTTACTATTAAGTTTTACACTTGTAATCAAAAGGAATAATGTATAAATAAACCCATGACCTTGATTGCTCCTACAAAAATCGAGTCAGGTCAGGCATGGCATATTAGACTCTAATCTCAACCTTTTGATCTTATGTATTTTTTTAATATTTTAAAAATATTTTTTTATAATTTTTAA
The DNA here is from genome assembly GCA_019916065.1 of Vitellaria paradoxa. Classification (NCBI taxonomy): domain Eukaryota; kingdom Viridiplantae; phylum Streptophyta; class Magnoliopsida; order Ericales; family Sapotaceae; genus Vitellaria; species Vitellaria paradoxa. The sequence goes on along the minus strand of CM034243.1, from coordinate 9,828,394 downwards.
TGTAAATTAATTAGAGATTGAATTAAAATAAAATAAAATTTTAAATGTTTAAATGTGGATGAAAATATATAAAATAAACAAAAGTTATTTTTTTTCTCCGTGTGTGTAAAATATAAAAGGAAATGGATGATTTTATATTTTACCCATACTAAAATATGAAAAATAGACGATTTATATGTATTTCGTGTATATGAGAAAGTGGAAATGGAGAAAAAGAACATTAAACATACAATATTATGGGGTTCAACAATATGATGGAAATGGAGAAAAGGAATTCCTGATAAATCGAACTTAAGTCATGAACAAGTAAAACAAGACTCTTACTACTTACTACTTGAGTTATAAGTCACGCTCAATTCTGTCTTTTTTAAGTTAAAACGCATTGGTATAAGAAGCTCATCTTGTAGTATAGACATCTACACTAATTATTATACTAATTCTCTTCCCACTCTCTATTTTAGGCAATTTCTAGGGTGGCACTCTAAATATAAAGAATCGTTGTATATCTTTATTATAGATAATTTTTTAGAAAAGCTAATATAGGTTGTATTTGAATAGAAAATCTTTAAATTCACTTCTTAATTTATTTTAAAAAATTTCTAGAGAGAAACTAACGTGGATACTATATAATAACAATTTAAAAAATTTTATTTTAATATTATTTTCTCTAAATAAAAATATATAATAGAGAACAACATATAGTGTGTCTTTACATTTAGAAAGTTAATGTAAAAATTTTCTAAAACAATGAGGATATAAAGATATTGATAAATTCTAATTTTTCACTCTTCTCTCTCTACTTTGAGGAAGATAAGAGGTTTAAAGAAGTTAGTGTGGATGCCTTAATTTTCCAACAAGTTTAATTACATATTAAAGAATAGTACTTTACAATTAAAAAATATATTTTTTTGAATTTTACATTAAAATGATATTATTTTAAAAAATGTTAAATATACTCCACTTTTAATTTTTTTACATTTCATCTCTCTCTCTCTCTCTCTCTCTCTCTCTCTCTCTCTTTAACAAAAAAGTGACATCACTAAATTAGTATTGGGTAATTTTTAGATTAATATTTTTAGTTTTTCCTAATCTTAAATTAAGAGAAAACTTAGTTTCATTTTATTTATTTATTTATCTATCTATTTATTTTTGTTAGGGGCCTTGGGTGTTAAAAACCCACAAGTGATTTTCTCATCAAGCTCTAACAGAATAAGACATTTGGACTCAGATCCATGTGGGCCTGATGATTTTTTGCTGGGCTGTAATTTGTAAATCCACAGTAAACGAACCGTACGAACTGTAGTCATGTACCTGAATCCGAGTTCAGCTTCCTCACGAACAAAGCAAATCTAAACTCCGGCGACTCTCTCTCTCTCGCCATCTCGCAGAGCTCACTGACCATCAGAGTGATGTTACATCGTTCGCTTGCCTCTTCTCTCAGAAGCTCTCTCCTCTTTTCTCCCTCTATTTTCTCCATATCCTTCTCCGCCGCTGCCGCCCACCTCTGCAACTCTCAACAAAACCACCAAACCCTAGCTCCCCCATCTCAAAACCATACCTCCCCAACCACCACCATCCCTAATCCCAGAACCCGAACGCCTCTCGAGAAGCAATTCGAGTCATGGGTGGAGAAGCTCAAACCCGGGTTCACACCATCGGACGTCGACGAAGCCCTGCGCTCCCAGTCCGACCCCGATCTCGCCCTCGACATCTTCCGCTGGACGGCCCAGCGCCGCGGGTACAAGCACAACCATGTCACCTACCTCACCATGATCGAGATCGCCGTCTCCGGCCAGCGATTCCGCGTCGCCGAAACCCTAGTCGAGGAGGTCATCGCCGGCGCTTGCTCCCCCAGCGTTCCCCTCTACAACTCCATGATTCGGTTCTGCTGCGGCCGTAAGTTTCTTTTCAACCGAGCTTTCGATGTTTACAAGAAAATGTTGAAATCTGATGATACTAAACCATCCCTAGAAACGTACACATTGTTGTTGAATGCTCTCCTTAAGAAATTCAACAAGTTGAATGTATGTTATGTGTATTTGCACGTTGTTCGATCATTAACCAAACAAATGAAGGCCTCTGGAGTGATTCCTGATACATTTGCGTTGAACATGATCATAAAGGCATACTCTAAATGCCTTGAAGTAGACGAAGCAATTCGGGTTTTCCGCGAGATGGGTTTATATGGGTGTGATCCCAATGCTTATACCTATAGTTATATAGCCAAAGGCTTGTGTGAGAAAGGGAGGGTGAACCAGGGTTTAGGGTTTTACAAGGAGATGAGAGGTAAAGATTTGGTTCCAAAGAGTAGTGCCTACATAATTTTGATTTGTAGCCTCGCGATGGCACGGAGGTTCGAAGATGCTACCGAAGTTGTGTTTGATATGTTGGGTAATTGTATGGCGCCTGATTTGTTAACCTATAAAACTCTCTTGGAAGGGCTTTGCAGGGAAGGGAGAGGGAGTGATGCTTTTGAACTGCTTGAGGAATTGAGGAAGAGGGATAGACTGATGAATGAGAAGACTTATAAGGCTTTGTTGAATGGACTGCATTTTTTAAGTCGAGAGTAGGCTTCATACTGTATTTTGCTTAATCATGTGCTTGGAACTTAGATTTCTTTCTTTTCAAATGCTCATTCAAGTTCGGCCTACACTGTTGAAGGGAAAGAAGGATACGTACACTGTTAAAGTCAGTCTGGGAAAACTGGATAGCTAGTATTCTCTTTTGACTGGAGTGATTTGCCCAGCTTCAAGCACTGCGGGAAGATCTCTAGATGTCTTATTTATAGCATTTTGGTACAATTCAGATTGGTATGTGATGATCAAAGTACGCTGTTAAAGTCAGTCTGGGAAAACTGGATAGCTAGTATTCTCTTTTGACTGGAGTGATTTGCCCAGCTTCAAGCACTGCGGGAAGATCTCTAGGTGTCTTATTTATAGCATTTTGGTACAATTCAGATTGGTATGTGATGATCAGAGCTCTTGTTGAGGTGTGTATATAATATCATAAATTTATTTTTTTCTGTTGACAATAATCTGCAATTGTCGAGAGGGTGAAATATTGCGTTTGATTGGCAAGTTGGCATGATTCTCTGCCTTGCCTATCTCCAACACAATTTGCAAGATGGAACAGGTTGTCTGAAGTTGATTTTTTACTCAGAAATTTGAGCCTTTCTTTCTGTATCAGAATGGGAAAATTGGCATCAAACTGGCTTCAACAGCAGTGTTGTTCTTGAATAACCTGGGGGTTTGTCTCTGTTGTTGCCAAAACTACGATGGTAGGACTCCCATTATTGGTGGTCGAGATCTTGAAATGCAGAATGAGTATAAAATTTGTGGCCCATTTCATGGGGCTTCCTTCTGGAGTAAAATGAGCTGAATTTGTACCTTTTGGGCAAGATGGAGATTGTTACATTGTTAGTAGGCTATGAGTTATAATCTTGTTTTATGCAAGGAGGATGTTATAATCTTGTCCAGGCTAATGCAGTTTTGCAATTGATGTTGATGTTTATAGTAACCCTTGTAATCCCTTTATGAAATTATTATATATATTACTTCTTTTCTATTCATTCACTTGTGGGAAAACTATGTGTGCAAGTCAATTCTGTTCATGCACTAGTGGCCAAATTACATGGTCAAACTTTGACGTTTGAGACCTGTTCTGCTGCGCTTTCTAACGGTGCAGATTGCTTTTTTTTTTTTTTTCACAGTGAATTTGAGCTATGAACCAGACTATTTTAAGTCGAATTTAAAACATTGGATCAAAGTCAGTTAGCACATATTTGCTATTCCAATAGTTTGGTGCTCAAAGGCTTACGTGCCTTTTATGAATGTTCTCGATTCCTGTGACTGGGCATGCTATCGTTGTGATGGCTAGATCAACGGACACGACTGAAGTTAATCAATGGACAAACTATGTATACAATCACCGGATAGAAGGATGGAATATAGTATGCCATTGGAAGGCTTTTGTAATGGAATTCAACAGTGAAAAATATTTATTCCAACTGTTGTGCTACAACAATATACTGACGTGGTAATCGGGTTATACATTCTTCAGTTTAGCAACTGTTACAGCTAATGTCTATCTTTCAGTTTCATTTTGAGCTGCTGCTCCTAGTATGGTGTTTATATTGTTAAGTTGTCATGAACTTTTACTTCATTAATATGAGTAACAACCTCTTCAAGTCCTAGTTTTCCAAATTTGTGCTATTACATCAAGGAACCCAAATCAGAAATACAGGGAACTCAATATGAACAAAATCTCCAGAACAGGAAAATATACAAGTGTGAATGAAATTATAGGTAAAATTAAAAATATAAAATGAATAAGAAGATGGTTTGCACGTGCACAAAATAATTAAGTGTTCCTTACCAACCATTGGATAGACAATGGAGACACCTTGTCAGCTTTGCTTCTGGTCATTGGCGGCGACAGTCCTTGAATTGAATGAGCTTGCAAGCCCTGAGGGTCCTGAAGGTGTGCTTGTAGATGGGTAACCATTACGGTAATCGCTGGTCATTGCGGAAGAACCTTCACTATCCTGCCATTTTTTTAAGGCTTCAGGAAGGGTCATGCACAAGCCAGTGCCAGTGATGCTATCTTCTTCATCACGAGTGATGGGTTTCCATTGCTCGACAAGCGGAGACAAGACAGTCACCGCATGACCCATGTCTGGCCGCTGAAATGGCTCGCGAGAAGTGCAGTGTCCTGCCAGTTCTGCGACTTTGCAGATGCTCTCAAAAGTTTCTTCATCTGGCTCCAGAGTAGGGTCTAGATATTCCCGAATCCTGTCTTTGTTATGGAGATGCTTTCGGAACCAAGTGACTAAATGGCTTGTCTCCTCTGGCAAGCTCTCATCTAGTGCTTTTCTGCCTGTGATTATTTCCATCAGGACTACCCCAAATGCAAAAACATCAACCTTTACTGTCACCCTTCCTGTGGCTGCAATGAATACAAAGATGATGGTTCAAATTTCTTGGGATTTTTATCCTTACCTAAATACACTTCAAGTTCTGATAAACATTCATCACATGATTATATATACAAGAGAAAATGATAACATATTGCAATTGCTGGAATATTATATACGCAGTAATATAATGCACTTTGTATTGCTTTATTTTATTTTATTTTATTTTGGCAGCTAATCACCCGGAGAACTGAGTGAAAATTTAGATGGAAATGTCAAGGAAAAAAAAAAAAAAAGAACTTATGAGGTCTACTGTGATTTGATGTAAATTATAGAACACCACGGGAAAGCTTAAGAAAAAAATGATCAACGCAGTACTAAAAGTTGGTATAGAGAAAAATGGATGATCATGTACTTAAGACTTACCAGCATACTCAGGTGCTAAATACCCAAACGTTCCAGCCAACCTTGTCTCCACCGAGTACTTATTCCCATCGGGTGCATTCTTAACCAAGCCAAAGTCTGACACTTTAGCTCTCATGTTATCTCCAAGAAGTATGTTAGAGGGTTTCAGGTCTCTATGTATGAAGGTCTGCTGTGCTAAGCTGTGCAAATACTCAATCCCTCTGGCAACATCCAGTGCTATTGTGACTCTTTGCTTCCAAGTAAGGGGAGAGACCCCCATTTCTGTGTAACTGAATAAGTGCTGTGCTAATGTTCCTTGAGGCATATACTCATAAACCAAAAGCCTCTCATTTCCTTCAATACAAAAACCATACAGCGCAACTAAATGCCTGTGCCTAACCTTCGACAGAACTCCAATTTCAGCCTGGAACTCATTCAGCCCTTTCGAACTCGCTACAACTGCTTCCATCCTCTTCACCGCAACCTCTGTCCCATCATGAAGTTGTCCCCAGTAAACAACACCGAATCCACCCTTGCCTAAAATGTTCTTTTCACTGAAATTGTCTGTTCCTTCTCTAAGGACCTCTATTGGGAAGAAAAAGTTTCCACCATCATAAAAATTGGTATTACTGCTATCACAACTACTTTGTCTGGACATTCCGCTCCCAAATCCACCATTACCTTTCACAGCACCATCTGCAACCTTCTTAGGTTTTTCCTTCTCTTTTCTAACCCATTGGTACTTCCCACTCTGTTTCTTCATAAAACATTTGTAAATTACGAATGCCAAAGCTACTGTGAGAAACACAGAACCAATAATGGCAACAACAATCACCCATTTGTTTCCACCAGACGAAGAATCAGATGAATCATTCGTCCCAGCTGATGAATTTCCACTACGAGCCCTCCTATTCGAAGAACTTCCATCTCCAGCAGGCACATCAACTCCGATAAACGGATTGCCAGATGTCTTCACTGTTACACGCGACCCAAATGTGGGTAGTTTACCCGAAACATTGTTGTTGGAGACATCAAAAAGCTGGAGCATCGACAAATTCGTCAAGGATGGGGGTATAGGACCAGTGAGGTTATTATCATTCAGGAGCAATTTCGTCAATGAAGTGAGGTTGGCAATGGCAGGTGATATGGTCCCGGCCCAACCCTGCTTCCCAAAATTGAGCACTGTTACTTGACCCTTGGAATTGCAGGAAACGCATGTCCACCCCTTGCAAGGGTCATTTCCCGACCAAGATTCAGCCAAGGCCATTGGGTAACTCAAATCCCCTGCAACCTGAAGCAATGTCGTCACCTGCTGATCACAGGGTCCGGGATTGGGTTTACAGAAACTGTTTGTGCTACCGAGATTCACCAGAACACCATTAGGAAAACTGGGTTCTGGACCCTGTAGCTTATTGTTCTGAAGCGAAACGTTAACCAGTTTTGGGAGAGTGGTCAGAGAATGAGGAACAGGTCCTGTTAACCTGTTGTTGCGAAGGGAAAGATCAAATAGCGAGGTACATCCTGAAAGATCTGGAATCGGACCCGAGAATTGATTCAGGTGGAGCCAAACCTGTGTTAACTGCGACATTATGCTGAGCACATCGATGCTGCCTGAAAGACCAACCGCTTGATTGTTGAGCAAGAGGTTCTGAATCGAGGAATTGGCGAAGGAAGGTGGCAAAGGACCCGTGAGGTTGTTGTACGAAAGCCTAACGTTCTGCAGACTCGGGAACGATCCGAATATGTCCGGCATTTGGCCTTTGAGGTTCGATTGGCCTGCGTAGAGGGTTTTTAGGTTGGAGGAATCGGCAAGGGTTTCGGGGAGTGTCCATGGGGGAAGATCGGGGTTCTCGCCTATGTTTAGCGTCTGCAAGCTCGTTAGGCCGGTGAGGAACGGAGATGGAACAGAGCTGAAATTGTTGCTGTTGAGAAAGGCGTGTTGCAGGGATGCGAGGTTGGAGAGGGAGGGGAAGCCGCCGGAGAACTTGTTTCGTTGTAGGGAGAGGGATTTCAGCGAAGAGAGCTGGTTCAATTCGGACGGCAATTCACCTGTGAGGGATTTGGAGGCGAGGTTGATGGAGGTAACTCGGCCGGACGAGTCGCAGTCGACGCCGGACCAGTCGCAGGGGTCGGAACCAGACCAGCCAGGGGGGGTTGGGGAGATAGACTTGGCGAGTTTGGCCATGACGGCGGCGTCATCTTTGGCGGCGGAGAGACGGTGGAGAGAGGAGACTGCGATGATCAGAAAGAAGAGTTCTCTTAGATACATTTCTCCTTCTTCCATTGTTGTGGCGGTGGCGATGGTGCTTTTGTTTCTTTCTCCCTCATGATAACATCACAGAGAGGAGAGAGGGAAGGGACGGGACCGGAGGGTGGGTGGGGGACTTCTGGCGGTTGCTAAAATTGTGGGTCGAGGCGAGAAGGGGTCAGGTTGGCCGTTAATCGAAAGTCGACGAATTTACAGGTATTTCCAGTTTTACCAACCAAATGTACTATTATTGAGAAGTATTAAATTAATAGCCTAATTATAATTTTCTTTTTACTTATTTTAAATGAACCAAAACATTTTATTTTGTTTTAGAATTATAATTTTTTCTTTTTGTAAGGACTTGTAGAGAAAACGGGTGGAATCTGTCAGAATTTGCAATTCAAACACCATCCTCGACTCACAATCAAACAAGATTGAACTAAAAAATCAATTTGGAAAGCACATTTTATGTAGTTGAAACTCAACTTTATTTAAGGTATGTTTGATTGTTAAAAATTATTATATTTTATTTTATTTCACGAATTACAAATTCACAAATTATCTTAATTTATTTTATTTTTTGTCACTCTAAATAATTACACTTTTATCATTCAAATGTAACCTCGCTTGATACATTTGTTTGCATTCTGAGCTGAATCTTTATTCTCTGTGCATTTTTTTCCTTTTTTTTTTTAATTTATAATTTTTTTTATCTTCTACGTGCAAGAGTAATGTGCTTATAAATTGTGTTAGCATTCAATTTTGGTTTTTTTTTTCGGATGCTTAATAAATATTTAAGTGTAATTTATTTTTTTTTTTAAGAAAAGCCCTGTAATGATCCATTTTTTTGAAAACAACCGAATCTAATCCATTTAAGTTTGAGCAATTAATGCAAAATAAATAATTTATTTAGATATATTTTATATTGGGAAAATGTTTTTCTATTATATATTTTAAAAAATACGTTAAAATAATGTATTAATAAAAATACAATTTTCTTATCAGTATTATTTTTCTAAAATAATTGACAAAAAAAAAATCACATCGTTCTAATATTTTTGTTCTCGTAAAGAATTTGGTTACATTTTACAATTCTACCAGTATCTCTAACTAACTAATTTCTGGAATTTCAACGGTCTTATCATTCGTTTCCGTATTGCTCATCCGCAGAGTTTATTTCCTGCTGTTAACATGTCCGCGGTTTGTCAAGTTACCAATCCTATTGGATAACTTAACACTTACTTTAATGAGGTGGCACCACATAATTGGTTCCAGTGCGTGGCGCTGCCTTACCGGTCCATGTTTGCTTACCGTGGACACGAGTTCTTTGAATTGCCACTCTCATCGCCATCTTAGTTTATTACCTACAATTCTGTACTGTCAAAACAAAGAATTCCTGTGATTGACAGGGAGAGGAAGAGAGAACAACAAGGCGATGATGAGTTTCAACCGCGCTTCGAAAGCCGCTTCAATATTATTTCTGTTCATTCTTATCTCCTTAGGTGATTTTTCTAGTCTTTTTTGATGTTGTCGTTGCGCGGTGATGTACGACTGAACATTTAGTGGATCTGATTATTCACTGCTGGAAGAGATTGTAGTTTAAACAAACTTCTTCAAGAATGTCAATTTCGATATTGAACGTATAATGACAACACTCGCTGTATTTTTCAGTCTCGGCGAAGAAGTCAAAGGATGTCACCGAGTTACAGATCGGTGTAAAGGTGAATTCCTCTATTTTCTATTTCCCTATTACATGTTTCGTGAAATTAGATTCGAATTGGGTTTGATTACACAATTCATGCTCACATTTCGATTAGAACAACAATTAGTCGTTGATGCTTTATTGTTGTTCAGCTCAGTTTAGTTTCATTGTGATTAGGTTAGATTTTCAACTCAACCATAAGGAACGTCAGGTATTTTGGGTTTCGGAACTATGTGATTGTTTTTATTAAATTCTTGCGTGGGAAAATATGCCATGTCGGTGTTTTATTGTGTTGAAAACCAAGCAAGGTAAGTTGGTATTTGTTTTCTTTAATACTCGGTTTGGATCTTGAATTTGTTTCATAATTGGAAAATGAAAAAGAAAATAAATTCGCACCTTTCACTTCATTTTATTTTTTTCTTTCTTTTTCCAATATTTTTTCTTTCCCTCCCTCAACAAATCTTGAGTCCAAACGTCGCGTAATTTTTTATGAAGCTTATATTTGGTTGAAAGTTCGATGTGGTTTTAAATTGTGGTGCTGCTTTTTAGCTTTAAGCTAAGACATTTACGCTTTGCACACCTCCTAGTGGCCCATCTGGAGTATGCCTAGAGGGGGCATTAATGTAGGTTATTGGATTCCATGTCAGCCTTACTCCGAGAGTCGACCCTAGCACCTCCTGCGGAGGCATTGAGACTCCTCTCGCCACGGGTCAGCTCTCACCCCTCCGCGTATCTCCCTCCTTGTGGAACACGCTCGCTGGGGAAGTCGGGGCTCCTCCCCACTGCCATGACCAATCATTTTTCCTCCCACAGACCATGCCTGATCCCCTGTGGGCATTTGGAGTCTTAGGGGAATTGCGGACCCTTCAGGGGCATTCTAGGCCCTCATTGCAGGAACTTCCCATGGGCATTCTTTTAAGCTCAACGTCAACTTCCTGTTGCTTCTAACCTAGGGGGAATAAAATACTTCCTTTGCAAGCACATGTTATTCAACAACTCATTATCTTCTGACAGTTGAGAAGTAAAACTTCCTTTTTTTGGGGGGGGGGGGTTGGTAAATTTCTGCACCGAATCAACATTAGAATTTGTATATGCAATAAATGTTTTGCATGCTCTTAAGGGGGATTTTTTTGGATGATCATCGTGTTCACAAATTAATATTAACATATTGTTGTTGATGATAGTTGACATTACTTACCTTACTCTTATGGGAATTGTGTTATGTGTAACGGTGTTCATATCTTAATCATGGAAATTTAGTAAAAATCTACCATATTCAAAATGCACAAGATCACTGATGCCTAAATGAAGAACTTTATACTGCAATTTATTGTGATTACAGTAACGTTCTGTGTTTCTACAAATCTTCTATTATTTCTTGAGTAATTCATGACCAATTTGACTTTAGCATAAAAATGATCTGCATTTTGTGGTGCATGAATATATATATATGTTCGCTAAATATAGGAAATCTATTATTCTTGCATTCTTTTTCTCTCTTGCTGACTTGGCTTTGGGATCTTCCTTTTGTTTTTGCAGTATAAGCCAGAGTCTTGTGAAATTCAGGCACACAAAGGTGATAGTATCAAAGTACACTATCGGGTGAGAGAATCATGGCTTCTTCTCCTTTTTTTTTTTTTTGTTAGTTATTTATATATTTATTTGGGGGAGGGAGGGCTCTTTAAACATTTTTAATATGATTTGGTTGCATTCTGCATTCATGTTGATATGATCATTTTAGATTCTGACCATGGCATGTTGGGTATTCCATCCTGTTAGTAATCTCTGTAGTTGATAAGCATTTCGATAAATAGTTTAGTTCCATGAATTTGAGCCACTCGGTGTTTGGAAAAAGTGACATGTTATTGCAAGGGTGTTGGAGTTACTGTCAAATTGTGTGTTGATTTTTTGTTGGATCCCTTTTTATTGGAATGAAGTATTTTGACCCACAAGACATTGCTTGTTTGTTTCTCTCAAGCCTCGTGATTAAGCGATGATCCTATTAAAAATTATTACCTACGACAAGAATAGTTTAATTTTATTTTCCGACTTTAGATCGTAGGCTTAATGTGGGAAGCAAAAAAGTTAACTTTTTTGTAATTGACTGCTAGCTAGCTTTTGTTGTGTTTGGGAAGGGAAAAAAGCTAACTTTTTAACTTTTTGTTAATTTGACATTTTTACCCTTCATGGTTTAAAAGAAATTTAAAATGTAAAGTGTAAATTTAGTTATTTTAGAAAAAGTCAAAAAATCGAGTAGCCAAAAGCTAGCTATCAGCTAATGGTTGCCAAATGAAGGCTTAAATTCAAAGCCATTGTGATTTGGATAAATAGCTTTGGTTTGGAAGATTTGAGCCATTTACATAGTCAGAGGAAATGACATTCTTTTGGTGAAGGTCCTCTTTGACTTTCACTAGGTATTATCAGAATTTGAAATCAGCATCCTCTTGTAATCTTGTTTGCAAAGTATAGCAAGTGGCTGTCTGGTTGAATGTGTATCTGAAAATGAGCTCTGGGAAAATTAAGCTACCTGGTAGGGTGTTCACACTTGCAAGGTATAGGGTTTTATGTATCTACAAGGGTGAGCATATTATTCATGCTGATTTTCATTAAATTTTCAGGGAAAACTCACAGATGGAAGTGTCTTCGATTCCAGCTTTGAAAGGGGTGACCCGATTGAGTTTCAACTCGGTAGCGGTCAAGTGATTAAAGGTGTGTGATAATTTAACTACCACTAACATTTTCACCAATGTTCAACTATTTCTTTTATACTAGATAACAAATTCAAAAGTGAATTTAGAATTTTAGAGTGGGTTACAAACTTACAAATTGCAGTCAAATTGAGGTGGTACATAAAGAAGGCTTTTATTATTGTTGTTGTTATTGTTATTATGTCTTGGGTTTCTATGTTTATTGTACTATTGGACGCTTTCCTTGTTGTGCTTAAAATGAACCATTAAATTTGTTTTGGATAAAAACCAGAAAGGGCAGCACTTGATGGGAACAATGTAAATTGAAGCCGAACCCTTTCCAACTCATAAATTTATGAAGGGAAATAGAAGCTGAGACCTATAATTTCCATATGATTATAGAAATTGGTAACCGGTAGGATATTTATGGAGAATAATAAAAAATTCAATGGAAATGAATTGAAATAAATATTGTGTCACTGCATTGTAATTTATATCTAACGTGTGAAATCATCTTTGCCCAACAAAAGATGTCTTCAACCACTAAAATCTTTTCTGAAGCTACCATGCTTTCAAGTGAAAAGAGCATGGCAACATTTGTTCACTTAACAAGCTTGTGCTATGTGATATGAAAGTGCACAACATATTTTTCCAGCTTCAAAGTTTCCTGGGTAAGGAACCCATGTTTGTTATAATCTTTTTGTTCACAGGTTGTTCTAGCTTTGGTGTTTTCAAACCCGAACCTGTACTCATAATTTGATTTTGGCTTGTAGTATTTTGTACAATAGCATGACAGTAGACATTTTGTGCTGTACACCACTTGAATTGTAGGCGACCAGATTGAAAATAACAAATCCCAATCACTTGAAGAATTGTTAGGAGACATCAATGTGCTCTGAATTCAAGCTTTGAAAGGGGGAAAACATTGCAAAAAGGTTGTGTGTGAAAAGTATACTTTGCGAAGGTTAAATGCTGGACTTTGCTTATCATCATCATTATTATTAAAACCCAGGGAATCACCATTGAAAAGAGCCTTGGCCTTTTATGCCTGCAACACCTCCACCTGCACAGCTGGGTAAAGGGTGGTTTCTCTAGGAGTAATAACAATCACCGGGGATTGAACCTAAGTCCTCATGCTGCGAACACCTGAATTAAACTCATCGACCACTTGAGCTACTTTTTGGGGTTTTAAGTGTTTTTTATTGTGGAAAAAAATATTGTATGTTGTAAGGGTGCATTAAGCTTATGCTTTTTTAACATCATATATGGGCATTCTGTTTGGGCTGCATTGGGTGTTATAGATGCACTTTATCCTTCAAACAATATCTGCAGATGTACTTGATCCTTCAAACAGTGTCTGCATTTTGTGTACCGCACGAATGATCAACTATTATTGAACCTTACTTATTTCTGATAGAAGAGACTTCCTCTCAGGATGGGACCAAGGACTGCTGGGAATGTGCATAGGAGAGAAGCGGAAATTGAAAATACCGGCAACACTTGGCTATGGAGAGCAGGGGTCACCTCCCAACATCCCAGGTAATACTTAACTATTCTTCTGTTTTTCTGGCCGTGCAAACCTCTTGCTGTAGTAAGTGGAACATATGTATTTTTTCCCCTAGAAAAGGTCTAGTGGGGAAGACCAAACCCGCTCCTATTCATTGTGTGGGTAGAATGTAGCCATAGAGAATCTCTGTGCCTAGTTGGGTGTACAGGTTTTACCCATAGCCCTACGAAGGATGAGTGAATCAAGAGAGATAGACACACATGATATCTAGTTCATCCTCAAGTGAAGAGAGCTTGGCTTGAACCTGCTATCTTGTGAGGTCGAGTGAATTTCAATATGGCTCAACCCAGTCAGCCACCACCACCCTTGGTGGTGTAATACACGTCCTATAGGCATGACAGAGATAAAAATAACCAAATATCTACAGCACCGTGCGGGTTACTTGTTAAAGCTTGTTTCGTGTTGAGATATTAATCAGTAACTAGTGCCATATAGCTCTACTTACATATGGTTGAAAAATTACAGCTTCATTCAAAATCCATATTCGCTGCTTCTAATTGTCAACAGAGGGTGAAGTTTTTTGACAGTCAACCATCATTTACTGGAGTTATCCTTTAAAATAAGTGATTCAAATAAATACTGGCTTTTGACCCAAGCCTTTTTTTTTTTTAATAAAAAAAGATCTAGTTTTTATTTGGGTTTCTGTTTTGCCTTCCATCTATTTAATTTCACAATTTTTTGGGTTAGAACTGTTGTAATTTTTCTGTGAGCATTCACAGGTGGTGCAACTCTTATATTCGACACAGAGCTTGTAGCAGTGAATGGGAAAACGGCTGGTGGAGGGGAAACAAATGATAGTGAGCTATAGTCTTTGAAACGGGATTGGCAAGCATGTCTCTGTGCCTTCATGTATTAACCTATTTATCATTCATTTACTGGACTACTTTGCAGGTGTGAGAGCCTAATTAGCTCATTGACTTTTTTTTTTATTTATAAATGTTTAACGGATAATCAATCTATTTAAATCCGTTAATTACATAAATATTGTCTTATCTACTCAAATATATCTGTTAATTATTTTCAACCAATTGGCATTATTGAAGGAAATAAATTACATGAATTTCACAATGGTTTTACTTTTTAATTTTATACACAAATAATACATCTTATATATGATTTAATTCTAAAGAAGCTAAATTCGTTACGCCTAGGAAGAAGATCGAATTAACACCAACAAAATTTGAACTGTATCTATGGAATTAGCCCTTTTTTTTTTTTTAAATTTTGGGTCAAAATTAACACCACCAAATTTTAGAGGAAAAATTCTTAAAATAAAATAAACTTTTAGTTAAAATATTACAAACTCATAAGCTCAATTTTTAGAATGCTAACAAAGTGAACTTTAGAAATTAAAATTTCAAAATTTATGAACTATTTAAGAGAAGATTCCAAAAAAAGAAAAAAAATTTAAAGTTTTGATTGAATTTTTTTTCTTTTTTTTTGTTGATGATTGTAAAACTATAATGGCTAAGTTTGGTACACAAAAACTCTCTGAAAATATCTGAAAACCTCTATAAAATTTTACACATTTTCGCCTTCTTAAAATTCAAAAAAGTTCAATATCTTTAAAAAAAAAAGTCAATAATTAGAATTCGATTAATTAAATAGCAAAAATTTTTTCGCCATTCTCACTATGGACTTCCAAGTTACCAAATGACACACATTTTGACTATTTTTTGTGGTGTTTTTAAAACCGTTCTAACGGATTGTAAAAAATCGTTCCGACGGAATCGCGCGGGTAACTTTCGTCCAAACGATTTTCTACAATCCGTTTGGACGGATTGTAGTGTAAAGAAGTCATGACTGTCTAAAATTTTGAATCAGTCCAAATGAAAATCTGATCTGTCGGAATGAAATTTTTACTATTCATCTCCAAAAAACTTGGTTTGACGGTGTGCACCAAACGTAAAAAGTTTCCCCAAATCACATTTTATCTCATTTTTCTCACTTTTTAGGGTGCCAAACGCAGCCAATGTTATAGATTTGAGAAAAAATGAGATAAAATGTGGTTTGAGAAAATTTTTTGTGTTTAGTGAACATCGCTTAAACTGCATTTTTTAGAGATGAATAGTAAAATTTCGTTCCGATGGATTGGATTTCCGTTTGAACGGATTCAAAATTTTAGGCAGTCATGATTTCTTTACACTACAATCCCTCAAAACGGATTGTAGAAATCATTTGGATGAAAGTTGGTCGCGCCATTTCGTCGGAACGATTTTTACAATCCGTTGGAACGGTTTTAAAAATGTTACAAAAAATAGTTAAAGTGGGTGTCATTTGGTAACTTAGGAGTACATGGTAAAAATGGCGAAAAAATTTTTGCGATTTGATTAACCGAATTCTAGTTATTGACTTTTTTTTAAGATATTGAATGTTTTTTGAATTTTAAGAATGCGAGAATGTGTAAAATTTTATAAAAATTTTTAAAAATTTTCAAAAATTTTTAGAGATTTTCATCAAATTTTGGTACACTAAACACACCCAAAAGTAGGAAAAATTAATTTTCGTGCTTGTCGAGAAAAATTAAAATTAACCCTTCAAAAAAAATAAAAAACTTGATAATTTTTTTTTGGGGGGGGGGGAGCCAAACGGCCCCACACCGGTCTCTCAAACACTTTTCGGAACCCTCTAGAACCCAAGCTCTTCCCTGTATGTCCTCATAAAAGAGCCCTCCGTGTCCAAAACCCGCAGTATAGGCTACTGCATTTCGCTCGCAGTTTTCTCTCAGTTCTGTGCTCAGTTTCTCTCTCTAGAGCCGAGACCAGGATTTTGATATGCCGCCGCCAAGATGAAGAGGACTTTGACATGCCGGACGAGAGACAGATCCTGACGGTCGGGGAAGAGAAGGAGATTGGGAAGCAAAGGTTGAAGAAGAAGCTTGTCATGGAAGGTGAAGTTGAGACACTCTTGATAATGGCGATGAAGTTGAGGGTATTTTACCGATCGTTTATATTCTCATTACTTTCTGTTTTGTTTCGTTATTTTTCTTTTCGGAAAAATTCAGTCACTGTTGATTTTCGCTTGTTTTGTGTTGGGCATAATAATACTAAAGCTGTACCCTTGCCGAACAGGTTTAGTCTGGTGCCACGTGGCGTGGTGCCGAGCAAATTCATATAAGCCACTTAGCCACTTGCCGAGCACGTTCCGTTTGGACACGTGGCATCTCGCCGAACAACTGATTATTGGCACGAGGGTTCCACGTGAGTGATGTACGTGAGTACACGATTTAGAGTTAGTGCTCCAAAGAGTACCCTGAATTTGGACATCAATAAACAATGTATAACCACGTGGCTATAGCCGAGGAATCTAGTTTGCTCGGCATATATGTCGATGGCCAGTAAATGTCAAACTTAGGGCCCACAGCCTTTAAAGAAGGCTCATGACCATAAATGCACTTTAGTTAGGATTGAACTAGGTACTTGTCTCTGGAGATGTAACTAAATCGGTCTATCTCGTTACGATTCGGTGGCTGATGCGACAAGAAGACAGTATGACCCTGAAGTTCAGGTTGTAATGCCGTGTTAAACCACCAGAAGCATTAAATGAAAGGCACGGTGTATTTATGAGGGGTCTGAGGCATTAAATGAAGGGGAAGGGCATTTAAAGCAAGAGTGTAAAAGAGGAACACGGCAGTGTGCGTAATGTCGAGTCATAGGTATGCTGTAATCATTACTCAGACCACTATATATGGATATACAACTGAATCACGGAGGTAGGCTGACTATTGCCAACTTAAACTTTGACTCCTTTATTTCCAGAAAACTTCTTTTGAGCGACTTGCTGACTTAATCATCGGAGGGTTTTCCGGCCTGAGACCTCCTCTCCGGCCGTCACCTTTCTTTCTGTCTTTGTTCGGCAGGTCGGCGATTGCATTTCCGGTTGGCGTGGTCAGCGGTTCCGGCGGTAATTTCTGCTGCCGAACATTTGGCGCCCACCGTGGGGCTCGTTGTCTAGCCCATCGTCGTGTTCACTAGCTTTTTTCTTGTTTCTTTGTTAAGTCTCCAGTATTTGTCCACATAATGACCTCAGGAGGAAACACTACCCCACCACCATCTCCACGGGCAGGAGACACTTCCACTCCTGCCAAAACTAAAGGGAGTGCGTTGGTTATCCGGACTCCAGGTCTGGAGTCCGCCCGGAAAAGAAAAACGGAGGATCCTCAGGTATTGAAACGGAGAGAAGAGCTGATGGCTAAGGCCAGTGAAAAGCAGGCAGAACTGGAGGAGATTCTGCTGGAATTGAGTAAGGAAAAGGGAAAACCCCCTGCTAGCCATACTGCTGATTCTGGTCAATCCGACTCGGAATCTGATGAAGGTTACGATGCTCTTTACGAGGACCCCACTGATGAGGATGACGGGGACACCCATGAACAGAAGGAGGTGCGCTCTCGCTCGCGACGTGATGTCTCTCCTTCTAGGAAGGACTCGCGCCGTGCTAAACCGGTCGCAAAACGTGACGTGAGATCCGATGTTGACGCGCCCATCAAAGCGCATCACCAAAGGAATTCCTCAAAAAAGATGCTGGAGGCGTATTCAGAGGAGGCGGATAGCTCGGACCAAGAAGAGCTAACCTTAAAGCGTAAGAAAGCGGGAAAGGCAAAGATGGAAGACTGGGGGCAAGCAGAGGAATGGAGTGCTCAGGGCCAAAGCACACGAATGATGGCAAGGAAAGCCTTGGGGCGAATCTCTGCCTCCCCATTCGTCAATGAAATAATTGATGCGGAGCCTCCGGAGAAATTCCAAACTCCGAGGCTTAATCTCTACGATGGGAGAACTGACCCCCTGGCCCACTACCGTCATTACATGCAGGCCATGACGTTATGGAACAGTAACGACCACCTCATGTGCAAAGTATTCCCTTCTAGTTTGGGGGATACAGCGCTTCAGTGGTTCCATAAACTGCCCCCTGGCAGTATTCAGTGTTGGCAGCAACTGGCGGAGGAGTTCGTTACCCGGTTTCTGGCTAACACAAAACAGCCTAAAACCGCTGACGCTCTCCTCACAATGAAAAGAAAGTCCGGGGAATCATTGAGAGATTATTCCCGCCGTTACCTGGAGCTCTACAATGAGGTGGGAGAATGCTCGGAGCAATTGGCGGTCACCTCGTTCAAATTGGGGTTGCGGAAGGAGGATAGGCTGTGGCTCTCCTTGACCAAAAAGCCAGCAGCCAACATGTCCGATCTTATGTGCCGAATTGAGAAATACGCCAAGGTGGAGGACGAGACACAGCCGGCCGAGCAGAAAGAAAGGAGATCCCAGGGCCAGACAAGAGAGAAAAGACGGGGAGACGGCCGCCGATTCATTGACGAGGGGAAGTCAGTCTTCGAAGCAGTTAATACGGTGTTCAAAGAGCCAATCTTCAAGATCCTTCCCCAAATAAAAAATAGGCCATATTTCAGATGGCCCGGAAAACTGCCGGATTTCCCTGGAAAGGAGAATTCCAAAAACTACTGCGCGTATCATCAAGACAAGGGACATCGCACCGGAGCCTGCCGATCGCTACGACATCATCTGGAGGAATTGGTGCGCAGAGGCCACCTTAAAGAGTTCGTCGATGAGGGCAGAACCAGAGAAGCAGCCCCACAGGATAGAGAGCCAAGGAGGCAACGAGAAGAGACTGCCGAGGAGGAGGCAGCCGAAGAGGCACAACCCCCACCAAGGGCCAGGGCGCGCAGAGATGTCCCGAGACCTGCAGTCATCCACGTGATTCATATGGAACGACGACCCCAGAGTGTCATCAATCATGCCCCTAATCCACCAAGCAAAGAAATTTTGGGCGTCGCGGGTCAGCCGAGCAAGCGCCCAAGGACAGCCGCCATGGAGGAAATCACTTTTCATGAAGACGAGCATCCTGGTGTTCAGCTGCCGCACAATGATGCCCTAGTGGTTACTCTGGGCATGTTTAATTCAGAAGTAAGGAGAATCCTGGTAGATGCAGGAAGCTCAACAGAAGTTATGTTCCTGAACTTATTTAAGAAGCTCGGACTAACTGAAGAAGATCTGGAACCGGCAGAATGCCCACTTATAGGATTCAATTCTGCTCCTGTCTGGCCTCTGGGCAGAGTCGTCATTCCTGTCCGCGTGGGTCCGGTGGAGCAAGAGGTTGAGTTCACCGTTGTGGATTCCCCCTCTTCCTACAACGCTATAGTAGGGAGATCGTGGATTCACGCTCTGAAAGCGATCCCCTCAACCTACCACCAAGTGCTGAAGTTCCCCTACTGCGGGGAAGTGATTTCTATTTTGGGGGATCAGAATACCTCCCAAAAGTGTTTCTCTGCAGCCTTAAAGTCCAAAATGATCCCCGAACAAGTCCAGCTGGCGGAACTACCCGAGGACACACCAAAGATCGATGATGTCGGTGGTGATCCGCAGATGAAAGCAATAGAGGGTTTGGAGAAATATCAAATTGGCCCGGTTGAGGATGATAAATTCTTCCTGATCGGCGCCAACCTGAGCGCCGAGGAAAAACTAGAGCTAACGGAGATGCTTTTGAAGAATATCGGAACGTTCGCCTGGACTCCACACGAAATGCCAGGCATTTCCCCCGAAGTCATGACTCATAAGTTGAATGTGAATCCGGAGGTAAAGCCTGTGGTACAAAAAGCAAGGCGATCAGCTTTGCAACACGCAGAGGCTGTCGTTGAGGAGGTTGGCCGACTGTTAGAGGCGGAGGCCATTCGGGAGGTCTCATACCCGGAGTGGTTAGCTAATACGGTCGTGGTCAAGAAGAAGAATGGGAAGTGGAGAGTCTGCGTAGACTACACAGACCTGAACAAGGCCTGCCCTAAGGATCCATTCCCTCTGCCAAAGATCGATCAACTCGTTGATTCTACTGCTGGATGTTCTAGGATGTCGTTCCTGGACGCCTATAGGGGATATCACCAAATCCCTATGTTCGGCCCTGATGAGGAAAAAACTTCTTTCATAACCCCGCGAGGCATATACTGTTATAGAGTTATGCCATTCGGGCTGAAGAACGCTGGAGCCACCTATCAACGGCTGGTTACAAAGATATTCAAAAAAGACCTCGGGCAGACGATGGAGGTCTACATTGATGATATGGTGGTAAAAAGCAAGGAGCCGAACACACACCTCCAACATCTCCAACATGTTTTCTCTACCCTTGATCGGTATGGGTTAAAATTAAATGCTGCCAAATGTGCCTTCGGAGTTGGCTCGGGTAAATTTTTGGGCCACTTGGTGAGCAGAAGGGGAATTGAGGCTGATCCCGAGCAAATACGTGCCATCCAATCTGTTTCGCCCCCGCGCACAAAAAAGGAGGTACAGAAGCTCACAGGGATAGTGGCGGCACTCAACCGGTTTATTAGCAGATCATCCGACAAGTGCCGGCCATTCTTTAGGCTGCTCAAAGGGGCCAATAAGATGCAATGGGATGCTGAGGCGGATGCGGCACTGGAAAAACTTAAAGAATACCTAACAACTGTCCCAATATTGTCAACACCGCAGCCGGGGGATATTTTACAGCTATATCTGGCAGTCTCAGAGCATGCAGTCAGTGCCGTCTTGCTGAGAGAGCAACAAGGGAAACAACATCCTATTTACTATGTGAGCAAAACAATGCAAGGAGCAGAGACCAGATATCTGCCCCTAGAAAAGTTGACCCTGGCACTAATAATGGCATCCAGGAAACTAGCCCATTATTTCCATGCACACACCATTCAAGTTGTCACCGATCAGCCAATTGGCCATGTTTTAAAGAGGGCTGATGTATCGGGCCGACTAGCAAAGTGGGCAGTTTCCCTTGGCGCATTCGACATAAAGTTCGTCCCAAGAACCGCGATAAAGGCTCAGGTCCTGGCCGATTTTGTAGCGGAATTTTCCACACCGGCTTGTGGTCAGACAAAAGAAGTATGGCATGTTGAAATAAAGTCTGCCCCGGCCGAACATAATGAGGCCGAACAAACTTGGCAAATCGAGGTTGATGGGTCTTCGACTAGAAAAGGAGGCGGCGTAGGCATAGTTCTGACTACACCAGAAGGGGTCTCAATAGAATATGCAATAAAACTCGAGTTTGAAGTCACTAATAATGAGGCGGAGTATGAAGCTCTCCTGGCTGGACTCGACATTGCTCGGCGCCTGATGGCAGATGATATCGTAGTAAGGACTGACTCTCAGTTGGTTGCTAACCAGCTAAAGGGTGACTATGTGGCTAGAAGCGAAAAGATGGCAAAGTATCTAGAAGCAGCAAAGAAGAGAATCGAAGGCTTCAATAAAGCTAGCGTGGAGCTCATTGGCAGGGATCATAACGCTCATGCTGATGCACTTGCAACGCTAGCTGCCTCTTCTCGAATAAGGCTAACTGACCAGGTCTTTATGGAAGTCATAAAAAAGCCGAGCATAACGAAAGACGTAGAGATAATGTGTGCTGACCCAACCCCATCTTGGATGGATCCAATCATCGCTTACTTGAAGGACGGAACACTTCCCGAAGACAAAACAGAAGCAAAGAAGCTAAGAATAAAAGCCACCAGGTTTTGGCTCTCTCCCGACCAGAAGTTATACAAAAAGTCATTCATAGGCCCCTATCTCCTTTGTGTTCATCCCGATAAAGTGCAAGACTTTCTTTACGAGCTTCATGAAGGTGTCTGTGGAGCACATACTGGGGGCAGATCATTGGCACACCGAGCAATTACTCAAGGGTATTGGTGGCCGAAGATGGGATATGACTCTCAGGCCTATGTTCGGAGATGCAAAAAATGTCAGAAGTTCGCTCCCATTCCTCATCAGCCAGCCCAGGAACTCAGCCCGCTTACCAGCCCTTGGCCGTTTGCTCAATGGGGACTTGATATTGTGGGGCCTCTGCCTTCCGCTTCGGGAAATAGAAGGTTCTTAGTGGTCGGCACCGACTACTTTACTAAGTGGGTGGAAGCAGAACCCCTAGCTCACATCAAAGATGCTGATACCATTCGATTTATTTGGAAGAACATCATTACCAGGTATGGCATCCCTAGGACACTTATTTCCGACAATGGGACGCAATTTGACAGTGCCCCGTTTAGGGAATATTGTTCTAGGTATGGAATCAAGAATATTTACTCTACACCTGCTTACCCCCAAAGCAATGGTCAAGCTGAAGCTACAAACAAAGTCATTCTCAATGGGATTAAGAAAAGACTGGAAGCGGCAAAAGGAAGATGGGTGGATGAATTGCCATCAGTACTGTGGACCTACCGAACAACCCCTAGAAGATCAACCGGAGAATCTCCCTTCTCTCTGGCTTACGGTGTCGAAGCCGTCATACCCTTAGAAGTTGGCCTCCCGAGCATCAGAACTCTATCATTTGACAGAGGGGAGAATGATCAAGCTATGGGAATAAGCCTGGATCTAATTGATGAAAGAAGGGAACTGGCAGCACTAAGATTAGCCAACTACCAGCAAGAGACAAGGAAGAAATTCAATAAAGGGGTCAGACGAAGAGAATTCCGTACTGGCGATTGGGTGCTGAGAAAATTGATGGGAAGCAGGAAAGATCAAACTGAAGGAAAGCTAGGAGCTAATTGGGAAGGACCATTCACCGTCTCTGAGGTGCTCGGCAATGGCGCCTACAAGTTAATTGACATGGAGGGAAAGCCAATCAAAAGACCGTGGAATATAGCCCATCTAAAGTTGTACTATCATTAATTTTTGCTTCACATTTGTTGACTAAAGACTTTGTATGTATATTGAAAAGAAATCCTTTTTACAAAGCAAAAGCAAACTCAAAAGCTTGAAGATCACTTTCTGCTCAACAAAAAGACGCCACATCACTTTGGGTGGTGGCATGGAAAAAGCCAGGCTCGGCTTCCCGAGCATTGATACGGGAAGAACGCCCCATCTCCATCGATGTTGACACAATCCTGGTTTGTTTATTGACCAGGAAATGCTCTTTAGACAGAGATTCAATTCCTCGGTCTTCTGAAAAGAATTATCAAAAGAAACCACGCTCGGCTTGCCCAGCGTTGGTACAATCCTGGTTTGTTTATTGACCAGGAAATGCTCTTTAGACTGAGATTCAATTCCTCGGTCTTCTGAAAAGAATTATCAAAAGAAACCACGCTCGGCTTGCCCAGCGTTGGTACAACCTTGGTTTGTTTATTGACCAGGAAATGCTCTTTAGACTGAGATTCAATTCCTCGGTCTTCTGAAAAGAATTATCAAAAGAAACCACGCTCGGCTTGCCCAGCGTTGGTACAATCTTGGTTTGTTTATTGACCAGGAAATGCTCTCTAGACTGAGATTCAACTTCTCAGTCCCCTGAAAAGAATTATCAAAAGAAATCCATGCTCGGTTTGCCGACCATTGGTACAAAGAGAACCCACATCATTTCTGATGGTGGCCCAATCTTGATTTATTCATCTACTAGAAACGATTTTTTCTAAAAAATCAAGATTCGATTCCTTGGTTTGTTAATTGTAAGCAAAAGAAGCATGTTCTAAAGAGCACAACGCCAGTATCAACATAATGGTACACATTTCGCGATGCTCGGCATGAGACTAAAAAGCGAAGATTTGTCAGAAGATAGTTACCCCCGTTATTATGCGAAAGAGGACAGCCGAACTTATCGAGGTATGTGAGATTTATTAAAGTTATGCCTCTTTAACAAGAACTTGAAGTTATTTTACGACAAGCAAATTACTACATGAGCTTGTTACCTCTGAAGGGTTTACTATTTAAAGTATTTTTGCTAGAAGTTGTGGTTGCTCGGCAAAGTAGTACAAATGCAGACACCATACATATTCAATATAAAGCATAAAATATACAAATGGAAAGACAGATTGTTAAAAGGAAACAATTCAAAAGCTTTCATTACATGCCTTAGAGTACGATTACAATACATTTTACATAACTGTTAATCAAAGAAGATATCCTAAATCTAAGATGAGACATTAACATTTGTTGTAAGGGTTTGTAGCTATTTCGTGGGAGAAAACGTCTAGGTACTCCTGGGCTGCGCTCCTTATAATTCTGTCAGCAAACCAGTTAAGGCATTCTTCAATCAATTCATCGGCAGTTCTAAAGAAACAAAGACAGAGAAAAATAAAACAAAATTAGACAGAAGTCAAACTGCTTTCATTCACTTGAAGTTAAAAGTTTTATATTACATCAAAAAAAAAAAAATAATAATAAAAATTTATACAAGAAGGCTCACTTCTCTCCTCCCTTAGTGGGATCTCTCTCCACTATTAGATCAATCTGTTCAAGCGCCTGGGAGATGTCCTTCTGGGCACTATCCACCTCAACCTCTCCCTCCTCAATTGTTTCTTCGGCAGTATGAATTGAGGGAGTTTGAGGTGGACGCTCAAAGCTGAACTGGGGAATTGGGCATTCTGGATCAGGATAAGGGACCTCCTTGTATATGGGGTTGGTGGGATCAACGTTGTTCTTCTTCATTGCAGCCTCCCAACCCTCAAGAAAGAAGTCGTTGTGAGCATCCCTCATCTGATCCACGCAATCGTTAATCTGGGCTTCCACCTCAGCTTTGGCTTTGTCCTCGGCCTCCTGGAGGGCAGCTTCCTTCTCTGCCAGGGCTCGAGTCTTCAGTGCAAGCTCTGCCCGAAGTTTGACAAGCTCCTGCTTTGATCTCTCTTGCTCGGCCCTGGAAGCCTCCAACTCCTTGATGAGTAACTCCTGCCCAGTCTTCATGGAGGACAACTCAATCTCGGCTGTGGAAAGTTTGCCCTTGACCACTAAAAGCTCCTCGTCTTTATGATTTAGGATCTTATCCATTGACTGCACACGAGCTATGCTTCCAGCAACTTGGCCAAGGGCAGTGTTGAGTTGATGCTCAATCTCTTTATTTTCGTCCTGAAGCTGACTCCTCTCTTTTGCCAGAGCGTCATTGCTGGATTGGAGATTCTTATTCTCCTTCTCCAAGGACCTCACGCTTGATTTCAACTCCCTTATTTCTGTTTTATCCAGCTCGGCTCTGGTTTCGAATGTTCGGCTCCTGGCAATCAACTCCATTGTGTGGAGAGAAGTCTGCAGAAAGAACAGAAAGTTAGGAAAAACTATAATAAGGAAAGGATTCACATAAAGGAATATTATAGTACTTACAGAGATGATGTTCTTCATCAGAGTTTTGTGGATCTCCTCCGTCCTATTCTTCCTCGTATTAAGAACGTCCCGAGGAGGGAGGATACCCTTGAGATACTCCTCGGCGTGGTTGAAGGCAGTGTCTTGGATAGTGAAGGGACGGCCTTGAGGATGTTCGAGACTGGGAATGAGGATTTCTGGAATGAACGGAGGGGAGTCTCGAACCGGATTGGCCGGATATTCGATGGCTAGAGGCACGGGCCCAACGGGTTGAGCAGGTAACGGCTCAGAGGTTCTCGGTGGTGCGTCTTTCGTGGGTGGCACGACCTTGGGAGGTGCTGGCCCCCTCGCGGCGTCCTCCTTCGATAGCTTCGCCTGCTCGGCCGTTGGAGCCGCGTCCGTAGATTGTGTCCTGGCCCTCTTCTGCTCAGGAGGGCCAGATGGCCTCTTTTGAGCTGCCTCCTGCTCCTTCCCCTTCTCCATTTTGACCTTCATTATTTGCTCGGCAGTAGAAGGAGCAGGGGCACTCCCCTCACCGGTCTTCCTCTTCCCAACGGCCTTTTGTTCGTCCGCCTTCTTCTTCTGGGCCTCTCCGGCCCTTTGCCCTTTTGCCTTAGCCATGGCGAGCTTCTTGTAATCGATCTTTGGGGCCATCACTTCTTCTTTTTCCCCTTCTGAATCTGAAAAGTAGTCGAAGGCAGGGGGTATCTCAACTTCTTCTTCTTCCTCTTCCTCTTCCTCCTCGTCCAAAAGAACAAAATGTCGCTTCCTCGGCTGTTCGGAAGGCTCAGGAACTGCAGCTCGAGGGGTTTGAACTTGCTCGGCAACAAGTGGGATGGCGAATGGAGGGGGGCGAGTCCACCCTGGATGCCTTAAGGCGTAATAGTTCTCTTTCTCTTCAGCAGAAGCTCGAAACCACCACTGAAGACGCCTAATAGCCTCCGAAGTTGCGAAACCTTGAGGAGGGGCAATGAATGTCTGATGAGAAGGGGTGAAGTTGAACAAAATCGGAACTGCTCTGGCAAAGGGATAAAGATCTGGACCCCCGAGGAATTTGAACACCTCCTTCAAGTGGTCCTTGTCAGCACGAATGCCAGTAGCCCAGAACTTCTTTAGCTGAACACCTGCACAGATATTAAATCAAACAGTTAGTATGCTTAGAAATGAGGGTAAAGAAGAATAAGAACTGGTAGGATTTGAAATCAACCAACCTGGGCCCAAAGAAACCCGAGGGACGATTGGAAAACGATCTTCGTCTGGATCGTGTGTCCAGTGACCTGTGACGACGCACAGGTCACTTTCCGACTTAATCGTATCAGGCAGCATGTGGACCAAGGCCTTTTCTGGTCGGGATTTCAGGTACCACCTGTTCTCATCCTTCCTCACCTTCTGGATTGAGTAACAGTAAAGAAGATCGTACTCGGATATGTGGAATCCGTATCGCCTGTTTATTTCTATCACCCCATTAACGATTCTATAAAAGTTATGGGTGAGGTTCCTAGGGCCAAGGTCCAGAATGCTCATCATAGAGCGAAGAAAGGGGTGCAGGGGGAACCTAAGGCCACCTTCGGTGATTGCCACTATGGGGAATTCCCCTGTTTCACGCTCGCCTTGTTCGGCGAGCCTAATACCTACGTTCTGAGGAATCTGGTATTTTTCCTTAAAAATCCTAACCTTTTCCTCAGAACTTAGCTCGTTCGCGAGTCTACCCATAACGGAAAATTTGAAGAAAAAAGAGGATTAACTCACCGGAAATGAAGGACGACGGGAAGGGTGAAAGCTTGCGAAGACGAAAGTTCAGAGGAAAAGAAGCAAGAGAAATCTGTAGACTCAAATCGCAGAAAAGAGGTAAGAGAAGATTAATCAGGTATATATGTATATGTGTATATATCTCTGAGGGAAACCGAAGCGTTTCCAATGAAAAGGCAATGGGCGGTAAAAATGGCATTTATTACCGCCCCAATTTTTAAATTTCTGACCATTCACGTTTTAACACCTCGTATCTGGGAAACCGCGTAAGCGGCGCAGCAGATGAAAAGCTGAAAGGGCACTGCGCGTGTCGTCACGAGGAGAGAGAAAAGTCCAATCAGATTTGATACGCGTCAGGGACATACTAAACGACAAATTGCGTAGGAGAGTTGAAGGATCAGGGAGGTAAGGTTATTCTGCTCTGCTACTCTGCTCGAAAAATATCTTTTCTCGACCAGAGTGGGGGCAAAATGTTGGGCATAATAATACTAAAGCTGTACCCTTGCCGAACAGGTTTAGTCTGGTGCCACGTGGCGTGGTGCCGAGCAAATTCATATAAGCCACTTAGCCACTTGCCGAGCACGTTCCGTTTGGACACGTGGCATCTCGCCGAACAACTGATTATTGGCACGAGGTTTCCACGTGAGTGATGTACGTGAGTACACGATTTAGAGTTAGTGCTCCAAAGAGTACCCTGAATCTGGACATCAATAAACAATGTATAACCACGTGACTATAGCCGAGGAATCTAGTTTGCTCGGCATATATGTCGATGGCCAGTAAATGTCAAACTTAGGGCCCACAGCCTTTAAAGAAGGCTCATGACCATAAATGCACTTTAGTTAGGATTGAACTAGGTACTTGTCTCTGGAGATGTAACTAAATCGGTCTATCTCGTTACGATTCGGTGGCTGATGCGACAAGAAGACAGTATGACCCTGAAGTTCAGGTTGTAATGCCGTGTTAAACCACCAGAAGCATTAAATGAAAGGCACGGTGTATTTATGAGGGGTCTGAGGCATTAAATGAAGGGGAAGGGCATTTAAAGCAAGAGTGTAAAAGAGGAACACGGCAGTGTGCGTAATGTCGAGTCATAGGTATGCTGTAATCATTACTCAGACCACTATATATGGATATACAACTGAATCACGGAGGTAGGCTGACTATTGCCAACTTAAACTTTGACTCCTTTATTACTCCTTTATTTCCAGAAAACTTCTTTTGAGCGACTTGTTGACTTAATCATCGGAGGGTTTTCCGGCCTGAGACCTCCTCTCCGGCCGTCACCTTTCTTTCTGTCTTTGTTCGGCAGGTCGGCGATTGCATTTCCGGTTGGCGTGGTCAGCGGTTCCGGCGGTAATTTCTGCTGCCGAACATTTTGAATGATTTTAATGTGTTAAAAAGCGGTTGCCAGTTTTTGAGACTGATTAGGCCATGTTCCATGGAGTGAAACGGCAATCACACCGTGACGGAAGTTACGGTTACGGCTGCGTTACACTGGCGTTACTGCTCAGTGAATGTGCCTTTGACAGAAAAATTTGAAAAAAAAAAAAAAAAAAAGGCAGGACAAACAGATAAATCTTACTAAAAGAAAATTTTCAAAGAAGTTTGAAAGAAATAAAAGTGAAAATTGAATCGTTGAAGCCTTCCAGTTCCAGACTGAGATTTAAGCAAACGATTTTGCCAGTTCGTGTTCTTCTGGCTTCAGCTTTGAGAAAGAAATTTTTATCAACTTTTACTTTTTTGAAGGTGTTTTTGGTCAAATTTTTTGAATTTTTTTTTTTTTTTTATCAAACAATCAAAATTTTGTAAAAGTTAAGGTCAATTTTAGACTTTTTACGTAAAAATTTTTTGAAATTCTTTTCAACTTCTTTATCAAGTAGTTAAAAGTTAAAAAAAGTTGCTCAAAAATTTAAAATTCCATCAAAACCGCATAAAAATTGACCTCACAACTTTTGCCAAAGAAATTATCAAAAATTTTTAAAGAATTCGCTTTCAGACGGGCACAGGTACCATATCTTATTCTTTTCTCTCTCATATTTCTCTTCTTTCCAATTGTAATCTGTGGATTCAAATTTTGAAACAAACTTGGAACTGCAAAATTAAAGAAGAAAACTGAAGAAGTGGTGACCGTGGAATTGCAACAGAGAACGAAGAGTCTGAAGAAAAAAAAAAGGACTTTTTCGGTCTGTAAAAGGATGCTGAAGAAGCTGCAAAGCCTGCAACCGATTTGGGTGTTCGGTGGGTTCCTTGGTATTGGACTGCTGATTAGCATTGATTGTTGGTACTTATGCGGAATAAATAAATATATAATATAATTATGACATATAATATTAATATAATAATAGGTATAATACTTTGCATTTTAGTACCAGTATATTAAATTATTTTTAATTATAATTAAGTATTATAATAAAATTTTTATATTAAGATTTTGTGTAATTTGTATTAGTATGTTAAAAATGAGAGTAAATTATACCTAAATTTTCTGTACATTAAATTTCTTGTACATTAGGTTTTAATTATATGTAGATATTTTAAACATTTAATTGGCATTTGATTTATTTTTTTATTTTTTATTTTTATTTTATATTTTAAAAATTTCAAAAATAAAGGAATAGAAAATGATTTTTTTTATTATTTTAAAATTTTTTTTATTTTGAATTAAAAACGTTTAAAATAATTTTTTATTATTTTTTATTTTATGTATAAGTTTATTTTTTACTTTTAAAAAAGTTTTCAAAATAATTTTAAGTTTTTTCTTTATTTTTAAAAATATAAAATAAAAAATGAGTTTAAAATAAAAAATAAAAATATAAAATATAAAATAAAAAAATAAACTAAATGGGTCTTTAAAATTTTTTTATTCTAAAATATTTGAAACATTTAAATTTATCCGTCAACTTTTTTTCATTAGTTGTGTTGTAAATGATAAAAATTTTTTAATCCATCAATAACTCTCATTGATGAAAGGGCTTTTAATCTATCAATAATTCTCATTCTCTCGCGCTCTTGTACACAGCTCGGTAATTCTCATTCTCTCGCTCTCTTGTACACAGCTCTCGCGCTGGCTCTCTCTCTCTCTCTCTCTCTCTCTCTCTCTCTCTCACTCTCACTCTCACAGAATTTTATTTAATTATTAAAATAATTTATTTTATTAAAATATTTTATGAAATTATATTAATTTTATTAAATTTTGATAATAATTTATTAAGAAATTAAGTTATAATAATATATTTTATTAAATCTAATTATTATTAAAATAAATATTTATAACATTAAATTAATTAATCTAAATATATTTTAGTGAATTCAATTAATTTTATAATTCTTAATAAAATTATATATTTTATTTAAATAAAG
Source organism: Vitellaria paradoxa (assembly GCA_019916065.1). Lineage (NCBI taxonomy): Eukaryota > Viridiplantae > Streptophyta > Magnoliopsida > Ericales > Sapotaceae > Vitellaria > Vitellaria paradoxa. Next base: position 9,797,729 of record CM034243.1, on the reverse strand, counting down.
TTATTTATTGTAAATAAAATTATATTACCAAAGATATGTTTGTTTTTATTTATGTTTTAATAAAATTATATATTTATATTTTAAAAATATTTAATAAATACTTTTCACTTGAGTATAATTAAAAAATGATTGTTTTATAAATATTTTTATCTAAAAATTTATTAATTTTAATTATATCAATTCTTAAATGTATCGATTTAATTCTTTAAAAATTTATTATTTGTACTTATATCTTTAATTACTTAATTGCATATTTTTAATTTTAATTTTAATTTTATTTTTAATTATTTGATTAAAATTATGTCAAATAAAAAATTAAATTAAAAATATTTTACATTTAAAAAATTTAAAATAATTAATATATTTTAATTTTTATTATTTAATTATTTTTGAATATATATTTTTTGATTATACTCAATTTTCAGTTTAATTTTATTTTTAATATTTCAAAAATCGTGCTCATAGAAATAAAATATTTTAAAAAAATTTATTCTTATGTATTTGTTTCAATTATAAATTATCCTAGAAAAAACATTTCTCATCTTTATTTAATCCAACTAAAAATAATTTAATAAATTTAATCTCTTTCACAATATTTTACTTTCCTCCACTATCCCTCACACTTTCATATTTCTTTTCCGTTCATCCAAACACCATCACTTTTGAGAGAGAGAGAGAGAGAGAGAGAGGGGGGGGGGGGGAAGTAACTACCAGCTGTCTGTGAAGATCTTATCCTGAATAAGGGAGATCAAGGGCCACAGCAACTTCCGTTTTGGTTGCGAGCATAGTACTTAGCGACGGGTGCCAGTCCATAGATCCGGGTGGTACCCCGGAGAGAGCAAGTGAGAACGAAGGAGCTGACCAGGAGCTGGAGCATCCGATCTATCATGATAGGTGCGTCCGGGTTCTGGGCGGCGCCCATATGAGACGCAATCTCCGCGGCGGAGAGTTGGGCGGTGGGACCTGCTTTGGCTATATACTCCAGCACTTCCAACTCCGCCGCCTGCACCACCATTGGCATGACCGACGAGCTCGCCAGTTGAAATGCATAGGCGGATATCTGATCTTCTTCTTCTTCTTCTCCTTGTTCAGTTGTTCTGGCGCAAGATTCCATTTCTGTGTTGCTTTTTTAGTATCTGGTATAGTATAGTAATGATGCCCTTATTTATACACCCTATTAACTGAGAGAGAGAGAGAGAGAGAGCTGTGCCCAGAGAGCTAAAGAGAATTAGTGTTACTGATGGGCAGTTCATTTTATAACGCAGTTAACAGAAAAAATTAATAGATAGACTCAAGTGTTATAAATATTTAAAAATAAAGGTCTAAATGTAAAGTTTAAATCTTCGGTCTAAGTGTAATTTATTTTAAAAATTATAAATTAAGCATTATCATTTTACCACAACATAATTAATTTAATTTAATATAATTTTTTGTATAGCTTATAATTTTGTTAATGTGTTATATATATTAGTTGTGACTCTTCAGTCGAAGACTGAACATAATAGTTTACATTTAAGTATACGTAACCAAACGAAATTAAGCTTTTTTTGCTAGGTGGGGTATTTGACGACGTCAATTAAATCTGTTTAAGGTCATGTCTTTCGTTAGATCTAAGTAGGTAATATCATGCTTAATAGTTTCTTTCCAACTTCTCTTAGTATCTCCGTGCACATTTAAGTATATGTATATTAAATTTTTTAATTATAATTAACTACTATAATGGAAATTTTATATTAAGATATTATGTAATTTACATTGAAAGTTATTAATTAAACACTACTATTATACCATAATATAATTAATTTAATTTAATATAATTTTTGGTATAACTAATATTTTTGTTAATATGTTATATAATTTATATGAGTTATATTAAATAATACTAATTAAGCATTTTGTATTAAACATTTTTAATTGAGCAAAAGTGTTAGGAGAGGAAATTCTTCTCTCACTGCGACTGTTAAAATATCAATGGGTTGTTTGTCTTCTAGATTGAATGTTATTAATTGCATAATAATTTAATATATATAAATTTTGAAATAATTATGATATATAACGTTAATATGTAAGTATAACATATTACATTTTAGTATTAGTATATTAAATTATTTTTAATTATAATTAAATATTAACTAGAATTTTTATATTAAGTTATTATGTAATTTATGTTAGTTATATTAAAAATCATTAGTTAAGCTTCACTATTATACTATAACCTATTAAACAAAATATTAGCTATGTTAAAAATTATATTAAATTTCCTTGGGTATTGGATGGTCCATTGGCATTGATGGTTGGTGCTTGGTAAGTAATAAGTTAATATATTAATATAATTATGATATATAATGTTAACATATAAGTATAATATATTACATTTTAGTATAAGCATAATATATTACTTTAAAGTTCATTACCTTGGAGTTTATTGGATTGGACTCGGTTTGATTCGAGTTGCAATAGGGGGGGGACTCCGTTCAGGTTCACTCTCGGTCAAGGTAGGGTTTCTCAATTCATGGATAGTTTTGTTTGACGTATGCTTCTCAGCTTATTGTTGGATTGTAAAAGTTGTAATATTTTGGATTTACTTGCAAAATTCAATTTTTTGAATATTATATATACGTTTTACATTATACGCCGCATTCTCTTTATATTTGAGAAGAGTAGACTAATAAAAGAAAAAATGAAGAAAAAGAATGAAAGAAAGGAAAGGATGTGAGATTGCTTTTTATTTTTCTTTATTTTTTTTTTCCTTCAAAGAAATGTATTTACTTCACAATCTTGCAATCTTGTGCAGAACGGTTGTCAGAAAAGGTGGAAAGATCTTGTGAGGAACAAAAATGGTTACTTGACTTTTGCTGGTAGTAATATCAATTGTTTCATCTAGCTTTGAGTACTAAGTATGTTTCCATTTGTGTATATTTTGCATGTGTAGCGAAAACCAACACTATTTCAATTATTGATCTTCGCTAGCATTTATATTTATGAATTTGAAATAAAGTGATTTGGAGTTAGTTAATTGTGGATAAATGCTTCAATCTAATTTTGATGGTTTAGATAGAGAGTTATCATGGATTTACGTATAACATGATGGGTTATGATAGATTTGAAGTCATCACAAAAAATTATTTATTTAAAAATTCTTCATAATTGTGGCTTCCATTATTTTAGGAAGTGGTGACTACTTAGCAATTATTAGAAAATTTTCATTTATTAATTATGCAAATTAATTCTCCCATTTGTATTTTAATATAATTTAATGTCAAATAGATTGATTTGAAAGCCCTAGTTATTCAAACGAAGCACTAGTTCATTAGTTATGGTGGCTCATTGGAAAACACTATTAATGACGCAAAATCTAGTGATTTATATGGCAAATGGCCAAGTTGTGTGAGTAGTAGGATGGTTTACTCTTGTCACTGGGATCTATTGCATGTGTGTGGTGTTTAGTACTTGGCGTAACATGTTATGCCATTCTGAAGTTGTAATGTGTGGCCATAACTATGTGGTGGAATGTTCTTGGCATGCCTTATGGGTATGTTTGATTGGAGGGATTGGATGATAGGGTGTGAGCAATATTGTAGGATAAATATATGGCATTGGATAAAATATGAGACTAATTATTTATATGAAATTGTTTTTTTGGTGAAATATAAAGTAAAATAAAAGATGTGATTTGATACGAGGAAATAGTATTGGACCTTTAGATTTTTGTGGGAAACATGTCCCACCCCCCCCCGGGGGGGGGGGGAACAATATAGAGAGCGTGTCTCCCATCTTGTGGGATATAAAGGCCAATTTGGATATATAATACTACAAATCAAACATAAGATTAAAGTTAAACTGGTCAAAAAAAGGTGTGTTGCATCTTTAATCCCTATTTATATCCTGTAAACAAACACACACTATATGTTTATCCTTTTCTCTTTTGATGCTACGGCGCTTGTTTTTGGTTTGAAGAAGTAACTTGGCATAATTATAGAAGCTTATCAATGAGAATTGACTCCAACTACTGAAAATTATTTATTAAAGATGTCTACAGATTATCGTAAGAACATAAAACACTACAATTGCATTTAATATAGGTAATCAATAGGAATCATGGAACCCTTGGTTTACTTAGATGAATAGAAGGTGGGGAAGGGATTAGTCAGAACAAAATAATCATGTTGGGCCCTCAAAAACTTGATACTAGTGAGTTTAAGTGAACGTAACACACTATAGTCCTGGTAGAATATATAGGGTACATGTACATTGTGGAGTACTCACATATGTCTTTCCACTCTAGTTTGCGTTTAACAAGTTTGGGGAAAATGACTGCATGTTATTTTAGCTTGTTCCTTTCTATTTCTTGGTTTTTGTTTTTGTTTCTATCATTTTGATTTTCTCTGTATTTTTTTTTTTTAAGGTCTCTTTTTATGTTTTACTCTCTTCCTTTTAGATGTCAAGTTACTTTCAACTTGTTAAAGTATGACAAGTTTAATAGGGTTAGCTCTTAGAGTATGAGAATGAAATGTACCTTGTGACATTCTTGTCTTTCTGTGACAGGGCAAAGTAATAAAGGGATGGGACAAGGGTATTAAAACTATGAAGAAAGCAGAAAATGCTATTTTTGCAATTCCACCTGAGTGCTTATGGTGAATCAGGTTCTCCCCCAAAAATTACCCCTAATGCAACTCTCCAATTTGATGTAGAATTGCTATCCTGTGTCAGTGTCGATGACATCTGCAAGGATGGTGCAGTATTCAAGAAGATACATGCTGAGGGGGAAGAGAAATGGGAGAATCCCAAGGATCTTGATGAAGTTCTAGGTATTCACTATGACGCACTTATTTCCTATTCTATTCTAAGTGTGGTTACAAAAGATTGGAGTGAATAATTAACTATGTGGCATGTGCGTTTTCCTTTTATTGCAGTTAAGTTTGAAGCGCAGCTTGAGAATGGAACCTTGATTGCCAAATCAGACGGAGTTGAATTCACTTTCAAAGGGGGTTCTCTGTTCATGAATTTTTACTATTGATTTATTATGGGTGTGTTTAGAGTAATAAAAAGTGAGATAAGTTGTAGGTTAATAATTCGTGCAGTGAGATAAAAAATGAATTACTTTTAGAGGTTTTAGAAATTTTCAAAAGTTTATAGCAAACCAAACGGAGCCTATATTGTGTACGGTTATTTTAGTACTCGTGTTCACACGACACATCTCTGCGTCTGATGTGGAGTCTGCATCTCGAACACGGCTATGCTAGAAGCCTAGGGTTGATCTTTTATTTTGCCATTGTTGAGTAGAGCGAAGCTTGGAAGATGAAGACTCTTTAGTTTCAAATGGGAAAGACGAGCTATTGATGTTTTAATTTAAAACCCATTGACTACATGAACGTTAAGTTGGATGCAACCTTTTGTCTTCTCTATATGTGTATTACATACAAGTCACATATCCCAAGCAAGAAATATATATTGCATTGACATGTTATAAGTATTTTAATAATTTTTCGTTAAAAAAATTCATCTGAATTTCATGTACCTCCACGCTTTTATGATTTATGGTTCATATATAATACATAAAAGTTGTATAAATGATTTAATAATCATGATAATGAAGGTATAATTATTTTAAAAAAATAATCTATGAGATAACAAAGAATAAAAATAATTTATTTACTTTTACTCTTTCATTTATTGTTTAAAATTTAATTTTTTATTTATGTCAACAAGGAAATAATTTATTCATCTCTATCTTGATTTAGGTACACAATAATTTTAGGTGTGGTTTCCTGGTAAGTCTTATTCTTAGACTCTTTATATTTTTACATTATAATGTGTTTTTTATGTGCCTTATTCCCATACTCTGTATTCACAATTTGGATGCCTTTTTTAGTTGAGCCCCCCCTATCCTAAAAATAGATGATAGGCGAATCTGACATTCGGATACATACTCGTGTCCGACACCCACACTTGAGTCCGAGTAAGATAGGCGAGTCCTAGGTGTATGCTATATGTTTGAGTTTCTTATGTATAATTGTTTGTAAACAGGATATTTCTGCCCCTGCTCTTGCTAAAGCTGTAAAGATAATGAAGAAAGGAAATAAGATTCTTCTAACAGTGAAGCCACAATGTAGGCACCCCCTCCTTGATAATTTCTTCGTTTCCTGGTGCTATTTGCTGTTGAAGCAATTCTGTTGGTTGTGCATTTTCTTATAGTTATTCGTTCTATTTGTTTGCCAGATTGGTTTGGAGAGCAGGGCAACCCGGCTTCTGGGGATGAAGGTACGGTCCCCCCAGATGCAGCCTTGCAGATAAAACTTGAGTTGGTGTCCTGGAAGACTTGACTGAAATTACAGATGATAAGGTCATTAAGAAGATCCTGAAGGAAGGGGAAGTGTGACAAGTGTCCAAATGAAAGAGCTATTGTGTAATCTTAGTCTCAATCTCAAAGCCCTTGATTTTCCCCCATCTTTCCTTTTTGGGTTGAGAATTCTGTGATGATTTTTCTTTGTGCGGTGAAGTTGATTGGTAAGTTGCAAGATGGTACCATCATTCTTAAGAAGGGTCATGACAACGATAATGAGCTATTTGAGTTCATGACAGATGAAGGTACCATTTTTCCTCTGAGCGTTGATTTGGAGCATGGTGGCTTTATTGTTTCTTATATTTGAATTGAGGGTCTTTATTATCTCTAGCAGATCAAGCCATTGACGGGCTTGACAGAGCGGTGACATGAAGAAGGAAGAGGTAGAATTACTGACTATTGCACCGCAATATGCTTTTGTATCTTCCGAGTCACAGCAGGAATTGGATGTGATCCCTCCAAATTCATCTGTTAACTATAAAGTTGAGCTTGTCTCCTTTGTCAAAGTTAGTTAGATGAAGTTTTCCTTTGGGTTTGTGTTTTATGTCACAGTTTGAATAATCTTGGCCTTAAGGAGATGGAATCCTGGGTTATGAGCACCAGGAGAAAAGTGAAGCTTCTGGCAGGGAGGAGGAAGAATGTAATGCACTGTTCAAGGTGGGTAAATATGCAAGGGCTTCAAAGAGATACGAGATGGTAAAATATGGGAACGGAATGACTGGAACTAACTGACAATTCATGTTTGTCTCTATTATACATAATGCCATGCTGAACTTTTCTTTTTGGTGCAGGCTGTGGAGTATATTGACTGTGATACTTCCTTTGGTGAGGAGGAGAAGAAACAGGCCAAATCATTGAAGGGTACCTACATTCTCGACAATGCTGCTTGTAAGCTAAAGTTGAAGGAACACAAGCAGGCAGGGAAGCTGTTTACAAAGGTATAATTAATTGAATATACCCTTTAAGGGAAAATACATTAAAAATTAGGTTTTTAACATACATTACATAGACTTATCGAGTGTCGGGTGCAACTATATGTCTAGGTGCTAGGCCTCTCAAATCTTTAATGTTAGAATATGAAGATTTGGGTTCAAAATTTGAGGATACGTGCAAGTTGTATACATTTCAATAAAGTATAATTAAATGGAATTTAAAATAAAAAAAATGAGATACTAATCTTTTATCTACATAAAATATTATAAAATTTCTTTATCATCAAATTTATGCTACTTCTTTAAGAGTTGTTAAGAATTAGATGATCGAAGTGTTCCCATTATCATATTCGGTGGACATGGGTACATTGGAGGAAGTAGAGAATTCATGTAAATACTGGTTTTGCCTTACGGTGGAATGATTCTGCCATGGCTTGTGCTGAATTGAGGTGGAATGTCGTATGCAGGGGTTAGAACTTGAAAGTGGGAATGTAAAGGAACTCTACAGGAGGGCTCAAGCTTATATTAACTAGGCAGATTTGGATATGACTGAGTTTGATATTAAGAAAGCTCTTGAATTATACCCTGACAACAGGTACTTGTTTTTCCCATTCCTTTCATGTTTGAATTTATCGCTCTGGTTTGTTGTTGCTGAATGATTTTTATTGAATTTTCTGGTTTTTATTTGTGAATAGGGATGTGAAGTTGAAGTGAAAAAACCTTGCAGGAGAAGATGAAGGAATACAATAAAAAGGAGGCCAAGATTTATGGCAACATTTTGCGAAGTTGAATAAGTTGGAGTAGGTTGAGTCTAATGTAAGCATCTATCGTTTGTCGGCAAGGTTCATTTTAGATCCCGAAAATATGGGAATTATTGTCACTAGTGCGTTATTTACATATTAAACAGTGAAACCATTTGGTTTTATAAGCTTATTCTGATTGTGTTTCTGGCTTGCAGAAGCAGGGAGCTGCTACCAAGGAAGCAAAGCCGATGAACATAGACAGCAAAGCATTAGTAGGAGTTCAGAAATGGACTGCCCTGTGATGACGCAAGTGAACTCACAATGGGTTTATGGTCTTCTACTCTCTCTCTCTTTCTCTCTCTTTTTTCATAATCTATTTATAGGGGACCAGGCCCATTATTTGACTTTTTGCCCACTTTAATGGAATTTTTTTTTTTTTTTTTTGTTTTGGGTGGGGATTAGCTTACATTAGATTGCAGTGCTAAATCTTGATTGATAATTGAGAATTGCTTGATCGCATGTATTAGTAACTTGTATTATGGTTTTCAATTTTGACTAGGATCGTACCAATCAATCTTACCGAGGGTTAGCTTGCAGTTTTCCTTTTGTAAAATAATGATCGTTTAGCTTTTATTTAGAAGCTTGTTGGATTGGATCGGAAATTCATCTTCACAGTTTACATTTGAGGCGTGTTGAAGTTTGATAATTGAATTTCTCATACTCGTCGGTCCTGGATGGATCAGGCCTGATCCCTAGGTAGTTTGTAGACATTTATGAGGATTTTTGTTTGTAGAAGAAAATTACCAGCTGCAGTGGAGGGGAAGCAAGAGTTTAAATTCGTAGGGGCAAAACATAAATAATTTATAAATTTACTTGTAAAATTTGAAAAATTTTGAGATTTTTTTTGGGAGGTAAACATAAATAATAGGAGGATTCATTTATAAATTTAATAATAAAATTTGAAAATTTCAAAACTCTGGGTAGCAGCGGGCCGGTGAAAACTTCGTACTTATTATAGGGACAAAACATGAACAAATATTGAATTCTTTGGCGTAAAATTTTCGGAAAATTGTATCCAAGTCATACTTTGTAATCTTTTAAAGATATTAGTCATACCAAAAAAAAAGTATTGCTTTTAAGTCATATTAATGTGGAAAGTTTTGTATTTAAGTCACACTTTTGAGTGGGTCCCGCGAGTTTGTTTTAAATATAATTTATAATATGACTTAAATGCCCTTTTATCTATAATTAACTGATATGAAATTGCCGAGAATTATGGAACCGAGAATCACGTTTTCCGTTTTTTGTTTCATTCCTTATAGATCGCGTGAACAAGCATACAGTGAGATAAAAAGTCTGTTAAAGGATTATATATGAAGAAATAGATACAGATTACATGATTTGCAGTGAGATTAACGTCGGTCGAAGGAATACGTACGGATTTAGATTACGCATTTGGGTGAGTTTGTGCTGTGAACGATTTCGGTCAGTCATGTCTTCGAATTTGATGCTGCTATGTAAGTTTGGTACAGAGACTTTTGTAGTCAATTTGAACTGTGAAATGTCATTTTCAGATTTTGCGTTAAAGGTGTGTGAGAATTGGTCGAGTTTGAATTTGGAAAATGTATCATTTAGTTACTCAATCCATGAACATTCTTCATGTTTTCTGAGAAACGATGTTGATTTTCAAAATATGATTATGTTGGCTCGCATGGTTGGTTTGTGTTATATATCGATTGATGTTTTTTTCGGCGGTTTGAACACAGTACCGATCCAAAACAGTACCGGTACTGTTTCCAGCAGTTCCGGTACTGTTTCTAATAGTGTGCCAATTGGTGATGTTGGTACTGGTCTGGATTCGTATGATGATTGCTGTGATGTTGATGTGTATCGTAGTTCAATTTCAAGCCGTAAGGATAAACCATTGTTGTGTTCTAATTGGTCGTCATTAATATTGAGCGTGGGACAGGAATTCGTAGGAGGTGTTGATGAGTTTCGTGATGCAATTTGTCGATATGCTACAGAGGTTGGCTTTGAATTTTTGTATGAGAGGAATAACAAGGATAGAGTCGAAGTTGTTTGTGCAAAAAAGTTCGCTGAAGGGTGTCCGTGGTCAATTGTTGCATCGTTATCAAAAGTTAATCGTAATTTTTACATAAGGAAATTCAACAATATTCACAGTTGTGGTCCGACAATTATTAGGGATAGGTCTAAGAGGATGAGCAGGAAATCTTTAGGTAAGTTGATTGTTGATCAAGTAGCATTAAAACCTTCAATGTCGCCGGTCGACGTTATTATATTTTTTAAAAACAACTATGGCATGGAAATTAGCTATGATAAGGCTTGGAGTGCTTTAGAGAAAGCTAAAGACATGATTTATGGTGAGTATGCTGATTCGTTTAATAACTTGAGTTGTTATGTGAAGGCTGCAATGGATCTTAACCCAGGTAGTCATATTGTGTTGGATGTGGATGACGGTATAAACCGGTTTAGACGGTTGTTTGTATCATTTGGGGCCAGTATACGTGGATTCAAATATTGCAGGCCTATCATTTTTATTGATGGTACTTTCTTGAAGTCACGTTTCAAGGGTATTCTGATGGCAGCTACTGGCAAGGATGCGAATAATGGTATGTTAATGTTCATACTTTTTTGTGGTACTGTTTTTTGCGGTACTGTTTTATTATGTGGTACTGTTTTTAGTAAGATGTAGTATCGTATAAACACAGTACCAAATGTATCTAGCAATACAAAGAATGGTAGTGTTTTTGTGCGGTACTGTTTTTGTGCGGTACTGTTTTATTATGTGGTACTGTTTTCATGCGGTACTGTTTTATTATGTGGTACTGTTTTTTGCGGTACTGTTTTATTATGCGGTACTGTTTTTAGTAAGATGTAGTATCGTATAAACACAGTACCAAATGTATCTAGCAATACAAAGAATGGTAGTGTTTTTGTGCGGTACTGTTTTTGTGCGGTACTGTTTTATTATGTGGTACTGTTTTCAGTAAGATGTAGTATCGTATAACACAGTACCAAATGTATCTGGTATTCAACGACCACAAGTACACCATACAAAGAATGGTACTGTTTTTTTTGAACTGTTTTAATATGCGGTACTGTTTTGTAATTCGGTACTGTTTTTATGTTCATCTGCAGGGTTATTCCCATTGGCATTTGCTGTTGTTGATTCAGAGAATTTCGATAATTGGTCTTGGTTCCTAGGTCATTTGCGTGAGATATTGAACCCCTCTGAAGATTTTACAATTATTTCCGATAGAAATCCTGGATTGATGGAATCTTTGCCAATTAAGTTTCCTACATGTCATCACTTTTTCTGTCTACAGCATTTGAAGAATAATTTAAGAGATAAATTTAGTCGTGGTAACAGATCTAATGGATCCCGTGAATACATTGTGAACTTGTTTTGTCAGTGTGCTTATGCTCCCACAGTTGCAGCATTTAAGGAGAAGTTAGATGTTTTGAAGAGGGAAGGGGGTGCAATTGTGGATAACTTTTTGAGTGGATTGCCTGTGCAAAATTGGACTAATGCGTATTCTTGTAGTAGAAGGTATGGTGAGATGTCTTCAAATGCCATTGAATCTTTTAACTCATGGATTCTTGATGCAAGAAATATGCCAGTGGCACATTTGGTTGACAAGATAAGGGTTAAATTAATGGAATGGTTTGCCATAAGAAAGCTCGATGCTACAAAGTGGAATGGTGTTCTATGTCCAAGAATGGAAGAGAAGTTTAATGCACTTGTTGATGCTGGTAGAACATGGACCATCAAGATGTGTTCAGATAGTATTTATGAAGTATTTTCTAATCCTTCAACAACTGTTGATTTGGTGAATTGTACATGTTCTTGTTATGGTTGGCAAATTTCTGGTTTTCCATGCTCTCATGCATTTGCTGTTATTGGGAGGATTAACAGACCTTTGAGTGAGTTTGTTGATGAGTACTTTCATGTTGATAATTACAAATTGGCATATGAAGGTGTGATTGTTCCAATACCAACAGACATAATCCAAGAGTTTGCAGACAGTAATAGTTCAATATTACCTCCAATAACACGGAGACCAGCTGGAAGGCCGAAGAAGCGTAGGATTAGATCAACTGGTGAGCTTGTACGAAGAATTCGTTGTGGTCGTTGTGGTCGCATGGGCTCTCATAATAAGAAGACTTGCAAAGAGCCGTTGAGTTGAATTGTTTTTTGTTTTTTTTTCTCCCAAAATTATGCTGTGAAGAAGTCTGTTATTGTTTGTTTGTTATGGTACTGTTTTTGAATTAATAATGAGAATGAGTATGTTTCAATCCATTTTGTGATAGTTTTTTATTCAGCGATATTCATTTTTAATGTTGGTATTGAGAATGACAGCGGTATAAAATAGTACCGGTACTGTTTTTATTAATACTGGTACTGTTTGTAATAGTGTATCAATTTTATATTTGCAGACAGTACCGTTGTCATTCTTATATTTAAAGGACATAAAATTTGTTGGTGACAATAGCTGTAAGTGTTTTCACAAGCAAAGAGCACCATTAAACAAAGAAGAGAATCACACATACAATGAAATGACCGACAGTACCGCATGTGTGACAGTACCACATGTCTGCGGTACTGTTTTTTTTTAGGATGCATGCTCGTTCAAAAACAGTACCGCACGACTCTATCATGCAAACATCACATGTAAACACAAAAATAGCTCACATATCAAACGAATGAGAGACAGTACCGCATGTGTGACAGCACCATAGTCTGCGGTACTGTTTTTTTTTTAGGATGCATGCTCGTTCAAAAGCAGTACCACGTGACTCTATCATGCAAACACCACATTTAAACACAAAAATGGCTCACATATCAAACGAATGAGAGACAGTACCGCATATGTTGGTATTGAGATACTTCATACAAACAGTACCGGTATAAAACAGTACCGGTACTGTTAATATTAATACCGGTACTGTTTCGAATAGAGTATCAATCAGCACTATTTTGCAGCACTATCAACATAACAAGAATCAACATCCCAAGAGTTATCATACAAAAATCGCAAAAACCACGACTATTTATGTTGCACAAATAGTACCATTAACTGGACATTGACTATTTGTATTAGCATAAACTGTATCATTCAATTTACAGGAAAAGAATGTTGAATATACAAGTATTTTGTTAAAAAAGAAACAGAGTGTGCACTAATACAGTTTAATTACAATCACAATGTTTGTACATCACTAATGGACAGAAATTGTGTTAGCATCTTTGCTCTGTAAGCTTGTACAGCTTCTTCTGAAAGTATGGGTTCAAGTGGCTCGTCATTTGATATGCATTGCATTACGTAGCACACCATTGGCCCACAGTCAACACTGCACACAAGATGTTATAGATTGTAAGAATTTAGTTAGAGGTGTTCAACAATTTGCATGAATAAAAAAGGGTGTGGCTTACGTTGTAGATCCTTGTTGTGGGCAATTTGCTGCAGAAACAATTGGGTATTCGAATTCCATGCTGGTATGTTCAATATTTTTTGTTATTGGATCATTGAGGTATTGGTCTTTAAGTTTCAATTCCACATACTCTTTCTGATACAATATGACAAATGTGGAGACAGTATGAGTTTTAATAAACAGAACCGGTACTGTTGTAAATAGTAGAAAAGAGTACCAATGAAATTATGTATAAAATTTACATACAGAATCTTACCACTTTCCTTGCATCCTCAAGATACAAATCTTTGGAATTTGCTCTACGTGGTTTCATGGAATTATAATGTGTCCATGTCCACGTGTCTCTATCCAATACCAAAAGGGTCCAATGGTTGGGATCAGCAGGAATTCTCGTTCCACTTGTATTCAAAGGGAATACAAGTAGTCTGTATGTATCAGATAGTTTCAGCTTTTGATCAATCTGAGTGTCTCGACCTGCATGATGTCTCTCAAATACCACAAATGTCTGCAACAAGAAAAAATACATGTTGTCAAATACCACATGCTTGCGGTACTGTTTCCCCCAAGATGCATGCTCTCGTAAAAACAGTACCGAATGATTGTAGTATGCCAACAGTAATATGAAAATAAAAAAGAAGTCTCATATCCATCGCATGGCTGACAGTACCATATAGATGACAGTACCACATGTATGCGGTACTGTTTTTATGTATAAGATGAATGCTATTTGAAAAACAGTACCAAACATTTATGCTCTAGAAAAAGAGTACCGAATATATATAGTATGCAAAAAGCACAATTAACCACAGAAAGAGGTCACAAATCTTACCCAACACAAACTGCTGAAGTATAAGCATCTTTTGGGGAAAGTGCTGTTGACTGATTCATGTTGTGTTGATTCTAGATAGCGTGCATGACAGTCAATTAGCTGGGCAAATATTGTGATTAGTAAATATCAGATTAATTTGTTGAATTTAAGAAATAGTCAACATACTTTATTAATTCTGTAGAAATAGAAGTTAATCATATATGCCTACCATGTTTGATATACTCTCATTTGCTATGAGGTTGTAGATATCTTCAATGGTGATCATGCAGAGTGGTTCATTTGGTACAGCCCAAACAGTTGCACTGTGTTGTGTGTATACAGTGAGCAGTGAGATGTCAACAAGATCAGCCAAAAAAAAAAAAAAAAAAAAACAACAACAACATGAGTTAAGTTTGAAATGTTTATGTTAACAGTACCAGATAAAGGAATGACAGTACCAATTATTGTAAAAAATAGAGAACAGTACCAGATGATAGCAAGTAATTTTTTTTATAATTGACAAGTAATAAAAAAGAAAGAGTTAAATATTGTCTTACGCTTTCCCCTCATTATCAATAAGTTTTAAGATCCGTTCCTTTTCTACCGCCGATAGATGTGTGTTTTGTTGAAAAGTTGAAATAATCTGCTTAAGCGAAGGTTGCTTGGGCTCGGTTTGATGTGTAGACAGTTGTAGAAGATCAATGTCTATAATGTCAGATTCTATATCTTCCGTGACAACTGCCGCAGTATCTGCCTTTTGTTTTTTGGCAACCTTCTTTTTACCACTGTATGTGAACTCAGGATCTCTTTTCTTTTGGCGTGTTTTGTCCTTGAGCCTTTTGTACATTGAAGGTGGTTCGTTTGCAGCTGGAGTTTGTTTTTTATTTGTATCCGATTTCTTTGGCCTTCTAGTTGCTGCATGTTTCTGCGTCACCTGGTGGACGCTAGATTCGACAAGTTCAGACCTTAATAATTCAACAACTGCATTCACATTATCAAGTTCTTCCTTCAGGTTTGTGTTTTGCAGGTTGAGATTTTCATTGTCAATGTACAACTTTGTCAGAATTTCATCTTTCTCTGCCATTTGCTTCTCCAATTCAGCAACTTTATCATCTTTTTCTGCCATTTGCTTCTCCAATTCAGCAATTTTATTATCTTTTTCTGCCATTTGCTTCTCCAATTCAGCAATTTTATCATCTTTTTCCTTGACTTGTTGCTCCAGCTCTTCTATTTGTTCACGGTTCAAAATTGATAAAACTGAAGCAACTGGATCATTACTTTGCTGAACTGGTACTGTTTCTGCTGATGCAGCCTGTCTTGCCTCTTGTTCTGGTGCCTTTTGTTCTGGTTCATCAGATTCTGGTACTGTTTCTGGAAGCCTTTCAGCTATGGCAGATGGAACAGTACCAGATTGATCGAGTTCAGGAGTACAAGACACCTCTTGTTTTCGCTCGCTTTCAGTTGTCTTGCTCAAATGCACTATGTTTGTCTTCAGTTTTTGAAGAATGTCAGAAATTACTAATTCATCATCACTGGTTTTTTCTGACGCAATGATGTATTCTTCTGTTTCTGTCCTTTCATCATCATAATTATCATCATCATCATCATCATCATTATCATCATGAAATTGTTGTTGTCCATCCTCCTCCTCGTCATCCTCCTCATCATCATCATCAAGATCAGGTACAATGACCTGATATTTTGTTCATCAATTATATAATTCATTAGTATGTCCATGAATACATTGTTGAATCTAGAATGATTTTATTTATCAGATGCAAACAGTATCATGAAATACAAAAAGAGGTGACAAATACAAAATAGCTGACAGTACCACATGGATGACAGTACCAAATGTATGCGGTACTGTTTTTTAAGGATGCATGCTCGTTCAAAAACAGTACTGAATGTATATAGCATTCAAACAGTATCATGAAACACAACAAAACAGTACCGCATACATGGAAAAAAGAATAGGTCACAAATTCAAAGAATAACTGACAGTACCACATGTCTGCGGTACTGTTTTGTTAATAATGCATGCTCTTTGAAACACAGTACCTAATGCACGGATGACAGTACCACATGTATGCGGTACTGTTTTTTGTAAAAGATGAAGATGAATCTATTGGAAAAATAGTACCGAATATTCTTAGCATGCAAACAAGATCTATTTTATCATAAATAGTACCTGATTTTTATTCAACTTTTTGAGATTTATTTTTTTCAATGCACTGGACAATGGCTTGAGATCCCAGACTAGACATCTGGGTGTTGCACTCTTCTGTACTTGTTGGACCAGAGTGGTGTGCTCACAGATCCAGTACTGCATCATTTATAGGGCTGATTAGTTGAATGAAGTTCATAAGACAGTACCAACATATAATATAGAATATGATATGAAAAGGTTACCGGTAACATCATGACACAGCCTGCAACACCTTTGTTCCTAGAATCTGAGCACAAACTGTTCTCCAAGAATTCCAGTATATGTGCACTCCAGTTGTATTGGCGGATTTGATCCAAATTTTCAACCAATGTTGTGTAGTGCCACGACAATGAATGTCCTTTGTTAGGGACAAACAACGTTGCCAAACAGAACAGTGTCAAAAGTCTTGCAACATCTTCTCTGCCAATGCGTGTTTGCTCTGCAGCAGCCTGCCGCAAAGCATCAGATATGTTCTGTTTCTTAATTCGTCGCAACCCAGAGAATCTACGAGAGACGAATTCAGTGCCTGGCCTTGCGATTTTTTTGACACTGTCTATCAGTTGTTCACCATCCTCTATTGCAAACATTGTTCGCAACTCTGTCTCTCTGATGCGAAGCTTTATTCCACCTAGGTTGAAAGATTTGGACTGTGGGTCAAATGCTTTGATGATTGTTTCCACATCAACATCGCTTTTCCTCGAGTAATCTTTGTTAATTTCACAGTTTAAAATAGTGAGGATGAGCTTCCAAAATGGAGAATGTTTGAGATATACATGGTGTGCTTTTGTCAAGTTGATGGTTTCAACTTCATTAATGACTGAGATTAGGTTCGAACGGTACTGGATGTTCACCATGTTTGATTTTGTATGAGCGTGATAGCAATACCTGTATTTTCGTAACATTTGTTTTCTGTTAGAGATAAAATGCAGTATCATCTAGATACATTACCACTTCTATGACAGTACCGCATGTTTGACAGTACCACACATGCGGTACTGTCTCACAAAATATGCTTGGTTCGCAAAAACAGTACCGAATGATTATATCATGCAAAGAGCACCATTAAACAAAGAAGAGAATCACACATACAATGAAATGACCGACAGTACCGCATGTGTGACAGTACCACATGTCTGCGGTACTGTTTTTTTTTAGGATGCATGCTCGTTCAAAAACAGTACCGCATGACTCTATAATGCAAACATCACATGTAAACACAAAAATAGCTCACATATCAAACGAATAACCGACAGTACCGCATGTGTGACAGTACCACATGTCTGCGGTACTGTTTTTTTTTAGGATGCATGCTCGTTCAAAAACAGTACCACGTGACTCTATCATGCAAACACCACATTTAAACACAAAAATGGCTCACATATCAAACGAATGAGAGAGAGTACCGCATGTGTGACAGTACCACATGTCTGCGGTACTGTTTTTTTTTAGGATGCATGCTCGCTCAAAAAGAGTACCGCACGACTCTATCATGCAAACATCACATGTAAACACAAAAATGGCTCACATATCAAACGAATGAGAGACAGTACCGCATGTGTGACAGTACCATAGTCTGCGGTACTGTTTTTTTTTAGGATGCATGCTCGTTCAAAAACAGTACCACGTGACTCTATCATGCAAACACCACATTTAAACACAAAAATGGCTCACATATCAAACGAATGAGAGACAGTACCGCATGTGTGACAGTACCACATATCTGCGGTACTGTTTTTTTTTAGAATGCATGCTCGTTCAAAAGCAGTACCGCATGACTCTATCATGCAAACATCACATTTAAACACAAAAATGGTTGCAAATATCAAACGAATGAGAGACAGTACCGCATGTATGACAGTACCACATGTATGTGGTAATGTTTCATATTAGGCTATTGTAAAAATAGCAACGATTATACGTTTTCGGAGAAACTAAATACATAATACAGTACCACAAAACCTGTTATTACAAAGATAATCGAAAACCCTAAACAGTACCACACAATAAATATTCAAACCCTCGATATGTGTTTCGAAGAAAAACCCTAAAGAGTACCTTTAATCGAATATAGTACCTGTTGATTGCGAAGCACTGTAATGTGTGGATTTGCTCGGCGAAAAGTTAGGGATCGATTGAGGCTTGATTTGGAAGAAGTTTTGATTAGTTTTCAGATGATTTGTGAAGAAGTTGGAAAGTCGCGGAACGTTTCCGATAAAACAGGGAGGTTTTCAAATAAACTGGTTTTGTGAGTGAAAAGATGCGCGAGGTCTTTTTTGTCTTTTCGGTGCCCATATGACTTATTTGCAAATAATTTTTAAGGGTATGACTTAAACCCTTAATAGTCTATAAATTATGACCGGCCTCCAAAAACCCCTAAAATTTTCTTCCGCTCCTAAATCAGCCTCGCAATTTCAATTTTCCAATGGTTGTGCTGGTCTCGTTTTAATGGCCATCCCTCGCTGTGGATGGACATTTTAAGCTCAGCCCAATGGGCCAACCTTATTTCTTTTGAGTTGGGGATTGAACGAGGAAATGAATCTAGAACAATGAAGCAAGGTTTCGGAACTGATTATACATGAACCCTGGCCAGTTAAAATGGTGCTTGAATTCGTAGAGCCCATATGTCTGAGTGGGAAAAGAAGGCTTTTCTCAATTAGTGGTAAAAGTAGCAGGTGTCCTAGGGAAAGTAATTAACTCATAATAACATCAGAAATCTAAATAAATAATCTTGAATCATCAACAACAAATGTGGAAGCCAGAACTCTCTTCTCAGCGAAAACGCACATTCATGATTCATTCAAACGCTACACTGACTTACTAGGAAAGGAACCCAGCACAATTTTTCAACATTCCCCCCCCCCCCCCAAAATATATATATGTAAAAATAAAATAAAAATAATCTCCAACACTAATTTGACGAAAATTAGTCCTACGTATCCTATCCGTGAAGAATTGAAATAATGAACAATTTTAAAATCTAATTGTACAGCCCTACTGACATATTTACGAGGCAGGCCGGAAGGCATACAATTTTTTTTTTTTTTTTTTTGATGAATGAGGGTATTCGGACTAATTTTTGTGCACTTTAATTAATTCTTAAAATTTTAAAATTATTAATCGAATAAATCTCTAGTGATCCTGCGAATAATCGAGCAGCTGCAAATGTTACCAGCGAACAAAAACGCCACTGATGGAAGAATCTGCTATTTTCTGAACTCCTTCCTCCGTGGCTTAAGACAACTTTACTACATAAAAAATCTCAGTTAGTTTATCCGAATCCGCAGCAATTAGTCAGCAATTACTTTTACTCTACAAATATGAGCATCCACTTTTCTGCTAAAACTGAGAGCTTTAACTGGAGCCGAGAACCACGACGACATATGGTCTGCTAAAACTGCTCTAGCACGGTTCTTAATCCCGGGCTTAACTTAAATCTGTGAAAAGATTTCTCTTCACCAATATGAAAGTAACGTAACATGCAGGTAAATTTTTAACTCACTTGCTCTCCAATCAAATCAAGGCCAACAACTAGGAAAGCAATCCCTTGAAACAATAGGAAGTAGAAATGAAGTCCCTGGGCAGACAACAAGCTTCTCACTGCGGCACTTAGTAGAATAACTGCAAGAGCCAGCTCCTTCCTGTACAAACGATTCCTTACAGCCTTCCCGGATTTCTTACACATCTCCAACTTGTTGAGCTCGGCAACATCTGAATCCGAAGAGGATCTTTGAAGACTGGTCCTTCTTCCCGCCAGAGGATCGGATGCATTTTCTGCGACGGAAATTAGGTCGGCTTCCGATGATCGGCCTGACTTCTTGGTTACTATCCACTCGTAAGCGCTTCCGAATTTGAAGAGTCCTGATATCATGGCGTTAAATTTGGTCACGGACATCGTGTTCTCGAATAGAAGGTAGGGAACGACGAACGGGAACGACCGTGGTGCCGGAAGGATGTTCAAGACGGACATGATTCCGGGGACGTAACAAACCACCCATGCAGGTAACTGAGCTTCTGGCAGGAACATGCTCAGAGGAAGGATAATGCAGAATAGAGTGAATGAATAGAAAGGCAGGATAAGCTTCCGGAGGAGGAAGAAGAGAAATATCATATTGGCTTTCTTGGCCAAACTAACCTGAAATGTTACGTAAAGATAGTAGAAGTGAGCTTGTATATGTAAAAAAAATAACCAATCAGAGAAAAAAAAAAAAAAAAAGAGGATGTAAAAATCGCTTGACAAAACTAGCTATATGATCTCCGCTAAGGGTAGAAACGAGATGAATTGATTCGAGTTTTAACTTATTTAAGATCGGATCGAAATATTTATACAGAATTCGAGTTTGAGCTCGATTGAAACTTTTATAAAATTTCGAGCTCGGCTCAATAAAGAAATTTTTATGTTCGACCCTTGCGAACAAATGACTTGAGTAAAATAAAACGACGTCATTTTAATTTAAAATATAATAAATAATATATTGTAAAAAATAAAATAAATATTAAAAAAAATATATTATTTTATCGAGTCAACTCGCGAGTTTTGAGTCGAGCTTTTTTAGACTCAAGTTTAAACTCGAACCTAAAACGAGAAACGAGCCATGAATCAAGCTTGATTCGACCTCATTTTAGTCATAAACCGAGCTAGAGCCAAGCCCAAATAACTCAAGAATAGCGTGATTTGTTTTCAACCCTAATTTCTGCGAGACAATAAGATGTTATCTTTGTTTATGAATATTTTAGGTCATATTCTTGTTTGATCTGCTAACTCAATTCCCTTGTTTTCATGCAATTCAAGAGTTTAAGTCAAACTTTCATATTGTAGGAGTTATTATCAGATAAAACTTCCAAACCTTGGAACGGATTATGTCCATGAAACACAGGCGGAACAAATGCATCGGACCTGAATGCCAGCGGTGTTGCTGCTTCTTGTAAGCCTCATAGGACTCGGGCAATTCGCAAAGGCACTGCAATTCCAAACAAGGGTAAACAACACAATAACCATATTTGATATATATATATATATATATATAGTCTCTTGCACGGCGAAGAAATTATAAAGATGTTAATACATGGCTGACCTTAACATCATTTAGAAATATAAACTTCCATCCCCAAAGGTGGGCACGAACGGCAATATCCATATCTTCGACAGTAGTCCGGTCCAACCAGCCACCACATTCCTCGAGGGCCTTGATTCTCCATACACCAGCAGTTCCATTGAAACCAAAGAAGTTTATATACACTCCATTGACTTGTTGTTCAACCTCGAAATGGAATGACAGGTTTATATTCTGTAACCTTGTAAGCAAGTTCTCATCCTTGTTGACAAAGGCCCACCTTGTTTGGACCAATGCTAGATCATCATTTCCCTTTGAAAACGCAGAAAACAATTTAGGAACAGAAAAAGGACAGTAATTTCTAAAGGAAAATGACAATCTTCCAGAAAATTTTAACCATAAAGCAAGACCATAATGATGCAGCAATGGTACGTATTTGTGTAGTCAAAAAGATTCTTTAGTGGATTATCTTTTTAAAAATGATAGGCCTACGTGCCTGCATGCCTCGTCATTTTAATTTTGGCTTCTTGTAAAAACTTCCGATAGCATAGCACAACTCTATTCTAAATCTTGAAGACCAATTGTTTTGAATCAGTATAAGCAGCTAAGCAAGTGAATAGATCTAGATGTGTGTGTGTATTAGCCCATGTTTTTATCCACAAAGGTTAATTAACTTGACTAGAACATGAGATACAGTCTGAAGAATATATACCATTAGAATTTTTTGTATATTAATCATACATTAATTAATTTTATTTTATTTTTATTAAAAATGGATTAGAATCAAATTAAAGATGGGACATATATTATTAAACCTGTTTTGTTGTGATTTAATTTTTTGGACCTATGTGCATCTAATAAAGATAATGAAGTTAGACGCGTAGGCTAATTGTACTTTAGGCCTTTTATAAGTATGTTTAGAGTGATAAAAAGTGATATAAAATAAGATAAAGTGAGATAAGTTGTGGGTTCGTAATTCGTGCAGTGAGATAAAAAGTGAATAACTTTTAGAGATTTTCAGAAAATTTTAAAATATTTTAACAAATCAAACGCAACTTATATGAGAGGGTGCACTGAGGTTAGGATTTATTTTATATATATATATATATATATGTATAATGGCTAGTTCTCATTTTTTCACAATATACAATTAATTTTTTCATTAAAAATCGTCATAAAGCTTGTGATAGCGAGGGAGGTTAAATCTTAATGGTCTAACTCTAATTTTCTAGTTTCAAATATAGCGCAATCACAAAATAAAGTAAAATTATAGAACAAACAAGTACGTTTTTTGCATTAATCTATTCCTATTAATGTTTCTAAATTCACATGCATAATATTTATTATGCTTACAAATATTTTTAGTAGGAGCAAAACTAAAAGACAAGGTAAATGTATGACAGATATCATCGATAGCATGCAGAGCAGGACACATATCATGTGCTCTCTAATGTGTACTGCAAATCATGGATATTTGCATGCAACATAAATTCCACAAGCTTCCTCGATACACACTAAATTAGCTTAAAATATAAGCCTATTTTTTTGGGGCAAGCTAACCTTAAAATGTCGAACAGTTTTCCTCAAGAAATCTGGCGCGGGTTGAAAATCTGCGTCAAAGATTGCCACGAACTCGTAATCCTTGACATAATCACAAGTCATTGCAGATTTAAGGTTCCCTGCCTTATAGCCTGTCCGGAGAAGACGATGTCTATACAATATGGGTACACCCCTATGTTGCCATTTCTGCACTTCAGCTTTGATGATGTCTTGAACGTCCAAATCATCAGAATCATCAAGGACTTGTACAAGCATTCTCTGCCTTGGCCAGTCCTGAGTACACACTGATGCAATGGATTGCTTGTAAACCTGTAGTGAAGATATTTAAAGTCACTGAAAAAGAAATTCAGATCCATGTAAGGTAAATTAAATTAAAAAAATCAAAGTAAACAAATTTAACTGCCATCACAGTTTACTGTTAACACTAGTGTGCTGTATGCCAAACCTGTAGTGTTCTAAAGTAGAACTAGATATATTGAACTTCAAATTCATATGGTTTGACTCCAGAAATGAATCCATACACCAGCGTATTAAATCTTTTGTCAAAACTATCTGTTTATATTCTTATTATTTTTCAAAGCCAATGAAGAAAAGGAATAAATTTATTATTTCTGTACTTCTATTATACTTTCTCTATTTCTTATCATTCTTTTACTTTATTATACCTTCTTACTTTTTTTCCTTCCTCTGTTTTTCTTTTTCCTTTACAAATCTAAGATGCAAATTAACACTGTATTAGATTATATTTGAAACATGAATTTGTGAAAATAAAAAATAAAATCACTAGTTTCTATTATTTTTAATACTTAAC
The DNA here is from genome assembly GCA_019916065.1 of Vitellaria paradoxa. NCBI lineage: Eukaryota > Viridiplantae > Streptophyta > Magnoliopsida > Ericales > Sapotaceae > Vitellaria > Vitellaria paradoxa. Next base: position 9,773,818 of record CM034243.1, on the reverse strand, counting down.
CAATCAAAAAAAAAATTTCTAGACAAATATCTATCACTTTCTTCTCATTTTCATACTCAACCAAAAAAAAATAATAATAATAAATAAATAAATAAAATAAATTTGACAATATGTTATATTCTATTATGATGCTATGTTATGTATGTCTTATGCTGTTTTGGGTCATCCTGATCATCATCACCCACTAGGACTAATTTGAGTGTATAAGTCGATAAATTTTACCCAAAATTCTACTTTAAAGTTAGAGTCTTTTTGTTTTTTTATTTTTTTAAATAAGAATTAAGGGACTAGGCTTTTGTTTAGTTATAATGTCCTCTCATTGACCATTTTACCTTTGAACTTTCTCAAGTTAACGGTAATATTGTAGGTACAATACAGTAATTGAGGAGGAGATATTGTAACTAACTAAAACCTCATATTATTAATTATTTCAAAAATAAAAAGTAAAAAATAAATCTTGAAGTGAATTTTACCCTAAAGTTTGTTTGCAGCTGCAAAAAAAAAAAAAAAAAAGTACAACTTTTGCTGAGTTAACTGTTTTGGTGCTTTTTACTTCACAACAACACCTAAAAATTAAAATCAATTCAAAAAGTTAACAAAATTACATTAGAAATTAACTCAAAAATCACCAAATTTGATAGGTATAATGGTCATTTCACTTAAAATCAATTCAGAAGTTGCCAATATTTTTATCAAAAACTTAAAAGTTGTCAAAAACTCCTAAAAATTTTTATTAATTTTACCAAACACAAAAAAATTACCAAGCTTTACTAAAATTTCACTTGCAAACTAGCCCTACATTTGATACTTCTATTTCATTTTGCTTCCTTCCCATTTTTCATTTATTTTTCTTATCCCTCCATAAGTTCATATTTTGATTCATATTCCAAAATAGCATTAGAGTTGATCGTCATCACCATGTCGCAAAGCAGAGCAGATGCTACGCGGTAAATGATTAGCTCATTTCATAACTTGCGCGCGCGCGCGCGCGCGTACACAAATAATATACGCACCAAACTTCAGGCTTACTAGAAAACGAAAGGAAATGGTAAATACAATTTTTTATTAAAACTATTATAGAGTTTGAAAAGCTGATGAAAAAAAAAACAAATAATACCACTCAAAACAAAATTTGTTTTCGATTGCAGTTAAAGCAAATACGGAGTTTCTTTGGTAGGGATTCGAAACCTACATCTTCTTACCTCCCTCTCATTGCACATTGGGATTTGCACCAACACCGTCGGAAAATCCTCTACATTCGCTTCTTTCGAATACATTACTGGGTACTCCATCACCGCCGCCGGTTTCAATCTCCGAAATTTGATCCAGAAACATCCCAGCACCATTATCACTCGATCCAACGACTGAACCAAGAACAAAACGACGCACACATTCGTTAAACTCTGCAACGCCGGCGCCAAATACTTCGCCCTGATCTCGAGCCAGAGCGCATAAACAACCTCCGCCACCTCCGCCGCCGACCCCACGGCCGGCGGACTAAAATGCCATCCCTTGAAGAACGCTACGAGCTCCAAAACGAGCAACACCACCACGACAATCAAGAACGCCTTGATCGCGCCGTAGAGGCGCCAATCGGACCGGGGGGAGAGGGAATCGGTGGGCGTGTCGGAGGCGATCCGGCGGTTGGCGGTTCGGAGGACGGAGACGAAGGCATTGGCGAAAGAGGCGAAGGAATTGGCGAGTTGGTGGCATCGCAAGAGGCAGAGCCAGGAGAGCTGGCGAGCGCTCCGAGAACGGTCCTTCTCGGTGGCGGAATCGGCGGCGGTGGGGCTGTGGATGTCGACGGTCAAGAAAGTGGAGGAGCTATCGGAGTTGTCGAAGAAGAGGAGGTCGGAGTGATGGTTCTGTCTCTGCTGCTCGTTCCACCATTCTTGAAACTCATAGTTTGGTGGGCGAGACATAAAGAAGGAAACAATCAATGGTTTTGCAGATGCATAACAATGGCAATGGTGGTTCGTTCTCAGTGGATCATGGTAGAGTTTGTTTCTCTCTCTTGGTGATCTGGAGGGAGGGCGGAGAGCCAAACCAGTCGGTTGAGGTTTTGGCCTAATTTTAGTAAGAGCGCCAACAATTTTCGCGGAGCAGAGCGGAGCTTTGCTGGTAGTTTGTGACATTATAATGCTAGTCCATCGTCAAATTTTCCCTCTCATTTAAATTACATCATTTGTTTTTATATTATTCTTCTATCTAAAAACACAGTATTGAAAAACAATTAGGGTTTGTTTAGAGTGGCAAGGAGAGAGAGGTAGAATGAGATAATTTGTAGATTCGTAATTTGTGTAGTGAGATAAAAAATAAATATTTTTTAAAAATTTTTTAACAATTTTTAATAAATCAAACGCACCCTTATTTGTATCATAATATATATGATATAGGGTGTTTGAAAGTCCAAATTTTATAAAAAGTTACAAATTTTTTTATAAAATTTTTATCAAATTTTAGTTATTCTCATTTTCTACATATTTATTTAAAACTTTAAATTTTACAAATTTTTGTCAACTTTCAGATGATTTTCTAATTAAAACCGTTCAAATGGATTCTATTACATTTAAAAGTCTGATGCATGCAATAATTTTTTGAACGGGTTATTCAAGAATATCCGAACAAGTTCTGCTAGAAATTTCAAATTTATTCTTCAAATATCAAAAAATGACTAAATTATTATATTTTTACTTTTTTTTTTTTTCTATCAAACACCCCTCTAATCAATTCCACAGTTAAATATGCTTGGGTGATCAAATAAATTAGGTTTGGTTGAAATTTGGTGACAAGACATCATCTCTATTTAGGGCTCGTTTGGCACATAAAATTTTAAATTTGGTAATTTTTTTGTGTCATCAAATTTTTTTTTTCAAAAGTTGATATTTTATTAGATACATAAAAAATTACCGACACACACTAAATCTACAATTTTTTTAACAAATACATAAAAAGTTATATTTTATAATTTTTGGTGTAAAATTATCAAAAATTATAAAAAAAATTAATATGCCAAAAGAGCTTTCGTATTACAATTTTTTTGCTAGATTGAGTAAATGTGAATTTTGATTGGATCAATTATATGTTTGGGACATGTAATTTCAAAGGGTGGAATAATCTATAGCTTTTAGTAAATATATCAAACCAACTAGGAAGGTATTATTGATGTATTTAGAGTAATAAAAAGTGAGATAAAATAAGATAAATTATAAATTTATAATTTGTGTAATGAGATAAAAAGTGAATTACTTCTAAAAATTTTTAGAAATTTTTAACAAAAATTAGCATGCCGCCACACACTATATATATTTATGGTCAAAGCATTGATATGTATATATATATATATATATATATATATATCTCTTTTTAAATTTCCACATCCATATAAACTATTCTCACCTATTCAATCTGTATTACCACATAATTACATATTTAAATTATTTAGTCCAAATATGCATTAATTATCAATACTCATCAATCAATCCTAAATATTATATAAGGTAGTGAATCGTGTAGTAATTACGTGACCATCTCAGTCCCATACCTTAAGCGTACAAGTTAAGGTAGTGATTTTAATTAACAGATGCTGTAACTTTTGAATATTTGGGCTCCTAAATACAGGATTTCACTGTAGGGTCCGTTTGGGAAGAGTAACCATTAGCATGTGTTAATGACTACTTCAACAGTGGTTGGATTTTTTTACTCTTTTATAGTTTAATCTTTTTTCAAAATTTTAAGGGTAAAAATGTCAATTTACCTTTACAAGTTAATTACTTACAAAAAAAGTAACTTTTTTTTTTTTCCTTTTCAAACACAAAATTAGCTAATTTTTTTTTAATTACTAGCCATTAGCCATTAATTATTTTTTTCATTCCCAAACACAAAATTAACTAACTTTTTTTAGCTAACTATTAACTATTAGCACATGCTAATTTTTTTCCAAACGGAGCAAGTACTATCAGGTAAGTATACACTCAAATCTACATAGATAAAGGGAAAAAAAAAAAATTAATAGTGTCATAAAAGAAAACAAAAAGAAGTTTGGTTTTAATATCAATAAAAAGATAATATTAGGTGTTGGATTTCCACCTCTTGATTGTTTGGTAAATTTTAATTTATCAATGTAAGTCTGTATTTCAATTAAACTACCACGGAGATTCAATCATAGGAATTTAATGTGCGAAAAATACTCTATTTAAAAAAAATAATTAAATATTATACAAAAAATAAAGATCATACGGCTGCGATAGGATTGATGAGTATGAGGTGTTTGGAGTTTCAAAAAAATTTTAAAAAAATTAAAAATTCATATTGAAATGATGCAAAAGTGACACCTGTTGAAATTTAATTAGAGAAAATTAAAATTTTTTTTAAAAATTTTGAAATTTGAAATGAAACCTAAATCTTAATAGCAGAAAAGAGGAAGAGGAGTGGCGACACTAGGTGGATTGGAATGGCAATCTTCTTTCATACGGGATGGAACGAATGAAACATACTGTTGTTAACCATCCAAAAAAGAAAAAGTAAAAAAAAAAAAAAGAAAAAAAAAATGGAAACGTATTGTTGTTCTATATATAGGGCCTATTTGGTGTGCAAATATTTGTTGAAAATCTTCAAAAATCTCTATAAATCTCTGTTAACTTTATATCACATCAATTTTTTCTCTCACTGCACGCATTACGAACTCTCCCCAAACCACAATTTATCTCAATTTATCTCATTTTTCTTACTCCAAACAATTATTGATGTTTGAATGACGCAATTATTGATGTTTTATTTGATATGTTTTGTCGCCAAGTGTGATTATTTATTTATTTATTTTTGCTTTGGGTGACTAAGAGATAACTAACTATTCAACTTAAATTTGCTCTAAAAAGAAAAATTCAAACTTAAAATATATTACAAAAAAATAAAAAATAAAAAATAATGTAAACAATGTTTGCTGGTTCAATCAGTTGGACCGTTAACCGGTCCAAGGAACGATCTAGTTGACCATTTAAATTCGTTTGAAATTCGAACCAATGAAAAACCAACAACCCAACTGTTACATTAGTGAACAGATGTCAGTTTTTATTGATCAGATTTTTTTATTTTTGAAAAGTAAAATAAAGAAACTAATATGTACCGGTCTAGAATTAAATCTAGGTTTGTATTGTAGCAAAGTACTATTCTCCCACTAAACCATTAAACCACTTATTATTATTATTCTTTATTTTTGTTTAGTTTTGCCTATGTAATATATTAATTTTGAGTGATTTTATTTTAGAATATCTTTTATTGACACATTTTATTAATTAAATAAAGCAAAGTAGAAAAATATGTGAAAAAATATAAAGGTTTTAAAATCATTATATAATTCTAAGATATTTTGATATTTTATGTACATATTTAAATATATTTATGATGTCACAGTTTCACTCCAGTTTGATTCCAGTTGAACCATTAGCATGTGACTTAGTCTATTTTCCAATCTAATGAATGATCCGGTTTTTAAAACATTGGATGTAATACTTATAAGTGGTAATTAAAATAATTTTATTTAAATTTATAATTTTTCTTTCAATATAATACAAAGTTTTAGTTTAGTTAAAATATATACATATATAAAAGGAGGTTAAACGTGCCGGCCCAAACCTTTTTGCGATTTCAACTAGACTCATTGGGAGAAAATGATCCATCCGCCCGAGTCCGATCATTTGGGCTCAACAAGATTCATTATTATAAAAGGAACCCGAACTAGATTAGCAATAGTTGCTTTACAAAACCCTAAGAATCTAACTAATAACTGCTTCTCTTGTTAGTAGGCTTGTGAAGACACTGGGTCATTGACCAAGTCTTATCACATATTGGGCTAGGAAGTAGAACTCAGACCGACTACTCTCCTTCTGTTAGCTATCCTTTTGCGTCTTTATAGATTCACAGCATAAAGATTTTTGCAAACTAGTTAATTACATAGATTCTTTTTTTTTAGGGGGGGCGTTTGTTACGACGAAAAATGTTATGTGAGTAATTTTTTGGTATTTGATGCGCAATTACTATATCATATTTTTTAGAGATGAATAGTAAAATTTTTTGACTTTTACGTCAACTTTTTTGAGAGAAAAATCGTCCAAACAACTTTTAGATCCGACAAAATGATTTTATTTCAGAATTTATTGAAAAATATAAAAAATTTTTTGGATTTATAGAAACAGTTATTGGGATTTGTAAAATGTTATTAGGGTTTGTAAAAAATTATTGTGATAGGTAAATATATATAAATTTATAGTTATTTCACGAAATACAAATAGTATAAAATGTGTTAGAGAATTTTAAAGATTTTCAGAATATTTTAAAGTTTTTCAATGATTTTTATCACGTCAAACACCTCCTAAATATTGTTCATTCTGCATGTAATTGCCACATGATATTTGCTTAAAATATCAATTGTTCACTAATTACCAAACAAAAAATGTTGTTCAGTATTTTTATAGTTTAGTTATTTATTTTAATAAGCTTGTCACTAAGTTTGTCAACATAAATAATATATCCGATGATTTAGATTCGAAGGCAATCAGATTTAATCTAGTAAGACCTATATTCGGTCCGTATACTTGCAGTCGACTAGTTTTGAGAAATAATTTTTTTTTTGGGTTAGAAAAAAAAATCCAATAGCATATTTCCACCATTTAATCTTTTAATTTAAATAATCTATATCTCTTTTACCGGACCAAAATCAAAATGTAAGAGATATTCTTTTTTTTTAATTAAAAAATGCATATAATTTCTTTTTTCCATTTCCAAGCAATGAGTCTATTTTTAGACCTTTTATTTATTTCCTTATTTTTATTAGAAGCGCAGATATTCTATTAAAAAGAAAAAAAGTTAATTACCTATACGCCCTCTGTATTTAGGTCAAAAATCACTTATACCCCCTCAATTTCACTATTATACACTAATATTTCCTGAATCGTTATCCAAAGTACAACATTTGATAGAACTGTTAGACTTAACAATTAGTGAAACGTATGCGCTTGAAAAGTGCAAGTGTCTTATATTTAACAATAAAAAATATTGTGAACAGACGGAAATACCTTGGAGTCCAAGAGAAGCAGCTATACATTCTTTGTATTTATTCATTTTCGTCTGTAAAACGTCTTCGCCGGAGTCATACCGAAGACATCACTCCAAATCACCGGTGTCAGCTAAGACTTGAATGTTCTTTGTTCTTCTCCTTTATTGTCCTTTTCTTATAAAGATTTAATGTCATTTACATTCTTTCTCCTCTTACTTGCTTTTCCTTTCCTGAGATATTAATCATAGGTTGTTGCGTGAAGAGTTAAGGGATGAAATAGAGGTCATAGATCTCTCTCTCTCTCTGGTCTCAACAAATCTATAACTAGCTGTGATATTGATTCAAGATACACACACACACACAAATAGATGATTTGGGATTTTGGGATTTTTGTATATATATATATACATATAGATGATTTGGAGATGATTTTGAGTTTGGGATTAATTTTGTGGATTAGTTTTTATGGATTAAAGCAGATGAGATGAAGTTCCATCTATTTAGATCTAGTAAATTGAGGATGAGATTTTTTTAGATAATAAACCCTAATTTTTTAAATTGTAGATTTTCTCTAATTTTATATGTTGGCAAACTGTACTTGGGAAGTTCATCTATGTTCGCGTATATAAAAAAAATCACGACTGTTTTAGATTAATTAGTTTGATATATATATATATATATATATATATATATATATATATTTTTTTTTAATTTATAGTGTACATGACTAAGTTTGTGTTACCTGCATATATATTTATAGATAATTTGGGATTTTAGAATTTTGGGATTTTGATGCATATATATATATATATATATATAGATGATTTTGGTGGTGGTTTTTGGAGATAATTTTGGTTTGGGGTAAAGTGTTTGCTTCAGGTGAAGTTTTCATCAATGGTGAAGTGTTTGCTTCAGGTGGAGAGGAGAGAAGAGAATAAATGCAGGCTTTTGATGCAGGAAAATGAGTGGAGGGTAATTTTGTCTTTTTACATGTTAACGTGACGTAGTCAACCTTTACTCTTTTGTGTATAGTACAAGAAATATTAGTGTATATTTATGAAGTTGAAGGGGTATAAGCGAAAAGGGGGCTAAGTATAAGAAATATAAATGTAATTAACTTAAAAAATAATAATAATAATAATAATAATAATAATAATAATAATACTCGAAGCAGGGCCGGAAAAGCAAATTCATGAATTCGCCAGCGAAGTGGTGCCCGTCGTCAAAACGTGCAGACATTCTTTAAAGCACAAAATGATAGTGGAGCTCAGAATTTTTTTATGGACTTTGGGTTGCCTTTATAGCAAACCAAACAATTGTAAACCATACATCCATTAATGGCTTAGCTAACCATGCATATACGCCTCTATCACGTATTAAAAACTATAAAAATAATATTTAGGGCTGGTATGGTGCCAAGATAGAGTTGTGCTTGAGCTACGATGGGTTTGTAATTGAATAAAATTTTAGTTTAAATTTTTTTATAGTACTAATTATGTAACATTTTAATCTAATTATTTATAATTTAATTTAATATCCAGTTTATAAGATAGAGTAAGAAAGGAAAAAAAAATCTCTATTTAATAATTTAAGATGAAAAAAATTCTTAACTCTACTTTTAGTACGGTTGGACGGGGTCTTTGAGCGTCAAGTTCACGGGCAGAGCCACGTTGGGGCAAGGGGGGCAAGTGACCCTCTCAATTTTTTAGATAAAATTACTAAAATACCCTTCTTATTATTTTAATTTTATTTAAAAATTAAATTAATTAAAAATTAAGATATTTTGATTTTATTAAAAATTTAAAGTTAACTCAAATTTTTTTAACATATAAGAAGTTTAAAAGAATCAAACTTGGTATTTTTTGTGAAATAAAGTGTATCTTTTAATACATTATTGCATATTTTTGTTTATACTATCAGCAAATTTAGCATATAACATAATAAATTCTATAAATAATAAAATTTAGTAATAATTATATTTTTTGTAGTAAGGGATATCTCTAATAAACTTCAGGTGCTTGAACCATTAACTGGGAGAAATATATTCACTAGTTAATATTCAAGAATAATTTATTTTCTCTCTAAAAATAACATCGTTTTTCTCCTACTCTTAATTGAAAAATAAGTCGATTGTTATTTTTTCTTGGGTGTTCGGTGCCCCTTAGCGCCCGGTGCCCCCTTGGCGCCCGGTGCCCCTCCTGGGCAAAAATTCTGGCTCCGCCCCGGCCAAGTTGGTGTACTCTCCAAAATCCCAAATCATCTGTTGCAGAAGAAGATAGAGATTAAAGGGTTTGGGTTTGCAGAAGACTAAGAAGATGGAGATGCTGTTTGGAAGTACATGAGAGGGAGAGGGAGGGAGGGGAAGAGAGAGAGAAAGAGAGAGCATAATTTGGTATTACTTAGGTAGTGTTTGGTTCGTCAAAAAAATTAAATATTAATGTAAAAGTGATATGTGGTGAAATTTCATTAAAAAAAATTAAAGAAAGTTGATAAAATAATTTTTTTTTGTCTTTTTTTGAGATCCAAACACTTTCAGGTGAATTGAATGTGAGGGTAAAAGGTAAAAATTATGAGAGTAAGGGTCCGTTTGACATCGGTAGCCATTAGCTTGCTACTTCAACAGTGCTTGGTCAAATTTATTCTCTTACATTTTAACCTTCTTTTAAACTTTCAAAGGTAAAAATGTCAAATTAACAAAAATAAGTTAGCCACAAAAAAAAATTACTTTTTTTTCCTCCCAAACACAAAATTAACTAACTTTTTTTTTAACTTTTTTTTAACTAGTTAAAAAAAAGCTCACTAAATTTGTTCCCAAACCAAGCCTAAGTTTAATATTCTTTACTCTTGGGTAACACTTTGCAACGGAGGGTAACGAAAAAAATTTACATTTCTCTTACCTATCTGAAAAATTAGATTATAATAATTATTATTTTATTAAAATATTTTATCAATTTAAAATTGATTTATAATAAAATATAATTTATTATTAAAATAACTTATATTAATAAAATTAAAATTAATTACTATTAAAATAAAATGATTTATTTTATTAAATCAATAAAAATTATTTAATAAATAAAAATAAGATTACTTTTTATCAAATAATAATTTATGATATGCATTTTTATAAAAAAATTATTATAAAGTATGCATTTATTAATATAATTTATTAAAATAAATTATAATTATTACAAAAATGAATATTTTACTAAATTAAATTATTTAATATTAAAATAATAATTTATTATTAATTTAAATACTAATTATTAAATTTATTTATTATTAAAATAAAATTATTATTTTATAAAATTAAAAATACTTATTTTGAAAAGAATGATTGGTTATTAAAATTAATAATAATTATTATCAATATTATTTATTATCAAAATATTTAATAAAAAATAATTTAATTACTTTTAAATTTATAATTTATTATTAAATTAAATAACGATTTATTGTTAAAAAATACTAAATACTTTAATTAAATAATTAATAACTTATTATTACAAATTTTAATGGATGAGTAAGTTATACGGATTACTCTCAAACTAAATACAATTAAATTATAAAATGAATAATTATACTCACACTAAGCTCAATACAATCATTATGGGTTAAACATTATATTTTTTTTATTCAAACAGAGTTAAAAATAATGTGTTAGTCTCGTAATTGTTACTAATATAAAGTTTACTCCTGATTATTTCTATAAAACTTGCTAACCAGAGGTTTTATGTTTCTGAAAAATTTTAAATAATTAGCAGCATGAATTGATCATTACTACAAAGCATAATTCAGAGAGATGAAATGTTACTATAATTATTGAAAATTCATCTATGTCCATGCATGTAGCCTACTATAACAAAGAAATGGATGGTTAATATTACTTTTGATATTAATTATATGATATTGAGATTGTGAACTGTCTGATTAAAATCAAATAATTTATAGTAAAAGTAAATTTAAAAATTTTTATTTAAATTTTTTAAATTTATTTTTGTTATAAATTTTTTAATTTTAATCGAATGACTCATAATTCGATATTACATTACTAACATTAAAATGATGTCAACCTCCCAAATCTATTAGTTATTTAATAAATGGGTCATTTTCATTTCATTTCATTGTTGTGCTTAGTTTGATTAATAACTATTTAATTAAATTGCTTTCAGTCCAAATATACCATTAACTTAACAATGATGAACTTTAATCAAAAGTTTGACGAATCATTTGATCGGCGGGGTGGACGTATAACCATTTACTGCGCACAAGAGCGCTGATGGGACACGGTGTTCCCTAAATTTTTTAATTTGGTCAGAGTAATAATTGATTATACTAAAGTGAATTTAGGCCCAGTTTGAGGTGTTAATTTTTATCAATAATTTTTAATTTTCTCATTTTTTTAACAAAAAATTTTAATTTTTCTAAATTTTTTCAACTTTTTCTTACTTTTACCAACTTCTATCAAACTTTCAATTTTTTAAAGAACATATCAAATGCTAATAGTCTTAAAATTGACAAAAATTAACTATTTTTTTTTGGGGGGGGGGAATTTGACTCTCCAAACTGGGCCTTAATATGGCATTATTGTATTGATAATTTTATCCTATTTTGGTTAACCCATTTGGACAGATTCATTTTTTTCTTCTTATTTTTAAAGAATGAATTAGTTAATGAATAAATATAATATTAAATGTACTATAACCCAATTAATTATTACCATGACAATATTTCCGTCATTTTCTAAAATTCTTTTCATTTGTAACTATTTAAAATATAATTTAGGGTATGAATTTCTCGAATTTTAGAAAATTAAATTAACAATCTCTCAATATATGTATATATTCGACAAGGTGATGAAATTGTTTCACCACTTAACTACCCTCTTGTCAATAAAAGGGGTAATTGTGTTGAGTTTTGTCACGTGTTTGAATTTATAATTTGCGTCTTTCTATATTTATATTTAAATATTTTAAAATTTAATAAATATATTAAATAATTAATGTATTTTAAAATAAGATTAAATTGTGGGTGTTAATTTTGTGTTAATATGTTCATGTCTTATCAATTCATGTTTTCTCTTAGACTCCGTTTGATTGCATAAAAAAAGTGTAACTTTTAACAATTTTTAAAAATTATTTGTTTGGTAACTTTTAAATTTTAGCAACTTTTTGCCTAAAAAATTCTAAAAATTTTCTCACTTTTACCAAACAATCAATGTTGCTAGAAGTTATTAAGGTTTTATTCAACTTTTTATCAAATAACTTATAGTTACTAAAAATTGTTAAAAATTTTAAAATTTTACCAAACGTATAAAAAAATTTAATTACTAAAAGTTACAGTTTTTTATGTATCTAATATTGTCACTCATTCTTGTCAATATCTCTTGGTTAAGAATCAAGCACAAGATTTAGCCATTAAGCTTCAAATAGCTAGTAGTCCATTTTAGATTTTTAAACAAGCTTGGAGGTAAAATAAGTTGAGTTGAATAATAAATTATTTTAATATGATTTAAAAATATTATCAAATTTAAAAAGGTGTTTAAATTTTACTCCTCTAAAAGTTTTTAAACTAATCTCAAATGAGTTTTAATTGAATCAAATTTGAGTAAATTATTTATTTTATATAGTATTAAATTTGTTGAATTAGTATAAAACTAAGTAAGTTGCAATTTTTTGCTTAAAATTGACTTAATTTTACTTTAAATCAATTTTTATGATCAAACTAATTCTCAACAATTGGATTTGTTTTACAATTATACTTGCACCAATTTTCTTTAAGTAAATTTTGTTAAGCAAGTGCAATTATTGTATCTTCAAAAGAAAGGAAAACAAACAAGAGGGTGACATGGATAAAACGAAACAAGGTTGATAAGGATAAAACAAGGATGAAAATATGGGCTCCATGGACACAGTGTAAGCCAGCCAAAGAGTTCGGCCAATGCAGTAATAGTAAATTCGAAAAATCAATGCAAATAAATTGGTTGCCTTCACTGATGTATCATTGCATTTGGATCTAATGGGGGCAATAAGTGTTTTTTATACGCATTGTAATTGTGAATTCATGAACATTTAACTTCAATTAAATCGAATTAGTAGCCTTTCATTAATTGATATATTATTTCGTTTGGATTTAACGGGTGCAACGAACCTCTTTGTATATCTTACTTGAAAAAAGAAAAGACTTGGCACTTATTTATTCGCCATAGTTAAAAGTAAATATTTTTATAGATAAAAATCTCATAAATTTATATTTTTATTTTTATTTTTTTGTCACATAAACATATATATAAGTGAGTTCTACTATAAATGTGCTCATATAACATGATCATAATGGCCTAAAATATGCGCTCTTATCCCCGTGAAAGTACATGAATGAGACCTGGATATGGTGAAATTATTTCATTAGATAAGAATTCTTACATAAATTAGTTTCAAATTTTATCAATACATCAGTGAAATCTGTACAAAATTATGCATTTTATCCTCGCATGTGTTGCTAGAAGACCGCTTAAAATCATATAAAAATACTGAAAATAATATTGAGACTTTTGACAATCGCAAGATAAAACTATTGATGGACACTCAAAGGTAGATCGATCGATCTATCCCAAAGTCCACAATCAATTATCATTTTACAAGACAAGGCCATCAAATTGCTCATCTATAGCACTTCACGTGGAAATTTTGTATTAAAATTTAGGATAGAGACCTGAGAGAATTTGATGAAATTTCTAAAGTCACTTAATTTTTTATTTTTTTTTTGGATATAAATAATTTGATCAAACCTCGTAAATGAGAGAGATGAGTTCATATATCTTTGGAGGTGTTAGCCCTAGATGCCAAAAAAAAAAAAAAGAAAAAATACACTCAATTTTGTATTTTAGTATCAATTTCATTAGAAAATACGTACTTTTAACACTTTCTTCATTGTACATTTGATCCAATTCTAATCTTACACCTTCCTTTCATTTATATTAAAAATTTCATCATATAAATTTCAATTGACAAATGAAATTACGCAGACAAATAACACTAAAATTAAATCAAATGTAAAGGAACAAAGTAACACAATTAAAAGTATAAATTCTAAAAACAATTAATGGTAAACCACATAGGTAGCAAATTTATTTTATCATAAAATAATCATACAAATAATATAGAGTTGGAGAGCATGTTATAAAGCATGGTTGTTGAAACAAATCATGGCCCTTCATTGCTTAGCTTTTTCCCCCAAGAAAAGGCAAATCCCACTTCCAAGTAAAAGAATAAAAGGTCATTTAGGTGGAGCGTAAAAACACCCGAGGGAAAAAGTGTACAAGAACAGTGACCCCTCATGTTAAGGGACACCCACCCTAATAATCATCTCATACCCACAAAAAATGAGCCAAAACTTTCTTGGCAGCATTTCATTTTCCTGTCATCTTTCTGGGAAAATTTGGGTTCGATTTGCGGTGGCTAGCTAGAAGCTTTTGTTTAAAGGACATGGAATTCAGGATTTGATTACGACAATTGACCTGAAAATTCCCCACCAATGAAAGCTACATGGATGGACACACGCATGTACATACATACATATATATATATATATTATATATAAGTCAGGTTTTACGTGATATAATGGTATTATCAGACTCTATTTTATATATATATAATATGATATAAGTATATGAATGATTTACAGAGAAAGGGTTTTTTTAAAGAGAAGGACGATCCATTGGCTTTGAGGAAAAGTCAAAAAAAAAAAAAAAAGCGCAAAACCCGCAATCCGAATTGCTGCAACGTGCAAGATAAAGAAATTTTCTTAATCTCTTTAGGTCTTAATCACCATATATATTTTATATATTCACCCACCACTCTGCATATAAAGAAGAACCTTGTAAATGCCCCTTCGGGGGTGGCCGAGTGGAAGTCGGGCTTGCCTTAAGAGCTTGGGCCTCTCGAGGTTCCGGGTTCGACTCCCCCATGGGGGGTGGGTTACCGCTGTAATGGCGGGAGCCTAAAGGCCTCCTCTCGGTCGTGCCGGTCAGCCAGGGCTTGCCTAGGCTGGTTAACTCTCCAGAGGCCGTTGCCGGCTCGGGTCCTGGAGCGTGCTTCACCCTGTGCGCACCCCAGTACGGGGTAGCGGCTGCGGACTTCCACGTACCAGAAGAACCTTGTAAATAGGGCACTTACCTTGGTCGTTTTCTTTAGCTTTTTCAATGGACATACCACCCATAAAGTCTTTTAGCCTAAACCTACTCCAAAACAAACACTACTTAGCTAGCTGCATAGGGTGAGTGGTTTAAGGAGAATGACCAAAGCATAATTAACTATATTTATTTTCAAGGGTAAATTATAATTCCAAAGTTAAAAGGCTAGTTCATCGGGGAAAAAAATAAAATTATCATATCAATTTCAATAAAAAATTTCACTTAGAGGCCCTTCGGCACTTCAAAAATCATAAAAGGTAAGTTGAATTTTAATTTTTTGGGATTTGATTGACACAATTCAAAAATTTTTATCAAAATCGTTTGAATAAAACGTAATATCGCCTATCTATTTGAACAATCGTTGACGAAATGTCACCAAAAAATTAGTAAAAGTTGAAAAAAATCTATAAAAATTTGTAAAATTTGAAGTTTCAAACCAAACAGAAAAAGAAAATAAGCAAAAAATGGTAAAAATTGGTAAAATTTTATAAAAATCCATAAAATTTTATACAAATTGGAGAACCAAATGCCCTTTTAGTTAGTGTCATATGCATTGGTCACTATTACATGACAGTGAGAATTTGAGTTCATACTCAATATGTCGATAAGTCAGAAAATTCGTTCTATCAATCTTATAACACTTACTGCACTCAAAAAAAACTAGAAATGTGTAACTTCTTGAAAGAAGATATTTTAACTAACCTAGTTAATTATATTTTCAATTTAATTAAATCTTATTTTAAAATTTGACCTTTTAATTATAATATTTTAAATTTTAAATTTATTGCGCTTGTAACCTATGTGAACTTCCGTTAATAAATGTCCCATTAATAAATGAGTCATATGATTATTAAATAATAAATTGTTTAACATAGTGTTAATATTAGGGGTGTTTGGTTTGTCAAAAAAAAATCATCAAAAAATAAAATTTTTAATTTTTTTCAGTCAAATTTTGTCACGTGTCATTTTTACACAATTTTTTTTTTCATCCAAACACCACCAATAGTAAATTAATTTTAAATTCTCAATAATTGCAATTAAAATTATTTTAAGTGCAAATTATAGTTTACTCTATTTTTAATAACAAAATTATTTAATGGCTCATTTGCAGCAATTGATCGGATCCTTCACCAGGAAGACAGCTCCATTGTTTTTGTCTTTATTTTATCTTATTTTATTTTTTTCAAGTTAAATTTGTCATTTTAGCAGAAGATTAGAACAAACCAATCAATAAAAAAACCCACTTAACAGGAGAAGAGATTAAAAAAAAAAAAATTGGGCCAATTGAATAATTAAAAATTAAAATTTCCAACAACGCGACAGTTTCTGATCTATGATTGGTTTCTCTTTTGATCATTATGGGGACAAATCTGTCACCAAAACGTTTCCAAATATTATTGTAAGTTGTTGGTTTAACTGTTCTATTCAAGAAATATCATTTTCAAAGAATCTTTCTGATAATTAAATCAGAGTAATTTGCAGACCGACCTATAATGACTCCCTTTGGGATAATAAAAAATTTTTTTAAAAAGGTAAAAAATATTAAAAAATTTTAAAAATTATTTATTTTTTAATTTATTACACAAATTATAAATTCATAATTTATTTCATTTTATCTCATTTTTTACCACTCTAAACACACGTAACAGAGAAAGCTGCAAATTATAATTAAACATATACTAAAGATAAAAGGCTGCAACAAAGAAATCTTTTTGTGAAAATGGATTTTTACTAACCACCTCTCATTAAAATAATTCATCCACTTTCAAAGGCAACTTTACTTAACCTGAACACCACTTGCATTACCACCTTTTCTCTTCTTCACAACATTTAAAAATAATAATAATTTGATGGCAAATAATTGGCTAGAGACTTATTGGGTCTAGTCATAACATCACCAATGTCAACTTTCGGATTCTTTTGAGGCTTTTATTTAGTACAGTAAAAAGAGTAAAGAAGCTTCTGTTTTCTGGCAACTAATTGCAGGAATTTGCCAGAAATTATGGCCGACTCCAGCTCAAGCCAAACAGAGTTAATCATTTAGATTGGATTTTTTAAAAGGGTGCAAGGGAGCCCAATAATGCAGCTGGTTACAACATTTAACAAGTCATAATAAAACCCTTGATTTTGATTAGACATGATAAAAGAGAGGATTTGCAGTCCATAGAAGTACCACTAGGAATGAAACCTCTTCTATATACAACAGCCGCTGTATCCTTCTGGACTTAAAATTGGAGGAAAATATAAATGATAACCAATGATGTGATTAATTTGGTGATCACAGTGCAATTTTGTGCTGACTAAACCCCATCTGAACTATGCTTTGGAGGTCATCTTCACACAATGTTGAGAACTGGGACATTTCAGGTTGAGAAACAGAAAAGTTTAGATGGTGAAAGACGCAATCAATCTCAGGGTCTGTTCTTCTTCTTCAGGAATGGGGAAGAATTCAAATTACCTGTGGAAGACCACCTTGCCCAAATTCATCAAATTGGAAGCCATTGTTTGGACCTGTGGTGTCTACTGGGTCCCCCGAGGATTGAGTCACTGCCTCTTTGGTATGTACTTGTGGGACTCCCTGGGTCTGCTGTCCAAACAAGGAAGACTCCGAGGAATCTAATCGGTATGCCGTTGGATGAGGAAAGGATCTGTTTGGATGAAATACCTGGAATTTTCGATGGACCCGAATGAAATATTAATTTTCGAAAAGAGCGTCTTGTGGTTATTCATACAAAGTGTCTTCTACTTACATCCTTTGATAATAGACCTTCGATGTTAAAATCCAACCATGGATTCAGCGAAGCCAACTTCATTGACAGAAACTACACAACAGAACACAACATGAATAACCCATTTTCATGGTTTTAAACAACTACAGAACTCAAATTGTACTGCTGTCAGCGGTTAAACTGAGCTGAGACCTAATTTACCTCAACTTGACGTTGTAATGACTGCACATAGTTTATGATTTCATCAAGCATTAGTGCTTTTCCAGTCACCTGCAATGGGAATTCCCAAGTCCAAGTCAGTCATTGCATTTGCCCAACAATGCACCAAAAAATTTTTCACAGAGCATTTTGGCAACACCTTATTGCAACCCGGAACGAGATCTTGGAGAAGCTTCATTCTTTCACTGATCTTCTCCCTCCGAACCTGCTCAAATTCCCAGAAGGGAGAGCAACGTCAATGCCCCGAGCTAGCCGTGGCGGAATGGAGCGAAAAATTGAGAATTTTTGGGATGTAATTCTTACTCTTTCGGCTAGGCTATGGCTGTCGGTAGCTTGACCCCTTCTTGCCCTCACATGAATGTAGTCCTTTTGGGGCTCAGGTGGTTTTGGGTCGTCGGCCTTGGGTTCTTTCTGATCCTCAGAGAGTCCATTAATTGTCCTCTTTCTTTCCGCCTCTGTTTTAACACTTCCTTTGTCGTTCCCATTTTCTTCAGTAGATTTGGGTCGTTTTGTATTGGGTTCATCCTCTGCCTCCGCTACCTGAAACAGAATTTTCATAGTTCTGGCACTGAATAAGAAGAAAATAAAATTGACAAACACACACCTTTGTTGTATTGACAGAGGATTTTCCCCTCGAAACTGCTTTCCGTTTCCTGGAAATGGAATCAGTCGGAGTTCTCACGCCAACTTCCCCACTTTGGTTTTGCTCAGAAACAGAGGCAACCTCATCAGGACTGGCAAATTCTTTTCGATCTGAGGATAAAAACCCTGGGATTTTACTGAATTTTGTGTTTGGGGCAATGGTCGATCTCATTTCCACTTGGGTTTTTGTAGAATTCTTGTTTTCTTGAGGACCCATTGGAGATCCACCTGCCTTGAGAGAAGGAGTACTCGAAACTCTAGGAAACTTCACACTTGCCATCATCAATGGACTCGGTCTATTTAACAACTCAGTGTTGTTCAGCCCGGGTTGGCTCGTCCGGCCATTGAAACTGTGACTGCCTAAGGATGAAAAAAACTTCTCTGCCCTCTTGGAGATCCCAGTATCCGGAAAATTGGGATTCACGGGGATGGAATGACCTGAATTGGGTGGGTTTTCTTTCTTCGGCGGCGAATTTGAAGGCATTGAATAGTGGGAAGTGATAGTGCTGTTATTTCTGCCCCCAATGTAAGCGGCGGTCACCGCGGGGAAGGGGTGGGACTGCGGAGGGATGTCGACAGAGTTGCAAATCAGCTCTCGAATTCCGAAGCTGTCGTTGGCAGCTGCCGGCGACGGCGAGGAGACCATTGAGCTCAGGGTCGACTCGAAGTTGGAGAATTGGTCGGTTGACTTGTCCCAACTGGGATTGAGGAAACAATCAGAGGAATGCTCCGGCGAGCAATTCAGCTCCGGGGCTGAAGAAAGAGTCTGCCAAGTCGGCGCTGGAGATGACTCGAAGTGCAATAGCGGTGGAATACCAGCATTGAGATAGTATTCTCTGTCCATGGTGGAACTAGAGTAGACGAAAAAAATGAAAACCCAGATGAGAATTCAGAAGAACGAGGTTGAATTGGGAGACAATTTGAGGGTCTTCTAAGTGTTTGACGAGGGAATAAGGGAATAAAGGAAAAATCAAAGAAAGAAAGAAATCAATAGAAAAGGTGAAAGAAACAGAGGACGCAGAGGAGTGACATGGGTGGGGAGAGGAGGCAGTTGTGCTGGCTCTGAAAAAGCCAACCAAACAGAAACGGGGGAGGTGTTGGCTGGGTTGTAAGAAGATATATAGGGAGATAAGGGACTGTTTGTTTGACTTTTTATGGAGTAAAAATTGATTCCTTCTCTTTCGCTCTGTGTCCGGAAAAGGCGGAGGGGGGAAAGGGTTAATGCCGGGCCTTGAACGTTACAGCAACAAAATGTCCTTTTCACTTGATCTTAGCCAAAGGCCGAGAAAGGTATACCCTTTTCTCTTGAAATTACCAGCAAGGCAGTAACCGTGGTAATTTTGTCAGTTTCGAGTTTCACAGTTAGAGGTTTGATTTTAAGCCTTCGTACGATTAAAATTTAGTTTAAGGGAAAATGACAATATGTAGAAATGTTTTTAAGAAAATATAGTTACAATAATTAGTGATGAAAAATGAGACGGCTTGGGCCTAATTCGCCCGTAACCTGACTCTAACCCAATCGTGGGTTGGCCCACCCTGGGTGGCCCGTCTTTGCTCTGAGTCAAGTTAAGTCAAGTCGGGCTATGCTCGTAAAATTTAACCTTGACCTACTCTAATTTATTTTTTTAATATTTTAACGAGTAGAAGGTGAGTCGCGGAGCAGGATGGCAAGCTAGGGAGCAGGGTGACCCAAGCTTGAACTAAGTTGCTCGGATTGGGTCAAGATTGTATAGACACTGTAGACAGGGCAAATCGCGGACCAACTTGCCCTATTTACATTACTATCAATAATATATAGGGTAAATTATATTTACCTCTTCTTAACATTTGAATAATTACACTCAACACATATAACATTTAAAAGTTAAACTCACCCCTCTTATTTTGAAATGTTATTAATTTGACTCATTTTCGATAAAATCAACTGTTAAAACTTAATAGAAAATGTTAAAATTGTTAAAATTTTAGGTGTTTTTTCTATTTTATCTCTACCTTTCTCACATGTTATCAGTTTTTTTTTAATAAAAATTCTCAAAAATAGGTAAAAATGAAAATTTTTTGAGGATTTAAAAAAAAAAAAACTGACGAGATATGAGAGATGAAGAAATAAATTAAGAAAAACACATAAAATTTTGATTAGTTTGATATTTTATATTAAGTTTTAATGAATAATTTTATCGAAAGATGATTAATTTTAACAACATTTCAAAATAAGAGAGAAATGTGTAATTTTTAAATATTGTGGACACAAAGTGTAATTACTCAAATATTAAGGATAGATAGATGTAATTTACCCTAATATATAACTTTTTTTTTTTTGGTAAATAAAAGGATACTAACACGTGGTTTGTTATTGTTAAAGAGAGATGCATATAAATATTTAATATAATTCTAATTATTTTTATGAAAAAAATTTCTCCTTCTACAACATAAATATTATTCTAATAAAAATATATAAAAAAATAATAATCATAATGATACTATATGCATTATTATAATTATAGTATATTTTGATAGTTTTAATGTTTTAAATTGATAAGCTCAAAACTTTTCAAATCATTTTCCAATTATTATTTTCTCTAAATTTTTCCCGAATACCTCTAGTCTGAAAGAAATGTCTTTTTTTTTTTTTTTTTTTTTTGCATAAAAGCAAAAGGTCAATTTTTTCTTTTCTTTTTTTTTTCATCTGATATGATTTTTTTTCCTCCTTATATTTGATAGATTTTATGCATATTGTTCAAATTTAAAAAAAAAATTAAAAAATGCATCAAAATAGGAAAAGTCAACGAACGAGAGAAAATTGATCTTGTTACGAATAAGTTGACTTTATCTATCTGCACATAAAATTTTCTAGTTTTAAGAAAAAAATTAATAATTTATGTAAATGTGAATGATATTTTTTTGAAGACACCAAATAAAAATAAATAAATTTTGATTTAAAAAAAAAAAAAAACAAAATATGATAGTTTGAACTGTCCAACGACGCAAGCACTCTAATAATGTCGTAGCCATTATACATAGCTTAATCCTAGGGTAATTTTTGTACAATTATGGTGCTAAAGCTCTCTTTGGTGAAAAGGAGGGAAGTTATTTTTATTTACTGAAATTCATTTATTCCATTGACGTGGCATCATCGAGAAATTTTTATTTTTTTTCATTTTTATCTCACAAAGCCTTTCCCTCTCTCTTTCCACTATCTCTTCCTTAAAAAAAAAAAAAAAAAAAGTCATTCTCTTACTATTTTTTTAAACATACAAATCCTTTATCATTTTCATATTTAAGGCCCCTAAATTAATTTATAGTTTAAGGACTCACTTTATATATTAGTTTAAGCATTTATTATTTTCTTTATTATACTTTACCACTCTCCTCATAAACTTCTCCCTTCTCTTTTTCTAAACTACAAACTACACTTAGCACTTTGTATTTTATCTCAATCTCATTTTGATATTTATAATTTAAATAATTTCAACTTACTCCTATAGTTTAAAAGTATTCTACTTTGTCCTTTTTGTCAAATTATTTTAATCATAATTGACATAATAGGCAAACTAAAATAATTTAAATACATACCTTAAAGTGGGATTTGTGGTATAATATAATGGTGCTGTATAATATGATGGTGTTAAGTATGGTTCACATAAAAGTATGTCACACGCTCACTCTTTTTAAATGTGTGTCTTGAAAGAGATTAAAAATTAAACTGTAAATGTTATAGAATAGTTATTAACTTGTATTCTCAAAATTTTTATCATTTTTAACCTCTCTTTGAAAATTAATATTTAAATTCTTAAGAGAGTGGAATATTAACTTATTTAAATTTTACTTATCATAATTAAAAGAAATAAAATATTGCAGGGATAATATTAGTCTTTTTTTAAATCCATACGATATACTCTTTCAATATGAAGACTCTTTATCTTTTGAATATTAAAAGCATACGATTATCTTATTATCAAAATTTTATAAATATCTTTTACGGTTTTATTCTACTTCCAAATACCTTTTGTTTTGTGTCAATTTTATAATTTTATATCAGCATCATTATCTTAAGTGAATATTAGTTGCATCTGTTAAATTTATGCCTTATACTCATTATACTCAGACACTGGTAAAGGATAGATATTTGACAAAATTGAGTATGGACGACAGAATTTGCCCATTCAGGTTCACATTAGTTTCTAGGAACACGGATAAAACTTGGGGGATGAGAAAGGTAAGCCTCCTACAGATATAGTAGTGCAATAGCTCACTCTCATTGAAAGGTTAAAAGATGTACAAGTGCATACGAAACTCATTGAATGGTTACTAGATATTACATAGAGCACAACAGCGCAATAGAGTGCTTCTTGCAGAGATTGCTGGCTTCATTACACTCAAGTACTAGTAAAGATAGAGGCCTAAGTAAAGTCAGTTTAGATGAAAGTATTTGCCAACTTGGAGTCATTTTGATTTCTAGAAATGTATAGAAAGTTAGAGGTGTGAGGGGGTTAGAACTATAATAGCTCGTTAAGTGTAGAAGAAGCTCGCTAAATGGTCGTTTGTGTCACTGGCTATTACAAAAAGTACATCATCACAACAGGATGCTTATTGGAAAAGTTGTTAGCTTCATTGGGCCATTATTATTTCTAATAAAAATCGATCGCATGAATATTGATTTTCTTGTTGATGTAATGCAAATCATAATTTTTTTTTTGCCTATTTTAAAAATTAATCTCTCTCTCTCTCCCTCTCTCTCTTTTCATATTTAATGTATATAGTTGTCTAATAACCAAATAATAATAATAATAATAAACAACATTCTCTAAACTTTACTATATATTGTTTTTACATTATTTTTATAATTTTAAGTGTACTATATTTTTTATTTTATTTTTAGGTGGTATATTTTGTTATTACTCTGGTTAAACATTTTTATTTTAAGAAATAAATAGTTCAGAAAAAAATCTAAGTAACTTATATTTGATTTGTTTATAAGTTTGCACCAATAATTTTGAATTATTAATTCTTTAAATACTATCCTATACTAATTCTGAGTTTTAGTCACAGAAGGAACAACGGAATAATAGGGGAGGATTATGACCCTTTACAACTGTCAGAATTACTGTAAAAATTTTATATTTTATAATTAAAAAATTTTAAATATAAATGATCAGCTTCTTGTTAAAATTCAACGTATTTTCCTCTTCGCCCATAAATATTTCCGGTTTTGTCTTGATTTTGGTAGTATTGACTTAAGTTTTTGCAAAAAAAACTTTATTGCTAATATTTTATCGATTTATGTATATATATAAATATATATTTTCTTTTTTCGATTTGATCATTTGCACATATACATTAAAGTATGATCGAAGTATTTTTTTTATACATCTTATACTGTTTTTTTTTTTTTTCTAGTGTAATGTAATTTAATTTTCTAAAAAGAAATTATGATCATCATACCCGTACCACGGACATGTTGCTAGTTGTTTATTAAATGAGTCATAAATAACCGATTAAATGCTGTAAAAAAAAAAATAGCTTGCTTTACATTAATTTTGGTAATTTTTTATATTAATTTATTTTTTTAGCTAATTAAGTTGGAGGATTGTGCAACAAATACTACTTTAATGGATTTAAATTCATGGAGTAGAGCACAAGTCACCACGGAAAGAGTTCGGTGATGGAGAAGCTCACTTACAATTTTCTAATCAGGTTCCCCTAATAATTTAAAGTTGATTAATGAAAAAATTTGTCTATTAAATCAATTTTTATAGTTTATTTAATTACTATTGAAAGGAATCCTCTGGGCGCGTGACAAGTATCCAAGCACTGAACATATGGCAAGCATCTGGGTGCGTATTCCTTTAGCACGTTTGTAGCGACAAACGTGGGGGAAAAAAGAGTTACCTTAATTGCTCTATGCACCTCTGTACACGTCCCGACATCATTCTCCATCTCCTAACGTGGTTGAACCACTCAACGTGATAGGCATGAGTTTGAATTTATACTTACATAAACTAAAAGATACAAGAGAGAAAGATTGGATATTTCTTAGTTTACCGAAATCCTGTCGTCGATTTGCATTTCTATTCGATTTATTTTAAGACTAATTTGACCTTCAGAGGGTCATTTGACTACACCTCGCTTAGCGGGAAACTTTTTTAGATACCTAGGCAAGAAAATAGAGGTCACAATTCTACCCAAGAATTTATTTCCGAAAAGTTACAACCTACCTTGAATGTAGGTACTATCACTCACCTTATGGTTTCATTTGGAGTTAAAAAAAAAAGATAAATTGAGATAAAATGTGATTTGGAGTTAATTTTAGTATTTTTTTTTCTAAAAAGCAACAAACTGTGGGAACGGTTTTTCAAATCCGTTCTCACAGATTCAAAAAAATTTACAAAAAAATAGCAATAATAATACTCGTTTGAAAGTTTTCAAAACGAAGAATATAATTATATAAAAAATTTACACATTTGGTTAATCTACTTTTAGATTTTTTATTTTTTTAGTGAAATATTAGAATTTTTTTAAATTAGTGATGGCAGAAAAATTAGAGGTAGAGAGATTGTTGGAGATTTAAAGAGATTTTTAGAGTTTTTTCTTGATACCAAACAGGCCTAAGTATTCCCCATTAATTTTTTTTTTTTTTTTGACACTCTAATTATTGTAAGCGTCTACTCTTTAACAACTAACAAAACATTACGAGCTCACGGTCAACAAAAGGGAGAAGAGGACATAAATTGGTTGTTGAAAATCTCAATTTCTTACTAAAATGGACTACTTCAGGGGTTAGTGATCCGCTGAACCCCATTGAGTAGGCATAAATGTATCTTTATAGGCACGTGGTTAATTGTAATGACAATGACATTTAGAAGTAGTTAGGCGGCGTTTGGAGTCAAAAAAAAATCAAAAAAACAACTAATGGATAGGATTGATGTGATGTAAAAATGATAGGTGACAAAATGTGATTGGAAGGATTTGAAAATTTTTGAAATTTTTTGAAGTTTTTTAATTTTTTTTATGATTTCAAACGAGCTCTTAATATATCTTTTATGTTTGAATGAGTTATTTACGCTCACTAAATAAATTTTTTTTATTTAATTTTATTTTTTTATTAAATGAATAAAATTATACAACTACTCTTATTGATTTAATAAAATACATTATATAATTTTAATAACATATACACTCTCCTATCAGAATAAGGGATAATTACGTAATTTTATTTAATAAAAAAGTAAACTTGAGCGCACGAATCTATTTGTAAAGTGTAAATAAATTTACCCTTTATGTGTTAATAAAAATTATTTTTTATTAATAAAAATATTATTCACAAATTTTAATCCAGTGTTAATATTGTATTTGGCAATAGTAGCTTTTGGCTATTCAATTTTTTTTTTTTTTAAGTTACCAAATTTCATTCTTTCACTTTTAGATTCTTTTAAATTATAAATGAAAAATATGTTGAATTAACAAAAAAAATTAAAAAAACTAGAATCAAAAGCCGGTTTTTTTTTTCTCTTTGCAAATAATAAAAAATATAATTTTTTGTAACCACTAAGCATAAGACTTGTTAATGATTTGATTATTAATTATTTCAAAATATGGACATGTATAATTAATGCGTAATATATTGTTTTAATATTTTATTTTATTTAAAATAATGTTTGGCTATGATCGTTTACATTAATTTATTTAAAAAATTATTTAAATTTATAAATAATTGTACAAAAATTTGATTATAAAATTTGATTGAAATTATTATTAATCACGCCTAACTTAATTTTTTTTTATAAAAATAATTTAAATAAAATTATTTTCGTTATTCTATTGCTTTTTTTAATATACTATCCTATATATCTTTTAACTCTTTTTGAGGATTAAAGAAAAATAATTAGTCTGGTTGGGCTGCTGGGCAGGTCAATCATTGCGGAAAGTTTCCGGGGCAAACCCGTACGTAATTGCTCAAATTCTACTTGAAACAAATAAAGAAATTCAAGAAAGGGGCATCAACATAACAACAACCTCTAAGAGCGTATGGATTAATTAATTAGATAACTACAATTCACCTACTTGTAATTAAGTAAATATATATATATATACACACACACACGATTATTAATTTTCTCGAGTAAAGTTGAGTTTCCGGAGCCGAAGCAGATAAATGCACGGTAGGATTGCAATGTAAAAATGAAAAGTTGAGATGTAATGTTCATTTTTTCTTCAAATGATTTAATGATTCTAATTTAACTCAATTTCTTCCAAATATTTCAATAATTATTTAATGGTACAGATCTCGGTTCTGATTTAATTTAATTTTCTTCAAATATTTTAATGATTATTTAATGATTTAAATTATTTAATAGTACAGATCTCCAATAATTTAATGATGTGCTTCCCAGTATTTCGAAAAGAAAAGACTCATTTCACCGCTATATATATTACTTATGATTTTTTTCTTGCAAACTCAACTTAAGCTAGGCAAATTTTTTGTTTCATGGTGGATGGGTACCAAATGTGGGCGCGAGAGTTTAAAATATAAAAATAAATTAAATTTTTAACAAGAGAAAAGATTAAAAACTTAAACTTTTTGTAACTTTGTTTTGTTCTATATGACTGATTTTGTTTTTTATAAAAAAATTATTATACATGTCATTTACAATTTTAAAAAATAGTTAAAAAGGGAAAACTCTACACACGAACGAATTTTAGTGGTTGGGATTATAAAAAAAGCCTAGCATAAATAAATCATATCATACGCTACAGTGCTCTGCGGTGTTCATGAGCATAAGCCAACCATTTGGGGAAAAAATGGCACAGTACCAAGGGAAAAATGAGTATTATTTAAGACCACTACATTCTTGGAGCTGAATTCGGCCGGCGCAACGATCTGGTGCAAAATGGCCATCTTATTGAATCCGAAAGTCTTTCGACTACAACACAAATTTAGTTGCCCCCTCCCCCCCCCCCCCTTAAGAGATAAGGCAATTGTCTTACGAAATTTATGGTTATACTTTTCCTATAGCCAAGAAGGGGTTGAGGAAGCCCCAACTTCTTGTTAGACGACCTCCACGTGCTGCATAGAGCACATACAACTCGTCACCGTTGGACATCAATAACAATGCCTTTCCAAGTGAGGCAGAGTTTGATCAACTCTAAAATGTAATCAAACTTTGTTGTCATGAAGGATGGTGTGATGCCTTTCTTTGCCCAATATGCTCTGCTGTCTTTATAGAGTTAGTCGTCTAGTCGACTATAGCCATTTATCATCTACAGTTGAGTTATTTTCTCTCAGATACCTTTAGATGTCTTTTTGAGTGTCCACCGTAAAATCTCCAATATCCAATAAAGTAGTAGAAACAGTAGTTGCGACGCTTAACTAATAACATCGAAAGGATTACCCACAAATCACTTTAAATCCTCTAGTGATATTTACATAAATATAAGCTAATTGATATATATAAGGAACAGATTAATTTTACACGCTCGAATTTATTGACTTGACTATTAGAGTTTCTTTATTTTATCTCTCATTAGTTGTATGACCGAGAAAATGTTGTATCATTTAATTGGTCATTGCATTGCAAGTTTATTTAGGCATCGAAAAAAAGTCGATTCAATTTTCACTCAAGTGACAATTTTTTTCCTTACATTATATTTAATTAGTTTTTTATTATGTATTTTTATAATATAAATGATATGGTTAAAAGTTATTGAAGTTTGATAAACAAATTTTTACCTCCTACAATATTTAATTAACATGCCTAGAATGTTCTAAAAGAAATCAATAATCATATTATAACCTTTTTAAAATTAGGTGGTACCTAAGCAAGGGCGATGAAGGGAGTAAAGCCCTTTGTACTGTTGGTAGCTCTTTCCTGATAGAACCATTTGAAGGCTACTAAAGGGAATGAATGTAGCATGCATATATATTTGATGGTCCCAAAAGTAACAGGGTGGCACTCACTCAGCAGAGTCAGCCCTATAAGTTTTGACAAGTGACATTTCATTTTCAAATGAAATGAAAGTAGTTGGGTGTAAAAGTGTGATCATCTATCGCTAAATCCATCTCTTCTTTCTCCCACAAAAGTTGAAACAAAAATGATGCTGCTGGTGCCAGCACGTAACAATTAACATTGCCAAATGTATAAATTCTTTTTTTTTTAATGAAAATAAACATCAATATTTTTATTATTATTATTATTTTCTTGTATTTATATAAATAATTTGGGCCCTGTTTGGCATTCCTAACAAACTTCAAAAATCACTATAAATCTCCAACAATCTCTATACTTCTAATTTTCCCGCCATTACTAATTTAAAAAAATTTCAATATTTTGCTAAAAAAATAAAAAATCTAAAAGTAAGTTAACCGAATGGATTTAGAAAATCGTTCTCACGGTTTGCTACTATTCAGAAAAAAATGCTAAAATTAACCCTAAATCATATTTTATCTCAATTTATCTTATTTTTTCTTATTCCAATGGGGCGGTATACTGTCGAAAAGTCAGGCACAGCAAGTGTACCCATGACCAAGGCTGTGATGGTTCTGATGGGAGGCCATGGCCCATCCTATTTTTAAAAAATATTACTTTTATATTTTAATTTTTTATTAAAAAAATTTATATTATAGTTCAATCCCTTAAAAATTTTAAAAATAATTAACCTTAACTAGAAAAACATTACCACTAATACATATAAAATTTTGGGTTAAAAAAATTTATATTATGGACCAACCAAGCTAAAATTTATTTTTTTAATAATTATTATATATAAACCAAAATGAAGAATCTTAAATGATTGCATCATCTATACATATATATTAATTTATTTTTAGTTTATTAAATATAATTTATAATATTAATTATAAATTTTTATGGCCCTAAATTTACAAAGAAAAAAAAATTGACCCTCTGATTAAAAATCCTAACTTTGTCACCTTAGTGTAAGCCATTTTTTTATAGCGTTTGAAGTTCTAAAATAGTTTAAAATTTTAAAAGTTAATGTAAAAGAAACACATCGTAAATTTTGATTTAAAAAATTTAAAAGTTTTTGAAAGTTTTTGAAATTTTTTTGAAAAAACTTGGAACTACAAACTGAGGCATGTGCGAACCCTAAACAATTTTGGGAGAACTCA
Organism: Vitellaria paradoxa; assembly: GCA_019916065.1. Lineage (NCBI taxonomy): Eukaryota > Viridiplantae > Streptophyta > Magnoliopsida > Ericales > Sapotaceae > Vitellaria > Vitellaria paradoxa. The sequence goes on along the minus strand of CM034243.1, from coordinate 9,743,858 downwards.
TTTCGTTTTTAGATTCTATTTGAGAAACGGTAGCTGGTAGCTTAGCTACCAGCGGCTAATTTTTTGACTTTTTCTACATTGTTCAAATTTATTCTCTTACATTTTAATATTCTTTTAAATTTTCAAGAGTAAAAATGTCAAATTAATAAAAAGTTAAAAAGTTAACTACTAAAAAATTAATTTTTTTTTTCCCAAAAAAAAAAAATCTAACTTTTTAGTAGTTAACTACTAATTAACTAAAAAAAATAACTTTTTACTTCCCAAACAAGCCTTAATCCAAGCTCTTGTTATAGTGTCTTGAACTTGTATGAAACTAATTGCGGATTAAATGGGTTTATGTTTTGCTTTTGTCCGGACAATTGTAGCACAACAGACAGCTGGCAATACATTAGCCCAGCGGTGCGTTGCATTAAGCACAAAAATCTGATAACACTCAATTAATAAAATAATAATAATAATAATTAACAAATAATTTATAACTTGGAAAAGACAACCATCGATGAAAAATAAATATTTTATTACAATTCAATGGGCTGTGCTGGGGTTGTGCCGGTGGACTGCTTTTCCTTTTCTACCCTGGGCTCTGCGTGTTATATATATTGTATATATATAAAATGATAGTACCATAACTTGACTCTGTATATGTATGCATAAAATAAATTATTATCAATTTAGCTACAATAATAGTTGGAAATGTATATATTACTAAATTAATTATTAATAATTAATCATGGGAAGTGTCAATGAGCAATTTTCACTGCACACATAGCACAGTATGCAGGAACGAAGCCAAAATTATGGTTAAGAGGGGCAATTAATTTTTTTTTCTTTAGTTGAATTTAGGCGTAGAAAAAAAATTATAATTAATATATAAATTATATTTAGTGAATAAAAAATAAATTAGATATATTCATAGATAAACTTTCAAATTTTGGATTATGGTGGTATTTAGAGTGCCAAAATTTGGCCAAAAAACAAATTTATTAGTGTGTTTCCTTGAAAACCGTGCAAATTTTTTTAAAAATTTGTAGAAGTTAGATATTTTTAATGTAGAAAAAGCTGATCAAAATTGTAGATTTTTTAAGAAAGTTGAAGATTTTTTGCACTCTAAATGCATCTTGTCTATAACAATTAAAAAAATAGTTAAATTTTGAGGAGGTTAGTCCGTAACTTAAATTTCTTTTAATTCAAAACTTTATATGTACTATTAGCAGTGTTTTTCTTACTAAGATCAATTATTTTTTAAAATTTTAGGAGGCCAATTTATAATAACAGTTTTTTGTAATTAAAAATTTACATGTACGGACAACATTTTTCAAAACTTAGAGGAGGCTATGGTTACCGTTGAACCTATGGCAGCTTTGCCCCCTGACAGTATGTCAACGACTCAACAGGACTAGTTGGGCTGGGTATTATTTTTTTCCGTTCTCGTCTTCGTTTAACAATGCCTTTTCCAATCCCTATCCCTATTTCTCTGTTTGGAATGAAAATTTTCTCTATATCCATCTCAACTACGTAATAGATTTCCTATCCTTGTCTCAGTTTACCCACCAAACATAATAATAACTATAAGTTTTTCTCTTTGTGGTAAGTAAAATTGTTTTTGGTAAGTACAACTATAAGTTATATTGTTTGTATAAAATAAATATTAAAAATTATTATATATATTGTATATATATTAAATAAAAATATACACTTTAAATATATATTAAATAAACATTAAAAATATAAAAATTTATAAATAAAAATTTAAACTAGTATGAGGTAGGGTGAAAACTGTCATACCCATTCTGGTCTCCATCTATACAAACAATATATATATATATATATATAGAGTTGTGGTTATGTACATTTTATAAAAAGAACTTAAATTTAAAACAAGTTATTAAAACATTATTACTAATCACATGTTGTATTTTTATAAACAAAAAAAATATGTCAACCTAACCAATTTAAGTTTAAAATTAAAATTTAGAAAATAAAAATTCCTAAAATTAATTTTATTAAAAGATTTGTAAAATTAAAAAAATAATAAATATAGAGAGTATCACATAAAATTTAATAATAATTTTTTGATTGATTTTATAAAAATAACTCAAATAAAAAATATTATTAATCATATGTGTTTTATAAAATAAAATAAATATATTTAATGTGACCAACTTAAATTTAAAATTATAATTTAAAAAAATAATTACTTCTAAATTTAATTAATATTTTATTTTTTTGTATTTCTAAATTTAAAAAATGTTAAGAATTGTTATTATGAGAGAAATAATCTAATTATTACTTAAATATTATTTATTTTAAATAAATTTTATTTATATTTATATTTTTAATTTAATTACTAACTTATTTAAAATATATAAATTTTTTTTATTATATTAACTTTTTAAACAAGTAGAATTCTTTTTTTTATTTTTTTCTAAACAACTGGATCTCTTTTTACAACCCTTGACTCGTAAAGATTTTAGAAAGGCATAAGAAATAGAGAATATTTCCTTTCCTTCAGCTTTAATCGGAAATAGAGAATATTTCCTTTCCTTAGGCTAAAGGCTTTACCCTCGGAATTACTGAGCCCGAGTATTAACCGCCATAATTTGACCTAAGGTTAACAATGTCGGTGTTAGTTTAACCACGGGTTAAAAAGTTTAGTTAGCCGCCTTAAACCCTCTCTATAAATTCGCACACTAGACACCCTTTGCTTCCTTGTTCCGCAAGGCTTCTCTGTTTACAAGTACAGGGAGCGGGAGGGGGAGACATGAAGTCTGTCTCAATTCGAGCTTGATGATGGAGGGTTATGAAGAATGTCTGTTTCGGGTTAGGGTTTAGGGTTGGGCTTCGATGCGGTCGTCTTCTTGATCGCAATCCGTTTCTGTTTCTCTGTCTTGTTCGCTGACTTTGCGTTTTGGTCTTCGATGGCTTGTGAAGAGAACCCTTTTGCTCTCTTGGGAGACGACGAAGGGGACGATGTCTCGACCCTTCTCGCCCGCGTTGCCATGAAGACCGACGCTTCCTCCGCCGCAGCGGAGAAGAAGCAAGAGCAGAAAGAGGGGAACTGCCATTCCAAGTTCCCGTCAAGACGTCTTACTCGTGCAGATTGTGGTAATATTCGCTTCACGGAGCTTCTAGTTGTTTTTTGCGATCTGGGTCTTCATATATATATATATATGTGTGTGTGTGTGTGTGTGTGTGTGTGTGTGTGTGTAGCATTATCTATAGTCATAGATTTACTTGCTTTCCAATTTTGGTTGATTGATATATATAATTATTTGTTTATGGCGCTTGTTCTAGTTTTATCCCAATTATTGACGGCTGATAGAGTTGAGAAAAGGGGGAAAAACACACACACACACACACACACACACACACAAAATTGAGAAAAGGGGTCTATGCGCATAATTAATGGCATTCGATCTGGGTCTTCATATATATGTGTGTGTGTGTGTGTGTGTATAGCATTATCTATGGTCATAGATTTACTTGCTTTCCAATTTTGGTTGATTGATATATATAATTATTTGTTTATGGCGCTTGTTCTAGTTTTATCCCAATTATTGACGGCTGATAGAGTTGAGAAAAGGGGGAAAAACACACACACACACACACACAAAATTGAGAAAAGGGGTCTATGCGCATAATTAATGGCATTCCCAACTTATAGGGTTCTAAGGCTACAGTGAAAAATCAAAGTTTAAGATTTAATTTATTTTTAATCTAATGGTTCTAATTTAATTTAATTAACTTATGTGGATAATTTTTCAAGTAATTGGGTGAATGGGGCTGTTAAGATTCGGGAATTATTCTTATTACCGTTCACTAGTTTATTGCAGCATAAGCATAAATTATGCACGTCTTCCCTTAACAACACTCTTAAGTAATTACACTTACCACTCTTCAACATTTAAAATGACATTTATTTCTCTTATTTTGAAATATTATTAACATTAATTCATTTTTGTTAAAAAAATTGTTAAAACTTAACAGAGATGTTAAAATAATCAAAATTTTAGTTGTTTTTCTTATCTTGTCCTCCACTTCCTCACACCTTAGTAAGTTTTTTTTTTTCTTTTTTTCTTTTGTTAACAAAAGAATTTCAAAAACTTTTTTACTTTTACTTGTTTTTAGGATTTTTGTAAAAGAACTGACGAATATTTGAGAATGAGGTGTAAAATAGGAAAATCACTTAAAATTTTAATTGATTTGACATTTTTTATTAAGTTTTAATTGTTGATTTAATAGAATGAGTTAATGTTAAAAATATTTTAAAATAAGAGTGTCAAGTATAATTTTTAAAAGTTGAGAGGTGGTAAATGTAATTTCTCAAATGTTGAGGATAGGTACGTGGGGATAAATTGGATGAATTTTCGGGAGTTTGAAAGTCTTCTTGTCATAAGTTGGTGGTTTTCTTTTCCTGTTCTGTTTGCTAATGTTGCTAAGGCCAAAAAAGTTTTTTTTTTTTTAAATTACCCCTTATTGCAATTTTTTAGAGGCGTTTGGTAATGCTATCATTTTTCTATTTACATTTATATATATATATTTTATATTTTTTTATTATATGTTTTTTTCAAATAAAAACTGAAATTACATTTAGAAATACAATTTTGTTTACAATTATTAATTTTTTATTTTTATAAAATATTTAATTTTAATAGTTTTTAAAAAATAATTGAATTTAATAAATATATTTTATATTAATTTAATTTAATTATATTATTCATTAAAAACAATTGAAAAAAATATAAGTATTATATCATTTAATCCAGTAAATATAAAATATATTAATTATGATTTAATTATATTATTTACTAAAAATAATTGAATAAAATATATTTCATAATAATTTAAATAATTTAATTATGATATTTATTAAAAATAATTTAATAAAACGTATTTAATATTAGTTAAATTAATTATTAAATTAAATTAAATAATTTAATTATAATATTTATTAAAATAATTTAATAAATATATATTTCCTATTAATGAAATAAATTAATTTAATTTAATTATTTATTAGAAATAAATTAATAATATATATTACATATTAATTTAATTTAATTATATTATTTATTAAAAATAATTTTATTTTAATAAAATATTTGAATAAAATAATTTATCTTAATATGATATAACAAAAATGAACAAAACTATTGTAATTGATAAAATGTTTGCAATAGAAAAAAAAAAAGAGTGAAAACATTTTTTTTTTGGTTTATGTTTGTCTGTTTAAGTTATCATTTTTTTGGAAACAAAAAAACGTAAACAAATTTAATAAATATGTTTTTATTGCTAGTTTACAAAATTTTAAAAATATAAACGAAAAAACAGAAAACAAAAAAACCTTACCAAAAGGGCCTTAGTAATATGATTTTGTTAGACCTTTTTGTTGAGCTACTCAACACTCATTCCCTTTGTCATCCCCTTTATCTAAGTCTCTTGTCTCTTTAAGGTTGGGTTTCTTTTATCTCCCTCATTTGGGAGATTCAAGTGGTTTCCTTTTATTTAGTTATGCTTTGTCAAAACCATATTGTTCTTTGGGTGTATTTTTCTTGCTTTGTGTTGAATTCCTTTAGTTTGTAGCTGTATATTGTCTTCTGATCTGATGATGGTCTTTATAAGTTGGTTTTCTTTTCCTGTTCTGTTTGCTGATGGTCCTAAAGAGGAAAAGAGGTTATTTTTTATTACCCTTTCTTGCAATTTCTTAGTAATATGATTTTGTTGGACCAATTTGTTGAGCTACCCAACACTCATTCCCTTTGTCTTCCCCTTTATCCAAGTGTCTTCTGTCTTCAAGGTTGGGTTTCCTTTATCTCCCGCGTTTGGGAGAAGTTTCCTTTTATTTACTTATGTTATCTCAAAGCCATATTGTTCTTTGGGTATATTTTTTTCTTGCTTTGTGTTGAATTCCTTTAGTTTCAGCTGTATTCTGCTGATCTGACGATGTTTTTCGTTAATTTTAGTGAGAGCGGAAGATGGAAGAGGAACTGGAGGCCAAGGTCGTGGTTTGAGGAGGTCCAGTTTTAATGACATCCAGCAATTCGGGAATGGCTATTCTAATGGTTATCAACGGAATAACAGAGGACCAAGTGGTCATCGACAGAATAATGGAGGGGCCGATGGCTATTGGAGGGATGGTAGAAGGGCCGATGGCTATAGGAGGAATGGTGGAGGGTTTGATGGCCATCATCGTAGCTATGGAACTGAGGGCAAGGATGATGGCAATAGGCAGGGACTAGGACGCAGGCGTGAGGGTGCTAAAGGACGAAGTGATTCTAGCCAAGGAAGGGCACTAAATGAAGATAATGGGTTCGAGACTGTGAGTCAGTTTGTTGAGGGCAATCAGCAACTCAATACTCTGGAGCAGGGAGAGAATACTGATGGCGGTTGGGAAACTGTGACTGGAGGTCATTCATTTAAAAATAAGCAGCAGCCAAGGAATTGGAATTCAAGATTTGGTGGTGGGAGAAGAGGAAATGGTCATGGTGGAGGATTCAGAGCTAGTGGAGGTCGTTCCTTTGGTGCTAGTGATGGAAAGAATTACGGAAGTGGTGCCTATGGTAAAAGGAATTATGGAAGTGGTGAAGTGATGAATAACTCTGCTACAAAGGAAGCAGGCTTAGGTGGAGACCATGATGTCAATGGCAATAATGGCACTGGGTGAGCAAAAACTCTTAATTGGTTCTCGTTACATTTGTTTTTAGCAATACTGAGTTACTTACCATTGTTTTGTATTGTCTTTAATGTAGTTTTTTTTTTCTTTTCTTTTTCTTTTTTTTTTTCCCGTGTTGTTTGACTATTCTGTTCTTTAATGGTGAGCTAATGCTTTTTCATACATGGCCATTCCACTATGTTCTCAGTTACTTTGTTGGTGCATGCCTCAACTTCATGTTTTTTTTTTTTTTTTTTGGTAATTGCCTCAACTTCATGTTGGTGTTAACGTGGCTAGTGGCACACTGTAGTACTTGTCAATGGTTTCCTGCACTTTGTCTATCTCCGTGTCTGTCTTTCCTTGTGTTTTTTTTTGTTGCTCTTCAAGTCTTTAATTTATTAATTATCTTCGGTGCAGGAATGTTGATGCAATTACAGAAGTACCAGAAGGCCCCTCTCAAGACTACTCCATGGAGGAGGCAGCTCAAGATGAAGAAACAAAGGAAGCCATAAGAAAGGCCAAAGAGGAAGCCAGGGGAAAGGCCCAAGAGAGAGAGCAAAAGCAAAAAGAGTGGGAAGCTAGAAGGAAGGCTCAAGAGGAAGAAGCTAAGGTTAATTATTCCCACGCTAGAAAATATTTAGAACTTGTGTCATCTGACGACTGAAACCATTAATAATAACCGGCTTTCTTGGTGTTAATTTCTCTACCAGAAAATGACACTTGAACAATATCAGAAGCTGCTCCTTGAAAAGAGGAAAGCTTTGGAATCTTTAAAAACAGAGGAGAGGAAGGTAATCCTGGACAGGGATTTTGAGTCAATGCAGCTGGGTGGGAAGAAGAAGGAAGACAGTCTCTTCATCAAGCAGGTGGGTCAAACAATTTACATCTTCCATTGCCTTGGCTTGCTTATATGTCAAATGTTTTTGATTGAAGTCCCTTCTATTTTATTGTAGGACCCCGAGAAGGGCAAGCTTAAAAATAAGAATGAGAAAAGCCGCAAGGTATCGCTCACATATTTTATGGTCATGCAACTCTCACTTGCATCGGTTCAAAAATTTATGCTTCGTTTGGAAACATTACTCCTTTGGAATTGATTTAATTTTAAAATAAAAAATTAATTTGAATTAATTTGATAAATGAAATTTTGTGTTTGGAACACATGTTTGAATTTAAGAATTGAGTTGAATTGATTTAATAGTAATAGCAAAATTGACCATGTTAATAGGAAATAAAAAAATATGGTAAATAAAATATGTGAGAATAAATCTGTCTACTTACTTAAATAACTTGAGAAAAAATGAATTCTCATCAAATTCTATTGTCTTGTGTTAGACCTCAAATAAGGTAGAAATCTAAAAGTTTAAGTTATAAAATGAAATTAAATTCAATTCATAAAATTTTATTTTACTTTCAAACATAACAATTCGTGAGAATTTTCACAAAATGAAATTAAATCCCATTAAATCCACTAGTCCAAAAGGAGTGTTAGCGTAATTGTTGGTTCAATTCAACAGTAGTTTTTTACACATACCCCAAAAGATCATTGTATTAGTAGCATTTTTCTATATCATCTTCAACGTTGTTCTCATATGTCTCATGAGATCCCCGTCCACCAGCTACTTTTTTTTTAAATAAAGCTTCGTAATTTACTTCCCCCCCCCCCCTCCTCAAGATGATCTAGGATGATTTGTAATCATGGGATATACTTAACCTGTGGGAGGTATGGGATTGTTTGGTCCTTTTTAGCTCTTATTGATGTATTTGCTGCTACTTTAACATGTGTTGGTTGCCTGGTAGTATGTTAGACATAGTTTGTGTCTGGCGCATAATCAAAAACCTCTATGGCTAGCTGAGGTGCTGTGTCCCATCCTTTTTGCTTGTTGATCTATAGCTATATTAGAATTAGCACTTTTTCCCCCCTCTTTATTCGAACGTGAATTTTGAATGTGGGGCTCTAACAAATTGATCTTTTTTTGTTTTAAGGTGAGCATTGCTGAGTTCCTGAAACCGGCTGTGGGTGGACAAGGTCAAGGCCTTGGTGGATACAGGAGAGGGTCTTCCTCCCGGCAAGCAGCGGGTGTTCCAGCAAACGGGAGCTTTGGGCGGAATGAGTTGCTAAAACGGAATGTGGGTCAGGGTCATGTTGAGCATTCCGATTGGCGTCGTGGTGGTAGTGGGAGTAACAGAGGATCCGGGGGGGCTGATTCTACAACTAGGGATGATGATGATGATGAACGACACCATGAAGAAATTGTGAAACCTGTGATTGCCATTGGCGACGCCAGTCAGTTTCCTGATCTGGGTGGTGTATAGCCCTCAAGTCTTCTCGACTTCTGCGTAGCTTAGAGTTACTTCTTGGTTTTGGTTGCATCCTATTTTTGGTCAACTCTACGTGCTTCTTGGTGGATTTTGGATTCTTTGGTCTATACCCCAGCTTGATTTTGAAGAAACTAACTTCATCACGTTGCCACACACACACACACATATATATATATATATACACATAGGAAATTATTGGAAAATTATTTACTGATCTCTAATTTGTTTGATTCTTTTGTTGCGAATTAGGTCGTGTGTCTTCTTGATTTCATACATTTTAAGTTATTTATTATCTTATGTTAAGTTTAGTGGTTGAGTTCGAGCTCAATTCAAGTACTTTTCCTAAGCTTTTAAATGGGAGCTTGTTAATTAATAAATAAGTAAGTTTTTTTAGTAAATAAATGAATTTGTTTGATTTAATAAATAAGACGTAGATAAATAAACAATAATTTATAACTAATTTAACTTGTTAATAGGAAAATTTTAATTCAAATTTTAATCAATTTTAAATCTAAGCATATTTATGAATACAATATTTACGCCCAAAGAAATAATAAAAATAGGTGTATGGTGTATAATTGAGTGTGTTAAAATGAAATACAATTTTATTTTTACCATGTCTTATTGAGATGAGTTTATTATAATTCAAGCTTAATTTGTTTAACTTATTGAGTTTGATTCATTTGCATCTCTTTTGAAAAGCTAAAAAGAAAAAATCTAACATTTGAGAAATAAAAAATTAAAAAAAAAACAATAGTAAATGTATTTTATTTTTATTTTTCAAATTTAATTAATTAAGGATGTCGCTTTTGAGAGATTTTTTTTATTTCTTTCTTCTTTTTGAGTTTTTTTTTTCCTGATAATTTTTCATTTTCTTTCTTAATTCTAAGGCACTTTTGAAACGTGTTTGTACTATTTTTTGCACAAGGAAAATTAAAAAGAATGAATTAAAAATTGTCTCTTATTTAAATTTTTTTCTTTTAATTTTAATCTCAAATTAAGTAAATACATGAATCTTTTTATTGTATTTATTTTTATTTTGAGTTATATACATATATATATATATATATTGGAGATTATTTAAATTTAAGTTTTATTTGGAGTTCTAAATATTGCTAAAAAAGTTCATAAAATTTAATTTTTCATACATTATACGAATAATGAGATTAATTTTATCTATTTCTATTAATTTTTTTACTGCTCCAAACACACTATTGTATATATATATATATATATATTTTTTTTTCAGAACAGGCAAATCACAGGGTTTACCAATATTAAAACACGGACAAAGAATAAACCCTTGGTGGCACTGGGATATGCGGCATATATGCTAATGCCAGTGCCTAACTGTAACAGGGATGCTGCCCCGTATATCCCTCTTCCCTGAATTTTTATTATTTTTTTATATCCCTAAAACTAAATTCAATCTTTTAGTTCAAGTCATTCAACTGTTTTCTCGAATATTCTTCGGTAAATTCCTCAGAAATGTATTTTTTATTTAAAAAAAACTATCCCAACGCCTTTTTATAAGCTCCTCACGTTTTCCTGCTTGGGAATCAAAGAAGCGATCATTTTAGGAAAAGCTGCTTTTAAACAAGCACTTACACCTTGAATGGAAGGTTTTGTGAGGACGAAGCGAGTCACTTACAGGCTCGACGACGAGGCCAAGGCTCGAATCGTTGGGCATGAACCGGTCTGCATCAGTAGCAGCAGTGGAAGCGAACATGGAGGCGATAACGATGGCCAATCGCCTTCTCTCTCCGTTCTCGTCCACAGCTTTCTCGAGGACGACTCTGGAGGATTTGAATCGCTGGACTGCGATTCCGATTGCGAGCGCGACGTCTCAATCTCGATGACTGATCAGACCGGCGTGTTTGATGACCCCTTGAATCCGATTGTCATTGACAAAGGAGATCCTTTCAGGAATTCGCTCTCGGTTTATGTTTTGGAAGCCACGGCGGTGTTCTCGTGCGTGAAATCGAACAAGCCGGTTTTTCGACGGAACGTGATGGCGTTTCTCAGAGAGCGAGGTTACAATGCCGCAATTTGCAAGACAAAGTGGGAGACAACCGGAGGGCTCACCGCCGGCGACCACGAGTTCATCGATGTGGTGCCAGCAGACTCCGGCAAGTCGCCATTACGTCGTTACCTCGTCGATCTCGATTTCGCGGGAGAGTTCGACATTGCGCGGCCTACAAAACAGTACGAGAGTCTGTTGCGGACTTTGCCTCGGGTTTTTGTCGGAAAAAGTGAAGAGTTGAGGCGGATCGTGAAGGTCACGAGCGACGCAGCAAGGCGGTCGCTGAAGAGCAGAGGTCTAAGCCTCCCTCCGTGGAGGAAGAACCGTTACATGCAAAACAAGTGGCTTGGTCCATATCGCCGGACAACTAACTCGATTCCGGCGTCCGTTCCAATTTCCGCCGTCGACGAAGCCGAGTTTGGCAGTAAGTGCCGTTCCGTGGGATTCGACGCCGTTAACGCCCCTTTGCTCTTTCCCGCTCCAACGCGCACAATTGTTCTAACCCAGTAGATTATTAATTAATGGAAAATGATATTCTAATTTCTAAATGAGAGGCAAATAACATAAAGTGTGTATTTGAGATGATAAAAATTAAGATAAACTGAAATAAATTATAAATTTATAAATTATATAGTAAGATAAAAAGTAATTAATTTTTAAAAATTTTTAACATTTTATCTCATATCACGCACAGCCAAAGTAACATAAAAATTATATTAGAACTCTGCCGATAACATAAATAGGTTTGACCCATTTATATCACAACCTGCTTATGGCATGAGTTTTGTGCCATAAATAGGTCAACTCACATTAGACTGTATTGACTCGGATTGACTATTGATGTAAACAGGATTGTTCGCCTACAACCTGGCACGACTTGGTCCTAATTTATTATCTGTATAGCCCTAGTTCAAGTACCCCAGCCCAGGGCTTGGGTTGATTTGCCTCACTGCTGACCCCTTTCTCGCTTGTTAAAATATTAAAAAATATGAAAAAAAAAAAGTTGGAATAGTATAAACAAGTCAATGGCAGATTTTTCTAACCTTAGGTTGACCTGGCTGGACCTAGAGAGGAGGTAAGTCAACTTGCGATTAGGACAAGAACGGGACTTGCCCGGCCTAACTCATTTTTCATATCTAAGATTAATCCATTTAACTAGATTTATTAAGTGTGTGTTAGGGAGTAATGGTTATATTAATATTGTAATTATGCCTCTATTTTTTAAAATAAAAATGAAATCTAGGTCTTTTATTTTAGATTTGATTGTTGGTTAACTTGACAAGTACAATTAATTATATATCTTAGGTATTATTTATAAGAGATAAATTTATTTATAATGTATGCAATACAAATTTTTATTTACTAATCATGTAAATTTGTGTCGTATCATATTATTAGAGTCATTTAATTAGTAGGTTACATGTGTCATATAATTTAATATATTTGTATTAAGAGATAGTATTATGATATGTTTGATTAAGCAGGTCATGTTAAAGTTAATTTTATTTGTATTATAACCCATTTATAACACAAATCATTTAGATATATGAATTTAAGTCCAAGTTATTCCCTATAACATTAGACAAATTCCCACTTCCTAACTGCATGACATGGCTTGTAGCATTAGTTTTGATATATTGTTAGTATAAATATTATTTATATAAGTGAGCTTATAAATACAACAAGTGTTATAATAACTCGTATTTTAATAGATATTATTTTATTTGTGATACATTTAACTATGAATTAGTGGGATGTATGAGTTAACTTAGTTGCTCAATTCCTGATTTGAGATTTGTCTTGTCCAAGCTGGGTTTTGGGAATTGGGGTAGTCTGTGCACACCCACTTTCTTGTCCGTGTGCATGGACGGCTATAATTGTCATGTGCAACTTACACCCTACTTTTTCTGATTTTTTGGTTGATGCCTTCTCCCACTTATTTCTCCATTCAACCTACCAATCCTAGGTTTCTTGGTTCACCGACCTTATCACTTCACCCACATAAAACCTTTTCCTTCTTTTTAAAGTATGCTTGTGTGTGTGTGTGTGTGTGTGTTTTGGTGGGTGTTTTCAGGGAAGAAATAGAAAACCAAATAAAGATTGAGTTGGTGAGTATTGAGAGTTATTCCAAATTGAGTTGTTTTACTATTACCAGTGTTCAATTAAGATAAAAAGGAGTATGAAGTGAAATTTAGTTTGGTGTTAAGGTATGTATATTGATCGTAGCAAGTTTCCAGCATTCCCGAGCATTCACAAGCAAGTTTCTTCCTTCTCAAACAACTTAAGGCAGGAAGTTAAATTGCTTTCTTATTGTTATATGCTCTATTCATGCATGCAGTGATGATGAATACGTTATTTATAATGTTTGATGCATGAATAAAAAGGTAATATAATCTATGTATGTATATATACATGAGTTTGAGGAAAAGAAGATGAATAGTAGACTTGATTCATGTTATATATTTCATGATTTGTTAATTTGAAGTTATGGTGGTGTTAGTATAATAATGGAGATTGAAAATAAGTATAAACTTTAGAAAAATTGGCCTTGAATCAAAGAAAATGACTTTTGAATCACGGAAGTCGAAAATAGAGCATGGTAGTCTGCTGGTACAAGAGGTCATCCATACATACTACTGAGTTTCAACCATGTGCATAGATTATATATTTGGCAACCCGTCTGCACGGACAAAGAGCCCCTGTGGCATGGACTGATTTGGATGGTTCCCATGCGCTAGCTTTTACTTCGTGCGTACGGCCTATGTTTTGATCCCTCTCCTTAGGTGCACAAATTTTATTCTCCCGTGCGCACTAATTTTTTATGTGTATCAACTTTTAGTTTGTGCGCATTATTGATACTTTTTCAACTATTTCCAAAAGGTTTTCAAAAGATGTGATATCTATTTTTCTAAAAAAGGTTTTTGGAAATGATGTTTTCAAAAATAGAACTCGACAATGATATAGAGGAAAGAAAAGGATAATAATTTGAAATAAGCTATAGCATGTGTGTGACATTTGATACAGGAAATAATGAAATGACCTGTGTGGCTATGTTGATAATGATGATAGTTGTCTATTGAGTGCAACCTATGAATAATGAGACTAGGATCAATATGTTCTGAATCATCGTTGTTCATTAGGTGCAACCAATGAATAATGAGGTAACGATTTACTTACCAAAAAAAAAATGAGGTAACGATTTATATAATTTGTTCTAGATCATCATCATTCATTAGGTGACATCCATGAATAACGAGGTTATGGTTTACTTTATTCCATATTATCGCTGTTTGTTGGGTGCGGCCTATGAACAATGAGGCTACGATTATATATACTTTGTTTCGCTTTATTATTTCTATTGGGTTCGGCCTATGAAAAATGAGGCTTTGATTTAAACAATCTTACCAATTCATATGTGACTCTTGGGCACGACCCATAACAACAAGGATAACAGTTGAGACTGAGTTCGATGGCCATAAGATAGTCTTGTAAGGTGTATATGAATATAACAAGATGTGAATAATGTTTAATGATTGATAATAAGTTATGAACTTTACATTGTTATGTTTATATATTAACAATGACATGATAATTATCAGTCAATGCTGTCGATACATCTTGCATGATAGCACCATGCTAGGATAGGTTGTTGCATATTACATATTTATATATGCATCGTGAGCACACATGGATTTAGTACTAACGTTCTTATAGATTTGTTTGCAGGTGCAGAACCTAAATCTTAGATAGGTTCAATTATGTTTTGATATATTCTAAGTTTTGTTTATCTCCGAAGAGGCGTACTATTTTAGCAACATATATTTATTCTGGAAATGTATTATTCGTATCAGACATTTATTGTTGTTGTTAAGACCTGTAAAGTCTGGATATTATTTTTATATTGTAAATGAGACCTGTTTTGTTTGGTTGAGACTGAGATTGTTATGTATTATTATTTTATACCGATGTCTGCTTCAAGGTAGTTATGTGGCTTTAATTGAGTTTTGTGATTGTTTATTGTTATCTTGTATATAATCAGTATTCACAACTTAAGTTACGAAATCTAGGGCATGACACATGTCTAATGATGTAAATGAATAGAGTCAACTGCAACCCATCCTAACCCAAAAAATGGCTCACCCACCTCCCATGCGTTCGTACAACCTGCCATGCCCTACGCCAATGCGTTCGTACAACCTGCCCTGCCCTGCCTCGTAACCTATTATGGTTGACCCGCCCCATCCTACATGATCCACTTGTCCCATTACCAATTGGTTTTGCCTTTTTCTTTTCTTTTCTTTCTTTTTTTTTTTCCTTTTTTTCAGGTAGCCATTGCAGACTTGTAACTTTTCTTTTTTTTTTTTTTTCCTTCCCAGGTAGTTACTGTTGTCTTTTTTTTTTTTTTTTTTTTTTAAAGCTGGCTATTGGGCTAGTCGTTCTCAATGGTTAAACTTATAGGTGCCAATTTAGTTAGGATGTATAAGACCTAAAATGATACATTTATTTACTTCGTCTATCATTTTACAATTGTAAATTTATAATTAATTTTATTTAAAAAATTTTTATTTAGAATTTTATATTTATAAATCGAATTTAATGTTAGTTATATAATTATTTATTTCTCTTTAAAATTTGTTATTTATCAATAAATATTTCAATGTATTTTTATGAGTTTTATTTATATATAATTTATAAAATAAATTCAAAAATATTAAAAAATTAAGTTGGAACAGTTGAGACGGGTCAGGGACAGATTTGGTTGACATAAACCCAACTTGACCTGGAGGGAAATTAGGTCAGCCGAGGTAGGCTGACCAATTGGCAGGTCGAGACCGAATTAAGAGGGCAAGTCAAGCACAATCCGACTCGGTTATATAGCTACATGCGTCTATAATTATTATTCTTAATCTTTTGTTAACCTACAAAATCATGTGTTATTATACTGTGATGTACCGTTTGTATATTAAATAAAAAAAGAAAGAAAAATTAATTACACTGACACTGTAAAAAATAAAATAAAATGTTAAGTTATTCCCCACCTTTCACTAGGATAGTCGGAGAACGAGGTTTCGTGTACTATGCTCGTAGGATAATTGGGGTAAGGGACAGAGGAAAGATGGATTGGGCTTTGTTAACATCAAATAGGGAGGAACTGCTGATGGGAGTAGGTAAAAGATAAATAAATATTTGAGTAATTAAAATATTTTTTTTAATTTATTTTGTGGAGACAAAATAGAATATATATTTGTTAGATCAAAATCCTTAGTTTGACTAGCAGAATTTGAACGTACTTACCCAAAAAACAAATTTTGGACGAGAAAAGAAAACCGTTACAAGAACATACAAGTGATGATAGTGTAATTTTCCATGCTTAAGCAAAGTCAAGTGTTTTTACAAGTTTTAGGGCATTTATCTCACCTTAATATTTAGATAATTATATTTATAAATCTTTAATATAAAAAATTTTAAAAATTATACTTAAATTTTTTATTTTAAAATATTATTAATATTGACCCTCTTTTATTAAGTCAACCGTTAAAATTTAGCAGAAATGTCAAGTCAACTAATTAGGTGTTTTTGTATTATATCTCTCATTTTCTCACATTTTTATCAGTTTACTTTACAAAAATTCTAAATTTTTTTTATTTTTATCTTTTTTTTTTTACTTATTTTTATGAATTTTTGCCCAAAAAAAACTAGTAAATATATAAGATAGGAAGAGATTCAATAGAAAAAATACCTAAAATTTTGGTTACTTTAACAATTTTTATTAAGTTTTAACGGTTAATTTAACAGAATGGTTTAATATTAACAATATTTCAAAATAGGAAGAAAAGTGTAATTTTTAAAAGTTGAAATATAATAACTATAATTATCTAAATTTAGAGGGAAATGGGTATAATTTAACCTTTTTATAAAAGTTTTAGGTGGTGATATTGTAATTTATGCCTTAAAATCTTATCAGACTATGAGTTTGGCACCGTGAATTTATAGAAAATAAACTAAAAAAGAAGGGTTCTAAAATTACTTCTATTATTTGGTAGTGATAAAACAAATAAAAGGGAAAAAAGGTATAGGATTTGGTAAATGAAAAAAATAAAATGAATTTATTATAAAATATTTGACATTTTATCTATCCCAACTAAATAAGAATATGTATTTAAAATTTTATATTTTTGTTCTTTTTTCCTTTTATTTTTTTTATTTTTTAATTTTTACTTCTCTTGTCTCTCACCGATCATTAATTCAAACACACTCTATTGGTCTGAGAATTTGAATCTGGTGAGAGAAATGCAAATGAAAGAAAAAGAAAAAAAAATGAAAGAAAAAGAAAATACACAATCTCAAATGCTTATATTATTTTAATTAATTAAAAAATATAAGAACACATAAGACATTCTTTAATAAATTAATTTTTCAATTTAATTATTCTGATTTTTTTTAAATCTTATATATTTTTCTCTTTTATTTTTTACCACAAAACAAAATAAAAGATTAATTTTTAAATCCTCTATCTTTTCATTTTCCTTTGACAAATCAATATATAGAAAAATCATAAATGTGTTTTAATAATTGTTCTAACTTAGTCTAAATTTGTCGAATTTAGCTATTTTAGATTCGTAACTTGCAATTATGATCATTAAAGTAAAATATAACAGTTTAAATATATTCACATTTTTTTAATCAACATAGTATGAATGCCTATAAACTGTTACATTAAAATTCAACAGTCCCAAATTAGTGATTATCACTGAGCTTACATGACATTGTTAGGTGTGCCTCCCCCCTTTCAAATTTGCCACCATAAGTGTCAGCTGCTCCTGACGGTCAACATATGGATTTGGGCCTTTATGGATTTGGGCTTTCGCTGAAGAGACAACTCTATTTGGGACACATTGCCGGCCCATTTCAGTCTATTCCCAAACCCTCTAACGAGACATTTGGAAATGAAGTCAATGTGACATTTAATAACAAAACCGCACCTATAGTATTAATGATACTGATCTTCAAATTTTCTTTTAGAGATTCGGTATAATTTTAGGAAAAGTTTTGAATATCTCTTATGCTTTGTTTAGCTACAAAGAAGTATTTTTTTTTTTTAATGTTTTTTTCATCTTATGACTTTTTTTTTTTTTTACTAAAATTTGATTTTTTTTAAATAACATTAAGTTTTCGTCATATTCAATGAATTTAAAAAAAAAAAGAAAAATTCACGTTCTAGAAAAAATAAAAAAAAATAAGTTTTTTATTACTTTTTAACCTAAATGAATACTTTTTAGTTAAACAGATATGAATTTTACTATTCTTATTTTACAAATGCAATTAACACGTTTTAGTAAAAATTGCACCGTTTGGAGTACTAATAAACTCCAAAAAAAACTCTATAAAACTCCAATAATTTCTATAAATCACTAAAATTCTCTATCACACTTTTATTTTTTCCCACCTTTACTAATTTCAAAAAATTTCAATATTTCATTGAGAAAATGAAAAATTTGTAACGAGATTAACCAAGTGCAAAAATTAGTTTTCACAATCTTCGCGTCGAAAATTTTTTAAACAAGTACCGTTATCGTTTATTTATCTCTATTTTTTAAAATCTGTTAGAATAGATTTTGATAAATCTTTCTAACACTTTATCAGTATAGAATCCATTAGAACGAATTTAAAAGGCCGTTCTAACGGTTTTGATACTATTCTGAGAGAGAATAAGCATTTTTTTAATCCGCTAGAATGGATTTAGAAAACCATTCTAACAGTTTTGGCATTGTTCATCTCCAAAAAACGTAATTTAAAAAAAAACACCAAACATTTTTAAATACCCAAAACCACTTTTTTTTTATTTTTTATCACTCCAAACGCTACCATAGTAAAAAAAAATATGATTCTTATTTTACTAAAAATTATAATTTTAAAAAATCTAAAATTTAGTAAAAAAATCATATAAGACAAAAAAAATTATAAAAAAATTAAACCCTCTTTTTTTTTTTGGTAACCAAACCAACCCGTAAGACTGGTTCTTTTCCTTTAACTTCCTTTTTTTTTTTCCAAAACTCATAACAACCTCCTATTATCCATTATTTTTTAATCTTGCTCCCCAAATATTAAATCTTGAATGCATCATTATCAGGGCCGGTTCTGACATTTGGGTTGTCCTAAACCGATCCCGAATGGTTGCCCCCTTATACTCTTTTAGTTCAGGGGGTTGCCTTTCAGCTTAGGGGGTTGCTTTGACTCAGGGAGTTGCCCTAACTCAATGTTTTGTTGGACTTACCCCTGGGCCAGCCCTAATCATTCTATGGTATGAGTTAGGGGAAACGGTTTAATGTACCCATAAATACTTTGAATGCATAATGTAATTTAGGTTATGTTTATTTTAATGATTTAAAAAATTATTTTAACAAAATATACAGAAGTAGACAATTATAAACTTTACTATAATCTTTTTTATCTGAAAATTAAATACTATACTAATCTTTTTATTTGAAAATGAATTATAATGACAAGTTATTTAATCTTAAATTGTTTTATTGAATTGATGTTTTTTATGTTGCTTCAGATAATTTTTTTATTATTTTCGTCTCAAACCCCATTTTCATTATAATAAAAAAAAGAAAATAAAAAAATTAAATTAAGGAGCATTATCGTTTAAATTGCTTATGCTTAATATATATATATATATATATAATTTGAGACAAATTTAAATAATATACTATTGCCATGTCATTGTGTTCAATGAATCCTAAAGTTACTAAAAAGGCTAATTAATTTTTTTTTTTTGGGTTTAAGAAAAGAAAAAAAAAACTAACTTTTGAGTATTTAATTTTTTAACTTTTTATGAATTTAATATTTTTAATTTTTATAATTAAAAAAAATCAAATATAAGAAGATAAATTTAATTATTTTAAAAAAATTAAAAAACTGAATAATCAAAAACTAAAAATCTTCTTAATTTTAAATAGAGCCTTGAAAAATATATACCGCTCTAGAATTTTTCATTACACGTTACAATCAGTAAAAAGGAATAATATACATATATATAAATTTAATTGAATTGAATAGATAGATTGTAAACTGACAAGGGTGTCAAATGATTGTACCCGTCATTGCATAATTGTTCCTTAACTGAGGAGGGCATTTACCTATATTCCGCGTTATGTTTGTTTAAAGTGATAAAAAATGAGATAAAATGAAATAAATTATGAATTTATATTTTGGGTAGATAAATAAAAAATAAATAATTTTTAGAGATTTTAGAGTTTTTCAAAAATTTTCAAAATTTTATAATAAATCAACGAAATCACATGGTAGCTAAAGTGATATCAGGTTTGTATTTTTATTTTTTTTTGTTTTTATTTTTTATTTTTTATTTTATGTATTTTATGTTTTAAAATTATAAAAAATAAAAAATTAATTTAATTTGATATTTTTTATTTTTGTATTTTAAGATTTTCTTTATTTGAATTAAAAACATTAAAAGTGACTTTTATCATTTTACATTATATATATAAACTCATTTTTTATTATTTAAAACATATTTTAAAAATGCAAGCCTATTTTCTTTATTTTAAAAAACATAAAATAAAAAATAAACTCAAAACAGATACACCAAACAACGCCAAGACCATCTCCAATCCATCCAATTCCTTAAGCAGCTTCTTCTCTCTCGTTCTTTTCTTTTTTTTAAGCTGAATCAATTTTCAGAATTTTAAATTTAGTAATTGAGCAAACCCTTAATAACTTTAAAAAAACTTAAATTGATAATCATTGAAAAAAGAAATTCATAAGTTTGACTAGCCAAGCCATCTTATTTAAGAGGTGTTTAGAGTAACAAAAAATAAAATAAAATGAGATAATTTAAGATAATTTGTAAATTCATAATTCAGGCAGTAAAATAAGTAAAATAAAAAGTAAATAATTTTGAAAAAATTTTTAAATATTCTTAAAATTTTTCAATATTTTACGTAATGTCAAACCATACTTCCTCCTCTTTCCAAAGCTTTCTAATTTCCATGCCCTGACTGGCGACCACCTCTTAATTATGAGCTTAGCTTAAGCCACATATACGGTGGGTATTCGAAAATGTTAAATTCCGATAAAAGAAATGGAGTAAAATGTAGGTAAATTTTAAATCATTAAGTGTTTGGTATATTTTTTAAAAATTATGAAAAAAGTAAAAATTAGAAAAAAAAAAATTAGTAGAAGTTAGAAGAAAATTAGAAAAATTGATAAAAGTTGAAAAAATAGAAAATTTTGATAAAAATTAGAGAGAGTTAAGAAAAATAAAAATTTTTGGTGCAAAAAAAAGTTATAAAAAATTAAAAATTAAAAAAATAAATTTTTAATTAAATTTAACACTCTAAATGCACATATAACAATAGTTATGCTTATAATAAAGTCATAAAGCACACATAACAATATTAACACTTATAATAAAGTCATAAAGGTTAGTTATTTAACAATATTAGTAATTAAAAAATATTTTCATAATTAAAAATTACTTTTAAAGGTGTTTTCATCAAAATATTAGGAGTTCAAATTCTACATCTTCTTTAAATACTTTTTTTCTTGAAATGTTTTTAGATACTGTATCGCTATTCATTAAAATATATAAAAACGTTGAATATGTATCATTTTTTATTTTTCACATTTCAAAAAAAATAATTCATTATAAAAGAGAATGAAGTGTGAAAAATTAAAAGTAATTTTATATTTAATATTTTTAAAAATATATATATATAACCAAAAGAAAAAAAAATTAAAAAAATCACGAGAATAATTATATAAGTTTGTGGCTAACTATAATAAAACTAACTCAATAAAATATTTTTTAATTACAAAGTTTTTTTATTATTATGTATTTTTTATTACACAATTGCTAGTCTCACATCATTTTAGTGTCCATAAAAATAACTTTTACTAAATCTCGATACTTACTCTATAATAGTATAGGTAATTAATAGTTATTTTTATGTTTGACAAGATAGGCTCTGTTTGGAATTATACAAAATAAAATAAAATCTTACAAGTTTTTACAAACACGAATTACTAGACAACAAAATTTAAAATTTTCACTCACTGTACGAATTACGAGATATTTATTTTTACAATTTTATTTTATTTTATATATTTTTATATAACTCCAAACACATCTTGTACGAGTACAGGAACCATGAATTCGCTATTTAGCTCGGACTAGTATGGTGTGCACGTAGGAAATTTTTGTGCCTAAAATGGAGATGAGTATGAAAAAAAGTACCGTTCAACGAGAATTGGAATGAAGAAAGTGGTCCACGTCCCTGTTCTGTTGAGAGCGAGACAGAGGAAATAAAAAAAAAATAAAGGGTAAAGTATAAAAAATATTCTTACAGTTTATTTTCGGTACCATTTTAATTCTACACACTTTAATTGCTACAGTCAAATCTCTACACTATCGGTCAAGTATCAATTTGGTCCTTCTGTTAGTTAACCATTAGAAATAACCATTACACTGAGGATAAAATTATAATTTTATTTATAATTTACGCTCAGTGTTATTTTCAATCTAACGGTTATTTTTAACGGTCAACTAACGGAATGACTGAATTGATGTTTGACCGAAAATATAGGAATTTAACTGTTACAATTGAAACGTATGAGACTAAAGTAATATTGAAAATAAATTACAAGGGTATTTTTTTATACTTTACTCAAAAATAAATATATAAATAAAAGTTGTTAACTTTTGCCACATCACACAGCAATTAGACAGTGAAAAGCGGGGTTAGTCAAACAAAATCGCCGGTGAATGCACACAAAGCTCTTTATGTTCCCTCGTATGCGCCAGCTGTTGGGCCAAGAATTCCGTGATCACCCACGTGATGACCACGGTGGGGCCCTTTACCTCAAACACTGCATCTTACACCTACACTTATCATCACTAATTGATTTTGAATTTTTGTTAATTTTCAAAATACTTTTAATTTTTTAACCGCATTTATTAACAAGTGTCTGGAGATACTTAAAAACTAATCAAAAAAGATAATTTATTTATTTTTATTTTAATTTAATTTAAAAAATTAAAAATATTATCAGAGTCTAAAAAAAGTGTATTATTTATATTAATTGATAATTATTACTTGTTAAAATAAAATTACAAAATTACCCATATAAATAGATTTTTATTTCTATTCTGTTTCATCTTCATCTTTGTGATAGGAAAAACATATCTTATATAAAATATTTTGTATTTTTCTTACATCTAAAATCATAATTTATTCAGCAGATAATCTTCACACATGTATATATTTTTATATTTTACACATTTATCTAAATTTATTTTTCATATATTTTTTACGGGTTTGATTTGTTTGAATGATTTTACTTCAAAGAAGAACAATGGTTAATATTGTAATTTGAACTAAAAAAAGATAACTTATCAATTAATGTAGATTAATCTCTCTCTCTCTCTCTCTCTCTCTCTCTCTCTCTCTCTTTTAAATATATAATTCATAAAATTTCTCATATCTTTATTCTTATTAGTTCTTAATGGGTACGGCAGAGCACTCAATAACAGAATTCTTTTTTAATTTATATATGTGAAATTTTATTTAATCAAAAAATTTATTTGAAATAAAAATAATATGACCATAGTAGTGCTATAATTAAAACAAACTTATATAATTTTATTATTTTGATGTGATAAGCCTACAACTACAAGATTTCTACATATTTTTTTGGTAACTTATTTTTTTAGTTATATAGTATTACTTTTTTATATATTTTCTAAAATCATCTTAAATAAACGTTAATTTAATAATTATTTTATCAAATTAAATTTAAAAAAATACTAGTTTACATGAAAAATTTACTAAAAACATTTGCCAAAATGAAACGACAATAATATAAATATAATAAAAAGTAATTTAGTAAATTTATATTTTTGAAAGTGATAACGTTAACCTTATACATATATATATATATATATATATATATATCTTAGGCATAACAAAATTAGCAATTAAGTGCAAACCATTAAAAATTAGGCTCCATTTCGTTACAATAAGAAAAGCTAGTTTTTTTTTTTTAGTTTATTTTCTATGATTTTTTATCAAAATTTATTTTTTAATCTTTAATAATTTTATACATGTTATTATAATCCATTAGAAAAAAATGTTTCTAAACAAGGAAATCGAAAGACAGAATAAATAAAATTTATCTTTTTCACCTTACGGCTCAAAAAAATAAGATTTATTGTTGAATATTAAATTATTAGATGGAACGCAAATTTAAGTTGCACACACTGTAATTTGTGTCAGTATCCCCAAAATACTCTAATAAAGAATTAATTTTTACTAACAGAGGCATTTGAAGGCATAATTTTTAATAATTTTTAATTTTTTAATCAAAAATTACTAGTTGTAATTTTTGGTGTATTTGATGAATCAAGTAGTAATTTTAGCAATTTTTGAATGTTTGGTAAAATTTTTGACAACTTTTAACATTTTTAGTAACTTTTGACAATTTTTAATAATTTTTAATAATTTTTATCAACTTTTAATAATAATTGAGTTGAAGTTGAAAAGTTACTATAATAGAGTAGAAAAGTAATAAAAATTAGTATTTTACCAAACACTCACAAATCAAAATTTGATAGTTTTTTGCTAAAATTTTTGCTACCAAATGTCCCTTTAACGCTTTTTAATTTTACATCAACTTTTGTTTTACTCTTTTTTTTTTTTTTACCAAACCAAATATGGGTGAAAATCGTTTTCACCACATTTTGTCTTTTGTGTTTAATTTTTTTATTTGTCTTAAAGTATTGCTAGCAGCTTCCCAAATCTAATCTATATCTTTAAATATAAGGATGATTAGTAAAAAAACACCATCCGCAGTGTCTCTATCTCTATATCGCTTTCTTATTTCATTCCTAATAATATATTTAGTTTCTAATATTTAGGGATGAGAAAATCTCTATATATAAAAAATTAATTTTTTAAGTGACTTCCACTACCAAATCAGCAGCAAGATGGGTCACATTAAATTTCAAATTTTGAATTTTGAAAAAAAAAATAATTATAACATTTTCAATTTAAAAAAAAATTACAATTGCATTTATTGATATAATTATATTATTTTATAACTTTAAAAATTTACCTCATAATAGGAAATGAGCGGTAGGAATCTGTTGGAGGCAAAATGCTGAATAGTAACTCCCATCTGTTGAATGATACTGTAATGTTATAAAATTGAAATGGATAAACTGTTGACAATACTCTGGCGTCTATCTTTGTTGTTTCAAATTTGCATAGAAACTTTGTACACTAAAATCCATTGAATTGTATTTAAAAATTAATTAATTGTAAATTGATTTCAACGTCAAAATTCAAACAGTTAGCAAGTCGAATACCATTTGAGTTGGAGACTTTGAGTAACTAGAATTACAGCCATACCCTGGAGTGACATGAACAGGGGGAGGCTGACATATGCAGAGAGAGAGAGAGAGAGTCGACAGAGAGAGAAAGTGTGGGAGAAACCGTAGAATTAGCCGCCGAAAGAAAAAAGGACAAGAAGATGAAACCGGGGAATCATTCTCACTGTTTGCGCGTTCATGATTACTTCGATTGTAGAACCCTAATTCGACTGTTATTCTTCTTCTTTTGTTGAGGAGATCGAAGCAATTGGATGGCCAAAACTGGGGCTCTCAACGCCGATCCGACGATGGTCGCCAGGGAGACGGAGTTGAAAAAGGAGTTGCAGAGACTGGTCAAGATAATTGTCGACGAGGACTGCGATTCCAGTGTCGATGCCATGGATCGAGCCTCCCATACGCTCTGTGCATTGAAGGACTTGAAATCCCGGAGGTCTGGCTCCATGAAACTGCACCAGTCCTTGGCTTGTCCTGGAGAGTTTTGCTGCCCTATTTCCAAAGAGCTAATGAGAGATCCCGTTATTGTGGCTAATGGTCAGGTTGGTGCTCTTCCAGTTAGTGTTTGCTTCTTGTGAATTCCTGTGTTTTGAAATATCTTTTGTTGAGTAATGTTTTGTAATTAGGAGTATTGAACTGGAATGTTTCGTATATATATTTAGATATTTTCCTTTTTTCTTGTTACTCTTCAGTCTCGTGACCAACAATTCATCCGTAAGTGAAATGGAACCTAGAGAAGTGAAATGGAACCTAGAGAAGTGAAATGGAAAAGAAGCGAAAGGGAAAAGGGAGGGAAAGTGGAGAGAAAATCTATTAGATTTTCTTTTATGATTTTCTCTACAAACCTTACAACCAAACAAGTTCCACTTCTCTTCTCTAGGTTCCAAATAGAGTCATTCAATCATGGACATCATGGTGAAGGGGAACACACACACACACACACACACACACACAAATGGAAAAAGAAAATTTTTAATTTTATTTTACTGGAAAGACTTCATTAAACTGTATTGATTTGGTTCTTCATTTCTGCCATTTTGTTCAAAATTTACTAAAATTTTATTTTTTTTACTGAAAATGCTGTATGTTTTGGCCTGTGTTTTCAACCTTTTCTGCACATTTTGACATATTTGTTATCAGTTTATTTGTTTTCTTCTCTTGAATTGTTCTTCCTTGAATTTTTTACAGACATATGATAGACCCTTTATCCAAAGATGGTTAAAAATGGGGCACCGTACTTGTCCTCAAACGCAGCAAGTCCTCTCGCACACACTCCTGACCCCTAATCTTTTGATTCGGGAAATGATATCACAATGGTGTAATAGCCATGGGATCCAATTACCGGACCCTGTCCAATATTCTAACGAAGATGGACCAACTGAAGCTGACCGTGAACATTTCCTTTCTCTGCTTGAGAAGGTGTCGACACCTTCTGAGCAGAAGGAAGCTGCTAGAGAATTGCGGTTGCTGACAAAGAGGATGCCTTCTTTCCGGGCACTGTTTAGTGAGTCTCTCGATGCATTACCTCAGCTGCTCAATCCGCTTTCACAAAGCAGATCTCAAAGTGATATTAACCCAGATCTTCAAGAAGACTTGATCACGACACTCTTGAACCTTTCAATACATGACAGCAACAAGAAGTTTGTTGCAGAGACTCCATTGGTTATTCCTGTGCTTATGGATGCACTGAGATGTGGAACAATAGAAACAAGGAGCAATGCAGCTGCAGCCTTATTCACGTTGTCGGCTCTGGACTCCAATAAAGCACTGATTGGAAAATCAGGTGCCCTAAAACCTCTAATTGACCTTTTAGAAGATGGCCACCAACTAGCTATGAAAGATGTCGCCTCGGCTATTTTTAACCTATGTATCGTCCATGAGAACAAGGCGAGAGCTGTGGGGGATGGTGCTGTTAAAGTGATCCTAAAGAAGATCATGAATCACATGCACGTTGATGAATTGTTGGCTATTCTTGCAATTGTTTCGAGCAATCAAAAGGCTGTCAAGGAAATGGGAGAGCTTGGGGCGGTTCCATGTTTGCTTTGTATAATAAGGGAGAGTACTTGTCCTCGTAACAAGGAGAACTGCGTTGCAATCCTCCATGCCATTTGTTTCAGTGATCGAACCAAGTGGAAGGAGATGAGGGAGGAAGAGAATACATTTGGAACAATCTCTCAGCTCGCTAAAAATGGGACTTCAAGGGCAAAGAGGAAGGCCAATGGCATTCTTCAGAGACTCAATAGGTCTGTCAATCTTACCCACACAGCATGACGAGGTCCCTCTGCAGCTTTTCCAAGCTCAAAAACTTGTAAATTCTACATCTTCTAGCACTGCAATCAGCATATATGCCATATGACTCACTCATCTTGTGATTATTCTCAATCTCCTTGTTGTAAATTCTACTCATCCTTGGAGTTTCAACGCCATAACTGGATTTGCCGGGGTAATCTCAGATTCTCTGTTTTTATATTGGGTGGTAATTCAATCACATGGCTTGCTGAGTAGGTTGCTTGAACATTAAATGAAGCAGCAATAGTTACTTTTATTTGCATGTTTCTTAGCAAATTATTCATTTCTATAGTATTTTCTTTCCTGTTTGTTCAAATTACTCTTGCACATGGTTCTTAGTAGATTGCTTGAATAAGTGGAGTATTATAGAAACAGCCCCTTGCTTGATGTACTTCAATTTTTGCAGTTGACAGAAATGCCCCTTTGCATTGTACACCCACGATTGGATGCTACTTACTTTTAGCAAATATTTGGGAATTTTACTTTGATGCAGGAATGTTGATTCTTGTCTGCTTGTGGGAAATCCTGTAAAGTGCGAATCTTTTCTTGGCTTTAATGACTTGAGAATAAAGCCAAACCTTATCCTTGTTACTTTGGATAATTTATTGATAATTGCATGAGTGGTTTTGAATTGGTTTTAAGATTCTGCCCATATTGGATGAATGGGCACTGTGATGTATCTGGGCTATGGTTGCCCCATTGGTTGAGGGGCCTTGATTCTGTCCCTCCATGAGAACATTTTGTATTGTTTTCAATAGTTATGATGATTCTATTTTTCTAATTTGTTTGAATGAAAATTTTGAGAAAAAGTTAAATTAATATTAGTAACTAAAATTTTATTTTCTTTTCATTGTTCTATTGTTGACTATTTATTGCAGTGAGAAGAGTGTTAAGTTAGCTGCAGCAACATTATCGTTCCTTGAGAGAGAGATTCTCTGAAATACATGAAAGAGGCATTTTTTTTATTTTATAAATTCTTAATTTAATTTAACCTATCTCTTTTCTCTTACAATGAATATTAATTCTAAAATATGAAAATTAAAAATAAAGTGTATTTATTATTTTTTAAATAAAATCAATTATGACTGTGTTTGGAACCTCAAAAAAGTTCAAAAGCTTCCAAAAAATTTCAAAAGTTTCACCTTTTTCAAATTTCAAAAAGTTATTAAAATCCGTTAGAACGAATCAAAATGGTGCATTCTAATGAGTTTTGATAGATTTTTTTAAAAGTTGATCTGACAGTTGTACTAGAAGTTACACAAAATTTCAAAAATTTGTAAAATCTTCCACTAAAATTTTGTCACGTATCACTTCATGTAATTTTTATCAGTTTTATATCAAATCAAACAAAACATCCAACAATAATTTCACAATAATTTTTTACTCTAAATTCTAACAAAATTTTACTTCTGAAAACTTTTGATTTTTTTTAAGACTCCAAACGCATCTTATATTTAAATCAAACAAACTTACAAGTAACCCTACCAATCCAGTACACTTTTTGTCATTTGTTTAGTGTAGGGGTGGAATCGAGCTGAGACAAGTCGAGTTTTAACATGCTCGAGGTCGGCTCGAACTTTTTATATTGAGCTCGAGTTCAAGCTCGATTTGAGCTTTTATATAGGCTCGAGCTTTTTTTTTATATTGAGCTCGATCTCAAACTCGATTTGAACTTTTATATAAGTTCGAGCTCGGCTCGATAAAGAAGAATTTAGGCTCGTTTCGGCTCGTAAATAGTTTGATTAAATCAAAACGACGTCGTTTTGACTTAAAGTATAATATATTTAAAAGAATATAATAAAAATATTATTAAAAATATAAAAATATTATTAAAAATATATATATTATTCTAACCGAGCCTGCTCGCGAGTTTTCGAGCTAAATTTCTCTAGGCTCGAGCTTGAGCTTGATCCAAAATGAGCCAAAAATAAAGCTCGGTTTGAACTCATTTAACTCACGAATTGAGCTCAACTAAACTTTTTTTTAAGCTGAGCTCGAGTAGCTCGCGAACGATTCGTTTCGTTTTTACTATTAGTTTAGTGTCTAAGAAATGACCGTACTACGTAGAGTCAATGTGCAGGGTAAGGGGGAGTCAATGTGCAGGGTAAGGGGGCTGTAGTAGCTCATTTACTGCAGCAGCAGCAGTCCGAGGAACGGCGCTGTTTTGGCCAAAAATTGGTGGGTTTTGCTAGACGGAAAGGCTGAGTATAGAGTGAAAAAAATTATAAATAAAAATAATTAATTTTTTATTTGATTAGGTTAAAAAATAAAATAAAATAAAATATATTTTTAATATGATTAAGTAACTTTTAATAATTTTTTAGTGTTTGGTAAAATAAATATAAATGTTTAGTAACGTTTGATAATTTTTTGTGTATTTGGTAAAAATTTTTAAAACTTTTGAATTAAGTTAAAGTGAAATAATGATTATAATCCTCGCCAACTCATAAAAAAATTTGATGTGTTGGTAATCTATCACATAAGATTATTAACAACTTTTGTAAATAAATCAAACACATCCTAAAAAATAAATCGCACAGCAATGTCCTAATTATTCCATGTGAATAAATTAATGAATAAATTAATAAATTAATTTATTAATGAATAAATTAGTGTACAGTCATACTAAAATAACGGGAGAGCTGGGGGATACTGTCATACCTAGCCTTCTAACGCTTTGCTTGACCTCTTTATTTACCACTTTATAATCTTGGCCTCTGAAAAACATAAATCTCTTGGTCAATTTGAGCACCATTGAACCTTGACCTCTATATGTTATAAGGAAAACTTTTACTTACATAGTTTGAAAAACATGTTATTTGGATCATTTAACGTGAGGAAAATAACAATTAAAAGTATGCTTGATTTAGGAATAACAAAGAGTAAATTTTACTAGAATAATTTTTATTGTCAATTACATTAGTTATTTGAATCATTTAACGTGGGGAAACTAACAATTAAAAGTATGCTTGATTTAGGGATAACAAAGAGTAAATTTTACTAGAATAATTTTTACTTACGTAATTTAAAAAACATGTTATTTGGATCATTTAACGTGGGGAAAATAACAATTAAAAGTATGCTTGATTTAGGGATAACAAAGAGTAAATTTCACTAGAATAATTTTTATTGTCAATTATACTAGGGTGAGGATTATCTCCTTATGAGAGTAAATTATTACTAGTGGAGGGGTCAGTAACCGAAAAATTATACCATTTTTTCATTATTCCGTAAAACATTCTTTTACACTCTTATAAAATCCCAGGCAACGTTCTCTCTTAAGTAATGTTCTGTTTCAGTATTTTCCATTTCTCATTATCCTGTAAAACATTACTTTGCATTCTTGTAAAATCCTAGATAATGTTCTATTTCAACATTTCAAACATAATATAATTATTACTGATCAAAATTTACTCTCTTAATCCAAATATAAATATCAATAACTTGTTACCAATTATAAGATTTTCCTCCTATCCCAGAAATTCACTAAAATACTCTAGATTACTTAAAATTAAAAAAAAAAAAAAAGTTTTAGGTTATATCTATTTGCCTCACACTCCAATAGGTAATGTCTTTCATGTATTGATAAATCATACTAAAGTAATGATTGAACATAGTATAAAGGAAATTTGAATGGGCAGGGATATTGACACTCTTTCAAAATCTTTCTCCACTCCTAACTACTTTTTTACTGTTACAAAATTACAAACTAATCTTGTAGTGGAGGACAATTAATACCAAATACATCAATTATTATAATTACTATCTCTTTTTATTTATTATTACAATTAATTAATTAATTTAATCATTTTATTTATTAAAAATAATTTAGTAAAATATTCTTCATTAATTAAATTAAGTAATTAAATTAATAATATTTTTAAATTAATTTCATTAATTTTACTATATTATTTATTTTTAAATTAATTAAATTAAATAAACTATAACATTTATCAAAATAATTTTAGTTTAATAAAATCTTTGAATAAAATAATTCATTTTTAATGTAATGCAACAAAATAGATTAAGTATTGAAATTAACAAAATATTTATAATAGAAAAGAAAAACGAGAGTGAAAACACATTTTTTTTGTTTAAGTTTTTTCTGTAAACAAAAAAAAAATAAAAATAAATATATCAAACACGTTTTTGTTATCTATTTTCAAAAATCTATAAATATAAATGGGGAAACGATAAATAGAAACGCTACCAATAGGAAACTTTTATTATGGTTTAATTATTATTATTATTATTATTATTATTATGTGTCTAGCAGGACGAACCTATTCATGAAAGCGAGAGAAGATTTTTTTTCCACTCATCAAATTAAAAAGTCATAAAAATAAAAGTAAAACGGAGAACGTTAATTTTGAAATAATAAATAGAAAGTGAATGTAATTACAGCAATTGATATATTTTGTATTAATTGTTTTTCACTACGAAATTAATTTTGTAATTTTGTAAAAACAAAAAATGACAAAGGATAGAGAGAGTTTTTGAAGCATTGCTAACATCTTCACCCAATATAGAATCATACCCGCCGATCCATATAAGTCCAACAAAAATTGTTTGTGCTATTATAGAAACCATCAGGTTTCGCAAGCCAACGGCAATCATCACCTTTATTACAATGACTTCCGGCGATTTTTGCACAATAGACGGCCCCGGGGGGCGGCGAAAAAAATCGTTGAAAAGAGTATTTTTCACGACCAAATAACCATTGATAGGCATTGAAATTAAACTCATAAAAAAAGATAATAGGCATTGAAATTAAACTCATAAAAAAAGATAATCTTTCACGGTCACTAAGCATTAAAAATAATGTGCTTCTTTTTTGTGATTATGAAAATTGAAATAGGTTTCTATTTTTAATGATTATGACCATCAATATTAACTTTTATTTGCTGACTTTTTTTTTTTCAATAACCAATTTTTGCTACAAATTTTGCTATTTTTTTTGATGAGTACGATTGTTGATAATATTTATTTTTTTTTTTTACGATTATGAAAATGTTATTTCATTTTTTTAAAATATTATAATTATAATATAAAAAATCATCTTTTTTTAACTCTTTTGTTCAGCCTAAATTTTTGTCGTCCAATCCATTTTATTTTTAAACCCTTTGTCCAGTTGAGGATTGGAGAGTAAAATATCAAAATACATTTTTAGATTAAAAAAAAAACACACACACAAATTATCAAACAACATTTTCAGACACAACTAAAATACAAACGGCAGAATTAAAGTACCAAAAAAAAAAAATAGAAATACTTACCAAAAAAAAAAAAATAGAAAAGAAAAAAAAAAGAAAAAAGCACTTTGATAATACATTTTTAGGTAAAGTGAAAACTCATTATAATTACTTAAAAAAAAAAAAAAAAAACTCATTATGGTTTCATTTACAGTATTCTTTCAATTATTTTGTCCTGCACATTATTTTCTATATTTTTTACCATCCTAACAACAGAAAAAAAGAAATTCAACATTTAACCACTCAAAAGAAAGAAATATTAATTAATTTAAATTTTCATAACGTACATCTAACATAATTAAAACAGCAAAATTTATAAGGGTACCAGTTATTCCCTTTCTAACCTATACCAAACACATCCTAAAAAATAAATTGCTCAGCAGTGTCCTAATTATTCCAGACTGTACACCAATTTATTCATTAATAAAAAAAATATTCCACGTGACAATCATTGAAAAAAAAAAAAATTGATTTATATTATAATTAAAATATTATCATATAAACATCATTTGAAATAATTTCTCAATTAATAACACTATAGCAACAGTGACATCAAATAAGCATGGTAGGGAAGGGCAAGAGAAATCCCAGAGCACTTAATTACCAAAAAGAGAGAGAGAGGGGGAGAGAGAGAGAGAGAGGGCGAGAGAAATCCCAGAGCAATTGAGATAATCTCTATTAAATTTATTTTTTCACAAACTGAACTAAAACTACGGGAGAGCTAGGGGTACTGTCATACCTAGCCTTCTAATGCTGTGTTTGACCTCTTTAATTACCTTTTTATAATCTTTGGCCTCTGAAAAACATAAATCTCTTCGTTAGTTTGAGCACCATTGAACCTTGACCTCTATATGTTATATAAGAAAAACTTGTACTAAAATAGTTCGAAAAACATGTCACTTGGATCATTCAACCCAGACAGATTCATCCCTAAGCAAGGTTCGGTAAACTGTACAAAGTTCCAAGAACCGATATTAACAATAGCTTGAGAAGACCAAACTGACTTGACTTCACATACTTAAAGACATAAATATGAAAATTAAAACGTACCAAAACGCAAACTGGGAATTATAGATGCATACAAGATATATACCAAACTGCACTCAAAACGATCACTTCCCTGGGTTGGGTCCTCATCATCAACAAAATTAACAAGCTTTCAATCCGTCCCGTATGCCCAGCCATGCTTGGCCAGAAAGGCTTGGACTGCTTCTTTTATGGCCAGATTTGGTGTGAGCTGGTAGTGATTAAGATGCTCCCGCGTAATCGGGTCGAAGTTTCCCACCTGATTTTGTGGTCGAGTTCAATATCAGCGCGTCATGGAGGACAAAATTCAACCATACAAATCAAAATAAATCGCTACCTTCTCGAGATGATCGAGGATCACTGCCCTCTCATATGTAAACCCACTAGGAGCAATGACAGGATCACGGAAAATATCGTAAGTGATTTTACAACATAGGTAATCTGGCACCTGAAATCCTCAATCATGGAAGATATTAAGAAAAACTATGGATGCGACTACGGACACAGCAATTTAAAAAAAAAAAAAAAAGATATGAACATATGATGGAGATACTGTCAAAAAAATATAAAATTTTTATGTTTTTATTAGCCATATATATATATAACGTTCATAGCAAAACTAATTTAATATATAATTCAATATACGAAACATAACATAATGTAAATTATAAGATTTTACAATCTTAGGAGTTTCAGCTACTTCAATCTAGATTTGTTTTAATCATATATTTAAAGAAAAAACGATAAAATAATAAGACATGCCATGTGGTGGTGTGTCCGACACGTATTTTGGAGTGTCTAAGGAGTATATAAGTCTAATACGTGTCAGATACAGATACAGCACCCATTTTTAAAATATCCACACTTTCTAGACAAAAATAAACCTTTTGAAAAGAAAGAGGAGCAAATGGATCTCCAACGCTCACCTCTGTCGGCTCATCAGGTTCTGCAGCTTCGCTAAACACCTTTCTTAGAAGCTCCAATTGTGCTGAATGGGTTTGAAGTGCTTCTTCTGAAAATCCGGCTTCACAATTTTCCAAAAAATGTCTCTCTTCAAGGGCGGACTCACAAGCTTCTCTGAGGCATGCACAAACAAAAATAACGAAAACCTGTAAGCACAATAGACATACAAGTATCTATGCGCGGAATACTTAACTGTTGTTGTAAGAGCTTAACTCTATCAAACATCAAAGATCTAAATACAATTGAAGAAAAACACATACTTCAAAGCTCGCATGTCCCATGCACGCTTGGAAGATTCATGCTCCCATTCCTTATATTTGGCTTTTGCAAGTTCCTGCCATATCTCCTCTACCATGTAACTATTAGGGTTTGCACCCCTCCCAAGGTCCAAAGCCTGCAGAAGTAATTTGGACCTCAATTCAGTAAGTTTTGATGCTTTCAAAACATAATGTACTTATTTTGTTCCAAAGAAGCAACCACCTACCATCGCGAAAATGAAGTAGTTTCTTTAAGATGCAGAGGGAACAAACAGTATCCTCAAAACATGCTTGTCAATTTAACATCATCTATTACTGAAATTATATGTGTAGTAAAAATGAAAAAATAACTGTAGTAGGATATTATATCTAACTTTTTTTTTCTTTTTTTTCTCTTTTTTTTGGGGGGGTTCTACTGAAACGGGGCCACTAAATTAGGAAAATACTGTCCATTTAAATTACTTGAAAAAAAAAATAAAACGAGAATTTATGATTCTTCTGGTCTAAAAAAGCAATCTCAAAATGTGCTTTTCAAAGACCCAATCTGAGATTGCATTTTTTAAAAATACTTCCCTTCCATCATTGACGATCAGAGTTCCAAACCCAGAAATCTCTCGTCTGAAAATTCAAAACCCAGATCAAAAGTCTTCATCTGAGCCCGATCTCCTTGTTATGGAACAGTGTAGTTGGGTAGTTGTCGCATCAGCAATTTTTGGTTTGTTAAAGATCAGAAGTCTTCAATTAGATAGGTCTGGAGGAATGACTATATATATATATATATATATAAAGTTTCAGAGGAGTTGCTTGGTAGAGAGAGAAAAGATGGAGCTATTTCCAGCACAACCAGGACTATCTCTACAAATCAGCCCACCAAACAGCAAACCTACACCTGGTTGGAGAAGGACTTCAGAAGAAGGAATGGATTTGAGTTTCTTCACAAACTCCATCTCTTCAATGCCCAAACCCGACGAAACCAATTGTTTCTACTGATAACCAATTTTTTTTATATGATTGTATTTTTAAAAAGTGCATTTTCATATTACATTTTTAAAACGCATTTTCAAAATATATTTTCTAGGAATTTTTTTTTCCCTTCTTTAATTTCACGTTCTGAAATTGTGTGTGTGTTTTTTTTTTTTTTCTATTCACGTTCTGAAATGGACAGTATCATTAGAACCAAAAAAGAGTCATCCAGAGGAGATTTTATCTAACTTTGAATTATATTTTAGAATGCATCAGGAACCAATGAAATTGTTTAAATTGTTTCAGTTGATATTGGCGTCGCAACAACAAATACTTAACATCCCACTCTTGACAACCCATGCATGCATCCAGGGTTCTATTATTATTGTTCAGTGTTACAAAAACCAAAGTTAGAAATTGATCTTTTAACGAATAAGTGTTAAAAATGGCACCATATCAAGAGACACACAACGAAACCACAATTACTGGGAGTTAAATTCCACGAATACTTTAAATGGTACCAGCCTTTCAGTATCAGTTTGTTTATCTGTGTATCTAGAACTATATATCCAATTTCACACATTGGTTTCAATTCTGATATGTCTTTGTTTGATACAATCAAAGATAAAATGGAACCAAACCCATGATACCCAATAATCATTAGTACCTGCACCATACCCATTAAGATATATGACTACGGTTGGTTTCCCTTAGAATAAAAACAATAGAAACATAATTTCCACAAGTTACACAAATAATAATGCTCAATGACTTATAGTCCTAAAAGATTTTTCTTTTTTTTTTTTTTCCCCGGTGGTAAAACTTGCGATTTTGCAGAATTCACATCAAACGACAGCTAAAACATTTTATGAATAAGTACGGCTAAAATCAAAGCAAAGCTCAATGGTTTTCTTCATAAAATTTCTCTACGAAGGAAAAATAAATGCCACAATAAAATAGAATTTCACCCACAAGTCACCACCACTGTTTACAAACACACAGGCACATGCACATTAATATATCGTACCCTGTATGCCAGAAAATTGAAATATACTGTCACTTTGCATGAAATGAACTGAAGAACTCAAATTTTATATTAGGAGAAAGATCATACCTTTTCCAATTCCTTGATTCCTTCAGCATATTCATGCCTCTGTAGCAGTGCAAGCCCTAGCATGTAGTGGGCCTGTCGCATTAATCCAAAATGAAGTGTTAAATAAAAATTAAAAAAAAAAAAGGCTAAGTGATTAAACTCAATCTCCTTTTTTATAAGAATAACTAAATTAACATGTAACAAAATCAACTGACACCATACCACCGTAATGTTTCTCACTAAACATTAGATGGATGAGCTAGCCACAAAAAAAAAAAAGTCAAACCTCCCTATAAGTGTAAATTGAGGATAAAACTTTCCATTCTGGACAATAGCGAAAAAATTTTCTTCTATATTTACAAATATAAGACATTGCTACTGACGTGACACTATGGGACCACATACTCGTATCATGCCAGCAATACAAAGCCTTGCTTGCAGCAGAAAAAACACACTCCTGTTGCCATCAACTTCTACAAAACCCCCCACAGGCATTTCCTTTAAACACATCCTCCCTCCAAAAGGGCACCGGGAGACCCATCACCCTCACCAGACTTCGTCCTCCTTCCTTCCAGCTCTCGAACATAGTCTCTAATTGTGCAATGAGTCTATCAACAGAGCGTCTTTTCACCAGCACATTTTCTCCTTCTTGAACTCTTCTGCAAATTTCGGCAAGGGAAAAACAATTAGAAATTTGTTTTTCCCTCCCGGGATAACACATTACTTGTTCACCCATCTGTACAACTCCTCTACTCTGAACGAGAAAGAAACAGTCTCGCTCAAGCTCCAAACCAAGCAACGGTGCAAATTCCTTCTGCTATTTCAAGTTTCAACAATCACCCCCCCTATCGTCAAGCATAAACCTCTCTCTATCTTTGCCGCACTACATCGACGACTAGATCTCAGCCAAGTTAGGAAAGTTGCAACCTCTACAGACGATTTTCCCTTCCCAAGCTCTGCCTCCACCTTACCTCTGAGACTGAACTCCAAAAAGAGATTGGCAAAGCTCATCCAACCACTATGCTTGTCATCTTCAGTTATACAAACTCAGGACCTCCCCTGAGGTGTGAAAAGCCTAAGCTCCAAACACCACTCTCCTCATCTCCACAGACAAGAGTACAGCAGCATGCGTCTCCCTTCAACCAATTTCTCGAATAAGTTCTCCTACGCCTGCTCTCCCTAGGTTTCCTAATACCACACCATCAGTATTGATCTTAATCCATAGAGAATATGAGCATATTTCATAGTCAACTATCTCCTTATACGTAAAGTTTAGACTTGATCAAACCAAAAAAGAGAGATTGAAAGGTGCAAATTAAATCAATTTCATAGTCCTCCAACCAACCATATGCCAAATAAATTGAATAAACATATGAAGTTTATTTTTTGCACCTCCACACTAGGTAATGAAAAGTTCCACTACATCAATGACAAAAAATTTAGATAAGGTCGAAGTAATATTTATGCATCTCGACTATAAAAAAAAATCTATGAACCACATAACCAATAACATATGTACTTTTCTTTGAATACTGCACATGGCAAGTAATCCCCGCAAAGCAGGAACTTCGTGCACCGTGCTGATCTTTTTTTTTTTTTAAATGCACATGGCAAGTAATCCAAATTACCAAATGTAAGGGAAGTGGCTTTTTGAGACAGTGATAAATATAGCACCTAACTTGAAAGGCAGAGGAAATGACTCTCCTAGGTACTAATCCAAGTGTAAACTCAACAACAATTCTATACAGACTTAATCAATTCCAAATGAGTTTGTTAATTGAGAGAGTTGCACGGAGAAGTCCATAGAAGCACCTCCCGTCCACTGGTCACTCAGACCCAAGATTCTGTCTTTTATGCTACCACAATTAAGCTCCAATAAATTCCGGAAGCAGTAAAAGAAGAGCTTAACATCCAATTCCTCATAACGAAGACCCAAAATTTCCTCCGATAATTGAAAACCATTAATGTTAAGCAGTCTTAGGACACTTCAGTTCCTTGAACAGTCTATGAAATCAACCCTAATCACAAACAAGTTTAATTTAGTCCTTGGCAACAGTCTATGAAATGATTAG
The DNA here is from genome assembly GCA_019916065.1 of Vitellaria paradoxa. Classification (NCBI taxonomy): domain Eukaryota; kingdom Viridiplantae; phylum Streptophyta; class Magnoliopsida; order Ericales; family Sapotaceae; genus Vitellaria; species Vitellaria paradoxa. Next base: position 9,704,542 of record CM034243.1, on the reverse strand, counting down.
CACTCATCACAGAGGACAGAGAAAGGAAAAAAAAAAAAAAAAAAACACACACACACACACACACTGAAAGGCAATACCATGGCAAGAGTTAAGAATTCATTAGCCCACACACACTGAAAGGCAATACCATGGCAAGAGTTAAGAATTCATTAGCCCTAACCTTGAAAGAACTGTGATCAAGCTCAACGGCCCTTCTACAATCCTCTTCTACTTTCGTCCAATCACTATAAAGACACCCAACCGCAAATCAAAAACCAAAACACAGCCACCATCACCGGGCTAATCAAAGCCCACGCTTCAGACTGTTACGTACCTCCGCTTGCGATGGCATAAAGCGCGATTGGTCCAATACACAGCAACGTTTGGGCACAATGTAATTGCCTAAAATTCCATGATAACGAAATATGTAAGCATACACCAAAAAAAAAAAAGCATATATAACGTGAAGATTAAAGAACAGACAACAATCCATACGGAGCCGGTGCTTTCAATGATTTTTTTATTTTTTATTTTTTGTGTTTTGGGGTATCGATTTTAGAAATTGGCAAACCCCAGAAATGTATAGTATATGTACCGATATTTATAGATACAAACCTCTGTATAAGCATCAATGGCGGCACCAAATCGATCTTTCTTGAAATAATTGTTGCCATCCTGCCTCAATTGTTCTGCTAAACCAGCCGGCGTACACACAGCCCAAGTTGTAGCCATACTCTCTCTCTCTCTGTCGATATCCGCCGGTTTCCTAGCTAAGGACTCAAGCGACACCCTTGTCCTCTCTCCACTCCGATTTCTACACCATTTCAAATATGCATATATAGAAGAAAGACGATTTCAGAATCTGATCGTACGCTTCAATAAGTGCGAGTTCTTGGTGGCTTCTTAGACTCAAGAGTGATCATTCCACGACGGAGTGAGAAAGAGAGAGGAAATAGCGAAGTGGAAGACCAGGCCAGAGACCCAGCTGATTGGCCGCTTTTTCTTCTCACACTTTTTCTGATGAGTGACCCGTACTTTTATTCGCTTTGAGTCAGCATGATATTCTTGTTTTTAGCTATATACATATACCTATATGTATAGCTGTATGGAAGCTACATGGTTCCTTCCCTCCCAAGGATTGGTTTAGGGAGTAAAAATGTTAATTTTTTTTTTTTTTTTTAAGATAGTAGTTACAAGCTATTAATTAGTTATTAAGAAATTAAAGTATCATTTGATTTATTTTTATTTTTTGGTTTTATTTTTTTTTAGACTATTTTTTATTTTATATTTTTAAAAATAAGAAAAATAGTTTAAAATTTATTTGATTACTTTGATGGCATTTGATTTATTTTTTTATTTTTTATTTTTGTTTTACATGTTAAAAATCTCAAAATAAAGAAATAGAAAATACTCTATTTTTCTTATTTAGAGTTTTTTTGTTTTAGGTTAAAAATTTTAAAAATGACTTTTTACCATTTTTCATTTTATTTATAAATCTATTTTCTATTTTGTAAAATAAAATTTGAAAGTATAAGTAATCAAATAAGTTTTGAACGGTTTTTCTTGTTTTCAAAAACACAAAATGAAAAATAAACTCAAAACAAAAAATAAAAACAAAAACAAAAAATAGAAAAACAAACTAAATAACACCTTGTATTTTAAAAAAAAATTATTTTAGAAAATATAAAATGGATTTACAATTGAAATGAAAAATAGTAAAAAGTCGTTTTAAGAGTTTTTAACCCAAAACAAAAAAAAATCCCAAAATAAGAACAAAGTATTTTCTATTTCCTCGTTTTGAGATTTTTAACACATAAAACAAAAATAGAAAACAGAAAATAGAAAGTAAACCAAATGTCACATAATTTTTTTGTATTTGAAAAAGAAAAAATTTAACTTTTTAGTAATCAACATTTTAATTTTTTTTGGGTTAATTTAACATTTTTCTTTTTAATATTTAAAAGAAGTATAAAATGTAAGAGTGTAATTTTAATCACTTTTAAAAAAGACAAAAAAATTAGGCGGCATTTGATTTATTTTTTTGTTTATTATTTTTATTTTTTGTTTTATGTGTTTTACATTTTAAAATTTTCAAAATAAGACAATAAAAAATACTCTATTTTTTTATTTTGAGATTTTTTTTATTTAGAATTGAAAATGATCAAAATGACTTTTTATAATTTTTTATTTCACGTGTAACTTAATTTTTTATTTTTTAAAACGAATTTTAAAAATATAAGTGATCAAATGTGTTTGAGTTATTTTTTTATTTTTAAAATTATAAAATAAAAATAAGTTTTAAAAAAATAAAAAATACAAAAACAAACTAAATGGCTGGTACCATTGGGGGCGTTCCAAATGAAGCCTGGGATGTTGACGACCCCTGTGAATATACATGGCAGCGATTCCCGTCGATTCGTGGAGACTTCCGTCCAATCAGGCATTCAAATGGGACCTGGCTGCCTGCTACTTTTCCTTCTGCGCTTTTTCTTTTTTAAGTCTCACCCCTCGATTGGATTGGATGCAACTAAATTTTTGTGGGTGGATTTATGAAACGTGTATAAAATAGTAAATGAGTATTATTTATAGGGTGTAGACTCATATTGGTATGATATTTATAAAATGGATAATAAGGGCTCGTTTGGAGCCCTAAATAAAATCAAAAAATTTCAAAAAACTTCAAAAGTTTTCAAATCCCTCCAATCACATTTTTCCACTTATCATTTTTACATCACATCAATCCAATCTATTGATTTTTTTTTGTTTTATTTGGGACTCCAAACGAGCCCTAAATAATATTTAGTTTAGATGATTTTCTAAAATAAGTGTATAAAGATAGGTGTATGATGTAAAAAACTATCAAATAACTTTTTTATCTTTGTGCAGTCTCACAATTAATTATATAATGTGAAAACTAACTAGTACAAATTAATTTTAGACAAATTAATTATAAATAAATTATGTTATTAATAATATATTTTTAATCATACAATCTCTGATTTGGAAAAAATTTATATTTTTTTATTTTTATTAATATAATTTTTTAATACATTTTTTCATTAGAAAAAAATAAGAATGTATTTCTAATATATAAAATACATTTTGTAGGTGAGACGGGAAGGGGATGAGAAGGGGCAAAATAGACTAATTTACTCTATGATAAGGGGACATAATTTTTGGAGAGCTCAAACTCTCTCCAAAAATAATACATCTTCTTCCAAGATTAAGGAGACCGAATAATTTTTAGAGGGGGAAATTTTGCTTCTCAAACCATGCAAAAACCATCACATCAAAGCTTATACAGGGGTATTGTTCATAGAGGCTGCCTTTTGTAGCATCTAATCGGACAGTTAATGTTTATTTTTGCCTAAGTGATAAAAATATAATTTTTATAGGTCTTATTACATTAATTTTTTTCTCAATTTTTATATCGTAATTATTTGAATATTTATTATAAATTATGTTTGTATTTTCAACGATTGAGATTTAAAAAATCCAAAAAAGGAGCCAGTAAAAAATAGCTGAAGAGTCAAGTCCATTGAAATATATTTAATTATTTTTTATTTATTCAATTAAAACAATTTATTTTTTAACCCCGTTTAGAACTTTAAACGCCCGAAAACTATAAAAATATCTATAATTCTATATAATTTCTTATAAAATTTTTCATCTCGAAATCTCTTTAAATCTATATAAATTTATATATTTTTAGAAATTTTAATAACATTTTTATAAATTTTAAAAAGTTCTGATTTAAGAGTCATAAAGTATATGCCTAAATATATTTGAACAGAAATATCATCTCTATTTTTTGTGATTTATGATTTACATTTTAAATACTAAAAAATAACTCAAATTATATTTTGAGTGTATTTAGAGTGATAAAAATTAAGATAAATTATGAATTTATAAATCGTGTAGTAAGATAAAATATAAATAAATTTTAAATATTTTTAAAAATTTTTAACGTCTCATCTAACGGCTAATACACTTTTGATCTTTTAACATTTTTTTAATCATAAACGGGCCCGCAAGGTCGTAAAGTCGTTTACAATGGCTTTTTAAATCATGTGTCAAAAAAATAATATTTTTTTATGTAATGAAAAACTTTACGATTTTAAATCATTTGAAATGACGTTTTTAGACAGTGTAAGCACTACTGAATAGATTTTTTATTTGATAAATCAGAAAATATATTATTTGATGTATGATTTAGGTAAAGCTTTCGGGTATTAAATTTAAATATAAATGAAGTGCGTTTGGAGTGATTTAAATATAAATGAAGTGTGTTTGGAGTGATAAAAAGTGAGATAAAGGTACTGTTTGGCATCTCTAAAAAATAAAAAAAAAACTCCAAAAACTTCTATCACATCAACTTTTTTATTTCACTGCACGTATTACGAATTCATAATTTTTTTCACTTTTTATCACTTCAAATACACACAAAGTAAAATAATTTATAAATTCGTAATTCGTATAGTGAGATAAAAAGTGAATAATTTTTAAAAATTTTTAATATTTTTTAACAAATCAAACGTATCCATAATTAAAATTGTAGGAAGTGATAAAAAATGAGATAAAGTAAAATAATTTATAGATTCATAATTCGTATAGTGAAATAAAAAATAAATAATTTTTAGAAATTTTTAATATTTTTTAACAAATCAAATGCACTCATAAGTAAAATTGTACAATCGCTTCACCGATTTGTCTATTTAAGGCCCTGTTTAGTGGCATAAAAAATTACCAAAACTTACTAACTTTAATTATTTTTTGTACTTTTTTTCAATCAAAATTTTTCACATTTCACCTTTATGTCACATCTTTATATTTTTATTGTACTTTTTATCCCATTTTTTATCAACCAAACACCTCCTAAATTACGTGGATGATACGTAAAGATCACATATAGTAAAAGCGAGAGCGAAAATTGAAACACGAGAGCATTAAGTTTTGAAAAAATATAATATCAAGAGAGCATTTATAAAAATATTTAATATTTAAAATAAAACTAGACAGATATCAAATCTTTAAAAACTTTTTTTGTATAAGAATGTCACAAAACTATATTATTTTGTACATAAATTTTATGTAATGTTTACGAATAAATCATCATAATATTATTATAAATAATAATTTAACAAAATTTAATTACCATGATATTACGTTATGTGTATTTTTTAAGTTATAAATAATAAAATAAATTCATTTTCAACTTAAAAGGGTTTCATCAAAATTCATTCTGAATAATATACGTAATTACCACAACCTCTAGCACTTGTCTAGGAGAATAGAGAGAGGGAAGGGAGAAAGGGAATTAAAATAAACGAGGGGGGAAAAAAAGAGAAAAGATTAGGGATTAATTATTTTTTCTTTGGTTGTGATATATGTGAAAAAGAATGGACGATAAGAAAAAAATATATATATAGTTAAAAACATTATTATGCTCGTTAAAATATATTTATTTTGGATAGATATTTAAAAAAAATAATAAAAACAAAATTTCACCCACTTACTTTTTTTCTCCCCTTCTTTAAAAAGAGAGAGAGAGAGAGAGAAAAAGAAAGAAAGAAGTCAGTGATAAAAAAAAATAGTTAATGGAGGTGAATGAGTGATTTTAATTTATTTTCAAGTAATGCTACACTTACACTCTTTTGTTTATACCCTTCTTACACTCCACTGGTCATGACCAGTATAGTCTACTCAAAATTATCATAATCGCACATAAGAGGTGACATTTAACGGCTGTGATAATTTTAAATAGAATATACTGAAAAAATGTAAGAATAGTATAAATAAAATGGTATAAATGTATCATTACTATTTATTTTCCTTCTCTCCCATTAACCTTCTTTAAAATAATATAAATCGTTTTAACTTACCTTATTCACTCCCTTTCACCCCTTTTATTAAACAATGGATTAGATTGTACGGTTAACACAATTATTGGGTGCAAATGGCTTCAAAGAGTCGGTCAACTAAAAATTACAAAGGCCAAGGTCAATATTGTTCAACTACTTTTAAGTTCCCATTGGTTGATTTCTGTGCTTTTTCAAAACCAATTTCTATTTTCTGATTTTAAAAATAAATATTTTATTTTAAAATATAAATTAAAAAAAAAAAAGTCACATAAGTCCTTCCCAATCAATTGCCAGCACCAGTCACTTATTCCACCCACCAAAGTAATATTAGTTGAAGAATACATTAGATTATTAAATTAACCCTCACAATTAATAAGTAAATATATGCTACCAATGACTAATCTTATAATAGGTGTGTTTATTTATAGGATATAAATAAGAGATTGGAGACACAGCTTACATCTTTTTTTTTTATCAGTTTCACTTTAATTCTATATTTAATTTGTAGTATTATATATCCAGAGTTTACATTTCTTAAAATGAGAAATATGCTATTCCATAGAAAGGTGGGATGATATATTTCCACTCTATATTTATTTTCTATCAAAATCTAAAAGTCAAAATTATTTCTTATCACATCTTTTATCCAATTTTATATCCTACTAATGAAATACAAAAATAATAATTCCATATAAAAAATTAATCTCATATTATATTTAATTTTATATATTATCCCATACTATAATTTATATCTCGTTATTCAATCCCTATCATCAAACATAATTCTCAAGAATATGCATGATTCGTAGTTGTTGAAAAAACAAAAGAGTTCATTAAAGATGAATAAATAAATGAATAAGAGAACATAATGCCTCTTTTCTTGTTTTTGCTAATAGCATAACTCGGATATAGATATTAAACTCGTAACTTACCAATTGAAATTTTAAACTCAATTTTTCATTCTCAATAAATTCTATTAGATGAATTTTTTTTTTTTTTTTTTACAAATTATGCAAAGTTTTTTAATACTAAATATTCTTTAATCATCTCCAAAATCTAAAATTGTCTCTCCAAATCTGTATTTCATTTTTTACAATTAAGTTATCATTCATGGTCGTAAAAAAAATCATTATATGATATACTAATAACGATACTTTATGTTAATATTATTTATTTGATTACAAGATTTATTACAATATACCGTACGACAATTACTCATGAATGATCATACCATAGTATTCACAAAATAATTACAACTAATTAATTCATATTTTCTCAAATTTTTAAATAATGTTTGGTTGATGATACAAGATGCATTATATTTAAAGTATTTTGAAATTTACATTGCAAAACTTGACAAATATCATCAATGATCTCTTTCTTCAAATATAAGATAATTATAAACTCAATAGTATAAACTCCATCAACTTAAGTCAAAATTGCACCCCGTGCCCTTAGAGTGGACATGGCCGAGCCTAAAAAAATAAAACTCAAAGTTTGAATCTCAAACTCGCCCCCTTAAACTTATTTGTCGTTTAAATGTATTTTAAATTATATTTTTATATAAAAATAATTTTTAAAATTATAAGATTGATAAATTTTTATAAGAAAAATATAACTAGAATAATATATAAATACCTAAAATATTAAAAAAATATAATTTTTAATTATTTTAGATCTGATCAGAACCACTTTTAAGAATCTCAAACTTAACCCGATTAGTTAAACGGATTCAAAAAATTTTCTAAACCCGAAAAAAATAATCAGATTTCAATCAGACGCGTGTTCACCCATAATAAATGTCCTCAACTTGCTTTTGAGTGTCAATTTGTACCAAGCGGATCCATGGTAACATTTTGCAATTTCAGCGGCTTTAGTTGATTTCAGGTGATCCCCAAGCGTCATCTATGAACATGCAAAATTTTGCATCACCATTTATTCCCTACTCAAGGAAGGCAATTTACAGTTACATATATATATATATATATATATATTGATTAAATTTGGGGAAAAAATGGGAGGAGGGAGGGCAAATATTCATCAAAATAGAGAGACAACAAGCAATTTGTACTAGTATTTGGGCCTCTAGCACCCATAGATCCATCCCTGTATGTTGCTAGTATAATTTGCCCAAAATGTAACATGTAATCCAAATGGCAATAAATATCAAACAACACATCTAAATGTTTCCGAACATGGGACTGTATTATTCTCACAGCAACTCATTTCTGCATGTTCGAGCATAATCCCTGAAAAATAAAATGAGATGATATAAATTCTACACTTGGTACACAATATACAATGGTTCTACACTTGGTACACAATATACAATGGAGATCAGTGATTCATTAGTTCATTAATATACTAGATCCTTGGCTCTTGCTATCTTCATGATTGTCTGAGGATAATAGTTCTCTACGAATTCGATCAACGAGTTGGGACGTTTCATGGTTCAACTTCAAAGCATGCCTGGGCAAACTCTGGAAATTTAAACTTTTTTAGATTTCCATAGTTTAATTTCTATTTGATGAAGAAAACGAAAGAAAATAATGCATACCTCAGAAGTCCACAAACAATCCCGTGTCTTGCGAGGAATTATATGGAGGTGAGTCTATAAGTTGTAATGCAATTAAAAAAAAAAAAGAAAAAAAAAAAAAAAGGCCAAAGCTAATCAATTCCCTCGTGGAAAAATATAAAATTTAGCCTGCTAAAGGATGAAGAACACATGCTTTAACATTACTCAACAGGCAACAACCATCTCAAGTATAAGTCCCCATTTTAATTTTGAAACAAAAATCCATAAACTGCAATGCATGAGTTCTTACATGAAATATAACTTGGCCTGCAGCTGCACCATTGTTAACCAGCAAGTTGAATGAATCTGCATAGCATAGTTCATACTTCACAATTACCAAAAAAAAATAGTTCATACTTCACATAAACTGAAGTCCATAATAAGTTGGTTAAAGCATCGATGGTACCAATGAAAATGCATTTTATAACCATATAAAATACCAACTAAATTTTTCATGAGGGAATGAACTTAGCGATTGTGAAACTAGTAACTAATTTTTTTCTAATAACTCAAGGTATTTAGGCCAGCTTTCGTGTAGCTATAAATTCATATTATTTTATTCCATGTTTTATTTTTTCAAATTATAATATGTTTCACGTGTCCAAGTTGTGAATGACTCTCTCTCAAGTGTGTGAACCGTATCTGATTATACTCCATAGGTCATCATTGATGTCAGCATCAAGCATTGGATGTGTCACCTGTCACGCAAGCGCGTGTTGGTCCTATATTGGGTGTGCATTATGTAGTTTTAGGGCTTGTGGGAGGGAAGGGTCAGCAACTATTAGCATGTGTACTAGTTAGTTCTTGAGCTTATAAGGGGATCTCTAGTGAGGGCACCAGATGGGATTGGGAATGGGGAAAGGAGGTGAGGAAGGAAAGGGTGGGCAGCACCTTGAGCATTTCCTAGCAAGCCCGTCCGCTTACAAGGAGATCCCTTAGTAAGGTCACCATGGATTGGATGGGCGTGGGTAACATCCCTAATGTGCACTAGGTAGTTCTTGGGATTATTGGGCTTAGAAGGGATCCCTTATCGAGGAAGCAAAGGATTGGATTGGGAAGATTGTCACGTCAGGGAGCGTTAATCCCACATAAAGTATGTATTAAGTAGATTTTAGACTTATAAAGGTGTCGGCAAGACCATCTAATACTGTAATTCTAGGGCTTATAGGCATCATATGTTATACAAAGTAGCTCTTGGGCTTTATAAGAGGGCTAGGCTGCACCAATTAAGATTGGGTATTTCTTGGTTTAGAAGGGGATCCCTAGTGAGGACAACAGGGATCGGATTGGAGAGCCTGTATTGTGGATATATATTGATCCCACATCTGCCACACCAACCAAAGAAATTTATTAGCTAGCAAGTAACTCCAAAACCGCGAACCTTCACCCCTCCCCCCCCTCGGGCCGCTTCCCTTCTTTTTCCCACCCCAACAAAAAAAGAAGAGAAAAAGAAGTGCATGAGAACACACACCACATTTGAAGGGGAAAAAAATGCAATAACAATTATACATATATATGTGATTTATCACAACATACACTAAGGCTGTGTTTGTTTGCCAGATTACTTTGGGGGATTAGACTATTTTTGACCATGTTAACTTTAGTCTTGTGTTTGGTTTACAGTATTAGAACTCCAAATTACACTACTTATCTCTTAAAATGGGGGATAAGTAATACCATGGGGGTGGTGGTATTACATATTCCTTACCCTCGGATTTACTTTCCGCTAAAATCTAAATGTTCAAAATTATTTCCTGTCACAACTCATATCAAATCACATCTTTTATCCCACTTTATATCCCATCAACTTAACACCAAAAAAATAATCCCAGATAAAAAAATTAATCTCATGTTATATCCAATTCTATATATTATTCGATGGTATTACATATGCCTATCATCCAATCCCCCTAATCAAACATAACCTAAAGAACCATGATTACGTACCACAACTCGTAGCTTTCACAATTGCTTTGCTGATTAAGGGTACTTTTGAGCACATAGCACCTAGAACCTGTATGAAATCACTAAATTAGATGGATTATAGGGGGAAAAAATTCCTGAATTTCTATAAAAGACAGGTTTAAAAATAATCAGATGAACATGGGTGGAGCAATAAGAATCTCCTGTGTGGTGTGAAGTTCATGGATCAAAGATATCAAACAAATTAACAGAAAAAGTGAAAAACAAGATTAAGAATATTAGACAGGTTGATTTGCTAAAGGTAATACTCCAGATTGTTTCAAAGTGATTGCTTTCTAAGCTAAATATGCTTGCACTGTGATACACATGAACAAAAGGGATACAAAATCTCATACATATGTATCATAATTTTCAGTGGACCTTCACTTCAGCTAACTCCAGCTACAAAGGATAGAGCTGCTATTCTTCTAAGAACCCTCTGGATCCACTTCCATTGTAAAACTGGTTGCTACACAGTTTTTAACTAATCAATAACAACTATACAAAGTTATCCTGCTAAGTTTCATATGATATACATGTCCACTTCAGAAGGCACAAATTATAATTGAAAATGAATAACTATGATTAGATGAGCTAAACAGCCCATTTGCAACTGCATTGCAAGATGGAAACTTGATTATCTATGTTAAACTTACATGTGGAGGAGTCACTTGCAGGGAAGGAAAATGCAACTTCGGGATAATGAGAGAATGCCTATATAACAAATATCAAAGATAATCAATTACTTATCAATGTACAAACACACACAAAAGACAATCAACGGACATAAACTTTTTGAGAAAAAAACAAATATATACAGAAAATAAAATTAAGGAAACAACAATGCCCATGTGGAGACATAAAGTACTAATGGCATTCTAAGTATTTCCATAAACCACACACAAGTAAAGATGCAGTACCACATCATGATGGACTAATGGAGGATGAGAGGCGATCAGTTACTCCATAAGATGGATGATGAAACTCAAAGTGAAACATTTCCATAATGCATCAGACAGAAAAAAATTGTTGATAGAATTTAGTTAGAAGTGATGATCTTCAAAATATTCACTTCCAAAATAAAGGGCAAAATTTGGATGCTAGCAACTTTTCAGTACTTTTTTCCCTAGTTACGTGCACTTAGGAGTGGAGTCTCAATAACGCAATCAAGTTATATAAGAGAGCCATGACATTCCCATTATGACATTATCATGCATTTCTAAATAAATTTTTTTGTTATTTAAGAAGAACATCAATTCGTATGGTTAGAGCTTTGCATAAGAAGGAATAGAACTCACGATCTCCTATTGCGAAGGTGGGTTTTGGCCCACTAGGCTAGCCCTAGGGGTTTAAATAAATTTACATGCATTAATATTTTAAATGAAAAGAGATGATTAAAATGCAAAACAGATTCAAAGAGTCTAAGGTGCCATTTGGTAAACCTGTTTAGAGCCCATTTTTCATTTTGTGTTTTTGAAGAAAAGGAAAACAGTTCAAAACGCATTTGGTCACCTATATTTTCAAAATCTGTTTTAGAAAATAGAAAATAAATTTACACATGAAATGCAAAATGGCAAAAAGTCATTTTGAGCGTTTTCAACTAAAAATAAGGAAAATCTCAAAATATGGAAAATAAAAAATGTCAAACCAAATGCGTTTTCTGCTTTTCTTATTTGGGATTTTCAAAACATAAAACACATAAAATTGAAAATAAAAACAAAAAATGAAAAATAAAAATACAAACCCAATGGCACCTAAATTTTGTGAAAAGGCAAAATCGTCTATACTAATATATAAAACAAGATTCAATAGGAGTGACAAGTGCCATGCGTCATCTCCTCTTTTCATCCCTACAAAAAGAAAAATTAAAACTAATCTTCATAACCTTTATTTAATGCAACCCCTCTTCTTCATCTATTTGCTGAACCTACAAGTTGCTCTATTTTATCACAATTTTTTGGCACAAGTCCAGCCTATTCTATCTCCAACCAGCAAAGGTTTTCCACCCTATTCGCTGGAGCTCTTAATAGAAGCGGGATAAGATTTGAAGGATGAATGATGCTGTTACCGCATAGTGGAGTATGCAGGGGCCAGGTAGCGAAGTAGGAGCCTAATCCAAATGCAATTGAAGGTGAAGCTTTAGATTGGGGATTTGCACGAATTTGGATTGATTGATACAGTTTTTCCTTTTTTTTTTGGTCTCATGGCCCATGATAGAATTACGAAATAAGCAGTAAATGTTCATAAAAACAAGACAACTTTTTGGATGAGACTTGCAAAGTTGAAATTGTAGATTGGCATTTGGTTTCATTTTTCCTTGCTGAATGTGTCTATCACTTTATTTATAAAATTTAAATAATTGAGAGATATAAATAGTAAATTTAAATAAAAGTTATAAATTTGGGTGGTGAAAAGTTGAAAGCAATTAATTAGATTACTGGTTTTGAAAGTAGTTATAGAAAAATAAAAGTCTCACCAAAAGTTGAGTTTCACTAAATTAATACCCCTCATTTTCCTTGTATATTAGTACAGATAAGTAAATATCATAACAGTATGTAATAATAAATATTATTCTCATTTGTTAAGTGATAACCAATATCATTCTTTTTTGTTTAGTAATAACCAATATTATTCTTATTTGTTTAGTGATAAAAGGTTATTATTAATACCATATAATATTTTAAATAATAAATTTTGACATCTATTCAATTTTTAATTTATCTTCCGTGCATCACATGGGTCGCTGCTAATTTTATTAATAATTAAGAATCAAATGCCCATTCATTAAGGTATAAAATTGACAGTTTGGATATAGACACAATGGATCTTGATATGTGTATTGGGAACCTAAATTTCATTGTTAATTCTACTTATTTTAGGAAATGAATACGTAGTTGTATCTCAAATTCAGCCATGGATGAAATGTGGATGATGTAGATATATAAATTGAAGTTTTACATTGAATCTAGTCTATCAACATCCAAGCAAATGTATAGCTATTAGTACAAAGGTATTAAAATGGTTTCGACCGTCACAAATAAATAGTATTTACTCAACAATTCAACAATTAAAGTTTACTTAAATCAAAAATAAGTCAACAATGCCCAAGGGGACATAAACTTTCCATTTGCTCATTCTATGAGGCATGTAAAACAACTTTACCATAACACTTCATAAATGAAGTAGATGTATACAATCATGCTTTGAAATTCTACTGCATTATGAAATAAAAACCAGAAAAATAAATAAACAACTAAATAGATGGATTAACATTATGAGATCGGTGTAGCACTAACATCGACAGATTTTCTGATAGGCGAACTAAGACCATGGCTTTCTATATTAAGCAGAAGACAAAAACAAAAAAAAAAAAAAAAAATACAACAAACTTTTATTGCACTTCGAGTAGATGATACCTTACCCATGAGTCACTGGATTTATATCCAAAATGCATAGGCACACATCATCTTCATAAAGCTGAAATCAAATCAAATAAATTTAAGAATAGATAAAACAAGGTGTTAAAAGCTATACTTTTTACATTGTATCACTAATGAAAGGCTGTAATATCATTCCTAATGTCAAGGAATTGGAATAAAGAAAAAAAAATCTAAATATTTGCAAGGAAGAAGCTTGCAAACCTATAAAAGATCAAAACTTTCATTGAATTTGGCCAAGAAGGAAAACCTGCTGTCCAAAGATATGAACAAAAACTAGCTGACCTATATAATTTATAACCATGGGCAAGACACCTAGAGCCCAAATTTGATAAAGGGCAGCAGCCCATGGTATGAGACTCTTGCCTATGCAGGGGGTTCTGGGAATTGCAACGTACCAAATTTGATAGCAAACAAAATAAGGAAAGAGAAGAAAAATGTGAAGACAAGAGAGAAGAACAAATCCATTTGAACCGTAAATAAAGGAATCCAAGTACAGATATCAAAGTATTGTCAGTTAACCGAATCTCAAGAAAATAACCACCACCTAGGAGATTACAAAATTAACATATAGCATTTCTTTCCTGTGACCCAGTAAAACTCTCTGAACCTCTATCTTCAAATTCAATCAGATCTTCACCTGTTTTCTATGTAACAACTTCAATGTAACTATGTGCTTGCATGCATAGCTCAGATATGACAACTAAATCCAGTGATTCCCCAAAGCATTTATCACAACTAAGCCATCACCCATGGCATACTAGAGATAATGCAGGATGGATTTTTTTTTTTTTTTAATACCTACCATCAAGAAGTGCACACTTACTGGGTAACCAGAAAATCCAGGATTTATCAAAAAACCACAATTATGCTCTGTTTGTTTGGGTATAAAATATTTCACTGTAAAATATTTTACTTGTTTTCAGTCATTTGGTAACCAAACAAAGTAGGGAAAATATTTTCCTAAAAAAATATTTGTTTCAAAACCTCCAAAAATGATTTACTTCCAGAAAATGGGTAAGTTATTTTCATAAGCTGCTGGTTTTGTTTAAACATCCTTTTGCCGGTGCCTAAAAACACTGGTTCAGGTTGTTGTGTTAGTAGTTGGGAATTGAAAATTGAGTTTGGCCAGTGGCGTCCACTGCCATTGCCTAATCTGCCGTCCCAAATGTTCCAAGCCAGACATGCGCCGCAGCGCCACCCACTATGGCCTTGATCTTTGCCTGCCACAATCCCCCCCCCCCCAATAGCTTCTACCTAACTCTGAAAGTCATGGATCGCGTCGATGGGGGCTGTCTCAGCAATGATGCTCATCATGACAGAAGCCTCCATTTCATGGGTGAGGCAAAGCTCCTGTGGCGATGACAGGACAACGTGATGTGTTCAACCGCTTTTGATATTGGGATCAAGGATTTTTGCCTCAACCACTTCAATGCTTATAAGGTGTTCGTTAAAATGGTTGTTTGGAATTTGTTTATCAAGTTATTGGGATATTATGTTTTGATAATTTTTGTCCGGAAAAAACATTTTTGTGCCGACCACAAGAGAATACTACCAAGGATATAATTTTACATGTAAAAAGTTCTACTTAAAAAAGTACTCGTCAAGTAAAATAACTTTTGTCCAAAACAAACGGAGCCTTAATCCTTGCAGAACGACAAAAGCTACAAGTTCTAAAACCATTGGTGCAAATTCGTCAACAATCTTTGTGGGTCATTAGACATAAAACTCATTAGGTAGAAATTTACAACATAATCTGAGATCAAATAGCAAGAAGAAAATGAATATCACCAATAAAAGCAACAAGATTGCAAAAACACCATAGTTGTGGATTTCAAACAACTTTAATATAAAAATTAAAATAATCAAAATCAGAAATTCAAAGGAGGCAAATAAGAAGAGGAAGAGTAAAACCTTGACAGCTGGTGAGTCGCCTCGAATAATTTTGCAGAAAACGCAGTTACTTTCTGGATTTCCCTTATCAGTGGAAGCGCAGTGATTCAAAGAAGCTGATATGGGTTTAACTTGGAATGGGGAAGCGATTGGAGGGCGGAGGTGGGAAGAAAGACGGGCGAGACGACGTCGGGCCTCCATCAAACTAATAACAGAACAACTCCTTTGAAGCGGGTTTGGCGTGGTAGGTCGCCATGCGCAGACTGTGACCACTGACAAAGCTGCGAAGAAGATTCAGCAGCCCTTGTTGCCGGCGGTTTTGCGACTTCGGGGGTTTAGAGAAAGGTAGAGTTGAGAGTCTGCGTTGGCGGAAAACTATGAAGATTCGTGTTCCATAATGGTTGTTGGCTGTCCTCTGCTTTATCCACGGGAAACGATTCTGTACCCGACATCGCAGCTGATACGCAGCGTCTGATGACTCTGATCCTAACCTCAACCGAAAGTTTTGAAAGTGGTCCCAACCGTCGAGGTTGGGGTCAGTTTCTTTTGTTTTTATTTTTTTTTAAAACTGAATAAGAAAACTTATTTGTTAAATTTATCTTCAGTTTCTAATTTTCAAGGGAATGAAAATTATTTTTAAAATTTTTAAAAATTATGAAAACATGAAAAATGTACTTTATCAAGTTTTTATTTTCTTTCACAACCACTACCAGTAATAACAACTATCACAGTCTACTGGTCACCACCTACCGCTCTTCAGTCATCGCCAAAATAAAATATATTAAACATAATTTATTATATTACTTGTTAAAAATAATTTAAAAAATATATTTCATGTTAATTAAATTTAATAATTTCAATTATACTTTTATTAAAAATAATTTAATTCAATAAATAAAATAATTTTAATTATATTATTTATTATAAATAATTTAATAAAATATTTTTGTAATAATTTAATTACCCAAATTTAGTTATATTTAATTTAATTTAGTTAATTATTAATTAGATATATTTATTTTTTAAAAATAATTAGATTTAATTATTTAATTAAATTTAATTATTTCAATTACATTTTTACTAAAAATAATTTAATTCAATAAGTAAAATAATTTTAATTATATTTAATCTATAAGTTAATTAATAATTAGTAATCAACTTAGTTAAATTAGCTATAATTAAATTATTATAAAAATATTTTATTAAATTATTTTTAGTAAATAATATAATTCAATTGTATTTAATATAATTTATTTATTGAATTAATTTTTTTAATAAAAATATAATTAAAATAATTTAATTTAATTAATTAATTAATTATAATTAATTTAAGTTAAATAAATAAATAATTTAATTAACATAAAATATATTTTATTAAATTATTTTTAAAAAATATTATAATAAATTATGTTTAATATTTTTTATTTTCATTAGATTGAATTATTTTTAACAAATAATATAATTAAAATAATTAAATTTAATAAGTTTAATTAATTAACAACTATAGTACCAACTAACAACTATCATTATCAAACAGTTTTTAAGTTTTTATATTTTTTTTTGCTTAAAAAAATAAAAACTAAAAATAAAAAATTGAATACAAAAATTAAAAACTGAACATAAAGACAAAACACAAAGATTAAAAATTAACAGTTTTGTCAAGCAAAACCTTAATGGTTATTTCTATCTAGTGGTAGGTAGGGCACTTGGGTTTACTTATATTTTTTTAATTATCAAGCAAAGTTAATCTTATTTTTTGGATTAAATAATTAATGAGACTTTTAGGAAGAATTGAATTATATGATGTTGTGTTACAATAATTAAAAGAGTCCTACAATTGTGCTAGAAAAGACCTTATAATATGAATATTATACAAGACACAGAATTATTTTTAACTAATATAGAAGATGTTATATATATATATATATATATATATTAACTTCTCCTTCAAATTAAAAGGAGGTAAAATAGTAACTAACTTGAATTAAAATTAAATTAAGTAAACAGCATAAAGGATAAGTTTTGATGAAAATATCTGTAGTCATTAATAATATGCTGACGAATCAAATGACAGTCAAATACAATATAATTAGTATAATCAATAAAAATATTTGTATGTAATCTGAATAATACTTTGATTATCACAATAAAATTTACTAGTACCAACACGGGCGAAGCTACATGGGGCAAGTGACCCCCTGAAATTTTAAGATAAAATTACTAAAATGTCTTCCTTGTTATTTTAATTTTATTTAAAAATTAAATTAATTAAAAAGTAAGATATTTTGATTTTATTAAAAATTTAAAGTTAACTCAAAATTTTTTAACATATAAGAAGTTTAAAAGAATCAAACTTGGTATTTTTTGTGAAATAAAATGTGTCCTTTTAATACATTATTGCATATTTTTGTTTATACTATCAGTAAATTTAGCATGTAACACAATAAATTCTATAGATAATAAAATTTAATAATAATTATATTTTTTGTAGCGAGGATATCTCTAATAAATTTCAGATGCTTGAACCATTAACCGTGAGAAATATATTCACTAGTTAATGCTCAAGAATAATTTATTTTCTCTCTAAAAATAACATCATTTTTCTCCTACTCTTAATCGAAAAATAAGTCGATTGTCATTTTTTTTTTAATACTCGGTGCCCCCTCAGCAAAAATTCGGGATCCGCCCCTGAGTACCAAAGTCACAAACAACCATACCAGTAAGCAGCCAACGAAGTCACATAATCTCTTGGGTGGTGTCATCAAGGGCATGATGCTTAGCCTCAATATTATAACGAGCAACTAGAGTTTACTCAGCTTAAAACTATAGTCTACAACAGAGAGGGAGAAGACTTGCCCTCTTCGTCGCTTCGGGATACAGTAACCGTGAAGAGCCGCATTCCAACATCAAAGACAGATTGAAACCCGGCACTTCAAGAATTTTCATTAAAGGGATCCAGTATTTTTACCAAGGTCACTTGACACTTAAAGAGAAGAGGAGAACAAATTACGTTAGATTAAAAATATAAGAGAAGTGATATTGCTTTAAAGAGAGCGAAAATTATCTTTGATATTAAATTGATGAGTATATTTTTTTACAGTTTAATGATTTAATTGACCTTTTAATAAGATTTACTAAGATGTCCCTTATTACCAAAAAAATATAATTATTATTAATTTTTTATTATTTATATAATTTATTATGTTATATATTATATATAATGATATTATGCACAAATATATTCAAAAGTATAATGAGAAGATGTACTTTATTTTGTAAAAAATATTTGAATTTGATTCTTGTAGTTAGTCGTAATTTTTTATTAAGATTAAAGTACCTCAATTTTGAATTGATTTTTAATATTTTTAATAAAATTAAAATACCATGAGTATTTTGATAATTTCACATTCAAAATCAAAGGAATCACTCGTCACTTTTGTCTCGCTATGGCTCCACATTGCCCACACAAGAATCAAAAATTACTTTTAAAAAATTAATTTTAATTATTCATAAAGCCAAAAAAAATTAAAAAATATATAAAAATAAATTACATTTTGGACTTTTACACTTTCTCATTTTGATTGTAAGTTGTGATAATAAATCCTTACATTTTCAATTAAATATTTTGTCCTTCTACCATCAATAGTTAAATAAATGTGATGAAAAATGTCACATATTAATCATATAAATTTGAATAAGAGATAGTTGAAACTTGGTTATAATAGAAAATTATTGATTATTATAATTAAAACTAGAAATATAAAAGTGAGAGTAGGTTCAATTTATCCAAATATAAAAAAAAAAAAAAAAAACAATCCTGCTCTTTTTACTTTTTTCCTTTTTTTTTACAAATTTAAACACAAATTATTATTTTATTAATTAAAAGGCAAAATTTAGAAATTGATAGCATCAAAATTTAAAAAGGGCGAGTACGTCCCTCCCAAAAGGACCATGTCTTTATAAGTGAGAGAATAAAGAGACATCTATAACCACGCTGAACACGAGTCACAGTTTAAACCTTAATTTAGGTAGCGTTGGGGATGGTAAAAACAAAAACAAGAAAAAATAATAAAAAACGTAAATTGAAATAACTTTACATGTAAAAAAATTTTTAACCCTTCCAAAAACAAAGAAAAATAATAAAAAATATAATTTAATAAAATTTTTAACATAAAAAATTTTAACCCAAATTATCTTTTTTATTTTAGAACTGAATAGTATAACTTTTAAACTTCTATTATAAAGTTAAAAGAGTGAAACTTAAAAACAATTTTTTAAATCTATCCTCACGAATTTAGGCCAAAATTTTTTGTAAAAATTGTTAAACTTTTTAACTTTGACATGAAAAAAGTTAAAAAAAAAAACCGTGAGAATAATTTTTTCGATCCATTCTAATGAATTTATATCAAATTTATTGAAATTTATTAAAAAATTATTAAAGCTTGCGAGAAAGTTATCAAAGTTTGTAAAAAAAATATCACGATTTGTAAAAATTTATTGAGATTTGTAAATATATATAGTAATGTATAAAAATTTCACGAAATATGATGAGGTGACCCAAATGTGTTTAAGATTTTAAAAAATTTTCAAAGATTTTCAATAATTTTTGTTAATTTTTAGCAAATCAAACACTGGCCAAACCTGCGATAAAGCATTCATCAACACCGGACAAGCAATTGATAGCATCAGATATAACTTAAAAAAGATACGACGCCAAAGGTTAAAAACCAAACCGGAAAAGGAAGCAACTAATGTTGTCCAGCAAGTCATTGACAAAATTTCGCACGGTAAACTGTTGTAACAAGAGATGTGAAACTCCTAACAAAGAGTGAATTGTCCAGAGCAAAAGTAACATAATGTTGCACCAAATTCTCATTCATCTTCCTGGCTGCGCAACCTGGCCAATTTGTTGGTAACAACCACATCCAGCTGTGCTGCACGCTCAACAATCTCCTTTCGCTTCCTAGTTGACACATTGTGTGCTATTTCTGCACAGTACGTCCTGAAAAAACATCAACACGGTGATAAGTGACAAATTCAGGTTGCTGCTTCTCACTGTATAAATTTGGAAAATGCTACTCAACCGAAAAAAACACCACCAAAGTGATGCTGCAGCTGTAGTGCTGCAAATGAAGAGCATCTTAATGATTTCTTGTTTTGAAGTAATAGGCTCACACTTAAACAACATCATTTTGGTAACTTTTTCTATAAAAGTTCCATTTAGGGTGGCATTACTCATAAATTTTGATAGTGGGGGCCCCTCGAGGATGGGGGTTTTGGGAAGGATTAAAATTGTCTCAATCACAATATATAAATTTATAAAAATTAAAATAAGGCACCTGTTGTGCATCATCAAAATTTCCAGATCTTTGACATTGTGTACAACAAATTTCTTAAACCCATTAGGAAGATAGTGGCGAGTCTTCTTGTCCGAACCATAACCAATGTTGGGCATGAGAGTGCATCCTTTAAACTTCCTCCTGACTCGGGAATCAATACCCTTGGGCCTCCGCCAGTTTGGCTGCCACCAACAATCACATGCACAAAACAGCATGAAGATAAGTGCCAAAAACAATCACATGCACAAAACAGCATGATGATAAGTGCCAAAAAGTTATCCCTCAAAAAAGACGCCTAGGAGTAGCCTAGCCCAAGCATTTCTTCTTCAAAGTTCAGTCAAAGTGAACTGTTGTATTACAAATATGAAATCATAGAAATACAAAATCCATCCAACCTAAAGGATCATGCAGACAAAACATACCTTCACACAGACCTTCCTGTCACTCTGGGGCCTCTTGAATTTCTTAACACGCTTCTTTACAATCTTTTTGGAGAGCAAAGGAACAGCCATTCTCTCTATAACACAAATACCAAAATGAAACATTAGATCAAACATTCTAAACCACAATAAGAAACTAAAAGCAAAAAGCAAACCACAAAACAAAAAAATTTTAAAATAAAATTGAAAATTACTCATTGTAGCTCAAAATAGTGAGGCTGAAAAACAAAATTAGATGCTTCCTCAGTTCTATAACTCTTCTCTTTTAAGGCGCTTATCTCCCTCCATCTCTCAATTTGCCCACATCCAACCAAACAGAAACTTTGTTTGGCATAAGACATGTTTTTACTTGCTTGGCATTAAGACATGTTTCTTGGTTTTATTTTTTTTCATTTTTTTTTTCAAGAAAAGAATTCCAACCAAAGAGGCAAATGATTACACCATATCTAAATTTTTTTTTTTTGGGGGCATTACTCATTGATAAAGGGTGCATCAAATTGGAATTTAGTCTATTTTAAACACAGGGCAAATCTCTCTTATATTTCTTTAATGGGTAAACTACTCCATACGTTTCTTTATAAATTAGACAACACCATTCACGTTTCGAAAATTACATGTACCTCCCCTCTTTTAAGTTTTCTTAACAAAATACCCCCGAATACACATAAATGCGAAAAAGTGTACAATTTTGTTAATGTCAGATAAATTCTAAATGAATTAACCAAAATCTCCTCATATAAAACTATAATATATACACAATTTGAGTCCTCACATTATGGCAATGAAAATTTTGATTAATTGGCATAAAAGTATTTAATATCAATAAGATTATGTACAGTTTTTAGCTTTTGCAAATGACACCAAGGGAAACTATAAAGAAAACCATGGCAGGTTATAGTAATTTCCCAAACGTTAAACGGTGTTGTCTACCTATAGTTGTTAAAATCTTGATCCTAATCTCATGATTCTACAATTTTACGATCCATTTTAGACAAATCGATCCAGTTCCTACAAAAAATCCATTAGTTATAAGATCTTGTGATTTTATGCCCCGTTTGGGACACCAAAATCCACCAAAATTCGCCCATTTTAACTAATTTTTTTGTACTTTCTTCCGATCAAATTTCTCCACATATCACCTTTATGTCATATCTTTCTACTTTTATTATACTTTTTGACCAACTTTTTGTCAACCAAACACCCCCACTAGTGTAGTAACTTATGGGATCATAAAATCCCGATTCAAATGCTGATCCTATCCAATCCAAACGTTATACTGTCTCTAACTCAAAAGAATATAAATGCAATTCGAATATCTATATCTCTAATCTTGATCTTCTTAAATAAACATAGACGCATACACTCTCGACAATCCAAACTTTATAATTTCTCCAACTCAAAAAGAAAATAAATGCAATTCGAATATCTTTATCTTTAATTTTGATATTCTAAAATAAATATTGGCGCACACACCATCTCCCTCTCATTGCATGGTAGATCAATAATTTTCCTCATTTTGTATCTTTAATTAACCAATTTTTTTTCGGTCTTTATTTCATTTTCTTTTTAGTATATATTTTTCAAAAATTAATTATTAAACTAAAAAACTCTCATTCAACATTTTTTTCGTTTTTTTTTTTTCTATTATTTTGTTGCTCCCTTTATTACTACTATTACTTTAAGAGTGTAAAACATTATTTTTGTTGAAATGCATAAATTTTATTTTGAAACTTCATCTTTTATGTGTCTATACTATGCAATGGATTATTATTTTGTAAGACTTTTTACTTTTTTATCATTTAATAAATTATATTCTTATAAAAACTATTATGCATATTTTTCTCCTTTTGACAGGATCTTATGATCCTCAATTTTATCTTCCGACCCAATCCTAGAAACCCCAAAAACCATCCAATGTAGAATTCTGATTTTAACAACCAAAAAAACTCAGGATAGCTCAGTGTAATTTACTCTTCTTTAATTGTAAATTGAGATGGAGTCAATTCTAGAAATTTAACCTCCAATAAACAGAACTTTTTTATCATGAAACAAAAATGGTGGATCTTCCCCAAGCTTCACTGCACGATGAGTATCAAGATGATAGAGGAACCAATCCAAGGAAATAAATCAAAGAAAAATTTAGTGTCTTTTTTCCCAGGAAACAAACATCAGCTTTCAAAATTCTAACGAAGTCATCTAAAAGTCCGTGATACCCATCTAACAATTGCCATCCGCAAGGAAGTAATCCTTTAGAGAGGAATTGAACTCCAGACTAAAATCCACCCCAAGGCTTTGGCCATCAATCATCAACAATAAAAGCATTCACTAGTTTTTGCTTAAAATCTCAAATTACGAGAAAGAAAAACAAATCCTATCGTCACCAAATGACTGAGCAACACAAACTCAGCATCATCAAACACCAAATTTATAAGAAATGGACAAAGGCCCGAGCCCGAACAACCTAGATCTGGAAACCACTGAATCCGTACATAGATACACGAAAGCACCATATATATATATATATATATATATATAAGCAGATGTACACTTGTTATAGATTCAGAGATTACGCTTGTTATAGATTCAGAGATTACGGGTTTCGAACCTGGTTGCGATGCCGCTTTGAGCTCGACTGCAAACCCTAGTACCGCGGGGAGGAAATTTGGACTAGGGTTTTTAAGCTTATATATCTTAAGGGGTTGATTTGGCGTTGTGCATACACCATACTACTATTACGCCCTCTCTTTCATCAACGGCCCAGAGTCGGAGATGGGATACTATTTTCCAAGTGTTTGTTTTTTTGGGCAAAAGTTGATAATGATTAAATTAACAATTTTAATTTAATTAAATTAAGTTTGACTAAATTAATAAAGGGTTTGTTTGGAGTAAGAAAAAGTGAGATAAATTGAGAGTTCGTAATGCGTGCAATAAAAGAAAAAAGTTGATGTAATATAAAATTAACAGAAATTTATAGAGATTTTCAGTATTTTTTTATGTCAAACGCAGCCAAATTTTATTTAATTAAATTAATTGATTTTAATCAAATTAAAATCATTGATAAAATATTTATAATTCATACCATTGACTGATGAAATATAAGTGTGTTTATAGTTATATAAATAAGTATAAATCTATAAAAATTATAATTACATAATCCGTATTGAGGATAAAAAATTTAAATTTTATAAAAATTTGTATTAATTATAGAGATACAAACGGGCTCTAAAAAAGACAGTCAATTAAATCAGCATATCAGTCCCGGTAGTACCGTAGCCTGTGGTCCAGGCTAAATGGGCAAGAAACTGATCCAAATGGGCCAAATCAAGTGCCAAAAGCCGAACCTGTCCCGGTGAACAGATTATAATCCAAGACCCGTTTGACCCGAACCAAGTTCCAAAAACCGAGCCTGTCACAGTAAACGGATTATAATCCAAGACCCGTTTGACCCGATCAAATTTTAAAAACTGATCCTCGAGCAACGTGCTTGAATAGCAATCAACTTGGTGGCCCTGCCATCAGAAACTCCCCTGTGGGAGGTCTTTTGGGATTTTGAATTAATGGGGGTAAAATGTAACAAAATTGGTGGGATAAATTTACTTTGTTAGTTAAACCGCAACAAATTTTTTAGTATGAAGCAAATTCTTTCATTTATATTTACAATTTATTTAATACGTGTGGAGGAGTTGTATATAAGAGAGAGAGAAAAACAAAGACTAAAAGAGAGAGAATTCAAACTTAAATAACTATTATTTATAAGATCTATTTTGAGATTAAAATTACAATTACCTAAACAATTGAATGAACAAGCATTACAAATATAAAATATACAACTAAAAAATTATACAGTATCTAACTATGTATTGAGAAACACATTTTAAATTTACATGACCTCATTTTGTGGGTGGGATAGAGCAAGAGTTTCTAAGAGAAGATAATTTTAAATATCTTAATTCGCAATTGTCAAACAATTTCGTCGAAAATTTTGAATTTACATGATCTCATTTCATGGATTGGATAGAACAAGACTTTTTAAAAAAATATTGTTTTAGATATCTTGGTTTGCAATTGTCACACAATTATCACTTAACTAGCAAATAATTTCATTGAACGTTTTTAGTGCTTTAGTCAAATTATAATTAGTAAATTACAAGGACAAAAAAGGGAAGATGCTTACACAGTATTACAATTTTAGTAGAATTAAGCAGCATGGATGACGATAGTGGTGAGGCACTTATTTGGTGTAGAGAGAGAGAGAGATAAATGTTAGAAACATAATGAACAATCAAAAATTTTTGAGGTTTATGTTAACTTTTTGTTAAATATATATTAATTAAAACGACATTATTTGAATAAGTTGGGAGAAAGAGCCGAATTACAATAAGTGGCATCATTGTAACTTATTATATATTATGGGGCGTTTGAAAGACAAAATATTAGAAAAAATTAAGTGTGTTAGTATTTTTTTTTGGTGTTTAAAAGACAAACTTAAATTTGTTGACTTAATCCATTTGAACATGATTTTTCCTACCTCTTTAAATGGTTTTGATAAGAAAACTTGTCAAAAAGTTGACCGAAGTTAACAAAAGTTGGTAAAAATTGACTTAAGTTTGTGAAAGTTAATAAAATTTTGTAAAATTGAGAATTTTAAAATAAACACAAAAAAACAAAAATGACTAAAATTTGGTTAAAATTTAAAAAAAAATTAGTCTTTCAAATAAGATATATATATATATATATATATCTAATAGATAGAGCATATTTAAAATAAGAGCGGACGCCCTTTCAGTGATTAATAATGATAATACTACATTTCGAAACGTTAGAAGACTTTTGAATCATACTGTTTGACAGCAAAATTTACCGCCGAAACTGTTGACCACGCCAACCGGAAATGCAATCGATGACCTATCGAACAAAGACAAAAGAAAGGTTACGGTCGGAGTGGAGGTATCTGGCCGGAAAACCCTCCGATGCTTAAGTCAGCAAGTAACTCAAAGAAGAAAGCTTTTTAGAGAAGAAATGAGTAGTAGCTTAAGTTGGCAATAGTCAGCTTACCTTAATTGTTCAGTAGAATGTCCTATTTATAGTAATGTGAACAATAAATAAAACATACCTGTGATCTGACATCATTCAGCTTCCGTGCACCTCTTTTCCTTCCCTTCTTTAAATGCCTTCCACCGCTCATTTAATACCTCATATCTTTCATTAAATACTCCATACCTTTGATTTGATGCTTCTGGTAGTTAAACACGGCAATATAACTAGAATTTCGTGATCAAACTGTCTACCTGTCACATCCGTCAACTACTTATAACGAAGTGAACTGAGCTAGTTACTCCCTCAGAGATAAATACCTAGTTCAGTCATAACTACGGTGCATTTATAGTTATGATCCCTCATTATGACTATGGGTCCCAGGCATAACGTTTATTTGCCGCCAATCGATGGGCCGAACAAATTAGCTATTGAGGTATTCGGCTACAGTCACGTAACAAAACATTATCCATAGATATGAGAATCAGGGCATCCCTCGGAATATTAACCCAAAGACACGTGCCCGCGTATAACACTCACTTGGAACTCTCGTGTCATCAATAAACTGTTCGGCGGAACGCCACGTGTCACGCTTCAACATGCTCGGTGAATGAATACGTGAATCACACAGATATGTTCGGCATTGGGCCACGTGGCACCTTGATTATACTTGTTCGACACTCCGTACGTCGAGGTATTATTTTGCCCAACACATACTAGTATCATAATATGAATCACAGATAATTTATATATATTGTCACAAATGTAGATTTAAAAAGTTATGTTTTCGTCAAAAATACATAAATTGTGTGAAATGGAAAATACCACCCTAATTATTTAAGAAAAGAGAGATGCCGGCAAAGGTGGTGATGCAATAAACAATTAATAAGCTGTGCTATTATGACCAGCATTAATTTCTCTCATTACGTTGACTGCGTTAATGCAAAATTCGAATGCATGCATGTTTCTCATCTTCTTAAAAGGTGTGTGTGTGTCGGGTCTCGGGTGTGTATATATATATATATATATATATAAATGTGTTTCGAGTTATTTATATTTTTAGAAATTTTTGATGTCTCATATATTTGTATCCTGTATGTTAAGTAAAAATTTTAAATTTTATAATCTCGTATTTTATGTTTGTTTGAATTTATAAAATTTTATATTTTTTTAACCCCAAACGTTGCACCAATGTACGCGCTAGTAGCTTCCAGGGTCAACAGTAACTAGGATTCGGTCAAAGCTCAGGGTGTGTTTCGTCAAATGAAAATCGTTAAAAAATTTTTAAAATTTTTCAGTACATTTTACACTCTTCATACTTTATAAAATTTTTATAAATTTATATATATTTATATTTTTCAACAATTTTTTATAAATTCTAATAAATTTTTTATAAATCTCGATAATATTCTACAAATTTCAATAATTTTTTTATAAAATCTAAAAATTTTTCAAATACTTTTAATAAATTTTGATATAAAATCGTTTAGACAGATCTAAAAAAAACTGTTTGAACGATTCTCTCTAAAACGTAAACATAAAAATTAAAAAATTTCACTATTTATCTCTAAAAAAAATGTGATTTGAAGGTTGCACATCAAACGCCAAAATATTACCCAAATCATATTTGCCGTTGTTTTTCATTATGCGTGTCGTGTGTCGCGTGGGTGTACATATATATATACATATTATACACGTGTACGCGTTAGTCACCTCTTGAGTCAACAGCAATTAGGAGTCATGCAAAACTCACTTTAAAGTAAGAAAAGAAATGCGCATCAACTTCTCCTTAGGCGAATCCTTTAAAATAAAATAAAAATTCCTATTTAATTAATGCACTTTATATTAATTACTCAAAATAAATTTTTATAATAAAAAATGGTATATTGACATGTGTACTTCAAATTACTGTAAAAATTATTTAAAATACAAAGTGTGCTGAGATGTTAAGGTGAATCTTAATTTAATCAATTTTTGTATATTTTTTTATAAATAAAAATAAATATCTTCCAATGATAAGTAAATTACTCAGTATTAAACTTCATGCCAATTGTAAATGTTGAATGATATAAGTAATATTATCTCTCCAACTCGGCATCAATTGAGTTTTATGTTTTCATCCCAAATAAACCCAATCCAATCCAACCGAATCCAGTTTGAGTAGAATATCTAAGATCCTATTTGATATATTTATTTTGAACCTATTTTTCATTTTGTAATTTAAAAAATAACTAAAATAATTTAAAATGCATTTGTTTATCTGTGTTTTAAAAAACAGATATAAATTTACACATAAAATATAAAATGACCAAAAGTTGTTTTGAGCATTATCAACCCAAAACAACAAAAATCTCATAACACAGAGAATAGAAAATGTCAAACCAAATGTAATTTCTGTTTTTCTCATATTGGAATTTTCAAAATATAAAACAAATAAAATACCAAATACAAAATAAAAAAAAAATACAAACTAAATGGCACCTAAATATTTGAAAGTGTTTATACAAGATTTAGGATTCGTTTGGAAATTAAGAATTAGTTCTACTTTTTTTTTGGGTATTTTTTTATTTTGTATAGTTTTTTACCAAAATTTTTAATCATTCTTACTAAAATCCTATATAATTTTTCAAATAAGAAAATTTCAGTACTCGTACGCAATATTTTATATTTTTAATTATTTTTCGTAATTTTTTTATGAACATAAAATAACATGTTTAAATGTTACTAAATAAATCCAAAAAATTATACAACTAAAAAAATGACTAAAATTGTATAAAATGATTAGGATTGTATTAATTTGAGTTAACGATAAGGGCCCATTTGGAGTTATAAAAGTTGAGATAAAATATGGTTTGGGTTCTTTTTTGGCTTTTAGAGTGAAAAAATCACATACGATAAAAAAAATAGAGATGAATATTTCCGTTTGAACGGATTTGGGTAGACACTTTTTTATTTTTCTGTCAAAACTTTTTAAAATTTGTAGAAACGCTATTGAAATTTGTAAAAAATTGAAGATATATATATATGTTTATAGAGATTTATAGAGATTCATGTAGTTCGAGGTGAATGAAATTTTATAAAAAATTGTAAATAATTATAGAGATTTTTAAAATTTTTTGATGTTTTTCAAATTTTCAAATAGACTCTAAGGTTGTGTTTGTTTGAGGGATTGAATGATGGGGGATAAATAATACCGTGGGGCCCACTGATGGGATTAGATAAAAGATGTGATTAATTTTTTATGTGGGATTATTTTTTTGATATTTGGTTGGTGGGATATAAAGTGGGATAAAATATGTAATGTGATAGAAAATAATTTTAGGCATTTGGATTTTGGAGGGAAAGAATCTGAAGATGGGAGATAACTCATCCCACACTCCCCATGAGATAACTTAACCCACAAACTCATTCATTATTCATCCAATCTATGTGGCCCACGAATATCAAACAAACACTTCATTACTCTTCCAATCCGTGAGACCCATGAATTACTTATCCAATTCCACCTCTTCATCTCTCAAACAAACGTAGCCTAAGTGTATAACATTATACTTTACTATATAGAGGCGTGTGAAGTGATAAAAAAATAAAATAATTAGAAATAATTTATAAATTTATAATTTATATAGTTAGATAAAAAAATAATTTTTAAAATTTTTTTATATTTTTCAGTATATCAAATGCAGTCGTATTAATCAAATGTGATGGTTTGAGTTGGTGTTGGTTGAAGAGAGAGACGTTCCCAACTAAAAGTCCAAAATCTACGGGAACACCAAGTCAAAACATGGTAGACACATCGTTCAATGCAACAACAACTCTTGGAAGAAACCGGAGACAGTTGGGACCAAAATGTATCAACCACTACGTCTTTTGCCGGTTATTAAACTAATTATAAGGTCGTTTGGAGTGTTAAGAAAAAAAAAATTAAAAATTAAAAATTTGAAGTGTAAAAAATTATTTTAAAAATGATTGTTGGATATTTATATTTGATTTGATATAAAATTATTAAAAATTATATAAAAAACATTTAAAGTGATAAAAGGTAAGATAATTTGTGAGTTCATAATTCATATAGTGAGATAAAATTTGAATAACTTTTAAAGATTTTTAGAAGTTTTTAACATTTTTCAGTGTGCCAAACGCATCTAAAGTGATACGTGTTAAAATTTTAATGAAGAATCTAAAAAATTTTAGAGGCTTTGTGAAATTTTTTTACACAAATTTTAGTCTAACTTTTAAAAAAATTTGTTAAAGTCCATTAAAACGTACTGTAATAATTTGTTCAAACGAATTTTGACTAATTTTTTAAAATTGTTGGAATTTTTTTGAAACTTGAAAAAGCTAGAACGTTTAAGATATTTAAAACTTCGTAGGGGACCACTATTTCCAACAAATTCATTGGGTCGCCAAATGCCTAACTCAATTTTCTGACCCACCTTCTCCCTCCCCCAACACATGTTCTCTCTCTCTCTCTCTCTCTCTCTAAAATTACTAGAAGAATTTTAGTACAGACAGCCAACAAAATTTTAATCACCTATGCCATAAATTTTGAATTTTAACTCAAGTCACTTATCTTATGTACTCAATAAATAAATAAATAAAATGGATCTATAAATTATTTCGAACAAATAAACCATTAATTTTTCACGTTTCATCTCTTTTAATGATAAATAAATAATATTTTTAAAAATATAAAAAAGTAAGGTACTATTTGATATATATGTTTTAAATTTATTTTTTATTTTATAATTTTAAAAATAAGAAAAATAATTCAAAATATATTTAGTTACTTATCAAAATCTGTTTAAAAAAACAAAGAATTAATTTACACATGAAATACAAAATGATAAAAAATTATTTTTTAGTGTTTTTTTAATCAAAAATACGAAAAATCTCAAAATACAAAACATAAAAAATGTCAAACCAAATGAGTTTTTTTATTTTTCTTATTTTCAGATTTTCAAAATATAAAATATATAAAACAGGAAATAAAAAATAAAAATAAAAATAAAAATAAAAACAAAAAATGCAAATACAAATCAAATGATAGCTAAAAAATTCAACGTTATTATTGGTGTATTTGGCCGACTGAAAAAGTTAAAAAAAATTTAAAAATATTTAAAAATCTTTAAAAGTTATTCACTTTTTATCTTACAACACAAATTACGAACTCAGAAATTATCTCACTTTATCTCATTTTTTTTATTCCAAATGCCCCTGCATATAGTATTGACTTGTCAATGTTTTCGCATATTATTTTGACACGGTTTGAAGTTAAAAAAACAAAATTTTATAAATCTCTATAAATAAAAATTACAAAAATATAAAGTTTAAATCTTTTATTTGCTGCATAAAATATCGGCGTTATTTTTGAATAAATTATACCAAATTTTCTCTCTCTGTGTTTAAGAAAATGACGCATGGGACATCAGACACTGATCATCTTGTTTAGAAAGTTGTCGTATACCGCAACTTATCTCTTTTACCCTTTCTTTGAAATCGGGAGTGGGAACCTGAGGACGAAGGTATCCATTTTTGCACCCAAGAAAATGACGCACGGTAAATACTGACTTGTCAGTGCTTTCCAGAAAAGAGGACACGAACGTGGGAGCGAGGTGTGGGGGAATCAGCTTTGGACAATTGTGGAATGAAAAGTGGAGGGCACCCATCTCTTGTTCCCGCGCCAGAGGGGAACATGAGATTCTTCCAACAACGCACCCAGACGTTTAAAAAGTAACCCAACCCCCCCCCCCCCCTCTTTCTTTTTTCAATTTATTATTTCACGAGGGTAACGCCGTTCTATCATAAATTTTTTTAAAAAAATATTATTGAAATTAATATCAAATGAATATAACATAAAAAAATTAAATTATCTGAATTTGATTCAAATAACAAAAACTCAGTTCAAAATATAAATCAAATAAAGTTAAATGGAGCTTTTGAACTCATTAAATTTAACTAATTTATTAATCCAAAATAACTTGTTACCAATGTCCTATTTAGAATATCAAATAATTTAAATTTTTTTTTAATTTTAAAAAAGCTCCAACTCTAAAAAAAAAAAACATTGGAACGTATATATGAACATCTCTTCGAATGAATTTTAAAACTTTTTGCCGTCCTGATATTGCTGTAAAACTTTTCAAAAAACTCTCAAAAAAAATTCTAAAAATTCACAACTTTTTTTAATAAAAATTTATCATACGTCACTTTTATATAATTTTTAACAATTTTTTTTATGAAATCAACTTTTTTTTTTGATCAAATGAAATATTAATATTAAAAAAACTCTAAAAATTCACATTTTTGCTAAATATTTTTATCAAAATTTGGAA
The DNA here is from genome assembly GCA_019916065.1 of Vitellaria paradoxa. Taxonomy (NCBI): domain Eukaryota; kingdom Viridiplantae; phylum Streptophyta; class Magnoliopsida; order Ericales; family Sapotaceae; genus Vitellaria; species Vitellaria paradoxa. The sequence goes on along the minus strand of CM034243.1, from coordinate 9,671,687 downwards.
CTCCGATCCAGCTCTAAGTACATCTGAACCTGAGAGCAAGGAAGTTGCGTTTGCAAGTTCGTCACGCTCAGCTCAAGTGCCCTAGTAGTCAAACCCTGTCTCCCGGGCATAATCAAATTGGACTTTAAAAACTACTCTAGGGATTTAATGTCACAGTACTTCATTCAATTTTTTGGACGCCAAAAAAGTTTTATTTTGGGGGTTTAGAGTTTCAAAAAAAAAAAAGTTTAAAAAAATAAAAAATTGATATTAAAGTGATGAAAAAGTAACATATTATAAAATTTAATTAGAAAAAGTTAAAATTTTTTGAATTTTTAAAAAAACTTAGGGCCCCACGCAATGGTATATAAGAAAAAAGGGTTTATAACAAAATTGATACTAGAATAATGAGATACACACGCGCACACACGTACAAATTAATTATTTAGAGTGCGTTTAAAGTAACAAAAAATGAGATAAAGTGATATAAGTTGTGAGTTCGTAATTCATGCAGTAAAATAAAAAATAAATAATTTTAAAATTTTTAAATATTTTTTATTTATTTTTCAGAATTTTTTATCATCCCAAATAGAGCTTTAATGTAACATAAGCTACGTTTGAAGTGGTTAAAAATTTTAAAAAATGATAAAAAATACTGCAAAACTCTAAAAGTTATTCACTTTTTATCTCGCTACACAAATTATAAATTTATAATTTATCTCATTTTATTTTGTTTTTGTCACTCAAAATGCACGCATAATAAAGATGAGTAACTTGAGTTGTAGGTATATCATTTTAACAAAATTGTCAATCACTATTATTATTTTTTTTAATTTTTAATTTATAAACATAATCTTATAAAATTACGGGACTGTTTGAACTTAAAAATGTTAAAAATTATAAAAAAATTATCAATTTCTTCTAATCAAACTTTACCATATACACTTTTATACTAAATTTTTTATATTTTCTTGTCCTATTTTGTACCATGTTTTCAAAATAAACAAAAGATTAAGAATACGTTTAAAGTGATAAAAATGAGATAATTTATGAATTCATAATTCGTACAGTAAAATAAAAAATAATTAATTTTTAAAATTTTTTAATATTTTTAAAAATTTTTTATTATTTCAAATGAAACTTAAATATGCTATTATTTTGGCTGGTGTATTTTTTCAACAAAAGTACTGATTGTGTGTGTTGTCTTTTCGCTTTCATTTATGTATATGTACATATATATTGTTTTTAATCTTTTATAGGGTACAAGGCAGCAAGACAAGAACTGTGTCCGGGTCAAACATCATTTAATGAAAATGAAAGTGACGTGAAAATAAGGCTTAGCTTGTAAAAAAATAGTTTTATTTTCTTTTTTTTTTATAGTTAACTATTAATTAATTATTAAACAGTTAACATTTTATGTATTTGAAAAAAAAGAAAATAATTTTTTATTACCTAACTTTTTAATTTTTTATTAATTTAATATTTTTACACTTTATAATTTAAAAAAATTAAAATACAAAAAAATAAATTTAATCTTTTAAAAAAATTCAAAGAAGCTGAGTACATAATATATAATAGATCGTTACTGGTTAACTTCTCAAATGGAACCTAAATTATAATATATAATAGATCGTCCGATAGAATAATACTTCTTTAGAAATGCTTTCAAATTATTTTAGGTGTTATTTGATGTACTTATTTTTAACTTATTTTTTATTTTATATTTTTGAAAGTAAAGAAAATAATTTAAAACATATTTGGTCATTTGTATTTTCAAAATCTATTTTATAAAATAGAAAATAGGTTTACACATGAAATGAAAAATAACAAAGAGTCATTTGATTGTTTTTAATCCAAAATAAGAAAAATCTTAAAATATGGAAAACAGAAAATATCAAACCAAATGCGTTTTCTATTTTCCTTATTTTGAAATTTTCAAAACATAACACGCATAAAATAACAAATAAAAAAATAAAAACAGAAAACAAAAAAATAAAAATATAAACCAAACGCCATCTTAATTTTTCAATTTAAGTAAAAATTAAATAATGCTTCCTTTGAATGTGTCTTCATTTGAAATCAATATACTTGGAACTAAATTTTATAAAAATATAAGAAAAGTTTTAAAATAGACGAGTAATTTTTTTTTAATTAATCAAACTTGATTCATTTATAAATGGATGAGCCCCATTCGAACTGTATATCAAAAACTCTTAATTAATAATTTTTTGTATTATAAGAAAAAAAAAATCTCTTCACAATCTATTAAAAGTTTTCATAAGTTACAATATCCTAAATTCAAATTTAGAGTAACATTTATTATTATTTTTCTAATTTCACGATGAAGTCTATTAAATTTATAATTTACTCACCTCTGGTTGATCAAGTGGAGCGGGACCCAAATCTAAGGCTTGGGTGATATATTCAGGTCGTATGTTCAATTCTCGCCTGGAGCGGCTAGGATTTAAGTAGAGGGTCGTAGCGGTGAGTTATTGCGCTAATTACCCTGAGGATTTGTAACTCAATGGGTAAAACCGCTGGGAGATTTTCTCTATTACCAAAAAAATAAAAAAAAATTATATTTAAATTATTATAAAACAGATGTAATTATTTAAATTTACATTTAAATAATAAATATAAACATGAAAGGTAAATCGGATAACTTTTTAGACTTGATTGCATAAATATTAGTCATTTTTTTCTAGCTTTTTTTTTTTCTCTTACTTGATTTTTTTTCTACCAAAATTTTTTTTTTCTTGTTCAGTTTCTTTTAAACAATTTTTTTTTCCAATAAGTTAAACAAATTATTTGTATTCATAAAAAATTATAAAAAAAGATTAAAAATAAAAAAATATTATTTACGGTTGAAAAATGTTGGCCAACTGAGTCCTCTCACCGGTACGTAGATCTTCATTTTTAAAAGTATTTTTTATAATTTTTTTATGAATTTTAAAAATATACCTATAAATCGTATAATAAAAACTAAATTTTAATTAAAAAAAATCATATAAAAAAAGACTAGTAATTCCCAAAGCAAGCCCGAGCTTAGGCTGATAATCTCACTGACTCTACGATCGTTGGAATTCTTCTCATACGAGTTAATTTTTTTATTTTTTTTAAACTTAGGTGTCTAAAGAAGCATTTGGAATGTCAAAAAATGATAAATTTTGGTAAAATTTATTCGTAATTCGTACAGTGAAATAAAAAATAAATTTTTAAAAATTTTTAATATTTCTCATTGATTTATAAAATTTTTTAAATTTCTAAACGAGGTTAAAATAGTTTGTACATACTTTTAATTCTTAAAATTCCAAAACTAACAATTGGATACGACTTGAAAAGAGTCGTCTGAAAAGTAAATCAAAATTCTTACAAAGTTGTGTCGACGGTCAGAATTGTACGAGTTAATTTCCGTGGTAGGAGGACCGCACACATTTTTGTCAAAATTTCTTAAATTCACATTTTCTGCGTGATCACCCCTTGGTTAAATTACACATTTCAATTTAATTTTTGTCAGGCTACTTCACCCAATCAAAATATCCCACGTCAGCAACCCTTCTATATATAATTGGCCAGACGGAGGATCACTAGGGGCACCCCACATCCACACGCGCATTCGATCCGCCACCCCACTTGCCTCCCCTTTTTATGAAGGACCCCCCCCAATTGCTGGGAGGAGCTCCGCCACATCTCCACCCAAAAATGGCTCCTCTCCGGCGGATCGCGGCTCTGCTTCTCGGCCTATCACTGGCATTTCTGTCCGTCTCGCCGTCACAGGCACAGACATGTACCTCACAGACCTTCACCAACAACAAGCTCTACAAGAACTGCAGCGACTTGCCGACACTGAGTGCGTACCTCCATTGGACCTACAACTCCACCAAACCCTCCCTCTCCATCGCCTTCATCGCGCCCCCCGCCAAACCCGACGGCTGGATCGCCTGGGCCATCAACCCGACCGGCACCGGAATGCTCGGCGCCCAGGCGCTCGTCGCCTTCAAAGGTTCGAACGGATCCATGGTGGTCAACACCTACAACATTAGCTCGTACGGTCCGATCGCCGAGTCGAAGATCGCCTTCGACGTATCCAACAAGAGCGCCGAACACTCCGGCGGCGTCATGAGGATCTTCGCCACGCTGACATTGCCGGCGAACTACACCAAAGTGCGCCACGTCTGGCAGGTAGGGGGCGCGGTCAGCGGCGGCGTCCCTATGAAGCACGAGATCCAGCCGGCGAATCTGAATGCAAAGGGAACTCTAGATTTGGTTACCGGCACAAGCACCAGCAGCAGTACTAACGCCCCCGCTCCGGCTCCCGGCGGCGGTGCTCCGACGACTAATTCCCCAACCGGATCAGGGGGACCGACGAGTCCCGGCAATGGAGTTTCAAGGATTAGTAAATGTAACTCGAGTTTCTTTATGCTTTTACTTGCTGCAAGTATTGTGCTCTGTTTTTAGATATTGAAATCTTTTTTACTTTATTTTATTTTTGTTTTTGTTTTGTTTTTGATTGCACACTTTTAGCAGAGAGTTATTATTACCTATCAGTGGTACAAATAAAGGGTTTTTTTTTTTTACCCAAAAATAAAGGGTTTGTTTTTCCTTTGTTTTCTAGTAATTTTCTTTTTTAATTAATTTTTTTAAATAAAAAAGGGTGTTAATTAGCTAGCATTGATCTGTTAACGTCGAGTGGTGATTGGGGGATCCAATCTAGTGCACTATTTTGAACAATATATCAAAAGATGTGATTGAGCGAGCTAGCTAGCTAGCATTTGGATCACTTTTAGGTTTGTTTGGGATAACAAAAAAAAAAGTTCCGAGAAAAATGTTGAAAATTTTCTTAAAATCTCTAAAAATTTTTTAACAAAATTTGTATTTCTTGTATTTTGTAAAATTTTATAAATATATATATATATATATATATATGCATATTTTAACAAATTTTTATAAATTTCAATAAATTTTTTTATAAATTTCAATAATATTCCACAAACTCCAGTAACTTTTTTACAGATTCCAAAAACTTTTTAATCACCTTCAATAAATTTTGACATAAAATCATTCCGACAAAATAAAAAAAATCGTTCGAACGGTTTTCCTCTCTAAAAAATTGATGTAAAAAAAAAAAAAATCACTATTTATCTCTAGCAAACAGGGTTTGGTAGTTGTGTGCCAAACATTAACAAGTTTTCTAAATCACATTTTAATTATTTTTTGTTATTTTTTATCATATCAAATGGACCCTTAATTTTAATAATAGAAAGTTTTAAGAAACTTAATGTAACTTTTAAAGTTGGGTAACTTAATGTGCGTTTGATTTGTTAAAAATCTCTAAAAATCATTGAAACATGCTTAAAAATTTTAAAAATTATCTACTTTTTATTTTACGGCATAAATTACAAATCTATAATTTTTATCTAATTTTATTATTTTTTGTCATTCTAAATACCTACCCCTTAATGATAGCGTGTGCATTGTTCACTTTCATTAGATCGATACAAATTTAATTTACACCAAATTTTCTTCTTCTCTTATAGGAGATTTGGATGGTGAAATTTTGATTAGTAATTTAATTGTTAAAAATATTTAATTCAAAGTTTTTCTAGTATTATTAAAAGAGTTATTCGGTTGTTAATTTTAAAATTTTAAAAATTAATCTTAGTCGAAACACGCGCCCTTACTAATTTTCTTGACGAGCATGTGAATGGCACGGTCAACGCTAAGCTTTCAAATTTTCTACCTACCAAGGCGAAAATCGGAGGCTTGGGGGACCCATAGGCTACGTTCCATCGAGAGATCGACTGATCAGATATAATTTATACATAGGATAATGATCCCCCGTTTGGAATTAAAATAAAATATTATAAAATTTTATAAAATTTTATAAAATTCTACAAATATGAATTACGAGACAATAAATTTAAATTCTCCACTTACTACACAAAATACAAGACATTAACTTTTACAATTTTTTACGACTCTAAATTATATAGGATTTGATATAATGTTAGGATTTTTTTGATGTGATATTATTTTTTTTAGTGTTTGGTTAGTAGAATATACAGCGAAATAAATGATGTGATTTAATAGAAAATAATTTTAAATTTTAAAATTTTGACAAGAAACAAATTCGGAGAATAGATATAAGTAATACCATACCCTATAGTACTACTAATACTCTATTTTTGAGGTATAAGCAGTCTCATAATACTAATAATTCTTTTTTACTTTTTCTAATCAAACATGAAATTAGTGCGTGTCTTACAAACACACACTCTAATTCTAAGTTTTAATTTCAGAAACAGAGGTGGCCATAATGGGCAACTTTGAATGAAGATTTTGGCAGGTAAAAGCTAACTATGGCACCGTTTGGTATTAAAATAAAAAAATATAAATTTCTACAAATTTTTATAAATATAAATTATGAGATTGTAAAATTTAAAATTTTTCTCTCATCGCACAAAGTACGAGACATTAGCTTTTACAAATCTATACAACTCTAAACATACTATATTGCTTATATTATTCATTGAAAACCTCCCCCAGAAACTCCAATGAGACATGCGATGGCATAAACTTTCACACATGTATGCATTCAAAGGCCTCACGGGCGTAGGTATATTTGGCGTATTACAAATTATTAAAAAATTTTTAATTTATAAAAATTATTTATTTTTTTATTTTATTATACAAATTACGAATTTATAAATTATCTTATTTTATTTTATTTTTTATCGCTTCAAATACCCAATTAACATCCTAAAATTAGATTCCAATACCTGATCCTCTCGTTGTTTACGTACACCATCTTTCGGTTTATTATAGACAAAAACCAATTCATTTTTTATCGTCTAAAAAAGACAGGCAAATTATTATTAATATTTTTTTCCAAGTATTAAGACGAAAAATATTTGACTGAGTCAAAAGACTGTAAACCGGATCAATTTGCTTACAATTTGACTAATTCTTTTCTTACTTAATTTTTATTTTATTTTTTCCAACCATTAAAAGATTTTTTCGTGAATTTTAAATCTGATTACTACTCTCTAGGGGTGCTGAAAATACTGTTTTTTTTTTTTTCCTTTTGTTTTTAATTTCATGGAAATGAAAATGTAAATGCAAAATTTGAAACGGTTGACTGATGGGGTGATGTTCTAAATGAATGTATGTGGGGTGTCCTTTTCCTGTAGGGGTGGCTCTAGCCTGTCCTCTTTTGGCTCCGTTTGAATAAGAAAAAATAAAATAAATTGAGATAAAATATGATTTATGGTTAATTTTAATGTTATTTTTTTTTGAAAAGTAACAAATTGTAAAAATTATTTTTTAAATCTGTTCTCACATATTCAAAAAAAAATCACAAAAAATAACAATAATGGTACTTATTTGAAAGTTTTCGACACGAAGAATATGATTGTATAAAAAATTTTCACATTCAATTAACATACTTTCAGATTTTTTATTTTTTTAGTAAAATATTAAAAATTTTTGAAATTAATAATTCCAAAAAAATTAAAGATAGAGGGATTGTTAGAGATTTGTGAAGTTTTTTTTTTTTTTTTTTTGTAGTTTTTTATATCCCAAACTGTCCCTTTCTCCGCTCTCCCCAGCTCACCCAAAAAAAACCAAAATCAAAAGTGACAAACAGGAACCAACCAAAATGAAAGACAACAAATGAAAGATAAAAAAAAAAAAAAAAAAAAATTCTCCATTTGTGTCATGGGGCCAATGACACACATCCCCCTCTCTCCCTCTCTCTCTCTCTTTTATTTTATCATTTTATGGTATGGGACCGATATGCTCAGTAAAGATTTAATTTAATACAGTGTCTTATTATTTTTTTGATAATTCATAGTGTATGAGTCAGAAGTCCTACAAATTAATTATTTTACGATAATATTTAGCAAAAGTTGGGGTTAATTTGTCTTAAATTAAATAAACTCGCTAAAAATGACTTATGAAAAAAAAAAGACTTGAGTGATTAATAAGTGGAAGTGGACATTAGACTTGACTATTGAAATTAGCTCAATTATATGATAAAAAGACGGAATTAGTATTATTTATTTATTTTTATTCATGACTAAAAAACAATAAATTATTATAATCCTTCATTTTACAACCAAATAAGCTGATTTATTTTTGTTTTCTTTGTTTTGTTTACATGTTGGACCAAAATATGTTGAGACGATGTGTTTGGGATCCAAAAATAAAAGTAACTTATTTGAAATGAATTAGAATATTTTCTTGTTTTAATAGACTACTTTACCACCCTCATTTTTAGCGTAAAATGGTTTTTTAAGCTACAATAATGAAATTTTAGAGAGAAATTTAACTTTATTTTTACTCTCTTTATTTGACATATATTCAATTTTATCCCTTTAGTTTTGAATTACGCCATTTTTTTTTTAATTTTGATTTCATTTTTGCCTCTTCTTTAGAAAACTTATAAATAATACTTCAAAATTGTCAAAATTTCCCACATTTTGGCCATTCTCTAGAAACTTTATGCATTTTAAAATGTTCATATTCTAAATAATTTAAATATTCAATCAATAGTATTTAAATATTTGGTATACATTATGTATGTAGTAATGATTTGACACGTAATGCAGCATTGACCTCAATATCTAAAACCTGCAAACTATTAAAAATAAAGTGAAATAATTATCAAACAAACTATTTTTAAAGTTTAAGTCAATATTATTTTTAATTTAAATTTACAAAACTAAATCAAATGAGTGTTGAACCTACATTTATTTTGAATTTATATTTGAAAACAAGAAGAAGAAATTAAAATAAAAAAATACATTGCTATCATGTAAAAGTTATAATAGATAATCACAAAGGATGGAAAAATTAAAAATAAAATAAAAATTAAGGAATATTTAACTATAGTTCATTAAGCATACGTAAAACGTCAAATATTTTAGTATATCAAATGATTAATTAATATTATTGTTGTAATTATTGTTTTTATTATCTTGTAAGGAAAAAGCAATTAGAATAAGAATAAAATAAGTTTTTATTTTGCACATATAAGGATTCTAAAGAAATGGCAAACATAATAGAAAGAAAGTTTGAAGCATTATTTATAAAATCTCAAAAGGAGGGGTAAAAATGAAAGGTAGGGATAGTTTTGAAGTATTTTTAAAATTAATAGGACAAAATTAAATATATACTAAATTAAAAGAGTGAAAATAAAAATTTCTCAAAATTTCGTTTAGTTAGTAGAAGTAAGTCTCATTAATGCAAAAGACATCGCCCATATAAGTTGTCTTTTGCTACGTTGACAAGGGGTGTCATTGGAGCGGATATAAGATAATATTCGATCGGATCCAAATCATTAAAAATATATTAGAAAATACTTTGATATGATTGAATCCTTCTCAAACTAGTACAAGCATTAAATTTCAATTCTAAATCCATTTCAATCAAAAAAAAGTATTTTTTTGATTGAAATGGATTTAGAATTGAAATTTAATGCTTGTACTAGTTTGAGAAGGATTTAAAATTTATTTATAAAGTATTCGATATTCAGTACTTGTTTACACTTACAAGGTACCTGCTAAATATCTGTTTAATAAAATATAATTTATTATATACATTTAAATAATTAAAATTTTGTTTCTAAAATAAAAATAATTAAACTCTTAAATTTATGTCTATTTAATTATGTATTATTACCAAGTAGTTTATATTTTGAAGTTATAATTAAATGATTAATTTCGTAAAGCCGTTTGAATATATATAAGTATTGATTTAACTTATATGCACTCTATTCTTTCTAGTTTATTTGAATAAACTTTTTTTTTTTAAATTTCTTCTTAACATGGAAAACAAAAACGATGTGGAGATTTAACATTGAGAGATTCACTTCCTAGGCTAAATTCTTAGAGGCCAAACCCCTAGAGAGTGAATCTCTTTTGATTTATACCACACATACCGGTCCCTCAACATGTGCAGCAGTATATTGCAGACTCGCGTGGAGGCAGGGAGTCGGACCCATACCCAAGAACTGGATACGGTTCATTTAGTCAATAAAGTCCGTCCTACCAATCTTTACTGCGCTCAAGACCATCTCATCTAACCCCTTGGGGTTAATAACGATGTTGATAGAAGAAAATTTTGATATATATTCACAAATATATTTATTGGGTATTATGAAGAGCACACAATTATTTTAAAAAATCAATTCATAAACAGGTATTTAATGAGTTTTTTAAACAGATATTTAACGGGTGAGATGGGATTGGATGGAATGGATTTGAAATTGTAACTAATAAAATAAATAGGTTTGGGGCGATAGGTAGAAAAAAAGTAAACCGATTTAATTAACATCCAATTAATTATTTACTATGCTAATAGAAAATTAATTACTGCGGTATTAATATATAGATACAGGCTTAATTTCTTGGCAACCACATCGAGAGAGAGAGAGAGAGAGAGAAGGATACCGTTTAGGCGCATGGAGTAGGAACAAAATTGGGCCCAAAACAAAACCAGAATCAGGATGGTTGGTTGATTTGTTTTGACAAAAATTTTCAAGTTTAGTTCAACCTTAAACTAAATAAAAGACATCGACATTTATTAATTTGAAGAATCTCCCCAAGTAGGTGTAACTATCCGAGTTCTCTACTAATCAAAAATTAAACAATTAATATTAATATTTTAAGAAGTGGTTTACTAACTATAAATAAATAAAAAAAATTAAGAGAATTCAACATTTGAATTTGGGCTTAATTAAAATTTCCAAATGAGTGCGAAAGACAAAATTCTCGGCCTACAATCCTCAAGTGGTTGAACAATCTGATGGCATGCGCTATAGTGTTGGTTCAACTATTCTTGGAGCCCAATTCAGCTACTCAGCTGCTTTTGGCATCGATTGATTAAGTCAATCAAGTTTAATAATAATAATAATAATAAGGACATATATTTTGTTCCAATGTGAATTAAAAAAAAAAAAAGACATTTGTTAATGGATGCTCGGAGCATCGTTAAGGGACAATAAAAACATGTTATATGATAATATTTTATATTTTTTTTATATATAATTCGTCAAATTGTGTATTACATAAGATATATTTATTAGCATTTAGTGAGTGCCTTTGAGATATCCATTAATAGAAAAAATATACACACACATACACACGCAAATAGGAGTGTTTTGAATGATAAAAAATTATAAAATTTGATAAAAGTTGTAAGTTTATAATTTGTACAGTGAGATAAAAAATAAGTAATTTTTAAAAAAATTAGTAGTTTTTTAAAAAAAATTAACTTTTTTTTTTTTTTTTTTTTTATAAATTTCAGATATACAAATGAAGTTTTAGGGGGTATTTGGCTAATCAAAATTAATCACAACCCATCAATTTACCATTTTTTTTTTTTTGTGCTTTAAAAAAAAAGACAACTCCGTACATGAAACTCCCGTCTTGCTTAGGGTCCAAGGAAAGATCGGACCACAAAGGTCAACTGTACGCAATCTTACCCTATATTTGAAAGAGACTGTTTTCATGACTCGAACCCGTGACCTCAGGTCACATGACAACAACTCTTACCATTGCGCTAAGGCTCCCTTACTTTTTTTTTTATATTTTTTTCAATTAAATTTTATTAAATATCACTTTTACGTCAATTTTTTATATTTTTATTGAATTTTTTGATCAAAATTTTACCAACCAAACACCTCTATAATTGAAATTAAAAGGTGTGGGGGTTGAACCGTGTTTGATGGTCCGTGGCGCCCTAGCTCTCTGAGGCAACCAATGAATGAGACATGTGAGTAATAAAGCAGTGAGGTCACATGATGTTATTTTTATTTAATTTAACGTCATCCTAGCATCATCATGACATCCCATTTAATCGAGCCCTCTCATGCTACCTGGCTAGGTAGGACCCACCTCTCTTTTTAATCAATATTCATTAATAGTAGATAATAATACTATACTTGCCTAGTGGCATGCATGCACATATAATTTATTATTACAATAACATGGCAGGTTGTAGATTGTGTTTCTAGAATAATAACGCCCTTTTATTTATTACTCAAATTCTCATTTTAATAACAAATTTTGATGATTTTTTTATGTTTCATTTTTTCTATATTATTTATACGCAAAAAATAATATAAAAATATATAAAGAATTGTGATGTTTCCACATCTCCATAAATACAATATTGTTCACTTTAGCCCCATCTTGGTGCTGCTTTGGCTCAAGCATACAATAGAGTTATAATAAAATCTAATACTCTCATAAAACACATTATATTTTGTAGATATTGAATATTACGCACATACTAATTCATTACTCTACTTAAAGTGATGTAAGAAAGAAGATATTAATTTTTTACTTCACTCCTACTTTACTCTCTCACAAGTAAAATTCATAACAGGTAGGTCTCTTATAATTCATGATAAGAATAATATAATTAAATTAATTATTATTATTATTTTAAAATTAAAAACCACAAGGATGCCACTATTATATAATTCTTGAGTAATTTGTTTTTCCTTTAAAAAAAATAAATAACAAATATTTGAAAATATAGTAAGATAAAAAAATGGGTACCTTTATTTTTGTTTTTTTCTCTCGAAGAAAGTGTAGTTTAATTAATGTGAACTCACATGCTTAACTTTACAATAGGGCCCTGTCCGGATCAACGGTCATAAATATCACTATTCCCTATCCAAAAAAACATATTTTAATTATTTACATGTCATTTCAGACCCCAACACCTAAGCATACCTTCCTACGATAATCCTACCAACTTCCCGCTTACTTGATGCGAAAATTACAACTAATCCCCCTATTTTATTAACACCGCCATTAGCTTATAATGGTGGTGATTGGGTGGTAAAAACATATAATAAAAGTATAAAATTTGATATAAAAGTGGTAGGTGACGAAATTTAATTAAATGAAAGTACAAAAATTCATAAAACTTTATAAATTTTAATTAATTTTGGTAAACTAAACATTTCTAATATATACTTCTTAATTATTTTGATTATTTTTGAAGTTAATTTTAACTCTCACAAGTTATTATAACTCATAATTAAATATTGAAAAATTAAATAAAATTTTAGAAATAAATCACTAAACTCTTAAACTTTGTACTCTATATATATATATATATATATGTAGAGAGGGAGAGAGACAAGGGTATCCACCGGATGAGAAGACTAGCTAACAACTGACATGGTTAAAGTGGAGGCATCTCCTCTCTTTCTTTCCATGCAATGAAGGAAAGCTATCAAATGTGGAATCCCATTAACAAAGCTACAAAAATCCAACCCCCAAAAAAAAAAAAAACCCATAATAATGAAAGTGAAGAGTAGTGGCAAGCATTACAAAAGAAAGGCGGACCCCACACCAATGACCACACAAAGACGAAAACGACTTTGTGGTGGAAAATGGGTTTGGTAACCAATTTGCCTTTAGCTAAGGTACCTTTGAGAAACCAAACATAAAAAACAAAAGAGTCGGTTTTATATATATATATATATACATATATATGATTTTTTTATTTGGTGGCTAATTTTTTTATCTGTACATGAATTTTTTCATTTGTAATATTTTTTTAATTTTTTTATGAAAGTGAATAATATTTATATAGATGAAAAAAAGTTAAAATAAAAAAGGCAATTTTTTTTTTCTTTCCAAAACGGCACGAGTGAAACTTCTAGTGGGTTTATGTCTATTCATTGAAAAATCAATTTTTTTTTTTTTGGTGGTTGATTCATTGAAAAATCAATTTTACGCAATCCCCACACCCCCCCCCAAAAAAAAAAAAAAAAAAAAAAAAACAGCTTCCCTTTTATCTCCGCAAACTTCGTGTCCATAATGCGTGATTATTGGCCTTTAGCCTTAATCCATAAGAGCGTTGCCACGTTGCATGATGAAGTTGTTCATTTTATACCAAGAACTCAATTATCAAAGTGAGAATCATTAACTATTCCATTATCAACTCCCCTTTTCTATGGAATTTCACCCCCACAAACGTTGACATCCCAGAGTTCCGTGGAGCCGGCTTCACGAGGAAGAGCTGTCGTTTTGGGTTTGATTCCACTCACGTCTCTTAATCAAACCACCTCAAACTATGTATATATACTTGTAATTCGTAAACATATCAACAGTTTCAAGTTAATATCACCTAGGATATATATACATACACATATAAGTCATGTGGTGAAACAGTTAAATAAGGAACACCTAAATCTATTTCAATTTTCAAATATGAAAGTCATTGTTTGGCCAATGAGTTCCTCAGAGATTGGGTAGAGAACATCAATCTTATCTACTTTTACATGTTTTACATTCCACCCAACTAAGTTACAGGTTGTGTTAATGGCCCAAAAAAAAATGCAATTAGAGACTAACTGCCAAACAGCAAACTTCATTGCTACGGCGCACAAGCAAAACACCATAATGCAAATTGGGATAAGCTCAACAATCTAAAATTGCATTAAAAAGTGGGGTGGGGAGGGGAGCAAGAAACACCTGCTGACAAAGAAAGAATGGAACTCAGGAAATTCATAAGAGACCAAATAAAACAAACGCGGCACTGATCAATCCCTATGTATATATGCTCAAAAGGATATCTAAAGCGTGACTAACACACTATACATACAATGAACACAAAAGGGTAGTCTCTTTCTCTCTCTCTGTATATTAGATAAACCTCATTGACATCTTCTACAACTGGGGAGAAGGTGATGACAAAGAATAAGACACTGGCATGGCGATCATGAAGCAAGGGGCTGTTGCCTGCCTTCTCCATTGTTGTATCCGTCATAGGGCTTGGTGGACTTGCTCGACTTCCTCCTTAAGACCACAACCCAAGTAATTGCTTCCAACAACACAGCAATGCCGCCCAACACAGAAATCACAAGTATGTAAGCTGATCTCCACTTCTTTGCTGGGATCAGGATGTCTAGCCCCTTAAACACATTGATGATGCCAAGGATCACTATGGCATATCCCATACCATGATGGTAGATATTCCAGTAAAATCGGAACTTGTGATCCTGCTTTGGCCTTAGGAACAATGCAAATATCTATATGAAAAGCAAAGCAGAGGTACCACATCAGAAGATATACAATACAAAATCAGGGCTAGTTAAAAGATTGCATGCTATATGAAAAGCAAAGCAGAGGTACCACATCAGAAGATATACAATACAAAATCAGGGCTAGTTAAAAGATTGCATGCTCAAGCAATCTTGGACTGCTGAAATAAGGAAAATGAGAAAACTGAAATATCCACCAACAAGAATCCAACCGAAGAAGTTGTGGGAATAAAATTGTTTCTTACATGGTAAATCCTGCAAGAAATTTTGCTCAAAAGAGATGGCATTGAAATTAAACAATACAAGAGGCAGTTACCTGCACTGTTGCAAGACAGAAGAGTGTAATCCCAATGTTGCGATGACCAGTGTATTGGACCCCCTTCGATTCACTGCCAAGCTGAAGTCCACTTCCCCAACCCGCAACCCCAATAACGTAGGCAGAGAACTGGCAGCATACATGAAGATAAAACCATGCAGGATCTGCAGACTGGAAAGTTCTCAAATACCTAGCAAGGATGACTCCAACTGGAAACATAATTCCCCAACTCACAGCATTCAAAATCCCATGAATCTGACATACGCATGCGCGCGCGCAAGCACAAAACAAATTTCAGTTACCAAGCCAGTAAATTAAAAAGAAAAATAGAAATTGCACTGATACCCTATTCTGATTTCTAGCCTGCAGCTGACTGTTCTATTGTCAGTAAACCTTCCTTATGATCTTGTCCTGGGGTAATGGTTCGGTTGAAAAACTGTCCAAAGACTTCGAACAATTCCAGAATCCCTCATACCAATTTGATAAAAATACTCTGGCTCTTGATTCCTCTAAATAATTACACAAATGACAATATACCCTTTTTTTCCCCACAAAGAAAAATATTAAGCTTCCAAAATTTGAAGAGCTGGACTAATATTCTGAAAGCTGAAAGCAATATAATACGTACCGCAGAAAGGTAAAAACCAAAAAAAAAAAAAAAAAAATTCTCAGATGCCCTGACTAGGATATCGCATACTGACAACATCAGCTCATGTTGTGTACTATTAACATTGAAACGGTGTCTTCTTTCCCAAAATTATTTAAAAAAAAAGGCCTAAAATATTAACATTTAGAACCCAAAACTCTGTTCTCCAAACATGGATGGAAGACCATAAATAGAGAGAATATGCTCCTCTGTTCAAATCTCAAACCATATTTACAGCAAACAAAATAGGGATCAATCAAGCGATAAACTACTAGTAATAGCGTAAGAAGAAATTCATATGGAATTAGAGAGAAGAAACAAACATTTTTCTTCTTTAACGTGGATCCCCCTCCCGAAACGACGTTACTCTGTCCATTCAACAAATCCAAGGATCCTTTGGAGTTGAGATTCGCTGGCTGAATCGCATGCTTGTCCGGAAAACCACTGGTAACCGAAGGCCCTACCTGCCATACATGGTTCACCGTCGTCGCCGACCCGTGCGGCAGCGTCAACGTCGCGAAGATCCTCATCATCCCGTCTGAGTAATCGGCGTTCATCTCTGTCACGTCAAAAGACAAATTCGACGGCAGAATGGACTGGTACGAGCTTATATTGTAGGTCTTCACGACCATGGAGCCGTTGGAGTCCTTGAACGCGATCAGAGCCTGCGCGCCGACCATTCCCGAGCCGGTGGGGTTCAAGGCCCACGCTATCCAGCCGTCGGACTTCGCCGGAGCGGCGACGAAGGCAACGGATACGGACGAGTTGGAGGAGTCGTAATTCCAGTGGAGGTACGAGCTCAGGGAGGACAGATCGTCACAGTGCTGGTAGAGCTTGTTGTTGGTGAACTTCTGCGAAGTGCATGTGAGCGATTGCGACGGTGCGATCAGCGAAACCGCCAGTAAAAACCATAGAATTGAGGCAGAGAAGCTTAGAGACGCCATTAGAGAGAGAGAGAGAGAGAGAGAGAGAGTCTGACAGAGTAACAGCAAAGGTTAAACGTGGCGGACGTGCGGAGTGGATGCTATTCAGCTGAATTTGGGAGGGAAATATATAATACATATAGGCAGCGAAAGAGCGAGAGAAATGAAAGCCGAAAGGGAAAGAAAGAAGCAGTGAGAGCTGGAATAGTGTGTGGGAGGGTTTACGTGCGTGTAAAGTTTGAGGGAGATAGTTTACTAACTAGGAATTGACACGTCACCATTTTTTTCAATCGAGTCTGACGGCGCGTGGCGGACGTCGCTTGAACTAGAGAAATGGGGAAGGCGTGCCTGACAAATCTCCGATCACGACGTTCGCATGTCGCCGCCCCAAGTACGGGCCCTTTAATTGGGCCGAGTTTGAACTGAGAAGTGAGTGGGCCCAATTATTTGGGATGATCTGGAAACCATCAGCTTGGCCCAAGGCGAATGAAAACATCCGCTTGTGTTTGTATTTATTGATTTAGAACCAAAAGAATTTAATATCGTTGACATACAATTTTATTAATTTAGAAGAAGATTTGATAATAGATTAAGTAACTCAAAATGATAAATTGTGATATATTTTAAATTATTATAAAAATTTAATTATTTAAAATCTTTTATAATTATGCTTTGGCATTTTTAAAAATTTGTGACACTTAATTTAACAGTAATTATTAGAATTATTTCATCTATTATAATATAAAATAACTTCACTTTTTAATCTCTAAATTTATTAATTTGAAAATTTTCTAAAAATTCAAGATTTACACCAAATTTTACAATAAAAAAATTAAAAGTAAATTGAATTTAACAAATTTTATGTTACGACTCATTAAGTACCTATATTACTCGACTTATTTAGGGTTAATATGAAATGGTGAATAATGGGCGAAATTATTTTTATTTCATGGGGTTTAAGATTAGTTCTTAAATTAGTTCATATAAATTTATTTATTTTTTTAAAAAAATATATTTTAATTATATTTCTAGATAAAAATAAATATTTATAATTTTTTATGCAAAATTTATTTTTTATAAAAATTATTAATAAAATAATATATAAACACATAAAATATATGAAACACATATTTTTTAATATTTTGAACCGTGCTCCAACCTACAAGATCAACTCCAAACCCCCCTCCCAAAAAAGAAAAAAAAAAAAAAAAACTCTGGCGGGTTAGGCCTAAAGTACCCACTCGATTGAAAATAATATTCTCATATAAATACAAAGATATTAAAGGTCCGTCTAGTGAAATAAAAAATGTTAAAAAATTTTTAAAAATTATCTATTTTTTATCTTGTTACACGAATTACGAACTCACAAATTATCTCAAATTATCTCACTTTTTGTTACTCCAAACATCACTTATATAATTTTTAATAATTTTATATTAAATCAAATACAAATATTTAATCATCATTTCAAAATAACTTTTTATACTTTAAATTTCGAAAAATTTTACTTCTAAATTTTTTTATTTTATTTGGCACTCCAAGCCGCCCTACGCACCACCCTATTTAAACATATATTCCACACTCTTATGGTAGTTATATCTAGAGGCAACGGTACGTTAGTCCAGCGGGTTCACATGTGCTCCCTTCGTGGTAAATAAAATAAAATAAAATCTTACAAATTTTTATAAATATAAATTACGAGACATCAAAATTTAAATTTTTCACTCATTACATGAATTACGAGATATCTATTTTTATAATTTTATTTTATTTTATACACTTTTATACAACTTCAAACACACCATGAACCCACTGGGTATTTTTATTTTTTAATACTGATTACTTGCATTTAAAAAGAAATAAACCCATTGGAATTGATAGGTGAAGCCACTGCTTTAACTTATCAAATACTTTTTCAACAAAAGTGACTCGGTAAAAATAACAGTAATATTAAGTTATGCTCTTATTTTCCAGTAGTCTTAATAAATTAAAAGTAAAAGTAACAATAATATTGAGTTACACTCTTACTTTTCGGCAGCCTTAATAGCTTAACAATAAAAACAAAAGTGAATTCAGAACTTGAATTTCACCTAAGTTAAACAAAGATTTAAAAATAAAGTACTCTAGGTTATAAAAATTTAAGCTGAATAAAAGGTTTAAAAATAAAGTGATTTGAGTTATAAAAATTTTGGCCTGAGTTAAATTTAAAAAAATACATTTTCAACTAATATTTCTTTTTTCTTTTTGGGTCCAAGCTACCCAGGCTACAGCCTAAGACAACCTTTGGCGTAATCCGCCCTTGAATAAAAATAAGAGTAATAGTGAGTTATACTCTTACTTTCCAGCATAACTTAGGTCCCGTTTGGTATACTAACAAACTCTATAAAATTCTATGGGTGAGTTTGGAGTGAGATAAATTGAGATAAATTGAGAATTCATGATGCGTACAGTGAAAGAAAAAAGTTGATATGATATAAAGTTAACAGAAATTTATAAAGTTTTTTAGAATTTGTTTGCAAACCAAACTCGCCCTATAAATCTCTAACAACCTATTTACCTCTAATTTTTTCGCCATCACTAATTTCAAAAAATTTCAATATTTCACTAAAAAAATAAAAAAATCTGAAAGTAAATTAACCGAATATGTAAATTTTTTATACAATCATATTCTTCATATCGAAAACTTTCAAATAAGCACCATTATCGCTATTTTTTGTGAATTTTTTTGAATCCGTGCGAACAATTTTTCAAATCCGTTCCCACGGTTTGTTACTTTTCAGAAAAAAAGAGCGCCAAATTAACTTCAAACCATATTTTATCTCAATTTATCTTTTTTTTCTTACTCCAAACAGGACCTTAACAGCAAAAATAACAATAACAGTGAGTTATGATATTGAAAGTATATGACTTTTAATGAACCCACTCTTTGGCGTAATCTGCCCTTGAATAAAAAAAAAAAAAGTAATAGTAAGTAACAGCCAAAAATAACAGTAATAGTGAGTTATGATATTTAAAGTATGCGACTTTTAATGAGCCCACTAAAAGTCGCCGCTGGTTATATCTCGTGAACATATCGGTACATTAAAATTTGGAGGAAATAGAAGAGTTGATATAACGCAGAATAATTAAATAAGACGGTGAACGCATCATATCCATTTTGTCCACTTGATACCAATCAGCATAAAGCGTAGCAACAACAAAAGAAACCGAAGCATACATGTATTTCTCTCCGTCACAATTAAATTCCCGCAGAAGTAAAATTCACACCAAGGGAGGTAAAAGCAACAAATTCAAACAATTTAACTTGCCATGTAAGGAGCTGCACTCGGCTTGTTATTACCCTCGAGAGTGAAGGAACAAATTAAAATTAGAAGTAACTGCGTACAAAGGTAAGAGATCGAGAAACTTTTATCTGGAACAGCAAGTCAAAGCTCCCTTATTTTGCACTTCTGGCCCTTTAACCAAGCTCACGCGGTTGACTGATAATTCGGCCTTGTATGAATCGGAGTTCAGGACTTTCCTGCTGATGTTGTTGTAGATTTCGCGGATAACAATCTCGAAAGCCGCGCTAACATTAGTAGAATCCAGCGCGGATGTTTCGATGAAGAACAACCCTTCTTCTTCCGCGAGCCTTTTGCCTTCCTCCACGCTCACGTCTCTGATATTCTCCAAATCACACTTGTTTCCCACCAGCATTCTTGCTACAGCAGTATCACAGTCAGCTGCAATTGCATGGTTGTTCTAGTCAGAGTCAAATCTTACCGACTTCTAAGCGCAACGATAAAGTACATATCGAGCAGCATCACGATTCACAAGAGATACTTTTGAAAATTCACATTGAGTTTCAGGCAGTGACGGATCCTCCTTTATGTTTTAAGCTTTAACAAAAGAAAGAACAATGGGATTCTACAAAGAAATAGAGCACAACAGGCCTGCTTGAATGATGATGGGGTACATGAAGGTAACCCACCTTTTAACAGCACTCGGAATTAGGATAACTTTACTATCCTTCCAAATTCTTCAAACAATGCAGTCAAAATAGCTAAATGCAAGCCACTGTACAAATTAAAATAGTGCTCGAATGCAGGCCCCTGAAACCAGAGGATAACCAGAATTTATGGTCATGGTGGGTGGTCAGTTTATTACAAAAAAACATAATATGATTTTGTGGAAGAGCAAGAACGGCCATACAGCCACCCCCTTCAGCTTCAATAAGGAAGAAAGAGTAGATCCAAGCAAAAAGTGTGAACAGGACCTAAGCTGAAATTGTAAAAAAAAGATCTAATTTCAAATAATCTTGTGTAAAACAAAAAAAAACCTTTACATACTCAAGGAAAACATGATCTTTATATAAATGAATGGAGAAAAAGAATTTACGCAGCCGACTCTAACTAATTTGGGATTAAGGCTCCATTGAATTGAGTATTCTTGAACTTGTAACTGCTAATATTAGTTCACATCCATAAGTGGCAAGCGTCAAATTCATCAACAAAGTTGGGCGTAGGCATCATCTCAGTGCAACAAATACAGCAGAGGCAAAGCACCATATTGACCGCACAAGGAGTCCTAATTTTTGCAAATCTCGGCAACATTTGATTTGGATGCCATAATTAGTTAATTGAACAAGTCGGTCCGAATCAGGCATTAGGAAAGTACTAAAAAAAAAAAAAAAAACATTTCAAACTTCAAAAGAACACAGAACGTGCGTATGGCAATCTAAGCAAGAAAGGTGATAATTTGTTAATCTGGATTGCGCTGGAACAACCAGACCAATTCCAATTTCTCATTCAGAACAACCAAATAAGGACTTGACATTATATCAGAAGAGAGAGCAAAATCAGGCAAACATTGCTAAATTTCAGAATAAACCAAATCCAGTAAAAACCTACCAAGAAAGAAAAAAAAAAAAAGAGCAAATCACAGAGCAAAACTAACATACTGTTGAGCTCATCAAGCCAACGTTTGACGCTGTCGAATGTAGTCCGGCGGCTGATGTCGTAAACGATGAGAGCCCCAACGGCGCCTCTGTAATAAGCGGAGGTGACTGCCCGGAATCGCTCTTGGCCGGCGGTGTCCCAGACCTGGGCCTTGATCTCCTTGCCGTCGACCTCCACCACCTGGGTCTGGAACTCCACCCCAACCGTGGCCTTTGAGTGCAAATCGAACTCATCCCTGGCAAAGCGGGAGAGTAAGTTGGACTTGCCCACTGCCGAGTCCCCTATTACCACTATCTTGAACAAGTACTCCTCTCCTCCTCCTTCATTCTCCATTTTATTCGTGTGTTTCAGACACAGATATATATATATATATATATATAGAGAGAGAGAGAGAGAGAGAGAGAGAGATGAGGCTTTCTCGGATGAAGTATTGGCAATGGCGACAAGAGGCTTAAATTTGCAGAGGAGTGAACTTAGAAGGGACCCACTGCGTAATTGTCGGACTCGCTGTCTGCCTTTCAATTTCTGGCCCGGGGCGTGCTCTCCATCTACTTGCATCGATGATTGAACTAGGTGCTTTGAGCCATTTGCTTTTAGAAGCATTCGAAGGTATAATTTTTAATAATTTTTGATATTTTTTATTAAAAGTTATTGATTATAATTTTTAATATAGTTAGTAAAATAAATAGTAATTTTTAATAAATTTTTATAATTTTAAGTATTTGATAAAATTTTTGATAATTTTTGATATTTTAAGCAAATTTGACAAATTTTAGTATTTTTTAGTAATTTTTAATATTGTAAAGTTGAGTGGTTACCATACAGAATGAAAAAGTGACGAAAGTTAATAATTTGTTAAACACTCAAAAATTAAAAATTAATAATTTTTTACTAAAAATTTTATCACCAAATGCCCCTTAATATATGTGAACCAAGAGAATTGGAAGTTGTTGACCGGAAAAAGGATGTATAAAATAATTTAATAATTTTATCACAACATTTGAAGTCGATTATCTTTAGTAATTACCATTTTTAATTGCTAAGAATTATCATTAATTGTTATGTTTGAAATCAAAATATGATTTCATGAGTTAAGTTTAATTTTGTTATATAATTTAAATTTAAATTTAAAAATTTTTATACTAATTGAAATTCAATTCAAAAAATAATAAAATTTGATGAGAATTTATTTATTATTTTCTTAAACAATCTAGATAATTATACAAATTTATTATATATTTATCATTTTTTTTCTCTTTTATTAACAGAGTCAAGTTTAGTATTTATCTAGAATTAATTTAATTTAATTCTTAAATTCAAAAATGTGTTTTAAACAAAAAAATTTCATTTATCAAATTAAATAAAATCAATTATTTACTTTAAAACCAAATTAATCTTAAAAGATGAATGTTTCGAATGGAGTGTAAAAGAAATATTAGAATGTAAAACTATAAATAAGGGAACCATTTTTTTCATCTCAAATTACTTTTACTATTAAATTTTAATTTTTTTTGTTTTGTAGTTTTTTTTGGTATATTATGCATATTTTTTGAAAAAAAAAATTAACAAAAAATAAAATTCACAGGTGCATAAAATGAGTCAACTTATTTAAAAAATATAAAAAATATCCTAAAAAATTACAACACACACACACACTTCAACGAAAGAAAAAGTCATATGAAAGAACGGCAAAAATGAGTTGAATTACTTAAACAATACCAATGGCAGCCCATGTAATGTTAATTTATTGATTATGAGCTCATCTTATGAACAATGAACTTGATATGGGCCCGGTTTGGCATAAAAAACTAAATCTAAAAATCTCTATAAATCTCTAACAACCCTTTTACCTTTAATTTTCCCTCCATCATTAATTTCAAAAAATTCTAATATTTCGCTAAAAAAATAAAAAATCTGAAAGCAGGTTAACCGAGTATGTAAATTTTTTATACAATCATATTCTTCGTGTCGAGAGAAAACCGTTCTCACGGTTTATGACTTTTCAAAAAAAAAAAAATATCAAAATTAACTCTAAATTATATTTTATCTTAATTTATCTTATTTTTGTTACTCTAAACGAGGCCACGATGAATAACAAAGAATGCTCAATTCTAAGTTTTGATAGGCGTGGATCCTACGTTGGCCCCCACACATTTTAAGCGTCTAGGATTGACTAACATTCCTCTAGGAACTACTAGGAAAATCGAAATATCCCATAGCATAAGTCTATCAGAATATATGCACAGTAATAACTAATGAATTGAGAGCTACATCTAACGTTTAGGTCATGAATCCAAATTAAAGACCTAACATAGTCGCAAACATCTGATTTGGACTATAAAATGTCACATTTCTTTTTTTCAGTAAAACATTCGATTTCAATATTGATAATTTTAATTCTCACAAGTTTGTGATATTCTTAAATGTTCTGAACTACAAAAATACTATACTGTTTTATTTAACGAGTTTATAGCTTTGGTTGACAGCCCCAGTGCTAATATTTGATATGAACTTAACAGGAGAAAAATTTTACCTTTGTTTCAATCAACATATATCCTGATCTCATATTGAATGTCACGAGAAATGAATAATTTCATTTTAATTTGAACTTTTCATATGTACATGTGAATCAATTTTACATTCAAGAGTCACGACACGATCTCTGCACACAAAATGCGCTTGCAACATATGTACATGTATAAGTAGCATATATGTCTGTTAATGGATCTCTTTCCAAGCTCTACAGCATGGATTTCTAACATGGCTATATCTCCAACCTCGAAAGGATTAGTTGCTGGCTTTGCCGCGACTTCTTGGGAAAGGGATGACATCCCTGACATCGGCCGTGCCAGTGGCATAGAGAACTAAAAGATCAAACGTTAGGCTGAAGCCAGAGTGTGTGATGGTTCCGTGCCGGCGAAGATCTAAATACCATTCATACTGCTCCTTTGGTAGGTTCATTTCCTCAATCCTGAATTCATTCGGAAAATTAGCAAAAACCCATCAGGCTTTTCTGTTTTGTAGACAAATTCATGGCAATGAAATCACATTTGCACAGAAGAAAGAAACGCAACCGGAAGCCTGGTTGGCTGTACGATTGAGGAACCAGAATTCTCAGGAATTCCCATGTTTGATTGATCTTTAATTAAGAAACTGTAACGCTCATCTTTTTAAATTTTCGAGATTGTAAATTATGGAGTCCAACGTGGTATTTGGAATTTCATATATGGTGAAAATATTCGTGAGACTAATTGACAAAATTTAAATATCATTAAAAAAAAAAGTAAGTTAATCTTTTAACTCATATTCTAATTCCACTTCCAAACGTATTTTTATACATACCAAATAGTACAAAAAGAATTTCTATTCTAATTTCTTGACGCACCAAACGTTAGACTTATTTACCATTTCCGTTTCTATTCTCGTTCACATTGGCAATCAAAAAGGAAAAAAGAAAAATTCAAAGTTGAACCTTAATGTAAATGTTTGTATGGTCTTACCTTGTAGTCAGCAAAGCCAAGCGTTCCTCACTCTGGCTACCTCTGATTAACATTCCAGTCTGCAAAAACAAAATACCATCCAACTTACAAGCAATATTTCGGTCTACACAAAGTCAAACTTGGTAGGATGAAGAAAGAGATTAAATGTTCAGTTGGCGCTTAAACTCTTGTGAGAGAGTTTTTGTCTCACCTTTGGTACAACCACGTCAAATGCAGCAACTGTTTTTCCATCAGTGTTCAGGCGAATATAGAATGGCTTCAATTCTTTAGGATAATTGTATATAATGACCGGCCTTTTGTAGATTACATCAGCCAGATAACTACAACCAACAAAGGAAGTTACTTTAGCTTCCCTCTCATAAAACAACTACAGCAGCTGCAGAAAAATATATATTCATATACTATTATATAAGGGAGCATTAAGACGGTGAAGTTTAACAAATGGTGAAAGTTGAAATCATTCAATTTGGTGAAGACTTTTCCTTTTTCTTTCTTTTTTGTCCCCATTAATACCCTTTTTAACTATCCATCACCTGAAAAGGTGCGTAGGTTTAAAAAGTAATTTTACTTTCCTAATTTATAACCACAAATATTGATTTAATTATATACCCTGTGCGCTTTGCTAGTAAATTGAAAGAAGAATTAGACCAAAAATTAGCATGCATTCTGGGAAAATAAAATTTCCATCGAAGAGAAGCAAATGAAAGACTTTCATAAAAATTCTCATAGAATCAAAAATGAAGTTTTTATTCTGTACATGCTAAATCATGAATTAGTAACTACAATCATTTCCAATTTTTGTAAATAAATACTGTCACAGTGTGCATACCTTTCGTGTTCTTCGGTTAGAGCCACACCCCATTCAATTTTTCCTTCAAAATTTTCGTCTTTGACCTATGAGACAAATCCAACTACACGTGTGAGGCAAAGATAGAATTAATATATATTAGAGCAATATACCCACGGACATAGCACATTGTTACCTGGTTTAAAACCTCGACTGCTTGTTCATAGGTGAGCCTTTGAAATGAACTTGATGTCATTAATTGAAGGCGGTCCACAATGTTTTCATCAACTCGTTTTGACAGAAATTTCATGTCTTCAGAACAGTTCTCCAAAGCCCATTTGCACACGAACTTTAGAAAGTCGTCTGCACAATTCATGGCATCCTGGAATACCCAAACAGTAGGTTGAAGAAACGAAAATATATATGATTTCACTCATGTGACAATGTGATAAGTTACAAGGATAAAATAGAAGTTGAGAATTCAACAAGTCAAAAAAGAAACAAGATGAGGTGTAAATTGTAAAGGGTTACATATTACCAAAAGAAGAAGAAACAAAATTAAAGCATTAACAAAGGCAAAATAGCATACCTCTAATTCTGAAAAAGCCATTTCAAGTTCAATCATCCACATCTCGGCTGCGTGTTTTTTGGACTCCAATTTTTCAGCACGAAATCTGGGCCCAAATGAGTACACATTTCCCAGAGAACATGCATAGCTCTCAAGATGGAGGCGACCAGAAACAGTTAGATACGCCTGGCAAGAAAAGAAATCTTCCGAGAAGTCCACTTTAACTGAAGTTCCGGGCTTCGGAGATCTTTCCCTCGCTTCCATAGTTGCGGCTAGCTCACTTGTCTTGCGGAGATCCTGAATTGCAAGAGCCAGCGTTTCCCTGTTGCTGTCGCTTCTACTGAGTTGGTCAATTTGTTTACGTTTCTCCGTGATAGAAGCTTTAACACTTTCAAGACTGACACCTCTAGTATCATCCTTGGTGACTGCCTCCTTCTTTAGTTCTTCGCCAAGAATGGTTGTAACTTGGAACTTCTCACTAAATCCTTCGCAATCTGTGGTTGTGATAACCGGAACTTGCACATTAAGGAATTCATTCTTCGTGAAGAAGATTTGAGTTGCTTGAATCAAGGCATCGCGAATTCGGCTAACAGATGCCACCTGCAATACGTAAAACAACCAGCAGAATGTTACAAAGGTCCAAACTTTTAAAATGAAGTGGCTTAACATTGGACGTATAAATTTTGTTTCAGAGAATAATTAAGGGAAACAGGAAAAGGAATTATGCAAGCCCGATGTTTAGATCAGATTCTTATATAAGAGCCTGAAGTTCGAAACTGGCGGTGATGGCACACACTGCATTAACCCGAAGAATTATTTGTGTGTTGATGGTTTATAATTTGATCCTGTGAAATCTGGGGTCTGATGGATGAACACTTAATAATCAGTAGAACAAAAACACAGCAATTATCTCCTTGAAGAGAGAAGAGGCTATATATACCTGCACTCACGTATTTAAAAGTTACACTTGCTTTTATTATTTTGAAATGTTGTTAACATTGATTCTCTTATAACAAAATCAATCACTAATACTTAATATAAAATGTCAAACTAATAATAATTTTAGGTATTTTTCTTATTTTACCTCTTCCTTTCTCACATTTCACGAGCCTTCTTTACAAAAATCCTGAAAAATTCTATATTTTTACTTATTTTTTATTTATTTTTGGAGATTTTTGTTTAAAAAAAAACCGATGAAAATATAAGAGAGAGATGATAAAATAGGAAAAACGCCTATTTTTTTTTTTCATTTAAACATTTTCTAGTAAGTTTTAATGGTTGATTTTATCAAAATGAGATCAATGTTAACATCATTTCAAAATAAGGGAGATAAATGTAATTTTTAAATATTATAGATGTTAAGTATAATTACTCAAATGTTAAGAGGAGATAAACGTAATTCACTCCATCTGAGATAAGACTCTTAAGATATGACATGCCTTCAAAATGGAAAACACGCAGAAATTGAGCACAAAATAACGGTTAAAAAAACATAAGATTGGGTTGAAAAATTACTGTAGTTGTCCTCGGCCGGAAGTGGGGAAAATCCCTTAACGTTTCCATTGTTAACCGCTTCTTTGACAAGGGGTATTTACCTTGATCCACTGTCCCAACATGTATGATTTTCTCCACTTTCAGCTCAACCTCAGGTTTTTCTTTTCTTTTCGGTGAATCAGTCTCTGGTTTTTCCCGTCGAGCAGAAAGCTGCAATATTCCTTCTACAAATATACAAGTTCCAGTAGGCATGACTTGGCTTAGATTAACAATTGAAGAGTCCACCATGACCTGAGCGAAATCAATTACCAATCACCAAAACAGCTTACTGCTTATAAAGAGGTAAATTGTTATATGGCATTTGGCCCGGGGCTAAAGTCTTCAAAACCCAAGTCCAATCCTAAAAATGGGACTTTTAATGAAAAATTTTTGTCAAAAACAACATAACAAACAGTTATAATATGAGTTAATTGTTTTTGAACCCTTAAAAAGTACTGGACAGATATATTTGAATTAAAAAAAACTCATACCCATCTTGTCTATAGAAACAAGTACGGGCTCTTTTTTAGGCAGTTTTCTTTGGTGCCTTAGGCTCGGTCTTCTGGGGCCTGGCCCTGTATGGCATAACTAATTTGAAGAATTGCAAATTGAACGGACCTGAAGATTAGCATTGCAAGAACCATCGCTCACTCGCAAGATCACTGCCGCTGAGGGTGGTGGCGGTGGTGATGGTGGTGGAGGCGGCTGGTGCTTAGAAGTGGCCGAACCCCTTTTTTTACGAGCAGGTTGTGGGCTTCCTCTCATGACCTTCCTCATCCATTCAAAAAATGGGACTGGACTCCGGAGAGCTTCCGGACAGCTAACATCTTTTGGGCTCGGAGGAGGAGGCTCATTTTTTACCTCGTTGGAGGACTTGACCCACCCGCCGATCACTATTCTCTCGCCAAGCAATCCCAGCCCGCCATCTCTGCGACCCAATATGGTTTTCAAGATTACCCTCCTCGAGTACTTGGAAAGGGGTTGTTTGGACGCCATTCTGGGGTGCAGAAAAGGAAAACAGAGGTAGAAATGCGAAGGCAGAGAGAGATTGAAGAAGACGAGAGCTTTTGTGGGTATGTGGGTGGGCATGGGTTTTTATTGGGTGCGACATGGCGATGCTTTGCTTGGGAAGTGACATGGAGGATCGAGAGGAGGAAGATGAACCAAGAGAGGGAGTCAGGAAGTTTGGAGGAGAAGGAAAGGGATTGTTTGATGTAACTGCCATCTCCAAGTTAAAAACAAGGGGGAAGATGGAGGCTGAGGTTAGGTATTCTTTAAGGTGGGGCTTTCCCGGGCGTTTCACACTTGAAACGGTTTTTCAAGTTGAATATGAGATGTTATCATAATTAATTACTAGAATCATTATATGGTTGTGATAATAGTATTTTTATAATTCAAATTTTGTTAGTGAATTAAAAATTTTAAAGTAATTGTTTCGTAAGAATGACATCACTTTTTTCAAATTATGATACTTTTTATTTTATTTATTTTTTTTGCTTCTTTTTTTTATTTTTTTCTGTATACGCACAACCGATGAAAAAAAATTAGTGTTTTTATAATTGAATTTGTGGTTGGTGAGAAAAATTAGTTGAAATTCAATGCTAATTAGAATTTAAATTTACAAGTTATATTAATTTCATTTTTTGTAGATCTTGTGTAAGAAAAAACATTTTTGAAAAATTAGAGTAAATTTTATTTTTATTTATATTTTTAGCAATCATATAAAAATAAATTTAAAAATAAATTTAAATTTATTTTTATATTAATCAAATAAGAAAATTACTTATTTCATTTCAATTTATTTCTAAAATTTTGTCCTTTTTTTATCATCTTTATATATACTTTGTTTTTTTAACAAATCCTTCAAAATTTATTTATTTTAATATTTATCACATTTATATTTTTTATTACATTTTATTTAATTACATTAATTTTTAAAATATTTATTAGATTATGGGAATTGAAAAGTTGGTACATAATTTTATTGAATAACTTGAGGATGACTATTAAACTAAGAAAAGTTTGGGAATAAAAGAAATGAAAGAAAATTTAGTTTTTTTTTTTATTTGATTAAACTCTGAAATAAAATAAAATAAAATTTATTTTTATATGATTATTTAAAACATAAATATAAATAAGATTTATTTTAATATTTATAAATATTTTTTCTATTCTTTTGCAAGTCTAAGGATGGTTGTTTAAATTTGTAGATATTTTCTTTATAAAAGGTAATTATATTATTTCAAATTATATATAATAATAGTTAGCCAAAAAATAATAATTTTGTAATTTTACTTCACGAAAGAAATGAGATGAAGTATAAGAGACTATTTGTAGAGTGTAAATAAATTTGCTTCTTCCATCAATTTTTTTCTTCAAAGTTACACAATTTATTAAATTTACCCTCACTTGTAATTTATTTTAGTTGTTCATGTTAATATTCGAATCTCTGTAAGCAACTGTAAATTCTCTATCTACTAAATTTCATTCTCTAAAAATGTGGATATCAACTAATAATATAAGTAAATATTTATCCATTTAGAAATTAATACTTATTTTATTATTATTATTTAACGCGCCAGCACCCCCCGGCATTTGAAGTGGGGGATTTTGCGATTTTACAGAATCAATTATCGATGGCTTCTTCGTCTCTCATGGCGTCCCAAACCCTAGTCCTCAGAAATCCAAGCCCTAACTTTCTCTCTCCTCACAATCTCACTACTCTCTCTCTTCCTTCTTCTCCAAATAACCTCCCCCTTGTCAAACTCTCCAAGCCCAGAACTCTCTCTCCCCACAGGTCCAAGCCCTCTTCCCTCATTGCAAGGACCCCTAGGGTTTTCGCTTCTTCTTCGTCACCATCTTCCTCTACAATCCCGAATCACCCAACAACCAGCAATCCAAACCCAGGCGAGTCGCTTCTCACCGTGTCAACCCGGACAATCGCTACCATACTAGCAATCGCTCTTGCAGTTTCGCGTCTTCTCGCTTCGAAAGTCTCGAGCTTTCCCCTCAATTTGAACGGGATTTGCGCGGCGGGGCCGCTGTTTTTTGCGGCTCTCAAGGACCGGCCGAGCGGGTACCTGAACACTCCGCTCACGGTGGTGGCCTCGGGGATGGCGAAGTGGCTCGACTTATACAGCGGAGTGTTGATGGTTAGGGTTTTGCTCAGCTGGTTCCCAAACATTCCTTGGGATCGCCAGCCATTATTGGCCATTCGAGACTTGTGCGATCCGTATTTGAATCTATTCAGGAATATCATTCCTCCTATATTCGACACGTTGGATGTGAGCCCTATCCTCGCTTTCTCGGTTTTGGGAACGCTTGGTTCGATTCTGAACAGCAGCAGAGGGGCATATTGAAAATCACAAAAAGATTTTTGCTCGGCATTTGATTCCTAAATGGGCAGCCATTTTTTTCTCAAGTAAGGATTTATGGCTCAGTCTTTGATGAGTTTTGCTTTTATTGCTATCAGTTTTGAAAGCTGTGATACTTTCATAGAAATTTGATTCATATATATTCTTTGGATGACATTATTTGATGGAGGATATATAAGATTGAGGTTGATAATTCTAGTGCACTTTAGCTCGACTTGTTAAGTTTGAATTTTTCTGACAGAAAACTTCTGAGTTTCATTTGTTTTTTGTGAGACTATTTGGACTAACAATGGAAGAAATGTTTGATGTTTAATTTGCTTGGTTTGGTGAGAAGAGAAAAGAATGGGAAAAGGGAGGGGAAGTAAAGAAAGAGTGGAGAGAAATATGGTATTTTCTTTTCCAATCATTTTCACTTTCCTTCTTCCCAGTGTCAACTTCTTTTCCACTTCACTTCCACCCAAACCAAACAGAGGGTTGTAGAGCTTTGCTTATGCGATTGCAATGAGCCATGTAATTCATTGGCAATTTTTTTTTTTTGGGTGTTGGTGGGCATGAAATTATAATCATTTTAATAATGTGTAATTTTATAACCATCTTGTTGCTTGTAATTTATTGTCGGAAGCAAAAATTTTGAAATATTCTGATGTTGAGTGGTATTTCACTGGTGTAAAGTGGATGGCGCCTTTAGGTTAGGACCGAATGCATAATTGTGTTGTGATGGAGCTACTCAATAATGATATTGAATGGGTGAATAAATAATTATCATGTTGTTATTATGGTCCTGTGGTATTTTCCAAATCATGAATAATATGCGGCAGATGGAGGAGTACCTATCCTATTGACTTCCAAAGAAAAATAAAAAGTTAATTAATATAACACCTAGATTTAATGTTCTAAAGTATTTGGGATGGCTGCAAATTTAGCTACCGATTTGCTTAGATGATTTATCTAAACTTTTAGTTATCAGGCAAGAGGCTGCCAGCCCGCTAGTAGTTTTTGCCAGGTAGAAAAATGTCATTGCACCACTGAGCAATGTAGTGCAAGTATTACTCTGACAAAAGACAATCCCATGCAGGAGAGTGGGAAGGGGGGTCATGGGGCCAACAAGTGGGACAGTTACTCCACTTAATAGGCCGGTCTTTTGGGTTGGAATCTGATATGTGACAACGTGATATCAAAACAGCTTGATATGGATCGGATTCCATTGATTGACTGTATTGCCTGGCTGAGAAAAATATGAGTTAAACAGCTCTATTTAATTGAGAGAGTCTCAGACCATCCTCTGCTATTGATGGGACTATTGGCTGTCACTTTTAGAGGCATTTGCCGAATTCACTAAGCTTTTGAACACAATTCTTTAATCCATGCTGCAAGAGAGAGGGGGGGTGAATCTTGGACCTAGTATCATGCTCCAAAATACTTTCTCCAGTGATTTAATCAAAGTTAAAGTAGTTATTTGTAAATTAACTTTTAAAGTCATCATTCAAAAAAAATGACTTTGAAGTTGTTGAAGCTATTGCACTTTGAAGTCGTCATTTACTACAATGACTTTGTAAGTCGTATAGCAGGCACCATTGTCCTGATGAAGCTCCATACAGAAAATCCCACTTAAAACCCGAAATAAGAACCCAAAAGAGCAGCTTCTTCAGCAACTCATCAAGTTGGAATCTCTTCCTTCTCTGGATGTTATTTGTTTGGGTGAATTACTGCTGCATGTACTTACTCAGGATGCTTTTTAGCATGATAAGCTGCCATCATAGTTGTTTACTTCGAATGACGACTTCAAAGTGTCACGTTTTTTAACAAATGACTTTAACCTGGACTAAAACTCTGAAGAGACATCTTTTGAAACCATGATACTGGATCAGGAAAAAAAAAAAAAAAAGAACTGCTGCATAAATAAGAGAATTGCCTTCTAATGCTTAACGCATTTGGCAAATGCCCGCTTTTAACTTGCAACAGAAACTTCTTCGGAGCAATTTAGCATACACAATTTGCTGATGATGTACCATGAAGTATGTTTCTACTTCATCTTGATGTAATGCAGCTGCATTTCTAGTCCTTCAGATATCTTGCTCTTAATTATGAAATTTATTTTTTAAAATGCTATGTTTAGGCTTCCCCTGTTATACAGTTTTTGTGGAACTAGAAATAACTCAAGCATGGCATTCCCTTGGATTCTTTTGGGCAAGAAATGTGGCCATGAAATTATGCATTTTGGCATGTGAGTTGGAAGGAGTTAAGTCAATTCACTATTGACTTGTATTATAGACCATGCATGTTTGAGGGACCTCTGGTTGAACTCCCTAAAAAAATGAGGGTATATTTATGTGTATTATACATTCGATATATACAGAATTTCATTTTATTTCTATTTTCTTTTCACTGGACAAATCTTCATATGCAAAACATAGTGTGAAGTAGGGTTGTTTTGGGCCTGATTACCATGCTTTCTTAAGATAGTTTTCTATGCCATAATACATAAGGAAGATTGGAGGCATGAAATTCCACTGTATTCTGGGTGAAGGCACATATTTCTATAATTTATTTGCTGAAAACTGTCAAGTTGGCCCTATGCATTCCTATGGTCTTAACCCAGAGGAGGGCTTGATAAACTGCCTTTTTTTGTTTCTTTTTAAACATTTGGTGGGTTTTTTTATTTTTAACTATTTCTTATAAATTTTTTTAAATATGCATAATGTGCATAAAATTTCTTAGTAAAGGAACAAAAGTTTTAAAAATTTTATTAAAAAGGTGAAAAAATTAGCAGTTTTGGACCGTATATGATCCAATACAATAGCCCATCTCCATCGAAACCGTTGTCTGACATTTTATTCCTAATTTAGTGAGACAATAGCTAATAATTTATACTTACGGTGCTTTTTAACTAAAATTATAACTAAAATTAAATATGCACATAATTGAAATTGAAGTATGTTAGCATATTTTTTCTTTTCAAAATCTAATATAAATTTCCTTTTTAAAATCTAAAACTTTTGCTTTTGTTTTTTTTTAAATACAATTAGTCAGATGTTATCATTCAATTCAATTCAATGGTTTATCATAATGTAAAGTGATCCAAAGACTGAACGGGAGCTTGAGAAAAAGTTTTAGTTTGTAAAAAATTTCAGTCATTCGTTAAAAAATAAAATTTAATCTCAATTTTTAAATTTTAATTTGTGAGAGGGTCGTTTTTGAAATGTATTGTGTTTTATTATATAGATTCAATTTTTTAGATATATGATCATATAGTTCTAAATCCGGTACTGAAGTATTGATTTTGTGGTTGGTGTTAGGTACGGTGCATTCTGTTTAATATTTTGAATTTATCGCTACAAAAATATTTGTATGCGTAAAAAATATAAATGTCTACATGAAAGATTTAATATATCACTTAAAAATTATAAAATACAAATTATAAATAATACGTTTTACATTTTCATGTTAATGTTATTAAAATGTCTGATCTAGCTTCTTTATAGAACATGAGTGAGAGTAACAACTCAGTGGTAGGATCTTCGTTCTCTAATCGAGCTCGTTCGTGGCCTTAACAAACTGAACTTTTTAACTCAATTTTTGAATCGTTTAAAAGTTGAAACTCGAGCTTAAAAAAGGCTAATCTCAAAAGCTTGTGAACCGATTTAATAAAATTATATATATACATATATATAATATTTTTGACAAGGAAAATGTTTTTCAAAAAATTATTTTAGACAAAATTTGCCCCCATTCCTGAGTTCAAGCCCCGGTCCTCCCACCCCCATCCGATGGAATTGTAACTTCTTAAAGAATAAATAAATAAAAACAAAAATAAATAAATAAATAACTGTAGACAGCTAACTTTTAACTTATTTTGGAAATGAGAAAAATTTTCTTTTTATTGCTTGTTATATAAAGTTCAGGAAAAACCTGATTTAAAACAATAAAAAAAAAAAAAACACTTTCAGATTTCAGTACGATTGAAAAAATAAATCCACTGCAAATTGGGAAGCACCAGCGGCGAACGGTTTTGAATCGATTTTTGATTCGGTACGATATGGTATTGGTAAGTGTGACCGACAGATTAAATTTAGCAAGTTTAGAAAAGTTGCAATTGTTAAAAATGATAGCGGTTCAGGGAGCTCAGTCATTTGCAACCGGAGCTCTGAATGGTTGTATTTGATGATGCTCCTGTTGTTTATAACATAAGAAGCTCAAAGATGAAGCCATGGCAGCAGCATTCAGACCACCATCAACAGGTTTCCATATACATTGTGCAAGCAGACCCCGCCTCATTAATCAGTTAACATGGCCTAACAGCCATTACAGAAGAGGATGACTTCCTAGTTTCTTATAAACAAGAAGCAAAGGTCTTCTCATCAAAAACCAAGATTCCAACTCATTCAGACTATTCATATACACAGATGCAGATCAACTAATGCACATGAACGTAAGGGTATGTGACAGTGACTCATCTTTTTCCGAAGTAGGAAAATAGCGTGGGTTGTTTATTACCTCCAGCACTGGTGCTTCCCTTCTTCCTCGCTGGACTTGTTTGTGGTTTGTCAGCTTCTCCATTGAATGGTTTTGCGTCCTCCGAAAATACCTCATAGTCCCGCTTGACAGGGAGATTCGCAACTCCTTGAGAATCTGTAGAAGCATCGGGTTTTAATTCATCATTACCTTTATCATTGAGGGAGCGGTGGTCGAGGTTGTCTTCGGTCTCAGGCTCCACTTTCAAGCTTCCCGGCTGATGGGTCTTAATGGGCTCTAGACACATGCTTGCAACTTGTGAGTTTGACTCCTGTTTGCTATTGGATCCTTTCTTTGAGAAAAACTTTGAGATCGGCATTGTCTCCTCAGTCCTCAACTTAATCTGCAGAACATGAAATAATGAATATATGGTATTTTTCCCAGGTAAACAGTGAAGTAGGGATGAGTGGGATAAAATTGCACAGAAAACTCGTACAGCCAGAAGTAATAGGTTTTTTTTCAACAAGTTGGTTGTTAAGTGGCAGTGCATGTTTATGCGGTATTTGGCATCCCCAAACTTATTTCAAATAAGTTGGCCTCCTTCGGATAACTTTCCATCTTATATGGCTTTCCCCCCCCCCCCCCCCCAAAGACTGATTTTTATTTGTTAGCTTTTTTACATGCAATTCACATTTCTTAAAAAATGCTTAAAAAAAAAAGCTTAAAATAGGAAAATTAACATGCAGGCATAATTAGTCAACTCTTATTTGAATTTTCCTACTTTTAGCCTTTATCTTTATTTATTTAAGAAATGTGAAAAGCATACCAGAAAGCCACCAAAAAAAGAAACAAGAAACCAATCAACCCTTGGTGAAAAAATCCATAATAAGATGGAAAAGCCATCCCAATGATACCAAATAAGTAGGTGGATGCCAAACGGAGACACCAATAAAATACACTTGCGAAGCTGAAATCTTGAAACGAGCAATAAGATGTTGCTGTTGACATCAATCCATTCTATTATTATTCTATGAGACTACTGGATGAAAAATCACTGGACCCAAGCTTTCCTCGTGCAAAAGTCATAACAAGGAATTATAAGAGCCCAGAACATGGTTCAGTGCCAGTAGGGTAAACTACGAAATCAACTAGAGGAAGTGAAGTAATGTGATTGAAATAAGTGTGTCTAAATTTTCCTGAATATAAAACATGACCTCTGACAGAGTGACAGAGTTTCAGACAGCTTGCAATCTGCATTTAACCACGCAGACATTCACTTCAGTCAATACGTACCGTTAAATACTTAGTTACAATTGCTTAAACTGAACCCAAGTCTACCTTAAGTAGCGAACATAAATTATGTTGAAAAATAGAAAGAGAAGCCAAGGAGACACACCTCCATGATGCACTCTGGTCCATCAAAAGAAGGCTTACCCATTGCAGGTGTCACCGGGTACCATGCCTGGGAATTGAAGTTTTAGCATCCAAGAAAATTATGTTTGGATTCTGTTTGTTAGATAATTAAATGAAATAGATATATGAGAAAAAGCAACTGCTTCTTATTTTCAAGAGGTTCTTACCAAATCTACTTCTTCATATGGCTTAAGTACTGTCTCAAACTTGGAAGATGAGGAACCAAATAGCCATGCATCAGTTGATTCCTTGTCACCCAAAATAACAGGCATCCTGTCTGCAATACAAGGTTAAGAAGAACATTAATACAAATTGTTTAAGCGTGCCACCAATGCCACATAACAAAGTACATAGTTCCTCATAAGGGAAAAAAAAAAAAACTTAAAAAAAAAAAAAACACCTACTACGCTTCCAAGTACAAGATGGCCATTGATTAGGAGCTTTAAAACTATAGAAGTGTCATTCAAGATAAAAGCAAAATGAAATAACAGGGCATTCTCTCTCTTGTACTCAGTAGTGCAAAGGATGTCTTGAAGTTACTAGGGAGTCTCTTAAGCCCGCAACAAATAAAGCTGAGAAAGTTTCTAGGCAGTTAATTTTGTTATCCATTTCATTCCTAGTCTTTGTCTCTGCACCATTCTATTGGTGCCTTATGGATGGTTTCAAAAATTTTAAGAAAACTTGTAAAAGGTGTAAGAGACCACAAATTCCTCTTCTACAACTTCCCTTTCTGTTATACCACAATTCAGCAACTGTGAAACCCAATATGAACAATATTCTGTATAATACTGCCTTCAAAAACATCATGATGGCAATGAAATCAGCATCCAATTAAAATTGAGTGTCAAACATATTTCATAGCTAGGGTAGGCTCTAGGAACTGAACAAAAAACATGACTAACCATGAAGCCACTCTAGAGCTGATGAAGACGAAGTTGTCACAATAGTGAAGGTATAAAGAATCTCTCCTGCAGATAAAAATAAGTTATTAGAGCAGTTTTAAGTGCACAAAATCAAGCCTTTTGCAAATACTCATAAAGTTGAAGCAATATATAGCTAGCTGTCTACATATGATATAAAAACAATGGGTATTGAAAGCTGCAGATAGCAGATATATGCATGCCAACAGTGTCCAGGGCTAAACCATTAATATTATGAGCCAAAATGAATGCAACGAAGACTCTTATTATAAACAAATAATATGTTAATATCAATATATATTCTAACTACAAATGTAAATCCATAAACGGTGGTTCACCTTCAGAGTTTTTCCAAGAATCATAGAGAGCAGCAAACACAAGGGGCCGACCATCCTTAAAATGAATGTAGTATGGCTGCCTTTTTGACCCATCTTTTTTCCATTCATAGAATCTGAGTAGCACCACACCACCATTAAAGCATTAAAATTAGTAGAATTGACACAAATACTAAACAGACAGCATAAATATACAGGTGCAAAATTGCCAACTTTACAGCAAATAGTTCACTTTGAACACTACGAAAAATTCTCCATAGAGAGTAATCACTCGAAGTACTTGAGGAATGAACAAAAACCCAGATGGTAAATTAACAATAAACTGAATAAAGTACAATTATCCAAATGACAATGGGCAATAAAATCCCCATCAACATTATATACAAAAAGAGAATACAAGGCAATTGCTATGAGTGTAACTGGGTATGGATCATAAGGGATGAATAAGGTACATTAAACTACAACTTCATGATAGCTAAAAGGAAAAATTCATAGTCTTCATTCCAAATCACCCATTAAATTGCCTCGAAGGAAACCGAATAAGATAAACTAACTTTTTGAAAAAGGGTTGACTAGACACGTCTAAGATAGCACTGGGAACTTATAATACCATGGGAAGCATAACTATGTTTTAGTCTAGACCAACTATGAGATGAGTAAAAGAATGGGAAAATAGACCCACACACATATATATGTATAATGTATATTATACATAATGTAATTCTTATCTCTGACGTAATATGCACATGCGTCTTACTTCAAATGTTCATTCAAGATTCTTCATTTTCCTTTGTTTCCAGAGATGCATGTTCATTTAGGATTTAGAAAAAAGGCTTGAATAAAAACCTCAATGTGTTGGTTCAAAATTGTGCTACTTCAATAAAGAAAAAGGGCATAGCACTAAAGTACTAAACAAGCAAACCATTATGTACAACACATACCCTTCGACAGCAACCAGGCACCTATTGTTGGGGATGAGACGGCGAAAAGAAGCTTTTTCACATATTGACTCAGATCGAGCATTGAACTACAGTTCAGAACATAGAAAAGTGATACTGAAATTGCTACGCAAAAGCGCATGATAGTACTGTCATGCTCAAGGTAAACCCAACCTTATTTCTATGGTCATAAAAACAATATGTAATACAAATAAGCTTGTAAATAAGCTAAATTAAAAGCATTCAAGTCATTTTTGCTTGAACAGTGAAATTGAAGGCACTAAACAACTATTAGTTTCCTTTCAACAATTGAACAGTTTAGACTTTCAAGTTTCACAATTAAATGTCATAAAAAGCATGTCCTTTAGGGCAGTAGGTCTTGTAACATCCGGGAAGGAGACATTAAAGAAGAAAGGGGATAATGATCTAATTTAACAATGAAAATACCATAAATATGTGGGGGTGACAATTAAGATGACAGGCAGGACTAAGGTGAAACTTCATCATTTTTGTGAATGTTACAATTAAGGCTTGCGTGGCATGAATTGCCGTTAGAATCAGGAAATGAGTCATTTTAAGAATTGTAAGGAAGAAACTGTCAATTTGTTAAAGCTCTCCAACTTCATTGTGATAAACACAAATTCCCAAGAATGCAAATATATTATAACGAATTATTTTTAAAAGAAAAGCAGTTCCATAATAACAGTGGTAAAGCAAAACTAGTGGACATTCAATATAAGCATGCCAAATATACAAATATAGGGTGCTAATAACACAAAACCATCAATAAACACAATGTACATAAAGCATTTAGTCGTGAATTTACTGAGGCAAAATGAAAGGGAATGAGATTCAAAGTTACTTCTCTTAATTGCTGCCGTGGAAAATAGGAAAAAAAAAGTATAGAATTAGATAAACAAAAAATAAGTTACAAAAATTGTTTATAAATAGACGCCTTTTATTTTATTATATTTCCTAACCAAACCAAATAATAACGGTGCAATTAAATTTTTATATTTTCTTTCCTTTCCACTTTCCTTTT
The DNA here is from genome assembly GCA_019916065.1 of Vitellaria paradoxa. Classification (NCBI taxonomy): domain Eukaryota; kingdom Viridiplantae; phylum Streptophyta; class Magnoliopsida; order Ericales; family Sapotaceae; genus Vitellaria; species Vitellaria paradoxa. The sequence goes on along the minus strand of CM034243.1, from coordinate 9,630,957 downwards.
TCTTTTCTTTTCTTTTCCTTCACCAAATGCATGACCCTAACACAATCTTTTACTTAGGGGGTGTTTGGAGTATAATTTTTAGCAATTTTGACATTTTTTTGCTAAAAATTCGTAATTTTTAGTATGTTTTGCGGAGTAAATCGTAATTTTTTAATAATTTTGAGCAACTTTTTGTAATTTCTGGATATTTGGTAAAATTTTTCGTAATTTTTGATAATTTTTAGTAATTTTTGATAATTTTTAACATACGGCAACTCTTGAGTTGAGAAGTTACTGCAACTTTTGACAAAAATTTGTAGTTTGACAAACACTCAAGAATAAAAAATTAGTAATTTTCTGCTAAAAATTGTTACCCCAAACGCGCCCTTAAAAACAGCCGAGGCATTCAACAAACATAAGTTGCTAGCAAAGTCAACGGGTGTCGACAAAGCAGCGCCATACCATTTTGTAGTGATCAGGTTTCTCAGATTTCTTGGTGAAGCTGGGGACGAGTCCCCACTTCATGGAATGAAGAACCGCCCCATCACCGCCGGCACCATCTTCTCTCCGAACCACCGGCAGAAACCTTCCCGGCGAAAAGTTATAAGACGAGCGGTACCTGAAAATTCCACTCAACTTCAGTATCCAACAACACTAGTTCCAAGAGTTCAGTACCATTGACTACATTCCGATTGATTATGCAGATACTGTCAACAGAGAGGGAAATTTATCGGATGAATCATTAATCAAAAGATCCATGACACCTCGAAGTTACTTCTACATGTACACGGACATATGCACAAATATGCATACATCCATATATATATATATATAAATATATGAAGGATGAGGGTTGTCACCGGTCCAGCTCGACGGAACGGAGAGGGCGACCGTTGAGGTGGCAAGCCCTAGGAATGTCATCGGCCCTCAGAGTACAGCGAGCTCTCCCGCACATCGTCTTCTTCTTCTTCTTCTCCTCCTCCTCTTTCTGGTCTCCGTCGAGTTTGTCCTCAAGCGGTGAAGGAGCGGGAAGAAAATGCCCGTGCTTGTTCCAGTGCTACGGTAATGTGCCATTGAAAGCTGCGACCGCTTGGTCACCGTCGGATTGCAAATACCTGGAGATCTGTTGACATCTAAAACAAAAATGGCAAATTACTTAGAACCCCTCGATGTTTGTTAATCACACAACCCTTCTTGAAGTGTACCTCTCTTATTTCTAAAACTATGTAAGATGAACCCTTACAGTTATGAGTCGAAATTTAAATTTCGATTTTACCCTTAAGGCTTTGGAGACGTTTGGAAGCTAAAATGTTAGAAATTCTACTGTTTATTTTTAAAAAATACAGTTTAAATGTATGTATCAAGCGTTAAAAATATCCTCAAAACACATTTTTTGTTTTTTTTATCATGCCAAATAGACCCAAATAAACCCATAATCTAAAATTTTGATCAAATCATTCAAACATGAATGATTCTGAGCAGAAAAACATAAAGAAATATAAATATCTATATTATAAAAAAAATATTAATAAATATTCATGGTGAAAAAAAAATCACTCAAACGAAAAATTATTTGTATAAATCATCTCATTCTCACTTACGTCATTCTCTCTTTAAGAAATATATATATATATTGTGGTCAAATACAAGAATTAGTCCAATGAAAATGATATATTATTAAAAATATTTTTCAAAACTTATAGTAATAATAAATAAAATGGTAATGGCTGGTTTTCGTAGTTAATAAGTTTATAAATTAACATAGTATTTTCAGAATAAATTTCGATATTATGGCACTATTTTTTTTTTGGTAATTGATATTATGGCACTATTACCGACAAACGAACCAAAACGGAAAAAAAAAAAAGCAAATAAGATAAAATAAAAGGTTCTCGGGTCACACCGCCATACTCACGGCAACGAGTTCGGGTCAATCCCATAGTCCTCGAGGGATAATCCAACCCGGCCTCTGCAATTAGCCCAAGCGAAAGCGAGGCCCGCCTCCAGGCTGCAACTCAACGACGGGGGAAAGCGAGGGAGAGCAAAGCCGCACAAATGCTTTCGCTCGCACGGCGTCTTCAGGAGTCGCACCCATGCCTCCGGCAAGCGGCTTATCAACTCCGATCCACGAGGACCGACGCCGCCTCGTCTTCCCCCGTCCGGAGGCGCTCCAAGGCCGGGACGGCGACGCTGAAAAAGGTGGACGATAAGTCAGAGTGGTGGATTGTGGACGGAGAGATGCACGAGATCGGCGAGAACGTGCCTCCGAGGGAGAGATTCGTAATCCCCCGAGACAACATCCCCAACAAGCGTCGCAAGCAGCTCCGGGAGCAGTTCATGCGCCGTACCCGCCTCGTTCTCAAAGAATCGGTTGGTACTTCCTCTTTTTTGTGCAGGGGCTTCTAAATTCCTATTCTTTAATCATCGCTTCGTTTGGTTGCTGTGATAAAAAGAAAAAAAAAAAAGGGGAACGGAAAGAATTTGGCTTTCTTTTTATGATTGTCATTAAGCTATCCGATGGTAAAGAACAAAAGCAAACAACTTATATTTGTCTTAGGACCCGTTTGGAGCACCAGAAAAACACGCCCCCTCCCCCCCCCCCCAAAAAAAAAGAAAGAAACTCTGTAAAACTCTATAATGCTCTACAAAACTTTTTTTCATCTCAAACTATACGAATCTCTATAAATTTATATATATTTATAAATTTCAACAAATTTTAATAAAATTTCTACAAATTTTAATAATATTTTTATAAATTTAAAAAAATTCTGACAGGAAAGTTAAAAAATTTTTACCAAAATCATTTGAACGGATGAAAAATTGTTAGAACGGAACTTTTCTTCTCTATTCTTTTTGTTTCACTTCAAACACCAATAACACAAACCACATTTTACTCAACTTTTTATAACTCCATACGTCACCTTAAATTATGGTTGATATTTTCGATTTCCTCTGTTTTCTCAGTAACTAGTTGGGGGTTACTCTGTTTGCACAGCCATGTTGTTCTTTGAAAGTGCTTGTTTGATTTTCATCTGATGCTATTTGCTTCTGGATTTGGAATTTTACTTGGTGGGTTATGTGTCCCGATATGCTAAATCCTTATTTGCATAATTAAAGGAGCACGAGCCATGGTGCAAAAGGTACCTGGAACTATATCGGGAGCTTAGAGAGAACTGGGAGAGGCTTTACTGGGATGAGGGTTACTCCAAGAAACTAGCTCAGGATCATGCTAACTATGACTCTGCTGAAGATGATGATCAAGATTTTTCACCATATCGGTCTGTATCATTCTACTCTCTACTTCTTCTGTGTGAACCCAATTTGCTTAGGAGCCCATTATGTTATATTTTAAGCAGCCTTGTGAACTTGATGTTTTCTTGACTGGTAAGATCTTAGTTGTATTGTAAATTTAAAATCAGGTGATGAAGGTACATTTTACTTGTTCTTTCTTGTGTTTCAGGAGGCGTCAGCCCTTTGTGCAGCAAATGAAGGTATTGATAATGTCCTAAGAGATTTAGTATATCTATTTGCTGATCGTAGTGGGTTTAGTATTGTGATATAGCTTCATCTGTCTCATAAGAAATCGGACTATCTATACAAATTTGGTAGCCTTCACTAGGATGTAAAATGCTAGACTCCCGAGTTTCTAAGGGGGAGCACAATTCAGCTAAGATGGAATGTCAGAACTGAACCATTCAATTTTGGTTAAACCGGTGTGGTTAATTTGGGTTGAAATTGTTCATTTTCTGGCAAAAATATTGAAACCGAATTGACAGAAATAACCAAATTGTATATAACTATGTGTAATATATCTATTTAATATAATATAAATATATTAAAGTCAAACTGAATTAACCAGTTTACTCCAAAACTGAACCAAATAGACTCATGTACCCCCCCCTCAAAAAAAATAAATAAATAAAAATAAAAAAACAAGTTTCAAGCTTTATTTTTCTGTTTCTTTGCTGACTTACAAAACATTGGACCAAATCTCCTAAATTTTTATCATCACTCTTTGAGCAAGTGCTCAGAAATGCTTTCCTGCATTTGTGCATGCCATATGTATTGATTTTTCTTGTTTTAGTTTTGTGATCTTAAATCCATTGTCGGTATCGGCACTGCTTCCCTTTTGGGTAATGGTGTCCTTGTGACCCTTTTCTTTGACATAGTTTATTTTATCATCTTCGAAATCTTGACTGATTTTATAGTTTATTACATTGCTGAATAATATCATGTGACTTCACTGAATGCAGGTCCAAGGAATGGGCAGAAGTATGCAAGATGATAGCTGGGACAAGGTTAACGAGATTCGAGATAAGTTTGAATATGACAGAGAGAAGCGAATGAGGGAAAGAGGTCAGTTCAGTTAGTTTGCATATTGTTTTTAGGTGTCTTATTAGCCTGATTTAATGGACTTGTATAGAGCCTTAGAGTGTGCTTGGAGCGAGAGAATTGCTGAGGGAAAACAAAAAAGAAAAAAGAAAGGAAATATAAGACTCCAGATGCACGATTTTATTTGAGTAGATTAAAAAAAATAAAAAATAAAGGGTATTTATCGATAAATTAAATTTCTTACTTAATTATTTTTAATTTCTCAAATCCCATGCTTTTTCCCTGTTATTTTTCATCACAAACTAAAAATGAGCAGTGTTTTTGAATTCCTATTGCCTTCCTTTTTCCTTGACTAATCCTTGATCCAAACACAACCTTGAGCTCGTTGAACCGGATAGGAATACTACCCAAGTACCACCACTCATCCCAAATAAATAAAATTTGCAAATGCAAACGTGACGTTATTTTCTTCCATAAGAAACATGCAGAATCATGACAGACACATTGTTGTAAGAGTCTTCCACAAAATGTTTGATATCATCTCATCTTCTATTATCATTTGGAGATGATTCATTTTAGAATATGTAGCTTAACGGAATAAAATGCTCGTGGAATTTTCAACTTGTTCTCATAAAACCCTAAAAAGTTCCTCTAGATGAGCATTATGGCACCATGGCTCATGCAAAAAATGTGGACTTCTCTTTGGAGCAATGAGAGTGAATATAGATACTTGTTAAAAAAACAGAATGTTTATGTAATAATAATTTCACTTCTATTACCCTTAGACATGCTTTGTAGAATGAGCTCTTGTTTTTCTAGCTCTAGCCTTCCCTTCATCTTCATCTTCCTCTCATCGGCATGTTCTTGCTCTGCAGCCTTTGCGCCCATGGACAGAGGAACGGGTTTTGACGTGGATGATTCAGGCTCCAAGACTCGGCCATTCGACGCTAGAAGATACTTCCCTGAGTCCGCAGGAGGCTGATGAAACAATAACCAACTGTTGAGATGTTCATTGTGAGAGAACCGAGAGGCCTTCTGGATTGTACATTCTTGTGTCAAGGGAACTTAAATCTTTACGGAGTGTCCATTTCGGCAAAGAGACGCAGCAATATCATAGGGTGAAGTTACATTTCTTCTAAACTTTTGGTGTCCAACAAATATTCATCTCTTTGTGAGACGTGTCTAGTATTGATGGCTTACCAAATTTGAGGTGCGTTTGAAGTGACAAAAAAATGAGATAAAGTGAGATAAGTTATGAATTCGTAATTCATGCAGTAAGATAAAAAAATGAATAATTTTTAGAATTTTTCAGTATTTTTTACTATTTTTCAGAGTTTTTTTTATCACTCCAAACGAAACCTTGATGGCGCATTTTACGGCGAACTTCTCCCAAATAGGGACAAACATGGAATTATATTTTTTTGTCCGGATTGCCAAACAAATTATGTTTGATTGAAAAAAACAAATTAATAATATTTGGTTAATATGTAATGACAATGTATTATCAAAAAGTAAATGTTATGTATCAGCATCCACAAAAAAATAAATAAATAAATAAATAAATAAATAAAAACAAAAATAACACCACCAATAATAATAATAATAATTTCATATAAATTTAATGATTTTTTTAAGTAAATATATTTATCAATAAATTTTCATGTTTTGAAGTTTATATTTCTAGTAAACCCTCTGAAATTCCACGATATGTAAATATGTAGCATGCCCACGTACTAGCAAAGTCTTATGCTGAAGTTTTGTTTCAACACCAATCATAAAAAAATATGAACATTTCGAAGTTATAGCATAAACTGACAAAATTTTGGTTTAAATGAAATTATCCACGTGTCTTTTAATTTTTCTTTATTTTATTTTTTAATTTTTAACTTTTTAAGTATTATTTAATATTTGTTTGTTTGTAGTGACCATAATAAGATACATATATTTAATATGGTATATAATATATATTAATTATAAAATTTTAATTGTTCATATAAAAATAATTATGTTCATAATCGAAAACTTTGGCAAATGAAAACACTAGCATCTTTTAAAAAACGGTTGATTATAATTTTAAACAATATCACACAAATTTATTAGTAACCTATAATAATAATTTAAAACTTGTAACAATTAAATATATTATTAATGCACTGCAATGGGAAATTACCAATGCCACCATAAGATTGAAAACAAGCCAAATTGCTGGACGTTTTGCTTGAGTTAATTCAATTTTAAGTTAATCATATTATTAAATTTAATTATAATTTATTTTTGATACATTAGTATTTAATAAATATAATATAAAATATCATATAATTCAAGTTTAACCTGAGATTGACTTGATAAATAATTCATTTAATTTTGTCTCACAAAATAAATAAATTAAATTAAATTTTATTAAGTTTATCGAGTTTAATTTAAATAGGTTAGAGTTCGTTTGGTAAAACTGTCAGTTTTCAGTTTTTATATTAAATTTTTAGTTTTGTTGTTCAGTATTTAATTTTTAATTTTCATTCTCATGGTACAAAAAAAATAAAAATTTAAAAATACATTTGGTAAAGATAATTTTTAGTTGATAGTTATACTTGTTAATTAATTAAATTCAATAAATTTAATTATTTTAATTATATTAATTATTAAAATAATTTGATCCAATGAAAATGAAATATATTAAACATAATTTATTATAATTATTTTTTAAAAATAATTTAATAAAATATATTTTATGTTAATTAAATTAATTATTAATTTAATTAACTTGAATTAATTCGATTTAATTAATTAAATTTATTTATTTTGATTATATTATTTTTTCAAAATAATTTAATTCAATAAAAATAAAATATATTCAATTCAATTTAATTATATAATTTATTAAAAATAATTTATATTAAATTATTTTTATATTATTTAATTTAAATTAATTAAATGTATTTACTTTAATTATATTTTATTAGAAATAATTTAATTCAATAAAAATAAAATATATTAAATAGAATTTATTATATTATTTATTGAAAATAATTTAATAAAATTTTTTATATTAATTTGACTAATTAAATTCAATAATAATTAACACAATTTAGTTAATTAATATATTAAATTAATTATTGATAAAATTAATTATTAATTAAATTATGTTTAATATATTTTTATACAAATAAAAATAATATATTAATATATTTTATATTAAGTAATAATATATTTAGCAGTGACTGGAGATGAGTGGGAGTAGTAATGTGGTGAGGCGGTGGTTGAATGTTAGTGACGACAAGCGAACGATTGGTAATAATTGTGTAAGAAAATAAAAACTAAAAATAAACATTTGAAAAAATATATTTTTTATATTTTCATAATATTTAAAAATTTTAAAAATAGTTTTTATTTCTTTAAAAATTAAAAATTAAAAATAAATTTGCTAAATGAGTTTTTTGGTTCAATTAAAAAAAATAAAAACAAAAACAAAAAATTGAAAGCGAAATGGTTGCCAAACATGCACTTAGTATTTATACGCTCAAATTTACCAACATCAACGAGGGTAAATTAGGAATACAATGTTTAGTTTAATTTTTCTGACCACGCGGCCGTGGCGGATTGGTACAGCTATCCTACACAATACATTTATCCTAGATAGCCACCCACTCAAGCCAATCCCCAAACCTGGCCGGCGCCAAAAGCACCCTCTTGTGAAGAAATTCAAGAGACAACGGTGGCGTGTAATGAAGGCGATTGATTTCAATTAGGAGGTTCGTTTGCTTTCGGATCTGATCCGATTCTCAGCCCCTCCGGCATTGCTCTGCGAAAGAGAAGATCGGAACAGAGCAAAGCAGAGGGAGAATGAGAGGAGCGAGGCTGTGCGCATTGTTGGGGGAATTGGGGTACGAAGGGCACGAGGCATTGGACCCAGACAGCTTCGAATGGCCCTTCCAGTACGACGACGCTCGACCCATTCTCGATTGGGTCTGCTCCAGCCTCCGCCCCTCCAACGTCCTTTCTCCCTCCGAGGTTTCTCAGTTACGTCTCTCTTGTCTCTGTCTCTGTCTCTCTCTATCGCTTTCTCTGCACACACGCCTGTATGTATATATCTCTTCTTGTTTCTTTAGCAGTCGAAGAACTCAATTCAGTTACCCAGTTCCCGAAAGACTACAGATCAATGCGTGCTTTAGGGTTTTTTGCTTTTGAATTTCGGTAAATTCAGTTCACTTCCAATAATGCTAGATATAAATGATTTTTGTTAGTCGGATTGTTATTTGGTTTACAGGGTTACTCTGATTTCACTTGTCCGCTGTTGAACGATTGACATCTTATCCCAATCTTAAGTGAATTTGAAGCGGGTCAAATTTTGGGTTTTTGGAGTCTCATAAATTTGGCCAATGTTCTATTTCTCTCTCCCTTTTCTATTTTTGATTCATTTTTTAAAAAATTTTTGCACGTAAGTTTGGGCATTGTTCATTTACGGAATAATTACTTTTTTACTCTTGTATTTAAGGTAAAAATTACTTATTATATCCTGAACTTCAAAAACATATTTTTATACCCCCTTGTATTCGTATTTAAGACAAAGGGAAACTATACATAGTGTTAAATTTTTAAGTGAAAAGACAAAAATACCAACTGAAAATCAAACAGAATTGGGGTGTAAGTGTAAGTAATTTGAATTATAGGGGGGCGTAAGTGTATTCAAATTATTAAGAGATAAAACCGTTATTTTTGACGGATTTTTTTAATAATTTCACTTTAGTCTGAAAAACGAGGGGTGTAAAAGTTTGTTTTTTAAGCTCAAGATTACAAGTGATTTTCACTTTAAGTGTAGGGGTATAAAAGCAATTAACCTTTTATTTATCCCCTAAGCCTGTTTCCATCTTCATGCTTCTTTTGGTTCATGGATTCAGGTCACAATGCTCCTTGTTCAGGCTTTTCCTTTTAGAAGATTTAGTCTTTGTTATGGTGGGGATTATTAAGAAATTGAAAATGCTAAAACGTGCCTTAGAAAGGAAACCTTTCATTAGTATTATCGTTTCTTCTCTGTTTGTCAGTGAATCCTGTCCAAAATTTCACTTGAGGTATCTCAATATTTTCCTTTTTAGTAATTAATTATGTTCTATCTGCTATACAGGTATGATCAGTTTCTGCAAGAAGGGAAGCTACTGGAGGTACCCATCATCGCATTGTTATTCTAAAGAGTGTCTAAGAATTATTGAATTCTCATGTGTTCTTGTTTGTTTCTGTACAATGTTCCATGTGCTTTCTGGCTCATGAAACCACGATTTTTTTTTGGAGGACACCATTTATTCTTTTTCTTACTATGTATTCATTTATTATTATTTTCTTATTCACGGTGGAAAGACATTGACTATGATCACTTTTTTAAGAAGAACAAGCAGTGGGAAAATGGTTGTACAGAAAACAAATGGTGATCTGCCATTTCAAGTTTTTCTGATACCCCTGTAGCCTCTGTGATGCCTTCATAACTCTTGATTTGTTTCTGGCTGGATTATGAGGAATGAAATACTTGTAGAAAGCATGCTTGCTCTAGCAGCCCAATATTTTAAAAAATGCAGTTTTCTTTATGGAAGATTTGGGATCTAGTTCTTAGAATCTTTCTTCTTTGGCGGCCTAGGTTGTGGGCAGATTTTAAATGGTTCATCTAATTTGTTGACTTTATGGTGTTTTGTTATGTTGATATGATAAATTTTCATGTAACTTTAGGTGTCCCTTGTTTGCCTCGTTCTGTTTGAATAAAATAATGGCGAAAATTTGTCGTGAATGCTTGCATCAGATATCTTATTGATGTTCGCCTTCAATAGCTTTAATCATGTGTTCAAATGCATTCATTTATATGTACATTTGATGTGATGATTTAAAAGGGGGAAGACTTGGATTTTGCTTATGATAGCATATCTGCCTTTTCAACTAGAAGAGATAACCAGGAGGCAGTTTTTGGAGCTGAAGAGGGATTGAAAGACATACGGTAATAGCTAAAGCACATATTTGTGATATTGGATATTTTGTGTTTGGTTTCTTGTGTTTGTTCTGGGGCATTTTGCTATCGATACTTTTATTCTACAGCTTTTGGGGTGATATCAATCACAAATGACAATTAGTTAATTTTAATATATGGCCTTATTATGACAATGCTGAGGTTATTTTTCTGTGGGAGGCTTGTGTTCTTAGCTTCATATTAAGATATTCTTGTTAACACACTGAGCTATTGTGGGGGAATACTATTGTGGTTAAGAGAGATTTTAGAAGTTATCTGAGTTAAAATCTGGTGCAGAAAATGGCTCTTAGAGTCTGTTCATTTCGTAGCTCAACTGCTGAGAATTGTCAATGATTTTAGTACACCAAAAGAACTTCTTGTTTCAGCTCAAAACTGCAATTGTTTATAGCAGGAAATTTAAGTATTTGAAACAATGGAAATGAAAATAAATGAGTTGATTCTTTGTATCTCCATAACAATTATTTTCCAAAAAACATGATGGTTTTGCAAGTTTTTGTGTTATTTCTGAAGGGGTACTTTTGAAGGAGGTAATGTGATTTTTTTTTTTTTTTGCCTGTTATTTATGGATTAACTTTCATCTGCAGGGATGCTACTTTAGCGTATAAAGCTGAGGCTTTAGAATTGCAGAGGCAGCTAAGGCAACTGCAGACTCAGTATGATATGCTCACTGGCCAAGCTTCGGCTTTGATCCAGGGAAGGAGGGCACGAGTTGCAGCAACGTCTACTGTCAATGGACAACTTACTTCGATAGATGATAGCCTTTCAGCAAGAAATTTAGAGGTGTACTGTATAAACCAAATTTCTTATGTTCTAAGCTTTAGTAGTTCAGTCTATATTTTGTGCAAACTGTGCAATTATGGTGAAATGCTTAGCTCTCTTTTATTTAGGAAGTGGGAAAGCCAGATATTAAACAATGGCACCCATGTATAATGACATTGTTGATTGTTGAATATCTTTGCATTAGTATGAATCTCTGCTGTTAGAATCTCAAAATATGGCTTTATACAGAACACACAACAAAATTATCTAAAGGTGCAAAATTATCTAAAGGTGGAGCAGAGGCATTTTATTTTATGGTTTTGCAACTTTGCCGTTGATACTTACCAAAAAAAAAAAACTTTGTTGTTGATCTACTTTGAACAAAATAGACAAAGAATATGACAAAACTAAAATTGTGTCATACGTGATGCCTTATACTTCACCTTGCCATTTCATTTTCATCTATTTAAGTTTATTTGAGTATCCACTTATATTTGTTAACTGTGCTATTAGTTGTTAACTGCCCCCCACTTATCCGTTCATAATGAACATCCTCACCTTTTTTTTGCTTTCCCCACTCTTTCAAACTCCAATAGAGGATATGTAAATTAAAATTCATTTTAATTTATTCACAAAAAAATGTCAATTTAAATTCATTTACTAGATTTTCCTGCCTTACCCCAAATGAAAAGGAAAGTGAGACAATGATTGAGTTGGCTGTGCATGAATCATTTTCATTGAGAGACTCCAATTGTTTTGATGTGTCTTGACTTTCGAGGATATGTATTTCAAGTGTGTCGGCTTAGAAGTCAGAGTGGCATGAGAATGAAGATTGTTTTATGCACCTGAAGATGAGTATGAGTCCTGGATAAGCACGCAAGCATATAACCAACAATATAATTTCAAATGGAAAGTAATCTTCAGAATACATATAGTACTGTCTTATTGAAGGAAAAGTAATTTACTGGTTGGAGAGGGATTGGTAGAACTCCGGAACTTTTAATTGGATTGATACGTAATACATACTCAATTTTATGTCCTTAAAGTGTTACAAGTAGATAGAGCTACAATTCCTATATGGTATTTTTGTTTGTTTTTGCCTTTCTTTTTTCCCTGTTGCATGATAGTGCATGTATTTTTCATCCGAGTCTTGACTCTTTAAATAATCTCTCATAGATTTTTTTTATTCCAATGCATGCATTTCTTTTATGAGAACCATAAAAGCATTTTATTTGGTTATTGATTTCTTAAGTTTTGATTTTTTTTTTCATTGTAAATTAGATGAATGCAGTTCTGGGAAGGATTGCTTCTACAGCTCAAGAGTTGGCTCATTATCATTCGGGGGATGGTAACTTTGTTCCTTCACTTCTGTAATTTGTGCACCATGTAATTATTTATATGGGCATTTTTTGTTTAATTTCTATGCATTTTAAATGTTATGAAGTTACTTATATATATATTTTTTCTTTTGACATATTTCATCATGGGTTTTGTGTGTATGTGTGTTGGAGGGAGGGTGTTTGGGTGATTTCTTACTGCCATCTGCATCAAAACTATCTTGGTTGTATTTTATTTTTGAATGCCTAAGGCCCTAAGCTTTACCTTAGCTTGACATTCTGTATGAAGAATTAGAAAATTTGGGACACTTGAGATAATCGAAGAAAGGCGGAACATAACTTTGTTTCTTTGTTTGTTTTTTTTTTATTGCTTTTCCATACTTATTATACCTTTTTTTTTAATAAGTTCTAGAACTCTTTTCATGCAGAGGATGGCATCTACTTAGCTTACTCTGACTTTCATCCATACCTCATTGTGGATGCTTCTTGCATGAAGGAGCTGAATCAATGGTTTGTTAAACAACTGGACACGGTATATGATAAAAAACTGTCAGCTTTACTTTATTTTATCAGTTATCTTATCGTCTCAGACGGTGTATCATAGACTTGTTTCACTTCATGACGACACTTTATGGAAGCAATAGAGGCACGTGGTTTGTGTTCCTTAGTAAATGGTGTTTAGACTGTTCGTTTGCAAAATTATTTGGATCACTGATGGTTATAAGGATCTGTGACTCAGTGTCTTGGAACATAGATATTAATAGGAAGACAATGTTTGCCATTTTAGCCAAATCTTTTGGCTTTTTCAATAGTTGTTTTCTTGGAATTGTCTATTTTTACTCACATCCTTGATATATCTATAGTTGCAGCATGCACAGAGGAATCTTCTGTCAAAGCATTCAAATGTCCACTACTTTTGCCATCTTGCAACGATGACATGGGTTATAATAATATAAATCATCCTACCTGACAGAGAAAAGCTGCTCTTTCTCTCTCTCTCTCTCTCTCATGTGCCTAAACTGACATGATGCTTTTGATGTCATGTTGGGCAAACAAAGCATTCTAATACTATCTTTGTAGATAAGTGATAAGAAACGCATATAAGACAGAATAGAGAGAAAATAGAAAGGATGAGAATATAGGAAGAAGGTAGGAGGGTGCATTGTCTTCCTAGTCTCTCATTCAACAAAGATAAAGAGGAAGATTAAGAGTGAGAAACTAGAAGAGTAACATGAAGTGAGAGGATACAGGCATAAGACAGGAGAGAAAGTTTAACATTTTGTTTATTTCTTTTTTAACCGTAAGAGGTCATTTTCTTTTTAACCCCTAAGAGGATCATTGTCTTGGCCCTAAGAAACCCCAGTAACAAGTAATAGCCTTACAAACCTACTCCTGAGCAATATAGTGACGTAAGCCCGTAGATTTTATCCCTGAAACCCTAAACAAATCTAAAACAAGAAAATACAACAATATAATTAGACAAACTCCCAATTGATTTTTGAAGATTTAATTGACAATCTTCATGTGGATCTTGCTTCTTGCACCAACTAGGCTACTTGTCTATGTTTCTCCCTCCGCCCTTTAATATTCTGATGATTGAAATGCTTAAAGAAAGGGAAGATGTGAGTTTCTAACTTTCAATGGTGTAATACTAGTTTTATCTGTTATTAAAGTTTTGTAACTTTATTAAAAGTATAGGTCACTGTTCCAACTCCTCAGTGGTTGCATACTAAGCACCTTTCATTTCTTGCCTGATTGCATGATGGACATTTTGTGCTTTAATCTGAAGATAAATGATTATTGTTGCATTGCACTGGAGTGTGTAGGAATTTTGTCAAGCCTCATTGGCAGTTATATGATTACTTTAATATTCTTATTTATATTATCCAGAAAAGTGGAGGCAAATAAATTAGACCTTCTCCACTTTTTGGGGACAAACAGTTTTTTGTGTGCTTATTATCTGTTTGATTAATTTTGTATGACAAGATGGCTTACAAAAGAGTTGTGCCTGTTCTTATCCTGCTGTCTGTTCCTTGATGACCTTTTCTATACCATAAAACTTCTGTGGGAAGTTTGTTATCATGAATATGTTAAATACTGCGTGTAGATTTAAGACATCTCCTTCTTGTGGAATTTGTATCATGTTAGTTTTGGTTGTCTTATTCTGCAATGATCCAGGGTCCTTATAGACTGGTTGCTGAGGAGGGCAAAGCTAAATGTTCATGGGTGAGTCTTGATGACATTTCAAATATCCTAGTACGAGGTAGTCTTTTCTCTATCTTTTTTTTTTTAATTATTGCTTAAGTAATCTCTTTTGGGTCATTTCTTTTTCTTCCTATATTAGGGTTATGTTTCTTTTTGCCGATTACCATCTGTTTCTTTAAAGTTAGGAACTTTTTTTTTGTGAAGATTATATGCATTTACTAATTACCACTTGTTGCATTTTTTAGTAAGTTTTTCTCCGTATTTGTGGAAAATTTCATTGCTTAAAATTAGTGAGAAGGATTATGATGAAATATATAAGACCTTCTACTTGATATAATATTTTGGTTTTAAATATTTTGAAGATGTAGCAGATATCATCACGCCTTTGTGGGGAATGCCATAATTTATTTTTTCTAAATTCACTATTTTTCTTGACATTTTTTTGAGAGATGCACTATATTTTATTTTATTTTATTTTAAGGTTATTTAAAGCCTGTTTGGTAACATTTATTTTCAGTTTATGTTAAACAATTTTTTGTTTTTTATTTTTTATTTTTAGTTGTTGTTTTCTTCCTCTGAACTAAAACCAGAAAACATGTTTGATAATGCAATTTTGTTTACAATAACTAACTTTACCTTAATCAAATATTTATTTTTATTAAAATAATTTTTTATAAAATTAATAACAAAGGAGATTTGATGCAATAAATGTGATTCTTTCGTGCAAGCACCAAGGACAAAACAAGAAGGAGGTGATGGCAGGATTTTTTTTATTTTTATTTTTTAAATATATATATATATATATTTTAAAATACTAAAGAGGCATCTAGAGTATTATAGGACTCAATTACTTTAGCAGAATACTGCAGTAGCGGGAAAGTAAAAAATGGTTGAGTCGCAATTCCTCTCATGTGCAACAAACATGCTTTGGTCTTTAACCATGTGGTTGTCTCCCAATAAAAATTTTGAGCTAGTAGACCTTTTGATCCAGTTAGAGAGAATATCCCATGTTCACCAGAAGAGTGGAAATTAAAAGAAGATAGATAATCATGAATCTTTTCAAAAAAAAAAAAAAAGAGATAGATAATCATGAACTGTCCAATAAAAATAATCTTGGACACTAATCTTTCCACCAAGGAGCTGGAAAGAACAACACTAGAGGGGTAGACCAGGGAAAACAAGACCAGCACCTGGTCAAGAAAAACCAGAGAAAAGCCTATAAAATTTGCAAGGAAAAAAATGTGAGAAAATGGAAGAATCTCTAGCGGTGGATGGATGTTTGAACATCTAAGGGCTGACCAAGAAGGAGAATATTAAAAAAAAAGAAAGTTGCAAAATCTGTTAAGATCTGATGCAAGAGTTGCACCATCAAAGGAGTCATCTGGTGTTTCAGAGCTGTCGCTAGAATGTTGCTGGGGCTTCCAGAGGCAAATCGGAGGTTGAACATCGACAGGAGAAGTCCGAAAAGAGAGAAACTGAAGAGAAAGACACTGATTTGGTGACAATTTGGACAGAGACTAAGTTGTGCCTACCAACTGTTTGGGAAATTGCCCACAGATTATTTTCATGTATTTTGGGGACTACAATGATGAGACTCGTTATATTTGTTTTCTAAATTCTAACATAGAATCAGAGCCAATGACTTTCAATCCTAGATAGAAATATAATGAGTCTCATCATTTGTATTACAAGATGGAAAGAGTGCCTTTATATAAGCAAAGAAATCACCAAAAATAAAGAAAAATCTAATGGGCTTAAATCCCTAAGTTAGAGCACAAAGGAAGGAACAAATCACGGAGCATATTATCAAATGATTTTGACATGGCTGGAAGATGTTGAATTGGAGGCAATGATCACAAGTAAACTGCCAAAGCTAACTGTAGGGAGTATCTCTGAATTTGATGGCATTTGTCGTGTGACAGATCGGCTGATTACATGGGAATGATGAGGGGTGCGCTGAGACTTTCGGGGAGCAATGGTTCTTGTAATGATGAATGGTTTTATTGTAAATGAATGCTTTGGAAAATTATATAATTGAATTTTTTTTTTAATGGGTGTTCCTGCTCGCGGGGAAAATGGTGTTATTATCTTGGCAAAAAGTTGAATTTGGACTCCCGTCTTGTGATTGTTAAGGTACTTTAATCAGGGAACAAATCATGGAGAATATTATCAAATGATTTTACTCTATTAGCCTATCGTATCCTCTAATATAGGGCTTTGGATGGAAGCCCACAACATGGTGTTTCATTTTCTTCTTTTCTTCATGCGACACTCTTTCATTGGAAATTTGGTATGTTTGTAATGATTATCTATAATCAATAGAGGTAACTTATGTATGAAGAATTTTGTACCTTAGCTCATTCACATTGTGTGATATAATTATATTTATTTTTTCAGTAAGCGATGTAGTCTTCTGAACTTTCATAATGTTTCTAATGTATCCTTATTGTTTTAACAGAGATATATTTGAAATCTTTGTTGTTTTTGCAGTCGTAGCTTTTCAAAAGATGAAATTAAGTATGATTTCTGGATGTAGAATGGTATTAGAACATCTGGTATGGTGCAAGCTAAAACTTAAATGGTGAAGCTATGGCATTGCCATTTTGGGATGGAAAAAAAAATTGAATGATTAGGATAAGTTGAGAGGATAAAGAGAATGATGGGAGGAGGATTCTCTCTCTTAATCTCAACTAGAATTCGTAAGTTCCTGCCTCCCAGATTGGTTTTTTTTTTTTCATCACACGATCATCCAGAGCTTCAAAGATTCTTGCTGATTCTCAAAATCAGCTTCACTGAATTCAAAGAATATTATGGATACTTAAAGATTGTTGGATTTTTTCTATACTGGAATTTGGACTCCATAGGAAACATTAACTTTTGACCTTTAAGTCCATTCTGGATGTAGTTAAAGTAATGAATAGGGAATACTAACTTTAAGCCATCAAATTGACTCACATGGATTGCTGCTATAGCCTATTGGTGGAAAATCTAACGATTCTAAAGATATTCAACTTCATTAACATTTATAAGAAAATAATACTCTTAACATATGCATAATAACCTTTATTCACAAATAAGTACAGATACTTTGTAACATATCGATGGACCCATCCCCACATATGCATACTTTAAATTTTAATTTTCCATGGGGGGGTGCACCATTGAGTCTATTTAGCATCTATCTAGTAAAAACTAGGAAGATTTTGACTTATGGTTCTTCTTTGCTGATGCAGCAGATTTAGAGAAGTCACATCATCAACGCGTATCTGAATTGCAACGACTTCGATCTATGTATGCAATTTTTTCTTTTTTTAACTTTGAAAGTTCTTGTTTTTTTCTTTTTCGATTGAAGATTTTTATGTGACTGTGAATGAGATTATAATTTAGTTGAAGATAGGTCATATGAGTTTTACTTGGAACAGCAAATATGTAACTGGTCAAGATACAGATGGGGGATGGACCCGAATTTTTTTGACATTTTTGAATTTTGTTGATCACTTCGAGTGTAGTCCTTTTTGTTGCATTCTCTGATGATCTCTTGATAAAATTTGATACTTATAAAAAAAAAAAACATATGTAAGTGGCATTTGTTTATAGAAGAGAAAGACTATCAGTGGTGTTTGTCTATGGAAAGAAAAAAAAAAAACTATCTTTTTTCTGTCTCCATAGCTCATCTCTCTCCCTAATATATATTCTCATTCCTCGCTCTTTATCTCTAGATACCATATAGAAAAGATAGATACAAGAAGCAGAATGTGATCAATTTGAAACATGCATGTTGTATAATGTTGTATTTTTCACATTACTAATTCTTTGGCATAGTTTATGATAAAGGTTCAATAATTTCTCTGTTTATTTATTTAATTTTTTCACAAGATTTTTCTTCTTAAACAAATATCTATGTTTTTTTTTTTTTTTTTTTTTTTTTTTCGGTGCTTCTTTTACTATCTGTTTCTAATGGACGTCTCTCTCTATAGTTTGTAGCTGTCCAAAACCTAAAAAATAAAGTTTTGATTGATATTCCAATACCAATAGGTTGATTGTTTCCCTTAATACTATGGCAGATTTGGAACAAGTGAAAGACAATGGGTAGAAGCTCAAGTTGAAAATGCTAAGCAACAAGCTATTCTCATGGCACTTAAAGCTCAAGTAACATCAGATGAAGCTCACATTCATCTTGATCTTCATTCTCTTCGGTAAAAAATCTCTATGTTGTATTTTATTCTGGAATGTTAATAATTAGTTGTTGGTTGAGCTCATTCTTAGTGCTTTTACCTTTAAATTCTGAGTGCTTTACTTATATGGATGCTGAAGCTATTTGCAATAGTGAGACAAATAGGACAAAGAGTAAAGTGTCTAACACTGGGTGGTATCCCCTTGATGCCATAACATTATTTTTTTTATTTATCCAAAAAAAAAAAGTAAAATTTTCCTTTTGGCATGGACAGAGAAGTTGCATGCATCCTTTAACTTAAGGGGTTCTTCACAAGGCTAACTTTAAGCTTTTGGCCATTTCCAGGCCAAAAAACTGTGCCTGCCCTTTGGAAATTTAGTTTTGTTAAAGCATTCAAATCAAAACCAATTTGCAACGAGTTGAGAAGCTTATTAGATTTTTACGTAGTTTGGAAGTTTGATTTATCAATATGGGATATATTCCAGCATGCCCCCTCACATGCAATGCGACCCCTGCTTGCATGTGGGACCAGACCTGTGCATGAAGTATGTGAAGTTCACAACTGAGAGATTTAGGTATCGTTTGGGAAGCTCTGGCTAATTGGCTTATGGGCTAATTAGCTTATTTGCTTATTTGTAAAATGACCAAATTTACCCTCTTACATTTTAATCTTCTTTTAGGTATCGTTTGGGAAGCTCTGGCTAATTGGCTTATGGGCTAATTGGCTTATTTGCTTATTTGTAAAATGACCAAATTTATCCTCTTACATTTTAATCTTCTTCTAAACCTTTAAGGGCAAAAATGTCAAATTACCCAAAACTAAAAAGCCACCTAAAAAATGGCCACCTTTTTTTCTTTCCCAACCACAAAAATAGGTGGTGCTTTTTTAGCTAGCTAGTAGCTTGCTAAAAAAAAGCCACCTATTTTTCTTCCCAAACCAAGCCTCATAATTGAAGGGGGGGGGGAAGTCCTCCCAAACTCTCTATGTCAATACTTCCAACTCAGACCCTATTGGTGAGGAGTGGAGAGGTTAAGACCTTATACTAGTTTGGGAGGTTTGATTTTATGTGGGATATATTCCAACAAATTTTATTAGATGTTTGTAAGGATAAATATTGACATACTGTAATGACTAGATATCAGACAAAGCATAGGTATGTAGTGTATATATCATGAAGTTAATGTTTTTACGACAAATATATTAGGGTAAAAGTAAATGCAATTAATCATTCATTTTTTTTTATTAGAACAATAACTTCATCGGTAACAGACAAAGTACCAGAGCAACTCTGTTTGAACATTTTGTTTTCGCTAATGTGCAGGAGAAAGCATACTGAACTGGTGGGAGAACTTTCAAATCTTTATCACAAAGAAGAGAAATTGTTATCTGAGGTAAGAACCTTCAGCAAGTATCATACTTGTGACCCAAAATCTCCATAACTAGTGCCTCCTGATCAAATAACACCATTTTCATTTAATGTGCCCGTCAATTCCTTGTTTACATTTGCTTTCTATAGTTACATGCTGGTCTGCAACACCTGAACAGTTGAATCTTTATATGTTGCCAACATGGAAGATGTAGTGGCAATCACTTGTCAGCTATGATATTGTAATTTTTATTTTTAGGCATTAGTTAGTTGATCCTCTTGGTAACATTATCTACTTGATCCGTGTAAGTTAACCTAATCCATTATTGGTAAAAAGCTGGGCACTGAGTTGAGAAATGCCAGATACGCCATCCATTGGGCCACAAACTACCTCATATGATGTTTGCTATTGGTATCTTTAGCGGAAATCAACATTATAACTACTCTTGACTACTAGTTGTTTTTCTCCAAACCAAGAGTAAATTTCATGCGTGCATTGCTTGCTTTCCCCAAGTTATGTATAAATTGTGATTTTTTTTCAGCTTCTGTTTGAAGGCAATTTATTTATATATATATTCTAATTACGAGTGTGCCTTTTTTAGACCATTCCCAATCTTTGTTGGGAGCTTGCTCAGTTGCAAGACACATACATCCTGCAAGGTATCAGAAATACTAGTTTTCACCTGTAAAGTTGTAACATTTACTTCATATTCAACTTTGTCTTCTTTTCTTTTGTTGGAGATAAATCTCATTCTCAAGTATGCAGGTGATTATGATTTAAAGGTCATGCGCCAAGAATACTATATTAATCGGCAAAAAGCGGTATGTTTAGAAACATGATTATTTAATTTTTGGCACATCTCTATTGAAAGTTTCCTTCTTGAAGGATGTTGGTAATAATAAATTATGGACAAGAAAAGTTTTCCAGTTATTTCCAGAAATGCAACTCATTGGCTTTTATTAGCAAGGGTGAAACTCTTCAAGGTTATTTTGAAACCTGAGACCATATTTTGGCCTTTAGAATAATCTGATATTAGCTTGCTAATTGCTTAACACCGTAATGATTGAGCAGTTCAGTTGCACTGTCTGAATTTGAATTTCCTGGTTGGATTTACTTCCAGCATGGCTGCAATTTCTTTTGTTAATAGAATGTAGCTCTTACATATAGTTGTTTTAATGTATGAAAGAATCATTTGCACCAGGTTTATGTGTGGTTACAATGAAAATAATATGATTGGGCTGCCATTGCTTGGGTGTGTTGTGAAAAGTTTCATTATGTGGCACCAACATCTGCATCACAATGTTATGTTCACAGTTGCAATATGTTTGGTTGGTTTTCCTCAGGGAAGAGAAGTCTATTTCCCCTCCCATTGTTTAGTTGGATTGGAAAAGCAGGATGGATAATATGTAGATATATATATATATATATAAATTAGTTTTAAAAACTATATATATATATATAAATTAGTTTTAAAAACTATACATAATAATTATTAAAAATATATGGGAGCCACTTTTCTTGCTCCTCTCTCTCTCTCCTCTCTTCCTTTCTATTTTCCTCCCATTTTTGGAAGGAAGTGGGACCCACATGGTTTTTTCGTTCCTAACTTTTTTACCTTTTTCCTCCCAACCAAGGATGGAGAATTCCTATTTTCTTCTAATTTCCCCCCTCTCTTCCTTCATCCCATGTTTCCATCCAACCAAACATAGAGTTAGTTCACATCCTTCTAATCATCATTGTTTTATCGCAGTTCATAAATCATCTGATTAATCAGCTTGCAAGGCACCAGTTTCTGAAAATAGCCTGTCAGTTGGAAAAGAAGACTATGCTTGGAGCTTATTCACTGCTTAAAGTTATTGAGTCAGAGCTGCAGGGATACCTGTCGGCAACCAAAGGCCGAGTGGTATGTGGGCATGCCATTAAGAATTTTGGAAATTACTTAATTACTTTAGAAAAACCTGTAACACTTGATTAAATTTTGTTTGATACTTATCAGCAACCAAAGGCCGAGTGGTATGTGGGCATGCCATTGAGAATTTTAGAAATTACTTAATTACTCTAGAAAAACCTGAACACTTGATTAAATTTTGTTTGGTAAGTTTTATCATTTTCTGTCTTATTCATTATTGATGTCTTCATTTTTTGTTGTGAAATCTTTATAGGGTCGTTGCCTAGCATTGATCCAAGCTGCATCTGATGTACAAGAACAAGGAGCAGTGGATGATAGAGATACTTTTCTCCATGGTGTCAGAGACCTCTTGAGTATTTATTCAAGTAATGACTGTAAATCTTTCAATCAAGCAATCTGATGCTTCTCTCTCTCTCTCTCTCTCTCTTGAAGAAAGGTAAAGGATTACTTAATCGTCTTTCCCTTTGGTAGATGCTC
The DNA here is from genome assembly GCA_019916065.1 of Vitellaria paradoxa. Taxonomy (NCBI): domain Eukaryota; kingdom Viridiplantae; phylum Streptophyta; class Magnoliopsida; order Ericales; family Sapotaceae; genus Vitellaria; species Vitellaria paradoxa. Next base: position 9,608,413 of record CM034243.1, on the reverse strand, counting down.
AAGTTGGTTTATCCACATATGTATCGGCACCAGGAATCGTTCAACAGATATCTGGCCTTCAGTCAGATCTGACAACCCTTCAGTCTGACCTAGAGAATGCCCTCCCCGAGGACAGGAACAGATGTATCAATGAGCTGTGAGTTCTCCGTCCTTAACTAAAGCAAATAATTTGTACTTTTCTAGAAGCACTCCATGTATCAAACATTTCAGATGATGTGCTGGACACCCCCCCCCCCCCCCCCCCCCCAAAAAAAGGAAAATGTCGGCTGCGGCTGGCAGCTAAATAAATTTATTGAGCACCACTGAGAACTCATGTCCAAGCCATCCTAACACAGAAAATGGTTATAAGTACTAAACTCAGTTACTACCCAATTATAAATTTGGGTAGTTTTAGACGGTTTCTTTATGGGTTTAGTTGGGGAGTTCACAGGTGAGGCTTGAATCGCCACCCCGAGTTTTTTTGTAACCTTATAATAATGTGTTGAGGTATTTTCCCAGTGTCTTTTAAGTTGCTGTATGTTGCTGGTTGATTCCCTAGCATCCTTCAGTTCAACAAAAGAATGCTAAACTATGTTTTTGTAGTACTGAGAGGTTATGGCAACATGATGGCCATACTTCAGTGTGCATCTTATGACCAGTTCTCATTCTTGAGTTGAAATGAGTAGTGATATTGAATAGAAGTTCAAATTATGTTGATGGCAAGAATTTCTCATTTTCTATTTGCTTGTGGCAGGTGCACTCTTATTCAAAGTTTGCAGCAACTACTTTTTTCATCATCAACAACTGCACAGCCGATTCTGACACCTCGGGTAGACATATTGCCTTTCACCATTACACCTTCGCCTTTTTTTTTTTTTTTTGGTGCTTTATGAACTTTGTGAAATGTGCGTTTCCAGTATGCTTCTTTTACATCGTGTTTAGGCCTTTTTGTTAAATTAACCTTTTGATATTTTTAGCATGCTGAATTTTAAGGAATTAGTTTCCCCTTACATCTGTATTGAAACTGTATATTAAATCATGCAATCCCTGCATAAGATTGAACCTTCTACAACCATGTTTATCCATTCCTCAATCTCTAATCCTATTTGGAGGTCTTGCTTCAAATTTGTAATTTTTTATCCTGAAAGATTTGTGTTTCTTATAGCCATTAATGAAAGAACTCGATGACATGGAAAAGATCAATGCAAAACTCTCTGCTGCAGTTGAAGAAGTGACACTCGAGCATTGCAAGAAGAATGAGGTAACTCTTACCTACTCTATTTCTTTCTTGTTTTGGATCACTTTTAAGTTCAATTGTTGATTTGAATTATTATTTATTTAGTTAATTCTTAGGAATGATCGTTAAGAATAAATTGTCATTACCATTACTTGTAATGTCTTCCCATAGTCATCTGAACTCGACCGTGACATTCATGATCACCAAATATATTGTGTAAGCAAACTCATCCACATTGCTTCTGGAAAACAGATTGTGAAACATCATTCACAAGAGGTGGCCCTTCAGAGGCGGGTTTTTGTTGACTTCTTTTGCAATCCTGAGCGTTTGAGGAACCAAGTAAGAGAACTGACTGCCCGTGTCAGAGCTTTGCAAGCTTCGTAGTTTTGCTCGACTTGGTATCGATCCCATCAAGCGAACCAAGGTTTGTAAGAACTCATGTCTGTTGATGTTAGGGATGGTGAAATTTTTGGATCCTTTGTGATATGTTTAAACACCGATATTGCACCATCTGTTTAACATAAACCCTGCCTGAGCTGCTACCCCATGTATAGTTGTATAGATGTAAGGTGCAAAAAATATCCAAGAATCGAACCAATCTGATCATTTTGGGTCGGGTCTGTTTTAGGTCTAAAATTTGTCGATTTGATCATTTCGGCTTGGTTATCAGGTTAGTGTATTTTTGGATCCAATCCAATCCAATTTTTAAGGTTTATTTTGTACGTAACGGCATTAATATCTTATGGGTCTGAGGCAAACCGAGCAAAATTGGGTCGGATTTGTTTGGTTTGGTTCTATAGCATGATCAGTTCGGTTCGGGATCCAAAAAAAATTAAACTTGATAAAAATTGGATTCTGGGTGTATTCTGAGCCTGAGTTGAGCTGATCCATTCACATCCCTTACAAGTAATGCAGGGCAACCCCCCACTTATTGCTGAACATTTCTTGACTTAAAAAGGAAGAAAAAAAAATTGGGTCCTTGAAACTAATATTATTCAATCACACACACACACACACATATATATATATATATATATGTATGTATCAAGAAAACTGGTTTCCATTAGATTATTGTCAGTTCTTTTTTTTTTTCTCTTAAATAAATTCAAGAATCACCAGCTTGGGTGCCATCGGAAACATTGCTTGGCTTTGCGGTGGTCGAACTCGTTCTTGGGATTGGAATTGGATTTAGGAGTCGCGGTGATACCATTATTACCAGCTTTGTCTTTGTCAGATGATGAAGACGATTTATTGTCTTCACTCTTCTTTGAATTTCTCTTTGTGCACCTTTCTTTGAATTCTTTTAAAGCATTTAGCATTTTGGTATTACCTGCAATTATATATATATATATATATATATATATATATGCACGCAGCAGTTCATTTGATCCATTGAGTTAAAGAATAGATCAATGCATATTTACCATATCACAAAATTTTCCTTAAAAATATTAATCAGAATAATATGACAATTACGAGTTTGTCATTTTAAAAATCAGCCAGTGTACTTTTGTAATTATTATTATCATTTTTTGGTGGTTTTTAGCTCAAAAAAAAAAAAAAAAAACAAAAAGCCTATAAATCGGTTGGCAATTAAATTTTCTTAAATACCTTAAACAACAAAATTAGCAGAAATAGGTGAGTTTTTAAACCAAGTCCTATAATTATATTATTCTTGTAAAGATTTCTAGCAAAATAGTAGTATTATATTTTTCCTGAAAAAGAGAATGAATCAAGCTACGCAGAGAGTACTCATGAGATAGATGATGCAAAGCTCTGAGCAAGGATTCTTATTAAAACCAAGAAACAGGACAAAAAGTGGAGAATATACATGTACATAAACTTCAAAAGAACAGCCAAAAGATGCTTATTAAAACCAAGAAATAGGACAAAAAGTAGAGCATATTACCCAGAAGACTCCTTCCAACAGAAGCAAAAGAAATCTCTTGCAAAGACACAATCCACAGTAGATTAATTACCGCAGGTGTTTCTCAGAACAAGCAATTTTTTATGAACTTTATCTGCTTTCATCTCTCTCTCTCTCTCTCTCTCTCTATGTATGTATATATGTATCGTGCATGTGCATACAAAGAGAGACGGTTGATTTTCAGATAATTTGTAATTTAATTCATGAATTGGTGCACGTTGATAGATTGCTACAATAAATTTGTCAAAAACTAATGAATGATTAATTAAAGATAAAAAATGGTTTCTCAATCTGTATGCACGATGGCTTCTTAATAATTAACTAATATTTGGCAAGTCAATTTTATAAGTTGGAGATATTGGAATAAAATATATAAAAATAAAAATGGTTGATTTGTAATTTCCTACGTGTCATTGCATTTTCAATAAATACTAGTCACATCCCCTGTTGAGGGTTTTAATTTTTTATGGTGCTTTGTATTGAAAATTTTTTTGAGTGTATTTGTTTTGCGATGCAATCTCAATTTAAATGCAGTATTTTTACATGTTTGTTTAGTATGGATTTTTATTTAAACGGCATTTAAAAATATAACTATAACAATCCGCACTTCTAATGATAAAAAATTTGATTGCTAAAGGTAAACATTTTACTGATCGAAACATATTTAGCTGGAAAAAGTTTACTTTCAACAAAAGTAGGTCATTGGCGATTAATTGGCTGGTAAAAAGCCTTGCAAAAAATTAAATTTACTTCTCTCAAGGCTCAAACTTGGCTCTGTATTTTAAGTTTGAAAAACTTAGCAACTAGGTTAAGTCATTTATGTATGTATTTTATCGATCAAAGTTTAGTCATAAAAAAATAAATTTTTTATCATTAAAAATAAAATAAAATATTTATTTTTTGAGTACCAAAGATAATAGAACATTTATTACTTTTAACGACCAATTGATGGACAAATGGTTTATTTTTATCAATCAATTTATTTGGTAATCGGCAAAGGTAACAAATGGTAACTCGACCTTATAATCAGCAAAGGTAACAAATTTCAACATTCAATTAATTAGCAAAAGGTAACAAATATTTAATTATTTTTATTCGAAATTTTGGTGACTAATTGGTTGAGAAAAGTAATCTCTTTAACCATCAAAGTTATTTTAGTAGCTAAAAACTAACGTTTTAGCAACTAATTGATTAGAAAAAGTTATTCTTTAATGACCAACTTTAATTTGATTGGAAAAAGTCAACCTTTAGCAACTAGGCCTTATTTGGAGTGCTGAAAAAATAGGTAAATTTCTAAAAATTTATAAAAATGTCTAAAATTTTTTAACACATTTTGTCCTTTTTGTATTTCGTGAAATTTTTATAAATCTATATATATCTATATATCCCAATAAATTTTTATAAATCTCAGTAATATTTCTACAAATCCCTGTAACTTCTCTACAAATCTCAAAAGTTTTTAACAACTTGTAAAAATTCTAATATAAAATCATTGAAACGAAAAAAACACCGTTCAAATAGATTCTCTCTCTAAAAATTTGACACAAAAGTACCCATCCCTAGTTGGTCCAGTGGAGCGGGAGTTAAGCTTGAGGCTTGGGTGATATAGTTAGGTCGTAGGTTCGATTCTCACCTGGAGTGACCAGAATTTAAGTGGGGGGTCGTGGCGGTGGATTGCTGCGCTAGTTCCTCCGATACTTTGTAGCTCAGTAGGTAAAATCACCGAGCAATTTCCCCCATTACAAAAAAAAAAAAAAAAAATAGACACAAAAGTTAAAATGACATTATTAATTTTTGAAAAACGTGATTTGATGATCGCGAGACAAACGTCAAAAACTACCAATATCATATTTTTCGTTATTTTTTGACTCGTTATTTTTCGACATTCCAAACGTCCTGTAAATTTGTATTTGGTTTCAAAAAATAATTGACAAATGTTTATTTTCCTATAACAAAAGCTTTTAACTTTTAAATTTGTAACGGAAAATGTTAACTTCTAAAAAATATAAGGTTAAGAATTTTATTAGATTGTCTATTAAAAATATTTAAACATATATCTTAAATATATTTTGTGTAAAATAATATTAAACATAAAACAAATTATTAACTTTTTCATGTATTATTCTATTTTGTACATAAATTGTCTAATAATTTTATAAGTAATTGAGTATCTTATAATTATAAATAATATTTTAATTTATTATCAAAATATTACTTGCGTCTTCTAAAAAATAAATAAAAAGTCAATTTATTTCTCATTTGAAATTTTAATTAAATTATTTTTAAATTTAATAAAAATTTATTTTAAATTAAAAAATTAAAGCGCAATTCAAAGCAACTATCATTAGAATTTTTTTTTTCCCCTCACTTAGCTCAAATTCCAACACCCAATTAACAGTAACTCCGCATAATATTCTGAACAAATTGATCAGAGAGTCTCATAAGATAGCCAAACAGGGAACAAACCGTTAGCAGTAAAACCCTTTAACCATTATCGATCAGATAGGTGATTGATAATTAGTGATGAATTACATATGCACTCTCAAGCCAACTATATATTTGGCCACTTTACTGGATACAAAAGCACATTACACCCCCATCAAAAATTATATATATATATATATTATATCATAATATAAAGTTGGTCTCATTTTTCATTTGCATCAATGTAGGTGGAGAGCAACGCAAGCTCCATCGAGACTCATGAAGCACAGCTGGGCAACAGGCAACTGGAGAAGAACCCTCCCCTCTGCAAAACATAACTAAAAATAAGTTATTTGTACACCCACACCCACAAACATATATATATATATATATATATATGAAATCACTGAAAACCATCACCTAAAGAAAACAGAAAAGGCAGTGTACGAATTGTCTTTTTATGGATGATACATTAATTTGTCGAAAACAACTGCTGCATGTGAATGACCAAGTTACAAAAAATTAATTTTTGGTATTTTTTATATCAAAAATTATTAATTTTAATTTTTAAAGTGTTTAGTGAAACATTTAGTAATTTTTAATAATTTTTTATAATTTTTGGGTCCGGTAAAATGTTTGGTAATTTTTAATAAGTTTTGACAATTTTAAACAACTTTTGATAACTTTTAGTAATTTTTAATAAATTTTGATATAAGAAATTATTATAAATGAATAGAAAATTGACAAAAATTGTTAGTTTATCAAACATTCAAAAATCAAAAATTAATAATTTTTTTTTTTACTAAAAATGGTGTCTTACGGTGCCTAATATACGTCCACCTCTTTTTGAAAGTATATTCGATATACATCTATATCTATATATATATATATATATTACATGTCGCAACCCTTTCACCTTCCAAGTGTAATTAAATAAATTTATTTTTCAATATAAACTAATTAATAATTTTCCAAAATTGAACAATCGGGACGCTGCTTAGCTTTTAGATAACTAGAGATCAGTTGCAGGCGGCGGTGGTGTTTGAACTCACTCTTTTGTACTTGGCATGGAGGAGCTCCGGCGAGATCCTGTAGAGATCTTCATCAACAGCTTTGGGAGCTTTTCTTGGCTGCGGCGGCGGTGAAGCCGGGCTTGTTGGCTCCTCCACAATATCACACCGAACCCAACCCTCCTTCTTTGATTCTTTCACTCGTGGGTACCTTGCTTTTGCCTGCAATTAATAATGAACAAAAATTAAAAAAGAAAAAAATTGACGAAACAGTATAAGTGTTTCGTTTGTGCAAAATTAAGAGAAAAATGCTCCCTTTTTTTTTTGGGTGCTTTACGTACCCTTCTTCGAGGAACGACGATCATGGTCGGAGTGACGACGTCATTCTCGTACAAATCCCCAGCGACGAACAAGTCACGATCTTCGGAGTAACTGTAATGGAGGAAGCTGGGTTGCCTAGCTGAGTCGAAACACTGAGTGAAAGGGAGGTCGTAGTCGGCGGAACAATCCCAATTGCCAAAAGCTGGCACTTGGCTTCTCCTGCTGAAGTCCTATTGATCATATCAAAAATCATAAAATGAGAAATCTTGAAGCGAGGGAAAAGCTAAATGGGCAACTGTCAATTATAATAGTTATCACAATTGTTGATTAGTGTGAGTTCCGGCACGAAGGACCATTATAACAAACAAACGTTTGACCAGTGTGAGTCCCAATATCCATCAATTATTTGTGGTTGGACAGCTTAATTCTTAAGACTTCCTAAATCAAAAAATATTCTAAGGAACGTGAGAAATTTGATGAAAGAAGATTAGAGAGACTTACATCCATGGTTTAAAGGGAAGAAGAGCTAGTAGAATTCTGGAGAGATTTAGCGCAGAGAGAGAGAAAGAGAGAGAGTTTAAAATTGGTTTTCTTTGTTTCTTCCTTTCCAATACTAACAAGGTGGACGTGGGTAGATGGATATAAAGGCGCTACGGAGAAAAGAGAAAAGAGAAAGAGAAAGAGGGTGGGGCGTTCGAATGAAATTTCTTTCCTTCTCGCTTTATTTCCTTTGGATGAGAGAGAGAGAGAGAGAAGGAACCAGCAGCAACGTCGCAGATATCGAAGCACAATAGCAGTAGCTGACACAAAAACAGAGAGGCAAGGTGGGAGAAAGAAGGGAATAGAGAGAGAGGGGCTTTCCCTTCCATATTAGCTTTGCTTTTTCTTTTCTTTCGCTTTAATTTTGGTTTCCTTCTTTTGACACTTTTGTAACAGTAGAGGGGGTATATTGCTTTTGCCTTTTGTTTGCTGCTGATCAGAGTATATTCTAATGAATTGCCGATTGGGCGATTTTTCTTTCTTTTGGACTGCTGGTATTGGTACTCTCTCCATTCTAATGACCTCAAACCCACTTTCAAAATGTCCCCCCCCCCCTTCTTTTTGTTACACTCCCAAGAAAGGGGTAATATAGTAATAACGTAGTGCTCTCTGTGCCATGGTCGACGTGATTCGATAATACGTGCCAGGAGTAAAATAGAGAAGTCAGTAGAGGAGGTCGTTGTGAGGTCAACACCACACAGTTATGATAGCCATGTTTTGTTTGAATGGTCGCAATCTCAAAAATTAGATCTTGCAGTAGACAGTCCAGAAAGGAACCAGTCTCACTCACGAGCATTTATGGTAAAAAAAAATTTGAATTTTGCAATCCGGCCATGCATTTGTGAGGGACGAGCATTTGTGGTAAAAAAAATTAAATTAAATTAAATTTTTGCAATCCGGCCATGCATTTGTGAGGGATTTGGGGAGGGCTTCGGGGGCTTGTGATTTAGTCCGGTCTTATGAATTATTGAATTAAAATTAAATGACTCATATTTATAAAAATTTTAAATCAAAATTTTTAATTTTACTTTTATTATAAATCGTTATATTTTAATTTAACAGCCTACAAAATCGATGTTAAGGGGTTAACAATGCAAACGATGTTAGCATTTCTCTTCGTTTGGAGAGTTGCATAGCTCGATAATTTATGGTTGAATCGTTAAATTTTAAATTAAAATTTATCTTTTTTAAGATTTAAAAAATATGATTATGTTTAAATTATTGGATTAATCAAACAATCTTAAACTTAATATTACCGAGTTAACACAGAAACACGTCAGCCTCCCTTTTCTATTATCATAATAAGAGAATTCGAGTTGAATTGATATTTTCAATAAGTGAAATAAGAAAAATGCAAACAAAAATTAGCCTCTACTTTTTTTACATCACAAAATAAGAAATTTTACATACCAAAAGTAAAAATAAAATTAATTTTTATTAAAAAAGAAAACTCGTATAACAAATAAAAACAAAACAAAAATAAGCACACGTACCAAACTATAGGCATCAACGACAACTTCCTTCAATATATTTTCTAAAACATTCTAAAAAATTATCACTTCCCTACTTTTTCACCTTACAGTTTTTCTATTGGACTAGCTTTTAGAGTAATTTTTCTAAATCATCTCATATTCTATTAATATATTTATTCTGTAATATTTCTTCATTGCTTTCTTCAAAAAACTTTATCTAATTGATAAACTAGGAAAGTGAATCTTTTTTAATAACTAAAGTTTCATTTATTAAACATTTAATTATTTGGTGTTTCTAAAGCATTACTCCAAATTCATTAGGATCTTACCACAAATGCAAGAAATAAGAACAAAAAAGTATGTTTCGGAGAGGAAATAATTTGGAGATATCAAAACAACCTGTATCCGATGAATATGCTTCACCATTTTCATTGGGAAGGATATAGAGATACTAATAACGGGTATGAGAACGAGTATGAAGATTTTAATATATTTTTCAAACAGGTACGGGGACAGGTATGATAATTTCTATTCAGCTTCATACCCATTTAAATATTTATTTATTAATATATGCATACACATACACATATATATATATATATATATATATTAATATTTATTTAATATATATAATATTTATAAATAATTTTTATAATAATTTTAGTATTTATTATATATATAAGACATAATTTATAATTTTATAATGTTAAATGAGTAAATAGGAAATGAGACGGAAAATTTGTCACCTAAAGGGAGTGGATATGTGAAAATTTTTCATATAGAAAACGGAAAGAGAGGCAGAGACGAGAATGAAAAAGGAGAATAGCATTGTTAAACAGAATAGAGACGAAAAACGTCACACCAACCCTATACTACCCTCCGTTAACATCCCTAAAAAGAATATATTATCAATGAATTGAATTACAAAGAGAGTAAGAGGGTTTATATATAGGCCTAAAGAGAAATCTGTGCACGGTAATAAGAAATTCAAAATAATATCCTTTATCTAAATAAGGTAAGAGATGCATAGAAGGAGAATATTTTTTGCATTTTTAATAAGACTTGTTATAAATATATTTGTGTCATAATTTCAGCCGAACTATAAAAGAATGTAATTGAGGAGTACCAAATAATTTCCCTACATGATTGTGAGATCATTTGAGATTCTACAACAGCAGATCGTGTATATATATGTATATATATATATATATGTATATATGTATATGCATATATATCAACTGCAAGTTAATTAATTATATTATGGGCTGTTTGACGCTAAACAAAAAAGTAAAAAACATTGAAAATCTTTGAAAAAATTTTTAAAATTATCTAACACATTTTACACTCTTTGTGCTGAGTGAAATTTCTATAAATTTATATATATTTATATATTCCAATAAATTTTTAGAAACTCTAATATATTTTTTTACAAATCTCAATATCGTGTCACAAATCTTAACAACTTTTTTACAAATTACAAAAATTTTTTAATCACTTTTAATAAATTCTAACATAAAATTATTTTGATGGAAGTAAAAAAATCGTTTGAACAGTTTCTTTCTCCAAAAAATTAATGCGAAAGTCAAAAAATTTTACTATTCATCTCTAAAAACCCGAATTGGTTACTGTGCGCCATACCTCAAAAAATTTTTTAAACTACATTTTTTTACTATTTTTCGTTACACCCTATATTATATTTTTCTTTCCTCAAAACGCTAGACATACTTGAGGAAATTTCTGCCTTTCTGATAGGCAATATGTGACAGGGCACAAAGTAACAACTTTTTCTTTCTTTTTGTTCCATCTCTGTCTTTATTTTATTTTTATTATTATTTTTTATTTTTTATAATTTTTTTGGTGTCCTTTTGGGGTCCGCAGAGGCCGGAAGACTTGGCGCCATCACTGCATAGTTGGGATGGGACAATTGCATGGTCTCTCATTCATCTGGGACCGGCCTTCCCAATTCAGACCTCCTGAAATTTCCGGGCAAGGCAAAGGGGGCCTCATATTTCCTAACTACACGTTGCTCTAGCTTGAATGTTTTATACCTTTGATAGTTTATTGTTTGGAGTAAAATTATTTGAACAAGTATTTTGAATGCTTCATATTTCGAATGATCTAATAATATAAATGTGACTTATTTGGATTTGTATTTTTAGATATTATTTTTGAATTTTTTTTATTACTTCAAAATATATTATTTTACTAGTGATATGACTCGTGTGATATACGGATTTATCATATTATATAATTAAGTTGAGAGTATTATTATATGTTAAAATAGTTAAGTTGTAAAAATATATTTAAAAATAATATATATTGTTGTTTGTAAAAATATATTTGAAAGTAATATATATTGTTGTTTATGCAAATTCAATCAAGTAACTGGTGAATGAATATTGATATCATTAATAGCGTCGATTCTATTAAAATCAAATTCTAATAAATAAAAATAAAAATAAATCAAAATAGTTAAAAAATAATAACACTTACTCATATAATTAAATAAATTTTTATAATTATTATTTCTACTTTTCTTACCACAGTGTATATATATCGATTACACATAAAAACTTACAAAATACATATCAACTACATATAAATTTTCAAAAAATTAAAATTTAAGCATGTAACTAGCAAATCGCAATTACCAAAAAAAAAACTTGCAAATCGCAAGTCGAAGAAAAAATTAGCATAATAAAAAGTTTTCAAGAAATTTGAAAGAAAAGAAGACTTTGTAATATTTATAAGTTTTGCATTCAGTAGAATCTTATTCTATTTAGATTAGAATACTATTTTGAATTCCTATCTTATTCTGATTACAATACTATTTTAATAAAATTAAAGGTCCAAATCTAAGAAAAGTTTAAGTGGCACTTTAATTAGATTGATTTATTCATTGTCAATTTTATTTTTTAAATTCTAATATTATTTTATAGTTTTTAATAAATAATATTACAATATATATGTGTATTTATAATTTTAATAAATAATACTATAATTTGATTTAAGATATATTACTTATTTTTCCTAATGATAAAATAATAAAGGACATGTTACTTGTTAATATAATAAAATTTTTATTTAATAGGTTAATTATTTTTTGCATTAGTTTATTTAATAATATTATTATATTTATTATTTTTAAATAACAATTTATTAAATTATAATAAATTAAAAATAAGAAGTTATATGATAATTAAACAAAATATCAAATAAAAATATCAAGTGATATTTATGAATATTCTAGTTTGAATAAAATTGTAAATACGAGGTAATTATGTATGATACTAATTTTATTTAAATTATATAATTATAAACTAGAATAATTATAATTATAAATTATGTTAATAAATTAAAATCTTTATTTAATAGGCTAATTACTTTTTTATGTTATTTTGTTTAATAATAATAATATTTATTATTAAAACCTTTATTTAACATAGCAAATTTTTTTTTTTGCATTATCGTGTTTAATAACAATAATAATATTTATTACATTTTAAATAATAATTTATTAAAATATAGAAAAAATAAAAAATAAGAATATGTTTTAAATATAAATAAAAAAATTATATGATAAATAAAAGTATAAATTAAATAAAAATATCAAGTAATATCCATGAACATTCTAATTTGAATAAAATTAAAAATTATAAATAAGTAATAATTTGTAAAATACTAATTTTGTATAAGATAATTATAATTAGGTTTTGCATGTCACAACCGTAGCGCAAATTAAATCTTACGTGATACAAGATAGTTATAATTAGGTATCATGTGTTACAACCATAACATAAATTAGGTCATGTATGACGTAGCGGTGTTATTAGACTCTATTTTATATAAAAATAATATGATATGTGCAGTGTTACTACTTAACGAATAAATAAGAATATAAGTGTCATTTTATATACTAATAAATACGTCAAGACCCATTTAAACATAAACTTATAAATATGGATTGATTATTTTTAAACCATTCCTGAACACCTCAAAACACGTACCAATCCCTATCATCTAACACCTTAGAAACCATACTTCAAAAATAGTTCAAAACTCATAATGTAAAACTCCCAAGCACACCCTAACTTATATATATATATATATATATATTTTATGATATAGACAAATCATTTTCAATTTTGTTTTGGAAGATCAGTTAAATAAAAGTTGAGTCGAAAACCGCCGCATCATGGTTCAGTTAGTTGGGGAGCCTAATTGCTTTGGTGAGCTTCAGTCCACGGGCTTCCGAACATTGGCCCGTGGCCCAACATAGAACACAGAGCAAGAAAATCTGTCCTCTGAGAAGAAATTACTTCAAATGAAGGTAAATGTGCAACTATATACAATTTTAGTATATATTTTTCTTATAATAATTTTCCCTTGATTAACTTAATATTTCAGTGTAAAAGTTTTCCTTGTATTCCTATATATGTCCCGTTCGAGACCATCTCTCTACATCTACTCCACTGTGGATGACAATTTTAAACTTACTTACCCGAAACCCTAATTGGATGGGTTTTTAAGATTTAAATAATAAAATTGAGAATTGGTATGAGATAATGACAAAATCTAAAATGGATATGAGATGGGATATAAAAATAAATAAATAAATAAATAAAAGTGCAGGCCGTCAAACTAATCTTGGGCTTGCTGGGTTATAATCTAACAACTTTCATCAATAACTTAACTACGTGTCAGAATGAATTTTGGAGTTAATAGATAAAATTATGTTAATTCTGTGATTTGCAATTCGGTATCATTAGATTAAAATTTAATAATATAAACACATTTATATTTTTTTAAATTAAAAAATATAAATATATTTTAACCGTTAAATTTTAACACGATATCTTCAATCACAATGCACGGCCTGACATACTTTCCCTTTTTCTATAAGAACAAACAATAGCGGATTTAAAGAGGCAGTAGCCTTCCTAGTTTTGACAAACACTTTGAACACCAAAACCCAACACCCGCGCACACACACACATATATAAGTATTTCTAGAACTTCTAATTACACTTTTGTATATAATTTTTTAGTCCCACGTACCAAACGTTAAATTTTGAATCTATCACGGCAAACAAACTAACATTGATGTAGTGTCACTTCCCGCCGCATAGAACAAAGAAAAAAAAATTCACTTTTAACCCAACATTTATTTATTTATTTCTTAATTAAGTATTAAAAATTTATGTAAAAATAATATGTGACAAAATTAAATTAAAAAAAATATAAAAAATTAATAAAAATAAATAAATTTTAGTTAATTTTAACAAATCAAACATTCTCGGCACGTGTGTGTATAAAACAGCACGTAAATTTATAATACACCCCATGGGTTTTGGTTAACTAAACTCCTTATACATTAATATATATATATATATATATATAGACTGATAAAGTAATACAATAAACCACACAAAAAAAAAAAATAAAAATAAAGATAAAATTTTTCATACTGAATAGACACAACAGTACTCTTTATAATTTGATTTCCCTTAACCTTTCTCTTAGGTTATTAATTAATTAATCTTCATCGTCCTCGTCGTCATCTTCTTCTTCTCCGGTGAACTCATGAATGGCCCTGGAGGCTTCTTTGGTGGAATGATCCGGTGCAGCTTCCTCGGTCAACAGTGCCGCCTCTGGATCATCCCCCTCTTCTTCTTCGTGCGCCTTCTTTTCCTTTTCTTCTTCTTCTTCATTTTCGACGGAAACAAACATTTCCTTCGTTTCCGGTTCAGTGGGTGGGGTGACAATGTCTTGATGATCTGGCGACAGCACAGATTCTTCAACAGTCGGAGAAATCTCCTTTGTTTCTTCTGACGAATGGCTGGTCACCTCCTCAGCTGATCCAGCTTTTTCAGCCTATGTATATATATATAATAATTCACATACATACATACATAATTAAGTAGGAAAATCTTATACACACACACACACAAATTAAAGGAAAGGTGCACGCATATACGTACGTATATTATTCTCCTTAAATTTTAATCTTCAAAAATTTCTCTTCTTCTCCCCACCCCCTTTTTTCTGTACTTTTCTTTTCTATTGTTTTTCTACAAATTAATTCTTTTCATATTATTAATAGAGATTGTACAGAAAAATTGAGGAAGTTTAAGGAATGACAGGTTAAGCAGCAAGCTTGAGGTAGGCTAAAGAAATAGGAGGTATAAGGTAATAGATTTTCAATTTTGTGCGTCAGTTAAAACAGAAAAATTTGCTCTCCCTTCATGTAATAGTGTGTGTGAATCCTATACATGTACATACATACATATATATATATATATATATAGAGAGAGAGAGAGAGAGAGAGAGAACCTTGAGGGAGGCCATGATGAAGCCTTGGAGCAGAATATATGGTAAATAATAAAATTAATTAAAAAAGTTTGGTAACAAGCTAGCTTGTTCGTATGAGATATGAAATGAGAGGAAGATGTTAAGGCCATACTTATAGATGCATAAAGCAGAGGGCAAGATAGATGTGGAATGGGCATCCGTATAAGCTTTATCACTGTTTAATTGTTCTCTCCATCCTTTCACTTTTATGTAAATAATGCCACCAACTTGCATATTAAATTATATGCATATACATTATATTATGTTTAAAGAAGAGACATTTTAATTAGTATCAAACAAATTAAGATTTTGATACCAAATAATTTATTTTAGGTGTAAGACTTAATTTTAATTTTTAATGTAACAAAGCAAATGGACATAAATATTTTTTTTTATAATGTAAGTTTAAAACGAGATTAAATAGTACAAAATATTTAAAAACTTTTATTTAAACATAGTTTTTTTAGTTTTTAAGATGTACAATCACTTATAAAGTTATTGTATTCTTAAAATTTTTTTGTCTTAATTTTTTCAATCCTTGTCAGCAGGATGTCAATTTAATTTTTTTTTTTTGGTGACGAGGAAAATCACCCGTTGGGCCCTACGGATCTACCGGGTTACAAACTTTCGAGGAGACTAGAACGTTCTACCACCACGGTTTCCCACTTAATTACCTGGCTTGTCCAGAAAGGAGATTCGAACTCGCGACCTGAGTAGATCATCTAAGTCTTGAGTTCGCCCCTACTCCACTGAATCAGGCCAGCGGTAGTATGTCAATTTTAATTTGACCTGTGTTAAGAGACCTTCCTATACAAAAATTATAATTTTAACACAGATAATCCTATTGTAGTGCGAGGATTACAAGTTTAAATTTTAAAGAATAATCTTTTCATAAGTAGTAGTGAAGTTGTATGTATGTGATGGATCTCAAACCCTTAACACAAGAGTTTCGTGCATTAAATTACTTTTTTTAGTATTATATTTAATAAAAAATTATGTCTACATAAAAAGTATTCATTTTGAAACAAAAACAATCATTAAAATATTATTATTAATTATATACATTGAAGGAAAGTGGTCAAGTGACTAATTAATTACTTTGAAATAATTGTCCAACGGTCAAGTTGGGTTCAATTCAAGTCTAAAAGAAAAAATTATAACTTTACAGCTTTCAGTATATTTTTTTATTAAATTATATGTTTAATTTCAAATATTATATTCGTAAAAAAGGAGGAAAAAAAAAAAAAAAAAACGAATAAAGGCGGAGGGATCTAAAGCAACGGCAAACTTGCCAAAACATAGCTAGCTTTTGAGCCTTTTCATCGCTCAAAAGAACCAAACTGTTCCACGTGTCAAACATATAGACATTAGATTCAAAATATTTGAAAGATTGAAAGAATATATATATGGTGGGACCAGGACAGTGGAAGATTGTGCAAGAAGATATCAATATGAACACGATACTTTTTATTTGGAACAACTTTGAGAATTTTGTCTGTAATAGGATGCATGCTTTAAGAATCTCTCAGCTTCAAAAATCAAATTTTAATGCTTTATAGGATATTAGCTTTAATAATTAGGAACCTTCGAACACCATTGGAGGCAGCATGTTGTGAAAAAGATAATAAGATATGCTGATATATATTGCCTATAGGTTAAAGATTCTTTACCAAGGGGGTGTTTAATTTATTCAAAAATATTAAAAAATTATTTTTTATCAATATTTTTAATTTTTTCTAATTAAATTTTGTCACGTGTTATTTTAACACTAAATTTTTTTTTATTTTGTAAAAATTGATCATTCAAACACTATCTAAATAAGATTAATTCAATATTTTGTATTCATTAATTTTAAATGAAATTTAATTTTAATCCAACGTTATGTGAGTGTAACTTTTTTTTTTTATAAACAAGAAGTCAACTTATATATAGAGAGAGATGACAACTTATATATAGAGAGAGATGATCATGACATTTTATTCTGCGAGAAATTTGAACTTGAAATGAAAAAAATGAAGGTAAAAGATTATAAGATGCGAGGAATTTGAACTTGAGATAAAGAAAATTAAGGATAAAAGATTACACGCTATGAGGAATTTGAACTTGAGGTAGAAAGAATAGGGATAAAAGATTATAAGAACAAGGTAATATGTTTTTGTTACTCAAGTTTGTATAGTATAAGAGTAAATTTTAATAAATAATGATTACATTTTGTTTATAGTGACTAGGACAATTCATATGTATAACTTAAATATGTTTGGTTTGAGAATAACAATTAGCTCATATAAAATATTTACTTATTAAATATTTTTAATAATAGATTGTTATTTATTGTAATAATAAATTATTAATTTGAAATTAGTTAATTTAATTTTAATGAAATATTTTAATAATAAGTAATATTGATAATAAATTTTTATTAATTTAAATAGTAAATTATTATCTGAATAATGAATAACTTTAATTTTGATAAAAAAACATATTTTATCTTAATAATAAATAAATTTAATTACTAATATTATTTATATTAAAATAAATTATTAATTTAGTATTAAGTAATTTAAAGTTGGTAAAATATTTTATAGAATAAATTTTTTTAATTAATTTATTTTAGATAATTAATTTTAATGAAATAAATAATTTAAATTTAAAAACTAGAAATTATAAAAAAATTAATTTGATAAAATAAATAATTATTAAAAATAATTTTAATTTAATTAAATAAAAAATTAACATAAATTTAAATTTCAACAGTAATTAATTTTTTAATAAAATAAAATAAATAATTTTAAAAATAAATTATTACTTATTAAAAATTATTTTTATTTTGATGAAATAATTTAATAAAATAACTAATTTTAGATTAATTAAATAAGTTATTAATTAATAAAGTATATTCATACAATACGTAATTTAATAGTAAATTAATAGTTATAAAAAATAATCTTCATTTAATAAAACATTTGAATAAAATAAATTATTTTAATAAGTAATTATTATTTATTAAAAATAATTTGACAAAATAAATAATCAACACATAATTTAATAGTAAATAATTATTTATAAAAATAATCTTTATATAATAAAACATTTGAATAAAATAAACTAGTTTAATAACTAATTCTTATTTATTAAAAATAATTTGATAAAATAAATAGTTTTA
This sequence comes from Vitellaria paradoxa, assembly GCA_019916065.1. Taxonomy (NCBI): domain Eukaryota; kingdom Viridiplantae; phylum Streptophyta; class Magnoliopsida; order Ericales; family Sapotaceae; genus Vitellaria; species Vitellaria paradoxa. The sequence goes on along the minus strand of CM034243.1, from coordinate 9,589,989 downwards.
ATCATAAATTAATATCTCAGTAGTAATAACTTAACAAAAAAATAAATCATTACTTATTAAATTTCATTTTGATAAAATAATTAATTTTATTTAATTAATTAAATTATTATTTTATAATATTTATTATATATATTTTTTTTCATAGGGGTAGAAAGACAGCAAGAGAATGGTAAAAAACTAATAAATGTTTTTTTTTTTTAACACCTTATTACCCTACCTTCCCTAGGGTAAAATTACCCTCAAAATACGTACCTTCTAATTGTAAATATAATAATGAGATATATGTAAGGAGCTCGTGCGAGCAACTATAGTCAGGAATGGGACTTAGTTAAGGTCAAGGTCGCTATGATCCCTCTAGTTTACTTTCTTTCTACGCTTATGTTATAGACTTAGTTAGAGTCTGCTTGGGAACCACGAAAAAAATTATTAATTTGTAGCAAACCCTATAGAAGTTATTTCATCTTCTTTTTAAAATTATCAAGTTACCCTTACATTATTTCCTTCTCAAAATTGGCTCTATGCTTGCATTGCACAGCCGTGTGAAGTAGCAAACACAAAGGGTTCCACTCTCCAACTCAAGAATCTTCCAACTTCTTCGTTCCTCTCGTTTCCAAAGTTAAATTGAAGATTTGAAACGATATGGCTGAACAAATTGCTGCCATTATATACACAGTCGATAACGGAAAGGGATTGACCCTTCCGAATTGGTGTCGACCCAATTATTCAGATTTTGAGGAGTTGAGTATTTGTGTCTTTAAAGGTAATTTTAAAAAATAGCATAAAGTAATAAGGGCATAAATGTAAATATATAAATTTAGCTATAGTTAGCTTAGGTTCCCAAACATAAAAAAAGCTTACTTTTTTTTCTAGTTTGCTAGAGAAAAAGCACTTGCTAATGGTTTCCAAATTATGCCTTAAGTTCAAAGTCATAGTCAGGGTGAATCCAAGATTTTAGCCGAGGGTATCCAACACTCAAAAAAAAAAAAAAAAGAACAACGGTCGAGTTATTTTTACATTAAGAGTAAAAGAAAATTGATATTATTTTTAGAAAAAAAATAAATTATTCTTGGATATTAATTGATAAATATATTTTTCACGGTCAATGGTTCAAGTACCTAAAGTTTATTAGAGATGTCTCTCGCTATAAAAAATATATATATAATTATTATTAAGTTTTATAGTCTATAAAATTTATTGTTTTATATACTATATTTACTGGTGGTATGAACAAAAACATATACTAGTGTATTGAAAGAATATACTTTATTTCACAAAAAATACTAAGTTTGATTCTTGTAAAGGTCTTTTATGTTAAAAAATTTTGAGTTAATCTTAAATTTTTAATAAATTTAAAATATTTAAATTTTTAATTAATTTAATTTTTAAATAAAACTAAAATAGTAATAAAATGGTAAGGAAGATATTTTAATAATTTTATATTGAAAATTGGGGAGGGGGGAGGGCATATGGCTCCGCCACTGGTCGGCATGATCTCCCCAATTTGGTGCTTTGTCTACATATATATGTTATATTTAATAAAAATAAATATTTTATAAATAGTGTAGCCAATTTTAGGAATAAAAATATCTTAACTCCACATAAAAATTAATAAAGTATAAAAACTTAATTTTCATCTTTTTTAATATAAATTCAAAAATATCTCTCTCTCCCTACCTCCAAGATATAATTTTTTTATATCATTTATCACATTTTCACATTTTTCTTTATATTCTCGATTTTCTTATTATCTCTATATTCTTTTGCTTCACTATTCCCCCTCTCTCTCTTCACATTATTTTTTTTTGGACAACTGTAGTATTGGAAAAAAATTTTTGATTCTAACAAAAGTAAATCTCAAATAAAAGATTAATATTTTTTTTTCTTTTGCACTTTTCACTTTTTTAGTTTCGGTTGTTTCTCTTTTTCAAGAAAAATTTTATCCATCTGATCAAATAAAACATTCCACTAAGCTCCGGTGAATCATGCTTGCCGTCATAGATGTCGGTTGAACTCGAATCACCATGGAAGTTCAAACTTAGGGCACACAAGGATGCACTACAAAGATGCACACAATTAACAAGGATGATATAAAATTTTTTAAAATTGCAAAAGCATCCGCAACAAGGATGCACATATTTAGCAGCCACTTTTGCCAACCAAGGTAGATTTGGTCGGTAATAGTAAACCTTTCATGCAAACCAATTAATTGACAATGATCTCAAATATTTAGTCGTTAATTTTTCATATTTTTTTTGTCAACTACACCAAAAAAAAATTAGCGACCAAACTTTTAACTACTAATTAAAAATAACAAATTATTTTCTACACCTTCATAATCAAATTGGTTAATAAATTATATCAATATAGATTCTAAACCCAAATCTTGTAGTGACCAATTGTTTGACAAATATATATTTTTAGAGATCAAAGGCCAATTGGCAAAATGTAAGTTTTAGCGACAAAATACTAGTTTTGGTCGTGAATACCTACAACTAATTTTTCTTTACTAACTAACAACCCAAATTTATTGGTTGACTAAAGTTTTAGCGACCAAAATATGACCTTCAATGACTAAAATTAATTGTTAAATGTACTATATTCTATAGTAATTCTTTAATTATAACGTTGTTATAATTATATTGTTCAGTTGTACTTTTTAATTAATTTTTCTTGTATGATAACATTTACATCACTTAGCACATGAATGCATTCCCTACAGCATATATGCTAGATGGAAGAATTATTAATTAGGTTGGACCAAGATAAAATTAAGCTTAAAAAAAAAAAAAAGGAAAAGATGAAGAAAAACATAAGAAGACAACCCAAGTTATTCCTTCAAATCCACAAGAGATCATTTCACTTTCATGAGGGACTCCTGGCGACCACACAACGTAATAACAACAGCACCTAATAATTAAGCCGACCATGCGTCCAAATTAAACAAGCAATAGCCAAACAATACATACCATGCAAAGTTGCAAACAAAGAAACCGGTCCCAGCCGTGCCACCCCGTGACCACGAGTCCTTCCAATTCTCATTCACGGGCTCACAATAACTTTTGCTGCCGACTTAAGCAGACATATATATATATATATATATATATATGTGTGAGTGTATATATAAGGTCTATGTGGCACGATGAAATTTGTTAAAAATTTTTGAAAATTTGTTAAAAATTTTTGAAAATTTTTAAAAATTTATAAAAATTTTTTATTTTTTTATCTTACTGCATGAATTACGAACTTATAAATTATTTCACTTTTTATCACTTTAAACACCTCTATAATGTTTATACTCCATAATGTTTATACGTTGGGATGGCTATAAAAATATTATGTGGTTGTCATAATATTTAGATGGTGCTTAGATGATAAAAAAATATTAAAAAAATAGAATAAAAGTGATATATGACGAAATTGAATTGAAGAAAATTAAAAGAAAAATTATAATTTTTTGTAATTTGTTTTATAAATCTTGATCATCCAAACAAAAATTTAAATTTATCAAAAATACAGTAATTGGAATGAACTTTTTAGTGGGACAACTCAATTCCTTGTATTTTAAATTTTTTTAAGTACAAAAGATAAAATGTTCGCAATAATTTTGACAATTCTAAAAATAAAGTTCTATTCTCCGACTATAAATAGATGGATAAAGAGTTACCAGATCCACATCCATGAGTGTGTGAGGAGCTTTGTGCAGAATTAACAATTTGTCTTGCAGGCGAAATAATTAGATGGCAGCGAGGAAGCTGGCGGTGGCGGCGGTGGCGGTGCTAGCGGTGGTTGCGGGCTTACTGGAGGGGCTGGAGTTGTGCAACATGAATGATGATGGTTTCAAGGAATGTAGGCCCTCGGTGACTCAGCCAAACCCGGTTGATCCGTCGCTGAAATGCTGCGAGGCTGTGTCTGCGGCCAACTTGACTTGTTTATGCGGTTTCAAGAACTCCTTTTTGCTGCCTTATGTGGGGATCGATCCTACTCTTGCCATAGCCCTCCCTCCCAAGTGCAACCTCACCCTTCCCGCAGATTGCTAGCCAGCTACCCATCAAAGGGCATGTTTGGATATATCTAACGTTCTTCTTATGCATACCCAAACCACATATTTTGTGTGTGTGCGCGTGTGAATTTTTTCAGGTTGTTGGAAGGAGGACAATTAGGTGTAGCATTCTGATGGAATATCTCCTGTAATATTTCAAATTCTGATGTTGTGATTAATTATTTAATAAAACTAAATATTTTAGTATTATCTTGTAAAATCCTTATTTTATTGGAGGATTTTTTTTACACTTATTCCACTACCCAAAAAAAAGTGATTTTAACGAAGACTTTCAATATATATATATATATATATATGTTGGATTGGCACTTTATTCCGATTGCAAGATGATGAAGAACATTATATATATGTATACCTTAATCACCTGCAATTATTAATTAACTACTCACAAAATTATAATTTATAATTTAAGTAATTTCATTTTAAATTTTCTTGAGTTCGTTTCTTTACTAGACACCATCTCTCGTGTTTAAGCATCTCTATCCCTACCAAGAAGTCGTAATAGCCCTTTGGTAAGGAAGTCACCTGTTCTCATTTATGTTTTCAATTGATGTAAATATTCCTTTTTTTTTTTTTTTCGACAAATTTCTTTTTTTCTACCATTCAACCAAAAAAAAAAAAAATTCTTGATTTCAATCTTTTCTAGCATTTTTGTTTTGTTCAAGCTTCCCATATGGTGTGTTTACAATCAACATTTTTTGTAGTGGGTGGTGGAGACTCCTTGGTTCCCAGGGCCTAATAATTAATGCAACCAATTTTTTCTTTTTTATATTACTTTCTGAAATTTTCTGAATACGTCAATAATAAATATGCACATTACAATCAATCAATCAAACACAATAAATAATGATTGATGTTGGAAAAACTCTTAATCAAAATAATAAGATAGAATTTTAGATTCTGTCTTTAGAACTACTTAAACAAAATTCACTATAAAATTTGATTATATGAAAATTGAACCGAATATTATTTTCTTAATTATCTTGCTCGATTCATTGAAAGAGTCGAACCAAGTGAAAAAACACTTTTCGATTTCTCAAAAAACTTATCTTGAAATTGTTTAAGACTTACGCATACTCAAAATAATAATAAGGAGAAAGTCGCTGAACTCAATAACCAAAAACAATAAGCTCAATAACCAAAAACTCTCTGTGAGACCTCTATATTCTTTATTCCTTATCTGACTACTCAGAAGAGATAGGCATATATAGGATAATCAGAATACGTTTTAACAAAAAGGTCTAATAAAAATAGAACACTGAGTGGTCGAAACCTCCAACTTTTCACAAGGAAGTTGCAAGGTAGCTCGAGGCTTCGAGCTGCTTGTTCCCAAGCTGGCTACGAGTGCTACTGTCCGTGATCCCCAGGCCACTAGGGCCACTGTCCATGATCCAAAGCTTTGAGCTTCCTCCAAGCTGACTGCAGGAGCTACTGTTTCACAAATCTCGATCTTGTTCGGTGTCCCTCTTCAACAAAAATTCGTTCTATTTTTTTTTTTTTTTTTTTTTGATCTTCAATTAAAACTTAACTTTCTCATAATCAAAATCCTTTTTAACTTCAAATTTGACCTTTATATATTCAAGTCCATGATAAGCGTGACGATGTCAGTAATTCAATGATCTTCATCAGATCGGATGGAATAACTTGTCACTCAATACACTAGTATGGTGCTTACCAAATAATTTGCGATACTTAAATTAATAACATAATTAAGAGAAAAGAGAAATTGACAAGAATGAGATAGTGTATCTTGTTTTAATTATTGGGATATCTTTTGTATGTTTCTCTGTATCGAAGAGACCGACGGAAAGATCACGTCAGTTATAGAATTGATATTTTCCTTTTAGGGATATAGCAAGTTGCCATAGGCATTGCCTGATTGTGCGGAGTTTGACAATTGCAGGTAGCTTGGCGTGAACTATGGGATCCTAGGTGTATATTCCGTGGATATCTTGTAGGCGATTAGTGAGTCATCGTTCTAATTAGCCCCTTAACTCGAGTCTGACCGAACTCCTTCAGCTTATCTTGAACGATCCATTGTGGCTCGAGCTTGGTTGTGCGGTAGTAGGTCTAGTCAGTGGGCTGGAAGGAATATTGTCCATCAAAGCGTCAAATCGAAGCTTTGTTTAAATTTGTCAATTAAATATATATCCAACAATTTTGGTATGTAACTGCATTCAACTTGATGATGTTATATATTATATATTAGCCTTTAGTCTGAATAAAATGTGTCATTTAACAGTCAATGTACGTTAGTTTATTACTACGTACTTCTTTTACATTTTCACATTCCAAACAAGGCCTAGTGGGAGGAAAGTTAACAAACCATCAAAATTCATTTGGATGTCTAAAATCTATCCGCAAGGTCAATTCAAAAGATGAGAACAAAAAAGAAGGCCAATAGGCCTCAATTTCACAAACCCGAACGCTCCAGTAGGTTGCTAGTCAGGAACACTGATTTTCCAAATTAAAAAACCCAAAAAAAAAAAAAGAAAAAGAAAAACCGAAAAATTTTAAGGTATCAATCACCGATTGTGATCTCTGTTCCACAATAAGCATCTCTGCACAGTTATGGGCGGGACTTGTCGGATCCATCAACGGTTGAGTGAGGGTAATTATTGATTTAAAAATTACATTAAAATTTTATTGATTTATTTTTTTCTAAATTATAATTTATTATTATTATTATTAAACTTTTGTTACATTATATTTTTACTTTTATTCTTAATTATCTTAAATATATAATCTATCCTTACTAATTATAAATCCTAATTCCGTCATTGCACATGGGCCAAGAAATATATACCCAAAAATGGGAAGCCTCCCATATATTTCGGGGAGGTGTTTGAAGAAGTTGAAACGTAACTTTAGGATAGTAAAGTTACATCTCCAACAGTTCAGTACCTCTCTGAAGTGATAAATTTGGGGAAAAATAAATAAAAGGTTGTCAAATTTTAGATTGTTAAGTGTTTAGTATATTCTTAAAAAGTATAAAAAAATTAATAAAAATTAAAAAATTTTGAAAAAAATAAAAATTCTTGGTATGAAAAAATTTAAAAAAATTTAATCAAATTTGACATTCAAAACCACACTCAATATATATATATATAAGGCCTGTTTGAAGCACCGAAGAATACCAAAAAAATTCTAAAAACTCTAAAAAATTTTATAATTCTATAACAAACTTTTTTCATCTTAAACTACGTGAATCTATATAAATTTCGATAAATTTATATATATCTATAAATATCAACAAATTTTTACAAATTTCAATAATATTTTTACAAATCTTAATAAAATTTCTACAATTTTCAAAAATTCTAGCGGAAAAGTAAAAAAAATAGAAGCCAAAATACGTTCAAACGGAACCATTTATCTTAAAATTTTGTAATTTATAATTTATACTCAAAAGATATATTTGTTTTAGGGATAACGGAGCATAAAATTTACTGTGATAATTTTTACCCTTCATTGCATTAGTTTGGAAGAGGGGATAAAAATTACCCTAAGGGTGATGATTAGACCCATGTAAGAGTAAATCGTTATCTAATGGGGTGGATAATGAGGAGTAACTAGAAAATTTACTCTTTTTTCATTAATCCCATAAAAACATTCTTTTACCTTATAAAATCTTAAATGTTTTGCTGTAAATAATTATAATAAATATTATAAAATAATTTATTTATTAGACTAAAATTAATTAATTATTAAGTTATTTTATCAAGATAATATTTAACAAATAATAATTTATTATTAAAATTATTTATTTTATTTTACTAAATTAATTTTATTAAAATATTAATTTATGACTAAATTATTTATTTTTCAAAAATAAAATAAATTTTAATAAATAACAATTACTTATTAAAATGATTTATTTATTAAACTATTTTATTTAACAAAAATTTTATCTCATAAATAATAATTATTACTCAAATTAATTATTATGATGATTTATTATATTATAATAGTTCATAAAAATTAAATATTAATTTTTACTTTTAATAAATTTACCTTTATTCCAAACATAGTTAACTTTTATCTCTCTAAAATTTTTAGCGTTTCAAATATAATATAATTATTAGTAGGTAATATCTACACTCTCATTCCAAATATAAAAATCATAAATTTGTTACCTTAGTAACAATTATCAAAATAATAATTACTCCCACAATTTTTTATTTCTAAACAATGTTATTAAAATCTCGAATTATATTTTAAGATCTTATGATTTTACGATGTTCGAGTAGGAAAACTTATTCGATTCTATGTAAAATCTTAACATGGGCAAAATAGGTAAAATCTTGATTTTGAACCATAAAAATCAGTAAAATCTTGATTTTATAGGCGATTTTACCGATTTTAAAAATTAAATTATTTTTGTGTAATTTTGTCAAATAAAATAGATTTTAAAGATTTTTTCAAATAATATGCCACAACTATTTTACTTTTTACTTTTTTTTTATTCTATAATACTATTATTTACTATATACTACAATAGTTGATAATCATGTGTGTTGTTACACCAAATTAATTACCATATATTAAATGTAGTAGTTAGGATAGAAAGCAAGAGACTTATGATAAAAAATTACAAATACATTTCAACTCAAACAAAAAATTAGGATAAAATAAAGTTAGTATTTTAATATCAACTATATATATCACACCAATCATTTTAACAGTCTCAATTATGTAGTTTCATAAAATAAGTATAGAACCAAATATAGAATCTTTTGTAAATTTTGTTGATGATTTGTTTTGTTAATATGAGTAAGTTTTTGTGTGGCATTTTTTTGATACATATATTTTCTCTCTTCTCTTATTAATAAAATTATTAACTTATATAAAAAATGGAAGTTCTAAATAAAAAATTGTAGCATAATATACTATATTTTCATTTCATAGGTATTTGGTAAAATCTTACGATTTTATGATTTAATTTTTAGACCCTCTATCGATTTTAAGTAAAATCTCGATTTGAACAACCTTTTACTCCCAAAATTTTTACCCCTTATCAAATATGTTATAGGATCTAAGGGCCTGATTGGATGGTGCTAAAATTTTAGGGGATAAATTTTAGAGGGGGTATAAGATAAGAGAGGGTATTATTTTTAAAGGGTTGGCCCACATTGATGTGATGTTTATGGAGGGGGATAACTTTTGACTTGGTTTTGATGTTTTATAAATAAGAGGGGGTGAATGATGGAAAAATCAATTAAATGACTCTTTTGCCCTTATAGTATCCTAAACTTGGTTACCTATTAAATTAAATATTAAATTGTAAAACTCACTCTATTTAATTATTTTTGGACAATTTGAAGTTATATTATTTATTTCATTGAAAATTTAATTTTTTATAAATTTATTTAAAAAACTTTTTTTTAAATATGTACTTTTGAATAGTTGATTATTATCCAATTTTTTTTAATTATGTTTATTTTGACTTGTTGGCCTATCTATTATTTTTTTTATTAGCATTATATTTATTTTAATCAAGTTAACCATACTATTAACGAAGGTTAAAAATGTCAAAAATTTATCCACTTGAAGGGGATAATTTTTAGCTAGCCCAAACCCTAGCTAAAAATTATCCCCCGCAGGCGCTAAATTTAATACGGCGCAAAATGAAAACTGGGAAAGAGAGGAGACACATTCGACTATCAAACCAAGTGAAAGAGGAGGGGCCCACATACAAAATTTTCGAGGGGCTGCTTTACCCTCATCCAAGCAGCCCCTAAACGTTAAAAAATTTTTTAAATTATAATTCTTTACTAATTTTTGAATGTTACCCGCTATGAAATGATTTTTGGCCTATATTCAAAGATGGGAGATCCAGGGGACCACAAAGCTTACCCATGTCCAATAGCATCCAAAAGTTAACTGGAACAGCAGATTTGTGCAAAGTAGACAACACGTGTTGCGACCTGAGTTGCTGTCGTTTTAACAGGGTCAGAGTCAAGCCAACCCTGTTAACACTACCCAAGAGCAGCTTTATTAGCCGAAGCCTAAAATCCCGCAGTCCCCAGAAATAAAATAGGCAAAGAGAAAAGGGTAACTCTATTTGTATCTTCCGAATAGTTTCTCATACTTTATTTTATTTTTTTTATTAGATGAAATAACAAAATTTTTCCTCTCCTACTAGCCGCTCTTATGTATTATTTAAAACAACATAATTATCTTTTATAAATAAATTTTTTTATAAATGTAAACAAATACCCTTAAAACCATAAAAGAATAAAAAATATGTTTTTAATTTAAAGACCAAAATAAAATTTATTTATATCAATATTTATATTTTTAACAATTATATAAAAATAAATTTTATTTCATAATTTAATCAAATAGAAAAACTAATCTCATTCATTCTTTTTGTTTACAAACTTTTATCATTTTAACTTTTATTGTCATCCTAAAGTCATTTTATAAGGTTCTATACGGTGTTTTTAATTCTCATAATTTAGTATAATATATTTTAAAGATAATGGAGATAAAGTAATGTGTAAGAAAAAATATAAATGCGGTGAATATTAAAATAAATAAATTATGAAATATTTGTAAAAAATAAATAAATATCAAGATGGTAAAATAAATGACAAAAATTTTAAAATAAATTGAAATAAAATAAGTTATTTCTTGTTTGATTAATCTATAAAATCATAAATTAAAATTTATTTTAATATAATTACTTAAAATATAAATGAAAATAAAACTTATTTTAATCTTTCAAAATATTTTTCTCACGTAAGACTTACAAACATGAAAATAAGATAATTTGTAAATATAATTTTTAATTATTGTTTTTACCTCTATTAACTGTTCTTACTTAACCCTAAATTCAAAATAAGATCATTGATTTTTTTTTTCTTAGCATTTATACATAGAAAAAAATATAACTACCAAAAAGTATATAACTAGAAAAATCAATGGACCAAAAAACTTAACTTTTAAGTATACAGGCATATTTAGCAAATCAATAATAAGTATCTTTCTTTTGAAATTTTAATTTGAATTTTTATAATAATAAATATTTTTTAAAAAAAATTAGAATTAAAATTTTTTATTATGGTAAACTAATTCATTTGAATAAGTGAATTTTTTTAAAGAAAAAAAATTGTAATTGTCCGCCCACTTATCAAATATATAAGAAAACTTGTAAGTTGCCTTCTATATATATACATATATATATATATATATATATATATATTTGAATTAATTTATATTATAAAATACAATATTTATAATATTATAATTATATCTTGGATTGAGTTTTAGTAAAATGATAATATATGCATGTAAAAGTAAAACATAGGTGAAAAGAAGTATGAGCAATTGTGTAATTTTAATTAATAAAAAACTAAAGTAAAGTGCAAGAGATTATTTGTAGAAATAAGCTCACCCAAGAGAAAATTAGCAATAAATTAACACTATTGGGCTAAATTACACATTTCTTACCTTAGCTTTTCAATAATTATATTTTTCTTCTTAACTTTTAAAAATTATATTTACCTTTTTTTATTTAAAATATTATTAATATTAATCTATTTTCATTAAAACTTAACAAAAAAAAATCAAAATAACCAAAATTTTTTATTTTTTATTTTACCTCCTCCTTCTCTTACTCACATGTTCATCAATTTTTCTTTACAAATATTCTCAAAAATTAGTAAAAATTTTTGAAAAGTTTTTTTTTATAAAAAAATTAATAAACATGTGAAAAAGGAAGAAACAAAATAAAAAAATACTTAAAATTTTAATTATTTTTAACATTTTCTCTTAAGTTTTTATGTTTAGTTTAATAAAAAAGATAAATGTTAGCAACATTTAAAATAACAACTGAGTTTAAAACTCAAGTACATGAGTTGTTTCAATTTATCAAGCAACACCAAAATTGGAAAAATAAAGTAAATTGGTTCTTAAGTATTGTTAGAGCCCGTTTGGCAACTCAAAAATTAGCAAAAAAAATATCAAAAATTACTTTTGGTGTGTTTGGCAAAACCACAAATTCTCACTTTTTTATTTGCTACAGTAAAAAGTACACTCCATAATTACAACTTTTTTGATTTGCTACACTAAAAAAACATACCAAACACCCAAAAGTTACCACTTTTTTGCTTTGTTACAGTAAAATTTACCAAACACCCAAAAATTATTAAAAAATACTAAAAATTCCATTTGGTTCAACCAAACACACAAAAAAGTGCAAAATAAAAAAAACACCCAAAAAACTACAAAAATTTGAGTTTTTTTTAAATTTCCAAACACTCCCTAGTGGGAAATCTCTTCTAAATATCATAAGAAAGCTTATGTGATAAGCTATTATCCATCACTTATGGCTGAAGTGTAATAACAAAATCTTCAAATGTGTCTCAACATCTCTTGCTCATTTGCTTAGACTCATCAAAAAAGAGTCATGGAAAGCATCCTGAATTAATATACAATAAACAGATGCAAATAGAGAAATATGTACAAAATGAAATATACTTACAAGAATATAATGCAATCCATAATATGCCCTCTATATATTGTAACTTTCTCCCATAAACCAAATGAAAAGCTTATTTACCCAAAAATAACATTTTAAAATAAAAAAATATAATTTTTAAATATTTAAGGATGGTAAATATAATTATTTAAATATTCATGAAAAATAGATGTAATTTATCCTATAATCTAACACATCACCCTTTTTTTCTATTAAAATATAGACCATTAAGCACTACCGCTAAAAAAATAAATAAATAAAAAAACTAATCCATTCACCAAAGCACACCTGCCCTCAATCTTTCTACCAATACATAACTACCATGTAGAAAAGAAGCTCATGTTCAAAAGTCAATAGCCGCCCTCCATAAAGGGGGGGGGGGGGAATAAAGCTTACAAAACAGTGTGCATGTTAAGGTAGATGGAAGAAATTGGCAGTTATGATTATCAATCTCCCATTCCCAAGACCATCCACAGTTATCATAATCTTGTAAAAGCATTTTCATCTACAACTACTGCTCCAAGTGAACCAGATTGGAGACAAAAAAAAGAAAAAACACATCAGCTACCAGCTAATCAGAAATGGTTAATTTATGCCTCCTTGTCAGCATATTGCTTAGCGGGCGAGCAAAAAATCCAGACGAAACCATAGGGGTCCTTCACTTTCCCAACGATCCCGTCGCAGCATGCCTCTTCCCCCTCTGCGAGTTCGCCCTCCGAAACAGCACCCGCATTCAGAGCCTTCTCCACAGCAGCTTTTACGTCATCAGTTTCCAGACAAAACTGGCACCTAGTGCCCTCAGTCTTGACCCTGTCCGAACAGAACCGGTCATCACGTCAACACAATCCCCCCAAAACCTTTATCCTAAATAAGGATCCGTTTACATTCTTAAAAAGTTTCTTAAAAGTTTTTAAAAACTTTAAAAAAATTTTAAAAATTTTTAAATTTATCCCCTTAAATTTCATCGTGTCATTTTTCAACACATCAATCCTACCGTTTAATTTTTTTTTTTTTTAACTTCAAACACCCCTAAATATTAATGCATTGAATCCCTATCCTCTCTATCTCGGATAGAAAAAACATGGAAACGTTACGCTAAGACTATTTTTCAATTTTTTTTCCTTCTAGAGAACACCGTAAGGGCTCATCGAATCTCTACATTTTATAAACGTGAATAAAATGTAGAGAGATTCAATCCCAAACAGACCACAACAAAAGGCGCATCGCTCGATCGAGGGAGACAACAAAAGATCAGAAACAAAACCTCAAACCAGAGACCAGAGATCAAGAGCTCAAACTAAGGGCTTCGTTTGGCAAAGGTAGCTGATAGGTAAAGCAGTCAGCTACTAATTTTTTGTCTTTTTTTTTTTTTTTTCAAATGAGTAAAATTATCTTTTTATATTTTATCCTTCTTTTAAATATTAAAGGCTCAAAATGTTAAATAAATAATAAATTAAAAAATTAACTTCTTTTTTCTTTTCCCAAAAAATAAAAATTAATTTTTAGGGAGAGCAGTCAACTACTAATTTTTTGTCTATTTTAAAATGAGTAAAGTTATTTTCTGGTATTTTATACTTCTTTTAAATATATTTAAAGGGCCAAAATGTTAAATTAAAAAAATTAACATCTTTTTTCTTTTCTAAATATAAAAAAAAAACTAATTTTGTAAGTAATTAACTAATAGCTGCTAGCTATTAAAAAAATTAACTTTTTTTTTTTTTTTAACTTCTCAATCCAAGCTGGTAGCTGCTAACTAAACCGATCGGGTAAGCACAGTAAAGTGCCTGACAGCAAAAACTCAAAACGGCATATGATAGAATTAATGCAAAGACAATCGTGTGTGTGTGTGTGTGTGTTTGTGTGTGTATAAGCAACTTAACTCATCCGAATAACATGTGTGGTCCACAAAACTTAAAAAATAAAATTAAACATCAAAAGAAATACATTAGCAAACGGGTCTGTAAACCAAACATGCCATAAGGTCTGAACAGAAAACTTTGAACACCAGAAGAGAAACATCCAAAATATCAGATATACCCCAAAAATCACTTTCCAAATTTGAAAACGAGAGGAAATGGCGCAAATACTCCATAACAGCACAGATCTGGAACGACCAGCGCACAAAATGTACAAAAACAAGAGGCGAGAGGGAAAAAAAGACGTACGGAGCAGAGGTGTCGTCCATGAGGTCAGAGACGATAATGGAGGAGCAACCGAGCTTGAGTTCAGCATAACGTACGAGAGGTAGCTCCTGCTCCGCCTTCCTCTTCGAGTGCATCGTACGGCTCACCTCCTCAGCTCCGAACGCTGCCTTGTAGAACTGCACGGCGTCGCTGGCCTTCGGCGCCTCCACGAACAGCTGAGGCTTCACAGCCAAGAACGACACAGCCTTCGAGCCACCTTGCTCGGCTTCTCCATTCTGAACCGCTTCAGCCATTATCACCGGTGAGAGAGAGAGAGAGAAATCCTAGGAGACAAAAACTGCAGGATAATTTCTCGTGAGGCGTGACAGAGGCTCAGATATAAATGAAGGAAAGCAGGTAGCTAAGAAGCGGAAGGGTGTTAGTTTATAGGATAAAATTGGCATTAATTTAAAATAGGGTAACTAGCCCCCTGTTTCTACTTATTTACGATGGCACTGCGGTCTTGGTAATTAGGAGGACAGGTGAGAATCAAGATTACCCTTATTTATTCTGTGCTCCGTTTGGAGTAAGAAAAAATTCTCCAAGAAAAAATAAAATAAATTGAGATGAAATATAATTTGAGATTGATTTTAACGTTTTTTTTTTTTTGAAAAGTAATAAATTGTGGAAACAATTTTTTAAATCCGTTCTCACGGATTCAAAAAAAATTCACAAAAAATAGCGATAATGGTACTCATTTGAAAGCTTTCGACACGTAGAATATGATTGTATAAAAAATTTACACATTCGGTTAACCTGCTTCTAGATTTTTTATTTTTTAGTAAAATATTAAAATTTTTTAAAATTCGTAATAACGGAAAAATTAGAAATAAAAAGGTTGTTGAAAATTTATAGAGTTTGTTTATAATGACAAATGGGACCCCTTGTATTTGCACTTTTGCCACTCTCCTTTGCAATGACAAAATAAAATGTTCCTTACTGATGGAGGCTTCTTGAGTGGACATCCCTTAACAAATTCTTTAATTTACATATTGAAATATTATTTTTTTCTCAAACTTAGGAAATGTTTGGTTTATTAAAAAATATTAAAAATCTTTATTTTTATTAATTTTTTTATTTTTTTTATCAAATTTTGTTACATATTATTTTTACAACAACTTTTTATATTTTTTAATAATCGAAACACTATATTACAAACTTATTGCTGAATAGTAACTACATCAAAACTTCTATAATTAATATTTATAGTATTAATTAATTATTTATTTTTATAATTTTAAATATAAATAAAATTATATAAGAATTACATTATTACTAATTATAAATTATTTAAAAATAAAAAATTTAATTCAAATTTCTATATCACTAAAATATTAGTTTCTTCTCTTTTATTAAATTTAATTTATTAAAAAATTAAAATATAGATAAGAATTTAGTTTTCTCTTATAAATTAATAAAATATATTAATATTTAAATGTAAAAGTTTAGTTGAGAAAAAAAAAAAGAAAAATAATAAATTATTTTATTTGTTTTATGAGTTGAATCTCTACATTTAGAAATTCATTATCTCGGGAGTTTATATTTCAGAGACTCCCAGGAGACTCTGATGCAATATTTCTTTTTTTTTTTTTTTTTTGGCCAAAATCTTTATTTTGAATCTCTATTTTACAAAAAAAATTCAAGTATTGCTCTAAGTCAATCTACACCATATATATATATATATATATATATTAAATACATTAAAAATATATGTTTTATTTTTACAAATTCTCCATTCAATAATATTTTATATTAACTTTTCTAAGCAAATACTCTAAAATATTAAATAATTATTTCTCAAATCTTTTTAAATTTCTTTCTTGTTAAACGTTAAAATAAAAAGTAAACTTCTTAATATTGATTAATAATGGAGTATAATAATTACATCTTAAATTTAGATTTTCGCTATTCAATTCTCTAAATTATTTTAAATTAAATATAGGTTGAGCTCTGTTTGTTCACTGGAAGCACCAGGCGTTGGAAACACTCAGGGCTGTGTTTCAAGAAAGTTATTCAGCATTTTTTTTGGTTTTTTTTTTTCTTTTTGTCTTACATGAATTTTTTTTTTATTAAAAAAAATCAAAATCAAAAAATTTGTGTCCGAGTAGAAGCTATCTATTTAGCTAAAAAAAACAACAAAAAAATTGGTATTTTTTCTTTTAACTTTTACTGAAATGGAATCAAATTTTTTAAATTTTTTTTGGAATATAATTAATATGCTTAAAAGTTATAATTTTTAAAAAGAAAATTAAATTTTAATAAAAAAAAGTCAAACGAGATTAAAAAAGAAAAAATCTAAAAAGTTAAAAAGCCATTTTGAATTCATACGAAGCCTTGTTTGTTAGTGATGAAGTAGAGGAGGAAGTAAGGCAATAATGGTACACAAAAGCAACTTTTTATTTGTTAAAAATTAACAAAAATCTTTAAAAATTTTTTAAAATCTTTAAAATTCTTTTAACATATTTTTGTCAATTCGTACATCGTAAAATCTTTATAAATTTTTATATATATCTACATATTTCAACAAATTTTTATAAATCTCAATATTTTTTTACAAATTCTAATAACTTTGCAACAAATTTCAACAAATTTGACGTAAATCCGTAGGAATGAATCAAAAAACTATTCTCACAATTTCTCTCTCTAACTTTTCATGCATAGGTTAAAAAGTTCAATAACTTTCAAAAAAATTCTGACGTAAATCCGTGAGAACCAATCTAAAAAATTATTCTTACAATTTTTCTCTTTAACTTTTTACTGTAAAAGTTCAAAAAGTATACTATCCATCTTAAAAAAAAATATGATTTGAATAAAAATACTAAACACTAAAAATTTATCTCAAATTATATATATATATATATTTATCTTTTTGGCACTTCAAAGGCTGCCAAAATACACATGCCTAAGGTTTCCTTCGGCTGGATGTTCCAATGGGAAAAAAGATGAATTTCCTCTCAATATCTTGTGCCATTCTAGTGCCTTAGAGGCCAAAAAAACGATACTTGAATTGCTACGTGTCATTGGGGGTCAACTGATAAATGCCTCGGGACCACCATGGAGACAAACGCTGCTCTAGGCTGTCATGCCAAGTTACCATCCACAACGAGGGAAGGATCCAGAATTTTAATTGTCACTGGAGTGGGTGGTGCTAAAATTTAAAAGGATTAATTTTTAGAGAAGGTATAAGATAAGAGAGAATATTATTTTTAAAGGTTGACTCATATTGATGTGATATTTATAAAGAGGGATAACTTTTTACTTAGTTTGAATGTTTTATAAATAAGAGGAGATGAATGATAGAAAAAATAGTCAAATGACTTTTTTGTCCTTGTGGTGTCCCAAACTTGATTACCTATTAAATTAAATATTAAATTACAAAACCCACTCCATTTAATTATTTTTGGACAATTTGAAGTTATATTATTTATTTCATTGAAAATTTAATTTTTTATAAATTTATTTAAAGAACTTTTTTTAAATATATACTTTTGAATGGTTGATTATTATTTAATTTTTTTAATTATATTTATTTTGACTTGTTGATCTATCTATTTTTTTTTACTAACATTATTTTATTTTGATCAAGTTAACAATACAGTTAATGAGAGCTAAAAACGTCAAAAGCAATTAACTTAAAGGGGAATAATTTTTTGCTAACCCTAAGGGTGCCCAAAAATTATCCCCCAAGGGGGGGAATGTGGGACCCATGCAAAAATTTATCTCGAGAGGAGGAATTGGCTTGCCAAACAATGGCAAAAGTATGGGACTCACACTTATGACCAGATATTAGTTTTAGAAGGAGTTTTGATTGTATCCAAGCAGGCCATAGGGGACATTCCCAATCTAAAATTTTGCTATATTAAAATCAAATATATAAGTAAAAGTAATGTGCTTGATATAAATATAAAAGTAAAACTTGTAAATTATTTAATATATTGAGATAATCTATTTTAAAAAATATATTTTTTGAAGGTAAAATTATAAAAATATCTTAAAAATTATACTATTCGCTATAAAAATTTTATTTCTAATGGAGTTAATGGACCCCTTGCTCCCACTTGCACCCGTCTCTGGATCGGGTACCGCGCATCTAACAAAAAAAATAACAAGTTTTGTCAAAGTTAAGAGTAAGAGAGAACAAATTGCTATTGGAAAAGAGGAAATTATTTTTAGACATTAAACCGATGAATATACTTTTCTCAGTTTAATTGTTCAACTAATCTATTTAACAGTATCTGAGATTTAATAGTAATGTCACTCGTTACTAAATATATATATATATAATTATTATTATTAAGTTTTATTTTTTATATAATTTATTATGTTATATGTTATACTTCTTATTATTATGCACAAAAGTATTGAATAGTGTAACAAGAGAATACACTTTATTTCATTAAAAATACTTGAGTTTGATTCTTGTACATGTCTTTTATGTTAAAAAATTTTGATAATCTTAATTTTTTTTACTAAGGTCAAAATACTCTAATTTTAAACTAATTTAGTTTTCAATAAAATTATTAAAAATTTAATAAAATTAAAATATTAAGAATATTTTAATAAAATCACTTGCTTCCCCTTGTCTCAACAGAGGACAACCCATGCACACAACTTTGTTTCCAAAATCCAATGGAACGTGGGGTATACATCTGCATGGTGGCATCATTTCTCCACCAACCGTACCACTAACGACCTTACGTCTCATTGGTACAAATGTGAAGTCGTTATTCAATCTTTTCCCTGACATTTCATCGACTTAGCTAATCTCCTTGGCTGGTCTTCATAGTGATGGAGCCAATGCTTTCAAACTCCCCCTTGAAGTGCCATATCAGCTGCCGTTCTTACAGCTGAGCCTTCCCAAATAGCCACCGCTTGCTGGAGATGCCTACTGCCCTGGTGGCATAGGTCCCCTATTTTTTATGTGCTTCGAGATTAATTATTTTCGAAAGGCCATTTGTCTGCTTAATCCAGCCCAATCATGAGGCTTTATTAATCATAAGGCAAGTTCGATCCAACTCTAATTAAGGAGCGCGCCACTAGTAATCCCACCAATACATTTCGATTCAACTTTGTATCTTTTTCTGATGTGTATAGTTATTTTTTTTTTTTGGCACCCCCTATTTATTAAATTATAAATTTAACATTTAGTGTGCGTTTGGCATCCAAATAAATTCTATAAATCAAAATAAATCTCTAACAATCTCTCTAAATCACTCAAATTCTCACCCTTATTAATTTTAAAAAATTTCAATATTTCACTAAAAAAAAAATTCAGAAGGAAGTTAACTGAATGCGTAAATTTTTTTTTTAACAATCACATTCTTTGGACTGAAAGCTTTCGAACAAGTATAATTCTCGCTATTTTATTCGAATTTTTTTAATCCGTGGAAACAGATTTGAAAAACCGTGATTTTGACGCTGTGCGTGTATAAAGTAGAACATTGAGTGTGGATTTCTTGAATCTATGGGAACAGTTTTAGACAATTATTCCTACGATTTGCTACTATTCAGATACAAAAAAGGCATCAAAATTAACCCAAAATTATATTTTATCTCAATTTATCTTATTTTTTACTATTCCAAATGCACCCTTAATACAAGTGTTAAGGGGCGTTTAGTGGCAAAATTTTTAACAAAAGATTATCAACTTTTGATTTTGATTGTTTGGCAAACCGTCAACATTTACTATTTTTCTGTTTTGTTATAGTAACTTCTCAACTCAAAAATTACCAAAAGTTACTAAAAATTACTAAAAGTTACTAAAAAATACCAAAAGTTATCAAAAATTTTATCAAAACTCAAAAGTTACAAAAAAATTGTTAAAAATTGTTACTTACTTAATCAAACACACCAAAAATTACAATCAGTAATTTTTAGACAAAACATATCAAAAGTTGCTAAAATTGTGCCTCCAAATCTCCCTTGAATATGAAAATGATCATGTAGTACCAAAAACCAACCAAAATTTGAGAATTTATCTAACAAATTTGAGAATTATATGATAGGAGTAATGTCACTTATATATTTGAATTTGACTTTTCGTTTGAAAATGTGTGCAAATATTAATAATAGAATAAATAAAAATTGTTGAGAATGATTAAAAATATACTAATCAGATGAGCATTTCTCTTGAAAATATTTAAATTAATCAAATTAAATTTCACATGGGGCCACCAATTTATTTATTTATTTTTTAGCTAGGACCACCAAATTAATGAGTAGTTAAGGGGCAAAACAATTAGAAGGGTAAAATAGACAAGGGAACGAGCGTGGAATTTTCCGGAAGAAGTTGGAGAGTATTTTCACGAGGCTATGGCCTACTCCAACTCTTTCGAGTTCTCGCCACGTCTACTCGATTTCTGTCCCGGCAAATGGCAAGTGCGAGCAAGACATGGACTCTAGTCGGGTCGGGTTATCGCTTTTTCTCTCTTTTTTTTGTTTTCCTTGGGTTCAAGCCCCCCCTATGTTTTTATCACAAAGCCATGTTCGTGCCAAGCCGTCTTAGCTCAGCCGGTAGAGCGCACGGCTTTTAACCGTGTGGTCGTGGGTTCGATTCCCACAGACGGCGAAAGTGTTTTTTAATTTTTGATCTCCCAACTTCCGTCTGAAACCAAGAATAAATTTTGCGGGGTTCATTCTCTCAGAGCCTCCTCTATTCCATTCTTTCTCCGATGGCATCCCTCTTGGCGCCAATCACAGGGTCTTCTGATTTTCATTTTCTCCCATCATTATGCTTGATAGCATCACCATCTTCCTCTTCTTCTGCTAGCCGTCATGTTCACTACAACCAGTGGCGACTGAAGCGATTCAAGAAACCCAAGTTTTTTATATTGCGTGCTAGTTATGAGGTCGGTGGGGGGTTCCCGGAAGAGGAAATGGGTTTTCAAGATAAAACTAGGAGAACCCATCAAGAAGGGAACCCAAAACTGGATACTTCTCAGTATGAAGCTCTCCTCAAAGGCGGTGAACAAGTCACCTCTGTTCTTGAAGAGATGGCCAAGCTTGTAAGTTTGTTCATTCTTCAATTTGTGTGTGTGTGTGTGTGTGTTTTTTTTTTGAAACTCTTGTGTGTTCTTTTAATTATTAAACTTGCAGATATGTTGCCCAATTTTGATTATTTCCTCTCTCTCTTTCTGTCAATCTCTCTGTCTACAATTATTCGCATCTAACATCCCTTTATCTTTGTTAGGTTTTTGTAGAAACTGAATGTGCTTGTGGTCCTAGAGTTGAGAGTTTTGTGCTTGAACAATTTGATATTCCTTGTATATATATATAACTGGCTAAATCCATACCCCTATAGTCTTCGTTGAACTTCCTGGTCTGCTTGTTTTGGGGACTATTGATTGAGCAGCTTGGCAGTCTGTCTTGTTGTATACATGTTCACATGGACAACCTTGGAAACCCTAACCTTACCCTTAACTAGGTATTTAATGTCCCCCCTACGAACCAAATCAAAACTTGGTTTGTTGGGTTAGGTTAGTTCAATAAAAAAAATAAAAAAAAAATTAAAAAAAATAAAAAACTAAAAATATAAAATGAAAGCTGTGTATGTGTGTGTTCAGATTCCACTCTTTCTACGGGCTGCTTTGTTCAGTCTGAACTCGGCCCAAGGAGTAGCAGTGGGCAGGCAGGATGTTAGGGTGTGTATGTGTCAAGTTTTTGAGTTGGTTTGTTGGGTTGGATTAGTTAAAAAAAATAAAAAATAAAAATAAATCCAGTTAACTTGTTTTGAAATGTTTTGTTTTCTTCTTCTTTTTTTTTTTCATTAGTAAACTGATTATTCTACATAGTAGTTTTGGGCCTATTTTTCATTTGTTTTTTTGAAAATAAGGAAAATAACTCAAAATGTAGTCAATTATGTTTTCAAAACATGTCTTAGAAAACAGAAAATGGATTTGTACATAAAATACAAAATAATCAAAAATCGTTTTGAGCTTTTTTTTTTACCCAAAACACAAAGAATTTCAAAATATAAAATACAAAAAATGTCAAATCAAATATGTTTTTAGTATTTTTAAAACATGAATCTCAAAACAAAAAACAAAAAACAAAAAACTAGAAAACAAAAACAAAAAATAAAAAATAGAATTACAAACCAAACACCACCTAAAGAATTCTAGTGAAATGAATTGCATTGATCGTTATCATCTACAAACACATTCCATCTGATACCTATGTAATTGCAGACGCTGCACTGCACAGACAAACATGCAGGTAAAATGAGGGGCATAGTTGTCCAATTGTGCAAATCACCAGTGGAAATTGTAAACTGTGCCTATTAATAAATTTTTATGGTTGTAGTCTATGGTCATTTTTTTGATAGGTGGTGGTCCATGTTACTCTCTAGCCCCTTTTTGGTATAATTTTTTAATTTCCTAATTGATTACTAACTTTTCTTAGATCCTCATGGGTTTTTATGACAATGTCAAGTGATGTGTTGTCTAGCTTCCTTATGTGTCCAAATATTGCCTCCATTAAAACCCCATATTTGGTTTCTATCCCTTTTGTTTTGATGTGCCTTTGTTTAAGTAGTGCATGTTCTCAAATTGTACCTGTTTTGCTTCATTCCACCCTGCATAATTTAGACAAAGGCTTTTTGAGGTGAGCCAAACATGAGCAATTTTTAGGCTTTTGACTTTAGAAACCAAGCTAAATAGTAGTATGTGTATATATATATTTCTTGTGGTTTCTTTTTGAGTTGCAAAAATAACACCTTGGTGCAAAATGCTTAAAGTTGTTTCCAAATACTGAAAGACAAGGATGCAATTTTTGTAAATGAGTATCTGCTTGACATTTATGTGTGGGCGCAGTTGGAAGATATGCAAATGGATGAGGCATCTGAGGAGCTGGCAGTGCAGTTGGCCGCACAAGGGGTTATTGGGAAGAGAGTTGATCAGATGGAATCAGGGTTTATGATGTCCCTCGATTACATGATTCAGCTGGCCGAGAAGGACCAGGATGACAAAGTACTAATTTCAAACTTCATTCCACTTTCATACTTTGGAGGACCCTACATTGGTATTTTCTTTAGATTTTCGCATTCGTTGCAATCTTTGTTGTTCTCTCATTGCTGTTGTTTTTCATTTCTATCTGGATATTGCAATGAAGCTGAATCATTTATGTAGTAGATATCTAAATATTATGTTAAATACTTAAGGCTAATTAACAGGTTGTAACAATTTTACTAAAAATAAAAAAGACATCGCCAACATTTGTTGCCACTCAGTCTATATTTTCCTTTTATATCTAAAATACGCGCAGTGAGCATCACCATTTCACATATATGTAAACTGAATCATAAATGTGAATATATACATGTTTATATAAACCAAATCATATACATGCTTACATCTAAACCCAATCATATGCATATAAAATGAGGATTGGAACCTAGTTATTGATTTGTAATTTTTTCCCCCTTTTTTTTCCCTCTTACATTTTTTCCTAACCGTGTGCGTGTTTATACCTAAACCCAATTATATATATCTATACATTGAATCACCCAGTCCATAAACCCATCTATATATGGACTTATGCATAATTGGTGAGACAAACATTAAAACATTTTCTAAGATAAAAATCAAGTAAAGTGAAGTAGGGATTGAACTCAAAACACAAGTTTAAAAAATATATAAGTTAATTGCTTCCTAGGTGATTGGTATATATAATGAGAGAGTGAGAGGTGGTGGTTTGTGGACTCGGAGGGCGGTTGGCTGAGAGATAGAAATTGAGTAAAGAGATTCAGTTTATATCATGGGTTTAGTGTTTGGAGAGAAAGAGAAAGGGGTAAAGATTGTTCAGGTAGAGAAAGATAAAAAAATAAAGAAGGAAGAAAGAAAGAGAGAAAGAGGAGGGGATAAATATAGGAAGAAAAAGAGAGAAAAAAGGGAGAAGAAAATGGAAGAAGGTGTTGGGTCCAGGATTTAGAAAATAATATAAGATGGAGAAAGAGCGCAATACACTAAGAATTTTTCATGAAGTCTGGGGGCAGAATTTAGATACTTTATAGTAGGGATGAAGCCAGTGTCTGTCCTTTTTTTGGGGGGGGGGGGTTTGGGTTGGAGAGTAAAAACGTAACAATGAAGTTTGTTTCTCTCTCTCTCTCTCTATCTCTCCCCTGGCAAGTAATCAAAATTTTATAAAATGCATAAAAAAGATGTTCTGGGTGGAGGTGGGGAGTAAAAGCATAATAATTCTGATAAGTAATCAAAATTTTATAAAAAGCATAGAAAAGATGTTCTGGCAGAAGAAAGTATGATTTATATATTTCTTGAAAAATATAATTGTGGGAGATGGGCTAAGCTTGATGTTTCTGCTGGCTAGGAACAATGTTGATGATAGGCAATGGTAAGACTCACTGGAGATGAGTGGGGTTAGAGCGGTTTGAAGCGAGAGGGAGTGATGGAGAACCAGAAGAATTGAAGCAAGTAAGTGAAGAAAGAAGGAGAAATCAAGCAAGAAAAAGAAGAAATCAAGTAGAGAAGAGGAGAAGAAAGAGAGAGATTAGGGTAGGGGGAAGACAACTGGCACACAAGCCATCAATATTATTCTCAAATCATGGACCCTGACAATTCATAGCCAATAAATAGCAAAAACCTAGGGCAAATCTAATGACCCATGGACTAGAGCTGCTAGACCTACAAAGACAAGCCCATAAGATAAAATACATAATAATCCAATGAAACAACAATAAAACTAAGCCTAAATAAAAATAAAACAACTCTCTAGCGATGCCCTGATAGATTCTCCTAGGTTGAGAAGAAACTTGTCTCTGTTGAGTGAAAATCTCGCGCTTTTGCAATCAATCACCAGAACACGAACAAGGTGGGTGTACAACTGCAACCCTCGTCCAACGCTGAAGTGCATGAGCAAGGGGTGTTCTGAACCTGGTGTTCCCACCAACTCTTCCATGGTGGAAGTAACTCGACTTTGGTGGAAGAAAATCTTGCTGATTCTGATAGAACTCCAACGAAACTGTATCACGCTGCAAAAGAGTATCACCTGGAATTCACGTGCAGTCAAAATCTAGTTGGCCAAATAAGAAATCACTGAAACCTCTCCATCACTGGTTAATACAATCTGGCCACCTAAAATATCATCACTGATGCAAATCCAACAAATGTGAGGGCTGGCCCTTGGACCCTTTTGCCTTTCTTGTTTCAATGTCTATTAAGTAAATATCATTTTTGACTTTCTTCAAATGCTTGATGGTGAAAGAACTTGAGAAATATAAATAACTAAAAAGCAGTGATTGTGATAGCAATTGTGGGTGAGATCAGTGTTGGGCATGACTTCTTGTTGTTTCTTCCTTGTTACACATGCACTATTGTCACATAATTTTGACACTTCACCATTGCTTCAATTTTGCATGAAGCCAATTGCCTCTTTATTGATCAATTTTACACCTCTTCCAATTTGTTATTGTTATAGGATTTTTTCTTTCTTTCTTTCTTTCTTGTGATAAAACAGTATTATGCGCTTCAGCAGTGAGTTTTGGTAATCAATCATAAAATTCTCTGCAGCGCAAGTCACTCTTGGAGGTGATCAAGGAGACTGTATTATCCCATCTGACAAAAAAATGCCCCCCCCATGTGAGGATGCTTCTTAACTCAAAGTACATACATGATACTAGTTTTTGTGAGAAGGAAATTGCAGCCCTTACCTTGTATTTGATGCTAAATTTTTCTGTTATTTACCTTATAGGTTCAAGTGGTTGGCCTTCTCTGTAGAACCCCGCAGAAAGAAAGCCGACACGAATTACTTCGACGAGTTGCTGCGGGTGGTGGTGTATTTAAGGGTGAGAATGGCACAAAAGTTCATCTTCCAGGGGCAAATTTAAATGACATAGCCAACCAGGCTGATGATTTACTGGAGGTAATTATTTGAATCTTACTCATGACGAAGCATCTGGAATAATGATATATGTTGAAAACATAGGCTTTATTTTAGATAATTCTATTTCATGGTTAACAAAGCTGTCATTGTTAAGCCTGAAGGCCAACTTTTGACAAAACAAGACGTATTATAACAGAGGAGAAGAAGCCTGTCTTTTTTTCTTTTTTGATCAATGGAGAAGAAGCTGTCTTAGTAGGTCACGGAAAAACTAGATGGGATCTTCTGTTTTCCTGAATAAGAAAAGAACCACTTTTCAAGGTAATTTTTTTTTTTTTTTTTCTGGTGCAAGTAAAAGAGTGTCGTGTGGACAATTTCCCAAAGAATAATGGGCTATTTGGGCACAAAACTTGCCATTTCGGTGAACTGTTTGTTAGTTTAAGGAGAACTTTAGAGTTTTGGACTTTTAAGCATTTTTCAGTTAGCTATTGGATTAGATATTTTTTAAGGGATTGAAAACCCATGTCTGTTAACTCAGGCGGGGGCTTTTGCTATTCCATGATGGATGCATGAAAGGATTGCTCACAGCATCCAAGTCATCTGTGGATATTCACCAGTCTAATAGGGAATTTCTTTGCCAATTTCATTATTGGGACTGTAGCCACACAATTTGAGGTTGGCCTATTTATTCTAGAATGAGTTCCTAGTATCCTCCATTAAATCCAATTTAGAGTAGATTTATAAGAGAATCTAGTTAACTTGGCGTAGACAGAAGTCACTTTTGTTATATGCAGGAAGCTGTCTTCTATTTGTGGTACCCCGTACTCACTTGCATTTTCCAGCGGGTGTATATTTCTTTCACATCATTTTATTTGCTAGATAATCATCACTTTTGCAGACAATGGAGTCGCGGCCTGTTGTCCCTGATAGAAAGCTACTCGCGAGGCTTGTTTTGATCAGAGAAGAAGCGAGGAATATGATGGGAGGTGGAATACTAGATGAAAGGAATGACCGTGGTTTTAATACACTTCCTCAATCTGAGGTCAGCATGTCTAGAATCTGGAATGAGAGAGGAAAATTTCAGGCTAATATTCATTGGCCTTGAACGTTCTTCATTATGAAATATCTTACTTAAGATGTCTTTGCTGCATACTGAATATTTATGGGGGCCGTTTTTCATTAATAGGCAAAATTTATTTCATGACTTAGTGCCAGTGCATCCATTAATTTCTATCGTTGCAATTATTAATTTCACTGCAAACTTGTATCAAAGCAGGTCAACTTTTTAACTAAGCTCGTAGCTCTGAGGCCTGGGAAAAGGGTACAGGAGATGATAAAAGATGTAATGGAAGGGAAAGATGAAGGTGCAGACAATTCCAGCGGTGATGAGGAAAATACTACTGGTTCTGGTGTTTCAAGTGGAATTGCAGGAAGAGTGAGTTCCGTTACCTTGAATAGATGGATCACACTTTATAACAACCTAAAACTGAAGTGATCTAAGGTAATCTGAGGACATATGTTATGACTGGAATTGGTGTATTGATTGTTTTGTCCATGATTTCCAGGCTAGCGTTACAGGGGTTAAACCATTACCAGTGCGTCCTGGCATGTTTCTCGAGACTGTCTCCAAGGTGATGGTTACTTATATGCTTATAGCTTGTAGGCTTGTCTCTCTCCTTTTTTCTTCCCCCCCCCCCTTAAATCCTGTTTGCTTATGGGGATTTATCAGGTCTTAGGCGGCGTATACTCTGGAAATATCTCTGGCATCACGGCGCAACATCTAGAATGGGTAAGTTTGCTTGTGCCTTGCCTTGTCATCTCCCCCACCTCCTCTCTCTCTCTCACTAGCTCTCAGCCTTTTTGAAATACTGCATTTGATTTTAGCATCGAAATCATGAATAACCTTTTATCTTTTTTTTATTTTTTGTTTCTTCAATAGGACTCGAGCGAAACGATTCAAAACAAGTAAATCTTGTAACTTCATAAGAAAGTTTTGCGGTCATGTCTCTTGCACAATAAATTTTTCACCATTAAAGTGAAAATGAGGTTCCATTTAGGATCCTTGAAAAAAAGTTAACTTCTAATAACTCTGACCAAAATGTCTTTTACATTTTTGGGTTCTTTCAAATCATAAAGGGTAAATATTTCAAATTAATAATAATAATAATAATAAATTTGGCTTTTTTTTTTTTCCACACAAAAAAAAAAAATGCTTGCTTTTTTCTTTGCAAACTAAGCCTAGCTTCTAAGTTATTTCCCCAGATTACGGCTATTCATCATGTTGTGGGGATGTCCTGCGTATCTTTGCACTCTCTTAATTTCTAAAATTCATCATCTTCTATCCAGGTTCATCAGAAGACACTCCAAGTTCTTCAAGAAATAGCGTTCTAGTTTTTCTTGCCCTCAGCACCATTTTTGATCGCGAATTCAAGCAGGAAGATATTTTGTAGGTTGAGTTTTGTGAAAACTGAAACCAATCAAATCCCGAAATTGTTTAGACTCGATATACAGGTCATTGCCATTCTTTTGGATTTGGTGGACAAGACTTGGAAGAATTCTGTCGGATGTAATGTTTGTATATATATATATATATATTAATTATAGTGGAATTACTTATAATTACTGAGGTATTAGTTTTTCAACTCCCTAGAGCTAGATTCCAGAGAGTAATATTATATAACAACTCGAAAATTTTTATGTTGTAATTGTGATAGAAATAATTTTTAAATATTTTTTCAAGCCAGCCTAATTATTATTTATGCATTTTTCTTTGTGTTTTTTTAAATTAATTTCTAATACATTTGAAATATATAAATTTTACAAAATTAATAAGCAAGTAGGTTTCCTGTGGAAACTTTTGTTCATTTCACATCTATTGAATTTACATGCTAAAACTTTAATGGTTTTCTTTACAAAAAGAAGTGAAGTTGTTGTCGTTCAGACACGTGGGTTTAAAAAAAAATAAATAAATAAAGACTTCAATGAGAAGAGTTGAGAGAGTTAGGGGAAAGAGAGGAAAAAAGTGCCCCCGAACGTTTTTTTTTTTTTTTTTTTTGATATTTAAGCGGGGAATGAGGTGAATAGTTTGGATTTTAAACTCAAGTAATGAGTAGGCGTAAGAGGTTTTCGACTACTAGATCAAGTGTCTTATATTATTACATATAATATAAGTACTTTGTTGTTAAATTTGTTATTGTTTCCTAAAAGTCTTCTCTAAAGCTTAGTTATCGATTTCATGGTTATAGGTTATTGATTTATTTTAATTTTTTTTTGATCAAAAATAAAATAAAAAATTGATAGAATAATGCAACAACTTTTGAACTTAAGTGATTATATTCTTTAGGTGCATTTTAATTATAAAATTGTTATTGGTGAATTATTTTAATAATATTTTTTAATAAATTATTCTGATGGAATAAAAATCATTGCCGTTATTTTCTGTATTTAATATATTAGGAGTTAGAAAGGCTACTACAGCGACATCTTTGTTATTCCACCAGTTTAATTAGATATCACTTAGTAAAAGTAATATTTGTCAGGATTTAATTATTAAATCTTTAGAATGTGATATTTACACTATGCATAATGGACCCTGACGCCATACTAACTCCATTTTCTCATTGAAAATAAAAAATTATTTTTTTTGGCAATAAAAAAAATTATCAAAAAAAAAAAAATTTGATACGATGTCGTGTCCTTTTTAATTTTGTTAAATATACTATTTGTGGATGGTAATCATTTTTCTATTTACTTTTTCCCACAAATGGTACTGCAAGTCCATATTAAAGTTGCAATCAAAGCTAGTACTTTGCGTCGGCCAAGGCTACTTTTTGGGTCCATGTTTATCCTTAAACTCACTATATGCATTAAGTTTAACGCCCATTGAGTCGGGTACTTACTTATTTATTTAAAAAATAACCCAAAAAAAAAAATCTTTTATGATTGTGGATTTAAAGTTATGAAAAATTTACCCTCACTACTCTTTCGTCTAGTATCAGTCACTACTCGCTAATTTTATATTAGTAATTACGGATAATAACTTGTGCATTTCGTCCAAAATTATTACAATCGTAAAATATCATCTCCTATCTAAAAATTAATGGTGCAAAATTGAGCGACAAATAGTACAAGATAAAATAATGATGGGCGTAACTTTACTGTTAAAATTAGTTGCTCCCAAAGGGGCAGAAAGTTTAAATATAATTTTTGAATTATAAATTTGCATCTAACTTTGAAATAAGCGTGAGGGCTCACTTTTAAATGAGATAGTACAAATGTGTTTAGAGTTGTGTAAATTTATAAAAATCAAATTTTTGTACTTTGTACAGTGACTAAAAAATTTGAATTTTACGGTCTCGTAATTCATGTGCTGTAAAATTTTGTGTTTTTTTTTTTTTTAACTCCAAGCATTGCTAGTGTTTGATTTGCAAAAAAAAATAAAAAAAAAATTAAAAGTTGATATAAAAATAACACCTAAGAAATTTAAATAAAAAATAATTTAAAAAATTTAATAAAAATTAGATTTTTTTTTTTAAAGCAAGCACACCCCTTGAATTTTTTCATGTATTCAAAGGTTGAGACATAGCTTTAGAGTCCTAAAATTGAAATCAACTTTAATCATCTGTTATTATTGTAGTAGCTTTTGGTGTTTTAAAAAATTAAAAAAAAAATCAAAAGTTAGTATAAAAGTAATAAATAAAAAAAATTTAATTAAAATAAATCGAGAATTTTTGAAGTTTATTTAGAGATCGTTTAGAGTTTAAAACGAGTTACATGTGTCAATAATCCCAGACGACACATATAAGTTAATATACTCGCAAAAATTTTATTCTTCCATTTTTTTTTTAATTTATCACTTTAAGTTTAGCTATGAATATATCATTTTTTATTTTGATAATAAGGCACAAAGTCTTGATAATTTTTTTGTTTCAGTTACTTCTTCCTTCAACCCTACACTTTAGTTAAATCCACTTTTAATGAAGTTAATTCAAATCAACTACTCAATTATTCAATAATAGAAGGTTGTGGGCTTAGCAAAAAATTATTATCCACAACAAAACAAAAACAATTTGAAATAATAATAAAAAGGAAACACCGAAATAGATTTTAAAATCCTTGTAAATTTAGCATTTTTATTTTTTATGGTTTAAAAAAATTTAAATTTGAAGAAATTAAA
Source organism: Vitellaria paradoxa (assembly GCA_019916065.1). NCBI lineage: Eukaryota > Viridiplantae > Streptophyta > Magnoliopsida > Ericales > Sapotaceae > Vitellaria > Vitellaria paradoxa. Next base: position 9,558,253 of record CM034243.1, on the reverse strand, counting down.
TTTAACTATCCTTAAAAAAAAATAAAAAATTTGAGTAAGGGGAGTTGAGAAGCTGGCGAAGCTTCGCCACAGCTCAGCAAAATAACGGTACTCACAGGGACAGTTTGGTCATAATTTGAATTCTCAAAACAACTTCGAATTCTGACAGCTCCGCTCCGTCCCAATTGTAACTTGATAGAGAGAGAGAGAGAGAGAGCTGTGAATCAGGAGGTTTGATTAATGGCTGGTTACGTTGGGATTCTTGTATCAGATCCATGGCTACAGAATCAGTTCACGCAGGTCGAGCTTCAAAGCTTGAAGTCTCAAGTAAGTCTCTGAAACTTCTCACTTGGCATTTTATTTTTTCAATTCTTTAATCTCTTGATTTGTGTGTGTGTGTGTGCGTGCGCGCAACTATTGCATGATGACGATTTGCGGTGATTGTTGCAGTTCTTGACGATGAGGAGAGAGAGCGGTCGTCTTACCCTCGCCGACTTGGCGGTGCAGATGTCGAGATTGAAGCATGTCGGAGAGAATCTTACGGAACAAGACAGAGCTTCGTTTCTTAAAGATTCGTATCACAACCTGGACGAAGATGTAGATTTCGAACTCTTTCTGCGGGTGATCCTTTCTTTCCTCTATGGCCTTCGAAATTTTAATCTCACTGAGCTCAAATCCGTTTGGTTGCCGAGAAAATTCTGGATTTCAAAACAAATTGATGATTTTGAATCTTGTATTTCTTGGTGTTAATTTTGAGTTGATAGTTTTATTTATACTGCCTTTTGCTTTCCTCTGTTTTCCCGGCAACCAAGTAGTTTGGAAGCCGCTACCTGTTGTAAAGTCGTATAATTACCTAGTGAAGTTTGTTTGGCTATGGCAGGTTTATTTGAAACTCCAAGCCCACGCAAGTGCAAGGGTGGGGAGTGGTGCAAAGAGCTCATTTGCATTCCTTAAGTCTCCAACTTCTACACTGCTTCACACAATTAGTGAACCTGAAAAGGCATCATATGTTGCACATATCAATAACTACCTTGCAGAAGATGCGTTCTTGCAGAAATACCTTCCAATAGATCCTTCAACTAACGATCTCTTTGAAATTGCAAAAGATGGAGTTCTTCTCTGGTGAAAATCAGTAGTTAGACAATGGTTTACATAGTACTATTTAATTCATACACAGAAACATATGCCTCCCTAGATTGTTGTTTCAATTCTTGAATTTGATGATTAGAAGCATTTTCTTCGATGCAGTAAGCTTATTAATGTGGCAGTTCCTGGTACAATTGATGAGCGAGCGATCAATACTAAGAGAGTACTTAATCCGTGGGAAAGGAATGAAAATCATACCCTTTGCCTTAACTCTGCCAAGGCGATTGGATGTACTGTAGTCAATATTGGGACTCAGGACTTCATTGAAGGAAGGGTATGTGCACATGACAACCCATAGATGAATTTTTTTTTTTTTTACATATTGAAACTTCCGATAATGTTGCATTGGTTCGATGATATTTTCTGGCATTTTGATTTTAAACCCATTTGTTACTTGAGAACCTCTTCCTAAGAGAATAGATTACGATTTGATGCATTAAGAAATGTTTTTTTTTTTTTTTTTTTGGGTGGCATTTGGATTTCCAATTTTACAGATGGCCTTTAAAATTACAAGCCTGCAAAGAAAAGTTTTTTTTTTTTTTTTCCAAGGCATGACTTTTGGGGCCAACTCATTCAATATCATTGTAGTGCTGCCTCTTCCATGCAGTCATTGCTGCTTAGTCATCCTGCTTTTACCAAAAAAAAAAAATATTATATTTTATTTAGTGTTGCAAGCTCATGGGTCTTCTTTTCCATTTTAATTTGTGGCCTTTGTACTAAAATTGTATTTTGTAGCCTAGTTGAATGTATGCTTTTTATTATTATTATTATTATTATTATTATTATTATTATTATTATTATTATTTATTTATTTTTGCTTATTTGCCCAAGTTATTGACCTTGTCCTCAAATTCAAATTACATTTCAAAAAATTAGTTTCAAATATTTAATTTTTATGGTTTTATGTTGGGTAATTGAACGTATGATCATATTTGTTCATTAATTCTTTACTAGTCTTACCACTGAGAATGATATCATATTTTGTTTATTTGTAGAGGCATCTTGTGCTTGGATTGATATCACAAATCATTAAGGTACAATTCTTTCAGTTGTTTATCCAAACCTCTTACAAATATTGGATTCAAAATCATCTACAAACTTTTCTAGATGCAATTGCTATTTGGATATCCCATGAAGCTTTCTAGTACTTAAAATCACTCAGGCTAATTAGAATGATAATTTATTTGGTATTTACTTGATGTATGGGTAAACTTTGTCTGTGCTAACTTATGCTATTTCAGATACAATTATTATCAGATATCAATTTAAGGAAAACACCTCAATTGGTGGAGTTGGTTGATGATTGTAAGGTAAGGACAGGTTATTCCGTTGGAAGCTTTTTTTCTTTTTTGCAATGACTAGTGTCACAACTTACAGTTTTATGTCAGTAGTTTATCTGAGATTGACACTTGTTTTACATTTCAACCTATCAGGATGTAGAGGAGCTGATGAATTTACCACCAGAAAAAATTTTGCTTAAGTGGATGAATTTTCAACTGAAAAAAGCAGGATACAAGAAAACAATCACAAACTTTTCTTCTGATATAAAGGTAAGTGAGAGCAAGCTGAGGCTTTGTTGTAATAATTTTCTTGGAAGTCTGCCATTTTCAGCCATTTGAATTTTCTTCTAAAATTTTAAAAAATCATATTTTGTTAATTTGTCATGTTCTCATATCTACTGCTGCTGTAATGAATCTAATGATGTATTGGTTTCTGCCTCTTCTTTTTCTTTGGCCACTGGTAAGAAGTTCTATTCATCACCTACATTTTTTATTCTTGACACACTTAAATATGTAAATTGAAGATGAGGATTATATTTGTTAGCCATTTGAGATATAGTTAGACGGATTAATAAATTGATCAAAGTGAGGCTTCTAAAATGTAAACTATTACAAGAAAATAAATCAATATAAACAATAAAGTCCCCTCCCTCCCCCCCCCCAAGAAAAATAATAATAATAATAATAATAATAACAACAACAACAACTTAATCTTTTCGATGAGATGGTGTCTAATAATCTAACATGGTATCAGAGTAGGCAAATAATTCAATAGTCTCATGTGTTTGGCCTCTTCAAAGTCAATTTGGCCTCTTCAAAGTCAATTTGGCCACACATGAGGATGTGTATTGATAGAAAATAAGTCTACATAAATAATAAAGTTCTTGTCTCTCTAACAATTTAAACCTTTAGGTGAGATTGTGGTTAACAATTTAACATAAACAAATCCTGAAAGGAATATAGTGTCCTTTTAAGCATCCCATTGACCTAAATAACATGGAATCCTTTCAAAATGCTACAACATGCTTAAAGAGCCATTAGTTAAATGCTTACTGTCTATTCCAACCTAATATGGTAGCTTACGATGTGATGACAAGCAATTGTTTAGTACATATTTCATTTCCTTGACACTGATTTGGATGTCATCATTTGGTTGGCATAAACTCTTAAGCTAAATTTAGGTAAGCAGGGATAAGCTTGTATGCATTTGACCCTTCCAAAACCCTGAAATGCGGAAGGCTCACACTGGGTTGCCCTTTTAGTAATTATTGGTGTTCTTGTTATTAATTGTTTTTTCTCCCATGGCATACTAAATCAAAATAAGTTTTTATTAGTTTTCAAGACGTACTTTCAGCAGTCTACAATTTAATTTGTTTTTCTCTTCCCATTTGATAAGAGGGACATGATTAATTTAAAGTTCACTGATGATATGACTTATAATAGAGCCAACTGGTAGAAATGGATCTGTGCAACCAACCCCAGCAAATGGTTTCACTAGTAATCTTCGCTGTAGGATGATGGAACCAAAAATGTCAAATGGAAGGGCCACAATGCTTAGACCTACTGAAAAAACAGTAGCTGCATTGAATTTTTGTAGAGATGATCCAGCTACTCATATTTTTATTTTTTTACTATAAAATATAATGCATCTATAGCAATTTTAGCAGTTGTTTGGAGGGGGAGGGGAGCCTACACTGTCATACCATAGTTCCATCCCTACTTGGCTATCATGAGTTCTTTGTTATTCATTTATCTGCAGTTTTTACACATGCTTGCATATTGAAAAGTGATGATTTGATTTGACATCTAGTATTTGTGCAAATGATATGTTTTTCCTGCAGGATGCAGAGGCTTATGCATACCTCTTAAATATTCTTGCCCCTGAGCTGGGTAATCCGTCTATATTGGCTGAAAAAGATCCTTTAGAAAGGGCAAAGTTAGTTCTTGAACATGCCGATAAGATGGGTTGCAAGATATACTTAACGGCTAGAGATATTGTGGAAGGTTCTCCAAATCTTAACCTTGCTTTTGTGGCGCATGTCTTCCAGCATAGGTGAGAATGGACCTTTTTTGTTTGCTATAACATCCATCTAAAGTGTTTACACCCGGAAACTTTGGTTGCTATAGAATATATGTGAAGGATGTGAATCCTGCATTGAAATTCCTGCTGGTGGTATGGATCCTAGATTACTTGCTTTTTCAGAGTAAAGCTATTATGCATTTAAGCATTTAATGTCACCTAGTCAGAATGTTTTCAATATTTATGCTGACAAAATATGCTATTCTGATGGCGTGAAACAGCAAATATAATGCAATTATGGTGGCTTATGTGAAAGGGTGGCATTCTGGACCTTCTGGTCTACTGCCATTTTAGCTTTTTACCCCTAAATGATACTTAACATTTGTTTTAACTTATTTTGACTATTTGTGAAAGAACCACATTTATCTAACTTTAAGAAATGTTGACTATAGGTGTGTTGTGCATTATTATTATGTAATTCTTTTAACTCTCTCATTCTACATGCATGTGCATGTCAATATAGTTTCACAAACTCATGGAATAAATATGTGGTTGTCCCCAGTTGGAAGTATAATTTTACTTATAGATCTGTAAGTCATGGTATACCATTTCATTTTTCATGTTGAGCTTATCTTCAAAGGATGATGGTTCACATATCTTTTATCTTTTCATTCATCATCTATAAAAGAGCAGTTGATAAATATGCTAACCATGAGTTTTGACCTGTAGGAATGGGCTCTCGACCAATACAAAACAGATACCTGCTCTTCAAACCTCTCCCGATGATAAAATAACCTCTAGAGAAGAGAAAGCATTTCGGTTTTGGATAAACAGCCTTGGAAATTCAACATATATCGACAATGTCTTTGAAGATCTTAGGGATGGGTGAGTGTCATGATCCCTCCTGATTGGAAGATAAAAGCATAACTTTGCTCTCATAATCATAAATTATTATTTTAAAACTTTGACATACTTCACGTAATAGAAGGGAGACATCGGATGCTGCTCTATCATCCAAATTGTGGGTTGAAATTTAAATTTCAATTTCTGATTGGAAATAATTTGTCAAAAAGTTGAAGTTTGTTTCGAATTGAAAGAAGTTGAAAATGTTCCAAGCTAAGTTTAAAGATGTCTAAGTCTATATATTCCTTTCTCACGGCCTTCCTTAATTTCATCTTCTCCATTTAAGCAATCTGTTCTTTTGCAGGTGGGTGCTTTTGGAGACCCTTGACAAAGTGTCACCTGGGATTGTCAAGTGGAAGACTGCAACTAAGCCTCCAATTAAAATGCCATTCAGAAAAGTAGAAAACTGCAACCAAGTGGTCAAGATAGGGAAACAATTGAAGTTTTCCCTTGTAAATATTGCTGGAACAGATATTGTTCAGGGAAACAAAAAGCTGATATTGGGTAAGTTAACTATCATATTTATCTCTGGTATAGTAGACACACCATGTAAGCTACAGACATTTTTAATGAATATTTGGCATATACTAATTGCTATTGAATTTCTTATGTTTAAGCCGTTTAATATTGGATTTTCTTTTCAGCTTATTTATGGCAACTAATGCGATGTAACATGCTTCAACTACTAAAGAATTTGAGATTCCATTCTCATGGGAAGGAAATTACGGATGCTGACATTTTAGAATGGGCTAACTCCAAAGTAAGGGATTCAGGACGCCAAAGTCAAATGGCAAGTTTTAAGGTATTATGTTGAGAGCTGTATTCCACTTTCATTTGTACTAAAAGTGGACACACATTACTCGTGCAATTTCCTACTCTTGTTTTTTATGCTTATCTGTAAACTCAGTATTTAAATAAAATCTCAAGAAAAAAAAAAAAAAAAACTGAAAAATGACTCTAGTAAATAGTGCGTAATCAGTGGTTAAGGGTTTCAGACAAATAAAATAAAAATTAAACAACTACTCTAATAAATACTGGATGTTGAGTGACTAACGGGATTTAAGGAGTTGCAAAAATTGACATGGCTTCAATTTGAGGGAGATACCAACTTATTGTTCTCTGTTTATATAATAGTACATATATAACCATTGTTGTTAAGCCCTAAGCTTTTCTTTCAAGGCCTAGGTCAACATATATTATATAGCTGAAAGCTAAGCCTAATGCTTAACTAGGCAAGTGTATGTGTTGCCTTTTTGATTAAGTTAAGTGTTGGTAATATAGATTTTGTCTCACTTTGTCTAATTCTTTGTAAGATGGAAATTACTGAGCTAGTGTCATTAATCCTCATACCTTGCAGGGTTGGTGTGATTGTGCAACGACTTGAGTAAAATCCAATATTAGACATTTTCCAAACAATATATAGAAATTTTAGGAATGTTTTGATATTACGATAAAAAGACTCCAAACTTTGGCCTAAGGTATCTCTTTGGTGACACTTTTGCCATGAAGTTTGTAGTTAGCTGGAGTAAGATATAAATTGAAGATTCATCTGAATGATATCTGCTTTTGCCTAGCTACTTGACAAGACACCTTTTCTTCTTTTGTGTTCCTTTTCCTCTACTTTCAGTTTATCTTCACTATACTAGGTGGAGTCATGATTGAGATTAAAATTTAAATACTCCAATTAAAGGCCATGGAGAATATAGCAAATTTGGAGTTGGGTTCACTTGATATATATGATGAGAGTTACTTCCAAGATTTGTTACCAACGGCTAGTTAACAGATTATTTATAATTTCAATTTTGTAGGATAAGAGTTTGTCAGATGGCATTTTTTTCCTTGAGCTATTTAGTACTGTAGAGCCTCGAGCTGTTGATTGGAGTCTTGTCAAAAAAGGAGAAAATGGTATATATCTTCCTCAAAACTTTTATGTAATCATATAGTTTTTGTAAGTTTGCTTTATGTTAGTACTGGCTGTCTTCATTACCTTGGAACTTGGAAAGATAGATACATGCTCGGTACTGGAGGGCCTGTTAATCGATTATGTCATTCTAAAATATCTTATCAGAAGATCACTTAATCAACTGCTTTGCAGGACTCTAAGACTGGGCCATTCCCACCTACCCAAGAAATTTTCACTTTGGATACACATTCATATCATGCTCTGTCATGTGATATTATTTGTTTATGAAAATCTTTGGTTGGATCCATTATACTCTGAACTCCCGGGCAAAACCAGCTTGGTATTCATAAATGCATGAATTGTGATGTTTATTGTATCACTTTGAAATTTTGCACACTTCATGTAGCTATATTTTGTTTATGCGGTCTAGCACATTTGGAAATTTTTGTGATATTCGTGCATTTATACTCCTTTTCGGATTATGTTTGAAGTGGTACTTTCTTTTTCTTATACTTTGGCATCATAGAGGAGGAGAAAAAGATGAATGCAACCTATAGCATCAGTATAGCAAGGAAGCTTGGGTGTTCAATATTTTTGCTTCCTGAAGATATAACTGAGGTACTGTCAAAACTCTGAAATTTTCTCTTGTCAATTTTCAGTCTTGCATGGCTTTAGTAAATTTTTTCCGCTTCAGCCATCAAGGTACTTTAATGCATACATAGGGTGTACTGCAAGGGAGACGGAACATGATTTTAATATACCCTAAAGTGAAGGATCATCTAAGGAGGCAAGATTTTTGAATCAGTCCTCTATGTTTCATTAGGCATTCAGAACGAGTCCATTCTGTTTTGTGGACATCAAATGAAGTCATTTATATATAGTAAGAATTAAGACATTTTAGCATTTTAAATACTCAACTCAATAAAGTCTTACTCTCAAACTAGTTGGGTTGGTTACATGAATTCTTTTTCTCCATTCATTTTGCCAAGGATTATGTTTTTCGCGAAATTATTTAAAATTACATCTTTTTTTTTTTTTTCACAATTTCAGTTTGTATAACTTAGGTTTATCTTTTTCCTTTTTACACCTTCTATCTGGGTCCAGTCACTTTCCTTATTGATGCATTCAGGTCTACATTAGATATGGCCAAATCATTTTTAGTGACCTTATCTCAACGTGTCAACATCGTGAGGCAACACCTAGTACCACCTCTTTGCATGACAAGATCATGATATTAGGTAGCGGCTGCGGATTTCTCTCCGACCCCAGAAGATCATGATATTGGCATGGTGCATCGCCCACCAAGCCATTGGAGGCTAAGACATCATAGGATTTTATCTTCAAATTGCTCCAGGAGCCTTCTCGTGGAACAACTAAGCTTGTGCTCTCTTGGGCGAGCACTTCCCTAATGAGTTGCTCTACCCCTCAACACTTGGAAAGTAATAATTTAACACAACATGACACGGCACGTTTAAAGTATGCATGGACTAAAATGGCCCTCTACAACAGGGCCGTGCTATAGATTCAATTTTATACTAACAGGTAGGCCATGCCTGGGTATTAGGGTTAAAAGTCCCAGTACGACACAATTTGCTAATTGAAAGCACGATCCAAAACTTATCTCTTTTTTTTTTTTTTTTTTTTTAAAAGTAATTTAATTACTTTGTAATTTATAAACTTATTTTGTGAACTTAGCTTGTTAATAGAGGCAGAAAATCTCTAGAATATGTTTGTTTTTAATTAAAAACTAAAAAGAAAATATTTTTAAAAATCAATTTTAAAATTATTTTATAAAATGGGATTGGCACTGTATGGCAATTAAAAGGGCAAGGCACGACACAATTAGCTAATCAAAAGCATGGTCTGAGTCACTTTTTTTAAAAGGTAATTTAATTAGTGTGTAATTTATAAAGTTATTCTGTAAACTTAACAATCTCCAGTACATGTTTTTTTAATTAAAAACTAAAAAAAAAAAAGGAAAGAAATCAATTTTAAAGTCATTTTATACAATAAGATGGGCACAACGTGACACAGCGGCCCACCAATTAAGAGGACACGGCGTGACCCAATATATTGACGCCTCCACGTAGGAGTTGAGCAACGGACCCGTGGATCGTGGGAGTTTTTAAGCTTTTAAGTAGCTTATAGTCCAGCTCACTGCACACAGGCCAAGCTACTAGGAGTCAAACCACGCACCCTCAACAAAATATAACGTGACACTGTTCTTATAATTAGTTTCTCTTTCAATTGTCCTTCCAGCAATACCCATGGTATCTGATTACAAACAATGATGATATGCCTTATCAGGTAAATCAAAAGATGATTCTTACACTGACAGCAAGTATCATGTACTGGTTCTTGAAACAACCCGTGGAAGAGAGGCCATGTGGAGGGGCTTCGGATAGTGAGAATGGGAGCCTATCAGAGACAACCTCAAGCTCGACAACAGATGTTGACACTGCTTCTGAGTCATCAACGGATGAGTAATTTGACTAGATAGAACATTGGGTAACTTTTGCCAAAGTCCAAAGATGTATATATATATATATACTTCCTGTGGGTATATATATATATATACTTATATTTGTATTAAAAAACGTGAAAAACAGTACACGTGACATGGATAGGGAGTATTTGTTTCTATGCATATTTTGCTGCAGTAATTAATGTGAATATCTTCTTGAAAACACTACAATTTTTGTTTCTAGTTCAATTTTTCTTCTTCCGCTGCGGTCTTCCAATTTACGCAACCTCTATGCAACGGCAATAACAACAACGGGGGCAGCTTTAATAGGTGTGTTTTCGGTTTGATTTTATGCTGATGATTGGCGCTGAAGATAAGAAGAACCTACGAGTTAAACCCGAAAACTTAACCTAAAACAACACCAGCTAGCCCCTCCCCAGCCCATATGCTTTGTTAATTTAGTGCTTAGTTAGCAGGGTCGACAACTGGTGATGAGTCACAAAGCCAACTTTAGTGGTCCTAACAGGAAGAGACGAAATAATATGCATGTGGGGATGATCTTTGCTTATCTGAAAATACAAGGCCTAATTATGAGATTAGTTACGGAGTCTCAATTCTAAAGCCTGTGATGTTTGTCAACCTATAGGCAAAACCGGCCCTACCATGTTCTTCTCTTGCCATTGAAAGACACTCTTTTTTGTTTAATAGCTCAGGTTGAACTTAACCTATAGGCATTTCCGCTCTTTTTTTTTTTTTTTGAAGCTCTTAATTAATTATCTTTTTTTTTTCCGTTGTAGCATATGGAAAAACAAAGTTCACATGTTCCTTTGTATATCAGGATCCTCCCTCCCTCCCTCCCCCCCTCTCTCTTTCTCTCTCTCTCTCTCTCTAAGAAACCATGGTTTGAAATTGGGTGTTTTAATGGATTTTTATTAGTTGAAATTAAGAAGCTATAGTTAGGTCACTTCCGAGTCTGCCTTGTTCAAAGCTATACATCAAGGCGTTCGAGAAACTTGAAATTAATCATATTATAGGGTCCTGCTCTTTCACTTTATCAAATTCTAACCATAACATGAGTTGCCAATTGTTGCAAAAAATTAAAATATTAATGAATTGAGTGTAAACAAAATTAACACACCACACTCTCTCTCTCTCTCTCTCTCTCAATTCCGTCCTGTAAATGAATTACAATTCCATCTTGTATGTGTACATAAATTAAATAGACAAACAAATTAAGGAAACAAATGTATCAGCCAAAATCGAAGGGAATGCAATAAAATTAATGGGATAAAGTGTTTTAAACCTAGGATATTTGATACGATATTAAATAAATAATTGTTTAAGAATTTTTAATTATTAAAAAATGAACCCAACGTAGAAGTCTAAGCTAACTGAATAGGTCCAACCTACTGTCCCCACAATTAAAGGAGAACTCTAAATCAGTTTTTCCCATTTGTTAAGTTGTGTCAACTTTTCTTTCTAACCCAAATTCCCTAGAAATTGGGTAATTTGAATACATCCATAAATAGTTGTAGATCTGCAATACACATACACAAACACTAATATATATATATATATACACATTTACATAAGGATATCTGGTTAGTAAAAATTTGGTTAAAAAGTACAGTAAAAGTACAAAGATTTAATGTAAAAATAATACGTGATAAATTTTGATTGAAAGAAAGTATAAAAATTAAAAAATATTAGTGGATTTTAATTAATTTTGACCAACCAAACACTTTATATATATATATATATATATATAAATATATGACACCATGGTTGGTGATGTTTCTTTTCTTCTGTTTTTTGCCCAACCGTATCACAATTATTCAACCTCTTGGTATTGGCATTTTCTCATAGGAGCTTTCCAATTAAATTAGGGTTTTGGATGGACATTAATCTATTGGTCTAGCAAGGGCAAGGTCACATCCATCTTCTTCAAAACGCTCCTTTGTGGAATCCTTCATCTCTCATCAAAAGAATTTAACAATTCAAGGGTATTGATTCAAATGTTTATCAGTGGTGATTTATTTTATTTTATTCTATATTTCAGAGAGCGCTAGCTGTTGAAAGTAGCATCAACCCAAAATATTATATGCGCTTATATATTAATTAATTCAGATTCTTTTGATTTTTTTTTTTTTGGGCACTTCAAAATTAAGAAAAGGACTTTATTATTCTGGTGGTACCTTTGAACTTCATTAAGCATTTCAAGCATTTCTTCATAGGGTGTTGCCCTAAGTTGAGCTTATATCTAAGGCATTCGTTTCAAATAAATAACCACACACTCAAACACACACACACACACACACACACACACACACACGTCTTTTATATCTGCAAGAAATATTCGAAGTGCATCATTTTATCTAAAGCATAAAAAACAATGTTATGCTTAAGAAAATGTTATCTCTAAAGCATAATATATACATGAGGTTATTATTTCTAAGCATAATTAAGCTTCAAACATTTTTAAAGCACAGTGGATTATTATATTCTCAATGTAAGCTTCAACATTTGTAAAGCATAATAAAATATATGAGGTTATTATATTCTAAGCATGTAAGTTTTAAAATAACACGATACGGGCAAGTGTATGTAAGGGTATATGTAGCGTGTGTATATATATATATATATATATTTAACTTAGAGTATCCAGTGAGTTTGCATGTACTCAACTAATTTTTAAGATCTTTAAATTAACAATCAGATAAATTCTTTTCATAGTGACTCTGATAAGAAAAAAAAAATGTATATGCTACATACACTTAATTTTTATGCCAGAGGGTCATTTGATGCATCATAGCTCGTCTCTTATAATATGTTTGTGTATATATATATATATATATATGCTATGTAGATATCTTGCATTATCTTTGCGTCAATGTCAATTACATTAATTTTGTAACTTTAAAATGTAATTTTAATTGGTTTGTAAGTATGTAATCACAATTTTTTTCCACCACAAACTAGGACCATTAATAAAAATCTGAAAGGTCGCTATTCCTTTCATCAAAATTCTTTGGCACGTAAAGTGCATTATCTATATGTATAATTGCACCACGAGACCACATTTCGTGATGGTTCAAAGTTTAAGTTATCATCTTTTTTTCTTCTTTAATTTCTTGAGCAATGAAGTTTCAGCATCATTAGCTGGAGGTGGGAAGCAAATTAAAGTTGTTTGAGTAAGCATTGGGTTACAGAGATTCTTCTTCTCTTTATCCTTTATTAAGCTTCGTTGGAACTAACGCCTTCCATAACCACTCAACTAACGCACCACCAATTTTCTATAAATTTAATTTATGGCAATAATTTGATTTAAATTTTAATATCAAAGTATGGCCATAGACAGACGAGCTGGTCAAGCCAAGCGTAAAATTATTTAATTTTTTTATTTAAAAACTTTATCAAACTTAAAAATTAGAATTTGACATGTTAACTTTTCAAACTGAGGTTTAATCAAGTCAATTGAGTTTGAGTAACTTGATTATTTTATACATATTTAGATTTATCAACTCATTTTAATTCAAGTTTTTTGATTCATTTTTCTTTTAACATATTTAATTTTGTTTATACGTTTAGCAATTCTGTATGTAAAACATTTGAAAGAGCTAAATATTTCAAATTATCTTTTCTTCCACCCACTTTAATTTGAGTCATTGGTTACATTAATTTGTGTCATTGGTTAAATATCCAATCAATTTCTTCAAAGTCTTTTGGGAACTATATATGACCATTTTTTGTATTTAATTTAAAGAAAATCAAATTAATTGACCTCTATTAAAAAGAATCTTTTAAATAAAAATTTAAGTTATGATGGATATGAAAGTAATCCTCAACATTGTAATTAAAATTTACTACATTAAATTATTAAAAAAAATAACATGAACGTACCATAAAGGGCCGGCCATAGCCATCTTGCCGCCGTAGTGGGTAAAAAAGTACACCGGCCGGAGCACGCTGAATTTGCCCTGCAGCCGGCCTCCGCCACCACCGGAAAATGTCAGTTTTTTACCGACCAAAAAGAGACAAATAGAATATCAAGCATGAGATAATTATTTATTCACACAGGAAAAGAACAAAGAAAAAAATGAGCATAAGGGGGCCCCCATCCAAGAGGGCAATGGAACCATGTGCGATCATATGGTGGTTGGCCCTCTGCCGGCCCACAAAACTCACTTTTCATCTCTAAACCCAGAACAGAAAATGAAAGATTAAACTCATAATTCATTCAATTATATGTATTATTAAAGCTTGATTCCCCATTCTCTCTTCTCTCTCTCCCCCCACCTCTCATTCCCAATCTCTTCTCCATTCCTCCTTTCCTTTTATCAATCCCACTTCACATGTTTATTCCTAACCATTCCCTGGCCACCTCTCTCCCTCTCTCTCTCCCCCCCCCCTTCCTGTTTGGTTAAGTAGATTTTGTGTCAGAGTTCAGAACTGAAGTTCCCTTTTGTCTTTCTGGGCAAGGAGGCCCCTTTGTGTCAGAAGAAAATCTTGGTGTCCATCTGCTGTTTCTCTATCACTAGCACTAATTGATAAATAGACACACACATTTATAAGGAGTTTCATAAATATACCGATCTACACCCACATACCCAACTCCCCAAAACCCTAAAATTTTGGTTGTTCAACTTTCATATCAAACTTCCTCCATATATATATACATACACCTCTCTTTTCGCCCCACATGACCCTTCAGCGCTTACCCATCAAGCCTAGTTGCATCAAAACTAGGTTCGCTCTTGGGTTTCTGAGAGCCCTGAAGAGGCTGAGAAGGAACAGACCCACTTCACCACCATCATCATCATCATCCCCTAGAGAGATTTTTGGAGGATATCGAACAGTGAAGATGGCTGCTGATGCATCCATGGCTTCCGCGGTGGGGTCGAGGAGGGCATGGAGCCGGGCGATGCTTTGGAAAATCCGGTGCCAAAAAGCGCGGAGGAAGAGGAGTAGCTCCGGTGGGTTCAGATGGAGGAGAAGGGGTAATTTGGGAAATAGGTATGGTTTTAGGCGGACTGATGAGCTCAGAAACCTTGTTCCGGGTGGTGAAGCCATGGATTTTTGCAGTTTGTTGGATGAAACTGCTCACTACATACAGTGCCTTAACACCCAGGTACAGGTCATGAGAAATATTGTTGATTTCTGCACCTATACTTGATCATCATCATCTTCACTACTTGTGGTGGTACTGTTACATATATATATATATATAATCTCAATTACCCATATAAATAAATGAATTCGAGAGAGAGAGAGAGAGAGAGAGAGAGAGAGAGAGGGGAATAATTATCATGGTGTGGCTGTTAAGTTTCACTTGTGGGTTTTGAAGTTGCTGAAATGTAGAAGTAAATAGTCGTATGTACCTTGACCCAAAAGGTAGAATGTAAATTAGTGCATATATATATATATATATATCTGTGTGTGTGTGTGTGTGATATGAGATTCTGATGGATTTTATGGCTAGGGTACATAGTTTGTTTGGAGATCTATGCTTTTATCCTTCCTCTCGGTGGATTGCTTTTTCCTTTTCCTTTTCCCCTCTTTTCAAAATTTGTTTGACATAGAGCAAACCCTGTGCTGACTTTTGGCCAAGTGTTTGCAGGCCGTGCAGATGTGAAGTGCTCTGAAGGTGATGTACACACACACTCTCTCTCTCTCTCTCTCACACACACACACACACATATCTACATATACATATATATGTATATATATATAGACAATTAATATATGAATATTGAACACTTAAAATCGTGATAATTCTTTTAAGTACCACCCAATTTGAAAAAAATATACATAGAGGAAGAAGAAGAAGCTCTTGCCATGGAGCTCGGTGAATGGGTTCAAGGAAGATAACAATTTTCCTGTTCCTTAAGGATGCCATGGACTCGTAAAGAAGCTTAGACAGTTTTTATGACTTTTGGGTCTGTCTTGTCATCCCAACTGTCTGGAATCACAGACCAAATGATTCCATTGTCCACATAACTTTCCACATAACCCTTAATGGTTAGTTTGAGGCTAAAATAACCTATTTTTGCAATATCTTTTTTTTCAAAAATAATACTTGAATTCTGTAACTAACTATACATTGCCATAGTTTAAGTAAAAACCTCATTCTGAGGTGAATCTTTTCACTTTCCAGCCGACGTTACAGATTTATGCAAAGAATCTCAAGTAAAAATAATTTTCTTACATAAGGTGATCTATATCTTTTATTTATGCCGTTTTATGTTTTTCTCAGTCGATGAATAACTCGAACCGCGTCATGATAATCGTCTTTTTACCACTTAAGCTAGGCTTTTTTTTATTCCTTTTTCCGCCTAAGCTCTTTTTAAGTTGTGAAAAAAACTAGAGATATAAACGGGTAAGATACCTGCCTAATTGATCAATTTTGTTATCAAATCCGTTTATTTTTTACTTATCGTTATCGTTCCAAACTTGCTTTTTTTTTTTTAAGTTAGAATCCCAAACTCATCCTGTTCCAAACTTGCGAAATCGTCCCAAACCGGTGAAACATGTTTTTGTTTAATTGGTCAAATTATCTGTTAAGTACCCGTTAAATAGTTGATTTGAGATAAAAAAAAAATTAGTAAGTGATAAAAAAGTTATATTTATTAAATTAAATAAATTCATTGGTTAAAAAAGTTACCCGTTAAGTTACCCGTCCCAAGCCTGTAAAATCTGTTTTTGTTTAATTGGTCAAATTACCCATTAAGTATCCGTTAAATATCTGATTTGAAATAAAAATAAAAAAATTAGTAGGTGACAAAAAAATTTAATTTATTAAATTGAACAAATTTATTGATCAAAAAGCCTTCAAATTTTTTTTAAAAGGTAAAAAAATATACTATAAATAATAAAAATAAATGTACAAAATACGTATGGGCATTCTCTTGAAACAGTATAATATGAATCACAGTTTATAAAAGGCATTTAAACCCAATATGAAACAATTCATGACATATGAAAATAATACACAACAAATCATAAATTAGACAAATCCAAATGAAGTATCCCAACAAAATTAAGAGTATTGTTGTGCTTTTTTTATTTTAGAGATAAAATTATAAATATATAAATATATATCATATTACATTTTATTTTAGTAAATGGGAATTCAAAAAGTACCCTACAAGTATAGGATATTAGGTAACCTATAAGTATAAACGGGTATAGGGTATCGGATACCCTACAGACAAATCCTAAACTCGTCCCAAACTTACATGGGTATTAAATTTCAATTCCAAATTCATCTCAATCCCATTAAAATATTTCTCAACGGATTTTTTTTTTTTTTAGTTTGGTCAGATCAGGTACCTATGTGTACCCGTCCCATTGATATTCCTAATAAAAACTAGAATAGTTTATAAGAATTATTTTATATATACAGCTATTAAATAAATCAAATAGATTGAGTTAAGTTCATGTTCGGCTCTTAAAAAAATCGTTCAAGATTATTTTGTTATGCAATCAAGTTAAAACTTGAGCACATTTATAATTTGAGCTCAATTAGACTTTAATAAATTTAAATTTGTATAAAATAATTAAACTAATCCATTTTAGTTTGATTCGAAAACTCAACAAATCAATCTTGAACGCATTTTTATATTTGATAAGATTTTTAAATCAAACTTAATTAACCCTATTTATATAGGTGATTTATATATATATATATATAGATAGATATATAGATGTAGAAGTCATTCTTGGACTAAGAGATGTAGAGAACTTCCTCTAGATTTGTTGGATTTGCCTTTTTCCTTTCAGATTTTGTTTCTCTTCATTGATGATGATACTATTGTTAAATATATTCCACTGGCAGGAGTTTTAGTCTTTACCGTTGTTAAATTTATTCCAAAAAATAAAAATAAAAATAAATAAACATCATTAGAATTAGGATTCCTGTCTTACCCTTTAACTAGATGAAAGAATAGTACGAAAAAAGGTCAAATTTCATAGTTCCAATTAAAGGGATAAAACTGGTTTATAAAATGATAAATGGATTGATATAGGCAGTGACACTTAAAAACTATCATGACAGGTTTCGTTTAAATATTATATATTAAATCGGCATTTTATATCAATTTTCAACAAACACGTTTTTTTTTCTTTTTTTTTTTTAATACCCATAAAGCTTTGGCATTGTGGGTATGAGAAAGGTTAATTTGTATGTGGTTCTTGTCTATGCAAGAAGAGAGTCAAATATATATATACACACACATATGTTGATGAATTGATTGTACCTTCATAGTACACCTTTCTGACCTTCATGCGCGAGTGAGATGAATGTATGTTAATGTGAGTGAATTTTATAAATTGACTTGGACATTCTCAAACTTCAGTGAGAAGTTCTTATTGGGTATCAGTTGTGTCTGAACTCATCAGTTATTGAATGAAGAAATTATGAAAATTGGTTAGTTTGTGAGAATTTTGTCTCGAGGATGACGCTTTTTTTAAATGGGCCAAAACGAAAAATGACATATATATATATATATATATATATTTATATTTAAGAGAAATATTATTATGTCATAAGAATAAATTGTTAGAATAAGGTTAAGATTTTCAAATTTATCATTTTAAATGAAGGTATCTATTATGATGTACTCGAATTGTGAATGTATATTAGTGATACATCGACCATTTCTAGTAATTTATTTATTTTTAATAAATGTTTCTGATAAAATAGGGTTGTTCACTTGTTAACTCTTATTAGCTGATATCGTTAGTAAGCTTAATAGCATTGGTTGATGTCTTAGAAAGCTTATAACTTGGTAAAATTCAACAAGTGCAATCAAGGTTATACATTTATAGGGTTCACTAAAAGGAAGAAGGGGATTGTTAATTCCCATTGGTTTTGGGATTTCCTTGTTAGTTCTGTGCTGCACTCACACACATACATGTAATGTGTCTGCTATGTCAGGGCTCTAGGTATATATATACACAAAACCACACACAATTTGTAATTAAGTCTTCCTCACATAAAATATTTGTGCAAATTATTGGTGTAGTTTTTAAGCAAGCTGATTTTCATATTACTTAATGATCAAGCAAATTGGTCACCATAAAATATCACCAGGTGCAGCTTGCATTGAGAGGGTTATCTTAAAAAACTAATAATAAGAATTTAGTTTTATAACTCATACTTTCTTTCATTTACTTACATGTATTCATACATACAAAATATTAACAAAAGAAATTCTTTATTTTAATTTTTTGACACAACAAACGTTAAAATTTCGTTTCTAATCGTATTCCTATTCTCATCTCATTCCCATTTTTATTTCCATTGACAACCAAATATAACCTATGTATTTACTAACCTTTGCCTCTTGTTGCATTTGAGTCTGTATTTTTAGAAAAGATGTTCTGTTTTAAAAGATATTTTTTGTAATTAACCACAGTTGGAAATTTTGAATAATGAATATTATATCAGCAAATATATATCAATTACAGGAAATGAAAATAATAAAGCAAATATCTATATAATCCAGTACTCATGCAATAATATTTATAATAAGTGTCATGTTTCAACAAGTCTAATAATGTCATATACAAATTACAAGTGACCTATATTTCAAGGCACTCACTTAAGAGAGAGAGAGAGAGAGAGAGAGAGAGAGAGAGAGAATATAACATAAAAGAATATGATATATCAGGAAGTGGTTCGTTATTGCAGCAGCAAGCAAATAAACATGCATTTTGTCATCAGAATTAATCCCATCTACAGGAGCATCATGTGTATTTAATTCAACTGTATAGTGTAACCAATGAAATAGTTATATAAATAAATGAGTTACTTTTGATATCATACAAGCTGGCTTCGAAATATGAAACGAGTCAATAATTGTTATTCTTCATGTTTTCTTATATTACAAGATAACAACAAAAGGTCATGTGGCGTAAAAAAATTATTACAGTGACAGTATATTAAAATTAAACATTACACACGCGCACACACACCTGCACTCTTTATTCCAGTTATCAAAAAGTTGCCTGGTAAACCTTGAGAATGATTATTTGAAGTGTTATTGTTAGCTAAAATTAAATCAGAAACCTCCATGCTTAAAATATTCTCTAGGGACCTTTTCTGAAATCCATACCTAATTATTTGTGGTAAATCAATTCCTCGATCAACAGAAATTGAAAGAAATCTTAATTTAAAAATAATTTCATTATCAAGTTCTTGTAAAAGAATTGATGAATCAATCAGTAGAGATGACAAGTTAGCTAGGTTTTTCAATTTTAACTAAAATATTGTGATAATATATATATAATATATATATAGATATTGCAGTTTGGAATTTAGATTGCTGAGAGTTAAATAAAATCTCTACCAAAAACTTCCCTTAATTCTTATGAATGGTTACAAATTTTAGTTGAAAACTTGTAAATAACGAGGCTTTTTTACTATATTAGCAAAAAACTATCCCTTGGACAAACATCTTTTTCCAGCTTTGAGAATGAATAATATAAAAGGTAAATTATAGTTCCGTCCCCAAGTATTTAACTAACTATAAGTAATTACCGTTAACTTTTAAACTTAAACTCAAACTTCTGATTTTGAAATGTATGTAATTATTTCATCTATCTAGTTATTGTTTGGCAACAACAAAAAAAAAAAAAAAAAAAATACTACCAAAACTACTCACTACATCAACCAGAAAAGCGAAATTCAAGCCTACAAAGCACAAAAAATCAGAGTTATGGCCGGAAAGAGTTCTTGACTAAAAAACCCTCCAATGGTAAAGTTAGAAAATAGTTTGAGGGAATAGTAAAGGAAAAAGTAATGTAATAGGTTGCCAATAGTGAGCGTACCTGAATTTTAGGGTTAAATCCTATATTTATAGTAAGATGGTGTAAATAATTTAATACGTAAATAATGAAATTGTAATGATTTTGTATCTTCTATATATATATACACACACTAAAGTACATAGCTTTTACTTTTTTTTAAATGTCTTTCATTTCACATTTAATACTTCCCACTTTATATTAAATGCGCATTAGAGGAATGAGCATCAAAATAAATAGGATACAACCTTGAGAAATATCCAAATGTCACATCTGTCTGCCACTTATAAAAGATGAACTAACTAAATTAACTTTAAAGTAATATGTTTAGTTCACTTATTATTATTTTACATTAAATCTCACCACTAGGTGGTGGGACCTAACTGCAACGATTTTATGATTATTAAACTAACACCGAGCACTTTCCTATTGTGCTTGGGATAGTATTATGTGTTTTATCCTATTGTGCTCAGGAGAACGCCACGTGTCCCTAGTTATTTTTGTACTAACACTATGCCCCCATTCTGGTCAAGATAATCTATTGCCCCACTAGGGTAGGAAGCATCTGAGACAATATCTATTCTATTTATATAGAATCTTTTCATATCCTTGAGTACAATTTCACGTCTGATGTGTCTCCCTCTAACTAGTCATTTTCTCAACCCATTTATAACACGTGAGGATCTTTTTACCTTCTAGCGCGTAAAATACCAATCGCCGTTATTGAAACCCAAAAAGCATCCTACTAACTGTCATATTAACATCAATTCAGACGATGCATTTAATAGAAATTTTGTTGCTAGGTCCCTCCCTCCTATTTTTTTAATTTTTGAAATGCATATGAATATATGTATATGTACTCTGAATGTTTAACTTATTTACTTTTTCTACACTTCTCAATCTATCTCAAGCATTTTAGTAATCCTTAAGTTCTTCTTCTTGCAATTTTACTTCCAATCTGAAGTTTTCTTTTGGTGAGTTTTTTGGGCCCTTCTTTCATTTCTTTTTTTCTCGTTCTATTTGGGATTAAAGATGGGTAGATTAGCTGAAGAATTGAAAATGAGTGAGGGAGTTGCTGCCTTCAAGCAATGATACAATAACCCTGAGATGTAAATATTAGACTCATTGGAAATGAAGAGCGAGAATTAAGGATGTTCTCCAATGTAGCCATCATAGAAGGTGGTTTAAGGTTTCCAGTATCCTATTTCCTCCGTAGGATGTTCTATAGGGTCAATTTTTCCCTTAGGTTCGTTTCTTACAACTTCTATGAGATAGTTAATGGGATAGACGAAATCAATCGTCAATATGGCATGGTTTCACTTATCTGAGTAGGATTCACTGTATTGCTACAACATTCAAAAAATCAAGAGAGATGAAAATAAATGATATTTGAAGTCCCGACTTGATAAAACTCTTATTCACATGCTCACGAACAACACCAAAGGTTAGAAGATGACATTTGCGTTGTCTCAGGATAATAAATGCATAGTCTCAAGGAAGACCCCTTCCCCAAAATTACTGCAGTGGCACAAGACTGTTATCAATGTTAAATAAAAAAATTAATAATATGATTAGCATAAAAAAAACATATAAGATGTTTCTTTTAATTATCTTTTTAAATTATACAAAATGTCGAAAAGGCCATTGAAATTTTTAAATATTAAAAAAATACATTTATCTTTTCTTGTCATAGTTTAGTTCTGTCGAACTATTTTTTTTAACTTTAAAGATCTCAATAATGTTTTGGATACTTTGTATAATCTAAAGAGGTTAAAAAAAATATCTCATGCGATTTCTTTATGAGTAGAAAATTTTAATTTTTACAAATATTTCAGAGTAAGTAATGCGAGTGTAAATTTTAATTGTTAAAAATAATTACTTGTAATTTAGTTAATGTGTTGAAGGAAAGTAAATGTAATTTACTATAATGTAAAAATATTGAAAGGTTTTTAATCCCTTTTTTCTATTAAGGAAAATTATATATATTCTGTCAGACTTTTTATTAAAAATAAAGATTAAAATGATGTGACAATAATATTTATGTAATAAAATAATTTTTCAATGAATTATTTTTTAAAAAATAATAATACTACAATATTTTAATTTTATATATTGACAATTTTTTAATAGTATATATTATTTTCTATTAACTGCATAGAAACACATAAAACAAAACTCAAACCACGGAGTGAAGTTAGAGATTTTAACTATTTGATTCCATAATTAATGAAGGAGGGTGGTAACATCTCTTTTATATGTGTTAGGCTCGTGTGGAAATGAAATTTTTAGGAACTTTTGGTAATTTTTTACCTAGCAACTTTTTATGCATTTTGTAAAATTTGAAATTTCAACAATTTTTAAGAACATTTAGTGACTTTTGGTTGTTTGGTAAAAAGTTAAAAAAATTTTCAAGAATTTTTAGTAACTTTTGAAGTGTTGCCAAATGCCACAAAAGCAAAAGTTGCTAAAAATTCTTCTTTTTTTGAGTTCCAAACTAGTCCTTAATTGTCACGTGTGTATATATATGTGTGCACCCACACAATTCAATCTTATTCGAAAATGATAATGTTAAAACAGTTAATATTAATCTCAAAAAAATTATTGCATTAATTATGTAACCACCCCCTATCTACATAAAACAAGATTATTACACTTATGGATGGGTCAGGCTCTCATATTTGACTCAGACTTTCATACTATCGACCCACGATTTACATAATATAATATTGTTCATTTTGATTTTTGTAACTCGATCTCCTGGTTTTGTTTCTCTGAAACATATATACGTATATTAGAAAAAGTCTTGTCCTAGATAGATTATTAAATTTTTATAGATACATTAATTCCTATTCCAGCCCCAAATGATGTAGAGTAAAAGACATTATTTTTTTGGTTCACCCCCTACGTCACTCTTCCGTAGGCACAGTCTCTCACAATCTCTCAGAAATTATTTATGCCATACAACTACGTTTAAACTTAGGAGGTTACATCACCCTCCTTAAAAAAAATAACATAATATAATAAAATAAAATAGTTCTTGTTATATCACAAAATTATTAATTTGATCTTCCTAGTTGCAAATTTAATATTTTTAATACAAAATTTGACTATTCATTTACATCTATCTTGCTAATTAAAGTACCTTTTTATAATTTTTTTTATTACACACTTGAATTTTTTTAATTGGAATATTTTTTACCTTTTTTTTTTTATAAATACGAATAACATATTAAAAAGTTATCAAATAAAAAATTTAAATTTCAAAAAAAAAAATTTAACTCATAATCTTAAATTTAATTTATTTGAACTCTGACCTATTTTTAAAAACTCCCTAGCTTCACTCTTAGTGCCACGTAGAACAATAATTTTATACATTACTCCATCATCATCAATATTAATTGGTATGCTTTTTAACATTTCTCTTTTATGTTCAGTCAAGTATCTTTTTTGTCTCTTCATTCCCAAACATCGCGTACCGAAGTTTCACGTGAATTATTAAGACATTGACAAAAATAAAAGGAAAGAGACACAAGTAGATCTAATGTTCGCTACTTCGAATTTCTTAATGATTATTGGAGAACTTATTTGATTACTATCTTAAAAATTAATCAAGATGCACGTTTTGGAATGTCAATGGAACGGGTACACAAGAGTATCCGACTCAACCGAACCTGATAAAAACTCATTGGAAACTACCCTAATAGGATTAGAATGGGTTTAGAATTGAAATTTAATACCAATGCAGGTTTGAGAAGAGTTTAAGATTCGTCTATAAGGTACCCAATACTCGATACCCAGTATCCGTTTATACTTATAGGGTACCTGGTACCTAATATCGGTACCTGTAAAATACCTGTTTAATAAAATAAAATATATATTTATATATTTTCAATTTTATACCTAAAATAAAATTTTTGAAATTCTTAAGCCAAGGTCAATTGGTATCTTGCTCGAGTTGATGGTTTGGATCTTTGATACTTTGTTGGCAACTGCTCTTAGTTTTATTGGGATAGTTCCTTTGGACTGGTTTAATTTATGATTTGGTATATATTATTTTTATATGTCATGGATTGTTTCATATTGGGTTTAAAAGTTCTTTATGAATTGTGATTTTTATTGTACTGTTCCAAGGTATGCCTCTGTATATTTTATATATTTATTTCTACTATTTATAGTATATTTCTTTTATTATTCAAAAAAAAAAATTGGTGGTCCTTTGACCAATAAATTTGTTCAATTTAATAAATTTAACAATTTTGCCACTTACTAATTTTTTTATTTTTTTTATCTTAAATCAGATATTTAATGGATACTTAATCAATAATTTAATCAATTGAATATGAACAGGTTTTGCGGGTTTAGGATAAGTTTCACAGATTTTGGACGAGATGAATTTGGGATTCCAACTAAAAAAATAAACAGACTTAGGACGGCAATGTAAGCAAAAAAATAAACAGGTTTTGTAATTGAATTGGTTAATTAAGCGGATATCCTACCCGTTTACATCCCTATGTACATAAACTATCTCGAATATCTTGAGTTAAAAAAAAAAAAGAAAAAGGAAAAAAGAAGAAGGAGAGAGAAAGAAAAAGCTAATGCTTACCTAGGCGATACCAAAATTTTAATGTTTGCACTAGAAGCCAACCCAAGATTTACAATAAGTGGAAATAAAATTATATTTTTAAGATGAATACAAATAAAAGTCAATATATATATATATATAGCGGGGTAAAAGTTTAATAATAATTGGACAAAAATAAAATTTTTAGATATCTAAAACTAAAATCAACAAAATATTAGTATAATTTTTTAAATCAATAATTGTCTCTACTAGACCTTTAGTGCATCTGTCCCTGCATGTCATATTTATATTTTATACATTAAGGGTATGCAACTGAATTTTTTTGGATAAAATTATCAAATCAAATTAAATTGGTTTTTAAATTCAAATTTTAACATAACAATTTAATTAAGGTTTGAATATAATTAACAAAAAAAGGCTAAGTAGTCCAATTCAGCTTGTAATTGAAAGATCGGTTAATTAAAACAAGCCAATATCAAAATATAATATTTTTTTATGTCTAATATGTTAAATATATATTTTTTTAAATACAAAAAATGTAATTTTAATTGTCTACTTTTATTACAAATGCACGCCCATATGTTGAAGTTTTGATATCCCATACAGGGGCATGACTCGGTGCAAATTGTGAATACTCAGGCTACAAAGTATGAAAAAATTGGTTTATACTTAAATGAGAATGAACTTATTTGAAATAATGCAAGCATTATAATTGTAGCCCATCCTGCCTTTCCAATTGATTTTAATTATAAATACCTTGGACCCTGAAAATATGACTAAATCGAAATTAATGATTTAATTTCCTTAATTGGATAATTTAACTATGGTTTAAAAACTAATAGATTAATGTAAATATTTTCAGCATATTTTTTTCATACGAGGTACTCAGAAGGAAATGAATGATTAAAACAGGTACACGTTGCTTACTATTCCAGATCCTGAATTCAACAAATATTTTATTTTTATTTTCGAACCTATCCTATTATTAGTTAATTTAAAAAGTGCCCGCTCATATCAAGGTACGTACCCCACGGCCCGATCACTGCTGCCTTTCTCAGCCCTGCTTATTAAGGCTCCGTTTGGACCTCTAAAAAATGACACAAAAACGAGATAAAAGTTGATTTGAAAAAAATTTTAGTGTTTGGTGCACTCCATTCAAATCGCGTTTTTTGAAGATGAATAGTAAAATTTCGTTCTGACGGATTAGATTTCCGTTCCGACGGATTCAAAATTTTAAGTAATCATACTTTTTTACGCTACAATCCGTCTAAACGGATTGTAAAAATTATTTGGACGAAAGTTACCCGCGCGATTCCGTCGAAACGGTTTCTACAATCCGTTTGGATGGTTTTAAAAACGCCACAAAAAATAGTTAAAGTGAGTGTCATTTGGTAGCTTAAGAGTTCATGTTGAGAATGACAAAAAAATTTTCGCTATTTTGATTAACCGAATTCTAGTTATTAACATTTTTTTAGAAAGACATTGAACTTTTTTGAATTTTAAAAAAACGAGAATGTGTAATATTTTATAGAGATTTTCAAAAATTTTCAGAGATTTTCATCAAATGTTGGTGCACCAAACGTACCCTAAATCATTAGGAGATTTTTTTATGCTTCCAATGAAAAAATTCACTACAGAAATTATAATAAAAAAATAAAAGGTTTAAATATATTTATATTTTAATAATATATGACTTTTTAAATTCTCTAATAATTATATTTCAATTAAAATTTTTTAACTTTTATTTTTACTTTAAAAATAATTTAATTAAATTAAATTAAAACCATTAAATTAAATACAATCAAATTAAAACCCTTCATTTTCTACTTCAGTCCTCATAGCAAATTTTTTCACCGTGACCCTGAACCCCCATTAAATCATTTGAACTATTAAATGATTATTAAATCAAAAAAAATTAAAGTTAAATTAAGACCATTAAATCATTTAAAGAAAATCAAGATTATATCTAAACGTTCATTTTTCATGCACCTGAGATATTTTTTGCACCTCAGCCCTTGCAACCCTCGCTTTGGCAATACATAAAGAAAGCTATATCAATATAATTGGGCAGCAATTTTCTGCATTAATAAGCTGTGTGAGAGAAGCAAATCATGGAAACAGCCATTTTTTTTTTTGGTAAGCGGAAACAGCCATTTTAAACACATATATATCGATTTAATAATGGATATAACTCAGGTACCATAAATTAAGTGCAGCCGGTAGTAATGAGCTCTTCTATCTGCAGATTTGGAACAACCATAGGTTTCCAAGCACACGCTCCTTTCCCGCTTTACATTTCCATCTCTCCCTTTATCTGCCATTTGTCCCTGAACTTAAAATCACTGTAAGCACACATAGGCTCTTCTACAGTTAATATATGGTTTGGTCAGCCACTCCAAAACGCTGCTCAACTAAGCCTCAACTGTAGAAGCAGCTCGCTGAATGAGAAGAAACGGTAGGCCTCTGATTTGAGAGCCACTGCCCCAGATAAAAGCAAGACAAAGGCCCATGATAGCCATGGCAACTACTGAGCTTGCCGGGGGAACTGCCTGACTGCTCCCGAGGAATTGAGTGGCAAGAAGCCCGGCCAATGTGGAGCTTTGCATTCCGGTTGCACAATGAAATTGTTCTGCAGACTTCTTCTTGCCTGCCAACAATTCCGAAACATTATCAGAGGGTTTCTGAGCAGTATCAACAAGAACATGCAGCATAATCATCTGAGGCTCATTAGCAATTGAAGTCTTATTTTGTAATTCAATTTTGGTGAAGCCTCAAGGGGTCCCAAAAAAAAAAAAAAAAGATTGACTCTTGAAGGTTTTGATTTTGTCAGAGAAATCAAACATAGAAAAAACTATATACATATATATTTTTGATAGGTAACAGTAATATTTGTTGAAATTTACAAGAAAATACAAGAATTAGTACCAAGACAATGCCCCACAAAAAGATCACAACCCCACCCAGGACTAGACCACCGTAGAGTCAGTAAAAGATAAAAACGAATCTAAATGTGGATCAAGCCCACTGGCCCTCCAACACTGTACAGGCAAGACAAAAAAAGACTCTTCCCCCTATACATGTGGAAAAACGATATAGGTTCTCTTGTAAATTGGTATTTGAGGGTTCATCTTCCAAATATCTCTTATCATCCCAAAATTTACACAGGCTGCAGAAAGAAACATATGAAATTGGAGATGCCAAGCCCAGCTGCTGCCAACAAAGTTTACCCTTAGGAGTTAAAAAGACAAGTAACAACCAATTTTAAGTCAAATAATTTAAGAAACGTGCATTGCGTAGAAACTAGGTGATGTCAGGAAGATATTACATGTTGCAGGATATGACTAGTGGTGTATAAAGTGATCGGTAGGCACTGTATATAAAGAGAGAATAAAGACTACAAAAGTTCATGGTACGGTACATCTAGCTACTGTTTCAGGACTCTAGGAGTCTAGGACCTCCCACCAATTCCACTAGTTTGAAAGACCAAAAATCAAACTCAGAAAACTTACATCAATACATATGGCAACAAGTAGTCACATGGGTTCTACCCAGAAGATGGCTTGTCTCTGCCACACCTAATATACCAAATTTTCACTGGCATAGACACTGGCATTGAAAAGGCTTGGTTTCTCTACAACATATAATATAACTAATGCTACACTTATACCTATAGTCTAATTGAAAATCATCACAGCTACACGTAGAAGGTCATGACCCGTCATAACAAATGGGGTGTAAGAAGGTTGTAAGAGAGAGGGTGTAAGTGTAGCATTACTAATATAATATAGCAAACATTCCTTGTGTAAGCATCCTTGCAGTGCATCAAACTACTTAATCAAAACCGGTCCAAGATACTAACCAAATAAGGAAGAAAAGGATTACCAGTCCAAGAAAAAAATTATTTTCTTTTTTGGGAGAATGTGGGAGACCAACATAAGGAAGGGCCCTTCCAACACCCCTAACCACCCCCCCCCCCAAAAAAAAAAAAATTAGCACTCCTGTGGAGTGTAAAATAATAATTAACAATAAAGCTGCTCTTTTCCTAAGCTTAAACTTTTATGCGAAATGGAAGCTAATAGTCTAAAAATAAGCAAAACGTATGAATTCAAACTTCAACCCGTCAGTCAATTGTTGCACGTGTTTAGCCTCACCAAAAGAGTCTCTAAGCATACATGAGAGGGCATGTTGAGAGTGTAAAATAATAATATAAGTAATAAAATTGTCCCTTCTCTAACAAATTAAGCAATTAGATAAGATGTTGACTAACAGGATAAGTCACGAATCTTGAAAAGTTACAGGTCTTGGAGAAACATGCGGGGGAAAGGTTAGAACTTGAGCTTCCAAGCTCTGGCAGCCTAGCCCAGCTTGTCAAGGGAATGCCACAATTCTGGATAATACTCAGACTCAACAAGTGTCCAATATCTTAAAACAGAAGGAAATAGAAGGAACGCCACTTATTTGCACTAATTCAGTCCTACACTTAACAGGATGTACAAGAAGAAAATTACCTTAAAAATGGAATTTTGGAAATCCAGTACCCCATAGTAAATGCCACTGCATGAAATGTCAACACTGGGCCAACCAATTGTAGACCCTCAGCAGAAAGAATTTGGTTCCTATTAATTGCAAGGGGGCTTCCGATAAACATTGAAGTACAAATCATCGCAACAAATGGCATAATGGGTTGAAGGATGTTCACGACAGGCTTTGCATAAGTATTAAGCACAAGCCAAAAGTGACAGGAACGAGAACAACCTGGCAATGCAAAAAAAAATCTACAATCAAAATTGATTCAAGAACAATTCTGATGCAATTTAACATGAATCTTTTGTATGGTTTCAAGTGCCTGTAAAATTGACTTTGACATGGTAACTACATTAACTGGAACAACAGACCTGATAAGAAGGCCTGTTAAAAGTGGAGTAATTAGTATTGATGCAATGGTGGTTAAGCTTATCAAGAGATGCTCAAGGCCACATCCCCTTTGCTCAAGAAGCTGGCATAGCTGGATAACTGAGCCCCCGCAACACAAGCCGTGAGGACAAAACCAGCATCGAACATTGGAGACATGTGGAATGCCCTTGCAACCAACACCCCAAGTGCTGGTTTCAGCATATATTGTGCAATAAACCCAACAGATGGAGGTAGAGGTCTGAAACATAAATAAAATAAAATAAAGGAAGAAAGAAAGAAGGAAAATAAATAAACAAACAAACAAAACTATCACTAAATATATGAATTATTGACAAAAGAATATCAAATTTTCAGAGCAAGGGGAAGAGATGTGCCTTTTAAATGCAAGAGCAAAATCATCAACGGATAATTTTATTCCAATCGATAACATGATCCCTCCAAGAGCAGGAGCATACAATTCCTTTGACACCCTGCAGTTTCCTCTATTATTTACATAATCCAAAATATTTATCATCTGAGTTAAACAAAAAATGGCTCATGGAAAACAATGACAGGGTTGAAATTTGTCTCCGCTAATTACAATTCTGCATCAAATTATAAACAAACCTCCCAGTCAAACAATTAAGACAGAGAATCTCTTAAAATCAATGACACTAACAACAACACTAGACAGTCTTAAAACAGAAGCAAATTCTGAAATTCAATTTCTTCAGATTTCATCAATGGGACAAATATCTATTAGCAATCAATGAACACGATGAGAACCCTTGGAACCTTTATTGATAGCAATTGTATTTAAAGAAAATAACGATAAAGCAACCGATATATTCTCACCAAGTGAATGTTGAAGGCTGACTTAGAGCGGCTATTCCAGTGAGTGCGACGACGAAAGGAAGCGTTGCAGACAATATTTGCGAAGAATCGGTCTTCACTGCTACTTCGGACACATGGCTAGGGTTCGTACCAAAGGAGAACAACGAGAAGTTACATTCCCTCCCTGCAATCCCACTTTTCCGATGAACGGCGACGTCTTCGAACACGCGAATGCCGCTAGTGAGCTGCCATTGAAGCTCTTCGAGAGCTTGGTCACGAAACAAGACTTCCGACTGAAGATTGTAGAGAGAAAATTAGAGTTCAGAGTGAAGTGAAACATGTTTGATTTGGAGGCGTTTGGAGGTGATTTGATTGGTGGCGTGAAAGAAGTGAATGGAATCGAGACCATCTATAGATGGAGAAGCTATTCAATTAGAGATGTGGACGAAAGACGCACCGGCTAAGCTAAGGTTACAGCAATACGATGTTTCCTCGCCGGCGTACGGCTGGTGTCCCGGCGAGGTCCGGGCGTGGAAGAAGCTGAGGACCAAAGTGAAGAAGGCCGAAGCGATGGAAGAAAGGATGGAAGAAGAAGTGTGAAGGAATCTTCTTACAGATGGACGGTCAAGAGTGCTTTCGCATTTTAAAAGTGTTAATGTACTCTATTATTATTTCTAACCCCCTGCTCAGACTCTTTTTATTAAAATTTTCATCTAAAAATAAAAATAAAAAATCTTACTAAAAAAGTACATAAAAAATTAAAAGTAATTTTTTTGGGATAATAATCGAAAGAAAATAAAAAAATGAGAAATTAAAATTTTATTTTTTACATATTTAACTTATTAGATTATTAATAGAAAAAAGTAATAAGAATTTATATATATGTAAAATTACTAGTTTATATGTAATATAAATTTATAATATTAATTTGAAGCATAATAATTAAAAGTATTAATATAGAAAATCTTCACAAAAAAATTTAGTGAATTAACTATAATGTAATTTTTATTTCTATATTTAGTTTATTAGATTATTAATAAAAAATAATTACAATTCATATATAATATAAATTTAAAATATTAATGTGAAGTACAATAATTTAAACTATTCATATGAAAAAGGTTCACAAAAATTTAATAAATTAATTACAATATAATATTTATGTGAAGAAGATACACCATATTATAATATAAATATTTTTTCATTACTACTAAAGATACAAAAGTAATTTTATAGTATTAAACTAGTCAAAAGTTATTTTTTGGATGAAAAGTTTAATATAAGAAGTTTAAGTAAATATAATATAAACTTCAGGAGTCTGAGTATATATTTGTAAAACTTGTAAAATTTATGTTTACAAAATCAAAATTATAGAGGTGTAGGTGAAACAAATCCCATTTTAAAAGAAGTTTAAATGTCTGAAAGTATATCTGATTATTTAAAAAAATAAAAAATCAAAAAATTTAGCATCTTCTAGTTATTCTTTTTAAACGGAATCGTAGAATAAACTTTAAACCTTATAAAAATTTTGATTTGGCTCGAGGTGAACATAATGATGATGTGATAAATTTACTAGATTTTTAGTCCTAATTGGCTTTAAATTCCCAATGTTAATTGGCCAATAAGAAAAGTAGTTTCCTAAGTGCTCATATTTTGTGGAAAGAGGGGTTAACATCGTTATTAATGTTAGCGCACTGCTAGACGGATTTAAGAGGTTGCAGTGAAAAAATAAAAGGTGAAGAATTATTTACATTTTAATAATACATGATTTTTAATATTTCACATTAATTATACTCCAATTAGATTTTTAAAATTTTTATTTTTATTTTTATTTTGAAAATAATTTTAATTAAAATAAATAGGAACCATTGGATTAAATGCAAGCAAATCTCTACCTTTTATTTTTCACTGCAGCTACTGCAGTGGATTTCTTCACTGCAGCCCCCTGAAGGGGTTCAAGGGGACTGCAGTGAAGAAATCAAGAGTTAAGATTCATTTTCACCTTAATAACACATGACTTTTTACATTTTGTATTAATTGTATTCCAATTAGATTTTGTTAACTTTTATTTTTATTTTGAAAATAATTTTAATTAAATTAAATTAGAACAATTCGATTAAAAACAATCAAATCTTAACATTTGATTTCTTCATTGCTGTCCCTGCAATGGATTTCTTCACTGCAGCCCCTGGAACCCTGCTAGACAATGCTTGTCGCACGTTTCATATTTACTTATTTTTTCCTTATGTTTAGTTCAAGTCGACGAAGCACATGTTTCAATTTTTTTCCCCTTCTTCTATTTGGTTCATACTCCTGAATAAGATTGCATTTGAAAAGAAAAGAAAAAAAAATTGACTTTTTTCTTTTCTTTTTTTTAATTAGCTACTAACTATCTACTAAAAAGTTAGGTAACTTTTGATTTATTTTTCTATTTTTTTGTTTTTGTTTTATGAGTTTTATGTTTTAAAATTTTCATAACAAGAAAAACAGAAAATGTTATTTTTCCTTATTTTAAGATTTCCTTTGTTTTAGATTAAAAATATTTAAAATAATTTTTTTTCATTTTTTATTTTATGTGTAAAACCCTCTATTTTTTAAAATAGATTTTGAAAATACAAGTAATGTGTTTTAAGCAATTTTCTTTATTTTCAAAAGTATACAATGAAAAATGAACTGAAAACAAAAAATAGAAAATAAAAAATAAAAAAAATCAAGTGCCACTTAAAATTTTTTTTAGTGTTTGGGAAGAAAAAAGTTAATTTTTTAGTTGTTAACTTTTTAATTTTTTATTAATTTAACATTTTTACACTTCAATGTTAAAAAAAATATAAAATATTGGATGATAAATTTGATCATTTAAAAAAAAAAGTAAAAAAACTAATAGCTATTAGCAGAGCTACTACCTTTTTTTCCCAAACACAACCCCCAATTTCAATCTACCCAATAATTATTATTTCTTTTTGTAAGAACATGGTTCAAATAATAAAAATATTTTTAAGTTATTGGATAATATATTAATTACATTGAATATTAAAATATTTTAAAATAAAAATTTTTAATATAAACTAAAATATTATAATAAAAATTCAGTTATCAATATAAATTTAAAATATTTTTAAGTAAATATTTTAAAAGTGTTTAAAAATAAAATTTATCAATATAATCTAAAATATTATAACAAAAATTTAACTATTTTAAATATCAGAGTATTTACATATGTCCCATTAAACTCATATAAAAAATATTTTCTATTATAAAAAATAAATTACTTTTTAAATTTTGTTAATAATTCTTACTTAAATTATTATAAAAAATTTCGATAATTAATATAAATTAATTATTATAAAAAATAATCATTAGCCTGCATAAATACTTAAATTAATACTTAAATTTAAAGAAAAAGCGTTATGGAGACTATTTACTTATGGTAAAAATAAAAATATTTTAATAAGTTGAATGAACTAATTTTTTTTATTTATAACGTAGGTATAAATTGAATTTTTAAGAAAATTCTACTTATAACAACAAGCTATTTTCATATCATAAAACTTAAGATTAAGTTATTCTACTTGAAATACTTTAACAAATATTTTTATTATAAAAAATTAAATTATAATGACAAATTATTTTCTTTTTTAAATATTTTAACAAACGGACATTTTATATGAATTAATTTTTATTACAATATTTTAAATTATTTTGATAAATTATTTTTTTAATATTTTAAAAATATTTATTTATAAATATTTTAAAATATATTAATAACTGTGTTTTTATTACAATATTTTAAATTATATTAATAAATTTTATTTTTATATATTTTAATATTCAATATAATTAATATATCAGCAAATAACTCAAAAATATTTGTATCATATTAATTATCTAATTTTTTTTATAATCATTCAAGTAATAGTTGTTAAAAAATTTAGAAAAGTAATTTATTAGTATAATTTATTTTTTTATAGTAAAAACTTTTTTATATGGATTCGATGAGACAAATGTAGATATTCTGATTTTTAAATAATTGAATTTTTATTAGAATATTTTAAATTATATTGACAAATTTTATTTTTAAATAATTTAAAAATATTTTAAAATTATATTGATAATTGAATTTTTATTATAGTATTTTAATTTCTATATAATTAATATATTATCTAATAACTCAAAACTATTTTTATTATTTGAACACCACGTTCTTACAAAAAAAAAAAGAAGAAAAAGAAAAATTGTGGGGTTGGTTGATATATATATATATTTTGGTAACAGGAGAAATCACCCACTGGACCCTACGGACCCACCGAGCTACAAACCCTCGGGGAGACTAGCGCGTTTCAACACCACGATCTTTCACTTAATTATCTGGCTTGCCCAAGAAAAGCGATTCGAACTTGCAACCTGGATGGATCACCCAAGCCTTGAGCTCGCCCCTACTCCACTGAACCAAGCAAGCGGTGGTGGGTTGGTTGATATTGGGGCTATGTTTGAGGAAAAAAGATGGTAGATCAACTAATAGCTATTAGTTTTTTTTTTTAAAATGACTAAATTTACTATCTTACATTTTAAACTTTTTTTAAATATTGAAGGACAAAAATGTCAAAATAACAAAAAGTTAAAAAAGTAACCACTAAAAATTAATTTTTTTTCAAACACAAAATAAATAAATAAATAATTTTTTAGTAGTCAATTAGTAGCCAATTACTAAATAATTTTGTTGGCGGGTTTGAACCAAACAAAAGAAAAAAAAAAATTTGAAACATGCGTTTCGCCAATTTGAACCAAAAAGAAAGAAGAAAAAAAAAATATAAAATATACGACCAACATGTGGTAAATCAATAGTAATGTTAGCTCCCCGCTTCCCATAATTTGATGGTAAGCGGAGTACTATAATTTCATTATATAAGGAAGCCAATTCCCATTATCCCTCTCTACCCGTAGAAGATTACACAATTCCATCAATTTGTGTAATGTAAGATTTGAGGGTCGAGATAGAGAAATTGGTCTCTGAGTTCCGTTGCCATAAAAGTTAGTGGGTGTTTAGTTGACAAAAATTTTGATAAAAAAAATATAGTAAAAATATAAAAATTTGATATAAAAATGATATGTGGTAAAAATTTAATTGAAAAAAATATAAAAAATTAATAAAAATTGATAAATTTTGATTGATTTTAATCAATCAAACAGCCACTTAATTGACTGACAAAGGTCTATTATGAAATTCTATTTTTACATTATTGTTATTTGTGAAATAATGAGATTCTGGTCCTGAATTATTGAAGTATTTACAAAAATATTTTATTAATCAGGTGCAAGTATATTTCGCATATTCCAACTTAGCTGTTCAAGCTCGAACATGATTTCTATCATTCTTTTCGTACTATCCTACTAAGTCAACTCAAAAAAATTTTAGTTCCAAATTAATTGACAATGAAACTTTAGGTTAGAACTAATTGGAATTGATTACATAAATTAATTTTTTTTTAAATTCATATCCATAGAAATTGGCCATATTTTACAATAGCCATCAGTTTACTGCAACCTTTCTCTTTTACTTGCAATGGCATTTTTGGTTAAAATGCAGGGACGAAACTCGATCACGTGATGTTTTTTTGAGTGTTAAGCTTTCATTTTGAAAAGAAGACAATGGACATCTTCTCTCCTCTCCTATTTATCCTCTCTCTCTACACACACACACACACACATATATATATATAGCATAACCGCCATTGGACACTTATTATACCGCCATTACATATATATATATATATATATATAATATACACATGTTTGGTGTGAAAAAAAAAAAAAAACCTCGAGCCGAGTTATCAGTTACTAATTTTTTTTTAAATGATCAAATTTATCTTCTTACATTTTAAATTTTTTTAAAATTTTAAAGGATAAAAATGTTAAATTAACAAAAGAACTAAAAGCTAACTTTTTTCCCTTCACAGACACCAAAAAAAAAAAAAAAGGAAAAGATAATTTTTTAGTAATTAGTTAGTTCCCTTGTCAGACCTAAAAAAAAAAAAATTAACTTTTTAATAATTAATTAATAACCAGCTAGAAAAAGAGTTCGTTTCTTTATTTTTTTCCCCGTCTCAAACACAGCCTAAGCTTTTCATTTTATAGAGAAGACAACTCTCATCTTCTTGCCCCTCTTTCTCACACACTCATATTTGATCCATCATTAGAGACCAAATCTTGAACAAGAGAAGTCTTACAGGTTGTAGATACGTAGACATGTCCAGCCAAGAAGACTCGTTGCAGGTTCCACTAGCCAGCTTCCAAATCCACCGTGTAAATCAACAGTTTGATTTCTCTGTAAATTTGTCTTTTGTGTAAGTTACGATTTCAGATCTTGATCTCATTTATTTTTTATTTTACTTATGTTTTAATATGGGCTTCATGTTGTCCAACAGAAACACCACAAGCTCTGAAATAGGGAATTCCCTTAAATAGAGAGTTCTATGTCCCTAAAATAGGAATTTCATTTGGATGGGCAACTCGATGGAAGCAAAAATAAAGAATTTAGAGTGCTTGATTGTCGTTAAAAATCATTTATAAGGATACAAAACTATTAAGTTAGTAGCTGAATCAGAGGGACCACTCATTCTAGAAGAAACCAAACAGAGTAGGGATTGCTCACCAAAAATTCACAGAAGTTCCTTCCAGCAGAGCAAGTTGGCCAAGTACCAGCTGAGACTCTTCTCTAGCTTGTGTCAACAAGTCATTGTCGGAATCTTCTGTTGCTTTCCACCAAGCAACAATTTCCAAACAGGGGTCATTATCGGAATCTTTTGTTGCTTTCCACCAAGCAACAAGTTCTAAACAGTGATCAATTTTAACTAGATGAATATATAATCCAATAATCCATGGCCTTTTATGACCGCAACTTTTGATTAGTATCAGCTGAAATGAACTTACTTTATCTTCACTCGAAAAAGTAAAACCCCCCAAAAAACGCCGCCTGTTGCTTTCGTTTCCAGCATCCAGATGTCGACCCAGATGAATGACTCTCCCGTAAAAACAAATTATATATATCACAAGCAACAAATAAATATCAATTATAAAAGAGTTAACAACAATAATAGCAGGTAAAGCTACCAAGCAATTAGTGTCAACCTTAAGTTTAGCTAAACCCCAGCTGCCGCTACGTGGAGAGACGATGATGTCATGGTGATAGTGATGTGTAGATAATATGCACGGGAAGATTAACAGTTCAACCCACCTAATTCTTTGAAATAAATTGGGTACTGGTAATAGTGGACAATCTCTGAACAAGATTCAGAAAACCTAGTAGTTTGTCGCTTTCTCATCAGCCCAAATACTCCATAAAACAAAAGCCATGGCAAGGGTTTTAGCAACTTCTTATAGTTGCAAGGCGGAGCAATGCATTCAAACAAATCAATGCCCGCAATGTGTCAGAGCTCTATATAGCTTTGATTTATGCCAAATGAGCATGATGAGAAGATTTGAAGACAGTAGATGGATCAATATTTCCATACTACCATATGCAGGAAGTTAGAATTTAGCTTCGGTTCGGGATTGTGACCTTCGTAGCTTAATCTCCTCAAGAAAGATCTCATACAAAATTCAGATCAAAAAGAAGCATCAAAAGTTTAGGCAGAGCAATCAGCAAGTTGTTTCCCAGCCTCAAAGTTGATTAGCTACCCTGCTTCTTAACCGTGATACTGAACTGCAAAATTGCAAGAGAAAAGCATACAAGTTCAAGACAGTCAAGGCTTCCTAACAAAGCATTAGGCCAAGTTAAAGAGGGTCAGTCGAAAGACAAAACAAACCAGAGAATTCCCCCCCTTCCCCAAAGGCTGCTTGCATGATTTATTGCAGCCGCACAGAACACCAATATCCTGGTGCTCAACATAGAGAGGTCCACTATTCTGCCTAATACCATATATCTGATATTGTAGAAGCAAGTAATCCTAACCAATTTTCACTTAGCATAGCATTGGCCATTACAATTTCTTCACCTTCAGCTCAGCTGTCAGATTATTAACAATTGCAGCCTGAAAAGCTCAGCGGCAAAATATACATCAATGTCCAAAACTAAGAATTATATCATACTGACCAAGACAGCAACAATTTCACGCTATTCAACCGAGAGTTTCGCCTGATATAGCATAAATTGCATTCTGAGAGACGTGACTTCCTCTGTTAAAATGCATGAAAGTGGGAGTTGAAAGTTTTAAACAATTTTTTTCTTCATGTACAAACCAATGAGGACAAATGCCTGCAGTAGGAAGGAATGTGACATTATCCACATTTAAAGGGTTTAACTAATGGACAAGGGCTGCCATAATTAACAAAGGTTAAGATAGTAAAAATCAAAATTATAGCTTGTGGTTTAACTGAAATGGTACTTGATCAAGAGCTGAAAGTGCCTTCATGTACTTGATGTCAAGTAGCTAGGGCAAGACTGTGCCAATGAGTTGAGAAGACCAAAAATTGCTTTTAGTCCCAATGGTATCACATATATCCTGAGCATGCAACTGGTTTGATAAAGTGTAACATACTATTAAGAGGTTCAAAAGTGAGCTTGTCAATATAGAAATGCAAAACAAATGCTATTTTAGGATGTTATTAGCGCAGATCTTTAAAGAAGCCAACCGTGAGATGTGATAGGACAGATCCTTAAAAGAAGCCAAGCATGAATAGAGGCAACAGTAGTAGCAACTCCTTAAAAACAATATAGCAGTTGTAGAAAAAAAAAAAAAAAAAAAACTGAAGAAACCAATTTTATTTCTTATTCTTCTCTCATGGAAGTAAACATTACTCAACAAAAGACACTTGATCTAGCAACCATATATATGGTCATATACATAACGAATTCAAGACACAGAGCAAATTTTGACAGATTTATCACCTGAAACCATTTTTGATCCAATTCCCGTCTCATTTGATCTTACCTCTCAGTCCAATTCACCGCCATGGTAATGTTTGCAGGAGATGGCGTGGGTAATTTGCAGATTCCGCACCATACAAGAACCACAACCAAGCACGTCAAAATAAAGTGCGGGACCTGCTATCAGAATCTCTGAAGACATGTACATACAGCGCAACATGAATTTCTTCATCTCCCGAACCTATAAAACAGCCCTCGTAAAATCATCCTGGTCAAGTCGATACCCGAGCTTGCTAGATGGACCCTGTAAGTGAGCACCTGAAAAAATTAGCCTTATTGCCAATAAACACGACTCATTTCTGTTGGAGTAAAATAAACATTAATTTCTTAAAAATTTAATAGAACATATATAAAATATAGGCACTGTTTGGAGTTAAAAAAAAAATACCAAACTCTACAAATCTCTACAAACACGAATTACAAGAGTGTAAAATTAAAATTTTTTATTCACTGCACAAAATACGAGACACTAATTTTTACAAATTTATATAATTTCAAACACACTCACAGTGCTGCTGAGAAAATAACTATAAAACGGCAAAACCTCATAGGTTATGAATTCTTGTTTTAAGCCCATTTTTCATTTTGTAATGTTGAAAACAACAAAAATAGCTTAAAATGCATTTTGCTCCAAAATCTGTCTTAAAAAATAAGAAATTAGCTTACACATCATGAAATGTAAAATAGTAAAAAATTATTTTAAGCGTTTTCATCACAAAACAAAATAAGAAAAATTTTAAAATACAGAAAATATAAAATGTCAAACCAAATGCATATTCCATTTTTTTTTATTTTGAGATTTTCAAAGCACAGAAGTCGGAAAACAAAATAAAAAATAGAAAACACAATAAAAAATATAAAAAAATAAAAATACAAACTAAATGGACCTAAATGTTTTGAATTTCATTACGAAACATCATGCCCACATTCAAATTAGTAGAAGAACTAAGAAATCTTTTAGAAACATACCGAAAAACATAATCTTCTCAAGATCATTAGCAAATACATATAAGTTGTAAAGCAAATACAATATCACACAATCTGCAAATATCGAATTGGAATTTGAAGAGAGATGAGGGGGACGAGGAGGAGACCTTTGACGCAGTTTCAGGCGGCTGCACGGCCACACACTCTCGGGGAGTTTCGAACGTAGAGAGAGAGAATTGCTTATAAACAACACCAACGTCGAAGTAAATCAACCCGGAGCTCGGAATGTCAACCCGAATTCCCTTAACGGGGAACCAAAGAAACAAATCTTGAGCCGAAATGCCGGAGAGACCAGTGATCTGGCCGTAGGAAAGAACGCCGGAAACGTTTCGATCGTAGTGCAATTGATTCTCGAACATGGCATTGCACGCTTGATCCAAGTGGACCTCGAAGTTCCCGGCGTCGTCCAATCGGAAGTCCTTCACGCCCTTGGGGAACAAACCCATGGGAAGACCGTGCGATCGAAGGGCTTCGTATATCGACGACGTTTCGGAGGACGAAACCAAAGTCGAGAAGGAAAGCACACAGAGCATCAACAATTGGGGAAGCATGTTTGGGTCTGTACCTGTGCGCTCAGCATAAAAGGACCCTCCCTCAGGAATAACTTTTTGGGTCTGATTGGTGATTTGTATAATTGTATGTATATCTAGACAGAGCAAGTTGTGTGTAGGGTTTAAGGACAGAGAGAGGAGAGAAGAATGGGGAGAGACGGTGTTGCCAGCAAGAATACAGAGCGGAGGAAGCAGGAGAATGACTAATTATTGGTGAAGGTGCGGTCCTGCGGATCGTCTACAGCCGGGTTTAACGGCTATATTACTCAACCACTACTTGATCAGTACGTGTAAGGTTTGATTCGGGAAAAAAAAAATTAACTTTTTAATAGTTAATTTTTTTTGTTTTTTTTAATTTAACATTTTTATTTTTAAAAATTTAAAAAAATTTAAAATGTAAATGTGTAAATTTGGTCATTTTAAAAAAACAATTAAAAAGCTTGACCTACTAACTATTTTTTGTTAAATGGAGCTTAAGAGTATAAAGGGTCCGAACGTAATTTAAAGTTAATGATTTAATATTTTTAAGGTTAATTATCTTTACACCCCTATATTTAGACCCATAATTACTTACATCCCCTTTACTTTGTTATTATGCCCTAATACCCCGTAAACTATTTATAAAAGTGTAAAAGTGGACAGAAGTATTAAAATTAACAGCGTGTTCTAAATGTTTAGAACAATGCAAGCGTTTAATATTTAAAAAAGCAAATAAGAGATGAAGAGACTAAAATGACCCTAGGGCATAAAGAAGAAACAGAACTCCTTCCCCATTTTCTCTGTCTCACCGGATCCATGCCGCCTGTGATGAATAGTCCTCTCTCTCTCCTGATTTCACTCCAAAACAGCCCTCTTTTTTACTTTCTCCTAAGTTTACTCTCTCTTTCTCTCTAGAATTTTTCTTTATGGGTATTTTGTAGAATGAAGAACAGACACTTCCATACATCATCAAAGCTATCAAAATTAGTTCCAGCGCTACACTTCATAAGAAACTATTGGTAATCGACTACTCAAATTCACGAAAGAAGAAAATTGTAATGGTAAAAAAATCAAATGAGTCCCCTCTTCCCCTTCGCGGAGTTTGGACTTGAAATTCCTTAAAATTTGAACACTCGCAAACACCCAAATATTTGAGAACAAAATAGTAAAACTTTGAATTTTGGATTATCCCTCCAAAACAAACCCATTTGATTTACACAACAAAAAGAACATCCCAGATGAATTTCTATATGTATTTGTATTTATGTGTGTGAGAGAGTATATAAGTAAAAAAATTAGGAGAAATTTGATTTAATTGTTATCCTTCGTCTTCCCTGGTGCAACACTTTTGGGTCTGGTGGTGGGGAAATCAAAGGGGGTTAGGCTTGTCTTCTTCCTACTTTCTAGAAAGAAAGCAGAGAGGAAGAGGGGGAGGGAGGGAGTGAGTTTGAGGTGGGAAGTTTTCTACATGGAGTTTGTGAGTGAGAGTAGAGTGTTTGTGAGTGTTTGGATTTTATTAATTTTATTTGAGCCTGCTGTGTTTCAGTGATGAACACAATGAATGATGGGCTATTTGGGACTCTACAATAATAAATCCATGTTCAACAATGGAGAGAACACTCGTTAAATTGTTTGAATGATGGGTCGCTTGTAGAACATCCATAAATTGTGTGGGTGTATGTATATATATTTATTGCTAGTAATTTTGTGAGAGAAAATTGAAAGCGAGGAGAAAGAAGAGGGTTTTGTGATGAGAGAAAAGTAAAAGAACCAGTAGAGAGGAGGGCTTTGTGGGAGAGAAAAGTAGAAGAACATAAGAGAGAGAAGAAGGTAGTGAAAAAGAAGAAGAACAAGGTACTTTGGTCTTTTTAACACTTAATGTAATGGTGTCCAAGTTTGCACTTTTACGAATAGTACAAGGATATTAGCAAATGAAGTAGAAGAATATAAGTGTTCCTAAATCTAAGTATAAAAGTGTAAAAGTAATTAATCTATTTTTAGCGTAAATTTGGATAGGTATTTGTGGAATAGTGGTCCCTCGAGTGTGATAGGGTTGTGGGGATAGCACAGCCATCTCTAAATGGCTAAATGATAAGTACAACACATGTGGAGACAAAAGGAGATTAGTAAAGTAGTTATCATCCATCTTATCAAGAAAATTAAAAATAAAAAATAAGAAACGCTATAATGTATACTCCTTTTTTTTTTTTTTTTTATGACTTAAGGCGTTGAGTTAGTTTATGGTCGATTAGTTTTTAAAGTTCATAGAATTAATGACAGATAAACTTTTAGTGTCCCTAAGAAGAAACAAAATATATAGATATATATATACTGGCAACCACAGAATTGATATACCAGTAACAGTCTCTTAGATTATCTATAGTATTATGGGCTCGTTTGGAGTTTCGGAACAATTTTTTCCACTTGAATCTCTATAAGTTTATATTTTTTTACAAATTTCTATAAATTTAAATAAAATTTCTACAATTTCTAATAACATTTCACAATTTCAAAAAGTTATAACATAAAAGTGAAAAAATGTCTGCTCAAATCTATTCGAACTGACGAAAATCTATTCGAATAGAACTACTCATCTCTATTTTTTGTACTTTGTGATTTACACTATAAATACCAAAACGTAATTGATATTATATATCATCTCAACTTTTGTAACTCTAAATGAACCCTATATTAAAAAAAATTAAAAATATTATTGATGTTAAAAGTATTTTGGTAAAACTTTTTAACTTTCTAAAATGCTATGTAAATTTTCATAAAATTCAAATTTTAGATAAATAACTTCTAAGAACTACTATAAAAAGTCATTTACACATTTATAATTTTTAATTACCACAGTTTTATATCCCTAATTAAATTACATAAATAAAATGATAACCACATATTGTGCCAGCACACTTCTATATTTAAATGAGGGATTGAGATACAACATTTGTGTGATACTGTGCCTTAATGTTTGGTGAAAAAAAAATTAATATACTCTTAAAAAATTAATTGTTTATTTGCCAAAAGTAATTTTCTTGTATCTAATATGGAATATATTTAGACAACGTTTTGAAAAAATTACTAATTTATTTGTCAAAAGTAATTTTCTTGCACCAAATACGAAATCAGCAATGTTATTACCACCATCCTTTTTATCCTGCACCCCCGTTGCTCACATTTTCATTTTTAATTTTTTAGTAGAAGATAAAATTTTATGACTGTGATGAATTTAAACGAAATATATTCATCACTACAGGTAATTACTTGTACAAAATAGGATAAGCAGTGAATGATGTGAGATAAACAAACGGTGAGGATAGAATTTTTAATACGAAATATATGAACAACCAATCACGACTAAATCCTATGTGGCAATAATAGATGTAGAGAAATACATGTAGGAGTGTGCATGGGTCGGATTGGTTCGGGTTTGTACCTAACCCGAAATCGAAAAAAATCGAACCGATTTTTTTTCGGTTTCTACAATTTAGACCTGAAACCGAATTGATTTTAAATTGGAAC
This sequence comes from Vitellaria paradoxa, assembly GCA_019916065.1. Classification (NCBI taxonomy): domain Eukaryota; kingdom Viridiplantae; phylum Streptophyta; class Magnoliopsida; order Ericales; family Sapotaceae; genus Vitellaria; species Vitellaria paradoxa. The sequence continues at coordinate 9,513,478 of CM034243.1, read as the reverse complement.
CGAACCAAACCAAGCCAAATCGAAAAAATCGGGTTTGGTTCGGTTTGATTTTCGGGTTAGATCATTTCGGGTTGGGTCGGGCCAATTTTCGGTTTAGATAATTTTTGGGTTGGATCGGGTCCATTTTCGGGTTGAGTCGGATCCATGAAAAAAGGCAACATTTAGTACAAGTCAAAATAAAATACAATCCCATAAAATCACTTAAAAAAAGACAATATTTAGTACAATCCGTAATAAAATACAATCCCATAATATCACTAAAAAAAATACAATTCTATAATAAAATATCAATCAAACTAAAATAATACAAGTCATTGTCTTCCATAATACAAAATGAAAATGAAAATGAAATTAATATAATTATATATATTAAATTTTTCGGATTGGTTCGGATATTTTTGGTTTAGTTTGGTTTCGGTTCGGGTTCGGTACGGGTTCAAAATATACTAATCCGGGAACTGAACCGAAAAATCAATTTTTCAATTTTTTAACCCAGAACCAACCCAAAATAATATAAACCCGAACTAACCTGAACTAAATTGATCAGATTGGTTCGATTTTCGGGTAGTTCAAATATTTTGTACACCCCTAAATATACATGTCTACCGAAGCTCGGGCAACTTCTTTAGCATCTAGTAGTTTCACCATCAATTTTAACATTTTTTTAAGTCGACTTCACATTTCTTGTAAACATTTTTTAAGTCTGACAGATATTCATGCAGAAACGATAGGCTTTAGGGATGACATTTTATTACAATACTTATTATTATTATTATTATTACAACACTTAACCATAGCTTCGTAAAATGTCACTCTCCAAATGAAAAAAATAAATGAATTAATTAGTTAAAAAAATGTTCATCTTTTTAAAAAATTTTAAAAATATTGTGGCACTTCATTAAAAAAAAAAAAAGTGAATTGTGCAAACTTAAAATAATTACAAATTACTATGGCTGTCCAACCTTTAAAAAAAATGCATGCCGCCCATTGCAATGATAATAACATTTGAATGCAATTCACGCACTTTAGTTATATATTTGATATTGTAATAAAACTATTCTTTTGCCAATGGAAAAATATTATCCAGAAATGTTTATCTAAAATTACTTTTTAGTTGAATCTTCTGTTTTTCCTAGGTTTATTTTGAATTGATATGTATTCTACTTAGAAATCTAGATTTTGAAGACTTCAAGAATGAGTGATTGTTAGTTGCGGTCCTAATAATATTTTAAACAATCACTTTTATCAGTCGCTAATTATACATAGGCAGTCACCATTAGAGTCAAAAACAAAACTAATTTCCCTCTGATTTCTTCCATTTCGCGCCGTGTCACTAGCTACTCTCCCTCTCTTTCAAACCCTCTCAGTTCCTGTGTCTTTCTTAGCCCCGCAACCGAAGAGTGAGCCGGAGACAATGGAGCAGCGCACTGGCAATGCCTGAAACGTGCGAGACTTGAGGTATGGGTCTCCCTTCTTGTTTTCCTTTTCTCTCATCTCTCTAATTTCTTCACTCTCTCTCTCTCTCATTTTTGTTTCAATGTTTTTGCCACTGCTTGTTGAGTACTGTAGGATTGTGGCCGGGATGGGTTGATTTGGGTTTTGGTGGCGGAAAGGGTTTACAGCGGTGATTGATTTGGAGGTTACAAATAATAAAGGGATTGATATGTGTATCTTTGTTTATATGTATATATATATATATATATATACACACATATACTGATATATGACCAGTAAAGGAGCTCACAATGATTGATTTTTGAACTAATTAAATGTTTAATTTTCAGGGTTGGTTAGCATCATCTGTATTTTTTGGAAAAGATATCATTTTCATTTTTGCACTTCAGTTGTAATATAAATGTTTGGACAAATAGATTTTCTGTAATATTTTTGTTACAACTTCAACTATATTGTATTTATATAATATTAAATATTTATTTTGGTTAGTAGATTGTCTAGTTATATTTGTGTTTGTTAATGTGGGTTTTGTGAATATGATTAATTAAATTAATATAGGTTACATACATGTGCGCATAAAATGTGATTTAAGTTTGCATTGAAAAAAAAAATTACTTTTATTGACCGCTAACTCTTTAAGGGATGCATTTGAAACTTTTGTAGTGATCGCTTGATTTACTTTTAGCGACTGTTTTTAACGGTTACTGTATCTCTCACATGACTTTTCATGATAACTCTTTGGTTACTGATTTTGACGGTCGCTAAATGTTGGTGACTGTCATCTCATGGTCATTAAAAGGTTTCAGTCACCCAAGTTTTAGTAACCACCACAAAGCAATCATTATACGGTCACTGATATCCTTTACTGACCACTCTTAAACCTTTAGTGATTGCTTGCGTCGATCACTAAAAGTCTTATTATTTTAGTAGTGCACCAATTGTTTCCCATTTTTCTAAAAACACTGATATTCATGGACATATGATAATCCTTATTAATGACATGACTACACCTAGTCCAAACGTTTGTGTAGCTTATCCATTGCTGCCTTCTTACGGTTGACTATTATTTCTTTGGGCAGGAGTCGCAATTTATATTTGTTGTTCGTGTATGTTTATAATTATATTTTTATATTTTAAAATTGGGTGAATCTATTTACATTTTATTTTTAATTTTTTATACTTTATATAAATATTATTCATTGTGAGAGAAGATAGGGTGTAAGAAATTAAAAGTGGAGTGCGAATAATAATTTTTTTTTAAATTTAGTTAACTTGTTAAATAATTAAATTATTTTAAAAATCAATAAAATTTTGTTAATTTTAAGTTAATATGTTATATTAAAATCATTTTTTAATTAATATTTAAATCATATTATTAAGTGGCATCGGATATTACCCACCCACTTAGAGTACAAAATGATGTAACCTAAGGAAAAATAGTGGAAATGGACTTGATATTTAGGGTGCGTTTGGTGCATTTAAAAACTTTGAAAAACACTAAAAGTCTCTAAAATTCTTTAACACATTTTGTACTTCTCGTATTTTGTAAAATTTCTATAAATTTATATATATATATACATATTTTAACAAATTTTTATAAACCTCAATAAATTTTTTATAAACCCCAATAACATTCCACAAACTCCAATAACTTTTTTACAAATCTAAAAAATTTTTCAATGACTTTCAATAAATTCTGATATAAAACCATTTTGACAGACCCAAAAAATCATTTGGACGGTTTCTCTTTCTAAAAAATTGATGCAAAAGTCAAAAAGTTTCATCATTCGTATAAAAAAAACATGATTTGATAGTTGCGCGCTAAACACAAAAAAATTACCCAGATCACATTTTTTATTGTTTTTCGATACTCCAAAGACATACTTAATTTCATATCCTCTTCAATAGATTAGACTGTTCATGTACATCAATCTTTAGTTTAACCAATCTAGCTGTTGGGAAAAATAATACTTAGATGTACGGATGCCGAACAAGTGTAGTCAATGCGCCACATGGCCCAATGCCGAGCATATTCGTGTGAGCCACGAGTCATCTGCCGAGCACGTTGCATCGTGACACGTGGTTGTCCGCCGAACAGCTGATTGATGGCACGAGAGTTCCACGTGAATACTATACGCGAACACATGTCTTAGGGTTAGTATTCCAAAGGATACCCTGAACCTCAGCAGCAATGAATAGTATGTTGCTACGTGATTATAGCCGAGAACCTCAATAGCTTGTTTGTTTGGCTCATCCATTGGCGGCTAGTAAATGTTGAACCTGGGACTCACAGCCTTTAAAGAGGGCTCATGACCATAAATGCACTGTAGTTAAGACTGAACTGGGTATTTATCTCTGAGAAAGTAACTAAGTCAGTTTACCTCGTCACGAGTAGTTGGCAGATGTGACAGGAAGACAGTCTGACCCTGAAATTCTGGTTGTGATGCTGTGTTAAGCCACCAGAAGCATTAAATGAAAGGCATGGTGTATTAAATGAGAGGTTTGAGGCATTAAATGAACGGGAAGGGCATTTAAAGCAAGGATGAAAAAAAAGGACACGGCAGTGTGCGTAATGTCAAGTCGCAGGTATGCTTTAATTATTATTCAAGCTACTATAAATAGAATATTCTGCTGAACAACAGAGGTAAGCTGACTATTGCCAACTTAAGCTTTTATTCATTTCTTCTCTGAAAGCTTCCTTCTTTGAGCGACTTGCTGACTTAAGCATCGGAGGGTTTTCCGGCCAGAGACCTCCACTCCGGCCGTAACCTTTCTTTCTGTCTTTGTTCGGCAGGTCGACGATTGCATTTTCGGTTGGCGTGGTCAACAGTTCCGGCGGTATTTTTTTGCTGCCGAACACTAGCGTTATAAAGATTTACTAAGAAACTCATAATATGGATAAATTTGTACATAATGTTGGATGATTTATTATATAAATATAGTTTTTTTTAAGTTGAGAAAAAAAAGAAAAGAAAAAGAAACCAATCTTGTGGTACTAAAAAGCATAAAGACGGCTACTTTAGTATCGTAGTTCTTGCATAATTTTAACCATTGTTACGATTTCGGTTTCATACAGGCGAGTTAATTACAACTTACAATCCAAATTGAGGATGAATTTTTTAAAGGCGGAAGACTGCAAATCTTTTTGCCCCCATTCAAATATGAGTGTTGCTTCTTGGTAGAACAGGAAAAACTATCAATTTCTTTAATGGACGACCCTTTTTCCTTTTCTAACTCGTTTACTCACTCCTCTTATTCTTTTTATTTATGTTCACCTAAGCTAATTCTTTTCCCATTCCAATCTCGATGTGTGGAATTCGAAAATTTTGACTTTTTATTAATTTACCGAATACAACATAGGAGCTCTTTCTTCCCTTCCTCCCCCTTCTATCTCCACCTAGAATTCTTAATTTTCCCCACCAAGAGCCACTTTATTTGACTCTTTTCAACTTTCAGCACCCCCACCCTTCCCAAAAAAACCCCCCCTCTTTTTCTCTATTTGGCAGCCCTATTTTTTACATAGAAAAATATATATTTTATGTAACAAAAATATAAAAAATATTATATTATATAATTTTGAAGACCTAATACGGAGCACAATTATATAGAGAATATAAAAATAAAAAAAATGACTTTTTCAGGGGTAAATAATGGGTTTGCTGGTCTAATAATAATTTTATTATTCATAAGATCTAAATTTAATTTTCAAACCCAATCATGTAAACTATTTATCTTTTAAAAAAATAAATTATAATTTTAGATAAAAGATAATTTATAAAAATATAAAAGTAAATAGTTTAGTAATAAAATATATATTTTTTATAAATTTTGATATAAAAACTTAATTTTAAGTAAAAAGTACCAATAAATAATACATAGAAATATATATATATTTAGTATTTTGAGCTAACTGAAACCTAAGGCAGTGCAAGAAAAAAAGTTAGTGTGATATAAAATTAACAGAAATTTATAAAATTTTTTAAAATTTATTTACAAACTAAACTCACCCTATATATTCAATCTCTAACCGTAAAACGTAAGACAGGGCCTAAAATATTTATCCCTATTTTCTTTTTTTTTTCTTGTTATATATTAGAATTTTTCATTTAAAAATTGATGTGAATGACTTCCTTTTTATTTGACAGCAACAAAATAACGTATTATTAATTATCAAATCAATCATTACCTCGTTAGCTTTTACCTATGCTTCATTCACTAAACTCCTAGGTACCTTACTAATACAACATGTATAACATAACTTCATTTAGAATGGCAAGGAAATTTAAAAAAACAGTGAAAAATGTTAAAAATTTTTAAAAATTATTCACTTTTTATTTTACTACATATATAAATTATAAACTCACAATTTGTCTCATTTTATTTTATTTTATGTCACTTTTTGTCACTCTAAATGTACCAAAAACCGTACACAATAAATCGTAGAACAAATTTTTAACTTCCCAGTTAAAATAATTAATATTCTGAAAATATACACTTAACTATCAATAAACAATCTGTCAATATTGTAACTTTCACAAATTTTAACTTCTTCGTCAAGTCCACGACTTTTAAATAAGCCAATGCTTTCGCCATTAAACCTGATAATGTATTTACAATTTCTGTTTTTATTGATACTTCTTTACCTTCTGAATTTTTCACCACCAAGCCGTAAACATTTTGTCACTACTTGCCTTCCATAGCCTATTGACTTATCAATAGAAACAACCACTCCATAGAACCGATCTGATATTACATTGTTATTAGTGAATATCATCTCTTTTATCATTGTGTTATTCTTCTCTTTGCCAGTTATCATTTTTAGATCTCCCACCTGCACAATCAATGCTAGCGAAGGAGATCATGCATTACGAGATTAAATAGTTAAACATCAGCAGAAGAAAAAGACAGTACAACACAGCACATCTTTGGTTACCAAAAAAGTTAGTCGCTAAAACTTTTTTTGGGCCGCTAAAAGTTTTTGCGACCAAACTAAATTTAGTTGGCATTTGGTCAATGAACGTTGGTGGACGAAGATATTGGTGACCAAAGTTCGACTTAGTTGCTAAATAAAATTTTTTTGCGACTAAATATTTAGTTGTTAATAATATTACTTTTAAAACCAATTGGTTGCTAATTGTCTATTTTTAGCAACTGATTGGTTGCTAAATCAAATAATTTGTAAAACCTTCGTCATCTCTCAACCAACTGGTCACCAAATATAAGACATTTAGTAACCAATTGGTCGTCAAATCTAAAATAATTTATAAAAACTCCACATCATTCCCCAACTAATTAATCGTTAAAAATAAAGTTTTTAGCGACCAACTAATCGTCAATTATAAGACCTTTAGCAACTAATTGGTTGCTAATTCTTTGTAAAAATTCAACCTAGCAATGACATTTAGCTACCAACTGGTCGCCAAAAGTCTACCATTTTTCTTCACTTTTAGTGATCAATTGGTCACTGATAGTCTTAAAAAAAAAAAAAACAGTTATTTTTTTTCTTTTCTTCATTTATTTTTCCTGTAACAATATACACAATAAGCATCCACATGTAACAACCATATAAATTGACTAAGAAACAAAACGGCATGCACCATAAAATTTTATTTTTCCAACCATAAGATAAGCCTTTAACAAAATCACAACATATGTATATGTATGGATCTCCAAAAATTACATAAAACTAATATATATCAATTCAAGTGCAATACTACTACAATGTTCTACATAGTGCTCATGCATTTATACTTGTTCTTACATGTGGAACAAATCAATAATATTTCAAACAAATCGAGTTTTTCATGAAACTTCCTTATCTCACTACCACCCGTGAAAAAAAAAAAAAATAACATTTGGATGACACAATCCACACATAATGTGCACCTGTCATTTAGAAACAACAGTGTTTGATCAATGTTCTCAAAGTTATAAATAAGCTCTATTGCACAAAAGTATTCACCTTAGCGAGAAACACTTAATTAGGTTCCAAAGCTAAAATAAAACCCATGGCATCAAATACATGGAACTAATTCCCTCTATTGTGTCAATTTTTGCAGTCAAATAAACTTAAACATACTTTTCTTTTACAAGAAATTAAATGGTTGTCACCGCTCTTATCACCACTTCTATTTTATTTCAATGTGTAAAATTTATTTTATTTTATATTTATATTTTAAATTAAAAATAAAACAAAAATAAATATTCTATCATGACATTACTTTACTTAATAATCAAATAAAAGAATCAAAATATTCATTCCATTATGGCTCCATTTGGCGTAAGAAAAAATAAGATAAATTAAGATAGAATGTGGTTTGGAGTCAATTTTGGTGCCCTTTTTTTTTGAAAAATAGCAAACCGTGGGAACAGATTTGGAAAATCGTTCCCACGGATTCAAAAAAATTTACAAAAAAGAACGACAATGGTACTCATTTGAAAGCTTTTGACATGAAGAATATAATTGTATAAAAAATTTACATATTCGGTTAACCTACTTTCAGATTTTTTTGTTTTTTTAGAGAAATATTAGAATTTTTTGAAATTAGTGATGACGAAAAAATTAAAGGTAGAAGGGTTGTTAGAGATTTATAGAGTTTTATAGAAGAAGTTTGTATGCCAAACGAGGCCTATAAATTATTTAATTAACAATCATGGATAGAAGTAACTGCCAGTAGAAACTTTGTTTCAAAATACTCCATTTTAGTAGGTTTCGTGCAGCAATCATCAAACTTCATTCCTTTTCAACAAACACAAATTTACCTACACAGATTAAAAATATTCTAAATCTTTGCTCAGCTAGCTTCCAATTCCATTAATTTTGTTCTATTTGTTGTTTAAGCAATGGAAAAAAGAACGAGACTTCCAATTGTTTACTAATTTCTTTTCGAAACTACTGAATTACATTTGCATGTTTACCTACACTTTTCTATACCAATTGACTCAATGAAATATAAGAATGGGCAAAGGAAATCATAATTTCAACTGTTGGTTCAGTGTTCCATGAAATATCGCATATCGATCGCAAATCATGCACAATTAGGATGTGTTTGAAGTGGTAAAAATGAGATAAATTGAGATAAAGTAAGATAATTTATGAGTTCGTAATTTATATAGTGGGATAAAAAGTGAATAAATTTTAAAAATTTTTAAAAATTTACAAAATTTTTTAGTAAACCAAACACACCCTTAATATGAAAACCAATGAGTTAAAGATAACCTGGTGACAATAGGGCCAAGCTGAATTTTGGAGTGACACCTTTTGGTCGTCACTGAAAATTCTCAAGAGGTTGAATAATTCAGCTTAAATCCAGAAAAAACTCATTCAGAAGTTACTGAAACTAGGTGAGAAACACTCTAATGAAGCAGAATACCAATGATCAGATTGAATGTAAAAATGGTAAATCCCGCATCGCATAGAAATCCATAAAAGAATTACAGAAATGCAGCCTAATTCAATGAAAGTAGCGCTTTGAAAAAACTGAGAGAAGAAAATTCCAAGACCAAAGAATCAACAGTCTCTGTTGCCCAGTCACTGCATAACGGGAGTTTCCCAAAATCCACTTGCAAGGTATGCTTTTAAATTATGCTTTTAACTCATCAAGCCTTTGCAAACTTATAGACACCTTTACCCAAAAGTTGTGTCTCAAATTAGAACCGATCATTCGTTAGTGCTCTGTTCTTAAACCATAAAGCATATGATTCAGAAAATTATGAAACCAATTCAACACTGTTCAAATGTTAATATATTAGCCGCATTGCACTTGAACAAACCATCCACAAATTTACAATTTTAACATTGAAACCACAAAGGCAAAAAGTATATTTCTAATTAATTAAATCTACAAAAAAAAAAAAAAAAATTATTAGGCACCTCTAATTCTCCAAACCAAAACCTAATAGGAAGATGGCCACAAGCCTCAACAAAATTCCATAAGCTGCTAAGATTACCAGACCTACCAATTTCCATGCCTTCTCTTTCAAACTAGCCAACAAACATGCCAATTTCCGTGCCTTCTTTTTCAAATGCAAAGATTGAACCCCACCATTCTCTCAACAGGCTCTTGAGAATTGAGATTGCTTGGGAACCCACTACACCCCAAAATTCCCAGTTGGGAATTCCCACATTTCTACCATCCACGAGCAATGAATGAGCATATGACTAATAGACTCCCTTACTTTATTGCAAAGATAGCACCAATCTTCAAGCACACACCCACGCCTCCTATGATTAACAATAGTAAAAATGCTCTCCTAAACTGCACACCAAACCAAAAGTGCCACCTTAGCGGTAGCTTCAGTTTGCCAAAAGTTGCCTCCTCTCTGCCTCTAATTTCCTTGTAGTGCAACTCACTCTCAAAGTATTGCCAACTCACTGTCCTCCCCTTCCTCAACCTCAGTTGACTGCTATAGTCTCATCAAAAAAACAAACCTTTCTTAAAAAATGATGACTTCGCCTAATAGATATTCATACAGTATTTAATAAAACTGTTAAATTTTATTATTTATTACAAATATTATTATATTTTTAAAAATATTAATTTAAAAATTTCTATAAAAAATATTCAAAAAAATATTGTAAGATTGAGAAAGAGTGTTTTCATGTTAAATGACTGAATAGACAATCAAATTGTAGAAAAAAATAAGTAATTATAACTATTTAACAAATTCAACGATTAACAATGTTTCAAATCTAAAATTTGAACTTCTTTATTATATAAATATATGGTCAACTCAACCAATTTAAATTTAAAATTAAAATTAAAAAAAAAAGTAAAATGGTGAACATGAACGGTGCTACATAAGATTTGGTAATAACTTCTAAATTAATTTTACAGGAATATGGTCAACATGACTAATTTAAATTTAAAATATGAATTAAGAAAAAGGATTACTCCCAATCGTAATTAATATTTAGGAACTTTTCTTTATTTTGTAAATTAAAAAGTACAATTTTTATTGTGAGAAAAAATAATTTTTTAAACATTTTCTTATTAGAAATATAATTATTCCCTAGCTAAATTAATATCAAGACATTTTTTTTTCTTTATTTTTAATTTTAAAAAATACATTACTATGAGAGAAATAAATTTTAAAATATATTAAAACATTCCGTGACCAACTTGTTTGGTTGCCAAAAGTCTTTTTGGACATTTTTAGCAACTACTTGGTCCCTAATGTCATACTTTCTGCGACCCAATTTATTTGATTGGCAAAAATAAAACTATTAAAAATGTCCAAATATATTAAAACATTCTGCAACCAAATTTTTTGTTCGCCAAAAATTTTTTTTCCAGCTAAAATTCTTTGAAAAATTAATATTTGCCGACCAAATATTAATTTAGTTAGCAAATAAAAGATAAATGACACACAATTAGTGACTAAAATAAGCATTTAATTTTATTAATGTCAAAAATAAACAAATATAATTAATGTTAAAAATAAACATTTAGTGACTAAATTCGATTTTAGTCCCGAAAAGTGATTGTTAAAAATATTATTTCTAAAAGTGAGATAAAAGATAAATGGCACACAATTTTTATAATAATCAGAATGTGATGTTCACAAATAATTCAATCTACTGCTCGTAAGATAAGTTTGAAATTTTTGGTTGGTTAAATTTTAGTTAAAAAGTATAATAAAAATAGAAAGATGTGACATAAAAGTTTTAGATATTAAAATTTAATTAAAAAAATATAAAAAATAATTAAAAATTAATAAATTTTGATAAGCTAAACGAGACCTAAATCCCATCGTTTTCTCGTGGTCGATTAAAAAAAAAAAAAGAGAAGGCAGATCACATGGCATGATGTTGCGTAATTCTGATCTCTTTGCAGCGGACTGCCAATCCAAGCCCTTCCCTCCATTATACGGCGAGCGAGACGCATGCAAGAGAAAGAACCGTGGGGACCACTGATTCATCTGCAAAGCACTTGACAAACACTTATTGCGTCCTTGCAGGAGAACGCGGCGAAAAAATTCACTTTAAGAATTACAGTGGAAAATTAAGTAGAAATTTATTTATATTTAATTTAATAATTTTAATTTAATTTAATTTAAATTATTTTTAAAATAAAAATAAAAATTAAATTATTCTGATTAAACCACAATTCATGTAACTGTGAAAGATTACTTGTCGTTATAGTGTATACAAATTTTAACCCTTAATTTTTTTACTACAGCTTCCTCCAACTTACAAAAAGTCTTACAAAAGCTCCAATCGCATATGGGCTCCTGAATAAATTTATGATACATCAGCTTAAAAGTTTAGTTTGGGAAGGATTCTTTTTTTTTTTTTTTGGTTCTCTTGTAATTACCTACTAAATAGTTGTTGAAAATTTATTTTTCTAAAAGAAAAAAGTTAACTTTTTAATATTTTGTTAATTTGATATGTTTATCTTTTATAATTTAAAAAAATTTTAAAATGTAAAAAAATATATTTGATATTTAAGAAAAAGTAAAAAAAAATTGAGTAGCTAAAAAAAAGCTAAAGCTCTCTCCCTAGATAATTTTTAATACTAATATTATTTAATGAAGATACAGGCAAAACTATTAATTTGGGTAAAAATCAAAAATTAATTTTTTTTTTCTTTTGGATGTTTTTGGGATAAGATTTTGGACATGTTATTTATATATTTTCTAAACAAATTACATAAAAATGTCTAAAAATAAGGAAAACCACACATAAATTATTTTTGTACCTATTTATAATTTTTTCCTATTTGTAAGTATTTTTTTGCATTTTTTAAAAAAATTGTGAATAACATGTTAAAAAATAATTAAATAAAAAATCAAATTTTAATTAAAAAATTATATAAGACAAAAAAAATTAGAAAAAATAGTTTTTTTTTTTTTCAAACTGTAAAGATGTAATAAAACTTTTAGTGGTGTGCTTTGGGAATAGCTTCTTTTGGCTTTGTTTGGAGTTCTATCAAATAAAATAAAATCTTACAAAATTTTATAAACACGAATTATGAAACAATAAAATTTAAATTTTTCACTCATTATACGAATTACGAGACATTTACTTTTACAATTTTATTTTATTTTATACATTTTTATATAACTCTAAACACACCCTTACTAGAAGAAATAGGTTAATGCATTATGCTTGTTCTATTAAGATTTGATGATAATAAAAAATTTGTAAGATTTGATGCTTCATGTGATTTTGAAATTATACTTAATTAGTATCTATACATCTTAGATTCTGTCATAGATTTATTTTTATTTATTTTTTCTTCTTTTATGGTACTCGTTATAGGAGGCTTAGTGTTGACTCACTAGTAAAAAAGTTAACAAATGAATTAATTTAATTAAATTATTCGAATTAGTGCATGATTAATGATCAAGACTTAAATATGTGATTTTTTTAATGATTTAGAGTTATTTTCATATCATATTGTTGATTAGGGTGTGTTTGAAGTTGTATAAAAGTGTATAAAATAAAATAAAATTGTAAAAATAAATATTTCGTAATTCGTACAGTGAGTGAAAAATTTAAATTTTATTATATCGTAATTCGTATTTATAAAAATTTGTAAGATTTTGTTTTATTTTATATAACACCAAACGGAGCCTAATTCTGTTGAAATTCTATCTAAATTATCTTTTGAGGTATTTGGGTGTTGATTTGATGGAATCATTTGAAGTAACTTTTGCATTGAGATTCTTTATTTATTTTCACTTTCAATGGTCAAACGATTAAAGAGTACCTATTTAGGACTCCGTGAATTAGTATTTTTAATAACACACGCTTGGAAATTCCTAGTGGAATTTGAAGAGTAAGAGGAGGTTTGAGGGTTTAATTTTTAGTAATTTTTATTTTTTTTAATTTATGTTAACAGTTGTTAGTTAAAATTTTTTATATATTTAATAAAGTAAGTAATAATTTTTGATAATTTTTAGCTGTTTGGTAAATTTTTTAATAATTTTTAACAACTTTTTATATTTGATAAAAATTTTGATAACTTCTGAGTTAAGCAAGTCACTGTCATTGAGCAAAAAAGAAATAAAATTTGATATTTTACCAAACACCCAAATCTAAGAAATTGATAAATTTGTGCCCAAAATTAGTCCCCAAACAAGGCCTAAAAGTAGTAGGTGTAATTTCAAAAAAAGAAACAATAATTTCACTCATTTATTAATTTTTTTCCCTTTACATTACTCCTTTTTATAAGACAAACTAATAAATGAGAACAAATACGTCCCACCTTCCAAATATCATATTAATATTTTGTGTATTTCATCTTAGGCAGCGTTTGGATAGTAAAAAAATATAAAGATTTGATGTAAAAAGTTATATGTGATGAAATTTGATAAAAAAAAAAAAAAGTAAAAAAATGATAAAAAAAAAGTTAAGTTTTGGTAGATCAAACATTTCGGCATAATTCATTTTTTTTCCAACACCTGTCATCGCATGATTGGATTGTTGCAAATCAGTTCCGCAGATGTGCGGTCTACTTTAGTTGTTCGATTCCATCAGCATGTTTGATTTCATCTTTTTATTAGTGGTCTAAAAGTCTCTGGAGAGCTTGGGCAAATTGCTCTGTTCTCTTCCCTTGCAAGAAACCAAGCAAGCAAACAAAATACGGACTTTACAACTTTTCCTCCGGAACACTATAGCCAAGCCAACAGCATTGGCGGTTCATTAAAAGAAGTCCCCTCCCCTCTCACTCTCTCTCTGTTTCCTCTTGAAAAACCTGAAGCCATGGCCACATCCAAGGCCAAGATTACTTATTCATTCCACTCACTCCTAATTTTCATGATTCTAAGAATTGGGTTCACAGAATCAGCTCCGGAAAGTGCACTGGTCACGCAGATTCCTGGGTTCGATGGCACTTTTCCATCCAAGCACTATTCTGGGTATTTGTTTATTTTCATTTATTTTTCATTTTCTAATACTGCATCTTCACTTCTTATTGAATTTCTTCTTGGGGTTTTACAGGTATGTGACCATAGATGAAAGTCATGGGAAGAAACTGTTCTATTACTTCGTCCTCTCCCATGGTAATCCCTCAACTGATCCAGTGGTTCTCTGGCTCAATGGCGGCCCTGGATGCTCAAGCTTTGATGGATTTGTCTACGAGCATGGTATCAATTCAATCAAGAATCACTTTACATCCTTAAATTACTATTCTGATTAGCTTCTCTCTCTTTTCTCGGTGCCATGAGTTTTGAGCACTCTGGAGGTCGATTTGTTGCTTTACTGCACTTTTACATGTTACAAACACACACACACACACACCCCCCTTTTTTGGATTCTGGTAAAAAACTTGATCGAAGCTCTAGTTAATCTTGTGAGGCACTGAAACTAGTTTGATTCTTCATTTTGAACTTAATAATGAATGAATGCTTAGCTGATTTTAGCCTGGGGCACATTTTAAGCATCAGATGAAGAAACAGGGGAGCCTAAAGCACCTCGGGCTTGTGAGCCGTTGGATCAAAATCAGACAGCTCACAACAAAAGTTACCCCCCCCCCCCCAAAAAAAAAAATCCTCAGATGAAATGGAAATTTTGTGCAGTGTTCTTTCAAACGGATGATTGACTCTATTTTGTTTCTGCAGTCAGTTGTGTATATGTGCTGTATCCTTGAATGTGACTCTTTTCGAGTTTCAAATAAACAGTTTGTGGATCCAGATCTTATGACATTCTTTGAGAGTGTAAAATAGCTCTTTTTGGTTTGGAAAATGTTATTCTACTGGAATAATCTGATAAAGAAAGCTACTAGAATGACGTGGCAAAGGCATTTTTTGTGATTAAAATGCATCTAACGAGCGTTTTTATGTAAAGTGACCGACCTACAAGCCTCCATGGCCCCATTGGTGGACCCAAACAAGGCCCCATGGGGGCAATTGCCCCCACTGATTTGAAAAATTACACTAAAATTCTGTTGATTTTGTTATTATTTTTTTTATAAATTATATTTTTTTCCCATGCTTTACCTCATTGTATTTCTACTTTTGCTCCTATTTACCCTCAAAATGTAATTTTGCTCCCACTGATTATAAATATGAGTCTGCCCTTGCATGGACCACATCTTTATGGTAACTCTTTTTTTGGTAGTTTAGCATAGCCTTTTGGTTTAGGTATAACAATCTTAGTTGAGACAATTTCTGTCTATTTGATATAGGGAATTTTAGGCAAATGTTTGTTTGATGTAACCTTTCTATCTATTTGTCTGATGTAACCTCAACTATTATTTTTTTTAGAATTAACTTACTTTTTGGAAAACTGTTTGCTTTATCTTACTCAATTTCTTCAATTTCAGTAATTTGTAAGAAGGGATTTCAATAATATTATGCAGGGCCTTTCAATTTTGAAGTGGGAAATACAAATGGAAACCTGCCCAAACTGCATCTTAATCCATACAGCTGGTCCAAGGTTATGACTTGTTTTAAATGTTGCTTTTGATTTTAAATTTTGAATACTGTTATTTTACCCAATATTTCTCAAGTCAATTCCTCAATTGATGAACTTTGCCTCTCAGGTTTCCAACATAATATATTTGGATTCTCCTTCTGGTGTGGGGTTATCGTACTCAGGCAATGAATCCGATTACATTACTGGAGACCTAAAAACAGCTTCCGATACACATAGCTTTCTCCTCAAGGTATTATTTGCAATACGATGAAAACCACTAGAAAGGCTTCTTATATTGACTGTACATATGGGTAGTTTCTAATACATTAAAGCATTCATGTTTAATTGTTGCTGTGTAACTAGTGGTTCGAGTTGTACCCAGAATTCCTCTCCAATCCATTTTTTATTTCTGGAGAGTCATATGCTGGAGTATATGTGCCTACTCTGGCCAGTGAAGTAGTGAAAGGTATTTCTCTTGATCTCTGGAGCACGGGTGTTGCAAGTTTCAGTCGAGAGTCTTGAGATGCATTTTTATTTTAGTTTTTATCTTTCACAGGTATTGATGCTGGTGTAAGGCCCATTCTCAACTTTAAGGTATCCTGTTTCTATTACTTTACCAAAGCACTGGTCGGAAGTTTAGTTTCTTGCTGATAAATTGTATGATTGCGTTCAGGGTTATATGGTGGGAAATGGAGTTGCGGATGAGGAATTTGATGGCAATGCTCTTGTTCCATTTGCGCATGGGATGGGCCTCATCTCGGATGAACTATTTGAGGTTATGGAGCTTTATATTCTGATTGACAATATTCATTCTAGTTTCATCTATCTCACTGCCTAGATATGCATTAAAAGTATGGTGAAAATGTTGCTTGAGGTTACATTACATTCCAGGGTTTTAAAATTGATTGAAAGTTTGAACATTTGACTGGTTTTTGTAAATGTACTTCAAATTTGTTTTGGGTACTTATTGTTCATCTTTAACGGCCTCATATATAGTTGAGTTCATTTTTTGTGCTAACATTTGATGTCATTCTTGGCGGGAAATAGTGTCAGCCAACCAATAGAAACATAGGGAAAAACTATGGCTTATTTTGACAACACAAAAGAAGTTTGCTGTTTTTTTTTTTTGGCTACTTTTTCAACTCATATGACTTAATGAAATTTAAAATTTCTTTTTCCTTTTAGTAGTTTTTAGGCATGCTATTCACATTTTCAAAAAATACAAAAAAAAAAAAAAAAAGGGTTAAAAATAGAAAAATCCATGTACAGGTGTAAAACGAAAAAGTAGTCTGGAAAATAAACCAAGCTTTTTTGTGTGTTACGCAAACTAAGCCTAAAAATGATTTGAGATTTGATATATGAAGCTAAACCTTGTACCATGTGATTCCACCCCGCCCCCTTGCTATTCTTGTTTAGCATAAACCTAGAGAAGAATTAATTGCTACCAAAACGAAAATATAGAGGAGAGTGCACTCAACATTTTTGGCTTGAATATGTGCCTACCACTTTTACAAAACCAGCATGGACACGAGGAATTGTATATTTTAACCAGGAAAAATAGTTTTCTATAATCAACTAATTCAACTCAACTTAGCCTTTCCCAACTAAATGGGGTCGATATATAATTAACTAATAAAGTTTGTGTAAAATTTGAAGTATCTGACTAGAAATTTATGGTTTCTCAATGTTTACTTATTTTTAATTACCATGTTGCAAACTGCAGGAAGTTAATACTGAGTGCCGAGGAAACTACTATAATCCAGCAAGTGACAATTGTGAGAACAAGCTTGCAAAAGTTGACAAAGTAACATACTGTTTTGTATATTCATACAAGGCTTATGGAATGCATTTGCTTTTTCCTTTTTTTTTAGAGCTTACTTTTGTATTGTTTAAATGCAGAACATTGCAGATCTAAACATATATAACATTCTAGAACCATGCTATCATGAGCCAAATCCTTTACAGACCACAACTGGTAATATTAATTTGCCATCCAGCTTCAGGAAATTGGGTGAGACTGAAAGACCCCTTCCTATAAGGAAAAGAATGTTTGGCCGTGCATGGCCTCTTAGAGCTCCGGTAAAAGATGGAATTGTCCCAACTTGGCCACAACTTCGTGACAGTAATAATGTCCCCTGTACTGTAAGTTTTTCTGATCTTTTATTCAGCGGATTTCCAGTAGCTTTGGTTTGCTCAAAAAAAGGGCATTCTATATCAGCACTTACGAGAAAAAAGGAACATTTCTGCAGCATTTGCCTCATTGCAGTAGTTGATTATTACACATTTCTAAAAGGATTTAATCTACCTTCTGTCATCTTTGCAGAACATTTGTCCTCAACTCTACCCCCTGCGCTTCTTTCTTTTTTCATATTGGGTATTGAGAAACTACATATGTCAATCCTTCTTGAGTGCCGTAAGGCACAAACTAAGTGTTAAATTTTAATACATGATCATATTAGTACTTTATTCACCCATGCTAATATTAAGAAATGATAGATGTTATGGATTCAATGAAAATGTCTACATAGCTGAAGTAGCTGGATTATTAAATTCATACGGAAAGGTCACAAACTAGATCATACTAACTTGGATTCAGGAAGTAAGGCATCTGCGAGAACTCACTGGTAGTATCAGTTGATTAGGCAACCATTTGCTTTGGTTTCATGCTCTGTGTTTGCAATATTTTGTGATTGGATCATCTAGCATATACAGAGTTTTCACATTCTATACCAAGCTACCAGTCTGGTATTTTATGTCTGGCTGTTCTCTTGGGATTCACTGCACACATGTCATTCTCCTGGTTGTTACTATATAATGGATTGTTTGTTCATCTCTCATTATTATTGACTACCTTCTTGGGCTTAATTATAACTATTTTGTCACTGTTGTAATTCACCATGCAGGATGATGAAGTTGCAACTAAATGGCTCAACAATGAATCAGTGCGGAAAGCAATTCACGCTGATCCGGTAAGATTTTGTCATTTCAATTTCTAGAAGCTTTGAAAAGAAAACAACAATTACTCTATGATCCTTTTACACGTTAGGTAAGTGTGGCGGGACGGTGGGATTTATGTACAAACAGAATTGTATTCACTCATGATGCTGGAAGCATGATCAAGTATCACAAGAATCTCACTTCCCGGGGATATCGGGTGCTCATATTTAGGTAGAAATCAACAACTACAACTTTTTTTTTTTTTTTAATTGGTGTAGTTATTGTCCTGCATTCTTTGTTTGTTTGCTTGTTTGCATGTTAAAATCCATTGGAGAAAAGAGGGAAACAATTTGGAATTCTGCAACCATTTGGGTTGGATTGACTTTGGATTTAGATTTTTTTTTTTTCTCTTTATTTTAACTAGCAGGGAGAATGATACTTCTGAAAGAAAATGTCTGGTTTACTATGATTCCTGTTATGGTTTTTCAATTTTCTATTTGATGGTGCTATCCTGATACCTTCAATGCTTCCAATTTTGTGGGTGTTTGGAATGGCCATTTTGGAGAGACTTCTGTTGTTGTTATATCATTTTCTTCATCCTCTTCTTTTGGTAACACAATTTAAGATTTCTACATTTTGGGGAAAGAAGACTCTAATTGCTTCAGTCTTTAAATTAGAGGTTTTTTTTTTTTTCCCCCCCTTTGACCTCTCATCGCTTCAGCAGAGATATACTATTCTATGCATATTTCTATGTATATCATTTTGAATTATTTGTTCTCTCTCGACACTGAAATTCTCTCCTTTGTTTAGATGTATAATAAATTAAAGGCTATAGCTAAGTCATTTTCAAATTCCCATCAAACCCAATGAACATTTAATCCTTATTAAATCCATAAAAAATATATAGAATATTTTTGTTTATTGTTTTTCTTTTCTTTGCAGTCTACTGAAAGAACTTGCTCTAGTTATAAAAAAATTGTTTTAATTTTGATTATGAGACCATGCTTCTAAAAACTAGCGAATTGAATACCTCCAAAAAGGTTGCTGCTGGTGCTGCTTTTTTTTTTTTTAATACCTTCAGTTTATTTATTCATAGATTCCATTATGTTTTTATGTGATGTTTAAAACAGCATTGAATTTTTTTTGCGAAAAATCAATTTCGGGCTGATAACAAGACATTTTTCTCTAATATAGTATGAACTTGATGTCACCTTCTACAACCAAAGGATATGTAGATTCCACATGGCTAATTTAGAGCCGACATCGAGGAGCCAGACCTTTCCATCGATGTAAGCTCTTGGGGAAGATCAGCCTATTATCCCTAAAGTAACTTTTATCCATTGAGCGACGGCCCTTCCACCATCCTGAATTTGCACATGTTCTTTTTATATAAATTTTGAGGATACTAATGCCTTTATGATTACCTATAAAAAAATGTCTCTGTGGCAGCTAGCTGGGGGAAGTTATTATGAATTGGAGTTGAGACTTTTTTGAATATAAAAATCTGGACATTTTTCTAATCCAAGGAATCAAATTCTTTCAAATCTGGGAATCCTATGAGATGTCTGCTATTGGTGTCATGATGTTAATTTTTTGCAACAAATGCATGCATTTTTTGGTTTAAAAATTGAAGTCTGTATTATGATATCCCAACAGGAAGTAGAATTTAGTAGGAAAACCTCTATCCCGAGTTGAATAGTTGGCATATAAAATTACTAAGTGTTCGGTTGTCACAGCTTGAGTCAGACGAGAGGCTGTTACTGTGGGTTGAGTAGTTGGTTCTGAAATCTACAGTAGTGGCCTGCTTCTTTAAATAGCTCTCTTGTGGAGAGAATCTGGAATTCAAGAAAATTAAAAATAAAATTCGCTTACACGGGGAAGACAGTTTATATATCTCTATGCCACTTTGAGATGTATCAAAACCAATATATATATATATATACTCTTGTGATAAGCACTGTTACTGGTCAGAAATATTGTGAAATTGCCTTTAGAATGAGTGTGAGGTAATAATTCCGTATTGATCCGAACAAACCCATATGCTCTTATTTTTAATAAGATTCTAGCTAGAAGCATACAAGTATCATAGTGTGCTTCTCCATGGGCATCCAGTAACCATGTATGTAGGGGTATAATCAGCGTTTTGACAGCAAAAACAATAAAAATCATCATAGAACCTAATTCTTGAGATTGAACAGAAATGCAGATATGCAAAGCGATCCCCACAATGCTCAACATTGGGAAAAGAGTAATGCTATACAACTAAAATTCTATACCATATAAAAAAAAAAAAGAAAAAAAAGAAAAGAAAACACCAGAATGATGTGGTAGGCGTGTGAATCTATCATTTTGAAAGCAATAACCCATTAAATATATCTTTATTATATACTTGCCACATCATTCTCGTCTCTTTTTCTGGTAGAGTATTCTGGTATAATAGCAATTTCCTTGGGAAAATTCTGGTCACAGTGCAAGCTTATCTGCTAGATTGCCCCTAAGTTTTTATTCATATGATTATGATTTAGTACGCAACCAATAACCTGTACTGCAGTTTTTCTTGACAGATGAAAATACATGCGTTTCTGAATCTGTTATGCATTAATAGTCATGATCTAAGGCTGCTCTGGTATTTATTCATGCTTATTTTTACATGCTGGCAGTGGGGATCATGACATGTGTGTTCCATACACTGGAAGTGAAGCATGGACAAAATCAGTTGGATATAAGATTGTTGATGAATGGAGGCCTTGGTTTTCCAAAGGACAAGTTGCCGGGTATGTTAGTACTCTGAAAGTTTATTGTTGGCAAGAAGTGCCACTATAATTGAAATGATTGTCGACTGGGAAGAACCTTGGTAAAACTTAAGTGCCACTATATTCAAAATAATTGTTAACTGTGAAGAGCTTTGTTAAAACTCAAGTACCTTTCCTTAACTCTTTAAATGTAGCATCAAATCCAGTTTTTATTCTAGTAAAGTGGTTAAAAAAGTAAATAAGAAGTAAGAAAGAATAATAAGAAATGACCCCTTTCCTGTTGCTTTAATAACAAGTATTAATGTTTCCAAATCAGATAAAATTGTTTTATCTATAATTTATTGGAGCAAGAAAAGGTCTGGGTAGGTACTGACGTAGCCCTTATGTCACTAACTCAATCAAAATGCTATTGTCTCCATGAACAAAGAAAAGTCTGCAATGTTTTATATCTTTAGTTTGATTTATATCGGTATGAATTCTTTCCTTTATGTGAGTAGGTATTTTCTTTTGAGCAAGCCACTATGGTGAAATTTGTAGACACACTGCTCTTAGGAAACTGTCTTAAACAATTTGGTGTCTAGAAGTTAAATGAGACTGAACAATGCACCCCTAACTATTCTCTTACCTGTTGTAGATACCTACAAGGATATGAGAACAATCTCACTTTTCTCACCATAAAGGTATGTACATGCCATCTCTGTTGTCTGTCTTATACATCAGGCATCTGTCACAAATGTTTGATTTTTTTTTTTTTGGTCACCATTCTGCATTTTATTTTTCATTATGGTGCAGGGATCGGGACATACTGTCCCAGAGTACAAACCATGTGAAGCGTTGGACTTTTATAGCCGTTGGTTGTTGGGAGAAATGATATGAAGGAATCTAGTTGTCTTTCTTTTAGAGAGAAACAGGAGTCGCGGTAATGTCTTTTCATTTTCTATTTTATAAGCTAACAGCCATGAATATGGTGGAATGCTAATTTATATTTGGTTGAAACTGCAATTCCATGTATTATTGTACTCGACTGAGCTTATTATCTATCCACAACCTTTTGCCTTCTTGCTAGAGTACCGTGTTTCTAGTCTGTATCTATAAAGCACACAGCTTGGTACTGCATATCAACCGGTTCAAATCAAATTTATAATGTAATTATTGGCAATACCTAAACAATCCAGATTTAAATAGATCGACAGGCCAATATTGGAGGAGAATGAATGAGAAGTTGTTTCATATGCTCAGTGAAATTAAGTACATTACAGAATGAACATACATGCTAAATTGATATACTATTAGGTACCCCCTTTCCAGTGAGTCCCCCTTTAAATCCATCATTCGATGTATCGGGGTGCAGAAGTGTGTACATTATCTTGGCTGGGCCTCCTCTGTTCTTAAGACTCCGATTTCTATTCCTATTTGAGATTCTTCTCTCCACCTCTCGAAGTTCCTCTCCAAACTTGGTAAACATGTTTTGAATCTCTTTATTATCTGTCCATTCTTCCGGTGACCCTTGGCCCACGTACACTTCTTCTGAAGAGTGCTGGGAGAGGACCTGGACCAGCGCTGCACTAAGTTTCATCTCGAATCTGTTAGGCAACATCTGGAGATAATATTTGTCAGGATTTCCGAGAAACTTCTGATACTCTCGTGTCCCTTCCTTTGGAATGAAATTTCTACACAATGTAGGACGATTGGGAGGGTAACCAGCATATGCATATTGCCCAAAGTTCACTGCGGCATGTAGTGCTGATGCTGACCATATGAGAGTTGTGAGAGCCTGTGTCAGGTCATCAAGAGTTGTCATCTGGTACCACCATTCTTCATCTGGCTTGTCCCCGTGACCTACATTCCGAATTTCCGCCCACCATTCTTGGAGTTCATTGTCATACTTCACAGACTCGTTATCTGTGTAGAAGTGTGAGCAAAAGCCAGTTACCCAGTTTTTAATGGCAACCCATATGTCTAGTCCGTCTGCAGCATAGGGATAGTCTTCAAAGAGGAGTCGAACCCCAGCAGGCTCCTTTGGATCTTCTAGGGCCATGCCCCTGAAATTTTTGTTTCAGAAGCATTTGATTTAAAAGAAATATTAAGGCACACAGAAGCAGTTTGCATTAAGATTCTCCTTGTTTCATGCTTGGAGTGAAGAGTCCGATTTGCCATCCCAAATATAACACGTGGAGGATCCTAATCTTCCGCTAATTAGTAATATTTACTTGTCAATATATATATATATATAGCTCCACTGTTATTGCAGAAAATTGACTGTTAATTGTGTGTGCTTCTGCTTGTGTTGAAGCAGAGTTGTTTGTATACATACGTACCTTTTGACTAGATCTTTAGGGAGGCCTTGCTCATCAAATTTCCAATCTTTTTCATAGACCTCAGAAGAGAGCTCCATTGAGAATTTACCGGTGGCCAATATCTCCTCCAGAATTCCACCAGGGTTTATAAGAACACTCCTAGCCAGTGCATTTACGTGCATGGTGCCCTTGAAATGAGGAGCCAATAGCCGGTGGATTGGGTGCATTGCGCTCAACCGCCTCCTGGTGGCTATAATGAATGGCTCGACAACTGCATGAGTTTTTAACCTGTAAAAAGAGTTACATGTGTATACGCCCGTATTTGCATTGATCCGTGCGATATACGAAATTATATAATTTTTTTATAGATAAAACATAATTTTGAATATATTGTAAAATATTTTAATAAATTTGCATAGTTTTATAAAATAATTATTGCATTATTTTTTATATTTTTTTATTTATGTTAAGGTTAGTGAGTTGATAGAATTGATCATAGTTGAGTGTTTATATGAAAACTAAAAGTTTATAAAAAAAGGCAGTTTGGTGCACGAAACTTCCGCCTTGTGCGGGGTCTAGGGAAGGGTCGAACCAAAAGGTCTACTGTACGCAGTCTTACCCTGCATTTGTAAGAGACTGTTTCCACGACCCGAACCCGTGACCTCAGTTCACGGCGGCAACTGTTATCATTGCGTCAAAATTCTCCTTTGAATACTAAAAGTTTATATTTTACCAAATTTTGATTTGACCCAATCCTAAAATTTAAAATTTATTCTAAACCATATATTAAATCAAAACTTATCTAATTGGCCTAATCTCTTTTTTATTCTAAATTATTTGTTAATTTTTATTTATGTTTTTATTTTTTTAACTCTTTACTCATTTTGCAAAATTAGCTTTGAGTTAGAAATATTATTAATCTTATTTTTATTAAATTAATTTTGTCTAGTTTTTTAGAAAATAACTCAAACTAAAAATATTATTTTTGTTAATTATATATTGTACTTTATAAAAATAAATTAAATACTGAATATTATTAGCTAGGTTTTCAATCGATAATTAACATGGTTGATTTAACTTTAAAAAAATTACTCTTTAGCCTAATTAATATTTAGGCATATCCACACTTAATTAATAGTAGGCATTTTTTTTTTCTTTTGTATTTTAAATTCAAAATATACTAATAGTTGCTATTATAAGAAGAGTTATTAAATTTAATTAGTTTTTTTTCTTTCAAGCTTGGTTAATTGTTCAAATATGTGAATTTTACGACGATAATGAACAAATAAGAAAGTGTGTCCATTTTATAAATCAGTTAACTCATTTCACATTACTTACAATTATATAATACAACATAGTAGTTATACGGACGAAAAATTGTAGTTGTGCTCGTGTACTAATATGAAATAAAAAGAAGTAAAGATAGAAAGAAAAAAAGAAAAGGAGTACAGAAAAATAAAAGAAAGAAAGAAACCATTTTATTCAGAAGTTTCTAAGGAAAAAAAAAAAGCTTAAAAGTAGGAGATAAATAGGAAGGATACACATACGATTTGGGTTAATGAGATTAAAGAAAGAATTATATAACTTTGATATATGCATACTTAGATAATATAGATTTGTCAAAATAACTCAAATATTGATTATTAATAATTGATTAACAATTATTGATATGACCAATTCAAATTTAAAATTAAAAATCTTTCAAAAAAAATTATTCCTATGCTTAAATAATATTTTAGTATTTTTTATGTTTTTAAATTTAAGATATAATAAGAGTTGTTATTGTAAGATAAATGATATTTTTTAAATATAATTAATATTTAATAATTTTTAAATCATTTTTCAATCTGAATTAATTGTTTAACAAATTTTATAATTACAATGAATTAATAGGCAAGTTTCATTTAAGAAATGTATGAGTTCATTCTATATTTATGAAGATCACATGTTCATAGTGGCTATATAGACAAAAGAAAAAAATTGAGCTGTTGTCATCTATTGATGTTGAACAAGAGAGAGTAAAAATTTTGTGAATAAGAACAAAAAGTACAAAAAATGAAAAAACTGTATTTCACTCAAAGATTTGTAAAAAAGAAAAAAATAGAATGGTGAATATAGAAAGTACCACACATAATTTAGTAATAATTTTTTGATTAATTTCATAAAAGTAACTTAATTAAAAATATTATTATTAATTTAAAAATATGATCAATTTGACTAATTTAAATTTAAACTTGAAATTTCGAAAAATCACTCCCAAGACTAATTTTATTCAAAAATTTATAAAACTAAAAAAAGTAGAATGATGAACATATAAAGTGCCACATACGATCTAATAATAAATTTTTAATTGGTTATATAAAAATAGTTCAAATAAAAAATATTATTATTAATGGTATCTATTTTATAAAATAAAACAAATATAGCCAATGTGACTAATTTAAATTTAAAAAATTATTTAGAAAAATAACTACTTCTAAACCTAATTAATTTTTAGTAATTTTAAATTTTAAAAATACTCAGAGTTTTTGTTATGAGAAAAATAACTTAATTATTATTTAAGCTTTCTGTGTTTTTGTTTTTTTAATTTAATTTAATTTTTTATTTTTGTTTTTAATTTAATTACTAACATATTTGAAATATATAAAGTTTATAACTATTTTGAATTTATAAACCAGTGAATTTTTTTTGTTAATACCCATGAGTTTATTTATGTGAAATTTAAAGGCTACTGGGTTTTTTTTGGGAATCCAAGCAAGTGAATTCATAAGTTTATTTATATAAAATTTAAAAGTAAGTGGGCTCCTTTTTGGAATTATGAGTTTTTTTATATTTATTAAAATCAAATGTTACAATTCTAGTACTTTTATAAGTAAAAAAAAAAAAAAAAAGTGTAATTGCAGTGTTTTATTAATGTGGAACAAAAAAATCATAAGTTTTCTGAATGAGAAAGAAGAAGAAAATAAGAGAAAGGAAAGAAGTTAAAAAACAATTCAAAAATTTTATAAAAAAAGAAAATTGAAATCAAACTCAATTAGACATATTATATAAGATAAGAGTGAAAAAAAAGTAAGAGAGAAAAACTACATCCTTTTAGTATAACAGACATAGTTAAGGAAATGGATCGATCATCGATGAATGGTTGCAATTGGGATTTAATTTAAGCTGTGGGTAGATGAAGTAATTAATTAAAAACAAACTACATTTTTTTTTTTTACCAGTGGCTGATGAGGTGGTGGTGACAGGAGTCATTGACTGCAACGTGAGTTTTAGCCATCTGCCACATTGCTCCTTCAATGCCCAGCTGGTCTGGTGGATAAAACGCCCTCCGTTCCTCCTCACCCTGATCAGTAAAATGGACGAGTTCTATTGCCAGTGGTGTTAAAGTGTTATTTTTTTTAAGCAAAAGTAGGGTTTGCGATGCATAAGCAGCAGTATTAGTAGCATCCTTTTGCTCCTGCTGCATTTTTCTCAAAACTGGCATTAGGTAGCTGAGGTGATCCAAGATGAAAACTCTCTCTTCTTCCTCCTAGGCAAGTCAAGATAGAGTACATGATCTCTGCGTACTAAAAATTTCTCTTACAAACACTTTAAATTGCGAAGAGAGAGAGAGAGAGAGATTGTTGGCGTACCTTCACAAGAGTCTCTTCGTCAATAGCCTGCAAGGCAAATTAAGAGAGAGATGATTTTTTTTTGTATAAAAAAAAAAAATAAAATGTTCTCTTACGAAGACTTGAAAGCGAGGAAATGCGATAGTAAATAGTTTTAAATTTTTTAATTTTGATAGAGATTAGAGATGTTCCATCTTACTTTACGGAATTTTTAATCTCACATCTCGAGAGGTTAGCAATTTTTTCTTTTTATGGCTACCAAGGTTCTGTTTGGAGTAAGAAAAAATAAGATAAATTTAGATAAAATATAGTTTGGGTTTGATTTTGATATATTTTTTTTGAAAAGTAACAAACCGTGGGAACGGTTTTCCAAATTCGTTCCCACGGATTCAAAAAAATTCACAAAAAATAGCGACAATAGTACTCGTTTGAAAGCTTTCGACACGAAGAATATGATCGTATAAAAAATTTACACATTCGGTTAACCTACTTTCAGATTTTTTTTTTTTTTTAGAGAAATATTAGAATTTTTTGAAATTTATAATGGAGGAAAAATTAGAGGTAGAAGGGTTGTTGGAGATTTATAGAGATTTATAGAGTTTGTTCATGATGTCAAATGGGGCCCAAATATTAGATATGTGGTGCTCACAAATAACAAAGAGTCCGTTTGGAGTTAAAATAAAATGCTATAAAATTTTATAAATTTTTACAAACATAAATTACGAAATAATAAATTTAAATTCCCTACTCACTATATAAAATGTAAGACACTAATTTTTATAATTTTATATAATTTTATACCATTCCAAACACACCCTATATTCAACTATGGGTCTTACGTTTCCGAAACAAATCAAACGCAGCCTTAAACAACAAAAAATGGCAAAGAGATTAAGAGGGAGATGGTTACCTGCTGACTAATGAGCCGGCGGACTACTTTCTTGATTTCTTCGGCGTCGAATGCACTGTCTTCAATCCACGTCTGTCCTTTCCAAAGTTCGGACAAAAATTTACTATTATTTTTTATTTTTTTTTAATAAATCACGTACGGATGGTGTAAAGATAATATCTATATATATACACATAAAATATATGAGTAAGTTGGAAAAAAGGTTTAACAGCGGGCCCACTTGGTGACATTTATTTATTGTTTATTTATATTTAATTTTTTTATTAAAATTTTTCGTTTCGAGTTGCCATTATTTTTCTTTGAAATAAAAACCCAAAAAAAAAAAAAACATGTTTAGTGATGGTAATGTAATTTTGTTTATTGTAATTAATTTTATTTGAATAAAATATTTAATTTTGTTATTTTTTTACAAAATTACTTGAATTTAATAAAATAGATTCTATAATAATTTCATTAATTAATTTAATAATACATTTAAATTAGTTAATTTACTGTTATAAAATATTTATTTTTTAATAATAGATAATTTTAGTAAAATATTATTACATAACATAGTTTAATAATAAATGATTATTTTATTCATTAATTTAAATTTAAAAACTATTTTAATAAAACAAATCACTTACGTTTTTCTAAAATACTTTAATAAATTAATTAGGGTAACATATAAAAACTGTTCCTACAGTTTACCTTCATTGTCTCTTTAGTTCCACACATTTTAATTACGACTGTCAAATTCCTACTCTTTTGGTCAAATAGCAATGTGGTCATTTCATTAATTGACCATTACTACAACCATTAGGTTAAGAATAAAAAAGTAATTTATTCTCAGTATCACTTTAATCCCACACATTTCAATTGTAATAATTAAATATTTTTACTTTCGGTGTATATGACATATTATAATTTGAAATTTATTTTATTAAATCATTTTTAGTAAATAATAAAATTAAAAATATTTAATATCTTTTCTTTTTGATTGAATAAAATTATTTTTAATAAATAATATAGCTACATTAATACTTAATTTAATGTAGTTAACATGAAATATATTTATTAAATTAAAATAATTTTTTAAAAATAATAAAATTAAATATTTTATTAAAGGTGATTCGATGGTATAGTATATTTTATTAAAATATTTTTATTAAATATATAATTAAATTATATTTAATATATATTTTTTTATTTTATTAAATTATTTTTAATAGATAATATAATTAAATTAGTAATATATTTTAATAATTATTAATATATTTAAATTGATCTTTAATTTAGTTTAATTAATTTGATATATATTTTATTAAATTTAAACACTTTTTTAAAAGAAATAAAATTAAATATTTTATTAAAAAATTAATTTAAGTAAAAAAATTGCATTTCTAAAGCAATTTCACTTTAATTTCAGAAAAAATGATCACCAAAAAAAAAAATCAGAAAATAAAGAGTTAAACAAAATAGAAAAATTAGAACCATTTGGTTTAACTTTTTATTTTCTGGTATTATTTTTTGTTATCATTTTTTCTAAAATAAAAATTGAAAATATTTAGAACTACAATTTTATCTGCATAAATTAATTTTTAATAAAATATTTAATTTTATTATTATTTTTTAAAATTATTTAAATTTAACAAAATATATTTCATATTAATTTAAATATATTACTAATTTAATTATATTATTTATTAAAAATAATTTTGTTCAATAAAAATAAAATATATTAAATAAAATTTAATTATATTATTTAATTATAATAATATTTGTGAAAGTGAAGCAAAAACATTTTGAGATTTTTGACAACCTTCCGGTAAAAATTAGGGAGCTCCAACCGAAGCCACGTTAGGGTCTCCAGAAATTTTAATACGGCCAAGGTTTTGGTCATACCTCATCGCTCAAGCGCTGAATTGCTACTGGATTAGTTCCTGCAAGCATCTGGCGTGCGAATTCCTGGTCATTCCTCCATGCCATCTCTCTTTCTGAAATTTGTAAAAAAAAAAAAAGTGCAAAGAAGTCCACGTAAGAGAAGGGTCTCAATCTTAAAATATAATTGTTAAAAATATATTTTTTTTTCTTAAACTGATGTGGGACAATTTTTAACAGTTCTTCCTATGCTGCCTTTAAGGTTCAATTGAAAACTCATTTTGATTGTCTCTAAAAATTTAATCTAATAAAAAATGAGCTCACCAATATATTTAAAACTATTTTAATAAGAGATTAAATTATTAAAAAATAGGTTACTAATGTATATCAAGTTATTCCAATAAAAGGAGCGACTTATACTCTGCAGATGTTAAAATTCTTTGTAAGGCTGATATCGATCACCTGCTATGATTTGAGGTTTTGGACATTCTTTCGGTTCCTCTTTGCTCGCTCGCATGATCTTCTTGAAAATGTCATACGTTACCCTGCTTTTTAATTTCTCTGCAACCGATCCTTCCACCAGGCTTCTGCTGCTGTTCCTGAACATCTCGAGTATGTCGTCAAAATACTCAAAATTATCGTTCTTGTTGGTAACCTTATGTGACGACGAAGATTCCGCCTTGTCAGTCGACATTTTCTTGTCAGAAGGGACTCGAACGTCTAACTTAGCATCATCATCCAACCACAGTTCTGCCTCAGGTAGAAGGAAATGTACAAATGCCTGGATTGAATTCGATATGAGTTCTGACATTTCCTTGGGGCTCAGCCGCTCGTCAGGGGGCACGTAAACATTATCTAACTCGAATCCTTCTGTGATATTAATTCATCATCACTAGAGCGGCGCCGGAATTTTTTCTTACCCCAGGTTATCAAATAGAGATATTTTTATAAATAAATCAAGAATTTTTAGATATGTTATTAATTTCCATTCAACTTTGTGACAGAATTGTGAGAGTGTTTTATTTTTATAACACTATCGATTAATTGTAAGATAAATAAATAAATAAATAGTGATAAGTATTAATAAAAGATGGAAAAAAATAATATAAGTAGAGAAGAAATAAAAACGACAGTTGTTCATAAAAAAATAGAAACAGGACAATAATTACTCTTATCAAAAGTTAAAAAGGAAAGAAAACAAAAAAAGCAAGATGTCACAAGACAGGCATTTACCAGTAATAAAAATAATTAAAAATAAAAAAAAAAAGAAAACAAGAATCGGCGACAGCCCTGTTTCTTTTTATAAATAATATATATATATATATATATATATATATATAATATGAAAACAAGACTTATTGCAAGCATATGCTTACAATCGCACATATTACATATGTATAATATATATACATATAAAAAGTTAGTAATCTATTTATCGGTAGAATACAAAGTTAAGAATTTGTTGGGAATTCTAAATAAATTCATTGCAATTGGATATATATATGTGTATATATATATATATATATAAAGAGAGAGAAAAAGTGAAAGAACAATTTACCAAAAAAAAATTAAAGGAAAGAAAGAGTGCAAAAACATGGAATTGAAAAGGTAAAAGAAATTATTAAATTTATTTAAATAGGTGGGTAGTATTAATATTTATTTTGGTTTTTTTTTTTTTGAGCTTTTAAGGTTATTAATTTATTTTAATTTTTAAGATATAATTAGATGATGAGATAGATATTATACTGAATTATATGTAAGGTGTGTTTGAAATTGTATAAAATTATATAAAATAGTATAAAATTATAAAAGTAAATGTCTCGTAATTCGTATAATGAATGAAAAATTTTAATTTTATTATCTCGTAATTCGTATTTATAGAGATTTATAAGATTTTATTTTTTTTAAGAGCTCCCGAAACCCTTGTATTATAATATTTTAAATTATTACTATTAAAAAAAGTTTAGACTAAATTTTTACCCGGCCGCCCAAACCCCCGACATCCCTTCGCCCCTGATCATCAGTGAACTTGTTAGCAAACTCAAGTTGTCTATATTTCTTTATCCTAATCACGAAATTGATATGAAATTAGAGTACCTGGTTTGCTGTGAGATCTTTCATGAGTTCTTCCCCTGCGGGGATAAGGCATGTTTGGATCGCCAACATCATTAGAGTCATCATAGTCGTAAATTCGAACCCATTCCTCTGTTTCTGCTAATTCCTCAATTCGTTCTCCTCTCAGGCTAGCAAGTTCCTCCATCCTCAGATTGACCAAACCTTTTGGCGTACTGCTTGGGAGATAACTCTACACTCAGCAACATGCATGCTTTAATTTTTTTTTCTTCTAAGTTTGAAAGCATTTGAAAAACATGATTAGTGAAGCAACTCATATTGACACTTTTAGGATGATACATGTTCTGTCCGTGTTAGATATCGATAAACCA
Organism: Vitellaria paradoxa; assembly: GCA_019916065.1. Lineage (NCBI taxonomy): Eukaryota > Viridiplantae > Streptophyta > Magnoliopsida > Ericales > Sapotaceae > Vitellaria > Vitellaria paradoxa. The sequence goes on along the minus strand of CM034243.1, from coordinate 9,480,849 downwards.
GTGTTTTTTTTTTTTTTAATTAGAAACCCTTCAAAAACTTGGAGCTGAAGGACAAAGACTTGGACCCATCGAGGCCAAACTCATTATAATTTTGAAAAATAAAAAAAATAAAAAATAGAACCTCTATCTATTTTTTTTTTTAAATTTTCCTCTATATCTCAATAATTTTAAACACAATTTAAAAATTGATATAAATAAATGATCAATATATTTATAATATATAAAAATAAACTATTATTTTGGTTAATTGTCTTTCGTGACTATATATTATGGGTGCGTTTGGAGTCCAAAAAAAAATCAAAAAAAATCAATGGATGGGATTGATTTGATGTAAAAATGATAGGTGGCAAAATATGATTGGAGGAATTCGAAAACTTTTGAAATTTTTTAAAATTTTTTGGTTTTTTTTGAAACTTCAAACGAGGCCTATATTTATCTGGTGAAGTGTGTGTTTTGGTTGTGTCTGGCCTCTACAACCTTATAATAAAACAAAAATAAAAATAAAAATAATAATATTACTGTCATGTCACAATCCTTATATGTTTAAACATTCATCTCTCCTAATAAACTGTGAGTTGTTATCCGTATATACACTGAAGTTAGTTATCTGAATATTTTGTTGTGCGTAAAGGATGATTACTCATACCCAAAATTGAATGCGTTTCAATATGTTCGGATACGACAATCCAACAAATTGTTGAAAATATCCAACAGTGTTCGCGCATCAACGTTTCTTAATGAGTGCAACTTACAGTGTTTGAGAAGAAGAGCCGGTCAGTCTTTGTTTGCGGATATGGATAAACCCAGGAGTGGCAGTAAAAACGAATGTTCCAACTCACAGCAGCTGAAGAAGCGTCATGAAATTCTGCAGATTGCAGGAAAAACCTGCGCTTGTGCATGTTTGTTATGCGAAAAGCTCCGGGAATTCCAAAGTCTGACTCCACACGGAACTTTACTTTGTACTCAATAACTTTGACTCCATCACGGCTCTTTTCAGTCTTCCCCCGTCTGAGTCTCGAGCTCCCACTTAACTTCCCATTTCCAGTGTCTGTCTCATTTGTACCCGCAAATCATCAGAATCATGCTTGTTTAGAGAACAGGAACGAAAGCTTTCTAATGTCATAGCTAGAAAAATCAAACCCAGAAAATTAAATACAATTAATGCCTTTTTTATAATCATTAATATATTTACTTACAGGGGTCGATTTCTGTGCTACTATGGAGCTTAACCGAAGCTGCCCCCCATCCTGGAGCCGATTCTCCCTGGCTTTGCTGGACGAAGATTTTTCCCTTTATTTTGGTTAAATTCTTTGCATGAAGGCAATTCTGGAGGGGAGAACACATGCCCCCCTGTTGATCCATAATCTCTCTCTCTCTCTCTCTCTCTATGTATATAATATTTTCTTACTTTTTCTTTCTTTTTCCTGGTTTTGCTTAACCTCTATATATAATTGATGCATCTGTGAATGACATTGTAGGGGAATTTTATATATAGTACTCAAGGTGGAAGGATAACTCGCATTTGAAGGAAACGATAAATTTACTGCAACGTGATTGGAGATCTAGAAGAGAAAGTTCATATGTACAAGAAAAGGAAAAGATTTGTGCTTCTATTTTATATATTCTTTAGGAGTGGATCAGATTCATTGCTTTGATGCAGGCCAGGGTTTTCGTAAACATAAAAGATTAAAACTTTGAACGGTAATTAATTAATTAAACAATCTTGAATTTTAAGCCGTTAAGGATCAGCTGTTTGTTTGTATGATTACATATACATTATACATAGGTGGGTGGATGTATTTGAAAAATAAAATTTAGAAGAAGAAAAGTTCTGCAATTTTTCTAATACGACCGTTGTTTCCTTGTGCTTTTGTGATGAACTAACTATGTTCACAATTATTGTATATTTTGACCGCACGCAATGGATTCTGGTTTGTGGATAAGTTGTAAGCATGCATTACCAATTCGCTTGGTGATGGTTTGAAACCTAAGGACACTCTTACGCCTTGAAGGATTGCTAACCCTTAGTTTGTTACCTTTCAAAAAGAAAAAGCTAACCCTTAGTTTGTTAACCTACTTTTGGATTTGGACATGGGAACGCACAACTCCCAACGACAGATTTTCTTTTTAAACATAATTTAAAATTAAGAGGGCATTTGAAGTGATAAAAATATTAGATAAAGTAAGGTAATTTAAGATAATTTATAAGTTTATAATTTATGCAGTGAAATATATAAAAAGTGAATAAGTTTTAAAGATTTATAAAGATTTTGATATTTTTTCAACATTTTTCAGTACGCTAAATGCACCATAAAATAATTTATTTTATTATACTAAAATTATTTTTTAATATATAATTGTTACGTATTAAAATTTTGTTTTATTAAGAGATTGGACTTAATAAGTAAGTGGTCAGTAATTTATGACATATAATATATTTACTTTAATTGAATGTTTATTTAATTATTAATTTATGAAAAATAATAAATACACTTCCACCTTAATTAGTTTCCCCAATTTCACATCACTTTTTTTCATTAAAATTATTGTGGGGTGGGAGAAGTTAATAAATGAATGTAAATATTCTCATCTTTTATTTATATTATTTTATTTTTGTGTTTACATGTATATATATATATATATATATATTTTAAATATGAAAGTGTTAAAATTATTATATTTTTGATTTTTATAAATATCGATGTATTTTGGATGATGTAATTATTATCTATCTACGACTTTTTGCCTTCTTGCTAGAGTACTGTGTTTATAATCTCTGTGTATAAAGCATGCTGCATATCAACCAGTTCAAATCAAATTTATAACATAATCATTCGCAATGCCTAAGCGATCCAGATGTAAATAAATGGACATGCCAATATTGGAGGAAAGTGAATGAGAAGTTATTTCGTATGCTCAGCGAAATTAAGTACATTACAGAACGAAAATGGTATGCTAAATTGATATACTATTAGGTACTCCCTTTCCAGTGAGTCCCCTTTTAAATCCATCATTTGGTGTATAAGGGTGTAGAAATGTGTACATTATCGTGGCCGGGCCTCCTCTGTTTTAAGATTGGGATTTCTATTCCTTTCTGAGATTCTTTTCTCCACCTCTCGAAGTTCCTCACCAAACTTGGTTAACGTGTTTTGAATCTCTTTCTTGTCCGTCCGTTCCTCTGGCGGCCCTTGGCCTAGACACACTTCATCTGAAGTGTGCTGAGAGATGATCTGTACCAACGCTACACTAAGGGGCGTCCTGTCTCTTTTAGGCAAAATTTGAAGATACTCTTCTGTCCCTTCCTTTGGGATGAATTTTCTACAGAGTGTAGGACGACTGGGAGGGTAATTGGCAAATGCATATTGCCCAAAGTTCACTGCAGCATGTAGAGCTGATGTGATCCAAATGAGAGTTGCGAGAGCCTGTGTCAGATCATCAAGAATTATCATCTGGTACCACAATTTTTCATCCCACTTATCCTCGTGACCTACGTTCTGAATTTCCCACCACCATGCTTGGATTTCATTGTCAGACTTAACAGACTTATTATCTGTGTGGAAGTGTAAGCAGAAGCCAGTTACCCATTTTTAATGGCAACCCATATGTCTAGTCCGTCTACCCCATAAGGATAGTCTTCAAAAAGGAGCTGAACCCCAGCAGGCTTCTTTGAAGCAGATAGGGCCATGCCTCTGAAATTTTTATTTCATGGGACATTTTGAAGGATTAAAAGCCACAAACACAATTTTGTTCGGGTAAAGTTAGAAGAGCCGAAACAAGAACGACGCAATCAAAACAAACAAATGAAAAAAAAAAAAAAAAAAAAAAAAAAAAAAAAACGGAGGCAATGATGGGATAAAGGCTTCAAAAGCCAAAACAACCAAACTTATTTTTCATTGTTTATTCGACACTGGAGGCGGCAGGCCTTTTTGTAAGTTTTTTTAGGATTTTTCACACACCCACAACTGCCGCAATACTACATATGGATAGAAAACTTAAAGACAATAACAACCAAACTAATTAGGAAAATAACCAAAACCAATTCTAATTTGGATTTCCGGTCAACCATCTAGAAGGTTCTAGATTTTGTTTTAATATTCTACCCATTTGATTAAAAAGAATTGTAAAGGCACATAGAAGCAATTGTTTCTATTAGCTATGCGTATTTAGATTCTCTATGTTTCACGCTTGGAAAGAAGAAGTCTACTTGCCATCCTTAATTTAAAATATGAAGGATCCTAATCTCAGCCAATGCAGTGACACAACGGCGGGGCATTGATGAGATATTGTTCTTGTTGGTGAGATATATCATTCTTGAGTATGATAAGTTACCCTTGAATACATAAGAATCAAACAAGAACACAAACTCTTAACTAACGAAAAGTGTATTGAATAATTGAAGTGATTGAATTCATTAAAAAGAATTTACCTATTTATAGGGAAAATTAATTTTAAATCAATCCTAATTAGGATAGGTTTTCTAAGAGTTTTCCTACCCAATCCAAATTTTATTCGGATTACAAATAATCTTTAACTTAAAATATAATATACAACTAATAAAATCTTAAAGAAAATAAGAATAAAATTAATTCAAAAGAAACTGGGAAAACTAATCAAAAAAAAAAAATTAAGAAATATCAAATTTATTTTATCACGTAGGTTGATACACACACACACACAAAGAAAAGGGCTAGCTCAAGTAAAAAAGATACCCCCACTTTAATGGATGGTCATAAATTGGAGTTATCGCAAACCCCTTCCATTAATCCGTAATATTTACTTTGTCAAAAAATATATATAATTCCACTGTTGCAGAAAATCGACTGTTAATTGCGTACTCGTGCTTGCGTTAAAGAAGAGTTGTTTGTATACGTGCCTTTTGTGTAGATCATTAGGGAGGCCTTGTTCATCAAATTTCCAATCTTTGGAGATCTTAGAAGAGAGCTCCATTGAGAATTCACTGATGGCTAATGTCTTATTACTGTCACCAACCGAGTTTATGAGAATACTTTTAGCTAGCGCATTTATGTGCATAGTGTCCTTGAAATGAGGAGCCAATAGCCGGTGGATTGGGTGCATTACGCTTAACTGCCTTCTGGTGGCTATGATGGATGGCTCGACTACTACATGAGTTTTTAATCTGTAAGAGTTGCATATATATGTTTATATCACGAATGCATCGTTATGATTAAGGAGATCGATTGATGGTTGCAATTGGAATTGAATTTGTAAGTGGATGAAATAAATTTACTTTACCAATGACTGATTAGATGGTAGTGACAGGAGTCATTGACTACAACATGGTCTTTAGCAATCTGCCATAGTGCTCTCTCAGTGATCTGAATTGATGGATGAAACACCCTTTGGATCTCCTCGTCATCAGATGAGTCTGGGCAACTTAGCTCTATTGTAAGTGGCTTTAGGGAGGCATCATTCCTAAAAAACAGAAGGGTTCGAGATGCGTAAGCATGTACACCCTTTTGTGTGTTTATTTTGCTAAAAAAGGGCATCAAGTAGTCGTGGTGGTCCAAGATGAAAATTTTATGTTAGTCAAGTGCCTACAAGGCAACTCAAGAGTTGCATACCTTTGTGTATCAAAAACTACTCTTAAAAACACATGAAATTAGGAGTTGGGACTAGTATTTTTTTTCTCAAGCATATAGTACCTCGTGGTTAACTAGTCAACATTGTACATATTTTCAATTCAGCCAAAGGAGGTGGGGGGGGGGAGAGAGACAGAGAGAGTTACGTTTTCAAGAGTCAGCTTATCGAGGTTGGGCTCTCTGTGTGCTTGCTTGATAGAACTTTTGACTCCATTTTTGCTCTTTGGAGGGAATATTTGTAGTGCGTGTCAAAATTTGAACATCGAACTTTTACTTATATTTCACTAATGATATGAAAATATCTGGTACTGTGTACATATCTCATTCTCATTTGTACAAATATACTTGGAGAATGGAGATGATTTATAGATTATATGTCGAGTTTAAATTAGTGTTAGTAAATGGGACCCTGACCAGATTTTTAGACTTCTTTAAAATTTTTCCAACATAATTAAGAACATCCAATTTAGGAACTATTTAATAATGCATAAATCTTATATTCTGCTTTCCATTGTTTCTTGTCAATTGTCTTCATAGATATTTCCCCTCCCTCCTGTTTGTTGTTGAGTGAAAGGAAATAAACATAAAAACACTCAATTTTTGATTAATTTTGATTTTGTGTTAAAGATTTTGCAAATAGAACACACACTCTCTCTGAACTCGGTTAAGTTATTCTCCTCACTACACAACTCAAAGCATTACATCTCATCTCTATTTATAGATAGATCTTTGAAGGTACAAACAACAAACATTTTAGTGTAATAAATGGAATGGATTGAGAGTCAAGCCGAGTAGTTGAGATGCTGTTCTACAGTGCAGTTTTGCGTGCAGCTGTGCAATGCAGCTTGGAAGTTCTCTGTCAACAATAGAGGCACCGACCTCCTTACTGTTTGTGCCACCAACTTGGGTGGTTATCTGTTCAACATTTCTCTCCCTCCACCCAAGTGGATGGATTTCCTGCATAATTTTCAGCTACTTCTTAAAATTTTCAAACTCTTCGATTATAATAGCTTTTGTAAAGATGTCAGCTAGTTAGTCTTCAGTTCTGATAAATTCCATCATAATTTCACCTTGGCTAACCAAGTCTCTTATGAAATGGTGTCCAAGTTCTATGTGCTTCGATCTTGCATGAAAAACTGGGTTCTTAGTTGTGGCTATTGTTGACATGTGTCACAGTAAATCACTGTGGGTTGCTATTGTTCTTGTTGCAGGTTGGTGAGGATTCTTCTGACCCAAATTGCTTCACAACCTACTTTAGTTACTGAGATGTATTCTGTTTCTGTTGAGGAGAGTGCGACGGTCTTTTGTTTCTTTGAGCTCCATGAGATTATGTTTGATCCAAGGTAGAAGACATAAGCTGATGTGTTTTTTTCTATCATCCAGCGATCTTGCCCAATCACTGTCTGTGTAACCAACAAGCTTGAAGTCTTGTTCTTTTTAGTACAAGATTCTTTGTTTCTTCATACCTAGAAGATATCTTAGTATTTTATTCGCTGCAGTATAATGGAGCTTGCTTGGTTCATTCATGAATCTTGACAGTATGCTCATTGAGTGCACAATATCTGGCCTAGTGTTTGTGAGATATATCAGTGAGCCAATAAGACTTCTGTAAGTCTTAGGATCAACTTTTTTTGCATGATCATCCTGTTGAAACTTTTCATTTTAAGCTAAGGGAGTGGACACAGGTTTGCATTTATCCATATGAAACTTCTTCAGCGAATCTTTTGTGTACTTTTCTTGAGAAATGAATATCTCCCCCTCAGACTGCTTCACTTGAATTCCAAGGAAATATTTCATTGGACCCAAGTCTGTTATCTCAAACTCTTTCATCATCTTGCTTTTAAAATTTTTAACCATTTTCATGTTTGTACCCATATAGATTAGATCATTAACATACATATAAACAATAAGAAAGTCTTTTATACCTTCCTTTAAGACATAAAAAGAAGGTTCACTTAGGGTCCTCTGAAATCTAATCTGAGCAAAATAGTTGTCAATTCTGCTATTCTATGCTCGTGGTGCTTGCTAACCTATAAAGGGCTTTCTTCAGTTTGTACACTTTATTATGCTTTTCTTTGACTTGATAGCCTTACGATTGCTCCAAATAGACTTCTTCTTCTAGATCTCTGTTCAGAAAAGCTAATTTTACATCTAGTTAATAGACTTTGAGCTCCAGTTGTGAAGCTAGAGCAAGAACTATGCGAACAATTTCCATTCGAGCAACAGGTGCAAACGTTTCATTGAAATCGATACCTGGTTACTGTGCATAGCCTTTAGCTACGAGTCTGGCTTTATGCTTTTGTATTGAACCATCTTCATTGTATTTGGTCTTGTAAACCCATTTGAGACTAATTACTTTTTTCCATTCAGGAAGATCCATAAGTTCCCAAGTTTTGTTCTTTTCGATTATAGCTATTTCTTCATCCACAACCTTATTTTTTACAAGCTTTTTCAAAGCTTTGAGGTTCACAAGAGAAGAAAGCAATGTCACGAGTTTCATTTAGTTCACTTATTAAACGTCTCTTTCTTGGCGGTGAAAGTGAACTATCTGAACTTGTAGATGATGAAGATGGTGATCTTGCTGGAGTTGTCGCTGGAGTTGCCACTAGAGTCTGTGGTGGAGTTTGTTGAGCATTTCCTTTTTCTGAGCTTGTTAAAGGCTTCCAAATTTCATAGGAACATGGTGTTTGTCTGGAACTTTCATTCCAGTTCCATGATGCCATTTCATCAAAGATAGCATCTTTGGATACAACAAGCTTGGCTGTTTCTGGATTGTACAAATGATAGCCTTTGGATTCTTTACAGTAGCCAATGAAAATGAGCTTTTTTTCCTTTTGTATCGAACTTGTCTTGATTCTGATTGAAAATGTGGGAGAAAGCTATACATCTAAAAACTTTGAAGTGATTTATTACTGGCTTTCTATAATGTCATGCTTCATATAGAGTCTTCTGATTGACAGCTCTTATAGGTGATCTGTTGAGAATATAGATAGCAGTGTTAACAAATTCAGCTAAAAAATTCTTTAGTAGGCCTTTACTAATTAACATGTTTCTAACCATCTCCACAATGGTGCAGTTCTTTCTCTCTGCAACTCTATTTTGTTGTGGAGTCCTTCTGATGGTGAGTTGCCTTTGAATTTCGTACTTTTTACAATACTCTATGAATGGATTATATAGAAATTCTCCTCCCCGATTTGTCTTTAGGGTCTTGATCTTGTGACCACTTTGCCTTTCCACTAGGGCTTTGAAGTTGAGGAAGGTAGAGAAGGCTTCAGACTTTTCATTGAGAAAGTAGATCCGCATCATTCTTGTGTAATCATCAATAAAGATACTAAAGTACCTTTTGTTGTCAAGAGACGGTGTTGTTTATTATGATTGATCTGCAGTTCAAGGGTACTCTTCTTCATCCATGTTTGAGATGGGATAAGACCCAGACGTAGGTAGAGTCCCGTCGGCCGGGAAGGGATTTTTTCTATTGATTTTTGACTTCCTTCTGGCTTTACCTTTAAATAAGGGGTTTTTCTCTTGATGGACCCTATATGTCCGCATAAACTAACTCTAATAGAGTTTTGGCTCTCCATGACCCATTTTGAGAATGGTAATCTGTGCATCTTCCCAACAATACATCATTTGCAGACTTTGTATTCTCTTTTAATAGACGGAAGTCCAATCACCATGTTGTTTTATTTGAGAACTTGAAGGCCCCCGAATTGAGATGATCATACCTCAAGTGCCATAGATGAGTATCATTAATACCTTCACTTTTCAATGCAACTTTATCAACTTGGGGCATAAAGAGAGGAAAAAACTTTCCCAAGCATTTCAACGGTGGCTATCATGGAATTGCTTTTCTTGTCTCGAATTCTACATCGTCCATCATTAAAAAGAAGAGAATAACCTTTTTATAGGAGTTGTCCCACACTCAGGAGATTATGAGTTAAATTATGAACATATAGAACATCATTGATGAACCTCTTACCTCCTTTTGATTGAACCGAGATTACTCCTTTGCCTTTAACATTCTAGATCTTTCTACCTCTGAGTAAAACTTATTATATAATAGATTAATCAAGTTCTACAAAGATATTTCGGTTGCCTATCATATGATTGCTACACCCTCTTTCTAAATACTACCTATTGTTGGCATTGGCTTGGGCATTCATGCAAGTGAATACTTGATGACTTCTTTCTCCCTGAGTGAAGTTAGCCTCCTCTTTATGATACTTGTCTTGATACCAACAATCCTTCTGAGAGTGGGTTGCATTATTACATTTTTTGCATTTGAAGTAGCAATCTTTTGTATCATGATTTGACTTATGACGATGATGAATGCCCTTGCAACTTTGCTTGGATTTGCATATGGTGGCGGGAAAATTAGAAGACAACTAAAGGAGAATGGAAAATATTCAATGGAAGAAGTAATTCACTTAAGACCCTTTCGAGGGGTAACCTCCACAAGCACCAGCTTGTTACAACAAAATAGTCACTTGCCTTTCTTGTTTCTCTCAGCTTCTTTATATTTCTAGATTATTACATGTAACAACCTATGAAGTGGGTTGGGCTGTAACTAACATTATTGGGCCTATATAGTTAATAAAATTGCTAAGGTGGGAAGGCCACATGATAAGGCCATTATTTATGAGTAGGCTGGTCCAATTGAGCCGGTATTAATCCAGACAACCTGAGGTGGAGCCCGACCTAGGTCCGACCCATTTCTCCCGACTCGATTACTACATATCTTCTTTTGGACTCTTCTCTTCTTGATTGCAAATGTACTAGTCTGGTCTTGTAACCTCGTTCAATGCAACTCATTGAGTATATTGATCCACTTGTGCACACCTCGGTCGTTGGATCTACACTCGATGGATGGCTTGGATTGTTTTACCATTGCTTTAATCTGAGCCGTCCATGTATTGTCTTCCCATGGTTATCTGATGGCTATAACCCGTTAAGGCTTCTTCACTTTTGCAAGCCTTTTCCATTTTCTCACTATGCAGATGGTTTTTCTTTACCTTTGTAATTTCAATAGCTTCCCAATCCTTCCCTTTTCTATCTTTCTCTTCTTGATCATAGCTGTTGAAGCTGCTGTAATGGTCGGTTCCCATGGTTATGTAACAGACAGATACGACAAGAGTTGGCATTACCTTGCTTCTGCTAATATTTATCCTTTTTTCTTTTTGGATTCTTAGGTCTCCATTTGCCTTTGCCTTTGTCGCGGAATGAACCTCCATGTTTCCTTTGCTCTAGCCTTCGATCGGACACTTGAAGCTTTAATTGGAATGCTTGATCAATAGAGGATGAGGATGAATGAGTGACCCTTTGTTCATGAGCTTGTAGTGAGCTCATGAGTCCTTGCATTGGATAGGTTGATAAATCTTTGGATTCCTCAATAGCAGCAACTATGTGGTCAAATTTTGAAGGAAGACTTCGGAGTACCTTCTCGACGATTTTGACATCCTAGATGATATCACCAAAGCTTCTGATCTGGTTGACAATAGCTGAAACTCTAGAAGAAAAATCTTAGATGGTCTTTGTGTCCTTCATTTGAATGTTGTCAAATTCTCTTCAAAGTGATTGAAACTTTATAGAGATGATATTTTCATTTCCTTGAAACTCAATTTTGAGAATATCCTAAGCATGTTTGGCTTTGTTTGCACTAAATATGCGAGGGTAAATTGTCTTGCCTACTCCTTGTTGAATGAGTTGAAGTGCCTTGGCATCTCGTTTGAGAAACTCATTGTATGATTTCATTTGTGCTTCAGTCCATTGAGGTTCAGTACTTGCTGCTGGAAGATCATCATAGTTGCTTTCTACGACTTCCCAAAGATCTTGAAAAATGAAAATAATCTTCATCTGATTGCTCTAGTAGTTATAGTGAGCGCCTTTAAAGATTGGAACTTGATTGGGAGAATAAACAAATACAGTTTGGCATGAGGTGGAAGTCATTGGGTTTGGTTTTGGATATTTGAAAAAGGTTTTATAGCTCAAAGGTGATGTTTTACTATTTTAAGAGTGGAATTTGATGATTTTGGGGTCACGGTTGGGTCTGGAATATAAAAAAAAACTATGGATAGGACTTAATTAAAATTTTTTATGAGCTGTAGGGGTCTTTTAGTAATTAAAGAGGCTTAAAGTGAAAAGTTTTCAAAAAGATTGGGGAGTTGAAATGGATTTTTTTTTTTTGAACTATTTGGACGCTGGCAGAGTTGAAAGACTCGGTTGATGTGGCAAAGGGTGATGCTGACTGGATGTCCACGTGGCTGATGATGTGGCATATGACAAGGCACCTAAAATTATTTTTGGTTGTGTTGAAAATGACTGCTGGAGGCAACGAACCAGTGCCAATTGTTTGAAAATCAAATGATCAAACCAACTGACCTGGCACGCGAAGTAGTTATATATGTTGCACTATTATATATATATATATATACACACCAATACTTTTGGATGCTTTTTCCACAGCGAGCTGGTGGCTATGGCGATCGGAGCTCTGCGAAAACTTCGGTGACTAGGATCGGGCTCGATTGGACTCCGCTTTTGCTCCAGTTTGGACCGTTGCGATCAGCTTGACGAGATCTATCTTCTGGTATGATCAAAATCCAGATTCATGGAATTTGATTCCTGGACAAAGAACAACAGGTTGCTTTGTTCTTGCTGCTTTTTCTCAAATTGAACTCAACCGTGACTCTGATACCAAAATTGTTGGTGAGTGAAAGAAAATAAACATAAAACATTCACAATTTTTTATTAATTTTGATCTTGTGTTACAAGATTTTATAAGCAGAACACTCTCTTTCTGTGAACTCGGTTGAGTTCTTCTCCTCACTGCCCAACTCAAAGCATTACATCTCATCTCTCTATTTATAGATGGGTCTTTGCAGATACAGACAACAAACATTTTGGTGCAATAAATGGAATGGATTGAGAGTCAAGCTGGGCAGTTGAGATGCAGCTCTGCAGTGCAGTTCTGCGTGCGGCTTGGAAGCTCTTCGTCAACAATGGAGACATCGACCTCTTTGCTGTTTGTGCCACCGACTTGGGTGGTTATCTGTTCAACACTGTTTACTTATTAATAGCCTCATAGTTTTTACGATGCACGATTGATCACTACTTTGCTGCCTGCAGCCATTTTAACATAGCTTGGATTTTAATCATACCTCCAAGCACTAAATTACTGTTAGATTAGTTCCTGCCAGCATCTAACGCCCCAACTCTTAATCATCCTTCCATGTCATTTCATTTTCTGAAAATTTTAAGAGGGGGTGGGGGGAGACGGGGACACAAACATTGAGAGAGAGAGAGAGAGAGAGAGAGGAAAGAAAAAAAAAGAACAACTTATACTTTGCTGATGTTATGTTTTCTTTGATGATTTTTGTAAGCTGATATCACTTGTTATGATTTGTGGTAATGGATATTCTTTTGCTTCTTTTTTTCTTGTATGCATTATCTTTTTGAAAAGCTCATTTGGTACCATGTTGTTTAATTTCTCTACAACCAGCCTTTCCGCTGTTTGGTTTCTGCTGCTGCAGAACATCTTCTTAAAATCATCAAAGGACTCAAAATTACTGGTACCCTCATCGTGCAACAATTTTGCCTCAGGCATAGGGAAATGTACAATAGCTTGGATTGAATTTGATATTAGCTCTGACAATTTCTTGGGGTTCAGCCTCCCATCAGAGGGAACATAAACGTCTAACTTGAACACTTCTGCCCAGTTCTTGGTTAGAGGACCTAAACATTCATTTATATGCAGTGTAATTATACAGTTTACACATATACATGGATTTGATATGAAATTAGGAAAATTAGAATACCTTGATTGCTGTGAGGTCTTCCAGTTTTTCCTCTGCGGGGATAAGGATACTCTGCAAAGCCTCCCGAGGTGGGTCTAGTGTGTTGGGATCCTTTATTAGGATTGCCAAGATCATTATAGAAGTTGTAATCATAAACTCTTTCCCATTCGTTCTTATCCTCTTTCTCATCTCCTCTCGAGCTAGTAAGTTCGTCCTTCCTTAGTTCCATCAAAGCATTTGGTGTTAGGTTTGTGAGATAACTGTACATGCATGAATGTGATTTTTTTTTTAACTGCATTTTAGAAAAAACATGTTAAGTGAACCTATTCATTAGTACGGGATTTACAGTGTTTGAGAGGAAGAGCCGACCAATTTTTGTCTTTAAACAGGATACACCCAAGAGTCGCAATCAAAATGAATGATCTGATTTCCAGGGACTCCAATAGTTGCAGATTGCAGGAAAAACTGGCTCTTGTGATGGCTTTTGATGAGAAGAGCTCCTAGAATTCCAAAATCTGACTCCACATGAAACTTTACTTTATATTTCGTAATTTTGACTCCATCATAGCGTTTTTCACACTTCCCATGTCTGAGGCTTGCCATCCCACTTAACTTCCATTTTCCGGTTTCTTTTGGGTATATAAATCAGGTTGGCAAAAAACAAGCAATTACCATATTCATTCAAAGCATCTTACGCAGAAACCATCAAAATCATATAAATATTGAGATGTAAAATTCATCAGAATTGTTTAAACATCCACCTCAAAATCAATTGTATATGAGTGGACAAACCTGTTGGGATCTTATATTGATTTGAAAAGTTTATTTTATCAATACGGGGTATATTTTAATATGCTCCCTTACATGAAACCTCTACAAGAGAGAAATACACATAAGTACAAAAAGTGCACAATTGAGAAATTAAGTGAAATGTAGGAGGACTCTCCTAAACTTAGCTTTAATACTATGTTGAATCATCCAACTTAAGCCAATTTGTCTTGGAGCGGATAGACATGTTAAAATTAGACTTATCAATGGGTCTGATTTGGATCAAAATTTTCAAATCTAAACCCGATCCAAATCCAATTATAATGGATCCGATTCATATTCAAAAGTAATTGGATTAAATTTATAAGATACAATCTAGATTCACATACCTAATCAATCTGATTTGTTTTGAAAAATAAATTTTCTCAAACCATAATTTCTTAAAAATAAAAAATATATTTTATTCAAAATATATTATATATATTATATATACACACAAGTAACAAAAATATAATGAATGATAAGGCGACCATTGAGTAATGCAATTCAAAATGATGAAGGATTTGACATATGAAGTTAACATATATATATATATATATATATATGACTACATTTGGCATATTAATTTTTACAAAAAAAATTTTAAAAATAATTTATTTTTTATCTTACTACATGAATTATGAACTCATAATTTATCACACTTTATTTAATTTTATCTCACTTTTTATTATTCTAAACATATCATATATATATATATATATATGTATGTATATATATATATATATATATATATATGTAATCGGCTTGAACTGGCGGCGGCGGAGGCGTTGGGCGGTGCACGATGTTTGGAGGAATGGTTATGAGTCCGGAGCAGAGCAAAGCGTGATTGTGAGAATGTGGCAGTCATCAGTGTCTGAACAAGAAAAAGACAATCTCTTTAACTTGGGGCATTTCCGTACTTCAATTGTAATTAGTGATCTACGGACCATTGTGCCTTAGTGTCTGCTCTCCAGTACCCAGTACTGGTAGGTCTTTCAAATATAAGTAATTGAGATTTGCGAGCGTGACTGTTTACCCGCTCATCTCAGCGGCTTCATCTATTATTCTCTCCTCCACATTCTCACAATCATGAACATGAAGCTTCTCGAGGTTTGGGAAGT
This sequence comes from Vitellaria paradoxa, assembly GCA_019916065.1. Lineage (NCBI taxonomy): Eukaryota > Viridiplantae > Streptophyta > Magnoliopsida > Ericales > Sapotaceae > Vitellaria > Vitellaria paradoxa. The sequence continues at coordinate 9,465,528 of CM034243.1, read as the reverse complement.
TATTCTGCAACGACAAGGTAAGGAGAGAGAGAGTTGGAGAAAGATAGGAGAGAGAGAAAGAGGGGTGGAAAGTGCAAATATGAATTATAAATATATATATATATATATATATATATATATGTATATAAAGTAACTTTTCTTATCTCTTAAACATTTTTAAAATTTTTATTTTTTATTTTTAAATAATTTATTTTTAAAAGTAATAGATTTAATGGATTATTTGTATCTAAATCCATTAATTTTTAAACTCAATATTATGAAGTCACAAATTTAATTGAATGAATTCAACCTAATATTATTAGATTTGGTCAAGATCAGATTTTAATTAATTCTAATTTATTAATAGACTTAACTCATTACAATACTTGCCTTATCGATGTTAGACATATTTTAAGCTATAATACTATACTAGGTTAAAGAGATTGAAGCCGGGTCATCTCGAAACCTTAAATCATCCAACTCAAACACAATTGATTAAAAGTGAAGAAGTCATTAGGATATTACATTGATTTGGGAGACTAGATTTTAACACCATGAGATATATTCAGTAAGAATCATTCTATTATAGAAACTACTCAAACTAGGAAAGAGAACTATAATCACCAGCGGAGCTACATGGGGGCAAGAGAGGCAAGTGACCCCTCAATTTTTAAGATAAAATTACTAAAATGTCCTCCTTGTTATTTTAATTTTATTTAAAAATTAAATTAATTAAAAATTAAGATATTTTGATTTTATTAAAAATTTAAAGCTAATTCAAAATTTTTTAACATATAAGAAGTTTAAAAGAATCAAACTTGGTATTTTTTGTGAAATAAAGTGTATCTTTTTAATACATTATTGCATATTTTTTTATACTATCAGTAAATTTAACATATAACACAATAAATTCTATAAATAATAAAATTTAATAATAATTATATTTTTTGTAGTGGGGGATATCTCTAATAAATTTCAGGTTCTTGAATGATTAATTGTGAGAAATATATTCACTAGTTAATACTCGATAATAATTTATTTTCTCTCTAAAAATAATATCATTTTTCTCCTACTCTTAATCGAAAAATAAATCAATTATTATTTTTTCTTAAGTGTTTGGTGCCCCTCAGTAAAAATCCTAACTCTGCCCCTGGCTGTAATGTTATTGAAAATCAGATCCAGAAATATTTAGCATGCTGTTTTACAATCATCAATAGCTAACAATATATCTACTTACTGGGGTCGTTTTTTTTGGCTACTATGGAGCTGAACCGAAGCCGTCGATCCAGGAGCCGATTCTCCCTGGCTTCGTTGAACGATGATTTTTCCCTTTATGATGAATTTTTTTGTGGAATTGCTAGTCTGAAACTGATCATGATCACCAGTAATTTTGTTGTGAATGGCATTCAGACAATATTGTGGGCTGGAACGCAATCCCCCCCCCCCCCCGGGGCGGGGTTTTTGCTTAATCTGTGTAATTGACTCCTCGCTAGATGGACATCTAGGTGAATTTTAGAGTGCCATAGTTCAGAGGATTGCTTGCATTTGAAGGAAATTATAAATTTAGTGCAATGTGATTGGAGGAGAAGGATCAGATTCATTGATTTGATGCAGGGTTTTCCACAACATTCAAATTAAGTGTTGTCTCACAAGTCTTTAGTTTAGTCTTCTGGAAGTGGTTGACAAGTTACAAAATTTAGAAAAGAAAAGAAAGATAAATAAATAGAAAGAAGATCTTATTCTTGAAGCCATAGGGGAAATTAAGAATCAGTTTGTCTGCAACATGATTACGCAACTGAAAGATACATACTGAAAAATAAAGAGTTAACAAAATTATGCAATTCCCTCAATAGGATCCCTTTTTCCTCATATTTTGCTGAGATTAGCACAGAATTAGTGTTCTTTCTAGACCAAATGGATTGGTCCAAGTGGGGAGGATCATTGGATTCTCCTCTCTTATATATTAGGAACATATTATTATGAGCGTATTTGGAGCTCAATTTTTTTTTAAAAAATTTCATAAATCTTCACAAAAACTTTTTTTTCAACTTAAAATACGTGAATCTCTATAAATTTTGTATAATTTTTAACAAATTTATATGAATTTCTACAAATCTCTACATCTTAATAAATGCCAATAAATGTTTACAAATTTCAAAAAATTTTGATACAAAAAGTTAAAAAGTGTTTGGTAGAATCTATTCGAGCATTTCAAAATCCGTTTTAACAGATCCGTTTGAACGAATTTTTATTGTTAATCTCTATTTTTTTATAATTTGTTGAATACATTCTGATAAGTAACTTAAATTATATTTTATTCTAACTTTTTGAACTCTAAACGGCCTAGATGTTTAATAATATATATATATATATTTTGTTGGTTCATGTAAAGAAAAAGAAATAGGAGAATATTTCCAGGGGTAGAATGACCTCTTTCTAAGATTAAGAATCTATTCTTTATGGTTGGGCCTCCAGGTCTGTGAATCCGAGCATGCATTTTTTTTTTTTTGAATTCATTGATTTTTATCCAGCAGTTATAAATAGATGGATAGGGCAATGTTTTCATAAATTCTGTTCAAGAAATTAAGCATTAATTTGTAGCATGTAATCACGAGATCGAGCTGTACTATAGGACAACAAATGTGAAGTCAATCATTTGATATAATTATTAATTAATTAATCAAGTACATTGATACAATAATGGTATGACCAATACATATATATATATATATATTAATTAAGGTATATATATATATATGTTAAATTGATATGCTATTAGGTATTCCCTTTCCAGTGAGTCCACCTTTATGTCCGTTATTTGATATATGAGGGAACAAAGATTTGTATAGTATTTTGGCAGGGCCCCATCTGTTTTTGAGACTAGGATCTCTATTCCTTCTTCTCATTTTTTTCTCTGCCTCTCCAAGATCCTCGCCAAACTTCTTAAAGAGTCTTTGAATCTCTTTATTGTTTGTCCATTCCGCCGGTGACCCTTGACCTAAGTATACTTCATTCGGAGAGTGCTGGGAGAAGACCTGTGCCAACGCCGCACTAAGTTTCATCTCGAATTTTCCAGGCAACATCTGAAGATAATATTGGGCAGGATTCTTTCGGAAGTTCTCGTCATCCTTATCCTCTGGGATGAGTTTTCTACACAATGTAGGACGATTGGGAGGGTAACCGGCATATGCATATTGCCCAAAGTTCACTGCAGCATGTAAAGCTGAGGCGGACCATATGAGAGTTGTGAGAGCCTGTGTCAGTTCATCAAAAGTTGTCATCTGGTACCACCATTCGTTATCCCGCTTGTCCCCGTGACCTACATTTCGGATTTCCTTCCACCATTCTTGGAGTTCGTTGTCACACTTGACAGACTCGTTATCTCTGTAGAAGTATGAGCAGAAGTCAGTTACCCACTTTTTAAGGGCAAACCATATATCTAGTCCGTCTGCAGCATAGGGATAATCTTTAATGAGGAGTCGAAACCCAGCTGGTTCATTTGAATCCTCCACGGCCATGCCCCTGAAATTTTTGTTCCACGAAGCATTTGATTAGAAAGAAATGCAAAGAGAGACACAGAAGCAGTTGTTTCTATTAACTATGTGCATTGAGATTATCTATGCTTCGTGTTTGGAATGAAAAGATTTATTTGCCATCCCAAATATAAAATGTGGAGGATCCTACTCTTCCACTAATTAGTAATATTTATTCGTCAAAAAACATATATGTAACTCCACTGATGCAGAAAATTGATGTTGATTGTGCTTGTGCTTGCACTTGCATTGAAAAGGAGTTGCTTGTATACATACGTACCTTTTGAGTAAATCCTTAAGGAGCCCTTGCTCATCAAAATTCCAATCATTTTTATAGACCTCAGAAGAGAGCTCCATTGAAAATTTACCCGTGGCTAATAACTTCTCCAGAATTCCACCCGAGTTTATAAGAACACTCCTAGCCAGTGCATTTACATGCATGGTGCCTTTGAAATGAGGAGCCAACAGCCGGTGGATTGGGTGCATTGCGCTCAACTGCCTCCTCGTGGCTATGATGAATGGCTCGACTACTGCATGAGTTTTTAACCTGTTAAAGAGTTAAGGAGATGGATTGATCGTGGATGAATGGTTGCAATTGGGATTTAATTTAAGTACTAGTGGGTAGATGAAGTAACTTAAAAATAAACTTTTTTACCAGTGGCTGATTAGGTGGTGGTGACAGGAGTCATTGACTGCAACGTGAGTTTTAGCCATCTGCCACATTGCTCCTTCAATGCCCTTGTCTGATGGATAAAACACCCTCCTGTTCTCCTCACCTTTATCAGTAAAATGGACGAGTTCTATTGCCAGTGGCGTTAAAGTGTCATTTTTCTTTAGGAAAAGTAGGGTTTGAGATGCATAAGCAGGAGTAGCATCCTTTTGCTGCTGCATTTTCTCCAAAACTGGCATTAGGTAGTTGAGGTGATCTAAGATGAAAACTTTATCGTTTTCTATAGCCTGCTAGGCAAGTCAAGATGGAGTATGATCTCTGTATTAAAAAGTTCCCTCACAAACACTTGAACTTGGGAAGAGAGAGAGAGAGAGAGAGAGATGGTTACCGGCTTAAGAATCTCTTTGTCAGTAATCTGCAAGGCAATTCAAGATAGAGTATGATCTCTCTGTACTAAAAAGTTCTCTTACAAACAGTTGAAATTGGGAAGAGAGAGAGAGAGATGGTTACTGGCTTAAGAATCTCTTTGTCGGTAATCTGCAAGACAATTCAAAATAGAGGCTGTGTTAGAAAATTATCATACAAACACTTGAAATTGGGGAGAGAGAGAGAGAGAGAGAAATGGTTACCAGCTTAAGAAACTCTTCGTCAGTATTCTGCAAGGCAATTCAAGATAGAGGCTGTGTATTAAAAAAATTATCATACAAACACTTGAAATTGGGAAAGAGAGAGAGAGAAAGATAGATGGTTACCGGCTTATGCATCTTTTCGTCAGCAAGGCCATCTAAGATGGAGTATGATATCTGTGTATCGAAAAATTCTCTTACAAACACTTGAAACTGTGTCAAACTGGGCACAGAGAGAGAGAGAGAGAGAGAGATGGTTACCGGCTCAGAAGTCTCTTTGTTAATAGCCTGCAAGGCAAGTCAAGAGAGATTATTTTTATATGTCATAAAATAAAATAAAAAATTCTCTTTCAAACATTTGAAATTGGGGAGAGAGAGAGACAGAGGGAGAGATTGTTAGCGCACCCTCTTAAGAGTCTCTTCGTCAATAGCCTGCAAGGCAAAGTTAACAGATTGATGATTTTTGCATATAAAGAAAATAAAAAATTCTTTTACAAACACTTGAAATTGAGAGGATGCGATTAGATTTTGGCTGAAATTAAATTCAAGGGCTGGGCTGTGTTAGTTTATTTTTATATATTTCAAAATTCATATTTTGAGGGATTAATATTATGAAAGAAAAGTTAATAATCTTTTTCTTTTTTGTTATTAAGATAGTGTTTGAAATGGTTAAAAATCAAGAAAAAAATTAAAAATATATATAATTTTGGATAACTTTTAATGTTTGTATTTTAAATTTAAATCACTTTTTTAGAGATGAATCGTGTAACTTTTAAATTTTTACGGTAAAAAATTAGAGAGAGAAACCGTAAAAATAATTTTTTAATCTATTTACATGGATTTATTTTAGAATTCTTTTTGAAGTTATTAAGGTGGTATTTGATTTATTTTTTTTTGTTTTCTATATTCTGTTTTCATTTTATGTTTTAAAAATCTTAAAATAAAGAAACAGAAAATGTTCTGTTTTTTTAACCTTGAAATTTTCCTTACTTTAGATAAAAAACGCTTAAAACGACTTTTTGTCATTTTTAATATTATGTGTAAATCTATTTTCTATTTTTTAAAATAAAATTTGAAAATACAAGTGATTAAATGCGTTTTAAGTTTTTTCTTTATTTTCAAAAATGTAAAATAGAAAATGAATTTAAAATAAAAAATAAAAAACAAAAACAAAAAATAAAAAAACAAGCCAAATAAATTCTAAATTTTTTGAGTTCTGCGCGAAAAAGAAATCATGAAAATGATTTTTTCACTTAAAAATTTTAATAAGCTTTTAGAAATTTTTATTTATTTTTAATAAACCAATTTGTAAAATTCACAGATGATGATAAATTCAATTTCGAATCTCACGTTAGCAAACAAACAAAGCCTTAGAGTCTCACGTTAGCAAACAAGCACAGCCTTAAAGCACATGAAATCGGGAAGAGATTGAGAGCGGCAGAGAGATGATTACCTGCTGACGGATGAGCTTGTAGAGTATTTTCGCCATTACTTCTTTCTTGATAGAACTTTTCATTTTAGTCCATGTCTGTTCATCTCGAAATTCGGAAAACAAATTTTTTTTTTAAATATATCACTGATGGTATAAAGATAATATATATATATATATATATAGTGCAATTGCATAAAATATGTGAGTACATGGGAAAAGGTCTATTTCGTTTACATTTATTTATTTTACTTATGTTTAAAGTTTAGTTATTATTGTTTTCAATTCTTTTGCCCTAATTGTCATTTTTCTCTAAAATAAAAACAGAAAACATGATTGGTAATATAATTTTGTTATAGTAATTAATTTTATTTTCTTAAAATATTTAATTTTATTAAAATTTTATACAAAATTAATTTAATTTAATAATATACTTAAATTAATTAATTTAATGTTATAAAGTATTTATTTTTAATAATAAATAATTTTTAATAAAGTATAATATTGAATAACATAACTTGATAATAAATTATTACCTTATTAATTAAGATTAATATAAATTAAAAAATATTTTAATAAAATAAATCATTTTAACAACAAATTATTATTTTGATAAATAAAATAAATTATATTAATATGTAATTATTTTCTAAAAGTAATATAATTTAATAAAATAAATCATCTAAATAAAAAATAATTTTAATTTAATAAAATAAATCATTATAATAAATTATTTTTTCGAAATAATTTTAGTTTAATAAAGTATTTAAATAAAATAATTTATTTTAATATGATGCAACAAAAATGAATAAAGTGTTACAAAAGAAAAAAAATGGACAAATTGACAAAATGTTTATAAAAAAAAATGAGAGTAAAAACATAATTTTTTTTTGTTACCAAATTTTAAAATTTATCAAATACAAACAAGAAAAATAATAAATATAAACATTACTAAGCGATAGTAACAATTGTGCTCCCTAGTAGGCCCGAAAATTTTACTAGGCACAGCTCACCGGTTAGAGTCTCTGGGGATTTTTAACACAGCGCAGGTTTTGATCATACCTCATAGTCCAAGCACCGAATTACAACTGGGTTAGTTCCTGCAAGCATCTGGCGTGCGAATTCCTCGTCATCCGCCCACGCCATTTCGTTTTCTGAAAAATTTTAATTATGAGGGAAAAAAAGAAAAAAGAAAGGAACAACATATATACTCTGCAGACGTTACGCTTTCTCTGGTAATTAAATTATTTTTAAAGCTTATATCTATCACCTTCTATGATTTGAGGTTTTGGACATTCTTTTGGTTCCTTTCTGCTCGCTCGCTCAATCTTGTTGAAAATGTCATCTGTTACCCTGCTCTTTAATTTCTCTGCAGATCCTTCCATTGGGTTTCCGCTGCTCTTCTCGTACATCTTGAGTATGTCGTCAAAATACTTAAAATTATTTTTCTCTTTGGTGTCCTTATCCTTATCCCTAGATGTTGGTTGAAGAGCTTGTCCGGTAGTCTTCTTAGAGGAAGTGTACCAATAGATAGCTAAATTATCTAATAAATAATGCACATTTTAGATTTAATTAGTAATTTTTTTTTTCAAGTCACACAAATACTTAGCATTTTACTAATTATCTATTAAAAAATTAATTTTACCAATTCAAATTGGAACCCAACGGTCACTTGAAAAGGAAGACTACACCCATTGGACAGCAAAGCAATATGCACATAAAAATAGCTTGGCAAGAAAAATAATAAATAATTAAATCACTCGTGAATAATACTTGAGTTATTATAACAGGAAAAAAATAGTCACGGGTTTAGAGAGTTTTGTGAGTTCTCTTTATATTCACTAGCAAAAATACATAAAATGGTGCTTTACCGCTGAACATGCTCTTAGTTGACTGGTTTGAATTCGATTTGAGCGCTTCTGACGTTTTGTTGTCAGAAGGGGCCTGACCGTCTGACTTAGTATCACCATCCAACCACAATTTTGCCTCGGGTAGAAGGAAATGTACAAATGCCTGGATTGAATTCGCTATGAGCTCCGACATTCTTGTGGTGCTCAGCTGCTCGTCAGGGGGCACGTAAACATCATCTAACCCGAATCGTTCTGTAATATTAATTCATCATCAGTGAACTTGTTAGCAAAACTCAAGTTGATTTTCTCTATCAATTAGCAAAGTTAGATTACCTGGTTTGCTGTGAGGTCTTTCACTTCTTACCCTGCGGGGATAAGGCATGCCTGGATCGCCAACATCATTACAGTGATCATACTCATAAATTCGAAACCATTCCTTGGTTTCTTCTTCCTCAATTAATTCATCCCCTCTCAGGCTAGCAAGTTCCTTCTTCCTCAGTTCGCGCAAACCTGGTGGCGTACGGCTTGGGAGATAACTCTACACTCAGCAACATGCTTTGATTTTTAAGGTTTGAAAGCATTTGAAAAACGTGATTAGCGAAGCAACTCAAATGTTTCTTAATTGGTGCAACTTACAGTGTTTGAGAAGAAGAGCCGTTCAGTGTTTGTTTGCTGGTATGGATAAATCCAGGAGTGGCTGTAAAAACCAATGTTCCAACTGCCAGAAGAAAATTCTGCAGATTGCAGGAAAAACCTTTGCTTGTGCATGTTTTTTATGCGAAGAGCTCCTGGAATCCCAAAACTTGACTCCACGCGAAACTCTACTTCGTACTCAATAATTTTGACTCCATCATGGTTCTTTCCAGTCTTCCTCCATCTGAGGCTCGAGCTCCCGCTCAACTTCCCTTTTCCGGTGTCTGCATGTCTCATTTTTACCCACATTAAACCATCAGAATCATGCTAGTTTAGAAAGCAGGAAAGAAATTGAGCTCCAATGTCATAGAAAAACCAAACCCAGAAAAATAAATAGAATACCTTTTTACAATCATCAATCGATTTACTCACCAGGGTCGATTACTGAGCTACTGTAGAGCTTAACTGAAGCTGCCCATCCCGGAGCCGATTCTCCCTGGCTTTGTTGAACGATGATTTTTCCCTTTATTTTGGTTAAATTCTCAGCACGATGGCAATTCTGGAGAGGAGAACACATGCCCCCCTGTTGTTCCATTATCTCTCTCTCTCTCTCTCTCTCTCTCTCTATTATATATATATATGTATATATTGATATACAATATTTTCTTGCTTTTTATTTCTCCTAGTTTTACTTCAATCTCTATAATTGATGCAACTGTGAATGACATTGTAGGTGAACTTTATATATAGTACTCAAAGTGGGAGGATTACTTGCATTTGAAGGAAACGACAAATTTAGTGCAATGTGATTGGAGATCTTAAAGAGAAAGTTCTTGTACGATAAAAGAAAAGAGTTGTGCTTATATTTTATTCTTTAGCTGCGGATCAGGTTCATTGCTTTGATGCAGGGTTTCCTCAAAAATGAAAGATTTTAAAACTTTAAACGGTAATTACTTGCCAATCTTGAACTTTAATTTTAGCCGTCAAGGATCGACTGTTTCTTTGTATGGTTACATTTACATACATAGCTGGACGAACGTATTCGAAAAATAAAATTAAAAAAAAAAATCTGCAATTTTTCTAAGAAGACCGTTGTTTCCTTGAATTTTTTGATGAACTAACTAGTTCACAATTATTGTATATTTTTTTTAATGTACGTAATGGATTCTTCTTTGTGGATTAAGTCGTAAGCATTACAATTCGCTTGGTGATCGTTCGAAACATTGGTAACACTCTTTACGCCTTGAAACATTGGTAACACTTGTTTGTTAAGCCCCCATTTCACAAAGTTTTCAATTTTTATTTCTTAATTTTTATGTTCAGTTTTAATTGTTTTAATTGTTGGATACAATTTTTTTATTTTTAATGTAAAGGGAAAAAATACAAAACTTAAAAATGCATTATGTAACCATTAATTATCGGTTAATAGTTATAATATTAGTAGGGTGATTAATAGCAATTGTAGTGACTGATGAAGCAGAGCGACGCATTAAGTAAAAAAAATTACACAATCAAGAAATAGAGGCGGATGCACGTGGTGTCGAAAGTAGGCGGAGACCTACGTTGGGTTTTAATTAATTAATATATTTTAAGCTCCACCTCACCTAATTTGAGCTCGTGGTACTATTGGTTATTGCGTGGATACTTTGGCGTCAAAGTTGTCTTGAGATTAGGAGTTCAAGCCTCTATTGTCCCCACCAATCCTTTTATACTCATTTTTTTTCATCTTCCACAAGTTCTTTTACGTTTCTCTTTTTTTATTTTTTTATTTTGGGTAGAGAGCAAGAGTAATTTACTCTTATATTTTTTGTATTCACTAGATTTTTTATTTTTTTTTTGACAGAAAATAAGAATAACGTATTCTATGTAAGAAACATTTAATATCAATTTATAATATTTTATAAAATTTAGACCTACGTTGAGTTAAGTTTCTAAATACCACTTAATTACTTATAATATATTTAAATACTTTTAATTAATAATTGTTTCAGAAAATTTTTTAAATGAAATAACAAATTAAATAACCATACACAGATAGTTTTTAACATAAAAATTTCTCAAAAATTCACGTGCAAAACGTATGTGCTGGTATTTTTTTTTTAATTTTTTTAAAGAAGATAACAAATTAATTAATATAACCCCACATAATTTTAAAATAAAAAACTACGTGCATCACGTGCGCATAAGTAAAACAAAAAAAAAATAAAAATTTACACGCATTATTTTAATAGATTGATTAAAAATTAATAAAAAATAGGTAAATATTCATAATTTGCAAAATAAAAATATTTTTTTAATTATTAAAACAAAAAAATTCACACACATTGCGTGTGTAGCAGCATTTAGTTTTTTATAATGAAATATATTTTGTTAGTTGATATGAATCGAAAGAGATAGATGAATATTTCAAGGCGTAGAATGATCTCTCTCCAAACTATAGGAATTTGTTTTTGTCTACTCCGTATAGTTGGGCCTCTCGGTGTCTGCGAATCAGAGCGTGCATATATATATATATATATATATTAGAATTTATTAATTTTTATCCAGCAGTTACAGATAGATGGATAGGGCAACATTAACTTAATAAACGCTGTTCAAGAAATCAAACATTAATTTGCAGCATGTAATCACCAGATCGAGTTAGCATTATAGAACAAATGTGAAGTCGATCATTTGATATATTTATGAATTAATTAATCAAGTACATTGATATAAGAATGGAATGAACAATATATATATATATATATATATATATTAATTAAGGTGTATATATACATATATATATGTGTTAAATTGATATGCTATTAGGTATCCCCTTTCCAGTGAGTCCACCTTTATGTCCAATATTTAATATATCAGGGAACAACGATCTGTACAGTATTTTGGCAGGGCCCCATCTGTTTCTAAGATTAGGATCTCTATTCCTCTTCCTTATATTTTTTTGTACCTCCCGAAGTTCCTCAACAAACAGGGTAAAAAATCCTTGAACCATTTCATCGTCTGTCCATTCTTCGGGCGACCCTTGACCCAGGTACACTTCTTCTGAAGAGTGCTGGGAGAGGACCAGTGCTAGCGCTGCACTGAGTTTCATCTCGAATCTTCCAGGCAACATCGGAAGATGATACTGGCTAGGATTCTTTCTGAACTCGCCATCATCCTTATCCTCTGGGATAAATTTATTACACAATGTAGGACGATTGGGAGGGTAACCGGCATAGGCATATTGCCCAAAGTTCACTGCAGCGTGTAAAGCTGAGGCGGACCATATGAGAGTTGTGAGAGCCTGTGTCAGTTCATCAAGAGTTGTCATCTGGTACCACCATTCGTTATCCCGCTTGTCCCCGTGACCTACATTTCGGATTTCCTTCCACCATTCTTGGAGTTCGTTGTCAAGCGTGACAGACTCGTTATCTCTGTAGAAGTATGAGCAGAAGTCAGTTACCCACTTTTTAATGGCAACCCATATATCTAGTCCGTCTGCAGCGTAGGGATAATCTTTAATGAGGAGTCGAACCCCAGCAGGTTCCTTTAAATCCTCCACGGCCATGCCCCTGAAATTTTTGTTCCACGAAGCATTTGATTAGAAAGAAATGCAAAGAGACACACAGAAGCAGTTGTTTCTATTAACTATGTGCATTGAGATTATCTATGCTTCATGTTTGGAATGAAGAGGTTTATTTGCCATCCCAAATATAAAATGTGGAGGATCCTATTCTTCCACTAACTTAGTAATATTTATTCGACAAAAAAAAATATATATGTAACTCCACTGATGCAGAAAATTGATGTTGATTGTGCTTGTGCTTGCATTGAAAAGGATTTGTTTGTATACATACGTACCTTTCGAGTAAATCATTAGGGAGCCCTTGCTCATCAAAATTCCAATAATTTTTATAGACCTCAGAAGAGAGCTCCATTGAAAATTTACCCGTGGCTAATAACTTCTCCAGAATTCCACCCGAGTTTATAAGAACACTCCGAGCCAGTGCATTTACATGCATGGTGCCTTTGAAATGAGGAGCCAATAGCCGGTGGATTGGGTGCATTGCGCTCAACTGCCTCCTCGTGGCTATGATGAATGGCTCGACTACTGCATGAGTTTTTAACCTGTTAAATAGTTAAGGAGATGGATTGATCATCGACGAATGGCTGCAATTGGGATTTAGTTTAAGTTGTGGATGGTTGAAGTAATTAAATAAACTTTCTACCAGTGGCTAATTAGATGGTGGTGACAGGAGTCATTGACTGCAACATGACTTTTAGCCATCTGCCACATTGCTCCTTCAGTACCCTTGTCTGATGGATAAAACGCCCTCCAATTCTCCTTACCCTTGTCAGCAAGATGGACGAGTTCTATTGCCAGTGGTGTTAAAGTGTCATTTTTCTTTAGGAAAAGCAGGGTTTGGGATGCATAAGCAGGAGTAGCATCCTTTTGTTGCTGCATTTTCTCCAAAACTGGCATTAGGTAGTTGAGGTGATCTAAGATGAAAACTTTATTGTTTTCTATAGCCTGCTAGGCAAGTCAAGATGGAGTATGATCTCTGTATTAAAAAGTTCTCTCACAAACACTTGAAATTGGGAAGAGAAGAGAGAGAGATGGTTACCCGCTTAAGAATCTCTTTGTCAGTAATCTGCAAGGCAATTCAAGATAAGCATGATCTCTCTGTACAAAAAAAGTTCTTTTTATAAACACTTGAAATTGGGAAGAGATGGAGAGATGTTTACTGGCTTAAGAATCTTTTTGTCGGTAATCTGCAAGGCAATTCAAGATAGAGGCTGTGTTAGAAAATTATCATACAAACACTTGAAATTGGGGGGGGGGGGGGAGAGAGAGAGAGAGAGAGAGAGAGAGAGAAATGGTTACCAGCTTAAGAAACTCTTCGTCAGTATTCTGCAAAGCAATTCAAGATAGAGGCTGTGTATTAAAAATTTATCATACAGACACTTGAAATTGGGAAGAGAAAGAGAGAGAGATGGTTACCCGCTCAGAAGTCTCTTTGTTAATAGCCTGCAAGGCAAGTCAAAAGAGATGATTTTTATATGTCATAAAATAAAAAAATTCTCTTTCAAACATTTGAAATTGGGAAGAGAGAGAGAGAGAGAGATGGTTACCTGCTCAGAAGTCTCTTTGTTAATAGCCTGCAAGGCAAGTCAAAAGAGATGATTTTTATATGTCATAAATTAAAAAAATTCTCTTTCAAACATTTGAAATGGGGGAGAGAGAGAGAGAAAGACAGAGAGAGATGGTTAGCGCACCGTGCGAAGAGTCTTTTCGTCAATCGCCCGCAAGGCAAGTCAAAAGGGATGATTTTTATATGTCATAAAATAAAAAATTCTCTTTCAAACATTTGAAATTGGGGAGAGAGAGAGAGAGAGAGAGAGAGACAGATGATTAGCGCACCATGTGAAGAGTCTCTTCGTCAATAGCCTGCGGGGCAAAGTTAACAGAGAGATGATTTTTGTATATAAAAAAAAATAAAAATTCTTTTACAAACACTTGAAATTGAGAAGATGCGATTAGATTTTGGCTGAAATTAAATTCAAGGGTTGGGCTGTGTTAGTTTACTTTTACATATTTCAAATTTCATATTTTGAGAGATAAACAATACGAAGAAAAAGTTAATAATTTTTTTCTTTTTTGTTATTAAGATAGTGTTTGGAATGGTTAAAATTCAAGAAAAAAAAATGTGATTTTGGATAATTTTTAACGTTTGTGTTTTAACTGAAATCACTTTTTAGAGATAAATAATGTAATTTTTAAACTTTTACGATAAAAATTAAAAATAAAATTGTGAAAATAATTTTTTCAGTCCATTTATATAGATTTATTTTAGAATTCTTTTTGAAGTTATTAATTTTTTTGATTTTTTCGTGAAAAAGTTAAAAAAGAATTTGTGATTTCGTTTAAAAATATTAAGAAATTTTTAGAAAATTTTATTTATTTTTGATAAACCAAACGCTGTTAAACATGAGATTTGTAAAACTCACAGCTGATAAATTCAAATTGGAGTCTCACGTTAGCAAACAAAGACAGCCTTAAAGCACATGAAATCGGGAAGAGATTGAGAGAGGGAGAGAGATGATTACCTGCTGACGGATGAGCTTGTAGAGTATTTTCGCCATTTCTTCTTTCTTGATAGAACTTTTCGTTTCAGTCCATGTCTGTCCATCTCGAAATTCGGAAACCAAATTTTTTTTTAAATATATCACTGATGGTATAAAGATAATATATATATATATATATATATATAGTGCAATTGCACAAAATATATGAGTACATGGGAAAAGGTCTATTTCGTTTACATTTATTTATTTTACTTATGTTTAAAGTTTAGTTATTATTGTTTTCAATTCTTTTGCCCTAATTGTCATTTTTCTCTAAAATAAAAATAGAAAACATGATTGGTAATATAATTTTGTTTATAGCAATTAATTTTATTTTCTTAAAATATTTAATTTTATTAAAATTTTTTACAAAATTAATTTAATTTAATAATATACTTAAATTAATTAATTTAATGTTATAAAGTATTTATTTTTAATAATAAATAATTTTTAATAAAGTATAATATTGAATAACATAACTTGATAATAAATTATTACCTTATTAATTAAGATTAATATAAATTAAAAAATATTTTAATAAAATAAATCATTGTAATAACAAATTATTATTTTGATTAAAATAAATTATATTGATATGTAATTATTTTCTTAAAGTAATATAATTTAATAAAATAAATCATCTAAATAAAAACTAATTTTAATTTAATAAAATAAATCATTATAATAAATTATTTTTTGGAAATAATTTTAGTTTAATAAAGTATTTAAATAAAATAATTTATTTTAATATGATGCAAAAAAAATGGAGAAAGTGTTACAAAAGAAAAAAAATGAACAAATTGACAAAATATTTATAAAAAAAATGGGAGTAAAAACATAATTTTTTTTTTTTACCAAATTTTAAAATTTATCAAATACAAACAAGAAAAATAATAAATATAAACATTACTAAACAAAGCGATGCTAACAATTGTGCTCCCTAGTAGGCCCGAAAATTTTACTAGGCACAGCTCACCGGTTAGAGTCTCTGGGGATTTTTAACACAGCGCAGGTTTTGATCATACCTCATAGTCCAAGCACCGAATTACAACTGGGTTAGTTCCTGCAAGCATCTGGCGTGCGAATTCCTCGTCATCCGCCCACGCCATTTCGTTTTCTGAAAAATTTTAATTATGAGGGAAAAAAAGAAAAAAGAAAGGAACAACATATATACTCTGCAGACGTTACGCTTTCTCTGGTAATTAAATTATTTTTAAAGCTTATATCTATCACCTTCTCTGATTTGAGGTTGTGGACATTCTTTTGGTTCCTTTCTGCTCGCTCGCTCAATCTTGTTGAAAATGTCATCTGTTACCCTGCTCTTTAATTTCTCTGCAGATCCTTCCATTGGGTTTCCGCTGCTCTTCTTGTACATCTTGGGTATGTCGTTAAAATACTTAAAATTATTTTTCTCTTTGGCGTCCTTAACCTTATCCCTCTCCTTATCCTTATCCTTATCATTAGATGTTGGTTGAAGAGCTTGCCCGGTAGTCTCCTTAGAGCAAGTGCACCAATAGATAGCTAAATTATCTAGTAAATAGTTAGTAATTTTTACTTTTCAAGTCACACAAATGCTAAGCATTTTATCAATTATCTATTAAAAATTAATTTTACCAATTCAAATTAGACCCAACTGTCACTTGGAAAGGAAGACCACATCCATTGGACAGCAAAGCAATATACACATAAAATGGCTCGGCAAAAAAAATAATAAATAATAAATCACTCGTGAACAGTACCTGAGTTATTATAACAGGAAAAAAATAGTTGCGGGTTTAGAGAGATTTGTGTAGAGAATTCTCTTTATATTCACTAGCCAAAATACATACAATGGTGCTTTACCGCTTGAACATGCTCTTAGTTGCCTGGTTTGAATTCGATTTGAGCGCTTCTGACGTTTTGTTGTCAGAAGGGGCCTGACCGTCTGACTTAGTATCACTATCCAACCACGATTTTGCGTCGGGTAGAAGGAAATGTACAAATGCCTGGATTGAATTCGATATGAGCTCTGACATTCTGGTGGTGCTCAGCCGCTCGTCAGGGGGACGTGTAACCTCATCTAACCGATTCGTTCTGTAATATAATTCATCATCAGTGAACTTGTTAGCAAACTCGAAAGTTGATATTCTCTATCCTAATCACGAAATTAGGAAAATTAAGGTGTCAATTTGGTTTTATTTTTTATTTTGTGTTTCTTATTTTTATTTTTCATTTTTCGTTATGAACTCTTTTTTTATTTTATATTTTGAAAATAAAGAAAATCAAGAAAACAGTTCAAAACTCATTTGATTATTTGTATTTTTAAAATTTATTTTAAAAAATTAAAAATGAGTTTAGATAAAATAAAAAATAGTAAAAAATTATTTTAAAAATTTTTAACTAAAAATAAGAAAAATGTTTAAATAAGAAAAATAGAATATTTTTTATTTTAATGTTTTGAAATTTTTTACACACAAACTAAAAATAAAAAATAAAAAAATAAATCAAATGTCACTTAATTATGTAGGATACCAGCTTGGTTGCTGTCAGATTTTTTAGTTCTTCCCCTGCGGGGATACGGCATGTTTGGATGGGCAACATCATTAGAGTTATCGTAGTCGTAGATTCGAACCCATTCCCCTGTTCCTGCTTCGGATGGATCCTCAATTTCATGGCCTTCTCTTAGGCTAGCAAGTTCCTCCATCCTCAGTTTGACCAAACCTTCTGGCGTACGGCTTGGGAGATGACTCTACACTCAGCAACATGCTTTAATTTTTAAGGTTTGAAAGCATTCGAAAAATTAGGGAAGCAACTCATATAAACGTTACTGACACTTCTACGATGGTATTCTGAAAACTTGTCTTTTTATCTTATTATTCGTTAAAAATTAGACACCCTTCAAAAGCTTGGAGCTAAGGACAGAGACTTGTGACCGATGATGCCGAACTTCTATCCATTAATTTTTGTTTTTTTTTTAATTTTCCTTTAAATCTCAATAATTTTTAGATATAATTTAAAGATCAATAATTTATTCTATAGAACAAATAATAACTTTTTAGGTTGTATTTTATGAATATATTTATGTTGTGAAGCGTTTAACTTGTATTCTTAATAAAATTTATGCCGTCTGGTGTTAAAAATTAGTAGTTTAGATAAATAAAATTTACTTCATAAGGTAAAATTCGCTCTTATATTGTGTAATGCAATAATTTAGATAAATAGGATTTGTTTCAAGTGTGCAGTGACACCACTTTCATCAAGATAAAATTCACTCTTGTATTGTGCAATGCAACACAAAGAATGTGCAAATTCCCTCGCTTCACTTGACCCTTGCGAAATCAAGACAAAATTAAAGTTTGCCTTGTTACAGAAATGTAATATAAAAAAAGATTTTGTTTTTTAACGACAAAACAAAACCTTTAAACTTTATGGATGCGATAGACAGTTGCATCTGCATTTATGAACAGTTATGTCAGTTATTTTATTAAAATAGTAGTAAATGTAACCATAGTAATAATAATTAAATAAATTATTATTATTATTTGTTAGTGTTTGTATAGGTTTTTTTAATTGGAAATTTCCAAGCAAACACTTTGATTGTATTTATTTCTTAAATGTCACAAGTTTGTGGAAATTGTTCATAAATACTTGCCAAAGAGTGTTTGTGAATATTTGAAACAAGTTGGGAGAATGTTAGTTGAAGAGGTGGTTGTTACTTTGATCAAGTCTTGATCCTATTCTCTGTTTTTGTGAAAGAAGGTTCACGAGCTTGAGCAAGGCAGCTCGTGCCCACGAGATTCTCTTTTCATCTGGAACACATTAGATTTCTGTCCAATGTGTATCCAGTATACCTCGTGAGCATGAGTAGGAAAGCTCTTACCCAAAAGCTTCCCCTGCCTGTCACGCAGAAAATTTTAACTAAACCTAAATGACTTTTTACCCTTTTTCTGTGATATAAAAAGCAAAGATTTCTTTTCAGACCTAAGTTTTTTGGACCTGTGCAGCTCACTCTTACTTCCTTGGGCAAAAAGCTGAGAGGATGACCTAGGGCTTGGATCTCATCCAACGTCAAGGTGATTCTTACCATCTTGGGTAGCAATCCAATTATTTGAAGCTCAAATCTGTGGTGTGGTATCAGATTGAGGAGTTGGTTCTTCATGGATTGAAGGTTAGAATCTTCACAGTTTTAAGGTGAGTTATGGGTTGGCTAGCAAGCAAGGTTAGGGGATTGATGTACAAGTAGATTAATGGGATTTGGTTGGAAAAACTTGTAAAACTCTCCTTGAACACCTTGTAACCTCATTTTTACATAGTGAAGATTTTTAGACTAATTCACTTACGGATCCGGAGTTGTTTCTCCTTTAGGTTCAAACGAGTTTTTTTCCCTTGTTAACAAATCTTTGTGTTCGTGTGGTGGGTGATTGTTTTGAATTGAATTTCAACTATGAATGTCTCAGTTTCAACTCTTCATTATTTGTGTTGGATACTTGTACTGGGACTTTCATTATTAATAAAAATAATACTGCTGCCATGTCACTAAACATTCAAGTCATATTCGAATACTGAATTTTTTCGGCAGTTAGCTGTCTAGATTTACTCAAGTCATGTCCTATATGGCCATGTTAGTACAAATGAGTATCGATTAGTATAATTCAAAAATTATAATTTTTATAACTGAATAAAATATTTTTAAAAATTATAAATGATAATTAAATTGACCAAACATATATACTAACAAATATTAACCAAATCAAAATAAATAAGTTTATAATTTAAATATATTTTTTATAATTTAATTATAAAGATAAAATAACGATTTTTATTTTAAGTTTAACAAAAGGTATAATGTCATCGAAGCATTAAAATTTGACAAACAAGCAAAGCTCACATTTTCTTTTTATTTGGTATTCAGTTACTTTTGGCAGACAAGTAAACCAATAGTTAGATCCTTCAAATCAATTGTTATTTTAGGAAAGTGATTAAATGGAAACAAAGCTGAATAGGTAGAGTGTATATTAACGATCTGAGTAATATATTTAACCATAAATAATTCAAAAGTCATGAAATTTTAAAAGTCAAGTGTATTTAATATTATAATTATTTGTTAAGTCATGAGAATGAGTAAGAAATAGCAATTCGACAACACTTTAATAGTTCTCCGTGAAATTTTAAAAATTATAGAATTTCAAAACTCAAGTGTATTCAAAAGACAAGTTAATTATATATATTTTTTAAATATTAAGTATTTTTAATTCGGTTAAGTCGATTTACTTGGTTTTAAAATTTTAAAATTATAACCAAAACAGATAACTATTTTTACAAAAATTAATTGAATCGACTATTATTAAAATAATAACTAAATCAAACTTTTTAAATTTGATCAACACAATTCGAAAATTAAAATTTAACTAAATTGTGCGTATCCCTATCTCTTCGAAATAGGAATACTGTGTGAGTCATGCGGATATACTAAAGTACTACCTGAATACTGTATTAATTATCTAGATATCTGTGTATAAAACTACATTCAATGATTACTTGTCTCATCCATATATCCAAAATTGGTAAACTCCTATCCAGATACGTTCAATATATCCGGACACAGCAATCCAACAACTGAAAATATCCAAGTAGTGCTCCCGTATCAATCTTTCTTAATTAGTGCAACTTACAGTGTTTGAGAAGAAGAGCCGGTCAGTCTTTGTTTGCTGATATGGATAAACCCAGGAGTGGCAGTAAAAACGAATGTTCCAACTGCCAGCACCCGAAGAAGCGCCATGAAATTCAGCAGATTGCAGGAAAAACTTGCTCTTGTGCTTGTTTTTTATGCGAAGAGCTCCTGGAATCCCAAAATTTGACTCCACGCGAAACTCTACTTTGTACTCAATAATTTTGACTCCATCATGGCTCTTTTCAGTCTTCCCCCGTCTGAGGCTCGAGCTCCCACTCAACTTCCCTTTACCAGTGTCTGCATGTTTCATTTTTACCCACAAACCATCAAAATCATGCTAGTTTAGAAAACAGGAAAGAAAGTTCTGATGTCATAGAAAAATCAAACCCAGCAGATTAAATAGAATGCCCTTTTACAATCATCAATCGATTTACTCACCGGAGTCGATTACTGAGCTACTGTAGAGCTTAACTGAAGCTGCCCATCCTGGAGTCGATTCTCCCTGGCTTTGTTGAACGATGATTTTTCCCTTTATTTTGGTTAAATTCTCAGCACGATGGCAATTCTGGAGAGGAGAACACATGCTTCCCTGTTGTTCCATAATCCCTCTCTCTCTCTCTCTCTCTCTCTCTCTATATAATATATATATATGTATTATATATAATTTTTTTTTTTAACTTTTTTTCTTTCTTTTTTCCTAGCTAGTTTTGCTTGATCTCTGTAGTTGATGCATTGTAGGGGAATTTTATATAGTACTCGAGGTAGGAGGAGGATTACTTGCATTTGGAGGAAACGATAAATTTAGTGCAATGTGATTGGAGATCTAAAAGAGAAAGTTCTCGTACGATAAAAGAAAAGTTTTGTGCTTATATTTTTTTTCTTTAGCAGTGGATCAGATTCATTGCTTTGATGCAGGGTTTCCGTAAAAATGAAAGATTAAAACTTTTTAAACGGTAATTACTTGACCAATATCTCTTGAATTTCTAGCTGTTGAGGATCAGCTGTTGTATGATTACATTTACATACATAGCTGGACGAATGTATTTGAAAAGCAAAATTTAAAAATATTAAAATTTTCTAATACGACCGTTGTTTCCTTGTATTTTTTGATGAACTAACTGGTCCATGGTTATTCCATATTTTGACCGTACGTAATGGATTCTAGTTTGTGGATGATTTGAAAGCGTGCGTTACCAATTCGCTTGGTGATGATTCGAAACTTATGAAGGGCACACTTGCACCTTGAAACATTGCCAACACTTGTTTGTTAACTTTTGACTAATACTACACTTAAACTTCTTTCTTACATTTTTCTTACACCCCACTGATTATGACGAGTCATGACCAGTGCATTCTTCTTAAAATCATCACAACCGTTGAGTGTCATGCACTTTTACGTGTGGCTGTAATTTTTAATTAATTATACTGATTATAACCCGTTATAATCAGTAGAGTGTAAGAAGGGTATAGGCGTAACATTACTAACTTTTGGATTTTTTTTTGGTAAGTTAACTTTTGATTTATTTGGACATGCTAAGGCTAGCTACCTTGGGCTAAAAAAATTCTTTTCATGTATTAATTCATAATTTAATAGAAGTGAAAAAGAATAAAAAAGCAAAAATAGAGAGAATTATTTTTCTTTTATAATTTCAGCCTCTCTTTTTGTTAAGTTCGTACTAGACCATTTTACTATTGTTATGTATTTGAATTTTTTTTCCTATTCTTTTTTAGTATTTGAAAATCAAATATTATTTTACACTTTAAATCCTTGAGAACAGTTGTGTTATGACACGTGTTTTGCTTTTTTATTTTGTTTTATTTTTGTATTTTTTTTGAAGGATCAACCAGTGCCACTTTTTTTTATTAAATTATAGTGGACCATTTTATTGTCGATAAAGCTATTTGAAAGTTTTTTTTTTTTATTTAAAGTGTTTGAATATTAAATATTATTTTTACATCAAAAATCAAAAGAATTATTGACAATTTAACACCATGTGTCACACATTTTTTTTTTTTTTTTGGAGAATAGACATGTGTTGTACTTTTTATTGTCATAAATTTACAGTGAATCATTTTGCCGTTGAAGAGATATTTAAACTATATTTATTTTTTTTAAGTACTTAAACATTAAGGTTGCTTTTGTTTTAATATTACATTATATTCTGCATAAAACTCATTTCTTTCATTTACCATGAATATATTATAAAATCTCACATCAACGCGCGGGCCCTGCTAGTATCGATGATATTGGGAGACCCAAAAGACAATGGGCCGGGTTTGGTGGATGACCTGAAAAGGAGACCTCATGGGAAAGTTCATGTTTCATTCACGACTTTGGGGTGTTTGGTTTATCAAATTCACCAACTTCTAGAATTTGTGTATTTTTTTTAATTAAATTTTATCACTTATCATTTTATATCAAATTTTTGTACTGTCGTCGTATTTTTTACCAATCAAACGCTCTCTAAACCTATGAGAGTATTATATGGAGAAATGTTTCACTTCTAATTATAATTTAATGATTTTTTTATTCTCTTAGTTCAATAGTTATAAAGGAGGGGAAAAACAAAAGGAGGGAAAAAAATTAACAGAATTCGTAAGCGAGCCCCGTCGTCAACAAAGGACCATTTTGCTTTAAGTTACGTTTGGTTTAAAAAAATGCTAAAAAATTTTAAAAATCTATAAAAATTATTCACTTTTATCTCATTACATGAATTACAAACTCACAAATTATTAATTTATCTCACTTTTTATTATTCCAAGCGTAGTTATATACATAAGATATATCGTAATCCAACTCAATCAATTCCAATAGATATAAATTTGGGTGGGGATATTCGAATCCGAGAACAAACTAAGAGAGGCATATAATTTAGTTTGGAAAGGAAAAAAAAAAGAAAATAGAAAAAAAAAATAAAAGAAAAAGAAGCTCAGGTACTTGGGCTTAATTCAACTTAAATTAAGATAATTTAAGTTGCGTTTGGTTTATTAAAAAATGCTAAAAAATTTTGAAAAATCTATAAAAATTATTCACTTTTTATCTCATTACACGAATTACGAACTCACAAATTATCTTAATTTATCTCACTTTTTATTATTCCAAGCGTTATATACATAAGATATATATCGTAATCCAACTCAATTCCAATAGATATAAATTTGGGTGGGATATTCGAATCCGAGAACAAACTAAGAGAGGCATATAATTTAGTTTGGAAAGGAAAAAAATAACAGAAAATAGAAAAAAAAAATAAAAGAAAAAGAAGCTCGGTACTTGGGCTTAATTCAACTTAAATTAAGATAATTTAAGTTGCGTTTGGTTTATTAAAAAATGTTAAAAAATTTTGAAAAATTTATAAAAATTATTCACTTTTATCTCATTACGAATTACGAACTCACAAATTATCTTAATTTATCTCACTTTTTATTATTCCAACGTAGTTATATACATAAGATATATATGTAATCCAACTCAATCAATTCCAATAGATATAAATTTGGGTGGGGATATTCGAATCCGAGAACGAGAGGCATATAATTTAGTTTGGAAAGGAAAAAAAAAAAAAAAAAAAAAAACAGAAAATAGGAAAAAAAATAAAAGAAAAAGAAGCTCAGGTATTGGGCTTAATTTGTTTTCATTGTCGGTGGATTAAATACCCGAATAATTCAAATATACAACTAATCTGACTTTTTTTTTTTTCTATTTTCTTTTTCAAGTGTAAAGGATTCGGTTGGATCTCAATGGTTACGGCTGAGTTGCAGGCAGTGGTTGCATTTAATTGGTTAAATGCGACAACTTTTAAACTCAATCCAATAAAATTTTAATTCTAAATTACTTACAAGTCAGTTTTGATTGAATACTCTTTTTCTATTTATTTTTATAAAATTAAATAAAATTACGTTTTTTTTAATAAAATTAAAATTTTATTTACAATTTCAATCCATCTAATTTTAAGTGTATATATATATATATATACAAAAACATATTTGTCCTATTTGTATTTTCTACTTTGGATGCATTAGTTCAGTGAAATTGGAATAAAATTATTTCCACATAATCAGAATTACTATTTCTCCATACTACCTCGGGGGTACAACTATTTTCACAAGCTTAGGAACAATCTATCCAATACCTCAGAAAAGCTATACTCATTCATTCGGCCAAATCTGCTAATTTTTTTTCTTTTCACAATCCTTATATACATTTATATATATATATATATGAATGTATAATTCATTTATTTCCAATTTACTTCCATTCTTCCGTCACAGAACTGCCCAAAATTTTGAATTGGAAATGAGTGACATTAGTTGGCAGTTGAGGCCAAAATTAATCTTAGGTTATGCTTCTAGCTCTCTCCGTCCCATAAAATTATCTCTTATCAGTATCTGTTTGTTTGTGCGTTCCACCGATTCTTTGTGGATACCAAGTTGACTACTTCCTACTGATCTTCCAATCGAAGGCTGGCCGGCCATCATCTTTCCTTTTATTTGTTCCAACTCACCAGTTCCACCTTCAGAATGTTGTCATCATCCATCAATGCAATGCTTCTCTCGTTCATATATATATATATATTCAGAGTATCCAATCATTTAGAGTCGAAATAGGTGCAAATTAACAGGATCCTCACATATATATATATATATATCAAACTTGGACTTCAATAACAAGAACATGGGGCGCTAGTCTTTGTGAACCACTGATTCAACGGAATTAGTGGGCGTCCACTCTTCCAATTATATCATCTCTCCACTTTTCGTCATCAAATCAATCTACAAACTCGCCTCACCACACGTTTCACCAGTCTTTTAACTCCATTCAGCAACTTCTTTTCCAAATTCCAATTCCCATCTCCATTTTCCCAAACTAATTAACCTAGTCATTCCCCACATCCTCTCCCAATCTTAATTCTTCTCCACCCAACCGCCAATATCTATCATCTTTTATTTCTTCCTTTCATGATCACAACCCGCACTACACCTGCCAAAACGTACCTATATGCAATTAATCCATTCATATAAACATACATATTTCTCTTTAACGAATATATCAGTAAGGTAACTAAGGAACAATGGACCCTGCGGAGCTACGTCGGGTTTTCCAAATGTTTGATCGGAACGGGGATGGAAAGATCACGAAGAAGGAGCTGAGTGACTCGTTACAGAATTTGGGAATAATCATCCCGGACAAAGAACTGATCCAGATGATCGAGAAGATTGACACAAATGGAGATGGGTATGTGGACATCGAGGAGTTTGGGTCGTTGTACGAGACCATTATGGACGAAAGGGACGAGGAGGAGGACATGAGGGAGGCGTTCAACGTGTTCGATCAGAACAGGGACGGTTACATCACGGTGGAAGAGTTGAGGTCGGTGTTGCAGTCGCTGGGATTGAAGCAAGGAAGAACCCTGGAAGACTGCAAGCAAATGATAAAGAAGGTGGATGTGGATGGAGATGGGAGGGTCAACTACAGGGAGTTCAGACAGATGATGAAAGGTGGTGGCTTTGCTGCCTTGAGCTCAACATAGCTAAGCTAGCTGGTGATTAATTGATTGTACAATATTTATGAAGTAAAGGCCAGAGGAGAGAATGGAACCTCCCAAAGCCCTATATATGTTTATATATATATATATATATATATATGTATATTGGCTTCTCATGATTTAGTTTTTGTGATCTGGTTATCATCTCTCTCTCTCTCTCTCTCTATTGCAGAAATGAGACTTTGGACCTTTTTGGGTAAGCAAATTTGATTCTACAATTTTCAGAGTGAAGTATAACCTTGCTAGAGTTGGCTATTCCTGGGGTCCAAATGAGAAAAAATGTATTCTCATAGATAGAAGCTTTAAGATGCCTTCGAGGACGACAATATCCATGAAGATTGTTTGAGGTAGGAACCACGTCTTCGTTGCAGAAAATTACATTTTAGACCTTTTTTGGGATGCAGATTTGATATCTATAATTTTCTGCAATCAAATAATTTATCGGAATGAAATAATCTTATTGAAGCATCAACTTAGATCATTTATAAGGCCCAAGAGTGTGGCCTAATGGGGGCAAAGGGCCTGGTAGGGCTAATTGTTTCCACGAAAAATAAATACTAATATATATTAGAAATTTATGTTTGAATGATGTAATTGGTATAAATAATAAAATTATTTTTATGAGTTTATTTTTTAAAAATAATAAATCTTATGGCAGATTTTTATGATAGAATAGTGTTATTTTGTTTTCATTAATTTAAAAAATTACACCAAAACTTAATTCTATTCCTATATGGTTAAAATTTTCACTTTTACTTTGTTATTTTTAGCCCCCCCCCCTTTTTTTTTACATCTTTGTCTCATTCCCATGAAATTTGTTCTTTTTTACCCCTAGTAATTACAAATTCTAAAGCCCCATTTAATAATGTTTTGTTTATTGTTTTTATGTTTATGTTTACAAATAAAAAAAAAAGTAATAAAAACTTGGTTGGTAAACCCGTTCATATTTGAAATTTGAATTTAATAAAATATTTGAATAAAATTAATCATTTTAATAAGATGTAACAAAAAATGACAGTGTTCTGTTTTGGGCCTAAAGCAATAGCATTTATTTTATATATATAAAAAAAAAGATTATTAAAAACATGAATTCTTTTCATTTACATTTTGGGCTTAAATTTTTAAATAAGTTTAAGCAACAATTCAAAATAAGCAATTTATGTACATAATGAAAAAGAGTTAGAATATACAAGTTTCACACATCAAAGAAATAATTTACCGTAAATTCCAAGGCTATCTGCGTTGGGAGAGTCATGCACTTCAGCTTCGACTTTCCTCACATTGTCAACGATAACTTGAATTTTTGAAGCCAAATGCTCAGCTTGCTCCTCAACATTAGCCAGAAACCTTAGCAGTTTTTCTCGATATGCAGCACATAGCTGGTCCTGCCGCTGCAGCTCCTGAGTAAGTTGTTCAATTTTCTTGTCCTTGTCACCCTGAAAACATAGATGAATCGAGCAGTAAGACGTTAGCAAAATATGAAATTCAGCCAGTTCGACACCAGTTCGTCCTGATTAGCCAAATCGCGTAAATGTTTTCTGGTGTGCTCTCAATAACTTCGCTATGAAGCAAAACTACTTTTGATTTCACTAGACAAAACTAGTCATCAAAATATTTGG
Source organism: Vitellaria paradoxa (assembly GCA_019916065.1). Classification (NCBI taxonomy): domain Eukaryota; kingdom Viridiplantae; phylum Streptophyta; class Magnoliopsida; order Ericales; family Sapotaceae; genus Vitellaria; species Vitellaria paradoxa. The sequence goes on along the minus strand of CM034243.1, from coordinate 9,437,888 downwards.
TTTTATTGAAACAAGCCACGTTAAAATATGAGGTGGAATTCATTGATGGAAGTAAACTAAGAATAGCCTCATTGACTACAAAAATATATTATAGGCTAACTAATGCTTTACATACATGTTTAACAAACATTATCAGTGAATACGGGGTGTTTGGTTAACAAAAATGAGGTAAAAAGTATAATAAAAGTAAAAAGATGTGATATAAACTTGAAATGTGAAAATTTTTAATTGGAGGAAAGTACAAAATGTAGTTAAAGTTGGTGAGTTTTGGTAGTTTTGGTGGTGCCAAATAGGGCCAAAGGCACTTCCAAATAATAATAATAAGGGTAAATTACACTTACCTCCCTTCAACATCTAGGTAATTATATTTACCAACTCTCAACATTTAAAAATTACACTTATCTCCCTTATTTTTGAAATGTTGCTAACCTTGACCCTCCTTCTCTTAAATGTAAAAGCAACAAAAATGTCAAAGTAACTAAAGTTTTGGGTGTTTTCCTAGTTTACCCCTTATTCTCTCACATCTTCGTTAGTTTCTTTTTTTTAATTACAAAAATCCTCAAAAACAAGTAAAAAAATAGAGATTTTATAAAGAAACCTGACAAAGAAGTGAGAAAGAGAGAGAGAAGGGATAAAATAAGAAAAACACCTAAAACTTTGGTTATTTTGATATTTTCTGTTAAGTTTTAATGGTAGATTTAACGTAAGGGGAATCAATGTTAACAAAATTTCACAATAAGGGAGGGAAGTGTAATTTATCCTAATAATAAGGGATAATTGCATTTATACTCTCAGTACTTAAGGTAAAAATTACTTATACTCTAAACTTCAAAAACCCACTTTTATACCTCCGTATTTGAAACTAAAGTGTAATTGTAAATGATCTTAGATTTTTAAGTCAAAAGATAAAAATAAATATTGAAAATCAAATAAAATTATTGAGTGTAAGTGCAATAATATGAACTATAGAGGATGTAAGTACATTTTTTTAAAGTTAATTAAGAGATAAAACCATTATCTTTGACGGATTGTTTAACAATTTCAATTCAGTATGCAGTACGAGAGATATAAACGTAAAATTTTTTAAGGGGTATAAGTGATTTTCATCTTAAATACAGAAAATATAAAGACAATTAACCCTAACAATGATAAAGGAAAAAGCTATGCTAGACGAAAGATTTAATCTATCCAAAGATCTAGTGCAAATCTAGTAGATTTATTGTCTTTCATACCTATGATAGCGTTCTTCACCAAAATGTGAGGCAACTAAATCAAGATTATCAACTCAAACACAAAAAAAGACCAACCAAAAGAGCTCCAACAACCACCTTTCCCCCTCGTGCCTGTGCATGATGTTTCCTTGCTAGTAATTACTTCATATAAGAAAACCTAAGAAGCATAAACTTACGATTAAGAGTCCGTCTATAAGTTGGACTGACAAGAGACTTGACACATGTTGGACAAGCCTTTTGCAATGTCCAATTTTTTTTTTTTTTTATATGTTCAGTCACAACTTGGACATGTTACGAACTCGTTTTGAGCGCACATATTTGATTTACATTAGAAAAAATATACAATTCATAATTTTTTGTTAACTTTTAATCTATAAAATATAGTTTATTGACATTTTTTATAAAATGCAATTATTATGTTACTTCTTTGCTAGCTTTTAAGATATTAAACACATGGCTTTAAATTTTAATAAGTGATAAATTGCATTATTTCTATTGTATCAAACAAAATATTAATATCTAAAATACATTAAAAAATCTATATTATTGCCGAGTCCCTCTGCCATTTCTTGCATTTTTTAAAAATCGCCTAGTGTATCTGTGTTGTGTTGTGTCGGCGTCCATACTTCTTAGAAGAAGACAAGTTACTATCATATTAGTCTATTGTAATGAAACTATAAAATTTCACAAATTACATTTAACATTTTTCCACTATCAACTATGAGAACATAAACCCTTCAAGAGAACATATTCTCAGGAGTAAAGAAATCTATCAAGTCACTTTCTTAACTCTCTCACTTTATGGACTATCTACTTTATTCACAAGCAGTTTTATATCTAGTTATATAACTTACCTGTTAAGGCTGGTTAATCTATCATGGAGAAGGGAGTCGCTCTACGATAAGACAAGTGAGAGGACCTTATCCAAGTATGTTAACAAATGAAACTTGAATTATAAAGTTTAAACTTATATTTAAGGAGCAGAGCTGAATTTAGAAACAAAAGGAAATATAACAAACAAGAAAGTTATTATACAATTTACAATGGGAGGGGAAAAACATACCGCATAACTAAACCTTTGCCCAGTTACAACCATGGGATGGTTATGCTCCTTCTCAAATCTGGACACAACCCACTTCCCAGATTTCTCTAACTTCACCAAAATTGTTGCCCTGCAACCCTCTCGTGCACAAGGTATGGTTTCTTATCTGGTCCAATTGTGCCATGATTAGGAGAAAAAACCCTGCTTATTGCATCCAAGTCGCCGTGCAATTGTTCTACTCCATCAATCTCTGAACGACGGCGTTGCATAAGCCGCACAACAAATCCTACCCAGTCTAGCATATTCAAATAAAATTTCTGGCAGCATCTTCAGAGTCAAATTCCATACCTACATATGGTTCTGAAACATCAGCTCCTACACAATGCACTCTCATTTCCTTCAGCAGAGCTGTCTACTGCCCTCTTTCCCTCATCCAAATCCACTGAAACAGAATATCAAGTCAATACCCATTCAATTCCTTAACTACTTGTTCTGCATCAATCAGACTAGCATATTGAAAAGGTAACAACAATTTACCAAAACTTATTACAAAAAAGCCATCATTAAGTATAAGTTCATGCTCAATTTTTCTCGTCCCCCAGAAAACAATAAAAATGTCTGGACTTATTGTCTCTTATTATTTGAGGACATACCAAAACACCTCGCCTCACTAAGCGACCTAAAAATACATACAACCACATTGATTCAAATGATTTAAGCTCAAATAGAGAGATTTTAGTCTCTTCACATTGCTCACAATCCTATCAATCATAAACGGAGCAAACACAGAGAAATTGATTGCCACCTACTTCTTGAGAAGTTCCCAGCTGGCATTCTATCCCTTCATCGTGTTTCCACAGCCGCTCAACCAGCCGACATTTTTACAAAGGCCCTTGGGATTGACCCTTTTCGAATTCTCTCTTCCAAGTTCTTAGGAATCTTCACTCTCTAACTTGAAGGGGGGGTATTGCGGCGTGTACGTATTTGAAAATATTCAAGTTGATATTTTCCTAATCTGTTAGCTTAATTTTAGGATCAATTTGTGATTCAGTTAGCATGTAGAAGTCGAATTAAAAAAAAAAATCCAATTTCAGAGTAAATCTAATTGAAATCATTTCAATTAGTTTCAGAAAATTAAATTAGTCTCAAATTTTGTAGCTAAACTGCAGTGAAGAAGAGCATTAGAGTTAGAACAGAAACAACACAACAGCCAAATCAGAAGAGACATAAAATTGCACTTGTTTCTAGCTATGTACATGAATTAAAGGATAGTTAACTCAAACCGATACACATGCAACACATACAGTTAGGGCTAGACTCTTACAGTGAAGTATGATTGGAAAACAGAAAAGCAAAAAAAACTAACTGATTGAGTCGCCGAAGAAGGAATAAGAAATTGATTAGAAGCTTCGCTGCCGACGATGGTTTGTAGCATCGACAAAGAACTAGAGAGTAAATTGTACGCTTGACGGAAATAGCTGTTCAAGTCACCCGGAAAGGGAGAAAAAGCTATCCAGTGACGAGTCGTCCCTCAAGAGGGAGAATCATCTCTCTCCGCCGGAATCTTTACGCCGGATTGAGGTGCCGACGAGCGAGAGAGATAAATGGCAGCGACAGAAAGGACGGGGGCATCGAACTGATAGTTGAGCCTCGTCGAGCCCTAAAATTTACCCATTTTATCCGCTTTCGTTGAATCCGACGGCTGATACGGACCGCAAACGGTTCGTAATAGTTGCGAACGAGGAGGCACTAACGGTTCGAACCGGTTATGGCAGCCTGCAAAAAATGATAAGCCGTTGGCCTCGTTTAACGCTTTTGTTTTCTGCTCCTGTTCTATTTTTAAGATTTTTTAAGTATTTATTAAATCTGCTTATATTTTTTTTGTTTGTTAAAAAATAAAAAATTAAATAAAGAAACGTAAATAAAAACTATTATTAGTATTATCTATTACCAGCATTTTGTCACATTTTAATTTTTTATCCACTTTTCCTGTATTATATTAAATAAATTCATTACATTCAAATATTTTATTAAATTAAATTATTTTTAATAAATCATATAAATTAATTAAGGTAATTCTCTAAATTAATATGGTAACATATTAATTTATTTTTGATAAATAATTAATTAAATTAAATTAGATTAACTAAATAAAATTAATTTAATTTGATGAAAATCAAAGTTAATTAATTTAAATTTATTTTATTTTATTAAATTTATTTAGTATGAAATATATTTTATTAAATTATTTTGAATAAAAAATAGATTAATTTAATCTAATAAGTAATTTAATTAGTATGAAATATATTGTATTAAATTATTTCTACTCAGAAATTTAATTTAATTTTATAATTAAACCAATTTTAATTAATGTATTTAATATGAAATATATTCTATTAATTATTTTTAATAAATATCATAATTAAATTATTTAAATTATTATGAAATATATTTTATTCGACTATTTTTAATAAATAATATAATCAAATTATAATTAATATAGTTTATATTTATTGAAATAAATGATATATAATTATATTTTATTCAAACAAGTAATATAATTAAATTATAATTTGATATGATTTTTATTTATTGAATTATAGTTTACTATATTTTATATTATTCAATTAATTTAATATATTTAATATAGTAAGTTTAATTTAGTTAATTTAATTAATTAAAATAAAATTAAATATAAATTTTATTAAATTCAATTAATTTTTTCAAAAATAATAAAATTAAATATTTAATAAAAATACAAAATTATAATTATAAATAAAATTATATTTTCCAACACAATTTCAATTTTCAATAAAAAAATATTAACATAAAATAAATAAATAAATAAAAATAGAAAATAACAGCATTATTTAATGACCCTAAACTTTTTTGGTTTTGGATTTTTACACTTATGCACCGTTTGCTAGCGTTTCTCGTTTCCCTTTTTTTTCTTTTTTTTTTGTTTTCTAAATCTGTGTGGTTTCAAATTTTTTTAAACTGACTCAGAAACAAAATTTTCAAATTTTTTATATTTTTTACTCTTGAAAAAATAAAAATTTAAACAGACAAATGCAAACAAATAAAGTGTTTTTTTACTCTGTTTTTTTACAAATATTTTGTTCATTTTTACCGCATCATATTAAAATAAATTATTTTATTCAAATATTTTATTAAACTAAACTATGTTTTAATAAATAATATAATGTTATTTAATTTAGTTTTAATTATTTTAAATTAATATGGAATATTGTTATATTATTTATTTTTAATAAATAATATAATTTTAAATTAAGTAATTAACTTAGTTAATTAATTTAATTAATTGAAAGTATAGCTCTTATACCTTGCTTTGGCCAAGAAATAATCAATTTACAGTAAATTAACTTAAAGTATAATTATCTATATTTAATTAAATTTATATAAATTCTTATGAAAGACTTTTTACTCAATTGAACTATTTTTAAATATATCTAATTAAATCATAATAAATATATTTTATATTTACTGAATTGAATGATATAATAATTATATTTTATTCAATTATTTTTAATAAATAATATAGTTAGATTATAATTTCATATAATTTATATTTATTGGATTAGATAATTTTTAATAAATAATTTAATTAAACTAAATTAATTAATTAATTTAATTGGTTGATTAATTAACTAATTTAATTCATTAATTTAATTTAATTAATTTTAAATTAATATTATTATTAAATTCAATTAATTTTTTCAAAAAATAATTAAATTAATATTTTTGTAAAGATAAAAATTTATAATTATAAACAAAAAATGCATCTTTCAATTTTCATTTTAGAAAAAATAACAATAAAAAATAAAATATAAACAAATAATATGAATAGAAAAATAACAGCATATTAGCTCCTCAGATTTCAAAAATGGACATGAAAATCCCATGTAATTTTAGTCTTATGTCCCAACACTTTTTGCTATTAATTTTTTTCTTATATTGACAACGGATGGTCATGCAAAATAAATTTCAAACAAGATCAACAAATTATACTAAGTACATAAAACATTACGGCATATTATTTTTATTTTTTTTAATTATTTAACCCTTTACAACCTTCATTAATTTTGAAAAAAAAAATTATAATCTACCATTAAAAAATGTTACAGAACTGACAATCATGTAAGGCAAAAAAAATAATAATAATACATTTCACACATTTTGAAACAACATGCACAGTGGTCTACCGATTGTCATTCAAAAGGTCACTTACCATCCGTTTAAATAAATTTTGAATTAAATCACAGAAAGTTGACGTAAGTATTCAGAGTTTCAAATTTTCCAAAAAATGTTAATTTTTTTAACGTTATTATTAAATTTCGTTACGTGTTACTTTTACAATAACTTTGATTTTTTGATATTCTTTTTCTTAGCAACAAACCGTTAATACCCACAAGAAAACTTCAAATTTTGGTTGATAATACAAACGCTGACAAGTTGCCACGATGTTATTTTTATTTTATTTCTTTTGAAATTAAACGGGTGATGTCAATTTTTTTATTTTATTTTTTTAACTTTTAAACTGGACTATGATATAAAATGTTTTTAACCCAACAATTTTTAAGCTTGTCCAACTCCCAAAAATTTAAAATACCTCAATTCAGAAAAACACATTTTATACCAGAGGATAGAAATAAAATTTTTCTCTACAGTTATCTACGTACCCCTCTCTCTCTCTCTCTCTTTCTCTCTCTTCCTATTGTTGTTTGAAAAGCTTGAGGTTGTACGAGCCCTCGTGAAACACGTGATATTTAAATTCCATTACGAGTGATGAAAAGCAAAAAGGAATCGAATAAATTGGATTGATATCAAACTCAACTTGTATATTACAAAATATATAGCAACTTTTTCCTTTTATTCTACCCAAATAGGGTAATGCATTGGACTTACTATTATCGTGTATATATATATATATATATTGAGAACATACAACAGTTCATTATATAGTTTTATATGATTGGGGATGGTAAATATAATAGAGAGTTCAGATTTTTTTTCTTTTTCCATAGTAATTTTAGAATATATATTATTACTGGAATTCCACAACTCAGCAGAAAAGTCTGCACTCAAACTATATTATTACCGATAGTAACAAACACACAAAAAAGCTCAACATAAGACTTCAACATACACACATGTGATGGGATTTTCACACAAACAAACAAACAAGCGCAATCGAGATTGGCATGGTACTAGCTTTCTGTATAGCTACTATGCTGTACACACGCAGATACATACTAGCAATAACCCGTCCCTGTTCTGGAAGAGTTAGCTGCTGCCTCAAGTGCTGCGAAAGTCCGATGCATAGCCCAACCACCCAATACGATATATATCAAGAGGGCAGCGGAAACAATGCCAACATACAATAAGTGGCGGTCTCCGTGTAGAGGCTCTTGCACCCCATCTTTCCCGAGCCGAATCTGAACCAGGCAAATCATCGAAGCCATCAGCAGAGTACACCCGACCACAGTCGCGAGCCCGGAGAGGTAGAGCAGGACGCGTCTCGAGACGTGGAGAACGATGTCGCCCGGCTTGAAGTTCTCCCTCGCGGTTGACTTTGAGGTCCAGCTTCAAGGCCTTGGCCACCAAGCTCGACAAGAGGAAGCAGCTGAAGGAGACCACCTCGCACACCAACAGATTCTTCGCCATGATGGGTCCCCGTGTCGCACTCCTTATTCTCCAGGCTGCGTTGCCCCGGCGCCGCGAACGATATACCCACGAAAACGGCCAGGGGTGAAGAGTGAATTCACATTCACCAGATCTTCCAGAGCAACCTCGTATGTTTTCAGGTTCCGCTTGATCTCATTATCACCATTCCTAGAAGAAACAACACCCCCGCCGGGAAAAAAAAATATTATAACTAAATGGGGCAAAGGTTAGCATATAAACAAAAATTATTTATTACCCACTAAAGGGAGAATATTTTTATAATAAAATTTATGATAAAAATTAAAAAAAATTTGAAATTATTTTAATAAAATTAGTAATTTTGATAATTTTAATGACCATTTATTATATTGGAAAAGGAATAATTACAATTAACCAATGAGAATGGATTAATTAACAAAATTATATACCATAATAATAATAATAATAATAATAATAATAATTTTTCATTTTATGTTTGAATTCGCCCATGGGCACGGTACCGATGCCCCAGTTATGGTGATTAGGTATATAAATACTGGTATACAGGAGCTCTATATTTTATTAAAAAATTTTTATAAAACTTTAATTTGTTACAAATTACACAAATTATGAAGTTACAATTTTAATTAATTTTTTATCATTTTATTCGCTCTTTATATATTGATCAAAGGTGGGATTTAGATGCATACGTTTGAAAATTAAGGAGTAAAACTTCAAAATGAGAGGAAGATTTAGGATCCTGCATGATGATTAAGTCAAAGGCAATAAAATCATGTATAAAAGTCCCTCTCTATATGTATATTGATCAAATGGTGTAGATGAACTACCAGTCGTGATCATTGAATAAAAGACAGCTGACATTCGAAGAAGTAAGAGCCAAATTTTAAATAGAGAGAGAGATGCATACTCAGTTTCATCATCATTCGCCATGAATGGTTTTGCTTCGATCTCTCTTGTTCTCGCTCCTGTTCTATCTTCTGAATGGAGTCATATATGCATGCGTGCAGATGCGGAGTTGCGTTGGAGTATTTAAACACTCTGGGAAAAGGACATTTTAATTGGATAGCATAATTTTTTAGTCTCGCGCAAGCAAGCAAGCCAGGAAAAGGCGTCAATGATTAAAGAAAATTATACACCTAGAAAAGTGCTCTCCTGTCCATTAATTAATTGGTCTCCGTACTGTGCTGGGATTCTTTTTAATTGCCATTATATTTTTATCAAATAAATTATGCCACCGTTTAGTTTGTTAAAAATTAACAAAAATCTTTAAAAATATTTAAAATTTGTAAAAATCTCTAATACATTTTGGTCACCTCGTTCTTTATGAAATCTCTATAAATTTCTATATATATCTATGTATTCTAACAAATTTTTAGAAACTTTAATACTTTTTTTACAATCCCAATAACTTTTTCATAAACCCTAATAACTTTTCAACAAATTTCAACAAATTTGACATAAATCCGTGAGAATGAACGAAAAAAACCGTTCTCACAATTTCTCTCTCCAACTTTTTTACGCATAAATCAAAATTTTCAACAATTTCAAAAAATTCTGATATAACTCCGTAGGAACGGACCCAAAAAAATCATTCTCACGGTTTTTTTTCTCCAACTTTTTACTGTAAAAATTCTAAAATTACACTATTCATCTTTAAAAAACGTAGTTTAAGTTTAGAAACACTAAATGTAAAAAATTATCCTAAATCACATTTTTTCTTATTTGTTCTTTTTTTCCACCATTCCAAACGCTACCTATATGGTTTACTTGGCAATGACAAAATTAAACTGGAAATGATTTTTTTATTTCAGAAGGGTGGCGACAATAATAATTGTTAATGCCAGAACTTATTAATAATTTTTGTAACTATTGACAAAATTACCTCATTTGTTATTTTAGATTCTCTCTCAATAATTAATTCCTCTTAAACTTCTATATTCATCACCATTTTTTTTTCTCTTTTTAGTAAAAACTCCGTTCTTTCTCTAAAAAAGACACATCTAACATTATTTAATTCTTAAATTTAAGGAGTTTTTGGAGGCCGGTCACTATTTATGGACTTATAAGGATTTAAGTCATACCAAAAAAACTTATTTGTGAATAAGTCACACTTGCAACAAAAAGACAAAAAAAGATATCACGCGTTTTCACTACATTTCAAAACTGTCGGTTTTATCCGAAAATAGTGCACACTTCACTCATAATTTCCGCGACTTTTCATCTTTTTTACAAAGTAAGCAAAATCAATTTTTTGAAACAAAATCAAAATTGTTTAGGAAAAAACTAATTCCGCGACTTTCCATCTTCTTTACAAAGTAAGCAAAACCAAAACTGTTTGGGAAAAACAATACCGTATAATAAAACAGTACCGCATAATAAAACAGTACCACATAATAAAACAGTACCATATAATAAAACAGCACCGCATAATAAAATAGTACCGCATATAAAACAATACCGCATAATAAAACAGTACCTCATATATTGAATATGTGACTTTCTTGTGTGTTTCATAGTGTTGTTTGCAAACTAGACACATTCGGTACTATTTTTACAAGAGCATACATCTTATACAAACAGTATCGCACGCATGTGGTACACTCATCCATGTGGTACTGTCAGCCATATATTGGATATGTGACTTTTTTTTGTGTTTCATGGTGCTATTTGTATACTAGACACATTCGGTTCTGTTTTTACAAGAGCATGCATTGTACACAAACAGTACCGTACGCATGTGGTACTCTCATCCATGTGGTACTGTCAGCCATATATTAAATATGTGACTTTTTTGTGTTTCATGGTGTTGTTTGTATATTAGACAATATTCGGTACTATTTTTACAAGAACATGCATTTTACACAAAACAGTACCGCACGCATGTGGTACTCTCATCCATGTAGTACTGTCAGCCATATATTGGATATATAACTTTTTTTGTGTTTCATGGTACTGTTTGCATATTAGGACACATTCGGTATTGTTTTTACAAGAGCATACATCTTATACAAACAATACCGCATGTATGTGGTACTCTCATTCAAGTGGTACTGTCAACCATATATTGAATATGTGACTTTTTTTTGTGTTTCATGGTGTTGTTTGTATACTAGACACATTCGGTACTATTTTTACAAAAGCATGCATCTTACACAAACAGTATCGCATGCATGTAGTACTCTCATCCATGTGGTACTGTCAGTCATATATTAGATATGTGACTTTTTTTTGTGCTTCATAGTACTATTTGCATATTAGACACATTTGGTACTGTTTTTATAAGAGCATGCATCTTATACAAAACAGTACCGCACGCATGTGGTACTTTCGACCATGTGGTACTGTCAGCTATATATTGGATATGTGAATTTTTTTTTTTTTTTTGTGTTCCATGGTGCTGTTTGCATACTAGACACATTTAGTATTATTTTTACAAAAGCATGTATCTTATACAAAACAGTACCGCACGTATGTGATACTCTCGGTCATGTGGTACTGTGTTTATATGAGTATGCATTTTATACGAAACAGTACTACATAAACAATACCGATACACAGATTTGTATATATTCCTTCTTCGACCACGTAATCTCAGTCGATACTCACTTAAATTATGATATACTATATCTTTAAGCGATTAATAAGGAATGAAACAAAAACGGAAGTTAGTGCTCGTTCAAATTAATGATATACCATATCTTCCCGCGATTTATAAGAAGGAAACAAAACGGAAGAAACGTGATTTTCAGCTAGAGTGATTTTCGACAATTCTCGTCTAAGTTAATTATAGGAATAAAGGGTATTCTTGGTATATTAGAAATTATATTTAAATAAACCCATGGGATCCACTCAAAAGTGTGATTTAAATACAAAACTTTCTACATTATGTGACTTAAAAGTAATACTTTTTTTTGGTATGACTAATAGCCTTTAAAAGATTATAAGTATGACTTACATACAATTTTTCGTAATTTAAAGTCTGCTCAACTACTACGCCCCACTTCATTTATAAATAATTACCAAAAAAAAAAAGAAAAATATTAATTATTTAATATTTTTTGTTGTATACTTTATTTTAATTTTGTATTCTTAAGATTTTATAACATAAAAATAATAAAATTACATTTTAATTTTTTATGACATCTAGCTCTAAAAGTTTACTAGATCCATTATAGATATTATAAATTTAAACTTAAATATAAAATATATAGGTGAACTTGAGTAGGTCACAACAAATAATTATCTTTTTTTTGAAACTAATAAAAAATAATTATCAATAATTTTAATAGATCATCAAAAAAATTATTTTAAAAATAATTAAAAAATACTGTTATTATAAACTATTAAAAATTATAGTAAAAATATTATTATTATAATTTTAATAATATATAATAAAGTTTTTTTTTAAATTTTTAATAAATATTTCTTTTTACAAAAAAAAATTGTTGTTGCACCAGTTATAACAAGAACTATTTAAATATTAATTATAATTTAAGCTTAATTTTATAATATTTAGAATGGGTTTAGTATATTTTTCAGACTCGATGTTTAAAAACATTAAAATGTGGTTTTATTATTTTTATATTACAAAATCTTATGAATATAAAGTTAAAATTAAGTATAAAACACAAAAATGTTGAATAATAAATATTTTCTTATTTGTTAGGTTATTAATTAGATATTTTAATTTTATTTAGTTTTTAATTATGTAAATCGTGAAAAAATATGTGGTAAATAATAAAAAAAAATGTTTATAAATTAGTGAATGTAATTGAATAGATTTTAAATTTAGAAAATAGATAGAGATTAGATGAATCTTTTAGAGAAAGAGCGATAAGTTTTATTAAAGAGAGAGAAAGTAATGGAAATGAATATATAAGTATGAGAGGGATTAATAAGGGAGAGAAAATCCAGAATATGAGAGAAGGGCAATTTTGTCAACAGTTACAAAAAAATATTAAATAAGTTCTGCCATTAACAATTATAATCTGATATTGTCACTGCCCATTTTAAAATAAGGTGACAATTGGATGTGTTTAGAATGACAAAAATGAGATAAAGTAAGATAATTATATGTTTGTAATTCATGCAGTGAAATAAAAAATAAATAACTTTTAAAATTTTTCAGTATTCATTCTTTTTTAAAATTTTTTCTCATCCCAAACGAAACTATATATATATATATATATGCATACCATGAAATATTCTTTTTAATGACTAGAAATTTGACCGTCAAGATGGTTCGGTAATTAAGCAAAGGGAAGCAGCAAAGTACGTAAAGAGTCCACGACAACCAAGCAAATGGGGTCCTCAGAAGGAAATAGACCTATGCGATTTCTAACACTTCGTATCGAATCCAATGCAGCAATGTTGTGGCAAAGAAGGAAATAAGAGCTTGATAATTAAGCTTTTCTTGTGCTTGCACTTTTGTACCATTATTTGCTTTTTATACACTCTGTAAAAGGTGTTGCCAGTTAATTCTAATTATGATGGTTATTTTCTTTTTTTTTTTCGACAGCGAAAAACACAGGGTAATCTCTTAGATGAATGAAGCCATACTTTATCCTGTATTCAGCAAGTGCACATTAATTCGGGGACATCTGGATTGATAACTCTTTTTTTTCTTCATTTTTTTATTTTAATAACTCAAAGTATTCGGGTTAATTTGTTTGCATACAGAAGGTTCAGGTTATTTGTTCACACATTAACTAATTTTTGAGAATCTTAAAATTAACGACAGGTAAATTCCAATGACACTGAAAAGATTAAAACTAATAACTACTAAAAAATAAATTCAAAATATTATCAGGTAAACTATTCTTCATGGTTTGAATTGATAGTCTAACCTTATGTAACTGTGGTTAATGTATACAAAAGGAATTGAAAAACAAACACAAAATGAATGTGATTCACAATTTAATATTTATGAGCTTGTTAGCGACAAAATTTCAACTTTTCAACGTTTTGAAAAATTTGCCATCCTGCAACTCCCAAATTTTTAACATTTCTCACGCAAAAGCATGACCCTAAGACTCTTTTTAAAAAACTTCCATAACCAAACGTGAAGATTAAATGATAACACAAAAAGAAGCTTGAATAAACCTTTGTACTCTATTTAGAATAGAGAATTTGATGAAAATTGATTTTATTTAGTAAAAACCTACATAAATGTGTAATTCTTATGTTTGAAATTAAAATAAAATTTATACGTTGAATTGATTTGTTTCATAACTTCAATTTTGAAATTTTTAACATTTGAAATTCAACCAAAATAATAAGAATTGGTGATGCTTCATTATTTTCTTAAGTTTTCAAATAAGTGGAACAAATTTACCTCATATCATATTTATATATTTTCTCTTTTCACTAATAGGTTCAATTCCGTATTCTCTTAAATAAATTCAATTAATTATTAAATTTAAACATGTGTTTCAATCATACACTTTTATTTATCAAATAAATTAAATAAATTAAATTTAATCATTTTTATTTTAAATCAAATCAGTTCTATGAGAGGTATCTTTCCAAACGGAGTATTAAGGGGTTATTTGATAATGCTGTCGTTTTTTTGTTTACGTTATATGTTTATGTTTTCTGTTTTTGTTTTCTATTGTCGTTTTCCTTTTTGGAAATGAAACATGAAACTGTATTTAAAAATACAATTTTGTTTTTATAATTATAAATTTTTATTTTACGCAACCATATATAAATTTTAATAGTTTCTTAAAAATTAATTGAATTAATAAATTTATTTTTTATTAACTTAATTTACTTATTATTATTTATTAAGAAATGAATAAAATATACAATATTATATCATTTAATCTAGTAGATCTAAATATATTAATTATAAATGTAATTATATTATTTACTAAAAATATTGAATAAAATATATTGCATAATACTTTAATAATTTCAATTACAATATTTATTAAATACTAATTAATAAAATGATTCATTTTAATATGATATAACAAAATAGATAAAATATTAGAACTTTGACAAAATGTTTATAACAGAAAAAAATAGAGCGAAAATGCCTTTTTTTCTATTTAAGTTTTCACATTTTTGAAAATAAAAACGTAAACAGATTTAACAATATATTCAGTTGTCAGTTTACAAATTTTAAAAAACATAAATAAAAAAATAAAAAACAAAAACATTACCAAACAGGATCTGAATAAACATTCTCAAATTCTCTTTGTTTTCTCTACGACTAAAAAATTTATGATTAACGTAAGTCATTCAAAAATTCATTTCAAGATTATTAATCTAAGAGTTGTGACTCATATTCAGATGCGATGAAATTATAATAAAATGACAGATGCCATATTGGAGCGTGTGAGTTGCCATATTGGAGCGAGTGAGAGTATGAGCAGAACAACGGGCAATGGTTTTGTGGTAAGGGTACGAACTCGTGAAAAATTCTAGGACACGTTGCAAGCTTAATTATTGGATGGTTATTGGCTGTGATGCTGGCTCTATGGAAAATTCAGAATATTCTAACAATCTAGATGCTCGTTGGTCTGCTAGAAAGCTCCTTGACAATTACTGAGAGCTATGTAGCAAAGATCTAAGCTCACTAGCAAGCTTTTCCAAGCAATTCCTTAAATACTTGTTCTGCCCTAATCAGACTAGCAAATTGAAAAGGCGACAATAATTTGCAAAAACTTATAAAAGAAAGCCATCATTCTAAAAGTATAACTTCTTGCTCAATCCTTTTTTTTTTTTCCTAAAATAAACAAAAGTTCTGGATTTATTGTCTCCTATTATTTGAGGACATATCAAAATGCCTCGTCTAAACTGAACTGATTGTTGAGCTGGTTGAGCCCTAAAATATTCACTTTTTTTTTTTTTTTTTAACGTTTCATTGAATCGGACGGTTGATACGGACCGCAAACGGTTCGAACGCAGCTGGAACGAGGAGCAAGAATGGTTCGAACTGGCTACGACAACTTGCAAAATATGAAAAGATAATTTCTACCTAAACCGTCGTCATTTTTTATTTTGTATCCTTTCCTCTTACGCTCTATCTAAAATTGTGAATTCGATGAAATTTAATTTTATTCGATGAAAATACTTATCAATTATTATGTTAGAATTAAAATAAAATTTAATGAGTTAGATTTGATCGATTTGTATGTCATTTAAAATTTAATCTAAAATAATAGAATTTGATAAGAATTCATTATTTCTTAAATCATCTAAGTAAATATGTAAATTTATCCTTATATTTCATGTTTGTCATTTTTTTTATTTCTTATTAACATAGTTAAACTTAGTATTTTCTATAAAATTCTTATTTGCAATCAAATTAAATCAATTCTTTATTTAACATCAAATCAATTGAAAGAGATGAATATTTTCAAACGGAGGATTATGAATTTCAGAAATTGACGTAGAAATCTTATGTGATTTAGTGTTTGGAGTTTCAAAAAATTCTAAAAAAAAATTAAAATTAATGTAAAAGTAACATATGATAAAATTTGATTGAAAAAATTTGAGAGTTTTTGAATTTTTTAATGTTTTTTGAACTTTTTGGAGCTCACAAATATGGTACAGAACTAACAAATATATTAAGTACATAAAACATTATTGTGCATATTATTTTTATTTTTTGAAATTATATAATTTTTAATATATAGCAACTAAAAATATTTTAAAATTTAGGATGATTGATTCATAATCTAAAACTTTTTTTAACACAAAATATATTATGTGTACTAGTGGTTGTTTTAAACTGATTATCACATAAAAAAAATTTTAACCCAAATATTTTTATACTTTGATTCGACCTTTAAATTTTAAAATGCTTCAGCTCAAAAAAACAGCAATACATATTTTTTTTTCAAAAACTTTTATTCTATAATTGGTTTAAAAAAGCATATGTATTTTGGATCCAAAATGGTTCAACTTTCCTAAAATTTAAATAGGTTTTCTTAATTGTTATGTGCATTAAGAAGAATAGTATAATTTCAAAAATGAAATAAAATTTAATAAAATTTATCTTCTC
The DNA here is from genome assembly GCA_019916065.1 of Vitellaria paradoxa. Classification (NCBI taxonomy): domain Eukaryota; kingdom Viridiplantae; phylum Streptophyta; class Magnoliopsida; order Ericales; family Sapotaceae; genus Vitellaria; species Vitellaria paradoxa. Next base: position 9,420,916 of record CM034243.1, on the reverse strand, counting down.
TCTCTCTCACACGCACACCCACTGTTGGAAAGCTTGGGTTGCACGAGCCCTCGTGAAACACGTGATATTTAAATCCATTACAAGTGATGAGAAGCAAAAGGGAAATCGAATAAATTGGATTGATACCAAACTCAACTTACATATAACGAAATATATAGCAACTTTTTCCTTTTTTTCTGCCCAAACAGGCATAAAGCATTGGATTTTTTTTTTTTTCTTTGGGGTAAGTAAGGCATTGGAGTTTACTATTTCTTATTATATATACACAATAGTACGTTATCTCTGTGCCTAGGTATAAAACGTTAATCATCGATTTCGTCCCACTGATGAGTAGTGGTTTTCAAAAAGATGAATAGTGAATAGGAAACGACAACGTTTTACTCTGCCACCGCCTTCGATGGTTCTTGCTGAAGAACGACGGCGGAGGGAGAGCTCTCGGAGACGGCGACATCGAGAACGCCGATCCGGGGTACACATCAGGCCCGGTCGACGGAGGAACGACGCGGGCGGAGAGAGGTGATGCATTTGAGCGATCCGGATCTGCTTCGGGACCATCCCCTGATCCGGACCCAACCTGAGCGGGTGACAGATTTGAACTTTGGGTTTGATTCTAGGGTTTTTCCGTTTGATCTTTCCATGGCGGCGGATAAGCTTCGGTGGCATTTGATTTATTTTTATATTTATATTTTTTGTATTAAAAATCTTAAGACGAAATGACAAAAAAAATATTTTTTTCTCTTTATTTTAATATTTTTTATTTTTATTAAAAATTTCAAAATAATTTTTTATTATTTTTTTAATTATGTGGTAAATTACTTTCAATTTTTGAAAATAAATTTTAAAAATATAAATAATTAAATGAATTTAAATTATTTTTCTTATTTAAAAAAATACAAAATAGAAGAAATGAGTTAAAAAAAATAAAAAATGAAAATAAAAATAAAAAAACAAATTAAATAACGCTTGAGGATTTGAGACTGCCAATTGGCGCTTGCCTTACTCGATGCCACTGTATCTAAGGAAGAGGTGAGGACCATACTCTCTTCCCGCTCTTTACATTTAAGTGCATATACAGGCAGTCATACTATAACTCCGTTTGGAGTTTTCAAAAAAAAAAAAATTTATAAATTTCTATAACATAAATTAAAAGATAATAAAATTTAAAATTTTTATTTATTATACGAATTACGAGATATTTATTTTTATAATTTTATATTATTTTATACATTTCAAACATACTCGTATTCCTGTTCAGTCTCTGTTTAATTCCTGCAAAATGTAGCGATTGATCATAATATTTTGAACTTTTTCGTGGAGGTTTCACTGTTTCAAGCCTGCAGTGAAAAAATCATGTAGAAAAAAAAAATTTAGAGGGATGAGATTTATTTACACTTTAATAATTTTAATATTTGACATTTGGTATTTTATATTATTTAGTTTTAATTAGAATTTTTATTTTAAAATAATTTTAATATAAATTAAATTAAAATTATTAACATTCATATAAATAAATCTCAACCGTCCATTTTTTACTGTCTTGACCCCGTGGAATCCTTGTCATTTGGATTTCACTGTTTTCCGACTAAGAGTAGCATCTGTCTTTAAATACTGAACCTTGCTAAAGTGCGTGGCTAATTTAAGCACTTGGGGAGGGATTTCGGGGGAGCTGTGCAGGATGACCTGCTCTCTTAAGTATAATCGATATATGTGTGCACATATTCTATTTTTTTTTTCTTGAAACGGAAAATTGAATTACCTAGCGAGAAGGATATAAAGAAATTTTTTTTTTTTTTTTTTGAAACGGAGACGAGAATAAGGACGGATAAAGATATTCTAAACGAGAAATAGAAACGGATGGACGGAGACAGAAGAGATCATAACTTCCCATACCCATCTCCATTGACATCCCTAATTTAAGTGGTGATAATGTTATAACAATTTAATATTCTTTTTATCATTTGGTACGTTTAATTATCACTATCAAGTTAGTGAATTTAGAGATATTTAAATTGTTTTGTATTTTTTTTTTTTTGATACGAAGGAAACCTTTCGTCGGTGAACCGTCGCGAGTAAAACCTCCGGGCGAGCACACCACCCCGCAAGACACGCCCACCGATAAGACCGAGCGCCCAGGAAGGGATTCGAACCCGAGACGTGGGAAGTATGCCCACTTTCCAAGCCGGCCCCTGCTCCACTGAGCTAACCCGTGCGAGTTGTTTTGTATTTTTTGGTCTTAGTTTTCTAATAATTTTCATCAATATTTATTTATTTTTTAATATTTTTTCATATGTTCTAACTTTTATTTGCAATTAATGATTTTCTTGTATATGACTGTAAATGCATTTTAATCGTAAACTAATTATACGGACACATATATTTGAATAAACTTATATCATGCATTTTTAATATTGGACACCTACGTGCATGCAAAGCACGCAACTCTCCACTAGTATTTACATATAATCGGGAGTTTAGATTTTTTTTTCCTTAATAAATTTAATATTATTACTGAAATGCCACAACTCAGTAGAAAAGTCTGCACTCAAACATTATTACCAAAGCTAACAAACACACAAAAAAAGGTCAAACATAAGACTTCAACAAACACACAAATGATAGGATTTTCGCTAACAAACAAACAAACAAACGCAATCTATATAGCTACCATGCTGTACACACGCAGATACTTCTTCCTTTTTTTTCTTTTTCTGATTGTCTCTTAGGTATATATGTATATTAGCAGTAATCCGTACCTACATCACTCTCTACAAAATCGTACTCTTTCCAGGAGATTTAGCGGCTTGCGCAAGTGTTGCGAAAGTCCGATGCATAGCCCAACCACCCAATATATATATCGAGAGGGCAACGGCAACAATGCCAACCATACAATAAGTGGCAGTCTCCGTGTAGAGGCTCTTGCAGCCGATCTTCCCGAGCCGAATCTGAACCAGGCAGATCATCGAAGCCATCAATAGAGTGCACCCGACCACCGTCGCGAGCCCGGAGAGGTAGAGCAGGACGCGTCTCGAGACCTGGAGAACGATGTCGCCCGGCTTGAAGTTCTCCTCGCGGTTGACTTTGAGGTCCAGCTTCAAGGCCTTGGCCACCAAGCTCGACAAGAGGAAGCAGCTGAAGGAGACTACCTCGCACACCAGCAGATTCTTCGCCATGATGGGTCCCGTGTCGCACTCCGTATTCTCCAGGCTCCGTTGCCCCGGCCCCCCGAACTCTATGCCCAAGAAAACCGCCGTGGTGAAGAGTGAATTCACATTCACCAGATCTTCCAGAGCAGCCTCGTATGTTTCCAGGTTCCGCTCGATCGTCTTCGTTCTCTTCTCATCAACAGGATCCCTAGAAGAAACAAAACACAACCCACCCACCCCCCCCCCCCCCAAAATAAAATAAAATAGGCAAAGGTTAGTATATAAACAAAATTATTTATTACCTACAAAGTGCGAAAATATAATAAAATTTATGATAAAAAATTAAAATTATTTTAATAAAATTAGTAATTATGATAATTTTAATGGCCATCGTATATATTAGAAACTGGAATAGTTACAATTGACCAACTGAAAATGGATTAACAAAATTATATATCATTATATAATAATAATAATAATAATAATAATAATAATAATACTAAATTTTCATTTTAATTACAAAAAAAAATAATTTTTCATTTTATGTCTGAATCTGCCCATGAGTACAGTACTGATGCTCCAGTGCGTGGTGATGAGGCGTCTTCAAGAACTCGTATATATATGGGCTGTAAATTTTATCAAAAATTTTTAAAAAATTTTCATAAACTTTATTTTTTTAAACATACGAGATTTTTAACTTTTAGTACTATAAACACACCACCACGTATTGTGGTCAATGGTGGGATTTAAATGCATACATTTGACGATTAAGAAGTAAAACTTCAATTGAATGAGAGAAAGATTTAGGATCCCGCATGATGATTAAGTTAAAGGCAATAAAATTATGTAAAAGGCTAGCTGATCAGTTGCGACGGATACAAGCAGATGAATGAACCTCAAAAATTATGTCTCTATATGTATATTGATCAATGGTGTAGATGAACTATCTATCAGTCATGATTGAATAACTGACAGCTGACACTTGAAGAAGTAAGAGCTAAAATTTAGAGAGAGAGAGAGAGAGAGAGAGAGAGAGAGAGAGAGATGTATACTCAATTTTATCCTTCTTCGCCATGACTATTGGTTTTGTACTTTGATCTCTCTTGTTCTCGCTTCTGTTCTATCTTCTGAATGGAGTATATATGCATGCGGATGCAAGGTTGCGTTGGAGTATTTAAACAACTCTCTGGAGAAAGGAATTTTAATTGGATAGCATAACTTTTAAGTCTCGCGCAAGCAAGAGGAAGGAAAAGGTGGACTCCGTCAATGATCAAAGAAAATTATACAACTAGAAAAGTGCTCCCGTCTATTGATTAATTGGTCTCGTTGGGATTCTTTTTAATTGCTATTACGAATATGTTTGAAGTGATAAAAAGTAAATAAAATCAAATAAAATAAGTTAAATAGTGGGTTCATGATTCGTAATAAATACAAAGTGAATAATTTTTTAAAATTTTTAATACTTTTTACTATTCTTTAAAAATTTTATCATCTCAAAAGTAACGTATAATTTTACCATCAAATTTATATATGGCTTACCTGAATGGCAAAAACTAAATTGGACATGATCGATTTGTTATTTTAATAATTATATATATATATATATATATATATGCATACCATGAAATATTGTTTTTAATATACAGAAATTTGATATCAAAATGGTCCGATAATTAACCAAGGGAAAGCAGTAAAGCACACAAGGAATCCATGACAACCAAGCAAATGGGGTCCTTAGAAAGAATAGACCTAAAAAAAAAGACAATTATCAGAAATTTTGCAATAATATTTGATCAGAAGCGTACTCCACCCTGCGACTTCTAGCACAATCAATCGAATCCAATGCAGCAATTAACGTTGTGGCAAAGAAGGAAATAACTGCTTGATAATTAAGGAGTTATTTGGTTTGTTTTTATATTTTATATTTTTTGTTTTTGTTTTTTGTTTTTTATTTTGTATTTTATGTTTTAAAAATCTTTAAATAAAGAAAAATACATTTAGTTTTTGACATTTTTTATTTTTTTATTTGAGATTTTTTTTATTTAGATTGAAAACGTTTAAAATGATTTTGCCCATTTTACATTTCATGTGGAAACTTATTTTCTATTTTTTAAAATAGATTTTGAAAATAGAAGTGATCAAATACATTTTAAATTATTTTTTTTATTTTGAAAATTATAAAATAAAAAATAAATTCAAAACAGTTATAGCAAATGGAATCTAAGTTTCTTGTATTTGCACTTTTGTATCAATGTACTGTTAATTGCCCAAGAAATCCACCCACAAAATCAATTGAAGTCTTTCCAAGTTCTAGCTTCCTTTTGTGTTTCAGTTTCACAGTTGTCGCTTCTTCAATTTTCTTCCCTGATTTTGTAATCGAAATTTGTTTTCACAACTAGTTTTGTTCTTTGATTTTTCAGTTCAACATTTATTTTTCACTTTTTTGTAACAATCATCTACGAAATAGAAAAGGAGAGGAGAAAAATTTAAAGATCAAATGAAGACTGAGAAGAAGAATAAATTTTAACATTTACTTGACTAATGTTTTACTTAACCAACGTTTTTCATCCTATTTTCTTACAATAGTTCAAAACTAACCTAAAATTGGACTTATTATCCACTATTTGCTCATTGGGGGTGGGGGTGGGGGAAGAGAGAGAGAGAGAGAGAGAGAGAGAGAGAGAGAAGAGACAGAGTATTGTTGTTTGGAAAGCTTGAGATTGCACGATCCCTCGTGAAACACGTGATATTTAATTCCATTACAAGTGATGAAAAGCAAAATGGAATCGAATAAATTGGGTTGATATCAAACTCAACTTATATATTACAAAATATATATAGCAACTTTTTGCTTTTATTCTGCCCAAACAGGATAAAGCACTGGACTTATTATTATCTTTTATATATTATATATATATATTGAGAACGTACGACAGTACATTATATACTTATATATGACTAGGGGAGGTAACGGAGAGCTCAGATTTTTTTTGTCCATAATAATTTTATAATACTATTACTGAAATTCCACAACTAAAGAAAAGTCCGCACTGCATTACCTGTAGTAACAACAAACACTTGAAAAAAACTCAAAAATAAGGGATTTCAGGTCACTACAATGGATAAATGTATTACAAGAATTACGCAAAAATGAAAAGTTTCGATGCAATTTTATTTTTTTAAATAATTTAAATGTCATATTTGATTTGTTTTTCTATTTTTGTTTTTATTTTTTATTTACTGTTTAAACGCATTTTTCATTTTGTACTTTTGAAAATTAGAAAAACAGTTCAAAACTCGTTTGGTTACTTGTGTTTTCAAAATTTATTTTAAAATATAGAAATGAGTTTACACATAAATAAAAAATAATAAAAATCATTTTGAGAGTTTTTTAATCCAAAATAAGAAAAATCTCAAAATAAAAAAATAAAGTATTTTTTATTTCTTCATTTGAGAATTTTTAACAAATAAAAAAAACAAAAATAAAAAAGTAAACTAAATATTACCTAATAATTTTAATTTAACTTGACCCCAAATAATTTAATGATAATTTAACGATCCAAATTAATGGTGCAGATCTGGACCCCCAACATAAGACTTCAACACATGATAGGATTTCACGCAAACAAACGCGCGCACACGCACACATATAAGACTTGCTTCTTATGTTCTTTTTCTGATCATCTTGAAGGTATGTACGTTACACCGCAGTGCTCCCTCAAGAAGATTTGGCGTCTTCGGCAAGTTTTGTGAAAGTGAGATGCATAGCCCAAGCACGCAATCCGATATATGTCAAGACGGCAACGGAAACAATCCCAACCATGCAACAAGGGCTGTGGACGCAGGGCCGTAGGGGCTAAGGTGGACTGTAAGCCAAATAAAATTTTGGTTCAAAAATTTTTAGTAGTAATAACTTATAATATTTTAATATAATTATATATAATCCGGGTAATATTTAGTTTATAATCTAATTATGACTCTGTTTAATTTATCACAAGCTTTTAAAAATCTCTAAAAGTTATTTATTTTTTATATCATTGCACGAATTGTGAACCCACGATTTATCTCACTTGATCTCACTTTTTATCACTCCAATGACACCTGTATCTTAAAAATCAAAAATAAATTAATAGCACTAAAAATTTCAAAAAAAAAAATCAAAACAAATATTAAGGCTACCGATCGTTTTGAGTAAAATTTCATAATTTGTTTACCTTGTTCATTATGTGTTCTCTCTCTATACATATATCTCTTCAATTATAACGAATTTGTTTGAAATTTCGCGCAAACTCGAAATTTGTATTGTAAGTAAAATACTAATCGTTATACGTTTATATTATACATATTGTGTGCACGCACACGCACGATTGCATCATCTGTACCCTTGTTTACATATTATATATATATGTATATATTATATGCAAAGCAAAGAGGACTGTCGCCTTGCTTCTTTTTCTTTTCTTTATTATTTATTTTTTTGGTAAGTTCTTTTTATTATTATTATTATTATATTATTATTATTATGGATAACTGTCTCCTAGTATTTTGTTTCTTTTTTTCTTTTTTATCTTTTTTTATATGCATAATTGCCGTTTTGTTTTTCTTTTTTTTTTTTTATGAGTAATTGATGTTTTTCTTTTTATCTACTAGTATTAATTTGTTTTCTCAGTCTTTATTAATATTTGTCTCTATTTATTTCTCTACTCTTCTATAATTGATTGATAGTGCCATAAAAACAGAATAACCTCACAATTCCATCACAGAATCGAATGGAGATTAAGAGCAACTTCTAAAATTTTTGACTTGGTTTATGAAAATAATTAATTAAATAACAAGTAAATTACTAGAGGAACAATTGGAAGAATAAAGTGTGTTAGTTTTGTTTTTTATTTACTATTTTAATACCTTTGAACGTTATTATATGCATTTGAATTTTATTTTTTTACTCTGTTTTGCGTATTTAGATCAAGAATTTTGTAGTGAAGTTAACATATTTACGTATTTAGGTTGATGATTAATCTAATAAATAAATAAAACCCATCTTTATTTGATAGTGCAAAGTAAAAAAAATCTTAGTTCCGCCCTTGTGGCGGTGTAAAGGCTCTTGCAGCCGATCTTTCCGGGCCGAATCTGAACCAGACGAATCATCGAAGCCATCAACAAAGTACACCCGACCACAATCGTTTACATATTATATGTAAATTATATGCAAAAGCAAAGAGGGCTGTCGCTCTACTCCTGTTTTTTTTTTTCTTATTTATTCTTATTATTGTTATTATGGGTAACTGCCTCCTAGCATATTGTTTCTTTTTTTTTTATATGAGTAATTGCTCTTCTGTTTCAGTATTTCTTTTTTTTTTTTTTATGAGTAATTGATGTTCTTGTTTCTTTTTTACTTATATTAATTTGTTTTCAGTCTTTGTTAATATTTATCTCTATTTATTTTCTCTATTCTATCTTCTTACAATTGATTGATAGTGCCATAAAAACAAAACAACTCACAATGCCATCATAGAATCGAGTGAAAATTAATAGTAATTCCAAAATTTTTGACTTAACTTATAAAAATAATTAATTAAATAACAAGTAAATTATTAAAGGAAACAATTGGAAGAATAAAGTGCGTTTGTTTTGCTTTTTATTTGTTATTTTACGTACGTTTGAACCTTATTATTTATATTTGAATTTTACTTTTTTGTACTTTGTTTTGCGTATTTAGATCAAGAATTTTATAGTTGACAAATTTACATATTTAGATTGGTGATTGATCATGATAAAAAAAAAAAAAAACTTTATTTGGGGGTCATTTGGTAATACTGCCATGAAATCCTTTATTTTTTTATTTTTTATTATTTTTAGATTTTACCTTAGACAACTCGAGAGCAAGTCATTTTTTAAGTGGAGGAGAATGACGTAAACGTGATATATTATTTATTTTCCTTTGCTAATTTTATTTAGTTTCCTTAGTTAGTTAAATTTTATTTTATTTTATTTCAATCCTAACCTATATAAAGGTTAGAAATTGTAAGAGATTGGGAGTTTTCCATTATTGATTGAATACAGAATTTTCTAAAGTTACCTGACACAATTGAAAGCGTGTAAAACCCTAATATTTCAAGCGAAAGTTAGAGAATAAATAAAATCTCAAAAAAGTACGTATTCAATCAATAATGAAAACTAACAATATTTTATAATTTCTAACTTTTATATAGGTTAGAGATGAAATAAAATAAATAAATTTCATTATTTAAGGAATGTAAATAAAATTATCTAAAAAAAATAATAATATATCGCATGTAAGTCATCTATGTTAAATTAAAGGATAAAAATAAATTTTTTCTGCAATCTCTCTCTCTCTCTCTCTCCTTCCTGTTGTTTTGGAAAGCTTGAGTTTGCATGAGCCCTCTTAAACACGTGATATTTAAATTCCATTACAAGTGATAAAAAGCGAAAGAGAATCGAATAAATCGGATTGATGTCAAACTGAACTTATAAATTACAAAATAGCTACTTTTTCCTTTTATTCTATCCAAACAGAATAAAGTACATTATATATTTGCTTAGGGAAGGTATACAGTACACTGGACACAATAATTTTATAATAATTTTTCATTCAGTGTCTCATTTTTTCTTTTGTTAAACACATTCTCACATGATTCAATTATGATTATTAGAGTAGAACGTTAACTACGAAGTGTTGATACAAAAAAAAAAAAGTGAGACATTATTGTGGGACAAACAATCCGTTTCTAAAGAGCATGAATGATTCAGTTGGAACCCAAAAATTGCGAGAAACCCAATTGTCTTGCGAACGTTTGGCACGTCAAACTTTATAAATTTTTATTTATTTTTATTTTATGTGTATTTATTATGAAATTCTCTATTTTATAAACTTTTATCAATTTTTACCCACAAGGCAGTTTAATTTCAAAATTTTTACCAACTTCTCACGACAACATTTTAAAGGGGTATTTAAGATCAAGTTGGAACAATTTTTATCAAATCTTTTAAGCTGTATCAACAAATCCTTAAAAAGTACCACTCCTACTTACTTTGGCATTTCATTTTGCTTCAGCTTAAGTTTAAAATACTTACCCCCCCTCCCCCAAACAAAAAAAAAAAGATATTTAATTTTTAATGAATAACGAGGGAATTGGGTGTAGTTTCTCAACAAGTTGACAAAAACAAGTGAAATTCCACAACCACGGCAGAAAAGCCTGCACTGAGTATATTATTACCAATAGTAACAGACACTTCCCAAAAAAAAAAAAAAAGACTTAAACATCAAGACTTCAACAAACACACATATGATAGGATTTTCACACAAACAAACAAACAAACACAATCTATATATGGGCATGGTTTAGCTTTCTAGCTACCATGCCGTACAAACGCAGATTTGCATATATATATAATATATATGTGTGTGCGTGTGTGTGTGTGTGTTATTTTTATTTAGTACTCCGTCGAGCGGCATGCGAAAGTGTTGTGAAAGTCCGATGCATAGCCCAACCACCCAATATGATATATATCAAGAGGGCAACGGCAACAATACCAACCATACAATAAGTGGCGGTCTCCGTGTAGAGGCTCTTGCACTCGATCTTTCCGAGCCGAATCTGAACCAGGCAAATCATCGAAGCCATCAGCAGGGTACACCCGACCACCGTCGCGAGCCCGGACACGTAGAGCAGGACGCGCCTCGAGACCTGGAGAGCGAAGTGCTCGTCCTTGAAGTTCTTCTCGCGGTTGACTTTGAGGTCCAGCTTCAAGGCCTTGGCCACCAAGCTCGACAAGAGGAAGGTACTGAAGGAGATTACCTCGCACACCAGCAGACTCTTCGCCATGGTGGGTCCCGGGTCGCACTCCGTGTTCTCCAGGCTCCGTTGCCCCGGGCCGCGAACGCTATGCCCACGAAAACGGCCATGGTGAAGAGTGAATTCACAGTCACCAGATCTTCCAGAGCAGACTCGTATGTTGCCAGGCCCTGCTTGATCGTCTCCGTTCTCTCATCAGTTGGATTCCTGGACGAAACAACCACACCCCCCCCCCCCAAAAGAAAAAAAGGCAAAGGTTAGTACATAAACAAATGTGGTGTTTGGATGATAATATATATATATATATATATATCAGAAAAATATAAAAAGTTGACGTGAAAGTGTATATATAAGTGAAATTTAATTGAAAGATGTTAAAAAAAAAATAAATTTTTGTAATTTGACAATTTTTTTTTTTTTAGTTTAAACAGTTCAAAAATTATTTATTACCTACCAAAGAGTGAGAATATTTTTATAATAAAATTTATGATAAAAATTAAAATTATTTTAATAAAATTAATAATTTTGATAATTTTAACAATAAACTGGCCATTTTTATATTCGAAAATGAATGATTTCAATTGAATAATGAGAATAGATTAAGAAAATTATATATCATAATATGAAATAACAAAAAATAATAATGATAAATTTTCATTTTATGTCTAAATCCGCTAATGGGTATGGTACCGACGCCCCAATTGTGATGATTTGACATATAAGTGCTCGTATACAGGAGTTCTAAATTTTATCAAAAATTTTTATAATTTTTACATACTCCTTTAATTATGAGGCTATATTTTTTTATTAATTTATTATAATTTTTTGTCACCTTATATATTGATCAACGGTGGGATTCAAATGCATACATTTGAAAATTAAGAAGTAAAACTTCAATTGAATGAGAGAGAGATTTAGGATCCTGCCTGATGATTAAGTTAAGGGCAACAAAATTATGTAAAGAAGGCTAGCTAATCAGTTGCGACAGATACATGCATATAAATGAACCTCAAAATTTCTCTCTCTCTCTATCTCTATATGAATATTGATCAATGGTGTAGATGAATTACTATCAGTCACGATGGAATAACTGGCAGCTGACATTTGAAGAAGTAAGAGCTAAAATTTAAATATATATATATATATATAGAGAGAGAGAGAGAGAGAGATGCATACTCAAGTTTATTAACATTCGCCATGAATGGTTTTGTTCTTCGACCTCTCTCGTTCTTGCTCCTGTTCTATCTCTGAATGGAGTTATACATGCATGCATGCAGACACGCAGGGTTGCGTTGGAGTATTTAAACAACTCTGGGAGAAGAATCAATTAGATAGCATTTTTTAGTCTCGCGCAAGCAAGGAAGGAGAAGCCGGACTCCTTCACTTAATGATTAAAGAAAATTACACAACTGGAAAAGTGCTCCCCTGTCTATTAATTAATTAATTAATTGGTCTCTGTACTGTGTTGGGATTCTTTTTAATTTCTATTATTTTTATCGAAAAAATTTATATATGGCTTACCCTTGCAATGACAAAACCTAAACTGGACATGATTCGTTATTTTAAAATAAGGCCACAATTATATCCCATGAAATATTCTTTTTAATAAACTAGAAATTGACTTGAAAATTGTCCGGTAATCAACCAAGGGAATGCAGAAAAGCACGTAATTAAAGAGTCCATGACAACCAAGCAAATGGGGTCCTCAGGAGGGAATAGGAGTGTGTTTGGAGTTGTATAAAAGTGTATAAAATAAAATAAAATTGTAAAAATAAATATCTCGTAATTCGTGCAGTGAGTAAAAAATTTAATTTTTGTTGTCTCGTAATTCGTATTTGTAGAGATTTGTAAGATTTTATTTTATTTTGTGTAGTTCCAAACGAAACCAATATAGGTCAGTCTGGGCTTCGACCCGAGAGGTTGCGATGGACAGATTATCTTACATCGAAATAATTAGGGTGTATATGTTATCATGTATCCTCACCTGACTCTCCAATTTTGAGTTGAAAAATTAAGTTATAGGTTTTCCTTTATTGAAAAAAAAAAAAGAAGAAGAAGGAAATAGATCTAAAAAGGGCAATTATCAGAAATATTATATAATATTTGATCAGAAGCGTACTCTACCCTGCGATTTCTAACCTTTCGATCGAATCCAATGGAGCACTGTTGTGGCAAAGAAGGAAACAAGAGCTTGATAATTAAGTTTATCTTGCATTTGCACTTTCGAATCATTCTTTGCTTTTTATGTACTCCGCAAAAGGTGTAATTCTAATTAAGGTGGGTCTTCTCTTTAATGAATCAGTACTTTCTTCCGTATTCAAGCAAGTGCACATTAATTGTCGGAGAAATCTGGATCGTCAACCTAGCTTACGTAACTACGGTAGACGTATACAAAAAGAATTGAAGAACTAAGGCCAAAAAAAAAAAAAGTGAAAGTAATTCGCAGTTTATTTTACGAGTATCTCTTGTTGTAAATTTTTAGAAATGGACCATTTGACAACTTTCAAATTTTTAGCATTTTTTGCACAAAAGCATGCTAAAAGATTGTCAATGTTCTATCGAGTAATCAAAAATTATTAAAACATTATTAAAACTTGCCAATGTTTTCTCAAATGCATGAAAAGTTTCAATTAGTGATTTTTGGTAAAAATAATAATAATAATAATAATAATAATACTCCAAAATGTTCTTGCGATTTTGGCTACCATAGACGCGCCCTAAGTTTCTAATAAAAAAAAAATAGAAGAAAGAACAAAAACTTCAACATAAAGTTGAAGATTACAGATAAAATGAAAGAACCTTGAATAAAACTCCTAAATAAACAATTCTCAAATTGCTTTTTGTTTTTGTTTATGGCCACAAAATTTTTTATCAACTAAAGTCACCTGTGGTTTGTTTTTTTTGTTTTTATTTTTATTTTTTGTTTTATATGTTTTATGTTTTAAAAATTCTAAAATAAAAAATAAAAAATGTTCTGTTTTCTTTATTTTGAGATTTTCTTTATTTTAGATTGAAAATGCTCCAAAACGACTTTTTGTCATTTTTTATTTCATATGTAAACTCATTTTCTATTTTCTAAAACAAATTTTGAAAATATAAATAACCAAATGCGTTTGAACTGTTTTCTTTAGTTTTAAAATGTAAAATGAAAAATAAACTTAAAACAGAGAATAGAAAGAAAAATAGAAGACAAAAAATAAAAAAAAAAAATAAACTAAATGACACCTAAGTCATTCGAAAATTTAATTCAAGATTAATATTGTGGAATTGTGATTCATATTCAATCTGATAAAATTACAATAGAATGACAAACGCCATGGAGGGGATGTGTGGGGGCATGACCAAAGCAACGGGCAACACCCATATAGTATGGTATTTAGTATTCATGGAAGATTCTAGAACATATTACAAAGCTTAGCTATTGGATGGTTATTGGCTGTCGTGCTGGCCTTATGAGAAATCTAAGATATTCTGGTAGTCTGGATGCTAGTTAGATCCACTAGAAAACGCCTTGGCAATTACTGAGAGTTACGTAGTAGAGGCATGAGCTCTCTTCCAAGCTTATCTAAGCAAGTGACACGAATTTATTTTCATAGGCTATCTGGGAGTCTAAATTAGACCAGACTAATTAGGATTGACCATGTAAAAAGGCCTTCGGCTGGACTTAAAAATTTGAGTTAATTTGCTTAAATTTTTAACTAGTTCTCTAACACACAATGCTAACCCCTGGATTTGAGCTCAAGACCGTGACGTGACCGATTGAGGTGCAGAAGCCCGCTCAAAGGGTGCTTAGTAGCAGTCATGAGTTTTTGCCAAATTTTGATTTTGAAGCTGATTTATTATATTACCCACTTTAGATTATATATTCTAATATCTTTTTTTTTTTAAAGATAGCTTTTAAAGACTGGCTTAAAAAAATATTTTTAGAGCAAGGCTCAAAGCAAAAAACATAAAGATCAACAACTATCAACGTTATCAAATCCAAGATGTTTTGGACTACTTCTAAATTTTAACATTCAAGGTGAAAGATGAAATCAATTCACAGGGATGATGAATTGCGAGTTTAGCAAACAATAGTAGAGTAGTGATGGGATAGTTTTTAATCCAATCACGTTTTTTTTTTTTATAGTTAAGCGGGGGAGGAGGCTGAGGTCGAACCGTCAAACCGCGGTGGTGAGCAGACACAGAGAAAGCTTTACCAACCCAATTAACAGCCACGCTCATCCAATCATGTGTTTGATAGTACTTTCATCACCTTTATTTTATAATTAATTGATTCTTAGGATAATCGTCTTAAAAAATTCAAGAATTTATTTAAATTTATTTTAGAATTTTCTTATTACAGGTCCTGTCTTCTCTGTTTCTTTATTACTGGGTTGTTTAATTCTCCATAGCAAGAAGGTTTTTCATAAGGAATTTAATGGTGGGAAATCATGCATCACGTCAACCATACACATGAAGTAGAACAGTATAGAGGCCTAGGACAAATAAAATTAGTAAGTTGGAGGATAAATGCAATGTCACACGATTCCAATGCGGAGCAAGAGCAAAGTATAGAAGCGTTAGTTTTTTAAATATTCATATAAATATATATATATATATATATAAGATTGAAAGTATTATTAAAGTGTTTATTTAAAAATATTTAAATACCTATTAATTATATTAATAAAAATATATTTTGTATAAAATAATATTAAACATAAAATTAGATGTGTAACATTTTTTTATATATGAATATGATTTCGTTCACATTAGTTATACATAAAGTGTCATTATCGTTGAAATTAAGTCATTTAGAGGTACTCCGTCCCTCTTTCTAAACTTTTTTCCGCGATCTAGTTATGGTACAAATAAGCGCTAGTTTTTTTTTACGGAGTTTTTATTTTCTTGAAATGAAAAATAGACCCACACTTATTGGTATAATTTCTCTGATGATATTTATCTAAGTTAATCATACTCAATATTTAGTGTTTAATCACAAGAATATGATTCCTTTATGATTTAAAAGTTAACAAATAATTTATTTTAATTTAGACTAAAGTGTAAAATTGATTGATTTTATTATATTTAATTAGAGTTGTGTTTTACGAATCAAAATTAATTGAGAAAAATTCAAAAATAAATGAATAAAGTATATTTTTATCCTCTTTTATGTTAAAATGATCGAGAGACTGAATTTGTCTCAATTTTTTTAAATTAGTATTTTCTAAACAACTATATATAAGTTTATATGACATTGTTGACAAAGATTTAATTAAATAATTTTTTTATAATTTTGTATTTTAATACAAATAAAAAGGAATTATATATGTATTGACTTTTAAATTAAAAGAGAGAGCCTATAAGAAACCAAGGAAGTCGAATGTAATTACGCAAAAAATTATTATTCTCTAAGAGAGTAACTTAAAATTAAGTAATTAATTAATATTAAAAAGGCTGAGGCTTTTGCCAAATATATTAGAAGTGGAGAGGGAATTAATATTAAATTTAATGTCAATCTAATAATAATTTAATCTGAATTATTAAATTAAAATTTAACAATTTAAATGCATTATAAATTCCTAATTTAACTCCGGGTTAATGTATTAGACCATCGTACAAATTATGACTCGCGACGGTGATATGAAATAATGGAAATAATTTTTCTTAATGTGTGTTCGTACAATAATTACACATGTTCTATGAAGCTGGTCGTCACGCGGCGTTTTCTTTTGATCTTTTGTCCTCCGTGCTACTTTTGGGAGTCCAGTTTTTGAGTCTTTGCGAAGGGGAGGGAAAGAAAACAACATGGCTTCCAATTTCTGGACTTCTTCGCACTATAAACAGCTTCTGGACCGGGAAAAGGTGGATGTTGTGCAGCACACTTGACAGGGAGAGGGGCATCACACTTGAAGATTTCAAGCTTATTAAGATGCACATGACCAATTATATTGGGAGGTTGGCTCAAAATGTAAAGTGAGGCAAAGGGTTGTAGCCACCGCTGTTACATACATGAGGCGCGTTTATAGCAAGAATACTATGACTGAATACGATCCGCGTCTAGTTGCTCCAACCTGCTTGTATATTTGGCATCAAAAGCAGAAGAAAGCACAGCGCAGGCTGGGCCTTCTTGTGTTTTACATAAGAAATTATATTCAGACGGCAAGTATAGATATGAAATAACGGACATACTTGAAATGGAAATGAAGATTCTGGAAGCACTTGACTATTACTTAGTTGTTTTCCATCCTTACCGTGCCCTAACTCAGTTGCCTCCAGATGCCGGCACGAATGATGCAACTCAGATATGATGAAGTTATGCTCAGTTCTGATCTGTCCTCCTCTAAAAGAACTCTTATGAGAAGGAACTAATTAAATAGATTTTGTTAGAAGATTTAAATGTAAAGCATTATGGCCATGGCTGAAGCATAAGTTTGATGCTAATGATCAAAGGTAAAGTCTTTGGTATAAGGGGCCCCATAAATTGTTAGCAATCCACTTTGCTACTTGTTATGGACCCATGGAATTGCATAAATTCTTCTTTGCTTATTTCCTTGGTCTACGAAACCGCAAATGTGTCTGTGTTTATGTGAAATTGATCAAACCATTTCCTAGCTGAATGAAGAATCGAGGGATAGTTATAGGCAGCAGTGGTGATTTGTGCGCTTTTGTATTGGAGACTCTTCTTTTTCCTTTGGATGATATGCTTACAAAAATTAACATGGGGCAAATTTCGATAAAAGTAGGTCGTCACGCTATTGTGACCATAATTTTAGAATAATTTCAGAGTATATATCGCTAATTCAATCAAATTCGTTAAATGAGCTTATAAATTATTCAAGTTAATTATTTCGTATTAAGAAATAGAAAAAAAAAATTATTTTATTTTTATTTTTATTTTTGAGATTGCTAATCCGGTTGAGGTCCACAAAATAATACAAATCTCTAGAAATCCTTATAAAATTCAAATTCTCTAATTACTATACGAATTATGAAACTATAATTTTTTTTTAATTTATATTAATTTATACAACTCCTAACACCCCATAAATTTGGTCGTTCTTGAAATATGAAAAATTATAATTATTTCATGTTAGGGTTAAATTTATTATTCCTAAAATACTTGTCAACTGTGTTTAAATAAGAATTAAAATAAATTTTCAACAATAAATAAAAAATCTAGACAGAGAACTTGAATTTGACTTTATAAGGGGCCAATTATTCTGATACTAATTCCATTCGGGCATACATCCTGAAATTTTCACTTAATCTAGTGTCACTATAATTTTAAAATACATTATATTTTATAATTGTCAAATATTACATATATGTTACTTTCTTTCTCTATCTAAGTAATGTGGGATATAAAATATTACTTTTCTGATTCACTTTCTCACTAACAGAGTTTCTCATAGTTCCTCGTAGTCACATATATTATGTCTTAAGAATAGATTCGCCCTCCGCACTAGTGTTCTTAAAATTTGTGGACGTCTATCTCACATGGTACAATTATCTCCACAAGTTGATAATATGGTAAACTATAACCACTTTAGAATTTGTTTGGCACGTTAAAGAACTTTGAAAATATTAGAAATTTCAAAAATTTTTGAAATTTTTTAAAACTCTATAATATATTTTGCCTATTTCGTACTTCATGAAATTTTTTTAAATTTATATATATTTATATATTCCAACAAATTTTTATGAACTGTAATAAATTTTTTACAAACTCCAATAACTTTTCTACAAATTTTAAAAACTTTTCAACAACTTTCAAAAAAATTGACATAAATCCGTTGGAACGGACCGAAAAATCTATTCAAATGGTTTCTCTCTCCAATATTCTGACAGAAAATTGAAAAAGTTTTAACATAAATCTATTGAAACAAACCTAAAAATCCATTCAAACGGTTTCTCTCTCTAACATTTTAACGCAAAAGTCAAAAAATTATACTTTTTATCTCTGAAAAATGTAGTTTAGTGATTAAGTGCCAATATCAAAAAATTACTCAAATCACATTTTTGCGTTATTTTTCGACGTTTCAAATGGCCCCCTAATATTGTTTCGATGGAGAATATTTACACTCTTCCATAATTTTCTCTTCTTCATAATAATTTTAATTTATTAAATGAAAATAATATAAAATTAAAAAAACTAATAAAGGAGCACAAATATTCTCGATCTATGTTCTCTAATAAGAAGTATAATGCAACTGATTATTTATTTCAAATTGATAAGACCACCATTACGCCGCATCATTATGATGTAAAATTCTGGAAAATAATTTTAGTTATAGCATTAATTTATTAAAATGACATGGCAGCGACAATCTATCAATGCTTCCTAGATTCATTAATATTTTCATTTAAAGTGATAGAGCTACGATTTAATTATATTATCCTAATAAATCTGGTATATAAAATATTATTCTGAAAAAACTGGTATAAAAATTTTTTATGATTTTTTTTTTTTTTTTTGGGTACAGGATTATTGTTAAGGAATTCATCCAATTTTAAGTTAAATATGGAAATAAAAAGCATGAAAACACTATCTATAATTTAATTTATATTATAATTAGGCTCGTGTGAAACTTTACAAAATCTCATAAAACTTTATAAATTTTTATTAAATTAAAATTTTTTACTCATTGTATAAATTATAAGATTATAATTTTTATAAATTTATCCTAATTCTTTTTTTTGGTAAGTAAATTTATCCTAATTTTACAACCGCGTAAAGCTCTTACTGGAACTAAACTAGCTCAAAAGGGTAAAAAATGGTGCTCCCATGATCTAATGCAGAAATGCATACACAGCAGTGGATGCATAAACCAACAGCGCGGAAGTGACCAGGATAACCAAAGCCGCGATGGCCAAAACTGTGGGTCTGCTCCGGCAAGACAAAGTCCCCAGCCGGAGATGAACAACGTTGACCATCGACAGCATCAAGAACAATGAACCCATCACCGACCCCATGGCCGACGACAACATCCCGAGCCCCAGGACCCGGATGGGCCCGAAAGGCTTCGACGACGTCTTTGCTGTTCATGAGGTTGATTGCCAGCTTCGGGCCCTGCGCCACCAACGACGAGAAGAGGAAGAACGAGAAGGAGACCACCTCGAAAACCAGCCGCCGCCTGAGGACGTCGTCGCCGGCGTCGCAGGAAGTTTTACCGGCGAGGCTTTTCTCGCCAGGGGTGGCGGTAAAGGAGAGGCCTCCGAAGACGGCGATTGTGAAGAGGGAGTTGACGTTCACCAGGCCGTCGAGCGCCGTCACATGGATGCTGGTGCTGCCGGTTTTGGTGGACCGTGATGATGAAGAGTGCGGCGCTTCCGACGTTGTCGTTCTTATTCCGGTTTGCTGATTGTAGTTGCTGTCGTCGGCGTCGTCATCTTTTGGGTGTGACTCGAGTCTTGAAAAGAGAAGAGACAGAAAGTGAATTCAATATCTGAAGAAATTTATAATTATTATATATAAATATAGATATAGAGAGAGAGAGAGAGTAATCGGCCACATATATATAGATATATATAGATAGAGAGATTACTCGGCCATTGTTCTCTCCTGGAGCTCCAAATGAGAGTCGATGTTTAATTCAAAATCCAAAATCCAATTCAAGATTATTAATGTTAAGAGTTATGGCTCATATTCAGACATGATAAGATAATTAAGATTATAATAAAATGACAGATGTCTTAGCGAAGCGACTTGGACTGTGGGAGCATGAGCAGGGCAACAGGTAATACCTTTGTAGTTTGGTACAGTACTTACAAAAAATTCCAGAACACGTTGCAAGCTTAATTATTGAATGGTTATTGGCTGTCACGCTGGTTTCATGAGAAATTCAGAATATTCTAACAATCTGGATGCTCGTTGGGTCTACTAGAAAGCTCCTTGACAATTACTGAGAGCTATGTAGCAGAGATCTAAGCTCACTAGCAAGCTTTTCCCAGCCGGTGACGCAAACTTTATTTTCCCAGGCTATTTTAAGAGTCCAAATTAGACTGGATTAACTAGGATTGACGGGGTAAGTTATGCCCTCTTTCCCTCATCCAAATCCACTGAGATATTCTATCAAGTCAATACCCATTCAATTCCATAACTACTTGTTCTGCACCAATCAGACTAGCATATTGAAAAGGTAACAATAATTTACCAAAAAACTTATAAAAGAAAGCCATCATTCTGAATTCTAAAAGTACAAGTTCATGCTCAATTTCTTTTTCCCCCCAAAAAACAATAAAAGGCCTGGATTTATTGTCTGTTATTATTTGAGGACATATGAAAATGCCTCGCCTCACTAAGCCACTTAAAAAGACATCCAACTACATTGATTCAAATGATTGTAAGCTCAAATAGAGAGATTTTAGTCCCTTCACATGGCTCACAATCCTATTTATCATAAACGGAGCAAACACATAGAAATTGACTGCCACCTGCTTCTTGAGAAGCTCCGAGCTGGCATTCTATCCCTCCACCGCGTTCCCACAGCTGCTCAACCAGCCGACATTCTTACAAAGGCCCTTGGCATTGACCCTTTTCCCGAATTCTCTCTTCCAAGTTGGGTCTTAGGATTCTTCAGCCTCCAACTTGAAGGGGGGAGTATTACGGCTTGTACGTATTTGAAATATACAAATTGATATTTTCCTGATCTGTTAGCTTACTTGTAGGATCAATTTGTGATTCAGTTAGCATGTATCAAGGAAGTCGAAGATTGTATTTATCCTTTATGTAGGCTGCTACACTAGTACAGAAAGATAGCGTTTTTTTTTTCTGTTTCATTCTCTTCCTAACCAAAAAAATAAAAATAAAAATAGAAATAAAATTCAGAGTAACCTAATTGACATAATTTCAGTTAGTTTCAGAAAATTAAAATTAGTCTCAAAATTTATAACTAAATTGCAGCGAAGAGCATTAGACGTTAGACCAGAAACAACACAACAGCCAAATCAGAAGAGACATAAAATTACACGTTTCTAGCTCTTTACATCAATTAAAGGATAGTTACTCACACCGATACACATTAACACACGCATTACGGCTAGACAATAGAGTGAAGTATGATTAGAAAACAGAAAAGCAAAAAAAAACTAACTGATTAAGTCGCCGGAGAAGAATACGAAATCGATTAGAAGCTTCACTTCCGGCGATCGTCTCTTAGCAACGACAAAGAACCAGATAGTAAGTTGTATGCTTGACAGAAACAGCTGTTTAAGTCACCGGAAAGGGAGAAAAAGATATCCAGTGACGAGTCGTCACACAAGAGGGAGAAGCATCTCGCCGCCGGATTGAGGTGCCGACGAGCGCGAGAGATATCGCAGCGACGGAGATGAGAGGGGCATCGAACTGACTGTTAAGCTAGTTGAGCCCTAAAATTTTCCCTCTTTTTAATCGCTTCATTGAAATCCGACGGTTGGTACGGACCGCAACCGGCTCGAAATTAGTTGGTATTCTTGGGAACGAGGAGCAAGAACGGTTCGAACCGGTTAGGGCATCTCGCAAAATATGAAAAGATAATTTTCACCTGAACCGTTGTGATTTTTGGTTTTGTACACTGGATTTCTAAAATTGACATGGAAATATTATAATTTTTTTTTCTCAATTAATAACTATTGCTCATGTGAAATAATTCGAATATATTTAAAATAAAACCAAACAAATTATGTTAAGTACATATAAAATTAATCTGCATATCAATTTTATTTTTGAAATTATATAATTCTAATATAGCAATTATATATTTATATATCCTTAGGGGAGGCGTATATAATTGAGAGTTCAGATTTTTTGTCCATAATAATCTTACGACATTATTACTGAAATTCCACAACTCAGCCGAAAAGTCTGCACTCAATATTATTACCAAATCTAACAAACACACAAAAGAAACTCAAACATAAGACTTCAACAAACACTCAAATGATAGGATTTTCACACAAACAAACAAACAAACACAATCTATATATATAGGCATGGTCTTGCTTTCTGTATAGCTACCATGCTGTACACACGCAGACACGTACATACATATATGTATGTCTATAAGATTTGCTTCTTCTTTCTTTTTTTTCTTTTTTTTTTTTTTTTTCTTTTTTCTTTTTCTGATCGTCTTGAAGGTGCGTATATACATATATACTAGCAATAAGCGTGTCTATGTCAATTAGTACTCTTTCCAGGAGATTTAGCGGCTTGCACAAGTGTTGCGAAAGTCCGATGCATAGCCCAACCACCCAATATGACATATATCAGGAGGGCGGCGGCAACAATGCCAACCATACAGTAAGTGGCGGTCTCCGTGTAGAGGCTCTTGCACCCCATCTTTCCGAGCCGAATCTGAACCAGGCAAATCATCGAAACCATCAACAGAGTACATCCGACCACCGTCGCAAGCCCGGACACGTAGAGCAGGACGCGCCTCGAGACCTGGAGAGCGAAGTCGTCCTCCTTGAAGTTCTTCTCGCCGTTGACTTTGAGGTCCAGCTTCAAGGCCTTGGCCACCAAGCTCGACAAGAGGAAGCAGCTGAAGGAGACTACCTCGCACACCAGCAGATTCTTCGCCACGGTGGGTCCCGGGTCGCACTCCGTATTCTCCAGGCTCCGTTGCCCCGGCGCCGTGAACGCTATGCCCACGAAAACGGCCATGGTGAAAAGTGAATTCACAGTCACCAGATCTTCCAGAGCAGCCTCGTATGTTCCCAGGCCCCGCTTGATCGTCTCCGTTCTCTCATTAGCTGTCTCCGTTCTCTTATCAGCAGGATTCCTAGAAGAAACAACCACGCCAAAAAAAAAAAAAAAAAAAAAGAAAAGAAGGCATAAACAAAAATTATTTATTACCTACGAAAGTGAGAATAATTTTATAATAAAATTTATGATAAAAATTAAAAAAATTAAAATTATTTTAATAAAATTAGTAATTTGGATAATTTTAACAATAAAATGGCCATGTATTATACTTGGAAATGAATAATTACAATTGAATAATGAGAATGGATGAATAAAATTATATATCATTATATAAAATAACAATAATAATAATAATAAATTTTTATTTTATGTTTGAATCTGCCCATGGACATAGGTACCGTTTGGCAATTCAAAAAAATACCAAAAGTTACATTTTGTAACTTTTGGTGTGTTTGGCAAAACCATAAATTTTTTCATTTTTTTGATTTGCTGCAGTAAAAAATACACTCCATAATTACAATTTTTTTGATTTGTTACAGTAAAAAAATATATCAAACACCCAAAAGTCACCACTTTTTTACTTTACTACAGTAAAAAATTTACCAAACACCCAAAAATTACTAAAAAATACTAAAAATCTCACTTGGTTCAACCAAACACACAAAAAAGTGTAAAAAAAAAAAAAAAAAACCCAAAAACCTACCAAAACTTAAATTTTTTTGAACTTCCAAACACCCCATAGTACCCATGCCCCACTTGCCGTGATTAGGCATAAAAGTCTTCGTATACAAGAGATCTAAATTTTACCAAAACTTTTCATAACATTTTACACACTCTATGAATAATGAGATTATAATTTTTACTAATTTACAATAATTTTTTGTCAATTTAAACACACCTTATACATTGATCAACTAGTAATAATTCGTACTTATGGCTCTCTAAACAAAAATGATATTAAGTTTCTTATATAGTTAAAACTTTGGACAAAAAATTCAAAATAAAAAAATTGTGATAATTCGGCCATGAGTTTTAATTTTTTTTTCCAAAATTTTAGACTCTAACAATTACAACATATATTTTGGTCTCTCTTTCTCTCCAATTAAATTTTGATAAACACAATACAAATTATAGTATTTTAATTTGGAAGATTCGACTTAAAACCAATTAAACTATAATTGGACAAAATTTAAGTTAGTTGTTTTGATTTGTATATGATTTTCACTCTTGAAATATGATGAAATTTAAAGTATCCAAATCGTTTTATGAAATAAATATTAGTGAGGTCTGTTAAAATAAAAATTGAGCGAGAAGTTAAAAAAATAAAAATAATTTTATTTTTTGAATGAAAAAGAAAATAATTCCCAACTGTTAGATTTTAGTTTATAATAAAATATTTTCAAAAACCACCTGTTCTATAACATAGACGATAGGATTCAAATGCATACATTTGAAAATTAAGAACTAGTGCCACTTCAATTGAATGAGAGAAAGATTTAGGATCCTGCTTGATGATTCAGTTAAATGCATTAAAATTATGTATAAAAAGCTAATTAATCAGTTGCGACAGATGCATGCATAGAAATGAACCTCAAAAATTCTCTCTCTATATGTATATTGATCAATGGTGTAGATGAACTATCTATCAGCCATGATTGAATAACTGACAGCTGACATTTGAAGAAGTAAGAGAAAATTTAAACTACTTACCAAAAAGAGAGAGAGAGAGAGAGAGAGAGAGATGTATACTCAAGTTTATTAACATTCGCCATGATTGGTTTAGTCGTTCGATCTCTCTTGTTCTCGCTCCTGTTCTATCTTCCGAAGGGAGTTATGCATGCACGCAGACACGCAGGGTTGCGTTGGAATATTATATATAATTTGAAAAGAGATTATCAGGAATTGGGTGGTTGAAAATTAATTTAATAGAGCCGATGGAAAGATTTGAGGCCACATATATTAATGCTATCCAAACAGGATTTTTGTATAATCTTTTATATATATATATATATATATAGAGGCACGGATTTAAAATTTTTATTGTGGAGGACACCAAAGACCAAGAATAGAGCCAATAAGTTTTGTTAGAAATAAAAAAAATAATATTTATTTCTAGCGAAAGATAAAATTATTCTTAGATATTAAATCAGTAAATATATTTTTTTATAATTTAATAATTTAACTAGTCTTTTTAGCACCTTCTGAAATTTATTAAGGAGGTCCCTCATTACTAAAAAAAATATAATTATTAAATTTTATTATTTATAAAATTTCTTATGTTATATAATATATTTTTTAATACCATGTACAAAAGTATTCAACAGTACAATGAACCTAATTTTACAAAAAAGTATTTGGGTTCAATTCTTGAAAACTATTTTTATATTGAAAATTTTTGTATTAATCTCAATTTTTTAATTAGGCCAAAATGTCTTAATTATAAATTAATTTAATTTTTTTAATAAAACTATACCAAGAGCATTTAGGTAATTTTACCTAAAAAATCAAAGGATCACTTGTCCTTCATGTAGATACACTCTTGTGTGTGTGTATATATATATATATGATTTAATTACCCTGTCATTTGTGAAACTTGCATTTATATCAATAATATCGCTTGCACAAAGAAATTAAATTTGCAAGATAAATAATATATATACATATATGTATTTATTTGCATTAAAATTTTAAACTTAAATTTTTATGTAAACTAGAGATCCAAAATAGAGATTTTAGCTAAAAAAAAATATAGACTTATTTAAAACAAAGATTTTAGCCAAGAAAATATAAGATTCAAATCAGAGACCCCACTAGCAAAAAGTTAATAAAATAATTTATTATTTTATTTTTCCTTTTTAATTAAATATTTACTTTTAAATATTAATTTATTAAGAGATATATTAATTTTTATTTTTTTAAATAATAGATAATCACTAATAATGTAATTCCTAAATAATTTCATTTATATTAAAAATTATAAAAATTAAAAAATAAGAAATCAGAAGAAATTAATATCCTAATGCTATAAAAATAAAATATAAAGACTCAGGTACGGTTACTATTAAGTAAATAATCTGTAAATTAAGAATAAGTGATACTTTGGTTTATAAAATAGAGAAGTTATTAAAAAATACAGATACAAATACTTTAAAGAAAAGGATAAATGGAGCACCTTAAATTCACAAATATTATTACGAATGAATATTTTGGCCGCTTTTGGCATTTTAATTTATTTTTATCACTTTCTCGTCCTATATCATTTATTTTTATCAAATTTTAATTTATTTTTTTATTTGATAACTGTTTTTTGGACATGTTATTCGTATTTTTCAAAAATAATTTGAGAAAACATTTAAAAATTAAAAAACAAACCGAAATGAGAAAGTTATTTTTTAGTAAAGAAAAATTAGATAACAAAAAAAAATCATCCTAGAATTAGTCCGAATGATTTATAAGTATATTTCTTATAGAAATTACATAAGTTTAATTCCTGAATCAAATTAGATATGCATAAAAAAACACCCGGTACACAGTTCGTTGAGGACTTTTAGCAAAATTGCCAATTTTCGATTTTCGTACTTCATAGCTGAGTCTTAACGCTAAATAATCCATGTTGGAGCCACATATCAACCACAGCACCGGTTTCTGAAAAAATAACTTTACACATACCAACAAACTCATTCACAAAGTTGAAAACATATCAAGCCATTGCCTAGCTTGGGCATTGCACCCAAACAAATCTTTACAGACCTATGAACAGCAATGCCTTCTTTGCCAGCACCCAAAAAAAAAAAAAAAAAAGAACCACTATTCATGACAGCGACTTTGCTGTTATTGTACTTGCTTGCTACAACTGTTCTTCTTCCTCATCTTCAATGTCTCTTACATTTTCAGCTATTTCTTGAATACTTTTTGTAAGGTGGCTGGTGTGGTTTTCTACATCTTTCAAAACCCTGTCTAGTTGCTTTCGGCACTCTGCCAACTGTTGGTTCGCAAGGTTAAGCTGTGCAGATAATTCCCGGATTTTCTTGTCCTTTTCATCCTGTATATAGAACAAATATTAGTTGGGGACAAAATAAAATTTATAGGAAAAACA
Source organism: Vitellaria paradoxa (assembly GCA_019916065.1). Classification (NCBI taxonomy): domain Eukaryota; kingdom Viridiplantae; phylum Streptophyta; class Magnoliopsida; order Ericales; family Sapotaceae; genus Vitellaria; species Vitellaria paradoxa. The sequence goes on along the minus strand of CM034243.1, from coordinate 9,393,193 downwards.
GAATACTTAGCCAAATCTAAAATTGCATACCCAAGAACGGTAGGTAACAGAATGAAATGGAGGCAGATTGGGGCCTAGAGACAAATTTATTTTTTCCCACATTTTAAAGTTGTTTGTTTTGCATCCAAACATTCGCAAAGAAACACAGAGGAGAAAGAAAAAGACTCTTGTCATAAGAAAACAATACATCGGTGACTACATGGTAAATTGTCATGCCTCTTCACCCAGAACAACAGAACCAGTTTATTTTCAATTACTTACAGAATATTTATCAGTATTATATTATCAAGACCGGCCTATGAAACTGTTTCAATTTTCAACATGAAATGCATTTCTTTACCAAAGAAATACTTATAGGTAAATAAACGGAGCCTTAAATATACTATTTCTACAAATGCCAGTGGTATGCCATTGTAAAAATGCCTAAATGCATGCAAAAGGATCGAGATATAACAACCAACAAAACCTCATTATTAGCCAACGACATGCAGCCATTGTTTTTTCAGTCTACAAATGCAATATCCAATTTAAACAGCAGATCCATGCATTTGATGTAATTCTTACACTAACTAAAACGAAGAGGAAACCCACTAGGACTCTCATGCAGGCAGTATTATGTTCCTACAAAGTGACAGGCATAACCTCCGCGTTTTATTCTATTACAACGTCGGAAGAAACATACGGTGTCTGAAAAAGGTCAAAGCAGAGTGGAAGAACTACAGCTGTAGTTTCTTCAGAGGAGAGACTATATAATAAATAAATAAATAAAAACCACATTATGAGCAACATAAATAAAGGAGCAGATTTCTAGCTCGATATAATCAATTAGGGAAATAGAAACGCATGATTCATCTCCCTTGTGAACAAAAAATAAAGTCTATAAACTGAAGGATATAGACAAGCAGAGTGGGGATTGGGAGGAACAACTTTTGAAGGTCACCCACATTGCCATGTGGGCCAACAAGGATGTCATGTCTTAGAATAAAAGGAAAAGGAGCTAATCCCCCCGCCCCACCCCACCCCCCAAAAAAAAGATCAAGAGAACAAGAAAATCCTAGAAATTTAGATATAAAATAAGCCTAAACAGAATAACACAGTAAAGAAAGAGAGCTGAAATACATAGTTGGAAACAAAAGGGAAGTTAATCAAGCTAATGTTTTCACTAACCCGTGGCCTAGCCTGAATTGTACCTCGACGACCCTTCCCAGCAGGTATCCCCAGCGGGTGACTATGCTGGGTTTCAAGTTTTGTAACAACCCATTTCCCAGACTTCTCTTTCCTCACCATTATCATTGCCTTGCATCCTTCCCTAGTTATCTCCCTAGGCTTCCTCACTTCAAGCCTCTTTACTTTCTTATTATTTACACGAAATCCTTCTTTGTTACAGAGAAGCTTACGATTAATAACTGACCCATCGCGACTTGAACGATGGCAATTGCCAACACGGATGATAAAGCCAACACGCTTTGCATATGCATCGTAGTACATCATGGCAGCGTCTTCGGAATCAAACTCCATTCCAATATAGGGTTCCACATTCCCATCTATTTCTGGAACAAATAAGTCTCTTTCATTGTATAAATCAAGCATTTCTCCTCCCTCAGAAACACAAATATCCCTGCCAACCGAACTCTGTATCATCTTGTGGTCTGCATCCAAGTTGCCCATACTTGCTTCAGGTTCTATTCTGGCAGCATCTGTGACCATTTTGTACTTCTCACCCATATATGGTGAGAAATTAACTGCTAAAGAAAATGTGAATGAAGCCGATATCGAAATTCAATATAAGAGCAACATAAAACTATATGCAATTTGTATCTATGAAGGAAACTATAAAAACAAAGAAGCTGTGAATATTTTTCCCCCAAGCATTCAATCTTTATTTTTCCCTCAAGGTAGAGCACAAGTACTGTACTGTGAATATCTCATCAGGTAACTTCACAAGCAATGTGTTTATTCCGGATAATCACGAAATGGGATTAAGCTTATTTATCGCGTGAGACTTCAAATCATTGGGTCTGCAACCATATGTTAGCAGACACCATAATAATTCATCAAGAACACCTTCATTTGCTACTAATGACAAGAAAATATTATAACAAACATCAAGATAATTCGAGTTCATTCTATTTTAGTTTAGAATGAAGTGAAGAAATGAAGTGAGAGTCCTCTTTAAAAAAACTAAACTAGATTCTAATTTGCAATAAAATAAATTGCCCAGACTTGACAATCCACACTAAATGACATTATCTGATACATGGAACCATTTACACATTAGGGTTCACGTAAATCCGCAGTCAACCCAGCACTGATTATTACCCACTTCTGGAAAACTTTAATCTGCATATGAATTGATGATTACACCTTTTACAAATTACCTCTTCTAACAAAACCCATCACAATTATTTGGATAAAAAATTGAAAACTCTCAATTAGGAATCTTAACAAAGCACCCCAAAAATAATTCTAATACAGAATATTCACAGCTGAAATTCGTCTTATTAACCAACTCAGAGACTCTCTCGGTGATCGAAACCACATTAATCTGCAAGATTGTCACTTTTCCATCTACCAATTAAAGATTTGAGTAAAGGAAATGGCTGGAATTTTAGGGTTTTAAGTTTCTCCCCCGTCTTTCATTTTTCAAAATTTATTCAGTATTATCAATTTTAATAGATAATTTATTTGTTTTTCGATTAGAAGCGGTCGTGTGGCTTCAACATAGCTTAATAGAGAGAGAGAGAGACAGAGAGAGAGTTACTCGGCGACTTTGACGCTCCGTCTTTGATACCCTGCTACGCCAACTACTGCTGCCTTGAGATCACAATCTACTGCTACGGGGCTGATAATATTAAAAGACCCGCAAATTAGGAACATGAAGAAATAATTATCGAAGATGTATATATCTAAGGCCCTGATTTTTTGGGAAATTTATTATTTCTTTTCTTTTCTTTTCTATTTCAATTTTTTTCTTTTCTGGGTGCAAAAGTACAAATCATGTGAATTGAATCTACGGTTCATCTATCAGAGTGTTTAAAATTATATAAAATTATAAAAATAAATATTTCATAATTTATGTCATAAATAAAAATTTTAAATTTTATTATTTCGTAATTTATATTTTTAAAAATTTATAAAATTTTAATTTTTTTAAAAGAGCTCCGTTTGGAGCCTAGGTCAAGTCGCAATAAGAGGGAACGCGACAATAATTAAAAAATTCAGTAACGGCCACATGAAGTTTTGGAAAATTACAGTAACACCCACAGGTTTAATGAATTTTTTTCTTCATCCGTTCACCAAATAAGACGTTTGGAGCTCCAAAAAATAACAAAAAATTTAGTTTGGGTAACTTTTTAGTGTTTGGAGCTCAATCATCAAATCACGTTTTTCAAAAATAAATAGTTCCGTCGAATGGATTTTCCTTCGTTAGAATAGATTTTGACAGAAATTTTTTAATTTTTACGTCAGAATTTTTTGAGAATAATTTAAAATTTTTGAAATTTATAAAAATGTTATTGGGTTTATAAAAATTCTTTGAGATATATAGAGATATAAATTTATAGAAATTTCGTAAAATACTAGACAGGTAAAATGTGTTAGATATTTTTAAAGTTTTTTAAAAATTTTTGGTGTTTTTTAAACACCAAACAGGCCCTACCTTAACTATTTTTACCCATCTTCAGCCGGGATGACAATGGGTGGGTCAATGCTGAGAACTCAAACTGATTTTACTCAAATATAACAAGACGGAGAGGTAAATATTGAAACTCAATAAAATTTGGGGTGCAGCGGGATAGGGTAAAGTTTTTCACTCTAATTAAGTTTAGAATTACAAAAATTTTCTTACTAATCTTACTTTATATGTTAATAAATTGAAATGTTTGTATTAGAATGTTAGTTTTTATAATTTTATTAATTTATATATTAATAATTTTATTTTTTTCATATTTTATTTTATTGGTTAATAATTAATACGAATATATTTTGTTTATTATCTCATTTTAAAATCAAAATAATAAAATATTGTTGATTTTAATGAGGCGAGACATAAGTGAGGAAGAAAAATTACGTGCCAGGGCAACGCAGACAAAAACCCTTGCCCCATAATCCTCCCAATTGACATCACTAGTCTCAAGTTGTATATTGAATAAAGAAATCTATATAACAATGCAGCCCAATAATTTAACATATATTCTCAAATCAAGGGTTTAGATTTTGTTTTATAATTATTAATGGTTGAAATTTATTGAAAATAGAGAGTTTTGCTATACAAGAACTTGAATCAAATTTCAAACTTTCCTCTCCTGTGATTTCAAATTTTAAATCACTGTTTGTGATAAAAAAAAATTGTGACAACTCAATATTTAACTTATGTATAGATTTTTTTTTTGGTGACCCGGAACCCGACCGATTTATTACAGTCCAATATTTAACTTATGTATAGATTTTTTTTTTGGTGACCCGGAACCCGACCGATTTATTACAGTCCTCAACGGACCGTATAGCGGATTGGTTAACCGGGGGCAGACGAATACCCCACAAACTCGCCGACCAAATAAGTCACAAGCTTATGCTTGTGATGGGTGGCCCTTGGAATCGAACTCAGACAAACTTTGTGGAAAATGCTCTCTCAAGCCGCTGGACCAACCCTAAGAGTTATAGATTTTTCCTTTAATATTTTTTAAAAATTATTCTATTTATTTTTTTAACTTCTTTATAAATTAAACTATATTTCTTTATAAATTAAACTATATTTTCATACCTTTAGGCACTAGTAATTTCTAATAATACATATTGTCCAACAAAACATTGATAGTGGTTTCACATTTTCTCTAGGGCTTTAATTTTCAAATGTGTGTTTAAATAACGTGAACATTCAAACAATTATGATTCGCCATTTTTAAAGTGATTAAATTCTTTAATGTATCATTTTGGGCAAATATCACTCTTAAAATTTCAAATTAATAAATATTATTATTAGATTTGTATTTGTAATTTGTAAATTAGCGAATAAAATAATAATTTTAAATTTATATTTTTACACATTTAATTAAGGTGTCAAATGTATAAGTTTGAAAAACTTTTTAGCAACAAAATTTTCAAAATATTAAAGTCGGGTTATGTGCTCTATTTCAAGTAAGATTTAGCCTAAAAATTGCCTAAACATGCAAACTACTATTATGGTCTTTTTGAAAAGTTTTCTAATGTTTAAGTTAGTGGCAGACCCACGCTATGCCGAGCGTGAGCCACCGCCTATACTAAAAAAAAAAAAAAAAAAAAAAAAAAAAAAAAAAAAAACTCAATAAAAATTCTACAAATTTTTACAAAATTAAAATTTTTTCTCTCACTGTTTAAATTACTGAATAAAAACTCTATAAATTTCTATAAATTTTTACAACTCCAAATATCGTGTCAACACTATCAAGACTTTCACATGTACCCATACCTTAATGGTGATGATTCATGTTTGCGTGTAAATACTTAAATATTTTAAAATTTAATGACTATATTTAATAATTAATTTATTTTATAATCAGGCCAAATTATATTAAATCGAGTCAATTTTGTGTTTACATATTTATATTGTATCATATTTAAATTTTCTCTTAGTAACTCATTATATAAATTATAACATATTCAAGTTGTATCAAATATCATCATATTTATCTATATTACATTTAACTTTCAAAATTTTTTTATTTGATTTTATTTTAAAGAAGTTTAAATTAATATTATTTTATTCTAAGATTACTTAAATTAATAATCAAATAAAAGAATAAAAATAATAATTACATGTTAATAAAAAAAAATTTGCAACATTTTTAGAATACAAAAGAACAAAAAAGAATTGTTGCACCTTATTTTGCTAATTTGAAGTTTATTTCGTATAAAAAAAACATCTGATATTAATGTATAATATTTTGTATTTTATCTTGTTTTATGTATTTGTTTAGAATTTAAAATTTTACTTGTGATTTAAGCTACATTAACCTAAATTTCTGAGTTCGCCATTGATTTACGTAGGTTAAATGTTTACCAATGGTTAAGGAGGTTGACTCTAAAAAAGGTTTCTTAATATTTAAAGATGTTGGAAATATTTTAAGAAATATTTCCTAATATTCAAAGAGTTTAGATTCATTTATAGAAAAGTTTCCTAAAAAATTTTTAAACTAAAAAAAGTAAATCAATGGATTACTTAAACACTTCATAAATAGAAATATTCTCTTAGAATCTCGATGCACTTAAAATATATATATATATATATATATATATATATATATTTTAAGTTTTCGAAAAGAGTTTTCTCGAACACTCAGTGAACAAATTCTTTATACAAATTGTTATTTGGTCTTCAAGAAGTTCACGGTTGGAAACGCCACTGTAAATTAAAATTTTCAAATTTAATTACACTTCAAATTAATAAATATTATCATCAAAATTTCACACTGATTAATTTGAATTGACCATGATTTAATTTAAACTACTTACAATACAAATATTCAAAATAAGTATATTAGTTTTCCTCAAAAAAAAAAAAAAAAAAGTATATTAGTACTCCACCAATACCTTCCCCGAAACGAAGAAGAGTAGAGCAAAGGAGATGGCAGAATCAGTCTACATTTTTTTTTTCGGTTAACCGCCGCCTGAACAGTAGAATCAAGATTTGACCGCCACTCGGGTGCATCCTTCCAGCAGCGGTAAAAGGGTAAAAATAGAAGGGTCGATGAACAATCAGAGCACAAGCTGGCAGAAAAATATAACCCAAATTAAGAACTCTTGACCGAAGAGTAGTGCTTTTCATCACCAACAAGATTCTCAATTATGTATGAAAACACTTTGGATCCTTTTCTACGGCACAAAACCACTGTAACAAACAGGCTCCCTCGTGGACAAGTCTTGTGGGAAAACAACATGGTCCAACTCTTTAAGAGCATTTGACAAACTCCCACAAGAAAGAGATAACTCAAACTCGTATTTCTCTATATTGACAATTTAGCTAAAGCATAAGAAGCAAACCTAGAAGTTTGGAGGTCTCTCAGAAAACATACCAACAACTGAAGAACATAATCAGATTCTTAGAGCAATTTGATACTTGTTTTATACCTTAGAAAAGAGAATAGCTCTTGGCCTGATTCTCCAGTAGTATCAATTCACCTCAAACAAACAAGGCTCTGAGGCGGCCAATATCAGCTGATTGCATTTTATAGCTTGTGATGTAAAAGAAGCAGCGTATCCCTATTACCTGGAAAGAAAAGAGTACTTTATCGACCACATCATGCAAGTTGATCTGAACATCCCAAAGAACTGAAAGATGAAACTTTCAAGGAAAAAAGCAAAAAAAATTTAGGCACACTAGCTGCAATTTTACAATGATAAAGTTGGATCAACTGCAAACAAGACGAGGTCCTGGCTATAGCCCTTTGTAGTAAGCTTTTCAAAGTTTTTTTGCCCCCTTTTTTTTTTTTGGGGGGGGGGGGGGGGGGGGAATTCTCAGTTTGTTTAAAATAAATAAATAAATAACTGCATTAGACTAATTGTTAAACACACGCCTTTTAATGCTCAATAATAAGGAATATTAATCTTCCCTTCTATCCTGCAGAGAAAAAAAAATTGAAATTGTACACATGGACTTTTGTACTGAGTAATGTTATGAAATCAAAATTCTTTATAATAAATGAGGAAGGACAACGACGATATTGCTCTCTAGTGGGCAAATCACTTTAAATTAGCTAGAGAGGCAAATCACTTTAAATTAAGGGTGGCAATTGTATCACGTTGTATTTTGTTTGGGTTTATAATTTGTGTCGATTTGTGTATATTTGTGTTTTTATACTCAAATATTTAAAAATTTAATAAATATGCTAAAAAATAAATTTACTTCAAAATAAGATCAAATCATATGTCGATTTCAAGTCAATGCATGTGTGTCATGTCACTTTCGTGTTTTCACATGATCACGTCAATGGTATATATTCAGGGCGAGTTGCTTCATGTTCTCATGTCGTGTCTAACATTGATATCCCTACTTTAAATGACAAAACCCATTGACATGCATTCTTTATTATACAAGTGCCATTGACACATCCTTCTAACACAATTTTTTAGAAAAAATAAACATGGTAGGAAAGCATTTCCCTCACACTTACATCCCCGCCCCCTTCCCTATGAGCTCCAGATAAGAACAAGACTATGATGACACAAAATAAAATACATATATAATAATCTGAAAAAAAGGGTAAATATAAGGATGAGAAACAGATTGCAAGAAAGTACGCATTACACGTTTCAAGAGGATAGTAATCACACATGGATAGCCAATTACAAGATCAAGTATGTAGCTAAATGAACGAGCAGAAGTGAAGAAATGAGAATATCGAAATTGCAGAACAAAATGACAAAAAAAAAAAAAAAAGAAAGAAAAGAAAAGTTCCTTTGGTTGTGTCCATCTTGCTTGTGTTCAAACACCATAATTTATCATGGGAAAAAGGTGGTTCCCAGGAGTTTCTCAAGAAACCAGTCATACTGCGGTGGACACAACTACTATCTGTTGAACCTTCATAAATCATAACTATGTATGAATAAATTCAAAGGGGAAATCATGGACCAAAAACAAATTCCCACATCTTGGAAAAGGTTCCGGTAAATCTGTTGAGGTGTCCTGACGACAGAGAAGTCCGGTGCCTGTGTAGCAGGCTTTTTGTTTAGGGCTCTAGGATTTCAGCTTTGAACAATGGAAATAAGTTCTAGGGTTAGGGTTTATGGTCTGATTTCTTCAAGAGTTCAGTTATGATATCAACTGATATAGCAGAGTCCACATGGAGAAGAGAAGACAGAAAGGAGAAGAAGGGAGTGAAAGGAAGAGAGAAGACAAGGGGGAAACTCAATAATATTTCAATTCATCAAAGCTACCCATCTATTACAACACTAGCCTTAATATAGACTACAACTGAAACAACCAAATTAGAATAAAATACCCAATTTTTTTTAGTAAGTAAGTATTTTATTAATGAAATAAAGGCATCAAGGGATGAAAAGGGTGGTTAACATCACTTTTGATATTAGTTATGTAACATCGAGTTCGTGAGCCGTCCAATCAAAATTTGATAGTTTACAATAAAAATAAATTAAAAAATTGTCTATAATTTTTAAATTTACTTTTATTATGAATCATCCGATTTTAATCAAACAGCTCATAACACAATGTCATATGACTAGTATCAAAAGTGATGTTAGTCTTCCCAAGTCCTCAAGATATGCCACCCTTTTACAAAGAATGCCCCGAAACAAATAAACCACTTACACCTCTCTATTCTCTATAAAACTTCAAAAACTATGCAAGTCCAGTTCTCTCTCCTAGACAACCCATCTACGCAAAATTAATAAAAGAGTACTTTTCACTCTATGAATTAGAAATTCCACATTTTGGTATGTTCTTCTGTTTCTTTTCCTCCAAATGATCCATCCTGGGCACAAAAGAACTATTTTCCAAGCTTTCCTTCTTCCTTTGAACACGCCACCAAGTCACCAAAACTTTGTTTTTTTTTTTTTTTTTTTTTTTTGGGTAATTACCAAAACTTTGTTTGCCTCTTTTGAAAAGACACATTGCATTTCAAAGCACAAAAGAACTAACGCTCACTATTCCTTTGCCCAAGAACAACAAACAAATAGAGAATCAATAGATTTACCATCCTTTTTGCATAAACAACACCCATTCACTATGATGCTTCTTCTAGCAATAAGATTACGAATGATAGTAACTTTGTCATGCATCAAGCACCAACTAAAGAATGCTACTTTAGCAGGAATACCAAAACTCCAAATATTCTTCCATGGAAAATCTCCATCCTTTTGCCCACCAACTCAATGCAACAAAGCTCTAGTCCCAAACGAGTTGACTCTCCATTCATTTCTTTGATTTGGTTTCATGTTCAAGTTGGAACTAGTTGTATTAAAAATACACATTAAGCCCAGGCAGAATTCTTTTTTGCCCAACATAACAATGTAAAATGACTTGGCTTCACCTAAAGCCATCTTCACCACCACTAACCTTGTTGGCATATAACATAAAATAATTAAAGAAGAATAGAAAAGGACTCAACCTCTCAATCATGCAATTTTGACAATAGTTGATATTCAATGCCATATTCCCACTTTCCATATAAAAATAATCATCCACTTCTCCCTCCTTATTCATAGCTAGACCAAAAATATACGGAAAAAATAACCTTTAAGCACTTGCCCTGTAACTAAAGAAAATTGAAGCCTTTACATCTCTCCCTACTTCAAAGGAAATGAAATTCCTAAAACCACCCATTTCTAATAATAAAATCCCTAAATTAAAAATAAAATCTCAACAAAATCCCTCAAATATGAAATACCAAAACTAAAATCCCAATACATGGGATAAAATAAAAGCTAATGAAATATAAAATCTTCCTAAAAGTTTGCTTCCATTTTGCGTCAATTCTCTGCTTTTTCTTTCTCGGTGGCCTTTTATGTCATTCAACTTTCTCCACTAATTAGTTTTAGGTAAATAAGTTGATATCCTTATGTATGACATTATATTATTCAGGTTATCAAGTAGACGATAGGTTATTGTGAAAGCTCTCTCTCTCTCTCTCTCTTTCTGTTGCTTTTTTTTCTCTTTTTTTTTTTTAATTTTAGGTTGAGAGTGTTTTTTTTCTTTTTTTTTGGGGGGGGGGTGGGGGATGGGAACAAGAAAAAGGAAATAAAAAATAGAAAATAATTGAAGATGTAAGGAAAGATATTTAATTATTTTTCTTCTCTTTGTCAGGCAGGAGTTAGTAGAGAGAAATTAGGTCTACAAAAAAGAATGAAACCGACGACAATCGTTGCGAAAATAAAGAGAGATTTCCAATTTTTTTTTTCTTATCTTTTATTTTTTTGGAGAGAAGAAAAGACAAGAAGGTAAATTAAAGAAGACGAAAGGAGGAGATATTTTAATGAACATCCTTTGTTTGGCTCAGAAGAAAGTGAAGATATTCCATAGCTACCGTCTTTTTTTCACTTCTCCATACAACCCATAACCTAAAGATAATATTATAAACAGTAACTATTTCTTTCACCATAAAGATATATTTAAACAAAACTATTTCTCAATTCGACATACATTGCTATACTAGTAGGTGCACATACCTTGCCTAAAGGCCTACCTCGTTTAGTGAGTATTATAAACAACACCCATTCACTCCTTTGACTCCACAATTCAAGATCTACCAAAGGACAATTCACATACCATAGCCAAGCATCTACAAACCTGCATTCAGTAGAAGATTACAAGAATTATTCCAACGAAGTATTTTATTCACTTATAATGCATTTATAATCAAAATCATTTGTTACTCTTAAATAAAATATGTAAAACACTTATAATTCTCAAGAACATTAAAAAAAAAAAAGGAACATGGTACTTTTCTTTGGTATTAAGGTCTATAATTTTCTTCATCAGCCACCCTTTTCGATTTCAAGTCTCCCTTTGATCACACCTCTCAACATTGATTTTTTTTTTTCCGGTTGTTTTTGGGATAGGTATTTATGTTGATATTTGTCCTCCTTTTTATTGGATTTCGTTGCATCTATTAGCTCCTCTTACAGTTTAATTTTTTTTTTTTTTTTCACCTATCCACTATGAAACCACGGTTCACGTGTGGCTTCTAATCCTTCCTCCATAACATCCTGTTTTCTTACAGATATATTATCAACTCTGATGACTAGTACATAACGTCATTTCCCCTTTAGGACTAGGAAAGGAGAGAGGAAATTAAAATAGAATAGGCTACCAAGGAGCATTAACCCCACCTTCATAGTTTCCAAAATCTTTCATTCATCTCCTCAAAACTATCATAAATACATAACACGCAATGCCAAATCTTTTCCACCCTTAATCTCACCAACATTTTTTTTTTCTGGGGCCTAGCATAAAATCCCAGTATGTTATAATATGTCAAAGACAAGGCAGATAACTTCGACAAAACCACCATTTGATGCGTCATGAAAACATAATCATCTCTGATTGTTATGGATCAAAAAGACGTTTCTTAGCATAACTCGCTCATGCTTGGTCTTTTAATTCTGAAGCTTGCTCCATGTTAGCAGGAATTTTCGTCTATTTGGAATCATATTCGTATTCTAAGTATACTACTATCATTAGCAGCAAAAGCATCCTTACAAACCCCAGATGACTGTCATGGGAGGACACTTGACATATCGCGACAAGGATGCCAGCTAAAAGTCTTAACATGTGAATTAGCTCAAAGATGGCATCCCTCTTCTCTCAAATATAGACTCGTTGTAAGTTCATTACCGATACAAAATGATCTTAAAATATGAATAATTGCATCATTTGATCTGCTCCATTTTTTAACAATCTTTAATCCCTGGTGAGACACAACACTTAGGCAATTGTTCAAAACAAAATTTAAATAGACCATGTTGGACGCGAAAATGGAATATAGACAGTGGTGCGATTTAGCCATGCAGCTCACAAAAATATGAAAGATGAATATAAAAACCATGGCGGCACATGTTTTTTAGTTTAAAAAACATGCTCACCGTCTGTAGCTAGTACCATCACTATTTTTCTAAGAAAGTCAGTGTTCTCCAAATGACTATCAAACCACTCCATGATGATTGCACAAAGCAAATTCAGATCCACAATCACTATATAAGCCACATTGAGCTCCATAGTTTAGTTTTCCATTCAACACCATATATCAACCTCACCCTAGTAGATCCTCTTCCAAAAAAACCTGCTGTAATCTCACCACATACACTAATTGCTCAATTTAGTTTGAAGGGAAGTGAGAAGCATTATCACCAAGCACAAACATTTCTGTACAAAACAATGAATGAAAACATTATCACTGAAAACACACGCACAGGAGATGGGAAAACACTAATTTTCAGTAGGGAAAAAAAATAAAGCCAGATAATTTAAGAAGGAATTAAATGTACAGAAAGATAAACTTACTTCTCCATTACTTTATTTGTTTGTTGCAACTGAGGATAGTATAAACCCTAGAAAATTATTTAGTCCATTCCATAAATGGAAAAGGCTATTGAAGAAATCTTTGGTAAACCCTAGGCAACTGTGTGTAAGTATTACAGAAGAAACAAAAGCCTCAATATCTTGTGCTCATCCAATTCACTAAGTTGGGGTTGATGAATTAACATGTATATATTCATATTCTTATAAAGAGTGATGGATGAGTCAAACCGTTATCCGCCGCATTCCTCCATAACAATTTAGTATTTCCATGCCAGAGTTGCATTGAAATTTTATCACGTCCTTTTGTTTTCCTTTTTACATGAAAATTTGTTAATTATAAGCATTGTTGTCAAACATTCAGAAGTACGATCTCAGGTTTCCAACATATGGAATAGAATTCCCGTGATTTTAATTCAGGGTAGTTTAAAATAGGTCGAGCAACTCAAAGTTAGCACTGATTGTCATATTAAGTATTTGAAAGGCAAACAAAAAATCATAGATGTTGTTAGAAGTATTAAATATTATTAGCACAGATATTTAGGTTATCTGTGATTTCGTTTCCAATTTAGAATATGATCTTTCCTTTCATATTTAGTATAAGATTTTATTCCCATTCCTATTTAATATGAGATTGTTACTCGCTGCCTATTTTGTACAAGATTTCTATTATCACTTGAGGCTCCCAGTTATGAATCTAGTTTTTTTCAAAGTATCTATATTGTGACATGTTATCAGAGTCATCTAATCATCTGTGAGTTTTCTATTGACTTCTGTTTTGCTGATGGGCAATAGCTATGATATGTATCCCATACAAAATGTTCAATAGGTATGATATATATCCTACAGCTACAGGTATTTCCATACTCTTGTATAATTTTTCCTTCAAGATGTTTAATAGGTATGATATACAAAAAAATGTTACGTTTACAATACTTTTTTCCAACATTGTTTTACAACATCCAAAACGATACCGTTTTGAACCACTTTATCACGTTACCTGAGATTCTTATACCCTCTTTCTGACACTTTTTGTACACCATACTGATCATAACGGATCATGACCAGTATAGTTTGGATGTTATAAAATAATATTAAAAAAAAGTATTGTAAACATAGCATTGCTCTGATATACATGCTACAAGTATTTTTCAGCCGACCACTATGTCAGACAGCTCAACACAGTGTATCAAAGCACTCCTTGCTCCTATAGTGCATAAACTAGTTAAGTTCATCCAACTAAAATTCTAATTGGGTAACAATATAATAATATTGAGAAGGGGTTAAAGTGGGATTCGCTCAAAGACTTACTGATTTAGATAAATATCTAATGTGTTTTTTCCACTGGAGAAGTTATTTTTGGAGGAGAAACTATATTAACCAAGGAAAAAAATTCGTGGTAAAGACAAGATGCACTTGGACCCAAAAAAAAACCCATAATCGGAAAAAAAAAAATAAAAAAGTTCTCAAGGATAAGTTTCCGAATATAAAAAAAAATAAAAATTCAAGGATCTTCAAATGTTTTCACAGTACTTTCCTTGCACTAAAAAGTCAGCAATTCATCTAATAAAGTTTGAAGTGCAATATTAATAAATTTTAATGAAAAATTTGCAAATTTCCCAAAGACAACTTCCTGTCTCGAGAAAGCAGCACCAGCTTAATTACCTGACCTGATACTTGATAACCTTATTTTTCTCATAAATTGCAATGATTTTCCACTGCTTATGGAATTCAGGAGATGGAATAGGATTGAACAAAAGCACACGCATCTCTTGTGCGTTGCATACGGCTCTCCATCTGATCACCTGCAGCCTGTTCACAGTTACAAACTCAACGATAGCAAGGTTTGCACTATCAAATCTATATATGCATTGCACTGGTTGATTCCATCAATTATTATTGAAAAGAAAAGTTACAAGAGGATTTTTAAACCAGAAGAAGTCCTTTTTTTAATTTATTTTTTTATCTTCAATTATTTTGAACATCAAATTATCACGTAGAAATCCATCTTTTGTATGATCCTTTGATACAAAGAAATCAAAAAGCAAATCATCAGAAGAAGATATTAACAGTCTATCAGTAGAGTGAGGTCATCAACTATCAAGTCAGATACATAAAATTAACTACAAATCACCTTTAGAAAGTCCACATGCTATACTTGGAACAAGTCTGTTACAGACAAGTAAGGAACTCCATATTTCAATTGTGAATAGCATGCATTCCTGCCGAAGAACAAGTGTTTCTCCATTAAAGAAGGTTACAAATTTCAATTAATGAGAAGATAAAACTGTTACAAAATTCAATTAATGAGAAGATAAAACTAACTTCAAGCCACAAGATAGAATTCTAATCACCTGCTGGCACCTATGCAGGGAAGCACAAACAAGAACATGCCTTGAAGCAAATTATATGACGACGATAGAAAGCACGCTAGTACACAATCATGTCCGAGCATGATTGCTGACCGGCGTGCTCTCTCTCGTCGTCAAGCAATCACGCAACAAGGGTCAAGAAGGATCTACATATAAAGAGAAGGCATAGTTTAATCAAGATCCAAGATTAATCAAACAAAAACTGTTCCACTACTGCATGAAATGCTTCCAGGAAATAGGAAGCAAAAAAATAAAAAATAAGAAAGTAATACCAATATCACAAAGGAAATGTCTGCCATGACACTGTAATTACTGTCTAACTCCTCCTTGACCTTGCAACCAATTGAACACAAAAGGATGGTGAGGATTATGAAATGGATATTTGTATGACTACAGTAGTTAGCTCAAGAAGCACCAAAAGATCCATCCACAAGTACACCTGACTAACAACAAAATTTACAAGCAAAAGACTCCTCCTAGAAGGCATGCATTTTAGCACTCTTCTAATCATGAAACATCAACAACATCCGCACCAAGAAAATTGTATATTGACAAACCAAAATATTAACTTGAACATTGTAGCAGTATTTCTTAGTACGATCACATGCAATGTAACATGCAAGCTCTGAACTAAAATGAAAATTGGACACAAATAAGGATGGGATTAGACCATCTACATTCTTATTAAAGAAATGAAACATCCAACGTCAAAGTTAATTAAGGACCAATCAGTGTTGAGCATCAGATCTAGCGAACCTCAAAGGTAAACCCAATACAGCGAATTCACTGTAACTTCAATTTCCCAATCCAAAAGGCACACATCTTTTCATATACTTTGCTTGCCATTACAAAGAATTAAAAAAAAATCAATATATTTCCAGTCTAAAATTTAACAAGGAACCCAAAAAAAATAAAAATAAAAATAATAAAAACAACTAGAAGCAACACTAACTCCAACCCTGCGCACCACCAAAACCAAAAATAAAAAAATAAATAATAATAATAATAATAATAATAATAATAAACAATTAAAAAAAACCCATTAACAACGGACACAATCAAAACCAAATAGACCCATATTACAAGGTCTATAGACTCTAGCAGTGCAGTATTACAAAACAAAAATGGGCACAAATTGCGGAAATTCCAAAACTGGTCCAACTTTCCTAGCACAAAACCTGAAGTAGCTGAACTTATAGTCATCAGTTGCAAGCCAAACATGAAAAAAGAAATCATAATCACATATAAAATCATTGATAGCCTAAAAATAACAACTTTTTTCTGAACAAACGGTGAAAGAGTCTTGGCTTAATTCCCAGATCTACAATCAAAATTAAACAAAGGCCCAAAAAAATAAAAATAAAAATAAAAAGTAAGAAGAAAAGGAGGGGCTTGGGTTTGAAGTGACCGCCTTACACTGAAAGAAAACCCACTGCAATTCTACAGAGACATTGATAGCGTCTGTGTATTCATGAAAGAGGGAGACATGTAAATCTATATATATAGATGTGGGTATGGAGAGAATGACAAATTCTAGACCTGCTGATGAACAGATGAGAATAGTTAGAGACCCACCAATCCTTTTTTTTCGTTTTTCCTTTTTCTGTGTACTGGTTCCATCAAGAAGACGAATTGAGAGGGGTTTTGATTGCAATGGTACAATTACGGAATCTACCTCTTTTTTTGCTAAATGACCGACCCATCCCTCAAAATTAAAAAAATATATATATTTTCGGTCTGGACCAAAAAAAAAAAAATAGGTGTCTCCCTTCCACTTTAAAAGTTAACACATAATTCTCTGGTAACTTAAATTAAAATTCAAAATCACTAACAAACGTTAAATTTAACTAAATTTATGTTAGATGTATCATACAAGTTTATTTATGATCATTCAAAAAGCATTGTTTAGAAAATAGAAGCATATTGAGTGCTTTTAAAAAATAAAATAATGTTTCACTTTAACATAAAAATAGTTAAATATATTTTTATCTATCATTATTGTTGAAAATCTTTTTTTTGTAATTAATTTTAACTAACGAGACATAAATCTAATTTAATTTAACAAATTTATTTAATTTCGTACTTTAGTCCAAATCACACGTAATTTATTTGTTGACTTTTAAACTAGAAAGAGGTTAAGTATTTTTTAGCCAAACTCCAAAGGAGTAAAGTGTAATTACCCTATAAATTAATGTTTCAGTTTGAGGAGTGTTCAAAGTAATAAAGATTATTAATAATATATTTAGGTTGTTTATGATATTTTCCCCTATTTAGGATTTGATTTCCTTGCTTATTTAGTACAAAGTTTTATTCTCATTCCAACTTAGTATAGCATTTGTTATTCCTACCTCCCTTACGCAAGTTTAAGTTTCTCCAAATCTTTATATTTTGACATATGTTACCCAAAGAGAGGAGAAATAAAAGAATAAAGAAGAAAAAGAAATCGAGACTATGTTTGATACATGAGAATGGAATAGAATAGAATTAATTCCCACTTTAACTTATTCTCATATTTGGCATAAAAAAAATTAAGCTAGAATGCTATTCCCTGGGAATAGCCATTCGCACAGGAAATAGGAAAAGACATTCCACAATTTAAGTGATAAAATAGTCATTTCATTACAATCATAATTTGATCCAAAAAATGAAAAAAAATAGAAATAAATAAAACAAACAACTACTTTATAACAAAAAATTTGTCTTAATTACTCCATTAGATTGTAAACAGACCACTTTACCCCTTGATCTTATTTTCGAATTAGATTCGAACTCGAGCTGCAAAATGATTGTTTTACCCCAAGATCCATTTTTGTTTTCAAATTCATATTTCGAGCTTTTGAATGGCCAAAAAAAATATTTATTTATATTACTTAATAACTAAATAAATTTTGATCCGATCCAAACTCAGATTGTAAAATGACCATTTTACCCCTGGGTTTATTTTTTTGCTAAAACTTGTATTTTGGGCTTCCCAAAAAGTTAAAAAAATTTATTGATGTGTTTCTTAATAACTAATAAATTTCATCTCAGGTGGCGTTTGGATGACAAAAAAAGTATAACAAAAGTACAAAGATTTGATGTAAAATGTGATATGTGACGAAATTTGATTGGAAGAAGTACAAAAAGTTGGTAAAAATTAATAGGTTTTGATAAACCAAACACCCTCTCAATTCGAACTCAATTTGTAAAACGACGATTTTACCTCTAAGCCATTTTTTGTCTAAATTTGTCTTTTAAACTACCCAAAAGGCTAAAAAAATATCTTTAACATATTTCTTATGTAATAGTTAAACAAATTTCAGTCTATTCTGAATTTATATTATTTAATGACTATTTTGCCCCTAGGCCCCTTTTTGGGCAAATTGGTATTTTAAACATTCGAAAAGATAAAAAAAAATTATTAACATATTTTTTAATAGTTAAGAAAATTTTGGTCAAATTCGAACTTATATTGTAAAATGACCATTTTACCCCTAGGCCCTCTTTTACTCAAATTCACGATCCAAAATTAAAATTTCTTTTTATAATTTTTGAAAATTAATGTTAATAATTTTTATTATATTTCATTTTATTTTATTATATTTAAAATATGTAATCAAGTTATAAAATTTTAAATGTCTATTCCATTCCTACTATTTTCATATTGGAATCAAACAAATGAATGGAATAAACATTCCATTTCATTCCCACCTGCATTCTGTTCTCACCTCTTATTCTATTTCATTCTCACATACCAAACATTAGCCTGAATGTATTATTTCCTACTTACTATAGGATTTGTTATTCCTACCCCCTAGTTATGTGAGTCTAATTTTTCCCAAATCTCTATATTTTGACGTATGCTACTAAAAAAGAGGAGAAATAAAAAAATAAAGAAGAAAAAGGAACTGAAGATGAGTATGTGGGAGAAGTATGGAATGAAAAATTATAAGAATAGAATAAAATCTAGTGAACAATAACCAATAACTCCAAATATTACAAATCTAAAAGCCAATAATTACAAATATTTGACACTATAATTAATAAAGCACAAGAAAATATAAGAACCAAAGGCTAAAAATAAAAAGGAGGATTGAAATGCAACGAATGAAAGAATCGTTTTTTTTTTTTTTTTTTTTTTGAATAAGCAACAAAACTTTTATTTATAGTTATAACAAATAAGAGCTATAAAAGAGGACGAGAAGTCCCCTTGATTGAATACAAGGTTTGTCAATTCCCTTCCTCCACAGCACATCTAATTTACAGATGTTGAAACTCCAAAGCTCATAGTATTTTTTAGATTGACATAAGATGAGTCCATACTAACTATTTCTCCTGCATATATATACGCCCCATAGACTTGAGGACAAATATGCCTTCTTAACTTCCTATGGACCCAAGTCCACTTTTTACCCCCTTCAAGGGCTTAAGACTCACTTCAGGACAAGCAATCGTTCCATGCTCATGAAGCACTATGCACTAGGCCATTGGGATTATGCCTAATGGCTTAGGCACCATGCTCTTGTATAATTTTTCCTCCAAGATGTTCAGTAGGTGTGATATATATCCTACAGGTATTTCCATACTCTTGTATAACTTTTCCTTCAAGGTGAAACAATAGGTTTGATATATATGCTAAAGGTATTTTCTCAGCAACCACTATGTTAGACAGCTCAACTCAGCGTGACAAAGCACTCCTTGCTCCTATACTACAAAAGCCAGTTAAGTTAATTCATCCAAATTAAATTCTAATTGATAACAATACAATACTACTGGGAAGGGGCTAAAGTGGGATCCGCTTAAGAACCTACTGACTTGGGTAAATATCTAATGCATTTCTCAACTGGAGAAGTCATTTTTTTATGAGAAACTATGTTAACAAAGGGAAAAAATACACAGAAAAGACAAGATACACTTATACCAGAAAATCCCATACTTGACAAAAATAATGTTTTCTGGAGGATAACTTTTTGTCTAAAAAAAAAAAAAATCGAGGTTCTTCAAATGTCTTCACAGCATTTTCCTTGCACTAAAAAGTCAATAATTCATCTAATCAAGTTTGAAGTGCAATATTCATAAATATTAGTGAAAACTTCACAGATTTCCAATAGAAAACAGCAGCAACTTCCTGTCTCGAGAAGGCAGCACTAACTTACCTGACTTGATACTAGATAACCCTATTTTTCTGATAGACTCTAATGATTTTCCACTGCTTATGGAATTCAGGAGATGGGAATAGGATTGAACACCAGTACACACATCTCTTGTGCATTGCATACAGCTCTCCATGTTATCACCTGCAGCATATTCAGAGTTACAAACTCAACAATGGCAACTAAACACAAGGTTTGCGCTATCAAATCTATTACTTTTTTATGCATTGCAATGGTTGATTTCATCGGTTATTATTGAAAAGAAAGTTACTGGAGGTTTTTCAAACCAAAAGAAGTCCTTTTTTTCTTTTTTTTAATCTTCAATTATTTTGAGGTTTGTATTGTCATGTGGAAATCAGTCTTTTGTATGATCCTTTGCTATAAAGAAATCAAAAAACGGATCATCAGAAGAAGATATCAGCATTCTATCAGTAGAGTAAGATCATCAAGTATCAAGTCAGATACATAAAATTAACTACAAATCACCTTTAGAAAGACCACATGCTATACTTGGAACAAGTCTGTTAAAGATAAATAAGGAACTCCATATTCCAATTGTGAATAGCATATATTCCTGACCAAGAACAAGTGTTTCTCCATTAAAGAAGGTTACAAATTTCAATTAGTGAGAAGATAAAACTAACTTCAAGCCACAGGATAGAATTTTAATCACCTGCTGGCACCTATGCAGGGAAGCACAAATAAGAACATGCCTTGAAGCAAATTATATGACGACGATAGAAAGCACGCTAGTACACAATCATGTCCCGAGCATGAATGCTGACCGGCGTGCTCTCTCTCGTCGTCAAGCAATCATACATCAAGGGCCGAGAAGGATCTACATATAAAGAGAAGGCATAGTTTAATCAAGATCCAGGATTAATCAAACAAAAATTGTTCCATTAATGCATGAAATTTTTCCAGGAAATGGGAAGGAAAAAAAAAGGGTTACCAATATCACAAAGGAAATGCCTGCCATGACACTGTAATCACTGTCTAACTCCTCCTTGACCTTGCAACCAAATGAACAGAAAAGGATGGCGAGGATTATGAAAGAGATATTTGTACAACTACAGTATTTAACTCGAGAAGCACCAAAAGATCCATCACAACTACACCTGATTAATAACAAAATTTACAAGCAAAAAACTCCTAGAAGATCTGAACTTTAGTGACTCTTCTGATCATGAAATTTCAACATCTGTGCCCAGAAAATTGTATATTGATAAACCAAAATGTTAACTTGGACCATTATAGCAGTATTTCTTAGCATGATCACATGCAATATAACATCCAAGCTCTCAACTAATATGAAAATTGGACACAAATAAGGATGGGATTGGACCATCTACACTCCTATTAAGTAGATCGATCAAGAAGGAAATGAAACATCCAACATCCAAGTTAATAACGACCAATTAGTGCTGCTGTTCATTGTAGAACCCCCCGCCAAGACCAAGTATCAGATCTAACTAACCTCAAAGATAAACCCAATTCGGGGAATTCACTATAACTTCAATTTCTCAAACCAGAACGCACACAACTTTTCATAAACTTTGATTGTCATCACAAGGATTTTTTTTTTTTTTTTTAAAAGACATCAATATATTTCCAGTCTTAAATTTAACAAGGAGCCCCAAAAAAAAATAATGATAATAATAAATAATAAAAACAACTATAAGCAACAATAACTCCAACCCATAACCAAAAATAACAATAATAATAAAACAAAAACCTTCAAGAACGGACACGATCAAAACCAAATAGACACATATTGCAAGGTCTATGGACGCTAGCAGTGCAGTATTACAAAACAAAAAAGAGCACAAACTGCGAAAATTCCAAGACTGGTCAAACTTTTCCTAGCACAAACCCTGAAGGAGCCGAACCTAGGTCATCCGTTGCACACTTGAAAAAAAAAAATTAAAAAAAAAAAAAAAACCATTGAAGCCTAGTTAAGTAACAATTTTTTCTGAACAAATGGTGAAAGACTCTTGGCTCAATTCCCAGATCTACAATCAAAATTAAACAAAACTCCAAAAAAATAAAAAGAAAAAGAAAGAAGAAAAGGATCTAGAGGAGGGTGGGATCTAGATAGGAGGGTGGGTTTGAAGTGACCGCCTTACACTGAAAGAAAACACACTGCAATTCTACAGAGAGACACTGATAGCGTCTGTGTATTCATGAAAGAGGGAGATATATATATATATATATAGCTATATATAGATGTGAATATGGAGAGAATGGCAAATTCTAGACCTGTTGATGAACAGATGAGAACAGTCACAGACCCACCAATCCCTTTTTTCCTTTTTTTGCTTTTTCTCTCAACCGGTTCCATCAAGAAGACGAGTTGAGAGGGGTTTGATTGTAATGGTACAATTACCGAATCTACCTCTTTTTTTGCTAAATGACCTATCCATCCCTCAAAATTATCACAGGACAGGGAGAATTTCTACGGCCCTGATCTCCCCACGTAGCGACGTTGATTGAACAAGTACCATATTACCGTAGATATTGGAATCTGATGTAATAGTTTATCTAAGGGAAACGACAGCGCGTGAGCGACACCAACTAATAGATTTCAGACACCAGGCCCTACAGTGTCGCGTGCAACTGCGACTGATGGTAACGCTTCAGCAAGTGGTGTGGGGACCTTGGCTTCTGTAATTATTATTGGAGTATCGTAACGTACTTATCCTCGATGGATTATTTTATTCGCGCAAGTACCCTCGTTTTTCCCTTAATTTCTAATTCGTCCCATGATGCCCCCTTGTACCGAGGTACCGCCATGGATTGGATTCTTATCTCTGTTATTTTTGAACTTGTCGGATAAAAAAAAAAATATTTAGGTATTTTATGGATAATTTTAACCAAATATCGTGCCTTGGCAATTGATTAAATAATAAATTTGAGCATTCGATAATTTAAGTAGATAATTAAATAATTTAGATAAATAATTAAGTAATACCCGTCAAATATCAAATAAATAAATGATTAGTATGGATAATTGGGCTCGAATAATACCCATTAAATAACCTATAATTGAAATAATCTATACAATTTTGAATAATACTTGTTGTCGTTACACTATATATCGTCTCTATCTCTAAATTTGATGAATATTTTATTTTTATTTTTATACTTTAATACATCCATTACCCAAAAAAACTTAAAAATATAATAGACTGAGACAAAACAAGTACTTATTGGAGCTGATTAAAATTGCCACCTCTAATGGTACTTGTTCTCATATTTTCATCTAGACCCTTGCACTGTACATTGCAATTTGCAGGACTCTGGGATGAAATAAAAGAAAAATGAAAAAAATGAAGATAGAGAAAATTTTCTTTTGCCTTTTTAAATAGAGTTTGCAGTGCACTTTTGTATCTTACGTAATTTAGAAATTAATTACCCTAAAATTCGTGTGCAGTTGTATTATATTGAATATGATACCCGGTAGCTAAAAGAATCTTAGGGGCGTTTGGTAGTAACATTTTTAGCAAAAAATTACTAACTTTCGATTTTTAAATTTTCGATTTTTAAATATTTGGCAAACTATCAACTTTTACTATTTTTCGATTCTATTATAATAAATTTTCATCTTAAAAGTTACAAAAAAAATTACAAAAAGTTATTAAAAGATACTAAAAATTATCAAAAATTATTAAAAATTTTACTAAACACTTACAAAAAATTACTAAAAATGTTAGAAATTATTACTTTCTTCACTAAATACACAAAAGATTATAACTAGTAACTTTTGACAAAAAAATATTAAAATTTATTAAAAATTATATCTCTAAACGCTCTCTTAATAAAATAATTGGATGATATTTATCTAATCTCACACTCTCATAAGTAGCACAAACCAGCACCACAAGGAGTATAGTTTGTCGTCCCCGGTCTTTAAATTACCACCCCACACCTGGATTTTAGATGTTAAATTACAAAAATACTCTTAGTATTTTATCTTTAATTGAAAAAATAAATTAATTAAAAGTTATGTTATATTGACCTTATTTAAAAACTAAGGTAAATTCAAAAAATTTTAACATAAAAAGAGTTCATAAAAATTAAATCCAAGTATTTTTTGGGAAATAAAATATATTATCATGTTACACTATTCAATATTTTTGTATATAATATTAAAAAAATATAATATATAACATAATAAATTCTATAAATAATAAAAGCTTAATCATTATATATATATATATATATATATATATTTTAATAATGAGAAGCATCCTATTAAATCTCAGATACTGTTAAAATAACCAGTTGAACCATTAAACTGAAAAAAGTATAATCACCAGTTTAATGTTCAACAATAATTTTATCTCTCCCTAAAAGCGACATTGTTTCTCTTCTACTTTTAATCCCAAGATAACTTATTATCCCCGTCTTAAATATCCAGTGCCCTCCTTACTCAAAATTTGGATCTGTCCTTGATACAAGACTCTTTTACTTGGACCCAGAAAGGTGGAGCTTTAATCGCTAGATTTGTAATAATTAAAATATATGTATATATTTTTTGACAATAATACCCGAGTAAGTTTTATTAATGGTAAAGCATATTTAGTACGCTTTTTCATGTTACAATTTTACTCATATTAGGTTAATAAACGTTTAAAACACATATTTGTTATCTGTTTAAGTCTTTAAATATTTACATCCATTAACTTTTAAATTAATGTTTATATTCTTTTTCTACTTTTTTATTTTTCACATAATGAGCTCTTACGTATTTAATTTTTTTAATAATAATTTCATCTCCAATTATCTTACATGGTTTGAACTAATTTTAATTTTAATTTATTTAGTAAAAAGTTTTATTAATTAGCGGAGACATTAATTTGGATAATTAGTTTTAAATATAGAATTTTATATATTTATGATTTAGTTATGAAAATTGATTTAATAATTAATTTTACTAATTAATTTAATAATAAGTTTTATTAATTGATTTACTAACTAAGAAAACATGAGTAGTTTAAATAATTAGTTCTAAAATTTGAATTTTATATATTTATTATTTAGTCATGAAAATTGATTTAGTAAAATACTTTACTAATTATCAGAATCATTAGTTTAGATAATTAACACAAAATTTTGAAATTTTTATATTTATCAAGTCATGAAATTGATTTAACAATAAATTTTACTAACTAATTAGTTCAAAATTTAAATTTTATATAATTTTCTCTAGTTAAGAAATTTAATTTACTTATTAATTTTACTAATTAAATTAATGCTTAGTTAAAAAATGATTTATAATTAACAATTATTCCAAATTAATAGTTTCAAGAGGTATTTTATATATTATTACATTTATATCTTTCATATTTTAATGCAATATTTATAGTATATCATATGTGAATATATATATTTATTTATATCATAAGAAGATAAAAAAATAAAATTAAAATTACTTCAAACTAGGTAAGGTAATTGGAATTGAAATTATTATTAAAAAATTAAAAAGATAATACCTCGTTACGTGAAAAAAAAAAAAAAAAGTAGGAAAACAACTCAAATGTTAATTTAAAAGTGAATGGATGAGAATATCGAAAAACTTAACCAATAATAAAAATGAGTTTTAAATATTTACTAATTAAATAGGGGTAAAATTGTCAACATCTAAAATTGCATTAAATATGCTCTTACAATAACAAAACTTTTTTTTTTTTTTTGGTAATTTACAATAACAAAACTTGCTCTGACATTATCATTATTTTTTTTTTTTTTTACTATTACAAGATTATTTCACTCAGAGCGAGGAAAGACTCGAGCTCTGTACTGTTATATTAAAATTTAACGATTTAAATATATTCATATTTTTTTAATTTTAATCTAACAGTCCAGAATTCAGTTGTTACCAAACTAACATCACGCAATATCAACCTCCTCCCATTATTTTCCTCTACTTACCAAAAAGGATAAGTTGCTAATTAACGATTTGTCTATTATTATTATTATTATTATTATTATTATTATTACAAAAAGTTTATTTGATTATTAATTTTGTGATCATTAAAATTAATCGAAACAAGTGCAAATGAATCCAGATATTGTGAGTTATCAAAACAAGATTTTCATATTTTTTCTTAATTCACATCTGCATATTTTTATCAATCACGATTTTCTTACACTTATTTATTGCAATAAATCCTAT
Organism: Vitellaria paradoxa; assembly: GCA_019916065.1. Taxonomy (NCBI): domain Eukaryota; kingdom Viridiplantae; phylum Streptophyta; class Magnoliopsida; order Ericales; family Sapotaceae; genus Vitellaria; species Vitellaria paradoxa. The sequence goes on along the minus strand of CM034243.1, from coordinate 9,366,505 downwards.
TATAATTCCCTCCATTTCATTTTTGACTTTAGGTAGCTAGGCATTTTTTTTCTTAAGTTTTCTCTTTTTTTTTTTTCTAATTATTTGATTATATGTTTCCTTTTTGGATTCTTGATTTTTATTTTTAATTGTCTAAATCTCATTCACTTTTTTTTCCGGTTAGTAGGAAATTTTGTGAAAGAATAATTATAAATTTCAAATGACAATGTTTGGAGTCCTAGAACTATAGTGAAAAAACTCACTACAAAGATTACAGTGAAAAAATGAGCAGTGATGATTTAATTACATTTAATTTAATTAAAATTAATTTTAAAATAAAAATGAAATTTAAAAAATTCTAATTTAAACACAATTAATTAATACAAATTATAAAAAATCATATTAAATTAAATACAATCAAATCATGGGGCTCATTTTTTCAGTGTAGCCTTGCAGTGTAGCCTTGGTAGTGGATTTTCACACCGAAGCTTCCTTGAAGCTGATTGCTTGTGCATGCATTGCACAATCACCTGCATGCACAGTCACAAAGTCCATTGCAAATATTCTTGTGTCATTACAAAAGCTATTTATTTATTTTTATTGAATTGAAGTTGCTTCAATAAATAAATTTTTAAATAGCAATTCTACATAATCAGATTTTTTTTTTTTAAGTCTTACATTATAATGATATGGCTTAATTGGAAGCTAGTGAAAAAAATTCACTGTAATATATTTTTATTATAAAAATAATTTTTATCCCATTTTTTGGTAAAAAATTACCAATTTTTTAAAGTGAAACGCTTTAAACTCATTAATAATTTGTCACAAGTAATATAGGAGTTGTATAAAGAGTCATTTAGAATTCTAAAGAAATTCAAAAAATTTCAAAAGTTTTAATTTTTTCAAACTCTAAAAATTCTTATTTTTCTAAAAAAATTATCAAAATCTGTTGAAACAAACTATTATAATACATTCTAATGGATTTTGACAGATTTTTAAAAAAATTAGACTGAAATTTGTATCAAAAACTTCCACAAAATTCTAAAAATTTCTAAAATTCTCCACTAAAATTTTACTATGTGTCACTCTATATAATTTTTAACAACTTTATATCAAATCAAACATAAATATTCAACCATCATTTCAAAACAACTTTTTACATTCTAAATCCTGATACTTTTTACACTCCAAATTCTAAAAAATTTCACTTTTGTTAACTTTTAATTTTTTTTTTCCCTTACACTCAAAACGACCGCTAAATTCATATTTGATATTCCTATAAACAAAGAGCATAATATCAAATTAATATTACTTTAAATTTACTGGCCTTTGCCTGCATACCATCTCTCAATTCATCTCAAAGTAGTAATAATAATAATAATAATAATAATAATAATTTATTATTACTGTTGACTTTGAAAAAAATTACAATTAAAACTTCCAAAATAAGGAACAACATTTCAATCTCTTCGGACAAATTTGCAGTGTTTTTGTGTAATTAATCACACAGTAAATAAAGAAAAAAATACCTTACCAAAAATTTCTAGAAAATACAAATTGAATGCGTTGAAAGTAATTTTACAATGTGAGAGATTATTGGCTAAAATAGTACTTATTTAGAGATGACGGGTTACTGTTTTGGTCAACATTTAAAAGTTGGCCAAGTTGTATTCGTCTTATATCAACTAAAATATGTACAATTATAAGCACGGTATTCTTCCACCATAAGCGAGAGCTATTAATCAAAATGACAGAGATATGTTATGCCCTCATTTCACCCAAATAATAATAATAATAATAATAATAAGTAAAAATAAAATAATAATAATAATTCATAACTTTTTCTTGGATTTTATGTATATGAAAAGATTTGGTTCATTGAAAAAAAGGGTTTTGACAAAAATAAAAGATGCAACATGACAGATAACAATCATAAATTTGAATTTGAATGAATTTCAATTTAAAATTGAAAGAGTAAACTGATATAAAATGATGAATTTGAGTAGACTTGATTCTTTTTAACTGTCTTACTCATCAAAGGAAGAAAATCACTATTGTTCTATTGTTTCTTTTTAACTGTCTTGAAACCCAACAAATGTCTTTAATATGCCTTGAGGTGTCCTCAAGGAAATCAGATTCACCAACCAACAGGTTACATACATGAATGATCCGAAGGCAGCGCAGCCCATAAACAATTTTAAAGCAATAATATCAAATTTTACTCCTTTTGCTGACTATCCCAGCAATGAGTTGTCCAAGCTCTTCACCACAGTCCTCCTGCACATGATGGCCTGCCTGAAAAACAGTAAATCACTGTATTTTTATCTCCACACAAAACTTAACAAAAGCATATATATATATATATAAAAGAAACACGGAAGATATTTATGCGATGTGGCAATTTATGCGATTAAGTAGGTGTTTGGTAAACCAAAAAAGTGAAAGTTTGTCCTAGTGCTGCCACGTCACTTTTGGAAAAAAATTAATTGTGTTCGGTGAATATTTGTAAAAGTTAAAAAAAGTTAAAGAAAATTGCAAAAATTTAGGGAGAGTTAAAAAATTGATAGATTTGTTGGTATAGATCCATGGTGCAGGCAACGCGCACAATAGAGAGAGACTGATGCATTTAGAGTAAAAAATAGGCATATATTAGCATCTACACATCCTCTCCATTTTAGAGAAGTGCTATGAACAATGAAAATAAGTCTTAAGACTGTTGGATCCACAGATTGCTTTAAGAGAGAGCTTACATTTCTCAAGCCATCAATAATCGAAATAAGCCTTAAACTGTCATCTATAGTGACTGTTCTCCACGTTTTGCTTTCAAAATGAGCTCCTTTCTTTTTCAGGGTAAATGAAAAGTAAAAGATGTATTGGCAAACCATTTGCATTAGTTTAAAAAAAACTGTTAATACCATAGGAAGTTCAACGAGTCTATGCTTTGAAGCTTCACAGAAATCTTCAACCCCATCATAGCTTAACCAGCGGTCTCTTTGGCCCCAGCATACTGTGGTTTGAACTTCCCAATTTTTGTCCATAAGAATCATCCTCATTTCTTCAACATAGGCCTGCAGTAACCAAAATAACATGGAAGTTCAATTAAAAATCAGCTGACGTATCTTTTTCCATGACACATTGTATCTGGGCTTTCAGCATGCCCAATTGGAATGAATGGATTATTAACCATCAATCATGCATCATTTTCCACCAAGGCATTTTCAAGTTTGGGAAAGAATGATCATTGCAGTTCACAGCCGACAAAAAAATGAAACCACTGACAAATGTAAAACACAAAATCTTGCACATTCAAAGACTTCTTTTTTAAAGTTTCTATTACTTTAGAGATTGAAACTTTCTGGGGAGGAAGGACATTGCAAATTTTCATGTCAATACTATTGGCCTAGCCGTGTAGAATCTTTAATAACTAAATCACAAGAAAATTATGCCACAGCTACACATCAATTCAAGCACCCAAGCTTCAAAAGAAACAAACAGAATCTCAATTCTCATATGTCAACTATCATTCATGGCCTCTCTCTCAAGATTACAAATAACAACAAACTCAGTTATAGAGATTGAATAAGCCTCACATTTGAATTGTTAAACAATTGAATCCATCTAGTTCCATTTTTTTTTTTTGCTAAGTGAATCCACTCTACTTCAGCTTTTGAAGGGCTGAACACTGCTGCAATGTTGTATCCTGTAAGCCCCAGTTTTACATATAATGACAACTAACAACCATGTGCTGAGTACAATTGATCAACGAGCTGAGCATGAAGTGTAAAACTTCATTCAGTTGCATGGCGGGTGTGCAATGGGGTTGGGGGTTGCTGAGAACTACCCTAAGTCACAGATTGAATAAGAGTTCCAGGTTTTTGTTGACTTATACTAGAACATAAGAGCCTTGGCAATTAAACAATGAGAAATAAAAAAGTGCACCTTCAGTTCCTTTTTCATTGCCCTACTAATGGCATTCAATGCAAAACCTGAGGAACCAGATGTGAGGTAAGGTCTCCTATAAACCATCGCATCATCTTCTTTCATTTCATAAGGACCACAGCTTGTCAAGGCTTTATCGCTGGCCCTTAGAGGATCCTGGTTGGCAGAGAAGCTAGGTGAAAAATCAAATAGTACTGAGCATTTCTATCTTATATTTCAGAACCAATCAAGCTGTAAAATCTTCAAATGAAAGATAAAATGAATCACAAAGGGGATGATAATTTCAATTTTTCTTACATAATCTTCCTACCTGGGAAAAAATTTCACCTAACAAAAAGTTGCTGAATATGGACAATGTTGATGGCAGGTTGGCATGTTTTTCTGTTAGCTTTATTAATACACCAAGAAAAAAGAACAAGGTTAGCTTTCATCATTTGTAAAAGCCAAGCGACATGCATTATACCTAAATGGACAAGTGAATATGCACACAGAATATGCAGACGAGTATGTATTTACAGTATTCATTTCCATCAAATGTGTCATAAACAAATTCAATAAAAGGAATAACATTCCCTCAGGTTTTTTAGAGTTTCACTGAGCTTCCTAAAGGATTTAACCAAAGGCTTAAGGCTTGTAAATAAGTTTACCTCACATTGCAACTTGCAAAACCCATTGTCTAAATTTTTTGCCACTGAATCCTTTTTTTTTTAAACTATAAATTTTTCCTTTGAAAACAAAAAATTAGTTCTTAAAACATAAAATTTGTTATGCCAACAAGTAGGCTAGTCAATGGGCCGAATCTGGATTTGATCTAAATCAAATCCATTACATCCAGATCCAATTATAATGAATTCGATTTGTAAGATCCAGTCTAAATCCATATACCCGGCGGATTCGACCAGTTTTGAAAAATAAATTTTTTTAAATCATCATTTCATAAAAATAAAAAATATATTTTATTCAAAATATTATATATATATATATATATGCGCAAGCAGCAAAATATTTTTTGATAAATCATTATTAATAAGATTGAGAATTTAATATGACTAAGTCTATTTAATTTTGTGAGAAATTAAATATGACCAAGTAATAAAATGGTTGCAAAAGCAAAAACAAACCAATGAACCTGGCATGATGTTTTGGAACTATTGGCTAATGCTGCTTGCAAGGTCGTTTTACGACCAAGGCCACTATAAGCTGGCGATATGCATTTTTCCAATAGCGCCCATACCTCCAAATTAGTTGTTTCATATATATATATATATATATATAATAGTTAAAATTATTGATTTTATCCTACATAATTTTTTTTATTTTTTAAATATTTCTAAATTTTTTATTTTAAAAATAATAGGTCTGATGGATCATCTGAATTCAAATCCATTAGTTCTTGAACCCAATGGATCTCACGTATTTAGTTGGACGGATATGGTCTAATATTATTGGATCTGGTCCGGGTCGGATCTGGACCAAATTTGCTCCATTGACAGACCTACCAATGGGCCTAGAATAGAAAAAATTGTAAGAAAATTTAAACAAAAACATAGCAAGGCTAAATCATAAAGAACTTAGGGGAGTTAATAATTACTGCATAAAGCTTCGGGGAGAAATATGTAATTACAGAAAGCTCAGGGAATGTCAGTTACTATTAGAAACTACAAAACAGGTATTGCAATTTTTCCAATTATCAAAATCCAAACGTGGCAATCTAATGGACCCAAAATAATTGGAAGAAAAGAATGAGCAATCACAATGAGATATTCAAAAACAGAATCAAAACAGAAAATTAGAATAAGCAACAATAAAAAATTATTTGATAATTGGAAGTCAAAGTTCTAGGAATACATACAGGAGGATTGAGAAGTATAAGATTACTGAGCTTTTCCTGATGACTGCTAGCATATTTAACAACAACTGGTGAAAAATAGCCCTGAAAGTACGTCATAAATTGATATTACCTTCAATAATTTGTCCCACAATACGTAACTTGACTGCCATATCTGTGTAACCAGATTCAGAAAAAGCAAATATACCTGGACAACAAGTGAGACCTTATTGACAGCAAGTTCATCAATAAGAGATTCCAAGGATGAGACATATTCTGCAAGCCACAACAAAAATTCTAGTATGGAATACTCTTTCTAAACTCCAAAAATTAAGTTGTTGCATGGTTAATGTTGAACTCTCGCCCTGCCATCATTTTTATTTGGATGGGAAAGCAACTACCTGCCAAACTGTAGTCAAAGCCATAGCCAGGTTGGGGCTTATCTGAAAATCCAAAACCTGTAAGAAAGGGAGAAAAGCAGGAGAAAATTTTCTTTATTACATAATAATCAGCACAAGAAGCAATGTCATGTCGGAGGATGAATCATTGCATAACAAACCATCATATTGCTACCTACTTAGATCATTTGTTACATAAAAATCAGCATAAGAAACATTGTCACAGTGAGAGATAAATGACTAAGCATGACAAGCCATCATATTGAAAAATTACTTGCATGAAAAATCACCAAATATTGGAAATAAGGTTGAAAAAACAGCAAAGCTCACACACTACAATAGCACTTGTTTGAGAGTGAAGAGAGAAGCTCTTACCAAAACGATATCTGCTTAAACATAGTCCAGGACTCGAGATACTTTGAAATGGTTGCTATCTCGAACAATATCATAAAAACTAAAGGCTTGAGTGAAGAAATTTGAGCCCTGTGATTGCTTTCTAGATCATCAAGAATTTGGTCATCAAGTCCATTATTTAAGAGAGGAGCCACAGAGATTATAACAAAAAAAAATACTGATTATCCAGCATAAAGTCCATCTGAACACATTTTGTCAAGTAAATGCAATGCTCCAACAAATGAAATTTTCATAGTCATTGCTTAGGTGATTTAGTGTCCGCCAATTCACAGAAGAAAAAAGAAGTTCATAGAAAAATCTAGCAAGGAAACATAGCATAAATCATGTAAAATTCCGTTTTTCTTAATACTAAGTCTAGGATTTTAATTACCAAAAAAAAAAGTCTAGGATCTTACCTAGCCAATCAAAACCAATGGCATGATAATCCTTGGAGAGTACGGGAAGAACTTTGCGGTAAGAATATGCCTGCAACCGCATGAATGAACTGTATTTATGAATTGAGAATTTAATCTACATATGCTGACAATAATAATTCCAATCTCTTACATATTTTATTAACATTGCACTAAGTAAAAAAAACCCTCATAATATAATATTAACACTGAACAAATTTTTTATCTTTATAGAATCATATTCAAATGGAAACTTCATAAAAATCACTATACTTTTTTTTTTTTTTTTTGGCAGACCCGGAATCACACCGATTCATTACAGCCCTTAATGAACCACGTAACCGATAGGCAAAATCACTATTTTTGACCGTGAGCAATCAAACATGTGACATCTTTGAACAAACCATTTACTACACACATGTAAAGAGTAATATCAGATATAAGGACACCATAAATAAGCCACCTGCGAATTAACAAATCCGCACAATACATATACATAAAGCATTGAAGATTAAGCAATATGACAGCTGTTTACGAGGTGACATCAAAATTCCATGGTAAAACAAATTTTTTAGGGCAATAAACATTGACAACAGATTATAAAAATCAGATCCGCACTATTTCAACTTCAGGGCAATTAAGTTTGTTCAAGCCATTATGCACATGTCGCACACTATGACAAAGCTCCTAATTGCTGTTGTAGCATACATTTCTATGTCAATTAGAAGATTCAGAAGTATTTAGGCCATAATAAATATTTTTAAGAAAATTTTTAAGTCCTAATGAAATTAGCTCAGTATCAAATTGAAGACATTCAGCACAAAAGTGAAGAAATTCCTCAAATTTATGAACTGAACAGAAAAGAACGTAAGATTCACCTGTGAAGGGAAGCCATGAATTAATATAATTGAAGGATTGCCAGCACTTCCACTTTCAACGCAAAACCATCTATTGCAAAATATATAGAGCATGTTTCAATTGGTGAACCCTGCAAATATTCCATCCTCAATTTCTGCGCAACATGGGGAATTAAGCCTACAAGATTTAAGCATGTTCACACCCTCCATCACAAACAAGTGGTGCTTCCGATTTACCTGAAAATGTCATTTGGGGCCTGAGAACCACCACCCATTGCAAGACCAAAAATAGGATCTTTTGCCTTCTTGCCAGAGCCAAAAACAGGATGAGCTTTCAACTGAAAATGTTATAATCACCAAAGAATTCTCAAATACTGATATGTGACACCAGGTAAATGAGACTTGACTTCAAACAAGGAGAATAACTTCTGTACAAATAATATAATTTGCAAATAAAATAGGAACCTCCATCAAAGTTCCATTTTCTATTTCTTCCTTTTCTATGGGGGTGGGTCACATAGTTTTTTAACGAGAGCCTAAGACATACTTCGGGGCCATTTGAAGCTCTAAAAAACTCCAAAAATCTCTATAAATCTTTACAAATCTCTATAATCTCTATAAATCCCAATAAGTCTCTAGAAATCCCAATAAATCTTTACAAATCCTCAAAAAAGTTCTATACAAAACCCAAAATCCTTTGCTAGAATCCATTCCAACAAAAATCATTTGTCAAAATCTGTTCGAACAGACTATTTAAATGGATTTTCACTGTTCATCTCCATCTTTTTGTAATTTGTTGGCTGCTCTACAAATACTATGAAGGTTGCCAAACCATATTTTATTGCAATTTGTGGAGGTCCAAACGGCCCTCCATATCATCATAATAAGTGATAATGAAAGGCTTGTGCCTTAGTAGCATACAAAAAGCTTAACAAATGAGGGAAATTACCTTCACGGAAAACCAAGAAGAGTGCATACTGTACTTATGGTAGTGTAGCCATTACTATAAGTAGAAGAAGAGGCATGCCCACTCTGAGAGAGTGTGAGAAAATTGGCAAATATTTTTCTCTATTTTTCCCCACCCTACAGTAGAAAAGGGCTGTAAGGATAAAAGACTTACAATCTTTCCCCTGCTGAACCATTCATCAGCCGGACTCGGCTCATCTGAGTATTTCCCTGTCCCAAACAAAGTAAAACCTTAAATCACACTGAAACCCCAATTAAATTATATATACATATATATGTACATATTGCTTTCTTTGAAACTAGAGAGAATTGACAAGTGAATTGAACCTCCGCTAAAAGAAAAGCCATCCCCAATAGAAACGGGAGCGTCCAGCAGATAATCCTAACATTAATCATATCAATAACACTTAACAAGTCACGCTACGAGAAGGGTATGCATTGAAAATTAAGCTACATCGGAGTGCTACAATCACGTTAAGAACAAACCTCGTCGCCGTCGCTAGTCGATCGACAAGTGAGTTCCAAAGATCGTCTCTTTCGGGCATTCTGAACCGCTGATTTCAGTGACCCACCGGGAAGCGATACAGACGGGTGATGAAGGGAATGAAAATTGTGGGATTGAATCATCGGAGGAGAAGAAGAGAAACGAATGGCCATGGTAGACGGCTAAGAACAGCGTTGGCGCGAGAAGTGACCGTTAAAAAAGCCGTTGTCGTCACGCATTTCGTAGCTAAAGAGGGATCGGATCCATGAGGTTTTGAACTTTTGAGAAGGGATAGGGTTTATGTGGTTCTCATTTCCTTGTCAATTTGAATTTAAGGGTGCTTGGATTTAAAAAATATAAAAAAATTATTTTCTTTAATTTATTTAATCAAATTTTATTAGGTATTATTTTTATATTAAATTTTAATTAATTCTTTTTATAAATTCAACACCATCTTATTTAGTTTATTTTTAAAAATTTATATTAAAATAGTAAAAATAGAAGGAATGTAAGAGCTAAGTATGATTGCGAATGATTAAAGGGAGTTAAAATGTAAAATGTACTGTAATACTCACGATTTAATTAAAAGTTATTAATTCAGTTAAATAAAATTTAGTAATTCATTTAATAACATTTATTAATTCAATTAAAATTATTTTGATTAAATCATAGTCGTTTGTATCTACACTTCAATCCTTATAATATATTTCACACTTCAGTATGTTACAACTCTACATTTAACAAAAATTTAGGCCAATCGTTAAATTTGACCCAAAAAAAACCTTATTTAATTTATAAAAATTTCTCCAACCAAATTTGAGATTGCTCGCCTGTACATTAATAACATTTATTTATACAATCTATCCAAATAATTGTCATTGATTGGCAGGATATCAATTTTTATACAGTAGCATTTTCCTTTAAAAAAATAATTGTCATTAATAAGGGGTTCTTTCGTAATTTGACCCCACAGATTACAATAACTCTCCGTTTTGATATCCATTTTAAGTAAATATTTTTTTTTATTTTGAAAAAGTTAAGTGTGCTTAATTTTTTAAGACTAAAATACACTAATTTTTTAGATTAAGAAAAAACCTTATAAAACAAAAACAAAATTTCAAAAAGAATAGAGTTTTCTTCTCCAAACTTTCAAGATTTTTATTAATTTTTCGAAAACGTTCGCCTAATCTCTATAGTTCCCAAAATGCTTTATGTATAAACATTTAGAAACTATAAATTTAGCAGCATTTATTTAATAAATTAAAAAAATAATTTAAGCAGATATTTTTGATAAATTCTAAAATTTATTAATAAATTATTTATTATTAAATATCTAAAATTATGATTAATCAATTCAATAATTTTTGCATAAAACACTTAATTTTATTTCAGTATTACTAAACAACCCATGTCTAAAAATCTAAATAAAAATTAATTTATCTGGCATATTACCAAATGCTTCTAACAATTTTTTCTAGCCAAACTTAAATATTTTATTTATTTTCAATTATTTTTAAATTTAAAAATTAATACCGAATAAACTTATAGACAACTCTATATTTTTGCTGAGCAGCATAAATTACTAGTTACTTGAATCAAATTCATTTCCAAAAACAATCCTTGCTACTAAAAAACTATAACGTTAATGTTGTGTCACATCCACGTCTTGTTATTAAAAAAATTATGTATTTAACTATAATTATTTATAAATTTTAAATTTAATTAAAATAGAGTCCATATGTCATTTAATGTAGATTCATAGAATATTGGATAGAGTACGTTATTTTTATGCAATCATTTATTTAAATCTATGAATAAAATGAATAGAAATTGGTTTCCAAGTATCTTGTAATATAAAAATATAGTTCAAGTGTTTTGTTTCATATTTTTTTGGTAAGTAAATTTTGGATTAATGGAAATAATTACAATGTCTTAGGAGCATTCTCTCGAATTACAAAATTAAATAGTATATATACGTGTAATAGGGATTCTCCAATTTATACAAAGATTCCTATTAAGAGCAGTACATTTCAGTTTCTTAGCTGAGAAGTTCGAATTCTAACTTCAAGTTTGATGTCCTTGAGGATGCTGTCAGGGGTATTAGAGATGCCTTTAAATATCCTTGCATTTCTTTCCAATCATATATAGTAAATGGTGGCTGACCAAGCAAGTTTGCATATAAAACTTATCATGGATTTGCCATTGAACTTCCCAATAGCCCAATTCATCTCATTATCCAACTTTGCTGATTATCAAAGATACAACACATGTTGCAAATTGATTTCTAAATCTCGGCGGAGAATGCACAAGCAAAGAACAAATAGTCTAGGCTTTTATTTGATAAATTGCAAAGCACACAAAGGGAGCTCCTTCGGATGCCCCAAGCTGTTGTTCTATCAAGTGTATTCAACTTACCTTTAATTGCTAACCATGCAACGAAACAATGCCTTGGAATGTATTTAGGGAACCAAATCAAGTTATGCCAATTAACTTTAGTATGGAGGCTCCTTAGGGCATTCTGAGTAGTTGCAGTTGAGTACTCACCAAAGTTAGATGCAGTCTAGTAAAAGCTGTCTTCCTTTTATGTATTTGGAAGAAAGTCTAGGGTATAGCTAGTGGGGTAAGGCCGTATTGGTTTTAAAGTGAGCACTCAACTCGAGCTCAATTTTTAGTTGATTTGGTTCTTATCTTTAATTTGAATGAGATATCTGAGCAATTGCGAGTACCTACTTGTGCAAAAGTGAAACAGGAGGTGAGGTAGAGAAGTAATGCCCTCTGTCTGACATCGCTTGCATAGAGGATGGAAGTGACATATATGTAATGTTCAATATTTATAAAGTACAACGCATTTTAAAGCCGTCGGAGCACTGGGTTTAATGGGAATTCTAGAGTTAAGCATGCTCGAATAGGAGTAATATCAAGATGAGTAACCCCCTAGGAAGTCCTCGCCTTGCACCTCCTCAAGGCTAAAGCAAACAATATTGTATTGTGTGGATACAGGTTGTTACAAATGGTATCAAAACCAGCTGGATATGTGGGGCCACTTGTGAGCGCCTTCTGTGAGGGACTTTACCTGCGAGAAAGTAAAGTAAGGAGTCACGCAAGGATACATGTCCTGTTAAGGGGAGGATTATAAGGGACTCGATCTGCAAAAAAGTGAAGTATAAGGTAAAGTAGATAAGTAATGTCTCTGTCCCATGTCACTTAGGTAGAAAAAAAAAGTAACATATATATAATGTTCGACATCTATAAAGTACAACACATTTTAAAACTATGAAGACACTGGGTTCAATAGAATTTTAGAGTTAAACATGCTCGAGTAGGAGTAGTATCAGGATGGACAACCCCCCCAGGAAGTCCTCACCCTGCACCTAATTAAGGGCAAAGTAAACAATACTGTATTATGTTTTCGTTATTAAGTATTTGTTTATAAACACAATCATAATTCCTTTCAACAAGCACACCTATATGGTAGTTTATTTATTTATTTATTTTTTGATAAAAGTGCACCATTTATTTTAGGATAAATTATGCTTACATTCTTTTAGCATTTGACTAATTGCAAATAATATCTTCAACATTAGAAACTTACAATCGCACCTCTTATTTTAAAATACTTATCATAACTAACTCATTTTGTTCATCTGGTAATCAATGTTAAATAGAAGACAATATGGTCAATGTGGGAAAATAATACAAAGCATCTCTTTTAACACTTTATATTATATAAAATGTACAAAACACCATTAGATTCTTTAAACATTAAAAAAAATATTTGTATTTTTAGATTATAGTCCAGTTCTATCTCTAAAATTAAAGCTATCATTTAAAAATGAGAAGTAATGAAATAAAACAAAAGTATTGTGAATTATTCCTGCGAAATCTCTGACTACTACTAAATCTACTGCAGTCTTCGCTAAATCTATAATCAACCATGTCCATGGTTTACAACTCTAAACTTTTTCGAATTACCAATACACAAAGAAGTTGAAACGTTCCTGGCTAAAATGAGACAGAACTAAATCTCTTGAATACTTTACTATTTGAATGTGTTTCTCTTTTCTGAGAACTTTAAAAACATTCCAAAATATATCGAGCACAAAATCCTAGCTGCATCAAGCTTCTGAAATGCAATTCAAAAACCTACTAGATCGACGCTTACTCAAGCGGTATTCCTTTGAGAATCAAACGAGATCTTATGATGTTCATGCAAACTTCCCACACGGCCAAATCCTAAAAAACTTCTTTGTATTTTTTTTGTAATTCAAATCAAGCTTTCTGCACTCTTCCTGCAAAGTGACAAAATCCAAATATTTTTAAAGGCCGAATAATTTATTCTAAATCAAAACTCTAACATCTTAACTCATGTCTAAGTTTACATGATTTAAAACTCAATTTTGATCATGAATTGCTAATCTAATAAAATATCTAACAATTTCCTTCATACATTGTTCAATTTTTTAACTTTTTAAAATCTCAAAAGTATTTTAGATAATTTATATGATCTGAAAGGATAAAAAGGACATCTTATATGGTTTTCTCACGAGACCACACAAGTTTGTTAGGGTGGACCTAGAAATTTTATTAAGTAAGGACAAAATTAAATAAAAATAAATATTATAAATCTTTTAAATGATAAACAAAAGAAGATAAAAATAAAAATTTTATAATTTCAAAAAATTGTATTTTTACTAGTAGTCCCTACAACTTTTTATTTCTTTAGAAAATTGTGAAAAATTAACCAAAAGTATAGAATAATTTTTTAACTAAATGGACAATACAAGAAAATTTAGAATAATTTTTTAACTAAATGGACAATACAAGAAAATTTATCTCACTTATATTTAGAGGAACAATTTCTAAATTCAATGGGGATATTTTATATATTATATATTAAAGATAATAAAAAATTAATATAATATATATAATTTTTTTGCCCCCTCATTTCTTTCTTTAAATCTGCCATTGTTAGTTTACATTACATTAATGGTCAAATAGTGAGAAGGAATTAGTCATGACAAATATTTAAAGGGTAAATTACACCTAGACTCCCTAAACATTAGCGAAATTACACATGGATTCCCTCGACATTTCAAAATTACATTAATCTCCCTTATTTTGAAATGTTTGTAACACTTAATCCCTTCCGTTAGTGTGCCATTAAAATTTATGTTAAAATGATGACGTCAGCTAAAATATTTTTTCAATATACCAAGTTTACCCTTCATATATAAATGGACAAAAATAACCTTTTCCACATTTAAAATTTACACACACACACACACACACACACACACACACACACACACACACACACACACATATATATATATATATATAACTAAAATCAAACTTCAAAGAGAAAAAAGGGATTTCACCAGAACTTCTGAAATCAATTGAATAATCAAGGCTTACCCTAATTGTCTTCTTGGAAAACTATGCTTCTTCTTCTTGGTGCTTGATGAACTCGCCAAAATCATTAAGTGCAAGAAATTGAATAGTCTTCTTGGAAAACTATGCTTCTTCCTCTTGGTGCCTGGATGAACTCACCAAAATCATTAAGTGCAAGAAATTGAAGAGTCAGATATTCAAGTCCTCGCGCTCCACAGATGATGCCTCCACAGAATCATCTTTCTTTCCTTCCTCCCGTCCACCATTTTCCATTTCCATCGTAACAAAAAGAACCTACCCAACAAACCTAACTCCCCGATTGAGGATCTAAAATCCCTTGTTAGGCTTTTCTCTCTCCCCTATCTCTCTTTCTCTCTCTTTTTCTGTAATTTAGCAATATATATATATATATATATAAGCCAATGACGCCAAATGAGATCCCAAATCAGATTATTTGGGAAGACATGATAGAGGATGCGAGGTTTTGGACAAATCTGCTCGGAAGATTGCTTAAATACAGAGCAACGGTAGGAGTTTGCGAAAATGCTTGACGAATTTGGGAGCTATCACTAGGTCGACTAGATCTTCGTCGGAAAAGGCATCTCGTCATTACTGGGTCGACCAGATCTTCACTGAAAAAGGCATTTGATCTTCACTGGAAAAGGCATTTGATTGAAGCATCGTAAAGCCAAATTAAGAAATTGAAGTGGTTATTTGATGAATTAAAAATTAGAGATTTTTTTTAATCTTTTTTTTTTTTGTAAAACTAGAGAAAGAAATTGAAGTGGGTGAAATTGAAGTAGGTTTTGATTGATTGTTATTGATGAATACCCTTCAAGCATTGCAACTTGAATTTTTAACTTCTATATTTTTCCTGTAATTTTAATTGGGTCTCATGAATTTTGACAGGATTTGTCTGAAGAATTCTTTTTATATGTTTCTCTTATAATTTTAATTGGATTTGATTAATTAGATTTCAACCATAATTATTAGAATTAAGAATTGGATACAGCTAATAATTTATTATTTTCGTTTAAAAAAAATTCTAATATGTAATTATTATCATTATTAATTTTAATTTTACTAAAATAAATTATTTTAATACATAATTATTATTTATTAATAAATAATTTTAATGTAATAAATAAATCATTTTAATTACAAATTATTATTTTAACTATAATAAAATAAATTAGTACAACTTTAATAAAATAAAAACAAGGGGGAGAGAGAGAGGAGAGAGTAGTGAATTGATTTTAGAAAAAAAAAGAATGGATGATTAAGGGGTATAATTGTCTTTTTGTTAAAATTTTAACAGAGTTAGCAGCAAATCTAATGGAAGGGGCTCAGTGTTACAAACATTTCAAAATAAGGGAGATTAATGTAATTTTGAAATGTTGAGTGGATCCAAGTGTAATTTCGCTAATGTTTAGGAGGTCTAGGTATAATTTATCTATATTTAAAAGCAAAGATGTGAGTGTAAATTTTAAAATGTTGAGACTTATCTATGAATTGCTAAATGTTAAGGGGAGATAAGTATAATTCACCCCCTTTTTTAATAAATATCACAAAGTGGGAACATTCCCCCCCCCCAATAGATTTGTATGACCATTCATTTTTTTTTTTTGTGAAATTATATCATTTCTTTTTTAAATAACATAAACAATTTTAAGGAAAATAAATTCAATTTTAAAGAGATTGTGTCTAACACTAGACTTGATATTGATATTAATATAGTGTCAACACCAAATTTTATCAATCTTTCGATATCTTCAAAATGAAAGTCTTATTTATATCTTTCATTTTTTAATTTTTCAAGTCAAATTTTAGATTTATATTTACAAAATCTTGAAAAATAAACTCTGACAAATTAAAAGGGAGATCAATTTTAGCATGCCATCGGTCAACGCCAGTTGATTCACGCAATTGACTTTACAACAATGACAAAATTTTCACAATCACACATCACAATCATTCTTGAAGTGATTAAAGACTGACCAGCCAAGCAAATCCCATTCCAAAGTAATTTTAGCAGTGAAGAATCCCACTTAATTGACCTCGAATTGATTAATTAGTCCTCAATATACAAGTTTAAAATCTAGAAAGAAATATTGGGTGCATACGTCCCACACAATCAAAGAGGCCAAACTTGATTGATTGATTGATTCACTTGAAGTAGTAAGGAAGGTTGAGGACATAGAGCAAGATATAGGCCCAAGCGACCCCAGAGATGCCACCAAAGAAGAACCCACCGGTGAACTTGGCCCACCCATCGGCGGTCTGCAACTGGTCCGGCTCCTTCTTCCTCCCGGTGAGGGTCAGCGACGGCGCAGTGGATGGCTCCCCTTCCTTGAAGGATGCAATCCCATAGATGGTCAGGCAAATGCTTAGAATTACGACAAGCCCAGCAGCCGCTAGAGACCCAGCTGGGCCGGCGACAGGGGTGTCTCTCAACGGCCCTGTCTTCACGAACGGGCCCACCAAGAGGAAGCCGTGGGTCAGGCCCACCTCCACTCCACGGAGAAGTGGGCTCACGGCGGTCCTGTAGGCTGGGAGGTTGGACAGGTACCAAGCGATCAATGGGCTGGATGTCACCGGGGTCTCCAGGGATCCGATGAATGGGTCACCGTTGATGGGCTGAATGACTTGGTATGTGGGCTGTGCAATGGACACAAGACAAGAGATATATCCCCCCATTAGTTCAATTCAAGCATCGGTGCGGTAATGACAATAACAAAAGATAGTCAAGGAACTTCAAATTCTGTGAGATGAGGTTATTTTTATTATTATTTTTTAAGGGGGGTTTCTATACTCTTATAGAAGAATCGGGGAAGGAATAAATATATTTATTTTATTTTTTTTATTTCATAGTTGTTGGTTTATTGATTCAAAACACAACTTAAAAAAAAAAGTATACTTAATCACAACACTTAGGTTTGGTTTGGAAAAGAAGTTGGTTTTATTTTTTTGTTTGAGAAGGAAAAAAATATGACTTTTTTTAGGTAGATTTTTAGGTTTAGTTAATTTGACATTTTTATCTTTGAAAGTTAAAAAAATGTCAAAAATGTAAAAGAGTAAATTTGATCGGTTACTGTAACAGCTACTAACCAACAACCACTATAGCAGCTACTACCTACTACCTGGAGTTGCCAAACCAATTCTTATTACATAATTTTGATTTCACATATATATATATATATATATCTCGATAGAATAATAATTTTTTATGGACCTTTTATTTTAAAATAATATATACGAATAATTAACTCGACATTTTGATAAAATTTTCTAATGACCGCGACAGAATCAAAAATATTTTGAAAAATCAAAATACTTGTGAGATTAATAGTAGTTGCAAATTTATAATAAGAGAAAAACAGTGACTACAGTGAATTTTCGACAAAGAAGAGGCCAAAATACTGGTATTTGAATTTTTTTTTTTTAAACTACAAAGAAATAAGATATTTACAATAATAATTCTGAAGAATTTTTTGGTGGTATCTTTTTGGTTGTCAAGCATTTTTCCTGAACTGTCATAGCTATGTAATTCTAGAGAGAAGGATTCTTGTTTTTATTGGACTATTTGATCAGAGCTATCAACTAGTCTTTCCTTATTCCATTCTTTTCTTTTGGTAATTAAAAAAATTTTTTTTGGGTAATTAAAAATAATATTATCCCAGCCGCAGGTTAATTAAGAATCCTCATGCAAGCACCGAAGGTAATTATTAATTAAACAAAATGAGTACTTATTACTACTGAACACACCTTTTCAGACTGGATAGCTTTGATGGTGAAAGAAGAGTTCCTCCTGCAGGGGAGTGGAGCTCCGGAGATACCCTTGGGGACATGAGTGAGTGCCCTTGTCAAAGGTGAGGTGAAGCTGCTCCTGAGCTGACTGGCCATGGTAGCAGCAGTGGCAGCTGCCATGGGACTTGCACCTTTTGCTTTTGTGATGTACAAAATTAAGACTCCTCAGAAAACCAGACTAATAGATAGATGTACAAGTAGGAGGGGAATGAAGAGAGAGAACTGAAACCCTTTTCTGACCAGGCAAAGGAATATCTTTTCCTCACAAACCTGTGGCTGGCATGGATGATGGGTTGGGACACGTACAATTCTCATTGGAGGAAAGGTATTTGGGGACCTTATCTCTTATCCACATTAGATGAGGTGAGGGGACGGGAATTATCATATGGTTGTCTTTTGATACATTGTTTGCTGGTTAATTTAGAAAGGGTTTGGCTCCCACCAAGTCTCTCATTTATTTATTTATTAATTTTTTTAACCAATCACTCTTTGAGAAAGTTTCTTAAAATATTTTATTAAGAGTGTGTTTGGAGTGATAAAAAGTGAGATACAGTAAGATAAAGTGAAATAAATTGTAAGTTCATAACTCGTGTAATGAGATAAAAAATGAATAACTTTTAGAAATTTTTAAAGATTTTCAAAAAATTATAACAAACTAAACAGATACTAAACACCTCAAGCACACTTTTGTTCTTCACTCCAAAACTAGAGTTTACTTTATGCCTAACATGACATATTAATAGAGGTTTTTTTATATAAAATGTGATGAAAAATGTTATATATTTGTTGCATAAAATGAATAGATAACGTTTTCTATCAATAAATTCGATAAAAAATAATAAAGTCTAACGATTTAAAGTGTATGTATTAAATAAAAATTGATAATAATGTATTTGAGTGATAAAGTGTAATTTATCTTATTTATTAAACTCGTTGTATACAAGATTTATTAATATATTCCTTTCAATTATTGATTAAAGAATTGTGCAAAGCGTACATTGGAATATATTATAAATACAAACATTGAGATTTAAGAAGTTACAGTTAAAAAGTAAATGACTTGATTCGTGCACCGCAGTATAAATATTCTTCCCACAAGAGAGAGAGATAAATAATTGAGAATTTTTAATCATGTGTAGCTCATGGTAGAGAGAGAGAGAGAGAATGATCAATTATAATCAAAATATAAATAATAGTGTGGGTGTGGTAATGCCTTAAGAATTGTGAGAGTTTGCTCAGTTAGTAAAATTTTAGATTTACTTTTTAGAGATCACTAATTCGAGTCTCTTACGGCTATTGAATTACTTGATTGTTAGTTCTAGGTCTCAATGATTAGTCGAGATACTCCACGCAGACTTCCCGAGTTACCCAAAAAAAAAAGGGTAATGTCCCAAGCCTTTTCCTTTTGGATCGGACCACATTCCAGCTAAGGCCTATGAGCCCAACTATCTCTCCGTATAATCCAGGGCCAAAGTTTGAGTCTTTCAACTTTCAATCTTCTAAACAAAGTTGGGCCTCAATCTGTAACGGTCATGTTCTGTCTCTAGTTGTTCTTGACTAGCTTGCCTGTGTGTCAACGGTGGAGAGGGCTTAGCAGATAGATTTCCTTTTTTTGGTTCCAGTCAGAACTCAGAATCGAAATTTAGGAAAGAATTTAGAGAGAGAGAGAGAGAGAGAGAGAGAGAGAGAAGAATGGCGCTACAGCTTTTGAAGCATCCCATGTCGCGCTGTTTTAGTAGCCGTTCTGGTATTTGTTCAAGTAGTAGCTTGTTGTTTTTCTCCAAATCGTCCAACGGCCGACCCCTATCCGGTACTTTCCGCTATAAGTTCTATCTCTCTTTTATGTATCTATTTCAGTTCTTTCTCATACCTATATCAGGAATCTATTTCTTTGTCTCCTTCTGTCTATAAAATTAATAACCCAGAAAATGCTAGAGAGAAAAAGGGAAAAAAAAAAAAAAGGAAAGAAAGAAGAGAAAATACCATGGTTCTCCTTTCCTTTCTATTTTTCTTCCTGTCTCGTTAATTCAAAGGGTCAAACTAAGTCTGAAATGATTGGTTTTTGAATTACTATCAAAAAAAAAAAAAATAATTGGTTTTGAATTAGTATGTTCTGTGTACTATTTTTGTTTTTCTAAATTTAGTTTTCGTGATCCTCTTTTATTTATTTATTTATTTATTTTAATTTCCCCCTACTCTACCCCTTTTCCATGTTGGTTCTATTTTATTTATGAATTTAATAGGTTTGGGGCTCTTGAGATGCCTTCCTGCATTTATTCTTTGATTACATGGATTGATTGATGATATTTAGGTTGGCCAATAATAGGGTTGCCCCCGTAAAAGTGTACTTATTTCATTGTTTCTATGGCTTTGAAAGGAGTCTAGAAGTACCCGTATTGAGTGTTGTTTCAGTCAGTTTTATTTGTATTCTTGTGGATGATAATTATCTGTCTGCAAATGGTTAATAACATAATCGACAGATTCTATTTTGATGTATGCCCCCATTTTTGGTCGCATCGTATATAGCTCAGTGTATCCACTGCTTGTACAAGACTACACACATTTTGTCTCTGTGGTTTGGTTTTATATTTGTCCTGATTTGTTGCACTAATCCTCAGTGAGATGGGGGAAGGGCCACGTGCATTTTATCATTAGAAGCTTTGCTGCTGCTAATCAATCTGCAAAGGTTCAACTGAAGAAGAAGTAAACTTCTCTCTCTCTCTCTTGGATGTATGTTTATGTGATGAGTAAATGAACAATATATTAACATGTAACCTTGGTCTTGATGCATCTTCAAATCTAGGTTGCATGTCATAATGTTACTATTTGACATGAATCAGATGTATAAAAGGTCAGTGGTACGTGAGTGGGTCTCGTGGTACAAGTCAAAGGAGGATTATACATAGATTATGGGGGTGTTTACAAACTTCGTTTCTTTTGATATTGGGAGAGGTAATTGGGTGAAGTTTTGAAGTTACTTGTGGCTTGATGATAGATGTTTAAAGGCCATTTTCCTGGATATATTTGATTTAGCAATGGACAAGGAGGCAATGATAAAATTGCTCCTTTGCGACCTAGAAATTGTAGGTTCAATACTTGGAAACAGTTTCTCTAGATATTGGAGCTAAGTCTATGTACATTGCCTATCTCCAGGCTCCGCATCGGTGGGAGCCTCATGCCCGCCTATTTTGGTGGATAAGGATGCAACAATGGTTGATTATCTTTTCTTGTAGGGGTGGATATATGGTATAAATCATTATCCTCCAAACACATCATGATTGGGAGGTAGATTATTTTTTCTAATCTTCTTTAGTTATTATGCCAATATGGTTGGTGAAGGTGGGGTGTGTCCAAGTGTGGGTTTTCTGATGTCAAGTTGTTTTACAATATGTTGAGGGCAAGAAGGATGAATATTTTCTATGGAAGAATGTTTGGAGAACTGGATCTTAGCGGCTTTCTTTATATGTTTCTTAATTCATGGAAAAATCCTTAGCATTGATAATATTATTGCTAGGAGAAATATTATAGTTAGTTTGTGTTGCCTATGCAAAAACAATGGTGTCTTGATCAATCATCCCTATGTTCATTGTTTGGGCTGGAGAGTTGTCGGACTTAGTCCTATCTTGCTTTGAAATGAACTTATCAAAAAATAAATAAATAAATAAATAATAATCAAAAAATAAAAAAACAATAATGCAATGGGTTTTTTTACATTATATAGTTGGTTACTAGGAGGTTGTGATTCAGATTTACACAGTTTTTTTTTTTTTTTTTTTTTAACAATTTGTTGAGGATATGGCTATTTAATCAAACTCTTCACCTTGTCTTATCTCCCAATGGTTTCCATGTTTCAGAAAAAAGAGACTGGATGAGATATGTCTTGATAGGTTTCAACAATACAGCCGAACATTCATACAATCATGGATCCTGCAAGGTACATGGTATTCTCAGATTTGAGTTGCCATGTTGTTGTTTTATAAGGAAATCTTCCAAGTCATTGTCCCATTGATCACTTTGCTCGTGCAAAACTCATATTTTTTGAATTTAATTTATTTCCTACACACATTAAAATATGAAAATTACTTTTTGTTTCACAGGTTATTTCAAAAAAATAATTAAAAGAAATCCTTCTTGAATGCAGCTCATTAAGAAAAAGATAGACATCTGGTTATCGTTAGTTAGAAACTTGAAATTTGAGATGTTCTTTTCCATCAATATCAAAACCCGATCCAATATATTTGTTCATAAGAGTATGGCTTTGTAAGTCATCTGGACAATGACGTAAAATAATGGGAAATTTTGTGCATTAGTTGCCACCAATATAAGGATTGTTTTGACTTATATTGGCATTTTATTTATTCTTTATTTAATTGTTAATGATATTTTAGGAGTACGAATGCATGCTGTTCTATATATTGTGCCTTCTGAGCTGTTTAACTTATATCTTGAGCTGTGAAAGATTTCCAGTTTGAACTTCTTTCAGTTATTAATAATCATTGAAATGAACATATCAAGTAAAAATTATTCTCCCCCCCCCCCCCCCGGGGGGAAAAAAAGGGATAGAAGGAACATGAACATATTCAATACTGGAATTGACTTTTTTGGTTGATACTCTCTTAGTCCCTATAAGCACATTCAATGCTGGAATTGACTCTTTTGGTTGATACTCTCTTAGTCCCCTTTCTCACTCCCCTCAGGCAAAGTATTTGTGGATGGAAAACCTGTAAACAAAGCAGGGACCCCTGTCTCTGATGAAGCTGTCGTGGAGATCATAGCTGAAGTTCCAAAATATGTATGTAGGTGATTACTTCAGAAACAACCCTGGCAATTTTGATGCATGATATTTCATTTTTCTGGTAATTTGGGGTGACATGAAATTTATGTTAGTCGATTGTTGGTCCCTGTAATTCAGAGCAGGATATAAGTTAGAGGCTGCCATTGAACAACTGAGTGTGGATGTTGCTGGAAAAGTAGCTCTTGATTCAGGGCTGTCCACTGGAGGGTTTACTGACTGTTTACTTCAACACGGTGCTTCATTTGTTTATGGAGTTGATGTTGGATATGGGCAGGTAGGGCTTCCGGTGACATCTTGTGCTCAATAGATTTAATGTTTCCTTTGCTTGTCTTGAAAAAAAAAAAAAAAAAAAAAAAAAAAAAGAATTCAATGTTTTTTTTGCTTGAATGGCTGCATATAAGCAAACTTGGAAAACAAATATATGGCTTCTTAACTGAAGGTTTGATGAGACTGAATCAGCCTGCAATAATTTGTTACTTACGACTGCTGCTCCCTGGCTTCCGCTAAACCTTGAGGTTTACAATGCTATTTGGATTCTTTGGCAAGTAGCGGATGAACAATGGGGCTTGGACTGATAATTTCTTCTTGATGTGTGACTCAGAACAATTTTTGCATGTCCTTTGAGCAGTCTTGGGGACTTTTTGGGTGTTATGTTACATGGACTCAGATACAGGCATTAGATATGAGTACACGTCTAATAGTTGGATTCATTGATTGTCTTATTCAAGATACAGGGACACGGGAAAATAATCACATAATTAATATAACTATTTTTAGGATAACATGGTATTTACTAGTTGCCATTAGAGTATTTCATGCATAAAACCGTAAAACCTTAGGTTGAGAATGTGGATTCAAGTCTGATAGAGGTCAGTTTGCACAAACCAAAGGTTTGGTCTGTCTCCAGTCCTAGGCCTCGCACGGCTCCTTGGATTAACAGGGACCAAGACTGGTGGATTTCTTTTCAAGGGAAAAACTATTTATTTTCTTCATCAATTTTCGATATATGATCTCTTTTTTTTTTTTTTTTTGATAACCCGGAACTCGTACTAGTTTATTGCAGCTCTCAATGAACCGCGTAGCCAATGTGTAAACCGGGAGTGCTTGAACCCACCCGCAAGACCCAAGTATCGGGCAAGACAGAGTAATAGCCAGCGTGATTTGAACTCAAGACCTCCGGGTTTACGGTTGGTCCCAGGAACCGCTGGGTTACCTGGTGGGTTTGATCTCTTTGTTACAACAAAGGATCCAAGAAAATGGACATCTCAAACAGACATTATTTAGCTTTGTTGAGCTGGTTTTTATGCATTTGATGGACATTGAAGCAGCACAGAACCATTTAAAAGATAGATAAAAAATAATGAGACATATGATCAATTTGCTTGTACCTTTTCTTGAATAAAAGTGATTAAAATATAAAGATAGAACAAGAAGACATGTCTTGGGTAGACATGTCTTGCTGATTTAGAGTATATCAGGGAAATAACTCTCCTCGTGGCAGATTCCCATGTTTTATCAAACTTTATGTAGAAGGAATTGTAAAGGTTGACATTTGAGTAAACTCAAATGGCAATAATATGAAGTTAGGGAAAACAAGTTTCCCATGAAAGAGTGGTCTTTGTTTATAAACTTAGGTATATGGAATTTAATATTTGTCAGAGGATTATCAATGAGGCAAATGATATAGCAGATTAAGTGAGGTAAATGACATAGCCGATTAGGTGAAAATTAAGTCAAAACAATAAAAGTGCTATCATGGCATTGTAGAGGTGGGTTAAGATTTCCTTTATTGCAAATTTAGCTTGTGATCGTCTTGGTCTCAGTACGTTAGAAACTGAATTTAACCTTCTAAATGCATGAAAATGTTGCCTTAGTAATTTCTTCCTTTCAAGACATTCTGGCATTGTTGGATTTCATGTTTGTTCATGGATAATGATTGGTGTAGATTTCTTCATTAGGTGGCAGACAAGATCCGTCGTGATGAACGGGTGTGTGTTGTAGAACGGACAAATTTAAGATATCTTTCTGGACTTCCACAAAATGTTGATTTGGTGACATTGGACCTTTCGTTCATCTCTATACTTTTGGTGAGCTTTTGGATAGTGCATCAATGATCCTAACTTGCAACTGCAATTTTTTTTGCCAAGCTGCTATTTGTTACTGCTTGTTGGCCTTTCTGCACTGGTAGATACCGCCTCAATTCTCTGCATACCTTCTATGGGACAGTTCTATTTCTTTCTTTGATATGCTAGAGCAGTGAAAGGGCAACATTTCCATTATCATGTAAATGATTTTATATATTATAACCCAGAATTTTTCTCTTGTTTATTTTTTTTTTCTTTGTTTCGTGTTGTTCCTCTGTTTATTTTTACCCATGAAAGCAGGTCATGCCTGCCGTGGTCAATGTAATGAAGGAAGAAGCTACCTTAGTTACTCTGGTTAAACCCCAATTTGAAGCTCACAGATCACAAGTAAGAATGTTAGCATTTGTCTGTTTAATTTTTGTATAATGGTTGCCCTACTTGGGTTTCATCATTTTTGTGTTTCCTGCAATTGATTACATCAAAACTGAATTCAATTATACTTTAATAAGAATACTACATAGTGGGGGTAGAGATTTTATTGAAGTGGTTTTGTCAGTTAGAGGCCTTGCTCAAGCATGGTTGTAAGCTTGTAATATTAAGGCCGATGGGCAGGTTATCACACAAAACAAAAGGAATGAAAAAAGAATAAACACAAGTCTCTGCATATCCACACAGAGACCGATAAGGGCAAAAAGAAGCTACTGTTGTGTGGTTCACCACAAAAAGACGTGTAGATCCTCCGCATACAGTGAATGTAGTACAAGTAGTTCATCATCTGAGTTGTGGAATGTATGATGGACTCTCAAATTCTTCAGATGCTGCACTATGAATAAACCTCTTGTACTGTGGTCATCTTTTTGAGTTATATGTGCTTTGAGAACGCAATTTAGTGCTTAGATTTAAAATAATACATAAATGTTGCTCATGGGGGTTTGCAGTTGTCGAGCCTTAATCTCGGAGTTAATATCTTTCATATGCTAAAACATTTTCAGGGATATATATGTGAATCCCTGCACTTTTTGTTGGATATTTTCAAATAATTTGTTGGATATTGATTGCTATATTTGAATATAAATTATTTGGATATAAAAAGATGTATCTGAATAAGAGTTTGTAAGTATTCGTAATCATCTAAATATATATTATATAGCATGTGATATTTGGATTCCGTGCAAATATTTGGATAACTCAATAGTATTCAGATAGACTATTCAAAGTGTATTTGGATATGTAATTTATTTAATTATTATTACGATTACTTTACCGTTAAAATAACTATTCTATGTTTATCCAAAGGTCACAAGGCTGCTCATTATCCAAAGTACACAATCCAAAGTACACAACTTTTCAATTGATTATCCAACAGATACAACTATTCTAACATATACAAACTTATCCAACAGATATCTATTTAGTTTAGATAGACACAACTCCCCATCCGGGGAAACGAATATAAACATATAGATCAACACCAGATTTTGTTTTGCTGCAGAAAAACAAAATCCTTTTCACTTACAATTCTTTACAATACGAATGCTATTTTTTGTCTTGATTTCACAAGTGCAGAGTGTAATAAGGACTTCATTTTATCCCAAAAGGGAATTTGCATATATCCTTTGTTGCACTATATAAGGCGAATTTTGCCTTAAAGAAAGTGGCATTGTTACATGACTTGAAGTAAATCCTGAAATCCTGATTATCTAGAAGACACTGATTCTAACACTTTTTTGTCGCATGTTTGTATGCAATTTGAATGTGCTAGCTTAGCCTAGCCGCTAAAATCTTCTGTTAGTTGACCGGATCCAACCTTCATTTTGTTCGAATCTGAGACATGGAGAGCACTATTACCTATTGTATAGCCCATTGCCACTGGACATAGGAAAGAATTGGGAGATTAATTTTGATAAACGCTTTTCCTGTGTTATCTACTGCAATCCTTAGTAATCATATGGTAGTGGAAATCAAATGTTAGCTTAATGGAGAAAAGGATAGGAGAAAGATTAAAAATCAAAGTGGCATTTTAATTCTGAATCTGACACCAATTTCATTGCAGGTGGGAAAAGGTGGAATTGTGAAAGATCCCTTAGTTCATCAAGAGGTATGTATTAAATTTCTTATTTAATTTAATGTTTTGTTGGTATTGAGGAAGTACTTGTCATGTCTTTGAGTGGAACAATTTTAATCCAGAAAGTGCATACTACTATGTTCGGTTGTTTCATATCACTCGGGAGTATATCAATTATTTCGTCTCCACTGAGTTCTCTTACTCAATTGGAAGTTGACATCTATTGATCAAATAGAAAGAAATGGCTGGTCTTCTGACCATGCATTCAGGATGCTTTATCATTTTATGCTTTGGAAAACGGTCAGTAGGCCATCACAGAATGTGAAATAAGATTTCAACTTTCTAACTATTACCCTTTTTTTTCCTACTACTCCCAATTAATTATTTTCTAATGCATTTATGAGAGCTAGATAAAATATTTGCATTTACATGCTCCATTGAAACAGGATGTCTTGTGATCAAATCATGATACTCTTCTGATGATTATATTACCTTTTTGAGCTCCATCTGCATGTACATTAGGTTTAAGTTCATGATTCATGCATTGCATCAGATAAATAAAAATACCTTCACAAGGCAATTGGCTGGGTTGTATATCTTGACAAAGCATAGTTAAAATCGAAGAAGCACGACTTAAACCATAAATCTTAGAAGAGGGCCAGAAGGACTGGCAGGAAGACTTTCCTTCCCTTTTTAGTCCTTCAAAGAGTGATGCCCTTATTGAGAAATGTGCACCTGCACATCTTCATTATCGGGATTGGAAAAAGCGCATATGCTTTTCCCCACATTACATAGCTTCAGCTAAGGTTTATTCTGAGCTGAAAGGACCTATTTTTGAAATTGATTCTAGTGTAATGGGACACAATCTCTTTCCATGCTAATTTATGTCATGTTTGGTATGAGGGAAAAGTGGAGGGAAGGAAAAGTTGGAAGGAAAATTTTCCTTCCTTCCTGGCCCACCATTTTTGTCCTTCCAACTCTGGAAGAAAAGAGGAGAGAGTAAGAGAGAGAGATGAGAGAGGGGAGAGAAAATGTCAGAAAGTGGGTCCCACTTTTTTATTTTAGTAATCCCCACTACCATTTATCTCGCAGAATAGTTTAAACATTTTAATTTCACTATATTTCAAAAGTGGAAATCATATGCAAATCAAAATTGTCAATTTAAATTTTGTTCAAATATGGTTTCTAAGAAGTTGAACTTCCAAATTAAAGTATCATAATTTGTGTTTTCTTTTATGGGGTTTATCAAAAATTAATTGGGGAGAGAGAGACCAAAACATATATAGTAGTTGCTAAGGCTTAAAATTTTGGAAAAAAAATAAAACCCATGGATTATCACAGTTTTTTTCAATTTGAACATTTTGTTCAAAATTTCAACTATATAAGAAAATAAATACTAATTTTGTTCAGAATGATGTAGGTATAGGTAATTGCTAGTTTTAATTATAAGACACGTACATATATATTTCATAAATTCATTCCCTTAAACCAAACAAGATTGAGGAAGGAAATTTTTCCATACTTCAAGGAAGTAATATTCATTAATCCAATTTTCTGTCCGTTCATTTTTTCATCCTTCCCACCGGACAGAGCATCAATGTGTCTCTTGCTTGCTCGCTCGCTAATTTTGTTGTGTTTTATGGTCCATTTGATTGCTGCAAATTAGAAGGAAATAGGAGAGATGATTTTGTGTTATCATTACAAAGATCCGATTTTTGTTAAGAGTTGTCTTTTCTTGCTGATCAAATAGACAATAAAACGGTTTCTGAGTTCTGATGAAATTTTATGCTTTTGATCAGAGTTTTGATTGTTACAGGTTCGAGACAAGATCATCAATGGTGTAGAAAATTATGGATTCCTCTGCAAAGGGTGGATCGAGTCCCCCCTGAAGGGTGCGGAGGGCAACACGGAATTTCTGGTTTGCTTCACCCGGAGGAGGACGACGGCTGACAAAATTCTAAATGAACCAGAAATAGCGAGTTGATTTTGGAGTGAAGTGCATCATCATGTCAGACGAGAATTAGTGCATAAAATGTCATTGGCAGAACTTGCATCTTCTTGAAGGGGAAATGGTTTTTGTTGTGCTTTATTTTTTTATTTCTTCTGGCAAGGAGGTGGTTAGGAAAAAGAAAAGGAAACGTCATATTGTGGATGTGAATCTTGGGGGGTTCAAGTCTTGTCACACTCCTTTGTGATCATAAAAAGACTCGTTGAGTTTCTAGTTGGTTGGTTCTTCTCTAGGCAAATGCATACTGACTAACTAATCTCGATTGTTAATTTTGGTGAGGTTGATATGAGACCCTCGTTTCCAAAATAATAACAATAATAATAATAATAATAACAATAAAAATATATATACATGAGACCCACAAAGATTATGATTTGTTAACTCATATTAATTGTAAATTTTGGTGGGACTCACGTGGATTGTCGAAAGCAAATGACGTTTAAGTTATATACATATATTTTTAAAGGCCGGCCTAAGCTCTAGACAAGCCACACTAGCTAAATAAAAAAATAATTTTTATTTATATATTTCATTTTGAAAGTTTCAATATAATTTTTAAGAAAAGAATTAAACATTTTAAAATTTTTTCATAATCTTTTATATAATTATATGCATTTTCACACAATATTTGCTACTCTTTTAATGTATTTAAGTTAAATTGCATTTACCTCTCCTTAATATTTGGATTATTATGTCTAACATTCACAATATTTAAAAATTACACCTATTTCTTCTATTTTGAAATATTGTTAATGTTGATCATTTTTTTATAAAATTAATTATCAAAATTTAACAGAAAGTATTAAATTAATTAAAATTTTAGATATTTTCCTATTTTATTCTTATTTCTCACTCTATCACATTTTCATTGGTTTCCTTTATAAAATACCAAAAAATAAGTAAAATAAAAAATTTTTGAAAATTTTTATAAAGAAAACTAACGAAATGTGAAAAAATGAGGGGTAAAATAAAAAATATCTAAAATTTTGGTTGGTTTGACATTTATGTTAAATTTTAATGACTAATTTTTATCATAAGAGGGTCAATGTTGATAATATTTTAAAATAAGGAAGATAAATACAACTTTTAAATATTATGAGTTTAAGTATAATTACACAAATATTAAGAAGAAATAAATGTAATTTATCCTTTACTTAATTGATTCTTTTTTCTTCCTCCCAATCTCTCCTTTTAACAGCTACACATACCCAAAAAATCCCAAAAATTCCAAAAAACACGACTAGGATAAGTGCATTGCAATATACAAATCAAATCAATTACTTTTCAATAATTTACTTTTCAGTTTCAAACCACATCATTTAATTTCAGCATGTTCCAATTATACTGATACAAACCTTCAACCAATAATTAAATAAAATGTATTAATGAAACTCGACTACTAAAATTACTAAATAATTTTGCTTCTCAAAAAGTTAAAAAGA
Organism: Vitellaria paradoxa; assembly: GCA_019916065.1. Taxonomy (NCBI): domain Eukaryota; kingdom Viridiplantae; phylum Streptophyta; class Magnoliopsida; order Ericales; family Sapotaceae; genus Vitellaria; species Vitellaria paradoxa. The sequence continues at coordinate 9,335,656 of CM034243.1, read as the reverse complement.
AAATAGCATTTAACTAACTATTTTAACTATGATTTTTATTTTATTTTATGTAATGACTATAATTTTTTTTTATTATGAAATTTTATATAAAAGATCTAACATCTCGACTTAGACCCAGACCGACCCAAATTATTGGTAAATTTCACTTAAACAAAGAGCAGCAGCAAAGAGGAGCATATGAACTCAAAAACAAAGAAGAGGGGCAGATGGGCTAGGCAAAAATGGAAAAACACCACCTTACTAGTGATCTTCATGACCGTCCTGAATGTGCTATCGTAAAGTTTCACTAATTTTTCTAGTAGCTTTTCCATTTTCACTTGGGAGTGATCACCGGCAAAGTAGCCGCAAAGAACAAAGGCTAAACAAACCAATCAATTTAACGATGCAGTGAACTAAACTTGAAACTACTAGAAGTCCACCATGCACATAGCCATATAAAATCCCTCAGCCCATTTCTATGCAATCAAGCCTTTTATTTTTTCTTATTTTTTTTGATAACCTTTTTTTTTTTTTGGGGGGGGGGGGGGAAGACTCGAGAAGTACGGATCAACTTATGCATATCTTTGTGTGAGTTAAAATTAACGACCAAATAAATCTACATCTACAGTAGCCTTAATGAGGCCATTGAGAAATAAAACCACAGCCCAACCAACTCTGCTAACCCTTTCAAATACACTCAAAACATGAAACCCAACATTCAAAGATATTCAATCTTTCTTACAGTTCCTGTAGAAAGATCTGTGTCCGCTCAAGTAGTCACTGCAGACCAAAGAAACCAAAATTGCTATAAGATCCAAATTCATGCTTCAATACAAGACCAAGACCGCGGAAACCTTTAATTTTATGAATTGCACCCACGGATATAAAGAGAGGACCAGAATGAAGACGCGGAGGAAGAGAATTCAGATCAAACAAGTAATTATACACAAAACAGTGCATACATTAAAGGGGTCATAGTATCAGCTTGCACAGGAAATTAAAAACAACGTTTTTTTTAGGTCTTTTTTTTTTAATACTAAATTTGATCATACATTGCAACATTAAGGGACTGAAGTGGGTTAACACTAATTGTTAACAGGAACATTATCAAAGTTTAGACATTCCTACCCGTCATCAGTGAAGATATGCAGCTTGGTACTGGAATCCATTTCCAAAGAAGTTGCCATGGCCGGGAGACAGGGCGTAAGCAGCAGAACCCAGAAACGAAGGAACATGGTTATCCATTGGTCCAGTGTAAACATATGGTCTGTCGTACGTGTACTGCGGGTACCTGTCAGTCATTCTAGCATAGAAGTTCTTGTCAGCAGCAGCGTTGGTGAAGCGGGGGACATGACCTACTACACCATTGGCGCGGGGTCTTTTGGGTTGAGGCTTTGCAACTTCTGTTGCCCTTTTGTTGTCAGCCTTTGTCTTCTCCAGCAGGAGAACCCGTTTCTGGAGTGGGTCCAGAGGGTACTGCTCTTCAAGCTTGTGGTCTTCAATGCATTTAATCACAGCCTTAAGTGCAGCCAGCTCTCTTTCATTGACCTCATTCTGAGGATCAGAAAAGATATATTAGATCACTTACATGAGTGAAGAAAAGAAAGATATCCCATCCAATAGTCAAAACCAACTGAATGTCCATCATCAAACCCATTCCCTTTTAGACTCTGGTTGGATCAAAGATTTGTCAAGAAAAGAAAAATAATGGGAATTTAAAGTCACTTCTCATGTTTGGTTTGTAATGAAAAATGAAAAGGAAAACAAATGAGATTTAAGAAATTAAAAATAATTAATTGACGAATGCCTTTTCTTTTATTATACTTTTGAATAAATATGTCATCTTTGAACAAATGATGAACAAACCTGTACAGTCAGAGATGTATTTCCACTTCTGACCGGCGAAGAAACCTTCTTGGCCTCAGTCAAGTAGGATTTCAGTAATGACACCGGTGAAAACTGTTCTATAAGCTCAAATGCAAAGGCTAGGTTAACAGCATCAATTTGCCTTCCGTTATTCACCAACACATTGATAACACCTGGAAAATCCAGGCAGAATAAAGTGAACCATCTAAATCTCGAACACAACTGACACTAGAATAGAAAAAAGGTTCCCCCCATCCATAGTGTCAATCCCTCAGCACTCTAAGAATTAAAATAAATAAATAAATTTTAGCCCACTTGATCATTTAAATGGCCTGACAAAGGATATTCCATCCAAGCTATGATAGCTATCTCACAAATTCATTAAAGTTGTTCAAAATAGGCCAAGAAAATGTGAAGTGAAAAGAACAACTGTACAAGTTCATAGAAAATAAACGAGGTGGAATTTTCCCTCCTAAAGTTCTTTTTTATTTTCTTATGGTGCCTCTACTTATTAACATGATGAGATAACTCACGAGCAAGTAGTAAACTGTTTTACAATCTTTCTGGTGATATCAAATAAACCAAAGATCACAAATAGAGGATTCTTCAATGTTTTTAATGGAAAGGGCAATAGGCGACAAGAATCATAATAAAGTTGGATATGAAATGAGAAATAAGTGTGAGGGGGATGGAAAAATAACTTCATAAAGCCAAGTGCGTGGTATGGACATCTTAAAATTTGATAAATGGAAAATGATACAACCCATTGCACTTCAGGATGCCCACACCCCACGTCTTTTGTCAACAGATCAAATGCATGTCTGATAAAAGAGGGGAATGCATTCCTTCTTCATGAGCAATTCGTGGGATAATTAACATTCCCAACGCATATGTATACTGGAGACTTAAATCTTTCCACAGACAGGTCATCTTACTAACTAGCAAACAGAAAAAATTTGGATAGTTAGAAAATTTTTTATGCCTACTTTCCTAGAATTTACTGCTTGGATGATTTTCTAACAGCAAATTATGCCTCCACACTAGGTCTTTTTCCCATGTGAATACAAGTCAGGCTCGCATGCGGCAGCAATCAGCTTTACAGTAAGTAAAGTCCTATCTGAAGAAAATACCATCCACATGACTTGGCTAATGTCTGAACAACCAACTAATAAAAAAGGAAGAAAAATAAAAAGAAAAAATCCACAAACAAATAAAGTAGACTAAGACTGACCTGGCATTTTCTCTGACAATCCAAGGGAGCGACATAGATCAGCCGTTTGGCGACGACGAGAAACCATTGGTATTAGCTTGGACAAATCTTCCTGATCAAAATCAGAATTTATACCAAAAGTGGCAAGAAGTTGCAAAAATGCATGGGCCTCTAGTGAGTTTCCGTTGCTGGCATCCACATCAAGATCATCCAACTTTGGTTTCCACTCCTCAGCAACAGCCTTTGCTCGTTCTTTAACATTTTCAGAGATCATATTAGAAACAGAGCTCAGATCCAGGCTTGTTAACAAAATGCTAAGGCACTCCATCAACATGATACAAGTCCGACGTAAACCCAATAGATTTGAGTCTTTTCTCCCATCCTGATTTGACACCTCCATGCTGTAGAAACCCTTGAGTGAGTCCAAAACCAAGTAGCTGGATCAGCTGCAGCCTTTAATGCAAGAGGAATTTCTTCCCTTAGAGCAGCAAGGTTCTTACGGTTGTCTGATATGAATTTGTGAAGCCCTTCTGAGTCCATATCTTGGCATAATTTCCATACTTGGGGATAAGACATCACTTCCACATTTTCATTTTCAGAGGACTTCGTCACTTCTTCTAAATTACTCTCAGCAGCCACATCATGAGGTCGTTTCTCTTCTACAAAGGGGGACCGGCCTTGATCCTCACTGTTAATGGCAGCAGGTTCTGCAGAAGACACCTTCCTGTGCTTCTGGAGAGCATTAGTAATAGCAGATACTGCAGCATCTCTCCTATCCTGAAGCCTCTTCAATGAAGCTTGTTCCTTAGCCGTAACAGCTGCTTCACGCTTCTCCAACATCTCCCAGGCTTTCATTGTTTTGGTTTCGTACTCCTTTTCTTGATCTTCCAATTCTGTAAAACGCCTCTTCAAGGACTTCTCAAGTCCATGAAAATGTTCCTCAAGTTGTTTCCATTTCAGGTTAAGGGTCATCGCTCGATGACTTTCTAGCTCAGCAAATGCCTTCTGAAGTTGCTTGATCTTAGAGGTTGTAGAATCCATAAGTGAAGAAATTGACTGAGTACCATCCATAGTAGAAAAGCCTTGGGAGGTTAAAAAATAAATAAGTAAATATGCCCAAAAAAAAAAAAGCAATTGATTTATCATTTTTTTTTTATAGGTAAGCGGGGGTGGGGGGCCAGGGTCGAACCCCGGTGGTGAGTGGGTGCAAGTAATGCTTTGCCAACCAAGCCAACAGCCACACTCACAATTGATTTATCATATATACACAAAGGAACTAAATAGTTTACAAAAAAAAAAAAAGTATCTAGAAACGAGAGCTACCAAATGGTATCAAACACATGAATCCAACTCTTATTTCACATAGTGAAATCTTTCCAAATGTTTAAAAGTCAAGTTAGCAGTAATAAGAACGGAAAACAAAAATGTACGCAAGAGTACCAAAAAAACATGTTCACATCTCACAAACCTTGTCATGCCTGAAGCTAGCACATTAGTTGACAACAAAACCTAAACCTATCTTAATACAATACCATTCTTTATTCTTATTATTATTAGTAACTACTAGGGAGCAACTGTATGCCACCATCTTCTAGGTTTACCCATCTTCTATCTAGTAGTTTTTTTCCTATCCCCAACAAGGCCTTCCCTCTCTATTCAGAGATTGCACCCAAGGATTCTAAGCAACAAAACTATCTATGTCCACTATCATCCCATTTTATACCCACCTCACACTTGTTTCTGCACACATCAAACCTCTTGTCCTCCAAACCTTAGATGCCAAACCAAGCTTAAGTTTTTGCATATAATAAGCAAACCATAACTGCAAAAGTATGCTGTCCCACAAGTATTTGATCAATATTAGCTTATATTTAATTGCCTCCAAGGGAATAGATTTGTGCGTCAATTGAATCATCATCAAGGTCAAATTGCGTTTTAAATTTTTCCATCATTCCAGATGCCTTGATATATAACACAGTAGATCTAGTATGGGCTGCACAGCCGTCAAATGTCAGAAGGAACTCATTTCTTGGGATGTCTTGCTAAAAAAGCAATAAAAGGAGGAAAAAGTCCAAATCATGCATCAAGTTATTCAAGTCAGAAAAATGTATTTCAATGGAAACTACCATAACTAAATCAGACACAAATGCATCTCAGAATTTACTCAACAACACATTTTTTAATTAATCTCAAAATCCTAAGAGAAATTCAAATTTTCAGCTGATCTTACCACATCATGTACTAAATTTGGAAAAGAAAAAATAAAAAATAAATAAAAATTCTTATAGATAGTTAATTATACCTTAATAATTTGCATTAACTCAAAATCATTACCAATTACAAAAAATAAAGAAAAAAAATCTAACTTTGTGTATTTTGGAAATATGAATACAGACAAGCACAAACACCTTGCCAATGCTCATACTATCCAGGAAGCTCCGCCAAAGGCCGACCCATAATGGATCGGAAAACAAGACAAAGCACATATACCACCTGGCTTAACTGTAAAACATTCATTCAACAATCAAGCTCAAGTTTTTGACACAATCTCATTTGATTTACGGAGTTAGATTAGCAAGTAAAATGAATGCACTGCTCGCTATTAAGATGCTCCAACCCCCAAAGTGATCGACAGCTAGAAGCCGTTTCCAATGTTAATTCAATGACCACATAATATAATAAATTAATATGCAGAAGCCATTTTTTTTTTTTAACATACAAGTAAGTATCGAAATAATAAATTAAACAATAAATATTTATAGAGAGGAAGCACAGACAACAAAATTAATAACAGAGAGAGAGAGAGAGACGGACAGACAGAGGGAGGGAGGGAGGGAGGGAGAGAGAGAAGCCTTCCACACTTCCATACCAGCGATACGAAGAGAGCTTAATTACCCAGGACATCAAATTCTAACACCAGATAAAGGAATGAAATAACGGAAGCTAAATTTCAAGACTGAGAGCCGAGAGTAGGTCTCGATCTAAAGAGTAAACGAAGAACTTCAACAAATGAGCTCATTAAAAAGGAGGGAACCGAAGAGAACTTACCGGCGGATCGACGAGATATGCGGACGGTAGCGATCGGACGGCGGCCAATTTCGCCGGAGAATCAAACCATGGTTTCGGGCGAGGGCTTGTGGGACGCTGCGAATCCCTAGAGAGCGCAGAAAGAGGAAAGTTTCAGAAAGAATAACTGGTTCTATTTATCGCAGCCTCCGGACACTCGCAGTCGTGTCCCTTTCGCTTTGTGCTGGGGCAGTCCCGTTTTTGCTATTGCCAGATGCGAATAGATTTTTACGCTCGTGGTTATTGGGGGTTCTTTGCTTTTGCCCATACATCCTGTCCGTTTCTGGTAACTGCATTCGCTGAGTTGTACGGACTATATATGTACACGTTTGACGGTGGTGAAGCTGCCACGTAACTAAAGTCAGTAGACTGTCTTATCGAGTCCGGTATAATATTTATTCATCGCAAAATTTATCCATTGGAATCTTCAACTAGCCAAAAGGCTAAGCTTAGAAACCCAAAAAAAAAAAAAAAATTAGTGGTTAGTTTTTTTTTTTTTTAATATTTAATATTTTTATCATTCTTGATTTAAAAATTTTAAAATATAGAAACATAATTTTGACGGTTTTACAAAAAGTATAAAAATAGAGTAATTAATTCAAGTAGAGCTTAATTATGATAGACATATTCATATCTAAAATGTTTAAAACTTAGAAGTAATCAAATTTGGTATTTGATTAAATAAATAAATTTAAAATTATATTTATATTTATTTAATTAAGTTTGATCGAGTCCAAATTTAAATCTAACCTATTAACATGTGTCTACACCTGATGTCGAAATAGCGTATAAAATAAATATTAGACTCAATCTTATTTAAAAGAATAAAAGATAAAACATTTATAGTAGAAATAATATAAAGAGTAATAAAATGAAATGTACCAATACAAAAATACATAGAATGAGATGAATATTTCAATTTTCATAAATTGGTAATATATTTTAATTATGATGTAATAAAATAAAATATAAAAGAATGATTTGTAAATACTAAAATGAATTGTATTATATTTTATGTTTTAACAATTATGCAAAACTAAATTTTAGTTTCTTTTGTTTTCTAACTTAATCAAATAAAAAATTGATTTATTCATTTCATTTTATTTACAAATCTTTATCATTTCTTTGCCATCTTTTAACATTTTATTTATTTTTTATTATTACAAGTGGTTCATGAATTTATTTATTAAAATGTTAAAAAAATGTTATGTAAGTCTTGCCACTATTTTGTATGATAATAAAAAAATAAAATGTGAAAATAAAAAAATCTGATTAAAGCAAATAGTAATTATAAACTCATTAGTTGGGATAGAAGAAATTTATTTAAAGTTTAATACTATATTCTTAAGATTAAATTCGTGCTCTACTAATTTATAGATCAATGTTGACTTATATATATTCAAAGAATACATACAAAGCTAATGGAGTATAAATCCACTTAACACAGTACAAGATACTTATTTTAAAATCAATTTTCATTCGCTCAAAATTCATAAATATAAAAAGTAAATATATAATATTAATGTATTAATGGAATACTTTTAATTTCACTATAGACCCACATTAAATAATATATAATATATATGTGGACACAATTTTAATTTTAGTTTAAAGTTTTCAAATCATCATATTTAAATGCATGAATTTTCCAACAAAAAAAAGGCACTTCCACTTTTACGAAAGGAATAAAAATAATGGGAAGGAAATCGAATAATTATTTTTATTATAAAAAAAGTGCACCAATAAAATAATGTAAGAAATGAGTAACTATGTCTAGTTGTATCAGTTTACCTGACTTTTTATTTAGTTTTGTAATTTCTAGTTTTTCTTATTTATTTTTTTACAAAAAATAAAAACTCACGCAAATTATTTAAACCTCTATCCAAATTTTTTGGGATTATTACAATCCATTCCCAGGTGTAGGAGAAGACTCCCGATCAAAATTAGTACTCTAGCAAGCCCAACCCAAAATGATAAATTTACTGACTTTCCCTTGCCAAAACACTAGTGCCACTGTACTTTTTATAGTCTCTTCTCTCAAAATTTTCTTTCTTTTTTTCTTCATTTTTTCTATCTTTTTCTTCCTTTTACTCTAACAAAATAACAACTTATTTTTTACAAGTGTGTATTCTATACCTCCAATCTAAAATATATATATATATATATATATATATATATTCAAATTGAATTAACTCAGGTTGTTGCCAAAGTTCAACTACAACTCAGTCATGGTGCAACTTTGCCTTCCAAGTCACCCACATCGACACACGTATTTTAGATCTACTTCTTTTGATTGATCTGTCGTCAAATTTTATCTGTGACATGTCAGAAGTGAAATAAATTTCAAATTGTAAAGTGCAAAAAAACCAAAGCCGAATGAGGAAGAAGTGGCTAAGGATCAGGCTACGATAAAAATTATTTTTTATCTACAAGACCTAAATTTAATTTCAAAATCCATTCATATAAAAATTTATTTTATTTTAAAAATAATATTTAAATTATATTTTTAGATTAAAAAATAAATATTTTGATAAAAAATTTAATTTTTTATGAGAATAATATATATATATATTTTAATCTTCTTGTTCAAAATTTTTAAAGGATGAAGGGGAGAATCCTCCTATCTCTAGAAGCAAATCACCGCAATTCCTTGCTTCCTCATTCCAATGCTCCAGCTCCTTTGCATGCATTAGTTCTTCAGCTCTCTCTCTCTCTCTCTGGTTCTTTACTTTTCTTTCTCTGTGAATAAGTCCTTCACCATTTGTTCCTCCCCTGACCAGACAACGAGAACAATTACATTAAACTAGCGGAGTAAACGAGATAAGCATTTGGGTCGGGTATAAGATAGTAACCGGGTAAACGAGTGTTATGTCCAGGGTTAATGGGTCAAGTTATTAATTGGGTAGTTGGATTAAGTTCATTTCTATCTAATAGGCTCTAAGCCCAAATTCCAGTCCCATAACAATTCATTCAGTTCCAATCAAAGCCCCAATCTCAGTCCAGACAAAATTATTCAATCAATTTAGATTAAGCAAAGCCCATAATGAAATCTAAAAATTTCCAACTAAACCCAAATTAAATCTGACTGAGGCTTATTAAGTTGCGAGTCGTTGTAATTATTGCTTTGATTCGATTAAAAATTTGTCTCTTGAATTACTTGAGAATAATTAATTTAAAATGGTCTAACTGCCTAATTTCCATCTTTTTTTTATTTATTTTAGCCGCGTGGCTAAGAACTGTTATATTTTTTGTACGTGATTATTTTATTTTTTGAGTGCCGATTAGGGTGTGTTTTGAGTTATATAAAATTGTATAAAATAATATAAAATTGTAAAAGTAAATATCTTGTAATTCGTGCAGTGAGTAAAAAATTTAAATTTTACTGTCTCATAATTCATATTTGTAGAGATTTATAAAATTTTATTTTTTTTTTGAAAAGCACCAAACGGAGCCTAGGAATACCCACAAAAATAACCCTGATAAGATTGTATTTGTTGAATTTAATTCTATATGATAATAGATTTTGTTCTGAGCTAAAGATATTGAACTGATTACACAATTCTGTATAGGCGGGCTCCAAATAAGGTAGTTGTCCTCACTGATTTAGAAAATTACACTAAAATTCTATTAATTTTGTTTATTTTTTATAAATTATATATTTTTTTTTCATATTTCGTCCCCACTATATTTTGTATTTTGCTCTGACTTACTTTAAAAATATAATTTTTGTTCTCACTAATTATAAATTCTACATCCACTCTCTATAAGTCTAATATGTACTTGGCCAAACTTATTCACACACTATTCTCATGATGTTTCAATTAATTGCCTCGTTAATTTATTTAAATGAAACAAACTAATCAAATTTCAAAATTAACGCGATTTGTTGAGAGTTGTAATAAATCAATAAGAGTTTCAAGATACCAAAAAAAATTCCAAAATTAAGTTTACATAAAAATTGAGTCAAGCCTATCATTACGATTATGGTGAATTATATTTTGTTGATTGTAATTTACATTAGATTTTATTTGTTATCTCCACTTTTAATTATAACAACTAATTTTCACTATTTATGATTAATTTTTAGTTTAATTATTCTGCCAATTTATTAATAAAAAAGATATGTGTCGATAAATTATGTACACGTGGCATTTTTTATAATTATATTTACTTAACGATTGCTGATTGAAGAGTCAAACAAAAACTTAACCGTAAAGAAGGGGACAAAGACCGTGCCATGCAATTTTGGGCCCTTATGCAAGCATTAGTCAACATAACTTCAAATATAGCCAATCGTTGTTTTTAATAAAAAAAATTGATTCATTTAAAATATAAATTAAAAATAAAATTTCCTAACGAATAAAAATATAGAGGAATTATAAAAGTTAATTGGCGCCTTATGCATGGAATAAGAATACCAAAGGTCTCACTCAAACATTAAAAAAAAAAAGAAAAATATTTGAAATTTAATTATTTTTAATAAGTTCTGACTAGTTTAAAATACAAATTAAAAACAAAATTCATTAAATAATAGAAATGTAAAAGAAACCTTGAAACTGGGGTTCCTGTACTTGTGAAATGAGAAGACCGAAGGCCTTATACAATGAGAATGAAAAAATATTAGGTGACATTTAATTTATTTTTTTATTTTCTATTTTTGTTTTATGCTTTATGTTTTAAAAATTCTTAAATAAAGAAAAAATAAAATTCTCTATTTTCTTTATTTTGAAATTTTTCTTATTTTAGATTAAAAATGCTCAAAATAATTTTATACCATTTTTCATTTAATGTGTAAACACATTTTATATTTTCTAAAACAAATTTTAAAAATACAAATAACCAACTTTATTTTGAACTATTTTCCTTACTTTCAAAAGTACAAAATGAAATATAAGAACAAAATACAAAATAGAAAACAAAAAAAAAAAAAACAAATGTCACCTTAATAATTTAAATGGTATATGGTTTGCTTTTCTATTTCACACTTTTGTTTTTTGTGTTTTATGTTTTAAAAATCCCAAAATAAAATAATAAAAATATTCTATTTTCTTTATTTTGAAATTTTTCTTATTTTGAGGTTAAAAACGCTCAAAATGATTTTTTATAATTTTTTATTTTATGTGTAAACTTATTTTTTTGTTTTCTAAAACAAATCTTGAAAACACAAGTGACCAAATACATTTTAAGTTATTTTTTTTTATTTTCAAAAGTACAAAATGGAAAACGAGCTCAAAACAAAAAATAAAAAATAAAAATAAAAAACAAAAAATAAAAAAACAAACTAAATGTTATCTTAATTGTTTTAACATTTTGACTCGTTTTATATTATAAATTGAACACAAAAGTCATGTTTGGAGCAAGCAAAAGAAAAACAATTGTGAGAAAATGTGAAAAAAAAAAATTCATGTTTTTTTTTTTTTTTTGTTTAGTTTGATAAAAAATGAAAATAATAATTTTTATTATTATTTGTTATTCTTTTACCATCTGGCGTCAATAATTAAATAATTAAAAAATAATTTGACTGCTTGGCATCATTTTTCTTTTTCATTTGCTAAAAAATCAAAAAGATGCGAAAAGCAAATTCGATTTATAGAGTATTTGTTTGGAAAACATGCTTACATTTAAAAATATATATATATAGAAAACAAAAAATATTTTTCAAATCAAACGGTGCACATTTTCCCAGTGTTTACCATTTACTTTCCCAGCCTCCGAACAGAGCCTAATGGAGCTAAGGGTTGACGTGTGAAACGAGGAAAATCCAAAGTAGTTTGTCTTTTTCCAAGCGAAGAACGACTCAAAGTCAAGCACTTAGTCGTTGCTCTCATTTTCAGTCCAGTCGTCGCGTAGCTTGGAAAAAATAAAAAATAAAAAAGAGACGAGCGCGTCCTTATTTGTTCCGCACGACCGCTTTTTTTTTTTTCTATCCTCTTCAAATAGTTCTACTCGCCTCCCTTGATCAACCAAACTCTAAACTGAAGGTCTCAAATTTAAACGCCCTTGCGCGGTATATATATCTCTCTCTCTCTCTCTCAAAATATATATTGTTAAAATATTTTATACATTAACAAGTAACTAAATTTATTTTAGTACGTAAATCATTATTATGCATATCATTCATTACAAATCTATTTAAAGGTTTCTTCTTTAATATATATGACAAGATAAAAAATTTATATTTTCTTTTTAATTTTATTATTTCCTTATCTTTCAATTTTTTATTTTATTTTAACATATATATATATATATATATATACGTCAATAATTATCCGTGCTTGAAAGTATAGAAATATAATTTAGCATGTAAATAACTTGAATTAAAATTTATAAAGTAAATTTACATAAATAAGTGTAAAAATAACCTATAAAATAAAAATCATTAATGAAAAGAGATTAAGATATAAAATTTTATTATTTATTACAAATATTATCACATTTTTTAAAATATTAATTTAAAATTTTTTTATATAAAAAGTATTAAAAAAAATATGGGATGAGTGAAAAAATAAAAGAAAAATAATTCTGATCATTTAGTAAATTCAACAGTTGAAAATATCTCATATTCAAAATTTTAAACTTCTTTATTATATAAATGACATATAGTATAAAATGTATGCATTTAAAATTTAAGTTTTAAGCATATTAAAATTAAAATTTTAATTTAAATATATTTTTTAAAATAAAAAATTTAGTTAACTTTGTTTGATAAGTATCCATATATTATTTAATAATAATAGATAATATAAGTAAAATATAATTTATATAATTTTACAAAATATAATATATATAATATATGTATGTATAATTTTACAAAATATAATATGTATATTTATTCTAATTTCAAATTTTAAGTTCAAATAATGTGTTTTATTATGTAAATATAATATAATAAGTGATGACATGGTGAAATTTAAATAATGAGTGGGACAAATATCAAATCAAATGATGTGTTCTATTATATATATACATCTGTTCTTTGTATTTGCTGTATTTGCTTTTCCCGAATTTCTATTTGTTACTGCAGTCTAATTCTCTTTGAAAGTTTTTTGCTGGCTTTGAATAATTTAAACAAAGACTTGCTTTGTTTGTTTTTTTTTTTTCGAATAATTATCATCAAGGGGTTCTTCATTTTCCTCGGTGGAAACGCTGATGTTTTGTCGTTGACTCAAGAACCCTTTTCTGGGTTCGGCGAGCTTTGTGATTCAGGGTTTGTGATCTCTCAGGTGGGTTTCTTTCAATTCTTAGAGGATTTTCATTTTTTCTCGTTTCTGGGTTCACCGGGTTAGCGCTTGTGTAATTAGAATTGAGCAAATTCTGTTGGTCTTTACAGTTTAATTTGATGAATTGTTACCTTTTGTGCTTTTGTCAGCATGATCTAATTGATTTTCATCATATTTGAGTAATTGTCTAAAAATAGTAGCGATAAATTTTTTGAGACCCAACTGTAGTGATAAATTGAATGAACTTATTTGGGTTGTTGACAAACTTCCTTTATTGTTTAACTATATGTTCGTTTTTGGGCCAGAATTCAGTGAGCCCAATTCTGTATGTTCTGTAAGAAAGGATTTCTGTTTTAAGTTTTTGTGACACCTTATGATTGTGGCTTAAATTTGCTCCTCTATTCTATGTTATGTGTCTACCATCTACGAATTATTGAATTTTCAGAAGTGTGCTAAATATAGAATAAACCCTGTTTGCCCCTTGTGTTCGCTATGCTTTCAAAAACTTATCTGAGTTTCGTGTATATTCTGTTTGGTTTTTAATTATGCCTTACTAATTCCTTCACCAAGCCCCCTTCCAACCCAAGCAACAAAGCAGCCTCACCCCAAACCAAATCTCTGCCCTGCAGCACTGCATGTTCCCTTTTTCTTTTTGTTAGTAATTTTTATTTGGGTGTGTTGGCATTGGCACCGCAACTTTAGAATTTGAAGTAGGAGTGCTATTCTAAACTCTGATGATTTCAAATTTGTTTCAGGTTCTGGGATTGCACGTACTCGGGATTTGTGGTTGTAATTAATCGTTCTAACACGATCGTAACGGCAATCTAAGCGGATTCTCATCCATAGTTCCAAGTGAGCATATGATGGTTTTCTCCATCAACATGGCAGTCGATGGCAGAGCTCTTATTGTTCTTATTGGAGCTTTTGTCTTCTTGCTGTTGGGTAGCCGCTTCAGCTATGGCCTTCTGGGCGATATAGATTGCTTGAAATCTCTACAAGAATCCTTGGAAGACCCAAATAATATTTTAAGTTATTCATGGAATTTCAATAATAAGACCGAAGGCTTCATTTGTGAATTCACTGGGATTGAGTGCTGGCACCCTGATGAGAACAAGGTCTTAAATATCCAGCTTTCAGACATGGGACTCAAGGGCGAGTTTCCACATGGACTTGCAAAGTGCGCAGCCTTGACAGGCTTAGATCTTTCCAGCAACAAGCTGAATGGATCAATTCCGCGTGACATCTCAACTATAATTCCCTATGTGACAACCCTTGATCTCTCCTCGAACAAACTTTCAGGAGAGATTCCTGTGAGCTTGTCAAACTGTACTTATCTGAATGTTCTTAAACTCGATGGCAACAATTTGACTGGTCCGATTCCTTTACAGGTTGGCCAGCTTTCCCGGCTCAAGAATTTTAGCGCAGCAAACAATCGTTTGAGGGGGCCGGTTCCAACCTTTAAAGAGGGTACAATTACAGCAGAGAGCTTTGCAAATAATCTAGGTCTCTGTGGTAAGCCTTTGCCAGATTGTCAGGCTCCTTCAAAGAAAACCCACACTGTAGTCATTATTGCAGCAGCTGTTGGTGGAGTAACTGTAACCGCATTAGTTATGGTATTAGTTTGTTCTCCTTTGGCCGGATGGTATCTAGAAAGAAGGAAGAAGACCCTGAAGGAAATAAATGGGCAAATAGTATAAAGGGAGCCAAAGGCATCAAGGCAAGCTAATTTAAACTTTGGTCTTATAATCCAGTGAAGATTCTACATTCCTATTTTGAGTGATTTATTTAATCTTATTTTTTTGAAATCTTTTGTTTGGTTACGTAATTGTTTTAATTAAAACTTAAAAGTATGCTGTATTGAAAAAACGTGTTTTAATTTTCAGCTTTCCATGTTTGAGAAGTCAGTTTCAAAAATGAGACTGAGTGATCAAATGAAGGCTACTAAAAACTTCAGCAAGGACTACATTATTGGGTCAGGAAGAACGGAAACTATATATAAAGCAGTGCTTGAAGATGGCACTTCACTTATGGTGAAGAGGTTGCAGGATACGCAGCACTCTGAGAAAGAATTTGCAGCACTCTGAGAAAGAATTTGCAGCACTCTGAGAAAGTGTTATCCCTATTCTCTCTCTCTCTCTCTTGTTCTAAATTATCCTGATTCTCATCTCTCCTTCAGACTCCAGTGGTCTCGCCATTTCTTAATATTCAATATAATTCCCAGAAAATGTTGGGCTTACTCCCTTCTAAACCCCCACAATTAACTCTACTAGGAAAAAGTGTTGACATATTAGTAATGGCTAATAAAGCGGGTAATAATGGAGACAAATCACGAAATAGAGTGTAGTTCTTGGAAATAACCACCATCGCAGACCAAGTAAGGTACTTACGAAGCAAGTTTTAGCTTCCCAGCAGGCCCAGTCTGCTATGCAGCAAACACAGCAAGTAATGATAGAGGCTCTCAAAGCCCTCCAGCAAACTTTGACATTGTCCCATCCCTCAGTCTCTACTATTCCACCCTCTACACCAGAAGAATTGAACCCTGCTACAACCCCACAAAACTTGGGGCATCAAGGTATCCCTTAAACCATGTTGTCCCAAGTAAACCCCATAGCCTTAAGCTTTACACTAAGCCAAATGCCCATTACTCAGCAAACTCCAGCCAATCCAAGTTAGAATTTCCCTCATGTTGAACAAAGAACCCCCACCAATCTTACTTTACCTACCTTTTCTCAAACTTTGCTTTGTCCTACTCCTGTTACTCTCGCTCAAGTCTAGTTCCTTCAAGGACAACCCTCTTTGTTAACATTGGATCAATTGAAGTGTCATGTTAGATAATTAGTCCAACAGAAAAGTGGTGCTAATCACACGGGCTTAGACCTAGATTTGCGTCCCCCTTATCCCACGGCAATTGCCAGAATGCCATATCCTAAAGTTATTGTGTCCAAGTTTATAAAGTTTGATAGAAAAAGGAGAAATACGAGAGAACATGTTGTCCGATTTATTAATTCCCTCATAACACATGCTCAAGATAGTAACTTGTGGTTAACGGAATTCTCTAAATCCCTAACTCACAAGGCCTACACCTAGTATGCTAACCTTTCAGTAGAGTCAATTAGTTCTTGGGATGATTTGGTAAGAAAATTTCATGCAAAGTTCTTTTATGTGGAAGAAAATTTCATGCAAAGTTCTTAGAGGTTGTTGAATCCATAAGTGAAGCAACCGACTGAGTACCATCCATAGCAGAAAAGCCTTAGGAGGTTAAAAAATAAATAAGTAAATATACTTAAAAAAAAAAACCATTTGATTTATCATATATACACAAAGGAACTAAATAGTTTTAAAAACTTACCCAAAAAAAAAAAACTAAATAGTTTAAAAAAGCCAAAAAAAAAAAAGGTATCTGGAAACGAGAGCTACCAAATGGTATCGAACACATGAATGCAACTCTTATTTCACAAAGTGAAATCTTTCAAAATAGTTTAGAAGTCAAGTTCGTCGTAATAAGAATAAAAAAAACGTACGCAAGAGTACCAAGAAAACAAGTTCACATCTCACAAACTTTGTCATGTCTGAAGGTAGCCCATTACTTGACAACAAAACCTAATCCTATCTTGATACAATACCATTCTTTATTCTTATTATTATTAGTAACTACCAGGGTTCAACTATATTCGACCCTATCTAGGTTTACCCATCTTCTATCTCGTAGTTTTTTCCCCATCCCCAGCAAGGCCTTCCTCTCTATTCAGAGACACACCCAAGGATTCTAAGCAACAAAACTATCTATGTCCACCATCATGCCATTTTATACCTACCTCACAGCAGTTTCTGCACACATCAAACCTCTTGTCCTCCAAACCTCAGATGCCAAACCAAGCTTAAAATACTTTACAATTCTTCCTCAGCAATAGTGCTTTGTGACCGTGAGTCATGATTTGTTGATGTTGTTGTTGTTGTTGTTATCAAATATAAGTATTTATTATTATTTTAAATGAACTGGGCCTGCTTGAGTTTTTGCATATAATAAGCAAACCATAACTGCAAAAGTATGCTGTCCCACAAGTATTTGATCAATATTAGCTTATAGTTAACTACCTCCAAGGGAATAGATTTGTGTGTCAATTGAATTGTCATCAAGGTCAAATTGCGTTTTAAGTTTTTCCATCATTCCAGATGCCTGTGATACATAACACAGTAGATCTAGTATGGGCTGCACGGTTGCCAAATTTCAGAGGGAACCCATTTCTTGAGATGTCTTACTAAAAAAGCAATAAAAGGAGGAAAATGTCCAAATCATGCATCAAGTTATTCAAATAAAAAAAAATGTATTTCAATGGAAACTACCATAACTAAATCAGACACAAAATGGAACTCAGAATTTACTCAACAACACATATTTAATTAATCTCAAAATCCTAAGAGAAGTTCAATTTTTCGGCTGATCTTACCACATCATGTACTAAATTTGGAAAAGAAAAAATAATAAATAAATAAAAATTCTTATAGATAGTTAATTATATCTTAATAATTTGCATTAACTCAAAATCATTACCCAATTACAAAAAATAAAGAAAAAAAATCTAATTTTGTGTATTTTGGAAAAATGAATACAGACAAGCACAAACACCTTGCCAATGCTCATACTATCCAGGAAGCTCAGCCAAAGGCCGCCCCAAATTGGATCAGAAAACAAGACAAAACATATGTACCAGCTGGCTTAACTGCAAAACATTCATTCAGCAACCAAGCTCAAGTCTTTGACACAATCTCATTTGATTTAACGAGTTAGATTAGGAAGTAAAATGAATGCACTGCTCGCTATTAAGATGCTCCAAACCCCAAAGTGATCGAAAGCTAGAAGCCGTTTCCAATGTTAACTCAACGGCCACATAATAAAATAAATTAATATGCAAAATCTCTTTTTTTTTTTTTAAACACACTAGTAAGTATCGGAAGAATAAATTAAACAATAAATATTTATAGAAAGGAAACACAGACAACAAAATTAACGTAAGACAATGAGGCTAATAACAGAGAGGGAGGGGAAGGGAAGAAGCCCTCCACACTTCCATACCAGCGATACGAAGAGAGCTTGATTTCCCAGGACATCAAATTCTAACACCAGATAAAGGAATGAAATAACGGAAGCTAAATTTCAAGACTGAGAGCCGAGAGTAGGTCTCGATCTAAAGAGTAACAAATGAGCTCATTAAATGGGAGGGAACCGAAGAGAACTTACCGGCGGATCGACGAGATATGTGGACGGTAGCGATCGGATGGCGGCCAATTTCGCCAGAGAATTAAACCATGGTTTCGGGCGAGGGCTTGTGGGACGCCGCGAATTCCTAGAGAGCGCAGAAAAAGGAAAGCATCAGAACGAATAACCGGTTCTATTTATTGCAGCCTCCGGACACTCGCAGTCGTGCCCTTTTTGCTTTGTCCTTTTTGCTTTGTGTTGGGGCACTCCCTTTTTTGTTATTGCCAGATGCGAATGGATTTTTACACTCGTGGTTATTGGAGGTTCTTTGCTTTTGCCCATACATCCTGTCCGTTTCTGGTAACTCTATTGGCTGAGTTGAACGGACTACCCTGACTGCAGCAGCCGCTGCAATCAGTCAACTACGACGTCGTTTGAATTAATGGAACGGCATCGTTTCAATTTTATCTGAAGTTGCAATCGACCGCTTCGAAACTCACGTGCTTCACAGTCTCCTTTCTCCTTCAACCACGCACAGCCGGTTCAAAGATTGCAACAATTGCAATTAAACAACACTATTTTGATTTTTTTTTTAGCGCTGCTTTGAAGTTCTTTTATTTCCCGCATTGTCTTTTACTTGTCTTTTTTGTTTCTTTTGCTCAGTTCTCAACTTTTGGGTCTCTAAAAAATTAAACTTTGTGAACGATTTAGAGTTGTCTTTGCACTTGTTAGAATACTACTGTCTTCTTCCTTTACCCTTCTTCACTTTTCTTGGACAAGAAATTGATTTTATAGAAACATTCAAAGATAATTTTTGTGGATGAAAATCAATTAATTTCTGAAGAACACTTGGATTTTCTTAATCAATCTGCAGTGAATTCATTACTTGGTAACCCTATATTTGTTAAAAAAAATTTTTACCAAAATTTCTTGACTAGAGATTTAGCCCAGTGTATTCGGATGCATCCAATGTGTATCTGAATATACGCCTTCCAAGCTCTCCCACATTCGAATACAGAGCAGTATTTGGATACGCCATTCTATATCTGAATGTACTACAAGATCTGAATATTTTTTTCCACATTCGAATACTTTAAATTTTGTTACATAGTCAAATATGTAACAGCGTATTTGGACATATATCAAAATAAGATGTATTCAAATGCAATATGCTGTATCCGAATGCATTGAAGTTTGCTGTGCACTGGAGGTGGTTGGCTATTCTTAACTGTAGTTTAAGCCTATTTTATTTAGATTAAATTATTAGTTTGGTTTTAACTTAATTTTTTCCATCTTGCTTTAGCTACCTTAGCTAATTTTTTATACTCCTTTCTTTTGAGTTTGTTCAAATAAGAGTTACAGGGGTATGCCCCTTTATACATTTCTTTATTTAATACAATTTATTTACTTAGAAAAAAAATGTACAATTGTGAAATACAATGTATGTCTGAAATGTCTCATAGCTAAATTATTGTTTCTAGAAAAAGAATTCTAAAAATTTACCTACTGTATAAAGTACCTACTATATAAATAATAGGAAAATCTTACAACTACAAATGTGATAGGTAGTGTAATATTTTAATTTAAATGACTTCATTTTTCAAATTTTCATGCTATAAAAAATTGTGACTTACAATTATATTGTTTAATTTTATTGTAGATACAATAAATGCGGATGGTTAGGATAATTGCTACATTAAGGATTTGTTTGAAACAGATTCAACAACATTGAGGAAGGATTTATCTGAGAAGACTTCGACACCACCAGGGGAGGATTTATGAGCAAATGCTTCAATATCATTGGATTTACATGAAACGATTTCCATACCATTTGTTGGAATGGAGTTCAATACATTGGATGCAAGCCTCACATTTTGGAACAAGTATGCACATGACAATGAATTTGGCAGCCTCACATTTTGGAACAAGTATGCACATGACAATGAATTTGGCAGCCGAATAAAATTCTCAAACAAGAGAAAAAGTGATGGAGTCATAAGATCTAGGATGTTTGTATGCTCTCGAGAAAGTGTAAAGGCAGAAGATCCTCGCAACTTTTCCAAGCATCATTCAGATACTAGATGTGGATGTGAGGTAAAAATGGGAATTTCTTTGAATGATAAGGGGAATTACTGCGTGACATCCTTTGTTGGAGAACATAATCATGTATTGGAGGGTAAAGAAACCACTCATCTTTTTAGAGCACATCGGGCCATCAATCCAGTCCAAGCACGAGCTATTTCCATTGTAGTAGGAGCCGGGCTTGGTCCAAAAATAATTCATGGATATATAAGCATAGAAGTTGGGGGATTTGAAAATGTTGGCTTCACTAGGGAGGATGTGAAGTCACATTTACGCACTAAGCGAGCAAAAGATTTGGAATTAGGGGAGGCGACAATAATCTTGGAGTATTTTCAAGAACAATCTAAGATAAGTCCATCATTCTTTCACGATTTCTAACTAGATTATGATGGATAAATTACTAATATTTTTTGGGCCGATGCAAATATGTTGGTTGACTATCAATGCTTTGGTGATGTGGTTATGTTTGACACTACTTTTGGGACTAATAAGGAATCGCGCCTTTTGGGCATTTTTACCGGGTTTAATAATCATAGACAAACTATGGTATTTGGGGGTACATTGTTGTTTGATGAGACGGCTACATCATTTGGATGGTTATTCAATACATTTCTTCGATGTCATGGAGAAAAAATGCCAATTACAATTTCACAGACCAAGATACTGCCATGAAAAGTGCATTGGAAGTGGTTATGCCCACGATTCGTCGTGGACTTTGTACTTGGCACATTCTACAAAATGCAACAAAAAATTAAGTGGCATTCTTAGGGCTAAAAAAAAATTCTTCATACGAGAACTTTCTAAGTGCATGTATGAGTATTTCAACATTAATGAGTTTGAGTAAAGGTGGAAACAAATGGTAGAACAATTTGGCCTAGTCGGAAATAAATGGCTTCTAGCACTTTATGAAAAGAAAGCCCAGTGTTATATTGCCTACATGAAGGACACATTTATTACTGGGGCACGCAGTATACAATTGAGTGAAAGTGTAAATGCAAGGGTGAAACAACATTTAGGAATTGGGCTCCGAATGAAGAAATTTTTTACTGGGTTTGAGATGTTTTTAACGGGTGTCCGGGAGATGGAAATATTGAGTGATTATAAATCTCGACAAACAACTCCTCACCTAGCAGTTGCTACTTCAAGCATTTTAAGACATGCTACAGAAATTTATACTCCCAATTTGTTTAAACTTTTCAATGAACAAAATTTACTTGAATTTAATGTTTCATTGGATAAGAATGATTCAATTGAGGTTCCGCACATTCGAATTGCGCATGAAGGAGGCAAGGCCTACAATATACACTTTGATCCATCTTCTATAACCATTACATGTTCTTATTGTTTGTACGAGATGCATGGTTATGTTTGTTCACATATTTTGAGGGTTTTTAATGTCCTCCGAATTGGAAAAATTCTAGATAAGTACATACTTAAAAGGTGGACTAAGCATGCAAAGAGTGGCCTATCAAATGCACTGACAAACCCGTCTACCAAGTTGACAAAGTTGCAAAAGCTTGATATATTGTGTTCGGAATGTTACGGGTAGCTTACTATGTATTCGAAAATGATGAGCTATTTGAGCACATTCGACCCATATAGGTGAGGCTCACTCCATCATCGATAAGTTTAAATTGACATCGAGTGATGGTAATGTTTTGAATTCACCTATTTCACATGAGTCGATGGATGTTAGAGTGATGGGGTTAAAGAATAAAGGTAATCCTAAGGTAGTTGGGAAATATCGTATCAAATCATGCTGGGAACGAGTAAGAAAAAGACAAACGTCTCAAATATCTTCTCAGGTATAAATAGTCCAATTTTTGTTTAATAATTTATTGCAAACGGATGGTTAGTAACTTGATTTGTTCGTTTTGAAGGTTATCAGAGAGCAGGTTGATTATGGCAATAAAGATTACATTCGTTTGATACTCTAGTCATCAAGCAGTTGCTAGCTGATTTGGAGTTATTTTGTAATTTGAAGTTGGTTTTTGTAATTTAAAGTTAGTTTTTTGTCATCAATGTACAATTGGCTAGAGAAAGGAAAAGAGATAGAGATCTTTAATCTTTTGCAGTTTGTTGATGGTTTTGACTTGTAATTGAACTTGGGATCCTTTTGCATTTTCTTGATGGTTTTAATGTATTGACTTTCTATTAGGGAAAAAAAATCTCATGTCAAATGTATCAACACTTTACTGACATGGTTTTGGCTGTGCATTTTAACATTGCACCTTATGCCCTCTTGTGGTTTGTTTACAGAGTGGTCTATAAGTTTGTTTTAATCCTATTAAAATAGCTTGTGTCTTTATTAAAATCAGTTCTATTAAAAACAATGGTTTTGAATGCATTTGAATTAGTTTCTCAGGCCAAGTACAAATTCCTTGAAAGTTTGTTCATTGGAAGTTTGTTATGAAAATAGCTGCTTTTGTTATTGTGAAAATAAGAATGGAGCCTTTCTTTCTAGTTTTATTTATTTATTTTTTCAGCAGTTGATAAAATGTTCTTAGTAAGATATGCACTGGGGCAACAACCTGTTAATTCTCTTGCTATTTTTATTTTTGGGTGCACTAGACCAAGTCTTCATTAGGAGTGATTGTTTTCTTATTCTTAGTTTTTTTGTAATTTTTTCTTCTTCATGGTTTCATGTCTTATTATTATTTTGTTTCTTCATGATTTCATGAATTGGAATGTTTGAGTTGCTTATCCTCTATCATCTTCCATTTTAAAGTAGAAAAAGTTTCAATTTTGAAACATCCAAGTATAATCTAGTTGAGTGATAAAAAAAGCTGTAAAAAAATTACTTACAATACTTTCTTGTAAGGACTGTGCAAATAAATGACCCAAGGATAAAACAGTCATTTTACAATTCAAGTTGAAATTGGGCCAAAATTCTCTTAACTACTAAAAAACATGTCAATAAATGTTTTTTAGTCTTTTGGAATGTCTAAAATACGAATTTGGCCCAAAAAAAGGGGTATGGACAAAATAGTCATTTTATAGTATGAATTTAGATCGGACTGAAATTTATTTAATTATTAAATAATATGTCAAGAATAATTTTTTTAGCCTTTTGGATAGCTTAGAATATGAATTTGGATAAAAATGACCCAAAAGTAAAACTGTTATTTTACAATTCAAGTTCGGATTGAGATGACATTTTATTAATTATCAAGAAATATATCGATATATATTTTTTACCTTTTGAGAAGCCCAAAATACAAATTTGGTGAAAAAAAACGAATGTAGGGGTAAAATGGTAATTTTACAACTCGAGTCTGGATCGAATCAAAATTCATTTGGTTATTTAGTAATATAAAATAATAACTTTATTAGCCTTTTAGAAACCTGAAATATGAATTTGAAAAAGAAAAATAGATCAAGGGTAAAACAGTTATTTTACAATCAGAGTTCAGATTTAGTTCAAAAATAAGATTAAGGGGTACAATAGTCATTTTACAACACAAGAGAGTAATTGAGAATTATTTTTCAATTACAGAGTAGTTGCTTGTTTTTTCACTTTTCTTTGTTTTCTCTTTCCCTTTCTCCCCAGTCCAAACAAACTTAGAATTTTGGGATCTAAGAAGAACAGTAACAGAAGCCACCAATTGCCCATGTTCAACTCAATAAGCTTCTATAAAATAAATAATCATAATACAATGAACATCTTTGAATTCTTGGAAGCAAATGCTACCAATGAATAATAATACTTATAATACAATGAACATCCTTGAGTTTTTGAAAGTAAATATCAGCAATGAGTTTTCAAGAAGAAAAAGCAAGCTATAACCAGTCGCGACCTAACAAAATCTAAGCTTCATATCCACAAATGTTGTCACAACCCGTGTAGTCTTGGTTTATCTTTTTAATCATGTTGAATATGCCCACAACACTTGCCAGTTTGTTCTTGCTTTTGCCTTGGATGTTATTACTTTCTGTCCTCTGAATAAGTTCATCGCTTCATATGTAGACATTCCAACAGTCACAGAGATCTGAAAAACGAAAAGGGGAAGAAATCATTCAACTTGATGAATTATTGTCCCCACAATGACTCTCCACCCAAATTTCATTTCCTCTAAAGAACCCAACATGGCGCCCCCAAATTAAAAAAAAAAATTAGGATAGATGGAAATGCAAAAAGAATAAGGAACATGCTTACGTTGTTTTACACCCAGATCACTTTCTAATTCAACATTTAGTTGCTCAAGGAGTCTTGCAAATCAAGAACAAATTCAACCACATTAATATACTTGAGAGTCATCTTTTCTATTTATTTCGTGCTTTACAGTTATGAGAATTCCATTGTTTCTCTTAAATTTTTTTTATTTTCATTTGTAAAATAGGACGCAGAGCACAAAACATATCTGAAACTTGCCAATTAACACACAGAGCACACAGAGTGTTCCAACAAATCTAATAACTTCATGTATTGCATTTTCCAAAATAGTCCACATTTGCCAATTGTGACATAATCTGGCTCTTTGTCCATGCAAATATCTGTAACTTCCATCCCCATCAAATTACAAAGAATAACACTATCACATTCAAATACATTCAGCATTAGTAAGGTGCTTCATTACAGATAACAACATTCTCAACCCCCCTAAAGAAAATTTCCAACAAATTCAAAGTTTATTGCTCTATCATTATAATATTCACTGAAATAGCTCCAAATCGTCCCAAAGTAAATGAGAAAAGTTTTAGTACAATATTTCTCAGTAGTTGTCCATACAATCCAACCAAAAAATGCTTTGAAACAATTTTATCTTTGGAATTCTTTAATTCTATGGTCTATTTCATTCACATAAATGATTTCAGAAAAATTAATGCACTGACAATTTTTACTTGAATGAATCAAATGAGGCATAATTGAAATTTTGCCCTTGCTACTATGGATCACCAATCAATCAACAAACACAAATAACCAATCATATGTAGAAAAATAAAAAGATTGAATACCATGAATGAACAAGGAAAAACCTTCATCAATAAGAGGAAAAAAAATATCAGCTCAGGAAGACAAAAATCTCCACTATGCACAACTCAGTTTGCAAAGAGGACCATGTTAGTATATACAATGTACTCTTCCTAACCATTGAATGCATCGATTACAGTGGATGCCTTCGCCAACATATAATGAAGAATCTTTACCCACATGCAATGAAGATCACCATTGAACTCCTTCGAAGCATTCGCACAATATGTTAAAAGAATAATCTTTCGGGGCTAAGTTGAGAGAAGTCTCTTTGAAGCTCAATGAATGAATATAATCTTCTTTCATGCTTTAGAATCCTAAGAGAAGGTCATTTGTCTAGAGCAAATGTGTATGCAATCCTTAATATGGCTCAGAAAATGACTAAAAGGTAAAATAAAAGCTCCAAGAAGGATTTGCCCTTTCATATTGTGAGGGTAGAGTAAGTTTCAAACAATTTATAAATGGTCATGTATTTGTGAATCTCATACTAGCAAATGTTAAGTTCATGAAATAACTTTAGTTATGCAAATAAGAAATAATAAAACAAATAGAAAAAAAAACTAAAAGATTTTAGAGATTATGCATCAAGAGTGTATAAGAATATAATCTTGCTAACCTGTTAAATAATCTAAGAGCTAGAAGTCTACAAATTGGTTCTTCATTGTGGGGATAATATTAGGTTTATTAACCTTCATTTTTGGCCATTCAAAAACACTTAGATTTTATATACTTCATTTGATTCTATTGGGAACAAGCAGAAAT
Source organism: Vitellaria paradoxa (assembly GCA_019916065.1). NCBI lineage: Eukaryota > Viridiplantae > Streptophyta > Magnoliopsida > Ericales > Sapotaceae > Vitellaria > Vitellaria paradoxa. The sequence goes on along the minus strand of CM034243.1, from coordinate 9,309,302 downwards.
CTACTCCAGTTGTGTCTCCTCATTTTTGTTTCCCCCAAACAATGATTCTAGCATTTGCACTTCTAATACGAAACTTAGATATGGGAACATTCATGGAGGATATATAGCCAATTCTTTTATATAGCGTATAGGCATGTACCATGCTTATGCTGAATTAAATATTGGGGTTATACAAACTGTAAAGTGAGAAAGCGTAAAGTTTAAGGTAGTTAATGTTGTTCTATAGAAAGCTTGAAAACATAAAATCTTAATTAAAACAAAAATAAGAAACAAACAAAATCATGTGGCTTCCCAATACTGGGGTATGTCTAATTATTGCACTGACAAGATGGCTAACACTTCATTTTTTTTTTCCCATAATAAGGTTGGTTCATATTATCGGACTTGTAAACTTTATTCAGACCTTAAAATTGTGTCTGCAGTAGCTAGTAAGCAAAGGAAACAGACATATATGTATGTATGCAAACACACTTGTGTGCACAGAGTTATTAGTTAAGCAACAGAAGCGCAATGACAACAAATTTCAGGTTTAATTTGATAATAGAAAATGAGTAAATAGATGAAATAAAGCCCAATTTCACTATTGATAAAGCAAAACTAAAAAACAAATTGATAATTTGATTGCACAGTTTCCTGTTTCTAACATTTATAACCATAAAATGACCACTAGGAACAGAAGTAGACCATCACAGGTTGGATACAAAGTAGAGATAAACAAATAGCACATTTTTTAAATAAGCTCTTATGTAAGTAGCGAACAGACAAGAAGACCCCATGTCCAAAGACAGATCTATTAGTTATGGGTGGATTCACACTTTGAAAATTCTGTACCTTAAAATCTGATCCTTAAAAAATCCACTGAATTTCCATTTCTTTTCTTCGCAACCCAAACAAAGCCTAAATGCAAGCAAGAAGAACCAATATAATCCAACTCGGTTACTTAAAAAATAAAGAACAATTTTTCTAGCAAATGAAAGCCCCACCAACCCTAGCTAAACAATACCAATAGAAATACTCAAGTCCACACTCAAATTGAAATTGAAAATTTCATTTCCCAAGCAAAGATTCTGACTTTCTAGTCCACTTTGCAAACAAAACAGTGTACAAATTAACAAAATAAAGTCCACAAATTCAAAGGAAAAAAACTGCACTTTTCCAAACCAAAATTTTTCGTAAAACTTCTAGAACTCGAAAACACTGATAGATTCGTCCCCCAAAACTACAAATGTGAGGAGGTGTAGAGCCACATTACACTGTACGCACGTAAAGCAGAAATCAAGAGCATAAGTAAGGCGAAATCGACAAAAATGTGATAAATTTGCTTACGATTTCGCTCTGATACGTGTGAGTTTCGCACTCCCTCTCTCTCTCCCTTCTGGTTTGGCCTTGTTGAGGGACGAGAGGGGCTAAAGTCAGGGCTCATGGCCGGCACTGACCGCGAAGCATCGGCTCTTCCCGCCTTTTTCGCTCATCTGTTGTTCCGAACGAGGTTTAAGTGTCCAAAAAACGGGAGGTAGTAGAAATTCGAAGCGGTCGATTGCAGCTTCAGATAAATCGAAACGGTGCCATTCCATTAATTCAAACGACATCATATTTGACTGATTGCAGCGACTGTAGTCGACCCTGACTGTAGCCCCTCATTCCGTGATATGATACACGTTTGACAATGGTAAAACTGCCACATAACTAATGTCAGTATACTGTCTTATCAAGTCGGGTATAATATTTATTTGTTGTAAAATTTATCGATTGGAATCTTCAACTAGTTAAAAGGCTTGAAAGAGTGTCTGGTTAATAAAAAATTGGTCAAAAAATGTGATGTAAAGGTGAAGAAATTTAATTGAAAAAAGTATAAAAATTAGTTAAAATTAATGAGTTTTAGTGAATTTTGATGTCACCAAACAAGGCCTAAGTTTAGGAATTAAAAAAAAATATTAGTAGTTAGTTTTTTAATTTTTTTTTTTTTGGCTTATTTGATATTTTTATCTTTCTTGATTTGAAAATTTTAAAATATAGAAACATAATTTTGACCGTTTTACAAAAAGTAAAAAAAATAGAGTAATTAATCCAAACGAAGTTTAGCTGTGATAAACATATTCATATTTAAAATTTTTAAAACTTAGAAGTAATCGAATTCGGCCTTTAATTAAATAAATAAATTTAGAATCATATTTATAATTATTTAATTAAATTCGATCGAGTCTAAATTTAAATCTAGCCTATTAACATGTGTCCACAGGTGATGTTGAAATAGCGTATAAAATAAATATTAGGCCTAATCTTGTTTAAAAGAATAAAAGATAAAATATTTATAGTGGAAATGATATGAAGGGTAATAATATAAAATGTACCAATACAAAAATACATGGAATGAGATGAATATTTCAATTTTCATAATTTGGTAATATATTTTAATTATGATGTAATAAAATAAAAGGTAAAAGAATTATTTGTAAATACTAAAATGAATTGCATCATATTTTATGCTTTTAACAATTATGTAAAACTAAATTTTACTTTCTTTTGTTTCTAACTTAATCAAAGAAAAAATTAATTTATTCATTTCATTTTATTTACAAATCTTTATCATTTCTTTGTCATTTTAACATTTTATTTATTTTTTATTTTTTCAAGTGGTACATGATTTTATTTTATTAAAATGTAAAAAAAAAAATTATCTAAATCTTGCCCCTATTTTATATGATAATAAAAAATAAAATTTGAAAAATAAAAAAAATGATTAAAGTAATAATAATTACAAGCTCATTGGCTGTGATAGAAGAATTTTATTTAAAGTTTAATACTATATTCTTAAGACTTTTGTCCTCCATTAATTTATAAATCAATGTTGACTTATATATACTCAAAGAATACATATAAAGTTACATATACAGTTAATAAAGCATAAATCCACTTAATACATTACAAAGTACTTACTTGAAAATGAATTTTCATTAGCCAAAAATTCATGAATATAAAAAGTAAATATATAGTATTAATGTATTGATGGAATATTTTTAATTCCACTATGGACCCACATTAAATAATATTTATGTGGACTAAATTTTGATTTTAGTTTAAAGTTTTCAAATCATCATATTTAGGACTCTTAATTACCAAAAAAAAAAATCATCATATTTAGGACCGTTTGAAGTGATAAAAAACAAAAAAAATAAGATAAAATATATTTATAGATAAAATTTGGTGTTTCTTGTTTTTTTTTTCCCAAATCATATTTTTTAGAGATAAACAGTAATAAGCCGTTAAAACGGTTCTCCAAAATCTATTTTAACAGATTCAAAAACCTCTTAATTTATATTTTGCACCGCAGCATTTCGGCGAAACAAAACGATACCGTGTGAAGGCCAATCCGTTCTAATAGTTTGTGTGGACCACCTTGCAAAGTTACCTGTTCAAAACTTTGAGTCAAGCAACATGATTACCAAAAAAAAATTCCTTACTCAGCTAACCTCCTCTTGGGGTTCATTTTTTTTTTTTAGCAAAATATTTAACTTTTATACAACTAGTAAAAGTGAGAATGTGTAAAAGTATAATAGAAAATTTTAGTGATTTTTAGATATTGTTAGAGTTTTATTTTATTTTTTTGGTACACCAAACGGTGCCTTAAATGCATTAATTTTCCAACAAAAAAGGCACTTCCACTTTTACGAAAGGAATAAAAATAATGGGAGGAAAATGGAATAGAATAGAATAACTATTTTTATTATAAAAAAAGTGCACCAACAAAATAATACAATGAAAATATAGAAATGATTAAGTATGCCTAGTTGTATCAGTTCACCCGACTTTTAATTTTGTAATTTTGAGTTTATTTATTTATTTTTTACCAAAACTAAAAAGTCACGCAAATTACTTAAATCTCTATCCAGATTTCGGATTATCACAATCCATTCCCATATGTACGAGAAAACTACCGATCAAAGTTAGTATTCTAGCACGCCCAACCCAAAATGATAAATTTACTGACTTTCCCTGGCTAAAACACTAGTGCCACTATACTTTTATTGTCTCTTCTCTCAATATTTTTTTTTCCTTCATTTTTTTCTATCTCTTTCTCCCTTTTACTCTAACCAAACAACAATTTATTTTTTATAATTGTGTATTCTATTCCTTCCAATCTAAAATTTATATATATTCAAATTGAATTAATTCAAGTTGTTGCCAAAGTTTACATATTTATTTATTAAAATGTTAAAAAAATGTTATGTAAATCTTGCCACTATTTTGTATGATAATAAAAAAATAAAATGTGAAAATAAAAAAAATCTGATTAAAGCAAATAGTAATTATAAACTCATTAGTTGGGATAGAAGAAATTTATTTAAAGTTTAATACTATATTCTTAAGACTAAATTCGTACTCTACTAATTTATAGATCAATGTTGACTTATATATATTCAAAGAATACATATAAAGCTAATGGAGTATAAATTCACTTAACACAGTACAAGATACTTACTTTAAAATCAATTTTCATTCGCTCAAAATTCATAAATATAAAAAGTAAATATATAATATTAATGTATTAATGGAATACTTTTAATTTCACTATAGACCCACATTAAATAATATATAATATATATGTGGGCACAATTTTAATTTTAGTTTAAAGTTTTCAAATCATCATATTTAAATGCATGAATTTTCCAACAAAAAAAGGCACTTCCACTTTTACGAAAGGAATAAAAATAATGGGAAGGAAATCGAATAATTATTTTTATTATAAAAAAAGTGCACCAATAAAATAATGTAAGAAATGATTAACTATGTCTAGTTGTATCAGTTTACCTGACTTTTATTTAGTTTTGTAATTTCTAATTTTTCTTAGTTATTTTTTTACAAAAATAAAAACTCACGCAAATTATTTAAACCTCTATCCAAATTTTTTGGGATTATTACAATCCATTCCCAGGTGTAGGAGAAGACTCCCGATCAAAATTAGTACTCTAGCAAGCCCAACCCAAAATGATAAATTTACTGACTTTCCCTTGCCAAAACACTAGTGCCACTGTACTTTTTATAGTCTCTTCTCTCAAAATTTTCTTTCTTTTTTTCTTCATTTTTTCTATCTTTTTCTTCCTTTTACTCTAACAAAATAACAACTTATTTTTTACAAGTGTGTATTCTATACCTCCAATCTAAATATATATATATATATATATATATATATATATATATTCAAATTGAATTAACTCAGGTTGTTGCCAAAGTTCAACTACAACTCAGTCATGGTGCAACTTTGCCTTCCAAGTCACCCACATCGACACACGTATTTAGATCTACTTCTTTTGATTGATCTGTCGTCAAATTTTATCTGTGACATGTCAGAAGTGAAATAAATTTCAAATTGTAAAGTGCAAAAAAACCAAAGCCGAATGAGGAAGAAGTGGCTAAGGATCAGGCTACGATAAAAATTATTTTTTATCTACAAGACCTAAATTTAATTTCAAAATCCATTCATATAAAAATTTATTTTATTTTAAAAATAATATTTAAATTATATTTTAGATTAAAAAATAAATATTTTGATAAAAAATTTAATTTTTTATGAGAATAATATATATATATATATATATATATATATTTTTTTTAATCTTCTTGTTCAAAATTTTTAAAGGACGAAGGGGAGAATCCTCCTATCTCTAGAAGCAAATCACCGCAATTCCTTGCTTCCTCATTCCAATGCTCCAGCTCCTTTGCATGCATTAGTTCTTCAGCTCTCTCTCTCTCTCTCTGGTTCTTTACTTTTCTTTCTCTGTGAATAAGTCCTTCACCATTTGTTCCTCCCCTGACCAGACAACGAGAACAATTACATTAAACTAGCGGAGGTAAACGAGATAAGCATTTGGGTCGGGTATAAGATAGTAACCCGGGTAAACGAGTGTTATGTCCAGGGTTAATGGGTCAAGTTATTAATTGGGTAGTTGGATTAAGTTCATTTCTATCTAATAGGCTCTAAGCCCAAATTCCAGTCCCATAACAATTCATTCAGTTCCAATCAAATGCAATTCAACCCAATATAATAAATCCAGCCCCAATCTCAGTCCAGACAAAATTATTCAATCAATTTAGAATAACCAAAGCCCATAATTAAATCTAAAAATTTCCAACTAAACCCAAATTAAATCTGACTGAGGCTTATTAAGTTCCGAGTCGTTGTAATTATTGCTTTGATTCGATTAAAAATTTGTCTCTTAATTACTTGAGAATAATTAATTTAAAATGGGTCTAACTGCCTAATTTCCATCTTTTTGTATTTGTTTTTGCCACGTGGCTAAGAATTATTGGGCCTGTTTGGTAAACAAAAAATTGCGAAAAAAGTACAATAAAAGTAGAAAGATGTGATACAAATGTGATATGTGAAAAACTTTTGATTAGAGGAAAGTACAAAAATTGGTTAAAGTTAATGATTTTTTATGAATTTTAGTGTGGCCAAACATGCCAATTATATCTTTTGTACGTGATTATTTTATTTTTGAGTACCGATGAAGAATACCGACAAAAATAACCCTGATAAGATTGTATTTGTTGAATTGATTCTATATGATAATATATTTTGTTCTGAGCTAAAGATATTGAACTGATTACACAATTTTGTATAGGCGGACTCAAAATAAGGTAATTGTCCTCACTAATTTAGAAAATTACACTAAAATTCTATTAATTTTATTTATTTTTTATAAGTATATTTTTTTTCATTTTTCATCTTTACTGTATTTTTTATTTTGCTTCGACTTACTTTAAAAATATAATTTTTATTCTTACTAATTATAAATTCTACATCCATTCCCTATAAGTCTAATATGTTGCGGGGCCAAACTTATCCATACCATATTCTCGTGATGTTTCAATTAATTGCCTTGTTAATTGTTTTTAAATGAAATAAACTAATCAATTTCAAAATTAACGCAGTTTGTTAAGAGTTGTAATAAACCGAATAAGAGTTTCAAAGTACCAAAAAAAAAAAAAAAATCCAAAAATTAAGCTTGCATAAAAATTGATTTAAAGCTTATCATTACGATTATAGTAAATTATATTTTGTTGATTGTAATTTACATTAAAATTTATTTGTTATCTCAACTTTTAATTATAACAACTAATTTCTATATTTATGATTAATTTTTAGTTTAATTATTCCGTCAATTTATTAATAAAAAAGATATGTGTCGATAAAATATGTATACGTGGTATTTTTTTTTTTAATTATATTTACTTGACGATTGCTGATTGAAGAGTCAAACAAAACTTAACCGTAAAGAAGGGGACAAAGGCCGTGCCACACAATTTTGGGCCCTCATGCAAGAATTAGTCAACATAACTTCAAATACAGCCAATCGTTTGTTTTAATAAAAAAATTGATTCATTTAAAATATAAATTAAAAATAAAATGTGCTAACAAATAAAAATATAGAGGAATTATAGAAAGTTAATTGGCGCCTTATGCATGGAATAAGAATTCCAAATGTATCACCTGTTAAAAATAAAGAAATATAGGGGCCTAGTTGTTTTTAATAAATTTTGAGGGTTTAAAATGTAAATTAAAATAGAATTTGTTTAAGTGATAAAAATATAGAAAAAAAAAATTAAAAAACTGGGGGACTCATGGAATGAGAAGACGAAAGGTTTCACTCAAACATTAAAAAGGAAAAATATTTGGAATTAATTATTTTTAATAAATTCTGATTAGCTTAAAATACAAATTAAAAACAAAATTCATTAAATAATAAAAATGTAAAGGAAACCTAAAAAGTGGGGTTACTGGCTTGTGAAATAATAGAAGGCCGAAGGTCTTATACAATAGGAAGGAGAAGAATTAGGTGGTATTTGATTTATTTTTTTATTTTTTGTTTTTATTTTATATTTTAGTATTTTAAAGTATTAAAAATAAAGAAAATAAAAAATGATCTGTTTTCTTTATTTTAAATTTTTTTTATTCTGAATTAACAATACTCAAAATAATTTTTTATTTCATGCGTAAACTTATTTTATGTTTTTTAAAATAAAATTTGAAAATACAAGTAACTAAGTTCATTTTGAACTATTTTTCTTATTTTCAAAAGCGTAAAATAAAAATTAGATCAAAATAAAAAATAGAAAAAATAAAAAACAAGCCAAATGCCATCTTAGTAATTTAGATAGTATTTAGTTTTGCTTTCCGTTTCTATTTTTATTTTATATTTTATGTTTTAAAAATCTCAAAATAAAAAAGAGAAAATGTTTATTTTTCTTATTTTGGGTTGAAAACGCTCAAAACAATTTTTTTTATAATTTTCTTTTTATGTATAAATATACTTTCTATTTTCTAAAAAATTTTAAAAATACAAGTAATCAAATTAATTTAAAATAAAAATAAAAACAAAGACAGAAAACAAAGAATAAAAAATAAACTAAATGTCACCTTAATTATTTTAATATTTTGCCTCGTTTGTATTATAAATTGAACACAAAAGTCATGTTTGGAACAAGCAAAAGAAAAAAAATTGTGAGAGAAAATGTGAAAAGAATTTCGTGTTTTTTCGTTTAGTTTTTATAAAAAAATGAAAAAAAAATTTTTTTTATATTTGTTATTCCACTCACTATCTGGACTCAATAATTAAATAATAAAAAAATAATTTGACCATTTGGCATTATTTTCTTTTCATTTGCTAAAAAATCAAAAAGATGTGAAAAGCATGTTCGATTTATAGAGTATTTGTTTGAAAAATAAGCTTATATTTAAAAATAAATATAGAAAACAAAACATATTTTTCAAATCAAACGGTGCACATTTTCCCAGTGTTTTCCATTTATTTTCCCAGCGTCCAAACAGAGCCTAATGGAGCTAAGGGCTGAAGTGTGAAACGAGGAAAATCCAAATGGAGTGAAGTCGTGAATTCCCACCTGGTAGTTTTTCTTTTTCCAAGCGAAGAACGAGTCAGCGTCAAGCACTTGGTCGTTGCTCTCTTTTTCAGTCCAGTCGTCGCGGAGCTTGGAAAAAAATAATAATAATAAATAAATGAAGAAGAGACGAGCGTTCCTTATTTGATCCGCGCAACCCACTTTTCTTTCTCTATTCTCTTCAAATAATTCTACTCGCTCCCTCGATCAACTCAACTCTGAACTGAAGATCCCAAATTTAAACGCCCTTGCGCAGTATCTCTCTCTCTCTCTCTATATATATGTACATCTGTTCTTTGTAGTTGCTGTATTTGCTTTTCCTGAATTTCTATTTGTTACGCAGTCTAATTCTTCTTTGAAAGTCTTTTGCTGGTTTGAATAATTTAAACAAAACTTGCTTTTTTTTTTTTTTTTTTTTTGGGAATAATCATCATCAAGGGGTTCTTCATTTTTCTCGGTGGAAACACTGATGTTTTGTCGTTGACTCAAGAACCCTTTTTTGGGTTCGGTGAGCTTTGTGATTCAGGGTTTGTGATCTCGGGTGGGTTTCTTTCAATTCTTCGAGGATTTTCATTTTTTCTAGTTTCTGGGTTCACCGGCTTAGTGCTTGTGTAATTAGAATTGAGCAAATTCTGTTGGTCTTTACAGTTTAATTTGATGAATTGTTACCTTTTGTGTTTTGTCAGCATGATCTAATTGATTTTCATCATATTTGAGTAATTGTCTAAAAATAGTAGCGATAAATTTTTTGAGACCCAACTGTAGTGATAAATTGAATGAACTTATTTGGGTAATTGACTAACTTCCTTTATGGTTTAACTATAAGTTCTTTTTTTTGGGCCAGAATTCAGTGAGCTCAATTGTGTACGTCTTTAAGTAAGGATTTCTGTTTAAGTTTTTGTGGACACCTTTATGAATTTGGCGTAACTTTGCTCGTTCTATTCTATGTCATGTGTATAACATCTACGAAATATGAATTTTCAGAAGTCTGCTAATATAGAATAAACTTGTTTGCCCCCTTGTTTTCCCTATGCTTTCAAAAACTTATTTGAGTTCCATGTATCTCTGTTTTGGTTTTTAATCTGTCTTACTAATTCCTTCACCAAGCCACTTCCAACCCAAGCAACAAAGCAGCTCTCCCCCCAAACCAAATCTCTGCCCTGCAGCACTGCACGCGTTACCTTTTTTCTTTTTGTTTGTAATTTTTATTGGTTGTGTTGGCATTGCAGCACAACTTTAGAATTTGAAGTGGAGTGCTATTTTAAAACTCTGATGATTTCAAATTTGTTTCAGGTTCTGGTATTGCCCGTGCTCAGGATTTGTGGTAGTAATTAATTGTTCTAATATGATCGTAGCAGCAATCTAAGTGGATTCTCATCCATAGTTCCAACTGAGCATATGATGGTTTTCTTCATCAACATGGCAGTCGATGGCAGAGCTCTTATTGTTCTTATTGGAGCTTTTGTCTTCTTGCTGTTGGGTAGCCGCTTCAGCTATGGCCTTCAGGGCGATATAGATGCTTGAAATCTCTACAAGAATCCTGGAAGACCCCAAATAATATTTTAAGTTATTCATGGAATTTCAATAATAAGATGAAGGCTTTCATTTGTAAATCACTGGGATTGCGTGCTGGCATCCTGATGAGAACAAGGTCTTAAATATCCAGCTTTCAGACATGGGACTCAAAGGGCGAGTTTCACGTGGACTTGCAAAGTGTGCAGCCTTGACAGGCTTAGATCTTTCAGCAACAAGCTGAATGGATCAATTCGCGTGACGTCTCAATACTAAATTCCCCTATGGGACAACCCTTGATCTCTCCTCGAACAAACTTTCAGGAGAGATTCCTGTGAGCTTGTCAAACTGTACTTATCTGAATGTTCTTAAACTCGAGAGCAACAATTTGACTGGTCTGATTCCTCTACAGCTTGGCCAGCTTTCTCGGCTCAAGACTTTTAGTGCAGCAAACAATCGCTTGACTGGGCAGGTTCCAACCTTTAAAGAGGTACAGTTACAGCAGACAGCTATGCAAATAATCTAGGTCTCTGTGGCAAGCCTTTTTTGGCTGATTGTCAGGCTCCTTCTAAGAAAACCCACCCTGCAGTCATTGTTGCAGCAGCTGTTGGTGGAGTAACTGTAGCCGCATTAGCTGTGGGTATTAGTTTGTTCTTCTTTATGCGTAGGGTATCTAGAAAGAAGGAAGAAGACCCTGAAGGAAATAAATGGGCAAGGAGTATAAAGGGAGCCAATGGCATCAAGGCAAGCTAATTTAAACTTTGGTCTTATAATCCAGTGAAGATTCTACATTCCTATTTTGAGTGATTTATTTAATCTTTTTTTTTTGAAATCTTTTGTTTGGTTACATAATTGCTTTAATTAAAACTTTAAGTATGCTGTATTGAAAAAAACGTGTTTTAATTTCCAGCTTTCCATGTTTGAGAAGTCAGTTTCAAAAATGAGACTAAGTGATCTCATGAAGGCTACTAACAACTTCAGCAAGGACTACATTATTGGGTCAGGAAGAACGGGAACTATATATAAAGCAGTGCTTGAAGATGGCACTTCACTTATGGTGAAGAGGTTGCAGGATACTCAACACTCTGAGAAAGAATTTGTGGCTGAAATGGCAACTTTAGGGAATGTGAAGCATGGTAACCTGGTTCCTCTTTTAGGCTTTTGCATGACTAAGAAGGAGAGGCTTTTAGTTTATAAGCACATGCAAAATGGTACCCTTTATGATCGGCTACATTCTGTGAAGGAAGAAGACAAATCTTTGGAGTGGACTTTGAGGCTTAAAATTGGGATTCGGGCAGCTAAAGGGTTTGCTTGGCTCCATCATAATTGTAATCCCCGTATACTTCATCGAAACATAAGTTCCAAATGCATCTTATTGGATGCAGATTTTGAGCCCAAGATATCTGATTTTGGACTTGCTAGGCTCATGAACCCAGTTGACACCCATTTGAGTACTTTTGTGAATGGGGAGTTTGGGGATCTGGGTTATGTGGCTCCTGAGTATGCACGAACTCTTGTGGCCACTCCAAAAGGGGATGTTTACAGCTTTGGAGTTGTTCTTCTTGAATTGGTGACTGGTGAGAGACCTACTATGTGGCCAAAGCCCCAGATAGTTTTAAAGGAAGTTTAGTGGATTGGATTAATGAGCTTTCAAGCAACTCTAAGCTTCAAGATGCCATTGACCAATCTTTAGCTGGGAAGGGTTATGATGGTGAGCTTTTCCAGTTTCTTAAAGTTGCCTGTAACTGTGTACTTCCAGCTCCCAAGGAGAGGCCAACTATGTTTGAAGTCTACCAGCTTCTAAGAGCCATTGGAGAGCGATATGATTTCACAACAGCTGATGATAATTTGATGCCATCAGACTCCGGCGGTGCTGATTATATAGAGGAGCTTATTGTTGCTCGAGAAGTAAACTAGGATCATTTGGATGGTATGAGTAAGTGAAATATGATGGTGAATGACACTATACATTATATGTAATTAGCTGTTGTTGTTGGTGTTTTAAATAAGTGTTTGTCTTACATAGCTTGCATCTTGCACTACTGATTTTGACTGTTCAAGTCGGAAAGCTGAGCAGTTTCACAACCCTATGATCTTAGATGATTTGGTTATTACCTTCTAAACAGGAATAGTTTCTTCATTACACCTTTTATTCCCACTGATCATTGTTTGATTTGAAGCTTTGCATGACCTGACCTTTGCATTATTAATTTTGTTTCGCATTATGCTTATGAAGTTATGGTATTATATATGCATAACATCACTAACTGTAATTCCATATTTTTATCATTTACTTTTTGCTTAAATTATTGTATTTGAAGGCTAAGGTCTAGATGTTCTGAGTATGCATGAGCTGCAATAATTCAATTTCGAACATGCCAGCATTGTGTGTCGCGTATATTGAGGCGATAAAGGACATGTATGATAGAGTCATGACGTCTATACGGACGACTGGTGGAGAGACTAACGAGTTTCCTATCACGATTGGTTTATATCAAGGTTCAGCGTTAAGCACGTACTTGTTTGCTTTAGTTATGGATGAGATTATAAGACATATTCAAGATGAGGTGCCGTGGTGTATGTTATTTGCAGATGATATTGTTTTAGTAGATGAGACGAGAGAATGAGTAAATGCTAAGTTAGAATTGTGGCGGGAAACGTTAGAGACAAAAAGGTTTAGGCTAAGCCGATGCAAGACAAATATATGGAATGTAAGTTTAGTCAAATTAGGATAACGGGTAGTATAGAAATAAGTTTAGACACACAAAAGATTGTAGAGAAAGATAAATTTAGGTATCTTGGATTATGGTGCAACAAGATGGAGGGATTGATACTGATGTAAATCACAGATTCAAGGTGGGTGGACCAAATGGAGGGGTGTTTTGGGGGTCTTGTGCGACCGAAAAGTCTCGTCAAGGTGAAAGGAAAGTATTATAAGGTGGCGGTTAGACTAACACTGCTATATGGATCAGAGTGTTGGGCAGTAAAGCATAATCCTGGTCAGAAGATGGCAGTTGCGGAAATGAGATGCTAAGGTGGATGTGCGAGATTACAAGGAAAGATAGAATTGGAACGAGGAGATTAGGGGCAAAGTAGGAATAGCACCGATTGAAGATAAAATGAGAAAAAACTGATTAAGATTATTTGGTCATGTTAGAAGGCGTTTAGCGGAGACACTTGTTAGAAGGTGTGAAAGTATGAAGATTGTCAGGAGTAGTAGGTAGAGTAGAGAGGTAGAGGAAGACCCAAGAGAAGTTAGAAAGAAACTATTAAACATGACCTGATCTACCTAGATCTATCGGAGGATATGACTCTAAACAGATCTAATTGGTGTCGACAAATCCATATAACCGACCCCACCTAGTGGGAAAAGGCTTGGTTTGGTTCGGTTTGGTTTATATCACAATATCATGCTAGGAATTCAACTCTCCATGGTGATGATTAGTTGTTTACATACAGAATTGCTAATAGGCTGAGGATTATTGACCAATTATGGATTACCACTTTGTGTGATGACACAGCTACTAATGCTACTGCTTTGCTGTGGGTTCCTTATCCGGGAGTTTTGAGAACTTCACCTAGGATGGATGTAAATGGTAATTGGTAAACCACCATTTTCTTGTTACGGGGCACTCAATTGGTGAACGAGGAAAGAAAAAATAAACTAACGAGATATTTGGTTTCTATACAATGATATACTATGAAAGCTTCTTGAGATCTCAAAACTATAAATTTTAAATGCGAGGTCTGGTGTTTCCATTGATGGAATAGGTTATTGGTGTGGGAGATCACTCACCAAATATGCTTTCCTCCGAAATTCTCTTAGAATCTTTGATATTAATTCATATTCCCTTTGAAGAAAATGTTGTATTGATGGTAATCTATTATTTGTCTTAATAGGCATACCTAGCTCGTCTGTGTCTGGCAATTATGAACTTAGCATAATCGGTGTTTAAATACCTCTCTCTCTGTCTCTCTCTTTTTGGGTGTCTGCTTTTGTTTTGTCATTTGATTTTAAAATCTGTCAACACTTCATTAGATTGCTAAGCTGTTTTAAGCACCATCTCTTGTAAAAACTCAACTTATTAAGAGAGAGAGAGAGAGAGAGAAAAGGGGGGGGGGGGGCGCAGATCTTGTTTATGTTAATACAAGGGGCAAAAGCACTGTGTTTAATTGTCTGTCTGTTAAAGTTTCCTTTCTTGTCTTTCTCCATTTTTCACCTCTCCTCCAATCGTCTTTCTTATGTCTTATAAATAGGTTTTGTAGAAATTCATCGGAAAACGCTAAACAATCTGTACACTTCTATACAAGTGAGAAGATTAGTGCCAATCATCAACTTATTGTTATCACAACTACTGCTGATCTCTCGATCATTCAAACTTGATTCATCGACAGCCTCCTCATTATTCGGGTTTTCTTTTTATATATTTAAAATTTCATAAACTAACAATAAAATTTGTTTATTAAATTTGTTTATATTTTTTTTTTGTTTTCCAAAAGAATAAAAACGTAAAAAAAAAATGTTTTCACTCTATTTTTTTCTTATTATAAATATTGTCAGTTTTAACACTTTGTCTGTTTTTGTTACGTCATATTTGCTAAATAATTAATTTAGGTTGAAAAATAATTTAAAAATTATTGAATAATGATTAAATTTAATAAATATAATTTATCTTACAATAAAAACTTTTATTATATTGTAAATTTAATAACACTCTAGGTTTCGTGAGAAACTTTGCAAAGATGCTCCAAGCTTGTTTAAGGATACCACGTATTTGATTAAAGGCGAGATAACCTTCTGAGTTTGTGGCTCTCTTGACCGGGTGCACGGTGACCCTATTTTCTTTTGTATTGTCTTACTAGCTAAACATTCCCCCCCCCCCCCTTTTTTTTTTTGATTCGATTGTGGATGTCCGGCTTGGTAAGCGGGGTGTGCCCATTGTAGTTGTACCATTTCTTCTATTAATACATTATATTTTTGTCTTCTATTAATATCATTTCTTCTATTAACTAAAAAAATATATATATACCAGAAGGTCTGACGGGTACAAAGAGTGGAACAAGTCTCTTTTATACCAATTTTTAGCGAGATAATGAACACTAGGATTTGCTGATCATAGGCACCAAGTGAAAGACTTTCCGATGATTACAAAAAGTGAAAATGTCTAGAATCGCTGCCCTATTTGAATTTTGACTCAACTTGCATATTTGAAATAGATCTATGTATATATATGGTGAGCTAACAAAATTTAATCATTATTACCATAAAATGACAATCTATATAATTATTTAATGTGTATATATATATATAACTAGTAAAAATAACTGCGCTTTTCACTAGTGGTATTTCTATGAGTAAAAACAGCTGCACTTTTTATGATTTTTTTTAACTCTATATAGATTGATAGTGGTGGTCTGTCTGAACAAAAACAGCTGCACTTTTCATAATTTTTCACTCTTTATAAACTAGTGGTCATGTTCTTTCTATGAATAAAAACAGTAACGCTTTCTATGTATTCACTCTTTATAGACATTTTTCTATTGGGCAAAAAATTTTTGTTTTTTATGATTTTTCATTTTTATAAACTAATATTTATGGTTTTTTTTATGAATAACAACGGCTGTACTTTTCCGCAATTTTCTCTCTCTATACTATAATTTTTAACTCGTTGTAGACTGGTAGTTGTGATCTTTCTGTAAACAAAAACTGTTGTGCTGGTCATGATTTTTTTTACTCTTTATAAACCGGGGCGTGGTGGTCTTTGTATAGACAAAAACAGCTGCGTTTTTCATAGTTTTCCTTTTGTATTACATTGCAAAACCGTTTTTCTTGGGAATACTTCACGGCTATCAACTTAAACAAATTCCTGTCTTTTTCTTTTCTTTTTTTTTTAAATTTATTTTCTTTTCTATTCCTTTTTTTTAATATTCATAATATCTTGTTAAATAATTAACAATTTAACAGCGTCATTTTTTTTAAATTATTTTATTTTCTGTTCATTCCTGTTTTACAGCACGTTTTAAAACTTTTTGTTGCTCTTTTCGAGGTTGAGATCACAACTTGAACTTTATTATGATAAGAACGGGGAAAAAAAAATGTAAAGAAAAGAAGATTGTGAAAGGTGAAATTGCGTGTAGTGTAACAATTATATTTTTACGGTCTTTAATTAAAAAATATAAAATTATTAAATTAGGAGTTTGTAATGTAAATATCATGCTAAAAACTGTCGGCCAAAAACCATTTAAAAACTGTGGTTTGAGTCGATAGAAAACTAACCAACAAATTAGTGGTGAAAGTAGAAAAAGTAGTGGGTGGGGGCAGAACCAGAACTAAAAATTTTGGAGCAAAATATTTGATAAAGTCTATTAAAAAAATTAAAATTGAATAAATTTAATTTTGCTTAATTTTACGCTGGTACATATGCAATGTACGTGAATTTTTATTAAATTTTTATTTTAAAACTATGCGTGTATCATTAATTAATTTATTATTTTATTTAAATTTTTTTGAAACAATAAATAATGAGGTATTATTAATCAAAGGTATTTAAGTAGATAGTAAGTAATTAAAGGACATTTAAATAAAAGAAAAAAGCATTATAAGAGTAATTGATGATTAAAAGACATTTAAGGAAAACCAAAAAATAAAAAGGATAGAATTAATTAAATAATCTACAAAAGTTAAAAAATTACTTATACATCACATTCAAATTATAAGTAATTATTGGTAATTAAGAGTTATTAATGAAAAAAATAAAATATAAGAGTTTCACCCAAAAAAAAAAAAAAAAATTCACCAAACGGATAGATTCATCCTATAATAATATAGATAGATAATATGTGGTGTATACATAGATAAATTGGGTCATGTGTATATATAATTAATTTCTATTCACAGCGAGACTATTAATTAATTTATCAAGTGGGGCTTGCATATTTTTTTAAATTTATTATTTTATAAATATAACAAATTATTAATTTACCATATTGGTTCTAAATAGACTAAAAATATTATTTAATTAAAATTATTAATTTATTGAGATTATACTATATTTTAATTTTTATATTAAAAAAATTCATTACAAACCCAAAAACTTACCCGTATCTTTCACAAAAGTGTCCACATTCAATTAATATATTTTTCAAATTTTAAAAACTCAGCAATTCTTATCTCTAACACACGTCACTCCCGATAGCCCAGCCAAAAACACCACCACCAACCCTATAAATAGCGTTGTGTCTCAAACCCCAACTCTATCAAGACGAGGGCGGTGGCTCTCGCGCAACAAGTTTGTCTATCATGTCTTCAGGCAGCAGTGGTGGAGATAGCGGCGGCTCTCACAGAGGAAGAGTCGAAGAAGAAGCCGGCATTGCCGAAGACGACGACGATGGGAAGTCTATGCCGACTCCAAATAAGATCTGAAATGCTTGTGTATACCAATAAGATCTCCCCCTTTGATTTAATTTATTAATTTAGTTTTATTTTCACGTACATTCTAAATTTAATGGTATGTTATATTATTTTTTTTAGGATTGAAACAAAAAAATGATGGATATCGTGGAAAATATGACAACGCGAATGGTACAAGTCATCTTTAACATCGGATAAAGCATAAAGTTTAACAAAATTCGAGGTACATGATATTGATGTGTCTAATGGGCTAAGTATTTGTGAAACCGTCGTTCTCCGAGCGTGAGTCTTGAGATTTATCTCTTTATGTTTGAAAGTGGGTGGATATAATTTAACAAATGGTCTCAAATATATTATTCAGTATTCTTATTTCTATTTTTATTCTCATTCTCATTTTGCTTTTGAATTTCAAAACGATTATTATTTTGATTTTCAATGTTTGAATCAGAATTGTTCATTACTTTTTTCTCATCAGATGAATCATTATCTGGAAATTGTGAATGCATTTCATGTATAAATGAATCTTAAACTTAGTGATATTCTTGGCATTTATGCAAGACATCACTCATTAATTTCCAAACAATGATGCATTTGATGAGAAAAGAGTAATGAACAATTCTATTTCAAACATTGAGTATCTTAATAATACGTGTTAAAATTCAAAAGCAAAATGAGCATGAGAATGAAAATAGAAATGAGAACACTGAAAAATATCTTTGAGGCCATTTGTTAAATTATGTCCACCCGCTTTCAAATATAAAGAGATAGATCTCAACAGTTACGGTCGGAGACAACAGTTTCACAAATACTTGACCTGTTGAACACATGAATGCTATGTAACTCGAATTTTGTCAAACTTTTCACTTTATCCCATCATAATCGAAAGTACCGAGAATTATTTTACTGCATGTGACTACTACCGCCTTCATTATTAACAACTATGGTATGTAATTAATTATTAGCACTAATGTTCTTTAATTATTACACATTCATGACTTATACTCTTTAGCTTATACTCTTTAGTGATCAACTTTTATTTAGTTGGAAAAAAAAAATTATTGGCAATCAATATTAAGTTGGTTGGAAAAAGTAACCCTTTAACAACCAAATTTATATTTAGTTGGAAAAAGTGATCTCTCAAAATATAAATTATTGTAGTGTGTATAATAGCATCCGTGGATCCTATATGTATTTTATTTAATTACTTTGATGAGTTATAATAAAATTGATTTCGGCTATTGCAGTGAACTTGATGCAGTAAATCATTTGAAGGAGATCGATGTTTGGTCATTCCATGGTTATGTTCGTTGATGAGAGGCGGTGTCTTCAACTCGATAACTCGCAAACAAGCCGTTGCTAGATCGACCAAGGCATTCATCATGTTATTTGACTGCTCTAACATTTTCATTACAATATTAGAATTTTAACGTTGTCTTTTCCAACCACAACCATAGGGCCATAATTAACCAAGAGAGATTGCCCAGGATCACCCATGTGATGAACCACCAGCTGAGCGATTATTTTCCTATCAGTGGTGTGAAAATGACGGAGGTCTTCAATCGTGATTATATAAGTAAAGTCTAGTATTTTCTCAAGTAATAGAAATTAAAAGAGTATTGTAATTTAGAATAAATCTATGAAAAATGCTTTTTGATTGTCTTCCATGAAGAGGACGTTGTAGAAATTTATAGAAATTACAAACCTTAAGAGTATTGAAGCAGATTCAACCATTAATGACATGACGACGTATGTTTTCAAAAGTTCAATTTGGAAAATTTTAGTTGTAAGTAAACTTATTGTATATCTTTGTTAAAACTTCTTATGGTTGGAATAGAAATAAAAAAAAAAAAAAAAAACTCAACTTCTAGTAATTTAAATAAATGTTTTGAATTGCGATATTTGTAAATCCAAAACGTATATATTTTAGGAACTATATAAAGATGTTCAAATAAAAGCAATAAGTTAAGCAAAGAATTAAGCATAAGTTTAATTTAAACAACTATATCATTACATGAATAATTTAATAAATTAAAATTTTAAACCTCAATGGCTCCTCATGTATTATAATAATACAAGCAATAGTCTGTGCTTACGGTATTCTAAACAAAATTAATATTAAGTTTTTTATATAGTTGAAATGTTGAACAAAAAGTTTAAATAAAAAAAAGTTACGATAATTCATGAATTTTAATTTTTTTTTTTTTTTTTTGTAAATTTTAGCACCTAATACGTGCATGTGTTTTGATCTCTCTCTCTATTCAATAATTTTTTATTAGCATCATAAAAAAAAAAAAAACAAACACAAATTATGATATTTTAATTTGAAAGGTTCAACTTCCTATAAATCATATTTAGACGAAATTTTAATTGATAGTTTTGATTTGCATATGATTTTCACCCTTAAAATATAGTAAATTTAAAATTTAAAATATTCAAGTCGATTTGTGAAATAAATGGTAGTGAGGCCCACTAAAATCAAAATTAAGCGGAAAGTTGCATTAATAAAAGAAAAAATAATTCTTAATCATTGAATCTTAGTTTGTGAGAAGGATATTTTTAAAACCATCCTGATAAGTAGATAGATACAATGGATTAAAGAAATTTAGATAAAAAAATAGTAAATAAAACTTAATTTCAAAACTCATATATTTCATAAGCTATTCTTGATCAAGTTACTTTTTTTTTCACTAAATTTGAGACAGTGGTATTCTTCATATATTTTATTTATTTTACTTTTTTTTACGTTATGCAAAGAGTAATGAAATTTAGTTAAAGATGAGGAATATAATATGTGAATTTCAAAAAATGAAATATTTACTTTTAAAAGAGTTATACACTTAAAAAGAAAAAAAGTTTTCAAATTTATGCAAGAGAAAAAAAAAATATAACACAAAACATAGATGTTAATAAAAATGGTAAATCAAGGCGAAATAGAACTTAAAACAAAATTACTTTAAAATGACAACAATTAAACTATCAATATGTCATGCCCCTGATTCCACAACCCGGAGTAGACTCGCTAAAATATGTATTCACATATTATCACAAAGTGACAGATTCATGAATTTTTTTCAGTGGAGGCGAAAAATTCATGAAGAGATTGTTTGGTTTACAAAAATCTATCAAAATTCATCAATTTTTTCTAATTAAATTTTACCACATATTACTTTTACATCAACTTTTTGTACTTTTTTTAACACTTTTTTACCATCCAAACACCACCTAAATATTAGAGGTGTTTGGAGTTGTAAGAATTAGTGTAAATTTGTAAAAATTACAATTTAGCAATTCGTGCAATAAGTAAAATATTTTAATTTTGTAGAAATTTGTAGAGTTTTATAGAATTTCAAACAAACTCATTATAAAAATAATTATTAACTTTTTATACTTACAACCTTTCATCTCTTTTACCACACTCCTTAAAAAATCAACTTTAATGAGTATGTGAAAAAAGAAATACTAATCCATTTGTAATTTTATAAGATATACATTATATAATTAAAATACATAAAATTTTACAGAAATAATATTTATCCTTGTTAATACTGCATGCCTAGCATAATTTTATAATTTTCCATAGATTTAGAAATATAAAAATTCGAAAGTTAAATGCCCACGTAGTGTGGTAATACATCATATACAATACAGGTATACAAGACATAATAATCAGTTACGAGAGTATGAGATTTGAATAATAGAAAAAAAAATTTTTTCACAAGTCAAGTTAAATTTTTTTATTTTTATTTTTTTTAGATTTTAGTGACAGCAACTACTGCTATTTAGCCACATGTGCATTCAGCCACATGTGCATTCGCCACTGATAAAACATACTTATATGAGCCTCGGCCCGCCTCAAAAAAAAAATAAATGAATAAAACAAGGATGACGATAATTATTTTTAACATTAAATTAAATTAATTTAGCATATTTAATAGTACTAAAATGTGAGGGTAAACTTGTCATTCTGAATGAGACTTGAACTTCCAACACCTAAAATTTTTTTTAGCCTACAACAGGGACGGAATTAGGATTTTTTATTAGGAGGGCCATTTTTTTCTTTTCTTTTTTAATTTATTTAGGCCGAGGAAAAATGTATAATTAATATTATAAATTATATTTAATGAATAAAAAATAAATTAATATATATGTATAGATAAACTTTTAAATTTTGGATTATGACAATGTTTGGAGTGTCAAAGTTTGGCCAAAAAATAAAAAAAAGAGATAAATTTTGGATTGCTGAGTGTTTGATATATTCCTCAAAAGTGCGAGAGAGTTGGAGAAAATCAGTAAAAATTGATAAAGGTTAAAAATTTTTGATAAAATTTGGATTTTTTTTTGTGAAAATTAGATAAAGTTGGTAAAAGTTAAAGAAAATTAAAAAAAATTAGAGATTTTTAGTATAGAGAAAGTTGACAAAAATGGAGAACGTTAGAGATTTTTTACGTCTCAAATGCATCATACATATAACAATTAAAAAATAAGTTAAATCTTGAGAATGTTAGTCCATAACTTAATTTTTTTTTATCCAAAAATTTCTATGTTGTGGTGATGGTATTTTTTTGATCAAAATTAATTGATTTTTAAAATTTTAACGTGGGTAGACTATAATAAAATTCTTTTGTAATTAAAAATTTAAATAAACGTGCAATATTTTCAAAATTTATGGGGTTATGGTTACCCTTGACTTAAAGGGAGTGCTCCGTGGCGGGGTTGCAGGGTCGTTCACACGTGTCTGGACGACGAGTCGTTCGAATGGTCTGACGGTAATGCTGGGTCTAAGTTTTTCTATCGGCTTCCACCAACTGATTCGATTATATATATATACACACACATATACAAATTAATGCATGGGCGGATGGAACGTTTTACGAGCTCCACCTCCACGTGTATCTTCAACCCCCCGCATGTTATTTTTATTTGGATTTAAGAGGATTATAGTGCAAAAATTTAAATTAAGAGTTAAAATTTATTTATTTTTTAATGACATATAACTTTTAACATTTTATATTAATTATGATCTAATCCAATTTTTTAATTTTTATTTTTATTTTGAAAATAATTTCAATTAAAATAAATTAAAACCATTAAATTAATTATAAATAAATCTCAATCTTTAATTTTTTACTGTAATAAATTTTTTCACTGCTAACTCGCTTAAACTTTTTATCTTTCACTCCATTTTCGTCCTTTATAATATCTTTTTATCTTTCACTCCATATTCGTCTTTTATAGTATCCATGCATGCATTTTTTTTTTTTTTGAACTAAGAGAGAAACTTATTGATGAGAAAATGCCAAGTAACAATGTTTTCCCTCTCAACAATGCCAGCAAAATCAAGGGGGAGGTTTTCGAAAGAAAGACAAGGGTGAAGAAAGCCTTGCATGCATGGGTTGCAGGAGACGATTCCACCTGGCATTTTTTGTTTACGAGGGAGGGAGGGAGTTGCACTTGTGTTTCCTTTGAGAGTTTCAATGGTTGAGAGGAACTAGATAGTGTGAGTGTGTGTAGTGCTGCTGTAGGGGAAAAAGACCCAAAGTCATGAACACATTTTCTTTCAATGCCCCCTTTCAAATAGAATTTGGTCATCTGTTTTATTCAAATGGAATGTTCCATTTCCTTCCTCTGCACTTTCCTGGCAAGAGACGTTATCTTGGGTTAAATATCAATGCAAGGGACGTAAATTTATAGATTAGTTGGAGAAGATGGCCTTAGCTTCATGTGTGTATGATATTTGGAAGGGAAGATATGGTTTGTGAGATGGAATGTTGCCATTGGAAAGTCGGTATAAATTTTGGGAAATAATTAAATTCGTACCTCAAACATATTTTAAGTGCTGTACACAAAATCTCCCGACTGTTTACTCACATTTGTTAAAGAGCCAGAAAAAATTTTCTTCCAACTAGATCAAATCTTGTTTAGAGAAGATACTCCAAAGACCCAAGCTGCCCTATTTGCCAACCTGATATTGAAACTATTGAACATGTTCTTTTTAGGTGCAGCTGGACCAGGGGGGTTCTGGTTTGTAGCTGCCTTTCCAACAAAATGGACCCATCAAATAGTACTTCTTCATTTGTAAAGTGGCTTGCAGACAATTCCGATTGTGGATGTCCAGCTTGATAAGCGGTGTGTGCCCATTGTAATTGTACCATTTCTTCTATTAATACATTTTATTTTTGTCTTCTATTAATACCATTTCTTCTATTAAAAAAAAAAAAACAACAAAATACCAAAAGGTCTGGTGGGTATAAGGAGTGGAAAGGCTCTTTTATTCCATTTTTAGCGAGATAATAAGCACTAGAGTTTAATTGCTTATCGTGGGCACCAACTGAAAGACCTTCAGATGATTACAAAAAGTGATCTATAATGTCAAGAATCGCTACCCTATTTGAATTTTGAACTCTGAGTAAAACTTACAAATTTGAAATAGATCTATATATATATACGGTGAACTAACAAAATTTAATCATTATTACCATAAAATGACAATCTATATAATTATTTAATATATATATATATATATATATATATATTATAACTGGTAATAATGATTAAATTTTTACTCTCCAAAAATGGTGAAGTAACTTCAAGAATATTAAGATCGATCCGTATGCACGATTTCAAATACATTCATCACCAAAGCTAATTAACAAGGAGATTACACCAAAAGAAAACTTGTAATAATGTTCTTTTCAAATGGTTTTTTTTTTTTTTTTTTAACTAAGACTGCTTTCCGTTACATTATACATATTTACTGTAAGTCAAAGGTATTTACTCCTTAATATTCATACATATATATATACATCATTCGATGACGCACTTTTACTGCTCACTTTTCTGCTGATCATTAAATTAGCTGAGTGTTGGCAGCATTCAATCAAGCCTTCCCAATAGGGTACTCCAGTACTTGAACTTCCTTTGAGATAGGCATGATCCAATCTCCATATATATTACATCTACACTTTCCCGCCGATGGATCGGATGGAAGATCCCTTAGGGACAAAGATATAGATGTGCATGCTTATATGCTTCTGGCTTCTGGATTGAACAAGTCACGCGGCTAATTAATAAATTAATTAATATAAATACAAATATATATGTATATATATATATTTATAAATTGACCTTTGATTTATTCTTAAAAAGATAAGAATAAGAAGAAGAAGTAACCCTACCACGAGAAAGAGATATTTTTGATAAACCGCTTATCCGATGTATGCTTGAGAGATTGAATCTCCAAAGTTGACATGCCCTCGCTGGCTGCTTCTCGTTTTTGGCCTCTTGATCTGCGAAAGCCCTCCATTGCTATGTAAATGCATGGAAGACTAGGTTTTGAAGACCCCCTTCATGGTTCTTAATATGGTTAGGGTTAAGAGACCCAGTGCTCTTTATAGACGGGTGGTGTTAGTCTTTCTACGAGTAAAAACAGTTGCACTTTTTATGATCTTTTGCTTTTTATATACCGGTGATCATAGTTTTTTTATGGGCAAAAACAGTTGTGCTTTTCATGATTTTTCACTTTTTATAGACTGGTGGTCATCGTCTTTCTATGAGTAAAAACAGTCTCGCTTTCTATAATTTTTCACACTTTATAATAGATAATTGTGATCTTTCTATGGGGGAAAACAGCTGCGCTTTCCATGATTTTTCACTCTTTATACTATGGTATTTCACTCTTTATCGACTGGTGGTGGTAATCTGTCTATGAACAAAAATAGTTGTACTTTTGGTGATTTTTCACTCTTTATATACTGGTGGTAATCGTCTTTCTATGGGCAAAAATAGCTATGCTTTCTATGATTTTTCACTTTTTATAAACTGGTGGTTGTAATCTTTTTATGGGGGAAAAACAACTACGCTTTCCATGATTTTCACTCTTTATACTATGGTATTTCACTCTTTATTGATTGGTGGTGGTGGTCTGTCTATGAATAAAAACAGTTACACTTTTGGTGATTTTTCACTTTTCATATACTGGTGGTAATCGTCTTTCTATGGGCAAAAACAGCTATACTTTCTATGGTTTTTCACTTTTTATAAATAGGTAGTTGTAATATTTTTATGGGGAAAAACAACTGCGCTTTCCATGGTTTTCACTCTTTATACTATGATATTTCACTTTTTATCGACTGATGGTGGTGGTCTGTCTATGAACAAAAACAGTTTCACTTTTCATGGTTTTATGCTCTTTATATACTGGTGGTCATCATCTTTCTATGGACAAAAATAACTACGTTTTCTATGATTTTTTACTTTTTATAAACTGGTAGTTGTAATCTTTCTATGGGGAAAAACAACTGTACTTTCTATGGTTTGTACTCTTTATACTATAGTATTTCACTCTTTATAGACCGGTGGTTGTGGTCTTTCTATGAACAAAAACTACTATGCTTGCCATGATTTCTTACTCTTTTTATAGACTGGGGGTCATAATCTTTTTATAGGCCAAAAAACAGATGCCCTTCTCAAAGTTTTTCTTTTGTATTACATTATGAAACCCTTTTTCTTGGGAATACTTCAGGGCTATCAACTTAAACAATTTCCTTTCTTTTTCTTTTTCTTTTTTTTTAATATATTTTCTTTTCTATTCCTTTTTTTTAATATTCCTAATATCTTGTTAAATAATTAACAATTTAACAGCGTCATTAATTTTTTAAATTATTTTATTTTCTCTTCATTCCTGTTTTACAGCATGTTTTAAAACTTTTTGTTGCTCTTTTCGACGATGAGATCACAACTTAAACTTTATTACGATAAGAACGGAAAAAAAAAAGTGAAAAGAAAAGAAAAGAAAAGGAGATTAGATTGTGAAAGGTGAAATTGCGTGGAAGAGGAAATTAGGTAATTTTATTCATTTAATTTGAAGGGGGTGAGTACACTCTCCAGAATATTCTAAATAAAAAAATCATTTAATTCTTCTCTTAAATATTTTGTAGGCTTGGATTGGCATTAGTAATGTGCCAGTATATATATTTTTATTTTTATTTTTATTTTTTTCACAACTTAAAAAATTAAATTTGAAAAAAAAAAAAAACGAATGATGCAAAAATGGAAGGTTCATAGTGATCAATTTATCTTTAGACATTTAAAATTTTAATAATTGATTTTTTTTATATATTGCAAAAAGTTATTGATTAATAAATTTAAAAAAATTAAATTAATTATGGAGCCAATTATAGTATAACATGTGTATTTTTATGGTCATTAATTAAAAAAATATAAAATTACTAAATTAGGAGTTTGTAACGTAAATCCAATTATGCCATGCTAGCTAAAAATTGTGGGCCAAAAACCATTGAAAAACTGTGGTTTTGGTCCGCAGAAAACCAGCTAACCAATCTATAAAGTACCACGAGAATTTGTTCTCAATTCTGTGCCTACCAAAAACTGTCCTTATTACGAGAATGTGTTCGAGAGGCTGCTGCGGCAACTCCTTTGGCAAAACGAGAGGCAAAGTAGAAGCCGAGGATGACGCTGGCTAGTCTATGCCGGCTTCAACCATCAATTCTTCTCAATATCGGATAAACGGTTTATCAAAATTGAATCTTTTGGGTAGGTGATTATCTCTTGAGTAAAGCATAGACAAGTATTATGATTCTTTATATTCATAAGCTATATATATATATATATATATTTCAATTTGGCGAGCAAGATCTGAAGAGACCTTGTTATGTGTTTTTCAGATCTATGAAACATTTGCGGGTTTAGATTTTTTTTTTAGATTTAATTTTCATTATTTGTATTGAGTGTGTGTATATATATATATATATATGTTATTGTTTTAATTTATTGCTGATGCATGAATCTGGATGCTCAGGGCCTCACTTGGATTGCTGCCTGGGTATGCTCATTTCACATACCAACGAGCGGGACAACTACAAATGTTGTTGAGAAATGTTTTAATTTCAGTTAATTGCAGTGAACTTGATGCAGTAAATCATTTGAAAGGAGACCTTTGGTCGTTCCATAGCTATTCCGGTTGAAGGGATGCCTCCATCAAGAGGGAATAGAGGTGGTGTTTTCAACTCGAGAACTCGTAAACAAGTTGTTGCTTCATCGACCAAGGCATTGATCACCATTATTAATTTGAGCACTGCTCCAACAATTTCACTGCAACATCGGAATTTGAACGTTGTCTTTTCCAACCACAACCAAAGGGCCATAACCAAGAGGGATTTTTGGGGATCACTTACGATTACATAAGTAAAGTCTAGTAATATCCCAAGTAATAGAGGTTAAAAGAGTACTGTAATTTCTATTAAATCTTCGAAAAATGCTCTTCGAATTATGTGTCAGGAAGAGGATGCTGCACAAATTTATAGAAATTACTAAATCTGGGCGTAGTTCTGTGGGGATATTGTTTCTTCGCCCGGCATCGGCTTCTCCGTTGGATTTTGTTTGCATTGTAACAACGCACTCATCTGCCTTTGCTTGAGGTTGTTTGAGTAATCCATAAAGTTATTAATTAAAAAATGTCATTATTATTAAAATATTAAAACTATTATAAAGCTAGTGACCGATTCAATATCAATGACTATGATTTGGGTCAGTAAAGAAAAATCCCCACAAAATTATATATATATAAAGCAATTGCATTTGAAAAACAAAAAAATAGCTTCACTTTTTTTTATTTTTTTTTGGGTGAGTAACAAGAAGATATCATTCGGGTTTTATAATTACTTTTTTCTATATATAAAAAAAAGGTACATTCCTTGTTTAAGTACATTTAATTTTAAAATTTTAAGGGAATTCATTAACCTTACAGTTTTAAAATAATTTATGTTAAATAAATGTTAAATATTACATATATATACTATTTCAAGAGTTGAAGTGTGAATATCAATAATGACTGTTGTTTTATTAGCATTTATTAATTTAAATAAATAATATTTATTAATTTAGTCAAATTTATTTTGATAAAATAATAGCCATTGATATTCACGATTTTGCCCCTTGTAACTTTTCCTTTTTCTACCTAGATGATTTGAAAATATGAAAATTCGACTATTGGAAAAATATTTTGAAATAATTAATCCACATCTTATATTAAAATTTTTGGTATTTATCAAACAATAATTTTTACTTGGAAAACCCTAAAAAACTAAAATATTACCGAATTAAATGAAAAGTTATTTTATTTAATTTTTTGACTAATTACACCAATGCCTTTAAATTATGATTTATTACTTAAAGTACTTGAATTATAGTCTCTAAACTTGAATCTACGTAAAATAGAGATTTTAATAAAAAAAATTTACAGTATCAGAGTCTCTAAAATACAAATATATGAGGAAGAGTATCTAAATGTACAGTGTCAAATTAGAATTTCTAATCATTAAAAAAAACAATCCAAAACTTTTCTTTTTCTTCTTTTTTTTCATTCTAACGAAATCTTTACTTTTAAATATTTTTTAATTAATATATTTTACTAATTTATTAAGAGATAATAATAATTTTTATCTATATATTAGTTTTTATTAAATTAAATTGAATTTTTAATTTTTAAAATAATATATAATTAGTAATAATACAGTTCTTAAATAATTTTGTTTATATTAAAAATTACAAAAATTAAAATAAATGAGAAAATTAATGTTTTAATGTTGTAGATATTAGGCACAAAAACTTCGATGCAGTTATTATTGAGTAGAAAGTCATAAATATTTGATAAAAGTGAAATTTTGAATTTATTTTATAAAATTCTACTAAAAGAAAAATATTGAGATAAATCATCAGAATGTTCAAGAGAGTGCCCTAAAATAAAATTTTCAATAATTTAATTTTAATACAAATTTTTGTTAACTTTTTTTTTAATTTGACATATTACTTGCATTAATAATTTATTTATGTACTTTATGTATTTAAAAAATAATTTATTATTTCAATTTCTAATAAATATGTTCTGCCATGTATAATTAATTGATTGCTAGTTAAGAATTACAAAATTTCTAATTTAAGGACTATTACTATTTATATATGAAGAAGTAAGGAAAAAATAAGAGTATATGGAATAAAATACAGTTGGAAGCCGCCAAAAAGAAAAAAATTAAAAAAAAAATGTCTATACTGATAATGTAAGTATATGAGATTAATGAAAGCCGCTACTTGATGAAAAGGTTGTAGTCTGTACTTTCGTTTGGTATATTTTGTCTGCGTTTAGTTTATTAAAAATTATTAAAAAATTTTAAAAAATTTTAAAAATTATTTATTTTTTATCTTACTGTACGAATTATGAACTCACGAATTATCTTATTTTATCTAATTTTATTTTACTTTTGGTCACTTCAAAAGCACCCCTTCTAGTATAGCCATAAAAAATTGTTATGTTTGGGTGTATTTATTTTTATTCATAACTAGCAATTGTTTTTTTTTTTTTTTCCTTTCATTTCCGCGCTTATTCTAATAAAAGCGGATTCAATTTTTTTTTTTTTTTTTTTTTTTTTTTTTTTACGTTTTTTATCATTAGATTACTTATACCATACCATAACGGTTAGATTAGTCACACTTTAATTGCTGACACGGCAGTTTTCAAGTCTTTATACCTTAGGACACAATTGGATGGTGCTAAAATTTTAGGGGGATAAATTTTAGAGGGAGTATAAGATAAGAGGGGGTATTATTTTTAAAAGGTTGGCCCACATTGATGTGATGTTTATGGAGGGGATAACTTTTGACTTGATTTGGATATTTTATAAATAAGAGGGGGCGAATGATGAAAAAATTAATTAAATGACTCTTTTGCCCTTGTGGTGTCCTAAACTTGGTTATCTATTAAATTAAATATTAAATTACAAAACCCACTCAATTTAATTATTTTTGGACAATTTGAAGTTATATTATTTATTTCATTGAAAATTTAATTTTTTATAAATTTATTTAAAAAACTTTTTTTTTTTAAATATGTGCTTTTAAATGGTTGGTTATTATCCAATTTTTTTAATTATGTTTATTTTGACTTGTTGGCATATCTATTATTTTTTTTATTAGCATTATATTTATTTTAATCAAGTTAACAATACCATTAACGAAGGTTAAAAACGTCAAAAATTTATCCACTTGAAGGGGGATAATTTTTACCTAGCCCAAACCCTAGCTGAAAATTATCCCCCTGTGGGGGCTAAATTTAATGCTGTGCAAAATCAAAACCGGGGAAGATTGGGCTGCCAAACCAAGCAAAAAATGCGAGACCCACGGGCAAAATTTATACCCCCGTGCTTTTGCGGCATCCAATCGGCCTGTTACTTATTAAAGTATTAAGGCTTCGTTTACCAAAGATAGCTAGTGATACCAATAACTAAGATGGTATTTGGTTTATTTTTTTATTTTTTATTTTTTTTTTTAATTTTATGTGTTAAAAATATCAAAATAAAGAAATATAAAATGTTCTATTTTCTTATTTTGAGATTTTTCTTATTTTTTGTTAAAAACTTTCAAAAATAACTTTTTACCATTTTTCATTTTATATGTAAACTCATTTTCTATTTTTTAGAACAAATTTTGAAAATACAAGTAACCAAATGAGTTTTGATCTGTTTTTTTTATTTTCAAAAGTATAAAATGAAAAATAAGCTTAAAACAGAAAATAAAAAATAAAAAAAATCAAATAACACCTAATTTTTTTATCTTTTTTTAAAATATCAAAGTTACTCTCTTACATTTTATTTTTTTAATATTGAAGGACAAAAATGTCAAATAACAAAAACCTAAAAAATTAGTTATTAAAAAATTAATTTTTTCTTTTTTCAAACACAAAAAAAAAAAAAAATTAACTTTTCAAACCAAGCTTAAGTTAATTTTAAATACACTTTAATGGATTTGGTTTAATTAATTTACATCAATTTAAATATATATCCGTTTGGCGTGATGTAAAACGTTAAAAATTTCTGAAAATTTTTTATAATTTTTAAAATTTATTTATTTTTTATTTTACTACACGAATTATGAACTCACAAATTATCTCATTTTTTGTCATTCTAAACACCTCCTAAGTCATGTTGGTGCGAGTTTAATACTAAATTAATTAAAAATTATGTTTATACTTTGCTTAATTTTGATATAAATTGATCTTAAATTATTTGTAAACAAATTAAGGTGTCGTTTGGAACACCAAAAATTTTCAAAAAATTCTAAAAAATTTCAAAAGTTTCACCCTTTTCAAACTTAAAAAAATTCCAACTTTTTTTAAAAAAGTTATCAAATTCCGTTAAAACGAACGAAAATGATGCATTTAAACAGATTTTATTAAATTTTTTTAAAAGTTAAAGTGACATTCGTACTAAAAAGTTTCACAAAATTTAAAAAATTTTCAAGATTTTCCATTAAAATTATGCAACGTGTCACTTTATATCATTTTTAACAACTTTGGCCTTGTTTGGAGTTAACACAAAATAATATGAAACTCTACAAATCTCTACAAATACGAATTACGAGATAATAAAATTTAAATTCTCTACTCACAACACAAAACACGAGATATTAATTTTTACAATTTTATACAACTCCAAACATACCCAAAGTATCAAATCAAACACAAATTCTACCTATCATATCAACATAACTTTTTTACACTCCAAACTCTAAAAAAAATTTACTTTTTTAAGGTAGCATTTGGTTTAATTTTCTATTTTATGTTTTCTATTTTCTGTTTTATGCTCAAAACAAAGAAATGAAAAATGCTCTATTTTTATTTTGAGATTTTTTTTTGTTTTAAGTTGAAAACGCTCAAAATAATTTTTTGTATTTTTCATTTTATGTCTAAACTTGCTTTCTGTTTTCTAAAATAAAATTTGAAAATACAAATGACTAAATGCGTTATACTTATTTTCCTTATTTTCAAAAGAATAAATTAGCAAACGTGCCTAAAACAAAAAATTAAAAATAAAAATAAAAAATAAAAAATAGAAAAATAAATCAAATGGGTCCTAATTTTTTTAAACTCCAAACGCATCATAAATATAATTTAAACTCGAATTAATTTATTAATAACATTTAAAAACGAGGAATTTACCGTAAATTCGAAATGATTGAAGAGGTTTACGTAGATTACCCAATTTCAAAGATGGGCCTGATTTCAATCGTGTCGACGTTTCTTCTGCTCCCACATTTATGGAGGAAACTTCCTAAAAAACACCGAACTGTGGCAATTTTCACAAGTTTCTGTCAGTTCATCATATCTTTTGCCCACGAAGACCAACAAAGAAAGCACACCCTCCCTCAACAAACCAACCACGAATCTACAACTACTGCTTCCAAATTTTCCATCTTTTCTCGCCAATTCAAACCCAGCTCATAGAATCCAGTGTTTGGATTCTTGGAAAGACTGAAAGAAACTCATTTCAAGGACTACCTGAATTTTGAAACCTACCTCTCCAATTACTCTGCAAAGCCCTCTTTTTTTTTTTTTTTTGGGTAATTCTGCAAAGCCCTCTTTGATCATCCAAAAACCCACCCAAGTTCTTTGAAAAGCAAAGCATTCTTAGAAACCCATTTCAAGAAACCAACTGAAAAAATTCCATGGATTCCAATTCCTCCCCACCCTCGAACACCATTCCTGTTGTTTCCACTCTCACATCCCCTTTCGAGAACTCCCCTCGAGCCGGTGCTGCCAGAAAGCCGCTTAGCTTGTGGCCTGGAATGTACCATTCCCCTGTGACCAATGCTCTGTGGGAAGCAAGGTCTAAGATCTTTGAAAGACTCCTTGACCCTCCACTTGATGCTCCTCCACAAAGTCAACTGCTAACCAAGACTCCCTCCCAGAGCCGTACCACAATTCTGTACAATTTCTCCACTGATTATATATTGAGAGAGCAGTATAGGGATCCGTGGAATGAGGTCAGAATTGGGAAATTGCTCGAGGATCTTGATGCCCTTGCGGGCACCATCTCAGTCAAGGTATTTCTTTTTTCTACTTTTTTGTGATGAATGGGTTTGTGGGCTGTGCTTGCTATTCACTTGTCTGAGCTCCATTGTGATTGTAGCGGAGATCTTTGTTGTGTGTTTGCTTATGCTTAATCCAATTGATTCATTCTGTATTTGATAGATATGGCTAATGGATGCAGTAAATTTTCTCCTAAGTAGTTACTATTATATGGGTATTTGGGGAGTTTTGATGAATTGTTTTTCATTTCTTTCTTCAATATCCCTTAACTGTACACAACTTAAAGAAATTTGATGAGTAATTTTAAAAAATAAAAATAAAAATTATTACTTAGATAATTTATGGAAAGGGTTATGTGCGCATCAATCATGCACCTTTATCTAGAAAACACAAGTTCTCGGCTGGATAGCATATAAATGGCTTTGCTGTTTGCACTTCTATATATATATTGATGGGTGGGTGCGTAGTGGACTGCTATGGACTGATTGGGAACTCAGCTTCACAGAGAAGCAATCAATTGTATTCCATATCAAAAATGGGGATTGTTACAGAAAAAACGTAAGCTCAGCTATACATGGAGGAAGATGATCTAAGCCAAGGGTCCAAATCAATTCTATTACACAACTATATAGCTAACTAATATGCCAAAACAACATTGTTCTACTTATTCCCTAAGCTTCTTCATTCAGTTGCAGTTTAGTTCCTTGGTTCAATCTAATTTCGCAGCTTCCCTCGGTTATCCAATCAGACCAGCAAAATCAGTCGATTCAGTCCACAGCATGGACTCCTTTTGGAGGGAAATAATATTTGTGACATTTCATGTAAGAATTGTAATGTCAAGCTCTGCTTCCAACCCATAAGAAAAGAAATACTTGACCAAGAAGAAAGTCGTGCACAGATAGATGCATGGGGCATGTATATGTTACCATATAATCTTAGGCTTTACTATTTTCATGTATTCATTATAATGTCTGCTTCTATTTCACGGGTTGCTCATAGATATAAACCCTCACTCCTAATGAATTATTGTTTACACTATCACTGGAAAGATGGGAATTGTAATTTTTTAGCCAGTATTACAAAATTGACATTGTGCCCTTTTCTGGGTGGTCATTTATTTGTCCATTATATGTGCCATGGCCGAAGTCTGCTTCCTTTTGACCTTTTGATTGTTCTACATTATGTGAGAAGCTAGTCTTGGAAAGGAAAATTAAATTGAGCCACTGATCGTGGTAAATCATTGTTACTAGCTTATGAGGCTGTTTGGCCAACAAGAAAAAAACCAAAAGTCACCAAATCTTAACTACTTTTTATACTTTCTTCCAATTAAATTTTAACACTTATCACCTTTATGTCACATCTTTTCATTTTTGTTGTACTTTTTGGCCAAAGTTGGCCAACCAAACAGCCCCTATATGAACTCAATTGAGTACTGCTCGTACAGTGGGATTCTTCTGGTCATTTTGCATTAACTTGGCATACTTGTTTGAATTGCTGGCTTATACAACTCAACAAAATCTTAATCCCATTCTTGTTCGGGTTGGCTATATGAATCATTTTCGTCCGTTAATTCCTGGTGTTGAGTTATATTTTCCATGAGGTTATATAAAACTAGGTTTTTTTCTCATAATTTCAATTCATGTAATCTTAAATCTATCGTTTGTCCTCTTGATACCTTATACTTGGATCAATTCACTCCTTCTTATTGGTCCGTCCCTAAGTCTATATTGGACATGACGAAATCATTTTAAATGATATTTCCTCAACTTCTCTTCTATCAGTACTATCTCAAATTTTTTTCCCCCTGATATATTCATTTCTTATCCTATCTTTGCTTATATTATCACACATCTATCTTAGTATCATCATTTTTGTTATACACATTTTATGAGAATACTTATTCTTAATGGACCAACACTTTATACTATAAAGCATAGTTAGTTTTAATCATCTTATAAGATTTTCCTTTTAGCTTGACAGGTATTTTTCCCACCATACATAACACCTAAGACACTTCTCCATTTTATCCACTTAAGTTAAATAATATGAATGAATAACATTTCCTTTAGTCCCTCCATCTGCATGCATAATTAATCCAAAATATCAGAAATGACTACTTTTGCCACTTCTTGATCCTCCTTTTTTATTATGTTCTCATTTTTAGTTTTAATTTTGTTAAATTTACAATATAGTTTTTGTTTTAGTCCTCCTTTCTCTAAAACCTTTCGATTCTAAATGTGTATCCTAAGTTTTAATATATGATTAACCCCAGACCTAGTTTCATCTATTAATACAATATCATCTATGAACAACATACACCAAGAGATATTGTCTTGAATATGTTGAGTAAGTTTGTTCATAACAAAAGTGAAAAGATAAGGGTTTAAAGTGGATCCTTGGTGTAGATCAATTATAATTGAAAAATTACATGTATAACCTCCAACAATTTTTACACTAATAACTACTCCGATATACATCGTTGAACACTTTAATATTTCATAATTATAGCTTTTTTTTTTTCAATGTCCACCATAAAATTTCTTTTGGGACTCCGTCATTTGCTTTCTCTAAGTCAATAAAAATCATGTGAAGATCTTCTTTCTTCATCTCTCTATATTTTTTAATCGATATTTTTAATAGAAAAATAGCTTCCTTACTCAATCTAACAAGCATAAAATTGAATTAATTCTTTGATATTTTTGTCACAAATATTAGTTTAACCTCAATTGCTCTCAACCAAAGTTTCATAATGTGACTCATAATCCTAATGCCTTGATAATTGTTAGTTGTGACATTCTTGGATATTCCCTTTATTCTCATAAATAGGCACTAAAATATTTTTTCCTCCATTTGTTAAACATTTTATTGGTTTACAAGATCTTGCTAAAACAATTTAGTCAATCAAATTATCTCATCGTTCCCTATGCATTTCCAAGCTTCTTCAACCAGAATACTATCTGGACCTATAGATTTTTCTCTTCATCTTTTTCACATCCTCCTTTGCTTTTGCAAATCTGCTTCTGCATATAAAACTTACATTTCTATTCTCAATAGGATTACTAAGACCTCCTAAATTTTGCTCGTGGCAACTATTAAATAACTTATCAAAATAACTTCTCCATCTCTCTTTAGTATCCTCTTCTCCTACCAAAAGTCTTTAGTTCTCATGTTTTTACACAGTTACTACAGGTCTTTACTTTTCCTTCCTTTTATTCTAGCCAACTTATAAATATCTTCCTCCCCCTCTTTTGTCCCTTACTTGTTATATAGGTTCATTGAAGGTCTTATACCTACTTTCTCTAACCGTTCTTTTAGCTTCTTTTTAGCCTATTTGTACCTTTCACATGCTCCTTCATACTCAGGCAAATTCCTATGGCACTCTCTGGTAGCCCTAACCGCCACTTATACCTCTTCATGCCACCACCAAGTCTCCTTTGAGAATGGTCCTTTCCCCTAAATTGCTAGCTTTATGCAGTTCAAAAATATTTTTGATTGTAAAATATACTTATTGTTTCCTGCATTCTGCCTTGCCGTCACTACTATTAATATGTATTTATGCTTGTTTGCAATGTAGCACTGTTCTGATGACGATAGCATGACAAGACCACTACTGGTGGTCACTGCTTCTGTCGACAAGATGGTGCTGAAGAAGCCAATCAGTGTTGATGTTGATCTGAAAATAGTTGGTTCAGTTATATGGGTTGGCCGCTCTTCAATTGAGATTCAATTGGAAGTCACTCAATCCCCAAGAGGTTTTTTTTTTTAACATAGAACTAACTGTGCTTGATAAATTTAGTAGCCAATGTCAAATTGCATCGGCATCTGTAGAGTTTGGTTTCTTTAAAATAAAGAATGGTTTCATTGACTGCTTTGGGTTATACTGAGTGAGTACCTTGACATTTTACATTCAATAGCAAAGCGGGATAATAGCTGGTTCACCCGCATTATAAACCATGATAACTGCAGATTAATTATTTTCATATAGCAATCTTCATTTTTCTCGGTTAGAGTCATGACATTTGAAGGTGATTTGAATAAAGGTCACCGAGGTTGTACGTTGGTTAATAATTCATTACCTTTGTAAAAATAAAGCTGTCAAACCAACTTCGTATTTGAGCCAATCTTGATTCAGTTCTAATTATATTTATGCTTTCCCAAATCTTACCCTGGATTGTCAATTGACTCAATCCTGAATATGAATCCATCTTGATTTTTATCTCATAATGCAAGATAATAGTTGTTGGCACACTATGAACTGCAATATCTGCAGATTAGTTCTTTCATAGAGCCATCTTTACTTTTGCTCAGCTAGTCACCGCTTGCCCATGGTTTGATTATGGGTCACCAAGGTTGTATGTTGGCTAATTATTCATTTCCTCTGTGAAAAGACAGTACCTTTTCTGTGTCTCCTCAATTATGTCATATTTATTATCTTCTCTTTCACATTTTGTTAATCATAATTCCTTCCTTTTCAAAAGCCTGTTTCAATCACCACAACGCAATCATAACCAGACATGGATCATTTCTCTTGAAACACTTCCTTCAATTGTACAGATATTGGTATTGTGTTAATTTGGGCTGCTATAATTCATTATTATTCAGGCCTTCATATGGGTAAAATTGTTTTGCAGAGAGCTCTGATGCATTGGAATCAGTAGCTCTTACAGCCAACTTCATATTTGTCGCCCGTGACTTTAAGACAGGGAAAGGTGCTCCAGTGAACCAACTCTTTCCAGAAACTGAACAGGAAAAGTTGCTTTATAATGAAGCTGAAGCAAGAAATAAACTGAGAAAACGTAAGAGAGGTGATGACAAGAAGATTGAAAATGGGGAAGGAAGTAGACTTGGAGCTTTATTGGCTGAGGGACGCATTTTCTGTGACATGCCAGCCTTGGCAGATAGAAACACCATCCTTCTTAGGGATACACGGCTTGAGAACTCTTGGATCTGCCAGCCACAGCAAAGAAATATCCATGGTCGGATATTTGGAGGGTTTCTGATGCACCGGGCATTTGAGTTGGCTTTCTCAACAGCTTATGTTTTTGCTGGCATGATGCCA
This sequence comes from Vitellaria paradoxa, assembly GCA_019916065.1. Lineage (NCBI taxonomy): Eukaryota > Viridiplantae > Streptophyta > Magnoliopsida > Ericales > Sapotaceae > Vitellaria > Vitellaria paradoxa. The sequence goes on along the minus strand of CM034243.1, from coordinate 9,270,545 downwards.
TCCTTTCTAGAAGTTGATCATGTTGATTTCTTAAGACCTGTGAGTGTTAACCATCAACCTTTTTTTTTAACTATTTGTATATACTGCATTTTTGGATGTAGTTCTTGCAAATGGAGTCCTAAAACTTTATAAACCTTTATGGGAATGTACATATATATATATATATATAAGCAAGCAGAGGAGGAGAGGGGTCCCTATAACTCAACGCCCTGCCAAAAATAAAAATTCACTCTTGTCACAAGCTAATTGTAAAAATTGGCAGAGATGACAGGACACATTTCACCTCATTATCGTCATTCCGAATCACTGTAACTGTGTAAATAGAAATTATTCACTTTCCTTCCAAAATTGCCAATAAGGGTGCACGGAGTAGGGTTGGGAGGTGGGTGTTTGGGGTGGAGAGAGAGAGAGAGAGAGAGAGAGAGAGAGAGGGGTTTACTCGTTCAACATTTATATCAAATGAATGATGGAAGCCTGCACTTTACAATGGCAGCCTATTAGTGCTGCAACTTGTGTTCCTTCTCATCAACAAAATGTTGGTTTTGCTGCAAATTCTTCAGATTAAACATTACCTACCCCATGAATCTTATGCTATTTAGATGAGCATTTACTGCCTTTCGGAGACATAGGGTGCTCTCTACATTTGTAAGGCAACCTTTGCTTCATTTTTAGTAGTAAAATTGCATATTTCTTTGGTGGAACAGGTGGATGTTGGAGATTTCTTGCGTTTCAAATCATGCGTCTTGTACACAGAATTTGAGACCACCGATCAGCCTCTGATTAATGTTGAGGTTGTCGCTCATGTTACAAAACCTGAACTCAGGTCTAGTGAGGTACGTTCCAGCAATAGCAAATTTGATAAAACTGCCCCTTTTCCAATGCAGTCTTACTTTTTGGTAGGGATGCAATGATTTTGAAAATATGATAATACGACACAATAAGGATATTGTTAAAAAAATGTAATTTTTGTATATCTTTTTAAATTATAAATGTGAATATAGAATTCATAAGAAAATTAGTTCAATACATAATGCAACATTATACAATATAATAAAATATAAGATGTAGATTATATGGTTTTAGGGTTTTTGGTACTCTTTAAGTTTAAATTTGTCTTAATCATATTCTCAAAGTGAAAAAAAATAAAATAATTGGATATGACTCGAGGTCCAACACGTATTTTGGTGTGTTTAAGAAGTATATTTTGTCTAATACATGATGGATGTGGATACGATGCTTCATTTGAAGTGTCCATGCTTTATAATCGAATAGTATCATCAGATCAAACATAAATTTTTCATTTTATGGCTTGTCTTTCCCTGTCCACATCTGGTGCAGGAGTCAAATACGTTCTATTTTACATTCACTGTCCGCCCAGATTCAAAGGCCATAAAGAACGACTTTAGGATTCGGAAGGTGGTTCCAGCTACAGAGGAGGAAGCACGAAGGATTCTAGAGCGCATGGATGCCGATTTGCTGTAGGTAGCCCAAAATGTAGACAAGTAAGCTTCTCTTTTAAGACTAAACAAGACAATTGACCGCAGAAGGATTATACCCTGTTGGGTTCAATGCATTAGATAGTCATAAATAAATGTAGATTTTAAATCTTGTAGTTCCTATGACCTAGCTTGATCAGTATAATGTATTCCTCTGACTCAGTTAAATTTCTTTAATTTTGTGCTTGGTTTGGGAGTTTAGGACAGAAAAGCCAAAACAAAAGAAGAGAAGTGAATAGAAGAAAAATGATAATAGCTTTCTATTCATATATTTAGGAGTTAAGAAGAAAAAAAAAATAATGATTTCTTTTTTATTGTTTGTGAGTTAAGAAGAAATGAAGAGAGAGAGAAACAAAAAAGTTTGTGTTGTTATTTTACTATTACATCCTTAAGACATATATGCAATTTTTTTTTTCTCATTCTTTATTTGAGAGGTAAATATGGTATTTGAAAAAAAAAATCATTAATGAACCTCTTTCTTCTCTATTTCTTTCCAAATTTAGGTGGATGAAAACTCTTACTTTCTCTTTTCTGTCCACTTTTTTTTATTTTCTCTTCTAATAGAACTCACAAATACAAAAGAGATATTTATTGTTTTTTTCTTATTTCTTTTAGTTTCATCCCATCCAAACGGGCAATTGAAGCTGATTTGTGTGTGTGTGTGTGTGTGTGTTTTGGCTTGTGATGGTCACCATGTGAATTTTATTAGTCAAGCTAGGAATCAGCTTTGGGAGCAAAAAGAAATTTACAAGCATGTGGTTAAATAGCAGATGCTTTTTCCAAGCCCTTCTCCCTGTGAATGTCTTTACTCTGTTCATTTATCCCTTTTTTTTTCACTTTATTTCTATGAAGAATCTTAAGCCTTTCTATGTGGGAGTGAGTAGTTTCCACCCTCCTTCCACCATATCAAGCCTTATGCCTGCTATAATGACAAAACCAACTATCATTAAAAGTGAAAGGCAGCCTTTATCATCACATCAGGCCCCAGCTGCCAATCTATGATTTTAATTGCATTGCACCAACGGATACCTTTGAGATATTCTTACGGGTAACTTTGCACTCTCTCCCAAGTCTGAATTTTTTCACTTGAATAACCAAGTAGGCAAGATTATTTTTATTTGTTACAGTATTAATATTTTGTGCGTCTCCATCTAACAAATTTTTCTGTACATAGACTGACTCAGTCCATTAATAAATGGTCATGCGGCTTATGTTAATTGAAGACTTGCTAGCGAAAGGGTTGAGATTGTAATAAATTAAAATTTGAAATCTTTAATTGTTGTAATTGAAAGTGAGATTGCAAACTATAATATTTACCCTTTTTCATATAATTATACTATAAGTTTTTTGTTTTTTTCCCTTTTGGTAAGTTAATTACACTACAAGTTCCTATTCCTGTTGGCATTACATTTATGTACCTCAAAGATGTAATGATACATTTATTTATATAAATTGGTTTAGTTCTCAAAAATAGAACCCAGAAAAAAAAAAAAAAATTTTTGATTGGGTTCGATTTTTGTCAAAATTCAAATAATCACCTCTAATTTTCAGTACTATAATTAATTATGTATTATAGTAACGCAACAAAATATTCAATGGTTGTAGGGGTGTTTGAAAGCATAATTTTTAGCAATTTTTAGTCAAAAGTTGCTAGTTGTAATTTTTAGTATGTTTGGTGATGCAAGTTGCAATTTTAACAACTTTTTATAATTTTTGGGTGTTTGGTAAATTTTTGGCAACTTTTAATAAATTTTAACAATTTTTGAGTGTTTTGGTAAAATTTTTGGCAATTTTTAGCGACTTTTGTGTGTTTAGTAAAATTTTTAGTAACTTTTAAGCGAATAAATTACTATAGCAGAGCAAAAAAGTTACAAAAGTTGAGATTTTATCAAACACCTATTTTGTAACTTTTGGTAGATTTTACACATTTTTGTACTGCCAAAACCGTTATCCATTACATCATCAGCCTATACGTTGAGTAACATCTAATCATATTATGCAAATTTCATGTTAAATATGCCATATCATTAATAATATAATTGAACTAATCAAATGTGTTAACAATTTAAAATTTGAGACATTATGATTGAATATTATGCAGCACATAAATAATGATACAGTGGACTACTACTACGCTCGTTGGATATTTTCTCCAATAACAGGGTTTAATGGAACTGAGCCCGCTTGTTTGGTAAATCTAATATTAGCTTCTTTGCCATGTATCTTAAAAGTAGAATGCATACGGGAAACAAAAGAAATTACAGATGAAAAAGAGCACCAAAAACGTCTAACCATGCCAAGAAAAGAACACTGTAAAGCCTGAATCTTACTTCAAAATGAACACCACCTCCAAAAACTTTTTTTACAGGAGAAACCAGACTGCCTTGTCCTTCCCAACAAATCCTTTGTATATATACCTATATATATATATGTATATAATCAAATAACTTCTAAAATATTTCACATTAATATCTACAAATACAGGCACCAAAAATAAAATTAAAGATTAAACACTGGCCCAAACACCTTATAATACAAGCCGCTGCTCAGCCAAACCATGCATTAAACTCTAATCTGGCTCAAAAGAGCAACAGAAAAGTCACCTGACCCGAGGCAAATCATTACTAAGGAGACGCGATTTCACCATCAAAGGAACTGAATTGCCGTCTTCCAGATCCACCGACGACTGGCTGCAGCATTGGATTCACCGGAACCGGGAACTTGTGGGCGGAGCTGACGGTGGTCCTCTCGTTGATCATTCCAACTTCCTTGCAAACCCGATCAAGAACTGTCAGGAAGTCCCTCACCACCATGAAAATTCTAAAGGGATGAGCTTCTTCTTTCGCCGAGTTCCCATGGAAGTATTCAGTTATCTCCTTCACCAGCGAGAGAGCGACGCTCTCGTGCGCTTGAACCTTTATAATCTCCTCCTCCCCCATTTTCACGAACCTCTTCATCGACACTGAAAATTTACGGATGCTTTCCTCCGACCCCAATCCTTCATTCAACCGCACGATCTCTGCAATGTTCCCAATTCCTCTGGAAAGTTTCATTACGTCGCTGCTGAGCACGTCTGAATCCATCACAGCGGCTTTCTTTACGTTCATGAGCTCCGAGCTGAGACCAGAAACAACTTGCAGGCCGAGTTTCCTACACTTGGCCTCGTCGCTCAGAGTGGACTTAGGGTTTTGGTTGTTGTTGTTGTTGTTGCCTTCCGAAAGACGAGCTCCTTCGCTTCTTATTATTTCCTGCACGACGAAATGAAGCAGCGTGGTTTTCCCGTCGGTGCCCTTCACGTCAACGAGCTTGAGCAGCGTGTCGAGCTTGAAGGCTTGGGCATCGCCACGGTTCGTCCCAACATTCATGCGGTTCCCAGTCTTCAGAACGGCTTCTAGAAGCTTCAAGAACATCCTGCTGTTCCTCAGCTCTTCGCAGGCTGCCTGTTAAAAGCCAAAATCTTGATATGAATTCGAACCTAACGGTCTTATGTCCAACAGCTGAAGCCACCAGTTTGAGTGATTGATTTACCTCTAGAGTTCCAAAAGACCTTTTGAGATACTCAACTTCGGACTCGAAGTTGGCTACGTAGAGCATTGCATCCACTCTTCTAAATGCAAAAGGTATATCGAGCACTGCCTTGAGAAATCTCTCAGCGGTTCCCAGCTTGATTGGTGAATCATCTTTGTACTCCTTCAGTCTTCGTTCTTCCTCCTTGGTCGGAGCCATCTTCAGTAAGCTTTCCAGTAGCTCAGATCCAAGAGCTTCTGCATTGCCTGCACACAAGTACCAAATAAAAATTTCAAAAAAAAAAAAATCTCTGTTAACAAAACATGTCAATCACATGCCCAACCCGAGCCATTAAAGATGCATAGAGTGCCATTAGTTCGGGATGACTTTTAGAATGAGAGTGCTAGCTTGAGACCAATTTTTTTCTCTGTATCATATATTGATATATAACTTAAGAAAACTCGACCCTTATATACTGCTGATATAACCCATACTACATATGGTCTTTGCTAGTCTCAGACAGATACTGCAATGCCAGCGTATGGGAGGCATAATGTAAACTTTGATACCATTTGTTACATACCTCGGGAAGACTCCCCTTAAAAACTAGATAAGCTATCTGATCGAGGGAGAGAACTCGAAACAAATATACAGAACACTAACATTCTGTACTACTGACGTGGGGACACATGCAACTCATGCTACATATGCCCATAAACGGTAATATATATAGTCAGCAGAAGCAACATTTAGCGCATTTGAAAACGCATCCTGTTTCCAATTACTGCCATAGGACAAGACCAAGGAAACATTCTTCGTTGTCAAATATGGAAAATATGAATGATGCCCAAATAGAAATATTTCTTTGATTAATTAACCAGAGTTAACTCTAAAAAAACAAAGCAAAGTTACCATCAAAGCAGCGATGCTTGCTTTTCAGTATTAGGACAAGTAGCAAAACAAATCCATATATCTAGAAAGTTGAATAAATAAATGCAGAGAAAGCACAACTACCTCCTGAAAGAGCATCACAAACTTCCTCAATGGTCACATTCAGTGCCCTTAGTGAAATTGCAATGTTCTGCGCCTTCTTCGGATCAAGCACCCTGTTCTCTTGGATTGGTGAGGGCAGAACCGAGCTCCGAGTTGGCTCCTTGGAGTTTTGTGTATTGACAACAAACAATGTTTCGATCATCTCCTCATTCAATCTGTCCCAAAGAACAGAAACAAAAATAGGCAGAACAGAAACAAAATAGGTAAAATAGAACATATCAACATATAAAAAGGTATAAGTTTAAGTTCATTTCATACATAAAGGAGCTTGATTTGAGCTGATCCCACACCATCTCGCGATCAGAACTTGCTCTGACTTTGTCCCAGTGCAGTGGCTTCAACTTTGGTTTGGGAGTTTCCTCATTCTTCTCGGCACTTTCAGAATTAGGAGGCAATTCAACCGGAGATATCAAATTGGACTAGGAATGGGTGGTGGTGGTATTGAAGGTGTTGCTAGAACTGGGGGGTTTCAAAATTGGCTGTCGGATTGATGGAATAGAAACTGGGCTTTCCCAGTGTCCTGCTGGAGGAGGAGGAGGCGGCGGCGGTGGTGGTGGTGTGACAGAGACCGCTATGGGCTTCTGAACAGTAGTGGATGGAGATGCTCCATTTGGATTTGAAACATTTGATATTCTTGCCGGTGAATCTTGGGTTTTCTCTGGTGAGGGCAATGAAGACAGTGATGGGGGATCGAGAGTTTGGCTTATTAGCCAATTCGTTCATAGTAGCACTGCTAGTTCTCGCCAGAGATTCTGCATTTTGATTCGAAGCATTGGATATTACCGGAGATGAGTTCTGAGTTTCTCCAAAGGTCTTTCCGGTGAGGTGGAAAGAAGACACTGACAGCAACCGAGAATCCTCCTTATTAGCATATTGGTTGGGAACAAAGTGGGCTAATTCTCGCCGGAGACTCCCCATTCTGAATTGAAACGTTTGATATTCTAATTCTAGGTGATGAACCTAGGCTTTTCTCCGAAGCTCTTTCCGGTGAGGTGGAAGAAGACACTGACCGCGACCGAGAATCCTCCTTATTAGCATATTGGTGGGAACAAAGTGGGTAATTCTCGCCGGAGACTCCCCATTCTGAATTGAAACGTTTTGATATTCTAATTCTAGGTGATGAACCTAGGCTTTTTCTCCGAAGCTCTTTCCGGTGAGGTGGAAGAAGACACTGACCGCGACCGAGGAATCCTCCTTATTAGCATATTGGTTGGGAACAAAGTGGGTAATTCTCGCCGGAGACTCCCCATTCTCAATTGAAACGTTTGATATTCTAATTCTAGGTGATGAACCTAGGCTTTTGTCCGAAGCTCTTTCCGGCGAGGAGGAAGAAGACAGTGACGGCGACCGAGAATTCTTCTCATTGGCATATTGGTTGGGAACAAAGTGGGTAATTCTCGCCGGTGACTCCCCATTCTGAATTGAAACGTTTGATATTCTAATTCTAGGCGATGAACTTAGGCTTTTCTCCGGAGCTCTTTCCGGCGAGGAGAAGAAGACAGTGACGGCGACCGAGAATTCTTCTCATTGGCAGATTGGTTGGGAACAAAGTAGGTAATTCTCGCCGGAGACTCCCCATTCTGAATTGAGACGTCTGATATTCCAATTCTAGGCGATGAACCTAGGCTTTTGTCCGAAGCTCTTTCCGGCGAGGAGGAAGACGACAGTGACGGCGACCGAGAATTATTCTCATTAGCACATTGGTTGGGAACAAAGTGAGTAATTCTCGCCGGAGAGTCCCCATTCTGAACTGAAACATTAGATATTCTAATTCTAGGCGATGAATCTAGGCTTTTCTCCGAAGCTCTTTCCGGTGAGGAGGAAGAAGGTGGTGAAAGGGACGGAGAACGGTTGAGATTAGCCAATTGGGTCATAACAGGCCGTGGTGGGAGCGACAGCAGTGGCGGCGGCGAAGCAGTCTGAATCGCCACCATTTCCGGCGATTTCGGCCTTGGACTTAAACTTGCTGGTGGAGAAATACTTCTCGACGCTGAGCGAGCCGGCGAACCCGAATTAGACGAAGACGTATAGAGAGAGGAGTTCGATTCACTCCTGCTGGCATCAAAATTATCCGTCGCTAAAGCCGTAAAAACCGTCCTCGATGCTGATTCGGTGCCGATCGAGCTCTCGTGGCCGGCTGAAGACTCTCTAGGAGAGTAAAACTCCTCATCAGAAGAACCTGTAGCGTCTGCATTTTCATAATTCAGCCGGAGACTCTGCTGCGCAAGGGGCGGCAACGGGCGGAGCTCCGGCGAGTGTAACTTCCTCAAGTCTACATCGCCGCCGCCGCAACTTGGAGCAACGTTAGGATCGACTCCGCCATGAGAATTGACCATGGTACCGAGGTAAAGAAATTCGGAGCTGTTCTGCGGCGATCTTCTCGCCTCGGAAGCCCACTGGCATGAAACACTCCATTACTGTTTTCCGATCCGTCTGCCTTAGTTTCCCCGAAACTCCGCCGCCTCCACCGGCGAATGTAGATAAATATACTAATGGAGATGAGAATACCAGCGAAGGCAACGAGGGCGACGGCGACGGCGACGAATTTGGAAGAGCCGGATTTAGACTTGGAGGAGGGGGAGGACAAGGGAGGAGATGTTGGCCGGGTAGGAGGCGAAGGTGGAGGGAGCCGGAGGAGACGGCGGAGAGGCGGGAAGGGTACGGATGGGAAAAAGGGCGAGGGCTGTTTGTCAGGGGTGGAGGTTGAAAAGGGGTATTTCCGGGTCGGAGGTTGAGGGGCCGGTGCCTGGTTTGAGTCCTGCGGTAAGAAGGGCTCGTGGAGTGCCCGGCGGTTATGGGTGGCGGTGGCGGAGGTTAAAGGAAGATATACGCAGGAGAATAGGAGGAGGAAGAGGGAGATGGAGAAGAAGGTGGGCATTGTAGGGGGCGATGGCTTAGAGAGAGATAGAGGGACGAAGCAAAGGCAGCTTTGGTGAGGACTGAATTTAGAAGCAGAGTGAAAGCCAGAGACCTGCATGAGAGCGAGAGAGAGACAGATGTGAAATGGTTGAAAACAGTGAGAGTGAGACTATGGGATGGTTGTTTAACAAGCAAAAAAAAGGGGGGGGGATTATGGGATGGTTAAAAACTGAGTAGTTGAGCTAGAGAAATTTTGAGTTTACTCTTTAATTGTCACTTAATCAGATTTTGAATTTTTTTTTAATGATTATTAGTTTGAATCTTCACATATTATTGAAGTGTTTATTCGATGTTATCTTTAAAATTTTCAAAATTAGTTGAATATTTTCAGTATCATTGATAAATTTTAAAAATTAATGATTGTACATACAGATTAACCCAAATACTTTATAATTATTTACTTTTTAAATTCTAATATACATAGAATTAATGTCTTCAATAGAAATACTTCCCCACTTAACAAATTCAAAAAATCTTACTGCTAAAATTACATTCAACGATCATACTAACATTAAATCAATGCTTCAAAAATGATCAAGACAAGTTTAATAATTCTAGAATTTATAAGCCATTATTGAAAATCAGGCTCAATTACATAATCATTCAATCCAAAGAATCGGACAAAATTAGTTTATTGTTAACATTTTCATTATTATTATATTTTGGTTGACAAGTCCACATCAATGTTAATGGAGAACCTATAACATAACATAATCTAAAAAGTAATATATATATATATATATATATAACTTTAAGAATTAAAAAATATATATATATATATATATTTTATATATTTTGATCAAACGTGGGAGATAATCAGTGTAATTTATCCTTCATGAAATTATCCAAGAGTAGTAAAAACGTTTGAAGTGGACTAGCTTGGAGGCCAGGTGGGTGCTGTTTCCAGCTAAGCTTCTTGATGTTTGGCGGTGATGGGTTGATTTAACCCAAGCCAAACATGACTTTAGTCGGGGTAAATTTTCCATTTCTCTAGCAGGTTGGGCCCATTTCTTTTGTATCTTTCTACTTGCTTTTATTGGCCTACTTTTTCTTTGTAGCTTTTCTACCCAAATTATCTTGTTAGACATGAAAAATAGAGAAAGCCTTTCTTTTTCCTTGCTTTTTTGACTCTGGAAATTAAAGTATCAAAGTTTATGATAAAAATTTATGCTCCTTGCTTTTTAGGGTACATCATGATTTATTCTTACAATTATTGAATTTAAGTCTCCGTTTATTTCCTGAAAAATAGGTAGATTTTTAAAATATATATATTTTTATATTAAAATATACCGAGCTTAACTTTATTTTTTTTAATAGGTTTCCAGACAAACAGTCTCAACTAATTACTTAACTTTTTGGTTTTCTCTGAAATTGTCAAAATTAACTCACATTTTAAATTTCTTTTAAAATATTAAGGGCAATACATCAAATTAACAAAAAAATAAAAAATTAACTACTAAAAAAGGAAGATGATAAATGCACTCACTTTTAACTTCTTACAATCCATCCTCTTTGGCATTAAATATTCATTTTTGAAGTGTGAAAAGTTAAAAATGAAGGGCATTTATCATTTTTTCTACAAAATTAACTTTTTTTTCAAATAAAAAAAAATTTAGTAATTAACTGAGTTAAAAAATTAACTTTCTAGTGATTAAATCCGCCTTAGTTTTAAATAACCAATTTCATTTTTGTTAAACGGGGTGCAGGGGAGTGGCAGTGACTGTTTGATAATTTTTCAAAGCAGAAAGTAAATTAAATTCAAATAAATCAATTTTAATTATTAAATATTACATAAAAACAAAAACAAAACAAAAATGAAGTAGGATTTCAGCGGCAAATTTTTGGAATAGTGGTGGCAAAAGGAGCTCGCCGACGATTGCGGCCGAGATTGGGTCAAACCGAAAGGGAGACTTGTCTGTTATTGGAGGATTGGGTTGGTACACCTTTCAATGTAACCAACATATAGAGACTATTATAATAGAGAGCGAAAACACTATCACTCCTGCTTTGCATCTTCTTCATTAGCAAGCAAAGTTATTTTTTTTTTACCCAATTCTTATGGGAAAATTTATCAAAATCACGAAACTTTGCACTCAAAATTTTGTTTTAGTAATTACCAAAAAAAAAAAATTGTTTTAGTTAAATAGATAAACTTTTATTGAATCTGATTGAGAATCCACTTGCACTAATTAGAGTAAAAATCTATGCATTTGAAATTTTAATATTCAAATCACTGAAATAGATTCTTCAGTCTAAATTTTACAATTTTAAGTAGGGCAAAAGAAAAAATTCACTCCTATAATTTTACACTCTCTCGTTTTAATTATGACAGTTAAATCACTACAATTTCAGTTAAAAGTGCTATTAGATTTTTCTGTCAACCACCATTTGTATTCATAACTACAATGAAACCACCCATAAAGTTCAATGAAATGATCAAAATGAAACTTGACCACAATTACAAGGATTGACTATTACAATTGAAATAATAAAAACGGAAGTGAGACGAAATGTTTTTGAAATTTACGCTAGAATTTTTTAAGACACGTACATAATCCCTTCCATGTGGCTTCATTTAAAAAAATAAAAATAAAAATGAGCTAGCTTTTAATAGCTCTAACTTTAACTTTTTTTTAAATGATCAAAATTATCTATTATATTTTGAGATTATTTTAAATTATAGAGGACAAATTATCAAATTAATAAAATTGCTAGCTACAAAAAAAAAATAGTTTTTTTCCTTTCCAACCACAGAAAAAAAAAAAAACTAAGTTTTTATAACCAATTTTAAAAAAATAAATAATAATATTTTCCTTCCCAATAAGCCTAAATTTATTTCTTCATCCTAGATATACCACAGGCCTCGAGTATTTATTGTCATTAGATCAAGTTCACAAATTATATTAACGATTATTTCATACAAATTATATAGAGTATATATAAATATATGCCAAACGTCGGCTATGTGGATGCCATGCATACCACGTATATCCTTTCTAAATCCTCTAATATTATAATTTATAAACCAAACACAGCCTCTATATATATATATATATATATATAATGCACCGACACATATACATATAACATGTGCTTTGTATCAGTTCATGCATGCAAAAGGCAAAAGGAGTACGTTGCCTTCGAATAGCATTTCAACAACCAGAAGCCTGGAAATCTACAGATGGTACCATTCCATTTTATTTGTTTTGTCACTTTTAGGGACTTGGGTTGGGACGATGCCCTACTTCCAAGTTCCTGCTTCTTCTGCGATTTTTAATATTCCACAGTACATATGTGCATCGATATATATAGTGTGTGTATATATTATATACCAATGTAGTGACCTTGCTTTTCTGCTATGAACAGTACTGTAGATGCTTTTCTATTCACCCCTTCCAAGTTTCAATTATTCAAACCTCCCATCAAATCAAAGGGCATAATATTATTACTTAATTCCCCAAAGGCAAATTACCTAGTTTGTCTTATTAGTATGTGGCCGACATTAATGTTAAGGAACAGTATAAACTAGATTAGTGAATGTCAGGGCACTGAATTAAATACTCGATTAACAAGTTGAGCTAAAGAAAACTATGAAATTAACTTAAAATTTAATTACGAGGATGAATTTTCATTCCTTGTGCTTTACGCATCGCTAATCTCCGTTTGGAATGCAAAAATTTTTAAAAACGATAAAAAATATTGAAATTTTTAAATATTATTCACTTTTTTTCTCATTACACGGATTACAAACCCACAATTTATCTCACTTTTTATCACTCCAAACACGCCTTAAATTATTCACTTTTTTCTCACTGACAATTACGAATCCACAATTTATCTTATTTTATCTTACTTTTTCATTCCAAACGTGCCTTAAATTGTATTTTCTCTATATGAACTCTTGCACATAGATAAAGAAAATAAAATAAAAGTCAAAAGTGGGAATCCCCAATCACAAGCTTTCCGACGAGCAAGTTATTGTTTAGGAGATTTTCACATTTAGATAGAAAATAATTTAATGACATGTAGTGAGCACACCTTAAATGTAGCGTATGTTTTTGATATTTACAGGTATGAAAAAAATATTGGTATTGTTTTGATTTGACTAAAATGTTCCTTTAACCTACCTATCTCCTTAATTCGGCATTCGTAAATAACAGTAAAATAGAGTATTAAGTACTGATGATAACATAAATCAAAAAGAGCTAGTAAGAAGGTGACCATTATGTAAAATACCCTTCACATGATGTCCTATAGGACCCTAAAGTATATTCAAAAATTATGTAATTATCTAACTATTTAGTTCCAATCAAATCAGACCAAGACTTCGGGCATTTGGAAAATGGTGCTCGAGCCAGGGGCAATGGAGTGGCAATGTGGTTCAAATTTGTGAGATTTTGGGCATTTGGAAATCTGTGAATTTTGTTAAATAAGTGACGAGTTAATTTTTAATGGCCAGTGTTTCACTTTATATTGGTTTCACTTGTTTGGATTTGTATGTATGACTTTTGTTTAATATTGTTAGAATATTATGTGTTCAAATTATTGTAGAGATAAAGAGATGTGACAATTTTGATGAAAATAAATTTTTAATTAATTGTAAATTAATTTTTATGTTGAGATTGATTCAGTGTTGATTTTGCAAAATAATTAATTTAAGAGTTGATTTCATATGCTTAAATCAATCTTACGTCTTGAGTGGCTACAAGATTTGACATCTATTCAAATCGAGGCACAAGTAATGTGTCATGAATAAACCGCTTGAGCAGTGTTAGGAAATTTATGCTTTTAATTTTATCATGAATTCGTTTATTTATTTTATATTTTAATATATTTTATATCTTTGACTAATTAGTTATTTATAAATTAATTTCATGTTCATTCGACCTCTTCTGGGATGGTCATTAATGGTTATTTATTTTTGTTTGTAATAATAGATTTTTATACCTTTGGCAAATTTTTAATAATTGAAAATTTTTGAATTTAATATTAATTTTAATTAGAGTGTGTTTAATTTTATGTACCTACAAGAAACTATATGTGCAAGTATTATATTATATATGTACAGAAAATATTACAAGGATTGAATAATTTTTGAAATTTAAAAAAAAAAATAAGTGATCGAGGAAAAGAAAAAAACGCACCATTTCAAGACGCTGAAAAAAACAAACACTAAATTTTGAACGATTAATTTTAGACAGTCGACGTACACAACGATAGGTTCAAGGGAGTTACAGTGAAAATATCTGTTGTAGGAGTTATAGTGAAAAAAATGAAATGTAGAGATTTATTTATACTTTAATGATACATGGTATTTGATATTCCATATTAATCGTACTCTAATTAGATTTTTTAAATTTTTTTTATTTTGAAAATAATTTTAATTAAAATAAATTAGAATCAGTGAATTAAATGCAAACAAATCTCTACCCTTCATTTTCCACTGCAGTCCTTGCAATGGATATTTTCACTACAGCCCCTTTGAACCCTACAACAATGGTTCAAGGGGCTGCAGTGAAAAAATCCACTGCAGGAGCTGTAATGAAAAATGAAGAGTTAAGATTTAATTGTTTTTAATCGAATGATTCTAATTTAATTTTATTTAATTATTTTTAAAATAAAAATAAAAGTTAAAAATCTGATTGAAATACAATTAATATAGAATGTAAAAAGTCACATATCATTAAAGTGAAATTAAATCTCAGCTTTATATTTTTCACCGTATCTCCTCTTTAAAGTAACTGGTGAAAGTCACAAACAATTATAGAATTGATCACGGCATTTTGAGGCTATCATTTAAAAATTTTTAGTCATTGTTTTTATACAAATGTGATCAATTTTGACAATCAAAAAAAATCCTTTTATTTTGGGCGTCCTCTAAGTTACCCAAAAAAAAAAAAAAAAAATACTTCTCAATTTAATTATAAACAAAATAACAATAACACATTAGTGATTCATCAGGCAATTAATCATGCATGACACACACACACAAACTAAATGTTTCAGTTCTAATAATCTACCTACCTAATTATTAGATGATGAAGACTGTACAAAAAGTTAGGTAAAGTAATTGATGTGTCAAGTCGGGGGCAATCATTCATTCATTTGGATTGTATTCAAGGACAAATTGATTAGGCTGACTTAGGGTGCGTTTTGAGTGTGTTAAAATGTTAAAATTTTTTTGACATTTTTTAAAATTATTTATTTGTTATTTCATTACACGATTTATAAATTTACATTTTATCTTATTTTTATCACTTTAACACACCCTTAATTCGTGTATACGTGAGAGTGTTAGAATAATATATGAGATTTTTTTTTTTTTTTTTGATAACCCGGAACTTGGGTCAAGCAGAACCCTTTGGACTCACCCCCGACTTGCCAAATCAGGGGGGAGCGACCCGACTCAAGACATCCCACCTTTTAAGTCGCGGTAGTGCACTAGGGCGATTTAAACCCCCACACTCTAGTATGTAAATTCTGAAAGGGGTTCGCCTTCGACCACCAAGTTAGATCGCGATATCAATATATGAGACTTTTGACAACGACATGCCCACTAAAATCTAAAGCTTTTATGAGAAACAATGCAGGTTAGTATATGCAAATCAATTTTTTTATTTTTTTATTTTTATTTTTTTTTTTGAAGAACCATACAATTTTAATTATTAGTATTGTTTACAGTCAAAATCTAAACAATAATAGCGCTTTTTGGACGAGTACTTGGAGTGGGGATTTGGTTAGGGAAGAGGACATTGAATAGAAAAGAGGAAGAAAAATATATATATATATATATATAATCTTAAATGCATATATTTATAATTTATCTAAATAAATTAAAAATATAAAATATAATATAATTTATCATTAATTTATTAATTTTTAATTGTTATTAATGTTAGTTTCTAAAGTCTATACATTTTTTTTTTTTTCTATCACAGTTCAAACAAGATAAATAATCTTCAATTCACGTCCTCTTTTTTCTTTTGTCTTAATAATTTTAATTCAAATACAGTCTAAACCAAATAGATTAAATACAATGTTACGTCATTTCTATTCATCCACTGTTGATTATCACAAAAATAATAGAGTGGGTTAATAATGGTGGGGTAATACATCTAGAGTAATTTCATATATCAGGCCTTATCCTATATTAACCGAATATGATATAAATAATCTCACTAGTAGATTAATCACATTATATTAAAAAAAAATTGGTAATCTCAACTATTTTAATCCCTTCAATTTAATCACTTCTATCACTTCTAATCCCATTAATACAATCAAATTTGAAACTCTGTTGCCAGACATTTAAGTTTGTTTGGAGTTTATAAAATTTTACAAATTCTATGAATTCTTATAAACTTTAAATTTTTTACTCACTATAAATTACGAAATTTTAAACTTTTATAAATTATATTAATTTTTATAATTTCAAACATGCACTTACTGTTCTATGTGTTGAAGGGTCCTATTTTGTCAACTGGATGCCCCCAAGAGTTCATGTTTGAATCTTTGTAATCAAAAATTAGCATTAGCTTTTTCAACAAGGTTGTTCAAGTATTTGACTTTTACCCATGCTTTGACTTTCGGAATTTTGAGGACTGCAAAAAAATCCCCAAATTTACGTATTTTTCTTGGACAAAAGTTTCAAAGAGATTTTAAAATATGATAATTCTAAAGCTTGAAGGGGGAAATTAACGTTAATGTTTGGTTGGAGAGAGATTAATAAATTCAACTTTAGGAAAGTTGTAAGCACATGACAGTGGGGTGCGTTCTCACTGGCAGTGCCTCGCAGTTCACCCGACAGACAACCTTTGTACACTTAAAAAGAAAACAAATTATAAACGTTAGGATTCTCACAACAAAGGGAGCATTCGAAGTAGAATTAATCAAAAGCAAATAAAATAAATATATAATTTTATATAGATATAATATATATATATATATATATATATATATATATATCTTTACATCTCTCCTATTGTTTCAATTGCCACACATCGACTGGACCATATGTTCTTCACTAGTTTTAATTAATTAATTAGTTCCTTAATCAAGGAACATAATACAAATTAAAAGGAGAAAGGTAAATTTTGCAACCAATTTGTTTGTTTCATTGATTGAATTAGGAAAATAAATATAAACAATTAGTTTCATCTGATTGGTTATAAAAAAGGTTAAGTTACACTAAAACTCCTCAAACATTTCAAACTATAGCACTTACACCCCTATTACTGCACAGCTTTTAAAAATCACACAATAACCCCTAAGAACCACACTGAGCTACCAAGAATTTATAGAAAAACCTTATAAGATTTTAGTAATTAAAGAACATAACTTTATGGAATAGTACATTTGCAATCACACCCTCAGAACCGTTTGAGCTTTGATACCACTTGATAAAATGCTCCCAAAAACATAACAACTCTTACAGTGCCGGCCCTCGACAATTCGGTTGCCCAAGCCCGACTTTGAAAATTTGTCCTTGTTGTCGTTTGCTCTTGGGCTGGGCAGTTGCCCAATTTGGCCTAAAATTTTTTTTCTTCTCAGTCCAAAAATTTTTTTTGAGTTGCCCTTGGCCCAAGGTGTTGCCCAAGCCCAGGGGCTTGCTGGGCTTACCCCTGGGCCGACCCTGAACTCTTATTAACAACTCTTACTAATTATTATTAAAATACACTTAGAACATTACTCACAAAAATTTAAACACACAAAATTTTGTTACTTAAATACAAAATTACACAAGAAACATTATATACAGAAGACTAGAGAGAGAGGAGAGAGCACTCTGATTTTTTTCGATGATCTTTCTTACAACAATACTCTTTTATATAGACTTAGGAGGAGGATCTGAAAATCTAGACTTAAAGCACTCAAAATACAGATAAGGTTTGAAAAAGAAGAAGACAACTTTAATAAAGAAATAGTACAATTATTAGGAAATTACTTTTGGTTAAGTAGATTTTTTACATGGTATTCACATGGGCTCTGTCGTGTACTGGATAAGGGTGCAGTTGTTCAGTGCCCATTCCTGAAAAAATTTATTCTTTTTCTTTTGGCAGCATTCCTGGTTGGTCCACTACGTTTCCGTGATGGTGTACTTTTTGTTAGCCTTCCATTATGTTCTCGCTATTGTGCCATGTCTCTTTATCTATATTCTCCCAATAATCTTGTTCTACTTAGCTTATTCAGCTGTGACAATGGCTTCTAATTCCATTTCTGCTTCAAATTTTCCACAATGATCATCGAGATAAATTACAACCTCAGGTGATGCATCAATTTCCATTCGACTGATTTTGTTTAGAAAGTAGAATGTTTCATTTTTCTGATTTTCAGTAGCTCGGAATATTAATAGAATAAAGATTTGAATAATCTCCTACCATTAGTAACCATATGTTTTTTGGCATATTTTGTAGAATCTTATTGTGAAAAACCAATTCTATCTAAGGCCACAACAGAATTTGTTCTTCTAAATGACCTCTCCTTCTGCTGGTTTAGAAGAAATATAATTATCAAAAATGGAGTATTTTGTTAGTTTTCAGATATGATATGGCTTAAAAAAATCTTTCATTGTATTGCTATTCCACAAAAATTGTAAATTCAAAGGCTATGACATTTCTTTTAAAGCCATAGGGGAATTTTACTGATCATGGTTTGATCAGTGCTAGAAAATCTTGGTAGGCTATTGCCTCTAGTGAATTAAAGATGATCTTTTTAACCAAATCCCAATCAATTGCTTCGAACCTCAAATTATCCACCAGAAGGTTGAATTGAATTTTTCTGATATGAAAAATAGGATCATATCTAATTTTATCAGAAAATTTTTGAGAGATTGGTTTAATCCTTTAATCATTAATATATTTATCAATAATTGAAATACCAGTCTAGGAAGGACTTGTTTACCCTCTTCATAAAGTTTAATCCTTCTGATTTTTCAAATGAGCATTACTAGCAGAAATTTCCAAAATTTTCATAATTTGTTGAATTTTAGAAATTCTCTAATAATCAAATAAAGAAGTTTCAAAGTTAAATTTTCAAATCGTGTTTTTTGACAATTCTTTCAAATGAGTAACTTTGTCTTGGAGTTTTTTTTTTTTTTTAGGTCATATGTCATTCCTGTTATTAGTTTGCGGAATTTATAGTTTTTCCCTAAAATATGGCTTTTCTATATTTTTTTCAGGAAATCATGAAATTCGTTCTCTAAACTAGGATTCAATAAGCCTGGTGTGACTTCTTCTGCTAAAGCAAGTGACTTTTTAGCACTGCTTGAGTATAATTTCTTTGAGACATGCTTTTCTAGAATATTTTCTTAGAAAAAGTACTTTCAGCTTGTTTAGCTGGTAATTCTTTGCCCTTAGAGTTTGTTACCCTAAACATTTCAGCCTTGTTTGACCTTTTTGAAGTTTTTTTTGCAATATAAAGGCTTTTCTTAGTCTTAATATCCATCTGGATGTTTACTAAAATAAACTGGAAGAACATTTTTAGTAGATCCAATATGTTCGACATCAAATGAATACTGAGAAATATAATTGGACTATCTAATCCTTCTAGAGTTATATTCAACTTTCTTTTTCTTAAGAAATTTTTAACCGCTTCATTATATGTTCTTATCATAAACTTAATAGAAGCCAAATAAATTTGAAATCTCTTTACACCATTTTTTGGCTAAAAGTTCTTTTTCGAAAATAACATGGTTAAGTTCATTTGGTTTGAACTTACCAGAATTATATCCACATATTAATTCTTCAAAATCTTTTTATTCTTTAAGAATTTTGAGAATATCTTCTTTTTCAGATTTCTCTTTTATTCTTACTAGTTTTAGCACTACTGCTTAAACATTTCTGAGACATCTATCTCTAGGATTAAAAGATTAGATTCTGTAAAAAAAAAATTAATAATAAACCTTTAAATTAAGTTTAAACAAGGTTTTGATTTCTTTTAATCTTCTTTACTCTTCCTCCTTTCATTCAATTTTACACTGAAATTCTTTTAATTCTTTTGAGTTTTTTTTCAATTTTCAAGGAATGGGTTTTTCCATTTTGAAAGACTTTTTACAAATTGTCTTCCATAGTTTAATAAACCAAGAAGACTTGGTAAGTCTTTTAGAGTCTCCAGTTTTTCTAAGAACTCTTTGATTTTTTGATTATACGAGGTTGTAACATAATTTCTGATAAACTAAGTACAATACCTAAAAAATCAATTTCTTCTCTTTCTATCTCAATCTCTTTTGAACTGAGAATTATCCTATTTTAAGAAATTGTTTACAAATTATTTCCAAGTGATGCTTATACTCTTATTTGTTTTTAGAGAAAATCAATACATCATCTATATAGACTAGACAGAAATCTTTAAGGTCTTTAGCACCTCTGGTTTGAGTTACTAAAACATTTTTTCTAGATATAAAATATTCATCAAAGATCAAATTTTCATTCAATTTTTGTAATTGATAACCATCCTAACTTTTCCTCTTTTTCTTTCACTATGATTTATTACAAGAAAAATAGAACTAGAATGTTGACTTTTAGTTGGTTTTATAAGTTTTTTATCCAAAAGTTCTTTTATTTGAACTTGAAATTCGTCTATATCCTATTGGGTATAGACCATAAGTTTTACCCTAATTATTTTTTGTTCATCTTTTAGTTTTAGATGACAGTATTTGAGAGCTTTTTTCTATAACATTAAAGGATTTTTAGAGAAATTTAGGCTTAATTTGTTATAAACCCAATAAAATTCATCAATGGTATTTAATAAATATGTTAAAATTGGACTACTATCACCATATTGACTGGCACGAATCTATTACTGCATATTGAATCATGTGTTTTCAACCAATGAATCTGATAAGATTTATGTCTATCGGTCAAAGTTACATAATTATGACATACACTCATAGGATAATATTAGTTTAGGAAATTGTTTCCTAAAAGCATATCTCCATGCATTAAAAGAAAACACAATATTTTTGAAATTCTAAAGGTCTTTTATCTTTAATTGTTTTTACTGAAAATGTAATATCCTTTACTTTGAAGTCCATTATAGATGTTGTGTCATTAACATTTTTTGCTAAGACAAAATTTTTCATTTGAATCCAATCTTCTTTGGTTATAACATTTGGTTAACATACCGCAACTATAGCTCCATATCTACTAGGGCATCTAGGCTACATGGTTTATAACCTTCAAATTTAAATGTGACTTCAATATAATAATATTTTCTTTAATTTTGGTTATAAAAAAGGAATATTGTTTCTAAATCCATACTTAGTTGTTCAAAAATAATGGATTTATGTTCTTTTTCATTAGAAGAACTTTCAGGGAGAACTAGAATTTGGATTCTTCTTACTCTAGTTTTTTTTCAAGGTTATTTGAGCTCGAGGAACCTTCTTCAATATTTTTGAAATTGTCTATTCTGAATGATTTTTTAACTTGTAGATAATTTGTTATTTCTGAAGTAGAGTGCATTTCCAGAAGCTTGAAACTCAATTGATCTACGAGAGAGAATTTTGGTTGATCTCTCGTAAAGTTTTCAAATACCCATTCTTTAGGTATTCTCAAATCTTTTATGTCAATCAATCTTGGTTTGATTTCATTAGCAAATGGTTTAGGTCCTTGTAACTCAACCATACGAAAGTCGACATCTTTTGTTTAGTATCACTGGTTAATTGATGAACGGCTTTCTAAGATATTTTTAGATCACTGGCATTACCATCCATCTTGATATTTTGAGTTTGGATCCTCAGTGTTAATGAGTCTTGGATTTTTTTATCATTTATAGACACAAAATAATTTAGTTTAATTCTGAAGAAGATTTCTCCAGAGACCAAATTTGATTCTATTTCTCCTATCAGTGATTGAACAGTGTCATACAATCTCCTATCTTGGAAAGCAAAAAAGATTGGTAAGTCTACTCCAAGTCTAAACAATGGTCTAATCTCTACTTAGATTATATCAATATGAATGAATCTTACCTTAAAATATTTTGGTTTAAGTCTCCTAATTTTTTTGTCAAAAATTTTTATTTCAACTTGCTCGTTAAAGAAGGATTTTGTTTCTGTTATTCCTTCGTATATTTCAAAGTTTTGGGCTTACCAAGGTTTTAATTTGGATTTTTCATACAAAACTTCTATTATAAGACTTTTATATTTGTTCAATTTATCATTTTCAATAGTCATGTCTTCCTTGACTATACCTCCCAAACACATTTGATTTAATTCGTTTTCAGGGATAGATTCAAAAGTTTCCAAATTTTCGTTAGGAGTTGTTTCTTGCATCATTAAAATGAATTCTTCAGTTTTTTCTAAAGAATCCGAAGAAATGGATTCTAGTTCATATAATATCTTTTCTTATGAATCTATTTCTTCTCCCAATCAAATTTCTAGATTATGTTCTTATAGAAATTTGACTACCTTATTATTCCTTTTGGACAATTTGTGCAATATGACCTTTTTCATTTCAAAAATAGCAAGTGTAATTTTTCAATCATTTCTTTTCGAAGTTTTTCTTCTTGAATTTTCTAATATATTTCTTTTTTATTTGTAGATTTTCACTTTTTGATTTGAAAGTATTTTTTCTTGTGTTTGTGATATGGTTTGTTCAAACAACATTCAACTTCCCAATTTTCTTTTAAGATTTTGTCAAGACAAGTTTTTCCTTTGCTTGATTTTGACAATTTGTTTTTTATTTGTTTTCTAGTTTTTCTTTGAAAACAATACTCGGTCATTATTTTATAAACAAAGCTTATTCTTAATCCTAGGAAGTCAAAACTACCAATTTTTTGTTAGTGTTCTAGATATTATTTTTCACAAATTTAATCCCATGGGCTTGAGAGTTTATGAAAAAAACTGTTTTTTTCAATGTGGCATACTTTTTGGTGTTAACATTTAGAAATTTTTTTTATGTAAACTTCACAAAATCTGTGTATTTACAGATATAACAAAATTTTATTTTTGATAAAACATATTTAACTTTTTTTTGATGTTATCTAAAGATATCATTTCACAAAATTCTCTTTTGATATTTCTAGAAAATTTTGAGAGATTTTTTGCGAAATTATTTTCCCTATTTTCACTTAACAAAACGGAAGTTTTTTCCCGTTTGCCTTCTTCTAATCCTTCCTAAACTTTTAGCCAACTTAAAACATTTCCTTATTATGTTCCTCTTATATAGTTTAGGAATCTTTTCCTATCCCATACGTTTTTGTGATGGGTTATAACAATGGGCATTGTTTGTACCCATTCTTCAATAGTGTTTTCATAATCTATTGGATGTACATCATTAAAGTTTAGATATATCCCGTTTGCAGTAACATTGAATTTATTTAAGTTTTCTCTTTTAGAAGGATTGGGTTCATATTCTCCTTTAACATAAATTTCATCGGAACTAGATTCACATTTTTCTTCTACATGAATATCTTCAAAAGAAGTTTTTTTTTTCTAATAGCTGGTTTAGTTTTCGGATTGTCATCTAGGTAATCTAATACTTCTACTTTTCTCTTTCCTAGGTTTTTATCTAGGTTTAGAACTTTGTCTAGTTTTTTGCTAGCTTTTCAGCTAATGCTGGGAGTGGGAATCAAGCCTAAGGCTTGGATGATATACCCAGATCGTAGGTTTGATTCTCACCTGGAGCAGTAAGGATTTAAGTAGGGGGCCGTGGCGATGGGTTGCTGCACTAATTCCCCCGAAACCACTGGGTGATTTCCCCTGTTACCAAAAAAAAAAAAAAAAATCCTGGGTCAACTATTGTTTCAATTTCAAAATTAGTTTCATCCTCATTCACCACACTGGTTACATAAAATTTCTCACCTGAATTTTCAAAATCAAATCTAAAATGAAAATATATTCATATTTTTTTAATAAATTCTCAAGTTAGAGGCAGAAAGTTTGCATCTAGTTGAGCAATTTATATCTATCTTTTACATCATTTTCTTTCTTATACCTAGATGTCCAATATTATAATATTTCTTTATTAGCTTGAAAATATTTATAAACTTTTTCTTTAGTAGTTTTTGTTACTACTAATATTTCATCAAATCCCCTTTTTCCTCCTTTGTATAAGGTTGAAATTTTTTTATCTTCATTTGTTTGAAGAATAGATGTTTCACCTCTATAATCTTTGTTGACTACTTGCTCCAGCAAAATTTTTGTATTTGCTGATAGATTAACATTATTTATTTTATTTTCTATTTTATTTAAAGTATCAATAGCTTCAAACATACTATTTATTAAGAAATTTAAAACTCTAGCAATACTTAAATTATTTTATTTTTTTTTTAAAACGTGAACTTAATATTCAAAAACTTTTTTTCTATTTTTTTCTACACATTCAAATCCCTTATTACTATTATTAGTCATTTCCAATTGTTTATCCTTAAAAGATCTCACTAACAAGTTCAAATTTGACTTTAGATAATTCGAACAATACCCATCAGTGGCTTAAATATAGATTAAAATTAATCTAATTTTCTACACTTATAATCTCTTAGCTTGGAAATAACTTTTACTAGTTCTATGAGTATATATGTAAGAGAGTTTAAATTAAAAGGCCAAGTTCACAATTCTTACTAAAAATGTAGGGTTTAAATAGAATTTTTTTTCTTTTTAAACTTTCATAAAATTATGAGGGGAGATATGTATAGCCTTTCGAGATGTTGGAGAGAAGTAAGTGTATTTATTCCTTATAAAAAAATAAGCACTAAAAAATAATTTCATTTACATTAATAAATTTTTGATCCTAAAAAAGCATAAACAAAAATTGTAACTAAATAATCATAGAGTTCAACACGTCATCAAAATGAAATTCCCACTTAGTAGTATAGTTAGTCATATAAACTCAATCAATTCTAGATGTATAACACCCCACCCCCCACCCCATAAAATAAAAACTAATCAGTGTTGCTTTATGAATTAAAAACACATTTGTTCTGAATTTTGCCCCAAAAAAAAAATCACAAACACACACACACACACACACATTACCATGAGGAGCTACCACCTAATTTTTTTGACGGGTACACACTTAATCATTGCATTGCCTTTGATAAAATTCCAATTGGGCCAAACACCGTGCACATGGGGAACAACTGGCCTCGTGGATTTTCTTTATATATATAATAATTTAATGGGGCTGAAAATAATTCTTGATTCCCTATCTCCTCTGTCATGCATGCTTCATTTTGGACTAGTATCAAATGATTATTTCCAGCTGCCCACGTAATAGATAAGAAACAAACATTGTTCTCTACAAAATCCAAGGGGTGGTAAGTCTCAGTACAACTTTGAGGCTCCCCACCATCAATGTACCCGCACACCCGTATCATATTAATTCACACACATATCAATGAACCCCAAAAAAAACAAAAAGAAGTGATAACACTATTCTTATTAAAGTATAATTTCGATAGGTTTATTTCTTTAAAAGTGATAAGAACCCTCCCAATTGTTGCATTAGAAGGATAAAATTTTCTGGTTACATAGCACAAATCAAGTCTCATACACATGCATATGTACATAACAGTCGAGACGTAGAACGAACGGCAGCTTTCAGCTGCAGTTGTTGGATACAATTCACAAATATAAACATCAAAGTGGAAGTTAATGAACCCATTATATACGATAGAAGAGTCACCTTCAGTGTCCCCTATAACCTGATTTTTACTTTGTATTTACAAAGCCCCACCCACTTTCAGTAACAGGGAACTCTTATAATAAGATTACACACAACAAAAGCCCTCACAACAGTGCTTCCCTTTTTTCTTTTTTTCCCCCCTCCTTAATAATTTAGACATTTTCATGTTACCTCCAGGGGTGGGGCAATAAATCAAAATACATTAGTGCCACTCTTTTCCATTTATCCTAAAACAGTAAGCTAATTCCAACTGAACATAAAACTTAACTTCAAAATACTAAAATAGTCAAAAATAATGGAAATGAGCAAGTGCCGAGACATCCAAAGCACCGCGAAAAGAAATTATCAAAGTTTTTATATTAGAGCCCCCCCGTTATCATACAAAGAAGTTCAGTTTCCAGCAACTTGCACCTTGGGTTCAATATCCTTTAGCAGGTGAATTCACCCTCTTCACAAATCTATAGTTAGTCCACAGTCCTGCATGGAAGAGAAGAAACACTGTAATTCAAGTAAATGACAAGGAATCTTCGCCTAGCATCAATAAAAAAATAAAAATTAATTAATTGCGAGTATATTATATCTAATGGAACTCTAGAATCGCCAGATCAATGGCAAATGACCATTAGAATCTGTGGTGATAGAGACTTTGTCAATCAATATTGTTAAATTATTTATGCAATGAGGGCCGGATGTTGGTTCTCCATCCCAACCCCCCCCCCCAAAAAAAAAAAATCGAAAATATGCAATTTTATCACTGACATTTGAAAAAAAAAATAATTTATTCATTTATGTACCCCTAAAATTTTGCCTAAATTTCTAGAGTACCCACTATGTATACTTTCGCTCCCTCTTCACTAAAATTCTAGATCCATCTCTGGCTACAATAAATGACGAGTGACATGAAAAGGGGACTGCAACAGTTAGAGGAGATTAGGGTTAGTATGGCAACTTGCTTTCATAGAAAAAGCTAGCTTAAAAAAAAGTGTCCTTTTTGGTTCCATTAAGGAATCCAGCAATAAATTAAATTATATTAAAAAACAAAACGTTGTGTTAAGCCCTTCAGGAAACTATTCTGTTTTTTTATTATTTATTAAAAACATACTTATTTATTATTAATAGAAAAAATAATATTATTAATTATAAACAAATAATAATAGACTTTCACTTAATAGTATTTATCATTTACGTATAAAAATATTAATATGAATATTGTTCATTACTTATCAATGCTATTACAATATGAAAGCAAAAAGCATTTTTCGTTTTAGTTTTTCCTCTTTTTTTTTAGGAAACAGACTAGGCTAAAATGGCAGCTTTTTTGACTCCCATTACCATTCCTATTTCCTCCCACCTAAATATCAGGTTCTTACTTTTTTGTTTTTCATTATTTCCTCATTCTCTCTCTTAAATTAAACACAACCAAATTATTGAAAATATTACACTACTAAGGAATAAAATTTTGTTCCAGTAGATTGTTTTGATTAGAGAAAAACGAGAAGTTCAGGAAATTGCTCAGAAACATTTCAATTATGGTAATATATACATAAATATATATATATATATATATATATATATATATGAAACCACCATTGGGAAAAAATAAAAATAAATAAATAATAACTTTAGGAAACAGAATAATTCCAACCTTCTTGAGTGAAGCAATATTTTGTTCCTGGACAAGGGGTGTAGTTAGGGTCTAATGCAAGATAGCATCTGGCAACATCTTGGATATAAAACTGTTCCATCGTCATATATATCAAAGAAGAAGGTAGGATCAAACTGTAACACATTTTAGATACCTGACAATAGCAGGACAGTCAGCATATCTTTTCAGGCTTGAGACCTCCTAAGACATACTTCAGATACTGGCAAAACTGGGAAAAAAGGGTGACATACATTTATTATGGAAAACAGCTCCTTCATGGTTAGCCTACAGTGCTATAGAAGAACATTTTTATATTTTATGGCATTCGATCTACTAAAGGAAGTAACAAATCCACACACGAAGAAGATGCTTTTCCAGTCTGTCCACTAAAGGGTTTTCGTTTAGTGCTCTCCCTATATTTCTCTCCACAATTTTCTTCTTGACCCTTTTCCTTGCCTTAAGGGAGAATAAAATTTTACATGAACTCAATAGCTTTACTCATCTATAAGCTTTCTTTTCTTTCAGAAAGTATATCTTCTCGTCACATGAATGGTAGTGTCCAACAATATAAATAACAGAAATACCAAAGAGAAGATAATGTGTCGAGAAAGTCCACTCAAGCGAGTGGCTGCCATTAAGGCACCAAAGATGCCCAACAAGCGGCCGCAACACACCAGCATTTATGGCATCAAATTTGGTGGCTAGTTTTTGTTGACAAATTTTGGAACCCTTTTTCTTGGTTTTTGTAAAGCTTGTTGATACGAGCACAAGCACAACGGTACAAACTGCATAAAAAACGAAAGTCAAACACGCCCACACGAGCCGCTCAAGGCAAGCCTTCTGCCAGATGAAGGTTGAAGACATGGAATATATTGTTGAAATATTCTCCAAAAGTTTAACAAATTTAAACTTGACACTTTGAAGTTTGTATAATTGTAACTTTCCCACCAAAGTTCTGAAAAATTACAGTTTGGTCCAAAAGTTACTAAAATTTTCAAATTGGACCCCAAAGTTTCTATTGATTATAGTTTGGCCCCAAGATTTTAAGAAATTGCAGTTTAGCCCCAAAGTTATGAGAAATTGTGTAGTTTGACCACTGGAAAATTCTTACTTTTTCAGTTGAGCCTTTTCCCAAGATTTTTCAGTGTTCTGGATCCATCCGCAAGATCAAAGTCATGAGATTTTACTTTTAAACAAGTGAAGCAGAGACAGCAATTTCCACAGCAAGTGAAATGAGAATGTTTGCGGCCATATATACAATTGGTGAGCCTCAGATGGAAAGTACTCCGTTTAGCTGAGGATTTGCATGACCCCCTGGAAAGTGAAGGGATTTAGGCGTATAGAGGTGAAGGGAAAGACCAGAGAAAGCTGGAAAACAAAGACGAGCGGTTGGGAAAGGGAGTTTAGACAGTTACAACAGTGCGAGGTCTAGAACAGTGCCCGGTATATTAGTTGGTTGGTGTTAGACGACAACCCTGGTTCCTACTATTTCGAGTTTCCTTAGTAGACAGAGACATGAAGTAAATGGACACAAGTGAATGCCAGAGTTTTGGAAAGAAGCAATAAAAGGGGTACCATTAGAAGGCAATACAGGTGGAAAGCCAGATATTGCAGATTTAGTGCTTTCGTTGTGATCAGGAGGGACATGGTGAATTTATCCAAAGAAATAAAGCATGAAAAAGCTAATCACCAGGAATCAGCAGTGTTATAGACCCCAATAGTGATGTGGCAGCATGAGAGAGAAGAGATCAGATAAAAATTCTCCCCAAACGAAGCATGCGATGGGACTAGTACGGATGGCTAACAACACTACAAATTTGTTGCCAAGGGGGCTGATGATATGCTGCATGAGATAAATTGGTGACTGTACAAGCTGGAGCGTAATGTAGCGACAGTTGGAGTTGTTTGTCAAACATAGGTCCACTGGTATAGTCTAACGAAGTGAACAAATGATGCAACAATCTCACAAACGCAAACGGAATAGGCACAAGAATACTATTGGATCCTAACTGGGACAGAAGCGTTGATGACAAGTTTGAAGGTGTGCAAGCAACATAGCCAAGAATGACAAAAAGCAGTCATTGCTAGATATGTTCACAATACGAAGCTCCGAGCAAAGAGAAGTGCTGTACAGCAACAACAACAATGACCAATGACGAGCCAAAGCTAGTCTCTTTTTGGCTCTCAAACCAGGGACAAAAGCCTCTTCAGTAAATTGGACAAGAGAAGTCGATGGATGGTTCACAAAATGGCAAAGGGGTAGGCTTTGCATGGTATCCCAGCGAAGGGGGTGACAAGGGCGAGATGATGATGATGTCCACAACAAAGGGAGAACAGATGGTCAAACAATAAGATGGTGACAAAGCAGTGAAACTTTGTGAATTCCCCAGGCAAGAGAGTGATTGCACTATGGACAGATAGAGATGTAGGTGACGATAGTAAAGTCATTGCAGGATTTTTGTATCGTGATTATGCTGGTGCTAAGCATAGCTTATGAAGATTTCACTCAAGATAACAAAGTGCAAGAATCCCGGCCAGAGGGTGCCATTGTCAAGAGATAGGTCGGAGACAACGATGGTGCAATCATTGATAGGAAATTGTATCCAGCTATAATGAGCGTAGCTGATGAAAGAGCACTCAGACATAAGAGTGCAGTTAGATTCCAATTATGATGCGTGTAATTGAAGGCACTCGGATACGATTATGATTGGATTCTATGTATGATGTGTTGATTAAGCACACACAAACAAATGAGTGCACGCACCTCAATTAGGGGGTGTGATATCCACAGCAGTGCAAAAAATGTTGTGCAGGCAGTGGCAGTGGGAGACATAGCGGTAGCAACTGAATCCAACCCATGCAGGTGTAATATGTTGTAGATGTTCAAGAAGAAATTATTACAGGAGGCAAATTAGGCTGGAGTCAAGAGATGCAATGGATGTGTACCCACCCATATTGGGTGAAGAGGGGTGATTATTAAGAAAGTCCACCCAAGTGAGTAGTTGCCTGTGAAAAGCGCCGAAGATGCCCAACAAGTAGCCACAAACAACCATACCAGCATTCATGGCCTCGAATTTGGTGGCCATTTCTTGCTGATAAATTGTGGAAGCTTGTTCCCTGGTTTCAGTGGTTTGTGTATGAACAGAGGGAGGCAAAGAGGACGGGGGCTATGTGAAAACACCCGTAGTCGGAAAAATATAAGGAGATAAGGTGGTTGAGATAGCGCTCCCCATGAGGGGTGAACTCGGGGAGGAGCTGTAAATGGACTAGGACTGTAGTGAGAGTTGAGATAGAGATAGCAGAGAGGGTGAGTTGAAAGGGTGAGTTTCTCCTCCCCATTGTAAATTATATTTTGAGAAACAATGGAATTGCTCTCATTTCTCCTCCACTGACGTAGGCCAGAGAGCTCAACCACGTTAAATGCTTTATGTTGTGCTTCTGTGTGATTGGTTATTTGTTTATGGACCCAACATAAATGATTCGAGTCTTCAATAAAGAATTACAACATTCATTTCCCAAGTCAATACTACACTTGCTGCTACCTAGCCACAAGTTGTAATGTGGATTTTTAATATGGCTCCATGAAATGCAGTGTGTGTTTCCATACTTCCCGCATGTTCTTACCTTGCTAGCCAAAGAACTAAGAGGAAAGAAAAGGGGCTATAAATATATATCCATCACTGTCCTGTCATTAAAACCCAATCCAATGACGAGGCAATTTTTTTTTGTTCATGAGTATACTACACTTGAAGAAGCGAGTACATTCACTGAGAAGAAAGTAGGAAAAATTATAAATATATAAGAAAGAAATAGGGAAATATATATATATATATAAGAGAGAGGGGGGATTAAAGATTGCATATACATCATGCATATGAGCTTATGTAATTATCATGGGAGCCAAGTGAACAAGAAAAAAACAACGGCAAGAAGAAAGCAGCACCAAGATGAAGATAGAATGTGAAGAAAGGAAGTTTATACCTCAAGAAATTTGACAACAGTAAGCACGGACCCTCCAAATTCTGAACTGAATATCTGAAGACACTAAAGAAAATATACTACATGCCATCTTTCAGCCTGCTACCTTTATGGCGCCCATCTCATCAATCTTTGAGCTCTTATGCTGCATAATTTAGCAGATAAGAAAAAGATGCAGTCAAAGAAAAAAAGAGTGACAGGTAACAAACTAGAGTTCATGCAAAAATATTAATAGCAGCTGATTCGCCTAAACAAGAACTTTAGAAAGGAAAAGACGTCTTCCCCTATAAAACAATAAGTCTGGCTTTTTATAAGCAAAAAGAGTTGACTTTTACCCTGTTTGTCTACCCCCATCCCCACTTCTACAATCAATTGATTGCAAACACACGTATGCACGTATGTGGGAGGCATGTGTGTGTGCATTAAAAGTGTGAACACAAGTAAATGCATCCCTGTATGGATAGCTGCATCAATAATGCATATATTGTAATGTTGAGTTCAACTGAACTTATTTCCAAAACACAAGCGGTCATGGAAGTCACGTTTCAAGAAAGCCAACTTCAAGCTAGAACTTTGGTTTAACCCAACCTTTGATGATGAAATAGTTGTAGTCGTGCTTTGCAGCTTCAGGGTTCATCTGAACTTATTTCTAAAACACAAGTGGTCATTCAAATCGTGTTTCAAGAAAGCCAACTTTGAGCTGGAATTTGGGTTTGACCCTTCTTCAATTTGATAATGAAAAAGTTGCATGTTGTGTTTGGAAAAGACAACTTCAAGCTTGATGTCATTTATCTCAATCTGCCTTCAAGCTTTCCCAAATCTCCCTTCTTCATCCACTTAGATTTCAGAATCAATTTGAAAACCATTTTATCGGAGAAAATTGTTTAAAATCAGATTGGTTGTTGGAAAAAAGAATACATACGCATATACCCCAATACAAGCAAAATATACAATTAAAATTTGTTAATTGTTTTTAAATAACTTTTCAAGAGGCTGCAATAAAACAAATATCGCCAAGCTCAAATGACACTAATTCCAAACGTAGTTATTAATACTGGCTAGCATACCCTTTTTGCCATTGGAATAGTATGTACCATGTCCACAAAACACTTCAAAATTGCCACAATAAGCCGGAATAATCCAGTATTTTAACCGGAACAAATTTGAACGTGGTGTGCATCATTTTTTGTCCAAAATGGTGCATCCGCAGTGGCCATACCACTCAGTACAGAACAGGATTAACGACTATGATTCCAAAAGCAAATTACCTTCAAACCAAACCAAACCAAGCCTTTTTCCACTAGGTGGGGTAGCAAATTATCTTCAAAAGAAACAAATTGAGCATTCTTCCAATTCTCAATTTAGGATTTTGAAGTTGAAGGAAATTGCCTGTCTCTGTGTTACCTTACTTTTCTTGTGACTGTGAATGTCATTAAGATCTTCATCTCCATCATGCTTCCTTTTCTGAAATTAATAAAGAAAATAATCAGTTGCATGTGTAAAGTCACCAATTGTCCCAAAAGCTTAAACTGTTAGGAAATAGGCCCAACAATGTATTTCAAGCTATTGCAACACTCTCTCTCACGTGTGACCCCGATTCACACGTGATGTAGAGACACCAACACGAGCAAACAAAGTACACCAACACAAGCAAACAAGGTGCGCCAACACAAGCAAACAAAGGGCACAACAATGAAGGGGGAATAACAAGATTCAAACCCAAAACCTCCTAAAACCAAACCTCCAATACTATGTGAAATCACCAATTGTCCCAAAAGTTTAAGCTATTAAGAAATGAACCAACAATGTAGATCAAGCTACTTCAACAGCATGGAATTGTTGAAAGATCTAAATTCAAAGAAAATACATGAGACTGTGTATTCGAGTCAATGACTTCAAAAAAAGGCTAGAATAGAACTGAAGCTGAATCAGGGGGGGGGGGAGGCAATGGTTCTTCCTTTTCATCTTTACAGCTGATTTCAACAGATTAAAGAATGATAGTTCTTTTGAAGCTAAATGTTTCAGAGAATAACATCATTTTTTAAACAATACAAAATTAAAACTCAACTCTTGGAAAGTTCAAAACCACAATAGGGCTTCCATTATGCCACTAAAGTAAAAACTATTAACTGTAAGACAAAGCAGCAGTTAAAAAAAAAAAAGCCAACCTTCTCATGGTGTTTCTTTGAGTGTTCAGCACCAGACTCATGATGCCCACTTTTATCTTTCTTTTTGTCCTTATCCTTATCTTTACTTCGATCCTTGTGGCGGTGCTTATGCGTCTTATGTTCTTTATCCTTCTCTCGGTCCTTGTCTTTGTGCTTTTTATGCTTCCTATCCTTCTCTTTTAACTCACTTTTAGATTTTCCAGCAACAGTAGGGGTCCCCTTATCTGCCTATAGAACACAAGATACCAATGGTTGTACTTCAGCAAGAAGTCGACATAAAAGTTCAGTAAACAGGCAGAAAAAGAATAAAAGGAACCCAAACAAAACCCCTGAATTTTCAGATTCTAAGGCTCAAAATAAGGGACCATTGTCAATTATAAGCAATAAAAATAAACAACAAAATCCAAACAGAATGTCAGGGTTGCGGATCTCTTACAGGTGGCAGATCGATCGGAGCAGTTTCCCTTAGTTGAAAAGCTTCTCTAAGGACATCTAGGTCAAAAGGTTGAATCCGAGTATTTGATTCTCTTGAATAAGATGCATCTTGAATAAGCTGATCTAA
The DNA here is from genome assembly GCA_019916065.1 of Vitellaria paradoxa. Classification (NCBI taxonomy): domain Eukaryota; kingdom Viridiplantae; phylum Streptophyta; class Magnoliopsida; order Ericales; family Sapotaceae; genus Vitellaria; species Vitellaria paradoxa. The sequence continues at coordinate 9,236,598 of CM034243.1, read as the reverse complement.
TTGCATCCCTTCCCCTTTCCTAATTTCAGTGTCTCCAACCACATTGTGAAGGTAGTGTGTATCTGAAATTGACAGGGGAAGTGACCTCTTGCAGAAGAACTCATAGTGAGGCAACAACTTATAGTGACTTAGAAGATCCGCAGCACCTGTAAGTTCTCTTGGCCCTAGTGTTCAAACAAGATATGGTTGACCAAAGTTATGAAACTGGACGAAAAAGAATAAATCATGCCTCAGAAAAACAAAGCAGTTTAGTGAACAACTACATAATATAACATCCAAAAGAATATTTGTCAATGAAAAAAGAAAATAAGATGCCATAACAGAGTAGCATGCCATACTTTACGGGGGAAAGAAAGAGAGAGAAAAAAAAAAACCTTAATCAAATATTACGAAGCAAATGGAATGGACTTCCACACCCATTGGATTTTTCTTTTTTTTTTTTTTTCCCCAAGAAATGAATCCACATCACAAATAAATAATTGGGAAAAAAAAGGTAATTACAAACTAGAAAGTTGCTTCAGTTCCCATAAGGTACAGATTTGCCCCTTGAAAACCTTATGCACCCCCCATACCACCCTATCTACTTATACTAAATTTCAAGACCCTTATTCACAAAAATAATTAAGAATTCACAATACCATGACTCCAGCTGAGAGAAAAGAAAAAGGAAAAAAGTGAAAAAAAATTCGACTACATAACCAAATAAACCACAGATATGATAATTCAAATATGAATCCCAAAAATCGATGCATTAATACCAACTAGAATTCAAATTGTAATGTAAAACTAAAAGGCACCTTTCAAAAGATAGCCTCAATAAACCAAAGTGGGATAAAAGAACGGAAAAAATTCAACAGCCATGTCATCAGATTCCAACAGACATGAAAACTAAATAATTTTGAACTTTTGGGCCAGCTTGTCCAAGCATGATGCTAGTAAGAGACTGGTTGCATGTTCTTAACCCACCTTTACAAGCTAAGTGTTCCTTTCTATGATGCAAAAAAATAACGTGAAGCGTGCTTCAAAAGGTTGACTCAAATGTGCATATCTCTAGATGAATGTAATACTACCATGACTCTATAATAACCCTGCCTTAATGAAAAACATGGCTAAATACCAATAACATGCAGATCACCCAAATACCTCAAATGGGAAAGATAAGTAAACAAAAGAGAATTACCAGGCACAAACAAAAACAGCCAAAAAAAAAATACACCACAATGCCCAAAAAATCACCTTGACAAGAAGACATATGCAGTAAATGAACACCCTGAGTAAAACCCAGCAAACAATGGACAAGCAAATTACCTCTTCCAAACTTCTTGCCTTCAGGATCCATGAATCAACATCTGACAAATGAGTGGACCATTATCATTTGCAATTTTAGTAACACAAAATGTAGTAGTAAATTTTTAAACTTCCAATAATACCAAACAAACTTCCTTTAATATGCCAACATTGCAACAGCAAATGAAATGGAGCAACAGATATGCCAACACAGTAACCATCTAGAGCACAATCAAGTAGCAGTGCTAGCATGCTGGCAGTAAGAGAGAGAGAGAGAGAGAGAGAGAGGAGTCATGAATGACAAGTATCATGAAGAGGATGTTGGAACAACTCCACTAATCTCCTGTTGCATTAGCTCACTCTTTTCAATAGAACTACAACAAGAAATTCACGAGGTGACAAAGTACAGACATCAAGCATATAAGTCAGTCTGTAGATCAAAAAGGTTCCTAAACCACTTGCAGAATGACTGGATAATCATTAGCAAAGAGATTGTCTACGCCAAAAATCATTCAACCCAGATTACTTAAAACTATTCAGTTGTCCGGACTTGTTAATAAATTCCTATTTTTCTTTTTTATCGTATTCATTAAATTGAAGCAAATGTGAAAACCAATCAGGCGACCATCTTCCTCCAACCAGTCCTACTAATTTTTTTTTTTTTAAAGTAATTATTCACAGTATTTCATCAAGTAGATTCTTTGATTGACTTATTATTGGTTTGAATATGAGAAATGGACGCAAGAAAGCACACAAAGTTATGCACATTCATGAACATATGTTTCTTAGTATTATTTAAGAAATCTATGCCTCAAAATGGTTTTTAAGTGCACTTTTTTGGATTTACCATATCGATTCATCACCTTCTTCAATAAAAAAATTTAGGAATTCTATTTGAAATTCCAATGCTCAGTGTGACTCCAATAAAAGAAAATCGTTTCATTTAAGGTCCTGTATGTCCGTGTTAAAGTAACATAGATTGAAGGATATGGAATAATGCTACCTGCCACCAAAACAAATATTTTCATTCATTCTCCCATTCAAAATACCAATATTATGAAATAAATGTGAGATCAAGAATGAGACAAGAAAAATCTACTTAGCTTTATATCCTACATAGTATATTACACAACTGGATTCAAACTTCCTTATTATTGAGACATAAGCAGTCAACAATGCAATCATCTGTAATAAGATACTGCAACAATTAGATTTAGCGGGTGGGATAAATAAAATTTCAACAAGGATAACACAGAAAGATACTCCATAGAGGTCACAAGACAATGGACAAAAACCTTATGAGAACAAATTCTATGGACTAAATTTTCTATAGAAAGCAAATTAACTTCTACTACCTGGTAGAGTTTTCGCTTCCATAGCATTAGGAATTTTCTACAAGGATTACTTCCCTAAGAAATCCGGACCATCCTAGAGCCTTGTAAAATGCATAGCATTTGGAAAAATTGACAAGAAAATAAAATTTGCTTTCTTAGAAGCCAATGACCCATCATATCATAAATGAAAGTAATAATTCCACCAAAGCAATCAATCCCCTAACCTTCTCCCTCACACACACAAAATCACAGTTCCACTCAACCTTGGTGAATTTTTCATTCTTCAGATACCCAAGACAGAATTAAACTAACGGAAAATCGAGTTCTGCTTCCATATTGCTTTTGCATTATTTTTTCTGTCTATTTTTTTTTTCATGTCTGGTTCCGACTAATCCTCTTCAATATGATAATTTATTTTCCCCCTTTCTCTCGCCGCTGTTCTTTGAGCAATGAACGGATTAATGACACAACTCGATCTCAAAATTAACGCGCAATTGAACACTTCAACAACATTTATATACACACAACACGAAGCAAGTGAGTTCAATTCAGATTACATTAGCACATATCTATGTATATGTGTATTCCACTGAGAGATGAAAAGCTTACCTGATCGGAGTGAGAGATCCACCGAGTACAGTCGCCCAGGAGAAGTAGATAATTTCACCTGTTTCTCAGTGATTCGCCGGATGCGTTCGGAACAAAGTGGTGAATCGAGTATAGACGAGGGGTCGAGGTCTTTGCTTTTCAACTCTGTGTATATATATAGAGAGAGAGAGAGAGGGGGGTGATTCGTCGTCTCCGAACTAAAATAAACCCTAACACCTGTTTGTTGAGTTCAAACTATGGTTACCGATGAAACCGACCTTTTCTCGTTGGCCCTTTTATACCGTGATTATTATTGTTATTATTTTTTTGTTTTTTTTTTTACCGTTGCTGCATTTCGACTTACACCCACTTTAATTACCAAAAAAAAAAACTTACACCGAGTTTTATTGGTTTGACAAGAATTACCCTTTTGTCCTAAAAATCAATGGGTTTTTATTGTACTTTTGTTGTTTTTTTTCAAAAATCATCATCTCAGGTTTCAGGAGGATATTATAGGGGTTGTAGTATTCAAATTAATTAATTTAGATAAAATTTTTACACTCAATTTTTTATCAACTTAATTTTGTTAGCATGCAAAATTTTAGGTGAGCAGAACAAATTTTGAATTCAAAAAAATAAAAAAGACTACTGCAAAAAATAAAAAAAGACAACACGTATATACAAATGTATAAAAACATATGACTATAGATGAGATTGTGATTATCTACTTGTTCCAATTAGAAATCACTTTGTGATTATGCTTGTGAGTTAATGAGATTGTAATTATTCATATTATAGACTGTGTTGCAGCTGTAAATTAATCCAAAAAATGATGAGTTAATCCAAATGGTGAATTAATCTTTTTTTATTTTTTGAGTTAATCATTTTTATTTTTTCAATCTCTCTCTATAATTTAAAAAAATGGTGAAGAAGCAAGCAAGATAGATAAAATATTAAAAAATAGTGAAGAGGTAGACAAAATTAAAGAACTTACCTTAGAATGAGATTAAATGAATAGTGATCTGAGGAAGAACTTAAAAAAAATCTAACAACTCAAACAATCTTGAGAAATAATATGAGAGAATCAAAAAATCCCGCAAAATCTAAAATTTGGTAGAAGAACTTTATCTAATAATCTAAAACTATCAATTCATAACTCTTAATCTGAGATAATTTAGTTAAGAATCCAAAACTATAATGAATATGGAAAGAACATAGTTTAACTTAACTTACCTATGACATCCTCACTTTGAGGGTATATTTCTGTAAGAATAAAGAGTTAATTGAGGGTACTTATGTAATTTAGTTAGTAATAAGAGTTTCATAAAAATTGCCACTTCATACAAATACGAGTTTCACCAAATCTCAATACTCGCTCTATAATAGTAATAGATAATTACATAAGTCCGATGAATTTATATATAGCATGATAGAAGGTTAAGTGAGATAAAATAAATTTTTCAATTAATATTCTATTGGTGAGGGACTTTGGAAAACATTTCAAAAAGGCTTGTACTAAATTTATATTTGCTTTAAGAAACTATTGGGAGACAATGAGACAATGGGGAGGTTTGGAGAGAGAATAAACTGAAAGTGAAGAGTAAAAGGACTAACTTGAGTTGATAATTTTTGGAGTATGCATATATATTTACCAACACACATATTTCAAGTTTGATAGAGTTGTGTTTATAAGATTTTTTTTCTTCTTAATCAAGTTGAAAAAAAAAAACATATACATTAGAATTTAAGTTCATGTTTTGAATATGATTAATACAATTTATGAAATGAACTTGAAAATTTTATAAGATAATATAAAATTATATACCAAAAATTGCATAAAATGGTAAAATGAACTTACAAAAGGTATCTCAAACCTTTTAGGTCCCCTGTGGAAGCCTGAGAGGTTCACCGACATTAAATTAAAACATAGACCGAACAAATTTGGACCTTCAAGATGTGTGCACAAAGCCTGCGAGCTTGGCCATTTGGGTTCTTTGTGCCTAGCTTGGGAGGTCTTATATTTTCTATTTTTTTATTTATGGAGTTAATTTTTTTTTAACTTGATGTAGACATCTTTAATCTTGTCATAACTAATCAGATTTGATTGGATTCATAAGTTTGTTATGAAATATATCACTTGAGAACCCTACAAAATGTGATTTTATTTAATTTGATTAATATGTTAAGTGTGTGGCATATACTGGACAGTATGAAACTCAGTCCCGAGAGACATATTATTTCATAAAACTTAGGGTGTGTTTAGAGTAATAAAAAGTAAGATAAAATGTGATTTAGAGAAATTTTTTATATTTGGTGTACACATTTCAAAATCACATTTTTTAGATGAACAATAGGATTTCCCATTCCCATATATTGGATTTCCATTTGGATATATTCAATTTTTTATATCAATTATGACATCTTTGCAGAATAAAAAAGACTCGAAATGGTTTCTATAATCTGTTTTGACGGAAGTTGGCTGTGGGAATCCGTCAGAATAGTTTCTGCAATCCGTCGAAACGGTTTCTATAACCCCAGAAAAAATAGTTACAATGAGTGTCATTTAATAGTTTGAGAGTCCATGGTGAGAATATTAAAAAAAAAAAAAATTGATTAACCAAATTCTAGTTATCGAGTTTTTTTTAGAAAGTATTGAATTTTTTTCAAAATTCAAGAAGGTAAAAATGTAATAAAGATTTTCAGTGATTTTTATCAAAGTTTAATTCACCAAACACTCCCTTAATAAATAAAGGACAAACAAAATAAATTAAATTTAGGGTGAACGTTATATTTGATGTTTTGTTAATAATGAAATTGTGGTTGAATTAGATTTTTTTTATTGGAGTCATAAAAGATATTGAAATAGTGGGTGCTAGTGCCCAATGGTTGAAAATTTCAAAATCTGTGAATAAGTGATTATCATTTTTAGGAGGCAAAGAACTTACAAAACGTGTCATATGCCTTATAATGACACACACACACACACACACGCACGCACATATATATATATTAGTGGGACTTCGGGATCAGATGGCTAATTATGCAAAATATGTATTTTCTGGGACTGTAGACTGTTTTTACTCTAAGGCTGAGGCCTGAGGAGTTAGGCACCTATAAGTTTTCTCAGGTTTAATTCTACAGTCACATACTAAACTTGTAGAATACCTAACTCATAGTATTATCATGATATGAATGTGCGTGCGCGCGATGTGATGTAAATTAGTAAAACTTAAGATTAAGAGATCATGGATAAGGCAACGTTTAAATTGAACCGTATAGTTATGCATTGGAGTTGTGAACCATTTTGATATTGATAAAATAAACTCAAGTAATAATAATTTAAGTGTTAATTTTTAAACATGGTTGAAAATGTTCTACAAACGTTTATTGAGCATGCGTAAATTAATGTTCAACCCTCTTACCGTTAATATTGTTGGGGTAGATATAGGTGATGGACGAGTGGATTGGTCAACAAACTGATCAAGGATAGTCGTCGATGTATTATTTTAAATTTGCATTTCAAAATAATGATTGCAATTGACTTAAAGTTTTGGACATGTTTTGTGACATTAGCGATGTTAACCCTTTTGTGACAGTTTTGTAGGGTTGATCCAATGTGCAAGTGTTTCTCTACTAGTGTGAGGGTAGGGGAGGGTATACGCATTTATAAACTTTTTTGAAACATTAAAATATTTTATTTATGAATGTTAATTAATAAATTTGCTTATACATGTTAACTTTTTGTGACAGTTTTGAGATATTAAAATATTTTATTTATGAATGTTAATTAATAAAATTACTTATACTTTGGTGTAATGTGTCATATATGATTTGATATATAATCATAAGTTTTGTTCTCACGCCTCCTGATCACGGATTTTGAGACTTGGCACAGACACATTTAAACTTATGACGAGAGTTCAAATAATATTTTACACACATTCAGACACGTGTGGTTTGTTTAGAGTAAGAAAAAATAAGATAAATTGAGATAAATTGTAGTTTAAGGAGAGTTCGTAATACGTATAGTGAGAGAAAAAAGTTGATGTGATATAAAATTAACAGAGATTTATAAAAATTTTTGAAGATTTTCAATAAATTTTACCAAACTAAACGGGCCTATGGTAGATCTCACTGAGAAGATGGGAGGGCTTCGAGTTAGGGATTTGAGAGACAAGGACACAGTAAAACTTGTTCGAAAGGAGAATAGTATAAAAGTTTAAAAAAAAAATGCACACGTCTAGACTGTTATTTTTAATAAATATATAATATTATATATATATATATATATATATATATATATATATATATATATATATATATGAATTTGGATATAGATTACGGTGAAAATGCAAATAACTACTTAGTTCACTAATCATGATTTTACTAACCATGCTAGTTATAAGTAACAGTGCATTTGGTTGCACAAAAATATTGAAATTTTTAGAAAATTTTAGAAATTTTTAGTAATTGATTTTTTTTGGTATTGACAAAATTTTAAAATTTTTAGTTTTTTTTTTTTTGTAAAAATTAGATAAAATTTTAGCAGTTTTTATCAATTTTTGGTTATTTTGATAAAGAATTGGGAAAAAAAATTGACGAAATTTGGTGATGTCGCCAAACCAAACGGACCTTAGCTGACTTAACTAACTACTTGACTTGGACCTTTCCTTGTTAATATTCCAGCAATGATGCCAGCTAGGAAGGGTAAAGGAAATCACATTACCGGGTATCCGATCCGACGCGACCAGTTCGGGGGTGAAATACAATCCCCGATTAGAACCGGTTGGTCGGGTAGGGGGGAAATAGAATTCCCTATTTACCGCTCTGCTGTGTTTTTGGAGTCTCGGAGAAGGTGGAAGACGACGCCGGAGCGAGAGATCTTCTGAGGTCGTTTCCTGCGGCTTACCAAGGTATGCCCCTTCTTCTCCTTTATCTCGGATATCAGATAACTATAAATATCCATATATGAGTTCGAGGAACTAGGGTTTACACTTCACGTTAAAGGTAAATCTGTGTTTTTGGGTTTGAAATTGACAATTTGCGTGTGTGTGTGTGTGTGTGTCTTCTTAGGTCCTGTGCAAGTATGTTTTTAGGGTAACTGTGCGTGTCTTCTTAGGTCATGTGCAAGTATGTTTTTAGGTTAACACTAACTTGTTCCAGGCTAAGATTTGATAAGTACTATCTTAGCTTAGGGTCTTTTGATATTAGATATTATTTTGATTAATCGATTACTCCGTTGCGGTCTATCGAAAACAGTCATTTGGGGGCAGTGAAGAGGATGATGAGCAACTGCACTTCTATTTCCTTTTTTTTTTTTTTTTTAATTTCGCAATATTCTAATTACCAGATAATTTGGGGAAATCTTGTTGAAATGCGATGCACACAAGTGATTTACTTTCTCTTGGGAATTTTCGAAGACTATAGGGTGTTCTACACAAACCAAATAATTAAAATTTATTTTTTTTCTATAAAATGATATTTACCCGACGGTTTGGTGAAATCTCGGTGACATGCGATGCACCCAAGTGATTTACTATTCGAGTTTACTTGGACAATTTTGAAGAATATAGGGTGTTCTGCACAAACTAAATAATTAAAATTTATTTTCTTCTGTTAAATTGATAACAATTAGAATGCTTGTCGTGACAATTATAGGTAATATTATGGTATATGATTCTGATTGCAAGTGCTGTTAAAAGGGATTCATTCACCAATTGAACCTTTTCTTTATGCTGGGGGTGGGTTGGGGTTGATGGAATGGAATCATTGGGGGTGGATCTAGGATTTGTAGTCGGTAGGAGCAAAAATACAATTTATAAGTGAATAGGGACAAAAACAATGAGATACAAGTGTATTTTTTCAGGTGACTAGAGGCAATTGCCCCCACTAGGCCTCATGTAGGTCCCATCTTTGGATGCGTACTTTTTGTATGTCCAATGAAAATGGAGAAATGAATGGTGGGTTTACTTCGTTTAAACATATGTTTCAAGAGTAGTGCAATGTCTTTCTTCGTACAATGGTAATTGAGGGTATTGCCATATTGTGGCTTTCTTTTCAGTGCTTAACTGCTTGTGCTTACTCTGATCTACTGAATTTCTTGTTTGGGGCTGGTGTTTGGTGTGCTGCATATGATTTTGTTTCAGTGATTGGGTTTTTTCAGATAGTCACTGTGTTAATTACCTCGATCTCAAGTTCATAAAGCACTTCAAAGAGCTATTATGGGATATGCACAGTTAGTTATTGGCCCTGCAGGCAGTGGCAAGGTAATCGATTACTAGTTTGGCTTTGTAAGTTATATCCTTTGCATATAATTTGGGGAGATTTGATCAGAATAGTTTCTTGGTTCGCAGATGGCCATTTAACAAGAATGCTTTACCTTTTTATTATTTTTTTAATCTTTTATCCCCCCCTCAAAAAAAAAAAAGGATTAAAAAAATGTATATTTTTTTTAAGATTTGGTCAGCCTTTACTGACTGTTAACATATAATTATTTGTTCACCAGTCTACGTACTGCTCTAGTTTGTACCGGCACTGTGAAACTATAAAGCGTACAATTCATATTGTGAACCTGGATCCTGCTGCTGAAAATTTTGATTATCCTGTTGCCATGGGTAACTGCAGTCCATCTTCTATTTATTATTTGTCTCTTCAGTTCCTTGGTAAGCTTTGTTGATTAAGTTCCTTCATTGGTTTTAGAGCAATGAGTTTTTTCCTGCCCTTCTCTAGATATCAGGGAACTCATTTCTTTGGACGATGTTATGGAGGAGCTTGGACTGGGTCCAAATGGTGGCCTTATGTATTGTATGGAGTATCCTTTGTATTTGGACTGTAAAGTTATTCTAAATCCTTTTCTTCTATCTTCTTGTGCCTTAATTCTCAAAACTCAGAGAGCTCGAAGACAGTTTGGACGATTGGTTGACAGAGGAATTGGATAACTACTTGGATGATGATTATTTAGTTTTTGACTGTCCAGGTATTTATACTCATCTATTTTCTATAATAAAGATATTAAAATTGATAATAACGTTGATGGAAATGAGCATTAAGTAGTTGTCCTTATTACATCGAAAAAGGATTGCACGACTCATTCCCTACTAGTTATGTTAGCAAAGACAGGCCGTTAATAATCATCAGAGACTCATGCATAGTGGTATTATTTTTTATTTTTTGGTAATTTGCATAGTGGTATTACTACTATTGTTATTGTTAATATTATACTATTAACTGGTTTGTATGCACTATGCAGTATTGTGTACAACATGGAGAGTATTTGTTGACCTCTGTATTTGAATATTTATTTAACATAAATTCTGTTTTAATCTTTTGAACTTCAATTACAGGCCAGATAGAGCTTTTTTCGCATGTTCCTGTACTTAAGAACTTTGTGGAGCATTTAAAGCGTAAAAACTTCAATGTTTGTGCTGTCTACTTACTTGATTCACAGGTTTGTATGTATAAATTTTCTCCAACCTGACTTAATTTCAGTTTCTATTTTTGCCATAGGTTTTGTCATGTCTCTTTAATGAAACTGAACAGTTAGTTCTTTTTTTGCATCAGTTCATGACTGATGTGACCAAGTTTATAAGTGGTTGCATGGCTTCACTTTCTGCAATGGTTCAACTTGAACTACCCCATGTTAACATCCTTTCCAAGATGGACCTTGTGTCTAATAAAAGAGAGATTGAAGAGTAAGTCCTTTCAGGTTTGGCTGCTGTTTTCTATTTGTTTGTGTTTATCTTGCCTCTCCCTCCCTCCCTCCCTCCCTCTCTATCTATCTATCTATCTATCTATCTATCTATTTACCTTTGTTGCTCCTAGTTACCTGAATCCCGAGCCTCAAGTTTTGCTGTCAGAGTTGAATCAACATATGGCTCCTCAATTTGAAAAGCTCAACAAGGCTCTGATTGAATTGGTAAGTCATTATATAGCTCCAAGCATGCATTACTGCCATTTAAATCTGCCTGTAGATTTTGTAATGACCAATTTGATCGTTTATAATTTTTTAAGTTGCTTAATAGTTAATACTACTACTTTTGTACAGGTTGTGCCCCTTATAAGTGCATTTAGAATAAAATCGTTTGCTTATTAAAAAATGCTTAAATTGGGTTTTGTCTGTACATATAAATAATTTCCACCTCCGGAGAGTAGCATAACTTCAATTTTTGGATGTTCTCTTCAATGAAATCTATGGTGAGGCCTTGTAAATCAGCTGCACGTGTTTCAACCGTGTGTTAGCATGGGCACGAATATGGTAGGTTGTCAAATATGTGGTGATTATAGATTTGTATATTTGCTGTCTATTTATTTGTTCTGTATGGAAATGCAGTTTATTGGCTTAAACACTACAATTGATACAATTTATATTTATCCTATAAATACAAAATTTGTTGGCGTGTACTTTTTCAATAATTCTTATTATTGCTATCATATGCTTGTTATTAATTTTTGCAGTAATACATAGACACCTATCCCTTGGAAACCATTTCTGTCTTTCTTGGAAGCATGTTAGTTATGGGGAAGATTATTTCAATCATTTATGCCTGCCGAGTGGTCTTAAGTTTTTTTTTTTTGGGTTTTCTTTTTTTAATTTTCTTTTTTATTTTTTGGTAACAGGTAGATCAGTATAGCATGGTCAGCTTTGTGCCTCTGAACTTGAGGAAAGAGAGCAGGTATCAGTGTGTTTGTGTGTGGTGTGCATGTGTGCGTTTTTGTGGGGGTTTTCGTTTTGTTTTGGTAGGTGGGCTTCACTCACGCCAATATATATGCTTGTGCACACATATAAATGCATCAATGCATGCATCTGATTGTGCATGAATATGAGTTAATATCCAGAGGCTTTGCACATTCAGTGAGAGTTGAAACCTGCCAATTTCTGGTTATGTATGACTTTATTTAGGGAGACTTGAGATAATGAGATGTATGCTTTCTTTGTTTACACATACGCAAGGCCCAAAACATCAAGCTGTGCTGCGCTAGTAGCCTATAATGAAGACGCCACATGATATGTGTCTTGACTTGTTCTTTAGGGTTTCAAACATTGCGGTTAGGCCCGTTAGCCCAAGCTGCATTAGCTGCAACTTGAATAGAACCAATGCTGATTTTTGTTAAGTTCTTTGATCCATTATTTAATTCTTTGCCATTAACGTGTTAGGTTTTTAGCCCCTTTTTTTTTAAATAATTTTTTCATAGATTTTTGGCAAATCTTCTGCTGAACAAATTAAATGGGTTGTCTTCTTGCCATTAGTCATTTCTTTATGCATTCTGAAACAAATTAAGTGGTTGTCTTCTTGCCATTGGTTATTTCTTTTTTGCTTATTGGATTCATGGATTTAGTGAAAGAAAAGAAAATAAGAAGGGAAAGGAAAATGAAATTGAAGGAGTTACTTCTTATTTTTGTTTGGTTGGACTGGGAAAACGAGAATAATTTTGTTGCCCATAATAAAAGCAATGAGTAATTTCATTTCTCTATTATTTTCTTTCTTCAACAAATCGGAGATCCAAAGAGAGCATCAATCATCAATCTACCGAGGACAGCCAAAAAGTATATGGAAAAACTTGCGTGGCTGGTTGGCTGGCTCTCTAGGTTAATTATGGGTAAACTATTCTTAATATCTTTGTATTTTACCCGAATTTTACTTTGGTCCATGTATTTTAGATGGTCCTTTGTACTTTAGTCTAGTTCCACGCTGTCCTTTTTCTGTCAAATATTTTGGTAGAAAATACCATGTATTTATCTTGTGCATGTGGCATTTTTCAGTCACATTTTTTAATGGTAATTGACGAAAAGGGTCCAAGTGAAATTAGATTAAAGTATAAGGAGTAAAGTGGGACGATTTAGATTATATTTGGATTAAAGATTTGTCGAGGGAAAGGGAAGGAGACGTGGATTCAAAATAATTTTTCATGTTTGGTTTGTGATGGAAGATGGAAGGGAAAGTGCATGACATTTGGAATTGGAATATTAAAAATGATTAAATTAGAAAACTAATTAATTGATGAATGCATTTTATTTTATTATATCTTGGGATCTATTCAAATTAGAGCATTTACATGGGATTTTATATTTTCTTCTTTTTTCTACATTTATATATATATATATAATTTTTCATGTTTGGTTTGTGATGGAAGATGGAAGGGAAAGTGCATGACATTTGGAATTGGAATATTAAAAATGATTAAATTAGAAAACTAATTAATTGATGAATGCATTTTATTTTATTATATCTTGGGATCTATTCAAATTAGAGCATTTACATGGGATTTTATATTTTCTTCTTTTTTCTACATTTATATATATATATATATATGCATATTATATGTTATCGGTTTCTTGAGTGCTAGTTGTTGTTTTGACTGACAATGAGTGGCTTTCTCTCTCTGCTTTTCCGTTGGCAGTATACAATACGTCTTGTCACAAATTGACAGCTGCATTCAGTATGGAGAAGATGCAGATGTGAAGATTAAGGATTTTGATCCAGACGAGGATTAGTTTGGTAGGGAAGGAGGCATCATATTTTTTGGCTGCTTTGCAGGAGTCGCAATCCCAGTTGAGGAGACTTCAACACATGGTTTGAAACATACGGAGATCTTTCTACTAGTACTGGCTGGAACCAAATGTAAATTATTTGGAATTAAGTCTCAAAATTACATTTGAGCTGCTTCTAATGAACTCTGAAACATAAGATTTTTGCTTTGTCTTAGCTGGTGTATTGATTTTTTTTTTTTTTTTTTGGGGGAGCTGGTATTGTGGGATTCAGTTTCAGCTCTTGTATAGCAAACACTGCTTAGAATAATGGTTGGTTAAGAATCCTGTTCTTTTTTTTTTTTTTTTTTTAAGGGTAAATTACAGGACTTCTTATTAAAAATTGGCTAAATAAAGGTATATATGTCATTCGAATATTACTTTACAAATATTATTAAACTTTTTAAATAAAAATGGGGTTACCAAAATATTTACATAATATATATATATATATTATCCTTAATTCAGCATGTAATACGTTCCCCCCCCCCCCCCCCCAAAAAAAAAAAGGTACCATTTTTGGACTTGAGGACTTTTTGCGGTGGAAAAATTGAAGAATGGGTTGTTAACAATTTTTTTATGAATTTGTTTACTTGTTTTTATGTATCCGCTACTTGTACTTATTTCCTCTGTTTGGTGCGGGTAGTCCTTTTTTTTTATCCCCTTGTGTTAAAAAAAAAAAAAAAAGCTTCTAGACATATTATTTACATTTATAAAAAATTGGTTTCAAAAAATAAGATAATTTAATTAATAATGTAAGTGGATTCAAGCTAAGTTGAATTTTAACTTATTTGACTTTAACTCAAGTTTTTACTATTGAATTTGGCTACTCGTGAATAAATCAAGTAAATTAAAACATCATTTTGGTGTAAAATAATTAATATTATAAAAATTATAATATATATATATTTTGTTGAAGTAGTTTCGAAAGTTTTAATTTACACACTTTTATGGTCATGCTTGAGTTTGATTTGAGCTTATTAAATTGACGAACTTAGCTTTAGTAACTCAAAAAATTTGCTGCTCGTGATTGGCCTAATCATAGATTTACAGATGAAAAAAGTCATTTTTTTTTATTATGAATGTGAATAACATAACCTACTAAAAGTAAAAAGAAAATAAATTTTGAATGAAAAAAATTATACAAGACAAAATAAAAGAATAATTTTTCTAATTGTCTCAAATAATTAACCCCGTTAATTTAAATGACAATTACTCTTCTACTTTTATAAAATAATTCTTTAACTTGTACATCAACTAATAACAAGTTTCAACTTATATCATCTTTAATGACGAAAAAATTGTTATAATTATTTATTAATTAGTAAAAACAATATTCCAATTATAATAAAAATGAATTAATCTGCACGATATAACTCATTAGTATTGATATATTTATAGGTATAATATTTACATATTATAAAATTTATCAAGTCGATTTTTTTAACTAGATATATGCATATTCACAACTAGATTGTTTGAAGAGTAGAATTCAAGTCCTAATCAGATAAATGAGTCTTCAACTTTATCCACATCTAACAAACAAAATCTGAGACCAAGATTTAGACCCGCTAACCTAATATTTATATCCCAATTTTCACCTTATGCTAATTTTCTAGCTTATTGTTGTTATCACTTGCTTCAAAATTTGCTTTCTAACACAAAGCAGTAGAAGTCCAAGTTAAAATTTCATAAAAGTGATAATAAATTAAAAAAAATAATTTTAACAAATTAATAAAAAAAAAGAAGATACGTAAATAAATCACAAGGAGATGTTCCACAAAAATAACATAATTAAGTTAAACTTAGAAAAAAATTGGGAAGTTTAATTAGATAAAACTCAACAAAGAAATGATGCCGATCTGGTTTCCATCGAGGGAAAAAAGGCGGGGGGGGATTCAATCCGGTTTCCCAGTGGCGAAGGAACCCAGGTACAAAGTCAAACAAAGCATGAAACCGTCCAAAAAAAAGTCTCTCTCTCTCTCTCTCTCTCTCTATATATACACACACACACATATCACCCTCAAAAACTGCTCCAAAGTACAATATTTTTTTTTTTTGGGTTAGTAAAGTACAACATTATTCCTCGTCATCGTATCCTTCTCCCTTCCTTCATTGCATCCTGAAGGCGATCAGTCGCTTGATGGGTTTGACGGCATCTTGAGAAAAGCAATCAAGGATGTCCCAAGTTGATGTCTCTTATAGGTTCGCTTTACCATTGATTTTTTGGTTCTCTCTTTCTGCTCTCTCTAGTGTTGACTTTTAATGGGTATATTCTCTTTTATTTTTTTGTGGGTTGATATATGGTGTTTGAATCTGTACTTCAAATTTTGATTGTTATTCCTTACTGAATTTCATTATCTTATTGGGTCCTATTATACCGAGAATTGTCTCTTGGGAGTCATCAATGATCACTTGTTCTATTGATTTGAAAGACTTTTATATATACAGATGCGCATATACACACATAACTTAATGGGACTCATTTGAAGGTAGTGTAACTGACAAAGCAAAAATATGCTTACAAAGGGAGCGAGAACACAATATCTTCGTTGAAACCTTAGAATCACTTTTAGGAAAAATTTCGAGTTTATGAGGTGATTAAACTGAAAATTAATCCATTATATAATTGAAGATTATGAGATTCTATCGTACATGACTTGACTTGATATTAAGTATCTCTTGCTAATTACCAAAAAAAAAAAAGTTATCTCTTGCTTGGTAAAACCCACAATGAAGCACTCCTTGATTAATTTCGTTCTTGAACCCAAACAAGATCTCCTAAAACTTAGAAATATTCTTCTTCATCAAGATGAAGAGCTTGAATCGTTGTTTTTTCAAACCTACTTTGTAGATCTCTTCGATTTGAATGTTTGGTTTTCTTAATAAAATAGGGGCGATACTTCAAAGTTGCTAGAAAAGATCCTTTTATGGTCTGATGGAATTAGGGCATCAAAATAGGGAAAAATCTGGAAATATCAGCAATTTTCATGACAAGAGCGCCCCTGCTCGATTGCCTTTTGAGAGTTTTTCACAGAAGCCTACCTACTCAAACTAGGTTCGAGCCCCTTTTCTGCAGCATGGTTTGAACGCCTCCCAAGCGTTAAAAATAGAATGCTAAGCGCTTGAACTACCTTTGAGCTCCTTTTCTACTACATAAGTTATTTGAAGCAAACTTTTTTGAACCAAGGAATAACTCGATCAACAAGACTCAATTCAATACACTTCAAAAACTTTACAAACTCAAAATTTGACTCACAATTGTCATTAATAAAAATTAATTAACCTGATGGTAACTGATGTTTGGGTAAGTTAATTCTAATACTTGGTCATTAGGACTGTCTCTTGTTTGGAAAATTGAATGGATTCACTTAACATTGTTCCAATGAAAGGCCCACCTTTTGCCATTTTGATCAAGTAGAATTGCATTTGGTAACAAGAAGGGAAGGGTCCTGGTGACTGCAGAGGCTCAAAAGTAGGGGATCATCGCCAAGTATCTGCAAACTAGTGACTAGCATGGAGATATTGGACTTGTAAGAGTCAAAAATGTGATTTTGTGGGTTCAAATGACACAAGAGGCTACCAGTGTTTGTTGTGTCAAGTCTGCTTGAGTTTTAAAAGATAAAGTTTTGATTTGTTCTTGTATCAGACCTGTTGAAAATTATGCACTGTGTTTGTTTGCTCGTGTTTATATATTGACTGAAGATATCAATGCATGTGTTGTTGCTTCTTTAATGTCTTAATATATTCTGCTATATATATTTATTCATGCAAAGCATTTGTGCACATTTAAGAACTCAATTCCTGATTCTAAGCTAAACTTGTTATTTGCTAGAGAGGGCATTATTTTAAAGTAATATTTTTTTTTTAAACTTTCTTTTTAAAAAAAAAAAACTTATACTGTACTCTCCCTTTTCTTTATTGCTTTGCAGCTGTGGATCTTGTGGGTACCCTTTGAACTTGGCATCTTCCAATCGTATCACTTCTGGAATAGGTTCTGAGTATCGAAAATCCATTAAGAAAGGTTACATCTCATTCCTTTCCATTGATCCCAGTCGATTTACACAGGTTGACAAGGTCAACTGTCTTCCTATTTCTTGGGGTCGTTATGGTTCGAAAACAAAACTTCTATGTCGTCAATGTGGAGTTCTTATAGGGTATGGATATGGAGATTCACCTGCTCTCTGTGGTTTTGATTCAACTGCCTTGTCAAGCTCTTATTATAAAAAATTCACAATAAAGATTAGAGCTCTACAACCTTCAGAAGAGTACTAACAAAATTAATATGGAAAATGGTTCTAGACGTAGTCGTACCTCCATTATGCACCTTCTTGATGATTGCCTACATTTTATTTTGCAAAGGCTTTACTGTGGTTCTGATCACGAATCTCTTGCCGTCACTGGCTCCACATTCAAAATTCCAGCCGTCAATGCTTGCAGCTCCAATGCTCATTCAGCCTATTTAAAATTTCTTCATTATAGGTTACTGAATCGTTTTCGACAGCTGAAGTCTTTTTCCCTCTCTGGATGCATGTACTTGCCTGATTCTGTCTTAACTCAGTCGCAATACTATGGTCAAAGTTGCCGGCACTTTACTTGGATAGTTGTTTTGGCATCACTGATAATGGGATCTCCTTGGCTGCCGCTGGCTTTCCTTATTTGACAATCATTAGTCCCCACCAGTGTAATGTGAGCAATGTTGGGTTAGAGATATTGGCTATATCTTGCTTGGCATTGAAAGATGTGAATCTGGCATGTTGTTCGCTTGTAAATGACCGTGGAATAAGAGCTCTTACAAAAAATTGCCGTCAGCTTCAGGCAGTCGGAATATCTTATTGTTGAAGTATTAGTGGCGTTGGCTATGAATGATGCCCTCAATCTTTAACATATTTAGAAGCTGAATTGTGCAAGCTTGAACCACGGGATATCGGAAATCATAAGTGAAGGTGGGCCCGTGTATCAGAATGTGTCGAAAATAAGCTTGTGTGATAGTGGAGATGGTTTGGTGGCTATTGGGGCTGGATTTGCCAAAAGGCTTAAAGTACTCGATTCTCGATTTTGCTGGGCTATCGATGACGAGTCTGTTGTGGTGATAGCGAAGGGGTGCCCTTTACTGCAAGAGTGGAACTTGGCATCGTGTGATGAGGTTGGGATATAAGGGTGGGAATCGATCCGGGGAGAACTGCAATAATTTGGAGAGGATTCATGTAAATAAATGTCTGCTTTTATGTGATCGAGGATTCCAGGTATTGAGGGATGGCTGCAAGAGTCCGTTAACTTTTGTACATGGACTGGGGTTATCAAATTTTTTCTACAGCAATAGAGTTGTTTTAAGTAGTTAAGTGGTGAAGTTGAGATCAAAGAAGTGGAATTGAGGTGTACTATTGCACCTCATTGGAATTTTTGAGTACAACAGGTGCAAAAAGTGATCTACATTGATATTAAAAAAGAAAAAAAAAAATTCAATGCTGAGTTGAAGCTTTTAGATTTGATTAAAGGTCATAGCTGGCAGATAATGTATATATACATGAAGGGCTGCAATTTGTTCAATGAGTGCTAAGCTCCTGCTCATTTTTTAAGTTTTATTGTTTGGCCTAAACTAGATGTTAACCAAACAACCCTCGCAAGGCCATTGGAAACTTAATCTTAATTATTAATTCCATATTTTTTATTTTTATTTTATATTATAAATTAATTATAATGATTCTCTATTAGATTTGTTGAATATCTGGTACTTGAAATAGTGTTGAGATTGGTGAATATATCCTATTGAGTTACTTGGATACAAAACTAACATAAATGTTATGGATAGATTTTTTTATTTTCATTTTTTTTTTTTTTTTTGGTTCACATCTTAGATCTAGGAGTTTATCTATCTTCAAGATATGATTTCCTCCTGTTTTAGGCAGATGGGAGAGTAGCTAAGTTTGGCACAATTTGTTTGAAGGAGCAGAGTCTTAAAAGGAAAAATGTTGTGAAAGTGTCGACGTAAACAAAATAATAAAAAAAGACCTTGAGTTTACATTGGGGAAAAAGGTACCTCATAGCATATTCTATATACAAGAGGAGGGGTGGAATCGAGCCGAGTCGAGTCGAGTCGAATTTTAACTTGTTTGAGCTCGGCTCGAATTTTTTATATTGAGCTCAAGTTCGATAAGCTTTTATATAGACTCGAGTTCGACTCAATAAAGAAAAATTTAGACTTGAGTTCAACTCGCAATTAGCTCAATTAAATCAAAACGACGTCGTTTTAGTTTAAAATATAATAAATAAAATATTTAAAATATAATAAAAATATTATTAAATATAAATATATATTATTTTAACAAGCTTGCTCGCGAGATTTTGAGATGAATTTTTCTAGGTTTGAGTTCAAGCTCGAATTTAAACGAGCCATAAATTAAACTCGATTTGAGCTCGTTTTAGTCATGAACTAAACTCGATCCAAACCTTTTTGAGTCGAGTTCGAATAATTCGCAAATCGTTCAATTTGTTTCCACCTGTGTAGAAGAGGTTGGAAGATTTATTAAAGGTGGAAGCTTTGGGTGAAATCTCATAGCATTGACTGGAGATAAGTTAATTATGGGCAGTGTGGGACATAAAGACCACATCAAGTTCTTGGTCTCAATAATGGGTATGAGAGACTTGAGATAAGTGAATTATGGGCAGTGTGGGACATAAAGACCACATCAAGTTCTTGGTCTCAATAATGGGTATGAGACCATTTAATTCTTTTAGTTATGTTTGGAACATTAATTTATGAAGAAAAAAGAAGAAGGTGAAGAAAAATGGTAGGAATGCAAAATAAAGTGAAAGAGTCAATTTTTTTTTTTTATTGGGTTAAAAAAAGTAAGACTAAAATGAATACAAATTTATTAACAAATCTTAACTTTTATTTGTTTAAGCGTATAAAAATTGCACAAATTATAAATTTTATTTTTCTTTCATTTTTTCTTCTCCTCCACGAATCTATGTTTCAAATATAGTATTAGAATGTGCTTCGGACTTGAATTTATGGAGAGGTTTCCGATTTTTCAAACAAATGGTTTTCTTAGCATTCAAAAAATAGCCACAATGCAGGGATTTTTCGATGTCGTGAAGATTAGAAGGTTTTTCGTGGGAAAGAGTGTGGAGGTATTGAATTTTTAGGTTTCGTTTGGATAAATTATATTATCCAAAATATATTAAAATATAAGAGACACATAAAATATTTTTAATAATTATCACCAAAATAATAATCTCAAAATTTCTTAAAATGGTGAAACTATTAACATATTTTAAATAATAATTTTTTTGGTTTATTTGAAATTAATTATAATCTATTACGTTAAACTCTCTAAATTTATAATTAAATTCATATCTAAACTAATAAATTATATTTAGATAATTATTCTTCAATCGTTAGCGCTAAATATGTTGATTTTAAATTCATAACTACAACCACAAACTTAATGCTCATTTGAAAACATTCTTCCTTAGAATTAATTTGATTTTAAAATAAAGAATTAAATTAAATTAGTTTGATAAATAAAATTTTATATTTAAAACATATATTTAAATTTAAGAATTGAATTTAATTTATTTATGAGATTATTAAATTAGAACATATTAATAAAAAAAATAAAAAATATGATACACGAGAATATATTTGTTTACTTATTTAGGTAACTTAAGAAAAAAATGAGCCCTCTTTAAATTTTATTGTTTTGAATTAGATTTTAAATGATATAAAAATTTCAAAATTTAATTCATGCAATGAAATCAAATCAAATCCAAAAAATCTTATTGTAATTCTAAACATAAAAATTAATAAAAATTTTCATCAAATAAAATCAAATCCCATCAAGTTTATTGACCATTCCAAAGTATAAAAATTTTCAAAGTGGGAGTAGGAAAAGCAATCTGAATAAGGGTAACAGGAGCTGCTCTGTTGGGATTGAGAGACAGACAAAAGCATGACATTGCTTTTTCCCTAGAAATTTATCCACCAAATCCATAAGACAGACCAAGCATGACATTTTTTTGGTTTTTTCTAAAAAATTATCCACCAAATCCATAAAAACATACTTCTTGTAATCTACAATATGCAGATTAATCCCCAAGTACCAATTTCACGCAAAGTACCATAGATTTTCATAGGGCAAATCTACTCTGTACACGAAATGGCAGACTGATTTCCATTTGTACTCTTTACCTCCATACAGATTTCTGCCAATATTCACAGGCACCTCCAACAGAAGGAACAACGGTGAGATGAACCAAATCAATTACCAGCACCATCTCCCCATACACTGTCCCATGCACCACTCGGAGCTGCCTTTGGTCCTTCAACGTAGTTTTGGCCCTGGTGGGGATTCTGAGGTCCTAGGGGTAAATTAGATCCAGGTGGCTGAACCTTTTTATGCTTCGTTCTAATCCCCAGCAGTCTGAACACAAATCTGGCAAGCTCTCCGTATAGTAATCCCGATCGATCAAACAGCTGCACGAGATAACTCCACAAATCATCAAGTAAACGTCTCGGTCAGATTTTAGATACCCATGATCAAATAATATAATTTTTGAGTTTCAGGGGTTATGAAGTGATTCTACAAGTCTATTTTGCAAATAAATAGATGGGGATGTAAGAAAATATATGCACCTGAAGAAGAGCAGTAATGAACATGTGGAATGCTTGTGTATTCTGGTCTATCAGAATCGCAATCCGCCCAAAGAAGGTTACCACACCCTCCATCTGCAATCGTTTATGAATATATATTATGGCCCAGTGAAATAAAGATAGATTGAAAAAAAAATCCCCATATAAAATCTGAATTTTATATATTAGATACCTTGATGAATTATCTACATTGCATAACCTAAATAGTTGAGGGATGCAATAGCAAATATTAGGTGGTTAGCAGTTACAATATTAGAATGTGAAATTAACCAATTACGTGGGTGTCTCTTAGAAACTCGAGTGGTTTAAGGGTTTTATAGGCTTCATCAAACCTCACCAAATTTGAGACTTTCACCAAAATCAAACCACCCCCCCCCCCAAAAAAAAAAAAAAAAAATAAATAAATAAAGAACACCAAATATTTTCTTATTAGAGTAATATATAAATTGTGTATGTACATTGATATGGCATATACCTGTCAGCTCTGCATTTTCACGTAGAAACACTTCTTACATAGAAGTAGGTGTCATCTGGATTTTAGATGATCATGATAATGTTTTAAATATTAGAGTTACAGCAAAACCTTTTCCTTGTGTCTCTAAGCATGATGAAAGGAAAGGCAAAAATTTAAATTCGACTTACCACCCTCAGGAAGGATATCCAAAATCCTGGCGGAGATGATGGAGCACCATATGGATTATTAGGGTCTTGATTGCCATATGGGCCCCCCATGCCCATTCCATAACCGCCCATTGGGCCTCCAAAACCACTATTGTACATTCCCCCTCCATACAACCCAGAACCTCCATACATCCCACCACCATATCCTCCTCGATACATACCATTTCCGTACAACCCCCCACCATAAGACCCTCCTAATCCACCATATGAACCAAACATCCCAGATCCATAACCGGAATTATAATTCAAACCAGAACCGTAGCCTGCATTTGGCAAACAAATAATAGCTCCATCAAACAACATGAAACAGCAGTTTGGCATTATAGTAAATGATTTCCACGAAAGCTTATGGAGTGTAGGCATCTTTGTTTTCTATCTAAATTTAGTTGAAAATTGCCCCAACAGACCCTAAATGACAGTATACTATTTTGATATTATTTATTTTATTATTAAACACTTGTGATCAACTATCATAAACTTCTTGAGGCCTGTTCATGCTGTCTAAAATATGACAGATAATAGCCACCAAAGAAACAAGGAATGCATCAATATGAATGGAGTCTCAAAACTTAAAGAGGCGTATATTGGTGCAAACTGGACAATTTGTGAGACAATAGGAAAAGAACCTATAAACTAGTATATATAGTCCAATTTGGTAACTTTAGAATAAAACAGAAGAGCCCCACCAGAGAGTTTCACCCACATGCAATACACACATAAGCTTAGAAAAATAATACCTCCGTAAGTGCTACCATATGTTTGCTGTTCCCAGGGCCTGGTGGGTACAGGCCTCCCTAGTGCATTTCTATTTACAGTTGTATTCCTATCAGTTGTAGGAACAATTTCACCAGGTTTTGCTGTTCCAGATGCCTCAACCACATCACTTGTGCAACCTGGAGACGGGGGCTTAAAAGGTGTAGGACCAGATGAGGACCCCCCCTGTTCCCAAGGTTTTGGGGGTGGGCTATTAGCTGCAGGATGGAAATCAATGGGAAATCAAATGAAATTAAATGGATTGCACAACATACTTATGCATACATGTATATAAATACAGCACATCATCTCCCCCCCCCCCCAAAAAAAAAACTGAGACATAAAATCACAAGAAATGCAATACATTTTTTTAAGAGAGAGAGAGAGATACAAAACATGCACACAGGTTCTCAAGCTATACTAGAAATAAACCAATCTTAGGGGCATGGGAAAGGAATATCCAGTTTGATTTTGCTTCAGTGATGATTAGTTAGATAATCAATATGATAAGTATAATGAGAGTGATCCATTAACAATGAACACACCATATTATCAACATCAAACATTCACTCCATATGGAGAATTTTTCTTTTAAAAGACCCAAATCACTTAAAGATTTCAATCGCTGCATTGGCAGTCAGTAAATTAAAAAAAAAAAAATTACAACTTTCCAATAAGTAAGTTGTAAAAAAGCTAAAGACATGTCAACAGAACGAAAAGCTTGTGCAAAACTGAGCATCTTCCCCCCCCCCAAAAAAATAAAATAAAATAAAATAAATCTTCAGTTCCATTCGCGCTCAATACCCATTAAGAGAATACAGGACATCATCATTAAACAGCCAAATGAGAACGGGGGTAACAAAGTTGAAACTCCCAATAACTATAGTCAAGTGGCCATTATTTTCATTTTGACAACTGGCAGTAAGAAGAATGGTACAGCATGAAAGTGCCATGCTTGCTCTACATTCCAAAGACATATCACCTCTTATGGTTTTATTCTCTCAGTTGATTCACAGTGTTCTTGGTGAAAACTAAAGTACTTTGTTAGGATTAGGAGGACCATCCCTAATGCCTAACAACAGCATTTTCCAACTTAACCCTCTGGAACAACCTTCACACTATCATTTTGAGAAAAATGCTCCCTATAAAACTGACTAATCTGTGATTAGCCACTAGTGATATTAGAAAAATACTAACAAAAAAAAAATAAATAAATAAACAAAATATATCTTACAAACCATATCGAGGTGGTGGAAAAATCTTCCTCATAATCCAACCATTTTTCTTAGCCAAAATTTCCTACAAGCAGCACTTATAATTTACCACCAATATTGGTTAGAATTAAAAGTTGTATTTGAGTTTGTATCAAATTCTTAGATGCCTTGTCATTATATATCTTCGTCTACTAATACTATATAAGGAAACGGGAGGGATATTAGTGACGCCTACTTTTTGGTGAAAGTCCACAACTTGGTGAAGCTTTTTTCCTTCAATCACCAACTATTTGAAAGTTTGTCTAAAACAACTCCCAAAAACTACTTACCTAATTAACTAATTTCATTATCTAATTACAATTTAGTTTAATTTGTGTAACGCTCCATTGTCCAAATTGTACATACAAACCACCTACGTAATTAAGTATTTTCTACATGTATCAATTATTTTAATTTAACTCACACGCTTCAAGTGCACCAGCATCTAGTCTTCCAAAATATCAACTTCTAATTCTATGAATCTACATGTCACGCGATTCATCCAGACACGTGAAATTTATAGTCAATCCCCCAAACACACGTGAACATGCATAAAAGGAGCAGCGTCAATCAGGGTTTATTAAAGACTGGAGATTGTGGATTGTTTACCAAAAAAACAAAAATAAAAAAATAAAATTACTAAACTCTTTTCTGACGTCCTAAATCCAAAGCACCAAGTCCAGCGAACCAATTCATGCAAAAATAACATAAAATGCCCAATCTGGTAGCTGGTGGAAAAATAACAAAATTAAAAACGCAATCTTGCATCTTCGATTTCTTTCTAAGTGAGATTCCCGATAAGAAAATCCCTATCAATTCGAAAACAACCTCAAACACAGAGAACTCTCCAAATTCAACTTTCCCTTCCTCGCAGTTTTCTCATCTACCCTTGGGAGGAGCATAAGGTCATATAAAATCACATAAATCTTCCACCGATGCAATCAACTGAAAGCCCACCCAATAACTTAACCATGTTTCATCGAACTACGCATGGAAAACCTTGATAAATCAGCAATCTTCGGATCAATAACATAACCGGACCGAATTAAACGTAATCGGATCGAACTGTACTGACCTGAGGGTTGAGGGTTGGTCGCCATGGCGATGCGGAATGAAAGAGAGAGCGCGACGATTCTCGACCCTCGCAAGGACCACCGTGAAAAGATAGAGCAATCGGTCAAGGAGCCGCGGACATCTCTACTCGTTTGCGATATTCGAGAAGATTTGTTTGTTCTTGCGACTGAATTTACTATTTTGCCCTTGATGCTGTGCAAGACCTTTGACGACTCTCGGGCCCAATATAGGGATGTTCGCTTTGGTTGTTGAATGGTGATGGCTGTGTGACAACTAACTAGCATTTCATTAGTTTTGAGTGTACTCGGAATTGTATAAAATTATACAAAATTAGAAAAATAAATATTTCATATTTTATATAATAAATAAAAATTTTAAATTATATAATTTCGTGATTCATGTTTAAAGATATTTATAGAGTTTTATAATTTTTTATACCTTCAAACGTTGCCTTTATAGGCCCCAGTGGGAGCACAATAAAATATAAAAAAATTTTATAAAATTCTTTAAAATTTTAGTTGTTATGTATTTTATAAATTATAAGATTATAATTCTTATAAATTTACAATAATTTTTTTATAACTTCCAACACACTTATATACTGTAAGTACTCGCTCTTTATTCACAAAATTTTTATTTTTTTATCTCACATTGATGAATAGAATTGTAACAAATGAATTTAACCAATATGAAATAAGATCATAAATTCTTAAAATGAAATGACTTATTAGTTTATTCATTATAATTTTAAAGTTTATGTATTTTAAATGAATTAAAAATTTAACTTTTACATATTTCAATTGAATTACATTTAAATACACAAAAAATATCTAAATAATATTAAGCCCGGGAAATGGTATAAAATTTGTTGAATATTAATTAAATATATAAACATATAACAATTCTTAATATGTTTTTAATTTAGAAACAGAGACAAAATGTAAAAATTAATTATGCTTGGAGTACAACTTTTTTTTTAATAAAATTTCAAAGTTAGATTAGTCGTGTATATCATTCAATTTAAAAATCGTTTAATAATTCTCAACGTTTGAATTATTTTTATAAACTATCTGATTTATTTTTATAAATAATTATAAAGAACGATGTATTGTGTATAATTAATAATAATATTTTAATATCCATTTTCTCATATATTTTTAATTAAAACTCTCAAATAATGGGCTTATCTCTCTATCATTTATTCATAAAGTCTAAACTTTTTTTCTATCCTATATCACTAAACGATCACAACTTTACTTTTTCTTTTATTTATGAAATCCCCTAATGTTATGATACGTGATCTTAATTAATGTAAAGTAAATTTATAGATCAACACATAAAAAAAAATGCCTAAATTTAAAATTTTATGCAATTTCATACATTGCATAAGTTAACATTGGCACGAACAATATAAGAGTAGAGTGGGTTCCATTTTTTTGCCTCTCAATCATGCTGCATTTTTTGTGCTCCATTAAGTTATTGTCCTCTTACTTATTTATGATATACAAAGAATTAATGTTTATGCATATTATTCCTACAAGTAAGCATAACAAGTGTTGAATATTGTGTTTTTCTTTAAAATACCAAACTATTATACTTTCTTTTAATATACAGAGATATATTTAAAAAAATAATTTCATAACTCAATATGATATTACAAGTATAGTATATTATACTCCCAAGTCTAGTTAATTTTATTATAAGTAAATGTGTGAGAATCGTTAAATTTTAATCGTTGAATACTGTTAAAATAAAAATAAATTTTTTTATAATAAGAGTTATACACAATTGCACAATCTATTTAGCACGTGTCATAATCTATATGAGTGATTCGGTTGTAATAATAATAAAAAAAAGGATTTCACAACTATCATGTTTTTATTTCATATGCTTACTTTTCTTTGACTATTATTTAGTTGTATTTTAAGTTCAAATTTGATATCTATACGTCAAATAAGCTCAAATTTTTGAATTTGAAATATTTTTAATTGTTGTATTTGTTCAATGTTGGGATTAAATTAAAGATAATGTTTCATTTTCTCCTCATTTATTTTATTCCAATCCTTATTAACACTCTTCTTATCCACTAAATTTTTACATCCCGCATCAGTAAACAATTACAACTTCACTTTTTTTTTGACATATAAAGGGCTCGTTTGGAGTAAAAAAAATCTAAAAAAAACTCTATAAATCTCTAACAACTCATTTACCTCTAATTTTCCCGCCATCACTAATTTTAAAAAATTTCAATATTTCGTTAAAAAAAAATCTAAAAATAGATTAACCGAATGTGTAAGTTTTTTATACAATCACATTATTCGTGATTTTTCAGAAAAAATGATGCCAAAATTAACTCTAAACCACATTTTATCTTAATTTATCTTATTTTTTCTTATTCCAAACGAGCCCAAAATCATTGGAGCTATACCAAATAATTTTAATAGATGTAAAGTGAACAAATGTAGAAACCTATATTTACTATATTTGTAAAATTTTCAAATTAATAATTTAAATTAAAAAACACAAAGAAAGATGTCTAAATAATAATTAGGATTAAAAAATGTTTAAAAACCGTTTCTATCTTAATAACAACTTTTTGTATTTTTTAAATTAAAAACATAGAAAAATGTCTAAATTTAAAAATATAATAAGAAAGTTCAAGAATTTGAATTTGGGATAATTTCAACCGTTAGATTTATTCAATATCAGGATTACTTTTTTTTCTCTTTGCTTTGTTTTCTTTTTTGTTACTTCACATGAAACCATACTCTCTCACTAATTTTACATTTTTTATGCTCTTTTTGTAAAAATTTTAAAATTAATATTTTTTAAAAATGCATAACATTTGAAATAAATAATAAAATTTTACATATTTATTAAATACTGTATGGATACCTGTTAAACAAAATTAATTAAGATTTTTATTTAAGAAATTAATATTTAGACTATAAATTTCTTTAAAAATTTTAAAAAATAAACATTTAAATTAAAAAATTAATTTGAATATATACAAAATTTAAAATTTTAAATATATACATTATTACACTATTTGTGTTATTTTGACGATTCCGGTAATTTTTTTGTAATGTATACATAGGGGTTAGTTATATGAAAGAGTTATTGAAAAAAAAAGTGGAGTAATGTCTTCCCCTCCCCATGTAATAACAGTAATTTTTATATAATTAACAATTTGAATGTTTTAGATGTGATACAAAAGTAATATGTAAAAAATTTTAAATAGAAAAAAATGTAAAAAATTAATTAAAATTAATAGATTTTGGTAAGATTTGGTGTCTCAAATGAGGTCTAAATTTAATTATTTACATGCATTCCATTTGAAGTTTTAAAAATTATTAAAAAATATTAAAAATTTTTTAAAATTATTGATCTTATATCACACTGCATGACACACGAACAATCAACTTTTATAAAATTTTATTACTTATCAAAAAAAACTTTTATAAAATTTTATAATTTTTTATTATTCCAACAACCTTTATTATTATTATTATTATTATTATTATTATCCAATTGCGCTAATAATTATGGACTCTTGATTGATGTGACCTTATTAAAATATTCCACACTCATATGCAGCTATATAATATACATATACATATACATACACATACATATATCTATTTAGATATAATTAAATAGCCCGTCCGTCCTGCTCCTTCATTCAAGAGAGTCGGTGAACGACGGCGGATAGATAAGGGACAGCTCTCACCCTCCGTGTATAATAGTAAAGGGCAGCTATTTTGGGAGTATTTCGTGTTTCTGGTTTCTGGGTTTTGATTGCTTGGTTGATAGGCGATGGCTGCAAGCGCGAACCCCCCGGGGAAGAATCAAGAAGGCTCAGCCAACGGAAATGGCGCCACCAATAACGGCAGTGCCGTAACCCATGACAGCGCCGTGGTGGGACCCACCCAGGCGGCGCTCCGGCATAACCCCGGTCTCGCCGTCGAGTGGACTGCCGACGAGCAGTCTCTATTGGACGAGCTCCTCCCCAAGTCAGTAATTCTACCGCTCTATATCTACCTGCACATCTATGTTTGTGAATTGTTCTCTGTAATACTTTGAAAATATTAGTCTTTTAAAAATTTTTGCCCTTGCAATTGAGGGTGAACCTGTTTTTATACGCTGGTGAGTTGTACGTTATTCAAAACCTTGAATTATAACGTTTAAAATTTCAATTTAAATCTAAATATCTCCGAATTCATATTATATAATTAATTTATTTGGGCGATATGGCAACTCCTGAGTCAGCACTAATTTTGTCCTCAATTCAAAAACCTCCCGAGTCAGTAAAAAGTTTCTGTTCTCTCAGTTGTTTTATTTGAATTGTTCAGTATGTTTTCCCAATATGGGAGTTAGTGCAAATAAATACATATACTATAGTTATAATACTTTAAATGTGTTGCAATTCAGGTGAAAATGCATCAAACAAGTCCATTACGAAATAAGTTACAAAACAATGTTTAACTTATATCGAGGTATTTATCTACCTATTGTACTGACTTAATTGACTAATGGTAATCATTTTCCAGCGTAAATTACGGGTTTAGTAAAGATTTTCAATTTTTTTTTTCTGCAACTAAATCAAGGGGTTTAGGCCCTTTAACAAACATTAACAGATTTGACTTAAAATTCAAAACAAGCTTAAGACTAGGTTTTGTGAGAAAATATGCTAGAATTTAATGATTCTCCTCACTTTCCATTCGCATTCCTTGGTTTTTTTTTGGTGCCTTGTCATAAATTCCAACATCCATTAGAGATATTGATGCAGCGGCACGTTCCACAAGCTTGTTGAATTTCTAGACAGAAAATACCAAGCAAGTAGGCAACTATTGTTGGGGTTAGGATTTCACTAACCACTTGGAACAATCGGAATAGGATTAACTTAAAAAAAAAAAAAAAACTGTCTTTCAATGATACGTGGCTTTGCTATTTAAAAATTGAAAGACTCAAAACAAATCCTAACCTTAACAGGACTCTAATTGACGATTAATTGAAAATTACCAAAAATGATGAATTTGACTAAATATCAAATTTGGACACAAAATAAAGAAATGAAATATTCTCAGAATACAATAAAATAAGGAAAATAAAAATTTAAATAGAAAATACTAGTAAAATAATATTCTTTGGCAAATATCCAAAACCAAGTATGGGGGGTAAGTAGACTTGGAGCGGTCTAATTTTTCGGAAATTAGACTAACTATCAACTATGGCAGAGTCACTGGAGTTCGGCGGAGGCATGAGAATCAAGAGAATTTGGAACAAGAGAAATAGAGAGAGAGAAAGTTGAGGGAGGTGATGTAAATGATTGATGTTGTACCCTCCGGAGGAGAAGGGAATCCTTTTAGGCAAGAATCAAAGACTTGGATCCATTAGGAAGATATTTAGCCTTGACTCAGCACACCATAATAGGATAAGGATTTTTCGCCATCAATCTCTCTCTAGATTGGTTGGATGCATCCTCAATAGTTCCTTCATTTTAGCCTCCAATCTGTTGAACCCCTCGATGATCCAACATATTGTTAACTCTGTTAAAGAAATCCCGGGACCTTGTTCATAATCCAGGAAAACGTCTGTTACCACGAGCAAAGCACCGCATGAATCCTCATGATTGACAGAAGGTGCCATGGTGACAAGGTTTGTGTCGCGGGGACGAATAAGGTGAATCTAGACTGTGTAAACGTGACCCATTTACCTAGACCAAGATAGGAAATATTCATCATAAAATTCATTATATCTTCTACCTGCATGAGATATTATTATAAAAACAACCACCTTAGTTATCTAATTATCAGACTGTGCTATTTTTCTCGGTAAAAAAATGTTTTTGGATGGTATGTCAATAAAAGCTTGTATATACTATTGTCCTCATTATGTTTTTCATAGTTCTTTGCAATTTTTCGTTTAAATATGGCATGAGCAGTGTATTTTTTGATTTAGTAATGCACTTTTTGCAGATTTGCCTCAGAACGCAACATTGTACGGTATGCTAAAATTGCAATGCAGTTAAAAGACAAGACAGTTCGGGATGTGGCATTGCGTTGTAGATGGTTGACGGTAAGTTCTTCTTCTTCTTATCTCTCTCCCACATTCATTTTTGTTGTTGAATTATATGAAACCTAACAGTCCAAATCAGAGTTAAAAGCTTGGACTTATTTGTTAATTGAGTATAATACATTTTTTCTATAGGCAGGTACAAAACAATTAAATTTAACAATTAATAACACTAATTTTAGGTAATCATGCTGCCTCCGGGGCTTATATTAGCTCATTTTTTGTTTCATTTTTGGAAAGGAAGGGGGGGGGGTTTGAATTGCTAAGATCATGTTTGGTTTTAGGATTTTCATTTCATTTCATTATCTTAAAATATGGTAAACCTATGATCCATTTAATATATTATGTCTTGGAGAAAAAAGACAACAATATTGACAAATGCATTTACTTGCATAAGTGCATTCATATATGTTCCCTTGTTGTTTACTTATAAAAAACAGTCGTGTTTACTTGTAATAGATAATCCCTTGGAATTTCAAAAAGATTTTGAGAACCAACATCTCCCATGAATTGCCTTGTGAGCTTCAACTTCATTATTGTATTCCATCCTTGAAGTTTCAGCAAGTCAAAGAACCCTCTCGTACAATATTGAACAGCTACCTGGAAATTAAATAAGACATTTTTTTTAAATGAGGACAAATGGATATGGTTATGTATTTGCATGTGCTGAAATAAATACATCAAAAGGAAACAATAATGAAAATAAAGACAATTACTTGCAGGGAAGCAAACTTGTTATGACTGACATTCTATTTTCTAAGCCCATATCTTGTAACTTGTAGTGGATATTGATAGCTTTAGACATTAATTTTGTGCTAATACCATTGGTATGGTCCTAGGGGCAAACTCAGGATTTGTAACTAGTGGGGGCAAAATTACATTTTTAAGGTAAATGAGGGGCAAAAGTAAAAAACAGTGGGCCCTTGTGCATCTGCCTATGCCTGGTCCCTGGTTGAAGTGAATAGCGTGCTTTCTTATTCGGTGCTGAAAAAGAACTCCCAGTTTCTAGTAATTATTTAGAACTGCTTCCAATATATTTCTACCTCTTAGGCAGATGACAATGAAAATCAACATGCATTGTAATATTTTTGTCTTACCACTGGAATTTGTCTTCTACCGCATTTTGTTTTGGAAGTGGTTTTGGCATTTATTGTAAACAAAACTATCCTTTTTTATTTAGATATGCACATTTTCGTTTGTTACTTTTAAGCCAAACATGGGTGTCAAATTTTTTATGTTTGGCACTTTCCAGTTTTATTTGCAAACACCTTTGCTAGTTGTCGATCCTATTCCCATTTCCATTATTTTGTAATTGCTTCAGGCACACGGTATTTGCGCTTCCTTGGTGGTTTGATGCACAAAAACCAACAGTCCGTTACTTACGTGTGTCTGTATCCATATATATGTATATAAAAAAGGCTTGTTTTTTGCATCATACTTTTGTGATTGCAAATGCTCTTTCATGATTTAGAAATCTCAAAAGAGGCATGTTAGTAAGTTGCTTCCCATTATTCGTCTGATCCTTGATGGGTGTTGTCAGATGCCTTCAATGATCCTAAGTGGTTGTTGTTAAGACGATCTTTGCAATTATCGGATCCTCAATGGGTGAATTCCTTAGAATGGTATAAGTTAATACTCCATCAAAAAAGGGAAAAATGGTGAATTAAGCTAATATGCTGTTACAATAATTGCACAATGGATAATATTTTTCCATTTTTTGAGTGGTTTAACATTACATCTTAGTGGCTTTACATAAATGTGCATTGCATGATATATTTCCACTTTTTTTGAAAGATTTAGCATCACTTGATGAAAAGGAAGGAGTTGGGGGAGGAGGGGGGAACAAAACAGAATTAATTGTGACAACCAGATTAGTTGAGGGCTGATGATTAGAGCAAACTTAACTGCGGGCATTGTTTATCTTAAAGAATGATATATGACTTGGTTACTCCGATGATTAGACTAAACTTAGTGGTTCCCCATTGTTTTTCCAGAAAAAGGAAAATGGCAAGCGAAGGAAGGAGGATCACAACTTGTCAAGGAAAAGCAAGGACAAAAAGGTGTGTCCATGAAATTGTACTCTTTGCTTTGGCATGGATAAGCTATGTAGACTACACTTGTACATATGCTGTTGAGTATTTGAGTGTACTTTTGTTTGTGACTTCCTCTCTCCTTTCTTTCTTTCTTTCTTTCTTTCTTTCTTTTTTTCAAGTATGCATTTGACTTTTCAAAGAGCACTTCATTATGTAACTATATTCATTTATATATTTGTAGACATGTATTCTTTATGCAAAGGTAACTAGTGGTTGGGGCCTTGACCTCTAAAATGTTTCACTTAAGAAAAATCAGTTATTCAAATCGAAAATCTCCTTGCCCCGCACCCCCCCCCAAAAAAAACCGAATTTGTTTGGATATATCATACATCAATAAAATAAATTCTCTCAAACTAGTATAAAATCCTAATAGGCCTTACCATTCATGGTCAATTGATTTGGAGTTGGATGCTTTAACATGGTGATGCAGAATGATAGAGAGTAAAGCAAAGAGAGAGAAATAGAGAGAGAAGAAGAAGTTTAGGAGAGAGGGAAGAAAGAAGAAGAGGGGGAGGGAAAACAAGCCACGAAGTCTTCAATAGCTCAATTTTTCATATTCATCAGTGTATCTAACCCTAATCATCTTAAGCCTTTAAATAGATTAACACATCCTCAAAATTACAAAAAATAAAGCAAAATCAAATATTTTAACAAATCCTTCTTAAAATAAATCTAAATAAAATCTTTTCTAAAATAAAATAAATCTTTAATAAAATAAAGTAAAATTCTAATATAAAATATAATCTTAAAAAAATAAAATCCTAATAATAATTATTCCCTTTTTTTTTTTGGCTTCCATCATTCTCCACTCTTTAGAAAAATTCGACTCCATTGAGTTGAAAATTTACGTACTCTTTCAATCGCCAAGTCACAAACAAAGTGGATGTTCAAGCTGTTCCCAACATTCATGGACGCGCGTCAGAGGTGGTAGAGATTTAGTGTCTCCACCAGGTCTTCGAGATAAAAGTACCGCGATTCAGAAAACATAACTTATAGATCTTGGAAGAAGACAAAAATAGACTAACTTGTGGGAGAAGTTTAGATGTAGGAAAGACAAAATCCACAGAAGCACTATAAGTTTTAAGTATACTCTTCAACCCAATAGTACCAATAGGAACCTCAGTAATATCACTGAAAATCTGTGCCTCACAATAGAAATGACTTCAGCAATAGTAACAATTTTGGCAGTCGTAACAATTTCATCGAGTGGCTTGTCCATGATTTGGTCATCATCTGAAAAATAAAAGTCATTAGGATTAGGCAACTCTTCAATTTGATCATCATTAGTCTCTTTCTTCACTTCAAAGTGGTCGTCATTAGATCCTCAGTTTGGTTCGTCAATGACTTTTGGAATATTGATAAAGGCACCAAATAGAGGAGCTGAAGCTGTATTCGAGTTTGAATTCGATATTTGGTTAGAACAGAGGTGAATAGAGTTACTCGGCCAATAGCGTTCCTCCAATATGTCTAACCTCACGTTCAATCTTTGAATGGCTTTAGTGAGGGTTGCTAATTGGGTTTGCATTTGGTTATCGTTCGAATGAGTAGTCGGCAGTGTACTGATAACTTCAAATCTGCAAAAATGAACCATGAGGTGTTTTGGAGCCCACTGGGATTAGCCGAAAAAGTCGTTGGAGCTTCACTAGAGATTGCTGGAAGTCGTCGGTTCTAGTGGAGGGGTTCGCCGAAGCAGGTTATCGCTGAAAAATGTATGAAAGTGCACTTGAAAGGTTTGAGGGCACGTGGGCGTGTGCGGATGCGGCTAGGGTTTAAGATGAATAGTAGGTTTTCGTTGGTTATGGATTGATTTGCTTTGATACCAAAGTTGATGTAGGACTGAATATGAAAGTATAAGAAAGAAGTAAAGAAGAAAAAGAAGAAGAATAGGAGAGGAATGAGAGGTAGAAGAGCAGCCGTAGGAAAGAAACACTAATTAGAAATTATTCATTCAATCAATAATGTTCTGTTAACCCTAATTAGGATTTAAATAGAAAAATTCATGGGTCTAACAAAAAGACAGGCTTAAAATAAAATAAACCTTAGTATTAGCCCAAAAACAAATGAGTCCAAAATAATAAATAAAATAAAACCTAATTAACTAAGATAAATATTAATAATCAGTCCATAATAATAATGGTTGGGCCTCTTTGGCCCAACGTCTATACATACGTCCATATCGTCTACTGGTGTCCGCATCAAATCCCCCGGAGTGGAAAGAATTTGGCTCTGACGAGGAGGTGGCGTGGAGACTCTCATAAGACTTCATGAGGCCTGGATCAAGTTGCTGTAGTGTCTCGGCAGGAATCCAAGTGCAGTAAGAATCAGGATGACCAACCGAACAAACTAGGAGCCTTCGAACTACGCCATTCTTGGTGAGATCAACCTGCTCATCTAAAATAGCATCAATTTTATCATTGTGTGTAAAAACTAGTGGTAATGATGAAGTAGTAAGTATCAAGTCTGGATGATAGTCAACGGATGGAGCATCAAATGATGCATCAGGGGGTTGAATATGTCATTTGTAGGCAACAAGGTCCTTAACATTAAAGATGGGGCTAAAATTAAAGTATGATGGAATATCAATGACATATGCGTTTGATCCAACTTGTTTTAAAATTTTAAAAGGACCAGCGCTATGAGTTTACAATTTCGAAATGGATTCAGGAGGAAAATGTTCCGGCCTTATTCTAATCATCACATAATCACCAATATTAAAAGTAACATATCTTTTATGTAAATCAGCTTTAAGTTTATATGTCGCATTAATTGACTGTAATTTCTTATTGATATCAACATGCAAGTCTCGAATATGTTGCGCAAACGCATCAGCTAACTTAGACAATCTAGCAAATGGAGAGATGGGAACTAAGTCTAAAGGCTTTCGGGCTTATAAGCATGCACAACTCTAAAAGGGCTTATTTCTATCTACCTATTCACTTAGTTATTGTAGGCAAAATGAGCAATAGGAAGGATTAAATCCCAATTCCTATGATGATCTTTAACTAAACACCTGAAGAGATTCCCTAAGCTACGGTTAACAAATTCTGTTTGGTCCTTAGTTTGGGGGGTGATATGCTGCGAAAAATTTGAGTTTGTACCAATTAGATGCCAAAGAGTTTTGCAAAAATAACTAGTGAAACGAACATCCCTATCAGTCACTATGGTTTTAGGTAAGCCATACAATTTGACGATCTCGGAGAAGTATAACTTGACTAGTCTAGAAGCATCGGATGTTTTATTACAAGGAATGAAGTGAGCCATTTTAGAAAAACGATCTACCACCATAAGAATAGAATCTTGTTTCTTAGATGTGCGAGGGAGTCCTAAAACAAAGTCTATACTAACATCTTGCCAAAGACAAGTAGGAACAGAAGGGGGGGCATAAGGACCAGTATTTTTGTTTCCTATGCTTAGCTAACTAATAGTTACGACATTGACTCACTATTCTACCAACATCCATCTTCAAACTCAGCTAGTAAAATTGACGTTCAACTTCTGGTCTTGTC
This sequence comes from Vitellaria paradoxa, assembly GCA_019916065.1. Taxonomy (NCBI): domain Eukaryota; kingdom Viridiplantae; phylum Streptophyta; class Magnoliopsida; order Ericales; family Sapotaceae; genus Vitellaria; species Vitellaria paradoxa. The sequence continues at coordinate 9,198,773 of CM034243.1, read as the reverse complement.
ATGTCCAAAATATCTTAAAAGACCTCCAGTATGAACTTCCAATACTAGGAAATCCCGTACCGAAGTCTTCGGGATGCAAAGTTTATTGGCCTTAAACAAGAATCCATCCCGAAGAAGGAATTTGTCAGAAACTTCAAACTTTCCATTCCGTAGCTCTAGAAAAATTTTCTCAAAGTCAGGACATGACTCGTACTCATTCTTAAGTCTATCGAATCCTGTAACTTTAACGCTCATGACAAAAAGTAAGAACACACGGCGAATAAAGGGATCAGCTATCTTGTTCTCAACTCCTGACTTACGTTTTTTGACAAATGAGTAGGCTTGCAAGTACTCAATTCAACGACCATGCCTATAATTAAGCTTCTGTTGGGAACTTAGCTAACGCAAGGTCTCATGATCAGAATAAAGGACAAACTCTTTCGGGAGTAACAATCTCAAACCAACAAATAGATGTCACGGATAGGCTCGATAGAGTGAGACGACTCCACTGGAGGAAGTGTAGATCACGATGTGGATTCACGTGCGTTCACGCGCTGTCGAAAGTACTGCGTGTGGGCTCACACGCCGGCGATTGGGAGGCGCGTGTGGGCACGTGGACGACTTTCCAGCGACGGGACCTCGGTGACTGGACTCGTTGGTGGCTGGTGATTCTACTAGTGTATAGAACTGGTCTTGTTGGCGGCAGGGAAGGGAAAGACTGCTATTTGCATTACCGACGGTGATGTTTTCTTAGTTCTCGGCACTGTTTAGATGAATAACAGAAGCAAAACCTGCTCTAATACCATGATAGATAACAGGATTTATGGGAAAAACTGAACTTATATTATTTGGATCCTCTATGGGAGTATATACAAGGGTGTCTTTTCATATTTCCTAAAGTCTAGATACATTCTACCTAGTGTCTAGATAAGTACATCCTATGAACTTATTAATGTACATTAACAATATGCTTAATTTTGTGGTTGGGACACTTTCGACATCGAAACCTAGTTGGTGGGCATAAGGGGATGGGATGTTTCACGTGTGATTCTTTATGTTGATTATATCTAAAAATCTTCTTATATACGTTTCCTAAGGGTAGTGTTTGTAATTTTGTATTAATACCATTTAGCTTTGTTAACAATGGAAAAAGTTTCTACAAGATTTTAGTTTATAATTATTACTTACCATGCTTGGCAAAGTCAACGTGTTTGCCATACTGAATAATTAAGCCCAAAACTAATGCATTTTCCCCTAATCTATTGGTGGTACCTTTTAAGGCTTGGAGAGGGGCTTAACATTTTTTGGCTTCTTGAAATTGAAATATTTTTAGTTGGAAAAGACATGTCCCTTGAAGATATCCTATTGTTTGGCTGTCAAATTTTTACATAAAGAGATGTAAATATTATTGGGGAAAATGAATGAAAGCAATTGTGGACCAAGGAAATTGAGTGAGAGGGGGCCTAGATAAAACTTTTCATACTTTGAGGAGGCCAAGGCAAAAATTTTCATCATTTGAAGGTGCAAATAGATTATTTGGTATTGTAAATCATTGTTTTTTACTGTTTAAGAAAGAAATATGATGAGCAGCTACTCAACCTTAAAAATAATCAATTTTGAGTTTTTGGACTTCGCCATTTTCTTGTAACTACTTGGGCAACAAGAACATGTGAAATAATATGGATGCAACCCTACATATATGGGATTTTGGAGGCGGTCAAGCCTGTTCTATCAGTAAATAGATAGTTTACATCATTTATTGGTGTCATGACACACCAAAAAGTTGATTTCTAGGATAGACTATGGTTTTGCTTAAGATACCAACTTTGGATCTTTTGTAACTTTTGAATGCAGTAATGTTATTGGCCATCTTTTCTCTAGTAATTATTTAAAAGTTTGCGCGAGGAAATTGCATGCCATTTTTTGCCTCAGTTGACTATGGCCCAAGTCACCTAACCTGAAGGTTGGATACCGTCAGGGTCTCTGGTCATCCTTTTAGTTCCAGCCAGATACTGTGGAGGGCACATCTGAGATTTGTCTCTGGTTTTTTTGTTACTTTCTTGATCTTGTAGGACTCTTGCTGCCCATTTGAGCACCGGCTACCCTCTTCATTCATTTTTTGGCAGTCACTGCCCTTGAGCAACTTTGCAGGCAGTGTCCATGCATGATAGGAGTCAAAGGATAATGTAGGTTCAACAAATCTATGCATACAACTGAGCTTTCAAGGTTCCAAATTGTATTGTGTTCATGGTTGAGTTCATTCTTTTTAGTTCTTCCCCCCCCTCTTGCTCGCAAGTGGTTAACTCTTTTATATATATATATATATATTTATAAGTACTCACAAGTAGTTAAATCCCATCCATTGTTTCTAATCAGACTTGTCATACTTCATCCATTACGCATTTGTTGTTCCTAATCAGGAGAATATTCACTGTACATGTGAACTCCTGGGATCTATTTTTTATTTTTGACAGTTTTTTTCCCAGGAAAAAGTTTCAGATCCTACGGCAAAATCAGCTTCTCATGTTGTAAACCGTTCAAATGGTCCTCCATATGCTCAATCAGTTATCTCTATGGATAGTGACGATGGGATCTCATATGAAGGTTGGTCGCTCTCTTATCCATGTATATTTATACATTTTGTAAGTTATAACATTTTTGAATTAGATTGCAACTGCCCCTACTTTGCTGAAGTGCTGGGCACATTGCATCCTTTATATGCTATTTTTTATTTTTGTTTTGAAATAGTATAGAGTTTCACTTTAATTAGATTTACAGTGAAATATTGTGGTTGACAATAAAAAGCTGGACCCTTCAAGTGCAACTTCCTGCATTTGAGATGTGAAAAATGAAGCAATTGGGATAATGTAGATAATCTAAAGTGGTTCTCACAGTTGTAAGTTTGTAGTGTAAGTTATTCTAAATGGTGAATTATTTGTAGGAATAGAGAGAACCAGTTATATGGGAAGCAATTAGGGAAGGTATTTGATCCCACTGTGATGATGTTGATGAACTCATGGAACTCTTTTTGAAGAAAAATAAGGATAGGGGGTTTATTGAAAATATTGGAGAATTACCCCCCCCCCCCCCAAAAAAAAAAACTTCATGTGGGTTTATAGATTCTATAAACATCAACATAGGAGATATGGAAATTGAATTTTCAATTTCTTCATTATCATCTCACAGTCTCATATTGATTTTATTGGAAATCAAATATTCAATTTCTACGTTATACTCATCTTATATTCCCGTAGATATGGCCAAGGTTATGTCGGGTACGCCAATAATGATTGTTTATCTCACATACAATAATAAGATACTCCCATCTTTGTTCTTCTACATTCCCCCTCAAACTCACGAGAATTTAGTAAAATCTCTACGACTTTCCCTTGATTGATGCCTTCTTTGCTATGGGATTTTTCAACTTTCAATACCAGTTGTTTAAGTTCCCTGCTGCCCTTCTTCTTCACTGCACTCTATCCAGCACTTCTAGCCCCTTTGTTCGGCTTTCTTCTCAATTCTATTGCCTTAAATAATTTATAAATTTCGTCTTCAAATTCTGCACAGGAAATAACCATAAATCTTCCGAAACCTTTAGCCCTTCTCAAAACCCATGTTGAGATCCTGTTCTCGTCCTTGCCACACTCGTTGAGCAATAGATCCGTTGTCTCATCATCACCTTGAATCAAAGGCAAACACCTCAAAGGCCTATATTTTACTGGCGTTCTCTCTCCTCCCCTTACAAGGTCCAATCCCTCTTCCACTACCCACCCTACCCCCCCCCCCCAAAAAAATAAATAAGTACTCCTCCTGCCTCCCTCTTCCTACCCTCTGCCAATTCCCCAACCACCAGAACACTCCCCCCCTCCCTCACCACCTATGTCATTAAAGTCCATCCTCTGCAGCTCCATAAACAGCCCTCCTCGCCTCCATAAAATCAGAAAAAGAACGTCTGGTCGGTGTAGTAATGTTGGAAATTCAAAAGGATATTACAAACAAGATTGCTAACTAGCGCTGGTCTTTTAGTCTATAAGGTTAGGAAAAGGAGAGGAAGACTCCGTTAATAGCAGCAATTACTATAGCATTTAACATTAACTCCGCATTTTGATAAAACATTTTTTGTGTAATTTGATTTTCTCTCGGTTGATTGGATCCAAGTGTCTAACCAAAGCATGTTATTGTGGGGGCACCCCGGGGAGGGGGGGAGTGGGAGAGAATCTTTTGCTACCTGCAAAGAAAAAGAAAAAAAAAAAGAAAAGAAAAAATAGATTCTTTCATCAATAATACATTATTGATTGTCCTTTATCTTTCCTCCCCTTGTATGTGTTATGTGGTTGTGTTATGACTAGTACTATGTACCAAAATATATAATTGTTTTCCTTCCCTTGTATGTGTTATGTGGTTGTGTTATGACTAGTACTATGTACCAAAATATATAATTGTTTTCCTCCCCTTGTATGTGTTATGTGGTTGTGTTAAGACTAGTACTATGTACCAAAATATATAATTTTTTTCCTTCAATATGTTTCCTATCTCATAATTACGAATTATATTACGTTTCACAGCCATTGGTGGGGTGACAGGACAGCTTCTTGAGCAGAATGCCCAAGCCCTGGATCAAATTTCTGCAAATTTTGGAGCTTTTAAGGTAAATAGTTTCGTTCTAAGTTATGAAAAACACTAATGGCCAACGTAATCTTCTTTAATGGTTTTTGGTTTGTGACAGCTAGACATGTAAGCTGGTATTTGAGGAATTTATTTTCATGTGAATCTTGCTTGCTTTCAATCAATTATCTGATAGGGTATTTAATGCTTTATACCAGTGAGACTGATATTTATATTAACCCACTTGGAAATTTTCATAAAATGATTTGCTGTGGCACAATTCTTTGCTATGTTATTTGCTATGATGGAGGTTTGTTGGGTTCCGGTGGATCATTATTTTGTGTAGGTAAGCACATTGATTTTTCTGTTGTAAAAAACTTGCAAGCCAATGCGCACAAGGCTCTGGTACTGCAGGGTCTACGATGTAAATTTTGTTTTCAGGTTGTGTGGATAGCCCAGTAGGGATATTCAATTCCCAAAAAACATTCATAAACCCTGATAATTTTTTATATTTAAATGAATGGATAATAGTCTTATATCTTGATTTTTTTTTTTAAATAATGTGGGCAGTTGATGCTTCATCACGTGAATAATTGTTTACCTGTTTACTAAAAATGTAATCGGATGAACTGTTTCTATTATTTTGGACTGCATAAAGTTTATGTGCCAGTTTGGAGCACCAAAAAGCACAAGAAGTTACTAAAAATCTCCAACTTTTGTGCACCAAAATTCTCTAACTTTTACCAATTTTTTTCAATTTTTACTAATTTTCTCTAACTTTTACCAACTTTTTTACACTTTTCAAGGAATACATCAAACATCCAATAATTCAAAATTTACCTACTTTTTTTTTTTAACCAAAATTTAGCACGTCAAACAGGTACTATATGTTGAATTTTATGGAATCACTTAACCGTGTTATTTATGGTATGAAAGATCTTTTATGCGGAACCCATTAGTTGTAGATCTGATCCATCGGCATGTACTGCTATTCTGAAGTTGCCCCTGGAGCTAATCAGCTAATCAATAATCTTTGCTTCATTATACATAAAAGCTTTATCCCTTTTATGATGGTCTTTCTTGTTTCTTTTCTTGCAGATACATGAGAATGTCAATCTTTTTTGCCAAGCTCGTAATAACATCCTCGCAATTTTGAACGAGTATGTCAGATGCTCTCTGCACTTCACGAGTTCATACTTTCTGCTTAAAATGCATGCTCGTTGAAGGGCATTACATTAACGAACAGAAAGAGTGATAGGTTGGGTTAGAGGCGGCTGAACTTTAAAGATCAAAGGCCTTGATTTTCTTAAAATCTAAACCATTAAATTAGGACCATGAATTTTAATTTTACTCGAGTTAAATTAGGACCATTAAATAGTGCAAAGAAAATCGAGGCGTTTCATCTTTTACACTTAAGCTACTATAGTGCAAAAAGTACTGTAGCCCCCTCCAACCCTGATAGGTTTGTCATGCGATGCCAACTTGAACACCTTTTTTTTTTTTCTTCTCTCTCTCTCTCTCTCCTTTGTACAGCTCAAATGACATCCCAGATGTAATGAAGCAAATGCCACCGCTCCCGGTGAATCTGAATGAAGAGCTTGCCAACTCCATCCTTCCTCAGTCACTGTTGCAGAAGAATTTGTGATAACATCTTCCCTGTGGGCTTACTAATTGTGCTTCCGACTAAATTCCTTTCAAGTCAAGGGATCTGTTGTTATGACCTGAAAGTGAAATAAACTGGTAATTAATTAGGTGAAGTTCAATTTTCAGTTTGGATTGGAGATTGAAGTGCTTGGTGCTTCCAACAGAAATGATCTTGTTTTAAGTGCTTCGTTTTCTTTTTGTTTTCTGTTTTGCCTGGTAAATTTCATTTTGACCCCCCTGATATTTGCTTGAAATTCCACTTCGAGTTTTTATTTTTTATTTTTTTTGGGGGGGGGGGTGTTTAACAATTAAAAATGGAGGGGGGCTGATAGGGTTGCTGTCAGCCTTATGACATCCAGTTATGGACCGTTGATCGAAATTTAATAGTCTGAATTTATTCAAAATTTTTTTATTAAAAATATGTAAAAATACTTGAATGTATTTGAACTGTTGAATTTTAATTTAACGGATGAGAAACTCGATGTGACGAGATTGACATCAAATTCAATGTCAGCCCCCAAGATCCAACAATTAAGGGCATGAAACTTATAATTAGATACAATCTTTTCTCTTAGTGATTATTTTATTTTTGCACTTTCATGGTTAACTATTGAACTTTTACGAGCAAAATGGCTACTCAAGGGGGCATTTTAAGTCACAATTAATTAAAAGATTAGACCTTTAAGACATATTTGTTTTGTTAGATATGGATTGGGTACGAAATAAAATAATACTACTAATTTTTATCCCGCGTTAAATTTTAATTTTTTTTTTAAATAACATGTCATTGGATGTTATTTTAATGTTATTTAAATTTCATAAGAGATATTATTTGGATAAAAAAATTATAGCTAAACATAGGATAAAATTAATTGTGAGATGCTATTTTTTATTCAATCTCATATTTATTGAAATAAACAGACGTTTAATTGTTAAAAAATCAAGTCCGCAAATGAGATTTTAAATAAAATTAATGTGGAATTTTCCCTTTTTTCTCTTGATTGCACTCTAGGAAGTGGCTTGTTCAGCAGTTGATGACTCTGTGAATGCTTTGAAGGAACAAAAACAGTCAGGTTTTGTTTGTTTTAATGTAAAATAGATTTTAAAAAACACATTTACTGTAAAATATTTTTGACCTAAAATATGAGTAAAAATATTTTTAAAAAATATTATACATTGAAATTAAACTATTAAATATGACTTAACTTACCTAGATTTATCGGATGATATGACTCTAAACATATCTAATTGACGTTGACAAATCTATATAGCCGACCTCATCTAGTAGGAAAAGACTTGATTTAGTTTGATTTGGTTTATTATACATTGAAACTCACATATATTGATCTTCAATTTGGTTTTCTAATTAAAACATTGACTTTCATCCCAGGTAGCATTGTTCATATTAGCAAGACTTCCATCCATTGAAGTTGAAATTGGGTGAGGTTTTTGTCTACTCTTTTAGTAAAAATTAACAACAAAACGGAGTCGGTAAATTTATTATTATTATTATTTTGGCCAAGAAACATAAACCCTTGTCTTGAAAAATCAAAGCTAAAATGTAATAAAAAGTCATCTTTTTACATTGTTTAATAAATGCATTGGTTAATTTTTGGTGCACAATGATTTATTGCATTTAAATATTTTATTGAGTTAAAATTATTTTTAATGGATAATATATTACAAAGAATTATTTTATTAAAATTAATTACCATTAAAATAATATTTATAATTAAATTTATTCTACAATAAATACTAATTACATATTAAAAATATTTATTTTACTGAAATGCTTTATTAAATTAATTAAGATTTTAATAAATAACAATTTATTATTTTATTATATAATAAATAATTTACTAAATTAATTATTTTTCAAAATTATTTTTTATAAGATTAAATTAATTGTATGATATTCAATTAATTAACTAAATTAAATATATTTTATTAAATTAAATTAATTTTTATAATAAGTACATAGTTTGTTAAAATAAATTCAATTACTGTAAACGAAATTACATTATCCATGTGTTTTATATTTTTACTTCATGGGGGAAAGACGACAACTAAAATGAAAAACAAAAAATTACTTCTAAATATTAAAAGAAAAACAACCAAATGGCTCTTTAGTATTTCATTGATTTTTGTTGAAACAAAAGACTTGTAAATTTATCAATTTGAATTGAATAGATTTTATACTTAAAATTTTATTTTAAATTTTATTATTTATTTTTATTTATTTATAATAATTAAGGATTTTGTTTTTTTTTTCAACCGTCAAATTAACATAAATTCAGATGTGAAAAAATTACAGAGAAAGTTTCAACAAATAAAAAATTTAGATTTTTAATTATTATTAAAAAAATTAATTTTTGAAGCCAAATTTCAAATAAAACTTAATGGGTAAAGTGAAATTTATCCATTTGAAAATGTAAAAGACACTTAACATCTTTGTAATATATCACTTTGATACTTGTACTTACCCTTTGTACTTATGATGAAAATAACTTATACTCTCTAAATTTTAAAAACTTATTTTTTTATCCCTTATACCTAAAATGAAAATCACTTATACCTCTTAAATTTTAAAAACTTATCTTTTGCACCATTTGTCTTTAGATAAAGTGAGTGTGTTAAAAAAAAAATTAGTAAAAAATAACTGTTTTCGCTCTTAATAACTATAAAAAAATTACATTTATACCAAATATAGTTCATATTACGTGCACTTATACTCCCTACTTCTATTCAATTTTAGTGTATTTTTGTTTCTTCGCTTGAAAATTTAATATCGTTCACAATTTTACTTTAGACTAAAGTGTATGGGGTGTAAATGTAGGTTTTTAAAGTTCAGGGCTATAAATGAATTTTATTTTAAGTACATGAGGTAAAATATAAGTATCCTTAAAAATTTATAGCGTAAAGTACAAAATTACGCCTGCAGTTTACATTCGGTGACAGTGTCATTTTAGTCTCTTACTTTTCAATTGTAACAGTCAAATCCCTCTAATTTTTGTCAAGAAGTAATTTTGTCACTCTGTCAGTAATCATTTATAGATATTCGTTAGAGTGAGTGCAAAACTATCATTTTATCTAATTTGATGAACACAAAAAAAATCCAATGAAACTCCCTAGATATGTTAAACATAAAAAACCAAAAAATTAAAAAAATTAAAATAAATGATGTATTGTGATTGGACTATAATTGTTGCACATTTATCTATTTAAATATACCTTCACAATGCACATTGCTAATATAAAATCCTTGCTTGATGTAGGTTTCATTCTTGTTTCTCAAATATGGAGCATATGTTGATTTTAATCACATTAGAAAGCAATTTAAGCAATAAAAGATACAATGGAAAAGGCTCAAAGAAAAGTGAAAAGCCATGGAAAATAGAGAAAAGTTCAAGCTAAAGCATGTCCAAACACCTTATTGCTGTATCAGGATACACCAAAATTTATATAGTAATCAACCAGAAATTGCGTTCGAATCCAGATGCAAGGGGTATATTCAAATACCCTATAAGCATATCCGAATACCATTATTTGCCAAGACATAGCCTGAAAAATAAAGGGTTATATTCGGATGCAGTTACCATTTGTTTACCAAAGACGTCTGAGAACTAATAGATCGTATTTGGATATTGTGATTTGTTGTAACAACAACTGAAGACTAGAAATGATATTCAAATGAAGTACAGGATACCATTTTGAACAAATATATTAAAGGCTACAAAGTTCATATTCAGATACATCAAAGTCATATTTGGATACACAGCATATTATTACAAATCCTAAAGAAAGAAATGTACTCGGATAACCCAAAGTTATATTCGGATACTCGACTGAGAAATTAAAAGAAAGGAAAAGAAGTTATATTCAGACCAGGTGCTTTAGTATTTGAATATTTGTTAACATCTTCTATGTGAAAATCATGTGATCAAGCTCCTGAAATCACAGGAGCATAATTATAAGTAAATGAGTATTTCTTAAATAAGTTTAGGAAAGATTAAAGCATGTATAAAGGGAAGATGACACCACCAATTGACATTTTACACACCCCATTTATAGTATTTCTCACTTTCATTGTTCATCTTTTTATTCATTTTCACAGCACAGAGAGGTTAGCATTTTAGTTTTGTAGAGAGTTCTTAACTTTAATTTTCAATTATTGTTTTTAATTTTAAATTTCTATACGGTTCTTAGTTTCAATATAGTGTAATCAGATTTCAATTTAATAAAAGTTTTATTTCAATTCTTTATCCTTTCAGTACTGTTATTAATATTTTACTCTTACTTCTATAAACATAAACGGCTAAGTTTTTATTTGAGTCAAGGTAAGGGCAGTGCCAAGCCAATGAATCTTAAGAAGCTGTGCTTCATGTTTTGGTTTGAGTTCTTTATTTCTTGCTTCATTTTAAATTTGGTTACCATAGAAATCACTATTTCAATATTTGTCCAGTCTTAATTGTATCGTATATAGGTAAGTTTAGGGAGGTTGCTTGACTTAAAACTCTTATGTAATTTTGTATACGAGTTATTAGATTTAGAACTTCATTTGTCCTTGACATAGATTATATACATTGAGTATTTGATCTATGGCTTGTTACAGTTGGATTTATCTTCTCTAAATTAGATTAAGTAGATTGGTAAATTCTAGACTTATTTTCTTGATAATTTGTTGGTTTGCATTGGAATTGGCTTGTCTCTACTTTTTAATATTAAATTTTAATCAAATCAAAATCTCATTTCACAAATAAAAAAAAAGAATTGAATTTTCATTTTAATTTTAAACTCTTGCGGGTCTTATTTTACAATGAATTCCTTTACACTTCGCTTTGAATAATAGATTTGATAAGATTTGGGTTCCGTTTGTAGTGACAAAAAATTTTGAAAAATAGTGAAAAATACTGAAAAACTGTAAAAGTTATTCACTTCTTATTTTACTACACGAATAACGAATGCACAATTTATTTTATTTTATTTTATTTTATCTCACTTTTTATCACTCCAAACGCACTATTAATTTCATTTGATAAAAATTCTTATAAAATTTTATTTTAGGAGTTAACACCCCATTTGAAAAAATTAATCTCTTAGAATTGATTTGATTTTAAAATAAAGAATTGATTTAATTTGATTTAGTAAATAAAATTTTATGTTTGGAACATATTTTGAATTTAAGAATTGAATTGATTTGATTTAAGAGAACTACCAAATTTGATAATGTTAATAGAAAATAGAAAATAAGGTAAATATGATACATAATGATAAATTTGTTCACTTAGGTGGTTTAAGAAAAAAATGAATTCTTATTAAATTCTATTATTATTAATTTGATTTCACATGATACAAAAATCTTAAAATTGAAATTATAAAATTAAATAAAATCTAACTAATAAAATTTTATTTTAATTCTAAACATAAGAATTGGTGAGAATTTTTATCAAATCTACCATTCCAAACGAAATGATAGAGTCAATCATCATTTCACCCATTAGATCTCTATCAACAACCTTGTACTCAAACCAGTTATTGTGCTACTATGATATCTTGCACTTGGGATATTAGTTTCAATTATCTTCACCATAAACACTTAAATAGTAGAGTTAAAATTTAGGGTGAAGCATTGAACCACAAGCAATAAATCATAATCTAAACAAATTATTATGAAAATAAACCCCATAACAACCCTCAAAAATTAATGAATTAATAAACCCAAAAATTCTCAAAATTTTGTGGACTAACAAATTTAGAAAAACCCAAGCCCAAAATAAATCTCGAATCATAAACTCAATACAATATGAAAATCGTAAAATGAAAAGACATAAAACCCCAAAACATGTTGGATGTTGGGATTATCAGGAAAAGAGAGATTAAGAAATAATGATGTATAAAAAAAAAGGAAAAAAAAATCGCACTTTAGGTCAATTGGGATTATGCTTTGCAAGAGAAGTCAATTATGACAATCAGATTTAATAAGATTCAAATAAATTTTTATGCGATAAGAATAATATAAAAGGATTTTATAAGAAAACTCTAAATTTTGGACAAGGGAACTCTCTACCATCTTACTTATATAATGGATGTATATTTGTTTACAGAGTAATAGTAACAGAAATGGTTGAGATTAACAACTTTTCAAAATAAGAGGAGTAAGTATAATTTTTAAATATTAAAAAGAGATATGTATTTATTTAAATATTTAAGAGAGATGTGTGTAATTTACTCAAAAAAATTTTTGAAACACTAGCACTTTTTTTTTTTAATTTTCAGTTTTTTATATATTCACGTCATTATCATGTCACGATGACGTGGCAGGATTTAGATTCAATAGTAAAATCTAAACCCTCCTCACACAAACAAGTCAGTTTTTTCTGGGCAGAAAGAAAGAGAGAGAGGGTTATGGCGGAGACGGCAGTGTGCAGTTCGTTGGAGCCGACGCCGGAGGAAGAGAAGCTGACGATTAGGGACATTTCGATGGCTGCAGAAGCTCAAACCAAAGCAGGCGATACCTTCTATTTAATCACTCAAAGGTATCAGCTCCCTCGTATATACATGTATCTATGTATATGGACTGCGTATGAAGCTCCGTTAAAATTGATGATTGGACACTATTCTTGGAATTTTGTGGCTTGTTTTCTTTTTGTGGATATCAACTCTCCATCATTTAGAGGAATTCATGATCAGAGTTCAGACAGTAGTGTTAGATTGTAAAAGATTAGGGTTTGTAGTTGGTATTTTTCGACGATTGGATATGGAGGGCAGGGTACGTGCCCTTTATTTTTGTGTGGTTTCTTCTGTAGGCAATGTGGATGAATTGAGGTTAAAGTGCAGGCCGCTCAATTTAATGGTGTTTGTTTGAAGCGTTGTTGGGCCTTTTTTTATGGTTTTCTCTTTGTTATTTTGTTTCAATTCATTAACTGGTTTTATTGTGAATCAGTGTTTCAAAAAGAATTTGTCACATTGTGGAAAGATTATCCTCTTTCTCTTTGCGGATTTTTTTTTTTTTTTCATTTAACGGCCTTTCAAGTTTAGAATTTCTGCCATAGGACCAATTAGTTGAAGTTGATGATTTTTCTATTGGATAGACCTAGCATTATCTCTATGAAAAATACATTTACTGTTATGTTTTGTTTTTTTTTTTTTTTCTTTTTTCGATAAGTAAATAAAATACCATTAAAAGGCATCAAGGGATGCTGCCCAATAGCAAAATGAAACCGTCAAGTGTTCAATTAAACATGTTTTTGAACAAACCTTCTTAACCAATTGTGGAATAGGGATGTGGTCACAGTGATGTAGGGACTATGTTATTCGTCAATTTATTTTAATGCACGTGGACTTCTTTAATAGACCAATATACTGTTCAGGAGCCCAGTGGGGAGATTACCCCCACTCACTTGGAAATTGCAGTTAGACCCCATTGTTTTCCAGCTTAATAAAAAATCCTCTAGTTCTTTTCCTCCATTGCCCACGTGTAGCACACACTCCCTTGGGCGTGGTGCACATTTATAGGGACTCACTATTGGGTTTAAATAATTTTGGATTTTTCCAAAATTATCCCCACAAAATTTATTGCGTTGCGATAATTACGCTTTGAAAACTAATTTATTAAAAAAACTAATGTGATTATCATTTAGTATATTTCATGTGTTATTAATTGAACGTAACTTTTGAACCCGCTGATTAGAAATTCTAGATCTGCCACGGAGACTGTTGATTTGATGTTAGTCACTCTGATGCATTCATTAGATATACCTCAATCACCTAGATCAAGTTGTTGACACTTTGCCAATGTGCCAAAAAGTCTTTGATGGAAGAAACACATCCATAGTAGTTAAAATTGTACCATTTGAATCTTATGATTTAAGTTGATACACCTGGTAATCAATATGAATCTTACATCTGAATTTAATGGAGTGATGAATTGTGGTGAATCAAGAAATATCTACCCAATTTGCGGAGAATCTTACAATTCTTGCTATTCAGTAAGTGGACATGAATTTAGGTCAATTCATTCGGATCTGGTTTGCAAAACAACTTCTTTTTTCTCATAAGGACCTTCGAATCCTTTAGTACTTACACATCATTTTAACATAAATCATATTGAATTTTTGGTATCTCGTGCTTTCTTAAAGACTTCGTTGTTTCTAAACGACTGGACAATGCCTTTAAATTTTTCCTAAATCTCATGTTTGCCAAAGATTTCATAAGGGATTGAAATATTGCATCTCTTGAAGACTTTGTAATGGATTAAAACACTACTTTACGTTTTGTCTTACATTTTGACAAATAATGATGAGGTGTAAGGCAATGTTTTAGTGATTGAAGTATATATTTTTAACAATGAATATTTTATATTACTTTCTTGTTGAACTGAAAGTGTAGTGATAAATCACGGTGATTGAAGTCTATGTCTTTAATAATGAATATTTTATATTAGCTTCTTACTAAACTCAATTTTTAGTGACGGACCACGGTGACATTCGAACTCAAATATCTATTTATAAGGATAGCATATAAACATTATTTTTCCATCTTTTTATGATTTAATACCAAGTCTTACTATTTACGATTCAATATGGTTCATGATTCTCAAATCTAGGATTCCAATTCATGACACAAATCTTGATTTGACAACTATGAACATATCCAATGTTTGGACTGAGTGGTAGACTGCCGCAGAACAGATCCAATGTTCTCTATAGTTATTTTCTTTGTAGATTTGGCAAATCCATTTGGCTACTGTTGGCTTGTTACTATTGTAATTATATTTATTTTAAGGTCTTCAAGATTTATGCACCTCCAATAAATATGTATTTGATTATTTCTTAATAGAAAATGGGTCTTTGAATTATACATGTTAAAACACATACATGTATACAACTTTGATCTCTTTCCGTCTCTGCAGATGGTGGCAAGATTGGTTGGAGTATGTGAACCAAAATAAGGCAAATGTTACCACTGATGCATCTTCTTCCGAGAGGCCTACTTCAGTTGGTATGAGCAGTTTAAAGAGGCCATCTGCTATTGACAATTCTGATTTGATATATGAAGCTGCATCAGAGGACTCTGCTGTTGGTATTGAGCTCCATGATACTTTAGTAGAAGGTACCGACTACATATTGCTTCCACAAGAAGTTTGGAATCAATTATATGCATGGTGAGTTAGATTTACATGAAGATGGACAATTTTTGTTTTTGGCTACCTTTTCCCATTTTCAGGAAATCTATTTCAACTTTATCTTGTTGTGTAGTTTACCTATTTCATATTTTATGCGTTATTTTATGTTAGAGTGTCAAAGGATAGATGTTTATAATAAATTTAAGGATTGGTAAATTTTACATAGGTGTCACCATCAATGGTAGTCGCTGCCTCTGTGAGTAGGGAAGCTTGCTAGGTTACATTTTGGTATTTTCCCCTACTTTTCCTTGTGATTAGTAAATTTTTGTAAAGGAATTCTTTGGTCATGGAAAATGCATAGATTATGGAATTTGGAACTCTTGCTCGAATTTATATTACAAATTGGAAATCCCTTGAACTGTGGTTTCCTTTGGTTTTTGTTCTAGTTAAACATTCAAACTTATCAAGATAATGTTAGGCCCTGATTGTCAAATGTGATATGCACAATTTACTCATCTCCATGTAAGTCATGGGAAACAGGATTGTTTGCTTTCGGCAGACAGGTACTGATTCATCGTGAATATAAATTTGTCCTGACACATCCTTTATGATAAGCATCAATCCTTTGGGTAATAGGGAAGGGGTAAAACTTCCATTATGTCATCTTAAACACGTGGCTATTGTTTTCCGTGAAATATGGAAGCTGAGATAAGAAACAGACATTTTATTATTGATCTAGCCCCACATATATCTAGCATCCTTTTTTGGATTAAATAAAGAACTTTAATGGAGGCAAGAGCTATTGAATGCCGTGTTGCATGACTTCTTTGTCTGCACTGCTCGTGTCCATCAGATTTGACAAGGCCATGGCGATATGTGCCTGACTCTTGTATCAATATTAGACACTTGGATTCTCTAATTTTTAATAATATTTTAAAAAACAACAGCTTACATCTGATAATAAAGTTTTTTTATTTTTTTATTTATTTTTAAACTTTTCACATCGATAGAAGATAAAAAAACTCTCAGATTCTCTAAGTTTCATTTAATTTCAAGTACATCATTAAATTATAATCATATCTTATCTCACTGTATTATATAATTTACAATATATTTAAATATTTACGACATGTCTACATATCCATACCCAACTTTGGATATATATCCTGATACCGTATATTTAAAATTTTGAGAGGTTTGACATATGGATAGATGCATCGATACTCATACCCAAGTCCGGGTAACATAGGTCAAATGTCTTACTCGTTTAAATTTTAGAGTACACATTCATGACCAAGTTATTACGCATTTTTGCATAAAAAATGACAAACTAGAAATTAGCATCTTTAGTGATAAACTTGGACGATTGTTTAAATATTAGCAATGTGTTGGTTGCTCCTCTCTCTTTAAAACTCCCCCTCTTCCTTATAAAGATTGTTATTTGACAATGTTAAAACTGGATAATTTTTAGGATATATATGGGGAAAGTACTGAGGAATCAGTGTTTTGTTGAGCTTAGGTATGGAGGGGGTCCCACATTGGCACGAAAAGTAATCAATTCTGGTATATCTCAAACAGAATTGGCTGTGGAAGTGTATCCCTTGCGCCTTCAGTTACATCTGATTCCAAAAAGTGACGACTCTATCATACGAATAAGCAAAAAGGTACGTTATTCATCCATGTGTGAACTGCTCTCCTTTCCCACCCCTTCCCACAGCATGAACTGTGTATTATAGTATTTTGGACAAATGATTTGAAATTGAGTAACACACTGGACAGGAAACCATTGGGGAGCTTCATAGAAGAGCTTGTGAGATTTTTGATCTTGATTCAGAGCAAGTAAAGAGCCTCTACTACTAGTTATTTCATTATTTGGCTTTGTTTTTTCATTGTTCTTCATTATTTTAACTTTCTCGCCTAGTGCAGGTATGGATTTGGGACTACTATGGCCGCCGAAAACATGCTTTGATGAATGAAATGGATAAAACGCTTGACGATGCCAACATACAAATGGATCAGGATGTGGGTCTTTTTATATTATGCCACTTTTAATCTTTTTAGGCCTTATATGCTATAATCAAAACTATTTGATATCTGAAAATCAGGTTTATATTTGGCGTGCTTTTGTTGATAAATCATGGATGCAGCTGCTGTGTGTGTATATATATGCCATTTTCAAACTAGTAAAAGACTTATTATTTGGTGTCCAAAAACACTATACTTTAAGCTTATACCATGTCGCAATAAATGTTGACTACTTTAGTGGCTATTCTCAATGAAGCAACTCTAAAAACAAATTGAAGACAAATTTCATTTGTCTCCCTCCTTACTGATTTGTGATTTCAGGCCAGTTTGATATACAGCAGACGCTTTGATTATTTGTTCTCTAATTTTTGGTTGTGTTGAACTTTTGCAATTTCTAGTGTTTCCTCCCGATTGGTTTGTGGTTTCAGCCAGTTTGATATACAACAGACTCTTCGATTATTTGTTCTCTAATTTTTGGCTGCGCCAAACTTTTGCAATTTCTAGTGATTGGATTCTATCTATTTTTGTTAAAGTTGGTTGGATTGCACTACGCTAATTATTATTGAATTTTTATGTTTTGATTGATGTTTATATTTAGAAGGCAACATTCATAAACTGAAATTGACATGCTGCACTTAAGGGTCTCATAATTCTTCTTTGTGCTGGATCATAAGGATAAGCAATTTAATGGCTAGAGTTAAGGGATTAAGGCTCTCTTTATTGGTCTAAAGAGAGATAGGGAAAGCTCTGGTAGAGTACTCACTCGTATTGAATAACCATGATCTTCATAATGCCCAATTGTGTAGGTTGTTGGAAGGAACTAATGTGTTGTGGAATGTGGAGCTTAGAATAAATCTATATGACCAGGGGTTTGATAACTATTCGGAGCTCTTTACATTGTTACATACTCAAAAAGTAGAAGGGGATGATGGTTTAAAATGCAAATTGACCAAGTTAGGTTTGTTTGATGTGAAGTCCATCTATTTTGCAACTGTGGGAAGTGGGGAAGTTTCTTTCCCATGGAAGTTTATATGGACATGTAGGATACCTTTGAAGATATATATATATATATATATATATTTAAGTCTTTTGTATGGAGCTTGGTCTATGGTAAGTTGGTAACAACTTTACTATTACTTGGGGTCAAATTTTGGTCAATTCCTACTGTCTTTGCAAAGGAGAATTTATTGATCATTTATTTTTTCAGTGCATATGGACTAAAGAATTATGGGAATCAATATTATCTCACTTTGGGTTGCTTTGGGTATTTCCTCATGATGTTAAGTTGGTGGTTGAGACTTGGTTGGGTGACAAGATGAACTTAATCAAGAAGAAAATGTGGAAGTTGATTCCTTTTTGTTTGTTTTGGCTCATATGGAAGGATATAAAAATGAGAGTATTTCAACATCTTGAATCTCCATTCTTTAAGCTGAAAAGTAGTTTCTTATTTATTTTGTGTGGTTGGATTTTAGGATATATAGAGCTAGATTTGCAAAACATTTTGGATTTTATGGAGAGCATGATTTTATAGACTAGTCATTGTCTATAGCTATTTTGTACTTGGGCTGCATTCTGTTGATATCTAATTCAATAAAAGTTTTGATTACTTTTATTAAAAATACCGTGTGGTAGACGATGCTATTACCTTCCCAAATCTCTGCCTCACTTGCCTCCATAGCCCTACCTTTCTCCTATATGTTCCTTCCTCCATCAATTTTATGAGACAATTACTATAATCTTTCACCATAGCCAAATGTGCTTGTGCTCTCTTTCTTACTCCAGAGTAAGAGGTGGCAATTTCAACCCGTTTATTTAAATCTGCCAATTCGAACCCGTTAAGAACTTGCCCAGACCCCCCGAAAATTATAAATGGTTCATAATTGGGTTATTGTATATGGGTCTATATGTATGCTGGTTAGAGCAGGTTGGACATGAGTAGCCATATATGGTTTCACCACCATCACCACTACCTACCATGTACTCCACTACCCACTTTTTATTTCAACTATCCATACTTGAATTAGAGATATGATTAAATTGTGTAATGGGTTATGTGGGTTGGTGTGTCCAACTATTTTTTGATAACTCTAGATGTTTTGAGCTATCTCACGTGCACCTCGAGTAATCATTAGGATCCTAAACTTAACAACAAATTAAGTCTCTAGTGACCTTGAAGACACTTGGATTGGTGACAATTGGGGAGCTAGTTGATGGGTCCAGCTTTGTCCATACAAATCCACCAATTTATGACCCAGATATTAATTGGGTTTACTCAATTAAACACTCAATCCGAATTAACCCGACCCAAACCCGCTCATTTGCCACATCTACCCCAGACTGCCCTATCTTTTACATTGCTCGCCTGCAGCAACTTGCGCCATTGATAACATTCAGCATTAGCTTGGATGGTTGGAAACATCAAGTCCAGTGCAGACCATCTTAATCTAGTATGACTTATCTTACCTTATTGAAATCTGAATAGAAATACGCACCTGATCTGCAATTGCTGCAGATATTCTTTCTGGCTCTAATAACTTAGGAATAAATATATGGTTATGAACAATAATATATTAGTAGAAAACGATAAATACACTCCTTCATTAGCATCCTCTGCTCCACGTTAGTCTTTTTCATTAAAACTATTGTGGAGTGGGGGAAGCTAATAGAGGAGTATAAATATCCCCACCGTATATTAATATGAAAACTGAAAATTAAACGACATTTTTCTAAAATTTGAACCTCTACATGCAATGCTTTATATGATTGTCACCTTGGAAATCGGTCAATTTCCAATTTTTGCCAATTTCTAAAAAGAAAATGACTATAGTGATGCCACCATATATATTAACAACCAATTATTGCACTAGGAAAGACGAGTGGATGTTATCCACATTGATGGTGACATTCAGGAAAAAGAATTTAGGTTGAGATTGGAAAATTGGCTCTTCACAAGCAGAGTGGAAGGTAAGATTGATATCACTCTCTCTAGTTATTTGGGACAAGGTTCTGTTGAGTTGGGTGGGTTGCCAACACAAAAATCTGTGTGTATTATGGTTTCTCTCTGCTTGTCAATATGTGAACTTCCTTTTGTTCGTAATGTTGTGGACTTAAAGTTTGTTCATATGCATGCCATCTAGTTTCATATGCTTAGGATAGTTGAAGCCATATCAATCATGTACATTGGGTTTTTGCTATCATTCCATGTATTGTTGTTATAACATACTTGTTCAGTAGTTAAGGCAAGGTACTAAATGGTATAAGCATGTTAGTTTTTCCATTTGCTCATACCTTTCTTTGTGATTAATAATACAGTGAATGTGGTCACCATTGTATTTTACCATTCTATCCCTGCATGACCAAAAGGTTTGAAACTTTAGCCGTAGCTTCTATGTTTTTTGCCCTGCACAGCCAATTTTATATGGCTATGGATCAATGATACACAGGTCCATTACTGTCAAATGTAAACATATAGATGCTTTTTAACTGTTCTTTGGACAATTACTTGTGCTTTTGCTTTGTACAATTCTTTAAGTTGTAGAAAGAATACTGCACTCAATATTTCCTGCACCGTTGCTTTGTTTCGTTATTTAGGTTGTGAAAACTTGAATTTTAAATAAATTCTCCCTTTGTTTTTTTAATAAAATAGTTGAAATAAAATTTATTTCAAAATTGCAAGTATGGATGTCCCTTAAGGTTTTACATAATGGCACGTATGCGCCATGCTGTGTCTGGATTTCGGGAATTTGCTGTGATTGACACTTAATTTTCTGGAGCGTGGAAATTTTTTTTCCATGCATTGGTTATGTACTCTATCTTATAGTGATAGCAGTTTTTGCATTGATTATTTCTTGGGGCTCCCCTTTTATTTGACACTCTACTCATCTGCCTTTATGCAATCCTTGGAACAGATTTTGGTTGAGGTCGTAGACAGCCATAACACTGCATTAGGTGGTTGCACGAGTTCTTCTAAGGAGAATGGATCTGTGGACAACGGAACAAACTCAGTCCTTGTAGAACCTTCTAAGTCTAGCTTTTCGATTGCAGGAGGTTTACCTGCCAGCAAAGGCTCGCTGAGAAACGGCAATTCAGAGTTGTCGCAGTTTCAGAACCTAACATCCTCTGGCAGGGAATTGGAAAACACTCATGGATTTACTGGCGTTACTACGAGAGGGTCTTCTGGTGGTCTTACTGGATTATTGAATCTTGGAAACACATGCTTTATGAATAGTGCGATACAATGCCTTGTCCACACGCCAGAGTTTGCTCGATATTTTCGAGAAGATTATCATAAAGAAATAAACTGGCAGAACCCTTTGGGCATGGTGGTAAGTTTCAAATTCAATAATAGAAATGAAGTGATCATTTTTCACATTTTCTTTCCAGAAGCTTTACCTGACAACACATTTACAATATGGCTTTAAAAGCTGGATTAACTGTTGTCTTTAAGGTGCTTTTGTTGCTAGATCCTATGATATTTTTTCAATAGATACATGGACAGATTCATGTCCAGATTGATATTGCTGCCTTATCTTTCTATTTGACGATTGAATCGAGAATGTCTGGCCAGTGTGACTAGGATTAGACTATTTGTGGTTGGCTGGTTGTTGCCTTGCCACTTTACCTGCCCACCAACGAAATCTGCCTATCCACCACTGCAAGCCAAATTCACACCCTGCTGCTCTTGTATAATAAATTCTCAGTTCCACCAACAAGATAACACATTTAACTGTCAGGCTTCTTGGTGACATCCATTTAAGAGGCCAAGAATTTTGGATGGAATTTATGATTTGTGGTAGGTATATATATATATATTCGTTTCTATTACAAGATGCTTGGATGATAATGTTTGCTATTGATTTATGTCTTGCAAGACATCTTGATCAATGGCAATGTATCACCCAGGAGTTGCACAAAAAAAATTTATTGACAGAGGCCTAGTCTTCTCAAGTACCACTTGACTTACATCATGTATACTTGCATAGGTAGCTCTGCAAACTCAATTTGAACTCAACCAAGCCTTGTATCCCAACTACAACATAACTCATTTTTATTCACCCTCTCCCCCCTAGCATAATTTCAGCTGCATATCAAGTGTCTATCTTCATTTAGGCATATGCCACCGTATCTTTTCCTCACCCTTTTATACCATTCCTCTTTCTAACTGTCATTTATTGTGGTGTTTTTTTTCTCTCTCTCTCTCTCTCTAACTGTCATTTATTGTGGTGTTTTTTTTTTAATAAATACTAGGGATGTCTCACCTTTGATGGAATTAATCCCCTAGAGCTCCCAACCCACTCCACTAGAAGCAGGACCAAGATAATGCTGAGGAGTTCGAACTAGAAACCTCTACTTCAGTTTGTAGAAGTCTTACTGCTGAACTGCCCCGCATGGGCTTTTTGTGCTTTCATATTGATTCAAATCAATCCACCTTGGTGCTGCATCAAGGCATTTAAGCTGACTTCTATTGTCTTTGCTTGTTTTTCTTGTGTTCTCAAACATCCATGATGTTGTTCCTTGTCATGCTTTCCCTCTCAGAACGAGAGTTTCTTAGTTGAATGTTCAAGTTGGACAATTTATAGGATTGCAATCCTGTGATTGCTTTGTGATTAAAATGTCAATTGTTATAGTGAGATGTTACTTATTTAGAGGTTTCTTGGTCATAATTAAGGTAACCACGGCTGGAAGACAAAGGATCGCAAAATATATACTATTACCTTGTTGAAAACCATGTTGAAGAACCTCCACCAATTTCTTTTGTGATTTATTTGTTATGTTTTATATTTTTGTTAAAGCCTGCAGACTATTTATGCTACACAAGACAGGTTAAAAGTCTGCAGGCACATTTCTTGACAGAAAGTGAATTTGATCTTGAGTTTTATTACCAGTGACATGCCTTCCTTCCCCAGTAACAACAGCAGAACACAACACAACACAAACATAAACACACACGCACTCTCTTGAGCCATGAAGAATATTTTAGCATTTGAAAACAAGTCAAAAAAGGGGGAAGATCATTTTTTTTTCCCTGCAGGATCACAAGCCTCTAATTATGAGCCTAAGACTATGTTATTGTGATTGAAAATTTAGGATTGTTAAGTTCTTTGGTTGCAAGGTTGTATTTTTCCAGTACAGTGCTTGGATTTTCTAGAATTGCATGCTTATTCACACAGTCCCGGCTTTAAATGGGGATGGTTTCTGGGCTTCCAGCGAAAGGCTAAAATGCCTGGGTGGTATAGATATGGACAAACGCCTTCCTCTGCATGTATCTATGATTCTTGCTATTGTGGGGAAACTTTCCATGACTAGAGGACATTTCCTTGAGGCTAAATAGACCTCTTGAAGAATCTTGAGACATCAGCCTCACTTGCATTCGGAAAAAAATTCCTGGAAGTGGATGCTTTGGGTAATATTGTAAAGGGGTTGTGTGCTGAAATTTGTCTGAACTTGGAAAACCTTTTCCAACCACTTTTAGTCGGCTGATGTTAAAGCTATATTACATCCAGGGTGAGCTGGCTTTAGCTTTTGGTGACTTGCTTCGGAAATTGTGGGCACCTGGACGAACTCCAGTGGCACCTCGGCCATTTAAAGCAAAGCTTGCTCGTTTTGCCCCACAATTTAGTGGATACAATCAGCATGATTCTCAGGTTTGGGCAGTCAAATTAAGCTTATGAATTCAGGATGATCATGGATTCAATGCAGATAACACTACGTGGTTAATTCTCTCTCCAGGAACTTCTTGCATTTCTGTTAGATGGACTCCATGAAGATCTGAATCGCGTCAAACACAAACCTTATGTAGAATCTAGAGATGCAGATGGCAGACCTGATGAAGAAGTTGCTGATGAGTATTGGGCAAATCACATTGCTCGGAATGATTCCATAATTGTGGATGTTTGCCAAGTAAGTATTGATTCCATTATGAGTTTAATTTGAGATATAACACATGGTTATTGACACTGTCATGTTGTAACGCCTAGCTGCTGTTATGAGATTGAGTTATTTCGTACTAGAAATATGTGCTTATATCGTGTAATTGTTATAACCTGTAAGCTTTTATCTATGTGAAAATTTTGGCTTGGCATTTGTTTGCAAGTGTTTGCATTCTTGATCTCGTGCATAAAAGTGGACTATTCATATAGATAGTTTTTGTTAGCTGTACACTGGTGTCATCTCCTTTATGCCTTTTAGTTATAAAATTGCTTTTATTTATCAAAAATAAAAGGATTGCTATTGTTAGCAATGGTTAACATCCTCTGGATGCTTTTGGATGCTCCCATATTCTTAATATCCAGTATTCGTGCATAATATTTGGTTGCGGTTAAGTGGGTCTAGGTAGCATTCATAACCATGCTTGAGATGGTCACTATGTTTCTTGATATAGTGCCATAGAGAAATTTTAAGAAGATCTCTAAGACCTGAATTATCCCTAGAGCAATATCTTCTTGATCTTACATTCTTGGCTTCGTCTATATTTCAGTTTTTGAGGGATCTATATTATAATAATGCTTTTTAACTGTGGCATTATCTAGCTTCTTGTTCTGGTGGAATGGGTTAGGAGCTTTAGGGGATTAGTCCATTGAAAGTGGGGATACCTCTAGTATAATAATGATAATTCTCTTTAACCTTAGCTGATGATAGGTGTTGAGAGAAAAACAAGTCAATATAAATGATAAAATTGTTCCCTCCATGACAGTTTAAACTTTTAGGGGAGATGGTAGTTAACAATTTAACATGGTTTTAGAACAGTAATCCCAATTCTCTATGTTTTGTTTGGATTCTCGTGTCTATATGAAAAAATCCTATAATCACTTTATTCTTGTGTTTGTATCACGAACAATTGATAAATGACATACTAGTTGGTTGTAGCATCCTCGCCGATGAAAAGCCAACTAATACATCTGATTGAGCCCTTTACTGTCATCGGTGTCCTGCACCATCTTCAATGGCGACTATTAGAGTTGTGGCTCCTATAAGGTTGGGAGTACAAGCAATCTTATTTCAAGCATACTTGAACTGCTAGTTCAGCAATCCTATTCCAAGGAGGTTTTTGATTCCTACTTTGACTGGGATTGTTGTTCTTATATATTTAGAACGTGTTATATATTAGGGCTCTTGACTTAGTGGCAGAGACTCTCATTGGCCCGCTCACCATCCGGGTTCAAAACTCGGGATCTTCTTCCTTCCCCGCTTAACTATAAAAAAAAAAAAAAAGTTCAGGTTAGGATTTTCAAAGGTTAGGGTTGAGAGAAAAACTAAGAACAAGTGACAGGGTTGTCTGGAGTTCTTTAAGATTCTCTCATATCTCTCTTGTATTATCTAATTCCATTGTTGGAGTTTCTTTTAATTGAAAATCAGTTTTACCGTATCCGTTGATGTAGGCAATTTGCCAAATCATGTAAATCTTGTGTTCTTCCATTGTATGATTTTCCTTGCGTTCGTTTGTGAATTTACCATTATTCATCAGTATGTTACGAGAAGGTGATCTAGGGTTTTTGCAACAACAATATTGTTGGAGCAGGTTTGGCAAGTGGCTCCAGGTTAGTAAATGGAAAGACTGACAATGTCACTAACATTACGTACATTCTTATGGCATGCTGGTAATTCCCAAATTTGCCATGATAGAGGATGTATTGGTGTTAGCGGGTCCACAAGTTTGCACACAGGCATTGATTTGGCATTGATGCATGATGTGTAGTGGAAATTTATGTCAATGGCTAATGAACTTCTAGGAAAGCCAAACATGGGAGTTGCACCATAATTTTTTAGCTAGGTTGTTTTCGACATGAGCCGAAGTGAAATGCTTGGAATTGGTTTATTCTAAGTAAGTATGCTCTTTATGGTGGAGCATGATAATTCTCTACAACTGAGAATTATGTTTTTAGAAAATTCTCCTAGAGGTAAAGGTTGGATGTGGGACCAACTAAAGTCGCCAAGGTAGAGATTGTTAGTATGGTGGCTCCTTTGGAACTTGGGAGTCCCACATTGGCTTGCTCACAAAGAAATGGAGGCTTTGTGAGGTTATAAATAAAGGCTCTTTTTTGTTGGGTAAAGATACACCAGTCAGAGCTATGGGTAGCAAATTTGTATTCTAGCTAAGGTGAGATTTAAAGTTTGCTTGGGAATTGCTTTGTGGGTGTCTTGGGATATTGGGTGAGAGAAAAAATTGTATGATTTGAAAAAATTTTCACATAATGGATTTTTTTTCTCTAAGTGCCCGTGGTTTTTTTTCGGTTTGAGAGTTTTCCACGTCAATTCTTGTTTTATCATTTCTTTATTCTTCTTGATATTTTGCTAAAGTCGATCCCAAGGGGGTGAATTTTGGAGGCAACCTTCACAACAACCATCATTAGTCAATCATTAGTCCATCGATGATCAACTATCATCGCCCATTGATCCATCATCTCAGCGACCACTATAAAATAACATCTTTTTATTATTATTTTGCTTCCTCATTGTATTCATAATTTCTACATGGTATTGAAGAGGCAAAAGGTTCTGAGTTCAAACATCATGTGAGGGAACTGTTGAGGGGAAAACTAGTCAATAAATGATAAAGTTGCCTCTCCCTAATAGCTTAAGCTTTTAGATGAAATGGTGGTTCATAGGCATACCATATACTGGAATGCGCACATCTGTTGGGCAGACAAGACATAAATTATATAATGTACTAGAGAGGCTGAGCTGCATTGGCTGTAGCACATTGATAGTTTCCAAGTTTGTTGCCATTGTTATAGGAATCTTCTATACTATATGTGCTGCTTGGGGCGTTCATGCATTTTTTGATTAGTCATGCATTTTTGTTGTTTTGTATTTATAGGGTTTTGAGGGTACAATTGCATAGTACAGCCAAACCAAATTTATCTAGATAATGATTGGATTTTATAAAAATTACCTGAACTAGGGTTCGGATAGAAGATTATTTTTCGAAGGGGAAACCATGTATTCTAATTTCCTTTTTCCAGATTGAAAATACTTCTTTTTGTATCCATTTGGCATGTATTTTGTTATCAAATGCAGATGGATCAAATTTTAGTTTAATAATATATTTCAATCTCATAATCTTGACGATTGTGATAAAATTATTCAGTGTTACCACTTTCTCATTTATTGCTTCTGATCAAGTTGAGCCATAATATGTTGCTGATGATTCTTGTTTTCCTGTATGTATTTATTTCCTGAAGTCGAGCCATAATATGTTGCCGATGATTCTTATTTTCCTGTGTGTATCTAATTCCTTCCCCCAATTTTTGTGATTACCGTACTAATGACTTGAATTTGACCTTTCCCTTAATTTCTGCACGTCTATGTGGCATTTTGCAGGGCCAGTACAAGTCGACTCTCATTTGTCCTGTTTGTAATAAAATCTCTGTTACGTTTGATCCCTTCATGTACCTTTCCTTGCCACTCCAATCCACCATTACTCGTGCTATGACGTTAACAATCTTTACCTGCGACGGTAGTGCAATACCAGGTGCTTGTACTGTAACTGTTCCAAAGCAGGGACGTTGCAGGGACTTGATACAAGCCATTGGCAATGCTTGTTCCTTAAAGCACAATGAGAAACTTTTGCTTGCAGAGGTAAGTACTACTGGTTACTATCTTATTTCTGATAGTGGGATAATGAGTTCTACCCCTCTCTCTCTCTCTCTCTTTGGGGACGGGGTTAGGAAGTTCTTTTTCATATTTATTGGGTTAAGTTATTCAAAGTGTTATTTACAGATAAAAAGCCACTTGATTCACCGGTTTTTGGAAGATCCTTTGATGTCATTGTCTTCCATCAAAGATGATGACCACCTTGCTGCCTACAAGATTCCAAAGTCAGCGAAGAATACAAAATTTCTTCATTTGATGCATCGCCGGAAAGAACAGTATGTCTATTCAATACATGGCAACTGCTTTACTGATTAGGGGCGCAGAAAAAAAATGCTCCAGTTGAAATAAGTGCCACATACCCTTTCTGCACTTGGTTCTGATTCATTAATCCTCAGTCTTCTTCTACAGTTACTTCTTTAAATTTCTTTCAAGCATTCCAAAGAAAAGAGTATTTCACATGATGTGTCCAAGCATTTTTCCATTTGGCTAGTTTTGTGATTTCCTTCAATTTTGATGTGCACTACATAGAGTCGACATTTGTTGAGATGGGGGCTTCTGGCACCAGTTATGCTATTTCTAAATAAAAAAAAATCCCTCATTGGCTGAAGGCTAACTTTATATGTTCAGCTTCACATATTTATTTTTATTTATATTACTGATTTATAGTCCAATACCTTGTATATCTTTCAGGGAAACTGGTAATACCCAAAACACAATGGGATGGAAGCCATATGGAACCCCTCTCGTCTCGCCAATCTCATGTGATGAACTTATTACAAGAGGCGATATACAGTCAGTGGTTCACACAATGCTTTCTCCTATGATTAGAAGTGAGAATTTGGGACATCCTGATGATTCTGATGCCTCACCATCAGCTTTGGATCCATCTCCTTCCACTAATTCCAGTGAAGAAGCCTCCAATATAGCAGGTTCAATACACAAGGAAGGTGGCCGCTCTAATTCAGCGAACTTAACAAAATTGCCTCTACAGTTGGTTGATGAAAACAATGCATGTATAGACCTATTGGTTGGAGAAGATAAGGCTGTTAAATTGTCCTCGTCATCAACATCAATACTTGTATTTATGGATTGGTCAGAGAAGCTTTTGGAGAACTACAATACTCATTACTTGGAAAACTTGCCGGAAGTGTGTAAATATGGGCCTGTGACTAAGAAAGCTCGTGCTGAACCTCTCTCCTTGTATACTTGCCTGGAAGCTTTTCTACGTGAAGAGCCCTTGGTTCCTGAAGATATGTGGTTAGTTTATTCTTTATCCTTTTTTCATTTCCATGCTCATATCATGAGGAACACTCATGCGTATTAGATTTGATTTTTATGCGTGCATGTAATTTCTAAACCCAGGGAGCCTTGTGCACTCCTTTTTTTGTGCATATAGTTTATTGGACTGATGTTGAATATGATGATATATATTAAAGACATTTTAAGCTTCAGTCTCTAAGCACACCAGAATAGGTTAGTGGACTGAGAGAAGGGTATAGGTTGGCCTATGTTGTATTTGCTATGCTATAGTTACCAAGGTTTCTGCTATTGCTGAAAAGTGGGTGATGAGAGTTCCCTATAAAGTTTTTGATTAGCATTCTAAGTATCTTCTGCGGTTTAACATCTTGTGCCTTGAGTAATCTGATTTATGCTAAGAAGCACGGATATGGACACGCAATAGGGGTATAATGCGACAAGAATATGTTGACATATCAATCTTTAAAATCATCAGGACAATATACAGCAGGAATGCGTTAATAAATAAATATATAATTTCATTTATGGATATGAAAAAACTACTACTTATTCATTTTTGTAATATAAATGCATTTTGGCTTTTATTTATATCTATTTGAAAATATTGTATGTACAAACAATTAAAACTTTTATATCTTAATATTTCTAAACCAAACCAAACCAACCATTTTTCCACTAGGTGGGGTCGGCTATATGGATTTGTTGACGCCAATTAGATCTGTTTAGGGGCATGTTCTCCGATAAATTTAGGTAGGTCAGGTCATGTTTAATGGTTTCTTTCCAGCTTCTCTTGGGTCTTCCTCTACCTCTCCTACTTCTGGCAATCTCCATACTTTCATACCTTCTAACAGGTGCCTCTGCTGGACGCCTTTTAACATGGCCAAACTATCTTAATCGATTTTCTCTCATTTTATCTTCAATCGGTGCTATTCCTACTTTGCCCCTAATCTCCTCGTTCTTAATCCTATCTTTCCTGGTAATCCCGCACATCCATCTTAGCATTCTCATCTCCGCAACTGCCATCTTCTAACTATGATTATGCTTTACTGCCCAACACTCTGATCCATATAGCAGCGCTGGTCTAACCGCTACCTTATAATACTTTCCTTTCACCTTGAGGGGGATTTTTCGGTCGCACAAAACCCCCGAAGCACTCCTCTATTTGGTCCACCCAGCTTGAATCCTGTGACTTACATCAGTATCAATCCCTCCATCTTGTTGCACCATAGATCCAAGGTATCTAAATTTATTTTTCTCTACAATCTTTTGTGTGCCTAAACTTACTTCTATACTACCCGTTATTCTATTTTGACTAAATTTATATTCCATATATTCCGTTTTGCATCGGCTTAGCCTAAACCCTTTTGTCTCTAACGTATCCCGTCACAATTCTAGCTTAGCATTCACTCCTTTTCTCGTCTCATCTACTAAAACAATATTATCTGCAAATAGCATACACCACGGCACCTCATCCTGAATATGTCTTGTAGTCTCATCCATAACTAAAGCAAACAAGTACGGGCTTAACGCTGAGCCTTGATGTAAACCAATCGTGATAGGGAACTCATTAGTCTCTCCACCAGTCGTCCGTATAGTTATAAATATGTCTTTCTCTGTAAGTGTCCAAAGAATGTCCGAGTATTCGACACCACACCGCACCGATAGTGTACATGTTTCTTAGGATTTATGTTTTTGATTACTTTGATCTTGGTGATGCAAGTGAGCTTGGTATACCACTTAAAACATTATATTTAAATGCAGATAACTATAAGATGAAACTGAGTTCTGAACTTATCAACTTGTTCCTTTTATCATGTTTTATTCATTTATTTATTTGGGGGCTGGAAACCGGGAGTTGGAGGAGGTAATAGAATAATGACAACCTATGAATGAAAAACGCATGATTCCTGCTATTTTGCATCTTGCCATGTAAGACAGTTTATCTAAAAAAGTTTGCTTAGCTGTTGAGCCATTGTAGCCGTGCAAGCTTGAGCTTCCTAATGTGAACTCCTGTACAATTGAATTGTATCAAGAGGAAAAGAAATTACAAATGAGGAGCTAACTAGTAGAGAACCTGTGCATGGAACCAATAAAGATGAACCTAAGTGAAATTGCTCTTACAAATTGTTTGTTGAAATCTAAATGGTTAATGTGTTTGGCAGTAAAAGGCTGGGAAAAGGAACAAATTTAATAAAGTAATGATATGATAAATATGGACATTGATTCATATTTTATCATAATTAATAGCGAGAAAAAAAAATTAATGTTACAGCTCTATCGTTAGATATGTTACACCATTTATAACTTTGCTCCTGGCTGCAATGTTGGTACTTGCGATAAGGAGGGGGGGTGGAGTTTCTATTTATGTTGAGGATTGTTTTTGTCTTGTAAGCGCCTTCCTTTTTTCCCCCCCTAAAAAAGGAGTTATTCTGAGCCTATTTTTGCTTTCACTAGGTATTTTAATTTGGATTTTTGCAATATTTATGGGGTTCTTTGATTGAAGAACAAATTTGAGGGTGAAAATTTTTCTTGAGAACATAAAATGAAGATATCCCTATGACTTCTAAATTTTTTTACTTACAAAACAAAAATAACAGATAAAGAGCTAGAAGTTATTTGCAAAGCATGTTTTATCTTTTATTTAAATAACTGAATAGGTAGGCATGTGCAAGAACTCAAATTTCTAGTTAAGAAGTGTTTATTATGAGAGATCAGGGTTTAAGGCAGCGACGTTAGGTAGTTTGTTAATATTTGTTTTCAATGTTTGAGAGAGAGAGAGAGAGAGAGATCAATTTGGAGTTCAGATTTTATAATGTCATTTTCTGATGCACGATTTTTTAGGTATTGTCCTCAATGCCAGGAGCAAAGGCAAGCAAGCAAGAAGCTTGATCTTTGGAGGCTTCCCGAAGTTCTTGTAATCCATTTAAAGAGGTTCTCATACAGCAGGTCAATGAAGCATAAGCTGGAAACTTTTGTCAATTTTCCTATACATGACTTTGATTTGACAAATTATGTTGCCAACAAGAAAAACTCCAGGCGCCAGCTCTATGAACTCTATGCCTTAACCAATCACTATGGCAGCATGGGTAGTGGGCACTACACTGCACATATCAAGGTAAGCATAATCCCATTCTACTTTATTCCTTTTAGGCATTTATTTTGTGAGAGTGCTAGTTTTTTTTTTTTGGTACATGCCCACATGGTAAATACAAATTGTGGTTTTTGATCTTCAAGCACTTATGGTTTGACTTATATACACAGGAAATTAATAATTAATATTGAGGCTATGTTTTCTTGAGGGGATTGGACTGTACATCCGTAGGCTCCTCTCAATCCCATGTTTGGTTTAAAAAAATTGGATATTCTTATCTAGGCCAGATATGTTATTCTCAAAGTGGGGATTGACAATACCACATCCTCTCAAGATTATTTCTGCTGAAATCTGAATGTCTAAAAATTCTTCTCTGGATAGATCACATCTCGTATTTCATTATATATCCCGCAATTCTTTTTTTTTTTTTAATGGTATATATCCCACAATTCAAACACCATTGTCCTATGGTATACTCCTGTTATTCACTCTCCCTCTTGTGGTCTACTCTCCTTGTTTTTATTTCTCCATCGATTGGGTAGGCTTGTGTGTGTCCTGCCTAATATTCGGGCACTGCTTATTCAAAAGTTGACTCGATTAATTACCCCAAAAAAAAAAAAATGTTGACTCGATTTTCTAGCGGGGGGAAATGCCCTTATGACTTGGAAGTTGTGAGGTCTTGATTTGTAACTTTTCTGTAATAATGTGCAGCTTCCAGAGGAAAATAGGTGGTACAACTTTGACGATAGCCACATATCGGCCATAAACGAAGAGGAGGTCAAGTCAGCTGCTGCTTATGTGCTCTTCTATAGGAGGGTGAAAACGGAGGATAGATCTGTAATCAACGGTGCATTGTCTTCTGCGGGTCACAACATTTCTTCTCAAAAGTAGGCGTCCAGATGTGTACTAAAATAGAAGTATGTTGTATGTATATCATTTTTTTACTCTTGTATGATATTTATATATGCACAAGACCCGAGGGCATATTTTGTTGAAGAAAGGCTATAGATGGTGAACCAGAAAAGAAGTCCCATTATTACTAGACTTTTTTTTTTTTTTGGGGGGGGGGGGGGGGGGAAGGGGGTTGTGAAGAAAGAAAACGGAAAGAAAATATGTATTTGGATGGAAGTCATCTGGTTAACCTATTTTCTACTTAAACCAAAACCAAGTTTTAAAAGTTATCAAACTGGTATCATTCTTTTGAGTTAAAAATCAATATAATAAAACACAACATATTTCAAAAATATTCCTCTCACAAAATATATGCTCCGTTTAGAACAAAATAAAATAAAATAAAATCTTATAAATCTCTACAAATACAAATTATGAGATAGTAAAATTTAAATTCTTCACTTATTACATAAATTACGAGATATTTACTTTTATAATTTTATTTTATTTTATACACCTTTATATAATCTTAAACACACTCATAATTAATGATTGAGGTTGAGTTTTACATGCAAATGAGTGATTGGGATTTTTTACCAGCAAAATTTTCTTTATAAGCTCCCGCGTTCTCCTGCAAAAATGCGCATACGCACACACACACCAGGAATCTGCTATTGCACGTCCAATCTTTCAATTTTCAGTTTATCTTTACACACACGCACTCCCCCCGGGGGGCGTTCATTTTGGGAAAATATTCAATCTTTTGACTTTTTTAAATTATTAAATTTATTTTCTTATATTTTAATTTTTTTTAAATTATACAAAATATCAAATTAATAAAAATTGAAAAATTAATTACTAAAAATTAGCGCTTGAATGACTTTTTGATCTTTGGAGGGCAAATTTGAAATTTTTTATAGAACTCACTAGCAAATAATTCGTACTTACGGCGCTCTTCAATTGAAATTAAATAAATACTCATTTAAAATTGAAATATGTTAGTACACTAGCAAATTATTCGTGCTTACGATACTGTTTAACTAAAATTAAATATATACGCATTTAAAATTAAAATATGTTATACATTTTCCTTTTCAAAAGTTCAAAATTTTTAATTTGGCATGCAAATGTTATTGGTTTTACCAACTTATTCATCCGTAGGCGACCTGTAAATGGAAAATATACTAACATATTTTAATTTTAAATGTGAACATATTTAAATTTAATTGAGATTTGTTGTAGGTACGGATTATTTGTTAGTTTATCTATATATTAGAATAAGGCTTAGTTTGGAATTTGGAAAATAAAAAAAGTTAATTTTTTAGATTTTTGTTAATTTGATAATTTTATCTTTTAATATTTAAAAGAATTATAAAATCCCAAAAGATAATTTTAATGATTTAAAAAAAAATAAAAAAATAGTAGCTGATAACTCCAGTTGTCATTGGCAAACGAAGCCTGAGACGTGGAAAAGTAAGCATACGAGTCATAAAGTTTTTCTCGTTTTATTAGCCGATGACATTGTGATAATTTTTCTACTGCTTTACTTTTGCAAATCGAATAAATGGTTTTACTTCGACGGTAAACCACAATTATGTAAATGAAGGCCACTGACGTGTGATTCACATTTTATCTAATTATGAAATAAGTAAATTCACTTCTACTTTTTATATTATACTAGTGTGAGGCCGTTCGGTGCAAAATAATAATAATAATAATAATAATTTTTACTAAATTTTAACTTTTTTTCACCAAGCAGCTTTTTAATTTTTACCAACTTTTTTTTTATTTTTTCTCTAAACTTGTCTAACTTTTTCAAATATTTATTAAACTTTCAATTAACCAAACATACCTCATCCGCGCGCACGAGCATGATACACACGGTCAAGTCTATTGGCTTGTGTAAGAATTTCATGCTTGCTTAGTTTGGAAAAAGAGAAGGGAAAAAAAAAAAAAGTTAGAACCTGTTTAACAAATTTTTTATTTTTATATTCAGTTTTTAATTTTTGTAATTGATTTTTAATTTTTGTTTTTATTTTTATTTTTATAATAAAAAAAACTTAAAAACACATTTGATAACAATAGTTAATAGTTATAACATTGTGAGAGTGACCCACAATAATGGACAGCAGCGACTAGCGGGCGATAATGACTAAAGGTTGATGAGGGTTGGAGGTGGATAAACGGTAGGTGGTGAGAGTCGGAGGTGGATGCAGCCTCTAATAGATGTGGTGACCATCCGATGGTGGTGCTTAGAGGTGGGTGATGGGGCAGCGAGCAATGGTGATTAGAGATGGTGGCAGCCACCAGTGGTTGGTGGTGAATGGGTGGTAGGGGTGGTTGTGGCTGCGACGACGACGGACAGTAGTTGGAGGTGGGTTAGCGGCGACAAATGATAATGGTGACATGAGATGGGAGGAGGTCGGTGGTAGTTGATAGTTGTGAGTGGTCGTGATTGTGGAAAAAAAAAAATAAAAACTTGAGAAGATACTTTTTTTATGTTTTCATTTCTTTGAAAAATAAAAACTAAAAACAAATTTACTAAATAAGTTTTTATGTTCAGTTTTCAAAAAAATGAAAATGAAAATTGAAAATTAGAAATTTTGTCAAACAAGACTTTAATTTTTTTTTATAACTGAATACTAACTACTAAAAACTTAGTTTATTTGTATTTGAGAAAGAAAAAAATTAATTTTTTTATTTTTTTTGATAATCTGATATTTTTGTCCTTCGTCAATTAAGAAAAATTAAAATATAATAAGATTAATTTTACCATTTCATAAAAAATAAAAAAAATTAAGTAGTTAAAAGTTGAGAAGCTGGTAGGTTCCCAAACGGAGCCGCATGAGTATAAAGCTCGGTGTTTCATGAAACGTCATGTGCCTTTTTTTATCATGCCAATTTTTATTATGCCTTTTTGATTATTCATTCAAATATATAAAGGAACTGTAACACTATTATAGGTGCGGGCGGAGTAAAAAATAAAATAAAATGAAGTAAATTATGACTTCGTAATTCGTACAGTGAGATAAAAAGTGAATAAATTTTAAAATTTTTTAATATTTTTTATAATTTTTTAAAATTTTTTATCACGCTAAATAAAATTTATAAATGATTATTTAAATAAATTGATATAGAGCGATGGTAAAAAATTCTCTCTAAAATAAAAAAAAAGAGAGTGAAAAATAAATTTTCGTAATATATTTTATTAAAAAGAATTTTTACGATGACTTTGATTATTTCACTGTAGGAAAGAAAAGAATTGTAATACTGTTGCAAATAGTTATTTAGAAAAATTAATATTAAGTAATGTTTAAAAATTGAAACTTTCAAAAAAATGTTTAAAAATTGATATTAACATTGGAAAGTTAATAAAATGTAAATAATTATTTACAAATTAAAAAAATACTTATTTTTACTCTATTTAAAAAAATTTCTTAAAAATTGAACAATAAAAATTATTCTAATTTCTCGGGTAACTTCATGCAATAAACTTTTTCCTTATTTTATTTTTAAAGTGTGGGTCTGGGATGAAAAAAAATGAGATAAATTAAAAATTTGTAATGTGTGCAGTGAAAGAAAAAAGTTGATGTGATATAAAGTTAATAGAGATTTATAAAATTTTTTGTTAATTTTTTACAAATCAAACGGTGTCAAAAGTTTCTTTTTGAGCAATTTAAAATTTGACTTCATGTAAATGAAATATTTTTTTGAAAATTTTATTTTATTTTTTTAAAGGAAATTTTCCAAGAAATAAATCACAATCGAACAAGAAATGAGAAGTGAAAAGGTAGAAAGAATAAGAAGAAGAAGGGGAGAAAACAAAAAAAAAAAAAAAAAAACGGAGAGAAGTCAGTCGGCGACGGCCACACCTCCGGAGGCTCCTCTCTGGGATTTCGATGCTTAATCACGCGTAATACACACACATATGTATATTTGGGAGCCCCAGCTTCACTGAAGCTCCCAATTTCATCGTTTCTCTCGATTCGCATCGTCAATCATTTTCACCACTCGATCCATAGACAAAACCCTTTCTTCTTCTTCTTCTTCTTCGTCTTCTTTGCCTTTTCAGATCCCTCTGTCCACAATTGTTCCAGATCTGATTCCGACCCACTGGTCTGTAAGAAAATTCAAATTTGAATTAAGTTGAGGTAAAAATAATACGAAGGATCCATCAATGGATGACTTCGGCACGTTGGCCAGAGACTTTGGGTTCAAACCCCAAGGCAAATCGGCCCCGATGGCTCCTCCGAAATCTAGCGTCGGCGTCGGATCGGACGGCGTTGATCGCTGGCCTCGATCGTCGTCGTCTTCTTCGTCTTCGATCCTCGACGATCGCAATCGCGACGGGTTGTTGTTCAACGATGTATTTGGGGGTCCTCCAAAATACTCGAGCACCAACAACAGTAAATCGACGTCTTCCTTGTCGGAGTTCGATTACGATTCGATATTTAAGAGCTCGTCGTCGACTTCGGCGGCGAACGATTCGAGGAACAAGCCGTCGTCGCCGGTGTACGATAAGCCCGTTTACGATGAAGATATATTTGATGGGTTGCCTGGGTTGAAGAGCAAGTCGGCCTCTTCCTCGGCTAGGTACGAGGAGAATGTGTTCGCAGGAATTTCTTCGACTCCAAATCAGAATCAGAAAGAGGCTGCTCCATTGGATGATTTTTTTGGGAATTTGGGTATAAGTGAGAAGTCCGAGCTGAAGAATAATAAGAGCTCGAGAGATTTGGATGATCTGATACCTGGGTTTGGTGGTAGCTCTCATCCTGGAAGCAACAGGTACTTTTCTTTTACTGCAGTTACACTGCTTTACAATGCTCAAATGGCTTTATATCATTCTATTCACATTCTCAAATCTTCACAGGTATAGTTTTTAATTAGCATTTGAGATCAGTTTGATTTCTGTCAAGTTTATGGCACTTTGTTCTGAACTGCATATTTAGGTTGCAGTGCTGGCATTCTGAGGCTCTAATGTGTTTTCCATATATATATATATATATATATTCTGGAATTAGTTGAGGAAAAACCCCACAATGCTCCCCCAATGACTACTGGGTTGTCCTTTAGTTAAGGAAAAACCCACGTTTTTCCATGATATGAAATTGTGCGAACTATACAATGAACTCAGGAAATTTTGAACTTGATGTGCATATATATAATGTCGTTAATTGGGCATTATTTTATAGGTACTGGGGACATGGACCCTCCCAAGCCTGCCCATGTATTTCAGGGCAAGGCCTTGTGTTTAGGCTATTTGGGATGGATCTGGTAAAAGTTTTAGGCCCAATATGTAACTTGAGGTCCGACCGGAAGATGTTAATTTATAGTTTTACTATTTAGATATTATTTATATTTTATAAAAATTTTAAAAGTATACAATTAAGATTATGTATGTAGCACACAAACATCAAATAATAAATATTTTACTATTTGTTCAGTTACTTATTGGATTTTGCAACTTTGTTTGGCTATTTTTAATTGTGTAAATTGTGAAAAAATTATGGGATGTATGGTAAAAAATTAATTTGTAAATTAAGTGCGCATAATCAATTGGGCTTGGGATTTTAGAATTAACATAGGTCCAAGCTTGGGATTACAATATTAGGCCCGGTGTTGGCCCAACCTGCCTATTGTCTACCCCTAGGTACTAACTCAACGATATTCAATAATCAACAATTTTATATGCAATTAGCAATCTATACTAGGCTACGTACATCTTACATTTTCTAGAAGTTGTAATGCAGGAGTTTTGTGTACTATGTTGCCTGTTGTAGCAACTCAATTGTTAATAGGAGCTTTTTGGGTATCCGGAAGGCAGGGTACTACCACAATTCAAACTATCGTACAAGAGGGCCGATATCTCAACATTTTGGATCGGTATTGAGGGGAGATCACGATGATATTTTGGACCGCATCGAAAAAAATCGCCAAGTGTATGCAACTCGCCTTTTATACTTGTTGATATCTCGACGATACACTGATACATGAATACGAAGTGGTGAGTGACAATAGCAATGATATACTAGGGACACGAAAAAAAGGGGGAAAAAGGCATTTGGCCCATTATTTTGGATCTAGATTGCAAAACTCAAGCCGCTTGAGCCTTTAGATTTGGGTGAGAGACACTGGTGTCTGAAGTTCTTTCGGCCGTGGGTTTGGGTTACTCTGTCGACCTTACACCATGTCGGATGTAGTTGGCTATAGTAATGTAGTTTGGGCTAGTAATCCTTCTAATCGAAGGTCTACTTTTAGATATTGTACTTTTGTTGATGGAAATCTAGTGACTTGGAGAAGCAAGAAACAAGCTGTAGTTGCTTGTTCTAGTGCTGAGATTGATTACTGTGCTGTTGCTCATACGGCTTCTAAAATGTTATGGGTTCGTACTCTTCTTTGTGATTTTGGCATTGAAGTTCCAACTCAAATATCCATGTATTGTGATAATTAAATTGCTATTTTCATAGCCAATAATCTAGTCTTTCATGAGAGTACGAAGCATATTAAAGTGGATAGTCATTTTGTTTGGGATCTTTTACTGAAGCGAGATCTTACTACTCCGTTTGTGCACTCGGATTCTTAGCCAGGTGATATCCTTGCCAAGCCTTTGTCTCGTTCTTTTTCTAGTAGCTGTTTGTCAAGTTGGGCATGTTCCATCTCTAGGCTCCTGCTTGAGGGGAAATGTTAGAATAATCAGGAGATATTTGTGCATGTCGTAGAATATATATATTCCTAGCTAATTTTTAGTTCCTTAGGTTGCTAGTTTCCTAATTGTACTTTGACTTACAGACTTCTATTTCTTTTGTTAACTTGACTAATAGATTTTTTTTATTTGTTTTCTTATTTTGAGTAATAGCTCGTTTGCATGTTATAAGTAGTTTATTTAAGATTTAATAAAATAGTTACTATATATTTCGTCTTGTAATACATTAATTTTATTGTTTATAAGTTTTAGACTTTTCTCATGATTTTTTCAAGCTAAAAAATGCGTAAACAGACACTGCAACCATGTCGAAAATTCTTGAGTTGATGCAGAAGCTGCAACCACGACTTTGAACCACGGGTACTATGGCCAAGAGATATACTGGCTATCATAGTTTGCACCTTCCTTAAAAACTTTTCCATACATGAGAAAGACCTTGCACACTAAACTTCTAAAAATAAAGTTCAGCAGTGACTGCGAATTGTTAGAAGAAGAAAATTTTGAAATTTTGTGACGGCAAATTATATTCAAGTAGTTAAACAAAATTGTCAGCTCATTTTAATGACAGATAAGCCAATGACGATTGGATTACCAATTGTCACTGCAATGAATGTCTTAATATCCATTGATTAGTATCTGAGTCCCTATTTCTTGCCCAGGCCAATTTCAGAGGCTAGTCGACCACAAAAAACTACTGTTAATTCAAGTAAACCGACTTCTGATGTGATGGAAGACCCTTTTGTCATTTTAGAATCAACTTCGAGCCCTGCAGTTTCATCGCCAGGGATATTCACTGATCCACTTGAAGACATCAGTAAGCTTGGTAACTCAGGAAAAAAAGAAGCCAATGGTCCATCAGTTAGTGGGGGAGTATTTGATGATATAGATCCACTTGATGATTTTGGAAAAACTTTTCCTGCATTTTCATCTGAGAGGGTGAAGGATGGGAGCCCTTCAAGAACAGGATCAAGCATGGGTAGAGCACAAACTTCTGCTACTACTGAACCAATTGGGAGATCGTCTTTCTGGGATTCTGAAAGTCACTCACAGAAGATGCCTGCTGACAATTTTCAGGAATTTCATCAAACTGTGTTTGACATGCCAAGCATTTCAACAGATTCTCATAAGCCTGTTCATCAATCTGCTTCTCCCTTTGTAAATGCTAAATCTAATGAGGCAGATTCCCAGTTAGATGTGTCTCCAGAATCAGAAGAACAGATGGAAACGTCTGACGATGTGTGGCTCACTGTATCAGAGATTCCTCTATTTACGCAACCCACAAGTGCTCCAGCACCTTCAAGACCCCCTCCTCCAATACCAGCCAGGGCTTCAAAGTCAGAAACTGGATTTTTTACTTCAAATGCTAGAAAGAAGGGTAATGAGTTTTCTTCTTCCCCAAGATCCACTCAATACTCGCCTAAGCCAACCCATCCTCCAATGAAGAGCACAGTGGCATCCCAAATCGATGAACTCGAAGACTTTGCCATGGGGAGGGATAGAAATGATGTTGATGAGTATCCTGATATTCATTCTAGCGAAGAACTAAACACAAACTCTTCTGCTGCTGCTGCATCTGCAGCTGCCATGAAGGAAGCTATGGATAGAGCTGAGGCTAAATTCAGGCATGCAAAGGAAGTAAGGGAAAGAGAGTATGCAAAGACCGGTAGAAGTAAAGAAGCTGTGCAACTGGAAAAAGATGAACAGGCTATGCAAGATGATCAGGATAGATTAGATCGTGAACGGCGACAGAAGGAGGAGGAAGAGAGAGAGCGGAAGAGACTTGAGAAGGAGAGGGAGAGGGCTAGGGTTGAAAGGGAAAGGGAGAAGGCTAGACAAGCTGTGGAAAGGGCTACAAGGGAGGCACGTGAAAGAGCAGCTACTGAGGCACGAGAAAGAGCAGCTGCTGAAGCACGACTAAAATCTGAACGGGCTGCAGTTCAAAGAGCACAAGCAGAAGCTCGTGAAAGGGCAGCAGCAGAGGCTAAAGAAAGAGCAGAAAAGGCTGCCGCAGATGCTAGGGAAAGGGCTAATGCAGAAGCAAGGGAGAAAGCTGCTGCTGCTGCTGCTAGAGCTGAAGCTGAAGCACGACGCAGAGCAGAACGAGCTGCTGTAGAAAGGGCTGCTGCTGAGGCTCGAGAAAGGGCTGCTGCTGAAGCTCGAGAAAGGGCTGCTGCTGCTGCTGCAAGGATGAACCAACAAAAGAATGACAATGATCTTGAATCCTTTTTTAGCATGGGTTCTCGACCAAGCAGTGCACCGAGGCCGAGGGCTAATTCTTCTGTGAGTACCTAAGGCTGCGACATCTGATGTCCTCATTGTGTGTGTGTGTGTGTGTTTTAGATTTTGTTCCAGTGTCAAAAGCGGTGTTGTGTTCATTCTTTATGTTTGGTTTCTGTTTTATCTGCAATTTCAGGACCCTGGGTTGGACCCCCAATTTCAGAGTAAGGGAGGACCTGAAGTGGCGAGGAGGACATCATCTGTAAGTTCTTCATCTGGCATGAGGAAAGCCTCTTCGACTACTAACATTGTTGATGACCTCACTTCAATTTTTGGAGGTAATGCATTGTGCTCGACTGTAACCCTTTTTTGGTTATATTGTTTCTTCTCCCTTACATTTTTCATTTTTGCTTAACTTTTTGAAATGAATTTTCTTGCAAAAGCTGCTGCATCATCTGGAGAATTCCAGGAATTTGAAGGAGAAAGTGAAGAAAGAAGAAGAGCAAGATTGGAACGCCACCAAAGGACCCAGGAGCGTGCGGTATGTGTTCTTTGCCCTAAGTTGTTTCTAATTTCACCATGGCTAAGGCAATCTGTGCTTCAAGTAGTTTTACATTCTGCATTAGTTTATATTTGCAAATGTGCCCTGAGATGTTCCTAAAGCTGCTTTACCAATAACAACTGCTTTTCAATTTATGTTACGCGAATGTGAGGACATTGGTTGCATGCTCCTTTGAAGTGATTGCATGAGTTTTTGCCGTTGTCTTTTTATACATGCAGTTTAACTTCTCAGTTTTTGACTGTTGAATCTGCATGTTTAGGCTAAAGCACTGGCTGAAAAGAATCAGCGTGACCTTCAAGCTCTGAGGGAGCAAGAAGAAAGACATGTAAGTACCATATACATCTTTTGAATTAGCTTATCTGTGCCTCTATTTTGCTCCCATTTTCAAATTGAAATAAATGCCCTTCTCTCCTTCCTTTTATTCATGTTGTTCAAAACTATAATATTTTAGGCCATCCCATTTGCTCCATTTTGAAAACTATTGCTCATTTTTAGTTCATGATATATTAATTTATATTTTATTATTCATAAATAGTAGATGAGCACTTTTAACATTTTGCATATCTATATTTTGATGGGTATTTTCCACATTCCACATCCTACGTAATGGAAAAGGGAGAACTCTGTCCATATAATTGTTTGATATGTATAAGGTCTACAGGAGGGATTAATAAGTATAAATTCACTTTGAACATGGCAATGGGCACATTGTTCGCCAAGTGTTTGAAGCCTAAAAAAAAGTTAACTTGTACAATTCAGACCCCTGCCCTTAATATACTTTATGTATATAGCTATAAATATTTTTGTGAGAGATTGTGTAAACCTCTCTTTTTATTGCAATAGAAACCACCTTCTCTCCAGCAAACCCATATAATTGTTTGACCAATAACCCACTTATCTCTCTCTCTCTCTCTCTCTCTCTCTCTATATATATATATATATATATATATATGTATAAATATATTTCACATGCTCTTTAACAATATACAAACGCATGTTTAAACAATCACCCATGGCATTTCTCTCTCTTTAGCCAAACCCTCAGTTGGTGGCCGTGGTAACTGTTTGGTAAAAAAATGGGGAATCACATTTGTTTATGGTACAATGTAGAAAGGTGGATAGGGAGGAGACTTCCTGGATTTTTTGGAGATGATGCGGGCATCTATATCGTTTTCATTTAATATTGAGGGTCCTTGTACAATTTATCAAATAGCTTTTTGGGGGTAAAACTGTCTTTATGCTTGGTTAACTTGGTTAAAAACAATAATGTTCCAAATGGTCTGTCATGGCAAGAGAAGTGCTTGCCTATTTTAAAACAACAGATGTTATGCTTAAAGGCTAAATCTCAAGGTTGGTTCCTGGAATTGTCTGCACATTTTTTCGCTGTCCAAAGAGTGGTGGCATTGTGAAGGGGTGAAATAGGTAAGGTTTTATACGTATATAAATGGCCCCTAGTTCAATTTATAATATTTAATTCATTACTAATACATGATGATGGATAATATTTTCGAAAGCTACCTGGTTGGAAGGTGGACAAAATTGTAATATCCATTATGGCTGGAATTATTAATTATTTTCTTCATACATAAATATTCAGAATGTTTATTAATTGGCATGGGATGCTGCCCAATTACCAGAATAACCATAGGCTAAGCATTTCAAATCGACAAAGTCCATAAAATTGTGCAACTTTAGCTCTTTATCTCCATAAACCCAGTTGTACAGAGTATTCAATAAATATGCTTTTCCACTCATGCAAAGGCAATTTTAAATCTTGAAAAGATCTTCTATTCTTCTTTTTCCAAATAAGTCAAACTCAAATAAAAAAGAATAATCCTCCATATTTTCTTCCTTATCTTAATTAACATTGCCCCCAGCAAGACTCAAAATCTTTCGTAACTTCCATGGGAAATTCCCAAAACATATGAAACCTGGATAAAGCCAAGCCCCAGATCTCCTTTTC
This sequence comes from Vitellaria paradoxa, assembly GCA_019916065.1. Lineage (NCBI taxonomy): Eukaryota > Viridiplantae > Streptophyta > Magnoliopsida > Ericales > Sapotaceae > Vitellaria > Vitellaria paradoxa. The sequence continues at coordinate 9,154,119 of CM034243.1, read as the reverse complement.
CTAGTTGCAGTGAATAAAAAGGTAGTCATTAGATTCTCCCTTTCACAAAGTTAACACTGATTAACAATAATTTTCCTTTTTGCAGCAAGATTGTCAATGGTGAGAATACTAGCATGAAGTAAGCATCTTACAAAGAAAGCAACTTTAGTGGGTGCCCCAGAAGACCAAATCCTTTTCATTGGAAATGAATCCACCCCCTAGCCCACAATTGCAGTATACAATGATTTCATACTAAGACCACCTGTTTGGTCCTCAACCATTTTAGCCCATCCTCCCCTTCCCCAACTTTTGGGCATACAACAAGTCCAGTAGGCTCACACAATTTTCTAGCTCCCAATCTTGTATATTTCTTGAGTTCAAACTCCATTTCATCACTACCTTCCAAGTTCCTACAATATGCATTTCTCAATAGTTGCTTCCCTATCCAGTTAGTTTAAATAATCTGGAAACAAATCCTTCCATCTACTGCAACAGTACTCCCTGTACCCACATTAATAGAGTTGTGTTGGAAACTTCATGTAATAAATCTTTGATACCCTTCCATAAATTAGTTCCATGTGAGCCCCGCCCCTCCATAACCAGTTGCCCCAACCAAAACCATATTTGGCTGAGACTACCCTTCTCCAAAAACTATCTTTTTCATTCTCATATCTCCGTTGCCATTTCTCCAAAAGAGCTTCATTGAATTTTATAATTAATTCTTTCATTAAAAACATATAGATATCCACAGGCTTGATGTGCATACCTAATAGCTAAAACCTCTCTGCTTATCTACTTAAGCAAGGCAATCTAAGGTTAGCTAAATAAATTTGGTTTGGGCAGTTACTTGGTTAAATGGAAAATCAGTGGTCCTATTTATGTCAGACCATATTCTATTGACGTATGTTGAGGGTTTCAGCTGTTGAGAGAGGCAACTAATATAGGGTTTCTAATAGCACGTACAATTATGACAAACTTTCTTGCATGCATGCACTCATACAGATTACTTTCATTAGAAAAGTTATTTCTGGGTTTAGATAGGTGTATGCAGTGCATTCTCTTTTCCCAACCCCAAACATCCATGTATTTTAGATTGGTCTTGCCTCTTGGCTGCATTAAAACTTGGTGTCAGATAATATTTTTCATGTTTTCTGATTTTGAGCTGCTATGGTTTCAGAGGATGGCTGAAACATTAGATTTCGAGATCAAGCGTTGGGCTGCAGGGAAGGAGGGAAATTTGCGGGCATTGCTATCAACATTACAATATGTGCGTTTAATTATCTTCCTCCTGTGTTGCATGGCATTTAAAGCCTTTCTGATTGTTACTTTTATTTATTTATTTATATATTTTTGTGGCTTTTCTGCATTCTTTCCAAATATTTGTCGGTCCCTCAGTTTTGAAGTTAACTCTTTCCTTGCCGGTGTTGGTTTCAGTTGTGAGTTTCATAGTTGCTTAACTCACCCCCCAAACTATGAACCCCCCTCATGAAGTTGTTGGTCTAGTTCTGTTCATGTTTCTTATACACATTAATGTTTCACACCGAATTGGCCTCGTGTTTGGATCTCAATTTCCATTTTTTAGTGAGAGGAGAGGAGAAGTATAGAATAAGAATCCAAGTTCTTCACATAGCAAGGGGTGAGCAATATCACAGACAATTTCAAATTCTCATAATTGAACTCTATGAACAAAGAATATTGAATTGGATTTCTACAGGAAATTTGAATTCTCCTATTTATGCAAGGATTAAGAGTTCGATGTAAGAAGTAAGAAACTTGAACTGTAAGAGCATTCTAGTCCTAATAAAGGCATGTTATGACTGAAAAACATCACTTGCACGAAATAAGACTCTGGAGTCACTCTGCATCCCATGCCTAATAAATCTTAAAATAATCAACATGCCCCTGAGCATAAAATCTTATGAAGTTATGTTTCAATCTGACTAGTGGCTTACCAATCTAAAATGTATATGCCCCATGTGTTTTGGGGCCCCTGTAAAAATGCATTATGCCTTTATTCTTTTTTCCATGATTTTGTCATCACAACTCCTTGGACTACTAGGAGTCTGTATTTGGTACGTCTTTTTACAGTGGTGGTAGTATTTTCTAGTTGAAAAATCTTGGTTTAGTGCAGTTCTATGAACAATCCCATCATGTTGGCAGCATATGTGCTTCATCCTTGCAATTGGTGTACTCAGTTTTTAGGTCTGAGCATTGCATGCTCTACAGCACTGCCCAACAAATGCTCTCAAATATTTGATTGGGATTGCATTTCCTCATATCCTTTATTTAATGGTCCTCCTTGAAGTCGTATTTAAACTTTTTGGTTAATGACTTGATGGTTTTAGAATTTCTGAATCTCTGATTGATTGCCTCTAAAATAATGTTGCTGGGTTGAGATCATGATTTGGGTTCTGAACTTCTGGTAAGATAAAGAATGTGGAACTAGTTACTTGGACAATAATAAGTGAGGAGCTTAATAAATTGGTTGTTTTATTTAATTCAGTTGATATCATTTTCCATGTCTGGCCTAATTAGTCATCACTTTCATGATTGTGATTGTTGTTTAGAGTTAGAAAAACGAATGGCCATTGAGATGTTGCACTGGAATAAAGTGTTTATTATTATTATTATTATTTACAGAAAGCACGGTTTTTTGGATTTTTGTTCCCTCTACAAACAAACTCAGAAATGTTGATTGCAGATACTTCAGAACTGATTTCTTGTTTAATTTCTGATTAGATTTTTATTGTTGTGTTCCATTCCTGGTTTCTAAATTCTTATAATAAACCCTGTGGCATCTTTACGTATTTGAGAATTAACTTTGTTTGTTGCTATTCTTTATTTATTTTGGTTGATGAAATTTGCTAACTGTTACTTTGTATCTTCTGAACGATAAGGTGCTATGGCCTGAATGCGGTTGGCAGCCTGTTTCTTTAACTGATTTAATCGCTGCTGCCTCGGTCAAAAAATTTTATAGGAAGGCAACATTATGTATCCATCCCGATAAGGTGCAACAAAAAGGTGCCACTCTTCAACAAAAATATATTGCGGAGAAGGTGTTTGACCTTCTTAAGGTAAGCATCATGGTCTGAGCAATTTTATTTGCAAGTTTAAGTCGTTCTTGTAGGAACTGTTTGATAACATTTATTTCTTTACTTTTTCTCAGTTGTTTTCAATTATTATTTATTAGAAAGTAATTTAATTTAATAAAATAGTTCAATAATATAAATCATTTTAATCATAAATTATTGTTGTAATTAATTTAATAAAATAAATCTTTGTACTAATTTATTATTTATTTAAAAATAATTTTAATTTAGCACAGTATTTGAATATAAATCTTTTTAATAGGATGCAAAAATAAATGATAAAGTGTTCTATTTATGGCTTAAAATTGATCACGTGTTTATGAAAAGGAAAAAAAAATGTGTGAAAATGTGATTTTTTTTTTTTTTGGGTTTACGTTTTGGGGTTAAATTTTTAAAAACAGGTCTAGGAAACACGTTCTCGTTACCAGTTTTCAAATATCTGTAAACGTATAAAAAAAGAAGGTAAACAAAATCATTATCAAATGGACCCTTGGTGTTTTATGCTTATTAAACTTGTGTTTATAAATGCTTGTTATTATGGAATAGAGATATAGCATGCCTCATTTTCCTGTAGTTTGTGCTATGTATTCACTGTTAAGTGCTCGGTATTTGTTCATCTTGCCATTACTTACATAGTTCACTTTAATCATCACATGGCCAAGAAATTCATGTTTTATTTTTCTGAAAACTTGAATTTCAATCTTGCCTCATTAGGAGACCAAATGTCCAAAAATTCTAAATCACTTGAACGTCTCTAGATGAATTGAAGTATAAAGCAGAAAATTGTTTAAAAAATTCAAGCACCTCCCCTCCCCCCCCTTTCTTTCTCTTTCCCTGTTTTTGTTGAATTATTTTCATAATTCTCTGCAGGTTAGCTATGTACCTTGTAGAGAGAATTCTTTATCTGTTGGTGTGTGGAAAAACTTCGTATTATTGGGTGTCTTCTCATTTTAAGTTTTGTGCGGTGAAACAGGAGGCTTGGAACAAGTTCAATTCAGAGGAGCTATTTTGAATTCTGCCATTATTCATTCATTGCAAGATTCTCCATGGAAGGCGCAACACTTTGTCGAGAAAAGAACTTGGAGCCTGTTCGAGCAGATGTATTTCGCTTCCCTCTGTTGTTACGGTGTAGGCTTTTTTGCATTACGATGGGTTGGTAAAAGAGGCTCGCATTATAGCAGAGATATGCCTGAATGGTAAAGAAATAGTACACGTCTGCCCCATTGCCCCTACACATCTGCATGGGATAGTTTTCCTTTTTTTATTTTTATTTTTTTTTATCTTCACGATTCTTTTTTTCCCTCTCCATCCCCTTTCATCATTTGTTTGTGGTGTGGTGGGGCTTGATCGGTTGGATGGATGTATACCATTATGTTTATCGATATAAGAACATTAAATGGATGAGCCAGTGTATTTTGTATTGGGCTGAGAATCTTGTATGGATATATCTCTTATATACGCATGTATTCTAAATTTTGGGTTTTGGTTTGCATTGGCAATCGAATCAGTTACTGTTTCTTTTTCCGTTCTCAGAGATTCTTTTCTTTTCTTTTCTTTTCTTTTCTATATTTATTGTTTGGGTTGAAATTTCTATGTCCGCTAAACAACTTGAAATTGCTCATTAGCTTGCCCATTACAATGGGAATAGGCTTATTATGATCTGTTTCCTATCTATTATTATAATTGGTTTAGGAGTGTGACTAATTTCTCGTCTGCTGAAATTGTTGAGCTAAGTCTCTACTCATTCTCTACAAAGTAGGTTGTGAGGTTATCTGGTACTAGAAAAAATGTACTGATATGGCCTGATTATTTAAAGATGATTTGTCTGTGAAAAAGCGACTTGCTCATTCCTACTTGATTTTCTTTTTTTTTTTTTTTTGGGTAAGTCCTACTTGATTTTCTTGGTCCTTCTATAATTTTAAGTAAATCAATAGTGGCATTCTCTAAGCCATTTTCAAAAATGAAAAATTACACTTGCCCTCTTGTGAGGTGTTTACAAAAGTTATACGGTAAGTCGGGGAAATTAGTTGAGCTTGGTTTGAGAATCATTAATTAGAGTTTTAACCTATTTTCATCTTATATGTTAAAATTTTTAACCAAAATTTAATGGTTTTTTTTTTTTTTTTTTTTGAATAAAATTTAGACATGTCCTTCACATTCATAAAGGAAAAAAAAATTCAAAATAGAAAAATTCGCGTATGAAGTTAGTAAGTCAAATTTTGATGAAGGGTTAAAAAAATAATGTAAGACGGGAAAAGGCCAAAAAAAAAAAAAGACTAATGGTTCCAAAACCAAGCCTTAGACCTCCCTTACTTTTAAATTCTTTTAACAAATTACTCTCCAACATAAAAATTAACAAGTGTGTGTATATTTTAGATAAATTCTGTTTGAACTAGTTAAAATATTCCCATATGCAAAGTCAAAATTTATAGGCAATTTGATTCTTTATATTACGAGTACAAAAATTTTGATTAATTCATGTAAAAATATTTATTATCAGTCAAATTATGTGCACTTTTTAGCTGTTATAATTACACCAGGATGGGAAGGTCAATGTAATCTACCCATTCCAAAACCATTGCTTATTGTTTATGTTGGAGTGAATACCACTGCACGTATAATGACCCAACAATAAGTTCCACACAAATATTACAATTTTTGTTTTACTTTCACCTAAAAGTAAAACAGCAAATTTGCTAGAAACGTACCTGGAGCAACAAAAGTTTAGCATTCAAGAGAGAGAAGTGAACCAAAACTCAATAGATTCAATTACCCAAAAAAAACTCAATAGATTCAAACTTTGTGTGCAAACCTGTGAATCTGTATGCATGCTACATATAATGAAAAACAAATTCATTCAACCCCCACAAAAGGCACCCAAAAAAAAAAAAAAAAAAAGCACCTGTAGATTATCAGAAACTTCTGTACTTCCAACTATCATTCTCTCTATGCCTGTCAATAGAGAGAGACTATATTACGACTTCAAAAGTGCTGCAACCCTGGCATTCAATGTACAACTCAGTTAGATCAAATCTAGACACAATGCAGAATTTAGGTTTCAATCTGCACCCTGTATCAAGATGTTCTGCATGAGCTTCCGCCAGCCGATTCTGCCACAATTCCATGGTAACCTGATGTACCAAAGGGGAACAGTTAAAAGACTTCAAGATTTATGGTCATCAATACATTTCATCAGCACATTTCCTTTGCATGATGGAATTAATATTTATGCACCGTCAGGAGAGACAAAAACGACAAAGCATAATGCATCATTAACGTTTCACAATCCACCGGGAGAGACAAAAATGACAAAACATAATGCATCATTAACGTTTCACAATTTAGAATGTCAAAAGGAATACTAAGAAAATAGCCAAATGCTCACATTTTCTGATGATGGTGAACTTAGTTCTAGATAGTCTACTCATTTGAAAAAATATATCTTCGATCTCCTCGTAAGAAGAAAACTAATTATTTCTCACTACCATGAGAAAATTAATCTTATTCAGTACACACTGCACATGGATATACCTTATTGTGATGTGGGGACAACTCTGGAAGAAAAGTTCAAGAGACTACACTCCCTTTGTTGGAAAAATTTTCAGTAGGAAACCACTAAGCATTTTCTCTCCGAGAGCTTTGCTTTATAGCAGCCCCAACCACTAGCCTTGCATACCATTTAAAAAAAAAAATGGCATAACAGCACCTAAAAGAATGCAGATAATCAATTGGCACCACGCAAAACGTAAAAAAGTTGCTAGTTCCTCCACTAAAACAAATGGGGAGGAAAAGGGGGGAATTTCGGTTGTCACCACCACTCTGACTTATTGTGATGCCATTTTGTTAAACGCTATATTGGCATGATGCTCAACATTACCAAGGCAAAAAGTGAAGTCACAATATAAAAGATGGGTGTCACACCTTACTTTTCTTCCACAATGAAAGCACAATTCAAATTAAGGGAACTCTTCCATCGAAAATCTGTTTCAAAGAAAAAAAAAATTATCAATGATAAAATACGAGTACAATTGCGTAAAAAATTTATTTCTTAAAACCTGGATAATAATTAAATACAATCTTACCACTGCAAAGTCATTGAATCAATAACTTGTTTTCCCACCATGGCCTGTTTTCATTGCCACTCATGGTTAGTTGATATCCTCCTCCAAGGCCACTGCCACCATATATATATATATATATATATATATCACTTTTTGACCAGCCAGTGTTTCCCTTTGTTCAATGCTGTTAAAAGCACTAGCCGCAAAAGCCCAAGACCCCTTATTGCTCAAGGCACAACATTAATTCTCAACTAAGCGGCTTGCTTGAGTAAGACGCTACTTTAGAGAAAGAAGTTAAAAAAGAAAAGGATTCAAGCATTTTAAAAATTATCAAATATGGAATTTAATACGTATCGCGTAGATATTTTTTCAATTAGGTAAATATGTTAACGAACAAAAAGTAATATCATTAATAATGTAATAGTAATTATTCTTGGCCAAAAAAAAAAATGTAAATTCAAAATAGAAACATAATCTTTTTATTAGTTAAGAATCTTTATAAAGATTAGTTAAGAATCTTTATTAGTTAGAAAAATAGTTTTTATTGAATTAGCTTTATTTTCTTCATAAATAGGACTTTTTATAGCCAGTTTTATTCATTCAAATTATTAAATTTAATTAAAATTATTTAGAACTTTGTGTTTTTGTTTAATTTTTGTAAATTCAAGGACGTTTCTTTGCCATGCTTAAAAATAAAATCGCATCAAACACCTCACTGTTATGTCAATCATCTTTCTTAATTTTTATTTTTCCATAGGAAATTCTTTTATTGAAAAAACAATTCCATCTAAAATTATATGGATTGGACTCAGAATTGTTAAAATGCGAAATTTTACATAACTTTCCAAAAATCATAATTTATGATAGAAATAAATGAAAGAAAATGATTGATGTAGCAACTTTTAATTAGTTTAAAGATTAAGTGATAGATGTAGCTAATTTCAATTAGTCGAAGTGTTTGCTGAGTTGAGATGTTTAAAATGATATGGAGGTGTCAACTTTAAATGAAATGATAGTTTTTTTGTAGAAAAATTTTTCTTGTCTACATAGCATTACTCAACCGGCAAACCATCACCGAAAGCATGCCAAGTTTGAAAAGATTCTTCTTTTGTGAGCACCAAATTTAGTCAGTGCATTGCACGTTAAAGAAAAGATAAGTTGAGGCAAGGTTTGTCACCTCATCGTGACTCAACATTTTATTTGTTGTCTTGCCACTCCATTTGAGTATAAAAAGTATGAAATCAGTTTTCTTCCTACCCCCCGCAGAAGCTAGATAGAGCTTGCCCAAACGAGAAGATGAGACCTCTTATGAGCATTGTTGTTGTCATTTTAGCATTCTCTCTTTTTCCAAGCATCAAACCACAGGAAGCTAGCAATAGCAAAGTCCTTCATGAAGAACCACAGAAGTGGATCAAAAGCACCAAAAATCTCCCGTTGCAGTCTCTCAGTAAGAAGGGTCCATTTCACCCTCCTCTTTTTCCAAGCATCAAACCACATGAAGCTAGCAATAGCAAAGTCCTTCACGAAGAAGGACAGAAGTCGATGGAAAGTACCAAAAATCTTCCGGTGCAGTCTCTCATGAAGGGGAGTCCATATCGCCCTCCGGCCCCGAATCCCAAAACCGAATTTCCGGTGTCCCCTCCTCCGGGGCGGAATCAGAAAACCCACTATTCTGGTCATGCCATGCCGCGCCACGGAGCGAAAGATTAATCATAAATAAAGAGCCGCAGTCAAAACATCAGAATAAAGGAAAGTGCATGTGTGATTTATGTATGAGATCTTTACTCCTTGCTATTGTATTATATATATATATATATATATATAGTTGTTTTGTTAAGAGTAAATGTGCTTAAATTATTGAATGTATTTTGGAGAACTCTTTGTTTCTTGCCTGGTTTCATTTGTGAGTAGTTAATGTGCTTTAAGTTTCTGATAATTAAAGAGCCGCAACCAAACATTATCAATACCAAAGAATAAAGAAAAAGTGTGTGATTTATGATACCTTTACTCCTTGCTATTGTATTATATAGTTGTTTATATTTATATATATCCGATCTCTCGCTTTTAGAAGTTGTAAAGATGTTTGTCTTAAAAATTAATTTATAGTTTAGCACAATACCATGCATGCATGCGTTGTAGAGTTTCATACTTTAGCACATAGTTGTAAATTTTATGTCCAACTTTACAATTGATATGGTAGATCTTGCACGGTATTGCTCATATTGTTTCAAATTTATTATTATAAAAATATATATTACTAAAAAATATCAATATATAGTTTAAATATTTAAGAACAATTCTAATTTACGTATAAAATATAAATTATAAATAATTTGTTACTCAAATCTTTTTTTTCCATTGTTGGACATTCTATCTTGAGTAAGGGAAAGCTTGTGAGCTATGGATTTGCAAACGTGTCTAGTTCTTAGCACGTTTCAATGTTGGGATTCCTAATCTCTCCCATGTAATTCATCCGTTTATTTTATCAACGATCCATCTTCTATGTAAGGTATATTTTTGAATTTTGATTCATACTTCTGCATCATATGAGCTCATAGTTCTAACAGATATTTCTTTATCCATATTGATATCCTTACTTAGATATATTGTTGCCATAGTTACTTGTACAGCTATAGAAAAAAAAAAAAAAAAAAAATTGTCATCTTACTCAAAACCATCAATAATCTCAGCTGGCATCACCACCCATCACTTGGTCAGGAAGAATTCCTAAATAAGCTTGAAAATAATTGTATGTAAAAATTAAAGCCATCCAAAATTATAGAAATAGTATTTTTGAAATTTAATTAGATTCCATGTTCATAAATGTTCTAACTTAAAATAAAAAGGGTACAATTCAATCATATTTTGTATACAAAATTTATTTGTGTGGCACTACCTTTTTCGCTTCACAATTACCAAAAAAAAAAAAAAAACACTTTTTCGTTTCACTAGTCTCATCGTTAGCTAATTCATTTAAAATGGCTTTTTATATATATAAATATATTGTTGATCCTCGGTAGTAGACTTTGTTTTAAAAATAAGTTTAGTTTTTTATCTGGGAAGACAAACAATTAGGGCCCGATTGGATTGGATGAAGGAAAAGTCTCCTCCTAAAAATTATGCCCATGGATCCCACACCTTTGCCATGGTTTGGCAACTCCACTCTTCCCCCCTCTTCGGTTTCCCCGCCTTTCATTTTTGCCCCCCACCTGGTATAATTTTTGAGTACCCTCAACCTTACTTAAAAGTTATCCCCCTTTAAATCTATTATTTTTGACGTTTTTAACTCTCGTTAATAGCATTGCTAACTTGATCAAAATAAATATAGTAAAAAAAATAATAGATAGGCCAACAAGTCAAAATAAATATAATAAAAAAAATTAAATAATAACCAACTACCCAAAAGTACATATTTAAAAAAAAAGTTCTTTAAATAAATTTATAAAAAATTAAATTTTCAATGAAATAAATAATAAAACTTCAAATTGTCCAAAAATAATTAAATATAGTGGGTTTTGCAATTTAATATTTAATTTAATAGGTAACCAAGTTTGGAACACCACAAGGGCAAAAGAGTCATTTAACTGTTTTTTCTATCATTCACTCCCTCTTACTTATTAAACATCCAAACCAAGTCAAAAGTTATCCCCTCCATAAACATCACATCAATATGGGCCTACCCTCTAAAAATAATACTCCCTCTTATTTTATACCCTATTTAAAACTTATCTCCTGAAATTTTAGCACCATCCAATCAGCCCTTAATAGTTAATTAATATACGAATACATTATTAATCTCCATATTCTCAGCCATCCTTCTTCTTTTTATTTATTATTTTTTTTTTTTTCCAAAATCAGCAAATTCAATGAACTGGTCAGTCCAAAAATGCATTGGTAGGTTCCAAGAAATAATCAATAGGTTAACAGAATTCCATGCCACATGCCTAGCTGACCCCCTATCAAATGTGCTTCATCTTTGCAATTGGTGTACTCAGTTTTCCAGTCTGAGCATTGCATGCTCTACAGCACTGCCCTAATTAGTCATTCCTTTCACTTTCATGATTGTGATTGTTGTTTAGAGTTAAAAAAATGAATGGCCATTGAGATGTTGCTCAGGAATAAAGTGTTTATTATTATTATTATTATTATTATTATTATTATTATTACAGAAAGCACGGTTTTTTGGATTTTTGTTCCCTCTACAAACTCAGAAATGTAACCTGCATGAAGAGATTGGTGGCATTCTGTAAGCCATTTTCAAAAATGACAAATTACACTTACCCTCTTGTGAGATTTTTACAACAGTTATAGGGTAGGTCTGGAAAATTAGTTGAGCTTGGTTTGAAAACCATTAATAAGAGTTTTAACTTATTTTTGTCTTATATGCTTATTTTTTTAACCAAAAATTAATGGTTTTTTTTTTTGGAATAAAATTTAGACATGTCCTTCACATTCATAAAGAAAAAAAATATTTCAAAACAGAAAAATTCACATATGAAGTTAGTAAGCCAAATTTTGATGAAAGGAAAAAAAAAATAATATAAGACAAGAAAAGGCCAAAAAAAATAATAATAATAACTAATGGTTCCAAAGCCGAGCCCTAGACCTCCCTTACTTTTAAATTTTTTTAACAAATTACTCTTTGACATAAAAACCAACAATTACTTTGACATAAAAACTAACAAGTGTGCATATCTTTTAGATGAATTCTATTTGAACTAATTAAAGTATTCCTACATGAAAGATTAAAACTTATAGACAATTTGATCCTTTACATTACGAGTAAGACAATTTTGATTAATTCATATAAAAATATTTATTATCAGTAAAATTATGTGCACTTTTTAGCCGTTATAAATTACACCAGGATGGGGAGATCAATGTAATTTATCGATTCCAGAAACCATTGCTTATTGCTTATGTTGGAGTGAATGCCACAGCACGTATAAAGGACCCAACAATATCTTCCACACAAATATTACAATTTTTGTTTCACTTTCATCTATTGGTAAAACAATAAATTTGCTAGAAACGTACCTGAAGCAACAAAAGTTTAGCATTCCAGAGAGAGAAGTGAACCAAAACTCCAATAGATTCAAACTTTGTGTGTAAACCTGTGAATCTGTATGCTACATATAAACGAAAAACAAATTCATTCAACCCCCACCAAAGGCGCCAAAAAAAAAAAAAAAAAAAACGTAGATTATCAGAAACTTCTGTACTTCCAACCATCATTCTCTCTATGCCTGTCAATAGAGAGAGACTATATTACGACTTCGAAAGTACTGCAACCCTGGCATTCAATGTACAGCGCAGTTAGATCAAATCTAGACTCAATGCAGAATTTAGGTTTCAATCTGCACCCTCTATCAAGATGTTCTGCATGAGTTTCCGCCAGCCGATTCTGCAACAATTCCATGGTAACCTGATGCACCAAAGGGGAATAGTTAAAGACTTCAAGATTTATGGTCATCAATACATTTCATCAGCACAATTCCTTTGCATGATGGAATATTTATCCACCACCGGGAGAGACAAAAACGACAAAACATAATGCATCATTAACGTTTCACAATTTGGAATGTCAAAAGGTATACCGAGAAAATAGCCAAACGCTCACATTTTCTGATGATGGTGAACTTAATTCTAGATAGTCTACTCATTTGAAGAAATATATCTTCTCCTCGTAAGAAGAAAACTAATTATTTCACTACCATGAGAAAAATAATCTTATTCAATACACACTGCATATGGATATACCTTATTATGGTGTGGGGACAAATCTGGAAGAAAAGTTCAAAAGACTACATTCCGTTTATTGGAAAAATTTTCAGTAGTAAACCACTAAGTATTTTCAAATCCCATGTTCTCTCCAAAAGCTTTGCTTTATAGCAGCGCCAACCACTAGCCTTACATACCATTTAAGAAAATGACATGACAACAGCTAAAAGAATGCAGATTAATTGGCACTACAGAAAACGTAAAAAAAGTTGCTAGTTCCTCCACTAAAACAAATGGGGAGGAAAAGGAGGGAATTTCGGTAGTCACCACCATTTTGACTTATATTTATGGGATGAAAAAATATGACAAAAAACTATATGGAGAATTAACTCACGGTACAGTGGTACAACCTTTATCTCTGCCCCTCCCCCCTCCCCCCCCCCCCCCCCAAAAAAAAAAAAAAACATATCCCCTGACAACTCATTTAGCACCATCTTTCTAGCATCTATTAGAAGGCAAAATAATCACCCAATTTTCTGATGGTACATTTCCAATTCATAAAATCTATGCATGCTACCATCAATGATTTGATAAAACAACATAATAAGATCCCAAACTAGCATGACAAATCTAAGGATCCAAGAAAAGAATATAATGCTTAAGAGATGAAGTGACAAGCAAGACCTCATTCCCACTGTTGAGTTTAAATTTGCAAAGAGTGCAAGAAATCATAAAGCCTTTCTCCTGCAATTCTCCCTGCTTGCAGATGGGGCACCAAATCACCTTGCGCTCCTAATACCAACACCACAATATAAAGAACAATATGGAATATAGAACTTAATAGTTTCATTTATCACGAGAAAAGATTAGTACTAGATTTTGGCAAATAATAAAACCTGTCCACTGCATTATAATTTATAATAGGCTGGAACAAAAGCAATATAATGACTGAGGTAAACATGCAAATGAAGGATATAACACCTAGCTATAAGCAATTTACACAAAAGATCAGAAACTAGTGAATGAAAGCCACTAGTATGGTTCTGGAAGTTGAAGTTACAGTTCCCGTGAGGCTCATTCTATAGTTGGAGTTGGCTATCTCAGCTCAAGAAGTCTTGAGGTGTTATTCTTAAGACTAGGGATCCGATTCTGCATTCACTGGGCTTGCATGATTGATGGGTAGGAGTGCCAAGCCTTTGTGTATTACATAGTGAACGACTCCGTGACCCCAGCACAATGTGCTTGAGGCAGCTGGTGGTTACAAGGATTTGGTGGGTGGTGGATCAATGGGGTGCTGTAATTTCATAGTCTGTTTGACCCAAGTAATGCTACAAGAACATACTGCCGTGGATTATGGATGTGTCCGTGAATACCAAACAAGTTCCAGAGTCCAACAAGTGGGACACTAGCGTGGTGCAAAGGGGCAAAGCCTTCTTAGTAATTAGGATGATATTCTAACACCCCTAATTTTAGAGTGCAGATATCTAGCTCACGGAATTATTCTTGTATATAGACTCATAAGTACAACTTTCATAGTTATGGGTATCATACCTGCTTATCATTCAACTGCATATGCTCATAAACTGCACGAGCCAAGTACTCATCTTCTTCATCTTCTGGAGTTTCTATATACGTTCCTTGTTCTGCAAGGAGCTAACACAAACATCCAAGTTCAAAAGCCAATTTTAAAAAATAACCCCCACCACCCAAAAAAAAAAAAAGAGGTAAAAAGCTGTGAGGCTTTGCAAAAAAACAATTTGACAAGTGTTTAGTTTCCCTTTTTTTTTATTTCTTCTTGAAGCAAATATGAAGACAACACAATGCTGCTTGACAAAGAACTGGAGGGGGGAAATTTTGAAGAATACACTGAAATACGTAATTGAGTATCAGAACAATAAATTAATAGTCCTCAGCTTGATGCAATGTCTTGCGGAAAAATTTTCCCTCATATTTTATTTTGAGTTGAAGATCCCCAATATCCATTCAAAAGATTGTCCACATTGAGGTATGCTAGCAAAGTTAATCAAGAACCAATAATGTGAAAATCAAACATTATTCTCCAAAAAAGAGCACCCTCATTACCTCTTGTGGCTTTGTTCTAAGATCCTCGTAAAATATCCTTTGCATTTCTAATAATATCTCTTCACATTCTCCTTCATAAGCTGTATGAATACCATCATAGTCCCACAACGTATCATCTACCTCACGTGAAGAAGTTAAAATTCCAGAATTCTCATCCAATGACGAGTCTTTAATTTTTTTAAATTCAGCAGCAACTATGTCCTGGAAAGTTGATTTGATGAACTCCTGCATCCAGAGAAATTGAGAATCAGCGTGTTAACCAACCATCCTTTTTTACCTTGAAAGCAATATAAATGTATTCGCAAAGTAAAGAACCAAATTCAAAACAGCAACATAACTCAATGACAAGTGGAATACTTCATGATGTTAAAACAACCAAGAGTATGAGATCTTTCCAGATACATACCAAAAGGCTATATCTCAAAGGAATATGCAGTCCTTATATTTTTTAAGAAATAAGAAACCAAAACTTTGGATAAATAACTGGATGTTTTTCTCCACGCAAGAATCTATAGAATGGTGAAAAGTTATCTAAAATTTTTCTGCTGATAAATAAGAAAAAATGCCTATGCCCTCACTTCTTGTCCTCTCTCAGTGAAGCGGAGTTTTTTCTTCAACTAGCGTTGCTAAAAGCACTAGGCACACCTAAGGTGCCAAGATCCCTTCTCGCCTGAGGCGCAAGGTGCTCACTTAAGTAAGGGTGAGACACTAACTTCAAAGAAAAAAATGAGAGAGAGAGGCTCCAAACATTCTAAAAATCCTCAAATATAGGCTTCTACATGCATCACTATTAAAAAAACAAACAAAACTTTGATATTTTTCCAATTAGGAAACCATAGTATTAAATACGAAGTAACATCATGGATAATGTAATATAGTAACTATTATTTGCAAAAGACGTAAGTTCAAAATAAAAACATAAACTTATCTTTGCAAGCTAAATAACACCCACCACCTGCCCCCCCCCCCCCCGGGCGCCAAAAAAAAAAAAAAAAAACGATGCTCTTATCTCATCCATCACTAGAAGCGCATGCTAGATCACCCCATGCAAGCTTTCATCATCAACAGTCAAAGCCCAATTCATCTGCTACATTAGAGGCACTAGTACCCATCTCTCCAATCAACCATTCATTACCATCATCAATATCATGTAAAGAGATCGGATCAATTACATTCCATTAGTCATGATGAACTTTTAGACTTTGGCGCCTAAATCACTTTTCGGGTTCAAAATATATTATTAATCATCTAGGTCCAAAATAATGAAAAGGCCTTGCATTTAGACCCAAAAAATCAAATATTGCATAACATAAAAAAGCAACGCCCCAAGCACCTCTTGCCTGTGCTTAGGCACTAACATTGGCATCACCGTACTAATAGCGTATTGCCTTGAGGCATGAGAAGCACTGAGGCCTCCCCTTGCGTCACCCAAGTGCCTAGGCAAGTGCTAGGAGGGCTTCTAACAACACTGCAAATCTTACGAAATTCTAATAAATCAACAAGGACTTCTTGCACACTAGTTAAATTTAAAAAAAAAAAAAAAGGGCATGTCCATAGGAAAGTACCTAGGGGATCTATGTAACAACAAAAATGGGAAAAAAAAAATTCCACTTCTTTAGTTTAAATGATTAATTGTATAGAAACCATCACTGATTGCCAATAATCAAAACTAGCAATTCCAACAGTGAATAATTCCAAACTGTTTACTTCATTTTTCATTTTTATTTATTTTTTTATTTTTTATTTTTTGTTGGAAGAGGGTGGTTCTATGTTGACTTGAAGCATCAAAAATAAATTAATCTAAGACAGCCATTTAAGCGAAGATATAGGGAATGAAAAGAAGACAACTGAGAGTTGGCAAACGAACTTTATCATTGTGATATTGATTTTTACCCACAGGTAACCTCAATTTCCAAAGCAAACGGGCTCGATCCTCTTGAATCCTTTTGTAACAGTTTTCTCTGAGCTACATTTTACAGGGAAAAAAAAATCAACAATAATAAAATAATAATACAAACATTCATATTTTCGAACACACAAGATGGCACAAAAGCAGAAGGGCAATAACTTCACTTCTTGTCCACAAATAAACTGCGCAAACTGGAAATTCAGGAAAGTACAGCTTAAAATGGACGAATTAGATGTTAAGAAAATGGGATTGAAGAACTTAGAGATGATGCGAATCTACCTGGCCACCTCGAACCCTCAACAAATGAAATTATAATTAACAACAAACTCAAAATATATAATGTTATACATATATATATATACACGTACACACACACACCTTGTGTTTCCAATTAGAACAATTATTAAAAGAAAGAGGGGCTTTAAGAGAAGGTCGTCTCGTGGGCCTTCGATCCTCGCCCCCCGCCATTACTCTGCTCCTGATTCTGAATTCACTCAAATCAGACTCTTGCACTGTAAATATACATACGCACATATATATATATAAACTGTATACAGTCACAGAGAGATCGAGAGAAACATAGATGGGAGAAGATGCGCGCGCCGGGGGCTTAATTCTCGCCCCTCCTCGTCGCGGGAAGTTTGTCTTTATTGCGCAGAGATCCCATTAATCTTGCAAAATTACATCAACCTCCCCTTTTGGGCTTAGTCTGGCAAAAATACCCCTGCCATTTGAGATCCGTTAGGATGTGGACGGATTTTGACATTTTGGCAAGTACAGAATCACGGGCTACTGAGGCGCGTGGAGGTTGAGATAATATTACTCGCCGGGCTGCCAGAGAAAATATTGTCAAATCGACGAAACGGCTCTCTTCGTTTCCCTTTTCTTTCCGGGGATTGAAATTTTTTTTAGGGTTGTAGAAATGAAGGCGACGACGATGGCATGTCTGTAATTTAGGTGTCAAAGGCTCTGAATTGCTCCCATGCTCTGCAGCTGAGCAGTTCAGCACAATATATATATTTATATACATACATATATTTTATACGTATATTTTGTTCGAAAGTGGTGGTGTTGTTGGGGAGATAATAGCAATGCTGGAAAACCCCACCGAGTCGTCCTCCGCAGCCAACATTACCGCCTTCAAACGCTATGCTCCGCCCAATCAGAGGTCATATCTAAAATCATTCTTCTCGCTCACTTAATTTGGGTTTGATTGATTGATTGATTGATTGGCGTATTTATTGGTATATTGATCGGCGAAGTGAATTGATAATACGCAGGCAACGATCTCTTGGCAGGCGCAAATCGGGGGGAGGTAAGTAATGACAACGCTAATCTCTGTTTATGTAATGTGTGTATATATATATATATGTATGAACTGGGGTTGATATAACATTTGATGAATAGGTGATACGTTTGAACTCAAAAATCAGAATCTGAGGTTGCTCTGTGGTTTACTTTTTGTTTTTCTTCAAATACGCTGATTAGTTGTCACTTGTAGCAAACATTTTTTTTATTTTTTATTTATATTTTATTTTTTCCTTGGAGAATGATTCCTTCGAGTTGAGCCCACAAAACTGAAACAAATCTGTCTTGTGAATGCGATATGAAAGTAATTTTCACTATATAGCAATGATTATATAAGTAAGAGCTAAAAAAGGGATTTCTACTTTTCGAAATATGAGCAATACCGTGTTGAATATGCATGCAAATCAAAACAAGCATCCAAACTTGGCACTCTATGCTTTTTTCTATGAAGTTATGAAGTATTGTGACGATAAATGCTTGAATTTCACCTGGAAGAGTGCAAGTGTCTTCTGGAGGGAGCCTTGTAGTTTTTTTTTTTCGTCATTGAGTATTTGTGGGGTTGGTGCACTAGTATTTACTGATATTTTTCTAAAGTTCGAATTCATATCCTTCTATTGTTGGCCAATTATTGCTCTGATGTTCATGTCCTTCCTACATAAATGCAGCTGATTCCCACCCACTTCCTTTAGAATCATACCCATGGTGCAAGTGCCAATCAAATTTTATATGTATGCTTTATTGTCCTACCCATGTACATTATTTAAAGGAATCTCATCTAGTGATCCTAAACATGCAATGCTGTTTAGTTTGTAACAATGGTGAAAAGCAGGAATGAAATCCTCCCCTCCTTCCAAAAAAATAAAAATAAAATAAAGAGAACTGATATCAATTCATAAGCAGTTAATGCTTTGCGCTTTCCCCCTCAATTTCAAACTACAAACTGCAAAGAGAGGAATAGCACCTCACGGGATCTAATGGTGATGGTAGCTGATTTGAAAATATGAAATTTCACCTTTCAGGCTACCATTGGAGATTACCATAAACACATATATTGCTGATTTCATCATTCTAATTTCTTACCATTGGTGAATGCATTTCATCTATTATCAGACTACTGAATGCACAAATTAGAAGAAGTTGTAGGATTAAACAATTTAAGCTGTCATGCATCCCCACAAACTTCTATTTGGACGTAGATAGAAGTTCATGTGTGCTAATTACCGCTTGATAGTGAAGGATATGGAACAGTTGGTTCTGCATTATGCTTAAACATTGGTTCACCTTTTAATTTGCTGAAGAATTTCCACTTATTTGCAGATCCACTTGAACAAATAAACAAAAAGTATGCAATCGATGGAGAGAAGGTTCAAGTTGCTAACTCAAGAAATGCCACCCCCATCTCTAATCATATGAATGCAGTTGGAAGCAATCTTGTTAACCAGAATCCCCATGGAGGACTGATATCCCTGCATGGGTGTTGTAAGAGTGAAGCTTTTCATCTTCTGAATGACCGTATGTTTCCATTATATTATCTTTGTTGATTACTTTGTGTTTACTTGATGGTATTGTGTTATTTTCAATTGGTGCCATTTATCATGGGTGTGTCTGTGTAAAGAAATGATGTGAACACATTAGGAAGAGAAAAAAAAAATTTTGAATTTATGCACATGTGGGACATTTATTTACTTTGTTCCGTTGTTCTCTTGTATTTTCCCTTCTCTTGCATTGGAGCCCATTTGGGCAAATCCTTAATAAGCCTTTGTCCCCGTTATCGGAGTCAGATACACAGGTCTGTTTTTGGAAACATGAAGGGGTTTTAATGGTAATTATTTCAGAAAAAATATTACTTATTGAATGTGAAATTGACATTTGTGTGCAAAACCCCATTTGTGAGGATTAATATTTTAGGTGATTTCAAGTCAGTATCACAGTTTGTAAAATATTATATATTATTAATTCTTGCATGTCCATGCTTCTTTACGTATCAAAAATCAAAAAAGAAAATTAATCAACGCTTTATCAACAGCACTCTCATGGAAAGTTAGGTTTTGTTATCTTGTTTGTTTGGTTATATTAATTTGATTGAATTGCATTCCTGTGGATATGCTTTGGCTGGTATTCACAATGACTTATTGAAAATGGCACCACTAGTAGCTGGTTTGACAAGAAAGCATTAAACCAATCATTTGGCAATTCATTTGGCTTCAAAGCACAGAAGCAAATAATTTTTTATTTAATTCAATTCTGCAAATAACCATTCCTCTCCTGAATCTTCTAATGCAGGTTGGGCTGCTGTAATAAATGCATTCAATGATTCCTCTATAGATTTAGCTGGTAAGTAAAAACTTCTAAAGTATCCAAATGCTTATTCGCTTTAATTGGGCTGGTTATTCATGGGATCTTTCATTTAGGAACAACTTTCATGTGTGCTGTTGATTGTGTTTCTTTTGTTGGGTAGTGACTGTAATAACTTACATTATATTCCATATGTGGAGCACTTTCCTCATTTCAAGTATGGTAAATGGTCCTCCCCACCCCACCCCCCCCCCCCAAAAAAAAAAAGGAGAGAGAGAGAGAGAGAGAGAGAGAGAGAGAGAGAGAGAGAGAGCCCAAAACCACCAGCAGCGGAAAAGAAAAAATAAATAAGTAAATTTGAAGTGTTATTATTTAAATTGGATAATGTCAAATGTAGGCAAGACCAGCTTGTGTGGTCACTAATCCCCTATAGCTCCTAACCCACCCACAGGAATTAAGAGTCAGGGTTCAAATTAGTGACCTTTATTTTAATTGGTAGAGTAAAGACCTTACTGCTGTCTACCTATAGTATATAATTGAAAAGCATTTTTATTTTCGTCTATTTTGTATAGGTGGTTAGAAAGAGAAGGAAAAGAGGGGGGAGGGAGGGTTCGGGTTGTTTCGGATCTAGACTTGTTTCGTTTTTTAATTTGTCAAGCACTTCAAATTGCCCAGTAAATGAAATTTGGTTCAATGGTCATGACAATCTACAACGAGGATAGATCCAAAAGATACTGTATTCTAGCAAAAGTATTGTATTCTTGTATCCTGTTACTAGGAGTGGTTTATTTGGTTTTAGTTTCATAGGCACGAGTCCAGCACAGGAATATGCTTTAGTTAAACTTAAGCAGTTAACCAGAAGGGAGAAATTTGCTTATTAGTTCAGACATGACATGGAGGTAATGATATCTGTACGCATGTTACCATTGCCTAACTTGTAAAACTTGGCTTCTAAACTATTTAGTGTTTACCATTAGCAAAATTATGATTTACTGTCATCCTTCTTCAATTACATTTTCAGACGAGTTACCTGCAATAAAAACATATCATATTTCACTCTACTGGATCCTGATAGGAAAGAATTGTCTTCCATGACTCCAACTATAAGCATGTTCAAGCATGAAATGCAGATTTAGGGACCGAGCTGTAATCCTAACTGGTGTTTTTATTTTCCTTCTGTTCTTTTCAGAAAGGCCTGTTATGTATTCAGGGAGTGGTGCATCAGCATGGGGGTATTTTGCACTCCCCCATCAGGTGAATAGAAATTTTTTCCTCTCTCTCTCTCTCTCTGTCTCTCTCTCTCTGAATATGCTTTTGGATTCTTTCAGCTGATGTCTCCTCCAGTTGCTGCTGGTCCTTCCGGTTCACAGATGGATTTCTTGAGTGAACTTCGGTGTGCAATATGTAATGCAAACGTCCGTTCTGATGCCTAAGGTCAAAATAGCGGAACTTGGGAAGTTTTGTGTGGCTTTGGACTTTCAGAATACTTTAAACCCTGTTGATCAAGAGGGTCTCTGTTGTATGTGTTAAAACTGTGACTTTGATACTTAGTTTCTAACTTATATGACAAAAGTATGATTATATATGTATATATATATATATATACACTCATTCATGCACATGCCTGCAGGACGGCTAACATCTCTATCAATTTGCTGTCTCTGTGTGTGTTGTTTATGATTGTTATTTAGTGTACGGACTCCAGGTTTTCATTTAGGGATGAAAACGAGTCGAATCGAGTCAAGCTTTAACTTGTTCGAGCTCGATTCGAGTGGCTCGAGCTTTTATATAGACTTGAGCTCGGCTCAATTCGAGAGCTTGGCTCGATTCGAGCTTTTATATAGATTTGAGTTCGGTTCGGTAAAGAAGAATTTAGACTCGAGTTTGACTCGAGAATAACTTGATTAAATTAAAATGACGTCGTTTTAGTTTAAAATATAATAAATAAAATATTATAAAAATATATAATAAAAATATATATATTACTTTAACGAGGTTACTCGTGAGTTTTCAAGTTGAGTTTTTTTAGACTCAAGCTTGAATTTAAACAAATCATAAATTAAATTCAGTTCAAACTCATTTAAGTCATGAATCGAGCTCAAGCCGAGCTTGAATAACTTGTAAACAACTCGATTCGTTTTCACTCCTATTTTCACAAGAAACTTTTTATGTTTAGAGAGCTGCTATATAAGAACCTTTTTATGTTTAGAGAGCTGCTATATATTGCGACTAGCAGATCTCAGTTCTTGATATATTTGCAGGGGTCATTCGAGACCCACGCATATGAAGAGAAATGCAGAACTTGTGGAGATAAAAGGAGAAAATTTGAGAGAATTGAAATTACTTATAAGTACTTATTTTTATAATTAATTAAATAAAAAAATTTAATACTTTTGGATAAATATTTATTTATTTTCTTATCGTATTAGAAAATAAAATGAAATTTACAATTTTTGTTTCAATTTTCTTTCTTGCATTTTGGTACTTTTCCTCTGCCTTTCTTCTTTCTCCACTATTTTAATTCAAATAAATATAAAATATCTAGATCGTTGAACTTAATTTCAATGATAATTGTAAGTCAAGAGACTAACATAACAAAGTTATGTTAATCCTTGCGTTTTGAAAAAAGGATTTGTGGAGATAGATGAGATTATTTACATATACTTATTTATCATGATTAATTAAATAAAAATAATCTTTTTGACACGTTTCTATTATTTTCTTCTCATTTTTTAACCATAGAAAATAATAATAATAATTTAACATTTTTCATTTTATTTTACTTTCTTACAATTCTCTCATTTTTTTTTTTTTAATCTTACAATTCATTGTTCCAAACACACCCTCGTTGAGCATTCGGTGAGGGAAAGGGGGAAAAAAGATGAAAGGGGGAAAAAAGATAAAAGTAGGAAAAATAAAGAAACAAAATCTTAAACATCAGTATTTATTTGAATTGATTAAAAAACATAATAAAATGAAAAGCATTCATCAATAAATTACTTTTTAAATTTGTTTTTTTTTTTTTAATTCCTCAAATCCCATATATATTTTTTGTCATTTTTCATTACAAACTAAACAATTGAATGATTTTGGGGTAGAGCCAAAGCTAGCGCCCATCCTATACAAGGGGCTTTGATGCTTGCTTCATCAAAATTAGCATCAAAATTGGCCATGCATAATATGATTCTTTCTATCAAGTCTAAAAACTATATGCAACGTTGAAACATTCCTGCACATATAATGATATATATATATATATATATAGTGGGCATATAACCATACAACGTTGAAACATTGCTGCACATATAATGATATATATATATATATATATAGTAGGCATATAACCATACAAAAACCAAGTGAGCTTATTATATAACAGAAAAGGCAGTGCCTGTTAAAGAGTTTCCTGACATATATACATATATAGCTCACTCTTAATTCAAGTCGTTGGAGCACCACCAGCTGGGGGCTGAATCTCCTCCGGTGCAGATCCTTTGCCGCAAACTCTTCCCAGATGAATTCCCACTTTATTGGTAGAAGAACCACCGGTCGAATTCCCTCCGCTGGAACCATCGGTTGCTGCCTTCAACTGCTTCTTCCTCTTCGCTTTCTCAGCCCAACCAACAATACCCATTTGCACATGCTCATCAAATATTGCCCTCTTGAAAGAACTCCCCATCTTCATTCATTTGCCACAAATATAGATATGTATACATATTCTGGGTCAGATTTGTCAACTAAACAATATGTTGCATCATAATATTAAGCAGCATTGGAACTCACCTGTGTGACAATGGCATAGAGTGGTAGAGTGCTATAACTGCAGAGTACCTGAACGAATGCCCTACAAAAAGCCAAATAATAATGTTCATTGTAACTCTTTAACAATAAATAAACAAGACAAGCATCACGATAATTGTGCTTAGTTTGAGAAGAAAAAAAAAAAAAAATAGTTCTTTTTACAACTAACTACTAAAGCCTCGTTTGGTAACGTTTTTGTTTTCTATTTTTCTGTTTATGTTTTCAAAATTTTATAAACTCACAACAGAAACATGTTTGATAAACCTGTTTACATTTTTCTGTTTCCAAAAATTAGCTTTTTTTTTTTTTTTTTTGGCGGTTGGGAAGGGAAAAAAGCTAATTTTTTAGTAGCTAGCTTTTTATCTTTTTGTTAATTTGACAATGTTGCCCTTCATGATTTAAAAAAAGTTTAAAATGTAAGAGGGTAGATTTTGTCATTTTAGAACAAACCAAAAAACCGAGTAGCCAGAAGCTGAGAGAAGCTCCTTAGCTTCCCAGACAGAAGCTTAGACTACTGAAAAATTTGGGGGGGGAAAAAATACACTGGAGGAAATAGAAATGCCCAAATGAGAAAGAATATCGAGGAGAAAAAGGGGCAACGGTTTTCACCCTATGACAAGCCTGGGGACAATATAATGGACTTTTTCCATTACGCAGGAGTGGAAACCATATTGAACCTGCAGGCAATTAAAGCATATAAAAATTAAAATTGGTCAGGAATTACCAGATTTTTTTTTTTTCCAAAGGAGAATGGCGATAAGCAAATTTATATCAGCATTACCCATATCCAGAAGATAAACCCCATCTCAAAAGCATTTTGGAATAGTATAAAATGTATCAAGAAAAGGACAAAGTTGGGCCGATGGAACCAAAAGTGATTATCAGAAGGTTTAACTACTAATTCCCCCTCTATTGCATCATGTTTCTCTGCAACCTCGTGAGCCAACTGGATGATTACATGCTCCAGCTTAGTGCCCACAGCTACTAGAAGCTGGAAATTAAATAAGGAAAATAATATAAGGGATGTGACAATCTATGTGCAGGAAAGTATGACATGAAAAAATGCTTGATCAAGTACACAAATTATATTCGAGTCATGAAAGCTATCCAAAAACGGTTGCATGCATGATTCAAGTACATATATCATATTAGGTCGACTCACAATGAAAGGAACGAAAGTTATCCAAAAATATGTATGCCACCCTGCAAAACAAAACAATAATGCATCATTTTTTATCTAGCATGCCAAAACTAGAATCAATAATATAATGACATAATAACAAAAACAAGGGCTGAATTTTAAGCCCTGTACCAGTAGTTGAGCCAAGCTCTAATAAATCAAGACTCGACTCGACTCGGTCCGATTTTAACCCTACTCACGCCATTTCCCACAGTAATAGTAATAAAGTTGTAAACCGGTCAACAAAAAATAGGTAATAATAAAAGGAGAGAAACCGAAAAAAAAAAAAAAAAACGGAAAGAAAAAGGCAGAGCCACATAGTATAGGCGGCTGCAAAGTGTACATGCAAATGAATTGAGTTGAAACAGGGCAAATTCAGTTTGGAGGGGTCAGAAAAAATGGGAATGGATTTGATTGGTCCTCTGGTTGGCGACCAAACAGTTATGAAAGCAACAACAGCCCAGAAATGGCCATTACCAGCCAGTAAGATCAGCTGCCTTCATATGCCAAAAAATTAATAACCCCATGGTGGGTCTGAGGGACAATCCATATCATCATGCACCTAATTAAAGTATTTGCAAGTGGTGATGTCCATGCATCCCATGATTATCCGTACGAAAATAATTGGCCAGTATTCTTCTTTTTTCTTTTTAAAAAAAAAATTCTGATAGTATGACTTATTGACATTACTCAAATGCATACTCTGTATATATCTATTGGGCCATATTCAAGTCCATTTGTGAAGTTTTGTAACAATAAGATGGCAATTGTGCATTTACACTGCTGTAAGTAGACGATTTAATAATTACTGAAGATGATACTATGTGTGTAAGGTTCCAAATGAAGGAACTTGGAGAAGTAAAGCACTTTCTTGGGCTCAAGGTGGAAGCATGACAGGGATCTCCCACTAAATGGTATGCTTGAGTGCAAGCCATCTCTACCCCCATGAAGCCTAAGTCCAGGTTGTGCAAAGAGGAAGGCAAAGATTTGGCAAACGCAACTATGAATCGGCAATTTCTTGGGAACTTGATCTTTCTAATAATGACAGAACCTGATATCTTGTTCGTAGTTGGAGTGGTTAGTTGATTCATGCCAAAGCCCAAGAAACCGCACTTGGAAGCCGTCAAAAGAATACTAAGATATATAAAAAGAAAAGTTAATATGGCCTTGCTACATAAGTGGGAAGCATATAGGATAGTTGGCCAATATGATCCAAACTATGTAAGAGATCATGACAC
The DNA here is from genome assembly GCA_019916065.1 of Vitellaria paradoxa. Taxonomy (NCBI): domain Eukaryota; kingdom Viridiplantae; phylum Streptophyta; class Magnoliopsida; order Ericales; family Sapotaceae; genus Vitellaria; species Vitellaria paradoxa. The sequence goes on along the minus strand of CM034243.1, from coordinate 9,127,456 downwards.
ATGTTGCTCAACTACCAGATATATGTACAATCTTTGTCCATGAGCAGTGACCCAGTGTAGTAAAAGCAACCGATGTATCACTATCAACTACAGAGGCAGAGTATAGAGCATCATCAATGGCAGCCCAAGAGAGTGTGGGGTTGAAACAATAGATGAAGGACCTACACCAGCCTGTTCAGCATCTAGTAACACTCTTGTAATAATCAATTGGCCATTCGGTTGGCAGAGAATAAAGACTTCCATGCTGGAATGAAGCATGTATAAGTTCATTACCTTTTCGTAAGAGATAAGATATTACAAGGAGCGATAGCCATTCAAGCAATCAAAGTTGCCAACATTTTCACTAAGAGTTTGAATCCTCCAAAGTTTGTAGAATTTCACAAGCAACTTGGCATGATCGAGAGGAGTTGGTGTTGAGGGGAAGTGTTGAAAATTGACACTGATTTCAGTTTCTCTCTCGAATGTTCTCCCACTTTCCAGATCGATCCCTTTCTAGAAGAAACGATGGTTTGTTGAGGAAGCTTGGAAGCTTCAGCGTTGCTTCCAAACTGACTTGCTAAGTCAGTTGCTTCACCAACCATCAACAACTCTTCATTCTTGGGTGTGCAAGTTGAGTACCCATTGAGTGAATGCACTTGTGCAAAGTGAGTGATCTAAAGAGAGAGGCAGAGTGCTCTAAAAGAGTCAAGTGGAAGAGTGCTTTGTGCGTCAAGTGTGTGCTAGGTGTCCCAATTTAATTTGTCTTAAGTGTGGTTGTCTTGTCTACATGAGTTTTGTATCAATAATTTTTATTTGTTAACTAGTGCTCCAAGTCCCCACTTTTTCTCAACAGGGTGAACTGCAAGAAACACCAAAGCGAAACTAATATCAAAGAAGAAAATAATCAATTCACTTGATAACATTTAGCATTAGGAATCAAACTGATGCCATATTAGCTCAATAGTCAGTAACATACCACTAACGTTCAGCAACAAAAAGACGACCACAAATATCCATAGATACCAACTGCAACCAATCACATACAGATATTAACACATGAATCAAAAAGAAAAAAGATGGAGATGAAAACAAAAGAAGATATATTGTCCAGTCTTACTAGCACCAGACAATGGAAAACCAGCACTGGAAACTCTCTCTCTATCTCTCTTCATAACTTTGTTTTTTCTGAGTGAACAAACAGAAACTGCCATAGGACTTTAGCATTTACAAAGGTAATCCCAGCTATCACTTGCCTTATACCAACAACTTCCCTAAAGTCATCTTCCAGAGCACGGATCATGTACTTGTGAAAATTAAACTTTGGGTTTCCCCTGCAATGTGTCTACAGTGAAAATAAGTTAACTAAATGCCTATGAAGTGGCAATAAAGAAAACAATGAACAAATTTAAAAGCAAAGAATAAGCATGCATCAATATTTACCATGATAAAACCAAGTCTGAGTGTCATATAGTCTGATTTGGTAACAGATCCATAAAATTGCTTGAAAAAGGAATGCTGAAAAGTTCAACATTAAAGGCATTAGACAAATGGCTTGTGCATTTAGAAAACAGCATCATATCATCAAAGTGGTTTCAGATTACAAAGCTACCAACCATTTTAAAGTTTTAACTCACCCCTTAAAATACACTTTGCATGTCACAATAATGAAACAGATAAGTGCTGAAAAACAAAAAATTTTGTTCAGAATTTGAACAATGTAAAGCTTCACATAGCAGGTCTTGAGACAGGAAAAGGGGAATGTTGCATCACATAGCTCGTGGCTAATACAAAACCCCTAGTTTTATGGTTACCGCATAGAACTGTTGTAAGAAAACCAACCCGCTCAAGAATAGCTCAACTATAGATTTTACTCAAAATCACTTGACTTCCATTCTACTCAAAATCACTTATGAAGTCAAGCTCAGTGATATCTTAAAGCACATTAATTTTTCAAGGTACTCTCAATTTAACTTTTGGGCATTCTAGCATGATATAAAATATCAAGCTACTTGTGCTTGAGGATATATCCAGTTGAATATATAAACTTGATAAATCATTTGGACAAAGCTTGGTCAATCGCCCATTTGGATATTTTCAATTATCAAACTATAAAACGCAACTAGAAGTGTGGTGTAGCTACAAAATACTATAGAAGACATCTCCAAATCTGTCTTTTTGGCTTCAATGGTTTTATGTTGAACTGAGTTTCCAAATAGCTTAAACATTAAAAATACCAAATCTGTAAGATCTTACCTTCAATAGCAAGTCTGTATACACCTTTATGGTAAAAAGATAAGTAGAGGAAACAAGTATAGGGCATCTAATACAAGCACCACAAAGAAAAAGGTGGGTTTTCTAGTGAGTTAAATAAAACAACATCCGAATATAATCTAAAGAATTAGGATTAACTTTTCTTTTCTTTTCTTTTTATTTTTTTTTATTTTTATTTTTGTTGGGGGGGTGGGCGTGTTGAGTGGTTGAACAAGTTACTTAAATATTCCTAAAAGAACCGAGAACAGTTAAATTTTTGCATGAGTTGCTAGTGTCAAGGGTATCTTACATGTTTCTTCCGCAACATAGAAAATATATCTTATCTTTCCTGTTTCTTGTGCACCACTGTAAACTTGTAATACAATCAACAGTGGTGCATGTTGTCAATAAATTTATGTTACGTTTATTGACTTGTACATCTTGGTTTGTACATATTATACTGATGCATGTGAAACTAGGATAAACAGCACATACAGAAGACAAATAATTGGACTCCACAGGCCTCAAAAAAAGGGCTTTTGCAAAAGCAAATGTCGCTGCAAGGGTGTCAAATACCTAGTAAGATCCCTTTTAGTTATACCAAGGACCAGAGATCAACTCCTACCTTCATCGTGCATGAAAAGAAATAGGCATTCCTGGGTATGGTGATGGGTTAGAAATTGTGAAGCCAATGACCAAGAAATGAAAGGTAAACTTGCCTACACATGATATCATGATATCCAAGCCTCAACCGACTAGGATGTCACACTATTTTGTGTCATATCATCCTGAAGGTATACTATCAAAGATAATAAATGATAAATAAGAAACCATTTTCTGCAAAATGGCAGGCACATTCTACCATGAGAAGCAAAGAACTTACCAACCAGCCCAAAAGAGCTGAATTTTTACCAACACCAAGAAAGTGATCCCTGATGAATTCATGTTGATGGACAGCAGTGATCTTTGGTTTCAGAACTGCAGAATAATGTGCATAGATTAGAAGTATTACGCAAAGGCACTAAGTAATTTTTGCACATGGCACAGAACAGAAGTAATTCTGCCCCAAACAATCGATTATCTCTACTATCTTACGCCGAAAGCATGGATCACTTGCTTTTATTTTCTCCTTTCGCCTTACCATAGTTAATTTTTAATAGACTAATAACAGAAACAGAATCAATAACATAAATGCAGAATTCTACATGTCAATCTGTAAGCCTAGACCTTATTTAGCTTACAGATTGATAGCATATGCATTCGATTCATCATAAAATTACCCAATGGAACATGCTAAGTACCTTGTTCTGCATTAAAATTATCTTTTAAAACATAGTCTTCCCAGTGTTTCCATTGACGTATCTACATCATGATAAACAAAAAATAATAGCAGATGACAACAAAGCTAGTAAGGAAACAAAATATGGCTAGGGAAAGAAAACCATGGGACTAGTATCATACTCACCTTTGCTCCTCCAAAAAGAACAGTGAGAACACAAAAGGTCACATGGACAATGGCCAGCACAAAGATAAAGATATGCAGATGATGCAATGCTTCAACAGACAGTAGCGGGGCCAAATGCTGTAGGGAAAAAACACAAAAAGACAAAAAAATTTAGTAATTAAACTACTCAAAGTGGATCTTCATATGAAACTACAGAAAACAACCAGAATATGAACTTGTCACGGAACTAAAATACCCAGTACAATTCTGCATCCCATGACCATGTTTCAATACAAATTTCAAAATCCAAATCAGAGGATGCCACATGATAAACAGTTAATTATAAAAACCAATAGCGAGATTAGGATTAAATTAGAATTAGAATATTGCTATTACATGGAACCAACAACGTTTCATCAATGATAAATCTAATAACACCCTCCCTCACATGTGACATCATCCTGCACAGACAGAGGCAAGGCAGGGTGCATGATAACAAACATGACTAGGGAACAAACACATAGGATGAAACCCAAAACATCCGGGAACCTGAGTTTTGATACTATTTTAGAATACAATTGTTGCACCAAAAACATTTATCAAGCTATCTAATACTAAGAATACAATGATGATCCAACAGTGGAACAACCTAACAAAGACACTCTTCCAAACGGCAACTTTGCAAAATTAGTTTAAGACACTAGCAGAACTTAACTCCCACCAAAAGTTCCAACAAATTGTTGACCACCTTAGACTTGATGAAAATTTGAGGCAGACGTCGTATATCACTACTATTTCATCGTAGCCAAATAGATACGGTCGAATGGCGCAGTCCATGGGAGGGCTGAGAAGGACGGTAAAACGTAGGGATTGGTAAAAAAAAAAATTCTACTAAAACCTTCTTTATTTCATCTTACTTGGAGGGTATGGCTTCAACAGGGATTAGCATTTCTTCAACCAGATAAGAATATAACAATATTAAAATATCTCCTGATAAATTAGGTAAGTAGTAACCACTAATATGTTTGCTTTTGATTTGGATAATTACACAATGAAAAACACACTTGAATGGAAGGATTCCACATAGCCCAGATTAAAAGAGATGTTGACAGATTAAATTAAAAAAGAATATATGTGCTGTTGTGCACATGCTCCTAATTATGATCAGATTCCAACACACACACACAAAGATAGCATTTACAAGTACAAGCAAGTTTTCAATTCGTCAGAAAATTATAAGGGAGAAAAGGGTAGGTTTTCATCACCCTTAAGGCACAGTAAGAAGGCCCTAGAGATTCTTCAGCCAGCAAGCGTCTACGATGGGAATTTGTTTCAGTTGTGTTAGAAGATGCCCCTTCACTAGAAGACTCCGATGATGGCAACTTACACGGAAGGAGATGAAGGGTCACACTCTCTTTCACACAAATCTTGGTTATACAGTTTTGAAATACTGTCAGAAGTAGTGAAATAAACCCCAACAGCATCAACTCTGAATAAATATGTATACAATTAGATTTCAAGAAATTGAAAGTAACCGATTCAAAGAGAGAAGACAAGAGGGGTTGGTTTTTTTGGCTTTGGCACCTCCTTTTACTTTCTGTAAAGCTTCGTAGAGGGGCTTTTGGCTCTTCTTCTTCAGATACTGCAATCGTTTTCATTCTATCAGATGGATGAGTTGAAATTCCCGAGAAAATGATCGAGAAAGACGAAGAAAATGGGGGAAGAATCAGAAGATTCGGAAAACTTGCCTTTCCGGTGTAGTGAATGATGCGTTCGACGGCGAGGGAAATGCCAACGATGACAGTGCAAAGAACGGCGACTATCCATGTGGGAGTGAACTCCAGAGTAGACCTTTCGTCTTCCCCACTTCCAGCCATAGAAATTCTATCTCAGGAATCGATCAGCTCACTCTTCTATTCTATTATCTTCTAACACCCGGACCAGACCCCCTATCTCCATCCACGCATACATATATACATACATACAAACAAAAATATATACTGATTCGATTGCTTTCGAGGTACATATAAAGTTTTTGGGCAACCCCACACACACTTGATGGGTTTGAGCTGCTTTGCACATTATTTACAGGCATATATAAAACTTCAACTGGCTGCAATGTCCTTTGCTTGGAAGAATCTGAGCAACGTCACAAGTGAAGGGTCGTGTCAAAAACGACAGCACAGGTCGTTAGGGGGGGAGAGAGAAAATGATAAGTGAAGCGTCGTGTCACTCATGAAAAACGGTAGTGGAGAGAGAGAGAGAGAGAGAGAGAGAGAGAGATTTTGACAATAGCAAGACTTTGGAAAAGGGAAAAGGCCGGGATGGAGGCATAATCCACCTCTCCAACGGAGTTCCGTCAATACTCAGGTCCGTGTAAGCCTATGGAATTCCACCAATAATTTCTAGTTACAACTTAACTTTTCATCTTTCTTTAAAAATTGGTCAAAATTAATCTCTTATATTTTTAATTTTTTTTTAAATTATGGAGATCAATATTTAAATTAAAAAAAAAACTTTTCTTCTTAGAGTATATTTCAGCCAAGTTTCTCTTGCTGATAAGTAATCGACAAAACTTGATATTTTCTCGAATACCTAAATTACAACTTTTGATAATTTTTTTAACAAATTATTGGTCCTTCAAACGAAGCTATATTATTCTTTAAAATTCATAATTATTTTTAAAACATGATTTATTTTAAAATTGTAAGTTGACTAATTTTTAATTTGATATTTTTAAATTGAGTAAATTATACATACATTTTCTAAATATTAAACTAATTTTGCATATATTTCTCAATATTTAAAATTTATATATATCTTTCTTATTTTTAAAAGTTACTAACCCCAACCTCCATCTATTAAATTTCCATTAGAATTTTGAAAAATGATGATATCATCTAAAAATTTTAACTTAGACTCCATCTGATAAGAACTAGTTATTAACTACTAACTTTTTGGTTTTTTCTAAAATTACTAAATTTACTCTCTTACATTTAATTTTCTTTTAAACCTTAAATGACAAAAATCTCAAATTAATAAAAAGTTAAAAAACTTAAATGACAAAAATCTCAAATTAATAAAAAGTTAAAAAACTAGCTGCTAAAAAATTAACCTTTTTCTCTTCTCAAATAAAAAAAAAAAAAATCTAACTATTTTATAGGTAGTTATTAGATAACAAAAAAAAAAAAAAAAGCTAAATTTTTTACTTTCCAAACTAAACCTTAATATACCATTTTTATACTATGATGCATTAACCCAATTTTTAGGAGGTGTTTGGTTGGCCAAAATCAACCAAAAGCCACCAACAATTTTACCAACTTTTTATACTTTCTTCCAATCAGATTTTATCACATATCACTTTTATATCAAATCTTTATACTTTTACTCTATTTTTTGACCAAATTGTTGTCAATCAAACACCCCCAGCCTCTGCCACTGGCAACATCCATTGCCAATAAATCAATCTTGCTGTCGCTGCCCATTCCTGACACCGTCACCGGCTAAACTACTCCTACGCGAAAACCTATCTCAATTACAAATCTGTTGGTACAAAATAAATCTCGGACACGTGGCCCCTTTCTTGAGCATCATACTGTGAGACGCATGGCACTTTACCGAGCACATTATAAACGTGCTCAGCGTTCATTTAGCGATCGGAAGGATATTGCAGTTGGACCCTATTGCTTAATAATGAGACCCCAACCATAAATGCCCAATGGTAATAAATAAACTAGATTTATTGCCTAAAAGACAATTTAGCTAGTTTGTTTCATTACAAGTGACAAACAGATGTGATGTGTGGGCAGTTCTCAGAGTTGCATTCTGTTTACTCAGAGGCCCCAATCGTCCATGCGCATTTAATGCAAAGTGAGAACATTAAATGAGAAGTAAAAAGTATTTAAAGGAAAGTAAGAAATGAATATCAAATGATATAATTACAATTTGATTTTTACATATTAATTTATTCACTTTACCTACTATAGATACAACACTTAATTCTGAAATTCAAGTACGCTCACTGTTGTCAACCTAGTGCATTACTCATTACTTTATACTCTTTAATTCTTTCAAAGCCTTTGCTGACTTAATTATCGAAAGGTTTTCTGGTCGGGGACCTCTTCGTCGGCTATAACCTCTATTTCCTTTGTGCTTGACAGGTCGAAATTGGATTTATGATTGGTGTGGTGAGCAATTCCAATAGTAATTTTTTTATTGCCGAACAAAATCTCATTTCTCATCAAAGCAAAGAAATCATGTGGTTAGACATCACAAAAACTGATTAAATCTGCTAAGGCATTTAATGTTGACAATTAAAGAGAATAAATTAAATGGATCAACCAAAGAAGTGTATATATGTGTGTATACCAATGCAAAGAACCCTAGGTTTGATGATGATTGTCAGATCCCGACTTTTAATGAAAGGAAAAAAAACTGAAGTATAACAACTTATTTTACTACAAAAGTTCCTCCTTACTCAAACTGTTAATAGGAAACTACTACAGATGCATTAGGCCTCATGCTATTAACTAGTCGTTGGTCTCGGCCAGCTGCCAATCGCCTGTTAGTCACACTTCTTGCTATCAGAAGGCCCTTCTATAAAAACCCATAAAACGGGGTGAGCTGGTAAGCCCAGTAGAGGAAATATTCAAACACTATCATCCATCATTCTCATGCAAAGCAGGTGTGAAGTGTGCAATAGACCGTCATTACTATATAAAACAGATGATGGCGATATAAATTGAGTAATTAAGCAGAGAAATGCGTATGTATGATGTCCCATTTTGCCACAATTGTGACACCCTGCCACCCTTATAGCACCTTCACGCATTTTTTATATTGAATGCACATAACCACTATAATATCAGCATTAACTCAATTTTCACCCTTATTGTCCCACACCGCCCTTGAAATTCCGTGGACTCAGCCTAGCGGCGTAAAATTCTTAAATTGCAACTCGTATTGGTAACAGTTAGTAAAACAACAAAGTATCTGAAGGTAATACTCCAAAACCCATTTAGCTCAACTATCACATTTTACATACAGTCGCCATGCAGCAACAATTATGTGATGTAGTCATATATATTTGCCATGCCTTCACATGAAAATAATAAATTTTAATTATAAAAATAAATCCTCTACTTGAAAGGTCTAGTAACCTTTCCTGATGACTTTTCCTTTGCCTTGTACCAAATTCTGTATAATGAATTAATGTTGATCAACGCGCAGTTGTCTATATTTTTATCATTATTATTTATTTTATTTATTCATTTTTTTCATTTCACTTTTTTATTATTATTACAATTAGTTTAAGAGGTCCAAATTAATACCTTTCCCTGTCACCAAATAATTTTATTTAATTTTTGGGTAGTTGTTTGTTTCTTTACTAACTAATTAAATATTACTATCTCTTTACTAACTAGTTGTTGTATTTCCATTATTGTTGTTATCATCACTATTATTTTATTTTATTTATCTATTTATTTATTAGTATTATATTTTTTTACTATTTATTATTTTTTTGTTTTATTTTTTTTCTTTTACCTAAGGAATAAATACATTTTTGTCCTAAGAAAATCGAATTATTAAGGTGGTTATTGCTGATTATTCTCTGGATCCTAATTTTATCCCAGTCAATCTATGCAATTCTGACGTTAACCAATTAAATTATAACCGAAATTAATCAATAACAGAAATTTGGTAAATAAGACACAGCCATCACATCTTCAACATATTATTTAGGGCTATTTGGTAGAATAAGAAATACCAAAAGTTATTAATTTCCCCCAACACTTTTACATCACATTCTTAGACATCCCCTTTAATTTTCTATGAAATTAATTTTAAATTAACAGAGTAAAATAACTTACTTTTATCAAAGTTTTTGGATCGAAATCTTCCAACTCTATCCTTCTGCCTGGCTTCATAGTCTAATTGCCCCTCTTTTTTTTCAATCCCTCAGTGCAACATGTATATATATATATATATGTGCATACCCCCTAGCAGGCCTTACTTTTTTTTTTTTTTTTTCCCTTAGCCTGGCACGTTGCTCGGCTACCCATAAGAGTGCCACCCTTACACCCCTACCCCCTTTGTAGATTGATATATGGGGGGTAGGTTGTTGCTACGTTCCCTTTTTTCACTCTTATCTTCTTTTCTTTTTTCTTTTTCGTTTCATTGTTTACTTAACTAATAATAGTGATATGTACATATACATATATATATAGCTTAGTTTTCACCTAATGGGGTTGATATATGTATATATATAAATTAATTAATTAATCTATTAATCTAAAATAAGACTAATTAAATTTAAAATAATAACACATTAACACTAAATGATACCAGGTTAATACCATTAAAATTTCTAAACATAAAGTAAAATTTTAATAATGCAATAAAAATTTAGGATGTCACAATGATTGAGGAAGGGAATAGTTCATAACTATTTAAAGACCTATGATTAAAGATCACACATATATATAATGAGAGATAAGGGAGAACTGCTGAACTTTTGATGGTGTCACCTCAAGAGAAGGTGAGGAAGAGGTTCCGACAAACAGATTTCTAATCCGTTGAGTGGGTTGCTTTTGATTGGAGAGAGAGACATTATCAGAGAGAGAAATCGGAAAATGAGAGTTTTGTTTGTAATTAATTAAGTTGAAGGTAAATTTATCTTAACAATAAATATTATAATGGAGTTAGAATACAATTCAACGGAAAAATGAATTAGAAAATTTTCAAAATTAAAGAAATATATCCAAATTTTAAATATTGATATATATATATATATATATATATATATATATATATATATATATGTAAGGGGTGTTTGGAATGGTAAAAAATCAAAAAAGACTAAAAGATAGTGTTGATATGATGTAAAAATAACACGTAACGAAATTTGATTGGAGAAATTTGAACATCTTTAAAATTTTTTAAAATATTTTAGAATATTTTGGGATCCAACGGATCCATAATTAATCTAATATTTAAGAAAGGTTTGTCTAATTTACCCTTCTAAATTTGGTTCGAAGTTGGTCCCAACTTTTGACTTTTTGAGCTATTGGCTAGCGCGTTTCACATGAAAATGTTTTAATGCTTTGTTTGGCTTTTGGAGGAGAGAGAGAGAGAGAGAGTGTTAAGAAAATGGAGAAAATAGGAAATATTTCTTTTACCATTTTCTCTTTTCATTTTCCCCAAACTTAATAACCAAACAAAAGCAGACAAAAATTTTTTTTTTTTCAGCCTCCTTTTCTCCTCAACTAGCTGAGTTATGAAAGAAAAAAAAAATTAATTTTTTTGTATTTAAATAGGAAAAAAATTAATTTTTTGGTAATTAATTTTTTTAATTTTTTATTAATTTAATATTTTTACCATTCAATATTTAAAAAAAGTATAAAATATAAGAAGAAAATTTTGATCATTAAAAAAAAGCTAAAAAACTTGTGACCGTTAGTAAAGGTGTGCATGGGTTAGTATGATTCAGTTTCATATTTAATTTAGAATCAAAACAGTTTTCCTTAATTTCTAAAGTTTGAATCCAAAATTAAATTGATTTAATTTGGAATTAAATTAAACTGAACCGAAAATTCCTGTTGATACCCCCAAACGTACTCTCAGTAAATTAAGATAATTGTGGAGTTAGTGTGCTGAAAAAAAAAAAAAAACAAAAACAAAAAACAAACCAACAAACAAACAAACAAGCAGTCGCAGTCGGCCTCGCAACACCAAATGTAGGCCCTTCTGCCCCAGGCCCACAATCCACCCATATTTTAGGATTTACAATGATGATTAAGCGCAACCAACCCTTTTTGCTATCACTTTTTTTTTTTTTTTACAGGTCCATTTTGACATTGTGGTGGGCTTTGTTTGGTTGGTCTGTTTTGTTAAATATTCTATCTTAGATTATTTTGTATTAAAATATTTTATATAATTTTTTACTAAGTTAATTACTAAATTAAATAATTAATTAATTTGCATATATATATATATATATTTAGTATATTTATGGTGATCCTCTACAAATTTTTATAAAATTTAAATTTTTTACTTAATATATAAATTACGAGACTATAATTTATAATAACTTTTATAACTCCAAACATCTCATAAAAATCACTTTCTCACCATTGTAAAAGTGTATAAAATAAAATAATTTAATAACAAAATACTTTTTAATAAAAATATATAAATAAAATAATAAAAATATAGATTTTTAATTAATAAATCCATTTAATTAAACAAATTTTAAAAAGAAAATTCAAACTCAATAGAAAAGTAAGACAGTTACGGCTAGAAATTTCGGAAAGGCGGCCCCCGTAGGCAAATATTGCTTGGTTACTTACAGAGAAACCAGGGGAAGAAAAGCCAGACTGCAATAGAAGAGATCGGCCGGTTAAACTACGATCGACAAAAAGCAAGCCGATAATGGCCCCTCCGGCATAGTAACTTACAAACATATATACATGGGTTGAAAATGATACGCACATAATATATATATATATATATATATATATATAAGTATATATCATGATGATCTTTAATTAAATCTTTTTCATTTCTTGAATTATTTATCTTGCAGTGACAAAGATGGGTTATAGAATATGCAAATAATGGGTATAAACGATTATTAGTTCTCACCCATTTCTTGTTTGTTCCATTCCAATGCTTTGTCAGTGAAAAGAGCACTAATATTAGTTTATGGGTTCTGGGCATAATATAAAGCAGACGTGTAGTCGATCAAAGCATTGCTCTGTTTGAAACTGGAGAGAGAGTGAGAGAGAGAGAGAGAGAGAGAGATGGAGATTGGGTTTTTGGGGATGGGAATCATGGGGAAGGCCATGGCCATGAACTTGCTCCGCCACGGCTTTAAGGTCACTGTGTGGAACCGCACTCTTTCCAGGGTATCCTCTCTCTCTCTCTCTTTCTCTCTCTCAAAAAAAAAAAATGTATGGATGGTCTTTGCAGATTACCTCTTGTTAATTCTAGACGTAAATCCTTGCTAAAACAACATTGTTTCACCAAAAGGAACCCAAACAAAAACAAAACAAATAGATTAGGAATAGATGATGAATTCAATGTTAAGTTTCTCAATATGATGTCCCTTAATTGCCCTGTGCAGCAGCTCCTTGAAGGGGTGGAATATTTTAGTTTCTCATTTGGTTGTTTCAAAAATTATGGAGTTGACAATCTAAGCAGATGATACATTAATAGGATAATTACAGGCAGTTGCAAAATTAAACCACTAAAAAAAATATATACGAAGATTACCTTCTGTTCTTTCATGAAAATTTATGATAATTTATATATTTTCAAGGTGGGATCATCCTTAGATGGTCTTGACTGGAAGTTTTTTTTTTTTTTTTTTCGTTTGCTTCTCTTCATATTATGAACTACTATTGCCTAGGTATGAGTTTACCACCTGTTAAGAATAAAAGAAGAAGGAAAGAATTATGTATAAATATTTATTTCTATGTGTGAGAATACAAGACTACAAGGTCCTTTATATAAAAAGATAATAATCCTAATCCTAATAGGAAATAGTAATTCTAATTATGATTGGATATACAAAATAAGGAATTGAATAATAATCCTAATTATGATATAAGGAAAGATATAAAATAAGGAAAGGTATAAAATAAGAGATACTAATTATATACGATTATACATTACTAAATCTAACACCCCCCTCAAATTCAAGGTGGCAACGCAGGAAGCAGCTTGAGTTTGGAGATTAACTCGAAAAAACGACCAGGAGGATGAGCCTTCATGAAAAGATCGGCAGTTTGATTTGCTGAGGATACAGAAATGAGACGAACAACGCCACTTCTAACACGTTGACGAATAAAGTGACAATCTATTTCAATGTGTTTAGTGCGATCATGAAAAACATCATTGTGAGCAATCTGAATAGCACTTTGATTGTCACAATATAATATAGTGCCTGTAGAATGAGTGACACCCATATCAGTAAGAAGCCATCTAAGCCAAATGAGCTCTTGAGTGGTATCGGCGAGAGCACGGTACTCAGCTTCAGTACTAGAACGGGCAGTGAGAGTTTGTTTCTTGCTACGCCAAGCTATGAGAGAAGTCCCTAGAAAGAAACAGAACTCTGTCGTAGAACGACGATCAGTAGGATCACCAGTCCAGTCGGCATCAAAAAAAGCATATAACTCAAGTGAGGACTGGGCTGAGTAATGAAGACCATGAAACATAGTGCCTTTGATATATCGGAGAATGCGCAGCAAAGCAGTAAAATGATGAGAACATGGAGCAGCCATGAATTAACTAACAATGTGAACAACATAAGCAATGTCAGGGCGAGCGACAGTAAGATAAACAAGACTACCAACAAGTTGACGATACAAAGTCGCATCAGATAATGGTGCACCATCAAGAGGGGTAAGACGGAGCTGTGAATCAATCGGAGTAGTAGCAGTCTTGCAGTCAGAAATACTAGCTCGTGTCAAGAAGATGACGATGTTTGCGTTCTGCCCGACCATTCTGCTGAGAAGTACCAGGACAAGAAAGATGAGACTATGTCCCCTGAGAGCGTAGAAAAGATAAAACCTCAGAGTCAAGATATTCCATAACATTATCAGTTCGAAAAACCTTGATTGTACGAGAAAATTGAGTTTTCACCATTGCTGAGAAATCAGAGTATATCTGTTTAAGTTCAGAACGTTTAGTTAAAAGATACAACCAAGTATAGCGAGTGTAATCATCCACAAAAATAACAAAATAACGAGAGCCCCCCATAGTGGGAGTGGGTGAAGGTCCCCAAATATCCGAGTGAACGAGATCAAATGGTGCAAGAGAAACAGAATTACTTTTATTAAAAGGTAAAGCGGGTTGTTTAGCAGTTTGTCATGATAAACAATCAATTTTCTCAGAAACCACTTGACCCAATTGACCACTAGAAACTAAAGTTTTCAAACGACTAAAAGACACATGACCCAAACGACAATGCTAAAGATTAAAAATAGAAACTGTGGAAGCGGAAGCAGCAAAGGATGGTGGAAGTTGGAGGTGAACAATCTCAAACAGACGTTCATGCTTACGGCCTATCCCAAGAACCTATTTCGTCTGTGGGTCCTGCACCAAACAACCAGAAGCAGAAAAAGTAACGATCAAACCAAGTTCACATAATTGACCAACAGACACAAGATTTAAAGCAAGGGTAGGAATGTGGTAAACATTAGAAAGAGAAATAGATGAAGTAGAAATATGACCAGTGTGGGTAACAGACATATGAGTACCATCAGCAGTATGAATAGTGGGAATAGAAGATGATGAAGTAATAGACGAAAAAATTGTAGAATCAGAAGTCATATGATTGCAACATCCTAAGTCAAAATACCAAGAGGAAGTACCTGGCATGACGGAGAGGGCAGTAGAAGGAGATGTACCAGTTTTGGCAAGTACTTGCTGAATGATAGACTCCACATCAGTCATAGAAAATGATGGGCAGAAGAGAAGGACCCGTCTGAAGTAACAGCAGCAGTGGTACGAGAACCATGAGATTTAGCAGATGACTTAGAGGATCCCTTTTTGGAATGAGCTCCAGAGGAGGAAGCCTTGGGACAGTCACACTGAAAATGACCAGGAGCTGTTTTGTGGCAAGTCAAACACTCACGAACTGGACAATGTTCAAATGAATGATTGTGTGGTAGACCCCTTTTTAGACAGTAGATGCAGGAGTGAGGAGTCAATGGGCCAGAAGATCGACCGTGAGACATGGCAAGAGCGGCATCTGAAACTGGAGATGGTGGTATAGCAAGAACTGAATCCAACGCCTTAGTTTTGAGACCTAGACGAGTTTCTTCAGACAAGAGTTCTGAAATAGCTTGTTCAAGAGTGGGTAGAGGCATGTGATGGAGCAATGAGGCACGAACTGACTCAAAAGTGCCATGGAAAGCCATAAGAAATAGCAAAAGTCGCTGATGATTGCGGTGGATAGTGTACAATTGAGCATCCTCAGAGTGTTTCCAGGTAGGTTCACATAAAGCAAGCTGATCCCAAACAGAAGACATTTGAGAGAGAGAATCATTAATGGATTGCCCAGGTTCTTGACGCATACGATGAAGAGTCTGAAGTAACTGATACTGGTGACCATGACCAGTGGTCTGATAGCGATCCTTTAAGAAATCCCAAATAGCCTTAGCAGGAGAGGGATACTGATCATCGTCCTGGAATCAGCCAAATTGAAGACCGATGGAAGGAATAGTAGTGGCACGAAACCAGGTGACAATTTGATAATTCTTGCTTTCCCAATCATCAAGACGATCCTCAAAAGTAAACTGATCCTCATCGTCTTTCTGGATGGGTTTTTTCTGAGAGCCAGAGATAATACGCCATAAACGACGTCCTTTGATAAAGCCAGAGAGAGCTTGTACCCACAAAACATAATTAGTCCCATCCAGAATGACAGTGAGGGACGTAATGTTGTCAGAGCGATCCACAGAAAAAGCTTTCATAGTGCCCAATAAAGATAAACAATAAATCCGAGTAGAACAGAGGTCACCAGTGCATCCAGAACGTCGAAAAAGATAAGGAACCGGTCTGAACCGGTTGAAAATCTGCCAAAAATGGCTGAACCGACCCAAAAGAAGCACTGAACCGGTCTGGGCGGACCGGTCTGACCGTTGGAACAGCTAGGGCTATGTGGCAGATCGCAGTTCACTGGCGTGAGCGCGATCCAGTGCGACAGGTGCACCAACGAACAGTCCGCGCGGCACACCGTGATTCGTCGAGATGACGTCAGCGAGGCGAATGTGAAGACCAGCGGTGCGTGAATTCGCGTGAAGTCACGCGCAATTTTCAGGCGGCGCGTGAGGGCGTGTGGAAGCAGATCTCCGGTTCTGGTTGGTGGCGTTGGGTTCGTCTATGAGAGACGAATCCGATGATGTATGTAGATGTTGGAATATTCACCAGAAGAGTAATACAGAAGTGAAAAATCAAGGCTTCTTTAACTCTGCTGATGATATATACCAACGCAAGATCTTGCCGGAAAATAATGGCCGACGAAGAAGAGAAAAAAAAAATTAGAGCCTCTGCTCTAATACCATGTTAAGAATAAAAGAAGAAGGAAAGAATTATGTATAAATATTTATTTCTGTGTGTGAGAATACAAGATTACAAGGTCCTTTATATAAGAGGACAATAATCCTAATCTTGATAGGAGATAGTAATCCTAATTATGATTGGATATACAAAATAAGGAATTGAATAATAATCCTAATTATGATATAAGGAAAGGCATAAAATAAGAGATACTAATTATATACGATTATACATTACTAAATCTGACACCACCAAAGTTAGATATATATATATATATATATACATTGTTAATTTCCAAGAAAGAATTAATGAGCTGATTGGAAAAAAGACACGGAAAGAACATAAGAAAGGATAAACCGCATATTATACTATACCATTAATATCGCTTTACAATGAACATGTGACACTTTTCGTTAAATATTTTTAAACGATAATTGATAAGAAGGATGAAGTGGTACCATTTAAAAGTATAACAACCAAAGCGAGATAATTTAAATTACAAATTTTGAAATAAAATTGATGGAATATGCACAATATAATTTACCTAGAAATTATTTATTAAATTTGTAATATATACCTACAACGCAATCACTAAATAACCTCACATACATATTTATGTGTGTATTTAGAATGATAAAAAATGAGATAAAGTGAGATAAGTTGTGGGTTCGTAATTCGTGGAGTGAGATAAAAAGTGAATAAGTTTTAGAGATTTTCAGAATTTTTCAGAGATTTTTTTTATTTTTTAGCACACCAAACGGTGCCTATATATATATATATATTAAGCAGTATTCATTGTATGCTTGCAGTGTGATGAGGTGGTGCAACATGGGGCATCAGTTGCGGAAACCCCTGCAGCAGTGGTCAACAAGTGCAAGTATACCATTGCAATCTTGTCGGATCCTTCTGCAGCTCTTTCGGTTGGTAAAATCAAGTTAATTAATTTTAACCATCTCTATTCTCTGCTCAAAATTATATTTTGGTTTTAATTACTAGGTTGTTTTCGACAAAGATGGTGTTCTAGAGCAAATTTGCAGTGGCAAAGGTTACATTGACATGTCAACAGTTGACCCTGCCACTTCTTCGAAGATCAGCAAGGTTTGAGCACTTTCATTTCATTGATATATTATTTCCCCTCACTCTCCCCTGATCTAATAAGTGATTAATTGTTACGCTCTAATCTTGAGAATCCTTTCTTGATTAAAGTTTCTCATCAAATGGCTACTCAACACACTTATATATATATATATATATATATATATATATATATATATATATATTTATAGTAAAGTACTATACTTATCATTATTGTACTTTACCTTAATTTCACTTTGATTCTCATCTTAATTTGTCCCATGTGTATAGGTAATTGAGAATCTGTACTTTAAATCATCTCTATTTACTCATGTACTTTTAAATCATTTCACTTTGTCTCTTCCCTCAATTATTGTTAAACTTTATCCCTTTCATCAATTACCATTATGCTTTAATGATAATTGACAGAATAAACAAAGTGGGACTATTAAAAAGTACAGGATCAAATCTTGATGGTAGCGTACGAGGTGCTAAGTGTAATTTATTTTTTATATGTATGTATATCTATAAATAAATAAATAAACAAAGGCAGATGGATTGATGTATTGAAGGCACCAGATAGTTTCTTGGTCACCGGTGGTATGCATCTTTTGTGGATGATGATTCAGATTTTTGTATCACAACAGTTCACACATGAACCTATATATTGTGTTTGGGGAAGTGTCTTAAAATAAAAACCAATTTTACATTTGACTAGAAACACTTTTGTGCTTCTGATACATCCAGGAAATTACATCGAAAGGTGGTTATTTCCTTGAAGCTCCGGTTTCCGGTAGCAAAAAGCCTGCTGAAGATGGTCAATTGGTAATCCTTGCTGCAGGAGATAAGGTAAAATTATTTACAGTAAAACAGGTGCAAAATTGTGCAGTTTAGCGTTACATTTGTTGCTTTTTTTTAAGGGAAATTGTCAAAATAAAGCGGCAAGACACTATCCCCTAGCGGAAATCATTTATTGCACATCTTTTTAGGTATATGTATAAATTCTTTTTAATAAATTCTCTAAAATAGAGTAAAAAAAATAATTTCTTAAATTCTCTATTTAAAAGTACTGTTCATTTGTTACTTTAAATAATTCTCTACAATTGAGGATGCTATAATGATTCTTTACTTTTTCATTCCTCTCTACTTTAGATTAGAGAATAAATTTAGAATAATTGATGTGTCCCGTAGATATATTTGTATTTATGGACCTAGTAGCATAGAAATTTTATTAGCTAAGTCTCCAAAAATCCCAGTAGAATGAAAAATACATCAAGTTTATTTCATGCTATGTTTGGAACATGGATTTGTGGAGGGAAAAGGAAAATGAAGGGAAGGCAAAATTATTAGTTTGTGCTATTTTATTATACTTAACTAGGTAAAAATTAATTTTTTTTGACAAATATCTATTAATTATCTTCTCATTTTTCTAGCTTAATTTAGCTTAATCCAAAAATTTTAATAAATTTGACTTCTTCATTTTATTTTACTTTTCTACCATTTTTCTTTACTTTTCTTTTTCCTCCACAAATCTAGTTTCCAAACATAGTGTCGAAGAATCTTAGTAGACATGATAATTTAAATACATCAACTAACATTATCCTGGTACAAGTCCCACATCAACTTATATGCTTGCTAGCTGCCAAGCTCAAAATTGGTCATAATTTTGCAGCTACGAACAGTGGCTTATGTGTTGGACAGTATAAATCTCTGTATTGCTCTTCACAGACTCTACTTGTATCTTTGTTATTTAGTTGTGATTAGATTATCTCGAGTTGCTTGTAATTGCAGGCATTGTATGAGGAAGCACTTCCTGCTTTTGATGTCCTGGGAAAGAAATCTTTCTTCCTGGGGCAGGTTGGGAATGGAGCAAAAATGAAACTTGTTATCAACATGATCATGGGGAGGTAATAATTGTTTTTTTTTTTCAACAAAAGAATATTCCCAAGTGACTTGGGAGTTTGAAACAGTAGTTTACAGAGCCAAAAAGGGGGGAGAATGAAAGAAAGAAAGAGTAGAGGGCAACATGAATTGGTCTAATGAATTATATATCGATTACAAACGAGCAAATATTTCCGTGAGAAATTTATCATAATTTTGGGAGATTACTAAAGTCACTTTCATTATAATTGTACATAAAGCAACAAGCCCCCTCTCTCATGTACTGTGAAGCACGAGTACTTCAAAATGAGCGTCATATTTGTATTCGAGACATATTAAACACATATATACCTAGACACACCAAAAGATGTACATTTTGTAGCCAATTTTTTAAACTTTTCAAATATATAATTGAGACAAGCCTATATTCAAACCATAAAATCTTCTATCTTATATTTTTTGTTATACTTTATATGTTTAATCGTGATTTGAATTATTGAATTAGTACTCTTGTAGTTGTTATATTCATATATGTAATCAGTAAAAATATATTAAAAATTATATATATATATATTTTGTTATATCGTGTTACATCAGTATTCTAAATTTTTTTCAAAATTGTCACACGTGCCGTATTTATATCTGGTATCTATGCTTCTTAGTTTATATAGCAATCTTGATTTTACTTGTCCTTGAATACTTTGGCATTAGTAATATGTAATTTAGAGCATAAATGTGTGTTATTTTTGTCAATAAATGAGTACCTATTGCAATTTCACTTAAGAATGGCATGCTATTTTGACATTTATTTGCATGTTCTAAATTTTCTATTATGCAGCAGCAGTTGGTTACATTTCAATTCTGCTCTCTCATTTTCAGTATGCTGAATGCGTTTTCTGAGGGACTTGTATTGGCCGATAAAAGTGGACTAAACCCCCATACTCTTCTTGATGTATTGGTAAGGCAACAAACTAACCTTTCGTGTGTGTATATATATATATATATGTAAATAATAAATGGTAAATTTAACTCTACTCCTTAACTTTACCTAAAATCTTACTTCAGAACCTGAGTTTTCTTTTTCTTTTTTATTTTTTGGGTAATAATTAAAAGCGTGAGCTTTTCATTAGTTGCTACGGTTCTCCTCATTGGCTTTTTGCCATTGAAATTTATGCCAGCTAAACTATTAACGGTGGCAGAGGAAACTAGAATATTTTGTTCAAATTTCGGGTTCATTTTGAGCTGACTCTTTAATTAAGTTCTTGCTTTCTGGAAGGACCTTGGGGGAACTGCCAATCCATTGTTCAGGATGAAAGGGCCCACTATGATCCAGAAGAGTTACTCGCCGGCATTTCCTCTGAAACATCAGCAGAAGGATATGAGGTTGGCGCTTGCCCTTGGTGATGAGAATGCAGTATCAATGCCAGTGGCGGCTGTTGCCAATGAGGTAGGGCCATTCTTGTTCCTCCTTATTTAAGTTGTTCCAATCATAATGCTTAATTACTATGAGAAACACATGTAAATATATAGGGTCTTAACAATGAACTGAATTGTACAACCACAGGCCTGCTATCTATCCTTGTAATAAAAAAGTTGATTGCCGAAAGTAATGGAACAATAAAAATCAATATAAACTGTGGTTGTGCCTATTTCTCTCGTGCTGGCAAAGTGATGCAGACGGTCCTCTAGTAAAATATGACTGCTCATACCTTCGCCCTGCATTACTTGAGTGAGAGGTTGTGTAGTGCCTTATATACGTAAATGTCATCTCTACCTAATAGATTGGTCTTTTGGGTTAGAGCCTACATTAATTTGGTATTAGAGCAGGCCCAAGTGAAAAAAATGTGGAATCACACGAGATGTGTGTCAGTGAGAGAAGAGGTAATGATGCAGGCGATCTTCTAGTGCGAGGTAACTACTCATACCTTTGTCTCACATTACTTGGGTGAAAAGTTATCAAGTGCCTTATATATGCAAGTATCATCTTTACCTAATAGATTGGTGTTTTGGGTTAGAGCCCATTTGCATCACAAAGTGGAGTTCAATTATGTGCTAGTATTCCTTGAAACCTTTAAATTTAGTTTCACAATCCATAGATTTCAATTAAGGTTTTGGTACAACTAAATTTGTTTGGTAGCATAAATGCTGTTGCTTTTCATATAAGAAGAGAATATAAGAACTAAGAATTGGCAAAAAATTAACAGATCTCCCACTATATAGATTTTGGCCTTGAAGTAATGGCAAGGTTGTTCCATTATGAGCTAGGACTAGAAGTCATGAGTCTGAACCGTAAAAACAGCTTCGCTGCTTGCAAAAAAAATGTTGTGTACATCTAACTCTCTACAAATCCCACAATGCAAGAGTTCAGTGCACTGAGAAATTTATAGAGCTCTTTTATAATTGAACTCACACAGTTAACTCTGCATGCAGGCATTCAAGAAAGCCAGGAGCATGGGGTTGGGTGACCTTGATTTTTCAGCTGTTTATGAAGCCGTGAAGTTCCCTGAAAGTTCATCCTGATATGATTTATTTGCGTTAGGACTGAAGCAGTGGCTGGCACAAAAACTCTTATGTTGATTATGGAAACTAAATATTTGTGTTTGAGCTTATAGTCACTACTACTTGTGTGATGTCATTAAGGTTTTCTAATGAATTTTCATATGCATAGTTACGGAAGTGAGAAAAAAGTGTGCAAATTCTAAGCAAGGAATGTGACAAGTGCAAGGTCAGAAAATTGTGTTTGAATGTTTCATGCATTTGGCAAATGCCTCTACATTCACATGTATGATATATAACAAACATATTTTTTTGCTGTATCCCACTGTAACTGTTCACTCTCCCACTCTCTCTCTCTCTCTCTCTCTCTCTCTCTCTCTTCTCACAATTACCTTATCCTACGACAATTCTATCATGAAATGGATGGTGAGATAATTTAAATTGGCTTAGATTCTCTCACAAGTGACATTATTGGATTTGCAGACCACCTAATGCATTCAAATGATGAATGGCCATTTCAGCCATTCAATATTGGAATGCAAGCCTTTGTCTGAGGGCAAAAACTTTCCCCTGATTCTCAATCCTCTACATGCAGAATCATATCAGTGCCCTCTGTCTTTGTAGCCTGCAGGTTCCTTTGGGAGCTTAGAATATTAACATCATATGGATGAAAAATCTCATGGACTGCAGATTAAAGGTGGTTATTTATTTAGGAGGGTGGTTTTACAAATCTATCACTAGCTAATGCAGGTTTAGAATAGAAACTAATTCAGTTTTTAGATGGGAAATAACAGTAGAAACATTTGCATCAAGATCCATCAGCTGAATCAGACTCAGATTAGGGTAATTAAAACTTAGAGCAATCAAACAAAAAGCCAAACTGATTTTATGCCATATGACAATTTCACAGAACAATTAGACCATTGATTCAATGGTCTCAGTAAATCAACATCAGATCCCACAATAATTTAAAAAAAAAAAAAATTCAAACCCCACAACAATTTTAAAGCAGCTGGTGAGACCAGATCTGCAGCACTTAAAACTCATTGATCAAACTAGTTTAAATATGATATCACTTCAATATGAAATCTGCAATGTCTTCTTTTGCTTTCACTTCTTAGCCTTGGACAATTTGAATATATTCTCCTTGTAGTATTTAAGTTCCGCTATGCTTTCCTTGATGTCATCCATTGCTCTATGCTTGTTTTCCTTTGAAGGAGCCTTCTTTTTTTCTAGAAAACAAGCAATAATATTGAACAAAATACGCATTCATATTGTCAGTCCAATAGCAAAAGAATTATCCAATCGTGATCACAAGAAAATGTCCTGTGCGTGCCCACACATAGGTAATTGCTCAATGGAGGGGGGAGGGGGAATAGTTACAGAGGCACCATGATGAAATGATGCGCAATGCACGAGTTCAAATACATGGACAAAACAAACAGGATTGCTTCAATAAAATACTAGAAACAATTTAGACAATAGAGGACACAATTGAACAAGCCACGAAGATTAAAATTGTTACCTCTTGGATACCAACGAATGCACAGAGCCTTGACACTGCTAACGTCTACGACTACGTGAGGAAACAGACCCGCCAAATCTGGCATGTACTTCTGCCAAGAAGAGAGAGAGAGAGAACTTCAGGCAATGTATTTATTGTATTTTTGTTCCTCTGTTTTTCTAAAAGGACAACAATAAAACAAGTTTAGAAAAGCCAAAAAGTCAACTTGCTTCCAAATCATATGGCAGAGAAGCATTCCTGCTTACTTTAAACTTCGAGTAGAACAGGAGTAATCGTAAAGCCATGTATGTCATGTGGAACTATAAAAGCTTCTCGAGTAAGAATACGTTGCAACAACAATAGACATTCATAAGACAAAATGAACCATGAAATTACATGTTCTTCAAACCAAGGAAATGCATTTCCTTTCTCATAACCAAAAATACGCTGTAACATAATTCCTCTTACCTTCAAAAACAGGAAATCCATATAAACAGAATTTCCTGCAAGAAGAGGGGTATACGTGCCTACATATCTCCTTACAAATTCAATAACCTACAATAAAGTAAACCATGTCAGAATATGTTAGATTCAACAGGTGCCTTCCAAAAAATGTTAGATTCAACAGGGAAAAGAATAAAGACCAAGCAGCAAACAAGGAATTGAAGGAAAATAGAAACCTAAAATTCTGGTAAGAGATGGGAGTAAGTCATACTACAAAAGGGACAAATAAACTTAATACTAAAAAGCTGCAAGATAGTTCATTGGTCAGCCAGAAAGCTAATAATCAAAACATGTCCAATCATGGCATGCTGGTACAGAAATGATATCTGAAAGACATTTGAAAAGAGGTCACACAGTTTTCAGTGAGTTTTCTTTTTTTTTTTTTTTTTGGGTGGATAATTTTAGTTGATCAGGAAATTTAGTAGTAATACAAGTGATCTATCTATGGATATATTTTGCCCTTTTTTAATAGCTAGATATGTTTTGCCGTTTAACAGATAGACCATGGCAGACAAATGACAAGATAATTAGCAATATGTTTTGGCGATCTCAAAATTACCAATGGACGATGGCAGACAAATGACTAGATAATCAGCAACATATTATCGTGATCTCAAAATTAGGTAATACATACTCTTCACAGAATCCAACCACCCAAGTTATCTTTTGATTTGGCACACCATGGGGGCTATATCTGCACGTCTATACAATTTAGTGGATGCATTCTACTAAAGGATCAGAGATCAACAGCCAAATTGGTTTCATTATGGGAACCTTCAGCTGCTCAACATGTGCACTAAAAAGGTGATTATTTAATTCTTTATTGTGACCTTTTTTTCGTTTGAAAAGTATAAGGCTTAATGGATGAGCACTAAAGGAGCAAACCCAAGTCAACATGATATATAGGGCAAAGGCCCCCGGTAAAATAGGTACACCGGCTTCAGGCCTTCAGCCTCTAGAGAGTATGGTGCATAATTTACTTGATAGAGGTGGATGCAGTCTTTCAAATACAGAGTTAAGCATTATATCAGAGGAGATCAAACATAATAATATGTGAATTAATGTGGCTGTCCTTGCACACTAAAAGTTTGATGTTATAGCATGGATGCTTCTAGAGCAGTATCAGCACCCAACAACGCTGCCACGGCAACTGGACATATGTCAAACATACCCCCAGCATGTCCCAAATTATCAAACATGTCCAACAATCAACATGTTTCTAGCACACGGCCCATACATTTAAATATTTATAGAAAAAGGATATATCTGTAAGAAAATTAATGATAGGAGAAGAATATATTGTTATATTATCGAGCATCATCTTCCAAGCTATACCATGTCAAGTGTTTTTATATTTTCAAGCAATGAGACAAATAGTTATCATCAATTGCAAGTTTTTCCTGTGTTAATGTAGCCCGAATTTGATGCTAGCATCAGCTGAGGATTTTGACTTTGGTTTGTTGAGGAAGTACTCCAAAGCAGCTCAAATTTGATTGAAAATTCACACATAACAAACTACAAAGTAAAATTCCCCAACTTATTATAGGCAGAACAGAATACATATTCTCATATTTCCCAGATATTGATTGTCGATAATGAATTATCGACACCAAAAATATGGAAGTAAACTATCTTGGACTTGGATTGCACAGTATTTAGAACAAATATCAAAGGGAAACAAAATACCGCAATGCAACTTCTCTAGATCTTTCGATTATATCCTAAAAATGTTTACATGTATGGCAGGAAAGGAACCTGAGTCCACACATAAGATACGCTACCTAGGCCCCAAACTTTGCTCCTAAGCTTAATAATTGCTCACTAGATGTTGCATCAAGCAGTCCACATATTTCTTTATACAGAAAATTAGCCAATTCAAAAGTTATAATTTTAAGCTGTGTGAAACTACATGAAAAGAAAATTTAGCAGTTAAGACTTGCCTGCTTTTCAGCTTCCTGTTCACTAATTGTACTTTGGAGCACCTTTTCTGTCAAACCTAATTTAAACTGAAAACGTTAAAGCAAATACAAGCCTTGAAAAAGCAATAAGAACCAAGTGGAGTACAAATAGAATAAATCATCAAGATGGCAGCAACAGCTCTTAAAGGCCAAAACTAGTATAGCAGCTCACCACTTGCTGCGTGATGAGTCTGACACCATTCTCCCATTCTATCCAGACATTCCTTACTTTGATGGACAATCAAATCAGGACCCTAATTGAAGCAAGTAAAATTTAGTTTCCAAGATCAGGAGAATCACTATAATAGTCAGCTGGAAACCGCTTGACATGCATCAAATTCCATTCACACTAGTGGGGCAAAGGAAGTTTCATGACCATAGTTCATTGTTAAAAGCATAAGACTAAACTGAAACAGACAATATAGAAAACCATAAACAAAGAAGAAACTCAAATTGAGCGCGTTCTATTTACCATGGCATCATTCAAAAAAGGGCATCTGAAGTTGTAGTAAGGCTAAAAGAAATATTTCACAACAATGTGAAGCGTTGAGTGCTCATGGCCATATCTTAAAGCACAACAGAGCTATGCTGCAACTGCCATCTCCTTAAGACCTCTTTAGTTTTAAGACTTGGACCCCAACTATCAAGATTTGTGAGTTGCAATTTAAAATTTCTTTCATCCAGTAAATTCTATTTGGTTATCCTTTATTCATCAACCAACAAATGACAACAAAATACATTTTAATGAGATATTTAGGGGATACAGTTCACTTTGCCTACATTATTTATACCTTGTGCCAAACTAGTTGTTGCATCTGAGGTGCATGTTTATACAAGTCTTCCCTGGATATAAAAGTTTGTGGCAAACTAGTTATCACATCTGAGCTACATGATTATAGAAGACTTTCCTGCATATAAAAATTACTAATTCTGGACCTCTGCTTTCCATGAAGATAGTAATTCTTCACGAATTGTTAATATGTACTCTTCTTTAGTTACAAAATTACAAGATATATTGAAGGGCATGAAGTAAATGTCTTTTTCTACAGACACAAAACACTCCTGATTTTTGTCGAGTGCTCGTTAAGCAACAAAAGCAAGAGTTTTGTGCACTGAATCCAAAGCACAAACAAACGTGTAAATGTACATCAAGAAGACAAGAACTGGATAAAAATTTTTGAGATTGCCTCCCCCCCCCCCCCCAAAAAAAAAAAAAAAAAAACCACCCAACCAGACCTTGTCTTTTTCTCCAAACACACAAAACACTCCCGGTAGTAAGCATCATTATTTTTGTCAAGTGCTCAATCAGCAACAAAAGCAATAGTTTAGTGTACTCAAACAAACAAATATGCACAGATGTACATCAAGAAGACAAGAACTGGATACAAATTTTGAAATTGAAGTTCCCAATTCATAATCGTTCCAATTCATACCGCTTTCAGTGAAGAATTCAGCAGTCACATGAAATGATGGCCGATGGGCCATTGCCATCAATAATATATGGAATAAATAAAAACAGAAAACTGCATCTAAAGCAGTAAACAAAGCAAAAGGATAATAAGAGTAAAATTGCCTCAATTGATTTGGACAACTTGCCATCTGTAATTACACAAGCAATCTCCAATATCCTATCAACTTCCACATTTAAACCTGCACAGGCAACAATAACAAAAGAATTATCCTGACAAATATTATATTTCATTCAAACTTTGAATATGGATAAGCATACAACAGCAGGTTAGATGAAATTTTATAAACAACGTAAATACGCAGAAGTTAAAAATGCAACTGCCTAGGCTTAACTTGGAACCAAATAACTTTTCCTCCCCAGCAGACGAATGAAACAGAATCAGCACATATATGGACCCAGAAATTCTGTTAAGGGCCGAAGAGGAGGCCAAAGTAGAACTGCTTAAATTTTGAGGGGGACAGTACACTATTTTGTCATAATATTAAAAAATTTATAGAAGGCCAATAGAATTTTGAGAATTTAGGGGCGGCAGTGGCCTCCACCAGTCCCCCCTCGGGATATGGACACAGTGGAAATATGGTAAAAAAATAATAATAATAAATTATATATATTTTAATTAGCATAGATATAACACACAAGAACACTACTGCATTTCTATCCATAACCCAAAACACATTTCAAAATACAAAAAATAACAAAAACATGAGACATAACAGTTTATGATCTTGGGAAGCTTGGTTACTCAGTCAATGGAACATCCTAACTACGTTTGTAGAAAAAAAAAATGTTTCATATCCCATGTGCGCGGACACATATATGCCTGGAATTGTGTGCTTGATACGTCTTTGAAAAAGGATAAGACACTGATTTGAACTGTCCATGCTTCATAGTAAAAGATGCAATTCGATCAGAGGCTTTAATGCCAGACGTCAACCTGACGTATCCCACCATTACTAAGGATGGAGAAGCATTAGAATAGCTTTTGGTAGGATATTCACTAAAAGCATGACCAAGATGAATGCAGGTGATGAAGATTAACCTTTTACTCAATAATTGGAACTACATACGATAAAATTATGAAGAGAATATTTCCTATAAAGTGTCATACAGCTCGACAATGCTCCCAAAAAGCTACCAAAATATATGACAAGTGGGCACTATTTTTCTATTTCCTTCTTTGGAGGCAAATATGGTGTCAGGATTTAGAAGGAATCCTTTGTAACCATTTCAGTAAAATGGAATTAAATAGCCTAATAAGAGGTCTAAACAACTGTTATCAAAGAAAGGGAGGATATGAAGAAACAGAAATTACAAAGCAAAAAGATCGACGATAAAGCTTCCAGTTTGAAGAGTAGGATTGAAGTGGACTGGTGTCAAAGTGAGAAATGTAGGAATTGATGAAAAAGACTAGCAGAAGGAAGGTGACAGAATGACTAACCTCGGAAAGAGTATCAAATCTCTCTGATTGACATCATTCAACCACATCATTGCTTATCAACAGTGAGATACAACTGAATGACTCAAACCGCTTTCTCTGAAACCTACGAAAAAAAGGACTTCTAAGTTTCTGGTTAAAGTAATAAACTTATCTGCCAATAATAAGACTAAGATGAAAATGTCCAGTTGCTCATAAAGATTGGAAGAGGTGAAGCAACTTGTGGGTAACTACAAAAAATGCATTTAAACCTCTCTTAAACAACCAAATTTATAATAATCAACACTAAACATTGCTTATCCACGAGAGGAAAGGTAAAAAAAAAAAAAATAACATTAAACATTGCTGAACAAAGACCCTGGAATAGGCCACAGCTTTACAACCTTGAATGTGTGATAGCAATTTCATATGACACACCCTGCCATTCATTCCAATGACATCTGTATTATGCAAAAGAATATTCCAAACAGAATACAGATTGCCCAGACAGAGGGATGGTCCAGATCAATGATACAAAACCAATACCTACCAGTCATTTCCAAATCAATCCACACGAGGGGCAACTTATACTCTCCTAAAGCCATTTCTAGACTCTGTTGACTCCCATTTTTGTTCTTCGAGAGGGTCATATCCTCCAAGCTATCACCTTTTTTCTTACTGTTACCTGTATCATGAAGATATTTTGTTGGCATCAAATAATCA
This sequence comes from Vitellaria paradoxa, assembly GCA_019916065.1. Taxonomy (NCBI): domain Eukaryota; kingdom Viridiplantae; phylum Streptophyta; class Magnoliopsida; order Ericales; family Sapotaceae; genus Vitellaria; species Vitellaria paradoxa. The sequence continues at coordinate 9,097,693 of CM034243.1, read as the reverse complement.
CTTAAAACAGCAATGCAACTTTAGCTGGTATCGGGTTAGTGTCTGCTCAACGTGACTGAAAATTGTCAGTAACAATCCATCCACACATTGTAGTTCAATATTTTTACAGGGGATAACATCCATGGAGCTAATTTTCCATTGAACATCAGAAAAATATGCAATCAACACAATGTGTATTGAAGTTCACGGTGAACAGTTTTGGACGTCAGATTGAAGCCCAAATAGAATTGAGTTGGTTTGTGTTTGAGTTCAAAAGAAAAGTTATCACATTTGAAAGCAAAAATAAAAATACAAAATTACCAAAAAAATAAAAATACAAAAGGCGTAAGTATGGTTTAACCTCTTTCATTAGCAGCATCTTTATGATCAGTAGCAACAGCCGCAGTTGTTTCTTCTCTATCATCTCCAACATCCAATTTGAGCAAAGAAAACGCATTTGCTACTTGATTCATTTGTGTTGTCCTCCACAATCCTTCAGTTCCTGTCAAACAAGTTTTACACAAAACAAAGTAAGACTCGGTAAGATAATATAATTATCCTCCAAAGCTTTAAACAACCCCCCCCCCCCCCAAAAAAAAAAAAAGGAGAGATGGAGATGGATCAATTTCTGCAGGCATTCAACTTTTCATTGTGTCCGATGCAAGTTCACAGTGAACACCATTCTTTTAGATATCTATTCAACATCAAAACTAATAAGAAAAGTTTTTAATAGTAGAAAACTGGCATAGTAACATTTTTTCAATTTACCCTATTTGCAGTTATGGATGATTGGTTTGGAACAAATGCTCGGTGTAGCTCAAAAAATGAATTGAAGTTCCCAACTGCACTTTGGTTGGGCAAGATAAGTTGGCAGACATTTTTTGGTCTCCAAGATGTGCAATGCAAACACAAATCGGGGAAGACTCAAACTTGTTTGCCCCAATATTCTGATTAGCAATATTGTTGACAGCTACATCTTTGACAAGACTGATGGGTCTTGAAAGGACCAGCTCACCTAATGTGTATTTCTTATCTCACTATATATCTATACTATAATACTAAAACAACGTAATTTCTCTCTCCACCTCTCCTCCACTCTCATCCTACATGACATGCCTCTTTGCTCTCCATTCCACTTTTCCTTTTTTTACAGATTTTTGAATTATTTTTAAAATTCATTCCTTCTCTCTTCTTTTCTTCTCTTTTCTCATCCACAAAGTCATAAATAATTGAGTTCTTTTTTGAAACTCATAAGTTTATTTATATGAAATTTATAATCAAGTAGGTCCCCTTTCGGATTCGGAATCCAAGCAAGTGGGTCTCCTTTCAAATTCGGAACCCAAGCAAGTGAATCTTTTTTTGAAACTCATGAGTTTTTTTTTTAAATTTATTAAAATAATATACCACAATTGCAGTGCTTTCATAGGCAAAACAGAAAGTGGAGTTGTAGTGTTTTAGCGATGTGGGACAAAAAAACAAAAGTTAAAAAAGTTTTGTGGATGAGAAAAGAGAAGAAAAGAAGAGAGAAGGAAGGAATTTTAAAAATAATTCAAAACTCTGTAAAAAAAGGAAAAGTGGAATGAAGAACAAAGAGGCATGCCACGTAAGATGAGAGTGGAGGCGAGAAAGAGAGAGAAACTACGTTGTTTTAGTATTATAGTATAGATTGTAAAATTTATATATTTCAAATATGTTAGTAGTTAATTTAAAAACGGAAATAAAAATAGAATTAAATTAAAGCGCACAAAAAAAGGCTTAAATAATAATTAGGCTATTTCTCCCATAACTCTTAGTACTTTTAAAATTTTAAATTACCAAATACTAATTAGGCTCAAGAGTAATTATTTTTCTAAATATTTTTAAATTTAAATTGGTTATATGAACTATATTTATTTTATCATATAAAGCATATATGATAAGTAATAATATTTTTTATTTGAGTTATTTTTATAAAACTAATTAAAAATTTATCATCAAATCCTATGTACACTCTATATATTCATCATTCTATTTTTTGATTTTTAGAAATCTTCGAATAAAATTAGTTTTAAGATTGATTTTTTCTAAATTCTAATTTTAAATTTAAATTGGTACCATATTTTTTTAAACTAATAATAATATTTTTAATTTAAGTCATTTTTATGAAATCAATCAAAAAATTATTACTAAATCCTGTGTGGCATTCTCAATATTGTTTAACTATCATTGCAAAATTTACATATTTAGATAATTAATTACTGTCGAAAGAAAAATTAATTAAATTTAGAAAAAATCTAACTCTTCTCATAATAATAACTCTTAGTGTATTTTAAATTAAAAAAACAAAAAACGGCTTACTATTAATTAGGCATTGAAGTGCCTAAATATTATTTAGGCTAGAGAGTAAATTTTTTTAAAGCTCAATCTTAAAATTAAATTAGTTATGTTAACCATCGGCTAAAAATCTAATTAATAATACTCCGTATTTGAGTTATTTTTATAAATTACAACATATAATTAACAAAAATAATATTTTAGTTTGAGTTACTTTTATAAAATCAGTCAAAAATTAATTAAATAAAATTAAGATTAATAGTATTTCTAACTCAAGCCAATTTTTGCAAAATGAGTAAAGAATTAAAAAAATAAAAACATATATTAAAATTAACAAATAATTTAAAATAAAAAAAAAGATCAGGTTGATTAGGTAAGTTTGTGATTTAATATATATTTTAGAATAAATTTTAATTTTTATGATTAGGTCAAATCAAAATTTGGTAAATATAAACTTTTGATATTCATATGAAAACCTGACTATGATCAAATCTATTAACTCACTAATATTAACACAAATAAAAAAATATAAAAAATAACTCAATAATTATTTTATGAAATTATACAACTTTACTAAAATATTTTATAATATATTTAAAATTATGTTTTATTTATAAAATATTATATAATTTTGTGCATCGCACAGGCCAACACTATATATATTATATAAAAATATGAATAGTAGAAAAACTTTTTTTAGACAAAAATATCCTCATAAAAATTACATATAGCTATCAAGTTAATGATTTAATACATGTTATGATATTAATATTATTATTTAAAATATCCATACAAAACAAACTCCATGATTTATACATATTAATATTACTATTTAATACTACTTATTAAAATATGCCAATTTGTCTTTTTTTCCCCTTCATTATCTGAAAATCTAATTAATATTGATTATTATGCTAACTTTATTATTTTATATCTAAATTAAATAAAATAAAAAATTAGTTTTACAAATACGCTATTTTTATACTAATTTGTTAATACATTCAATTATAATTTAACTTAGAATGCAAATAAATTAATACTTTTTATTTTCCTTATAGTAATTGTTTGAGAAACATTAATGGGGATAGTTATATAATTGAAGAGATTAATAATTTATTTTATAGGTATAGTTTAATTATATAGAATTTTCTATGTAATAAATTCAGAGTTATCTTTAATTAAAAAAAATTGGCACGTGTGGAGTATAATGTTTTCTTAGTATAAAATTTTACATTAATTAAAAAAGTTAATGTACTCAAATATTCATAATAATGTACTATATATATTTACATATTTTTCATTATTTAATTATCCATTCCAATTATTTTTCAAAACTAATAAAAATAAAATACTATAAATTAATTATTATTTGTTTAAATGCAATATCTAGAATTTCAAATGAAGAGAGGAACAAATTAAATTATAGGAAGTGAAGAAATTGAACTAATTTTAATTGCATGTATATTTTTAATAAATATTATTTCATACTATTTAGATTTTACATAAGTGAATTATTTTTTTGACAACTAATTCAATTTAGCAAAGTTAATGTGGTAAATATGGAGATGATTTCAATTAATTATAAACTGAAAATCCTAAACTCTAACATATATAGCAATCATTTTTTTTTTTTATCTTTGTGGTTCTTGTACAAGTGGCAAAAATAATATTATTGGGGAATTAATTTTGAAAAGAAAGAGTTAACTATTGAATTATTTTAAAAAATTAGATGCGTATGCGATATAAAGAGCTTTATATTGGGATTACTTTTTAGGGAGAGTCAGATAGAGAATTATATTTTTTTAAGAAGAGTTACACATGTAATAGAGAATTATTATACAATATAGGATGCCACTATTCACAATCCTATTTTTTCTCCATGCAACCTAGTTAATTCATGCATTCTATGTTTTCTCCAAATAACCCAATAATTTCTCCACGCGACCCACAAATTGCACCTAAAATTCCAAAAAACACCCCTTCCTCTTCTAAAACACTTAAAATTGAAAACTCACTGTTGAAATGATGTAATGTTTTCAGTGGATACATGTCAAAATTTTGCACTTATTTTGGTAAAAGACAGTTGAAATATTATATAGTCTTTGAAAAAATAACAAAATGATAAGAGTCTATTGAAATGTTTTAATTTTTTCAATAACCAATTGCTGAAATGTTTCGTTTATTTTGGTGTAAAAGTGTCAAAAATTTATGTGGTTAATTGCTAAATTTTTTTAAGCAATTGATTGTCGAAATTGTTTGATTTTTTTAGCAAATACTTGTTGAAAATATGTAGGGTAAGGATGTCATTTTGCATTAAGGCATTTTTATTCTAAAATTGGAGAAATTTAAATGGGTTGCAGAAGAAAAAATGGAGCTGTGAATAACAGCACCTTTTTATACTAAAAATTATATTTTGAGAGAGAGTTAGATAAATAAATAAATATATATATATATATATATATATAGATATATATCTTAATCAGTATGGTTTTGACCAAAAACTCATATTTAAAAATAGTCTAAAGAAGTGAAATAACCAACAAAATAAATAAATAAATATCTCATGTGATCTGTAACATACATAAATTAATTAAAAAATATATTATTTTTATTTTGGGTACCGTGCATAGTATTGTTTTGATGCGAGTGTGTGCATGTATCTGTGTGGATATGTTTAGTAATAGCTTTGATTAACCAATATAATAAAGAAGAAAGAAAATCATAGTTATCATTTACCCATAAAACACAGAATCTAGGGCTCTAACTTTAGGTCAAAAAAAAAAAAAAAAAGATTCTTGCTTTCGTTTACAACACCAATAAGAAGCACATAGAATCAGATTAGCAACTGGAGTTCAAATATATAAACAAAGACAATAGAACAAGACATTCTAATACTGAGAATCAGAGGGGACCCGTCTATAATCAATGTATGCGTACTTACGAAAAGACTAAAAGTCCAACAGTACTTATTAAAAAAAAAAAAAAAAGGAGAATTATACACCTTTGAATTTACATCAGAGATCAGACAATAGCAACCTAAGTCATCGCACCAATCATTTGAACAAATAAACCCCAATAAGCTAAAGAGGTTTAAATCTACCAGTAAACCGAACATCGAAGAAGTAGCAGAACAGTGAAGTTGGCAATCGAAGGCGGAATCAGAAAATTTATACATATATATACACAGTATGCATATATGTACATATGTCCGTATAGACATAGCGATAAAAGCTTACCGATGGGACGATGATAGCCGCTGGAAGCGATGACCGCTTTCCCTTTCTCCTCTCCGTCTTCGATCGAAGACTGTAAAGTCTGTAATGGTGGTCTTTGTCGTAGTTATATATATAACTGGATGTTACTGGGTCTGTCTGATAGATCAGCCCACACTCTTTGGCCCAACCGATTGGACCTGTAATCTGTTTGATATGATTTAACATCATATTGCACTATAATTTATATCTGTATATTATTTATTAAAACTATGGATTTCTCTCTTTTCACCTCTCTCGCCTTTATCTTACGTGGCATAACTATTTACTCTCTATTTTTTTATTTTAATTTTATTTTTAAAACAAATTCTTCTCTCTCCACCGGTAATGAATAATAATAAATGTTTCATTAAAAGAGTCTTTCTCTCTACATAATATTCTGCAAATGAATTATAATAAAAGATTTATTAAATGATAGTTAGAAAAAAATAAAAATAAAAATTTGAAACTCAAGAGTCACTTTCTTTTCAAAATTTCTCCCTCTCTTTATAATCTTTCCACTATTGCTGAAAAACTTTTGAGTTTCTTCTCTAATTTCCTTTTTCTCTCTGTACACGTCCACACATCACCTGAAACTTTTTGATTCTTTTCTTTTATATAAGTTTCTTCAATTCTCTTTACAAGTATGTTCAATTTTCTCTATAAATTTATAGATATATTACTGTGTATATATCTATTTTTATATCTATCTATTTTGAGATATGGATTTATGACTAAGTTAGGTGTCTATTTTGATTGTTTTGAAAATATTGTTATTTTTCTAATGTTAATAATTAAAAAATTGTATCGTTCGGACATTGCACATGTTACTATTAGTCTATACTATAATACTAAAATAATGTATTTTCTCTCTCCTCTTCTCGTTCACTCCAATCATAAGTAGCACGTCTCACTTTGATTATCATTCTACTTTTCTTTTATAGATTTCTGAACTAATTTTTTATTTTCTTCCTTCTCTCTTCTTCTTTTCTTTTTTCTCATTCACAAAACTATTATTTATTTGTTTCACATTGTCAAAATGTTACAACTTTACTTTCTCTTTTGCCTATAAAAGTACTAGCGTTGTGACATGTGATTTTAATAAATGCAAAAGAACTCACGGGTTCAAAAAAGAAATCCACTTTCTTGGGTTCTAAAAATAGATCCGCTTTCATAGGTTCCTTAAATGGAACTTACTTATTAGTTAATTGTAGTTGTAAAATTTACTAAATAATTAATTTGGGATAAAAATATTTAAAAGTTATTAAATATTAGTCAAATTAAAAAACATAACTTCTTTTATAATAATAACTCTTTTTATATCTTAAATTTAAAAAATACAAAAAAAATGTTAAAATTTAAAAACACAAAAAATACTGAAATATTATCTAAACTTGGGGTTAATTTTTTTGCTTAGAAAAATTTCTAATTTTACATTGAAATTGGTCATATCACAATTTTTAACCGAATAATAATACTTAATATTTGAGTTATTTTTATAAATCTATATTACCTACATTTTTCTATCTTCTTTTCTTTTGCTTTAATTTTACATGGCATATGCCATTCTATTTTTCTTTTTTTTTATAGATTTTTGAATTATTTTTTAATTCATTCATTCATTCCCTTTTCTTTTATTTTCTTTTCTTATTCACAAAACCTTTATTATTTATTCCACATTGCTAAAATACTACAATTTTATTTTTTTTTTATAAAAGCACCAAAATTGTGACATATAGGCCCTGTTTGATAGGCAAAAAATTGAGGAAAACGTACAATAAAAATAGAAAGATGCGACATAAAAATAATATGTGAAAAATTTTGATTGAAAAAAAGTAAAAAATTTAGTTAAAGTTTGTGAGTTTTGGTGTGGCCAAATAGGCCCATAATTTAATAAATGTAAAAAATCTCATGAGTTTCAAAAATGGACTCACTTGATTGGGTTACGAAAAAGAGTCTATTTACTTATAAATTTCATATGAATGAACTCATGAGTTCTAAAAGGTAACCCACTTGCTTATAAATTTAATATAGTTGTAAAATTTATATATTTCAAATACATTAATAATTAAATTAAAAACAAATAAAAATTCAAAATAATTTGCTTAAACACAAAAAAAAAAAAAGAAAACACACAGACACAAAAAAATGTATATCTAAAATTTGTCATATCTTTAATTGAAAAAATTAAATAATATTTGAAATATTATTTAAGTTTATGAATAATTTATTTTTAGAAAATTTTCTAAAAAAAATTTCAATTTTAAATTTAAATTGGTCATATTAATAATTTTTAACTTAATATAATTGAGACTAATAGTATTTTTAATTTTGCAAAATAAGTCAATAATTTAAAAAAAAAAAACATAAAAATGTATATTAAAACTAACAAACAGTTTAAAAAGAAAAAGAAATCAAGCCAATTAGGTAAGTTTATGATTTAATATATATTCTAGAGCAAATTTTATTTTTCAGGATTGGATCAGATCGGGTCAAGATTTGATAAAAAAGTAACTCTAACTATTTTATGAAATTATGTAATTTTATTAAAATATTTTGTAATGTATTTAAAATTTATATTTTATCTATAAAATTGTTATACAATTCTGTGCATCGCATGGGTAAATACTAATTTCATAAATACAAATGTAACCTAAATATATCTGAAATTTTATATTTTATAATAACAATTTTATATTTAAACTATTATACCTTTAATTTAATAAATTTAAAAATTAATGACAATCTTATATTAAATTATTATTGCAACATTCAAATAATAGAAATAATATTTTAATAGATTATATGTAATTACTTTACATCAGATTATGGGAATAAAGGACTTTTTAAGGAATTTTTTCTTTTGATAGTTTATGACTAACATTAGAAAAAATTAACACTTCCCGCCGTGTACAACACTGTCCACTGGAGAAATAAAAGATTTTTTAAGGAATGTTTTCTTTTGATAATTTATGACTAACATTAGAAAAAATTAACACTTCTTGCCTCTGTTAACTTTTCCTGCTATGCACAATACTGTCCACTGGGAGGCTAGAAGGTCCTATCTTATTTTGCTTTGCTGCTTATCAGAGAATAGGTCCTGTTCAGCTCCCGTTCATCTATACTAGCTGTCACGCACAAACTCGAAAAGATTTGAAGAAGTGCTCTAGATAGAAAGAGCATTTTGTATGTAAAGTCTCTTAATAACCAGTAGAAAAAATTTCAATTCCTAATTGATGGCTGCGTTGGGAGGTTAAGTCATTTTTCTTACTAGTCCCGCGTTCTCACCTACCTAGCTAATCTATTTGTTGTTATATAATATACTCATCTATATATATATATTTGTATTAATCACACACATACATACACTAATATTGCTGTGTTTGATAGATAATAAACAATGGGAGTAGAATTTGCTAATAGTAATGAATATATATGTATAAAATTGGTGCTGATAAAGAGTATTGCAGCAAACTTTAACTTGGAAAAAACAGTGTACAACCATGGCCTTTTCATGATGGCTCCAAATCATTGGATTCCATCAACCAAAACCCTCCAACGTCCCCTAAGGCTATCTGATGAGGCAACCTCACTCACTATATCCATCTTCTATCCTTTTCACACTCTTCATTCTCTTTTAATCCGACTTCACACCACCCAGCACATCTCATTTGCAGACCAAGAAGCCATTATGGTATGTATATATATATATATATATATATATATGTTTCTATATACCTCTATTGATCACTTTTGCAAACAATACACACATATTAATACTGTTGATGTGAATTGCTTACTATCTTTTTGATGATATATATTTAGGGTCAGATGAGTCGAATGCTAAGGATATCTGAGAAGGATGAAAATGATGTACAAAAGTTTCATAAAGTCCATCCTCAAGCAAAGAGGACAGGTTTTGGTCGCCTTTTTCAATCTCCTTCTTTATTCGAAGATGTTATTAAATACATGCTTTTATGCAACTGCACGTAAGTTTACCCAACTACAATTTTTTATTTCATTTATTCATTTCTACCTTCCCAAAAAACATACACAAACATCCCATTGTTAATTTCATCACTTCATTTCTTTTCTCTATGCTAATTAATAAGACGAATGCAACTTTTGATTCCATTCCTTCCCAAAATTCTTCACCATCTCCAAATATGTTCATGCAACATTATTAGAAATTAATACATTATTCATTTGTTCAATACTGCTCTTAATTAATTAATTTGGATAAAATAAGCTAGTATTGCCCATTAAAGGGAAAAAAAAAGCTATTGACACTCTATTATAGAAAAAGGAAATATCACTTATATGATGAAGTATTGGAGTGGTAGAAGCCTTTTTTTATTTTTGGAGTAAAAATTTTATTTCCAAATAACTTTATTTTCATAAATGAGCATTCATGCTATGTATAATTAATTAAGTTAGCTAAGTGATATATATTTTTAGTTAAAATTAATTAATATTAAATATATATAATTTTCTTAATAGTAGTAGCATGTGCTGATTATTTTTTATTCTTAAATTTGTAATTGATTAAATGGAAGAGGACTTTGGAAATGGCCGAAGCACTTTGTAAGCTTCAACTCGAATTAACAAAAGTTCTTATATTCCCATGATCCGAAGAATATCATGAGTACTCAAAGGAAGAGAAAGAGAAAGAGAAAAAGATCAACAGCTCAAAATAAAGCTAAATCACAGAGAACAGTACTACTGTTCATCGCAAATCTCATATTGCTGCTGTAGAAGTAACTTTGGGAAATTTTCCCACTGCAAAAGAAGTAGCTAGTCTAAGTAAATAAGTCCCAAAGAACCGTTGTAAGCTCGGTTATAGAGCACAATGCATTTTAGAATCGCCTAAAGCATCGAAAGTAATGAATTTGAACTCCAAAAATTTGATTAGTTTCCTAAGTTTGAATCATCTGTTGACCAAGCAAAACTGTATAGAAGATTGATGAACGTGGAAGGACTTGGTCCATTTTCTTATGCCACTGTGATGATGTGCATTGGGTTTTATGATAGAGTTCCCCAAGACTCAGAAACCACAAAACATTTGTCACAATACCATGCAAAGAAACGTCGTAACAACAGAAAAAATGTTAGATAAATCATTGATCAAGTTTATGGAAAATATGCACCATTTCAGTGCTTGGCATATTGGTATGTTTCAAGGCAATCTCATTAATTTTTCTTCTCATTTTTGTAGTTTTTTTGTTCAATTCATTCAGATTGAGTACTTGGTTATTTTGGGTACCTGTAGGTTTGAGCATGTGGAGTACTATGAAAGCAAACTTGGGAGGCTAAGCAACTTGTCTAGTATAATATTAAAAGAATGTAATTTATCTCTCCTATTCTCGTTCACTCACATTCTAATTGAACTTTACTTCACTTTTTTCTTTTTCAAAGATTTTTAAATTAATTTCTAAATTACTTCATTTTCTCTTCTATTTTCTTTTTCATACACAAAACATTTTTTATTTATCCCACATTGTTAAAATACTACAACTCACTTTTTCTTTTTCATACAAAACAACTAAATTTGTAGCACACAATGTAATAGATGTGAATGGGTTCATGAGTTCTAAAAAATGATCATTTACTTTGGTTTCAAAAAGAGGCCCACTTACTTATAAATTTAATACGAATGCACTCATGAGTTCAAAAAAATAGATCTACTTGCTTGAGTTTCAAGATGTAACCGAATTACTTATAAATTCAATATGAATGAATTGTAGATTCTGGAATAAAAAAAAAATCACTTCTTATAAATTCAATACTAATATGAAATTTACATATTTTAAATACACTATTAATTAAATTAAAAAAACACAAATATAAAATTTTTAATAATAATTAAGTTATTTATCTCATAACAATTATTTTTAGTATTTTTAAAACTTAAAATATAAAAAATACTGAAATATTAATTAGGTTTGAAATATTAATTAGGCTTGAAAATATTTAAATAATAATGAGGATTGAAAATAATTTAAAGATGATTGAATATTAATTAAATTTAACAAAAAATTTAACTCATCTTATAATAACAACTATCAGCATATTTTAAATTTAAAATATAAAGAAAAATACTTACTATTAATTAGGTTTGAAAGTGCCTAAACATTAATTAAGCTATAGAGTTAAGGTATAGAATAATTTTTTTTAAGTTTAATTTTAAAGTTGAATTAATCATATTAACCATCGGTTAAAACCTGATTTATAATACTTAATAATTTAATTATTTTTATAAAGTACAATATACAATTAATAAAAATAATAAGTTATTTTATAAAACTTGTTAAAATTTTATTTTAATACAATTAAAACTAATCATATTTTTAACTCAAGTTAATTTTGCAAAATGAGTCAATAATTAAAAAAATAAAAATGTATGTTAAAATTAACAAATAATTTGAAATAAAAAATAGATCAAGTATACTAGGTAAGTTTGTGATTTAATATATATTTTAGAACAAATTTTGATTTTTAAAATTAGGTTAAGTCAAAATTTGATAAAATATAAAATTTGAGTATTTATATAGAAATTTGACTTTGATCAACTTTATTGGTTTATTAATATTAACACAAATAAATAATTTAAATAAAAAAATAGTTCAATAAATATTTTATGAAATTATATAACTTTATTAAAATGTTTTATAATATATTTAAATTTTTTGTTTTATCCATAAAAAATATTATACAATTTTGTGCATCACACGGGTCAACACTAGTATTAATTTATTCATTAGTAAATTGAAATAAATGGGGTTTTTGGATAGAAGAAATAACAAAAAGAAGTACAAAAAGTTAATATAAAAATGATATGTGACTAAATTTAATTAAAAATTAATAATTTTTTGTAACTTTTAATAATTTTTTGTTAGTCCAAATAACCCTAAAGTCAAACTTTGTTTTGAGCATCCAAATTCTGTTTATGCAGGAAATTCCAACTCGTCCAACCTCTTTGCATGTTGCCAGAGTTGATACACAATTTAAAGAGCTAAAATTGTATTTTAAACTTCTAAATTCTTATAAAAATTTAGTTAGTAGATAAAAATATTTTAATTGTAATCATTTGATCAAATCTCTTATGAATTTAAGAGTTCAGACGCAATTTTATATTTCTAAAATTAAAATAAAACTTCAAAATTCCCTCGTCTCCTCACACTATGCACATTTATCAAATAGCATCAATTAATCATTAAATATTAAACATAAATTGCACGATTAAAAGGGGAATAATGAAAGTACCAAAAATGTACGAGTTTAATTGATGAGTGAGAAAATAAAGTGTATTGATAAAATGAACAAATTAATAATAAATTACGATTTATAAAATAATATTTTAACAAGTAATTATTAAATTTTATTTAATAAAATAAATAATTTTAATGGTAAATTAATATTTTAATAGTAATTAATTTAATAAAATCAAATCAAATAAATTTAATTTAATAATAAATTATAATTTATTAAAATTTACTTTTATTTTAATTAAATAAATTACTATTTTATGATTTTTATTATAATGTTTTAGATGAATAAAGAGGGTATAGGAGAGGAGTAAAATAAGAATAAATTTTTTCTTTTACACCTCATTATTTTATTTTCATTTTAAAGATACATATTATTTCTTAATTAATAATTTTTTTTATAATTTAATTCATGTCTAAAATAAGTTGATAGTTACACTTACAGTTTTTTATTTATTTCACTTTCATACAAAATTCACTCTTAGAAGGAGCGTTTTATGATTTTCATATTTAGAAACCCAAAATTCACTAAAATTAATCAATTTTTATTAACTTTTTTATATTTTCTTTTAATTAAATTTTGTGACATATCACTCTTATATTAATATTTTATACTTTTTTATACTTTATTTATTTTTTTAAACACAACCATAGTAACTAAAATAGCTCGCAAAGTTTGAGAAAGCAAATAAAAACGGGCTGGGCTTCAACAGCCCTAGGGGTTTCGACAGTTGGGGGCGGGGTTTTTGCTAGTCCTCAAAAGACCCAGGAAGAAGTGCTTTCCCTGTAGCCGCAGTCGAAGGAGGAGGAGAGGAAAGAGAGCAATTTCTTCTTCCTCTCGCTTCGTATCATTCGCATTCGAACGCCAATCTCTGTGGTTTTCTTCAGAGCCAGCTCGGAAAAAGACCAGAGAATGGCCACTCTTGTACCTCCCGCGGCCACAGCGCCACCGGCCTCGAAGCCGACTCCGGAGAAAGTCGATTACTTGAACTTGCCTTGTCCTATTCCGTACGAAGAGATCAACCGCGAAGTCTTTAGTTAGTATCGTCTTACCATCAACCACTTGTTATTGTCTTTGTTATTTCTTATTGTTTACCACTACTATTGTTATCGCGCTTTGTGGAATTCAATCGGAACCAAGGGGTTAAGAAGAGTGTGTGATTTATAAATTGTTTCACTGCTAAATCCTAATTAAGGAACCCTAGATACACTCTGCAATGGGGAATGTGTTGTATTTGCAATCAAAGTTTTTTTCTTTTTGTTCATTTTTATGCTGGAGTGCACTGCTAGAGATGAAAGGGTGATGTATACGCATACCTATAATGCTTATGCGCAAAACTGTAACGAGGGGAAAGGAGTTGATTGCGATGGAAAAAGTTTGCACTGCAGCTACAATTGTGTGAAGCTGTGGTCAAAAGAATTTTGGCTCCCTGTTGCTAGGACGGGGAATAATTTTGTTGGGGACTGTTTGGGTATTTTGAGAAGTCAAAGGTGGAGGCCTTTGCCCAAAACATGAAGTTACGATTGTGATTTGCTTAGACTATTTGTGATCATGGGGTGCACTTGGACTATTCGGATTTGCTTCGGCAGTTCGGTCCAGGCCCATTGGATTTATGTTGGAGTAAGCCAGTTTTGCACTTGTTGATCGAGTTCATTCCACCCCAGGAGAGATGGTGCCAGGTTCTTACCTCCCCTTATGCAAGTGCACAAGCTCTTAGAGCAGCTCTGTTCGTGGGTTAGAGATTGAAGATAGAGTGCATGGTTTCAACTTATTGGAGTTGAGTTTTTCTTAGTTGGAGAGAATGATGCAAAATGAAACTAGCATATTAAACAATTATTTTTATTATCTATTATTAGGATTAGATTTTATTTTATTTTATAGGATTTGATTGATGTTTGATTTTCTAAGAGATTTGCTTTGTAGTTATTTCGAGGTTGGCTTATTTGAATTTTTCTTCTCACTTGCTTCTCTTCTTCTTTAGCTTATTTCTCTTCCTTATTAAGCTGTATTCTTCTTGTCCGGAATCAGGATGACTTTTAATCTTGTCCTTCTCTCTTTTTTTAAAAAATTTTTTTAACATGCTGAAGTGTGAGATTTTAACATATTGAAGTCGTCATTGGGAATTATGACTTTAAGATTTTAAATTCTGAAGTCGTCATTTTGAATGACAACTTTAAGGTGTGCTGTGTCAGGGAATAGAATTTTGAGGTGACTTGGCTAGCAATAAGATTTGTAACCTTGACGCTTTGGGCAAAAGCCTCGTGAAAATTGCTATAGTTTTTGCTTTCAACATAAAGAAAAGTACTTTCAAAATACAAGCAAGAGTATATGGTTGCTATTCTGTACCAATGGAGCAACTCTTACTTTTATTGGTGTTTCACCAAAGCGGTTCTTGCCCATTTCATTTTGGTTTCAAACGCTGCAGAATATTCAGTATACTCCTTGTTTGTGTCATTTTTTGTTATTCGATTAAATGGCATCTTGTAGATGAAATAGGTTAATTTGTAGGTTGATACGCATGACTTTTAGAAATCTAAGTTGAAATAAGCTAGTAGGAGAATTATATGTTACTGGAGGGATTTGGTCTTTTGGTTGTTCCTTCATTATACATGGATGTTGATTCTATTGTAAAATGGATTTTCAGTGTCCTTAAAGCCAGAACTGTTCGAGGGGATGCGCTTTGATTTTACCAAAGGACTGAATCAGAAATTCTCACTTAGTCACAGGTATCTCTGCATTTTTTTTTTCAAAACATTCCTTTTTGGTTTTAATTTCCTACTCCATGCTTAATGATTTTATTTCTATGCCTTGTCCAATTTTCATCAGCATCTTCATGGGCCCAACTGAAATTCCTTCCCAGTCCACTGAGACCATTAAAATTCCCACTGCTCACTACGAATTTGGTGCTAATTTTATAGACCCAAAGGTTTGTAATTAGAAGCATTGTCTTGGAATGGATGGATTTGTCCGAAGATCATATCCTAACTTGGAGCATTTGATGTCCGCAGTTGATGCTTTTTGGTAGAATATTAACTGATGGGAGGCTTAATGCAAGAGTGAAGTGTGATTTATCTGAAAATCTTACTTTGAAGGCCAATGCTCAAGTAAATATGTTTATTATCACATGTTGCACATTTCCCTCTATTCTTGTGTTTTTTTTTTTGAAGAGAATATGCTGTACTTAATAACGAGTTAAGTAATTGTGTTTGTGTTTCTTTGCAGCTTACAAATGAGCCACATATGTCACATGGTGTGGTCACTTTTGATTACAAGGTCAGTTGTTTTTTCTTGTTAACATCTTTATGTGTATTTGCATGTTTTTCTCTCTCTGTGTTGCTTTTACTCCCATAATCAATACAATTGATGTATCCGAAATCCAAATCTTCAAAGTTCTGTTTGCTGCTTAGGAATCTGCCTGTTGTATGTCCCCTAGTCTGTTGTAATCATTTAGGTTCCTTCAGATGCTTTGCTGTTACCGGTCTTGACTCATATTTACACACACAGGGTACAGACTATAGGACTCAATTTCAACTGGGAAATGGTGCCTTGTTAGGAGCCAATTACATACAGGTACAAATCAATCTCTTTTTTACTCTCTCTCTCTCTCTATCTCTCTCTATCTCACCCCCTCTCTCCCCCTCCCCCTCCTCCCTCCTTGCATAAATAGGGTTTGTCTAGGTAGAAATAACCTGATCTAAAAAAAAAAACTAAAAAAATTGTCTTTATGCATCTAAGCTATCCAACTGATGGTTACTCATTCAGCTACTCTATGAAGCCTTTCTCATGTATATATTTACATGTTGCCATGAAGCTCATGGGGGAAGGGAATTACATTATGTTGACATGTTCTAGAAAATATCCAGAGTTATTTTAAATTGCAAGATGAATGATACAAGAAGCGGCATACTAGGGGAATCATTTTTTGAAATTCTTGTCATTTCATTAATGGTCGACATGTTTGCCTACATGTCTGAATTTGTAAATGCATTTTTTTGTGCCTTCATTTTGTTGGTTGTGTTTCCATGATAGGTATAACTAGGATTCTGTCTTTCAAGATGGATATGTTTTCCCAATCCTTGGGTAATTGCGGATGATTTTTGCTTCATGTTTTCCTCCTTCCACCACTCATTGATTTGGTTTCAGGAGGGGGATTCAGCAACATAATTGGGTACATATTTTCCTAAAAATGTCCTTTTCCCCTGCAGAGTGTGACGCCTCATTTGTCTTTGGGTGGTGAAGTATTCTGGGCTGGTCAGCATCGAAAATCTGGTATCGGATACGCTGCACGGTACAACACAGATAAGATGGTACTACAGCCTTGCTATCATGTCATATGTATTCCCTTTTTTGCTTTCCTGCATCTCCTATGTGCATTTGTGGGAATTGTTGCTGTAAGTTTACTTAATTTTTGTTTCTTTAATACTGCGTAAGTGTCTAATTTTCATGCTCAAAATGCAGAGGCAATAAACCACTTGTCCTTTTTTTTGTTTTTTTTGTTTTTTCAGAGTCAAGGATTTCATGATATTTTATATGCCATTTTGTATTCACTCGTCTCTAAATGCAGTTCTCAGTAATTAGTACTAAAATAAACTGGTAATTCTGGCGTACAGGGTTATCTATCGTTTCTCAAATTGCCTTGTGAAGATGTCAATTTTCTGCTTTTCAAAATGCTCAGTGATATTGATTAATGTCCTGTCCTTGCCCTCAAATGTATTCCTTCCTTTACTTGTTAGCTATGAAGCATGAATTTTCAAAATGGATGTTGTATCCGTATCTGATATGTATTGGACATGTAAGGTGGTGTGTCCAATTATTTTATTATTTATTATTATGCTTCAAATATAGGATTAAGAAAAGTCTAGATTTTAGTAGCTAGAGTTCCTCAACTCAACATATTAGTCTCTAAGTAGCCAAAATAGCTAAAATCATAAATCTTCTATTTCATTTTGCTATGGTTTATATTTTTTTTAATTTTTTTTTTGAAAAAAAAAATATATATTATTCAACAAGCATCAAGGGGATGCTGCCCTAGTACTAAATGATAACCAATACAACCACCAAATTAAGCAGCCATATGCTTTACAAAAGATAAAAAAACTATGTTAATCTCCTAATCCTCAAAATCCATCTATACAAATAGGACAAAAAAATGCTTTTCATTTTAAACGTGAAAATTCAATACCTCGAACAGATATACAAGCTCTCGCTGCCCAAATCAACCAACACAAACAAGATGGGACCAAACTTCACACTACCCTCCTTACATCAATATGAGTATCCCACCATTCCTAAAAAACTTGTTTCACCTCACTGGGAATTACGAAACTCATATTAAAACAAGAAAGAACCAAGTTTCATAACTCCTTAGACCATGAACAATGAAAACAGAGGTGACTTAGCACAAAGGACAAACTACTCAAAGGGGAATACCTAATAATCCTACGCGCAAGCTTTGCAACAAAGCAGAAGATCTTAATCATCTCTTCTTTGGGTGCAAATACTCAGCTGATTTAAGGAATCAAGTTTATAAACTCTGCCAATTGACGAAACAGCATCGCAGCTAGATGAATGAGGTGAATTGGTTCATACGAAAAGTAAGTGGGAAATCCTTTTCTAGTATTATAAGGAAAATTGCATGGGCTGCTACAATCTACCACGTATGGTTGGAAAGGAATCGAAGAATATTCACAGGCATCACTGCTTCTTGCCTCAACTGCTAAAATTTATTAGAGAGGAGATTAGATGGAAGGCATCCCAATTTGCTAATGTACATAATACAAGTATAAATATAGGATATATGCACTAATTGGAGAATACCTATTAGAGTACAATGTAATATCGGGGGAATGCCCTTGTGATTTTGTATTTACTCTCCTATAATCCAAATGAAAACTTACATACCCCCTCCCCCCCAAATAAAAAAAAAAGAGGTGATCCAAATCCTTTTTCTTGCAACAAGATTATTTATAGTGAGAATTCTCCCATGAAGCAAGCACCAGATGGAAAAAATGACACTTAGAATGTGCTTCCACAGGAAGTCAACATCTCTCCTACCCTGAACCTTTATAAAGGGATTTGACCTCAAAAACCCCCCCCATTTGAAAGCAACCCAACGGATACCATCTTCTCCATTTCGCACTTTTATTAAGTACAACGTATGAAGAAGGTTGAAACAAAGTTCTGTCTCCCAAACCCAATAAAAAAAAAATGTTTATCTCCCAATCATCCAAATTTCTAAGAAGAGTAACGTTCAAAATGATATTCCCACCTTCCAAACTTCCTTGTCAGCTTGTTTAATCCCTGAAGTCCTACATTTCTGTTCAAGCTTGGTAACAAATACTATATACATTTAGCCCATAGCTCTCTCACCACTGCCCCATATTAGATTTGGGCTCACTATTAGTAGGACAGTCCTCCTTGAATCTGTCCTGTGTTACCATCCATGCATGATTGACTTGTTCTTGACAAAATGTTTTGAGAAATATTTGTATTGTCTCCAAGGGGGAGAAGATCTTTTGTTAGCAGATAAATAACTCTCTTCTATTCATTCTTCTTAAGAAACTTGTGTTGTATAAATGCACTGAAAAGGCCTTGCTGTATGTTGTATTTTTTTGTTCTCTCTTTCCCCTCTTATGAAAGTGGGAGCCTTACCTATTATGAGTATGACGTTGTTTAAATTTTTATATATATATTTAGTTATTTTATGAATGTATTGTGGGTGAGCTTTGGCACGACGGTAAGGTTGCTCACTTGTAATCTGGTGATCGTGGGTTCAATACTAGGAAACAAATCAGTTACCAGGGCTAAGATTGTGTACATTACTGCTCCATAGACGTTGCATTGGCAGGAGTGCTGTGCATTTGGCCACCCTCTTTATTTTATCAGCTACTTATATCAGCTCTAACAACGTAAATAATGGTTTTCGTTTTTATCGTTTCCTTCCATTCTTCCTAACTTTTTTACTTTTATCTCCATCGGTTGGAGAGAGTGAAGGCAGCCACATATGGCTGATTGGTGATGGACAGAAAGGATTTCGGTTTATTTCAAATGCATATGGCTTCTGAGTTAGTGGACTCAAATTCACTGTTTATGCCTGCAGGTTGCCACTGGGCAGGTTGCTAGCACTGGAATGGTTGCTCTTGGCTATGTTCAAAAAGTATCTGAGAAAGTAAGGCAGCTGAGTTGTTAATGATTTCTACTGAATAATTATTTATGCTTTTCTTGAACTGCTTTCTTCTCTGTAGGTTTCTCTGGCATCAGATTTCATGTACAACTACATGTCAAAAGATATAACGGCAAGTTTTGGTTATGATTATATTCTCCGACAGGTAACTTCTATTATTGAAAATTGCTAATTCCATGCCACGTAGTGACTTGTGAATTAGTGTACATGTATCTTGAGTCTTGTGAAGTGAGCTATGTTACATGGAATCAGACATCAGTATACCTTGCGAAAATGTGTTTTTAAGTGTTGGATTAATTTAATTACTATGTTTAAGGATATAGGGACATGACAAAATATCTATATTTGTAATATATTTCTTTTGTTTTCTAGGAAATGTCATTTACAATATTTTATATATAACATGAGTTCTGGTAAACTCAAATTAGCTTTCCTATGTGTTTGTGCTATAATGTACCCAAAACGGGTAGTTACAAACATAGCTGGGAGCTAGGTTTGTATCAGATGAAGAAGAGAAATGGAGAGGAGTATTTAGGGTTTCTTGGTCTGAAAGAGAAGATATGCAATACACATACCATGGCAAATGAGGATTGTCAAATGGGCATAGTTGAAAATCAGAGAATAGTAGAAAAGGGTTAATTGATCTCCACCAGACCATTAACCTTGTATATATACTGTTGAATGCCAACTGGCTGTCTAAAAATACATGATACGTTTCCAATAATTAAGATCCTAATTGACAATGAATTAATGATAAATATAGAAACAAAATAGGAAAGAAATCTCTTATTCTAACACTCCCCCTCAAGCTGGAGCATACAAATCAAACATGCCCAACTTGGCGGACAAATTGTGAAAAGAGGATCGAGACAAAGGTTTGGTAAGAATGTCGCCCAATTGAGAGTCCGAACGCACATATGGTGTGCAAATATCACCTCGCTTCAAACAGTATCGAATAAAGTGACAATCAACTTCAATATGTTTCGTGCGTTCATGAAATACAGGATTATTGGCAATGAAGATGGCAGACTGATTATCACAAAATATAGACATTGGTCGAGGAACCGTTTTACCAAAATCATGCAAGAGTGAACAAACCCAAAGCATTTCAGTTGTTGTATGAGCCATGGCACGATATTCAGCTTCTGCACTAGAGCGAGCAACAACATTTTGCTTTTTGCTTCACCAAGTGACAAGATTGTCACCAATAAAGGTACAATAGCCAGAGGTAGAACGTCGATCAGTACGACTGCCCGCTCAGTCAGCATCACTGTAACCAGTCACCGAAAGAGAAGACGGCCGATACAACAAATCTTGATCGGGAGCACCTTTTAAGTAACGTAGGATACGACACATTGCCTTAAAATGGGATGTACGGGGAGCATGCATAAATTGACTAACAACACCCATAACATAGGTAATATCCGGGCGAGTGACAGTAAGATAGATTAATTTACCAACCAAGCGTCGGTACCGACCAACATCAGGGAAAGGCTGGCCACCAGTAGATCAAGTTTGACAGATGTATCCATAGGAGTATCCGCAGGGCGAGAACCAAGTAAACCAGTTTTAGATAAAAGATCCAACACATACTTGCCCTGGGAAAGAGTAAGTCCTGCCCGAGACTGTGTTATTTCTATGCCAAGAAAATAGCGAAGAGCACCCAAGTCTTTAGTATGAAAATGTTGACGTAAATGAGACTTCAAATTAGCAATACCTGACATGTCATCCCCTGAAATAATGATGTCGTCCACATATACAATCAAAATAATAGAACCAGAAGACGAGTGCTGAGTGAAAACAGAATGATCAGAGGTGGACCGTTTCAAGTCATACTTCAATAGAACATCACTAAAGCGGTCAAACCAGGCACGAGGAGATTGTTTGAAACCATACAAGGCATGTCGTAATCTGCAAACTAGGTGTTCATTCCCAGGGACCACATAAC
Source organism: Vitellaria paradoxa (assembly GCA_019916065.1). Classification (NCBI taxonomy): domain Eukaryota; kingdom Viridiplantae; phylum Streptophyta; class Magnoliopsida; order Ericales; family Sapotaceae; genus Vitellaria; species Vitellaria paradoxa. The sequence continues at coordinate 9,075,753 of CM034243.1, read as the reverse complement.
CAGGGGGTTGTTCCATGTAAACTTCCTCTTGAAGCTCACCATTAAGAAATGCGTTCTTAATATCCAGCTAGTAAAGTGGCCAAGAGCGACTCACAGTTACAGCAAGAAGGATACGAACAGAGTTCAAACGAGCAACTGGTGAAAAGGTCTCCAAGTAATCAACTCCATAAGTTTGAGTATAGCCTTTAGCAACAAGGCGTGCTTTGAGTCTCTCAACGACACCATCTGGAAGGTACGTCACATTATAGACTCAACGACATCCCACGGGTTGCTTACCACAAGAGGCTTCACTAGAGATCAAGGCAGATGATTCTGAAGTGGAGGGCTGAGCAGGTGAATGATGGCCCAAGGATGATCGCAACAGACGGGTATAAGCATTTGCAGCAGTAGGCAATGTTTCACTGACAAGAATTTGATCTTTGAAACCACGCAGATCTGGGTCAAGTCCAGACAGAAGAGAAGCAATCATAAAATCTTCCCAGTGTCGTTTTTGCTAGTCCAAATCTGTAGTAAATGACCGATATTGTAACAACTGATCCCAAAGATTCTTCAAAATGCTATAATACTCAGAAAGAGAACGACCAGCTTGTTTAGTGGTGAAGATCTGCTCGTATAATTCAAAGACTCGTGAAACATTACTTTGTTGTGAGAACGAGTCAGCCAGAAAGTCCCAAATTTTCTTAGAAGAGTCACAAAATTCTACGATAGTAGCAATATGAGGTTCAAGACTATGCCATAACCATCCCATGACAATAGAATCTTCACTAAGCCAATCATCGTATGTACTATCATCTGATTTGAGTGGAAGATCAGTAAGAAATTTTAATTTCTTTTTCCCACGAAGATACACTTTCACTGCATGAGCCCAAGCTAAATAATTTACACCATTCAGCCTTTTTGAACAGCAAAAATGTTCCACAGAGTATCCATAGGGGAATCCACTGTAAGCTCAGAGACATTTCTAACCAAATAGAAGTAGTCTGCCTAGGGTTAAGACAAGCTGAAGACCAACTCAAGTGAAGTTAAGAAAAGCCCATTTGGTGAAGACAAGCCCAACCAGTGAACTTAGCAGATACAGAGGTGACTAAGGGGTTGCTGTACATATAAGGCCCAATTGTCATTTGGCTTCATTGGTACATCGTTTTGCTTTATTGATTCTGTTCATTATAGCTGGCCCAAGAGTGAGTTAGACATCAGGTGGTACAGTTGTATTGGCAAAGTTACAGGTTTTGTAATATTCATGAATACAGACATGTAATGAGATGAAGGCATGAAAAGAAATATTCTGAGGTTAATCTCATTTGGGAGAGGAGTTGTTCTTGAATCGAACCCATTTGTTTTTATTTTTCCTTCAGTTTATCTTTTATTTTATTTCTTGCCAAATACAAGAACCTGATTCTTTATAGGTGTAGTGTTATCAGAAATGGACCAGAAGGTCCTCCAGTTCACCTTGAGCAATTGGTTCAACAGGTAAAGGAACCAACTGTTCTTGGTCAAGAGCAGGCATCATGAGTCAACAGCTTGCAAAATATTACCCAAGGTGTTCCTTGCAAGGATTGAGCCCAGGCATGGTAGCCCACAGTTAGACCTCGCATCCCAGCCTTTATTTGTATTTGTTATTGGAACAAATATAATATTTATATGAAGCATTCAATACTAACATTATTTTGTGAGTATGGTTGAACAAGTTGGACCACCAGTTGAACCAATGAACCGTGAACTAGTTCTTTTACCAGTTTGATACCTGGTTCGGTTCCGATAACTATGGTTGGGTGAATGCTCAATTATACATATATAAGTGCATATCCCATGCCCTTAGGGCTCTTGCTCAATTATGAGTGTCCAAAATGTGTGCTTCATAGATTGATTAGAGACCGTGTAACAAAGCTCTTGAGGGCATATTTTCCATGTGTTTGTTGTTTGATTATTAGTTTTAGTGTTTTTGAATCCACATTTCTTCTTCCCTCCCTCCCTCTCTCCCCCCCCCCCCAAAAGTTTGTGGACTAGTTCCAGATTCTAAGGACCTTTTCCTAACTATTTCCACCTAATCAAGTGATTTCGCATTTTGATTCTGTGACTTCCAGTTTTTCGTTTACTATGCACGGTAACCACCAGTGGTAAAGCTTTTTAGTAGGCACCATCTGTCTTCCTTAGGAGATCTTTATCTTTTATGTAAAAATAAAAACTAAGTACGTGTTATGAAATTTCGTGTTAGTGATCCCAACCAATTATCAGCCACACAATGGCAATCAATTAATAAAACAATCAACTACGAGTGCAGAAAAGTAAAGAAACAATTCTTAAAGATTTATTGAGGAAACTCTAAAACCTGTAGGGAAAAAACCTCAGGCCCTAAAATGGAGAATCAAAATTCATCTAATGTATGATTTTGGTTAACAAAGCTTCTCTATGATTGTTGCATAATCAAGTCATGATCCTATTGTACGAACACTTTGCTTACACTGACGCGGCTCACCAACTCCAAGACGATCAATCACAACAAACTGAATCCATGATCGACAGACACCTTAACTAAGTGGTTTGATCTTTTTGAAGCATACTCAGTGACTAATATTCTTCTCTCTCAATTCATGCTTTAGAAACTTAGAAGGAGGTCTCTTTATATAAAACACACAATGAATCCAATCTTAAATAAGATTGAATACGATTCTTTATTTATTTATTTTTTACTTCAATGAACCATAGAAATAGCCCATGTCCAAATGTACAAGACTTAGGATCAAATTAAGAAACTTTCCAAGTACATGAGCAACTTTCTAAGCTACCTTAATCCTAAACAAACATGGACAAGGTTCTCCTAAATAGAACTTTCTAATGAACGATTTAATCCAGGGTAATAGAACTTCCTATCGAGTCTTATGAATCCAATTCTCTAAATTATCAAAGTACTAAATAGAACTTTCTAATAGAACTTCCTATCGAGTCTTATGAATCCAATTCTCTAAATTATCAAAGTCCTATTTGGTCAAGGAATTTGTCAACACTTGAATTGAACTTAACATGTAAAAGTAAAAGTACTTGGATGAAGGAGAGATTGAATTGGAGGACCCTAGTACAAATACTGAGAGACGTCACTAAGATGTGGACACGCTACAACGTTTTAGTCAGTCTATGATGCTACATGTCCAGTTCCATTTGTGCTTCAGCTTTTATAATCTAACTCGTCTCTGTCCACTAATCCTAATTTTTCATCTTTTCCGCTGTTTATCTGTTCCTTAAAAATTTTATGATGCAAAAAGTGGTTAAAATTAGTGCCTTGTCATATCAATTGAAATATCTTTTTTCATCTTGAGTTTCTTGATTCATCGTGTGCTGATGACATTTACCCAGTTACACACACCCATAATTCAAAATTTGCTATAGAAGTAAATTTGGTTTCAAACTGCTATTCATTATGGTTAACATGTGAATCATGTTTGTTACAGTGCCGTCTTAGAGGAAAGATCGATTCCAATGGCTGCGCAGCTGCTTTTCTGGAAGAGAGACTGAATATGGGTCTTAATTTTATTCTTTCTGCTGAGGTAAGTATCGTCTATATCAGCTGATACACACACACACTCACAAACATATTAATTCTCTGCCTTTCCCTCCCTGTGTGGCACTGGCAAGGTTCAAGGTTAACGGGTGGATGTGCTGGTCTTCTTTCCTATTCCATGTGAATCATTTTCTTGAACTAGAAAGTAACTTGCCAAATGGAATTGCTTAATCAAACGTGTGAGATTGGGAAGTAAAATTTGGGTTCTTGGATTTTTCTTTCTAGTTATCTGTCTTGAACGTGGCAAGGTTTTGATGGGTGCTTCAACTGGGAGCTCTCCTGGATGGGGTGTAATTTCATGATTGTTTCCTAAACTGTAACAGTGCCTTAGTGATCTAGGTCATTAATAAGACACGTCTGGTCCTCCAGCTTGGACCATCAAATGTTTTAGTTGAATAGAATATTAGACATGGAAAATGCATCTCCTTGTGGCACAATTTGTTTTTGGCTTTCATGGCTTTGTAACAAACAAGTCCTGAAAATTTTACCCTGCAGTTAGATCACCGGAAGAAAGATTACAAATTCGGGTTCGGGTTGACAGTTGGAGAATAAGATAGAAGGCTCAGAATGCAAGCAACTCTGTCATCCAAACAGAGGTTTTTTTTTTTTTTTTTATTTCTTTAAATTTATTCTCCGTCCTTTTTATTTTTCGTGAAGCGGATCAAAGAACCAGTTTTGTAAGTTATTGGGAGTGCCATTATTTGTGGTGGGAGCAGCTACGGCTGCTGCCACAATTTTTAGCATCCGTGTAGTCAGTGATTTTGCATATTGGAGCTAGTATTCATTTTGCCATTTAGAAGCTGTAGAATTCATTATAATGGGAAGAGTCACTTTTTATTGGTGGCGATTGTTGCATCGAAACAGGAGTGCGTATTTGAAAAGAAACTGCATGTATGAGAGATAGCGTTGTTGATTTAAACGGGATACGGGATGTATTAATGAAGTTGCCAGTCTAGTCTTGACTGGTACTTCAGTTAAGTTATTTTATTGGGTATTTTATAAGAGGGCCTGCTGCTGATATGCTGAACATTGCCATGTGAAAGTTAAGCATTTTAAATATTATCTTTTTTCATCGATTTGATTGCTGATGGATGGGCTTTTGCATCCGATCGTCGAGGGATTTGTGTAAAGCTTTCACTTAAAAAGTATGAATTTTTTAAATAAGTTTTTTTGTGAATTGGTCGCCACTAAAATCGTCATTCTGAAAGGGGCATATTTATACTAGAAGTAGGGTATTGTTCTAGAAAGGTTCAAAGACTCATAGGCTTGAAAAGGTTTTTGTTGCGTTAAAGTCGTTTTTGTATGACGAACTATTAAGTTTTTGTTGCGTTAAAGTCGTTTTTGTATGATGAAATTTATAGTGGACTAAAATATTAAATTTTCATACTTTAAATAAGTTATCGCAAATGATGACTTCTAGACTGAATACTTTTTTCAGAATGACAATTTCAATTGATGATGTATTTACAGAATTCATTTTTTGATTGACTTGTTGAGGGAATTCATGTTTTTAAGTGGATGCTTTGCTGGGAAAATTCCTTCCCTTCAATAGTTTTCTTTTTCCTTTGTTTTTGTGTGTCTGTATGTATTGAGATGAGGAAATATATATATATATATATATCGCCTATAAAATTGATTTTTTACATTTTATTATGTCTCCTTTAAATGCTGTGTTTGAAACGAAACGTGAATTTATGAAGGAAAAAAATTACTAGTTTTGAGGTAAAATTAATTTTTTTTATAAATCTTTTTTTTATAATCTCTTCAATTCCTTTATTTTTACCTAAAAATTAAAATAAATTTAAAATTTTTCTTTTTTTTCCCTTTATAATTGATATTATTTCCTATATGCTATGTATATGTACGTGTGTGTGGGAGTTTAGCAAACCCCGACTCCTCTGGCCCTCGGCTTTCGTTTAAAAATTAGGAATAGATGGATCTACCGTCGTTTGTAAGGTAGTAACAACGCCAAACCATTGTATGGGAACAAAAGCTGAGGTATCAATTATTAATTTTTGGATTTTGTATAAAATGATTAAATTTATTTTTTTAAATTTAAATTTAAATTTAAATTTTCTTTAAATATTGAAGAATAAAATTATTAAATTAAAAAAAATTAAAAAATTAGCTACTAAGAAGTTAGGTTTTTTTTTTTTTTTTAGTTAGTAGCCAAACACAAAAAGTTTGTTTTTCCAAACTCAGCTTAAGGCTACGTTTTTCTTTTGTACGTACGCGTGTGTGAAATAAAACATGACGATTTTTGAAAATATTTCTATCATATAAAATTTAATAGTTAATAATTATTTTTTCTTTTATTTAATGATTGAGATTATTTTTATATTTTTAATTTCTCTCTTAACTCTTATTTTAGTGAACCTCATTATCATATATTTTATAAAATGGTTTAAATTTTACTATATTTTAAGGGTGAAAATTATATGCAAGTCAAAATTGTCAACTTAAAATTTTTCCAATTATGATTTTTAGGAAATTAAATTTTCCAAATTAAGATTATATACAGATCAAAATTGTCAACTTAAATTTTTTCCAATTATGATTTTTAAGAAGTTAAACTTCCTAAATTAAAGTATCATAATTTGTGTTTTTTTGCATGATACTTATTAAAAATTAATTGAAGAGAGAGAGAGACCAAAACACATGAAGTAGTTGCTAGAATTTAAAGTTTTAAAAAAATTAAAAATTTTGAATTATCATAATTTTTTCAATTTAAACTTTTTGTTTAAAGTTTCAACTATATAAGAAACTTAATATTAATTTTAGGTACTGTTTGGAAAAATTGGCATGTGCTAATAATAGCTAAAAAAAAGTTAGACTAGTAGTTAACTAAAAAAGTTAGTTAATTTTATGTTTGGAAAGGAAAAAAAATTACTTTTTTTTAGGTTGCTAACTTGTAAGGGTAAATTAACATTTTTACTCTCGAATGTTTAAAAATAAATTAAAATATAAAAAGGTAAAAAAGTCCAACCACTGTTTAAGTAGCAATTATCACATGCTAATGGTTATTCTTCCCAAACAGTGCCTTATTTAGAGCACTCTATGCGAGTTATGGTAGACTTATTTGGAATTCTACAATATTTTACAAATTTTCGTAAAATTTAATTTTTCTACTTTGCACAAATTGGGAGATTACAAATTTTATAAATCTATACTAATTTATATAACTCAAAATACCCTCGTTACTATTTTTTGCGATGAGACCAGACTGTATTTGAAATGGATTAAAGAATGACCCGAGTGGTCCCTAGTTGTCAAGACACCAGCGGACGAGGTTGAGGCAGTGTGGCTCTCACTGTGACGTGAATTGACTTGTGGTATGTGTTTGGAATAATAAATAGTGAGATAAGGTATGTTTGAAGTTGTATAAAAGTGTATAAAATAAAATAAAATTATAAAAATAAATATTTCGTAATTCGTGCAGTGAATGAAAATTTTAAATTTTATTGTCTCTTAATTCATGTTTGCAGAGATTTGTAAAATTTTATTTTATTTTGTAAGATTCCAAACGGAGCCATAAGTTTTAAGTTTGTGATTCGTGCAATGAAATAAAAAATAAATAAATTTTTAAAATTTTTAAAAATTTTTTTTTTTTTTTAGTACTCCAAGTGATTACTATCTCACCATCGCTTAATAATACTTTTAACAGCCGGCGTGCGTTAAGTATCTTATCATCGCTTAATAATACTATTATTTTCTTATTTCTATTTATATTTATTTGCTTATATTTTATATTTTTTAATTTTTTGTGATTTTTTTAAAATAAAAACTGGAATTTTATTTGAAACCGTAATTTATTTACAATTATCAACTTTTTATTTTTATAAAATATTTAATTTTATTAATTTTTCAAAAATTAATTGAATTTAATAAAACATATTTTATATTAATTTAAATAAATAAATTAAATTAATCAAGTAACTTATTCATTAAAAATATTTAATTCAATAAATATAAACTATATTAAAATATACTTTAATTATATTGTTCATTAAAATATTTGAATAAAATATAATTATTATATCATTTAATTTAGTAGATATAAAATATATTAATTATAATTTAATTATATTTTTATTAAAATTTTGAATAAAATATATTTCATAATAATTTAAATAATTTAATTATGATATTTACTAAATATAATTTAATGAAATATATTTCATATTAAATAAATTAAATTAATTATTAAGTTAAAAAATTAATTAATTTAATTTTATTGTTTATTAAAAATAATTAAATAAATATATTTAATATTTAATAAATTAATTAAATAAATTAACTATTAAATTAAACTAATTTAATTATGATATTTATTAAAAATAATTTAATAAAATACATTTAATATTAATTAAATTTAATTAATTTAAGTTAAATTTATTAATATAATTTTATTGTTTGTTATAAATAATTTAATAAAATATATTTGTTATTAATTAAATTAAATTAATTGATTATATTTTATTATTTATTAAAAATAAATTAATAAAATATATTACATATTAATTTAGATAATTTATTTAATTTAATTAAATTATTTATTAAAAATAATTTTAGTTTAATAAAATATTTGAATGAAGCAATTTATTTTAATGTGATGTAACAAAAATGAACAAATTGTTAAAATCAATAAAATATTTAAAATAGAAAAAAAGAGTGAAAATATTTTTTTGTTTAAGTTTTTATTTTTTTGAAAAAAATATAAACAGATTTGACAAATATATTTATATTGTCAATTTACAAAATTATAAAAACATACACAAAAAAATAGAAAGTAATAACGTTACCAAATAGGGCTTAATAATCATCTATTTTATTAGTACAGAATTAAAAAATTAAATAAAAATAACTTTGCACTTTTAAAGATTTGGGGGCTGTTTAGCAGCAACCAAAAAAAATAATTTTACACCAATTTTTAATACGTATCACTTTATTGATTAGTTAAATGTTTAGTAAAAAAAAGTTAAAAAATTATAGAAAGTTGATAAAATTTTTTTATATTAATAGTAAGGGTATAAAGATAATTTTATAGTATTAAATTGTTTAAAAGTTATTTTTTAGACAGAAAAATATTACTGATGAGATTTGATTGAATGTAATATAAATTTTAGAAAATCTAAGTGCACATTTATAAAATTTAAGAGTTTTTTTTTTATTAGTTAAGTGTAAAATTTATGGGGTTTAAGTGTACAAAGCACAAAATATTTACTAAAATAAACACTAACTAAAAAAAAATAAAATAAAATACTGTGAAAGAGAAAATTAGGCTTTGTTTGGTCTCACTTTTAGCTTTTAACTTTTTTTTTCCTTATTATTTTGTTTTATATGGCTTTTTTAATCAAAATTTAAGAAAATATAGTTTTTAGGTGTGTTAATTCCATTAATAAAAAAAAATCGAAAAATTCACATATGTTTGGATAAAAAATAATGAAAAATATGTTTTTTTTTTTTGTTTTTTTAGCTTTTTAGTATGAACGAGCGTGAATTTTGTAATTTTTTTTTTCACGAATGCTATTTTAACAAGCTTAAAAGTTATATTTTTTTAAAAGAATTAAATTTTAATAAAAAAATATTATATAAGAGGAAAAAAAACTAAGAAAAAGATTAGAATCTACAACGGAACCAAACGCAGCAGCCTAAGCGAGGTTGAAGCAGTGCGACACTGTAATTTATTTGTGTAACGCTGGTCCATTCCCCATTGTTACTTGGAAAGAATAGAAGATTGAGAGTCGGAACGGGAAAGGCCGCCACCCGTTTTTTTTATTGGCATCGCCACTAGTTTTGGTTTGTTTCCTTTTTATGTGCACTGAACCATAGATATAATAGAGTCACGTGAAGCATAATTACGCACTCAGCTTTTTAACTTATTTTGTATTATTCAATCTTTGGGAATTTTGATCAGCTGCGCACTCCTCCCTTCTCTCAAGTTTACAACAGCGGCCCCTCCTAGTTAGCTAAGGATGGTTGTCTCGGTCGATTCGTCCGTTTTCTATTTGATTTTTTTTCCTTAATAGATTGACAATTAGAGAAAATTTTAAAAGTTGGATAGGGCGTGGAACATTTTTTTAGAAATTTTAAAAATTATGTAAGATATAGATATAAGTTTATCTCAAAACTCTACTCGATTCCTTAAAAAATCTTTGAATTTCTTAACTAAATTATGTTAATGGCCTTAAACTTAAATCAAGAGATTAGAACTTTGTATTGATACTTATGTAGTTATACTTAAATTTGAAATTTGGGCTTGATATTTAAACAATTAAGCTTGTCAAATTTGAAATTTTTAGAATTTGATCTTGATACTTGAATCTCTAATATGAAATTTAAAATTTTTTGTATTTTTTTCACATTTCAGGTACTCGATTTCTCTCAAGTATCTCCGTTTTCTGTTTGAGACTGTGATAAGGGGTAAAAATAAATCTTCGATAAAAATTGGGTAGAGCATGAGGATTTATTTGAGTTCAAAAATCAAGTATAAGAATAAGTGTACTCATTCCCTAATTATTACGTAATTATTTATATTACGAGTCTGTTTGGATGCACTAAAAAGTGTATCTTTGTGCTTTTTTCGATACGTAATGATACCTTAATTGGTTGTCAAAGTCTTTGCTAAAAATTTGTAAAAGTGAAAAAAAAAAAGATAAAATTGGTAAAAATTAGAGAAAATTAAAAAATATGAAAAGGATTAGTAAAAGTCAAAGAAAATTAGAAAAAATTAGTAAAATTAGAGAATAAAGTTAGTTTTGTATTTAGTTGAGAAAATTAGAAAATTTGTTAAAAATTAGTAAAAGTTTGAAAATTTTGGTAAAAAATTAATTCTTGTTTAGTGAAATAAGTTAAAAAATTAAAAAAATTTGACAAAACTGCTATCAATTATGTGATATCAAACTTGTATACTGTTAAATTAAAATACAATATATAATTATATTTATGTATTCTTAATTAAAAATATTTTTATAAATATATTTATACAGTTAAATTCCAATCTAAGCAAAACGTTAAATTCGCAATCATGATGATAACGATGGATATGGTTGGTGTGATAGGAGTAACAATAATCCTTCATTTTGAGCTGCTTGGATAATAAAAAAATATGTAAAAATATAGTAAGGGTGCGTTTAGTGTATTAAATTTTGATAAAAATTTTTAAAAATTTATACACATTCTTATCTTTTCAAATTTCAAAAAAATGTTAATACCTTTCACATAAAAAGTCAATAACTAGAATTCAGTTAATTAAATAGTAAAAAATTTTTTTGTTATTCTCACCATGAAATTATAAGATACCGAATGACACCGACTTTAACTATTTTTTGTAGGGTCGTAGAAAACTGTTCTGATGGATTCGCATAGTCAACTTTCGTCCAAACAATTTCTACAATTTATTTGGACAGATTGTAGTGCAAAGAAGTTATCACTGTTCAAAATTTTTAGACTATTCATCTCCAAAAAATATAGTCTGAGATGTGTATACCAAACGTAAAAAATTTCTTCAAATCATATTTTATCTCACTTTTTATTATTCTAAATACACCATGAATTGATATAAAATGATTTGTAACAATATTTAATTAAAAAAATTAATAATTTTTTATAATTTTTGATAAATTTTGATACTTGTTACTCCATCAAGGCTCCGTTTGGAGTTCTACAAAATAAAATAAAATCTTATAAATTTCTATAAATACGAATTATGAGATAATAAAATTTAAATTTTTCATCCACTGCATGCATTACGAAATATATACTTTTACAATTTTATTTTATTTTATATACTTTTATAAAACTTCGAACACACCCCAAATGGCTCCTAGTTTGATTTCCGTTCCACGGCTGGATGAATTTGATTGATTTGATATGGCGTGGAAGGTTGAGTAGGCTGTACCTAACAAGTAGAGTAGCACAAACCATTTTTAAAAAAGTGACCAACCTATGCGTGACGACTGTGTTTAATGCATTACAGTTTGTGGTGTATGGTTAGCACAAGTTTGACTTAAATGTATTATAAAAATATAAAAACTTAATATAAAATTAATACATAATAAAATTTAATTAAAAAATATAAATATTTAATAAAAATTAATAAATTTTATTTCATTTTAACCAACCAAACATCGTTACATGCGTGGATAAACTCGAGGGGTGGCCAGCTGTACTATTTATATACATCTGCATAGCAAACTAAGAAAACCTCCTCTTACTCCTCCTCCTCACCTCACTCACTCTCTCTCTCTCTCTCTCTCTCTCTGAAAGTAGCCACTTTCCGCGGAGATTTCTCTCATCTGGTAAGGCTTTCTCACATCTCATCCTCCTCAACCCTTATTCAAATTACTTACCCAAATAAAAAAGAAAAGAAAAGAAAAGAAAAGAAAAAACCCTTCTTCAAAATTTCTGGTATAATATTGTAGTTAATTATTATTTTCATACCCATGTGTACATATACATATGTATATATGTATGCACGTAGTGTTTTTTCTGAAGAAGGAGAGTGTTTTTTCTGATGGGATCAGATGTTATGTACGCATGTGGGTTTTGTAAGGATTTTTTTGATGGGGGCTTCTTTGGGTGTTTATATATATATATATATATATATTCTGGATGAATAATTTGAGATGTTGGAGAAGAATTGATTCTGGGAAACTGACGTTTTGATCGGGTTGATGCATGATTTGGATATTGACATTAACAGAAAACCTTTCTTGAGAAAATTATCTATATTAAAGTCATATTGTAAAATTGAATCAAGGGCAAATAGTTAAGTCAATCAAGATAATCCTGTGAAAATGAATGTTCTGTTTTCGAATTATGATATTCATATCTGGATTTGTTCTTGCAATTCCATTCAAGAACTCGGTTTTATTTTCTAGTGATGTGGCATGAATTCTTGTGATTTGTGTGATTTCAGTTGTGTTTAGTTTACGGAAATCCACCAAAACTCACAAATTTTTAGTAATTTTTTTGGTACTTTATTCTAATCAAATTTTGTGATATATCATTTTTACATCAATTTTTTATACTTCTGTTGTATTTTTTTGCCATCTAAACGCTCCCTATCAAGAAGTAGAATTGTGTTCAAAGGAATCTTTGAGATGTTTTGTAACATTGATGCCTTTTTGAGAACTAATTAGGAAAAAGTTGTCCTGATGCAGGAAAAAATGCTAGGAGGAACCCAAAGGGTGATGTTTCATGGGAATGTACTGAAGAGTGCAGTTCTTCAGCACATCCGCTTGGCGAATCCAGTCACCCGCCCTCTATTGTTTCCTCGATACGAGTCGGCTGCTTCTGCTCGAATCGAAGAGCAAGGTTTCGAAAGCACCACCATTTCTGACATCTTGAAAGCCAAAGGTAAAAATGCGGATGGCTCCTGGCTGTGGTGTACCACAGATGACTCTGTTTATGATGCCGTCAAATCGGTACGTGCTGTTGTTACATGGCATTTGTTGTCCTTTTGCTTTGTTACATATATATATATATATATATATGCACAAATATGCGTTCTACACCATGTTACGTGGACTCGGGTATGGATGTTGAGTAGACTGGGGTTTGCACTGCAAGAACCCCCACCCATCGTGTTGGGTACGGCTGCATGTCTAAGAGTCGGATTTATTAATTTTTTTATTTAAGGATGTAGGGACGTAAAAAAATATTTATATATTTAATATAATTATTTTATTTTATAAGATTATATGATATTCATAAGGTGCCATAGAGTATTTCATAAGTTTTATGCTTAATTATGTGTTAAAATTAAATTGTTAAATGTGTTTATATGGGAATATTTAATTATGTATCGGAGACATTTATCATATATCATAACCTTATCCATGTGTTAAGTATTGAAACGGGTATATTTTGCATTTGGAAGAGTTCTAAAATCGGATCTACATACATTTTGTACATACCTGGACATGATCATAACTTATTTTTGTTTGTTTTATTGCTAAATGACGAGCATTTTTTTTGGGGGGGGGGGGTAAGTATATGACAAAGCATTTGATGTGAAGTGAAAATAAAAATTTATCCATTGCAGATGACACAACACAATGTTGGAGCCTTGGTGGTTGTGAAACCAGGGAAGCAACGGTCAACTGCTGGGATTATCACAGAGAGAGGTAATCGAAAAGTCTGTTGTCTACTCTTATTAAGAATTTGTGGTTCATAATGTAAGCATGGTTTCTATCCTGTTTTAATGGGAGGCTGTAGCTTTCTTTACGATGAGAAACACAGATAAAATATGATATTTGTGAACTATTGAGTTGCCTTTCACTTAGCTTTCAAGGTCCTATTTTCTGCTAGTAAATGCTTCTATTGCCTCGCAAAAGTACAGTTTCTAGCTCAAACTTCTAATTCATTCTTCCGTGGATGGTCATATTGACTCTGTAATTTGATGTTAGCCAACACTTTCAGCTGGTCACAAGGGCCAACTCTGTACCACCTGAATAGTTTAGGTGCTAATTTACAATCTTAGCTTCATCGGATAAAGATGTAACTAATTAACTTCGGTTTTCGACCAAAATGCAACATGTATTATGGTGAGTGTATCTTTTATGGAATGACCTGTACTGACATTTCATTCTACAACTTTCATGGTACAATCGTAACTTTAATAATCACAGCCTAATCTTATGATCTTACTCAGATTATCTCAGAAAGATCATAGTACAGGGAAGATCATCCAAGTCAACCAAAGTTGGTGACATCATGACTGAAGAGGTATCGAGTTCTTCTCCTCCACAAGAAGAATGTATTGTACTTTAGTACACGTATTGGTTGTTCCTCATTCAATCCCTACTTATATTTTATACATACATCTGTATGCTATCTGTAAATTAAGTTGTTAACAGCAAATGTTGCAATCATTTTCTGGTGCTTGCAGAACAGGCTCATCACCGTCACACCTAACACCAAAGTTCTGAAGGCAATGGAGCTGATGACAGGTAGAATACGCCACAAATGCACCACTCGATATTTTCCTTCTAGATGTGGGTGCGCACACTATGTTTGTGAATTTTTTAAATAAATATTTATATATTTTTAATTTTATATGCATTACCAAACAAATTAAAATAAAAAATAAATATTTTCCCATGATTTCAAACTTAAGGGTATCTAAATCAATTTGGGACTCACTGACTTACAGATAACCGCATTAGGCACATTCCGGTCATTGATGATGAGGGAATGATCGGCATGGTGTCCATTGGAGACGTGGTTCGTGCAGTGGTGAGCGAGTATCGGGAGGAGTTAGACCGCTTGAATGCGTTTATACACGGCAGTTACTAGATGACGATGATGATGATGAAAGCATGCAAGCAATTTACTGTTTGAAAATCAGTAAGCCAAATGCTTGCATTAATGTAAATATTAGTGTGCTGTGTGTTCCATGTGCATCTCCTACTCAATGTTTGCCTCTATGTGCTGATAGCAGGATGATCATCACAAGACTGAGATTAATAATAAGTAGCACTGTGAAGCCACTTGAAACTTTTATTTTCTTCCTACTTTGGTGAATGGGTAGCCCAGAATAAGCATTG
Source organism: Vitellaria paradoxa (assembly GCA_019916065.1). Lineage (NCBI taxonomy): Eukaryota > Viridiplantae > Streptophyta > Magnoliopsida > Ericales > Sapotaceae > Vitellaria > Vitellaria paradoxa. Next base: position 9,060,645 of record CM034243.1, on the reverse strand, counting down.
GGTTACAAGGCTTTATGCATGGTAGAAGGATAGACTAACCTCTTGACTGATTTGGTGAATGGATCTCTGTTCTATTACTTGTTTCAGAACTTTGTTCGATAAAATGCCTCGTTCTCGAGTCTTTTTTTATTATTTTTGTTCAGACAAATTTTTCGTTGTTATTTGCAACATGAGCCTACACCCCCCCCTCTTCCGCCCGCTCCCCCGGGGGTTGTTTTGCGTCGAAAAATAATAAAAAAATGTTATTTAAGTAATTTTTTGACATTTGATACTCAGTCACTAACTCACATATTCAGATATAAATAATGCTGTTTGAAATGGATTTTTGACTTTTGTATTAATTTTTTAGATTTTAAATCTGTTTGAATAGTTTTTTTGAATTCATTCGAACGGTTTTATTTTAGGCTTTTTGGAAAATTGTTGAAAATTGTTTGAAATTTATAGAAAAGTTATTAGAGTTTGTGAAAATGTTATTGAGATTTGTAAAAAAAATTTATTAGATTTGTAAACATTTGTTAGAATATATAGATATATATAAATTTATAAAAATTTTACGAAATACGAAGAAGAGTAAAATGTGATAAAGAGTGGTAGAAATTTTTAGAGGTTTTCATAAGTTTTTTACATTTTCAGCGCTCCAAATGCGTAAGTGTCTATTTGAAGTGTTAAATTTTGGCATAAAAAGATAAAATTAGATAAATTTTGGATTATCAGATGTTTAGTGTGTTTTTAGAAAAGTGTAAAAAAAGTTACAAATTAAGAAAATTTAAAAAAATAAAAAAAAGAACAAGTAAGAAAAATTAACGGATGTATGAGATAAAGAGAGGTAAAATAAAAAAATTTGAAATTTTAGTTGATTTGATATTTTTATTAAATTTTAGTGAAAGTGGGGTTAATATTATAATATTTTATTATAAAAAATGTAAGTATTATTTTAAATATTAAAAATTGTTAAGTGTAATTATTTAAATATAGAGTAGGGATAGATGTAATTTATTTTAAATAATATTATTTAAATGAAATGTTCGAAACAGGACAGCGCGTGAGCAGAAAAAAATAAAATAAAATTGAGTGCATAATTTTTGTTGTTGTTTTATTTATTGCAGTAGATGAGATGGTTTATCATGGTGGGCAAAATCACATCAGCGCACTCCAAAAAAAAAAAAAAAAAAAAAGAAAAACTGAAAAACAGAATGGAAAATCGTGTCAAGAAATAACAAAAAAAAGGCACCGTTTTCCTTCTGACTTATCGTGTCTGGAGTGCCAATTTTTATCAGATAAAAGTAACTTTTGCCAACTTTAAAATTGTTACATTTGATGTGTTGTTTAAGGGGTTTGATAAAATTAGTAAAAATTAAAAAAAATTCAAGAAAGTTAAAAAATTGATAAAGATTAAAAAAATTTAATAAAAGTTAGAGATTTTTTTTTAGTAAAAAAAGTTAAAAAAATAAAAAAAAATTAGAGTTTATTGGTAAAAATTGACACTCCGAGCGGGCTTAACTGAAGTGAATTAAAAAAAAAAAAAATCATGTAGCTAACCCTAACATGAAGAAATATCAACAGTGCATTTGGTGTACCAATTTTGTCAGTTTTGGACCAATAATTAATACGTGTTATTTTTATGTGTTTGGTAAAAAATTATAAAATTTAAAAAAAAATGAGGATGTTAAATAAAATTAGAAAAACTCGGTGATTTTGTGTGTGGTAACTTTTTTATATGTTTAGTAAGTTCTAATTGAGGAAGTTATAACTTTGTCAATTTATGTGGTGGATAGAGACGAAATCATAAATTTAGTATAGAAAAGTTAATTGTTATAAATTTTAATATTTTTCTCCAGCTTAAAAAATGCAATATCATAATTAAATAGTGTATATAAGGATTTTCGACAAGTAATAACAATTAATGACTGCGGACTTAAAAAATTAAGTAGATTTGTCAATAGAACGGGTATAAGAAGATCTCTGACTCAACCAAACCCGTTAGAAAATATTTTAAGGCGATGCTTGGTACGTGAAAATGGAATAAAAAGTGACAATGGATTGAAGATGGGAATGGAATAGAATGAAATGTTTATTACATTCTTTTGTTTAGTTACTAACATGAAATAATAGGAATATAATAAACATTTAAATTTTTATAAATTGATTATATATTTTAAATATAATGAAATAAATAAAATATAATAAAAATTACTGACATTAATTTTTTAAAACCTATAAAAATAAGTTTTATTTTCTAATCGTGAATTTGAGCAAAAAAATGGCTTGGCAATAAAACAGTTATTTTATAATTCGAGTTCAAATTGGGCCAAAACTTTTTTAAATATTAATAAATATATCAATAAATATTTTTTAGTCCTTTGATATGTCTAAATATAAATTTTTCCAAATACAAACTCAAGGGCAAAATAGTTATTTTATAATCTAAATTTAAATTGGGCTAAAATTTATTTAATTATTAAGAAATATGCAATAATATTTTTTTAAACCTTTTGAGCAGTTTAAAATGCGAATTTAGACAAAAATTAGCCCAAATGTAAAATTGTCATTTTATAATTTGAATTTGAATTGAGATGAAATTTTATTAGTTATTAAAAAACACATTGATAAAATATTTTGTTAACCTTTTAGGAAGTCCAAAATATAAATTTGGGCAAAAAACAAACGCAAGAGTAAAATAGTTATTTTATAACTTAAGTTTAGATTGGATCAAAATTTGCTTAGTTATTAAGTAATATGAATGAATATTTTTATTAGTTTTTTAGAAGCACAAAATATGAGTTTGAAGAAAAAATAGGACTTAGGGGTAAAATAATAATTTTACAACTTGAGTTCGGATCTAGTTCAAAAATAATGTCAATGGTAGAACAGTTATTTTACAATCCAAGGAAGTAACTGAGGGAAATTTTATATTACGAAATAGTTGCTTATTTTTAATTTTTATATTTTTTTTTTCAATTTGTGGATCAAATTTTTAGTATAACGGAATGGTTATTTCATAACTTAAATTGTGGAGTGGTTTTTTTCCACTTAATGTGAGAATAGTATTCTAACTTAATTTTTTTGATACTAAACATGAGAGTTGGCTAAATCCATTCCCACGTATCAAGTATAGCCTAATAGGGTTGGGATGAGTTTGAAGTTAAAATTTAATATATATGCAAGTTTGGGATAATTGGGATTTATCTGTAAGGTATTCAGTACCTGTTTATACTTAAGGGTATTCGGTACGCACTACCTGTTTAATATAATACAATATAATATGTATTTATATAAAATGTAATATTGATTTGAAAACTTAAGGGCTCATTTGGTTTGCTTTTCTATTTTTTGTTTTCTGTTTTTGGTTTCTATTTTCTGTTTTGAACTCATTTTCTATTTTACGCTTTTGAAAATAAGAAAAAAGTTTAAAACGTATTTGGTTATTTGTATTTTTAAAATTTGTTTTCGAAAATAGAAAATGAGTTTATACATAAAGTGAAAAATGACAAAAAATCATTTTGAGTGTTTTTAATCCAAAATAAGAAAATTATCAAAATAACGAAAATAGAGCATTTTATGTTTCTTTATCTTGAGATTTTTAAAATATAAAATGAAAACAGAAAACAGAAAACAGAAAATAGAAAAACAAACCAAATGCCACCTAGTGAGTTTTAAAACGTGTTTAACTTGTTTAAATTTTAAGTAAATTAATTTGAAATCTAATACAAATAATTTGTTTATTATACGTATACGGGTTTAACTTGTTTAAGATAATTTTTCTGACATTTGAGATAATTATATTACTTACTTTATTAGTTTACAAAAATTTAAAGTTAAGAAGTTATACTTATGAGATGAGTTTTTTTGTAAAGCATTATTTATATGTTGTTGTTACAAATAAATATTTTTTGAGTATTTATATAAAATTTATAATGTAGTATTATTATTTTTTTATTTTATTTCAAATAAAGTATTTAACGAATTTGTCAAAGCGAGTTCCCTGTAATTTGATCATTTGTGCTTAATCGGATTTGGGGCAAGGTTAGCGGGTTTGGGATAAGATGGGTTTGAGTTTCCAATTAGAAAAATAAATAGGTTTTGGACGAGTTTGATAATAGCAATCATTAGACATCCTATCTGTTTATCTCTATAAAATCAAGCAAATATATAAAGTCCATTTACATACTTATTTAAAAAATTATTCAATTGACTAGATTAGACTATTAATAATCTAATTCAAGAATGAAAAGTCTCATATATTGTTAATGACCTAACTCAAAAATTAAGTTTCATATATTATTAATAATCTAAAATAAAAAGGTTAGGATGGTTATATTAAAAAAAAAGAAATTAGTATATCTATAAATATTCTATATTATATATGCAACTTTTTTCTTTTTTTTTTTTTTTTTCTAAAATTTGGAGATGCCATGTCTCCCCAGTGGCATAGCGTAGGTCCCTCCCTGGTGGTGGACGACGGGCATTCGACGGGATTAGACTAATTAAATTGGATATTCCATAATGAACATACCATATAAACTCAAATTTAGTCATACGTTAACGAATCAGCTAACCACAATTCCACAATTACGACGTCCACCAAATACATGTATTTAACGTATTGAGGAGTTGGCCTTCGGTGTTTTCTCCACTAAAGCATAACGTCTTCATAAATTAATTACGACAAAATTAATTAAATCTCAATCTAACAATAGAGTGCTTCCAGCAAAAGCCCTAAAGCCAGAATAGCGATAAAGTGTGCCGCGTGTGCACGTGTGACACAGTAGTGGCTGTCCTTTTCATACCTTTCCTTCTCCCATTTCAACGCTCTACCCTGGGCAAGAAAGAATCCGAAGCCCAAACCCAAAACCCCTTCTCTCTCTCTCTGAAAATTCCAAGTCCCATTGCTCTTCTTGATTCCTCGCCATACCCCAATTCTCGAATATTCTAAAACTCAGACTTGTTCCTTTGTCTTTGTTAGGTCTCAGCAAATCTTGCAGCGTTTCGCTGTCTTTGTTCATCTTCGCCCAAGGGTAAGTGTCCCCCATTCAATCTACACACACACAGTTTTTCTGGGTTGGAGCTTATATTTTGATTACTGATTCTGAGACTCCGCCACACTTGGTATCTCCTCCCCTGATTTCATCGATGAAACTCTTGTTTCTTTGCTGCAGTTTGGTCTTCAGATAACAATTGCTACCCAAAAAAAAAAAATATGCTGTGTTTGCTATTTTCCTCTGAATTGATGAGCTCTGGCAAGGAATCTCACTGGGTGTTGTCTGCCTTTGCAGGCATTGCAATGTGCAAAATTGTAAGTGTGCTGGGTTAATCTGGGTATATATATATTGTTTGCCATTGCTAATATAGGAGCAGAAGTAAATTTATTTGTTACGATGTGGAAAATTAATTTTGAGTCAAAAACTGCGGCGCTGCACTTTCCCCAATATCTACATCTTAAGTTTATGATGCGTGTTCATTTATTTTTTCTTGCCTTGGTTGCTGACTTATCGTATCTATTTGTATTTTTTTTTTTTTGGTAAGTAATTATTTGTAATTTAGTTCAAGTTGAAAAGAAAGGAAAGGGGTGAGCTTATTTGCACATTACAAATAACTTCTTACGTTTTCTCTTACTTTTTTCATTAAATAGAATTACAAAACTATCATTCTTTGACCTGCTATTCGTTTGCCTAATTTGAAAATGAATAATTGTACTTCATAAAGAAAAAATAAAACATTTACAAATTGGAATAAACCCTTAGGCGTACAAGATAATAGAAAATTTATTTTTAAAAACTAAAGTAATTTTTAATTTTATTTATATTTTTAACAATCATATAAAAGTAATTTTATTTTATAATTTAATCAAATAAGAAATTAAATTCTTTTATTCCTTTTGTTTATAAAGGTTTATCATTGTAACTCTTGTCATTATCCTCAAGCCATTTAGTAAAGTTCTGTATAATTCTTTCAATTCTCAAATATAAAAATGTAATGAAATAAAGGGGGCGTTTGGAGTGTCAAAAAGTTAGATAATTTGAGATAATTGGTACAGTGAGATAAAAAGTGAATAACTTTTAGAGATTTTAAAAAAATTTTAGAATTTTTCAGCATTTTTCAGTGCGTCAAACGCACCAAAAATGTAGGTGTGATAAATGTTAAAATAAATAATTTATGAAAATTTTGTAAAAAATAGTAAATAAAATCAATATGATAAAGAAAATAACAAAATTTTTAAAGAAATTGAAATGAAATAAATTATTTTCTTATTTGCTTAAGGTATAAAATAAATTAAAATTTATTTTTATATGATTTCTAAAAATATAAATACAAGTGAAAATAAAATTTATTTTAGTCTATCAAAATATTTTTTCTTATACAAAACTTGTAAATAAGATCACTTGTATAGTTAAATTTTTGATCATCCTTTAGTCTTACTAACTTTTCTCACCAATCCTAAATTCAAAATAGGATCATTAAGGTACCATTTGGTTTGTATTTCTATTTTTCGTTTTTTGTTTTTGTTTTCTATTTTCTATTTTATGTGTTTTATCTTTTGAAAATTCCAAAACAAAGAAAACAAAAAACACATTTGGATTGTCATTTTCTGTTTTTAGTATTTTGAAATTTTTCTTATTTTGGATTGAAAACATTCAGAATGATTTTTTGTCATTTTGCATTTCATGTGTAAATCTATTTTCTGTTTTCTAAAATAAATTTAAAAAACACAAGTGATTAAATGCATTTTGACCTATTTTCTTTATTTTCAAAATTACAAAATGAAAAATGGGCTCAAAACACAAGTTCCATATAGATTTCTTCTCTATACTATTTCTTTCAAGTTCATTAAAATTTCATGTACGGATTCTTGAATACCCACTATGGTAGAATATTCGTGTGGTATTTTCTCAGATTTTGCGTGTGTGATGCATGTTCCTTCCATTTCTTCAAGCAAAGCCCTTCGCATAGTAATGCTTATAGTGTAGGCTTGACCTTTCATGAGTGGAGACAAAGTAAAGCATCCATAATAAAGGCGTTTACTGTTTCACCTTGGTTCAACACACTTCCACTGTGTACCAAATGGCAAGTAATATTTTTCTCACCATTCATCTGCGAAAAAACAAATAAACAAATAAATAAAAATACTAAAAATATCTAACTAGGGAAATCAATGAATTGAAAAAGATTATGTATACAGGTAGGTTGTCAAACAACATATAAGTATCTTTATTTTGAAAACTAAATTTGATGATTTTACAATAACAAATAATTTTGAAAAAAAACCTTAAATTAGAAACTTTTATCATAATAAGGTAATTAATATGCATAAGTGAATTTTTTCAAAAAATAGATTACAATTAGTCGTTCACTTATCAAAATATTTAACAAAAAATTGGTAAGTTGTCTTATGTATGTAACCAAACCAAACCAAACCAAGTCTTATCCCACTAGGTGGGGTCGGTTATATGGATTTGTCGACGCCAATTAGATCTGTTTAGAGCGATATCCTCCGATAGATCGAGGTAGGCAAGGTCATGTTTAATAGTTTCTTTCCAACTTCTCTTGGGTCTTCCTCTACCTCTCCTACTCCTCGCAATCTCCGTACTTTCATACTTTCTAACAGGTGCCTCCGCTGGACGCCTTCTAACATGGCCAAACCATCTTAATCGGTTTTCTCTCATTTTATCTTCAATCGGTGCTATTCCTACTTTGTCCCTAATCTCCTCGATCCTAATCCTATGTTTTCTTGTAATCCCGCACATCCACCTTAGTATCCTCATCTCCGCAACTGCCATCTTCTGACCATGATTATGCTTTACTGCCAAACACTTTAATCCATATAGCAGCGTTAGTCTAACCACCACCTTATAATACTTTCCTTTCACCTTGAGGGGGACTTTTCAGTCGCACAAAACCCCTGAAGCACTGCTCCATTTGGTCCACCCGGCTTAAATCCTGTGACTTACATCAGTATCAATCCCTCCATCTTGTTGCACCATAGATCCAAGGTACCTAAATTTATCTTTCTCTACAATCTTTTGTGTGCCTAAACTTACTTCTATACTACCCGTTATCCTACTTTGACTAAACTTACATTCCATATATTCCGTCTTGCATCGGCTTAGCCTAAACCCTTTTGTCTCTAACGTTTCCCGCCACAATTCTAATTTAGCATTCATTCCTTCTCTCGTCTCATCTACTAAAACAATATCATCTGCGAATAGCATACACCACGACAACTCATCCTGGATATATCTTGTAATGTTATCCATAACTAAAGCAAGCAAGTACGGGCTTAACGCTGAGCCTTGATGTAAACCAATCGTGATAGGAAACTCGTTCGTCTCTCTACCAGTCGTCCATATAGATGTCATAGCTTTATCATATATGTCTTTTATCGCCTCAATATATGCGACACACACTCCTTTCTTTTCCAATACTCTCCATAGAATCTCCCTAAGAACCCAGTCATATGCTTTCTCCAAATCAATGAACACCATATGTAAATCTTTTTGACCTTCTCTATACTGTTCCATTAACCTCCTCAAGAGAAAAATAGCCTCCATGGTTGATCTTCCAGGCATGGAACCAAATTAATTCTCTAAAACGTTTATTGTCCTTCTTAGTCTTCTCTCAATAACTTTCTCCCATAATTTCATCATATGGCTCATCAATTTAATCCCGCAGTAGTTCGCACAGTTCTGAATATCTCCTTTGTTCTTGTATATGGGTATAAGGATACTTTTTCTCCATGCATCAGGCATCTTCTTGCTCTTTAGTACTACATTAAAAATTTTTCGTCAACCAACTTATGTCATCCTCTCGTAAGCACCTCCAAACCTCAATAAGGATACCATCTGACGCAACCGCTTTCTCATTCTTCATCTTTTTTAATACTTCTTTTACTTCTTCCCTACTGATTCTCCTATAGAACATAAGATTTAATTCTTCCCTAAAAGTGGTAAACTGTCCCAATTGTATGTCACTACTAATGCTTTCGTTAAATAACTTGTAGAAGTAACTCTTCGTTTACTAATATCTTTTCATTCTCATCCTTAATGCATTTAACTTGGTTTAAATCCTTGGTCCGTCTATCTCTGGATTTAGCAAGCTTGAATATCTCTCTTTTGCCCTCCTTAGTGTCAAGTCGCCAATATAAATCTTCAATTGTCTTTGCCTTAGCCTCACTAACTGTCTTTTCGGTTTCTCTTTTTGCTTTTCTATACCTCTCCAAGTTGTCTTATGTATATATTTTAAAAAAATAATTTTTATTACAAAATAAATGTACTTATAATATTACAATTTTGTCTTTGATTGAGTTTTTGTATAAGGGCTTTTATGGCATTGTAAGTATGTAAAATATGGGTGAAAAGATAAATAGGAAATTATGTAATTTTAGTCAAAAAAAAAAAAAAAAAAGAAAAGTGGAGTGCAAGAGACTATTTGTGGAGTGCAAATAGGCTCATCCAAAAGGCAATTATGAAAATTGTGAACTGCATAGACAGGGACAGCCAAAGCAGGGGTCCACGTATATTTATTCTACTATAGGATGAGGTTGAGTTTGGGAAGGAAAAAAAGTTAATTTTTTAGGAACTAGCATTTTAACTTTTTGTTAATTTAACATTTTTGCCCATCAAGGTTTAAAAGAAGTTTAAAATGAAGGAGGATAAATTTGGTAATTTTAGAAAAAGTCAAAAAGCTAGTAGAGCTACTAGCTTATTTTTATTTATTTATTTTTTAATAAACGCAACCCGAGTCATGCATGTTTTAACTCAGGGAAGAGAGATTTGTTAGGTCTTTTCAGTAGGCTATATCTCTAACCCTAATATATTTTGAGATACATTTTTTCAATTTTAGTTGAAATGGTTGTTGGTGGCATCTTGTGAATCAATAATCAATTACGTCCTTTTCCCTTCCTATTTTTTGCAATGTTTGTTTAGTAATTTTTTTTTATTTAAATATCAGTTTCTAAGAATGAAAAATGCACCTTCCTTCAGCATTTTTGATGCCTTTTAAAGGAGGTTGAATTCTGTCTTTTGAAGGTTTATGAAATAACAGGTGTAGTTAGCCCTTTGTTCTTTAAGGGATATGACAAACTTAAAGATGTGGAGAAAATTGAATGGAACAACAGGTGATGTTCTTTTTTCAGTTTGATTCATGTTTCATGCTAGCATCTTTTTTTTTTTTTAATTGTTTCAGTGGTTTCACCTACTTAAATACTGATGGCTTTTGTTGTTCAGGGGTTTCTCTACATTTCATGCATTTGTTGTGGCAGTTGCTTCTCTCTATCTCTTCTTTTGGTCACATCTTTTTGATGAGGATTCTCGTAAGGAGTTAATTGTCAATAGAAGGTCTACTTTATCAGACACCACATTGGGGGTATGTTGCTGCAGAAAGCTGCATTTTGAAATTACTGTCTTAATACAAAATGATATATATATATATATTTTATATTTAGTATTATTTTTGAATGAGAATCAGTTACAAGATTAATAATTTTTCTTTAGCAACGTGAAATATGGTGAGCACATACATAACTTTACAGGAGTCAAAGATCAATAGAATTACAAAATAAATTTGTTGATTCCCTCAAATATTGATGAATTTTCATAACAGCAACACATCTCTCTCTTTGTTGTTTCACTGTGGGAAAGCACTGGTGCACTGTTGCCTGTGCAATGTCTGCAGGTAGGAGAAATAAATTATTTGAGTGGTGCTTTGAAGTTTATGTCTGATGGAATTTTGTAACACATTTTCACTTATTTTTGTCTGAAACTAGGGAAAGGGGCTCACTACATCTGTGTACTGTTCCTGTTCTTCTTAAATTTTCTTATTTCTTCCTTTCTCCTCTTCTTCGTATTCTCTTTTCTTTCCTACTTTGCAATTCTCTCCTACCATTCTTCTTATTTCCACGAGTTAACTACAGATTGAGGAGGATTGAGAAGGGAAGTTAAGGGGTATTTGTGGGAGCTAGGTGCTCTCCCTTTATATAATATTATAGATAAGATCATTGTCCAATCTATTTGATTAGGATTATTTGGAAAAAAAAAAAAAATTATGCTATTCTCAAAACTTAACTTACCCTTTCCCCACCTAAAGGTGTGTTTGGTGAAATGAAAAACGCTGAAAAATTCTGAAAATCTTTGAAAACTTCTAAAAGTTATTCACTTTTTATCTCACTGCACGAATTACGAACTTACAAATTATCTCACTTTTTATCACTCCAAATGCCCCCTAAATAGGGTTTGGCTAAATGGATGTTTTTTTTGTTTTTTTAAGTGCCATTTCCTCTTTAAACCACATTTAGTCATGTCTTTCTTAAGTCGATATTCTATATTGCTGGGAAAATATGGAAGGAACATTGAGATAATAAAGGCATCTAGAAAGGTTAGTTATGTTTTTAGAATTGCGATAAAGCAAAGCCATTAGTGGTCCAAACAGGATTGAGGAAGAAGAAAAGAGAGTGTTCTCATTAGCAAATCATGCCAAACCTTGGAAAGCTGTTGAAGAGTACCAATCATCCTTTTGCTCTTTGTAAGGTACCATGTTTGCTAATACAGATGTCTAGTAAAATTGTTAAAAGTATTAAACTAACAATTGAAACCAAAGCATAAGAACCTTTCAACTTGCGTGCGGTATGGGGGCATCTAAATTTCAAGTTGTTTTATACTTTAGCACCATTTTTCTAATTGTCCTGTATGATTCTTCAGCCATTGCCAATTTTTGAGGGTAAATTTAAGTGTTTGAATCTGCTTGTACAAGTGCATAGTTTTTTATTTTTTTATTTTTTTTTAAGTTATGTTAATAAATTGCAATTTGTTAGGAGGTAATGAGAACAAGATAAGGGACTTGAAAAATCTTGAAATGAGGGTATGGTTGAATAATAACAGCTCTCAGTATGATGATAATTGTATGATGCAATGGTATGGGGCATCAGTTTCATGAACAATGGACTATATGAAGAATGGTAGGATAGGAGTAGAATCACCACACCATTTCTTTTACACACACTAGCATTTCTTTGATTCTTTCTCTTAATACTGCATAAAGGAAATTTGTTGACATTCTTTGCAACTGGGTAGTAAGCTTGGTAGTGACATTTGCCCTTTTGCTGGGTGGTAATAAGTTTACGAAGACGTGCATCAAACAACCATGACAGTCTTGCTCCTAAAGAGCCTATGAGTGTGCACATGAATAATATACCAAATGCCTTTGGGTATAACGTGTAAATGGATTTATTATGAAAGACTAACTCAACTACGGGCAGACATTTGAGCAAACTAGGTCAACGGCTTTAGAAGGAAAGGGTTAAGGATGTTTGTAGATAAAAATAAGGTGCAGGTGCCAACAAGACTTTCATACAGTAACCCCACCTTGATTATAAGTGGACAAATTCCTAATTTTCATATGTGGCTGTGTGCATTTTTAAAAAAAATCTTAGACCTTATGAGACCTGATCTATGCATTTTGGAATTCATTCAAATGAGGGCATGGAGAACCATTTTTGTTAAAAGATCCAACTCAAAACTGATTGTTAGGGAGTGGAGAAGTTCATTAGGATCTTATATTGGTTTGGGAGGTTTGATTTTATTGATGCGGAATAAATCTTAATAAGCTTCACATGAGACTTCGCTTGTATGTAGAGAAGCAGAACAATGGACTGAGTATGGAAAGTACACAAACGAGAGAGATTGAGAAGTGAAAGAGGGAGTGTCCTCCCAAACATACATCTAATACCATATTAAAGCGTCAAATTCAAAACCAATTGGCAAAAAATGGAGAGGCCTATTAGATTCTTATATTAATTAATTTGGGAGGCTTGATTTTACATATTTGGGACAAATCCTAACAAATCCAAAAATTGACCCGAGTGATTGTGAAATAAACAAAGTTATGGTGTGTTTGGAGTGATAAAAAGTGAGATAAGTTGTGGGTTCGTAATTCGTGTTGTGAGATAAAAAGTGAATAACTTTTAGAGGTTTTCAGATGTTTATAGCAAACCAACGGAGCCTTAATGTATGAGAAGGGATCACAAATTAGGCATCACCAACAACCGCAAGTGAACTATATCTAACTGCACTTCTGTATGGTTCATGGTCTCTCTCTCTCTCATGGATTTTTGCTAATTATTTCTTTCAATTTTCATAGGCAGTCATTGTGGAAAATTTTTCTTAGTAGGGATTAATAATTTTCTAACCTAATTTTGGTATTTAACAGGGGTTGACCAGTTTTCTTGTCACACAGCTGACAACAAACAATCACAACAATGTTTTTGGCCCCTTGTCGTGCATGAATGATTATTTAATCAAAGGAATTGAACATTTTCTGTGGACCTTCCTTTTGGACATGGCTAGATGATAATTATGATTCATTTTGGATTGAGAATGCTGTCAGTTACTTAAATAATTTCTTTTTGCAATGTTTCTGCTTACCAAATTTTCTTTGCTTTTTTCTTCTCTCGTTTTCATATTTTTGCAGATATCCATAGGTTATTTTTTATCAGACTTGGTGATGATTTTGTGGAATTTTCCAGCCTTAGGTGGTATGGAGTATGTAAGTATTGATATTTATTGTCAATGAAATAATACTGTTTAAATCGATTTTGAGAGTTTATCTTTTAGTTGAATCCTGTAAACAGCACATCCTGGGTGGTTTATAGTGTTGGGGGTTTGGTGTCTTTAGTTTTGGAATACAGCTTGAATCGGCAGATATATGGATGATTATCTTGTTTCTAAACTCTGTTCATTTCACTATTTGTGATAGGTCTTACACCATGGACTATCTATGTTCTCAATTCTAGTCTCCCTTATAAGTGGTCAAGCGCAGATTTACATTCTAATGGTTCTCTTTACTGAGAGCACCACTCCCCTTGTTAATTTGAGATGGTAAAATTAACGTCCAGAAAATCCTTATTTTCATGATCTTCATGCCTTGCCTTGGCTGATTCCTGTGGATGTATATGCAGGTACTTGGATGTTGCTGGTCGAAAGAATTCTAAACTCTACATCTACAATGGCGTTGCATTATTCCTTGGGTGGTCGGTAATGTCTGTTAAACCTCAAAATCTTGGTTGATTTTGGATTTTGCTAAATGGTATGAGGCAATTGATGTGCATGCTTAGTGGACTGAATTATGACCCAGATTTGGCAAAGTAGTTGATTTTTTTGTTGTCCATATCCAAAAAATTGTACTCAATCGTCTATTAAGTATACTAGACTAGTGCGCATAGTATGGATTACCATAGAAGTTTCCTCCCCTCCCTTTTTTTTTTCTATTATTTTTTACAAGAACAGTGGTTTTTATTTATTTATTTTTTTCCGGTTGATGTGATGCTCTGAAGCTATCATGGTTCTGATATTATTGTAAAACCAATTGTTGCGATATAAAGAACTATTCTTTTCAGTACACCACATTGGAACTTGGTAGATGGGATCATATCAATCAAATAGAACGTGATAAGCTTGTTATGACAGTATTAGACATGTCTGGCGGATATCCGAAGGTTTCTAACTTTAGTGGTTAATTTAAAGGTTTTCAGAAGTGTTTTTGTTGATGATGAAGGGCTTTAATAGGTGTATGGAATTAAAAATATTTGGAAATAAGGTAAGAGGAAAGAGTATACATGCTAGAGAATGTACCAATCAACCAGAAGTTGAATTTCCTTGCTATTTTCTTTGCTTATACGCAATTAGATTAGGCTGTAACTTGAAAAATTTTTAATGTTTCAGGTTGCAAGGATTCTTCTGTTCATCTTCTTCTTTTACCACATGCTTACCCATTTTGATCAGGTAAAGTTGATGGTAGCTGGATAAATTGAATGAAAAGTAGGCTATATATATTAAGATAAGTCTAAAGTTTCACCATATCTCTAAGATATTAAGACCCCACACAAACATCTTTTTTTTTTTTTAATTTAAAAAAGGGGAGATTACTTTCACTTCATCTGTGCTTGATTGGTGTGGATAAATTAAGATTCAGAATCTTATAGTCTCTAAATAGAAGACATTATGAGTATGGATTTTTGTTTTTCTAACCTCTTGCTTTAGCAAAATCATTATAAGCTGCTGATTTATATAGACAGGAAAGAGTGCCCAAACCTTCTCTTCCTTGTTATCTTCCTTTGACCTAGGATTGTAAGACGAACCAACCAACTCGGAGCTTGCTCGAGTTTGATTGGTTAGAGGTTTGCTAGAGCTCAACTTTAAATATGAACTAATTGAACTTGAATTATAATTTTAAACTGATTATAATATTGAACCCAATCGTAGTTTACCTTGATAAATTAATACTCGATAAATAAAATGTAAAATTAGATTGATTTGATTAGAGTTTTGCTTGAAATGACCTGAAAGATAAACGAATTGAATTTGAACCAAAAATTTTAAGCTCATTAAATTCAACAAGCAAACGTGTAATTTGGTTTGGTTTGGTTCGTTTACACCCTAGTCTCCTCCCCTTATTCCTTCTTAGGGTTCCAAATGATAACTCAAGAGAGCTGGCAGATTTGGTTGTGTTTGGATAGTGGACTAAGGTGGGAAGACAAATAAAGTGAAATCACATTAAATTTTTTTTGGGGGGGTTAAATTAGAAAAATGAGAAGAAAATGAATAGGTTTTCTTTAAAAAAAAAAGTCATTCAAAATGAATGTATAAAAGTACTTTTATTTCACTCGTATTTATTTTTGTTCTGAACAAATCTTTGAACCAAACACAACACAAGATAACTGGGACTTAAAAGATGATGGCTCTCTCTTTCTCTCACTCTCTCTATAAAACATGGTTGTTGCTCAGTTGTGTCATGTTCTCTTTTTTGTACTTTGTAGGTGAAGAAAGTGTTCCCCTTGGGGTTCTACAGCTTACTTGCAGTGCCGCCGGTATTGGCAATGATGAATTTGTTCTGGTTTTGGAAAATCGCCAAAGGTATGATGAAAACTCTCTCCAAGGCGAGACACAGTCGTTGATTTACCCATGCTCCTACGATAGTACAACTTCTTCTTCGGTTCCACGCATCTTGTAATTGTACATTTCTCCCCATTTTGGATACGAGAAAACAACTGCAAATCGTTGTGAATTTAATTGAAAAATCAGTCGTTGAAGGAAATGCATGGACATTGAGGTTGTTCCAGAATTCTATCGGCAATTCTGCGCATTGGTGCTTTAACTTGATTATATATATAAGGGAGTGTTTGGAGCGCCGAAAAATAAAATAAAACGCAATTTGATCAACTTTTTGGCGTTCGGCGCTCAATTACCAAATTATGTTTTTTAGAGATAAATAGTGCTGTTGGAATGGATGAAACAGATTTTGGTAGAAATTTTTGACTTTTATGTCAGAATATTAGATTTTAAATCTGTTTGAACTAATTTTTGGATCCGTTCCAATAGATTTATTTTATAATTTTTTGAAAGTTGTTGAAAAGTTTTTGGAATTTATAAAAACGGCATTGAGGTTTGTGGAAATGTTATTAGGGTTTGTAAAAATTTGTTAGAATATGTAGATATATATAAATTTATAGAAATTTTGTGAAGCATTGAGGTTTGTGGAAATGTTATTAGGGTTTGTAAAAATTTGTTAGAATATGTAGATATATATAAATTTATAGAAATTTTGTGAAGTACGAGACGGACAAAGTGTGTTTGAGAGTTTTAGAGATTTTTAAAATTTTTTAAAAATTTTTTAATATTTTTAGCACGCCAAACGAATCCGAAATATATCAAGAGGGGTAGTTCAGCTCTGTAGCTTACAGTGATATTTTTTTATTTGTATTTTCTTTATAGTTATTTTCTTACAATGATGTTTGGAGTGAGTTTAAAAAAAAAAAAAAAGAGAAAGAAAGTTATTAACTCAAATTTTAATTATTATTATTATTATTATTGTTGGGAAGCCAAACGTCACTTTGTTTGCAATTTCAAAATGTGGATAAATAATCTCGTATGGGACATGGAGGATATCATCATGTCCGTCACATTTTTCATAAAAGAAGTGTTCCCTACTCTCAAATAGTTTTCTTAGTAGTTTTGGACCTCAAAAAATTTATCTACAATGCTGATTGGATTCGATTCATTGGAGGCTCTGGACCTACTCGCGTATGGTAAACCTCGGCAGGGAAGGTGGAGGAGAGTGAACAGTCATTGTTTTTAGGTGCTACTGGGGCCACCAATTTTTATTACAAAAAAATATAATTTTGTATCAGAAAATGACATGTATTATTTTGATAAAATTAAATAAATTTGGTAAAAGTTAAATAAAATTGAAAAAAGTTAATAAAATATTTTTTTTTTGGGGTAAAAATTGGTGAGCCAATCACGAGTTTGCTCCCAATACAATTTAAACTTAAATATCCCGTGGAACTATTTAATGAATGTACTAAAAAATAAAAATACTTAAATTTATTGTGCCTCCAAGGCTAATCCTTCCCTGGAAGCGGCGGATGTTGTGCTCGTGGGAGGAGCTCATTTCGTTAAACCATCCGCCTCCTCGTAATTTCTGTAATACATGTGTAAAAACTTAAAGTCAAAACATAAAATTAATTAATTAAATATAATTTTATTTTTTTTTTGAAAATACAATGCTTAAAGTAACAAATTAAATTAAAACAATTAATCAAAGTAGAGTTTACAAAAATAATAATTTTCTTTTGGTTAAAATCTTATCCAAATATGTGATGTTTGGATGATAAAAAAAATTAAAAAAAAATCAGTTACAAATAATTATATTATGAAATTTAATTGAAAGAAATTAAAAAATTATAATATTTTGTAAAATTTAATAATTTTTTATATTTTTTTATAAGTAAATTTTGATAGATTTTAACGAGGCAAACGTATCGTAATAAAATAAAATCTCGAAGTATGCCACTCTCACGGCGTAACCCTAGTCAAGGGCAGCTGCGGAACCCTTTCCTTTTTACCCAGGGTCATAATAGACATTTCCGCTGTCATAAATGGATCCTCTCTTCTTCACCACCTAATAGTCCATAGACCCTAGTCGCTCAAAAATCAGTTTCTTCAAACTCGAAGGCGATGGAAGGAATATTAGATAATAAAAATTTATACACAATACAATATATATATATATATATAGCTGTGTATGAACGTATGTATGTATAGATATAGACATACCAGAGGGGATGTGGAGATCATCGAGTATTTTGTTGGAGCGGATTGTGTCGTCCGCCGTTCGTTACAAGCCGAAGCCGCCGTTAGGGTTCAGGCCATGTTGGGAGGCCAAATGGGAATGTTTTTGGCCGTGTAAGGCGGCGTTGTTGTCGTCTGCCGCCGGCGGCGGGGGCAGTGATGCGGAGGGTGGAGTGGGAGGAGGGGACGGTATGTCGTTTGCGGAGGCGAAGAAGCTGATGAGATTGGTGAATGTGGAGGCTCTGAAAAGGCAGCTAGGGACGGAAGGGAAGGAGGTGATTGGCTATTCGGAGCTTCTAAAAGCTTGCGAGAGTATGGGCATTGCTAGATCTCATGATGAGGCCGTCGCGTTCGCCCGAGTTCTCGATGAGGCCGGCGTTGTTCTTCTATTCAGAGATAAGGTCTATCTCCATCCTGATAAGGTACTTACATAATCTCTCTTCAAATTTATATACATACGCGTGCGTATGTCTTAAAGTATTTCCTGAGGACTTGAATGTACGCACATATAGCTGTTGGAATAGCAAGTTGTTGATGAATTTTTTGTGTTTAGTGGTAAAAGTTTGAGGAATGCATTATGCATTTCGCGCTTTTGATATAATGTGATTTATGTCTTTTGTGGGGTCTTCCCCTTGGATTGTGAGTCTCTCCATTTCTCTCCTTTTTGGCCTTTTTTTCTTATTGATCTCAAGTGATAATAACGGGGTTAAAGTGCACAGTACAGATTCCTTTTTGGAGCCGATACTTAAATTAAGTTTCAGGCGGAGGAATAGAAAGGGAAGGAAAAAATGAAGAAGCTGTGTTCATATTGGTCGATTTTTTGTCTAGAATTTGAATTAGGAATAAGATGCAGGATCTTATGATTTTTCTTTATTCTGACGGCTTTGTCAAATTTCCGTCTACACTTGGTGTTGCATCCATTATATTTGGTACCTTGTATGTAGAATTCTCTGTTTAAGTTTTGCAACTTGGTTAGGATGTAAGAGTTGGCAGAGGGATTCACCCTGCAGGGTATGCATACTATGCAATTTCTTTGTAACTTACATCAGATCAGTCAAGTTTGTATCCAACCATTGGTACCTCGAAATTAAGGGTTTTGTTATATTGAGAGGATATTAATAAGTTGTGACATCTTCCTCTTCCGCTAAATCAGTTCATTTTATTTTTCTAATTTTGCAGCTGTTGATTATCTAAGTTGAAGAACAAAGACTTACCAAAAGTTCATTCTAGTTACCCGAATTAAACCTTTTGGTATTAGTCGCTTGGTTGCATGTAGTTTTATTCACTTTCAGGGTTTTCGGATGCCAGTACATCAGTACTTCAATATTTTCATATCTTCTTTCTTATTTTGCCCTGATATTGTATTCCTATTTTGTGTTATACCATGTGATACCTAAGTGATATATGTGCAACAACGTTTTATACCCATTCTGGTTTGTCCCTGTTTCTGTCAATGGCTTGCCTAGCTGGTAACATACAATTATTACTTCCATCATTTTTCAAACCTTCGGCTCATTCTCTTGCTTATCTTCCTTTCCTCTCTTGACTATTTTCTATTCTTTCAGTTTTTTTTTTAGTCATTATGGTATTAAGATACTAGCTCATTTTTTTTTTTCTCTAAAGATAACATTGTCTAAAGGAACCCACAACATACCTTTGGGAAGTAATTCAATAATCAAATCTTGACGGATCAATTTTTGCTCTTTCATTCCAGGTAAGACCTCCTCGAAAGTATTAATCAAGGATGAATGAGAATAGGTCCTTTACATTGGCATCCTCAACCTTGCAAAATTTTATTCATCTTGTCTATTATATGCTTCTGTACGCTCTAAGCATCCTATATTCAACCTCCCTTTGGTGAATTTTCTAATATATCATACTTTACATAACAAACAGGGGCGGACCCAGGTTTTTTGGTCAGTGGGAACAAAAATTACTCATAGCTGATTGATCGAAAGAAATAAATTATATTTTAATAATAAATTATTTTTTAAGGATAATTATGGTAATAAGGTTTAAAAAATTTAAAATTATTTTAATTTAGACAATGAAATTCCTATGTACATCTTCTCCATTCGGCACAAAATAAACATAAATTAACAAGCAAAAATCATAATCCAATTATTCATTAACCAATAAAAATATTCAATTCAATTAATCATAAAAGACTCAAAAGTAAAAATTGAGATATAAAAAAAATTGAGATGTACACATTCCTTGAAACTAAATAACCTTTTATGCAAAAATAGATAATTAAATAAAATAAATAACTCTAAATTTAAAATAAGACCCTAGAACAATATTTCAACTTGAAATGCTAATTTCCCAAACAATAACATATATTTCAGTGGTTACTAATCTTAAATAGTAAATAATTAAAGCAAAAGTGAGATGTAGAAAGATGAGGGATTTACTTGAGAATTTGGGGTGTTGGCTCATTAAGTCATGATGAGGCCTTTTGTGTGGGAGTCACATTGTGGGTGTCTGGGGGATTGGGGCAGCCAAACCAGTGGGGGCAAATTATATAGAGGGATAATTTTATCTATTAAAAAATTAAGAGGGGTATAAGAGAAATTTTTGGGTTGAGTGGGGGCAGCTGCGCCGCTGGGCCTGCTGTGGGTCCGCCACTGCTGACAAACCTATTGGAAAAAGCATCTTATACTCAAATCTTTGTCTGATCATATTCGCATTTCACTAACAACCCCTTTATTAAACTGATGAAGATGTGGCTAGATACCCTGTTAAATGAAATCCTTTGATGTCATTTGTATGTCAAAAATTTTTTGAATTTTTCCGAATGCTTGTGCTTTTCGAACATGCTTCAATGTAGTTCGTCATTATTGACTCTCTCTTTCTCTCTCTCTCTCTCTCTACCTTTAATAATTCAAAACTTCTTTTGATAAAGTCACTCCTTTTAAAGCTAAAACTGGAGAGAGAGTAAATTTGCTTTCATATGCCAACATATACAATTTAGGCACAGTTATATTGCATGTACCTTCAATTTACTTTTCTTTGATTTTCATTGTAAACTTGTTTTTCTTCAAATTTTCTCGTAGATTTAGTAACAAAAGAGATACCAGTAGTGTGAATCAATTTAATGTGATGTTTTTCAGTGCATTACATCATGTTGATTACTTGGTTTTATTCTGAATGGTATGAACAACTTGGAGAAGATTATGTTAGATTTGCTTTTCTTGTTGGGATGTGGACACACTAGAAGTTAGTGGCCTAGCTGGCTTGGTTTCAATACCACAAGGGTTGATTTCTTGTGGAAAGTCCAGCGATGCTTTATTTTGCATGAAAGCATACGACCTTCTATGTTCATGAAGAGGCACCAAGAAGCTTGTTTCCCCATTGGTGCCTGGTCTCAATACCTCTTCTGTTAAAATGATGCATTTGGTTTTGTGGATTGTGTGGTTCAGCCTACTTGAATTCCCTAGCTATGTTAATCAGAAATGTATTGGCTATTCCAACTGGGATTAATGTGCCTTTTTTTTTCTTTTGGTGGGTGCGATTAAATGTGCCTCAGTTAGTGATAAGTTGTGAATTACCATTTTAATGAGAGTTTGAAGAGTTCACCCCCCCCACTCCCAACCAAAAAAAAAAAAAAATTCTAATTCAGTTTTGTTTCTGTTTAGAAGACTTTCATAATTGACATTATGACATAAATTATCTGTTGCCGATCCATTTTGCTTTATGTATGTTCAGGTGGTGGATCTGATTAGCAGAGCATTGCCCCTTGCTCTTACAAAAGAAGACGACCCCAGGAGGGAGGAACTGAAGAAGCTGCTGGAGAAGAAGGTAGAAATTGACATGCTGGCACACAAGCAAGCCCGGCGTATCCTCTGGTCGGGGCTAGTGATTGCCATCACACAGGTAGGGCTCTTCTTTCGTTTAACATTCTGGGAATTCTCGTGGGACGTTATGGAGCCAATTGCCTTTTTCGCCACAACCACTGGCATAGTCATAGGTTATTTCTATTTCCTGCTTACTTCAAGAGACCCGACATACCAAGACCTCATGAAGAGGCTTTTACTATCGAGAGAGCGGAAGCTCATCAAGAAGCACAATTTCGATGTCAACAAGCTGATCGAGTTACAAAACCAATTCAAAGTCCCCTTAGATGCTCCCACCCCTGCCAAACAAGAAAGGGGGGTGGAGCTGGTGGAACCTAAAGATGGCTCAGATTAGCAGTTAGAACAATTTTTCGTATTTTTGACATTTTTGTCAAAGTTTTTATCTTTTATGGTCACCCCCAGGCCCTCACATTTTATTCTGAGGCAGGGAATATATATATATATTTTGAGGATTTGGAGGATCTGACATAACAATGTCGGTGACTTACAATGGGAGCCATTGATTTTGTATTTAACTGGCCAAATGGATTTACGTTTATTTTGAACTAAAATAGTGTAAATGCATTTGGACATTTTAATCCAACGATCACCAACTGAGTTGACACAGCTAAACACTGTCAGCCTCCTCTCTTTTCATGTGTTGAGCTTCTTACTGGCTTATCCTAACCTCACTTTTTTTATTTTTGGGAAGCTCAGTCTCTTGTGAAGATGAGAAATGCTTACCGAGTTGATTTAGAGGGCTTGTTTGTACCCAATCTATTGCCTGTTACAATCGAATTTTGTATCTAAAAACTGTTATCTTTTGTTGTTGTTGTTGTTGTTGTTTTTTGGCTAATTTATTTCATAATTTTTAGTTGTGGTAGAAAACAATTTGTTATTTTATTTTTTCAATTACAACTATTGGTGGATTTTTTATTCTATACAATATTGACATAATAATTTTGTGAAATTTGTCAATAATTATGACAAGCTATATTGAAGTGATTAAAATTAAGAGTTGAATTTTCGAATCACTTAAGATATTGATTTATTATAAAAAAGTTAAGGGCTTAAGTAGAAAAAATAAAGCTCAAGAAATGACATTGAAATTTTAAATAAAATTGGAAGATTTAAATAGAAAATAAAAAAAAAATTAGTAATGACGTTAAAATTTGAAGTGAAGTTAAAGTGACGAAATGATCATTTAACCTAACTACTTTTTTTCATTTACTTTTTATGTTTAATTTTTGTTGATAAAGTAAATAATTTACGTAAAAGTCTTCAAAAGAACAAAAACATCCATTTCACTTAAAAAAAAAAAAATAACATAGTGAAAAATACTTTTCCACCAACATTGGCAACAAAATTTTACATATGTAACGTAGTTTAATCTGATGGTTATTGTTACATAACACCATTACATAACATTTTTAGACTACTCCTTTATTTCCGTTATATATATATATATATGGATATTTTTGTTACATATGTTATTTTTTAGTATTGTTACACTTCTGTTGTTTCTGTTACATTTTTTTTAACACATTTATTACGCATGTTATTTTTTATCATCATTATACCGACCATTATTATCCGTTATCGCATTTTAAAACTATGATAAGTAAAAAATGCCATCCAGAAATAACCGAAGATCCAACAATAATCTCGTAATATTTCAGATGCATAAACTGCATATGTGAGACAAGGTAACCATAATAATAATAATAACAACAATAATAATAATAATAATAATAATAATAATAATAATAATAATGCAATGCCTATCCACTTGAGAGCTTTGCGTACTAAGATGCATGAAAACGAAGATTGGATAATCGCGATTGAGCTAATTGTCATAGTATCATCTCATTATTCAAGCACGTTGGATCCAACATACATATACATACATATATATATATATGTATGTATTGGTTATGCAAGAAGCCTTCTGTATACATCTGCCTCTTCAGCCTTCTCCTCCCGGTTTCTGTCCGTCCTTTCCGAGTCCAGCTTCTGCTTTAGTCGCTTCTCGTTCGCATCAATCTATTTCGCCAACAACCACCCGTAGGATAAGTTTTACTCTGTTCTCTTCGCTAGCTACTAACAACTAAAACACAAACAATAATCCAACGTAGCAACAACTGACGGAATTATTGAAACATTAATTTGAGACCACACATACAGCGTCATAGATGTCGTCATTATTCCCGAAATCACCACTTTTTCTCGGAAGAACATGGATGTGAACATGAGGGACACTCTGTCCTGCCTCGGGACCATCCTGGGGGTGTCAACAAAAATATGGATCAGTATATTGACTTGGGGATGACAATGGACCAGTTTAGAGCTCCGAAAATGATGAAAAATTTTAAAATTTTTATAATTTTTTATAATTATTTACAAAACTTTTCTCACATGAGAATATGTAAATTTCTATAAATCTTTATAAATTTATATGTCCCCACGTATTCTAATAAATCTTTATAAATTCCAATCAAATTTTTACAAAATTCAATAATATTTTTACAAATTCTTAAAAATTATGACAAAAAAGTCAAAAAAACATCTGTTCAAATCCGTTTGAACAAATTTGTGGTTTACACTCCAAAACGTAAAAAAAAAAAAAAAAAAAAAAAAAAAAAATTATATTTTATCTTAATTTTTATAACTGTAGACAAGCCCATAATTATCAATCACTAGTCGGTATAGGTAAAGAGATTTTAAAAAATTTTCTAACGAAAACTGAGATGGTAATTCTCACTCTACCTTGTACCCATTTACATACTTATTTATCTATTTTAATATTTAATGCATATTATTATATAATTTAATTATATATATATATATTATATTTATTATATTAATATATTTTGTTTTTGGTAGAAATAAAAAAAACCCGCATCTAAGCAAGAACAGGGATGGAGGCAAAGATAGGCACAAATATTGCTAAACAGGGATTAAGGATGAAAAAGAGATCCCCTCACTCAACCCACCCGTTGACATCCTTATTTTTAATCGAGGCCTTCTACTCACAGTTGCAACTGTAGTGGGATCGGCTCTTACTCAAATTACATAGTCCAACTCTGCTTAATTAATACTTCATTTTGAATATGTTTCGTCATGTTAATATAATTACAAAATTATGAAGAACTGCAGGCTCGTGAAAAACCACATATACCCAAAACCTATTAAATATGACTAATATGAGAAAGTGATGAAAGAGAGAGAAAAAAAAAAAAAACAAAAACAAAAAAAAAAGGTAGGAATTTTGAAAAATTATATTAAAAATTGCATCCGTCTTACTTGGATAGTAAATGTTAGGGAGGACGCTTTGTGGTGGCTCTGCAGCAGATTACCAATCTTATGTGCTGTGAGCCATAGATCACAAGTCTCCTCGGCAGTAAGATCAATAAAGCGCTTCACTTCACGCTTTGAGCAGACAAGCACATGTACACATATAATGTCAAGTCAAAATCTCTCAAGCTGAATGTCAGATACGGGAGCAGAATCAGGATTACAAAATACCTTAAATTGTAAGTCAAAATTCAATAAATTAAAGATCGACTTGATTAGAATTGGATTGTTTAAGAGATGGGTTAAATTGTTTAAAAAATAAAATTAACTAATTTCTTTTTAATTCAAAATTTTAGTATTTTTTTTTTTTGTGCTGAGATGGAACCCATCACAGCCAGTCAGCAGTGTGGCTCCGCCCTGGTCGGATACATGAAGGCAGGTGCATACAACAATAGCAGCCAGACAAAAGCATTTAATTTTTTTTTTAAATCATAGATTAATACGCATCAGAATCTGTACATAGTATATACATATACAATAAAGCAACACCCACTACTGTTTTATCTCGCATAATTCACTGCTTATGTGAGTATAGTTGATTTTTTAAATAAAAAATAACATTTTACGGTTCTGATAATTATGAACGAAATATAACAGTTACAGTCATCAGTATAAACGAGTGGTGATTGATACAGATGAAAAGGGCTGTGAAGGCAGAATAAATGATACAAATATGTTCTCACATCACTATATATATATATATATATATGTATAGGTTTGCATCAGAATGAATAAAAGAACCCAATGAAACAATTCAACCTCATTAATCGGAATCTAATGGAGCCAAATAAAAAGGATATGACCTGCAAAGGGAATGATAAATTAATCAAAACTAATGCAATTTTGGGTGTATTATAACACAAAAAGAACGTTTGGAAAAACAATGAGAGACAAAGGCTCTGTACTGATATATATATATATATATATATATTAAAAGTACCGGGAAGAACAGGGCGGAGGTTGATCATGGCGAAGGAGAGAGGGGTGGTGTGGAAGACTTCCTTGAGGGGTACTTTGTGAGGTCCAAACATATAGTACTCGGATTCCATCTGTTGATTACGGGTCACCAAATTAATTAATGAATTTAGAATAGACATGGGAAATTAAGGGAGTGAACGATTATTTACCGGAGTCGAGGTTGATGTGCAGTTAGTTCTTACCACTTGCCCTGGACCTTACTGTGGATGAAGTTGAGTTTGACGACGATGATCGAAAGGAAGGCAGACTTCTTGGTGGCGGAGGTGGGTCGGAGGAATACAAATAAGACCTTCGAGGAAGATAGGACAAACGGACAGTAGGTATAAACAGTACAAAGAGAGGGTTAGGTGTGGCTGCTTCACCGACATTTCCATTACCATTTCTTTTTTTTTATTGTTTGAATCGAGATTTTTTTTTATTGAAAATTTATTATGATGGCGTTTGATTTGTTAAATTTTATTAAAAATTATTAAAAAAAAAAATTATCAACTTTCTTCAATAAAAATTTATCACATATTTTTACATTAATTTTTTTTATATTTTTTTATCATCTAAACATTCTAATATCGTGAAACGCCATAGTTATTAGTTTATGTATATATATATTTGTATGTATGCATAAGACCTGCCAAATGGAAAATGCAAGAGTATGACTCTTAACTTCAGAATTTTCTTTCTAAAACATACATTATTTATTACTACGGGGACTGGGTAAGAATTCATCCCCAAGAAACATTAATCTTTATAAGATTAAGGGGTGGTTTGGTTTGACTTTTTTTTTGTCTTTTTTTTTTCTTCTCCAACAAAATAAAAATTGGTAAAAAAATATATTTAGTTTAGAGAGTAATTTTTATAACACATGCTGGTTGCTTAAAAAAAAAAAACAAAAGATAATAGAATATAATTTACCCATATTTTTTATATAAAATAAAAATAAAAATATTTTTCATACGAAACAGCACTTAATGTTTTACGATTAGAGTAAATCTGCTTTATAAATAAAGGAGTATTTGGTTTATAAAAAAAAAAAAATTCAACTTTTACAACTTATTCCAATCAATTTTACATGTCACTTTTATATTAATTTTTTATTATTATTAATTTTTTTTTTTTTTTTGCCATTCAAACATGATTACATGAGGATTGAGCCCTAAATTTAGTTTTGTTTTACAGAGGCAAAAACTAATTGAACGTTGGAGCTCTGATATGATCCTACTTACCTTATCCACATTGTCTGTGGGCGGGCCAATTGGGTCAATTTTACGGGTCAAGTCCAAATTTGACCCAATTTACCAAAAGACTCACATTTGGGTGGAAAGAAACGAACCTTGCGAAATGCAGATGAAAAAGTAAAAACAAATTGTTGAAGGCCTGAAAAAGAAAATAAAACTAAAGTTGGGGCCAATGTGTAATTATCCACAAACCAAATCCCAACCCCTCCCTCTCCTGAACTTTCAGAGCCATCAAGAAATTCACCATAGAGAGAGAGAGAGAGAGAGAGAGAGAGATCAAAAATGGCTGGCTGTTCGAGCACTTGGTCTGCTACTACGTGGAGTATGTCGTCTCTCAGATCAGCGCTCCCTTCTTCGACCCCTTCCGTACAGAGGGCTCGCTTCTGTGTTGCTTCGTCCTTCGCCTCTTCTTCTTCTTCTTTGTCGCCGCTCAGATTATCACCATCCAAACGCAAGGCGCTTCAATCATTCATTGGTCTCGCTCCTCTACACCCCCTTTTCTCTCTTACCTCTGAAGGTACTTATGTCTATTTGGATTTCGTTGCTTAAACTGAATGTGGGTTTTTGAATTGCTCGCATCAATTATCAATTACATACATATACACAGGCATATTATGTACATTTGAATTTCATTGCTTGGGTTGCAAACTGGTTTTGTCCTCGCTGTTACCATCTATTCGACAAAATGTGCGTGTGAATCAATTCTGTGTAATTTTGGAAGGTGATTTATTATCCGTGGGTATCCTGTGTTAACTGCCATTGTTTTCTGCAATTTACGTTGCACTGATGCTGATTTTGCATAAAGGACTTTTCATAGGAAAAGAAAATAGAATGGAGAAAAATGAAATTTATTCATTTGATTTTGATTTTTTTTTTCGTTTCTTTTACTTTTCTACCTTTTATTTCACTTTTCTTTCTTCCTCCACAGAAATTCATTTTCCAAGCATAGCATAAGTCTTTCGTGGTAACACAACCCCCCGCGGGGCGGGGGGGTGGGTTTGTTCTAATTGAGCAGCGCAGATTCAAGTTTAATCTGCCTATTGGTGCTTAGTTTGTAGCGTTCCATAGCTGATCCAAGCTGGGGTAAGGGAAGGGGCTGCATCTGCGACCATTTATAAATATACAACTCAACAAAGCCTTAGTGCCAATAGTTAGGTATTAAGCTAGTCAGAAGTCCTGCCTTAGTATATTGCTTCTTGCACCCAGCGAAAAATTTGGGAATTTGTCAAACATATTCATTCAGTGTAAACAACAAGCCATATAACTGATATGTAATATTATACTTCTTTCTATTATTTGGAGAGTTTTTGTAATATCAAGATAAACAAATTGTATTTAAAAGCTCCTGAATAGTTTGAGATCCTCAAATACTTGCATTAGAAGAACTTTTCTTTCTTATGATATTGTTCAATCCTGACAATAATAAGACTTTTGAGTGGTAGCTTTAAGCCTGTATATTCTTTTGAGATGTTGATAGAGTTGATTTGTGAAGTTTGTTGCACTTGGCTTCAAATGGTATTTGCTCTTTATCCTTAAAAGCTTGCTGACTGGACTATCTTATAGGCTATGCTCCTTTATTTAGCTTGTTTAATTTTAGAAGTTAGAATTTAACTCTTTTTCATTTAATAGTGTAAGATACAAATAATGACTTTTTCCCCTGGAGATTTAAATTTTGGATAATATTATCTCAATTTATTTTTTTTTTCATTCGTCTTCTAATTGATTGTCGATACCAATTGTGAAAAGATGGGTATCCTCCGTATCTGTTTTAATCTTTATTTTTAATCGCTTTTGTTGGACTTCTTGCAGAATTCACCAGCTTCAATCATCGTTTCACCACCATCGACAATGGGAGCCGTTTCTTTGCCATGAGACATGGGAGGAGAGTACCTAAACTCAATAGGCCCCCTGACCAGCGGCGTGCACTGTTGCGGGCCCTCACAACTCAGCTCCTGAAGCATGGACGCATCAAGACTACCAGAGCAAGGGCTCGTGCCATGAGAAAGTATGTTGACAAAATGATCACATTGGCCAAGGATGGATCTCTGCACAAAAGGAGACAAGCTCTTGGCTTCATTTACGAGAAGCAGATTGTCCACGCATTGTTTGCTGAGGTCCCAGAAAGATATGGGGATCGGAATGGCGGTTATACGAGGATAATCAGAACTCTACCGAGACGAGGGGACAATGCACCAATGGCTTATATCGAGCTTGTCTAGCCATGGATAATTTTCCTTGCTCAATCTTTTTTTTTTTTTTTTTTACACATGCCAGGTTTTTGTTGTAGTGGAATTCCCAATAGATTGTGGCTGTTGGTCTGGTGTTTTGCTTCGTCCTGCAAATCATTGGGCAAATGTTGGACTCTGCATTCTGTGACTGCCATTTACTATTTACAATTCTCACTGATGCTACATTTGGTCCGTAGTGATTCTTCATGATTTTGACTGTAATCTCATTTGCCAAATTTCTCTAAAAATATAACTTTTTTTTTTGTTAATTTTTTTCAATTTTCTCTAAACTTTTTCGATACCAAAAATTTCAAACTTTTCCTTACTTTTTTACACTTTTTGAGGAGCACACCCAATACTCTAAAATTTGACAACTTTTTAATTTTTTTGGGCAAAAATTTGGCATTTCAAACAGCACTATGTGACAATGGTTTTAAGAAATGAGTGTTGTCTTACTATTACATATTATTTTTGGGTTTTTAAATTTTTATATTTCACATTATTCTCTATTATATCTCTTTATATATCATTATATTTTGCATTTGTGTCATTGTCGTCATTACATCAACTGTTATTAGTTTTTAAAACTAAGCTAAAAAAATTTAATTAGTCTAACTTTAATAACTCAAAATAGAAACAATAACTTATAAAGCACACAAAAAAAACGAAAAAAAGAGATGAAAAGATGTTTAATCCTTAATGCTTTATTAAATTAAAGCACTCAAAAAATAATAAAAATGACAAAATAAGATATAAAGATCTTGAATCCTTAATTTTTTTTTTCTTTAATAGAAAACTTAAATAGAATGACATAAAGGGTCAAGGTCAACCAATTTAAAATAAAAAATATATTTTTAATTTGCACATCACTGCTCCATTATTTTAGTGTATTTCTTATAATATAATTATATAATATTGAATATCATTTTTCATAGCAAAGTATGGTCCATGATCTAGTACATCAGTCTACATGTGTAAAGTTACATTGATGAGATAAGGGAAGAGAGAGAGAGAGATTGATATAAAGAAATGTAGATAAGGTTGGTCGTTCAATTTCTTGGATTTCCTTTGGTTAGTCATTGGAGAACAGAGAGGTCACATTTTTATTTGATTCTACAGAATCCCGGAAGCAAGATTTTGCCTGCTTTCTTGGATAGATACAAAATCTATATGTATCATTAAGCTGCAATGTTAGCTTCAGCAGCAGCAACTCTAAATTCCGCCCAGCTGGCCACCTTGGCCGTAACTCCACCCACGGCTGCCGCCAGAACCCGCTTCCAACCACCACTGGTGGCATTTTGGTGAGCATCGCCGCCGCTGAAGCGTCTACCCAAACCCAACACTATCTCCACCGCCAGCGGCGGCTGGGAAGCAACAACCTCCGTCATGGCAGCTGTTGCGGCTGTTGATTCCTCCGATCCTGCCGAAAAGGCCAGTTCCCCCACGCCTTCTCTCTCTCTCTCTCTCCCCGATCTTCTCTCTCTACATTTCTTGATCAAAAATCAAAATGCCGCACGCATGCTTAATCATTTGCTTTAGATAAACCGATTTGGAAAATTTTGATCTTAAACCTAGCGTGCAAATTATGTTCATCCTTTTCATAACCCATTTTCCTAAATTGTCAGCCACGGAAAAAAAAAAAAAAGTATAGGATCTTGCATATAATTAGCAGCAGACTTATTGAATAAATATGCAAGTAATGAATTCGAAATAAAGAACTAATTATTGAGGAAGAGTATCCCAAGTATAGATTTGATAGTTTTAAACAATGATTTCAGTTTGATGGGTTTGTATTTATGCATTTGAAATTTGTTAGTTTATTAGTTGTGGATTTCATGAATTTGATTGGTTTAAAATAAAGGATTTTAATCAACTTGTAAAGGTAATTATTTGCAATCCTCGTTAGAATTTGGCCCAACTACTCTATGGATTAGTAGTTTCCCCGTTATTTTATAAGAGTAAAATAAAAGTAATTTATTGAGCAAGACTCTTGCATTACGTAGTTAGAAGAAGATGACATATAAGCCGAGAGAGAGAGAGAGGGGGTTAATCTCAATGTTCGATAGTTTAGGGTGTTTGAAGTGATAAAAAATGAGATAAACTAAAATAAATTGTGAGTTTATAATTGGTGTAGTAAGATAAAAAGTGAATAATTTTTAAAAATTTTCAGATAATTATAATGTGCAAACACACTCTTAATCATATATTATTCTAGAAATTTGCTATTTGTCTTATACTTTTATAAAATTTAAATTATTGCTATGCAATCTGAATACTTTCACCAAAAAGAAGGTAGCATCATTGCGAGAGTAACTTTGAAAACATTAATTGAACTATGTCTTTATTATATACTCACCATTGTCATATCATTCTAATATTTTTCTTATAGTATCGTTATCTTATAAGATGTCAATTTTTTAAAATTTATTATTAAATTCATTCATTTGAAATCCATATCTATCCAAATTAACCTTAGCAATCCAAATTAACCTTAGCAATTCACGGAGTTAAAGTTTTTGATAAATAGAGTCAAAATTTTTAATTATGTGTGAGGAAAGATTTTTAATTTTTGGGTTTCTATTTTGACTTCTTTTTGCCCTAAATGCGAAATCTTTGTATAGATTAGGGTAAAAATAAATTTTAAAGTGAAGTCAAATGCATAAAATCGTGTTAAAGATTATACTTATCCTTAACAAAATTTGAGAAAAACTCGCCTACCTATACTTGTTCCTAAAATGGCTTTGCCTGGCAATTCATTATGATGGAAGATAATAGAGTTGGAATAATGACATATAAATATTTATTTTGAAATGTTTTTTATAAATATTCAAGTTTTAAAAAAGTTGTACAGAAAGTTTAACAAATTAATTTTTCATGTATTCATAATAATGGCTTCCATGATCCCATTTTGAAGCTAATACCTATTCAAATGGAGCCTAAAACAAAAATTTATTTCCCACTCACCTTGAGATGCAGCAACAGGCCAGCACCAAGTTTTACTTCGTCGTGGCAAATCCAAAATTCATGCTGTACGAAGAGGAGCATTTCAAGGAGGCCTTCGCCTCAACGGAGAGCCAGAAAAAGAGCTGGACTTCTGGCTTGTGATTTAACCCAAGTTCTTGGACAAATTTCCCAACATCACCGGGCGACTGAAGAGGCCTGCCGTGGCACTTGTTTCAACTAATGGTCCGTGGATCCCGTAAGGACACCCCTCTATGATTTGCTGTTATTCATTCTCTGTTTTTTTCTCTATATTGCTTTGAATTTTGATGACTGAAAGTGTATGGTTAAGGGTCTGGTTCAAGAAAAATGGAGCATTTTTTTCAAGAAATCTTTTTGTTCTTTTGAAATTATAGTTATTTATTCTATGTTGCATGGTCTCTTCTATATGTATGATGTATCCGTGTTGGATACTTAACACTAGACGAGGATATTTGAGTATGGGTATCATATACATGTGCGAGTATAATTGAATATTCAACAAATATATTTAACAATTTGATTAATACATTTGAAAATTAATGGATTCAACTCTTAGATATACATTTGTGGCTGTGTACATTAGCATCAGATAGTTACAACAAATTGCTTCGTAACACGTTCATTTATCAGATATAATCTGGCATTCTCTCTTGTTTATTTGTTTGATGAATGTATATTTTCACTAATTATTTCCACCAATTTATAAAACTTAATACCTGCTTGTTTAACTTTTATAATCTAGTGTTCACTTTTATTTTATGTTCTTTCTTAGTAAAATGAAGTTTGAATAAGGAATTCACATAACTCCCTCGGACACAAGAAAGAGAAAAGGAGGAGGAGGATAGATGGAAAATAGTTCACGACAAAAAATGAAAATTGCAAACCATATGCAGTAAGACAAGTTGATTAGGTATATTGGCTGGGCACTCGTGCTTGTTTTTACTACACAATAGTAGTCTCTTTATTTGTAGAAGGAGAACTGTATATATCTAACTCCCTTTATAGCTTATAACACGATAGTCTTGTACACTGAATTGTCTTTTTTAATAACTTGTGGCCAAATCCTGGTCATTAGACATTGGTTTCTTTAGCTTGGTCACTTTTATTTGATACATAGAGATGTTTTTACTAGCGCATGAAACTGTTTGCCTTTTTTCTTTAGCTTGGTCACTTTTATTTGATACTTAGAGATGTTTTTACTAGCGCATGAAACTGTTTGCCTTTGATGATGGGCATAACATTTTCAGTTTTCACGCATATCATTTGATACTGTCTAATATGCTATAATGATAATAGCATTAGCGGATCAAAGAATGGGATTAAGTGTGTGGCTCGCTGAACAGAGTTCTATCAGAAAGTTACGAAGCAGAAAGTTTGGAAGAAGCTTTGGCATCAAATTCTGTCAATTTGGAGTTTGAGAAGCCAGACAAGTGGGTGGCTTCCTATCCCAAATATGAGTTTGGCTGGGGGGACCCTTCTTGCCACCACCATTTGAAAACCCAAAACTCTAATTTTTTTTCTTTTTTTCTCTCTCTCTTAGGAACGTGAAATAATTTCGAGCATGTAGTTTAAATTTGGGGTGAAGATCCATTACAATTAACTTAAATTAGTGGATTTTTGCAAGTGAAGAAAACTAGAAGCACAAACCTGTGAGATATATATATATATATATAGCTTCGAAAGTTTGGAATTAATCCTTGTAGTCCAAGCTCACAAGGCTTTGCTAATTTAGATGTATCAATCAATATTATGAAGCTAATAAGGCCTTTTTTTTTTTTCTTTATCATACCAATTATGATGTAGTTAATGAATTAGATTGTACATTTGGAGTCCAAAAAAATTAAAAATACTTCAATTTTTATTAATTTTTATATTTTTTTCCTTTTTTTTTACATTTTTTATTAATTTTGAGACAATAACGTTTGGTAAAAAATAATTTTTTTTTTGAATTCCAAACGTAACTGCAATTGTTGTTTTAATAGTAGTTGACTAGTAGTGGAAGAGAAGAAACAATTGTAAAAAATAACCATAGCTACTCATAGAAAAAAAAAATATTGAATACCCCTTATCAAATCCTGGGGTATAAACACCAAGCTTCACAAGCCTAAATATGTATAATTTACAGCGCACTTAGGTCATCTGCATTATTTATTTTAAACTCATTTTCTTCTCTAAATTAAATAGAGAGGGAGAAGAATAGGTTTTATTTTAAAAATTATCTACAATGACTCATGAAACGTAAAGAATTGTTATATTATCTTTTACTGTATAAAGTGAGTGTTTGGAGTTATAAAAATTAATAAAAATTTATAAAAGTTGTAGTTTGATAATTCGTGTAATAAATAAATAATTTTAATTTTATAAAAATTTATAAAATTTTGTAACGAACCAAATGCACCCAGAATTATTTAGAATAACTAATACACATGGCCAGTTGCCCAGCTTACATAAGTTACAACAATATTTAACTTGCTTAACACGAAATTTCTTCTTCTTATTACTATTATAGCACAGATGAGGTGAGAAGAAGTGTTACCCGAGACACCGTTTTCCACAAATTAAGCCAACTCTTGGCGTTAATTTTTCACGACTTTCTTGACCAGGAGATTGATTCCGTGTTCGGGCTGTATGACGAGTTTAAGAGTAGGGGAGTGGAGGTAGTTGGGGGAGAGGGTGAAAGTGAAGTTGGACAAGAGGAGAGAAACCAACATCTTGAGCTCAACCATGGCAAGGTGTTGGCCGATGCAGAGTCGTGGTCCGAACCCAAAGGGAAAGTAGAAAGCGTGAGCAACCTCCTGCTGCTGCTGCAATGCGGCGGTGACCCCATTCGAGAACCTCTCTGGGTTGAATCTGTGGGCATCTGGTCCCCAAATCTCTGGGTCAGTTTGCATTGTGACGACCATCGTCCAAAAGTTGAGACCCTTTGGCACCTCTATCCCCCCAATCTTCATGTCTTTTAATGCTTCCCTTGCCACTGCTGGCCCCGAAGGGTAAAGTCGTAGAGTTTCTTGAATCACCATGGTCAGCTGCATTATTCAATATTCCATTCATGCAAACAAAATGTTTTAGAATATTATATATATATATATATATATATATAGTTTGCTGAAATGATCGAAATGATAAAAATCTTACTTTCTTTTAATTAATTGCTATTTTCAAAACTAGGTTTTCGCTGCGGGGGCGAACCAAGATTTGAAAAGGGTTTAAGGACATATTTAGTTGAATTACCAAAACTTATGCTAAATGAAGGATTTACGTGCAAAGTAGAATAAGTTACGAAAATTTAAAGTAAACTAAATTTAGAAAAAAAAAAATTTTGAATTAAAAAAAATAATGTTTGGGTCAGACTACTCAGACTACAGCTCAAGATAGCCCAAGACTAAGCCTACCCATGATTTTTAGTATAGTGCAATACTTTTCTTTTTCTTTTTTTTTTTTAATGTAAAGTAAATTATACTTACACTTCATACTGAATATTACTCTAATCTCTTTACTTTAAATTATAATAGTCAATCCCGACTCCTTTACTTATTGTCAAGTTTTACTTTGGTTTTTTTCGCAAATTTATCAGCAAAAGATTAGTACATGTTAATCGCATGTAATAAATAGATGTCATTTTCCATCACATTTTCTTAACGATTGTTAACAAAATGATCATGCAAATTGAACTTGATTCTAAATATAAAGAATTAACTGTTATACACTTGAATATAAAAGAATCAAAGTGAGGTTTAAGGTAAAATATAATGGTGCAATATATAATTTAACCCTAAATTATACTTTGTCTGAATTCGTACCTATAGTTACAAAAATGCCACCGTCATATCTTTAATTAATTACCTGTTTCATCTTGCGGAGCATGTCCGGGTCTGGAATTCGGCCACCGCAGATTTGAAGGACCTCAGCGCGTACGCGGTCTTGCCACCCTTGATTGGAAGCCAAAAGCATGAGGCACCACGAGGCGCGGACTGAGGTGGCCTCGTTCCCGGCCAAGAAGATGTTCTTGCAGTTGTCCACCACAAATTTGTCCTTCGCCTCCTGCCCTCTTAGCTCATCAGTCTCTGCACCCTCAATTGTCATTTGCAGCAAGTCCTTGTGCTCCTGATGATGATCTCCTTTTTCCTTCCTCTCTTTCACTAGCTTTATGATCAAATCGTTGATCTCCTTCTCTAATGCCCATATTCTTTTGTTGGTCTTCGTGGGAAGGTTACTAAAAATACATAAAAATACTAAGTTTAGTACTACAACTTTTTATTTTCATAGGATGATGTTGTGTGAAGCCTTTGTGCCAAACATTACTTGAGGAAGATTAAGGTAATTTGGCAATTGGCATGCAGGCAGGCATGCATACATACATATATATACATATATATATATGACTTGAATCTATGATCTAGGCTTGATTTGGGAATTAAAAAAATTTGGATTTTTTCTTTTTTGTGTTGGTAACTAAAAAGTACGTTTTTTCCCCCTTTGACATACAAAATATGGATGGTGCTCTTCTTATATATAACTATTTTTTTTCTTTTTAAATTTTGCTTGGTAACGTTATTGCTCTTCTTGTCACGGTGTTTTGCCTAAAAAGGTGGTTAAATTTATCATTTCACATAAAAAAAAAGTCAATTAATTATTCTTTTTGTTTGCCAAACGCCAATCAAAAATTGACTTTTGACCATGATTTTCAAACAGAACCTTATCATATGTTATTAAATCGACATGTTGTGTGAAACATTTTTGAAATAATTATGATGTGTTATTAAATCGATATGTTGTGTGAAACACTTTTGAAATAATTATTTATTTATGAGTGACAATTGCCCATAATATATGATCACATATTCTTGTAGGTCATTAATTAGATGCGCAATAGGGGTGGCATCAAGCTAAGTGTATGTTCAGGAGTAGTAATTAGAAACTTTTTAACTTTTTTTTTTAAATAATTAAATTTATTTTTTTATATTTTAAATTTCTTTTAAATTATGAATAGAAAAAATATCAAATTAATAAAAATTAAAAAGTTATCTACTAAAAAATTAACTTTTTTCATTCACAAAAAAAAAAAAAAAAAAAAAACTTTTTTACATTTCTAACTGAGCCTAAGTTTTAATTTACTTAAATTAAGCTCACGAATAGTTTAACTAATTGAAACAATATCGTTTTTTTCTAAAATATTATAAACAAAAAAGAATTGATAAACTAGATCAAAACAGTGTAATTTTCCTAAATTAACACAATATTATTTCAGGATAAAATATATTTATATATATATAAATATATGTAGTAATGACTCGAGCTCGAATTTTAAACTCATCACAAAACAAGATAAAATACTTGCCTTAAAGCAGGCAGCCCGATTGTCCATAATTTATCAGAAGTCACATCCTGGAGAGTTTTAAGCTTAGAGAAAATCAACGTTCCCTTGTCGTAATTGCTCCCAAAACAAGCTCTCGATATCACATCTGCAGAAAAGCTTCTCGTATACTCGTCGATATTTATGTCTGCTATTCCACCTCCACGCTCGATAATACCATTCCATGAATTTATCAATATAGCTGCAGATTTTGACATGTGGTGTGCCATTCCCTGCAAGAATATATATATTTATATTATGTTCATTTATACTCCGTTTGAAAATATTAATTCTTCTCTTAAAATTGATTTGATAAATAAAATTTTGTATTTGAAATATATATTTCAATTCAAAAATTAAATCGAATTGATTTACAAGAAATTCTAAATTTGACCATATAAATGATAAATAGAAAATATGACAAATATAATATATGAGGATAAATTTGTCTGACAAAAAAAAAGAATGAATTCTCATCAAATTTTATTATTTTAGGTTGGATTTCAAAATAATATAAAAATTTCAAAATTCAAGTTATGAAATGAAATCAAATCCAACTTTTAAAATTATATTTTAATTACAAATATAAGAATTGGTGAGAATTCTCACATAATAAAATCAAATCCTATTAAATTTACCATTTAAACAATGTGTTAATATGCGCGTGCCCCTATGTTTTTGTAGAATTTGAATCAAATCAATTTGTTTGATAATAATTCTATATTATACTAAAATTCATTAATAGAATAACCCACTAAGATAATGTCTTATAAAAAAATTACTAGAAAAAAAGTAATTAGAATATTTATAGAATATTTGTATACCTGTTGCTTTAAAATAATAGAGTAAAATACACACTTTAACAATTATTTGTCCTTTACCACCATTAATATTCTCATGTACTTTTGATTATGTTAAATTTGTCCTAGTACATTTGCTTCAGTTCTACTAATGTTGCTCTTCCATCTAGTTCCATTAACCGGATTTATAATGCAATTGGACAGGAGGTGATATTGAAATTGAATCATATGTATTGAAAATATATGCTCAAAAGTAAGATCAATGGTAAATTATAAGGGGGCGTTAGTTGTACGTTAATTAAGGAATGTCATTTTTTCTCACACACACACACACATAAATATACTAGAATTGAGCATCGTGTGTTTTTTGTTAAATTTTTTATTTTAAATAAAAAATATAAAAAATTAATAAAAGTATCTCAAATAATAAATAATGAATTAGTTAAAAGGTATTTGAGTAAATATTAACAAATCAAGAGGTATTTTAAAAAATAAAAAAATTATGAAAGTAATAAGTAATTAAAGGATATTTAAGGAAAATAAAAATTTAAATAGATAAATTACTTATTTATATAGTAGTTGTAAAAATTTTCTTTTCCATACATCGAAATTGTAACTGATTATAGGAAATTTAGGAGTATTTTAGGGAGAAGAAAAAAAAAGTTTCATCAAAAAAATAACTTCATGAATTTCTAAGTCTCACCATTACCCCTTGTATTTACTTTATAATAGTGTAGAAGAGAAATAGAAGTATATTTTACTGTCATTTTGTTACAACCATTAATTAGCAAGTCATGTTGATTATAAATTTTAACGTAGAAAAAAGTAATTTCTCCTTTTGTTAAATATTTTAAAACTATGATTTTCACATGTACATACCTTGACCTTGTCCAGGAACAATTCAGGAGCAAGGACTTTCCGGTGAACAGCCCAGGCAGGTCCATTTGAGGTAAGAATGCCATTACCAAGCAGAGGGCCAAACTCTTTGCGGTGATAGGAAGGCTTTCCCAAATCGTAGGATGTGTGCGTGATTATTTTTCTCACTAAATCAGGATTCTTCACATATAATATATTCGTGCTACCCATGGAGAACACAAATATCTCACCTGTAAAATATATATGAAACAAATTATATCGTTATGTATAAGCTGATGAAAAATACACTAGGCAGCTAAACTTGTGAGGCGTGTGTGTTG
Source organism: Vitellaria paradoxa (assembly GCA_019916065.1). Classification (NCBI taxonomy): domain Eukaryota; kingdom Viridiplantae; phylum Streptophyta; class Magnoliopsida; order Ericales; family Sapotaceae; genus Vitellaria; species Vitellaria paradoxa. The sequence continues at coordinate 9,020,570 of CM034243.1, read as the reverse complement.
GGGTGTTCTCGTGTCGAGTGTGAAAGAGGTTGGTGACTAGTATAAAAATGTGAGAGAAAGTTTCATCTCAGGAGCTAACTTGTATGACATGAGTGTGTTGGAGTGTTCTTATGTTGAGTGCAAAAGAGACTAATAGTCAATCTAAAAGTATGAAAAAAAGTCTGATCTCATGAATAACGGGTTGTCGCTCTTTTGATCTAAGGACTGACGTGTGAAAGGTGAAATTGTTGAGATGTTCCCACGTTGGATTTGAGTGTGGAAGAAGCTGTTGATTAGTATAAAAGTGTGATGAAAATTTTCAGTTATTTTTAAAGATGAGATAGGATAAGACCACCTAACAAGGAGTATATATATCAAGAGTTCCATGCATTACAAATATGCTGACAAAAGCAAATGTTTTGAGTGCAAAAATTATATGATATTAGTGATTTTGTGTGTGTGTATGTATATATATATACCGTATTGCTTCTTCCATGCCTCAAAACAGGGATAGAGATTAGCAACCCAGTTGTGATCAAGTGGTTGGGTGGAATCAGTACTGCTGGTCATGGAGCTGGGTGTGGGTCGAGTCTTCTTCATCTCTGAGAGATTACCAAGGAGAAACTTTGGAGGGGGCCCATCTATCCCTTGCTTTTTTAGTAAGATCCTAACCCTCTTTGGCTCCACGACGAGAACCTTGTATAAACGCAGTAAGAGTCCCACCACAATAACCACAGCAATGGACATGAACATCTTCAACAGATCAAAGTGGACAACCTCCATGTCCATTGCTTGATGATCACTGCTACCGCTTACTACTCTCACCCATATTACCTATATATAGTGGTTGGAGTTCCACGTTGAAGAGTAATAATGTCAGAGTAAATATTGTTAATGACATAACATATTCAATGCATTCTCTTCTTATTTATCATTATAATACATTAATTATACTCTAACATTAATAATATATACACTGGCATTACCACCACCCCTCTATAAAAACCTGATAAATTGTTACAAATTTTTATATAAAATTAAAATTTTCTATACATTCACATGAATTATGAGAGCATAACATTCACATATTTATATTAACTTTTTTTTTTCACTCTCAACACCCTTATATAAGTGTGTGTTTAGAATAACAAAAAATTAGTAAAAGTTATACTTCGTATTTCGTATTAATGAGTAAAAAATTAGAATTTTTAAAAAACATTTTGACATTTTTTGATAAAATTTAGAGTTCTAAACGGAGTGTTAAGGTTTCAACCAAGCGGCAAATAACCTTATTACCCAGGTGGACTCAATATTTTTAATTACTGGGGTGAATATTATATACTTTCTTAAAAGAAAGTAAGAATATTTTTTATAATAAAAATATTAAGGATAATAATAGTAATATAATAAAATTTACAAGAATTTTTTTAAAAATTTAAAATTGTTTTAACAAAATTAATAATTTTAATAATAAATTGATGTTGCATGCATATACAACATCAAAAAAAGGAATTAATTATAACAGACAATACAACGAGTTAATAAAATTATATTAAAAAATGATTACCAGAATTATACAAAACGAAATAAAAATAGTTATAATAATAAATTGAAGTCAGATTGGAGGTGTTTAAAATTATAAATATTATTATAAATTTGTAAAAATTACAATTTCATAATTGATATAATAAATAAAAAATTTAAATTTTATAAAAATTTATAATAAACCAAACACACCATCTATTGTGTGCTTCGCTCATAGCCGGGCATGCACACGGCAGAGTGATATCTTCATCTGCAAATGTCAAAGCATGGACATAAATGCCAAAGAAAAATGCACTGCCGGGTTCAAATGGACGTTAGATTATTTCTTTGACTCTCCCTTCTGAGCCCGGTGAAACTGAGGGGTGGTGGGTTGATATCAAAAACCACGTCAGCTATTTGTTAGTAACTCAGAGATTATTAGTTTAAAATTTAATAATCATAATACATTTTTGTTTCTTTAAGTTAAAAAATATAAATATATTTAAACTGTTATATTTTAATTTAACTATGATCAGCTTTGCTATTAATAAATTGACATGACGTCAGCCTCCTCGTTCTCGAAGGTGAGAGCTGAGAGTGATGTGACAGATAGGAGAAATGTGAGGGCGTGCGTTGAGAGTGTGTTCTGCGGTGAGAGAATGAGGGAGCACAGGGAAAGCAAAGAAGGTGAATTGAGAGGGTGGACGGAGAGGCTGTGCTTGTTTGTCCGCAGTGGAGAAGGGGAGATAAGATTGTTGGAATTTTTTTTATATTTATTAATTTTATTTTTATTAAAAATAAATAAAAATTAAGTTAAAAGATGAGGTATAAATAATAAGACTCATTTTATAATGATCTATTCAATTGATTTGATGAGCGTTTAGCCGATTAAATATGATCTAATTATTATGTCCATTGTAAATTTTTTATGGGACAACAAGAGATTAGAGTTTTATCTCATATACGTATGTGTGTGTTGGGATCGAGATTAAAATAAAAATAGTAAAATAAGTATACTGAATATAAAATTTATATGGTTCGACAGTCTTGCCTACATCCTCGAAAGAAATCGAGAAAAATTAAATCATATCGGAGAAAGATATAATTACAAAGAATTTTCTTCTCAATTAATTTTTTCCTTCAGCAGCTTATTTTTCTCTATTCTCGTCTTTGCATTCACAATCCACGATACCCTCTTACTTCTTACACATATTGGCCACACAAAAAATAAAAACCACCCCATCTATTTATATTGTATTAATGAACTAGTAATAACTCGTGTCTATAGTATTCTGAACAAAATTAATATCAAGTTTTTTATATAATCGAAATTTTAGACAAAAAATTCAAATTAAAAAAATTATAATAATCCACAGGTTTTAATTTTTTCCAAAACTTTAAATCATAACAACTATTGCATATGTTTTGGTTTGTCTCTCTCTCTCCAATTAATTTTTGATAAGTACCACAAAAAAAAATATTAATTATGGTGCTTTAATTAAGAAAGTTCAACTTCTTAGAAATTATAATTAGACGAAATTTAAGTTGGTAATTTTAATTTGTATATGATCTACACCTTTAAAATATGGTAAAATTTCAAATACCCAAACGATTTTATGAAATATATGGTAGTGAGGTTCACTAAAATAAGAATTAAAGAAGAAGTTAAAAATATAAAAATGATCTTAATCATTAAGTAAAAAAAAATAATTTTTAATAATTGAATCTTAATCTATGAAGATAATATTTTTAAAAATTATTCTGTTTTATTATTATTATTATTATTATTATGTAGATAATAATAGTGCGGAATGGCTTAACAGAAATTTATTAAAAAAAAAAAAATTAACGGACTATCACGGTTTCTTTTTTCTGTCATCCACCCACGTGGGTGGATATCCTGAAGGCAACAACACGATGGTTAAATTGATCGGTACGAATTTGACTATGAACAGTAATTGGCTGGCCCAGTTAGGCAACAATTGGTACATGACTATCACATGCTTTGAATTGTCATCCTTTCAAGGCTTCGTTTCGCGTGAGATATTTTTTTTATATGATTAAAATTAATTTTTTATATTTTTTAAACTATAAAAGTAAATATATTAAATTAATAAAAAATTAAAGATTAACTATAAAAAATTTAATTTTTTTCTTTCTACCAATCAAAAATTAATTTTTTAAATAGTTAGCCACAAAAAGTTAATTTTTCTTTCCAAATTAAAATAAAGTAAATAAATTATAAATAAAAAAAGAGTGTTTTAAGTTGTTTAAATTTATTTAAATTTGTAAAAGTTATAATATCATAATTTATATAATAAGTAAAATTTTTTTAATTTGTGTAGTGAGTAAAAATTTAAATTTTAAAGAAATATGTAGATATTTGAAGAAAAAATTTTTTGAAATGAAGGGAGCGTTTGGAGTCCCAAAAAAATTAAAAAAAATTAATGGATGAGATTGATGTAATGTAAAAATGATAGGTAATAAAATGTGATTGGAAGAATTTGAAATTTTTTGAATTTTATTGTGCCTCCAAACGAGCCCGAGTCAAAATCAAGGATTTATTTCAGGGGGACTTTACTATAAAAATACACTGTAAAAGTTCAAGTGCATGGTTGGACAGTCTTAGTCTGAATATAATAATTTAATGATACTTATTTAATTTAATTATAATTAATTTTTAAAATAAAAAATTAAATTTAAAATAAATCTAATTAAAACTCAATTAAATGATCGTTGATTTTTATACAGCAGTGCGGTACCTGTCATTCATTCACTGCAACCAAATCAGGTGACATTAGTCAATGTTTTTATTTGACCTGCTGATGTACCTGTATACAGATGAGCAGTTGTAGATGTTATTATCCCATCTTAACCCACCCAATAACTTCAGTGGATGTGTGCAGTGCCGGTCTCAATCGGGAACCACTGTGGTTTTGTTTGATAACACCGAAAATTATTAAAATTTATTAATTTTAATTATTTTTTTATTTTTTTCAATCAAAAAATTTTAAATTTCACCTTTACGTTACATCTTTTACTTTTATTACACTTTTTATCATATTTTTTTATCAATCAAACAGCTCATAATTAATTATTTCAGCAGACTTCAAGGTGTGTTTAGGGAAAACAATTTTTAATTTTTGAGCAAAATGAGAGATTTAGGAGCTGTTGAAAGCTCTACAAATTATAATAAAATATGATTTGCTAATATTTTTTGGTATTTATAGTGTATAAAAAAATGATTTTGACCATATTTTTGGTATTTAGAGTGTACAAACTGCAAAAAGATAAAGTGAAAAATCAGTTTGAAATATTGGAGTTTTGGGATGGATTTTTGGAGATTTGTATAAAAATAGTGAAAAATCAGCTTGAAGTATTGGAGTTTTGTGTTGGATTTTTGAAGATTCGTATAGAGATTTATTGAAATTTATAGAGATTTATTAGAATTTATAGAGATTATAGAAATTTGTAGATATTTTTGAATTTTCTCAAAGCTATAAAAGGTCCCTAAAAGTTAAAATTATTTTAATCATGATAAACAAAAATTAATAATCTTGAATGTTAGCTCAACTAATAAATTTTAGATTTATTTTACAGTAGTACTAGTTCGAATCTCCCCAGAACCTTACGAATTCAAAACGAATATAAAAAATATATTTATAATTTTAGCCAAAAAAATATATTTCTTAATTTTCGCAATAAACTAAGGGTCTGTTGGCAAAACTATCAGTTTTCAATTTTTATGTTTAGTTTTTAATTTTTGTGTTCAATTTTTTTTTATTTCTAGTTTTCATTTTTAGAGCAAAAAAAAAAAATAAAAAAAATAAAAACTTGAAAGTACGTTTGATAACGATAATTGTTAGTTGGCAATTATAGTTGTTAATCAATTAAATTCATTAAATTTAATTATTTTAATTATATTATTTGTTAAATATAATTTAATCCAATGAAAATAAAATATATTAAACCAAATTTATTATATTATTTATAAAAAATAATTTAATAAAATATATTTCATGTTAATTAAATTAATTAACTTAAATTAATTTGATTTTAACAGTTTAATTAAATATACTTATAATTAATTTAATTTAGTTAACTATTAATTATTAGTTAAATTATATTTAATATATTAGATTTATTATTGATAAAATTAATTATGAATTAAATTGTATAATTAAATTAATTTTGGGTGGCGTCCAGTGAATGGTGATAGTTGATGGTGGATGATGGTCGTGACTAGCAGTAATTGTGAAAAAAAATGAAAATTTGAGAAAATACTTTTTTTATGCATTCATAATTTTTAAAAAAATTTAAAATAATTTTTATTTTTTTGAAAACAGAAAATAAATTTATCAAACCAGCTTTATGTTCAGCTTTCAAAAAAATAAAAATAAAAACTAAAAATTTTGCCCACCGGGACCTAAGGTTTTGATTTGGGGTCCAAACCGAGCCTTATACAGCGCCAGTGTTACAAAGGACTCATTTTTGTAACATGAAAAACAAAAATAAAAAGATCTTTGTAAGTGTCATTTGTGATGGGCACCATTCTTTTAACAAATTTTTTTTTTAAATATAATAAAATATTGTACACGTCTTTTATTTAATAGTTCTCTAACATACCAGATTCTTTAAAGCATTCACCATACAATTTTTTTTTTATATTTTTTATACACATAAAAGATAAATATTATATACACAAAAAGCCAAAATATGTGGGCCAATAATATTTAGAAGAGTTCAAGCTTGGACTAACAAGTTGTAAATTGAAATATTTTTATGGGACCAGCCCCCTCTGAAGAATCAACTTTTGCTGGGGTTGGCTTGGTAAGGAGGCTACAGCTATATCTATATAATTTTATTTTAAATTTAGAGTAACACTGCAGCATGCAATTCTTTAGGTTACGGACAAATTAATCATAGTACGTGGCTGCTGCGAATGGTTTTGTTATGGACCGATTATTTATTCAATTGTTTTATTATATTAATTCAACATTTATTTATTATTATTTTAATGCGGAATATAATTGCCATTTTGCGTAAGTTAACATTTTAAACATTAAAATTTTTTTTTAAGTCTGTTTCTTTGTCCATGTTCAGATGACCACTCAGACAGTTAGGCCAATTCAAGTACTAGACAATTTAGACAATCATCCCATTTGATGAAAGGTTCCGAATTTAAATATATATATATATAATTATTTTAAATTTATCTTCTTTTTAATTTTAATACTTATTTTGATCTTAAATAATTTTGAAACTTAACTTAATTAATAGAAGTAGTGCCTTGTAAGAGTATCTATGATATATTTAGTAAAAGAATTAATTTAAATAGACTTTATTTTTATTTTTTTTGGTTTTTACTAATGATAAGATATTCTACCTCATTTTTAATTATAAAAGTGACTTACAAAATTAGAAAATATATTTAATAATTATTAATTTAAAATTAATTATATAAAAGTTATCTCAAATTATTGTTTAAAGAGTTATAATAAAATTTAATAAGTGATTTTATGTCAAAAACAACTAGAAGAATTATTTTTAACTAATATTCAAAATGTACCCACTTCTTGCACGGATAAATCCTGCCTAAAAAATGGTGCGAATGTTTTATCCTAATAAAGTTGATTATGTTTATTTTATTAGCAAACAAATAGGGTACTTCTATTTTAACTTTTCTTTTCTGCTTGTTTTATATTAAAGAAACCTATCTGGTCCAAAATATTAGTATATGAAAATTTTTGAAAATGTACAAAAATTTTGCATTATGAATCTAAGTTTCCTAATAAATTTTCACTAGTTTATATATGAGCTATATATATTAATTTAAAAAATTCGAAAATACGCTAGACGATCCAATTACAAAATAAATGCAAGAAATGTGAAGATATAGATATAACGAGAAAAACTCTTTCCAATGAAAAATCTCAAAAAGTTTTCACTATAAAAACACTGGTTACAAAAATTTCAACCTCGTAATAGATCGACTACTCAACTCTATATTGTTGAACCTATTTGGTCGACTTCTTGATTCACCAACTCCTAAGTGAAAATTTTTTTCGACTCCTTGAAGAAGAACTCGCACCAAATTCTTAGTAGATTACTGAATCCTCAACCTTCAAAATTCAAAGTCTTTCGAATCAAGCACATTCAATAATTTTGGCTAAATAGTTGAGAGAACACGTTACAATATTACTCTGTAGTTTTTCTGAAATTGGATCTCTCTTATTGTGAAGCCTTAAATACATCCCAGAATATACAGGGTATAAAATTCTGACGCATAGGCTTTCCAAACGCACTTTGAAAATGGAAACTACATATTTGCGGGCTTCCAGTTATATTCTAAGAGTTTTACAATTCATTCTAAATCAAGACTATATTGTCTTAACCTACACTTGAGTCTACAAATTACATAACTTCATCTTGGTCATTAGATAGTGGTTTCTTTAGTTGGTCACTTTTATTTGATACTTGGACTTATTTTTACTAACACAACTGCTTGTCCTTGAGGATGGGCATACCACTTTCAGTTTTTACGTATGTCATTTGATATTGTCTAATATGCTATTATGATAATAGTAGATCAAAGAATTGGGATTAAGATCATTTGTTTTAATTAACCTAGTGCAAAAAATTGCCTAGTTCGTCGGTTTTCCAGCTTGTTTATTTATCACCTGGCATGGGATGGAAGTTGATTCATCATATGATTAACTGTGTCGCTCGCTGAACAGGTTCATGAAGTTGAGACCAGACAGAGTTCTATTAGAAAACTACGAGGCAGAGAGTTTGGAAGAAGCTTTGGCATCAAATTCGGTCAATTTAGAGTTTGAGAAGCCAGACAAGTGGGTGGCTCTCAATCCCAAATATGAGTTTGGCTAGTGGGAACCCTTTTTGCCACCAGCATTTGAAAACCCAAAACTCTATTTCTTTTTCCCTCCGAGGAACCTGAATTAATTACGGGCATGTAGTTTAAATTTGGAGTGAAGATCCAATACAAATGAAGTTAGTGGATTTTTACATGTGTGGAATTAATCCTTGTAGTCGAAGCTCGTAAGGCTTTGTTACTTTGGATGTATCAATCAATGTTATGAAGCTAATAAGGTTTTCTTTTTTCCTTTCATCGTACCAATTATGCTGTAGTTAATGAACTGGAATGTTAGTTTAGAGCCCAAAAAATAAATAAATATAAAATTTTAACTTTTATCAATTTTTCTTAATCTTTGTCAATTTTTTTTACACCTTTCATTAATTTTAAGACAGTAATTTTTGGTAGAAAAATAATTTTTTTTTGAGGTTCCAAATGTCTCCACAATTGTTGTTTCAATAGTAGTGGACTAGTAGTAAAAGTATAGAAATAATTGTAAAAAATAATCACACCTACCTCCCAGACAACCAAACACAGAGAGAAAGATGAATACTCCCTAGGGCATGAACATAGATAAACCAAGCCTCACAAGCCTGAATATGTATAATTTACAGTGCACTTAGGTCATCTGCATCACTTATTTTGAACCTATTTTCTTCTCTAAAATAAAAAGGGAGATGAGTATACCTTTATTTTAAAAAATATCTACAGTAGCTCTTGAAACGTGAAGAGTCATTATATCATTCTTTATTGTACAAAGAAAGTTTTTGGAGTTATAAAAGTTAGTATAAATTTGTTAAAATTACAGCCTCGTTATTTATACAGTAAGTAAAAAATTTTAATTTTATAGAAATTTATAGAGTTTTATAGTGAACCAAATGCACCTAAAATTATTTAGAATAACCGTTGTTTGGCTAAATTTATTTTATTTTATTATTGTTTTCACACACATTACTATAGTACATGTCCGCGCTATATATAAGCTAGGCTTCACATAATACTAGATACAATGCATACAAACTTTCATTTTTCAAGTAAGTCTCAAAGTCCTAATAAACGAATTAATTATTGAATTAATTTAGCACATTATTCCAACATTCTCCCCCTTAATGTGCTGCATGTGGTTGAATTCTTATGACTTCCTTTAATTGTTGAAATTTCTTTTGTTGGCAAAGTTTTGGTAAGAATATCAATAATATGCTCCTTTGTTTTGCAATGTCTCAGCTGTACTTCTGAGAAATGAAATAAGAAAAATTTCAAAATAAATGGCAAAAAGCCGTTTAGGGTTTTCCATTTGTACCAAGAACTTAAAAAAAAAATTACCAAAAAGAAATGAAATTTTAGATTCAAAATTCTATTTTAGTGAATTAAAAAATTAAAATTCTAAATAGATAGACTTTACACTTTAGTTGCACTTGTTGTAAAACGAATTGTAACTGGTGTAAAAATCAATCGGACCCAACATTAAGTAGAAGTTTATATATTTAGAATTTTAAATTTTTATTTCATTAAAATAAAAATTTCAGCCTAAAACTTTACATTTTTGAAATTTTTTCATAAAAGTTCTTAAATTTTGAATTTTATTTTTTAAAATTTATTTTTCAGTATTTCTGAAATTATACTCATGGGAATGAAATATTTTTCCTGACAGTCCATTTTTATTTTAATTTTTCCATCTTTTCCAATTTCAAATTCTATATCTTCTCTCATGTACTTTCATTTACTATCAAATAAAATAAGTAATTCTTTAAATTCTTATTCATCTTTTTTTAAGAATTTGCTGTGCAAACACAATTAAGATTTAGTTTGAGAATCATTAATTTCATTTTTATTTTAATTTTTATCTTATTTTTCACCAAAATTTATTTTTTTTATTTGATAGCTTTTTAGTATGCTATCCACATTTATAAAAAAAAAAATTATGAAAAATTATTAAAAATAGAAAAATTCACTTCCAGATAAAAAATAAAAAAAAAAACTATTTAAGTTAATTTTCTTACCCACTTCTGGATTTTCTTGTTTTGGATGTATTAATTTAATTTTTTAATGAATACAAATAGCATGCATAAAAATTAATAAACAAAAGAACAAAATCAAAATTTGATTTAAAAATTATATAAATAAAAAATTAATGAATATAAATAACATACCTAAGAATTAACAAACAAAACAAGATCAAATTTTGATTTAAAAATTACATAAATAAAAAATTGATCCGAAAAAAAAAAAAAAATTGGAACTAATAGTTATCAAACCATTCCATGGCTTCTCATTTTTCTACTTTTAAGGTGGCATTCGGTTTACTTTTCTGTTTTTTTTTCTGTTTTATGTGTTTTATGTTTTTAAAAATTCAAATAAGAAAATAAAAAATACTCTATTTTTATTATTTTGAGATTTTTCTTGTTTTGCATTGAAAACGTTCAAAACGATTTTTTATCATTTTTCATTTCATGTGTAAAAACCCATTTTCTGTTTGTTAAAATAAATTTTGAAAATACAAGTGATCAAATGTGTTTGAGGTGCTTTTCTTATTTTTAAAAGTGTAAAATGAAAAATGAGCTCAAAATAAAAAATAAAAATAAAAAAATAAACTAAATGACACCTAATTTTTTAATTTTTTGTTAATTTGATATTTTTATCCGTTAATATTTAAAAAAAATTATAATATCAAAAATAAATTAAATTATTTTAAAAAAATGAGTAATTGGCAACCCAACAATCACCTTATTTTCCCAAACGATGGCTAAAGCAACCTTTGTAATTGAGAGAGATAGATTTGGAAATGAGTGAACTTTACACAGTCTAAAGTTTAACTCGATTGATTGATCTGGACAAATTTGACTGTGAACATTAATTGGCTGGCCCAGTTAGGCAGCGACTATTGGTCTATTATTATTATGACGTGATTTGCTTTGAATTGTCATCCTTTCATTAAGACTTGGCTTCGCACGAGATATTTGCTTAGTTTGGAATTACATAAAATTAAATAAAATTTTATAAATTTTTATAAATACGAATTACGAGATAATAAATTTTAAATTTTTCACTTACTGCACGAATTATGAGATATTTACTTTTACAATTTTATTTTATTTTATACACTTTTATATAACTCCAAACACACCCATTGGGGTCGTTTCCACGACGAAAAAGTGGTTAAAAGTTAAAAAAAAAGGAATATCGATTTTTTTTAGTATTTAAAAGATCAATTAAAAATGATTAAAATTATCTATTGGAACCAACGTTCTAATGATTTTGATAAAAAAGTAGTACGAAAAGTTGACAAATGTTAAAAAAGTAAAAAAAAGTGAGTACCTTTTTGTACCTTTTTTTAAAAGTTTATAAAATTTAAATTTTAAAAATAAATGCACGAAAAACAAAAATGACAAAAGTTGGTAAAAGTCAGTAGCGGTCCTTTAAACTATCAAAAGTGGCCAAAAGTTAAAAAAAATGGAAAATGTTAGTTATTTTTTGATATTTAGAAGACTTATCAAAAGTAATCAAAATAATTCATTTAAACGATGCAAAGCAAGTCGTTCCAACAACTTTGATCAAAAAGTAGTACGAAAAATTGATAAATATTTAAAAAAAGTGAGTCAAAGTAAGTAACTTTTTACAACCTTTTGTAACTGTTTGTAAAAGTTTCTAAAATTTAAATTTTAAAAGTAAACACACGAAAAACGAAAATAACAAAAGTTGATAAAAGTAAGTAAACATTTATAACTTTTTGTAACATTAAGTGATTTTTGACCCAAGGCCTAAATATGTTGCAACCCCTTCCTTTGTTTGGATGGCAAGAAAAGATAAAAGAAAAAAATTAAAAAAAAAAGTGGTAAACAATAGGATTTAATTGGGGAGAAATCCAAACTCTCTAAAACGACGTATAAATCTAAAGAATTATATTTCATTCCATGAAAATCATTCCCTGCATTAGCATATCTATTTATACTATTTTACTGGCAGATCTAACAACTCTCTAATGATGCATTTCTTATGACTCTCCTTCCAAAATCTGAGCTAAAGTCCAATGACAACTGGTTCATTAATGGGCTGTGGATTAAATGAAATCTCTGCAGCTACTCTTACTAATTCTATTGGATCTTTGCTGAGTTGGACTTGGGTGCTTATTCAACCGGCCCACTGAATTATTATATTTTCGGCTAATTTTGGGCCCAATACTAAAGGCCAGACCTAATCCAATTCCTTATTTCACTGCACAAAACTCTCCCTTTCTACTGCACCCCCTTTTTTTTCTGTCTGTACATATTTAGTCCCAAATCATATAAAGCATCAACATGATCCAGCGTCAAATCAATAGCTTTTTGAAACTCCTTAATTACACTATCATCATCACGCATTGCGTGCAAAGCCGAAGCCAGCTCACGATGCGCATCGAAATAATCATTTTTCAAGTAAATAGCCTCTTCCAAGGCCTTAATAGCAACTTTATATTCACCTACTCCAAAAAGAGCACTGCCCAAAAGTTTCAAAGCTCTAAAATGAGTGAACAAAGATTGCAGCCTCTCCGTAATGCTCACAAGCACTGACAACCATACCTTCACCTTCAAGTGCAATTCCTGTGACTTGAGGTTGAGGTGATCCATCTTGGTGATCTTCTTGGATTCTATTTTTAGTCATAGTGTGGAGATTTAATGATGCAGACAAGGCTCCAAATGTCTTCTGCCATTTCTGCTCTTGTTCCTCCATTAATTTCGTCATGTATTGCAGTTTTTACACTAAAGGATTTGTTGAATTGCAGGTGCTGCTGATACATTCGTTCTATTATTTCCTCTTCAACCATCAAAGAATCTTGAATTTCGGCTATTTGAAGATCAGAATGACTCTAATACAATTGTTGCAACCCCTTCCTTAGCGGTGTTTGGATGGTAAGAAAAGATAAAGAAAAAATTAAGGAAAAGTGGTAAGTAATAGAATTTAATTCGAAAGAAATCCAAATAACTCTCCAAAACAATGTATAGATCTCAAGGATTATATCTCAGTCTATGAAAATCATTCCCTATATTAGCATATCTATGTATACCATTTTACTAGCAGATCTAGCAATTTTCTGATGGTGCTTCCTATTGTGACTTGTGGCTCATACGGAGAGGAATCAAGTGCTAGGAAAGAGGAGTTGATGCGAAGCAGAGCGGAGTGGAGCGAGAGAAACGAAGCGACCGAGTGGTACGGTATAATTAAGGGTATTTTGGAAATCAAATCATATAATCCTATTAGACTTAGGAATAGGCCATATAATCCTATTAGGGTTAGAAATAGATATGGTTATAAATATTTTTTATGTAAACCTGTGATTAATAAGAAAAGAATTCTCGCTCATGCTCTCATGGACGTACCCAAATTTTGAGGAATTACGTAAATTTGTGTGTTAATCTCTTTACTATTTTTTTCTATATATCATGTGTGTGTGAATTGATCCTATATTTCCCATATGACTCTCCTTCTAGAATATGAATCGATCCTACCCTTCCATATGACTCTCCTTCTAGAATATGAGCTAAAGCCTGATGACGATAAGTTCATTAACGGGCTGTGGATTAAATGAAATGGGTCTCCTCTCGGCAACTGTTGTTGTAACTAATTCTATCGGAACCTTACTACGTTGGACTTGAGTGCTTATTCAACCGGCTCACCGACTAATTATATTTTAGGTTTATTTTGGGCCCAATAATAAAGCCCAAACCTAATCAACTCCTTCACCCATTTCTCTGCACAGAACTCTCCCTTTCTACTATGCCCTCTTTGCTTACCTACCTCTCCCCTAAGTAACAATTTACATCTATATGCAAGTAATCGTTACTCCCTATAAAACCTTAAATAACATTTTTTTATAAATGATTAAAATAAATATTATAAAATAATAATATATTTAACCAAACTAAATTAATTATTAAATTATTTTATCAAAATAATATAATAAATAATAATTTGTTATTAAAATGATTTATTTTATTTTATTTTATTAATACTATTAAAATATTAATTTATGATTAAAATTACTTATTTTCTCAAATTACAACTACTATTAATAAATAATAATTACTTATTAAAATAGTTTATTTTAATAAAAGTTTTTATTAAATAAAAATTATTTTTCATAACTAATAGTTTACTAGATTATGGATTGTATTAATATAATTTATTATAACTAATAATTTATTTAAATAAATTGAAATCCATTATTATTAAAATTCATTACTAAAAAATCTATGATAAAATTATTTTTATAATTGATATTTTCTTTTAAAATTATATTTTAATAATATATATTTTACTAAAATTAATTATTATTAAAATAACAATCATTATTATGATTTATTTTATTATAATATTTTACTAATATTAAATATTAAAGTTTATTCCTTGGTCAATGTACCCACATTTCAAACACAATTAATTTTTATCATTTCAAAATTTTTAGTATTCCAAACATAATATAATTATTACTATATAATATTTATCCTCTTAATCTAAACATAAATATCATAAACTTATTACCCTATTAATTGTTATTAGGGTAATAACAATCTCTGTAATCTTTTATCCCTAAAATTTTTAACTTTTACCAAACATTCCTTAAGTATTCAAAACAAATATAAGATGTATAGATAATTTGAGCAGAATATATTTCTTGATTTTATTCAACGAACTAAGCTTTTGATTTTGTGTCCAAACTGAGCCTTATACACTGCCAGTGTTGCAAAGGATCAATCTTTATAACATAAAAAAATAAAAATAAAAAGATGTCTGTAAGAATCATCTATGATGGGCACCATTCAACTGGTCAGAGGCGGAGATAGGTGCCTCAGTTGGGCTACATGCGCCCACTCAGTTTTAAAAAAAAGTTATTTGTATATATTTTTTATTATTATTTTCACTAAATTTTTTTTACCCCACCATCCCGACCTTATCTATGAAATATTAGAAGTCCAATTATTTTTTCTTTTTCTTTTTTTTACAAAACTCTCCATCTTCTCTCTCACATCTCTCTTCCTTCTCAGCAAATAACATTAATTTTTCTGAATTGCATTGCTACAATACAAATATTTATATATCTATACATATATATATATATATATATGTATGTATATATGGGTTATTTAGTTTACCTTCACCTACTATAATTTTTATCTCTGTTGTTACCAGTTTCTTTTAACAGATTCTTTAAAATATAATAAAATAATATCAATTATCTATTTTACACATCTTTTATTTAATAATTGTCTAATATATCAGATTCTTTAAATTATTCACCGTACTATTTTTTATATTTTTTATACACAAAAGATAAATATTATACACATAAAGGCCAAAATATGTGGGCCAATAGTATTTAGAAGAGTTTAACCTCGGACTAATGTTTTTTTCTTTTATCATACCAATTATGTTGTAGTTAATGAACTGAAATATATGTTTGGAGCTCAAAAAAAATTAAAAAAACTTAAAAATTAAAAAAACTTGAATTTTTATATACTTTTTTTAATCTTTATTAATTTTTTTAGACCTTTCATTAATTTCAAGACAGCAACTTTTGGTAAAAAAAAAAAAATAATTTTTTTGAAGACTCCCAACGCTACCACAATTGTTGTTTCAATAGTAATATGGAGTTGTAATAAAAGGGAAGAAACAATTGTAAAAGATAATTCACACCAACCTCACAGACAGACAAACAAAAAGAGAAAGATGAATACCCCTTGTAAAAGCCTAGGGCATGAACATATACACACCAAGCCTCACAAGCGTGAATATGTATCATTTATAGTGCACTTAGGTTATTTGCATCACTTATTTTATACCTATTTTCTCTAAAATAAAAAAGGGAGATGAGTGCAACATTATTTTAAAAAATATCTACAATAACTCTTGAAACATAAATAAAGAGTCATTATATCATCTTTTATTGTATAATGGGAGTATTTAGTGAAAATTAGTATAAATTTGTAGAAGTTCTAGTTTTGTAAATCATATTTGTAGAAGTTCTAGTTTTTTAATTCCTGCAATAAGTAAAAAATTTAAATTTTGTAGAAATTTATAGTGAACCAAATACACAAAATTATTTAGAATAACTATTGTTTGGATAAACTTATTTTATTTTATTATTTTTTTCACACACATTATTGTAATACATGTTGTTGCTATATGTAAGCTTCTTGAAATTATTCTAAACTTCACTGATTACAACCATAGTACTACATATAATGTATTCAAACTTTTTTTTTTCTTCAAGAAAGTCTCAAATTCCCAATAAACTAATTAATATATTATTGGATTAATTCAACACATTATTTCAACATTTTCCCCCTTATAAATCTCACATATTACAGCCATAAACTAGATACGATGCATTCGAACTTTCTTTTTCCAAGTCTCAAAGTCTTAATAAATTAATTAATTACTGAATTAATTCAGCACATTATTCCAACCATAACTGATACACATGCCCAGTTGCCCAGCCTACATAAGTTACAATAATATATAATTTGCTTAACATGAAATTTCTTCTTCTTCTTCTTCTTCTTCTTCCTATTATTATCATAACATAGATGAGCTGAGAAGAAGTGTTACCCGAGACACTGTTTTCCACTAATTAAGCCAACTCTTGGGGTTAATTTTTCACGACTTTCTTGACTAGGAGATTGACTCCGTGTTCGGGCTTTATGACAAGTTTAACGGCAGGTGAGTGGATGTAGTTGGGGGAGAGGGTGAAAGTGAATTTGGACAAGAGGAGAGAAACCAACATCTTGAGCTCAACCATGGCAAGGTGCTGGCCGATGCAGAGTCGTGGTCCAAACCCAAAGGGAAAGTAATAAGCGTGGGCAACCTGCTGCTGCTGCTTGCATGCGGCGGTGACCCCATTTGAGAACCTCTCTGGGTTGAATTTGTGGGCATCTGGTCCCCATATATCTGGGTCAATGTGCATTGTGACGACCATGGTCCACAAGTTGAGGCCCTTTGGCACCTCTATCCCCCCAATCTTCATGTCTTCTAATGCTTCCCTTGCCAATGCTGGCCCAGAAGGGTATAGCCGTAGAGTTTCTTGAAGCACCATGGTCAGCTGTATATATTATTCAATATTCCATTTATGCAAAATAAAATTATTCTAGAATTTTATTTGCGCTTATCAAAGTTCAATAAAACTTCTATAAATCTTTATTAAAATTTAAAATTTTTTTACTAACTGTACGAATTATGAGACTGTAATTTTTATGAATTTATACTAACTTCTACTCCAAACAGTTTACTAAAATGAGTGAAACAATAAAAATCTTAATTTCTTTTAATTAATTTCCATAGTCAAAATTAAGTTTTCAAGGGAAGTGTAACACTCGTTTTTTTTTTAGGTAAAGATAAATTGTACATACACTTTACATTAAATCTCACTCTCATCCTTTTATTGTCAATTGTAATAGTCAACCCTACCCCCACTACTTATTGCCAAGTTTTACTTTGATCTTTTTTTTTTTAATAAATTTATTAACAAAAAAATACTACATATTAATAGCATATAATAGATTGATGTCACTTTCTATCGCATTTAATTTTTCTTAACAAATGTTAATAAATGTTAACAAAATGACCAACTTAAACTTGATCCTAAGGACGAGGGTAGGGATTAATTGTTATTTAATTGAATGTATAGGAATTAAAGTGAAATTTGATGTAAAGTGTAAGGGTGAAAAAAAAAAGTGCCACTGTCACATCTTAAATTACCTGTTTCATCTTGCGGAGCATCTCGGGGTTAGGTATTCGGCCACCACAGATTTGAAGGACCTCAGCGCGTACACGGTCTTGCCACTCTTGATTGGAAGCCAAGAGCATGAGGCACCACGAGGCGCCGATTGCGGTAGCCTCGTGAGCGGCCAAGAATATGTTCTTGCAGTCGTCCACCACAAATTTGTCCTTCTCCTCCTGCCTTAGCTCACTGATCTCTGCCCCTTCAATTGTCATTTGCAGCAGGTCCTTGTGCTCCTGATGATCTCCTTTTTCCTTCCTCTCCGCCACCAATTTCATGATCAAATCGTGAATCTCCTTCTCTAGTCCCCATATTCTTCTGTTGCTCTTCGTGGGGAGGTTACTAAAATACATAAAATTAATACTAAGTTTAGTACTATAATTTTTCTATTTTCATAGGATGATGTTGTGGGAAGCCTTCGTGCCCCAAAAAAAAAAAAAATCCATTCATTTACACATTACATGAGGAAGGCCAAAAAAGATACATGCATTTACACATTACTTCAGCTGGATTAAGGTAATTTGCTATATATATATATATATATATATATATATGAGTTGAATATATAATGTAGGTCTGATTTGGGGATTATAAGAAGTTTGTTTTTTTTTTTTTTTTTTTTTTTTTTGACATGCAAATATGGATAGTGCTCTTCTTGTAATTATATATATATTTTTTTGAATTTTGTTTAGCGACATTATTGCTCTTCTTGATATGGTGTTTTGCGTAAGAAGATGGTTAAATTCATCATTTTACACTAAAAAAAATTAATTAGTTATTTTTTAAATCAATTAATTATTTTTTTTGTGTTGCCAACAAACCTTTTGCCATAATTCCCAAATAAGGTATTATGACATGTAATTAAATAATTCAAATTATAATTTAAAGTCGACATGTCTTAAAACATTTTTTATATAAAAGAACAATATATTTGGTGATTTATTTAAGAGTGATAAGCACACAACACGATCATATCATTCTTATTGGTCACTATACTTTATACCATTATAGATGGAATCAAGTTAAATTTTACTTTACTTAAGTTCAATTTACGAATAGATTAACTAATCAAAATTATTGATATTATTTTACTCTAAACTATTATAAGCTAAAACGAATTGGTAAACTAAAATAAAGCAGTGTTGTTTAGCTAAATTAAAACAATATTATTTTGGTATAAAACATTATATGTATATATATAATAATGACTTGAGCTTGAACTTTAAACTCGTCAAAAAAATAAGATAAAATACTCGCCTTAAACTAGGTAACCCAACTGTCCACAGTTTATCAGAAGTCGCCTCCTGGAGAGTTTTAAGCTTAGAGAAAATCAACGTTCCTTTGTCGTAATTGCTTCCAAAACAAGCTCTCGATATCACATCTCCAGAAAAGTTTCTCATATACTCATCGATGTTTATGTCTGCTATTCCACCTTCACCGTCGACAATACCATTCCATGAATTTATCAATATAGCTGCAGATTCTGATATGTGGTGTGTCATTCCCTACAAGAATATATATACATATATGTTGCATCCATTTAATATATATATATAGGGAGAGAGAGAGAGAGAGAGAGAGAGAGAGAGAGAATTTTGAACCAAATCAATTTGTTAAGTAGTAATTCTATATTATACTAAAATTCAGTAATATAAGAACCCACTAAGGTGTCTTATCAAAAAAAAAAAAACTAAAAAAAAAGAAATTAGAATATTTATAGAATATTTGTGTACCTGTTGCTTCAAAATAATAGAGTAAAATACACTTAATAAAAATTTGTGCTTTACCACAAACAAACCTCATGTACTTTTAATTATGCTAATTTTGTTTACGTGCATTTGATTCAATTCCACTCCTCTGTCTAATTCTATTAACAGGGTTTATAATAAAATCGGACAGAAGGATGTTATTGAAATTAAATCATATGTATTGAAATATATATCCAAAGGTAAGATTTACTGTAAATCATAAGGACGTTACCTTTTTTTTAACTTAATAAATCCATAACAATACATTTTTTTTTTGACGCACCTACATATTTATATACATATATTTTACGTCATTTTGTTACAGCCATTAATTAGTACATCATTTTGAATATAAATTTTAAGTAGAAAAGTAATTCTTCCTTTTGTTAAATACTTTAAAACTATGATTTTCACATGTACATACCTTGACCTTGTCCAGGAACAATTCAGGAGCAAGGATTTTCCGGTGAACAGCCCAGGCAGGTCCATTTGAGGTAAGAATGCCATTACCAAGCAGAGGGCCAAACTCTTTGCGATGATAGGAAGGCTTTCCCAAATCGTAGGATGTGTGGGTGGTTATTTTTCTCACTAAATCAGGATTCTCCACATATAATATATTCGTTCTACCCATAGAGAACACAAATGTCTCACCTGTAAAATATATATATATATATATGGAACAGGTTATATATAAACTGATGACAAATACACGAGGCAGCTAGACTTGTGTGACTTGTGTGCGTGTGTGTGTATCTCAAGAGTTCCATTACAAATGTGCCCACAAGAGCAAATTTTTTTGAGTGCAAAAATTATGTGATATTAGTGATTTTGTGTGTGTGCGTGTGTGTTTGTTTTTGTCTCTGTGTGTGTGTGTGTGTTTGTGTACGTACGTACCATATTGTTTCTTCCATGCCTCGAAACAGGGATAGAGATTAGCAACCCAGTTGTGATCAAGTTGTTGTGTGGAATCAGTAGTGGCGGTCATGGAGTTGGGTGTGGGTCGCGGCTTCTTCATCTCTGAGAGATTACCAAGGAGAAACTTTGGAGGGGGGCCATCTATCCCTTGCTTTTTCAGTAAGGTCCTAACCCTCTTCGGCTCCACGACGAGAACCGTGTATAAACGCAGTAACAGCCCCACCACAATAACCACAGCAATGGACATGAACATCTTCAACAGATCAATGTGGACAACCTCCATGTCCATTGCTTGATGATCACTACGTACTACTGCTTACTACTCTCACCCTTAATAATTATCAATATATATATAATTGGGGGGAGTGATTTGGGTTTTGCTTTGGTGAACAAAAGATTTAAAAATACGGTCGGTTGAGTTGCAAAAAATTTAAATTGAACAAAAAATTTAAAAATAAAATTGTATAATCATGGGCAATATTTAATTTCAGTCTGCCACCGTATATAATGGTTAAATTTTGATAAATTTTCATAAATTTTTATAAAATTTAAATTTTTTATTCACAACATAAATTATAATATTATAATATTAATAGACTTATATTAACATTTTTTTGGCTCAAAACACCTCCACCCACCCTTGTATATATGTGTTGGGAGTGGCAAAAAAATTAATAAGAGTTGTTGTATCATAAGTTTTGCAGTAAACAAAAGGTTGGAGTTTTGTTTTTACAATTTTTTATTTTTTATAATAAAATTTAAAGTTCCAAGACGGACGAATAACCTTCTTACTCGAGACGGGGCAAAAATTATATATTATCTTAAAAGAAAATAAGAAATTTTTACGATAAAATTATTAATAATAATAATATAATATCATATAATTTACAAGAACTAATAATTTTTTAAAAATTTCAAATTTTTTAACAAAATTAATAATTTTGATAATTTTAATAATAAGTTGACCTTTCATATGTAAGCAACATCATAAAAAAATAATTATAATAGACAATACAGTGAATTAATAAAATTATATAAAAAATAATTAACAAAATTATAAATAAAACGAAATAAAAATAGTTATAATTAATAATAATTGAAGTCAGCCTGTTGCGTGCTTCGCCTTGCTATAGCCGCCCAAGCACATGGGGAGGGATTTCTTCATCTGCAAATGTCAAAGCAGAGACTCAAATGCCAAACAAAATGCGCTGCCAAATTCAAGTGAGCGTTACATTATTTCTTTTGACTCTCCCTTGTGAGCCCGCTTGATTGCGCCAAAAAAAAAACAAGTTTTTGTAATTTTTAAAAGTTATTTTTTAATAATTTTTAAATTTTAGTAATTTTAAGTAATTTCTTACACAATTTGTATTAAATTTTAACATTTTATAACAACTCTTTATATAAAGATTACCATCTTTTTATTAAATAATTAAATTGATAATTATTAAAAATTATTAATTTTTACTAAATGTATAAAAAATTTCAATTAATAACTTTTACCCAAATGTTATTTTATCAAACGCACCGTAACTCAATATACTGGCGTAAAAAGAGAAAAAGAGAAGCTTTCGCATGGTTTGATAACTATTAGTTCCAGTTTTTTTATTAATTTTTTTTTTATATAATGTTTAATCAAAATTTAATTTTATTATTTTGTATATTAATTTTTAAGTAGAGATAAATAGTAAAAATCTGTTTAAATAAATTTGACAAAATTTTTTTAGTATTTTACACATAATCTTTTAAGAATTTGAATAAATTTTATTGACATTTTGTACAAATCTCTACCTAGGTTTGTAAAAATTTTATAGCAATTTACATAAATAAAAATAAATTGAACTCCCCTTAATTAGTTCTTTATATATTACTTTTTGAGATTTGAGCAATGTTTCATATGTATATATATATATATGTGTGTGTGTGTGTGTGTGTGTGTGTGTGTGTTATATTCAATCAAGTGACGTTAGCTTTCTTGATTTATCTGTGATTCCTTGTGATGAATGGAAGATAGGAAGCTATCATGATATTAGTCTTTTTATATCAGTTTTATCGGTCGTTAAATTAAAATAAAATAGTTTATAAAATTTTTAAAATTTATTTTGTTTAACAGCTCATAAGATAAATGTTACCAGAGTAAGATCTCGAATCTGTGATGAATACCCTTCCTTCCACGAGTTGTTTTTAATTAATTTATTTATTTTTTAATAAAAAAATCATGTATTTGTGAGGGCTAGCGGCTAGCTAGCGGACCTTGCTCAATCAACTCGTAATCAAATCTTTATTAGGCAAATTCATATGATTGGTATCAGATTCCGTATCCCGTCAATTGTAGCTCAGTTTCCCATAAATATAAATTAACTAGTGGTATATATTCCGTACGTTACATAAATTTGTCGTATTATATAATTAAATTCAAAATATTATCATATAATAAAACAGTTAAATTGTAGAAATATATTTAAAAGTAATATATATTATTATTTATACAAATTCAATCAAATAGTGAATATAAAATAAATTAAAATATTTATATTATCAATAGCATCAATTTAATTAAATTCAAATTCTAATAAATAAAAAAGAAAAGGAAAAGATCAAGAAAAGGTTAAAAAATAATAACACTTACTCAATAATTAAACAGTTTTTATAGTTATTTTTTCTACTCTTCTTACTACAATGTACATATATTTATATCAATTATATATAAAAATTTACAAAATATATAACAATTACATATAAAAATTTTAAAAAATTTAAATTTAAATACATATATAGCAAATCGCAAAATCGAAGAGAAAATTATTTTAATAAAAAGTTTCTAAGAAATTTGAACTCGTATCTATTTCTAGATCTTACATTTATAAGAGTCATATTCTATTTAAACTATAAAACCATTTTGAAATTTTATCTTATTCTGATTAAAATACTATTTTGATCTAATTGAAAGTACAAATTTAAGAAAAGTTTGAGTGGCACTTCAATTTGATTGATTTATCTATTGTCAATTTTATTTTTTAATTTCTAATGTTGTTTGATATTTTTTAATAAATAATATTAATATATATATATATATATATATAATTTTATTTTGTGGCATGATTTTATTATATCTTAATGAGTGTTCATAGGGGCACCATTTAATAAATACCTATAAATAAACAAACAAAATATTACTAGTTGAGCACGTGCACATGTATATATATATACACACACAAACACATACGCTAGCAGAAGATAAATTAAATTTAATAATTATAGCAAAATTTATTATTTAAATATTATATAATATTATAATAATCTTTTATCATTAAACATGTTAAGGAATATTGCAACTTATTCTATATTAGTTCAGAAACATTTATAAAAGATTATTGTAGTCTATATTTTATGTAATTTCTATATTAATTAGGAAATATTTTTCTATTTTGTATAACTTTGCCCTTGCCTTATAAGTAGAGGCTCTTATCATTCATTGTAATAGCGCCAATATTAGTTCAATTATTTCCTAAAGTATTTCTGCTTTTCTAACATAACAAGTAAAAATAATATTTACTTATGTTACTATTATGACAATCATTTATCAATACTAATATATAAGGAAAATGAGGATTATTAATTTGATGAGACTCAACTTTTGGTAAGATCGCTTCGGCTTCAATTGAATTCAGATTAGGCTTCTACTTTATCGTTGAATCCTACACACTCTCCTACGCAATATGGCATAATTCATTTCTTCAAATATCATCTTGCTCCTATCAAGAGTTTCGACAAATACTGTACAAAACCTTAAGATGTCATTTAGTTTTTTTTTTTTTTTCAACTTAATTTTCATTTTGTGCTTTTGAAAATAAAAAAAAAAAAGTTCAAAACTCATTTGATTACTTGTGTATTCAGAATTTGTTTACGAAAATAGAAAATGAGTTTACCAATGAAATGAAAAATAGTAAAAAGTCATTTTGAGAATTTTTAACAAAAAATAAGAAAAAAATTTCGAAATAAAGAAAATAAAGCATTTCCTATTTCCTCATTTTGAGATTTTAAGACATAAAATAAAAACAAAAAATAAAAAGGTAAATCAAATGCCACCTAAGAGTTTGGACAAATATGGTACAAAAACTTAATTCGCCGGTTGGAGAGGTTGAGCTTGTACCAAAAAATTGTAACGCAGCAGAACAACTTAGGTGCCTTTATATATCTGTTTTGGTCTTATTTTTTATTTTGTAATTTTGAAAATAAAAAAAACAGTTCAAAATATATTTGATCACTTATGTTTTCAAAATTAGTTACTTGTATTTTTAAAATCTATTTTAAAAAATAGAAAATAGATTTATATATAAAATACAAAATGACAAAAAATTATTTTGAGCGTTTTCAATCTAAAATAAAGAAAATCTCAAAATACAGAAAATAAAAAATGTCAAATCAAACAGATTTTTTGATTTTCTTATTTTGAAATTTTCAAAAGATAAAACATATAAAATAGAAAATAAAAAAATAAATAATGAAAAATAGAAATACAAGTCCAATAACACCTTAAGAATTTAGAAAATGGAGAAAAAAAGAGGAATAGATAAATTACATTAAATAAAGGTTATGAAAAATGGGTTATGAGCTATAACTTTAATGATTTTATTTATTTTTTATTTTTTAAAGGTGAAAGGAAGAGAGATGACACATGATATTTGTGCACTCATATTAAATGTTGTTTTATATATTAGCATATATATATATATATATATATATCTCATATTATATTAAATTCCTGATGATTTTTTTAATATATTTATTTTTGCTCGAGCCTACGCGAGGTGGCAATGAATTCACAATGGCATGTTTGCAGTAGTAGTAATTGGTGATAGACCTATACCATCCATCTTAATTTTAAGTTCTCTGTATCTTATTCAATTTTTAAGGAAAAATATTGTTTAGTTTAAAATTAGTATATTAAAATAATATGACAGTGAGTGTTACGTGGCATTACTTATTAAGGAGTGTTTGATTTATTAAAAAAAGAATATCAAAAAAAATTTAATTTCTATCTTTTTATCAAATTTTTTAATTTTTTTCTTTTCAAATTTCGTTACGTATTACTTTTACAATAATTTTTATTTTTTATTTTTTTGATCATCCAAACATCACCTTAATCTAATTTCATTAATTTTCGAGAGATAATGATTCTAATGTAATTCATGTTAATGTTAGAATTGTAACAATCACTTATGTGATGTGCATTGTACATTATTCTGGTATTAAAAGTCCGTTTGATTATTTAAAAACTCTTAATTTTTAATAATTTTTACTTTTTACCGTTTGATTGATTGTAAAGTTTTAGTAACTTTTGACATAAAATTATACTAAAAAGTTATTAATTTTTTCACTAAATAAATTTTTTCTCTTTAGATCGTTGAATTTGAATCTTAATGGTTCAATCAACTTAAAATTAAATTTAACCATTCATTTAAAAATATAATTTTTCACTTTTGAGAAAAGTTTCACATTAAAGATAACCCAAGAAAAATATTTGTCCATTGAAAATCTTTAAATTCACTACTTCAAGATAATCCATCAAAAAAAATAAATGTGAATCTATCGTAATATACAAATCTTAACCTAGGGGTTGTTTGGTCACACCAAATCTCACCAAAAAATATAAATTTTAACTAATTTTTATATTTTTCTCTAATAAAAAATTTTCACTTATCATTTTTATGTTATATCTTTTTATTTTTATTATATTTTCCCCTCCTCTTTTTGTCTATCAAACGGACTTATTTCTTCTTGCAATGTAACACTTCTATTATATTTTTTTGTATTCGTAACCTTTGTTTGTGGTGATTGAATCTTCCAATGAATTCACATATCTAAATTATTATCTTCATAGATTTGGCATATCTATCAACAGATTATTTTCAAAGGGTTGTCGTGCCTATATAACAATTTCATTATATTTTTTATATTATTGAATCTTCCAATGGATACTTCAAAATTCACATAACATTTTCATTATATTTTTCATATTATTAAATCTTTCAATTGATTTACGTATCTTCAAAATTCATTCAAAGATATCTTAGTTCAAGATTAAATAGATTTATATTTTTTAAATGAATTCTTAATAGAAGAATTCTTTTTTATGAATTATAATTTTTTTCCCTCTTCACTTAGTATTAACGTTTCTCTCTCTCCTAACTTATTTTAGCTTTCCTCTCTCTTAATTTAAAAGTTAATTATTTAATATTTTATCTTTCTTAATTATTTACTAATTTATCACTTTAAAGAATGAAAATTTGTATTTTTAAAGGAAAGGTCGGATTTAATTTTAAATTTATCAAACGGTTATGATTCAAATTTAAATTCTTAAATTTGAAAAATAACAACAGACTCCGAATCTATAATATCTGGGTTCTTGAATGCAATAGAAGATTAATAAAAAAATAAATTTAAAATCTGACATAAAAAAATAAATATAAATGGAGTGTTTGGTTAATAAAAATTTATATAGTAAAAATATAAAAATTTGATTTAAAAATAATATATAATAAATTTTAATTAAAAATAAATAAATAATAAAAATTAATTAATTTTAATTAATTTTGATCAGTTGTAACACCGCGAAAAACAATCTTTAGCAATCATTGCAGTTAAGGGAGATCCGATTTAGAATGGAGTGAAAAAAGGTCAACTCTATTGCTTGATCTGTACGAATGTGACTGTGGACATTAATTGACTGGCCCAGTGAGACAGGGACTATAGGTATTTTAATTATTATCATTGATTTGCTTCGAATTGTCATCCTTTCAATTGGTTGGGCATGCGATATTAGTTTTTTTTTTTTTTTCGTAGTATTTGGAGTGATAAAAAATAAAAAAAATTTTGATTTAAAGTAAAGAAGAATATTTGATATTTCTTTTCAAATTATATTTTTTGGATATGAAAAGTGCCAAAACCGTTAGAACAGTTTTTCAAATCCGTTCTAACAGATTCAAAAAATACTTATTCTCTCTCTAAACAATGTCAAAATCATCAAAACGGCATTTCAAATTCGTTCTAACGAATTCTATACTAGAAAACCATTACAACAATTTATCCAAATCTATTTTAACGGATTTAAAAAAATAGAGATAAATTAGTAATAATGGCACTCATTTAAAAGTTTTCAACGCGAACAATAGGTTTATAAAAAAAAAATTTTTACACTTGATTAATCTCATTATGAATTTTTTATTTTTTTAGTGAAATATTGAAATTAGTAAAAGTAGGAAAAATAAAAGTATAATAAAGAATTTTAGTGAGTTATTGAGATGATTGGAATTTTATAAAAGTTTTTGAAAATTTTTTGCACTCCAAACCGTGATTTATTGGATTGATTTCAAAACTTGTGAAATTTACAGACCTTAAAGGTCCACTCTATTAGAGCCAGTTTGAAGGCTCAAAACAAAAGTAAAAAAAAGTATCAAAACTTATATTTTGTAATTATTTGATGCATTTAGTGGAATCATAATTTTTTTTATTTTTTTATTTTACAGTAATTTATTCCATAAAAAATTTAACTAAACACATAAAAATTATCACTTTTCTGCTCTATTATAGTAAAAAAAAAAACTTACCAAATACATAAAAAGTTATCACTTTTTTACTCTGCTACAGTAAAAATTTTATCAAAAAAATAAAAAGGAAAAGTGAACCAAACATACAAAAAAAATTATAACTACAAGAAAAAACAAAAAAAATTACAAAAAATTTTATTTTTTTACTTTTTTTAACCTCCAAACAGGCTCTTACTCTGTACAAATTTTACTTTGTACAATAATTAACTGGCCCAATGCCCGAAAAGTAGCTGAAGTTATGGTTAACGAAACCATGCTAAATCTCCGTTAATAACGTTTTTATTTTTTATTTATATTTTTAAAATTTTATAAATTGATAATAAAAATATATTTATTAAATTTGTTTTTATTTTTTTAGAAATAAAAACATAAGCAACAAAATGTAAAACAAAAGGGAAAAGTGTTTTCATCCTGATTTTTTTGTTACAAATATTTTATTAATTTTAACATTTTGTCAATTTTTATTGCATTATATTAAAATAAATTATTTTTTTAATTTTTATTAAACTAACATTGTTTTTAATAAATAATATAATTAAATTAATTATCTATATTAATATGTAATAGATTTTATTAATTTGGAATGACTAGTAATCACCCGCCAACCATACAAAAAAAGCATGGAATGTATTTGCATTATCACCATTTCAAATAAAGTATTTAGTTTTCAATAAATAATTAAATTAATTATTAAATAAATTTGAATAAATAATAAATTTAATTTAACTAATTTAATAAATAATTTAGTTTAATTAATATAATTAATATGAAACATATATTATTAAATTATATTTAATAAATAATAAAATTAAATTAATTAATTTTACTTAAATTTAGTAATTAATTTAATTAATTTAACAAATGTTAAATATATTTTATTAAATTATTTTTAATAAATATTAAAATCAAATTAATTAATCAATTTTATTTTATTTTATTTATTTAATATGAAATATATTTATTAAATTTAATTAAATTCTAAAAATTAATAAAATTACGTATTTTATGAAAATAAAAATTAATAATTCTAAATAAAATTATATTTTTAAATTTAATTTCAATTTTTATTTAAAAATAATAATAAAAAGTAAAAAAATAAAATATAAATAAAGAAACGGCAACATTGTTGAACGACCCCTAAACATCATCATTTTCTGCAATTAAAAAGGCGCCAGGGGCGCAACTAACCCATCCAGCAAGGGGCGGTTTGAAGTCTTAAAAAAAATAAAAAAAAAATTAATGTATAGGATTGATGTGATGTAAAAATGATAAATGACAAAATATGATTGAAAAAATTTGAAATTTTTTAAGATTTTTTGGATTTTATTATGATTCCAAACGAACCCATATCTAAACAATCTGCATGTAACCCTTTAAACAAGGCACCGTGTTAGTAGTTAATTCTCAGGGAAAACTATTAAAGTTACTTTTTACGTTTTTACTAAAATAGTAATTTTTATCATTTTTTTTACTTAGTTATAGAAATTTACTTTACTTAATAATTATTAAAAATTACTAAAAGTAGGTTAAAATTAAAATAAATTAAAAACGAATTAAACTTAAGAAATTAAGAGATAATGTCACTAATTGTTAAAAAGAAAGCCAAGCACTGAAAGAAAATTTCAAGAAAAGCTCATACTGGGTGAGTTTGATTTGCAATAAAATTCTAAAAATCTCTATAAATCTCTATTAATTTTATATCATATCAATTTTTTTCTTTTACTGCACGCATTACAAACTCTCAATTTATCTCATTTTATCTTACTCCAAACTCACCCATTGTAAATTGAATTTCCACTCATTAAGTTTATAAAATAAAATATATTTTATTATTCTATAATATTAAATGCTTTACATGTAAAAAAAATAAGTAATAGTTTCGGAAGTGTTTTTTTTTTTTTTTTTTGGTTAAACGAAAATTGTGAACTTTCCTATTAGAATTTTTGTCTTAATGTATATATATTTTTTAGCTTGAGCCAAAAAAAAAAAAATTGAGTTTTTTAGTTTATCAAAAGTGTGTTTAAAGAAAAGTTTGATTTGTTCAATCTTCTTACATTAAAAAAAAAAAAAAAAAAAAAAAAACATGGTCATGTTAACAGGTGTTTCGGGGCACCGATTAAAGCCTTCAAACACAATTTATTTATTTTGAAGGCATTTGTTAATTGATAAACCGGAAACCCTCATTAAAGGCCAATAAAGATTTATGTATCCTGATAAGGTTTGCATTTTGACAATACCTTTTAATTAATTGTAATAAAGAGTTTCAGTAATTATTTTGCCCTTGCACTTTTATTGAAATCCCATTTCATAGTTAATTAAAAATTCATAACTTTAATTATTAAAAGAAATTCAAATCTTAAAGTAAAATCTCACACAAAATGAAATTACCTAAACTTAATTCAACTCAACTTATAAATTTCCTCATTAATATATATATAAAGTAGAGTTTGGTAAATTTATCTTGTATCACATATGATCTAACTTGCGCTGTGTGTATTATTGTAACAAATGGCATTTAATTAAAATTATCTTAATTATCCTATAAAAAATTAGTATTTTACATAAGTACTACTTATTCACAATTTTTAATTTTACTCAAACTAGAATGTTCATAGATATTACTTGATATTTTTATTTAATCTACATTTTTATTTATCATGTAACTTCTTACTTTTTATTTTTATTTAAAACATATTCCTATTTTTATTTTTTTCTATATTTTAATAAATTATTATTTAAAACATAATAAATATTATTTTTATTATTAAAAAATAATGAATAAAATAATTATATTTAATTATAAATATTATTATTATTAAACAAAATAATGCAAAAAATAAAACATAATAAATATTATTAGTAAGCAGAATAATGAAAAAATAATTAGACTGTTAAATAAAGATTTTAATTTACTAACAATTTATAATTATAATTATCTTAATTTATAATTATATAATCTAAAAAGAATTAGTATTATACATAATTACTATTTATTTACAATTTTATTCAAACTATAATGTTCATTGATTAATTTTATTACTAAGTAAATTCTTCCAATTAGATAAATCCTAATAAAATTTTTTATTTAAAAATCAAAACAAATACTATTCTTATTTTATAGATAAATTAAGAATTAATGAATTAAGTAAAATAAACCATAATTGGCATTATCTATATCTATGTTATATTTATCATAGAACTTCATTCTTCTTTTTTACATATTAATATATAAAAATTAAATCTTATTTTATTAGATAAACAAATAGATATTTTAATTTATAAACAAATAAGATGCATATTTTTTCTATATCTTAATAAATTATTATTTAAACGATAATAGTAATGATTACTATTAAACAAAATACTATAAAAAACAATTATCCTATTAAATAAATAATTCAATTTATTGAAACTTATTCATAATTATAATTATCTTAATTTGTAATTGTATAATATAAAAAAATTAGTATTATTCATAATTACCACTTATTCACAATTTTATTCAAATTAGAATATTTATTGATGTCACTTAATATGTTTATTTAATCTACACTTCTATTTATTACATGACTTCTTATTTTTTTTATATTTTAATAAATAATTAGGTAATTTCAATTAACTACTATCAAATGGATTAGTTAATTTGATATTTGTTAGATTAAGTAATATATTCCTATCTAAAATAAAATACAAATTAACATAAAATTCTAATACACATAACAAATTAAAAAAAGTATAAAATAGTATTCACACTCAGAAAAACTTACTAGAATTTTATTATGATGGCTTTTACTTATTACTAACATGGTTAGGAGTGATTATTTGTTAGCTTTTTTAGATTAAGCATAAGGATGAGTTTGGTATATTTATTTTTTTGTTTATATATTTATTTTTATTTATTTTTTTGTTTATGTATTTATTTTTTGATTTTTTAATTAGTTCATTAAAATATATAAAGTCTGGCTTTTTTATTTTATTCTATCTTTTAACATGATTGTTAAAATATATAAAGTTAAAGTTTTTTAAATTTTATTCTACTTTTTAGTGTAATTGCTAACATTAATTTTTAAATTTTATTATATTTTTCATTATTAAAAAATTTAATTTTTTTTGTATATTACAAGAAAACTCTACTCTTTGCTATAATTTTCAATTTGTTTATTCAAAATATAAGGCATGATTTTTTTAATTATTATTGTATTTTGTTGACGTATTTTTTAGACTTTATTATATTTTTTGTTGTTATTAAAATTTAAACTTTTTACATATTAAATTTCAAAAGAAACCTCTTTTTATGCTTATTTTTAATTTGTTTAATGTTCTTCTGAGATTTATTATTAATTACAAAAAAATAAAAATAATGTAATAAATTAATTTTTAAATTTTTATTATTTTACATATCTAAGTTAATATAATATTTCAAGTCATTCAGATACTTGATAAATATAATTCAGTGATAATAATAGTAATTTATTTATCATGTGATATTTTAATTTGTAAAAATAAATTAATTATATATAACTTTTTTAATAAATTAAATCTTTATTTAACAGTTTAATTATTTTTTACATATATTTTAATAAAAACTTTTTTTAAATAATTATTAATATAAAATTTATTAAAAATTAAAATAAATATATAATATGATAAATTCGTATATCACACGAAATTAAAAAATATATATATATATATAAAGGTGCGTGCATGAAATACACGCGAGGGGACCATTCCCCTCTAAAGAGTCAACTTTTGCTAGGGATTCGTTGGCAGAGTTTAGAAAAGAAAAGAAAAGAATAGGAAACATTAAATTGAGAAAAATAAAAAATAAAAAAAATAGTAATAATTTTCTTTTTGTTTATTTAGGAGTTTGGAAGAAAAAAAAATAATTATTTTCTTTTCTCACGTTGAGAAGAAATGAAAGGAAAGAAAAAAATATATATTATTATTTTACTACCATACCTTTTACAATCAATGGTAAACAAAATAACATATATATAGTTGATCACTTGACTTTGTCATATATATATATATATATATATATATCATTATCTATTTTACTAATTAACCTTCAAAAAGCAAACCGCAGAAAAAAATACATACAAAATTTCTTCTTCTTCTTCTTATTGTTATTATATGTTATTATTATGCAGCTTGTTGCTCTTTCGAGTATAAAGAACTCTCATACAATAAATATTAACATAATTGTTCTAGAAACAAAAAAATTCAAAATATTAATATTGAAAAAACCAACACATGCAATCACTTTCCATCTACAAGCATCCTACTAAAAAAGACAGTTGAGCAACAGATGAAGCAAGGCCGAGGAAGCCATTGCATGTCAGCGCCTAGGAAGTTGAACCACATGTGATGAACAGAGATGATACATGATGATCAAATCAAAATGGAGAAAATCGAACAGAAGGTTATTGAAAAAAGAAAAGAAAAGCAAAACTTAACTTGATTTGTTTGACTTTTAGAGAAATGGATAGAATGAAAAGGATGAAAGGAATCAAAACTTGGGAAGAGTGGCGAAAACCTACCGAAATAATGAACTTTTTCTCTCCATATCTTCCCATTTTTTGGGATAAAAATTTTAAAATTTAGCCACTTATTTTTCTTTCTATTTATTCTTATTTTTTTCTTTTTTTCCCTAAAAAAGCTCACAAAAAAATATAAATTGTAAAAAAATTTTTTTCTTATTTTCTTTCCGTTTCACTCCATCCAAATAAGCTGTAAGGTTAGCTTGATAAAAATGTATATTTATATAATTTTATTTTAAATTTAGAGTAACACAGCAGCAATTCTTTTAATTTGCGGACAAATTAATCATAGTGGCTGCTGCAAGTGGTATTGTTTTGACCCTATTATTTATTCGATTATTCTATTATAATTAAAGTTTATTTGTTATTATTTTAATGTGAGAATATAATTATCTTTTGCATAAGGTTAACATTTTAAACATTTAATTTTTTTAAATCTATTATATTATTATTTTAGTTATATTATTATCATATATTTTCCATTTATTTTTTTGTGGTATAAGGTGTGTTTGGAGTGAAAAAAAAGTGAGATAAATTAAGAGTTCGTAATGCGTACAGTGAAAGAAAAAAATTATTGTAATATAAAATTAATAGAGATTTATAAAATTTTTTATTATTTATTTACAAATCAAACAGGTCATGGTAGCATTTTCCTATTACATTATCTCTTCGGCAATTAATCAGGCTGGTGGGTAGCCCAACGAGGAATGGATTCGTGTCAGTGGTCTGCAGCAATCGAACGGCCCTAATTGATAAACGAAGATCAAAAACCGATTACCGTTATTGCGTAGTTTACTAGTGAAGGCAATTACTCTATATATTAAACAAGGACCCGTTTGGTACGTTGGAAATTATTAAAAAATTTTAAAAATTTTAAAAGATTCTCTAACACATTTTGCACTCTTCGTATTTCATAAAACAATTATAAATTTACATATATTTATATATCCCAACAACTTTTTATAAATCCCAATATATTTTTTACAAACTCTAATAACAATTTAAAAACTCCAATAACTTTTCTATAAATCTCAAAAATTTTCATATCTTTTAATAAATTCTGACATAAAACAATTCCGATAGATTTAAAAAAATCGTTCAGACGGTTTTTTCTCAAAAAAATTGACGCAAAAGTTAAAAAGTTTCACTATTCATATCTGAACTAAAAAACATGATTTGATAGTTGCACACCAAACACCAAAAAATTACCCAAATCATATTTTTCGTTATTTTTTATTGCACTAAACGCCCCCTAAATATGTTAGACAACCGGTGATAACAAGCTTAATTTATATTAGATTTATGCTATATGAATGTTCTGAGTATCAAATTTTGACAAAAAAACAAAAAATAAAAAGAAAGTAAATTTTAAATTAGTAGGTGTGTTTTTTGAAAAGTAAGTAAAAATTAAAGAAAGTTAAAAAAAAGTTGGAGATTTTTTGTGTAAAAGAAAGTTAAACAAAATGATACAAAATTTTGAAAAAAGTTAAAGATTTTTATGCCAAATTTGGCACCCCAAATGCAACGTTGTTTCTGTCTTAAAGCAAACATTTTAATGATAAAATATTGTTAAAAAACTGATGAAAATAATATGATTAAATGTGAGCCTATCATTCCAAATATGTGATGACCAAGCCAGTGAAAATAATTGTCTTTACTAATTTAAAAAATTACATAACAACTTTATTGTTTTTACTCTCGTTTATTTATAATCTTACTTTTATCTTATTATTATTAATTAAGTTATTTACTCCACTATCTTTTTTTCACTTTTGTTATTATTTATTTTAAAAATATAATTTTGTTTCTATTAATCATAAATCTTGGGTTGGTTCCTCACTTCAAAAGAGAATATAAAAGGATGTAATTTATTTTAAAAAAAATGTTACTGTTGCGATACTTTGGCCCCGTTTGATTTGTAAACAAATAATAAAAAATTTTATAAATCTCTGTTAACTTTATATCACATCAACTTTTTTCTTTTACTGCATGCATTACGAACTCTTAATTTATCTCACTTTTTTTCACTCCAAACACACTCAAAGGTATTAATCGTGTTTTACAGTGTATTTTTACTGCAGATTTAGCATTGAATCAATTTAACCATTGAATAAATACATTTGGCATGGGATTCGCATACAATACACTTATTTATGGTTATATCTATTTAATATTGAGTCTAATGTATCCCTCTTATATATCCCTTATATTATATCTATATATATATATATATTGGGTAGAATAGTAATTTCAATAAATTAATTATCGGAATTGCATTTATTTTTTGAAACTGGAATTGCATTTATTTACTATTGAGTGAATTTACACCGTGGCAATTTAACCAAAGATTTGAAAAAGAAAAAAAAATACTTAAAGCATAACAGTAAGGGTACTACTACAAAACAAAGTCTTCTTAATAGAAGGATATGTATATATATTATATATATGTAATGCATCACATGCATATAATTATAGAAAAAGATTGAAACCATTTTCTCTCCTCACAGCTTCTTAACCAAGAGGTCAACGCCATGAGCGGGCTCAATGACCAAGCTCAGCGACACAGAGTGGCTGTACTTTGGGGAGAGGGAGAAAGAGAAGTTGGAGAGGATGAGAGAGATGAGGATCTTGAGCTCAACCAAGGCCAAGTTCTGGCCCAGACACACCCTGGGGCCCACCCCGAAGGGCATGTACAGGTGGGGCAGCTTGCAAGCGCCGGTGATCCCGTTCGCGAACCTTTCCGGGTTGAACTTGTACGAGTCGGGTCCCCATATTTCCGGGTCGGTGTGCAGCGCTGCCACCAGGGTCCAGACGCTCACCCCCTTTGGCACGTTTACGTCCCCAAATTTCATGTCCTTGAAGGCCTCTCTCGATATTACTGTAACCGGTGGGTACAGACGCAGCGATTCGTTGATCACCATTGTTAGCTGCCAGAAACATCAAAGTCCAAAGTTATAGATATGCCCGATAGATAGTGATCTAACCATGAGAAAAGGCAATCAATGCATATACTAAATTCGGTGAAACCTAACTTTGATAAATCTTTCTTTTTTTTCTTTTTTTTTCCTATGATAGCTCTCAATTTTCTATAGCTAGCTATAATTTTAATGGTATTATGAAGGAAGTTTTTATAATTAAGTAATTTCATACTTTATACGTTTTATCTTGCATTTAAATTATGCATTATTTTTAGAATTTTATTTTGTTTTCCTTAAATATACCTTAATTAGTTACTATTTACTTGAATTCCCAAACTTCTCACTATTTACCACTCATAATACTTTTGTCATTTTATTTTTATTTTATTTAAAATAAAAATAAAAATTACACACATAATGTGTGTATGCACTTCTGGTGCATATATATCGTATATATATATATATATTTGAGTATGAAATTCTCATATATACCACACAAGTTACTCAAGTTTAGCCTACAATAATTTAAGTATACTATTAACTCAGTGATACTATAGCACGGAATCGATAGAATATTTAAAAAATATATATGAATATATTTATATAATTAAATTTTAATTTAATAATCTCGGACTGACATCACTCATTTTCACGTCATTCAGCGGCCTTAAACCTGTCTTTTTTTTTCTTTTTTTCTTTTACATTTTTACCCGGTTTGCCATATTATAAATCTCTAAAAAATTATATAAATCTCTAACAACCCCTCTACATCTAATTTTTTCGTCATCACTAATTTCAAAAAATTTCAATATTTTACTGAAAAAATAAAAAAAATCTGAAAGTAGGTTAACCGAATATGTAAATTTTTTATGCAATCATATTTTTCGTGTCGAAAGTTTTCAAACGAGTACCATTGTTACTATTTTTGGTGAATTTTTTGAATTCGTGAGAACGGATTTGAAAAACAGTTCTCACGGTTTGTTACTTTAAAAAAAAAAAGAACTCCAAAATTAACTCTAAATCACATTTTATCTCAATTTATCTTATTTTTTCTTATTGTAAACGGGCCTTTGTGTACTATCGTATGAAAATAATCATGCTCTGGAAATTGGTCAAAATGAGATGAAACATATATATATATATATTTATATATGTGGAAGATTTCACATACTTTTTTCATCTTGCGAATCATGTCGTTGTCGGGGATTTTGCCCTGGCAAATTTCAAGAACCTCGGCGCGGACCCGGTCTTGCCATTCAGGGTTTGCAGCGAGGAGCATAAGGCACCACGTGGCGGAGACGGCGGTGGTCTCGTACCCGGCCAAGTAAATGTTCTTGCAGTTGTCGACGATGAAACGATCAATGGCGTCTTGGCTCAAGTCGCTGCTCCTCGCCCCTTCCAGCAGCGTTTGCAATAGGTCCTTCTCATACCCGGCTTGCGTTCTCTCCTTCACCACGTTTAGGATCAACGTCCGAACCTCCTGCTCTAGTGCCCATGTTTCCCTGTTGTGCTTCGTTGGAAGATTCCTGTAATATAGAACATAACGAGCCATCAATTTCTTTATCTAGAACAAAACAAGCCATCAATTTCATTCTGATTATTATTATTATTATAAATTTTTTCTGATTACTCTTATATCAAAACTAGTAAGTAAGATCAATCTAATCAATGGAGGAAGAAGTTACTCGCACATACCTCATGCCTGGAAGGGCAAAGACTTTTTTGGATGCAGCTTCTTGGAGGGCTCTTAGCTTCTTAAAAATTTCTTCTCCCTTGGCGAAGTTGCTCCCAAAACAAGCCCTTGAGATCACATCCCCAGAGAAGCTTCTCATGTCTTGATCGATATTTATTTCCGCAATTCCACCCCCGCCCTCAATTCTCGCCTTCCACGAGTTCAACATAATATTTGCGGACTCATTAATTAGGTTAACCATTCCCTACAAGAATTTTAGAAAACATTAATTTACACACACGTAATAATCGCAAGCCAATTGTTGTTTCAAACTAAAGGTAGAGTTTAAGAAGAAAAAAGTTTTTTTTTTTTTTTTTTTTGGTAGTTGGCTAGTAGTTGGTAAAATGTTTTTTTTTTTTTTTTTTTTTGGTGTGTTTAAAGAGGAAAAAAATTAATTTTTTAATTTTTTATTAATTTAATATTTTTAGCCTTCAATATTTAAAATAAATTTAAAATATAAGAAAATAAATTTAATCATTTAAAAAAAAAACAAAAAGTTGAGCCACCGTCTTTCCCAAACACATACTAACTATTGTTTTTCTTTATCATAAGAGTACAAGGAATGGATGTACTCTGTCATAATAATTTATTTAAAAAATTAATAAAATTTTGTATTAATGATAATTTTGTAATTAAACTGACTTCTATGCCTCATTCCAGTAACTTTCTCTAGTAAATTTTTCTGACATAATATCATATTCTTAACAATCTATATATATATATATATATGTATGTATGTATGTATACCTTAACCTTCTCCATGTACAGTTCAGGGGCAAGAACTTTCCTCTGATGAGCCCAAATAGTCCCGTTTGAAGTTAGAATGCCTTGGCCAAGCAAAGCACCACGCTCCTTGTGCTGGTATTCAGGTTTCCCCAAGTCCAAGGATGTGCATGTGGTTATCTCTCTCACCATGTCAGGCTGGGTCACATGCAGTATTTGTATGTTTCCAAGAGAAAACATGAATACTTCACCTGTTAATGGGTTGAAAAGTCAGAAAATCACGTTACTGGTAAATTGCCTTTATCACTTCTTGAAGTGAATGAAAAGTAAAAGAAAAAGTTTTGTCAAGACTCAAAAGAGTTGGGTTGTTCAAAGTTGTCAACTTGCAAGTCCAATTTTCCATCCCAACTTTTGGACTTAATTCCACCACTATAATGATAACATATGGAAATATTAATGGAAAACGTTACTTGATGTCTGCCAGAATTTTTAATTACAAATGTGTACAAGAATAATGTGGAATCATAATTTTATAATAAAAATTCAATTTAGTGGGTCTGAGTCGTTCTGATGAATATTTCTGCTTCAAAATTTTAACGGTATGGTCTTACCCATATAAAAACATGATGGCCCATTCGAAAATAAAAAAAAAAATCAACTTTTAGTGTTTTAAATATTCGATAAAATGTCAAAAGTTACTAATTTTACTGAATTAACAAGTTACTAACACACCAACTTTTAGTGTTTTAAATATTCGATAAAATGTCAAAAGTTACTAATTTTACTGAATTAACAAGTTACTAACACACCAACTTTTACCGAGTTGGTGAGAGATACAGTAATCATTTTTTTAACTCAATTCAAAAAATTATCAAAATTCTTATCAAACACTTAAAAACTATTATTAAAAGTTATTAAAAATTTCTATTTATTTCACCACACACTTAGAAGTTATTAAAAAATACTAAAATTTTTTTTATTTATTTTACTAAACCTACAAAAAATTTTATTTGTTAACTTCCGTAAAAAATTACTAAAAGTTTGATTTCTAAATAGAAGCTTAATTTAACGCAACTAATAAAATTCTTCGGAAAAAGTAACAATAATAAGATGAAATGCTTGTAAATATATTATTTGAAAATAATGGACTCATAAAAATTTATTTTAATTACAACTATATCACTATTAAATTTGATGGTGAGACGAAGATTTCAAAATACATACCATAGAGCTTGGTCCATTTCTGAAAGAAGGGGAAAAGAGCGGAGGCACAATCATGGTCCGTGGGAGGATTTTTGTCTGAAAGCTTTGGGGTTGCATTTCGACCTTTCTTGATCTCCATAACATTCCCAAGCAAAAAAGTTGGTGGCGGCCCACTGATCCCCTGCTTCCTTAGCTTTGCCCTAAGCCTCGCTGGCCCCCCCACCAGTGCGTTGTACAAACGAATGAACAATCCCAGCGCACCCACCAGAGCAAGTGAGATGAAGATCTTCGCCAAACTATGAACCTCCATGGCTGTCTGATATATGTATCTTCAACCCACCTCTCTGCGTTGTCTCTATTGTGAAGAGATTGGATCTTGCTGAAAATCAACGCACGGTTTAAATAGCTGGTCTTGAAGGGTACTTTTGTAATTGATTAGGGATATATTTTGGTCTAAGATATGACTTGAAGACCTTAGAAATCAATTAAAACAACCATTGGAAGTCTCCACTACGTGAAAAAGGGACCCAAAAAAAAAAGTATTTTTGCTCATTTTTTTAATGTTTACAAAAAAAAAAAAAAAACTATGTATACGTTTGGGTAAATTTGACTATGCTCCTTAAGTTTTACTCAATTTCATTTCAGGATCTGGATTTGTTTTTATTATAATTAAGGTAGCGTTTGGTGGATAAACTTTTAGTATAAAATAACTAGCTTTTGTTTCTTGAATGTTTGATAAAATATTAATTTTTATAACTTTTTTGCTTTACTATTGCAACTTACTCAATTCAAAAATTATCAAAATTTTTATCGTGTACATAAAAAGTTGGTTAAAATTACTAAAATTTTACCAACCATTCAAAAATTGTTAAAAGTTACTAAAAATTATTACTTAGTTTACCAAATACATTAAAAAAATTCAACTACCAAATTTTCACCAAAAAATATCAAAATTACTAAAAATTAAACTTCCAAATAACCCCTAAGGGTTTGAATGTTTAATTGTTTGTAATCACTTCTGTAAGCGATTATTTTACCCATACACTCTAAAGGGTAAATTAATCGCTAAAGGGTGAAGTAAAATTAAAATCTTAGAACTTTAATTATTAAAATAAGAAAAAAAAACTCACAAAATAAAATTTTAAGTAAAACTCCAAAAAGATAAAAGCAAATAAAATTTCTTCGCTTGTAAAGGAGAGGACACGTAAGAGTGGGAAAAGACAACGTTGCTGGCCGGGCAGGCGGCTTATTTGGTCTAAGATAATTGCATTATTGGTGAGAGAATGGGATGAAGTTGAGGAGAAAACAAATGCAAAAAGACTGGGGTGAAATTGTTTGCGTGCTGCCACTTTGGAAAGTTAATGGTCTTAAAAGAACTTTGAATTTGTTGAGGTCGGTCACTATTTATAGACTTATAAGGATTTAAGTCATACCTACAAAACTTATTTGTAAATAAGTCACACTTGTAATAAAAGGACAAAAAAAGACATCACGCGTTTTTCACCATATTTCAAAACTGTCAATTTTATCCGAAAATGGTGCACACTTCACTCATAATTTCCGTGACTTTCCATCTTCGCAAGCAAAACCGATTTTTGGAAACAAAATCAAAACTGTTTGGGAAAAAACCTAATTCCGCGACTTTCCATCTTCTTTACAAAGCAAGCAAAACTAATTTTTGGAACAAAATCAAAACTGTTTGGGAAAAAATCTAATTCCACGACTTTCCATCTTCTTTACAAAGCAAGCAAAATCGATTTTTGGAAATAAAATCAAAACTGTTTAGAAAAAATCTAAATCAATCATCATTCCTAAGTATATTTATTTTTTCTGATTTTGAAATAGTGTCGGTACTGTTTTGAAGATAACTCAAAATACTAATCAACGCCATGGATTTCTCTTACCCAAAACTTGTCATCTGTTTATAATTCATGGTGCTGTTTTGAAAACAGTACCGATAAAACAGTACCGGTATTGTTTTGGATCGGTACTGTTTTCATACTGTCTAAAAAATATCAATCGATACATAACACAAACCAACGATACGAACCAACATCATCATATTTTTGAAACAGTACCGGTACTGTTTTGGACCGGTACTGTTTTCATACTGCCAAAAAAACATCAATCGATACATAACACAAACCAACGATATGAGCCAACATCATTATATTTTTTGAAACAGTACCGGTACCGTTTTGAAGATAGCTCAAAATGTCAATCGGCCCCATGGATTTCTCTTACCCTTAAAACTCGTCATCTGCTTATAATTCATGGTGCTATTTTGAAAACAGTACCGATAAAACAGTACCGGTACTATTTTCATACAGCCTTAAAAACATCAATCGATACATAACACAAACCAACCATACAAGTCAATATCATCATATTTTTTGAAACAGTACCGGCACTGTTTTGGACCGGTACTGTTTTTATACTGCCTAAAAAACATCAATCGATACATAATACAAATCAACCATACGAGCCAATATCATCATATTTTTTGAAATAGTACCGGTACTATTTTGAAGATAACTCAAAACGCCAATTGACAAAATCAATCCATGAAGAAGATAGGTCAAATAAGTTCTATCTTCTTCATATCTTCACGACTAAAACTGTAAATAATGAAATTGAAAACAAGAAAAGAAAAAGAAAACAGAAGAAGCGTGATTCTCGATAAGTCATATCTTCACGTGATTTTCGAAATTTTCAAAAATAACTTGTGTAACTTAGTTATAGAAATAAAAGATATTATCGGTATATTAGAAACTGTATTTAAAACAAATTCGTGGGACTCACTTAAAAGTGCGACTTAAATACAAAACTTGCTATATTAATGTGACTTAAAAATAATGCTTTTTTTTGACATGACTAATAATCTTAAAAGATTATAAAGTATAACTTAAATATAATTTTCCGAAAAACTTTCTCTACTTTAAGACAAAAATGGGGCCGCACTTGGGCTGAGCGAAGACGAGGACTGCAGCGAAGACGAGGACTGCATTGTGTTCGTGGAACTTTTTTTTTTTTTTTTGTTGATTGGTATCATGGAAGGGTTTTAATCCCTATAATTTTCTGTATTCTTTCTGGCAGGGGTAGTTCGCAAGCTTACCGGTATAAAACTAAGTTACTGTTTGGAGCGTCAACTTTTACTATAAAAAAAATAATAATAATAAATAAACAAATTTTGAATTATTTGGTGATTATTGTGTTCTTGCAAAGTATGAAAAAGTTAAAGAAGATTGATAAAAATTAAAGAAAAATTGAAAAAAATTGAAAAAAATTAATAATTTTTATTTTCTTTTTGATAGACCAAACAGTCTCTTAATACAATTTATCTAGAATTGATATGAATTTAATTGATTATAGAATAAATTGATTATGATATGAATAAATACGTTTTCTCAAATCATTTTATTATTATTATTGGTTCAAACCTGGGCTGTCATATTCCTGTCGTCTGCTTGAAAGTAGTAACGGGGCGTAGAGATCCAAAGCATTGTTGCCAACATGGAACATGGAAATATAAATTA
Organism: Vitellaria paradoxa; assembly: GCA_019916065.1. Taxonomy (NCBI): domain Eukaryota; kingdom Viridiplantae; phylum Streptophyta; class Magnoliopsida; order Ericales; family Sapotaceae; genus Vitellaria; species Vitellaria paradoxa. The sequence continues at coordinate 8,976,523 of CM034243.1, read as the reverse complement.
ATAGGGAAACACGACTTTCCTTAGAAAATTGATAGTCTCGCCATCAATTTATATATTAAGAAAATTTTACATGATATTGTTAAAAATTAAATTTTGTGACAATAAAAACTGTAAGTGTGATTGATTTTTTTTTAATAAAAAATTATACTAGAGTTTCAGATTTTTACAAGTTTTCCTTAAATTTTTTGAAAATTAAGTTTGGCCCCTTTTTATTCTAACTATATATATGTATATGTATACACACACATATAATATAATATAAAAGGAGATAAGTGTTATTTATTATATAATATTTGAAAGTCAAGATTGGCCAACGTTCTCAGTTGCCTGGGATGACCAACAACCCGTCGGTCTTGGGTCAATTTGGGTGCCATTTTCATCTGGGAGCAGTAAAAAATTGATTTTTGGGGGGGGCACTTCTGATCAATATTTGACATTTTGGACCATTCCCCCACAAGAGGTTTGGTTTGCAGTTGGAGCTAACTGTGCTAGTTTAGCTGCACCAATCACCTCCTCTTTGACCTTTCAGCCATGTTAATTAATATTATGTGATATTTTAGGAGAAAATTTTAGTATAGTAGTATTATATATATACTAGGAATTGTTGGCGTGTAGAAGCACGAAAATGTGAAAATTTTATAACTACTTTAAATTTATAAGGAAATGAATTTCTTGTAAGAATCTATAAATTCATTCACTTTTATAAAAATTATATACCACAGCAACAGTTGTTCTATATATGCAAAAAAAAAAAAAAAAAGCGAAATTTTGAATTTTGTGAATGAAAATTATATATAGTACCAAAAAAAAAAGTAAATTTTGTGAATAAAAATATAGATGAAATGAGGAGGGTATGGTTCATGAAGGAGGAAAAAGCCACGTGAGATCGAAATAAAAGAGAATAAAAAAGAATAGAAGAGAAAATAAAAACTTTAAATTTAAAATTACTATTTATAAAAAATTAATATAGTTATTTTTTAATCTAAATTAATTATATTTTTAACTGACATTTCAAGAACTTATCCTCACTTAATTTCATTCTTATCTTTCATTTTTTCTTACAATTACTATTCATGATTTAAGGTGTCCTCCGAAACTATGTTATTAGTATTTATATAATTTTTAATATTCTTTAACTTTGAGAGGATAAATAAAAATTTATATCCTTACATTAAATTTGAATGTATGATTATTATACGTTGATACAAAATAAATCTATATTTATTACACAACAATTATTTATATTATAATTGAATACCTAATTGTTTATTTTTTTATATTCGTTTACACTTTTAGATTTTACAAATCTGAAGTTCTGCTCAAATAATATTATTTTTGAAAAATATTTCCCAATCTAATATTTTCCTACTACATCATCTCTTATTTTTAGAAATACATTTATATTGTAGAAAAGTAATCAGAAAAATTTGAGAGAATGAGAGAATATATTTCCATGTAAAATGACCAAAAAGACAGTCAAAGTATAGAGAAAAGAAATAATCCTGACCATTAAAAAACTCTAATGGTTAAAAATATTTCAAATTTAATCAAAATTTTAAACTTTCTTATTATGTATATAAGTATATAATTGTATTATCTGCTATCGCATTTGGAGTTTATCCATACTTAATTTTGTACTTATCTTATAATAATTAATTTTACATTTATGATTGAATATTAACTGTGTTTGGTGAAGATTTGTGATTATTTTTTAATTAAATTAATTGTATTATTTATTGACATATTAATAGTTTATTTCTATTTAATTAATTTTGTTTTTATCTTTGCTTTTCCCTTACAATTACTATCTTGAATTCATGGTTTAAAGTGTCATCTAAAAGCCATTTTACTACTAGTTAGTTTTTGAATATTCATTAACTTTAAGATTAGAAATAAAAATTTATATCTTTACAATAAATTTGACTATAAGATTATCATATATTGATACAAAATAAAGATGTATTTATTACACAACAATTGTTTAATTAAGTACTTATTTATTTTTATATATTCACTTACACTTTTAAATTTTACAAATTTGAGTCTATGCTAAAATAATAATATTTTTTAAAAATATTTCTAATTTAATACTCTATTGAGGGTAATTTCCAATCTAATATTTTTCCTACTATATCGTATCTTATTCTTAGAAAAATATTTAAATTATAGAAAAATATTTAAAAAATTGGAAAGATCGAGTAAGAAAGTGTGTTTCCATATGAAGTAACTAAAAAAAATTAAAGTGAAGAGAAAAGAAGTAATCCTGGCAACTGAACAAATTTAATAATTAAAAATATTCCAAATTTAAATTATTTAGTTTTTTATTATATAAATGTCACAAAAGTGTAAAAGTGTATATATTTTAAATTTTATGTTCATTAAAATTCAATTTTAATTTAAATGTTTATTTTTATTTTTTAAATTAAAATTTAAATATCACTTTTTTAAATTAAAAAATATTAGTTAGCTTTATCTAATAGGTATCCATAAAGTACTGGTCAAAAATATCAATTTATTTATTACAAATATTATCACATTTTTAAATATATTAATTTAAATTGTTTTGTAAAAATATATGAAAAGAGTAAGAGATTGTATTTTCATATGAAATGATAAGAAGACAACTAAAACATTTAAACCTAATACATATTACTCCTATGTTAGTAATTACGCTTGAAATATATAAACATAATATATATTTTATAAGAAATTAAGGTGATTCTTTGTAATTTATGAGAACTTATATACTTGATTACAGTTATTTTTTACGGCACGAAGGATTACTAATAAAGTGTGGATCATAAATAATTCAAGCTGACTCAATTAGAAAATATAGCTAATAAACAAGCTTAAACAAGCTAAGCCCGAAAAATTTTTTTATAATACGAAAGATTACCAGTAAAGAAATCTATATATATATATATATATATATATGTCTGTATGTATGCATTGATAATTAATCACTACACCAACAACCCTAGTTCTTTTTACTTTATTTCAGGGTGGTGAGTGGAAAATAAAAATATGTCAGAAAGATTTTTCCAAAAGTAAATTAAAGAGGAGATCTTTGAACTTATTATTTTAATTAAAATCACTCATGACAGATATGCATGGTAATCACAATTTATTCTTAACAAATTCGTGGGTGGAAACAAGCTCCAGTTCATTAATTGCGCCCTAAAGTATATTATGGTCTTCGTACAACGCTTCTTCCAATCATGCATCTTCGTGCACTTAAAAAAATAAAAATAAAAATAAAAATCTTCTTGCTGCTGTTCCAAACGAATTAATTTGGAAAAATTAATGTTGGTGATGTCTTGATCACATGGACGTGCCCACTTTTAGATTTGTGGCCGACGTCGTTTTTGATGCCTAATTTCGAATTGCTCGTACCATTAGGTTAAATTTTAATTATTTAATAGTTCAGATATATTTATTTTTTTAGATTAAAAATAAATAAATTCATTTATACCGTTGGATTATAATTCAAAAACTTTCAGCTTCAATGTCATTAAATTAACATCAGCTCCTCCTTTTTTTCAGGTTCGAAAGGTGTGCATCAATCAACGGTTATGATTTTCTTATAATAATATAATGGTTTTAATTTAATTTAATTAAAAATAATTTCAAAATAAAAATAAAAATTTTATAAAATTTAATTGAAACACAATTAATGTAATATATCAAAAAGTCATATCATATTAAAATACAATTAAATCATAACTATTTATTGATACACTTCAACTTCTGCATTGAAATTTTTTCACTGCAACCTAAAACTTTTTTTTTTTTTTCCCACTCTTTCCTCGTTCGTTTGAAGGGAAAAAGTAGTGCACGTGCGTGACAGAAGTAATTCACGATTGTGAGTGCATGTTCTTCCAACGAGCAATATGCTAGTAGCATTAATTGTCCATGTTGAATCTCTCATGTAAAATCAAGTCGCCAAACTTCATCTTTAGAGAGAGAGAGAGAGAGAGAGATGAGTTATAGATACTTGATTTCCCATAAAAAGAGAGATAGAGATGAGTTATAGATATTTGATTTCCCATTAGCTAGAATACATAATTTGCAATTTGGGGCTTATACTATACGTAATATTAATTATAAATATGTTATAATAGATATTTTAGAACCCAGCAGTTTAAATACATATAGAATTTTAAATTTCTTAATAGATAATGTGTTTGTAATTATATATACTATAAATAAAATAACTCACATCAATGCATCAGCAAACACAAAAAATTTACTTAGAACAAATAATCAATAAAAAATATTCCAGTAAAATATCCACTCTTAATATAAATGAAGATGATAAAATTCTAACTTTATATGAAAAAATGAAATTTTATAAAATTTTAGTAATATATAACTAAAACTACTAAATAAAAAAAATTTATAAATATTTTCAAGTTAATAATGAAATATTAGAATATTTGAGATCAAGATATAAGAATGTAAATAATGTAAAACATTTACCGTAAAAGAGAGAGAAAATTATTAAATCAAATGTAAGATATTTGTGATCAACACAAAATTTTATTCAAAAATCTTGAATATGTTTTCTCTTTATATTCTGATTCTAAAAATTCAGGTAATAAATATTATATAACAAGTGGAGTGAAAATCATTCTGAAAATAATAATTCTAATTTTGAATTGAAACAACAGTTAATCCAAATTTAGAAGATGAACTAACAAAAAAGTTAGATAAAACACTGAGAAAAAGAAAAGTGAAAAAATCAAATCACATAAATAATCATCGAGAAAGTAAACCCATTTTTTTTGGAAAAAAGAACTTTATAAATATTTCATGTAAAGAAATAATGTAAATCTAGTTTTGAAGATATTTATGTGAAATATAACATGAATCTAGTCTTTTTAAAAGATACTATTTAAATAAATCCAACATTACAGCAAAATAAAATATATGTAAACATTAATGATATACATTACGAAGCCTATGAAAATACTATAAAAGGATTGGGCAAAAATATTGTCTGTAATCATAACCCATTGCAAAATATATATAAGATAGAAAAAAAAATTCTTAGATTATAGGGTAGAACATTACAAGAAAATATTTTTTAAGTTGTAAAAGTTTGAAAATGATTAGAAGAAAGGAAAAAAATTGTTTCTTACTAAGCAAATATAGAGAAAATAATTTCGCAAAAATAATCTCAAATTTTTTTCATACACTGAAAAAGATTTTTATGAAATAATACATTCAAATGAACACAAAAAAGATATGAAATATGTTTTATAAAAAAATAAAATTTTATGATATTTGTAGATGCACAAATTTTATAAAATTTTATTTTAAAAGAACTTTTGAATATTAATGTTAGATAGCATGATACATTAAAAAGAACAGTTTTATTATTTAATCTGACATTTTTTATCATAAAATGTGACCAAATTGATATATATATATATATATATACCTTCGGTACTACTCTACCATGCAAAACCAAGAATCACGAGTTCAGTGACACAGCATTTCCCAATTTTGTGCCATTAACTAATGGGTTACCCGATCCGTTTTCCATCTCAACAACCATGGGTTCTTGTTGGTCAGCACACAATTAACTAAAGTTGGAATCGTCCCAAAATATTTAATTATTCGCACGCACAAAAGCGGAGGGTAACCAAACTGCTGCTAAAATATCATTAATTCTCACGAAGTTTGATCCCCAAACGTGCTGGATGCTTCCGATCAAGGAAGTCAATTTTTTTGACTAGAATAGTTCTCTCTCGGTATGCCGAATATGACTTGTGAGTTTAGTCAAAGTTTGATGCCATTCCCCCGACTTTGATTTCATAGCGGGGAAAATTTATTAATAGTCAGTAAATATATATTATATAATATAATAATATCTCGTATTTTAATGAAATTGTATATTAAAAAATTATAAAATATTATTACATGATATATTTTTATTAGTACTTAATTAATGTTACAGGACACTTGTTAATAAATGCTAAAAAAATAAAAAATCAATAAATAAATTTTAAATTGTTAGGTATTTGTTGTGTTTTTTGAAAAACGTAAAAAAATTAATAAAAGTTAAAGAAATTTGATAAAAGTTGGAAAAAATTGAAAAACGTTGAAAATTTTGGGTGTGGAGAAAATTAGATAAAATTAAAAAAATTAAAAAAAAAATTAAAGATTTTTTGGCCAAATCTAACACTTCAAATGCACATTTGGTATATGTTTTTGAATTTAATTATATTTTTTCCTTATAAATTAGGAATATGTTCGATGAAATGAAAAACGTTAAAAATTTTTAAAAATTATTCACTTTTTATATCACTATACAAATTACAAATTTATAAATTATTCCAATTTTTTATCACTTTGACCTAAATAAGATACAAAGAACTTAAACTTCGGACAGACCGCCTGGTCTATCGCCAACTACCACTGCAAACGTGCCGTTTGCGAACGTTCATTGCAACCCCATGTGGGCCCAAATAAAAATAAAAAATAAAAAAAAATCATTACAGCCATAATAAAATGGGCCGGGAATGATATTCCCGCTCTCACAATAGCTCCCCCTCCCCCCCCCCCCCCCACCTCCTTTCAAGGCATTATTAATTTTTTTTTTTGTTTAGATGTGGTTTAGAAGACAAAAAGGATTTTACGCAATCATCATTCTGAATTATTAATCTCATTCGCTTATTATTAAATTTAAAAAGACGGACGGTAACAGAGTCATAGTAACGTGGACTGATCAATAAGAGATTGGATAAACAAATATTAACGCGTGGTGAAACATTTATACCTTGCATGGCACTTGGGTAAATTGAGTGAATATATATATATATATATATATATAATTTGACATTTTTATAATATAATTTATTTTAAAACCGTGTAAGCACCGGACATTATTGGAGCTTGGAAGCAATGTAACTAACCTAGCAAAAAATGAATAATTGATGTACTTAGAATTATATAAATTAGTATGAATTTATAAAAGTTACAATCTTGTAATTTTTACATTAAAAGTTCATTTGACACGATATAAAATGATGAGAAATTCAAAAGATTTTTGAAAATTATTCATTTTATCTCATTTTATGAACTCACGAATTTAGTAAGGGTCTGCACGAACTATGAACTCACAATTTATCTCATTTTATTTTACTTTATATCACTCCAAAAGCACCCTAAGTAGAAATTTTAAATTTTATAGAGATTTATTTTTTTTTGTAGAAAATATATAGAGCTCCAAATACCTCCAATATTGTGGTGTGAAAATGTGAGTCATTATAGTAATTTATAAATATAATTTACATTTTTATACTAAAAAATATTTTAAAAAACTCCAAAAAAGTTGTTTTTTTTTTTACTAAAATATTGTTAATTTTTATGATAAGAAGATAAATCATATGCCATAAGTGAATTTTTTCAAAAATAATAAAAATAATTTTAAAAACTCTAAAAGATTGTTAATTTTTTTATCAAAATATTGCTAATTTTTATGATAGTAAACTATATACCATAAATGAAATTTTTTTAAAAATTACAGGTGGCAATTGCCTAGTTTTTATCAAAAAATCTAAAAACACAACTTAAGGCCTCATTTAATAAATCTTTTTAATTTTTAGTTTACAGTTTTCATTTTCATTTTTTTTTTTTGAAAACTCATTGGTAAGTTTGTTTTTAGTTTCCAAAAAATGAAAACAATCTTCAATTATTAAAAAATTATGAAAATATAAAAATATGTATTTTTTCAAATTTTATTTTTCATCATAACCATCATCGCCACCAGTTATAACCATCACCAACTATCTCCCAATGTCACTCGGCCACGAGCAATCACTGTCGAGGCACTAACGATCACCAACCACCATTATCTATTTTTGACCACCATCAACTGACACCACCCACCTCTGGTCATTGGTGGTTGATCGCACTTTTACTGTCAACTGTTTTCACTTGTTACCATCGTTGTCTGCCGCCCATCTCCGGCTAAACCTCCACCACCAATTGCCATTTATCATCTCTGATCATCTTTTCAACACTATAATTAACAACTAATAATATTGGTATTAGACAAGTTTTCGAGTTTTTATTTTTCTATTATAAAAATGAAAACTAAAGTAAAAAGAAAAAATTAATAGAAAAATTGAAAATTGAACACTATAATTGAAAACTAATAATCGTCAAACAGACCCTTACTCATTCTACTTACGGCACATTGGCTACTTTCCTTTATGATAAAATTAACAACATTTTGGTAAGTTGAATCGTCTGAATTTTTTTCCTTTAAAAAGACATTACTTTCTACCATGAAAATTTAAATTATACTGACATTTTGTATATATTTTTAGATTTTTTTGATAAATGAACACCCAATTGATTATCACCTGATGGTTTGAAAATTTTCACTTGTAGCATATAAGATACTTTCCTATTATGAAAATTAATAGTATTTCAGTAAAAAGAATTAACAATTTTATATTTTTTTAAAACGAAATTTTATTATAAAAATTTAAAACAAAAGATACCTGCCTAGGTCATTGCTACTAGAATTTTTAAAAATTTTCATTTATAGCATATGAGTTATTTTTTTATTGTTAAATTAACAATATTTTGAAAAAAAAAAAACTAACAATCATTTGAAGTTTTTTAAAATCATTTTTATCATAAAATTTTAAATTATATTTGTAAGTTGTCTTTAAAAAAAAAATGGTAAGCGGGTGATCAGATCAATAATTAAAAATAATAATTATGTAAGACCAAAACCTTAAGGGGTGTTTTTGTCTTTTAACCACAGCTAAACAAACAAACAATGATTAAAAAAAATAAATAAATAAACAATCAGATCTCAGATCAAATTAAAAAAAAAAAAAAAGAAAACAATCATTTGGAGTTTTTTTTTTTTTTTTTGTCTTTTAACCACAGCTTAAATAAACAAATAAACGATGACAATCAGATCTGGTATCCCCTGTTTAACGCAACTCCTGCGCTCTTCTTTTTCTTTTTCTTTTTCTTTATTTATTTTTTAAATTCATAAGTTGTTTTAAATTCATAATTGGATGTAAAGATAAGACCGGGATGAGGCGGGCTCGAAGTTGAGAATGGAATGAGTGTAAAGGTGAGAATTATCGGGATTATGCCGAATTCCACCTACAACGAAAATGTAACAATAAAAGGAAAAATTGCACGTCATAACCAAAAAAAAACACAAAGATTTGCAAAATTTAACAATCAACTACCATTAACACATGCGTATGGCATTTTGAAAAATTAGTATTAATTTTTTTATATAGTTGAAACTTTAGATAAAAAATTCAAATCAAAAAAATTATGTAATTTATAGATTTTAATTTTTCTCAACAAAACTTTAAGTCCTACCAGCTACCACTTATGTCTTAATCTCTCTCTCCAATTAATTATTGATAAGCATCATAAAAGAAAAATACAAATTATGATATTTTAATTTAGAAATTTCAACTTTTTAAAAATCATAATTGGGCGGAATTCAAGTTGACAATTTTGATTTGCCCAAGCCTTTTTGTGAGATGATGGTAGTGGAGTCCACTAAAAAAAAATTGAGCGAAAAGTTAAAAATATAAAAATAATCTGAATTGTTAAATTAAATAAAATATAATTCTTAACCGTTTGATCTTAATTTGTGAGCGACATATTTTCAAAAATCGTTTTATTTTATTATACAGATGTATATTATTATTTATTAAATATAATTTTGCAAGCATATATTTTTTTCTCGATATCCTTCTTAATTTAGTTTCTGGTAATTAAAAGGCTGTTTGGTGCTTAAAAAAAAAGTGCAATTTTACACTAATATGTAATATGTGTTATATTAGTTTTTAGTTAAATATTTAGTAAAAATTTGTAAAAATTGGAGAAATTTGATAAAAATTAGAGAAAGATAAAGAAAATTGATAAAAGTTGAGGAGAATTGGTAAAAAAAAAGAAATATATTTAGTGAAAAAATTAAAAAAAAAATAGTAATATTTTTTTTTTAAATTTTAGGTGCGTTTGGCATCTAAAAAAATAAAAAAAAAATTCTAAAAATTTTTATCATATCAACTTTTTTATTTTACTACACGCATTAAAAACTTATAATTTTTCTCACTTTTTATCACTCCAAACATTACATTCGTGAGCCAAATACCATCTAAGTCACATGGATCAAAGGGGTCAGGGAAGATCGACTAATCAACGAAACAAATTTTCTGATGCTCTCATTAACATTTCTCTCGACTTTCAATGCGGGGTTTGAAGTGTGAACTTCGAGCCCAGATTTTCCTGGATCTCGGCAGTGTGCACGTGCTGGGATTAATTAGAAACTTCTTATCAAAGGCTTGAATATCAACCTTTTTCCGCACAGCCAAGATTGACTGTTTCCATTACTTTCTAGGCTTTGGCTTTAGTATTACAAAAGGGTTGTTTGGTTGAAAAAAAGTTGAAGAAAAAGTATAATAAAAATATAAAGATGTGACATAAAGTTGATAAGTATTAAAATTTTATTGAAGAAAAATACAAAAAGTAATTAAAATTTGATAAATTTTAATATTTTTTGATTGACCAAACAGCCACAAAGATGTTATTTTTATCTAAAAAAAAAAAGGATTTAATCTCGAGAGATTCACTCCCTAGGTCAAACCCCTAGAGAGTGAATCTCTTTTGGTTTGTGCCACACATACCGGCCCCTCAACATGTATAGCGGTCAATCGCGAACTCGCGTAGCGGCGGGGAGTCGGACCCACACCCAAGAACTGGATACGGTTCGTCCAGCCAAGGAGGCCCGTCCTACCAACCTTTACTACGCTTTGCGCCCAGGAGGCTGGCCCCAAGTTTTTGCTAGAGAGGAGACTTGAACTTGAGACCTTGGGGTGGTAAGCCCCTAAGTCCCAGTCCAAGACCATCCCATCTATCCTCAACAATAAATGGGAATGAGACCTGTGACTTCAACGGCTTTTTATGGACCTTTCTTCCCCAGTTATGCCACTTCGTTTTTCTATTTATTACTATTCTGCCCTTTTATCTGTTGTTGGGTTTTTTTTTTTTTTTAAAGGGTAACCATGAAGCACATTTTTTTTTCAATTTAACCTTCTTCTTATTTAAAATTTGTCACCATTTTATCCTTGTATGTGTCTTTTTCAATTTTTTAGGAGTTACGCTTTTTTATTTTTATTTTGATTTTTTCTATTTATATTTTATCTTTTATATATCTATTTTATATAATAAATCGCAATCCACTTTTAACGTACATAATTTTATTCTTTTATTCTTACCTTTATTTTATGTTTTTTTTTTTTTTTATCCTTCGAGTGTTGTAACATTTTTTTAATAACAAGCTGCTATGCACTTTCAATATATATGTTTTTACCAATTTTTCATTTTGCCTTTATTTTATATTTTTTATTCTTCAAGTGTTGCTGCTTTTTTTGTTTAGAATTTATTTCGGATAAACTCAAATATTATTTTATTTATTATTTTTTATCTTTTTATTATGTTATTTTATATTTATTTATTTTTTCTCGTTCACTCTCGTTTTTGTATCTCTTTCTTTCTCTCCACGTAAAAAAAAAAAAAAAAAATAGAGATTCAAAATTTTGTTTTTTTGTTTAAGCAGCGCCTGGATCAAGAATTTATCGCGGAAAAAATAAAAGGTAAGTATTCAAAATTATTTATTTTATTTAGGTTAAGAAACAAAATATAAGAAAAAATGTATGAAATATCCAAATTTAATATATCAATTAATGTCTTTTATTTTATTTTATTTTTTAAAATTCATTCAGAGAAAAGTATATATATAGGATTTTAATGAGCTGTTCATTTTTTTCCTATCTTTTTCTTTTTATTTTCACTTCAATTTTCTTTTTGCACCAAATTCTTATTAAAAAAACACTTTTTTTTCCTTTTAGAGTTTCGGTTTTTTTTAGAAGCTAAAATATTTTTTATTAATTATTTTTTCTCTTTTTTATTATTTTATTTCATATTATCAATTTTTTTCTCACCCCATATGAAAAATGAAAAGGGATACAAAAATAAAATTCATTCTCGTATTTGAGTTATGATAAAAAATAAAAAAAAATGAATAGAAGTTCGGAAATTAAAAAATAATATATTGATGACTGCCTCTTATTTAATTATAATTTTTAATCCATTCAGATGAAGATAAAATATTTTTTTTCGTGATTATTTTCTTTATATTCTTTTATTATTTTATTCATCATTTGTTAATTTTTCTCCACTCGTATCTACTTAAGCTGTGTTTAACTTAATAATTTGTCATAAAAAAATAAAATATAAATTTAAAATTCTTATATTATTTAGAGTGTGATATAAAATACCAAAAAAATAATTATTAAATTAAAAACTAATATGTTGATGAATACTTTTATTTTTTTATATTTTTAAATCCATTCAAATAAAAATATATATCTTTTATTCGGAATTTTATATTTTTATTTTTTTACATTTTTTATTTATTTTCTAAATACAAATTTAATAAATTTATATTCTTTTTTCTGATAGCAATCCGTACTTTGCACGGGCAATGTATTCACTAGTGTGTGTATATATATATCTACACACGTTTGAGCTCCAAAGTTTTTTTAATGACTTTAAAAAAATATTAAAATTTTCTTATTTTTTTAATTAAATTTCAACTTTCACATCACTTTAACATAAATTTTTACTTTTTTTTTATATCTTTTCAAAATTTCAAATGATATCTTGAAAAGTAAAAATAGTTTTTACATGCCGTAATGTGACCACCGTGAACCTTCCAGAATCAGCAGTACTACTGCCTTTCCAATTTCTTCACCGTTATGTCAGCGTGTGATCACTGAAATTTTAACGAGCATAGGGCGGCAAATAATCCCAGGGTAAACTACATTTGTCATGTCTCTCCACATTTAAGTAATTTTACTTATCATCTTTTAATATTTAAAATAATATTATCTTTTATTATTTTAAAATATTATTAATATTAATCCTATTCTCTTTTAATTAATTGTTCAACTTAAAAAAAAATATTAAAGTAACTAAAAATTTAAGTATTTTTTTTTATCCCTCGTACTTCACATTATCACAATTATATCAACTTTTTTCACAAAAATTCCCAAAGCACAAATAAAAAAAACAAGTAAAAAAATTTAAAAATTTTTGTCAAAAAATTGACGAATTACAGTGTATTTACTTGACAATCTAATTATAGTAGTTCTTATGATTATAACGCAAAAATAAGAGTGCATTAACATAACTATCAATATGAGACTCAATTATAATTAATAATCTCAATATATTAAATTGTTTCAATAAATAACTCAATATAAAAAAAATAAAAAATATAATTTCATGTAATCAGAGTATAAAATGATACAATGTCAATGCAATCTCTAATTCACCATTTATCCCTAACTTTATTCTTTAATAGATGATACTTCTTTTGGGGTCGGGGAGAAGCCCGCAGCCGCTACCCATGGGTGCGCACTGGGTGAAACTCGCTCCGTGGCCCTAGCCGGCAAAGAACCACGAGGAGGTAAACCAGCCTAGGCAAACCCTTAGCCCTGGCTGACCGGTTTAGCCGAGAAGGCTGTTAGATGGCCCTCCACAATTAGAGGAAGGATTGCTCTCAAGAGGAGTCGAACCCGCCATCCGAACTAACTCGACTACCCCTTTCGGAGCTTTAATAGATGATACTTAGTCAAGCACATGATGTCACAAACTATAACATCTTAAATTGAAGTATGGCAAGCTGAATGGCAATTATATATATGCAAGTGAAATTAGTAATTACATCATATTATCTAACTTACAACAAACCTGTATCCCAAGCATACTTCCTATTCTTAAGAAATAATAATTATTATTATTATAATTTCTCGATATCTCTTTTATCATATCTCATAGCATGTTGCTGCCTGCAAATGTAGGCCAATAACTCGAAAATGTAACAAATCTCAGATTATTGTTCTATAACTAATGAATGTTCTTTAGTCGTATTTATTGAACGAGAAACATTCGATTGTTTCAAAAACTCATATTTTTCATTTTCAAGAAAATAAATTCCTTCCATACATATATATATATATATATATAGGAACCTCATGTATCAGTTCATCACAATAAGATTTTCTCAGCCAATCACAACAATAAGATATTACAATCTCAACCTCATGTGTATGATATACCAAATCATACAGAGCATTAATTGCATAGATTCTCATCACAACGTATTCATATTCAGGACTGTATCAAAGTATTTAGAGGTCTAAGGGGAGAAAAAAAAATTCAGCCTAGAAAATTATCATATGTGTAGTTGTTTGAGTCACAAAATTACGAATCAAAATGTTATATTTATGTTGTTGTGGTTTGTATTTTTTATTTTTGGGCCCGATATTATAATCTGATCCAAAAGTCTCGCGGTACAACCCGTTTGGATATTATTTTGGAGATCTGTGGTGGTAGCACGGCCCGTGCCCGAAGCCCACCATTGATCTCGGGGGTGCGGGGGCGCAACCCCCCGCGGTATGAACCTATTTAAATATTAGGGTTTTGGGGTTTTCTTATTAGAGTGATCAAGAGAAAAGTCGGTCGGCGTTGTAACTGCTTTCTTTTCATCGTAGTGAAAATTTTCTTGTGTCTTGTTCGTGGATGTAAACTTTACAATCGAACCACATAAATCTTGCTGTCTATTCTTCTTCTCTTTTCTATACTTTGATTTGTGCGTTGTGTGATCCAAGATTATGTGCACGATTTTACAACAATTTAGAATCAAAATTTTATATTCAAAGTATAGATTATGTAAAATATGAAAAGAAATTTTTTTCAAACTTATGTTTCATGTGGTTCAAGCAGTCTAATATTAAAATAAATATTTTTTTAAAAAACTTTAATAAAAAATTCAAAATTTTAAAAGAAATTATAAATAAAATAATATCAATACTATAATATTAAAATAATATAATTTCTCTCTCCTTCACTCTCATCCTATGTGTCATGCTTCTTTACTTTTCATTTTACTTTTTCTTTTTTTTTTTACAAATTTTTTGAATTATTTTTAAAATTTCTTCTTTCTCTCTTCTTTTCTTCTCTTTTCTCATCCATAAAACTTTTGTTTCTTTATCTCACACTTCTAAAACATTGCAATTTTACCTTTTCTTTTGTCTATAAAAGCACTAGAATTGTGATATATTATTGTAATAAATTTTAAAGAACTTTTGAGTTCTAAAAAGGGAGCCACTTACCTGGGTTCCAAATTTGAAATTGGACCCACTTCCTTGAGTTTTGAAAAAAGGAACCGCTTGATCATCAATTTTATATAAATGAACTCATTAGTAAAATTTATATATTTCCTATATGTTAGTAATTAACTTAAAAACACAAATAAAAATAGAATTAAATTAAAGAGCACAAAAAAAGCTTAAGTGATAATTTGATTATTTCTCTCATAACAACTCTTAGGTTTTTTAAAATTTAAAATTATCAAATATTAATTGGACTCAGGAGTAGTTATTTTTTTAAATATTTTTAAATTTAAATTGATCACAATGACTATATTTGTTTTATTTTGTAAAGCACATATGATTAGTAATAATAGTTTTTATTTGATTTATTTTTATAAAACTAATTAAAAATTTATTATCAAATCCTATGTATACTCTATATATTCATTATTTTATTTTTAAAATTTTTTGAATAAAATTAGCTTTGGGATTGATTTTTTCTAGATCTTAATTTTAAATTTGAATTGGTACTATATTTTTTAAATTAATAATAATATTTTTCATTTAAGTCATTTTTATGAAATTAATCAAAAAATTATTGCTAAATCCTGTGCAACATTCTCAATATTTTTTTTTGGTAATTAACTGGCATTCTCAATATTGGTTAACTCTCATCACAAAATTTACATATATAAATAATTAATTAGACTTGAAAGAAAATTTAATTAAATTTAAAAAAATCTAACTCTTCTCACAATAATAACTCTTAGTATATTTTAAAATTTAAAATACAAAAAAAAAAAAACACTTACTATTAATTAAGCATGAAAGTGCCTAAATATTAATTAGGTTAGAGAATAAATTTTTTAACTCAAATTTAATACTAAATTAGTCATGTTGACTATCAGTTAAAAATCTAATTAATAACACTCAGTATTGGATTTATTTATGTGAATTATGCCATAAAATTAATAAAAATAAAATTTTTAGTTTGAGTTATTTTTTTAAAATTAGTCAAAATTAATTTAATAAAATTAAGAGCAATAGTATTCTAACTCAAGCTAATTTTGAAAAATGAGTAAAGATTAAAAAATAAAAATATATATTAAAATTGACAAACAATTTGAAATTAAAAAAAAAGATCAGATTGATTAAGTAAGTTTGTAATTTTATATGTATTTTAGAACAAATTTCAATTTTTATGATACGGTCAAATCAAAATTTGACAAAATATAAACTTTTGATATTCATGTGAAAAACTTGACTATGATTAAATCTATCGACTCACTAATATTAACACAAATAAAAAATATAAAAAATAACTTAATAATTATTTTATAAAATTATACAACTTTATTAAAATATTTTGTAATATATTTAAAATTATATTTTATCTTAAAATTATTATATAATTTCATGCATCGCACGGGTCAACACTAATATACTAAAACTAGTAATGCTTTATAATTTAGTTAAAATATTTTCAAAATTTTGAAACCTAATATTCAAATATATGTTTTTAATTCCTTTTATTTTTATTTGTTGAATTGAAAAATTTTTTTAATGTGTATGTAATAAATATATATACACACAAATATACCTAATAAATGGGGGGCCTTAAATCGGGGCATGTCCTTTTGTAATATATATACATAAATATACATAATTAATAGGGCCTTAGATTCACTTGTGAATCTTTCGAAATTTCAAAAACAATTTAATGCACATAAATATAATTTGACATATAAATAGTCTAAATTTAAATTTCTAAAATGAACTTACACAAAAAGTGTAAAAATAACTTATAAAAGTAAAAAGAGATTAAAGTATAAAATTTTATTATTTATTACAAATATTATCAAAATTTTAAAATATTAATATAAGATCTTTTATATAAAAAGTATTCAAAAAAATATATGAAGAGTGAGAGAAAAAGAAAAATAAATGTGGACATATAGCAAATTCAACTGTTAAAAATATCTTAAATTCAAAATTTTAAACTTCTTTATCATATAAATGACACAGAATGTAAAAGTGTATGCATTTAAAATTTAAGTTTTAGGTACATTAAAATTGAAATTTTAATTTTAATGTTATTTTTAATAAAACTTTAAAAACAAAGTTTAAATATATTTTTTAAATAAAAAATTTAATTGAGTTTGTCTAATAGGTATCTATATATCGTTTAATAAATGTGTACAATTTTATTATTGTTGTTGTATAGCTTCCCATGATATTTGTAGATAATATAAGTAAAATATAATTTATATAATTTTACAAAATATAATATACATATATTTATTTATTTATTTGAACTTCAAAATTTAAAATTTGTGTGTATAGAAGGTTGCGCAGACATGTTATTGTACCAAATCCTCACAACCACACCCCGCGGCGCCAACCACGGAAGACAACAATTGAACCTAACCAACTCAACAATACAACCCATCCAACCCCACCTCCCAAGTCTCTCTCTCATGCCATGTAAGACAAATATCATATCAAATGATGTATTTTATTATATAAATATATAATATATGTATGTATAATTTTACAAAGTATAATATATACTTATTTGAATTTTAAATTTCAAATTCAAATAATGTGTTTTAATAGGTATATAATAAGGATTTAACCTCAAGAGATTCACTCCCTAGGCCAAACCCCTAGAGAGTGAATCTCTTTTGGTTTGTGCCACACATACCGGCCCCTCAACATGTATAGCGGTAAATCGCGAACTCGCGTAGCGGCGGGGAGTCGGACCCACACCCGAGAACTGGATACGGTTCGTCCAGCCAAGGAGGCCCGTCCTACCAACCTTTACTACGGTTTGCGCCCGGGAGGCTGGCCCCAAGTTTTTGCTAGAGAGGATACTTGAACTTGAGACCTTGGGGTGGTAAGCCCGTAAATCCCAGTTCAAGACCATCCCATCTAACCCCTTGGGGTTTAATAGGTATATAATAGGTGATGACATGGCGAAAGCATGACTGGAATAAAAGTCAAACACATCATTATTTGATTTGACGCATCATTTGTCCCAATCATCACTTGGTCACGTCATCACTTATTATATACCTATTAAAACATATCATTTGAATTTGAAATTTGAAATTCAAATAAATATATATTATACTTTGTAAAATTATAAATACATATATTATATATGTATATAATAAAACACATCATTTGATTTAATGTTTATTTTACATGGCGTGAGAGAGAGAGACTTTGGGGGTGAGGTTGGGTGGGTTGAATTGTTGGATTGGTTTGATTCAATTGTTGTCCCATGCGACTGGCGCCGTGGGGTGTGGTTGTGAGGATTTAGTACAATGGCATGTCTGTGCAACCTTCTATGCACACAAAATTTGAAATTTAAACATATATATATATATATATATATATTATATTTTACTTATATTATCTATAAATATTATGAGAAGCTATACAACAATAATAATAAATTTGTACACATTTATTAAATAATATATAGATACCTATCAAACAAAATCAATTAATTTTTTATTTAAAAAATATATTTAAACTTTAATTTGTTAAAATTTTATTAAAAATAACATAAAATTAAAATTTCAATTTTAGTGTACCTAAAACTTAAATTTTAAATCTATACACTTTTACATTCTGTGTCATTTATATAATAAGAAAGTTTAAAATTTTAAATTTAAGATATTTTTAATGGTTAAATTTGTTAAATGGCCACAATTATTTTTCTTTTTCTTTCACCCTTCGCATATTTTTTTGAATACTTTTTATGTAAAAGATTTTAAATTAATATTTTAAAAATTGTGATAATATTTGTAATAAATAATAAAATTTTATACATTAATCTCTTTTTATTTTTATAGGTTATTTTTATACTTTTTTATGTAGGTTTACTTTATAAATTTAAATTTAAACTATTTACATGTCAAATTATATTTCTGTGTCTTCAGACACGAATAATTACCAGTATATAATAAGTGATGACATAGCAAATGTTTAGTGATGACTGAGATAAATATCAAATCAAATGATGTATTTTATTATATAGATATACATAATAAATAGAAATCTTAAATTTACGTCTATGTAATATATATACACATAAATATACATAATAAATGGGGGCTTAAATTCATTGGGAGCCTCAGGCTAAAGGCCTAACCAGCCCTGTTTATATCTTAAAGAAATATGCATAATAATAAATCCTCTTACGTATAAACATGCCATACACAAAGCATAAATCAAACACCACTTATTTCATAAAATATATTAAATCATGTTAAATATATATTAAACATAATTTAATTTCAAATCAGGGTTAGAAATTACAAAAAAAAAGTAAAATTGCCAAATATTTCGAACATTGTTTGAATCTCGTTTAAATTGTTAACTTATTATCTAGATACTTGAAACACCGTTTGAATCCAGTTTAAAATATTCAATAAACCTAACATATATTTGTTTATTTTAAACTCAAATCTAACTTCCTTCGTTCAAATTCGAGCAATTCAAGCTCATAACCCAACCCATAAATAAAAGACCCCTATTATATGAGAAAAAACCAACAAAATCAATAAAAATTACCCCCCAAAAAAAGAGAAAAAAACCAATATGTATACATATATAAATACACCCATGCATAAATGTCACAAAATTTACCCAAAATAACAAATTCAAGTATAATTGTACTCTATATTATGTAATAATAAAAACTAAATGCATAATTTCGCACCCCACACGCCTCAAAATTGAAGAGAAGAGCAAGAAATAGATAAACCCATCAAAACTTTCAAACTTCATTAACCTAAGTCTTTCATCTAAGTCATGATCTTGGCAAACCGACATCGCTGCAAGGATAAGGTTGTGAAAAAGATTAAAATCCTTGTACTCTTACTCTAAACTTTCACTTTCTTTCTCTGCCATTTCTTTGTCTCTTTCTGACTAGTTCCCAAAAAAGAAGGGGTGGCCGAAGAAGAAAAGGCAAAAAAGAAGAAATAGGTTTGGGCCTTATCTCACCCCCCATGTTCAACAAACATTTAGGGTTCAAGTCCACGGACTCCAATCTCCAACTCAAATTTTTGAATAATAATAATAATAAATCACGTATTACATAGAATAAAAATGGGATCCACTTACTTACTTTTTAAAAAAATGCACTTTTTTGCTGTTTGGCATGTCAAAATAAAATAAAAAAAAAATTGATAGAAGTTACCGTCCGATGGGCAGAAATGGAAAGAAAAAAAAAAAAAGAAAATATTTTAAATTTTAGCTGTTATTTGTGAATTTTTTTTGTGGAAAAAAAGAAAAAATGGAAAGAAAAGTAAGTGATAAATTTTTAAAATTTTCATCTTTCCAAAAATGGGAAGAAATTGAGAGAAGAGAAAAGTTATTTAATGAAATTTTTAAAATGACATCGTTACCCATGAAATAAAAAATAAGAAAAAAAAATTACAAATATATCATGGCACAAATTAAACTCTTTTAACTACATCACTTTAGTAGGTTTTCACAACTCTTCTCAAAATTTATCTCTTTCTACCCATTTCACTGCCTAAGTAATTTTTTTTATTCAATAATGTTCTGCTCTTTTTCTTTATTTTCTTTTCTTTTTGTTTTTTTCTTATAACGTTTTAAGGTTCGGTTTGATTTTCTTTATATGTATAATATTTATACGTATGTTACGTATCAAATGCTGTTTCCGCGCTTTACTGGTTATAATACAAATATATATATATATATATGTACGTTGGGTGAAATCATATTTAATTTGTAATATATATTATTATTATCTTTTGATAGATAAAATCATATTTGCATTTATTTTTAATCACTTTAAGATAGATATTTACTCCTATTTGATGTGTTAATATTTTGTTTGCTAAAAATATAGGGGGTTTATTTATTGATGACATACGGATAGAGTAATAAAATAACTATCGATATTTGAGATTCCTTTTCTTATTCGTAAGCAACTCTCTGAGAGGGCTTAGTTGATCCATGATCTATCTTTCATCTTTCGTTTTCTTTTCGTTTGTTTGAAGAAATATATCGATCAATTCCAATTCTTTCTTTTTTTCTTGATTCTTTTCGATTGAGATATATGGATCCACTGATCGATCTTGGGATTCCTTTTTCTTATTCTTAGCAACTCCCCGAGAGAGCTTAGTTGATCCACGATTTATTTTTCATATTTTGTTTTCTTTTCGTTTGTTTCGAGAAATATATCGATCAATTCTAATTCTTTCTTTTTCTCTTGATTCTTTCCGATCGAGATATATAGATTTACTGGCCGACCTTGACTCGAGATATTTTTTTTTTTTCCAATTTCTTCTCAACTTACAAACAACAAACAAGAAATTAATTATCTGTTCTCTCTCAAATTTTCAAATAAATAAAAAGAAAATTATTATCATTTTTTTTCGTAATTATTATTATTTTTTTCTTTCCCTTTTAAACTCACAAACGGACCTTTAGCGATTTTTGGTTGTTCTAGATAAACCAAATGGGCCCGCCAAGTCGGGCTACCCAAGATCCAAGTGCACTCCATTTGTCAATTCTTTTCGCATCAGGAAGCTAAACAAGAATCATGGCGAAAGACGAAGCGAAGGAAACCCTCTCCACGGGAAGTGTTCGTTGCTGATTGGCAAGCGAGAAAAGGAAAGAAAGATGGAAGCGGTGGCGGAGGGACTTTGGGGACTGGCGGACCATCACGAGAAGAAGGGCGAGATCGGAAAGGCTGTGAAGTGCCTCGAAGCCATATGTCAGAGCCAAGTCTCTTTCCTCCCAATCGTCGAGGTCAAGACTCGCCTTCGCATCGCCACTCTCCTCCTCAAGCACTCTCACAATGTCAATCACGCCAAATCCCACCTCGAACGCTGCGTCAGTGCTCTTCCTACTCCCCCTACTTTCTTTCCGTTAATCTATATACCGATTTATTATTTATCTGAAATTAATCTTCACCAGAATTCCCATAGTTTCCATTTAGTTTATTTGATTAATTGTGTGTGAATGCCCGGGTATTTGTTCTAATTTGAGAATTGAAGAGTTTAAACATGCTTAGTAACTAAGCTTACAATTCAAGGTCTTCGGCTGAGGCTTTTTTTTTTTGGGGGGGGGGGGGTGTGTGAAGTTGTTAAAGATAGTGATCTAATGAGAAGCTGGGACACGTGGACACGGATAGACAATTTTAAAAAGGATGAGACATGTATACCCATACGGCAAAAAAATATATAAAAATATTTTATATATTTTGACCAGCTATATATATATATATATATATGTGAATATAAGATTTTTTTTTTAATTGTAAGTGTTTTGTTTACTCAAATCAAGATTTGTTTTAATCATATGTTTAAAAATAAAATAAAATAATTAGATATATTTAAAAATAAAATAAAATAAAATGATTAGATATGCCATATGAATGGCGTGTCGGACATGTAATTCATAGTGTTTGATACGTGTTGAATACTGATAGTCACTCATTTTGAAGTGTTCGAGCTTCTTAAGTAGTGATTAAGTTAGTGGTTATGGGAGTCATGGGACACTGGTTACTGACAGATGGAAGCCATAATGAAATTTTTTTCCCCTCGTTGCTTGTTGAAATATGATGCTACATTATTGAATAGAGAACCAAAATCAGGCCTCATTTTTGTGATATTGTTTTATATTTTAGACCCTCAAAGTGGTTTTTATGTTGCATGCACAAGGGCATCATCTTACTTACGCCTCTGTTTCCTTTATGGTCTTTTTGAAAATCTCATTGAAATGTTGCTGTTGATCATTGTTTGCAATTATATTATGCAACATTATAGTCCAATCTTTTAGGTTTTTAAAATAATGGTCTTTTATTGTATGTTTGCTGCTTATGCAATTTCGGACTATGATATTTTCCATCGTTTAGATTTTAAAAAAATTGTCTTTTATTGCATATTTTTGTTTGATAATCCAATTTTTTTCTTGGGATGCATCTAGCATGTTGATTTTTGTGAGTTTTCCAATTCGTTATTATTTCACAAACTCTTAATTAATTTGCTTTGATTATTCTGGAATCAGATTAGTTTTTCGAACTCCCTGCTATTTTTGCAATATCACTTGATTGTCAAAGCAGGAGATAAATGGGGAAGAAAATTCTGTAAGGTTAACATGCATTGTGAAGGGGAAATATGGAAAGAAAGAGACTAGGAAGGAAATAATAGTTTTTTTTTTTAATATGTAAATCACATCCAGTGATTTTGGAAAGGCAGTGGATATTTATTAAAAACTCTATGTATAGTGTCACTATTTTAATTTCTATTTGGAAAATGATATGCTGCCAGAATTTGTTGCCATATTGACTCAGCAATGGAATTTGTGTAATATAGCACATGTGAGTGGGTTATTGTTTTAGAAGTGACAGGCCCATAAACAATCACATCATTATGGCAATAAATTCTGGTATAATAGCACTACTCCTATTTTGGCAATGCCAAAATGGTGTGCTTTTTTGGGAATTTTAGAAAAAATAGGTTGCCACATGATGGATAGAAATAGTTAGGACTTAACTTTAATATGCTATTGGGGCATAGCATGTGCTATTTACATGGAACATTCTAATGTACTGTATTTGACTTGCGTTGGAAATGTGAGATATATTATATCTTATAGTTTTTTCATAGAAAGAAAAACTAGAAATGTTCTATCCAGCCTAAATAGTTTAATTTCAATATGAGGTTCAGATACAAACTTTTTTCACTCTTTGTTTTCTTTTGTTTGTAAGGAGATAACACAAGTGGATCTACTTCAAGGGCCAAAGAATTCTAAATTCAAAGACAGCACATTTTATGGGTTTGAGGAATGATAAGGATTTTCAAGGCTTGGTTGGGATGATTCTTGGAGACTCCATTTCTTTTCCATTTGACCATTGGAAATAATTAAGTCTGTCGGGAAGCCACATACTAAATTGCGTCACCATTGTTCTTATTTTTTGCTCTCTATTTTTTTTTTTGTTGGGGTTCAATCTACTTCCTTTTTTATCCGGATGAATTTTAGACGGAGTTACATTTATTTCACCTCATTTATGCTGACCCTGCTTAGTTGGAAAAAGGCTAAGTTGAGTCGAGTTGACTACAAAATGGAACTTACGTAGTTTGGGAAGTGTGTGCTATTGTCAATTGGAACTTGGATCGTTGTTGGTTTGTGGATTTAGATTTTTGTTAGGCATTGCCGTGCTGTTTGCTCTAAGCTTAAGGAAAATAGGCTTAGAGTAGGTTGATGGTAGTTTGAAATCTTTAATAAAAAAAAATCATAGAATTATAAAAATTCCTTTGTCTTATGCTAGGCTGTTACATAGATGGAAAGGCATAGCATGAAGGATTTCAGTAGTTGATTGCAATTAATTGGACATATACATTGACTTAAGTAATATGGAGCAGGCACAGAGCAGCAGTCTTCCTGGCTCTGATACTAAACTTGATACAGGGACCAAATGTAGGGTTGCGTTGAAGAGGGTCTTCAGGGTTTATTGTCCTGTCTGTCTGTTTGACACAGAAGCATGAACCTACCAAGTGAGAAGATTTGAGCTTCATGTTACATTCAATCATTTTTTTTTTCATCCCAATTTTGAGGGACTGGCATGATCATTGAATGCTGTTTGTTTGTATTTTTTTTAGCATATGCTATTAAATGTCTTGGAATCCTATTGTATAATTTCCAGTACAACTTTCTGAAACATAGCTATTTTATCATTATCTATTTATATCATTGCCATCATCGTAGCAATATTCAAATAGATTGTTTTGTAATTAGTGGAAATAAAGGAGGATATCTTGTGAAATTTATTTATTGTTTGATAAATATCTTGTGAATTTGTTTTGATAATAATATCATGTGAATTCTAAATCTTAATTTTTTTTTAAGTACATATGGATTTGAATTCATTTACTTTTTTCTACAGCAACTGCTCTTGATGTCTATTCCTTCATGCTTCGAGTTAAAGTGTAGAGCATATAGCTTACTCAGCCAGTGTTACCATCTTGTGGGAGCTACTCCTTCACAAAAACAAATATTAAACAAGGGTTTAGCACTTACTACTTCTTCTGGAGAGGGGTATGCAGCAACGTTAGCCTCTCTTTGTTTTCTTGAGCTTCATTGATTCATTTCGCATGTACATTCTTGCATTTCTACTAAACATAGCTGCAATTTTCTTCAAATTGATGCTAATTGGCTCCTTGAATCTCCGTTGTTGTCATTGAGATCCATTCTAGATATATCCATGACCTCTGCGCATGTCACGTATAGGGGTGGGGTGTGCATGGGTTGGTTTCATTAAGATTTGTGTCAAGCCCACAAGTGAACTGGCCTTCATTGATTTTGGGATATTGGACCGTAATTGAACCAGAATCCTTTAGAAACAACCAGTCCAACCCAACCCCAAAAAACTATGGCTGGTTACTGTTAAAACCATTAATTCACTATAAAAGGGTGCTCTGTGTAACTCTTGGCTGACATCCATTGCAGTAATTCAAATTGATCATATAACACAATACCAGACTAACGATCAGTTAGTCATAGCACTTATTGAAAGTCAGTAGTTGTTGACCATAGATGATACTCTTTAAAAGTATGCTTCTGAGTACTTGATGTGAGATAAGTAACAAAAGATAAACAAAAAGGTAAAAGTGCTGCCCCTATCGTGTTGGGTGAACTAATTGTTACATAAAGATGATGTACAAACACACACAATCACCTGTGTCATATGGGTTGTACGGAAAGTGCAGGGCTTTGTATCAGCTTTTCTGTAAATGAAAGCTGCTACGACCATGCCTTGCACAAATGGTGTGAGTCTTGTCCCTCTATTTAGGCATGGAAAATTGGCCCGAAGCCCTGAACCTGAGCTTGCTCAAGCCTGGTCCATGGCCTAACTTGGGCCAGCTGAACTCTAGCCTGTAGACCCTTGGGGTAGGGCTTGGGTTTTGCTATTTGAAGCCTGCCCGCCTGAAGACCAATGCAAAGGCCCGCCCAAAATGCCCACATCCCTACACTAGTGATACCCCATTGGCTTCGCCTGCATAATCAAGAACTTATTTTATTCTCAACCTCATAAACCAATTCTCATTTTATTATCTTTTATGAACAAATTAGTTCCCTACTCTCCACTTGCATTAATGTTGTGGGTTCAACTCATCTCCTCTTTCAGAAAGGCTGCAATAATTTTTCCCATGTAAAGTTATTAATTATCAATTAGTTAAAAAAGTTTAGATTGTGTCAATAAGCAAAAAGAAAAAGAAAAAGACAAAAAGATCTTGCAGTTTTCACAGATAAGAATTTATAAATAAAAACAATCTCAAGCTTTTAGGAGTAGGAAACTCAAATCTGTGGAGAAAAAAAAAAAAAAAAAAAGTTCTCCACGACTCAATGGTACCAGACTACTATTGTATTACACTAGATGATTTTTATTTTAGTTTGAAATTTTTTCTTAATATGCTCCTTAATTGGTTGTCCCTTGATCTTTTTGTAACTATTTTAATTGAATTTTTCTCAATATATGTGTAATTAAATATCTAGGAGAGTAGGTCTTAAAAATAAAAAGTATTTTTAAATTTCATAGTTCTATTTGGGTTGGCCCAAGCACAACCCAAAGCCAGGGCACCAAGGGCCTGGGCCTAACCTTCCAAATTTGGCTTGGCCTATGCCTAAGCATAGCCTGAATTTTGGTGGAAGCCTGACTAGCCAGAGCCCAAGGCAGAACCCATTTACATGTCTACTTCTCTTACCAAAAGTCACTATTCCTTTCCCCTTGGTCTTGCAACTATAGTAACTTTTGTGTTATGAGGTCTTGGGAATGCACATTAAGGTATCACTCAAATGGGATACTCAAAAATCAACAAAATAGACATGTTCTTTTGGCTTTAGAGCAATCTAACTTATCTAATTCAAACATGAAAACCTAGAAAGGAAGAAGTACATGCAATGAATATACACACACGCACACGCACACAAATAGAAAAAGTGACCTAGCACTCATCATGGCTCAAGTTTAAACTGTCCTAAAATTTGGATCAATTGGAGGAAGCATGGAAATGAAAAAAAGTATATATAGTGGGTGTGTTTGGAGTTGTATAAATTAGTATAAATTTGTAAAAGTTGTAGTTTCGTAATTTGTGCTATGAGTAGAATATTTAAATTTTGTAGAGATTTGTAGAGGTTTGTAGAGATTTGGAGAGCTCCAAATGGCCCCAGCATATATATGTAAGTATAGAAAAAGTGATCCCTCTATCATTATGACTTTTATACATGCACGTATAAAATTTGAATCAATTCGATTAGAAGGCAAGGAAGTGGGTATTCAAGATTTGTTGGATAAGTGCATTTTTGAGTTGTCTTTGTAGGCTTCTTTTTTTATTGCTTTCAAGGGGATTCCACATTTTCTCATTAAAAAGTCCTGGAAAGAGGCCTGTTCTTAGGAGTGATAGTTTATGTATTTTTTTTTTTTTTTGAAGTTTTGCTATTGTGACCATCTCAGCCCATTGCATGTGGCTCTTTTATTTTAATTAATGAAAATTATGTTATATTAAAAAAAAAAAAAAGATATTAGAGCTACACAACTCAATGCAGAGGTCATTTATGATTTATGTCCATGACAATTTGGAATTTTGGATCCCGAGTTGGTCTACCATATTTTTACAAACAATATGGTTCCCTATGATTTGTAGAGTTACAATAATCACACTTTTTCTATCCTTAAACTTAACCATGATAACAAGTATGAAAATCTTCTGTAGGAGCAAAGATACGAGCCAACCACAGGTAGTGGAATACTTCTGAAAAATTGCTAAACACTGGTATCAAACAATTAACCAAACAAACAAGTTCGGAAAAATAAATGAGGCCAAGAATTTTAATGTGGAAACTCTTATCAACCAAGGGAGAAAAATCACGAGCCCTATACGGAGCGATTAGCTAAAATTCTTTCAATTTATACAGGTTACAAATTTCAAGAACACAAAGGTATTCCAATTGAATCCATGATCCCTCGTGTATAACACTTGCTCGATCACTATGATGAATCCTTCTAACGGAAGACTAATCTTCAATCCTTTGAAGGATGAACACTTTTAATACGAAATATTTTGGTTAAGAGATGAAGAGTACTCTTGAAGCAATATGAGAGCTTTAATGTTTTGTTCTCTGTCCAAGTACTCTAGGAGAAGGCTTTTATATATAGTAGCAGCTTTGGAAATGTAGCAAAAATAGCAAGTTTCCAAAAATCCTCAGCCGCTCGCTAGGACGAACTTCCCACTGAGCTCACAACTGCCTTGTAAATTCTTCCTGTTTTAGCCAGCGAATCTAGCGAACATCTAGCGAGAAATTCTGCAGCTTTGTGCAGGTTCTGTTTTTGCCAGCAAGATTCCTAGCGGTGCCAGCAAGCAACTCTGGACATTTGCACACAGTCTGTTTCTCCTACTGGGATGAGCACATAGAATTATCACCATATCAAAACTGTGCAAAAAATATGCAAAAAAAATTATCATTGGCTAGCTGGTTAGCAATCTTGTTTAGGTGAGCTTCCCAACGAGGTAGCTGTTGAACTCTGTTTTTACGAACAATATCCCTAGACCCTAGCTACTTGATCCATGTAATTTCGGTGCTAAAAAACCTTCAAACCTATACTTTCGACACCTTAGTCAAATGTCTAAAAGTATAAGTTTGAAATCATTGTTTTGTTCACTAATTTGCCCGTTACAAATGGAAACGTAACCACTTCGGTTAAAGAAGACCACCAACGAGGATGTCACTAACAAATCTAAGCAAGTTATTGAGGACAGTGATCAAACAAACAATTCTGATCAAGCGGCAATGTGTGCAAACAACAACCAACAACCAAAACCACCATTGCAATTATCAAACAATATTAAGTCAAAAAAGTATCTCAAGGGAGAACAATATCAGCTTTGAGGGAAGTCAGATATTAGCCAAATCCAATACATTCAAGCAAGAGTGAGACAAGCACAGAACGGCCTACAGAATAACTCTAAAGTTAGTTGAGAATATTAATAGTGTTGCCCCAAGTGTTGAACACAACAGACCACAACAAGCTTCAGGTAGACCTGAGATTAGCGAACCGAGCATCAATGAAGCTCAAACCAGTCAAACTGAGCAAACAGGAGAGAGAAACACTGGACGCAAGAAGTTATAAGGGGTTTTTCATCTCTGGACCCAAAATGATCAATCAATCAAGTCTGACAGTGGTCTAGATGTAGTCAGCAGATGCTGACGACCACCATGGGAGAAACTAGAAACCAAATGGCCTGCTCATGTGACATCACGAGTGACTCTGAGCAGTTCCACACGCCAATGAGTTGCTTGGGCCAAAGTTGGCGGTCGTTTGAGCACCTACTGGTGCTATTGGTTTGTGGCAAGGGCTAAAATGCTCCAATACCAAGTTGAAACGGAAGAAGAAGAGGTTGGAAGAGAATTGTCTCCCTTCCTCTCTCGTATTGTATTTATAATCAAAGATTACAAATACAAAGGAAACTAGAATATGCTAAAATATGTTAATATCCTAAAATACAATATTCCAACTATTCGAACAGAAATGTTTCCTTATGTTTCCATTTTTTTTTTTGGGTGTTTCCATCGCGTTTTTGAAACATTTCAAGACATTTCTGTTTCTGAGTTGACCAAAACACCCTACCGAAACAATATTTTAATCCTCATTCAGAACTGGACCAACCGAAACAATATTTTAATCCTTGTTCAGAATTGGACCAAACCAATCCATCAAGATCGGTTGGGCTTGGTTCCCAGGTTTTTTGGGTTATTTGTGCACCACAAGTCATATATGTGAGAACATGTGTGGCTGGAATTGTCTGTCTGTCATATACGTAGAGAACATCTAGGGCTAATATATTTTGGTGTATTTATTGATTTGCAATTTCACATTTGCTAGCTTATTAGGCTGATATCATCTCAGTTAAGATTTAATCTTCAATTTTAGTACTCCATGTTGTGTTGTATTGTTAAAAATTAGAAAGTTTTGAGTGTTTGGATTAAGTTAATTTTGATTTTATTATTATTATTTTTTTAATACAACAGGTATTGTAGATGTTATTCTAGATGCCTATTGCATAATTCTTATTTTCCTGTCTGTTTATGGGTTTTAATTGAAGGTCTTCTGTGAAGCTATGGTCTTGCAACTTCTATTCACAGCTTGCAAATGCTCTGATAATTGAAGGAGATTATCAAGGTTCAATATCTGCTTTGGAAAGTGGATATAATTGTGCTTCAGAAATATTTTACCCAGAGTTGCAGGTTTGGTTAAACTCAAATGAATGTTTGCTACTAATTGAAACTCAAATGAAAGTTTGCTGCTTTCTCGTCTCAATTGGCAGTATCAGATTTGTGACACAGAATATGCAAGTGTGCATGGTCTTTACGTCCTGTATTCTGCAGTTTATAATTGCTTAAGAGTTCCAGTGTGAACTCATCAAGGATGCAGAAGTGCATGACTTATCATTTCCTATTTGGTTGTTATTTAGTTGGCCTAAACCTGTGAAAAATATGTGACCGTATATGTTACTAATTGTCTTCTTCAATTGCTGGATCAGATGTTTTTTGCGGCCTCTATCTTGCATGTGCACCTCATGCAGTGGGATGATGTAAATTTGGTTGAGAGAGCTGTCAACAAATGTAATGAGGTCTGGGAGTCTATTCAGCCAGCCAGGGTGTGTACAGATCTTTCAAATTAGTTTGTTTAAGATGCTTACTTTCAAGTTTAATGTGACAGGGTTCTGCCATAAGTTGCAATATATGCCGATAAGCTACAAAGAATTGTGTTACAACCGAAATAGCAGTTTTCTCTGACATGAGTAGTGTTCTAAGGTTTTCCACACCGGACAGGAAATGGTTTATTACTATATTTTGACTTTGATTTAAATGATTTGTTATGTCTAGGTATTAGTAGTTTCAATGGTGAGCAACAGACGACAACTCAATTATGGTTATGTCTTTGTTATACAACTCAGTAATTATGTTATTTACATGAGTTATCTTTGGTTTCCAATTAAATCTTTGCATTCTGCTATTAGTTTTTGCCATGTGACTTAAAAAATCTTCTTTTGACTTGCGTTCCCAACTTCTGGTCATATCCTGCTGAAGACAACCTTTCTTCAATGATGTTAATAAAAAGGAGAAATATTGCTTTGTCAATAAATAAATAAAGAAAGAGGAGAAATAATAGGTTCACTTTTTAGTATATAAGAGTCTTGGAACTCTGTAATCTGTTATTATTGAGTGCATATATCTTTTTCTTTTGTTTTTGTGATGATATACGTTTCACTAATTCAGTTTCTATTGTTATTTTTGAATGGCTCCTTCTATCCATAAAGAGAAAACAATGCATTGGTTTACTCTTTTACAATGAGCTGCTGCACATATTCTATCTACTCCGGATATGTGACTACAAGAATGCTGCTCAGCACGTTGAGAACTTGGATGCTGCTATGAAGGCTGACATGCAGCAGATGCGGCACATCCAGGAGCTGACCAAAGAGCTCAATGCATTAAATGTCAGTCTTTCACGGACTGACTTACACTACAGAGATAGATCAGCACTTTCTGAAAAACAAGCTCAGCTTGAAGAACAGCTCAGTAACATTACTGGACTGAGTTCAGCAGGCAAGGAATCTTTGGAACCAGCATATTTTGGAAACGTAAGAAGGGCCTGGGGAGATAAACTTGAGTTGGCGCCACCACCTATTGATGGGGAGTGGCTTCCAAAAAGTGCTGTCTATGCACTTGTTGAACTTATGGTTGTCATTTTTGGGCGTCCAAAAGGACTCTTTAAGGAGTGTGGAAAGCGGATTCAATCTGGTCTGCAAACCATTCAAGGTTGGTTTCTTTTGATAAGAGATGATGATGTCCTTTCTTTGCAGCCAGCTTCCATTATTTGTGTTAAATGTTAATGCTGGGTGCTTTAAAAAAAAAAAAAAAAAGTGTTAATGCTGACATTAGTGGCATCTCTTGCACTCCTTATGTTGAATCTCTCTCTTATGCTTAGCCATCCAACTTAGGAAAAACCTTCTGACCCTATTATGAAGTTGTGAAATTTTTTTTTTCCATTCCTCATGTCTTAAAATGAAATACTATTCTTCTTTCCCATTTTCATTTGTACCCTTGAGAAGTGAGCCTTTGCACTTGTATCTACTCTTGCCATCCTTTGAGTTTTTATGTTTGAAATTTCACATTTTTTGTATTCTCTGAAAATACAAATAGAAGATGAAATTGAAAGATCTGAGACATTTGAATATGGTGGCTTGTGCGTGCTTATTATTCTACCAACTGTTTGAGCATGTGGCATTAAATAAAATCCAAATTTGCACCAGACAGGAATTTTTGAATTGTCTGTTAATTTTATGCAGTTTCTCTTTATATTCATGATGATAAGTTCCAGCCATTGTGTGAAACAATGCAACCTTAGTCCTTGACTTTATGGATAATTTCTGAACTTATTAGGAGATGATACTGATGGAAGCTGACAATTGTGTCTATATGTGTGCAATGACTAGAATATTTTTCTTTCCTTTTTTTTCTGATAAGCAGCCACTTGAAGAAATTCCGTGACAAATACTTACAAATGTTTGCGTGCCTTCGTTTATATTGTCCATTGCCATTATTTCCCTTTTCTGACAAGTGCATTATCATCTTCCTATATCATCAAGACATCAACTTGCAAGCTTTACAGTGCTTACTAGGATTGGGAAACACAAGCGTGAATTATTGCTTTTGTTGAACTTCGACGTGTTGGTGTGAAAAATTGGCATGGGAAAAAGTCTAAGTTGACCACTTTAAAATTTTGATTTGTAGTAAATTATATGAAATCAGAAGTTTACATCTTAAAGTGGCTAGGATTTGTAAACCTTGAAGCTTTATTGATATTCAGAGATTTATAATGTACTATTGCGTCATGTGCAGATGAGCTTTTGAAGCTTGGAATCACTGATGGTGTGAGAGGTGAGCCTTCATATTTTTAACTATTATTACCCGTAACTAAGTTTCTTCATTGTTTAAATTATCAGTTGTAGGTTTTTAAATGAAGGTGTTTCATTAGTGTGGACTTAATTTTCTTTAGAGGACGCCATTATTATTTTTACCAAAATCATGGTACCATTTTTTGTTAAGCATACTAATACGAACTTTTTGAGTTTTTCTGTGAACAGAAGTGGATTTGCATCATTCTGCCATTTGGATGGCTGGTGTGTATCTGATGATTCTGATGCAATTCCTTGAAAATAAAGTTGCTGTGGAGCTCACACGATCTGAATTTGTTGAAGCTCAGGAGGTTGGTAAATTGTTTCCATTTTAGTTATAACTGTATGTGCTGGAGGACATATTCTTGTTGCCGAGGCCATGTGCGGAACGAATAGTCTCACCAATAGGCCCATCTGAAAAGTTATGTTCTTTTTGGATTTGTACCTGTGAAGTCTCATTTCTTTTGGTCCACTTGCCTGGAGACGGTTTATGAGGGCATCATAAAATATAAATGGCTTTGGTTGTAAAAAAAAAGTATAATAATAAAATATAAAGTATAAACAGCTTGTTTAAGTCTTTTGAGAGAACTGCAGTGCTTCTAAAATACATCTGACCTAATATTTATATGTTTTTATTTTGTGCAAATCAAGTGGGGTTTGTATTTGGGATATGGTTCTGAAATTCATTGCGAGGGTAAATTTCTCTCCCTCGGTCACAATAGAAGGAAACTGGGTGGTTTGTTGATCACGTCATTTATGGGTATCCTAGTTCTATCATGGAAATGAAAATAATTTGTAAGTTTTTGTGACCAAGAAAATAGAAAATTTTCATATTTGGTTTTGCATATTGTTGTACTCATGTTCGTCGACTGGCAAAGATTATAAACTATAATAATATAGTGGCGCTCATAGAAATTCTTTTTGTGATATTTATTTTATCATATACCTTTGCTTCGTGAAATCCATTTATGAGAAATTTTTTTTGTGCCAAAAATTTGATACAGAGGTTAGTAGGGTGAAGATTTATCACAAAAAATTGTGAGCTGGAACAAAAACCATGCATTTGATCAACAAATTGTTAAGCTCAATGCTATTTGATGACTCCCGTTTTCTAAGAGTGGGGTAGAAACATGCATCATAGCAGCTGCATAGTAATTTCTTTTTTCACTTACTTTTCACCTGCAATGGTCACATTTTTCCTTTTGTTTTCTGAAGGAGTGTCACAACAGTTGCAGTCCATTGGTCTAATGATAACAACAAAAGCTTTGACTCATTGAATCAATATTGACAATGACTAGGAGGGGGATTCATTTACAGCCTAAGCACACACATTTGACAGTGTGACTCACAAGCCTATCTTGAAAATCACGTGGTTATAATAATTGCAGGGAACAGTATTTTGATAGAGGGTGAGGTTGAAGTTATTTTTGGTGTGGCATTTAGTTTATTTTAAAGAGTAAAAAATGGAAACTATTTCTTAATTGAAGGCAGCCTAGATACCGGCTTCCTTATATATATCATGTGGTTTATTCGGGGTGAGAGGCATCATAGATCTTTTCTAATATAGAGATTGGATTTTGTTCATTTTATATTGCTGGGAGTTGGGTGGTTAATACGTTGGGTCTAATTTTGAATTTCATTTTGAGTAAAGAAAGGTGCATAAGCTGTTCTAATATAGCTTTTCCCTTATGTAAATGGGTACCATTTCCTTTTGATGTTTGTTCTATTACACCTCCTAAAAAAAATGATATGGCCTTTTCTTCCCATGGCATGTTAAAATGTCTCCATAGTAGTGGTGACAGTTGGGTAAATTGTTTGTACTGAGAACTGGTTAGTTATTTTTCATCCATTCATATATATGAACTTTTCACCTCATGTTGGTTCATCCATGCATATATAGTCATTTTCAGATTCTGATGTGCTTAATAAATTCAAAAGAGTAAACATGATCTATATGTTCGCAGGCTTTGGTGCAGATGAGAAATTGGTTCATTCGCTTTCCCACAATTTTACAGGGTTGTGAGAGCATTATTGAGATGCTTAGAGGGCATTATTCTCATTCTGTTGGCTCTTATAGTGAGGCCACTTTTCATTTTATTGAAGCAGCTAAGGTATGTTGTTAAATAATACTTCAGCTTGTGGAAGTAGATATTGGCTAATGTGCAGTTGCATGATTTAGGTCATGGTTTTTATCAGTGTCAACAGGTTCCAGCACATCTTGTTACTTTAAGAGTATCAGTTGTTACCAAATGTTACACGGACAATGGAAATAAAAGTAGGAATTCTAACCCCCTTCCCCCTTGTTTCTCTAGGTAATTTTCGGCTGTGCTTGTAGTAAAGAAGCTGAAGATATCTTTTGTAGGTGAGGAAAAAATCTGTTCAAGCAAAAAATATTATCCATGAACCAAAATTGGTAGGTTTATTGCTAAATCCTTTGATTAATTACTTGCGAGAGAACTAGATTTCCACTAAATTTTCTAGCATTGATAAAACACAGATTTCACTGTGTTCTGATTTATAGAAATAATAACCATACCATAAGATGTTGAAAATATTGTCCACTAAGCAAAGTCTTGCAGTAGCAAATTACAAAATATGTCAAATACTGATGAATTGGGTTGGGCTAATTATTGTTGAGTCCTGAATTGCCAAAACGTGTGGCCACACATATTTCAATTTCTTTTATTTTCTTTTTAGTTTTATTCTTCTTTTATTTTCTTTTGGTTTCCGATGTTAGTGAACCGGAAATGTTCGAGATCTGGTAGTATTTTTTTCACCTTGTTAGATAAGCAGTAATCATGTATCTTCTTTAGGCTGTTTGATTTAATATTCCTAATATCTTACTGACTTTAAGTGGGATTGTAAGATATGATATTGTAGGTGGGATTGTTAAAATATGATATTGTAGGTGGCTCAATTTGAAGAGAGTGTATAGCTCCTTGTTCATTTTAATCCAGAGAAAAATTAATGCACGAATATCTGAATCGATGAAGACACTTCAAAATGGGTGTTATATACATGTCTCACAGATGCATGTCTAATTTTTGTATTATATCTTCATCTTCAAACACCACTTGGACATCCCATTGAAGAGATTTGGGGCTGTTTTGCAATTTCTAAAACTATTTTGGCGGCAAAATAAATTTTCTTAGTCATTTGGGGCAAAATAGGAAAGAGAAGTTTTAACGTTTGCATTGAGCAGTGGGAGTCACCAAAAATTTTATCTTCTTTTTCACTTTTGTATACTGAATAATGTTTTTATATACAGAATGTTGACGCAAGATTATTTTTTTCTATGTTTTGGTTGTTTGCACATCTTATACGTGTGGTTATTAAAAATTATAGGTTTTGTTTTACTCCCACCATGTTTGCATCCTCATTTTTTCAAAAATCACCACAATATGTCTCCATATCCTTCCATCCTAGTTCTGAATATTTTGCATTTGTGTTCAATAGAATCGATACTATATAATTCATTTTGCTCTTTGGACTGAAGATATTGTTTGTGTGGGAAATACTTAATTTTTTGTATTGAATTAAAAAAATAATAAGATAATTAATAGATATTTGTCAAAATTAATAATTTTTACTTAGTTAAGTATAACAAAATAACATAAATAATTTATTTTTCTTTTTATTTGTTCTATCATAAATTCATATTCTAAACATAGATTGAAGATTAGTATTAAGATCTAGCAGTCACATCTAAAGTTTTGGTATATCAGTAACAAAGTTAGTGAATTTCACATTTCAGTATTAATGTGTAATATGTAATAAAAAGTAATATGTAATAAAAAGTGTAACTATTGTAAATTGAATGCCCTTTTAATAATTGTTAAATACTTATCGAAACACGTATTATTAATTTTTATTTTATTTTTCCAAAACAAGTACTCAATTAAGTTATAAAAAAAAAATTGAAAATGGCTAAAATACATCCTATTAAGCAGTTAATAAAAACAATTCTACAGAACAAGTACACATCTTTAACCATTTATGTCTTATTTCATTAGGTGTCTCCATTCTTAGTATGAAATGGAGATAATATCTTGAAGGGAATAAAGTCAAAGTGTCCAACTAAGTAAAAGAGGGCTACAGCTAGCATGATCTCTATATATATTTGCAGTTATCACTTGTTACTACATGAAGTTTGGACTGGCTTACATTGTGTGTTTTACTTTTAGCTGACTCAAAGCAAATCAATGCAAGCTATGTGCCATGTTTATGCAGCTGTTTCTTACATTTGCATTGGTGGTCCAGAATCTTCTGCACAGGTCAAATTATTTCCTGTTATCAGATTTTGATGTCACGTTAAAAATTTTATCTAAGCTGTAATATCTGAATGCAGGCTTTTGATTTGATTGGACCAGTTTTCAGAATGATGGATTCTTTTGTTGGTGTGAGAGAGAAAACCAGTGTCCTCTTTGCTTATGGTTTTCTATTAATGAGGCAGCACAATCTACAAGAAGCCAGGTAGAACATTTCAGCTTTCAACTACGTGTGCTGAGTTGGTTGGTTATTTAAAATAAATAAAAACTTGTGCTGAGTAGAGCAGTTACTTTGGGATTTCTAGTTTATTGCAGTTGAATCTATTAATTTTTCCTTATAGTATTTCACATGTAACCATATCCCATCTTAGGAGAAGGTTTATTCACGGACCATGACTATGAAGGTGGTCCCTTGCTACAAGCGTACACATTTGCAAATAGCATAAAAAAAAAATGCCTTCGTGTTATTGGTGTGAGAATGGTAGATCGTGGACCAAGGTGAGATGCCTCATGAGCTGTTTGGCACCGTTTGAGTCTGAGGAGAACTGCATATACTATATTAGAAACTAAGCAAAATGGATTGCAATTTGGAAGGGGATCACGTTTTGTGCATTTCCTTTTATTAGGAACATGGTTCTACCATGGAGCTTCAATGTGTTCCTCTGGACTGCATATTTTGGTCAAGGCCTAGTGGCGGGTGTTGCTATTAGGATTTAGAGATAGATTTTTTGTATTTGAGACTGAAGCTTTCATAGGTAAAATTTTGGATGGCAGAATGTTGGAAACACCTTTTAAGCTTCAAGTTGGTGGCTCAAAAACCTGGGAGGAGTAAGACTCATTAGTGGGATGCAACACGTTTATCCATTGTCTGAAATTGACCATGACATTATGCCCTTCTTAATGTTGAATGTCACAACTTAAATCCGATAGTAAATTTATATGTTATAATAAAATGGAAACAATAAATAGAATAATATTCTTTCAGTGGTACTCATAAAAATTCTTTGCAATTCTGAAGCAGTTAGATCACAAGTTGGAGTTTATTGTCAGTTGTGTGAATGGACATGAACGGGGGTTATGATAGTGCCCTAACCCCTGATAACAATTATACCATCGGTTGGATGTTTTACTATGACTTTACCTGGTTCCTTAGAGGTGGAGTATATGTTCTACCTACAACACCCCTCTCCCTCACATTTTCTCTCTCATTGGATCACAACTTGGTTGCAGAGTTCGACTAGCTACTGGCCTCCAGGTCACACACAATCATTTGGGAAATCTTCAACTTGTTTCTCAGTATTTGACTATACTTGGAAATTTGGCACTTGCTCTTCATGACACTGGCCAAGCCAGGGAGATCTTGAGATCTGGTCTCACTTTGGCAAAGAAGCTCTATGATGTCCCCACTCAGATTTGGGTGCTATCAAATTTGACAGGTACGTCTCATTCCCCACCTTTCTTTTCAGGAATCCAGTTGGTTTGTACCAATAAAGGAGTGGTTTTTCAATGGGATGGCCACGTAAATTGGAATAAGCATCTTTTGATTTCTGGTAGATACCCATTAGTTCCATGATGTTTCCCTATTCACTTTTTTGGCTATAATATCCATGTGCATATCATAAATGAGGTTAGCCCCTTGGCAGTGTAGAAGTGGTAACGAGCATATGAAGATCAGGATCCTCCCGAAGTGTGACCACTTAAATTTTTTGAGTTCTAATTGTAGTCTCCACTGCCAATTAAGAATTTAAATGGCAAATGACATGCCTTATCTGTTCTCTATGCAACGTGACCGTATGGTGATTTGCCACAATAAGAAAAATTTAATTTGTACAACTTTCCTGCCACTAATTGAATGACCTTTTATGGAAGAAAAGGTATATCGAAAGAACAGGGAAAAATGCTTATTAGAGATTCATGTAAGGTGATTCATAAGAATTTCTAATAAGATGGATTGGCATTGTGTACCTGTTCTGTCTAGCTATGTTTTCCCTTTCTTTCACCTGACTTGGTGCGGCATTAATAAAGAACTAGAGTAGAGGAGGAAGAAATGAGAGAGAAGCTTAGATAGGGAGAAATAGAGAGGGGGAAGAAACACAGATGGAAACCAAGCTTCATAAGCTGCAATATATTCAATATTCTCAATACAATGATCAACCCACTCTCAGTCTTCTACATAAATTAGCAAGAGGGTAGAAGACTAACGATCCCCCAAGGCAGTAGTCCCTTCGATTAGTTAATAGGCAATCCCAAAGTAC
Organism: Vitellaria paradoxa; assembly: GCA_019916065.1. Classification (NCBI taxonomy): domain Eukaryota; kingdom Viridiplantae; phylum Streptophyta; class Magnoliopsida; order Ericales; family Sapotaceae; genus Vitellaria; species Vitellaria paradoxa. The sequence continues at coordinate 8,936,777 of CM034243.1, read as the reverse complement.
AACTCAACTCAACGAAATCTTAGCCCCAAACTAGTTGGGAATCAATTATATGAATTGGGATTGTAATGCATTTATCTGATTGGTGTTGCTTCTTTGGTTTACTCCTCATACTGCTATTTTGTGTGCAGCTTTGTATCAGCAATTAGGTGAGAGAGGCTATGAAATGGAGAATCTTGAATATCAAAACAAAAAGGTGGAGGATCTGCAGAAGAGACTTGATGATGCACGTTCATCTATTCATCATATTGAACTAGTAAGGGGCCTATATTTACTCTTGCATATAATCTCCTAATAAAAATCACCCAAGGATATCAGGCCAAAATAGCTTCAATAGATTTCGAGATCTATAAGCTCTCAGTTTTCTTGACTTTTCCTTGCTATGAAACATGAACAGATCGACAAAGTGAAAATTCAAGTCCATCAATTTCACGAGCTTGACAACAAGCGTGCAATGGCTGGTCCATCAATGGGAGTCAATCTTGACATTCCGGAATCCATTGGTCTGTCAACCCCAGCACCTGCTACATCATCAAGGCTTATGGATCTAAACATTGGAAGACGCGGAAAGAGGAAAATATAGCTTAGCCCAAGCAGCTTGCACATTGTTGGTTTTTTAGAAACTGGTCCTTTTTTAGTCTCTTCCACTTTTTTGGGTGGGTGAGGGTTTGTATGAGATTGAGTTTTCTTACCGCCAACACAATGAAAATTAGCAAGGTTGATCGGAATTGTGGCTTAGGGATTTTGTTTTTGTGTATATTCTTGTACTCGGCTGATTCAACCAGATGGCTGGCTTGCTATTGTATATAGACGCATAACCCAAGTCAAGCTTTGATCACTTGACCTTGCTGCTGATTGGAGATAAATTGACTATGATTTCCCATTATGTCTGCACTGTTCTTTATTAATTGTGAATGTTATGCCGGTTGGAAAAAAAATAGGTAAAGTCTTCGAAAAATATGAAAAAGTTGGAGAAATTTTTGATATAGAAAAAGTTAGAGAAAAATAAAAAAAGTCACAAATTTTTAGTCAAATCTAACACTTTATACACATGGTAAAAGTTTGGAATGATCAGGATAGAGGTGAACTAGTATTTAATACTTACCAAAATAACAAATAATATTTAAAATGGTTAATTGACGTATGGTAATTTTTAAATGGTCGGAGGTGGTCTATTAATTTTTAAATAGTTAAAATGAAGTTTTCATAATTAATATTAAATTATTTAAAGGGTGAAGTTGTCTTGAGATTGTTAACGTGTTGGACGCTAAACTAACGATATTAACAACATTTATACAATAATTTTTCAAATGTTCGGAATGTTGGAAAAAAGTTTAGTATAATTTACCTAAATAGAAATTGAAAGAGGGCTTACGTTACAGGTATTACAAATAAAAATGAATCCTACTAAATACGGAAATTATAAATATGATTTAAAATGAATAAAATGTTTACAAATAAATTTTAGGTCAATGTTAATTACAATTCATCTTTAATTTTTCCCTTTAAAACATATTACTTACTGTGAGAGTAATACAACAAGATTTAAAAAAAAAAAAAAAGTGTAAATGTAGCATTTTTTAAAAATTTAAAATAAATAAACTTAATACTCATAAAAAGTGTCCTATACTCCTATTCGTATCTTGTTTGTGTTCAATCTCAATAGTTTGGATGGTTGTCACACAAAAATAAAATAAAAATAAATAAAAAAGCAAAACAATCCTAATTATTTGGATAAAGACATTTTATCTAGATGTGTATTATTTTAATTTTATTTATTTTTTTTAAATATTGAGCACTTTGAAGTCACACTACTTTTTTTTTTTTAATTATTGTGTTGACATGTCTATTATTCTTAATTGTTTTTTAATAAGACACTTTTTGAAGAAAGTGTCCATTACTTAAAATGTGTCCATATGTTCTCATCTTTTTAATTATTATATTGGTGTATATATTATTCTTTGATTTTTTTTTTTTTTTTATACAAGTGGAGTTATTGTAAGACATCGACAGGTAGTACAAGTTACACACACAGAGCATAGGGGTGAACATGGTATACAAAAGTTATGGAAAAGCACATGGATAAACCGTAAGGAATAAGCAGGAGCTATGTGTAGGTACGCATCGTTTTGTAGGATTTTTGGGCAAATGCATTTACAATTGCAGGATATACAAATGAAATAAAGCTCTGGGTAGAAGATTGAGATAGTTGACAATAGATGTGCATCAAGGACAGGAATCTCTTTCGATTTAGGACTTAAGTTTGTAACAGTGGTCTCTTCAATTATGCATAGGTTGGAAGAGACGTGGAGTTAGGATAATTGGCAAAGTGACAAATTTTTGCAAAAATCTTACGAATGTAGAGGTTTGGACCATAGTGGTTATTTTCATATTGATTTGTAGTATCCAAATTAATGTGGAAATTGTTAGAATGTCTGTCTTATATTATTGCATCTCATACAGAATAGATTTGTTCACATGTATTTGGATAAGAAATAAGAGTCTTAGTTTCCCTTGATTTTAAATATATGTATGAGTTTCCTGATTATATATAGTCATTGGGATTTCTATAATTTACATTTAAATAGGAAACCAGTAGAAATTCTAGAGCTTGCCCGGATGTGGTTTGGACTTTGGATTTCCAATTAGAGCTTGTTTCATAGAAAGTTTTTTCTAGTGAGTTTTCCCACGGATGAAAGCTTGTGGGAACAAGGAAGTCAAGTTTGTACTAATTTGCACATAGATGCGGTTTAGTTAGTATCGAACCCTATTAATTCTCTATATTTAATTTTTTTATTAGATAAATTACACTTATTTTATCTCAACATTTTGATAATTATATTTATCATCCCTTGACCTTTGAAACAACACTTAACCTTTCTTATTTAAAAAAAAAAAAAAAAATTGTTAATATTTCCCTCACACCGTCAAATAAACCATTAAAATTTAATAGATAAAGTCAAAATAACAAAAAAATTTGAGTTTTTTTATTTTATTTTATTTCATCTCTCCCAAGCTGAGTTTGGAAGAAAAAAAAAAAAACCTTAGCTTTTTACTAATCAGCTCTGGCCAACTTTTTTTTTTTTTTTTTTGTCTAGAAAGAGAGAAAAAAAATTAATTTTTTACTAATTAACTTTTTAATTTTTTGTTAATGTAACATTTTTACTTTTTAATATTTAAAATGTAAGGGAATAAACTTAATCATTTAAAAAAAAAAAAACAAAAAACTATCAATTACTTATTCTCCCAAACGATCAATTACACATTCACAACCCATAATTAACCCTAACCCTAACCTTACCCTAATCTCTCTTCCCCAGGTTGCAATTACCATTGCCAGATCCCTCGCCAGAATCTCACCAGCAGCCCCACCAACCACCGGAACACCATCTCGCGCCAGTCCCTCTCATCACCAGCCCGCGCAGCACCCATCACCCCCCCCCCCTTCTCATCTCTACCCAACCCCCACACCCCTGGCGAAAGAAGCGCCAAACCAACACTAACACCCATACCAGCCATCAAAAACCTCTGGCATTTATTAATTTAACGTTTGAACCTGTCCTCGATCCTTCCTTCTAAGCTTGTGTGTCTTGGGTTTGACCATTAATGGATGACGGAAGCGCCTTAGCCGGAACAAAGGTTAGCTAGGTTACACGGGAAACTGTGCTTGCTCGGCTAAAACATTGAATAAGAATACAAAAATTTAATATAAGAGTGATATATAACGAACTTTGATTAAAATAAAGTATAAAAAGTTGATTAATTTTAATTAATTTTAACCCAGAAAACACCCCGAAGCGGCGATAAAAATTCTGTGGGCATACAGACCCCAGACTCACTTGCCCGCCAAACCCAAAGTTTAATTGACTTGGACGTTGTTTGTTAAAAGATTAACTCATTATTTAATAGGATGAATTTTAATGACCATCCAATTTTTTTGAGAGGTTAAACTGTCAATTTTATGACGAACAAAAAACCGACTAACTAATAAAAAAATACACTAACAAATTAAAAGTTCATTCCATTCATTATTTTGTTAAAATAAAATAACCGTTCATATTACTTTAAAAAAATAACAACAAACAAATCAAAAATTTATCCCAATCTAACTCTTAATTTGTAAAATAACCATTTCATCCCTTAAATTTATTTTCACCCTAAATCCGCACACAAACTGTAAAATGATTTATTTACCCATAGAACAATTTTTTCCCAAGTTTGTATTTCAAACTTCCGACAAGCTAATAAAAAAACTCATTCATATTACTTAATAGCCAAGCAATTTTTAATTCAATCCAAACCCCAGTAACAAAATGATAATTTTTACTGTTTAAGTTTATTTTTTACCCAAATTTACCTTCTTAACTTCCTAACAAGTTCAAAAATATTTATTAATGTGTTTCTTAATAACTTCAAAAATTTAATTTTAATCCAAACTCAAATTATAAAATGACGATTTTAATTTTAAGTCAAAAAAAATTTTTTTTTTTTCAATTCAAATTCACATCCTAAGCTGCACAAAATATTTCTTAATAGTTAAACAAATTTCATTTCAATCTAAATTGAGACTAAAATAACTATTTTGACCCTAGATTCCCTTTTGAACTAAATTGGTATTGTAAGTAACCTAAAAAAATTAAAAAACACATTTATTGACACATTTCTAAATAGTTAGAAAAATTTTAGCCTCTAGGCTTTTTTTTTTAACTCAAATTCGCTATCTAATAATAAAGTTTATTTTTGTAGTTTTAAAAAATTTAATATTAGTAATTTTTAGTATATTTCATTTCATTTTATCTTTATTTAAAACATGTAATTAAATTACAAAAATTTAAATATTCACTCCATTTCCATTATTATCATGTTAACAACCAAACCAAAAACATGAAATGAACCATTCCCATCTCACATTTCATTCCATTCACACATACCAAACATAACTCAAGGGTAATTACACTATAACACTTTAATTTAACCTAAAAACACATAACTCCTCTAATTTAAAAATCAACATATATAACCTCCTCGTGTAAAATAAATAAAATAATATCAAGCTTAAATAAAATTGTGCATTGAATCAAAATTAATTGAAGAAAAAATATCACAAAAATTAACAGATTACGTATTTTTACCTATGTTTGTGTTAAAATAACATTTTTTCATTTAAAAAAATAATACACAAAGAAACAAATTTTATTAATTTTAGACCTTAATTCAAATTACAAACAGAAGTCATAAATTACAAAGAAATCTGTGTTTATTTTTAATCCAAGAGTCATGTAATTTTTTTTTTGGGGGGGACCCCAGGTGGAACATGTAATGGTTTAGGGATTTCAACACGTGTCAATCAACCTTTTGTCCAAATATATATAATAATATTTATCAAAGAAAGTGCGAGAACAGTTCCATGCATGCACATGACATCAACAGAGCACATTTTAATAAGGTTATCTAATTACATGACAGAAAAACCAGCTCTGGCGCAACCAATCGTCCTCAAAAGAAAGATACTTAATAAATAAATAAATAATACAGATTTTCACACATATACATTCATATATAAATATATAGAGAGAGGGGGGGGAGAGAGAGAGAATCGAGTTCCACGCAGACAAAGGGATTACACAATACCAAACGGATGCTCATATCTTGGAAATCTTAATAAAATCCATGAATTGTACTTGCCATTATCGAATTACGCAAAGAACCAGACAGTACTTTCGGTTGAGTACTTTTACACACAAGCAACATTACCTCATTATCAAGGACTTTCTTTTTAATAAAATAGAGTTTGGCTCAAGAAAAGGAGTGAAAGCATTCAGCCGCTCGCTAGTTGCAGCCACCAGCCCGTGCCCATAAACACAAACCGAGGTTTGCGAGCCAATCTCATGAGTTGGTAATTTATCCAAGAAGTATTATATTATATATATATATATATATATACAGAAAGTGTTTGATTCATCAAAATTAATCAAAACTTATCAATTTTTATTAATTTTTTATATTTTTTTAATCAAATTTTATTACATATCATTTTTACATTAAAATTTTATACTTTTACTATACTTTTTAACTAAATTTTTACTAACCAAACACCTCCTATGTACCTCCTACGCATCTATAACAATCAACAAGTGAAAAAGGCAGTGAGCGGGGTCAAAAGTAATGTATTATCAATGGATAGACCTCACTAATGTCAACAAACCACCCTCTAGCTCCAAGTTCCAACCATTGTATAGGTTAGGCTTTTAGACTTGAGCCCGCCGAAGCAGGAGCCTTTTACATCAACCCTACCGAAGCAGGAGCCTTTTACATCAACCCTACAGAGGGTATTTAATTTTAGTTGAACAATTGGACTTACTTATTAATAATAACAAAAGAGGAGCAGAAGCAGCGCTAGAAGAAACTTTTTCTTTCATTAACTACGGGCCACACAAAATGCAAACTCCACTAATCACGTTCCAACGTCATTTATTTCATGTGCAAAACAAGGACAGCAAGTCCTATTACTATGGCAAGCAAGTTAAGCAGGTGGCAGGAACAAATATACTGGTCTGATTTCATCACAGACTTGTCCACCTTGACTCCAAATCTTAACGCCTTGAACTCGAACTACAACCTTATAATTGACTAAAAATAAAAGCGTTTGAAAAATCGATTTTCAGAAAAAGTTTAAGTAAAATTTTCAGAAAAAGTTAGTGACTTCTTTACTTTTCACGTTTAGCAGACATACCAAAACAAATTTGAAAAAAATCTACTTACCAAAAATAAAAAATTTGAAAAAAATCTGTTCAAACATGATCTCTGTTACCTCACTAAACAAAAATGCCACTCGTAAAAAACATACAATTTGACAAAAATTAAATTGACAAAAAATAACAAAAGTTAATATATATAGACAAATGTTGACATATTAAACGCCCTCTTATGTACCAGACTTGAATTACAATTCTAAATTCATTATGCTATTAAACCCATAGTCTTAACTTATTCAACTAATACTCAATAAATACATAATAAATACCGAACTACTTAAACACAACGTCTCAAAATCAATTTGATAGCTCACTCAACATTGACCCAAAATATGTCAAATTAAACTTAAATTATTTTTTGCCTAATTTAAATAATTCACTTTTCAACTCAATTCGATTCATTTATACTGCACCCTCAAACTCAAACATAGGCTGTATTTGGAACTCATAAAAATGAAGATGAATCCTTTTCTTGTTCCTAATTTTGAAAAAATAATAACTAAAAGAAAGAATACACCATTTTACAGACCAGGCCTAATGAATTGAATCAGTCACTAGTTAGATCTATATTATATAAAAAACCAACTATAAGTCTATAATTTGAAAATTTTGACGGAGGGGGAAAAAGTTTTAACAGCTTTATTTCCTAGTCCCTTCAAAAGAAACCAAATCAGAGCTGCTATCTCATCCCTTTTCTTACTCTTCGTATAACTATACAAAATACTTTCCCTAATGTTCTCTCTCTTCCTCCATCTTCATTACAAGTACCAACACAAGCAAAAAAAAAAAAACCAAAAAAAAAAACCCAAGACATTTACTAGAAAATAAAATAACTATTTTTACAAGGGAGGGAATGCAGCTAGTTATAGAGCTAGTTCCTTTGTCCTGAAACTCACATTCCCTCTCTTCAAAACAGAAATTTTAGTGGGAAAAATGATTATCATGCGGTAACATAACCAGAAAAAAAAATTAAAAAAAAAAAGCAATTAAAATTTATTGACTACTGCTTCGCTTCTTGTATTCATGCTAATTTTACTTGTAGCACTTCATGTTCAGCCAAGACCTCACGCCTACATTGATCCACCACTGTATACACGACCCACAAAGCGGACAAATATAGACAAAATCTGCGTGGATTGGCTTGAAGGGATAAATCTTTGCGGATTTTCAAACCCGGAACCTCTCCAAATTTACGATTAATGAGTGTGTCCCTCTAGAACTCAAGATTCCCCTCAAGGTTAAAACCCCATGATTGCCTACCTCATAAAATGCAACCAAACATGCCATATTTTTCCCATTTGAGACGCAAGATCCTCGGACTTTTTCAGACTAAATCAATTTGCCATTCGAAGCTAAGAATCCTGAAACCAATCTTCTGTGCTATCCAAGGAGTAACAACCAAACCAAATCAAAGACAGCAGTGGGAATGAAATAGGACAGAGATCCATGGACTAAATATAAATTAGTATTTTTTTCCCAATAGATCTTACCTTGTAAATGGGAAGCCGAGATGGATCATTAAAAGCAAAAAGCATCTTTGTTCAAGAATGGATATTATTTTGTTGTAATTGAAACCAACCCCCCTCCCATCCCCAAATTCCTTTCTCCGCCTTTTGGGTAAGACCAAGTAATTGAAAATTTATAGGGAAAACTTCTATACCAATACAAGTGAACAAGGACTCTTGAATTGCTCACAATCACGAGAGAAGATGGATATAAATATAAACCCAATTCCAATTGTTTGGCTGAGGGGTTCCACCATGAAGTAAATAAGGAAACATCCACCAAATTCAATCATGCAATTAGCAAGTGATTACTTTGCAAGGGTAAACAGCATGAGATCTATGTAATGAAAAAAAAAAACGGGGATAAAAAGTTTGACATAAAATCAGAATACAAGAACTCTATACTACTAGAAGATATGAATAAAGCAATAAAAGGGAGCTCCCTTCAGTCCAAGCACAGAGAAGAGAAAGATGAAATTCGTCTCCCGCATCATTCACACATTCGCAGTAGCATAAACTACTCATGAATTCTACTGAGTTTGAATGAATGAGTCGGCAGCTAATTTCAAATCCTCCACCCACCCATGAGTGGACTGAAGAAAGCTCACTTAAATTGTTTCCCTAAATATGTGCAAGAATTTCAAAACTACATGCCGTGTATATAAAAGCAATTCAAAAAAGAGGAAGGAGGGGGGGGGAGGCATATATATACACACATATATAAAAACAAAACAAAAATGAAGCCATATTTTGGCAGATAAACTCAAATTGCTTCACTTTCTCTGATAGTCTAATCTAACGCTAATCAAAGAGGAGAAATATATTAGTAGGACAATGTATAAAAATGACACTCACTCTGTACTCTAATTTATGACACTGACAAATTAAGCTTTCTTTTTCAAGTATTGACTATATTCCTTAGGTTAATGCGTCTAAATTGACACCATTGAAAAGAATTAAAAAAAAAAAAAAGAGAAGGAAGGCTCAAAATGACTTGCGAACAGGAATTCGCAACATTTATCAAACTGCCATTTAAAATGATAAGTGACTGGGGACTTTGATAACCTAGGATTCTCAAATATGGTTGGTCATCGAAGAAAAAATATGTAGCATCTCAGTACAAAATTGTACTCAGAAATCTTAAAACAGACTAATACATATTCAATTAATAAATCATAATCCTACAAAAAAAAGAAAAAAGTTTTTAACATTCCATATCAGGAACTTGGGTATTTCTGAAGTACAAGAGTAGCCTTATTGTTGTTCCCCAAGTAGGAAAAGTGCTTGCACGTACCGTAACCCTATCAACCAAAGTTAACCAGGTAGGACAAACACAAATGTTTTAATGAGAAAAAGTTGAATGCGGCAAGAGAAAACAACCCATTTTATATTAGAACCTAGAATACCAAAAATCACTAGAGTAAAGTCCAGATCAAAAAACATATAGATATATGTATATACATAGATTGCATACGTAAGATCATTCATGCATTGTTCATCTCCCTTGGCTAGAAATTTGAGAGATCAAGTTTGTTTCATCACAAGCCCACTAACAGTGAAGAGATTTGAGATTGTGCCACCAAGAACCCTTTGAATCTAGTGGATCTCGTTCAGCTTTTGTTTTACAGAATCTAAACAAATATATGAGTGCATAAAATACTCAACAATGAGATTTGTACGTGTCTGTATATATATACGAATGCATAATACAGTCAACAGTGAGATGAATAAGAAGATTCAATCTTGAGCTTACAAATACATGTGTGGAAACCCAATAGATTACCCTTTGATGATGCGTCTGCTCATCTTCAAAAACCCTAATTTCAATTATTCAAAATAGAACGACCTGCACGGGAAAGTGAAAAAGAAAGAAGCGACGAATAAGAATAAAAAAAATGAAAAAGCGAAAGAGAGAGAGAGAGAGAGAGAGAGAGAGAGAGAGAAGAAGAACAAATCAAAGGAAGAGCGAGGTGTAATTGAACAGGCAGAGGGAGAGGATGGGTCGCTGTCTTCATGAGAGTGAGAGAAAAGAAAGCGATATGAAGATCTATAAATCTGGCGAGAGAGAGAGAGGGGGGGTAAAGAGAGTTGGGGGGGGGGGGAGTTCTCTTTTCTTTTCTCTGGAGATTTTCCAGGAGTGATGGTGTAAGCAGTGGACGAATGTGAGTATTTATACACATATGGATGGATAGAAAGCTCTCTCTCTCTCTCTCTCTCCCCCCGGAAAAGAAGCGGTGGTGCCCTGGCGGTGCTGGTGGGGTTTCTTTCTTCCCCTTTGAAACTGTGCGTATTAGTCCTAGAATACAGCTAAACTCTCCACCTTTCTACCAGTCATTTGTTGTAAGAATACTACAAGAGGGTATAAGGTAAGAATACCTTTGTCAGACCGACGTGATGGAACAAGATTCGAATGACATAAACACCCCCGCACAAATTAATAATTCCACTCAAGAACAATAATGAATGTATTTAAAATGATAAAAAATAGATAAAGTCAGATAAAATAAAATAAATTATGAGTTGATAATTCATACAATGAGATAAAAAAAAAAAGAGATTTTTAGAAATTTTCAAAAAACTAATAACATATCTGTAAGTTTTGTTTAGAATAATCAACTAAGGTGGCATAAGTCATTATTAATTAAGGGATGTTAGGTAATTAAAAAAAATTAAAATAAAAATAAAAGTTAATGTAAAAATAATATTTGATGAAAATTAACTAATAAAGTTAGAAAAAAATAAATTAAAATTAAAATCTTTCAGCGAGAAAAAAATAAATTAAAATTAAAATCTTTCAGTGAGCGTTTTTGAATTTCATAAATAACTTCTTATACTTCACTTTATTTTTTTATTAAGTAAAAATACAAAAACTCTTTCTCTTTTACTTGTTATTTCTACGTATAATTTAAAATGGTATAATTAACTTTCATAAAGAAATTTTTTATAAATTTAAACAAATACATTTAGGATTATAAAAGCGTAAAAATAATTTTTTCAAGACTAAAATAAATTTTATTTATATTTCTATTTCTATTTTTAACAATCATAGAAAATAAATTTTATTTTATTTCATAATTTAATCAAATTAAAAAAATAATTTCTTTCATTCTTTTATTTACAAACTTGTCATTTTAATTTTTATTGTCATTCTTAAGTCATTTTATAGGGTTCTATAAGATCCTTTTAATTCTGACAGTCTAGTAATATATTTTAAAAATAATGTAATGTAATAAAATGTAAGAAAAAATATAAATGTAGCAAATCTTAAAATAAGTAAATTGTAAAGGATTTGTAGAAAAAAAAATAAATATCTAGATCATAAAATAAAGGACAAAAGATTTTAAATAAATTGAAACAAAATAGATTATTTACTTATTTGATTAAGCTATAAAATAAGTTAAAATTTATTTTTATATGATTGTTAAAAGTACAAATGAAAATAAAATTTATTTTAATCTTTCAAAATATTTTTTCTTACATAAAACCTACAAACATAAAAATAAAATAACTTGTAAATTTAAAATTTTAATTGTTCTCTACTTCTATTAACTTTTTTCACTAATTTTAAAGTAAAAATAGAATCACTGCTTTTTGTTTTCCTCGCCATTTATGAACCAAAATAATTAAAACTATCAAAACAATCTAACTAGGAAAATCAATGAAACAAAAAAATTATTTTTAAGTACAGAGACATATTTAGCAACCAAACTATAATTATTTTTCTTTTGAAAATTTAATTTACATTTTTTATAATAACAAATATTTAAAAAATAGAATTAGAAATTTTTATTACAGTATTTGAATAAGTTAATTTTTTAAAAAAATTATAATTACCTGTCCCCTTATCAAAATATTTAAAAAATTAGTAAGTTATCTTCTGTATATATTTTTCAAAAAATAATTTATATTATAATATAAAGTATTTGTAATATTATAATCATGTCTTGAATTAAATTTTTGTAAGACTTTTATGACATTATACATATATAAAACATAAATGAAAAAAATATGGATAATTGTATAATTTTAATTAATGAAAAAATAAAATAGAGTGTAAATAGATTCACTCAAATTTTTTTTTAAAAAATTATGAATCTAAATAAAAAACAAAAAGTGCACTGTGGTAATATTTCTTCCGCGCGCAAACAAGGAATCTCCATTTGCAAACATCCAAAAAAGTTCAAATGTTGGTCGACTAATTTAAAATAAAAATAGTGAATATATTTGTGCTCTGTAAATAATTTTTTATATTTTATTTTATTTTTTTATTAAGTAAAATTATAATTTTTTATAGTTAATTTTTTAATTCTTTTTCATTTGATATATTTGTTCTTTATAATTTAAAATAAATCTAAAATATAAAAAGGTTATTTTGATAAATTAAAAGTAAAACAAAAGGTGATAAAGTTTCATTTGGCTGCAGAAAAGTATTTTGCTTTTTTTTTTTTTGTAATTTTTTGTCTTATATTACCTTTTTTCAACAAAATTTGATTCTTTTAATAGTTACAGCTTTTAAATATGTTAATTGTATTAAAAAAATTAAAAATTGAATAAATAATTTGACTCGTTTAATAGAATTTTATTTTTTTATGACTATTAAATTTTTGAAAAATGAAACCAAAAACATGCTTCATTTCAAAATGTTTTTGTTGTCTCATTTTTTTCAATAAATTTTTTAAAATAATTAAAATTTATGAGAATATATATAAAAAAAATGTTTCTTAATGTTTTCATAGAGCGTTCATTGGCCATTTGCAGCCACCTTTCTCCCGATCGAGCACATGCATGTGCATGGGCATTTTACTATCCAAATTTAATTAAAAATTAAAATTTTCCAGAAGAATGAAACTGATTTTATTAAATTATCATAACTAATCTTAAAAATTAATTTGAATAAACAAAAGTCTTCTCATTCTCTCGATCAATTGACTATAAGAAATTCCCTCTCCCTCAAGCGCTAATTAAAATTTTTAAGTTTATCCATGTCTCTTCCTATTAGCCCGTCATTTTCATTATTACTGTTTTAATTTCATACCATTTTTATCCAAGTTCTTGAGTTTATTTTTATAGCATTTTTTTCCTTATCCTAAAAATAAAAAGTAAAAGTTAAGGGCTCATTTGGTTTGTTTTTCTATTTTCTGTTTTTATTTTTTATTTTCTGTTTTGAATTCATTTTTCATTTTATACTTTTGAAAATAAAGAAAACAGGTTAAAACTCATTTATTTACTTGTGTTTTCAAAATTTATTTTCTAAAACCAAAAATGACTTTACACATTAAATGAAAAATAACAAAAATTCGTTTTGAGAGTTTTTAACAAAAAATGAAAAAAATCTTAAAACAAGGAAAACAAATCCTCGTTCTAAGAGTTTTAACACATAAAACAAAATAAAAAATAGAAAAGTAAACTAAATGCCACCTAAAAATCTAAAACAAAATGCTAAAACAAAAGTAATAGAAATGTTACCAAATATCATTTAATAACTACTTACGCAATATAAGGGTTAAACTGCATCCAATATCTATATATCTATATATATACACATACATACTAATGATTGAAAAAAATGTATTAATTTAAGATCTAAACAAAAAATGCCAAACATGTTATATTTTTAATTTCTCATAAAATGCCAAACATGTTATATTTTTAATTTCTCATACTTCAAAAAATATATATATATATTTATGGTAAATGAATATAGAGTGTGAAAAATTGAAGGTGGAATACATGCAACTTGTAAATTAATAAGTTGGATGGGAAGTTTCTCTTGGGCTCTCTCATTCCAGCTGTTGTTGTCTTGAGAACCTTATGCAATAGAAAGGCATGTCATGTGTTGATGTCTTGGATGCTAGTTTACAGATACCAAACACCATTAATGCTTCAAATTCATTGAATGATATATGGTTTAGTCGATGCTTAATCCTTAATTAATTGTATGAAAATTATTTAATATTGCCCCCCCATGTTTGTTGTCAAAAAAAGAAGCCGCAGCCACTGGCACCCAACCCCCCCCCCCCTTATTTACAAATTTCTTCCTAGGATTTCAGCCAAAAGGCTGAATATGCTGGTTGGTTCCATCAGCCTACAATGAATATACATACATATGTATAGATATATATAGACACACGTGTAAACTTATTTTAGTGAAGGGCAAAGGAATAATTCAACCCTCTCACCGCGTTGGAATGGAGATAGAATTTAGAGAAAAAATGACATCATGATGCATGATTTATGGGATTGATTGTTGTTATCGATTGTCAGTATCAAGTAGTGGCAAGAAAATTAAGCAGTACGCATAATTAGGATCGTTAGTTTTATCAATCTACCAAAAATTCCATGCAAAACGTTTTTATTATCTCACGAGTGGACCCGCAATATGTATAGTTGATATGGCAGAGGAACGGCATGATACATGCTTTGGCGGTGGGGATGTAAAAAATTTCCATCCTCGACCGGTATTCATTTATCTGCCCCGCTCAAATAGCGGGATAGAAGTCGAAATAGAATTTTAATATAATCTTCGAACAGGGATGAAGATAAGATTAAAGATGGTAGTCTTTATCTTATCTCGTATTGACTTATATATTTATCTATGTACTAATTATATTTATATGATAATTTATGTCAACATATTATATCATTTGATTAAAATATGTATAATCTTTATTTTTAATAAATATTTTATAATATTATTTTGATTTAATAAATAATTTTTATTTTTAAATGAGAGAGGGACAAAAATGAGAAAAACGATACTTGTCCCATGCCACCCTATTGATATTCCTATTTGAATAAATTATGAAAAACAATAACACTTTTGGAATGATAACTTTTCCCAACTATGATCGCTAATGAAGCGAATCGTGAATCGTATGATTTACAAGTTAAGTTAAGTGACATCTATATGGCACATTTGGTTAATAAGATGATTGGAAATGGGAACAAAAGTAATAGTGAAATAAAAATGGAAATGAAAACGACAATGATAACAGGAATAGAAATAAGAAGAGATGAGAATAGAATAAGAATATCAAATAACTGATTAATTAACTTTGGTCTTTTAAAATTAAAAATAATTTGAAAATTGAATGAGATTAATTGACTTATTTTATATTCTGTCGTAAATGGAATGAACCGTTCTCAATTTTTGAGCTGAAAATTGGACTCCATTCATTCATTTCTCAAAATCAATTGTTCCATGCATCCCTTCGATAAATACCGATTAGATAAAGGAATGAATTTTAACCATGAAATTTGATCATATTCTATTTGTAAGAAAATGGCCAACCAAACGCGCTCGAATAGTTTACCGTTCAGGGAAAAAGTCGGTGCTTAATTGGAATGATTATTCCATGCAAAAATAAATACATAAATAGAAATCTCTAATGCTGTAGTAAAAGAAGTAAAATTTGGCTGCCTAAACAGCTGCTTTGTTAAGTTTTTGAATAAGCAAGGGTCCGTCCTTGACGCAGACCATTCATAAAGTAGTCGATCATGATCTCTTTAAGAGAGGAAATCAGCCGCGAAAGCAGCATAATTGGTATTAAAAGTTTAGTTGTCAATTTCAGAATCAATTAAAGTAGCTGAACGTCATGCATAGAGTGTTAGATGGTTTGATCAAATTCTTTTCCGATTAGATATTTGTCAAAATCCTTGTCTAACATATTTTGTAATTTTTTTTTAATTAATGGTGCATTTGGTCTGCTAAAAATCATAAAAAATCTTTAAAAATCTCTAAAAGTTATCTATTTTTTATCTTAATGCACGAATTAAGAATTCAAAAATTATCTCACTTTTTGTCACTCTAAACACACCCTTATTTACACATTTCTTGACTTGTTGCTCTAGTTTTTTATTTTTAATTTTTTAATGATTTAATATATATATATATATATATATGTGTGTGCTTGTGTTAGGATTAAGGATTTTATTTTCTAGAAAAATAGAAGTCCATTATATTGTCAAATCTAGAACAAATGAACTTGGTTAAATTCCATTTTGTTAATTAAGAACAAATTAATAAAACATGACAAAACAAGTATAGATCTGGACTTACGTAATAAGAATGTGTTGACGGAAAAACTTAATTAATGCAGTTTTTTTTTTTTTAATTTTCTTTTCTTGTTGGAATTGGTGCAATAGACTGATTAATATTAATGAAGTTGTTGTGAAAGGGTTTAAAAAAATTAAGTAGTTGTGTTTTTTTCAAAAGTATTTTACGTTTAAATAAATAGAGCCTAAAGATAATATATTATCTAATTACAATGCAAAAAGTTGTGCCTTGAATACCCTAGAAAAATAATTTATGAATGTAAATAAATTAGAAAGGTTACTTTTCTACAAAAGTATGTACCAAACAAATAATAATAATAATAAAATAATCATAATACGACTCTATACCTAACACGGTAAATTAATATATTATTGTATCAAAACCAAAAACCAAATCTAATTGCTTTTTAAATAAAAAATAAATAAAATTGTTTACAAGGATGACTCTAGCAACAATAATTCATAAACTGCCGTACATGGATTAAAAATTGAACTACTGCTTAATAACTAGTAAAATATTCCTATATCAGTGAGAATTACAGTACGTGCAGAATCTGGATTAACTCCAGTAAAATAGTAAGTTTATGTAAAATAAATTTAAAATAAATGCAAAGTATAAGATTTATGTGATTTGATAAGTACTTATATTCATAACTATGCTATATTCTAATTTTCAATTCAAAATCTCAAACAATATATTTATTAAGTAAAAATTACAAGATAATGAGAGAAACCTTAAAAAAAAAAAAATTCCTTACAGAAAATTTCTCACATTATTCTTCATCATTCTTCCTCGCAAAATATAGAAAAATCCTAACTTGAATCATGCATACGTCTACAACATATTTCTTTACTTAGGAAACTAATGTTTCATTATGTAGAAAACCAAAATTGAATTCTAAGGAAGGCCTGCAAAAAATAATAATAATAATAATAATAATAATAAATAATAAATAATAACAGGAAAAATATTTGAGGCAAAAGCCGACGTATATCTAATAAAATTAAAAAGGACAAAGAAGTGATTTGAATACATAAGTTTTAATTTTTATACATAATCATAATATCTTGATTGTGGTAATTTTTTATTCATTATATAGATTAATACTTTAAATCGTGTAATTTTTTTTTACACAGTTTTATAAAGAATGAACATTTTGTAAGTTAGAAGCTTGTAAAGAAAAAGGTAAGGTTGTCACAAGGTAAATTATTAATGCATTTACATATAATTCAATTAACTAAAATTTAATATTATATAATTTTGTCAGTTCGTTAACGTTAAAAATACAATTTAATATAATAGAAAGGAACTTCCCACCTATAGAAAGAAAACATTGTAAGTCTTATGCAATTTTTTTTTTTTCATTTATAAAGTTATTTCGTTATCTACTATTTTTTATATATTTTATATTTTTTTAGTATGTAATTTAAAATTTATATTTTTCGAACCATAAACTTCTTTACACGTACTAGTTCCAAATGATGGTTAGAGAAATGATTTCTAGGTCCATGAATCCGGCTATGGCCCAGATCACTTTCCCCATAGGCCCAAGAAGCCCATTTTCAGGGATTGGATCTCATGACCCGGACCCGCAGTGGCACCAAGCCACCGATACCAAGCGCGAAAGCAGATTTGCCGTTGATGCATTTTAGAGAGAGAAAGCCAGAAGAGAAGGGGAGAGGGGGGGGGGTAGGCGGAGCGAGAGGAGGAGGTTGAATGAGAAAGGGCTTGAAATTGGTATCTTTCTCGCATTTGGCGGAAGTTTCCAATTGCCCCGCCATTTCGATTTCCTGATTTTGCCCTTCTTGCAGCGGCGACGGGGGCCAGGGTGGAGAGTAATGCGTGATTCGGCTCGGCGGTGGCAGAAGCGTGAGTGAAGGCGGGAGATTTGAATTGAATCAACCCCATGGCGTTTAGAAGAAGGCAGGGAGGAGCGCCAAAGTCTCCGACGACTTTCAGAGACGAACTTGGGAGCCCACGCCTTCGCCCTCCTCCCGACGACCTGTCGTCGTTCTCCTCCTCATCCTCCTCCACTTCGCTTGCTGCCAAAGCCATCAGAGCATCGTCGGCCTACCGCGACACCTCTCTCTCGTCAGCTTATGGCTTTTCTTCTCTCTCTCCCTCCCGAGATCCCAACATTTCAAGATCTTCTCCTCCTTCTGTTCAAAAGGTTCAATTTCTCACTCCTTATAATACTAATATATGTGCATAGTTAATGTCTTGGATTATGTATGGACATGTATAATCACGGACATTATGTGCTTGGAGGCAACATTCAATCCGACCCTTCTCCTTTTTCTAGAGATAACAGGGGCTAATCTTTTTTAGTGTCATGGTTTAAGCAAGGACACTGACCTCAGGATTTATTGTAGCCAACCAGATGATTTTCAGAGAAAATTTGATTTAATAAACAATTCAGTGACTTGTAATCCAGAGCTCTCAAAGCTTTTTAAGAAAACAAACAATAGATTGTTGAGTGCTCAATATAAGGTATAACTAAAGGGGTATAGCTAGGGGTGTAAATGAGCCAAATCGAGCCAAAATTTGACTGATTCGAGCTCGGCTTAAGCTATTTATACTCAGCTTGAGCTTGAGTTTGATTTAAACTTTTATATAGGTTCGAGCTTAGTTTGATAAAGATGAATTTATGCTTAAAATTGACTCGCAAATGGTTCAATTAAATCAAAATGGCATTATTTTAGTCCAAAATATAATAAATAAATATTATAAAATTTAACAAAAATATTATTAAAAATATAAAAATATTGTAATATATATATATATATATTATTTATCAAGCTGGTTTGCGAGTTTTCGGGCCGAGTTTTTCTAGGCTCAATTCTAAACGAGCCACAAATCATGATTTGAGCTCATTTTAGTCGCAAATTGAGCTCAAGTCAAACTCGAATATCTCGATTCGTTTCTATCCCTAAGTATAGCAATCGGTTATTTTATGGGAATTTCTTCTAAATATAGGAAATACTTATGCATGACATTCAGCTCATAGATCTCTTAGATAAGAGTGAAATATGTACCCAGCATGTTTGATTTGGTTTTGATCTATTGAGCATGCTTAGCAATTTGAGTTGATTATGCAATCATTAATAGAACCCTCATACTATCGGTGAAATACACTAGTAATGACTTAGCCTAGTGATTAGTTACTTTAAAACTAAGAGAAGCAAATATGTTATTAGCCAAGTTCTAGCCTCAAAAGAATCACATTTTATTTTTTTTGCAATAACTTCTACTGACCACTTGGTCGCTAAAGACTAAGATTTTGCTGACCAAATTTTGGTCGCTAAAGAGTTAATTTTGGTTTGGCCGTTAAGGCCTAGCTTTTAGCAACCAAAGTTTGGTTGGCAAAGGTCATATTTTTACTAACCAAATATGTTTTTAGCCGCTAATACCTTCTGCGACCAACCTTTGATGACCAACCGGCAACCAAATGATATTTGGTCAATAATACCTTTAGTGACCAAAAAGTGACAAGTGTTGATTGTCGTAGATCTATCAAATCAACTTAGAGATAGAAATGTACAATGCTATTTAGGTTTCAGTGGATGAGAATATATAATGTAATTTGGGAAGATTGTTGAACTATTCCTTCAAACAAACAAGGACTGAGTTTGTTTCCCAAATCAATCCATTTAGCTTTTGGGGGAATTTTATAATTATTTATTAATATTTTTATTTCTAAGTAATTATTAGTTTAATAATATTAATGCTTATTTTTTTTTAATAATGTAATTATTAAAAAAATAATAATGAGGACAAAGATCGTTTCTGCTCAAAAAAACAAAAAATATGGGTTCCCCAAACAAATCTGCTAGCTTTTTTAAACTAGCATTTTGATCACCTAAACAGAGCTTGAGAACTAGGATCTATGAAGCACGGATACGGATACGGGAGCGGGTACGGGTACGGGTACGGGTACGGGATACGGTAATTTTCAAAAAATGAGGATACGGGTACGACAAAATTACGACAAAAAATAAAATAAAATATATTTTTTATTTAAAATCATTTTGAAGATAGCATGTATATACTACTAAATATTTTATAAATAACAATTATATAGTTTGAAAAATACTATTCAATCCATAAATTAACATCATTCATACTCAAAACTACCAACATCATTCATATACAAAACACAAATATAACAAAAAGTATCAAATACAATTTCATACATCCCAAAATAAAAATAGTTTTTTCATTTCCTAAATTTTAGTTAGATCAAACTTCAATCATATCAATCTATTTTAGTTAATTATAGTTTGACCCTTACTAAAATTTTATCATATCAATTGTACCCCCAAAAAGGTTTAAAATATTACATTTTGGACCCCTGCCGTATCCTGGCCGTATCTTTTCCGTATCCTAGCCGTATCCCAGCCGTATCCCAGCCGTATCCTATGCAAAATTTAAAATAAAAATTTAGGATACGCCACATGACGTATCCGATACGTATCCGGCCGTATCGTAGCCGTATCCGTATCCCCGAAGTATCCGATACGAGTGCGGCGCCTAATTTGAAGTATCCGTGCTTCATAGACTAGGATTGTACCAATTGAATCTTTATAACAAAAGAGTCATCATCTTATACAATTTGAGTTGGAACTTGGAAGAAAACAAATGGTTGGAAGAAAGTCTTTTACAAAATCATGGTATTTGAGGTAAAGTCTTTTTATGAGACTTTGGTGGGTAAAAGAGAGCATGTCTCCTGATGCAGAACAGAAGTAGAATCAAGCAAATGAAGAAGAAAGAAATAGAGAAAGAAGAGAGGAGAAGGTAGAAAAAGAAAGGAAACCAAAGAAGAGAGGGATGAAATTTGTTTGTGGCTGTCCATTTCATTAATCAATTCATTATTGTCTGCCAGAACCAACATACAAGCCCCATTTAAATAACAAGTTACAAGGAAAACTGAAAGGCCATCCTTGGGTACGCCAAGGGATCCATCCTATGGAAAACCGAGAGGTTATTAAGTTCTTGAATTACGTCATCCAAGGGGGTGTCATTTTCTTCCCTTGGAAGAAAATACGAAGTTTTGGTGACCCTCCAATGGTAACTTTTTTTGTTTGGTGTATGTTACGTGGGATGCTTTGGATATTTTCAAATAGGATAACAAGTTTTAGAGGCTTAGTGAGTGCTTGGATTAGCAGACATAGGGGGAAAGTTTGGGGTTTAATCCCACTTTTCCCTGGATAGTTAGTTTGGGGAGAAGGGAATAGAAAACAGATTGAAGAGCTTTTTTTGTCACCTTATATGGTTGGCTATTGGATATGAATCTTGATTTTGCATAGTTTTATGGATTTTGTAGTGAATTTGGAGGTTTAATTGTGCTCTTGATGAGTATGTTGCTTTTATACTTGAGTGGCATCCTTTGATGTAATGAATTAAAGTGTTCCCTCTCTTTTTTTTTTGGAGATTTTTTTTTCTTCAAATATTACTTCTATTATTCTCAAAAGGTTTCTCTCCAGTAAAAAAATATGGAATACATATGTATTTGAGATATATCTTTCCACGTATTACATGTCTTAAATGACTTGTGACTTCTTAGGAAACTATTGTGTTATCCTGATTTGACATGCACAACATCCTAATTGATGATCAGATTTCGTCTGTAATTTTAGGATTTGCATGTTACTTGACCTTCCAATTTACAAGTTATGCTAGTGCTCATCCTTTCTGAAAACTTAATAGCTGTTTTTTTACTTTAGCATTAACATATTGCATTAAAATTTTTGATAATTACTTACTCTTTATTCAGAGCTTTACTAGTGGAATTAAAAGTATATTTTTCTCTGCTGATAAGTATGGTGTTTGTGATTTTAGGATCCAGCCACCTATGAGTATACGTCCATGAAAAATCTTAGCGATGAACCTAAACATGGACTTTGGGGAGTTCTGGCAGGGAAAGCTAAATCCATTCTTGATGATGACAAGGCAGCCCAACAATTTGAAACACATGGAAGAACAAGACGGCAGATGTCTGATACAGAAACAATGGGTCAGGTGAGAGTAATGTTTGAAGATTGCATCTGAACAATTACATGCGGGGTATAGTTCTGAAATGGATCTTAAGAATTTGTGTGTTCTTCCTCCTCTGGTGAGAATAATATTTTAAATTGTGAAAAATACAAGTTGATGCATAAATTGAGTCCTAATATCTCTCTCAAATTTAATGATCAACCAATTTGTGGAACCTTTGTTAGAGACCTTTTAGTTGTTATTTTTTATTTTTTATTTTTTTTGTTCAAGTACATTTATATGTGCTATGCCTTATGTGCCTTATGTTTTGATTCTTTTATCCACATGTTTCCTGCAGTATCATAACCCATATCATTCCCTAGAGAGCCGTCAAAAGACAGAAAATCCTGCATTGCAGAAGGGCCTAGGTGCAATTACATCTTCCCTAAGTTATATTGGTGGCACCATTAGTAATGCCATTGAGGTAAGCTTCAATATGAAGTCTGAAGCTTCTTGTCTGAATATCAAGGATGTGCTTTTTGCCGAAGGATTTTGGGTTGGGGTTTTTGTTGGGCTCTTGGATATTAATCGGTATGATTAACACTCTTCCTCCATTACTGCCATGACCTCTGTCGCATTGACCACTGCAACCAGTTCAATTATACTATCACTGCCTTCATCCCTTTCGAGGGTGTTACCCTGACCATGCTTGCATACATATCAGGGGTGGCTCAAGGCAATTTGAAGCTTAAAGTGATATCTCTAAATAAAGCTTCCACATGCGCGCGCGCACACAGACACACACACAGTTTTTTTTTTTCTCCAATTTGATGTGGTCTTTGAGTTGAAATTTATCTTTTATCCTTAATTTTTTTTTTTGTTTTTGAATTTTTAATGTTTGGATTGGACTATGGGTCCGAATGATTAAATTTAATTTTTTATTGGGCTTATATTATTGTAAGATTTTTTATAGGGCTTAAAATATTTATATATTTAATTTTTTTTTTTACATGTACCATTTAGGATGTCTAAAAATTTGCTGCCTGCCTTCAAAATGGGGCCTAAAGCCCGAGCTTTTTTTTTTCCCCCTCCTGTTCAGCCGCCCCTGATACATTTCTACACATGAAATCACAAATCCGCACATGAAGTCTCTCTTGTTTAACTACTACATTGCTCCCTATGCTGTCATTTATTTTTCTGTGTTAAACTGATAGATAATTTCTCCCATTTCTAATAGAAGTTTTTTTGTTTATTATTTTTTTACACCGAATATGTACTGATTTCTTTGCACCAATGTTGACATTTTCAGGAGGGTCTTAACATTGTGGAGAATCGGACTGTAGACATCATTCAAGAAACTCGCAAGCTGCAGATAAGGAAAAAAGTTAGCAGTTCTGAGAAGCAGAATCAGGCATCCAATGTTGGTACTGCATGGCCACGACCCCTAGTGCCGACCCATGTGCAGCTTCAGATGCAGACTGATCTAGAAACCCAACTGAAGGCATCTCGCGACGTAAGGTGGCATTTGTGTATCACTGGTTTGAATAATGGATTATCTTGAATGCATGGGCTGCCTTTATTTTTAATTATTTAAGTTCTAGAACTGAGCCCACCTATGAAATTCCTTTTATTTAATGTACACCCCTCAGAGAAGCAAGCAGCACATTAAAGTCAGAAAATTTCTATTTCATTTTAATGAGAATTCTTTTTTGAACAATGAATGCCATTTATTATATTTGTGTATGTGTGTAGTATTCACAAAGAGTATTTGATCTACTGTGTAGAGTATGGCTTATGCACAGAAGACTAAATCATCGGTTTTTTTGGAATGCAAGTTTATTGTTCACAGTTTTAGATGGAATTGGACACAATATTAGTAGAACTGTAACACATATTTTTAGTAGGTCTGTCTTGACTACGGGGAATAGTTTAATTCCAATTATTTGTACTAGTATACTTTGTGTGTATGAGACCCAGTTGAGGTAATTATTTTATAAAAATCTGAAAAGCTGGCTGAGTTCACTTATACTCCATCTTTATTAGAGCCACTCCATCTGGATTCTTGTAAAAATTATCTTCTATCCAATTTAACACTGGTATGGGGGATTACTGCATGTGGCTTGCTTGCAGTCCAAAATGAATCCTAGTGTTCACCTCTTTTTTCACATACCTACCCTTATATTTGATGCAGTGCCGTGTTATGGTTCTTGTTGGGTTCCTTTTTACTTTCTGATTTGTAGTCTTGCAATGATTCCCTAAGTTGATTTGATTTCCGTTTGTTCTTTGCAGAAAACGTTTAATGGTTTCTAAGCTTTTCGCTTCCATCAATTTGTTGCTGTTAGCATTAATATAGCTATTGTCATTGATGCGCTAAAATTGAGATTAAGATGGGCATTTAATTAGCCCGTACATTTGTCAATGCCTTCCTTTAGTCATTTACTGCCTTCTTCTACCATGATTGTAACATAAGGATAGAACAGTTAACATTAAGAAATGGAGATGAGGAATATTTTGAGAATTTATTTGTTTAATTATCAGATGAAGTTCAAATAATATTTGAGTTTGCTTCTGTCACTGAGATGCATGATATGCCTTCTGGTTCACATTCCAGGTTGCCATGGCAATGGCTGCCAAAGCAAAGCTTCTTCTTCGTGAGTTGAAGACATTCAAAGCAGACCTAGCTTTTGCAAAGGAACGTTGTGCTCAGCTGGAAGAAGAGAATAAAATCCTTAGAGAGAGCCTCGAAAAGGGTGATAATCCAGAAGATGATGATTTGGTATTCTTTTTCTTAACCTCCAGCACTGGTTTTAGATTTCATACACTGACTTTAAATGGTCATAATTCTTATCTTCAATATTTAAGTTCAAATAGAAATAGTTTTCTTTTTTTTTTTTTTTTTCTGGTGTAGAATTTTGGTAATTTTTTCGTTTGTCTTCCCCTGGTTTAGACAAGATGTGCCTTTTTTGGGTATTAAGAATATAAAGTCCTGATCGAAGTGAATCAACTTTTCTAGATTACACTATTCTAATGCCCACATTTTGCATATCAGATACGGCTTCAACTTGAGACACTTCTGGCAGAGAAAGCACGTTTGGCACACGAAAACTCGGACTTTGCACGAGAGAACCGCTTCTTAAGGGAGATTGTTGAATACCACCAGCTAACCATGCAAGATATTGTATATTTGGATGAGGGCAGTGAAGAGGTTACTGAAGTCTACCCCATCAAGGTGCCTCAAGTGAGCAATATGCATTCTGCTGGGACAACAGAGACTTCAACACCATCCTCCTCCCCAACTCCTGAGGTTCCTTGTGCCAGAAGTCCTAAAATGGCACGAGATGTTTCCCCTCTCCCTATGACATCACAAGAGCCCGCAGAGATCTCCCCAAATGTTAGACCCTTGAGTTCATTCATCCACATTCCCCACAAGGAAGATCTGGAAAGATGCACAGATGCTGCATGAGGGGTGCTGCCACCTGACCTTTCTTTCTCTCCGTTCGAACAAAGGTTTGAATTTGTGTTGATATCGTTTTGATTTTTTTGATTCTTTTTTTTTTTTTTTGGTCATTTTAGCCCTCTGTTTGGCAAATGTATAATTGTTTTGTATCTTTAATTGTATAACGCTAAGCCCATTGGGATGTGGGCATGTTAAAAAAATTATGGCAATTTTTTCAGAAAATTTTTTTGCACTTGCATATTACAGTTCTGGAACCTTCTATTGTGGAAAAGGTTAATGTACCAGGAGAAAAGTAACACAAAGCATAAACAAAATGATGGCGGCGGCAGTGTAGTAATTAAAGTGCAGTTGTGGGTTTTAATATCTTGAAATGATAGACCCACAAGAATTCTATATCATTCTTGTCACTATTTCTAGTTAATAACTTGATTTGAACAATCGGTGTGAGTGATTTGATTAAATCTGATAATCGATTTGAATTGATGAGAATAAAAGAGAGGTGTCATCGAGAGGTTGGGTGGGCTTATATAAATAACATGATCATTTCGCAATTTCAGGCTCAGTTAAACTTTGCATAGTAATTGCAAAATCATACTGTAGTTTTAAATTTAGCAGAAATCGCATGATCATTTCGCAGTTTCATTAAGAGTAGTTTACCAATTAAGGTTCTTTTTTGAGCTAAACAAAATAAAATAAAATTTTATAAATTTTTACAAATACGAATTATGAGATAACAAAATTTAAATTCTTCACTTGCTGTACGAATTACGAGATATTTATTTTTACAATTTTATTTTATTTTATACATTTTTATACAATTTCAAACACACTCTAAGTTTTTACAGATAATATTGGGTCAAAATTTTTTTTATTTTTAATAGCAAAGCCAAAAAAAAAGTACAAATCTAAATACCATTATTGCTCGTCGTAGTAGGTTGTGGTAGGACTATTGTGGAAGTCACCCAATCTTTTACGAGATGGCAAGATGTGGTTTGATTTTAATTTGTGAATTCGTGATCAATTTTAGTTAAATCCTTGAATTAATTTGATTAAAATTTTGAATTAAAAATAAAATTATTTTTTTATCTGTCACTTGAAAGACGCATGCAACATTATGATGATAAAAATATATTGAACTATTACTGATAATTTTGAGAAAATTTATTTATAAATATAATAATTATGTATAAAATTATTATACAAAATTTACATTCATACATTGAAGTTATGTATTTAATAGACACTTTGACAACATTATCGATCTCACTTACCCAAAAAAAAAAAAACATTATCGATCTCATACTTTTCAAAATTTGACCAGAGATACAAATTGTGTTGTTTGGGTTGGGACTACCACTGGCCCTTCCCTTTGAACAATAATTTATGTCTATTTTTCTGTGTGTACTTAGCGTTATACACAGGGCAAGTCGGGCCATTTTTTATTCGGCCGGCTCCTATTTGTCAACGCAGAGGCCGCAGGAGGCGAGGTACTACTGCCGCAACAGTAGCCAAAAAGGGCACAGTTTTGATAAATAAAAAAAAAACAAAAAAAAAAGCCAGTGAAACGCAAAAAAAAAAAAAAAAAAAATCTAAAACGGTAGAGCGAAAAAAAAAAAAACAGAGAGTGTGTTCGGTAATTAAAAATACTAATTCTTTTATAAAAAGTCACAAATTCAGTAAAAAATTAATTTTTTATTTTGTGTTTTATGTTTTAAAAATCCTGAAACATGAAAAAAAGAAAACACATTTAGTTTAATATTTTCTATTTTTTATATTTTGAGATTTTTCTTATTTTGTATTAAAAACATTCAAAATGACTTTTTGTCAATTTTCATTTTATATGTAAATTCATTTTCTATTTTCTAAAACAGATTTTGAAAACACAAGTAACCAAACAAATAGTGTGTAAAGTGCAAAAAAAAAAAATCTAGGACGGTAGAGTACCAAAAAAAAAAAGAAAACAGCTTAAAACGTATTTTGTATTTTTTTTAAATAAGGAAAACAGTTCATTTTGTATTTCTTTAAAATAAGGAAAACGGTTCAAAACGCATTTGGTTACTTGTATTTTTAAAATCTGTTTTACAAAATAGAAAATGAATCTACACATAAAATGAAAAATGATATAAATTTATTTTGAGTGTTTTTAACACAAAAATTTATTTTGAGCATTTTTAATATAAAATATGAAAAATAAAAAATATTAAACTAAGTGTGTTTTTTATTTTTCATGTTTTGAGATTTTTAAAACATAAAGCACAAAAAAGAAATTAGTATTTTTAATTACCGAACACTCTCAAATTTTTTTTTTTTTTTTGGCGCTCTACAATCCTAGAAATTTTTTTTTTTTTGTTTCACTGCCTGTTTTTTTGTTTTTTTGATTTATTAAAACTGTGTCGTTTTTGGTAAAACACCCCCGTTTTTGGCAATTACTACGGCAGCAGTACCTCGCCTACTTCTGCCCCCCGCGTCCCCTATTGGTCCCTAAAATCCTGGTTCGGTCTGGCCTGATCATCCCGGGTCAGGATTTTGATTGTCCTGGTCTAGTATGTGATTTGCCTTCCCATTAAAATATTTAAAATATATCATATTATATATATATATATAAAGAAGAGTCTAGTGACACCGTTACGTCAC
This sequence comes from Vitellaria paradoxa, assembly GCA_019916065.1. Classification (NCBI taxonomy): domain Eukaryota; kingdom Viridiplantae; phylum Streptophyta; class Magnoliopsida; order Ericales; family Sapotaceae; genus Vitellaria; species Vitellaria paradoxa. Next base: position 8,908,400 of record CM034243.1, on the reverse strand, counting down.
GTATGATCTAATTCGCGTTACGATTGTGACACATGACATTTAATTATACCTATCTTACGTCACATAAGACTTAACTTCCATTACAGTTGTAATACATAACACCTAATTATAGTTATTTTACTTATCTTATCAAGAAATTAAGAATTACAACTTATTCACAATTTTTAATTTTACTACAACGAGAATGTTTATGAATATCACTTGAAATTTTTATTTAATTTACATTTCTATTTATCACATAACTTCTAATTTTTTATTTTTATTTTTATTTAAAACATACTCTTATTTTTTATTTTTTCCTATATTTTAATAAATTATTATTTAAAACATAATAAATATTATTGTTATTGTTATTAGACAAAATAATGCAAACAAATAATTAGTCTGTTAAATAAAGAATTTAATTTATTAACATAAATTTATAATTATTATTATTATATTAATTTATAATTATATAATCTAAAAAGAATTAGTAATATAATCTAAAATGAATTAGTATTATACATAATTATTAGTTATTCACAACTTTATTTGAATTAGAATATTTAACCTATACTTTTATTTATATATTTATTTTAATTAACAATATTCCGTCTCAAATTCGTATTGGTATGTCACGAAATTATGTTTTCATTGTGATTTGATAGTCATTGACCGAAAAAATAGGTTAGTTAAACAAAAAATACATAAAAAAAATTCAAATTTATTGAGTCTAAAAATATAAATAGAACTTAAAATAAACAAAAATATATAAAAGATTTGGACTTTTAATTTGATCAAAATGTTATTATAATCTAAATAGTATAGGACTCTCCTGTATACAAATTTATAAACATACACCATATCTTTTTTTTCCTTTCAAATTTCTTTGAGACCTTGCGATTTGCTTAGTATAGTAATTTTTTTTTCGACTTTATGATTTGCTCTGTACAACAGGTTTCTCTTTGACTTTGATGTTCAACTTTGCGATTTACTTGGTACAATAATTTTCTTTTTGATTTTGTAATTTGCTTAGTACGTACTTAAATTTTTAATTTTAAATTTTTATATGTAATTAATATATATATTGTTTATGTGTAGAGAAGTATAAATATAATTTTGTTAGTTTTATGAAAATATGTTATTTGATTTTTGAATTTAAACATTTGCCATCTTCTAATCTATTCAATCTTTCTTAAACAATCATGTCTTCTATTAAGATAATGTGTTTATTTAATTATTTATAATAATAAAAAATATTATTAAGTAATAATGTTCTATTTAATTATTTAAGGGTTACGACGTTAAAGGGATCGACTAGCATGGAGGAGCCATACATGAACAGTGCAATCATCTCGAAGGTTTCTACCCCTCATAAAATTTCTTATTTTTTATTTTTATTTTTATTTAAAACATATTCTTATTTTTTATTTTTTTTATATTTTAATAATTATTATTTAAAAAATAATAAATATTATTGTTATTAAACAAGATATTGCAAAAAAATATTTATCCTGTTAAATAAAAATTTTAATAATAATAATAAACAAAAGAACGTGCAAAAATAATTAACCTGTTAAATAAAAATATTAATTTATTAACATAATTTAAAATTATAAATTTTTTAATTTATAATTATATAATTTAAATGAAATTCATATTGTACATAATTATCTCTTATTCACAATTTTTTATTCAAATTAGAATGTTGGTGGATATCACTTGATATTTTTATTTGTTTGATATTTCTATTTAATTATCATATAAATTTTTATTTTTAATTTTTATAATTTAATAAATTGTTATTTAACAATAATAATATTATTAAATAAACTAATGCAAAAATAATTAACTTGTTAAATAAATATTTTATTTTATTAACAAGTAACATATCATTTATTATTTTTATCATTAGGCAAAATAAGTAACATATCTGAAAATAAATTGTAATATTATTAATTAAAATTATATATATTGTAATATTAATTATTAAAAAGTATAAAATAACATTAGAAATTAAAAAATAAAATTGGTAATGGATAAATCAATATAATTAAATATCACTTAAACTTTTTTTGAATTTAGACTTTTAATTCAATCAAAATAGTATTCTAATCAGAATAAGATAAGAGTTCAAAATGATATTCTAATCTAAATAGAATGGGACTCTCCTAAATGTAAAATCTATAAATAGATATAAGGTCTTCTTTTCTTTCAAATTTCTTGAAGAGTTTTTATTATAATAAATTTTTTTTCGACTTTATGATTTGCCATGTACGTACTTAAATTTTAATTTCTTAAAATTTTTATATGTAATTAATATGTATTGTGTAAGTTTTTATATGTAATTGATATATATATATATATATGCATTGTGGTAAAAAGAATAGAAACAATAATTATAAAAATTATTTAATTATATCAGTAAGCGTTGTTTTTTTTCAACCATTTTGATTTTTTTTGCTTTTATTTTTATTTATTAGAATTTGAATTCAATCGAATCCATACTATTGATAGTATCAATATTTTAATTTGATTTACGTATTAACTATTTGATTGAATTTACATAAATAATAATATATATTACTTTCAAATATATTTTTACAATTTAATTGTTTTAGTAAATAATAATACTCTCAATTTAATTACATAATATGATAAATCCGTGCATGGACTATATCACTAGTTAAAAAGTATACTGGAGCTGATCAATGCCAACATTTTCTGACCAGCTGAATATCGGGTCAGATCCGGGTCAAGGGACGGGTCAAGTCTAACCCGGTGCATTTATGTTATGTGCTGTGGGCGAGAGATGGATTGCTTGCTGGATCCCCGTGGCTGTGGAGTAGTAAATTCACTGGCGGTGGCCCCATACATAGCTGTACGTGGTTGGCTGCTTTGCTTTGGACCATATAATAAAATAATACCAAAAATTGACCATAGTAATTATAAATTTACAATTCAATTTTTCTCTCTCTGAATCTCATTTACACCCTCAGTTTTTTGGGTTCACGAGTCGGATCATGACCCCTGATGTCCGTGCAAGAATGTTATCAAAAAAATAAATAAAAATAACTAATACTATGATTAAAATGGTGAATTGAATGACATTTAATTTTATTTAGTGAAAATTATAATAAACTTTTATATTTAAAATTAAAATAAAATTTTTTGACTTAGATTTGATTTTATTTTATAAATTAAATTTTAAGATTTCAGTATTATTTGAAATCTAATCTAAAATAATAGAATTTGATGAGAATTTATTTTCTTTTTCATAAGTTAACTAAATAAATGGATAAATTTATCTTTATATATCATGATTATCATATTTTCTATTTTCTATTAACATAGTCAAATTTGATATTTCTTTTAATTCAATTCAATTCAATTCTTAAATTCAAACACGTGTTTTAAATATAAAATTTTATTTATCGAAACAAATCAATTCTTTATTTTAAAACTAAATCAATTCTAAGAAAAGAATGTTTTCCATCTAGTGTAATTGATACATCAACTTTATTGACTTATTATTTAATAAAAATAATAATTTTTTATTTTTTATTACATAAATATTACAATCAAATTAATTTTATTAAACTTTTTAAATAAAACAATTATAAAGCATTTTTCTTTGAATAGGTATATATTTACACTTTGCAATTGAATTTTTGTACTCTATTTTATTTTATTTTATTTTTATTAAGTAAAATTATATAATTATTATTTTTTATCATATGTTTTTAAAACATAATTTGTTACTTAATAAGAAGAAAAAATATGAATATATGATTTCATTTAATGAAAAAAAAATAAAGAAGAGTGCGAGAACCCAACTATGATTGCTCTTATTCTTTTTGACAAATAGTGAAGAGTTCTCTTAGACACTTCATGAGTGACATAAAAATATGTAGGATGGTAAAGAAATATTTTTTCATAATTTATAATTTATTTTTTAAAAAAGTATATGAGTAAGTGTTTTATATAAATATTATCCCCTCATAAATCCTTAGTCAATGCTTTTGTGGCGCTAGTTAGCAAGACCCCTTTCCTATTTTTTTTTTACTTAGATTTGAATTTTCAAGTCAAAATACTTTTCTCTCTCCCTCAATAAATGCCGAAATGCTGCAGCAAATCACCCTCCATTGAAGCATTTGGATGGCATTAAAGTGACGGATCTCTCTTTCTCTCTCTCATTTGTCACACGGACTGGAGGAGAAAAAAATACCAATTTTTGGTATTTTAAATATTTGATAAAATCATTAAAAGTAATTAATTTTATTGGGTTAACAGGTTACCAAAAATACTTGATTTTTATTCAATTAACGGAATAATAATCATCTCACTTTCCAAACAACTAAAAATTATCAAAAATTATTAAAAAATTTTATTTATTTTATTAAACACTCAAAAATTATCAAATCTTATTAAAAATTTCAGTTTATTTTACCAAACGGACACAAAATTTCATTTACTTATCTATTGAATTGACAGTATAATAATCATTTCACTTTACAAGTAGCTAAAAATTATCCTAATTTTAAAAATTTTTATTTATTTTATTAGACACCTAAAAATTATCAAATTTTATTAAAAATTTCTGTTTACTTTACCAAACACACACAAAATTTCATTTACTTATTAACTATTGTCAAAAAAATTATTAAAAATTACTAAAATTTTAATTTCCAAACGGAGTCTTTAGTCATTTATTTGCCCCTTGCATAATCCCCCATTCAACTCTGATTTATATCTTTCTTCTATAATGTATAGAAAATTTCCAGGAAAAAGAAAAAAGGAAAAGAAAGAAAAAGGGCAATTCTTGTCCATTCCTCCAAACCAAAAGCCTGTCTCCAGATCTGTGTTACTTCTCAATCTTGACTGAGAGCTCTGAATGACTCTCCTTCCCAGTCTCTTGATGCTTCTTTTCACCATTTCACACGCCGCACCTCCTCCTCTTTCACCCCCTCAGCTCTCTTCTCGCCAACTCGACTCCCTCCTCCAAGACTACGCCTTCCGGGCACTACTTTCCCGGCCAAAAACCGGCACTCCCTACCCCGGCCGCGTCCCCGGAAACCTTACCGGAGTGACGGTCTCGGCGGTGAGGCTCCGGAGCGGCAGCCTGAGAGCCAGAGGATTCAACAACCTGGGAGAATTCTCCATCCCAACCGGGGTGGTCGAGCGGCCTTACGTGGGGAGGCTGGCTTTTGTGTACCAAAACTTGGGCAATTGGTCTTCCTCCTATTACCCTTTACCCGGCTACACCTACCTAGCTCCGATTCTGGGTCTTCTGGCTTACAATGCCTCCGATTTGTCCGCAAAAAACGAACCCGAATTGGATTTGTGGGTCTCCGAGAACCCGATTCTGATCCACTTTCGCGATCTCAAATCAGCCCCAGATGGGTCTTCTGTCCCCAGATGCGTGTATTTTGATTTACATGGGTCGGTGGAGTTCAGCAATGCATTGCGTGGGAACGTTTGTTCGGCGACTTCGCAGGGCCATTTCTCTGTTGTCGTTGAGCTCCCTCCTCCGTCCATGGCCAACCCACCTCCTTCAGCCTCAGCCCGCGGCGGCAGCGGTGGTGAGAAGTCGAATCATAGAAGAGTGTGGTTATTGATGGGAGGGTCAGCGGTTTGTGGGTTTTTTATGTTGGTTTTGTTTGGTGTGTTGGTGCGGTGGGTGAGGAAGGGTAGACGCAGAAGAAGGATCAGAGGCATGCAAGAGAATGCAGAAGGGAGTGTTTCCTTGGAAGAGAAGGTTTTTGGGAGTTCAAGAGTGCCGATAGCCACGGCCACGAGGACAAGACCAGTTCTGGAGAATGAGTATGTGCCTTGAATTAATTGATTCGCATTTTTTCATTCAATCTCAAAACAGGTGTATTTTGCACTCTTGTAGTGGAGATGCAAAGGGCAATTGATCATTCTTCTTGGCTGGTGCCGGGCAATGACTTGCTGTACGATGTATTGATTTGCTTCGTTGCGATTTTGAATTTTGCAAGTTAATTCTGCCTCTTAAGGGCTTTTAAATTAGCCTTTATATAGTCTCGTTTGGCAATATTTTTATTTTTTATTTTAAAATTTTATAAACTGACAATAAAAATATATTTATTAAATTTGTCTTCATTTTTTTATTTTCAAAAAATAAAATTTTTAACAAAAAAATATTTTTATTTTTTTGTTGTAAATATTTTATCAATTCTAATATTTTATCCATTTTTGTTATATCATATTAAAATAAATTATTTGATTCAAATATTTTATTAAACTAAAATTATTTTTAATAAGTAACATAATTAAATTAGATTAATTAAATTAATATGTATTATTAATTTATTTCTAATAAATGATTAAATTAAATTAGTTAATTTAATTAATAGGAAATATATATTTATTAAATTGTTTTTAATAAATCATAAAACAAAACATATTAATTTAATTTTATTTAATAATTAACTTACTTTAATTAATTTATTTAATATGGAATATATTTTATTAAATTATTTTTAATAAGTATCATAATTAAATTATATAAATTATTATGAAATATATTTTATTCAATTATTTCTAGTAAATAATATAACTAAATTATAATTAATATATTTTATATTTACTGAATTAAATGATATAATACTTTATCCAATTGTTTTAAATAAATAATATAAGTAAATTAAATTAATATAAAATATATTTATTAAATTCAATTAATTTTTTAAAAATTAATAAAATTAAATATTTTATAAAAATAAAAAATTAATAATCATAAATAAAATTGTATTTTCAGTTTTTATTTAAAAAAAAACGACAATAAAAAATAAAAAAAAAACATAAATATATAAATGTAAACAAAAAACTCCAAATGCCTCCTATACAATAGATGTATGCCAAAGAAGAATGCTTACTAGAAAAAATATATTAAAAAATAATTAGAATTATGTAACAGTCATAAATTTATGATTAAGGGTTGGTGCACTAAACTTTGGTAAAAATCTCTAAAAATCTCTATTATATTTTTACATATTCTTACCTTCTTGAAGTTTGAAAAAAGTTTAATACCATTTAAAAAAAAATCGATAACTAGAATTTGATCAATCAAATAATAAAAATTTTTTTACCATTCTCACTCCAGACTTCCAAACTAGCGAGTGACACTCGCTGTGATTATTTTTTCTAGGATTGTAGAACTCGTTCTGATGGATTGTAGGTCTACAAGGAGACTACGACTGGTACAAAATTTTGAATCCATCCAAGTGAAAATCCAACCCGTCAGAATGGGAATCTTACTGTTGATCTCCAAAAAATACGATTTGAGATATATGCACCAAATATAAAAAGTTTCTCCAAACTACATTTTATCTCACTTTTTATCACTCTAAATACACTTTAAAATAAAATCTTATAAATTTATTGTTCTTAAGTGATAAATTCTCAAGTCATCTTATTATTTTTACGATATTTTTTAATTATGCAGCATCACTCAAATTCAAATAATCTTTGTTAAAATTGCATTGATGAAAGCAATAATTTTTGTTAAAACTAATCCTAGAAATGGGTTAGTTTAGCGGTTTGAAAACTACACTTAATTATTAACTGAAGTATTGTAGATTTGATTTTCTTTTTTCAACAAGATTTTTCACAGATGCAACAGCAAATTAAAAAAGCCATCAATTAGGCGACAAACTACCTAAGCAGCCTAGATTGCTCAAATTTAAATTTAAAAATTTTATTGAACTTAAAAAGTATATTTGAATTTGACTTGTTAATCTTTTAAATAAACTTTTAATCAAACTGAATTCAAATAATTTAATTCTTTTTACATAAATTAATGCTTATCTAGTTGAACTTAAAATGAATTACAAATTATGTTTAAGTTTAATTCGATTTCATCACAACTCGATTTTAAAATAATTTTTAGCGTTCTAAACATAAACCAACCTCTTTTACAACCCTACCCATTGATCAAATAAACAAACAAAACAACCTTTGTCATTACAAGCGAGGCCTCATTTGGAAGAGTAAAAAATGGTTAAAAAAAAAACACCAACTTTTGATGTCTTAGGTATTTGATTAGATATTAAAATTATTAATTTTGTTAAGCGGGTAGGTTGTTAAAATATTAATTTTTGTTGAGTTGACGAAGAGTACAATAGTTATTTTCCTTTAACTTAACTAAAAAATTATCAAAATTTTTACTAAACATCTAAAAATTATTAAAAAGTACTAAATATCTCTATTTATTTTACTTAACATACAAAAATTTTGGCCTACCAACTTATGTCAAACAAAAAAATTATAAAAAATTACTAAAATTAGACGACAAACGCGGTCCGAATTATTCAGGGCAAACAAAAGCAACATTGGCACATAATTATGGCGGGTAGAACAAACAACAAATAACCAACAAAATCGCTAATGTATACTTACTTAACAAAAAAAAAAAACAAAATCGCTAATGCTCTTCAATACATAGATGTCTGAATAATGGGTTTTTGTAATAGCTTTTCAGACGGCAAATTGATTAACAATAAGAAGAGTTTGGTTGGTCAAAATTAATCAAAACTCATTAACTTTTATTAAATTTTTTTTTATTTTCTTTCAATCAAATTTCGTCACATATCATTTTTATATCAAATTTTTATACTTTTATCATACTTTTTACCCAATCAACTACCCCGATTGTGCACATGGTGGTATATAGGCAATAAGATTCTCAAATTGGATTTTTTTTCTTTTATTTGTTTATTTATTTAGTTTGTTTATTTTGGTATGTGGTTGGACCTGTTCAACGGATCGGATCATCGTTCTTGCCCCAGTGTTAGTTTGGGTTGGATTTGAAAGATCCACCGTGGGTATTTAGGTTGGTTTTGTATGGAGTCCGTTTGAGCTTCAATGTGAAACCAGGACAGGATCCAAAGAAATTCTAAATGATATTAATTTATTCTAATATCTAAAATTAAAATAATTAATAAAAATAGCAAAAGCAAGAGTGGCATATAGTCATGCTTATTTGTAGTTGCCACGAAAATAAATTCTTAAAATAAAATAATTAAGATATGAGTTGAATTACTAGAATTCTTGAACGAAAAAAAAAAAAAAAATTCAAGAGACTGCATTAGGGGTATTCAAAAATTTTATTAAAATTATACCGAGCTTTTACACTAGCTATTTGGAACGGTAGATTTACTTTTTAAATTTTTATTTATATCATCACCATCACTAATTCATCACAATTTAAGTTGGTGTATGTGTATATATATTATTTTTTGCATGAATATATTGTATCTTTATACCATACACAAGTTTTTTTAAGTTGATTTTAACCCCTCAGAGCAAGTGCAGCAGAATAGTTAAATCAGCATTTTAGGTATTTTTACTAGTCAATACAAAAGAACTCTCCTGCACTAGCCTCTCTAAATCCAGAGATGTTCTTTCTCCGACCACAGTACCTCGCTTTTGTCGCCGAGAAACTGTTTATAAGCAATCCAATTATTTATTATTTTTCTCCTGCACTTCTCTTCTGCTTCTCCTGCGCTTCTTCCCTTTATACAGGCCTCCAATTTTAAGAAATTAATTTTTTAATAGACAATTGGTAAAATGTCTAGTATTGGTGTGACTTGAAAAAGAAAAGTCATTGTCTAAACAAAAAATGTACACTGTTTACTAAATAATATAACTCGCCATTGTGAACTAGCTCTCAATCGAAATTCTAGCTCCACCCCTTCTGCTTAAGTCTTTTTTTTTTCTCCAATTTTTTTATTTAAGTTTTTTTTTTTGTTTCAGTATTAAATATTTAATCAAAAATAATTTATTCATTTTTTAATATATATATATATATATAAATATTCTCATAAACGGAAGTATAATAATTTTTTAAAAAATGCTTTATATTAAATATTAATCTTTTTTTTAACCAATGTATTAAAAAGAATATGAGTTAAGGTAAACTATGTCTTTTATCAAAACATGGAAGTCAAGTTGTGTTCTACACGACTGCCTCGTGGGAAGATAATAATAAATTCGAAGATCATTTCTTACTTGAGGGTGAGAATACATACATATAATTTTTTTTAGAATATGCAACATTATAATAGGCAATAATTTAAAATCTACGCCTCACTTAATGAGATTCGAACTCATAAGCGGAGCCGATCAAGGGCCAAAGAGGGCACGTGCCTATCTTGAAAAAGAAAAATTTTGTTACTCACTATTTTTTTTGTTAATATTGTTTTTAATACTTAATTGTGCCCACTCAAAAAAGGAAAAAAAAAATTACCTCAATACTAAGGACCCGATTGGTAATGTTTCCGTTTTCTATTTATATTTTCAAAATTTTGTAAACTTGCAACAGAAACATGTTTGATAAACCTGTTTATGTTTTTTTGTTTCTAAAAAAATTGAAAACATAAACAGAAAAATGTAAACAGAAAAAAGGTGTTTTCATTCTATTTTTATTTTCTGCTGCCAATATTTTGTCACTTTTAAAATTTTATCTATTTTTGTTACATTACATAAAAATAAATTATTTTATTCAAATATTTTATTAAAATAAGTTATTTTAATAAATAATATAATTAAATTTATTATATAAATTAATATAAATTATTTTTAATAAATAATAAAACTAAATTAATTAATTTAATTTAATAATTAATTATTGCTAAATTATCTGAAATAAATATCATAATTAATTAATTTAATTTAATAATTAAAAAAATTTATATAAAATAATTAATAATTAAATTAAATTAATTTTTAATTTAATTTAATTTAATTTAATAATTATTATTAAATTATTTTAAATAAATATCATAATCAAATTAAATTATTTATGATTTAATTAATTTAATTTATATAAAATATATTTTATAAAATTATTTTAATAAATAATTAAAAGAATTTAATTAATTTAAAAATAAATAATTTAATTTAATAATTAATCTAATTTAATTATTTTATATTTATTGAATTAAAATTTTAATAAATAATTTACTGTATTAATTTAATTAATTATATTAATTAGATTAAATTAATATAAAATATATTTTATTAAGTTCTATTAATTTTTTAAAACTAATAAAATTAAATATTTTCTAAAATAAAAAATTAATAATTATAAACAACTTGTATTTTTAAATACAGTTTCAATTTTCATTTCAGAAAAAATAAACGGTAACAGAAAATAAAAAACAGAAAATAGAAACAGAAAAATAACAACAAAAAAATGACAGCGTTGTCAAACGGGCCCTAATTGTGCCACTCAGCAAAAGAAACAAATTTTAGTTAAATAAATGCCAATACAATTGTACCAACTCATTGAATATAACTAAAAATATGTAGCTCCGCGTTGACTCTTTCTTTTTTCTTTTTCTCCTCCCTCAAAGACTTAAACTACTTATATGTCTTATATCTCGTTCGATTACAAAAAAGTTAGAAGTTTTTTTTTTAACTTTTTTTGGTCTTATAAGATTTTTTTATTAAATTTAATTGTTTTAGAAACTATATTTTTTAGACTGTTACTTGTATTAGTAAAAAAAAAAATATAAAAAAATTCACATTCATTTGAATAAAAGTTAGAAAAAAAAATATTTTTTGTTATTTTTTTATCAAAAAAATCAAAATTTTCGTTATTTTGTTACTCGGACATAAAGATTTTACTTAAATAAATGTGAATTTTTTTTTCTTACGAATGCAATTAACACCCTTAAAACGTATGACTTTTAAAAAAATAAATTTTAATAAAAAAAGTTATATAAAATGAAAAAAAAAAAAGTTAAAAACTTTTGTTATTACTAAACCAAACTTCATAATTAGTACCCACCGCGTATAAATTCTTAGCTCCGTCCATGTGAAACCAACCCACAATTAACTTTGGGTTTGTTTGGTTAGTCAAAATTTGATTAAAAAGTATAATAAAAATAAAAAATATAACATAAAGGTAATAAGTGTTAAAAATTGATTAAAAAAATATAAAAATTAATTAAAAATTAATAAATTTTGATAAATTTTTATAAGCTAAACAGGATCATCGTAAAAAAAAAAAAAAAGAGCTTTATCCCTTAAACTATCATATTCATCTCCACGCACAAAATCTATTCAACAGAATATACGCACATGCATATATATAAATATATATATGCATATACACGACGGGACAAATACGCTTTTTGTTAGATACCCTATTGCTCTGCACAGTGTGGCATTGCAGTGCTGGACGGTTCCACAAAGGGGTGTATGTATATGAATTTAATAATTGGGAAAGGGGCCCTTAGCTCTTTGCTATGATCCACGCATTTGTTGTCCGTGGCCCAACGTGCATTGCCTCGTATTTTTAAAGCACAACCCCTCCATGGGAATCCTATGTTGTACCTTTCACCAACATATTATTATTATTATTATTATTACCGCGCCGCCAAAAGATAAAATCCTCGAATGGATACATGCCTTTTTAAATGACACTTAAAAGATTATAGGCGTGGAGATGAATCAAATTCAAAGGAATATATTATTTGAAATAGACTTGTTCAATTTAATAAATTTAGAAAATATATATTCAACTTTGATTTGCCAATTATTTGAATCAAACTCGGCTGATTCTTTGATCGAATTAATCCCAATTCAAGTTTAAATAATTTAATATTTTGGAAGTGTTTAGTTAATCAAAACTAACTTAAACTTACCAACTGTTACTAATTTTTTGTATTTTTCTACTATCAAATTTATTCACATATCACTTTTATATTAAAATTTTATATTTTTATTATATTTTTTGACCTACCAAACATCTTTCTATAATATACTTATTGAATATTAGTTTAGCGAACCAAACTTTGACTGATTTAATAATGTGATAGAATTAAATTCTCAAAAGAACCATTAATTAAGGGAGAGTTTGGCAGCGCAAATTTTAGTACTTTTTAACAATTTTTAGTTAAAAATTGCTAAATGTAATTTTTGGTGTGTTTAGTGAAACAAAGTGTAATTTTTAGTAATTTTTTACAACTTTTAGGTGTTTGGCAAACTTTTTTACTGTAGTAGAGCTAAAAAGTAATATCTTTTTTGTGTTTAGTAAGCTTTTTTACTGGTAAACTTTTTACTGTAGCAGAGTTAAAAAGTGATAATTTTTTGTATGTTTGGTAAACTTTTTTATTGTAGCAGAGTAAAAAAGTGACAATTTTTTGTGTGTTCGGTCAATTTTTTACTGTAACAGAGTAGGAAAGTGATAATTTTTGTGTGTTTGATAAAACTTTTTATTGAATAAATTACTGTAGTAGAGTAGAAAAGTGAAAAAATTGTGATTTCACGAAACGCACCAAAAATTATAAAATGTAACTTTTGATACTTTTTTACCTTTTTTTGAACTTCCAAACGGACTCTAAATAAAACATGACAAACCACCTTGAATAAATGGTTAATTTTAGAACCCTACCTGGTGTCAAAATCAATACAAACGGGGCCATCGTAACCATAACAACTTTGAAATAGCGAAAAAACCTTAATATTATTTTGGGATTGACTTTGGACTTTTCATGAAAAAATTTATCAGGAAGTTCTTTTACTCTTTGTTTGCGATTCTTATACATTCAAAGTGGGCGCAAGAAGGATTTGACTTCAAAGCAGGCTCCTAGTTGTCACAATTTGTTGTTTGCTAATTCAATCAATAGATCTCATCCTGCGTGTGATTTTGATCACTAATGTGTTGCCTCTTCTAGGGTAATAGCTCTTATTATACCTTTCCACGCTAAACGTACAAAATCAAATATGTTGCTTCTTCTAGGGTAATAGCTCTTATACCTTTCCACGCTAGACGTAGAAAATCAAATATACTCTTACAACTTCAAAATTTTTACCTTCAACATTTATCAGGGTCTGTTTGGCAAGTTTAAAATTTTAGTAATTTTTAATAATTTTTAGACATTTTTACTGAGAGTATCATATATGTATGTACCAACAAAAAGACGTGATAACTTGAAATTTTTTAAAATTTAAGAATTTAAACGATTTTTTTTAGCACGTCGTTTATAGTTTTTTTTTTCGCATGAAATGGGAACTTGTTAATTATCTCATTTCAAAATTTCAAAATTTTTAAAATTCAAGAACATAAGAGTAATTATATATTTTTTTTATATTATCTAAATATGAGAGATAGATTAAGAGAAAATAATACTGTATCACAAGGTTGTGAGTTATTTAATCAAAATTAAATGAGTCATATTAAAAAATAATTTTAAAATTTTTAAAATTTATTTTTGTTACAAGTCCAATAACTTATAATTTCGACGTTGGCCATCGACATCCAATGTTACTTCTTCTCGCTTATGCAATATTACTCTGTTCGTTAATGTGTGGAAAAATCATGGTAACCTTTTTACGTGACGACTTATTTTTAGTCAACAAATGCGAACTGAAGACTTGAAAAGAAACAGACATCGTGGCCCCAAACAAAAGCTTTATGGCAGTGTTATTCCTTTCACACGATAGGCGTTGCTATGGTGGCACTGCCGTTGGACTTTTTTTAGTTGGGTGTCCTTTGAATTGAAAGAAGGGGTCGACAATAATAACGCATAATTCATATTGACGTTGAGATTGAAAAAATTCAAAAAGGAATTCAGCTTGTTTTTCCTTGGGATACTTCATTATTTTTCTCTTTGCCTTATATATATATATATATATATAAGTGAGGACTTAGAATTACAAAATATTTTAGACTGTAAGTCAAAATTCAATAAATTAAATATTTCATGAAAGATTGGCTGAGTTGCGTTATTCAAGGAACAGGTTAGGTTATTCAATAAATGGGTTGGTTAATTTTTTTTTTATTCAAACTTTACTTGAAAATATTTTGGACTGTAAGTCAAAATTCAATAAATTAAAGATTTCACGAAGGATTGGCTGAGTTGTGTTATTCAGCGAATGGGTTAGATTATTCAATAAATGAGTTGACTAATTTTTTCTTTTGGATTCAAAATTTAGTAAAAAAAAAAATGCTCTTTTTTTTTTTTTTTTGCATGGAGCTTGAGCTCACCGTAACCTCTAATAAGGCTTCGCTCCTATATATATATATATATATATATTTATATGTATGTATTAATTTCGAGTAACATTCTCAGAATAAGACCATATTAAAATAAACTCCAAACTCGTGATTTGTTCACAAGAGTCACGGATCGAATGCGCATAAATAAAATTTACACGAGTGATTACCATAAGCCGTTATTTGACATATTATAAACTTTAAAAAAACTCTGTAAATCTCTAATAACCCATCTACCTCTAATTTTTCTGCCATCACTAATTTTAAAAAATTTCAATATTTCGCTAAAAAAATAAAAAAAATCTGAAAGTATGTTAACCAAATGTGTAAATTTTTTATACAATCGTAGTCTTCGTGTCGAATGTTTTCAAATGAGTACCATTGTTACTATTTTTTGTGAATTTTTTTGAATCCGTGAGAACGGATTTAGAAAACCGTTCCCACGGTTTGCGAATTAAAAAAAAATGGCGCCAAAATTAGTGTCAAACTACATTTTATCTCAATTTATTTTATTTTTCTTACTCCAAACGAGGCCTAAATAGTAATTCTTTTATCATATTTAAAATCACAATTCCTCGAAATTTATAATTAAAGAGTGTATTTGTTGTGTGTTCTTCATTATTTTTTTTTCACTTTGTTGATCCTTCTATCCTAGGGTGCATAGTGGTAAAATTTTCATCACCAAAACAAAGCAACTAGTACTTACATGCGTAGGTTTGTTGGTGGGAAGAGGCCTCCTACTGCGAAGCAGACGTCCACAATTTTGAGTCCCCACTGAGTTTGACACCCAAGGTTCGTGGGTCACCTCCTCGTGTACTGTGGGCTTTACATCTGCACGAGTGGGTCAAAAAAGCACTTCCCTCGGGGTCCATTTCCGCTGAAAAGCAAACAAAAATAAATTAAATAAAAATATTTTCAAATGAACGGAAGCGAATTTATAATTAATAATTAATTGAAATAAAATTATATTTTTAAAATAAATAAAAGTGAAAATAAAAATAGTAAAGATAAAAACTTTATAATAATAATAAAATAAAAGTAAAAT
This sequence comes from Vitellaria paradoxa, assembly GCA_019916065.1. Classification (NCBI taxonomy): domain Eukaryota; kingdom Viridiplantae; phylum Streptophyta; class Magnoliopsida; order Ericales; family Sapotaceae; genus Vitellaria; species Vitellaria paradoxa. The sequence goes on along the minus strand of CM034243.1, from coordinate 8,892,348 downwards.
TTATGAGTGAAAATAAAATTAATAGTCTATATGTAATTTTTTAAATCGGTGGAAGCAAATATATCTACTGAACTTTTACTCGAGCCCCAGCAAGTGACTGTAGCGTAATATTATTCATTAACCATACAAGTAGGTAATAGAAAGTAGACGGAGTGTACGTGATTTTTTTCCACCCTAACCTAGGGTTTAAGATGCGAGTCTATTTCTTTATTTCTTACATAAAACTGTAGTGTCATTATAAACGTATATGACTTTTTTTTACTTCTATATTTTTAGTGGTGTTTTGGATGGCAAAAGAAATTAAAAGAAAAAAAATCGGTGTAAAACTGACATGTGATAAAATTTGATTGAAAGAAATTGTAAAAAATTTATAATTTTTTTACAATTTTTGATAAATTTTGGCGAACCAAACGTGTAAAAAAAATGTATATATATATATATATATATATATATGAAAAAGAACTGCATACACCTGTTAATTAATCCATGCAGGTAAAAAAATGTATACACTCGTTAAAATGTCATATTTTATGTAAATGCAATTATAGAGGGAGTTTGGAACGTCAAAGTTAGTAGTATTAAGAAAAAGTGTAACGAGTACAAAGAATAATAGTGTATAATAACAAAATATAAGATTATAATTAATTTTCACCTTAAGTTTTTTTTTTTTTACTGTTTTACCAAATTTAACCCATACTTGAAGTCATGTATTTGTTGATAGGTGGCTACTTTTCGTAAAAAAATTATATAATTTATGGTGTAATACGAGACAATTAACAATTGAGAGACAAAGTGAGAAACAAATTATAATTTAAAAGAGAGAATGTATTATTTTTCTCTAAAAAATTTTTTTTAAAAATTTATTAATAAAATAATTATGAAAGAGGCATAATTCGTCACTATTTTATAGTTACTTTATGGTAACTAATGCAGAAATTAAACCACTCTGTTTAAACGTCTTTCACTGCATTTTGCCAATAAAAAAGCATAAATTAATTGGTAAAAGAAGAAACGAGAGGCCAAACACACCTTTTTCCAGAATCAAAGGTCCCTGACTCCACTACGTGGTCCGTCTCAAACCATTTGATGTTAATATTCAAAATCTTAGCTGCCGCTCACGCGCGCGAGTAACTTTACTTGCACATTAATTTCCAACCTTTGACCCGCTTTGTTTTGTAATGTTTATGTTTTGTTTTGTTTTTTTTTTTTTTTGGTGTTTTTTTTTACCTATACTAATATTTTTGTTTTTACCAAAAATAAGTTTCACAATATAATTTTATTAATTAGTAGTGAATTTATGCTATGCACGGTTAAATGTATCTGTACTAATTAAAATTGCGTTTTTTAACAAAAATATATTTATTTAAATAATTTATGTATATTATATCAATATTTGTATAACAACTCATTTATGTATAATTATATTATTTATGCTAATATTTAGAGGAGATCAAAATAATTTATCCAAAACATGTTTCATGGTAAAAGTAATAATCTCTTATGATAAATAAATAATTAAATAAAACTAATAGTGTGTTTGGTGTAAAAAAAAAAAAGTAAAATTTCTTTTAATTTTTGTACTGGTATTGTCGTGTGTCACCTTTAAAAAAATTATGTGTTTAGTAAAAATTTGTACAAGTTGAAGAAAATTAAAAAAAGTTGAACAAAATTAAAAAAAAAAAACATAATAACAGTTAGAGAATATATTTAGGGCCTGTTTGGTTGGTCAAATTTTGACCAAAAAGTACAATAAAAATGAAAAGATGTAACATAAATGTGATAGGTGTTAAAATTTGATTAGAAGATAGTACAAAAGTAGTTAAAATTTGGTGACTTTTGGTAAAATTTGGTAGGCCAAACAGACCTTTAGTAAATTTTAGTAAAAAAATTGAAGACAATAAAAAAAGTTCAAAAATAAATTAAAATTAATAATTAGTGAAAATTTAGTAAAAAATAGTAGTAGCCAATTGATGCATTATAAAAAAAGAAAGGTACATATTGTAGTAAAACATGGCGTCGACACTGATAGACTAATTTACCATTTAAATTTTTAGTAACTTGAATTTTTCATGAAGTTTTAAAGTTTGTATCTAAAAAAAAAACTAAATTTTAATATATATTTAAAATTTGCGAAGTTTATGCTTTGCTCTATTCGAGGGGCGTTTGGAGACATAATTTTTAACAATTTTTTGTATTTTTTATTAAAAGTTATTAGTTGTAATTTTTAGTAATGTTTTGTAACTTTTGAGTGTTTGATAATTTTTTTTTATTTTTAGCATTTTTAATAACTTTTGACAATTTTTAGTAATTTTTTTTGTAACTTTTAAGTTAATAAATTATTGTAGTAAAGAAAAAAAGTGGCAAAAGTTGGTGTTTGCCAAACATTCAAACATCAAAAGTTGGTATTTTTTTTTGTAAAAATTTTACTAACAAACGCCCCCTTGGTTCACATATAAAATATCTCTAAAAAATTACCAAAAAAAAAAAAATCTCTAAAAAACTAATTCACTATTATTATTTATCTCAGGGGATATAAACTAACCCCTTTTTTTGGTTGGATAGCTAAAATTTATCCCCATTCTCTTATATATCATTTTATTCTTTTATAATCAAATATAATACAAAATGTCATTCATAAAAAGTAATTTTATAAATATAAAAAAATTTCAAAAAAATAAACTTTTGAACTAAAAATTTTATTTGAGTGAATTGAAATTTTGTTATTTTAAATATATAAATTTTTACTTATAGTGTAATTACTTTATGTATGCAGTGTAACCAGAGTTGTAACAAATATTATTATTTGAGAGTGAGTTTGAATGGTTCATGAGTTTCCTTTTCACAGAGCTCACGAGAGTTCGATCTCTACTCAAGTAAAATATACGTGAAAGGCAATAGATTTTTTTGGCTTATTAACCTTAAAATTTTAGGACTTATTTGGTTTATTTTTTTATTTTTTGTTTTGAACTCATTTTCTATTTTACTCTTTTAAAAATAAAGAAAAAGCTCAAAACGTATTTGGTCACTTGTATTTTTAAAATTTATTTTAGAAAACAGAAAATAAACTTACACATAAAATGAAAAATGACAAAAAGTCGTTTTAAGTGTTTTTAATGTAAAATAAAAAAAATTCAAAATAATGAAAATAGAACTTTTTCTATTTCTTTATTTTGAGATTTTTAAAATATAAAATGAAAATAAAAAATAGAAAATAAAAAAATAAACCAAATGTCACATTAAATTTTTGTGTTATTCAAATTGAATTTTTAGTCTAAAATTTTGTTTTTAAAAAGTTTTAAATAATATATACAATCTCTTCTATTCTTGTGCTATTATTAAATCTTCTACACGTGCAAATAAAAAATCTATACTCCCTATTTGGATTATTTTTTCTACTAATTAATTAGTTTTTATTTTTAATTTTAGCAAAAGAAAGCTTAAAGTATACCCAAAAGCCTCCAGAAAAGAAAAACATAAAACTAAATTTTAGTTCAACAAAGGGCGGATTGTTAACTTTTGTCCTGGTATTAACATGTGTAATTTTTAATAATTTTTATGTGTTTAGTAAAAATTTATAAAATTTAAAGAAAAATTACAAAAAATTTAAAAAAATTAGTATTTTTAATCATTTGATTTATTTTTTTATTTTTTGTTTTTTATTTCTATTTTTTATTTTGAGCTTATTTTTTATTTTGTACTTTTAAAAATGAGGAAAATAATTCAAAATTTATTTGATTATTTGCATATTCAAAATTTGTTTTCAAAAATTGAAAATGAGTTTACATATGAAATAAAAAATGGTAAAAAAGTCGTTTTTGAAGGTTTATAACAAACAATAAGGAAAATTCGAAAACAAAAAAAAATAGAGTATTTTTTATTTCCTCGTTTTGAGATTTTTAACACATAAAATAAAAACAGAAAATAGAAAATAGAAAAGTAAACTAAATGCCATCTAAAATTCTTTATTATACTTTTACACATTCCCATCTTTACTAATTTTAAAAAAATTAAATATTTCGCAAAAAAAAAAAATAATAAACCCTGGGAGAAGGTACATTGAGTAGGAAATTTTTTTTGGTAGCCATGGGCTCGTTTGGAGTAAAAAAAATCTCAAAAAAACTCTATAAATCTCTAACAACTCATTTACTCCTAATTTTTCCGCCATCACTAATTTCAAAAAATTTCAATATTTCGCTAAAAAAATAAAAAAATCTAAAAATAAGTTAACCGAATGTGTAAATTTTTTATACAATCACATTTTTCATGTCGAAAGCTTTCAAATGAGTACCATTATCGTTATTTTTAAAAATTATTTTTGAATCCATGAGAACGAATTTAGAAAACCGTTTTCACGGTTTGCGATTTTTCATAAAAAATAGCGCCAAAATTAGCTCTAAATTACATTTTATCTCAATTTATTTTATTTTTTCTTACTCCAAACGAGCCCCATGTTTCCTAAGTCTTAAAACTTTTGTATGAGTACTCTTGTGGGGTGGGTCCACACAAAATTGTTGGAACATATTAGCCAAAATCGTTCCCATAGTATCGTTTTGCTCCACTAAAATGCTACAATGCAAAACATACATTTAGGGTTTTTTGAATCCGTTAAAATGGATTTTGGAGAACTGTTTTAACATGTCACTGTTTAACTCAAAAAAATATAATTTAAAAAAAACACAAAGGGGAGAGATAAATGGAGATTTTTTTGAATCCGTTAGAAATAATTTTGAAGAACTATTGTAACGGTTTATCACTATTCATATTGAAAAAAATACGATTTAAAAAAAATGTGAAATGGAGAGACAAATTAAAAATTTTTTGAATCCATTAGAACGAGTTTTGAAAAATCATTTTAACGTTTTGTTTCTGTTATCCTCAAAAAGCATGATTTGGAAGAAAAACATGAGACGTTAAAATTACCTAATACGTTTTATCTTATTTTATTTTATTTTATTTTTCACCGACTCAAACGACCCGAAGTATGCCACAAATTACCAAACACAACCTTGGGCGGTTTCGCAGACAGCCACGGTCTGCGGGCCGTGGTCGGCGCGTACCGACGCTCTAGTCTAGCGCTTGTCGAGTCATACCTTAATAAAACATGAAACTCGCGGCTGTTCTTGTCATACCACGTAGATGTAAAAAATCTTACAGCGAAGGCTTACCTTGGATTGGACCCTCTCTCTCTCTCTCTGTGACTTTAGCACATCTGTAAAAGTAGCCTTTTCACAGTGACGGAAGGCAAAGGCAATCAAATTCACAGTTGTGATGTGTGAATCCCTATTTAAACCCCATCTCACTCAGACTGTTAAAAGGGCCTCTCAATTCTTCATTCCATATTTTTCCGGTCTTGATTTCCTTTCAAGTTCCTTCTTTTTTCTCCTGGAAACTCTCTCTCGTGTATGAATTTTCTTTCTCGATTATTATTATTATTATTATTGTTATTATTATTATTTTTGCCTCTGCAATCAAGATTCATATCCCCTTTCCATTTTCTCCATAGAAGAAGCTAGCCATGTCTAGTTTGTACACACAGAACTTAAGTTTCTCACCTGCAAGAGCTCCTTCTCCACATATAAGGACCAACCCAGATGTTGATAGGTAATACCCAATTTTTAATTTTTAATTTTTTTTTAAGAAAAAAACTTTTGATTTCGATTTATAATGTCTAGGCAGTGTTTGATGGGAAATACTATGGTGGATTTCACCGATTTGGGTTTTGTATGTTTATGGGTTTTATTGATTTATTGCAGTCAGTACTTGGCAGAGCTGTTAGCGGAGCACCAGAAGCTCGAGCCTTTTGTGCAAGTTGTTCCCATATGCAGCCGACTTTTGAGTCAAGGTTGGTGACTATCTCCAACTTTGGATCTAGGTTTTCTATGTTTACTTGGGGTTATATTGTGTTCTGACTAATTTCTGTAGTTTTGTTGTTTCCATTTGGTGCTTTTGAGAGAGAGAGAGAGAGAGAGAGGGATTGTGTATACCCCAGTGATTTGTGCTGCTTATAGATTTAGAATTTGAAATTTTGTTATAGATTCTCCCAGGATTGTTGCAATGCTTGACAAATTTTCTATTTGGTATTTTTTTCTATATATATTTTTTGGTGAGTATTTTTTTTTTCTATATATTGATGGTCACAGAGGGCACATATTTGTGTTTGACATGTTGGCTTATTGTCATGGCCATTCACTTTGCTTTGGTCTCTGAAATCAAATGTGTTGTCCTTCTTCCAGGAATTAATTTTTGTTGATGAATCAGTTATTTGATTCTTATTTTGAATGCCCATATAGTTTCATTTACACGTTCCTCCTTTCAATTTTTTTTTTTTTTAACATGGATAAGAATCCTATTAAAGAAGTCATCAAGGGATGCCACCTTAATACAAAAGCCTCATACATGTATCTTGTGATTGCTTTGTTATAGCTGTGTGGATGTGCTTGGGAAAGAATTCAAAGTTCCAAGCTAATGTAGTTTTCTCCTACTCATTCAAAAGAATATTTTCATGAGAACATTTCATTGCCTTGTGATTTTGACAGAGATAATAAGGGTTTCTAGCATGATGTCCCACCATGGGTTTAATGAATATGACAGACTGCATCGTGGAAGCCCTAGTCCAGTGGCTTCTCAAGACAAAATTCCAAATCTTGGAGTAACAGGGCTAGGTGGCTGGAGTTCCCGTCTGCATGAGGTAAGTGTATGCGATCTCGTTCATGTTTGTTACCTTGAAAAACTGAATTTACTATCCCCAGTTTTTAATGTTGCCTGGGTTACTTAAAACATACTTAATATTGTTTGAGGTTGCATAAGTTATTTGTGTACCCATAACTTGACAGGCCCTGGGTGAGTATGAAAATACATATATTTAACGGAAGATAATTATGCTCAAAGAAAGCTAGCTTCATATTATTTCATATTAAATTTACTTATGAAGTCTTTAATAAACATGAGATTTAGGAATATTTCAGGGGAGTGTTTCAATTGCTTTTGAGTTATAAAGTTCAAAATGACATATAGGAAGACGATTTGCAAGTATGGTTAGATTCATATGTCCTTATGAGCCTCTCCAACTTAAAAAAACAAAAAAATATAGTAGAATCACTTTTTTTCCATTCACCACGAATCGAATTAGTCCATGATCTGGAGGTAGGATTTGAATCAATTGCATGGTGTATTGACTCGAAGTGTAAGATTCTAATCGTGAATTGTACTATTTTAACAGGTATGAATCTATGGCATTGAGGGTTCATAATTGACCACCAGATAGCAAGGCAGTTGTCCCGTAGGAATAATTTTTTCTTCTATTGTTTTCATAATACCATTGATAAACGTGAATGCAACCCCCTTTACCTGTGTACAAAAAGCTTCAAAGGTCACAAAGCCTGATAGCAATGGCTATAGTGATTGTTCTATACTGGAGTTTAAGAGTGGATGCGTTTAAGGCAGTTCCCCCATCCTAATACTGGTTCTCCTGCCCTTCCTTTCTTCCTTTTGATTGGTCTGTCATGGAAAATTTTATTAGGACTTTGAAGCAAAAGTGAAGTTGAAAGAAACCATTGGCTATTTAGTTGATTGTGTGACAGTGATGACCAAAAGGTTTGAATGAAAATTTTGCATTCAGCCAACTAGTTTATTAAGTATCGCATGGCCAGCATTTAAATTAGTATTGATTAACTGTCCCTGAGTTAACCAAACCGTTATCCCAAATATTTGGATTCGGCTTCATGACGTTATTGTCTGATCAACCAGTTCAATTATTCAGTTGAAATTGAGAATTGCAAATGTCAAATCCCACGATGTTTTTTTTATTCTGTTAATATTTGGATGTGAAACTCAAATGTTGAACATCTTAGTCATCGTGGCTTCACCACATTCACTCCCCAATTCTTGTTCACCTGGGGCATATGATAAAATGCTCCAAATGTCAAATCCCACAATATTTTTTTGATTCTGTTAATATTTAGAAATGAAAATCAAATGTTGAACATCTTAGTCATTGTGGCTTCACCACATTCGCTCCCCAATTCTCGTTCACGTGGGGCATATGATAAAATGCTCCAAAGGACTTGCTTTTGAGTTTTGAAGTCATCCATTTCTAAAGTGATTCTAGACAGCTTCACACAAGTGTACCTTGCTCAACCACAAAACGAATGTGCTTTAAGCCAACTGCATGTCAAGTGCTCAAGGGGCTTGTAGTCATTCTTTGTCATTGGTCCAATAGTTATGATGGGCATGCAAGTGACAAATTTCAAAAAGCTACCCCCACATGTTGTTATATAGAACACCAAAGGGCTTAATCATTTGATATTGCCTCTCTATGTTTTATTTTAAATGTATACCTCAATGGAGCTCCACATAACCTTTGGCATATAGCAAGAAAGGAAAATCATTGCTCTTAGTCTGAATAGTCAGGCAAATTGAGAAGCAGTCAGGCATGGAAGTAAGTTGAGGCTTGCTATTTGTCTAAGATAACAAATGATAGGAGAGTAAATTGGGAAGAGGTCTGATTTGGAGCAACCCTATCCGTTAATGGGTTAGCAAGAGGAATGCCTGGTGACTTTTTCAAGTGGACACTTGGGCTACATTATTTTAAATATATTTACAACTGCTTTTGTTTCATCATTGTGTCTTTTTATATAGGCTCTTGCTGGACCACTGTGGGTATTGAGCAGAATGGACTCTTTTAATTGATGTGTCCCGTGTTCTAAAAAACCTCATGCTTTGTTTCCATTTCCTTTTCTTTTTTTTTTTTTTTTTTCAATTTCAATATGTGACTTGATTCCAGTCATAATAAATCTTAGGTTCATTATGCAGCAGAGATTCAGTGGACCACAAGGGATAACAATGGACTGGCAAGCGTCTCCAGGAAGCCCAGGTGCCTATATTATGAAGAGAATATTGCGGTTGGAGATACCGGTAGACAGCTATCCAAATGTAAGCTACACGATGTTGTATTGGTAGAATACAATTCTTGAAATTCTTTCCCAAAATCAAAAAGTGCTCAGTCTGACTACATTTTTTGTGAATATCAGTTCAATTTTGTTGGGCGTCTTCTAGGTCCTCGAGGCAATTCCTTAAAGCGTGTGGAAGCTTCAACAGGTTGCAGAGTGTTCATTAGAGGAAAAGGCTCAATAAAGGACCCTGACAAGGTTATTTTTGTTTTCACATTGTAGAAGTTTATGATTAAACAAATATTTTACGCTTTATTCTCGAGTTAGTGAAGTCACACTTAAAATTTGATGACTGTTTTTGGTCAATTCATTCTAATGTCATGTCTTTATTTGAGAATCGGTGTTGCATTTACAATTTTTTTTCCTGAATTTTAACTTTTATAGTCATACCTATGTATTTTGAAGGAGGAGAGTCTGCGGGGAAGGCCTGGCTACGAGCATCTGAATGAGCCACTGCATATTCTAATTGAGGCAGAATTGCCTGTCAATATTATTGATGTACGATTGAGACAGGCACGAGAAATTATTGAAGAACTGCTCAAACCAGTGGTATTTGTTTCTATCCCAGTCCTTCTCCATCCAATGTTCTATGGCAATTCATTCATTCAGTACTTTTTGAGCGCATTAGTTTCTCTACTTCCTCACTTCTCTGTTTTTCATCATGGTCAATCATTAGCAATGGGCATATGAAAGTGAATAATTACTGTCAAATGATTAAAAATGAATATTTCAGTTTCTTTGTGCTCCACCTAAGTTTTATCATTTGCTTTGTTGCATTGACTCTCTTGAATTTGCAAAGTACCTCTATTGGACATTCAACATTTGGGCAAGAGTATTTAATAATGTCTCTCACTTGTGTGGCAAGTGGCAAATTTATCTAGTAATATGAATTTATCGTGTGACTATATATAGAATTTCATACTATGGATGAAGTGCTTTATCACCTTATAAGTACCATTTCCCCTCAGGGATGTATTTACAATGTGAAATATGAATATTTTGTTGTATACTCTGCATCCTTGGACATGGAAATTAGATGAATCTCCTTACATGCATTGCCTGTACACGAGTCCCATACCCAAGTTCATGTGACCTAGACTAGGACCATACTTTTTCACTCTTGTATGAGTTGCGTGTATTCCTAAGGTTGTCTTTGGATCAAAAATTTGTTAAAGGAAAAGGAGAGAGATAAGGATTCAAATTCACTTTTAATGTTTGGTTTGTGATAAAAAATGAAAAGAAAAACTCATGGGATTTGAGAAATTAAATATAATTAAATTAGGAAATGAATTAATTGATGAATAACTTTTAGTTTTATTATATTATTTTTATTATATTTTTGGATCCATTTAAATAAAAATATGCATTGAAATTTTATATTTCCTTCCCCTTTTTCTTACCTTTTTCTTTTACTTTTCCTCTCCTCCATCAAATCCTCGCTCCAAACACACCCTAAGAGTTGAAAGACAAAATCAAGTTGAGGTCTATTGTGATTCTCAACAAATCATATGGATGCTATTGGATGATGCAACCGGCAGTGTTGCTAAAAAGAATTATATCATTGAGCATGACAAATCTTAAATTCAGTTTCTATACTTCTATTGCACGATATATCGCAGTATCATGTTTAGCTCGTTGTTTCTTGTAAAAGTTTATATATATTGTTAGTTAATCTGTTAGATTGTCAATTCATGATCAAAATATACTACTAAATCATTTAAAGCTAGACGTAGGCTAAGTTGTCAGAGTTTAGGTTTAAATTGGAATCCTGTGTGTTGGTGATCGAAGAAGTTTTAATTTGCATACTGCAGATTTAGTTTGCTGTGAATTCAACGTAGATTACTGTACATTCAATGGTAGCCGTGGATTTGAAGATTGGTCCTTTTGATAGGGTTTGCGTACATTGTGGATTTGAGCAAACGCCGTTAACAACCTAGAATCGTGGGTTAAAGTCTATTGAGAGGTTGAGACATAATTCCTTTGTGATCTAGTGAAGAATTTGAGATTTTTTTTTATTGATTTAGGTTTTTTTTTCCCGTTAAATGTTGTGTCTTTATTTTTCTGTCTTCTATTATTACTTGAATATTTGTGTAATTGACTGTTTGGATAACCTAGCATATTCGATATATATATATATATATATATGTATGTAGGTATGCACACTCATAACCAACATCTTCAATTGCAGGACGAGTCGCAGGATATCTACAAAAGGCAACAGCTGAGGGAACTGGCGATGCTGAATTCCAATTTCAGGGAAGAAAGCCCTCGGCCAAGCGGAAGCATCTCTCCTTTCGGTTGCAGCGGGTTGAAGCGCGCCAAAACCGGTCTGTAGGAATCTTTCAAAGTTCCTCGTGATGGTCTCTCTAGTCTCTGCGGACGCCCGCATCGCTGCATTTCTGGCACCGTATTTTATATATTTTTAGCAATAAATTTTGATTCTCTATGAACCTCGAGGAGTGGGTTACTGATGCGGCGAAGAGATGATGATGATCATGCTGATGATGAGCCTTGTTCGAGGACGAAAGCGCGGGGAAGGAAGGAAGGAACAGAACAAACATTTGTTGTAGCTTTCATGGGTTTATTAGTTGCTTGCTGTTGTAGAAGTAGCAACAATTGTTGCATTTTATTTGTTATTTTAAAATTGGATGTTTGTTTCGTTCTTGAGAGTTGGAAAACTCTTCATGGTTCAATCTTAGACCCCTTTTGTGGTTCAGAAATGCGTGCTACATTTTTTCATAACGTGTGATATTTCTATTTTGAAATTGTGTCCAAGGTTAGGATTTTTGCTCTTAATTACTTCTTTTTGCAAGTTTTTTTTTTTTTTTTTGATATTTGAAGATGTTCAAACTAATTTGCACCATCTTCGACTAATCTCTGAAATTCTTGAAGTTAACGACTGGGTGAACTTTCAATAATCTTGAGGAGACTCGAATTAGACTTTTTCTTGCAAGTTGTTCAAGCTAGATTTGTGATTTTAATGAAGCAAAATCAAGTTTGCTTTGTGGTAAAAAATATATATATATATATTATTATAAAAAATTAAAAAACAAAAGTTATGATTGTCCCGTAAAATAGATAAAGGGGTTTTGGGATTGAAAAAATGTTTCACCAAATTGATTTGTTACCTTTAGTTTAAATATTAGGGTGTGTTTGATAAAAAAAAAAAAATCAAAACCTATTTTTTTTTTTTGGTTCGTGTGCGAATTGAGGCTTAAAAACTCAATTTTATCCCTTTCATATACAAACAAAAAATAGTTAAGAGGGTATTTTTGTAATTTTAATAGAATATATTTCTTGATTTGCGGACGAAATCAAAAAGTTAAATGTGTATTTGATGTATTATTTTTTTATTTTACGTATAAAAATAGTTTAAATTATATTTGATCATTTGTATTTTTAAAATTTATTTAAAAAAATATATTTATATTTAAAATATAAAATAATAAAAAATTATTTTGATTTTTTTGATAAAAAATATAGAGAATTTTAAAATACAAAAAAATAAAAAATGTCAAATTAAACCTAACGTTTTTAGTTTTGGATCCAAAAGCCTGATTATACAATCAAAAATCAACAATAGATGGGGCCCACATCCGAGAAAAGGAAGAGCTCATACCCAAAAAAGCCCACATAATCTGGAAGTCCAGGTTATGGTGTTGCCGATATATCAATGGCTCGTTAGCGTCTCCCAAACCCCAAATCGTGAACTACGACGACTGTCGAACGACCAATCGCCGGAGAAGAAAGCCGCCAAGTTACCGGTGAGGTGAAGAGAGAGAAGCAGAAGAAAGTGATGGGGAAGACTCCGGTGAGGATGAAGGCGGTGGTGTACGCGCTTTCGCCGTTCCAGCAGAAGGTGATGACCGGTCTCTGGAAGGATCTTCCCGGCAAGATCCACCACAAAGTCTCGGAGAACTGGCTTAGCGCCACCCTCCTCCTCGCCCCACTCGTTGGCACCTACACGTAATGCCCATTCCCTCCTTTGTTTCCCCTTAGGGTTTTTAATATGCGTTATATCTATAGATTTATGCGTAATATACATTAGTTTATGTTTATGTAATCCTTGATATCTTGTTCTCGGCTCTATATATGATTAATTTTTTGGAGGTTTTATGGCTCTTTTTGTCTATTTAATTTTGATTTACCTATTCACGCGAAAAGAGATGTGCGGTCAGATCTAACTATATTTTTGCAATTGTCGTTAGTATTGGGTTGTTTGATTGTGATGCTGTTGATTGATGGAGCAATACATTTTGGTGGATTTTGATTGAAATGGTTAATTATGGTTATGCAATGGTAGAGGGCTTTCAATTGACATTTGATAATGGTGTAGAAATTTGTGTTTGATCTTATTCATTTTTAGCTTTCCCGTGATGAGTTTGTCTTCCCTGAGAGTCGGATGTGGATTGTGTTTATTAGCTGATGTTCCTCAACTTTCCCGCTATTCCATTGGGCCATCAGCTTTGTCTTTTAAGAAACTTGATTTATTGGCAACAAAAAAAGAAAAATTAATGAATAATTTTACGTGCCAATAGTGGAAAATTTAGGTCCAGATGACCTAGATGTGTATACAACTGCCCCGTGTGGGCTAATGTATGCATCTATATCTTTTCAAACAAACTGGCTATGAATCTTAATCTGGCCACGGTGTTGGTCCTGTGGATTCCTGGTTTTATAAAGCCAATGGTGTCCTCCCTCATGCTCTATTCCTTACCCTAAGCCTTAGAGGCGGGGAAGGAAGAAGCGATAGTCAAAAGAGAATGAATAATAAGCCGCCCCCCCCAAAAAAAATAAATTAATTAAAACCAATATATGCACTTTTTTTTTGATTATTTATGTTAGTAAATAGTGCATTGGCGCCCCAAATTGTGAAAAATATTACTTCGTTCCTTCAAAATATGACATTTTACCTTCGCCCCATCTCACTCAAATTTCTGTGTCCGCCACTAAATAAGATTTGTTTTTTTTTTTTTTTTGGGGGGGGGGGCGATTGGAATTGGCAGTGATACCATGTATTAGTGGATCACATAAATCTGTCTCAGCAAAAGGACGGGATATTAACCAAGTTGATTTGTGTGCAATCAATTTTTTTTTTTAATACATTTGGAAAATTAACTAGAACATATACCAAGATTTATTTGCAAGGCTAGTAGATCCTTACAAACCAACACTGGAAGTGATTTGCAGTTGATGTTTTCACCTCTAAAAACCAGTCTTAGCTTGCTTTTAGGCTTTTAGATACAATTTCTGTATATTTGACTCCATGCCCAAAATAATTTAGAAGCATCTAGCTTTTCATTGTTGAGCTTATTTTATATTGATGTCAGGCTGCGATTGAAAAGAGTAGGAACAAGGAATGCTTCCTATTGTTCAGTTTAGATATGGACAAACTTTTACCTCCTGCAAGTAATGTGATTGTGTAAGCAATAATTTTGAGGAACTGAAAAATGAAATGCCGAGTGAGGAAGCTACTATTTTACCTTTGTAAATTTAAACCATTGCAGTATTTAAACAAGTGTTCATTTATTTGGGTTTGTTTAATTATGGCTCCTACAACGTTTAGTCATATTGTGTGACAAAGTTAAGGGGGGAAGTTCATTCCAATTTTATCTAATAAGGTTTTTTGTGTGTTTCATTATTTGGTGCATTTTAAAGCTTTATATCCAGTTTTATCTATTGTAGCTGAAATGCACTAATTGTGGGCAATTGTTCTTTATATTTTTGAAGATTGATTCTAACATATGATCAACGTGTCTCTGGAGTAACCTCCTCTAACACCCCCCCCCCCCCCAAAAAAAACTGTAGGTTTGGGGGGGGGGAGTGTGTGTTCAAAAATTGATTAATTCTGTATACTAACTGAATGCTAGCTATGTATGTTAACTTAAGGACTTGCAGTTGTAGGAACTTGTTTCTTATGGCAAAACCATACTTTTCACGTGATGTATTATCTGTTATTTTTAATTGCTTATCAATATATGTTATATTACTTAGCTTAAATAATTGTAATTTCTGTTGTCTGCTTCAGTAGTGGCTAATTCTGCTTTCAACAAATGATACTTGTTCTGGCTCCTTTTGCATACAGGTACGTCCAGCATTACAAGGAAAAGGAGAAATTGGAGCACAGGTACTGAAGCCATGGGTGAAGTTGAGTGCCTTAAGTGAGGAGCTTTTTTTCTATTGATGTCCAATAAGAAACCTGTTATGATAGTTGACTGCAATGTCTGTCATCGAACTTTGCAGCTTTGTTAAGTCATTTTCAGATACTAGTTATTCATGTTCTGGTGATAGTTTTGAAAAATATTGGTGGTTATATCTTGTTTTTGAATGGTTGTGTTGTCCAAAATACTCCGGTGGGTTGTGGATTCTTGAGTAATTTGCCTGACCTGCTTATCTTCTGAATTTCATTGTTAAGCTGATTGAATTATAATTAGTACTCTTAATTGTAACATTTTATTTTTTGCACTTGTTTCAAAAAAAAAATGTCACGTATCAATTTTCTATTAATAATTTTAATGGAAAGAGCATAGTGGAATTAATTAAAAGTATGGGGATAAGGTGTTATAATTTCAAGCAAGGGGGTTAAGTAAGATTTGAGGGAAAAATATAAGGGCGTTGAATTGTAATTTGTCCATTACTCTTTAAAACTGTCGTCTCTTACTTGATTTCATCCTTGGTGACTGCCTCTCCTCTTTATCTTTCCAGAGGCATCTCATTCAGGTTAGGTTTTGTTTGGTTTGCCGTAAATTCTTAAAAATTTCTGAAAATTTTTGAAGAGCATTTACTCTTTATTTCATTGTACGAATTTATAATTTATTTCACTTTTTATTATTTAAAAAACACACCCTTAGAAGGCAATACCCGAGGTGTGCATTTTTATTTTTGTTAAGGAAAGGCCACCCCTAGGAAAAATTATTTGTTACTCTACGAGCTGATGTGCTATCCCAAGTGCAAGAGTTGTCGAGTAATAAAGTAAGTGATAACGTCGGGTCGAATTTATAAGATACGTATGTTTATTGATGATTTCTTAACAATATTGATGGTTTCTTAACAATATGATAGAATTGAGTGTTGGAAACAATTATGGTAGTGTAAGATGGTTAAAAAGTATAAAAAATTAGTCTGAAAATGATACGTGATAAAATTTGGTTGGAGGAAGTAAAAAACAAATTTAAAAAAAGTTGATTTTTTTTTGTAAAGCAAAAGTCAAATATTTGTAAGGAATATAATGAGAGTTGAAATTGATAAACTAAGAAAGTATATTTTCTTATATGTTTCTAAATTTTTGAATGAGAAATTTCATTTGCTCATTTTCAAATACTTTAATATTAACATGAAAATAGAAAATTTAGCAATGAAAATTTATTTAATTTAGAATTATTTTTTATCAAACAAAAATGAGAGAACAGAAAGCTATGAATTGATTTTCTAATAAATTAATATACCAAAAGACAATCTTTTTGTTAATGGAGATAAAAGGAAAGTAAAAAAATATTTAACAATCTAAAATAGAAAAAGTTTAAAGACATAATATATTAACCAAATCAAACCAAGCCTTTTCCTACTAGCTGGGGTCGGCTATATGGATTTGTCGACGCCAATTAGATCTGTTTAAGGGCATGTCCTCTGATGAATCTAGGTAGGTCAGGTCATGTTTAATGGTTTCTTTCCAGCTTTTCTTGGGTCTTCCTCTACCTCTCCTACTCCTGGCAATCTCCATACTTTCACACATTCTAACAGGTGCCTCTGCTGGACGCTTTCTAACATGGTCAAACCATCTTAATCAGTTTTATCTCATTTTATCTTCAATCGGTGCTATTCCTACTTTGCCCCTAATCTCCTCATTCCTAATCCTATCTTTCCTTGTAATCCCGCAGATCCACCTTAGCATCCTCATCTCCGCGACTGCCATCTTCTTACCATGATTATGCTTTACTGCTCAACACTCTGATCCATATAGTAACGCTGGTCTAACCGCTACCTTATAATACTTTCCTTTCACCTTGAGGGGGATTTTTCGGTTGCACAAAACTCCCGAAACACTCCTCCATTTGGTCCACTCAGCTTGAATCCTGTGAATTACATCAGTATCAATCCCTCCATCTTGTTGCACCATAGATCCAAGGTACCTAAATTTATCTTTCTCTACAATCTTTTGTGTGCCTAAACTTACTTCTATACCACCTCTTATTCTATTTTGACTAAACTTACATTCCATATATTCCGTCTTGCATCGGCTTAGCCTAAACCCTTTTGTCTCTAACGTATCCCGCCACAATTCTAGCTTAGCATTCACTCCTTCTCTCATCTCATCTACTAAAACAATATCATCTGCAAATAGCATACACCACGGCAAAGATAAAATATATTAATATTATTTTTTGTAATTTACAAAAATTCATTTGATTATGATGATTTTTTTTATAATAAAAAATTTATCCTTTTCCTTTGAAAAGAATAAAAAGTTTATCACTAAAGAGTTATACATGAAAAGTTTGAGATCGATAGAAGTTCTGCATAAGCCTTGCATTGCTATTTATAAATAAGTATCTTATTAATCCGTGTTCGGTATGCAATAAAGGTCGATAAATATATGATATGTAATAATTTTCTCATTTTAATAGAACTGTGTATAAAAAATATAAAATATTATTATTAGACATATTTTTATTAATATTTAGATGCCTGAACACCTTTTAAGGGCTCATTTAATGCGATGAAAATCACTAAAAAATTTTAAAAAACTTCTAAAATCTCCTAATACATTTTGCACTTCTTATACTTCACGAAACAACTATAAATTTATAAGTATCTACATATCTTAACAATTTTTTACAAACCACAATGAATTTTTTACAAACCTTAACAATATTTCACAAACCCTAATACCTTTTCTACAAATCTCAAAAAATGTTCACATCTTTCAATAAATTCTAAAATAAAACGATTTTGACATATCCAAAAAAATTGTTCAGACAGTTTTTCTACCAAAAAAATCTATTCAGATGGTTTTTCTCTCCAAAAACTCAACACAAAATTCAAAAAATTTCACCATTTATTTCTAAAAACGTGATTTGTGATTGTATACCAAACATAAAAAAATGACCCAAATCACATTTTTTGTTGCACCAAACGCTGCTTAAGTGTATTTGGAGTTGTATAAATTAATATAAATTTATAAAAGTTGTAGTATCATAATTTGTACTGTGAATAGAAATCATAAATTTATTTTAAGGCACCGCTTGGATTGTCAACCAACAAAAAAAAACAAAATAAATCCCCAACAACTTTTATAAATCATTAAAACTTTCTATTACACATTTATATTTTTTCACTTTTACTAATTGCAAAAAATTTTAATATTTTGCTAAAAGAAAGGAAAAATCTAGGAGGTTAATTGAGTGTGAAAATTTTTTTGACTAAATGAGTACTATTGTCACTATTTTATATGAATTTTTTGAATCCATTTAAACGATTTTTAGCAATGTTTCCGTTTTAACGGTTTTAGCGTTGTTCATCTCCAAAAGAGACTTTTTGAATCTATGAGAACGGATTTGAAAAATCATTCTAACAGTTTAGTACAAAAGAGAGAGACAAGAACTACTGTGCAGAATATTGAGCGGCATTTTTTCGAATCCGTTAAAATAAATTTAAAAAATCATTTTAACGATTTTGATACAGTTCATATCCAAAAGATGCAATTTGAAAAAAAATATCAAATGTCATTCTTTACTCAAAATTATGTTTTATTTATTTTTTATTTTTTATCGCTCCAAACGTACTTTATTTTGTAGTGAGCCAAACCGTCCAAAAAAATACAATACAAAAATTTGTCGATTTTTTTTTTGGGGGCCCCCCGGGGGGTGGGGGGAGACGGAGGCTCGTCAACGACACCGTTTGGTTAAACCGGAAATCGTTTCGAAGGACGGGCGAATTCCCAAGTTGTCACAGACCCCAAGATTTCGAATTTCAAATTCGGCGCTTCCCTCCCCCCCTCTCTCCCTCTCACTCTGTCTCTCTCTAACGAGTGGGTGCAGTGGTATCGAATCGAATGTCGATCACGGCTGCCTCAGCACTGCAACCTATCAGTAGCTCATAGCTGGAGGAAGGTTAGATCGATATCTCTAATGTAACAAGTGTCATTCAGCTGAAAGATTAGTAGATTTTTATTGTTTGAAAAAAAAAATGATAGTTATTTCTTCTTTATTTATTTATCTCATAATAATCTGCACGAACTTTTGATAAACCAATGGATGCCATCTAGTACAAGGTTTTATTGAATACAATTGGCAACTCTCTCTGTGTGTTCTGTAGATCAATGTTTATCTACCCAAATTTCTTTCCCCGTATTCTTTTTTGTCTTTTTTTTTTTTTTTTTTTTATTGTGTACATATTTGTGTAGGAGTTCGGTTATTATGCTATGCTCAGATTTGATTTATTTATTTATTTATTTATTATTATTATTTTATAAAATTAGGGTTGGGAGCATACTGCCATTTCAACTGGGTATTGAAGCTTTTTATTTATTTATTTTATTTACTTTTTTTTGGGGGGGGGGGGGGAGAGATCAACTGGGTATTGAAGCTTATTGCTAAGGAAAAAATTTACTCAAAAAAAAAAAGGGATTTTGTTCCTTCAATGTATATGTTGTATGCAAATATTCTACAACATTGCAGTCTTAAAAAAAAAGTTAAAAAATTTGTATAATGCTGTTGTTTTGTTTGTGATTTTGATTATTGATTTTAAATGATATGGCAAATATCGACTGGGTACTTGACTCCAGTAGCATAGAAGAAACATGTGGGGGATACTGTTGTAATAAATTCTAATGAGCATGGATCTATGGAGGATCTGGGGATACATGCTGTAGCAGCTGAACAATCTTTTTAATAGTTTCTGACTTTGGGATAGCAGTGATTATTATCAATGTCCAATTGAACAAAGGCTTGGACCGTTTGATTTACTGTGACCATTGGTAGTTTTGGAGAAACAGTAAGTTTTATGTGAAGTCCACACTTTTTAAATAACCTTGGATCACTCTTACTTATGTTCTGTTTTATACTGTAAAAACTTCTGTTTCTGTATTTAATTCTACGACAATACGGAGTTTGACGTGGTTTAATAACTTGCCAAGTGTATTTATCCAACTTTCAACTTGTTCGGGCTCAAGATCATTTAGTTGATTTTCCTTTTAGTTTTGATTCTCAGCAAAAACACTCTGTAAACCATGCACTCGAGAAGATTCTAGTTGGTGGTCCACGGATGCTTTAGACAAAAGATTTTGGGCTTCTCATTTCCATACTCTTGGAACCAATGGCTGAGGCCAATGGTAACACTTATGAGGAAGCTCGCAAGCAACGGGTTGAAAACAATAAAAAACGTTTTGAGGTAATTCATTTCATCATTTAGCAGTAAATATTTTCTCATGCAATTTTCATTTGTATAATTCTTCCTTTTTCATTTGTATGCTAACATGTGCTTGTCTATGTATGACTGCAAGCAAAGGTTAACGACAATGCTCTTAACTTTTTTTTTTTGGATTGTAAAACTTTTGATTTGTTTCGATTAGATAATCATTAAGCAAGGCAGATATTTGTTTCTTCATCTTACCGTAGGCTTAAAAGGTTAGACGTATGATATCATATTAACTAGTGCATGGCTAAATAAAAAATCTTTGACTCATACTTCTAGAAATTTGTATTGTATTGTTGCACAAATATTTAATATATACTAGGGGATTGGCGCCTGTGTGTTTAGTGATTGTCATAAACATGGGAAAGATCACGGGAGGCAATGTAGATTAGTGGTTCAACTAGAAGAAGGCACCAACCTTGTGTTCTCCCTAATGAATAACGTGCACTACTAATATATTCTTTTGCTTTGCCTTTCTTTATTTTGTTTAAATGTTCACTTACTGATCAGTTTTGGTAAAGCTTGAGGGCTTATGAGCTATGTTCCTCTTAATTAGGATTGAAGGATGAGTATCACTGAATTCCTATGTTCTTTTTATCAGGAAAAAAACAATCGACAAACTTGAACTACATTCTACTTGTTTAATTATAGTAGAGTGAATTGTACATAATTTATATATTTGTTTCATTGTAGGATTTGGGGATTTTGAAGATCTCAAAGAGTCTATCTGATCTGAAAAGTTCTGAGAAGAAGCCTGTGGTAATCATGAGTTCTTTCCTAACCTTTGACTATGTGACAAAAGCTGCACTCCTTTTTTGGGTATTAAATTGTTGATTGCCTATTTCTGTTTCTTAACCTTTTTATATTTTTACTTGGTGCAGCAACGTCATGCAAAACCAAAGTTGGAAAGTGTCTACATGTTAGAGCCAAGAAGATCTTCTCGTGCACGCAATCCAGCTCCTTCATATTGTGATGATGTTAGTACTAGCATTTTATAATTTGTGCATTACTGATAACAAGAATGTGAACTGAAAACACTTGAAAAGATGAATGAAATTTTAAAGGCGTCATACTTTTTTTGTCATCAAGCAGTTTCACGGTTTTAGTGAAATATACATGATCACCTGTTAGAATTTTTCAGTTTTATAGACTGCAGAAAAATAGTTCAGCATACAAAAACAGGCATGTCCTTGAGCTTTGAGACGGACATAGATTACAAACAAAATAATTTTGAAGTTGACCATGTTTTCTTATAGTCTCAGCTTCAATTTTTTATTTCATTTTGTGAAATCGTGCTTGGTAGTTTTGTTTTTTGTTTCTGCTTCGAGAAACTAAGACAAACACTGAGAGAGAGAGAGAGAGAGAGAGAGAGAGAGAGGGTCAGAAATCTAAGACCATCCAAAAAATGTTTTTTTTTTTTACGGTCATTTTGAGATCAAAATTATGTCCCCCCCCCCCCCCGGGGCCCCCAGGGCGGGGTTCCCATATGCCCATTAAATCGCATGTCTATACTTTTTCTTAAGCAAACAAGCTAATCATTGCTAATATATGGCTGCTCTTTTCATGTATTATCTTCTAGTTTTTAGAATAATTTTATTCAATTTTCACTTTAGTATGGCTGCTATTTTCATGTATTATCTTCTAGTTTTTAGAATAATTTTATTCAATTTTCACTTTAGGATGACATAGAACTTCCATCCCTGCGAAAGAGATCAAAAAGAAGTTCATCATGGGCAAGGTTACATCAATATTTTGTGAATTTAATATTGTCATAGTGATTTCCAAATTAAATAGACTTATTAAATTTCCAGCTATCTAGCAAGACCATTGCACGAGGTAAAAACTGCTTCTTGTAAAGAAAGGGCTCTTGCTCATAAGTGTGCGGAGAAGCTCCAAAGCAATCTCCAATCTGGAAATCCATCTTTTATCAAGTCCATGGTTCGATCTCATGTTTATAGTTGTTTTTGGCTGGTAAGTTTCAATTTATAACAATTTTTCTTAGCCATATGGTTTTCATATGGTAGAGTTTCATAGCATATACCTACATATATTATCTAGAGTCTAAGACATATTGCACAGGTTACATCTTCACGATGCCATATGAATCCATTGGGCTGACTTACTTTCTGATGATGTTAAGGGACTTCCTTCTAAATTCTGCGAGGATCATCTTCCCAAAACGACAGTAGACATAGTATTGGAAGATGAAAATGGCGCAGAATATGATGCTGTTTACATTGGCAAGAGAGTTGGGCTTAGTGGTGGATGGAGAGCATTTGCATTGGATCATAAGTTGGATGATGGTGATGCTCTGGTCTTTGAATTGATTGACCCTGCAAGATTTAAGGTAGGTTTTTCTCAACGATAAGATGTTTAGCTCGTCATCTTGCAGTTGTCTATGCCTTTTCTCAGTGAAAGGAAAATGATTCTTTTTAATTGTCTTCAACAACCAATAATTGTTAATGCTTTATTCAAACCAACATGAAGTTCAGCTAGAAAATTCGTAATAGGACATTCTGCACTATTTGTGATTTCAGCTGAATCCCCTGCTACAACTAATTTTGTATTTTGTTGCCTTAATATATGTAGTTTGCAGGTATAATGTTGGCGATTCTAAGTATCAGCGTTTGCATGCGATCATTAAAAAGTAACATTGCACATAATGTTTGTGATTGAAAATTACAGTTCATCAAACTATAAAGAAAACCAAAATAAAGAAGATATGATAATAGAAGAGAGGAGTGTATGGGGATGCAGTCAGGCCTTCGATTTTATTGCATTTTCTCCCATCCACACTAATTTCGTTATGGTTCCATCCCATGTACCTCCAGATGAGGGAAATGCTAACTCAAATTGCTGAATTTTAAGCCATTGGAACTGATTCCGATAAAATGTTGGTAGTAATGCATAAATGCTTGAAGAACTCTCTGTTGTATTGCAGGTTTATATAGTCCGAGCATCAGACTGCTCGGGTCAGGCAGAAGATATGGCTGGGAGGGATGAATGGAATGATGATGACGACAACGATGATGCTGAGAATGCATCAGATGAGGCAGAAAAGCCGGACAAGAAGGGTGAGATCAAACAAAAACATTCAACGAAATTGAAGAAAAATGCAAGATCCTCAAAAGCTTCCCGCAGAAAGCGGAAGAAATGATGAAGACAAGTCAAAAAGATATTCAGAAACCAGTGGACTTTCTATGGAGGAAAAACTTGTGACAGCTGAATTAAATCAGAACATCTGTTTAGGTTATGTGCTGTATTGACTGGCATCATAGAAATGAACAAAGTGGTTGCTATATTTGTACTTAAAAAAAAAAAAAATCACATCCCATTCTTGCTATGATCATGAATCGGTTATAGACCAGTATCAATATCGATGCACAGCCGCATAATCACTCTAATTATATAACAAATAATTAAAAGCATAA
Source organism: Vitellaria paradoxa (assembly GCA_019916065.1). NCBI lineage: Eukaryota > Viridiplantae > Streptophyta > Magnoliopsida > Ericales > Sapotaceae > Vitellaria > Vitellaria paradoxa. The sequence continues at coordinate 8,868,557 of CM034243.1, read as the reverse complement.
ATTAAAAACAAATTAATTTCGGGGTTTTCTGAAATTTACCTGCACATTTTCAAATCATGGATATCTTAAAAGATGATGACAAAAAAAAAAAAAAAATCATCAAATTCTAAAGTTCACACTTGCTACCTTAGAATGAATTTGGGAATGAGGATAAATTTTGATTTATTCAAGCTTCGCTCAAGTTATTAACAACGAGTTTCAACTCAACTCGATGTTATATTAGATGTTAGCATTCGACTGCAATCATCAATGTTATATTCCAGCACAATATCCACGTCCCTCAACAAAATTGGCACATTCACATCACAGTTACATATAGCTTGAATCTAAATTCCCCCACCACACCCTTTTCTAGTCTGTTATTTAGCATACTTAAAAAGAAGGCGTGTTATCGTAATAGAGGCTCTGTTTTGACCTAAAGAAGAGGAAATACCATACAGCAATTCGGGCCCGGGCAAAACACCGCAGTGATACAGAGAACAAAGACTTGAAGCAATTAAGGTAAAAGAGTTGCCGCAAAAACTCAAAACAAGTAATAAGGTATGGATAATGAAAAGGCAGATAATCTAGGATAGGAAAGGTTGTTGGCACTGAGATTATAAAAACAAAAATCCTGCTAATAAAAGTACGGAATGTCATCCAAACTTGAAGAAAAAATCAAAGTTCCCCAAAACAGTAAAAATTCATGTAGATAATTGATCAAGTTCCCAAAAAGCACAAAATGCAAAACATTAAACTACATTACACAAATAGAAAAACCCATATGACAAACTGTTGTTCAATGCCCAAAGCATATTCAGTCAACAACATTGCCTAAACAGTTGCACTTATAAATGCTCTTCCAGGTTGACGAGCAGCCAGAGGTCCATGACACCCAAGAAGCTGCAAGAATCAAAACAAAATCCGTGTTAGTTTCTCTAATGAGCAATCTGAAGATGGAAGTAAAGAGCAGATATCATCCTGTAGATACTACCACGTGAAAGCTGCCTAGAAGTGTACCAGGGAGGCAGGGATCCACATAAATGTGTTTAGACTAGGAAACATACAATGATTTTTAAGCAAGACAGAATTACAAATAATCAGTAAGCTAAAAAAAAAAAAAAACTCAAATGAATTTTGACAGAGACTAACCTTCGCATTAACACCATCTGGCACAATGCGGTTCTCTGCTTTCCACCTCACATAATCAGTCCGGCTGAACTTGGTAAATCCCCTGTCATGCCACAATGGTTAAATTAAATTAATTTATAGTCATCATATGGTTATAAAATTCAAATGCTATAAATTGCGCACCAAAATGAATAATATATAACTAAGGTTGATATGAGATTGAATTGGTCAAGGGCAATATTGATAGCAATAACATAGAAAAAAAGATGGGAAACATGTTCTGCAAAAAATAATTAAAACAAAAACATAAATAGAATGAGCTACGATGCATGGATATGGATAAAAAGGGTACAAATAAATATAATGATTTTGAAAAACAAATACAAAACCGAATCATAATTATTATTTAAAGAAAAAAACTAATTCAATAATATAAAGTATAATTCAATATTTCAAAATAAAGTTACATAACATAATGTAAGATAGAAGATTTTATGATTTCAGAGGATTTGGTTACTCAAAATAATGTGTGACTCATTTTTTAAAGTGTAAGAGCTTCAGAGAGCACAAGCAAGCAACCATAGCAATCTGCAATGGCTAGCAAACAGCATCAAGCAGAAAATCCCACTAGTTTTTCCTATTGGAGAACTCTTCTCCTCAATTAGTCTACTGTTCCACTCCACTAATACAAAAAAAGGCCTAATTCACCCTCAAGGATGAAAAGTAGAAGAAGCCTTGTGCGACAATCCCAATTTACTAACAATCACTTTCATGTACAATTAGAAATTCACCTCAAAACCCATATGCACAAAATGGTGAAAAATAAAGTTGGATGGTGGTGGATAAACATTGAGTCTAGCTTGTGCATATAATAACATCTATAAAGACAATATCAACATACCACTTCCTGCTGACAATGATCTTTTGACGACCAGGGAACTTGAACTTTGCTCGGCGCAAGGCTTCCTGGGCATGGTGGCTATTTCCATCTTTGCAGCGGACAGACAGAAGGACCTGACCAATTGCCACACGAGCACATGTCCCTTGAGGCTTACCAAAAGCTCCCCTCATTCCAGTCTGGAGCCTATCAGCTCCAGCACAAGAAAGCATCTTGTTAATACGCAGGACATGGAATGGGTGCACCCTCACTCTCAAGTGAAATGCATCCTTTCCAGCAAACTTAGTCATGTATTTGTTGCACGCAATACGTGCAGCTTCCAGTGCTTCACTGGAGACATTCTCCTTCTCCCAACTGACCAAGTGCACACAGAAGGGAAACTCATCGACTCCCTTTTTCTTCATGCCAACATCATAAATCCTAATCTTTGGATCAGGCACACCACGGCAGTACCTTGATTTAGGATAAGGCTTGTTTTTTATCTGGCGATAACACCTTGCAGGCCCTGTAATAAATAACACAATGGCCATCAGTATTAAGACATTCAAAAATGAAAATGAAGGTTTGTCAATAAAAAAACCCAAAACTTATATCCTGTTTATAAAAAAAAAAGGATCTATAATGTCACGTTAATACTGCACAATCATTTCAAATTCTGCTAATCATACAACTAGAACATTCAGATTAATGGCGAACTAATTAATCAAAAAATGTCGGACATCGCAAGTATGGTACAAAACAATAAGAAATTCAAATTAGTACAAGTACGTGCTATGCACCCCTCATCCATTCAAGTAACTGTTTCGAAATGGCCACATGATCAACATAAAACGGAGAACAGTCGAAAAACATACCGTGTTTTGGATGCGAAGCTAAACTGAAGTGAATCTCAAAACACAATTCAAACCTTATATTCTCTCTCTATCCTGTGGGAGGAAACGATGAGCTCCGTCCAAAACCACACAGACAATTGGAATAAAGTTCATTTCAAGAAGAAGCGAAACCAAGAGCTTGATATGCATTTACGCGAACCGAAATCTCACGTCTCAACACATTCGAGAATGTCAAGTTTTAGATTAAAAAGAAAAAAAAAAAGAAAACTCCAGAGAATCAATCGATCTATGAATGCAGAATACAAGTTCCCACAACAGTTTCAACAACGGCTAACCAATATCATCGTTAGACAGATCTATATGTATGCATATAGGTGCAACAACGAGCATATAGATATATAGTATAAACATAGATCGACAGGAACTTACTCCTTCCCATGGTGAGAACTTGTTGGCTGATATGCGCTGTGGCCTCTGAAAACCCTAAAACGGAGCGAAAGAAGTCGCTTCCGTGTGTATATATAGCTGTGGGTCCGAAGCTATGATGCGAGAAAACCCTAATCCTATCACATCACACGTCTTTGACCGCGTTCGGCTTGTGGGCGTTAGGTAGAAATGGGCCGATTTTGTGTGGGCCGATTTTTTTAATATTTTCCGTTTACGTGTGCGCGTTCGTCATGAGATGGAGATGTGGGCCGCCACCGGCCGACTTTCATGGACATGAGCCCACTCTAGAGACTTCCTGGGTCAGACTTCTAGGCCCCTTCTTTTATTTGGGTACCAAGCCTAAGAAAGGGGCAAAAAAAATTATTAAAAGCGTAAATAACATTGATCTCGCCTGCAGTGACGTAATTATAAGAATCTCCCCTCAATACTTTAAAATTATAAAAACGTCCATTCCTAGAAGGATTGTTATTTTTTTATTAGAATAAAACTAAATTATATTTACCTCCATTAATATTTAGATAATTACACTTATATTCCTTAATTTTTTAAAATTTATACTCATCTCTATTAACATTGACTCCTAAAATAGGTAAAATACTTAAAATTTTAATTATTTTAATATTTTCTGTTAAGTTTTAACAGTTGATTTAACAGAATATTTTTTTTTTAAATTTTAGTTATTTTGATATTTTCTATTAAGTTTAAATAGTTAATTTAATAGAATATTAACAATATTTTCAAAATAATAGAAGTAAATATAATTTTTAAATATTGGTAAATATAAATGTAATTAACTAATTGTCGAAGGAAGATGGGTGTAAGTTGTCCATAGAATAATCATAGATTAGAGGTCGGAAAGCAGACCATGTATTAGAGGTGGGTAATGCGTACTTGGCTGGTGAATTTGAAGATATGATCTCTATTTCGATCAAACAGAAGAGAAACAGGAAGAATAAATAAATAAATGAATAAGTGCGAGTACGTTTCGACTCCAAACACTGGTTCGGTTCAACTCAAATTTTAACAATGTTTTCAATGCCAAAAATACTTTTATTAATAAGATAATTGTATGCATTAAAATATGAAAGAAAAGAGAAATTTTTTACATTTAAGATGATGGAAAAAAAATTAAAAAAAGAGAGAGGGGATATATACATATATATATATATATATTAGTTTTCCAATAAAGAAATAAAAAGGAAAGAAATTTTCTAGGGCAGTCCCATGTGAAAAAAAAATAAATAAATATCGTATCTCTTATATTAAGGACCCGTTTGACGCGATAAAATTTGTTGAAAATTTTTAAAAATTTTTAAAAATTATTTATTTTTTATCCCATTATACGAATTACAAACTTACAAATTATCTCATTTTTTATCACTCCAAACACTCCTTAAATATGAAAAACCTTTTACCTAAGAAGACACGCGGAGAGAAGGAAAGCCCAGGTTCAAGTTCGGAAATCCCCTCCTTCACCCATCCTTATATATTTGTGATCCCCCTTGTACTAAAATAGATAAGACAGAAATTGAGATAAAATAAAGAGGGGTTGGGGCGTCAACCTACAATATCTTCCATTTAGAGTAGAAAAAAATTCTGAAAAATCATTAAAAAATTTAAAAATTATTTATTTTTATCTCACTGTATAAATTATGAATCTACTACCTATCTCATTTTATCTCACTTTTTATTACTCTAAATACATCCAAAATGTACTTGCTTCCCTCTTATATGAAAGTTGATGGTGAAATATGTCAAAAAATAAAAAAATTATTTAATTTTTTATTATTTTGTTATAACAACAATGAATAAATAGATGGACAAAATGATCACTTATGAAAATGATTTTTAGTGCAATCAAAATATCTGTAAATTTACAAAGAATTCATTATAATTTTGCAACAAATCCACCATAAATATTTAAATTATAACGACTTTGCAACTTAAAATAAATAAATGAGTAAGGTATACTTTAATACTTTTATATTTTATCTTAAGCTTCATTACCTCTGATGATTTAAATCGTAAGATTTTGTTCTCTGTATTCTTAATTCAATTTTATTTTTCTACTTACGTAAATTATTATTAAAAAAAAGTGATGAAAAATGTCGCGTATCTATAATATATGCTGGACACATGACATTTTTTCATCAATAATTTTAGTAAAAGAGGTAAAGTAAAATTAAATTATGAGCGTAATGAGAAAGTTATTACAATTTAAAATATAAAGGACAAAAACAAATTGGAAGCAAACTCTAGCCGCTAAGTATAATTTAACTAAATAAATAAATAAACAAAAATGCTTGCGGGAATACTATTTAATGTAACACCATTTAACAAGGCAATTGTTACGCAGCCACGCAACTTATGGATTTAGAAAGTTTTGGCAATTGGCTCTTTGATTTGAAAAATAATTTTTTTTTTATGTATAAAACAATATTTTGTTATTTTCTTGATATTTACAATTATATTTAAAAAAAAAAACACTCTAACACTCAATTTAAAAACATTTATCGTAGAATTAAATTTGATTTTAAAATAAATAAATTAATTTAACTTGATAAATAAAAATTTATGTTTAAAACACATGCTTAAATTTAAGAATTCAATTGAATTAATTTAAATCTTAAAGTAGCTAGATTGGTAAGAGATTGAATTTGTTATCAGTTATTTGAATTTTCTCAAAACCATTGAAAACTTATCTAATCGACGATCGCATAACTCTAAAAATCAATCGAGATACCCCGCACACCATGAGTTATCTAAAAAATAAACAATCATAAACTTTAATAAATAAATTAATTTAAGAGAAATATTAAATTTGATCATGCAATGAAAAAATAAAATAAAATATCATAAATAAAAACAAATTATTTAATAACTTAGAAAATAATAAATTTTTACTAAATTTTATTATTTTGAATTGAATTTAAACGGTATATAAATTTTAAAATCAAGTAATGAAATTAAATTAAATTTAACTTATAAAACCATATTTTGGTGCTAAACATAAAAATTGATAAAAAAATTCCAATAAATGAAATCAAACCCAACCTATCACTTCCGGCAAACTCAAAAACTGAAAAAACAAGCAATGAGGGGACGATACAGACAACAGGGAATCCCAATCAAGCAGTCAGAAAAACCATCATCTAGGTCCAATGGTGGGGACCACTCCACTGACAAGGTCGCTGCCAGAGACGTCTGCAGATACAAAGGGATTCTTGGTGACGGAGGACGAAGACGATGATGATGGCGGGCCGATAACCTTTCCAACGCCAGTGACGAAGGATTCCGTGGTTGTACTACCGTTGGGCTCTGGCATCAGAAGCCATATGCTCTCGAGCTCCCAAACCACCTCTGCCATCGAAGGCCGCAAGTCCGTCGCTTCTTGGCAACACCTGAGGGCCAACTTTATGAATTTCTCCATGCATTCAGGAGGATAGAACCCCATTCCTTCATCAATTAATGAGAAGATCGTTCCAGCACGATATGCGACATTTACCTGATAAAGTCGGAAAAAAAAAATACCACCACAATTTAAGGCAGTATATATATATATATATATATGTATGTCAAGAAAAGATCATAACACCAAGGCCCCGTTTGAAGGAGCGAGGAAGAACAAATAAATAAATAAATGAAATAACTCTAGTGTTTTAGGTGTTTTAATAAACCAAAAGTTGCTTCTTCTGCTAAGTTGGCAGTTTTCTAAAAACACGAACTTTTGTTGAATTAACTGGAGTATAATAGTCATTTTATTTTAATTCATTTCAAAAATTACCAAAATTTTTACTAAATACTTAAAAGTTAACAAAAGTTATTAAAAATTTTTATTTGTTCTATCAAATGCTTAAAAGTCGTCAAAAATTATTAAAAATTCTTATTTATTTTACCAAACAAACAAAAAATTTTACCTATCAATTTTTGCCTCAAAAAAATTATGAGAAGTTACTAAAAATTTTGCATCCAGAGTTGAGGTGGATTGATTCAGGGCATCTAAGTAATGCTATATCTCAAGTGCGCTGCTTTCAAATCAACACTTTGATATTAAGGAGTGGCGAAGCATATGGTTACCTCTCGAACAATGTTTTTGCCATGTGAGATTGGGGGCATTCTTGTCAAGAGCTCAAGGAATACGACACCTAAGCTATAAACATCACTTTTGTCGGTTAGCATACGAGTAAGGAAGTACTCTGGATCAAGGTATCCCTGCACAATAAAAATTATTTGAGTTTATGGTTGAATTACTTGATATATATATATCTATCTATAACTGAGGGTACCCTTAACCAATAAAATGCGTATAGCTTCAACTAGTGTATCAACTCTAGTACCCTTTAAATCCTTTGTTTGACCATAATAATAATAATAATAATAATAATAATAATAATAATAAAATAGAGGGGATTAATAATTCAGAGAAATTAATAAGTACCGAATATCTAATGGTTGACTGTTAATCCCTCTCTCATTACCTTTCCCAAAAAAATCTCTCTCTTATTCCCTTCTTTATCTCATCCTATCAAACACGATATAAATAATTCAACAACAAAATCTAATCCCAACGTATATACAGTCCCACACATTATCCTATGATATTACTTATCCCTCTAATCCTGTCCCAGTAAACAAACATAGCCTATCGAGTTTGGAAAACAATATCGTGCTCAAATGAATTGTCTATGAGTTCAAAAGTGACGAGAGTCAAGCTTACCGGAGTCCCCTTAACAACTGTTGATACATGATCAGGAAGAATTCCTTCAATATCAGGAACTGGGGCGAGTCGTGAAAGTCCAAAATCAGAGACCTTTGCAATAAATTTCGAATCCAAGAGTATGTTGGTGGCCTTGATATCCCGATGGAATATTGGAGGATTGGCTTCCGTATGTAGATATAGGATGCCCTTGGCTGCACCAAGCGCAATTCTCAATCTCATAGAAAAATTCATGGGCTCTTTAGACTTACCTGTGGCATGGAAAGAATCAAATATACATGCAAGAATTAAGTAAATATTAACTGAAATTAGACAGTCACAGTTAGTCATACACATACAGAGACAGAGTGTGTGTATGAATTTACACTCTTGAATCAAGTGTCACCGGACAACTCATAATTTCAATTAAAATTGCTGAAGGGATGCCAATAACCCATTAAAGTAATAATGTCAGTAAAAGAATTTAGAAGCTCGAAGAATGTTACCAGATAAGCAATCCCTCAAATTTCCGTTGGACATGAACTCATAAATCAACATCTACATGCAAAAAAAATAAAAATTAAAAATTAAAAGAAAATTGAAAAAAATAAAGATAAATAAAAGAATAATACACGTGAAATTGGTACATAATAAAAGCTTGCATAGTAAAGAAATCATATGCTTGTACAAAGAAAAAGAAGAAGAATGCACAAAACACTTAATTCCCAAGAGATTAGTTACAAGGCCAAGGGCATTACGTATGAAATGAAAAGGCTGTTGTTCACTTTTAAAGAAGAGAGAAATCAATGGAAGTGGCTACTTCCTAGTGTCCACTACCCACTACCCAAAAATCATAGAAACGGATATAAAATACGGATACGATACGAGTACAAACACATATATGACAATTTTAAAAAAATGAAGATATGGGCACGACATAGATATGACTTAAAAATATAATTTTATTAGTTATATATATGAATATAATATCCACAAAAAAACTAATTTAATATATAATTCAATATACAAAAGATAACAAAATATTAATTATAAAATTTTATAACTTTAGGGATTTTGACTACTCAAATTTAAATTTGTCTTAATCATATATTTAAAGAAGAAATGATAAAATAATAGTACACGCAATGTACCATATCCGACGTCTATCTTAGAGTGTTTAATGAGTATATGTCCAATATGTGTCGGGGATTCAGATACGATACCTATTTTAAAGTGTTCATGCTTCCTAGCCCACTACTAATGCAGGGATCCCTATATGGCCTCTTTCATTGGTCTTTTCCTTTCTTTCTTTATTTAATTCTTCTCCCTTTCTGTTGGAGGGGAGGTGCTTGGGGGTAGTGTTGGGAGTTCGTTATTAGCTTTCTAATGCCTAATTGTTCAACAATGCAAAAGATAGAAGTTGCGAAGGGACGCTATTACTTTGGAAGTTTGTTATTAGCTTTCTGTTGCCTAATTGATCGACAATGCAAAAGATAGAAGTTGTTAATGGATGCTATTACATTTTCTTTCCCCTATTGAGTAGCAGATAAATATATACTATTAACATATGACAAGACAAATTTAAGCATTCAAATTAGTAGTAAGGTACCTGTTCACCTTCTTCATCACAGTATCCAATCAAAGAGACCAAGTTCCGATGATGTAACCTCGACAATAGTTCTATTTCAGTAAGAAACTCCTTTTCACCCTGCAATGATCCTTCTTGTGCGCGTTTTATGGCCACAACTGTGCCATCAACTAGAACGCCTTTATAGACCTTTCCATACCCTCCTTCTCCAACTTCAGCAGAGCGATCAAAATTTTTAGTCGCCTCTGCCATTTCTTTATAAGTGAAGTCTCTCACACCATCAATTTTTACAGCGATCCTAGACACTGCAAAACATATAATGTGGAGCCAATGAGTGTTACACATGACGATCACCATTAATTACATCTTTATTTTTATTTTCAATTTTCCATCCACAAAGACCTCGTCTTAATGGACTACAAGATGCATATGTCAGAGCATAAGAACATTAAAATTTAAAAGAATTTAAAATGGCCCAAACCCAAGTATTTGGTCTGTTCCAAGTTTCAAAATGTAAATATTTTTTTGTGCCTAGAATTTTGAGCAAAGGAAAAGCCTCATAATTTCAGATATGCATGTTTAAGATTCAAACACAGGTGCGAACTCACGAGCTGAGTAGCATGGACTTGTTCAGACTTCAAACACAAGCAGCATTTTCTTAAAGCAAAATTAAGGTTTTTTGGCACAAGAAACCCAACCAGCTTAAAGGTGAGGAAGCATACAGAGCAGACATGATTTCAGCCATACAATAAAACAAATCAATGAACAAGGTAAATAAGCAACATGTTTTTATTTTTTTTTTATTTTTTTTTTTGTTTAAATGCTTACTTTACACGAGGAAGGACCAAACCAGCTAATGTTACTTGATGCCAGAATTGTGACATCAACCCCATTGCCAAATAGACATTTCTGGACCCTGACATATTATTCGACTTCTCAATGGACAAAGCCTTTATTCATACTTCTACATATAAAGTGACAACTAGCTTCAATCTACGGCTTTTTTTGGTAAGTAAATTTGCTAGAGAAAGCATATAAGTGTACGGCACTTGGCAAAAATCAAGAGATAACCTTTAGTGTAAAACTTTGTGTACATTGTAATAAAGCAGTAAGTCAACAATTCTATTACATGTGTTAACACTCCCAACATATAGGAAGAACTTAACATATAAACAGATACATTTATGACAAAAGCGTTATCTGAACACAATTCTTAGGTTGACATTCACAAAACATCTGATAGCTAGTTTAGGTTAGATTTTTCATTTTGTTCTCAATCAGTTATTTGATCATAATCAAACCCAACCCATATCAATTCATTGCCACCGCTTAGTTGATTCATCTAATAAATATAAAAGAGAAGAAATTTTTTCTTATATTCTTGCTTCCTGAAATTAAATCCATCCTTCACCAATTGATTTCATATTAACATACATGATCTGAATGCTTCGGATAATTTTAAGCTAATATTTGATATGTAATACAAACTTTAAGAACTTGTTATTCAACTAATCAAATTGATCGTATGACTGCATGTGTATAATACTTTTGATACCTTCAAAAAAAAAAAAAACATTCCCTGTGTGTTTGCAGACTTTTGTACAAGATCAGGACCATATGTGTCCCCACCTTTGTCATGGAAAGTAAGGTGCATACAACTGGCCCACGGTAAACCAAATATATCCAATATTTGGTAAGTTTGACCATACGAAATAAAAAAAATCCAAAAGAAGAAATCAAAATATGGTGACACGAGTGCTAAAACATGGTATTATATATATATATATTTTGGGGGGGGTCTTGGGGTGAGTTGTGCACAGCTGCAATTAGAAAATTGACAGCTTCCTTTTCATCCCAACTCTTCAAAAAAATAACAAATTGTCACCTCATTATAAAACAGGAAAAAACTTCCTTAATGATATTATAAATATTGACCATAAAATCAATAACTAGAATATATGAATAAAGTTACCAATATATTGAAATTGTGTGGTCAACTTCTAAAACTTGGGGCAGAACAATGGAAAATCACAATAAAGTCATTTTCAACTCAGATATTGGTAAATTTAAGACACTCACAGAGATGTCGTCTTGAAGCTGTGCGGTATTTTCCCATGCGCGATCTCAATATAAGAAGTGATACAATTGCAGATAATGTAACTGCACCTGCAATGGTCCCTACTACAATGCCAGCTAGTGCCCCCTTGCTAATACCAGATTTTGAAGAGGAAGGATTCACTGCAATAGAAATTAAAATTTGAGAAAAATCCATTAAAATTTATGCAACCTTCATATGTCCTAGATGCATAAGAAAATAGGTGAGCTTGACTATGCATTTTGTTGTTAGAACGTTGGCTGCATTTTAGGGCAATGTTGCCCCAATGCAAGATAATCTATATTGTGATCCAATCATCATCCACAACAATTTCAGCAAGATATAGTTATGAGAGTTTGTAAGAAGATGGGCAGAACCACAGCTGTGATGCCTTGACTAAATTTATCTTCAACTTGAAGGATTGATAAGAAATGCGGCGGCCACATCATATCCCATGATTATCTACACATTCAATACATGCAACACAAACACATGAGAAGAGAACTGCAACAATGACACGCTCAACCTGATGCTACATTTAGAAAAATCAAGGTCCTTGTGGTTCCATGAGTACATGCACATGAGCAAGCATGCAACACAATACATGGACAATAAGAGAACTACACAGTGACATATTCTACATAATTGTTACTCATGGAGGAATCAAGGTCCTTGTCAGTGATCATTATGGTTTCCCGAAATGGGAACTTGAGCACATTTTGGATGGTAAAAGAAAGCTTAAAATTTACACTACAAAGAATGACGGTTAGAAAGTTAAAAGAAACCAATATAATATTAGTCTCAATCACAAAGCTCAATTTTTTTTTCTACTTGATAATTTTTTTTTTCTGGTATGCATACCACAACACTGGGCCAAGATATCACCAATATTTTCAGGAAAAAAAAATATTTTGATAACCTTCCGGGGAAAAGAAATACAAAGACCATAACAAATATGACTAGTGTATCTATCTCACAAGAATTGCAAAGCAAAACATTTAAGATAAGGTTTATGAGACCAACCATCTGCATAGAGGCCCAGAGTGAAATTGCGAAGCTCATAAGGTCCAAAAATTTTACTATCATCAATCGTCCATTCACTAAATTTACTCTGAATTCGTTGTACCTCACTGTCATTGAATTCATGAGTTTTGTTGACAGTGTATACCGGAAAAATCTTCAAGAACATATTTAGTCGAGGGCCTTTTTCCCATATAAAACTATGAATGTAGAGTTGATGAATCTTCAAGTCAAGACCATAGGTTAGATACTCGGTAAAACGATTAATGTATGGCCGAAAATCTGAGAATCCAGGACTTTTCAACCGATATCCAACAAGCAAAGGAGCAGCACAGTAGCATTGTTCAGGAGATGCTGGGACATATTCATAATGGGTTGGGCATGATTGCATGGGACAATTGACAGTGGAGTTTGTTGAGCTCTGGCTATTATAATCATATTCATTCTGAGATCCACATAACTGGACGAGGTTAGTGCTCAAGCATATTGGATTTCCTTGAAGCCTGCAAATTGTTCAATGAATAAGAGACAAGAGGGACCATTACTCTTTGAAACCACTAGGTTTTCACCAAAACTTGAAACTAAAGACTCAACCATTTCATTATAGATCAAGATGGCGGGCAAACCTAACAGTGACATTTGGAGGAAGATCACCACTGTCCGATATATTTGAGAGCTTATTGTTCTGCAAATCCCTACAGATCGAAAAGCGTAAAGCATTTTAAGTAAAAGCAATGTCAATTAACTTCACACCTAAAGCCTATCAAATCTAACAAAGAAAATTAGAACTCGGAGCAGAAAAAAATAAACTTGAAACAAACCTTCAAACTTGTTTTGTTTGTTTCTTGCAGAACAAGAACAAAAAAGCCTTATGCATTTTAAGAAAAAATAAAATAAAATATAAAAATAAAGCAACTCCACAGCTAAAACCATTTTTTTTCTTTTATGATTAGTAAACCCGTCAGAGTCTTGTAAAGAAAGTTACAATTAAACATGCAATTCATTGTTCAACTTCCTTGTTAGCAAAACAAGTGTTAGATGCTTGGCCAGGGAATGCGCGTGCTTGCAGCCTTGCATGAAGATACACACAAAGAAAGGGGGGAGGGGAAGGGGGCACAGAGGCTTAGGAAATGTTTGACCTGTTCAATTCAGGTCTTACGAGACTTACACATCGAGTCTCTCAGAACGATTAGAAGTCCTATCTTGCCAAATATTTGATGGAATAGAACCAGTCAGAAAGTTGTTTGCAAGTGACCTGTAAAGAGAATAACATACAAAACAAACTTCAACATTTCATTGAATAATTTCTGCTACAGGCATCAGTAGCCCAAAATCTTGTGGAACACAAAACAAAGTAAGTGGACACTTAATTGAAATGAATAAACAAATTTATGAACTAACATTACCATTTATGGAACCATGCAGTTTATATGGAAAAGAAGGGAGGAAGGGGGGAAAGTTGAAGAATGCTCACAATTTCTGAAGCCAAGGCAGGCCCGAAAAGTTGTCAGGGATAGTTCCAGTAAGATTGTTGTTTGATAAATCACTGCATTATTGTTACCGATGATTGACTCATAAGTCTAGATTACTGTTAGTATCATAGATTACTAGAATTGACAATACTCGGAGTACACCTTTTTTTGGGACCAACACACTATACAAAACATTTTAATATCAGATTAACACGAAAAGGTCAAAGACAAAGTATTCTTACATAGTTGTGATATTCTCAGAAAGTTTAGCAGATGGTATGGATCCATTTAGCTGGTTTGAACTGAGATCACTGAATGAGAAAGAAATTGTTATGGTTAAAAAACCATATATATAAGAACGTAAAATGAAAAAGTTAATGGCTGGCAGAACTATATCCAAATCATTGGGTATGACATGAAAGGCCTTTTCTCAACATGGTTTAGTAGCATCTCCAACAGAAAGGCCTCTTATTATATAAGACACGAAAATACTATGCAAAGATGACAATGAAATGTCCACAGGAGCCATCAACAAGTAATTAGCTCCATAATATCTGATGCAGACTCATGAACTTACATATAAGTGAGGTTTGGTATCCTGCTTAGGTCAGGTATTGTACCTTGCAAGCCACAGTTCCTAAGACTCCTGATACAGCCAAGAATACCAAATTAAACCCAATTATTAGAAGTGTCTGAAACGTGCAAACACATGTTCTTTGATATCTTAAAGAAAGCAAACAAAGATTTCAAGGTTGTAAATGGCTAGGCAACTTGTCATGAAAAAATCTCTTTCCCTCACTGTATTCTAATTTTGATTTAAATCACAGGAGAAGAGAAGTTTCGGATGAAGATAAAACCTAATGTCTCCTGGTTTGCTTCTGATGAGAAAGAAAATAGAGATCATTATGGCTTGCCTATGAGTAAACCTTTTCTATCTCCTTACAAGATAAAACTGAAAATTATATGCACTGACAACTTCAATAAATTAGACATGTTGCTGTAAGCCTGTAATTATATGCACTTCATGAAAAATCTCTCTTCCTCATTGTATTTTAATTTTGACTTAAATCAAAGGAGAAGAGGAGTTTTGGATGAAGATAAAACCTAATGTCTCCTGGTTTGCTTCTCATGCAGAAAGGAATAGAAATCATTATGTCTTGCCTATGCATAAACCTTTTCTATCTCCTTACAAGATAAAACTGAAAATTATATGGACTTACAACTTCAATAAATGAGACATGTTGCTGTAATTAGCTGGTATTGTACTTCCATCAAAGTGGTTGTTGTCCAGTTGACTGCCAAAAGAAAAAAGAACATTTATGAGACATTGTTTTTTGGTAAGTAATATTTATTAATGAGACATTAACACTAAATATTTATGCGATTTTTCAATAGGGATTCCAAAGTGACACAATGAAGAGGAAATCGAAAGCAACATTTGCAGAGCTAATCCATGGAGAAAGTGATAACTGTTGTTATTTTCATCTTTTCTCCCAACCTCTGCCACTCAGTTTCAGGTGAATTGCTACTTCCATCAATGTCATCCACTTCATTCCCAGGTAGGGGTGCACATGATTCGGTTTGGTCTTAAAACATAAACTGAACCCAAAGTCATCGATTTGGAAGATTTTGAAACTATAACCAAACCATTCAACTAAGAAACTAAACTAAACTGAACTACTAATTTTGGTTTGGTTTGATGGTTTTATGGAAAAAGAAATATATATACACACCATTGAAATATGCCCCATCACTAAATTTAGCTTGATTCATGGCAGTAGCTCCAAAATTATATATACATGCATACAAATATCCTTATTTGTCCTAAAAATAAAAAATAAAAGAAAGGCATTTTGAATGTAATCTGGAATTAAAATGCTTAATTCTTTAAATAAAAAGTTAAAAGGAATTTATTCAAATTCAGTATCTTACAAATCCAATTCCATAATTATAACATATCCGCAAATGTAATTTTTTTGTGTTTTCTTTTTAAGAAACTTGTAGTTTTTTTTATGTTTTCTTTTTAAAAAACTTGTATATTTTATACTAATTATATTAATAGTATCGGTTTGGTTTGGCTAACCAATCCCTCAAACTACAAATTGAACTGAAATGTTCAGTTTTTAAATTTTTCAAACCATAATCAAACCATTGATTCAACAAAACTAAAACAAAAGGACCAGTTTGGTTTGGTTTGATAGTTTGACAGGTTCGGTTGTGCACCCCTATTCCCAGCTTTGGTGAAGAAAACTTTCTCCACAAGGTACAGCTTCTGTTTACTTGGAAAAAACAATCATATAAGTACTTTCTAATGAGAAGAAGAACGCCCCCCTTCTTTCTTTTGGTTGTGATCAAATCCATTCAAATCAGCAGCTACAGTAAACAGAATGAACAGGAAATTGAAAAATGTACTTGGCCATCTCAGATCAAAAGCAAAATCAGTGCTTGTTTGATCGTTCAAAAATGTAAATTGTGCCATTTCAGGTTGGTTCTTTTACAAATTAGATGATTAGCCTGGTTGGCTGTAAAAACAAAACAAATGAAACTTATAAATTTACATTATTTATGGAAATTTAAAATTTGTTTATTTCTCTTAAAACAAAGGATTTCCAAATTTGCTTGCGACAAGTCCTAGCATTAATATGAGGTCGTTGACCGCGTAAGGGCAATTCATCTTGTTGACGAATTCCATGATAACAAGAAATAGAAATTAATTGTTTGATCTCTGCTTGTTCTCCCCTCTTCAATTCCCAGTGAACAACATGATCTTGACGTATCATTTGTTCAATTTGATAATCTTTTATCTTTGTGTTCCCACTGATACCTAATCGATAACGAATTTGAATGGCCTTTTTAGTCCAATTCCATCCTAATCTAAATTGGAAGATTCAAAATATGTTCTCATAGATGGCTACACAAATTTTGAATCAAATCATTACAACTTCATAGATTTTCAGTTATTTAATTAATTGTCAACCAACCAACCAAATCAGAAAGAAACGAAAATTTTTCAACCAATAAAACAAAAAAATAAAAATAAAAAATAATCCTGATAAAGTGAAATTTGTATCTTAGCAAGAAAACATACAGTATTTGTAGACTTGGCATGTTGGCTAGCTCGGGGGGAAGATAACCTGATAAGTTATTATTGTCAAGTAGACTGCAGAATTTTACTTTTGTTAGCAACAAACCAAGTCTCCAATTGGATTAGAAGGAAAGGAACATCCGAAGTTAAAAAAAAAAAAAGAAACGCATAGAATTACCAACTTACATGTGAATAAGGTTTGGCAGTGCAGACAGTTCAGATGGGATATGCCCACTAATTGAATTGTTGTTCATGTGGCTGCTCAAAGAATGAAGTAACAATAATAATATCAACCACAGTAACACTAATTACCACAATGATATTAATAGTAGTAACAAATAATAAATCATGGGGAAAAAGATTAGAAAGAAGCAACAATAATTAGTAGTCAATAACCATATATGGGCTAGACAGCATCAAAACCCTTACAAGTGTTGCGTTTTGTTCAAGTTTGCAAATGATTTAGGTATTGGTCCATGTATTTGGTTCTCATCAATTTGGATCCTATCCAAATTAGGAAGATAACCAATCTCTTCAGGTAAGAAACCTGTGAGTTGATTTCCATTTAAGAGCCTGGAAAACAGAAAATTCCACGCAGAATGAGGAACATCCAAAAATATGGCACACTTACTCGCTGATAATAAAGGGAAGAGACCATATTCATGTCTATATTGAATTTAATCTTTATAGCAGAAAAATCTAACAATTCAGAAATAAAAAGTCTGCCTTTTTTAATAAGTAAATGAGAATCTTGCCATACGCATAAACTAGCATAGGGGCATCTCTTCATGATACTAGCCTAAGATCAAATGGCAAACAATATGGAGTTTCGAGCCAACCCACCAAGCAACACCTTCAACTTACAGGAGTTCTAAGGATGTAATATTGCCAATCTCCTTGGGTATACTTCCACCTATATTATTCCACATAACATCCCTTTAAGAGCAAAAGAAAAATAAAGATATCAGTTAACAAAAGAAAATTATAATCCTGCTGTAATGTGGAAAACTAATTCTCAATAAGGATTATTGAACAAAAGAAGCACCAAGTTGTGGCTTAAGGGGTAGAAGTTCTATGGATATTCTGACTCACAATATTGTCATGAAAGATAAGCGACCAAGCTCTGGAGATAAACTTCCTGACAGATTCATGTGCAGCAGTTGCCTGCAAAGGAAAACATAAAGACCAGCCAGGATTTATTGCAAAGTTAATCAGGCAGAGAAACTATTTTCTATAAATATTGTTCCAACAAGCTTAAGAAAATTGTGTTGCCTTTACATGTTCTATTACAGGCAGTGTGGCACACACCACACCCTGGTAATTTCTTAAGCTTTTACTGTATAGGATCTGGTTGTATCAAAAGACTTAATGACTGCTTTACGATAATGGGCATAGTGGGTGGTTAAAGTACAATTACGGAATTCCCAAAAAAAGAAAACTACATGGCTTCATTTTGAGGGTGACACCAACCAGTGCTCTTCCTTAGTAATATGGTATAAATATTAGCAATGCTACACATGCGATAAGTGTTTAAAACATGATAAAATTACAATAAATCTCCCATCCTTAAAATTATAAATGAAAATAGTAAATTTACATGTATGCATTTCTAATAACAATGAGATAATAAGAGCAAGTCTTAAATTTTATCAATTACTCAACCCAAAGTCTTGAGTATAATAATCTATGAAATGGTTTGGCTTAACCATGCACCTCCCTGCCAAGTATAATACCCATAGGGGTCAACACCAGCCCAAACAGTAGATTATTCATTATTGTTCTCAAATTCAGGATGTTATAATCTAACTGAGTAATGGTAGTCTCAGCTAATTCCTGATCTCTTCTCACACAGTCAATCAGGTAATCCATGGAACAGAGTCTTCTTTGGACACTCGGAAGGTAGGCAAATTGAATAAATATTAACTATTCGTGTTCTGGTTTATCAAATAAATTTACACAGCTTCATTTTGAGGAAGACGCCAACCAAAGTTCTCCCAGTATAGATGCTATACTAGTAGTGATGCACACTCCATGAGTGTGTAAGACATAATAAAATCACCAACATCCTTAAAATTATAAATGCTAACAGTAAGTATACAAGTATTAATACCAACGTGTTAATAAGAAAAGGTTTTAAATTATATCAATTACTCAACTAGAAGTCTTGAGTACACAAGATCACACTTTCAAAAACCATTCAAAAGCTGAATTTGTTCCAACAAGCTTAAGCGAATCATGTTGTCTTTACATCTTCTATTATATTACCTAGAAACCCATGGTTCATGAAGTAGTAAATTATAAAGAAAGACACATATCTAGCAAACTCAGTAACTTCTTGTTAATTCATACTTCTTAATCTATTGAGGGAACCTTTCAAGAATTCATTTTTCACTATATTTTCAGCAACATGGTTCTTTTTGAAGTGTGTTTTGCACCTGTGCGCTCTTGTTCTATAGAAAATGTTGGGAAAATTTATAAGCATTTAGCAAAAAGAGGAGTGAAATAGATATTTATAAAAACATAATTTGGGATAAGGTAGTGAGTCTGTCAACAATATTATCCGGGTGCATAACCTCGAGGCACACCATTTCTCTTAAACAAATAATCATTAGTTCCCTTCTCTTCACTTTGACCGGTAAGCAATAAATTGACTACCAAATAAGAAGAAGAAGAAGAAGAATCTATATATATACATTTTTTCCTCCAACATAATTCTGGCATAAGATGTAAGCACCATATACACATATATGCTACCTATTTTGATGGATGTGCCTATGTTAGCCGGCATATTATTCTTCCATCTAACTTTCTTATAGACATAATCCACAAAATCTTTCATAGTGCTCCTCTGGAGGAACACAAGGTTAGGAAAAGAATGAAATCATACAATTCTCTGACATGTAGGTAGCCATCTTCCATTGTCCTATTGTGGCACAAAACCCCCGTCCACTTCCGCATACACGGATCTCCACGATTCCAATTGCTGAGATTTCGATTTGGATCAATCAACTCTTTATTAATGGCACGCAATGCTTTAACTGCAAATATTAGAAAAGGTAATCGCAATTTCATCAACATGGTTAACTAAGCCTCTGCAAAAATAAATGATTTTAAATCATCTAAAAAACTTCAAGTAGCTGCAGCATTTCTAATTTGCTAGTGAGCTTGAACAGGCGCATCTAATCAGGGCATTTGAAAACTAACAAAGAAACACTTCTTATCACTCTAAGCCATTGACCTAGCTGCACTAATTGTGTCTAAATGGAGAAATTATATCTCATGATGCAGCAAGTAGATCCTTATTCCAAGTTGTGGGCCAAAAATTAAGCACAAAAAATAGTATATGACATCATATCTATTGTAAGCACAATACCGCATTTCCTATTTTCATTTCATGCACCGAAAAGATCTATGTTTCAGGTAACATTGATCGAGAAATAATTAAAAAAGAAGGATTTATACATCAGAACCAATACACAACACGAAGCAAAAGCCAATTCAGGCATTACCTTCAGCTGGGTGGGTAACCTGGCCATATGCTCCACTAAGTAGACAAGGACAATGCAACCATACAACAAGAGCAGCTCCAAACCAAATCCTTGTGAGAAACATCTCTGCACACAGAATTGACCAGAATTCTCAAACAACTCTTGCAACCCAACACTCTGAGTGTCTGAAATCCTGAATAGCTCAATTTCTCGACCTGACACATTGAAAAACACATTTTTACATTTTGTTGAAGAAACCCATATAAACTGCTAAGGCACTAATTATTCTAAAAGCTTAAACTATTAAAAAATGAGTCTAATAATGTATATCAAGATATTTCAATACTCTCTCTCACATACAACCCCAATTTACATAAGAAGTAAAGACAAGCTAACCAAATTAGCTAACATGCACCAACACAAGCAAATAAAATTATAACAATAGTTAGAGAATAACAAGATTTTGAACAAGAAGCTCCTATAATTAAAACCATGTTAAGTTACCAAATATTTCAAAAAATTAAAATAGGCTAATAATATGAATCAAGCTATTTTAACGTGCACTCATGGATCAAAATTAAACACTAAAAAGCTCCGGAAACTTAAATATACATACACACAAATATAGTCCATAAATAAAGAAAATTATTTAGAACTCTAGCTCAAGCAACTTCAAGGCGCCATAAGACGAGTTCAATCTTGAGCCTCAAGGCTTGAGGAGTGAGAAACCAGCGAGCTGCGTGAAGGGGGGATGGGTTCTGGTGAGTTTCTTTTTTGGGGTGAATGATTATATGAGAATAAGAAGAAGAAGCGTGAAGGTTTGGAATTGACCAAGTCGACATTACAAATCTTAAGAAGATACAGATGATGACGGCGATGAAGAGATCAAACTTTTTCATCAGCGGTGTCAAAAGTTGAATTTGTTTATATGATTATCAACGCTATTGACTTTCGCCGGAGTTGATGTAGGCAAAAATAGTGACAACACCCATGTAACAACACACCCAGAGAGAGGGGGGGGGGGGGGAGGGGGGGCTTAGGGGGAGACGGGTGGCAATGCATAGAATTCCTCAAGTGCGATTTGTAATATCTGTTTTAGTTCTTTTTTTTTAATTTTGAGTATTTAAAAATAAAAAATAGCTTAAATTTTATTTATTTATTTATTTTTTTAAAATTTATTTTAAAATAAAAAGTAAGTTTATACATAAATTATAAAACGATAAAAAATTATTTTAAATATTTTTAACTCAAAATAAAAAAATTTTTAAACATAAAAAATGTCAAATCATATTCATTTTTTATTTGATATTTTTTATTTTTTATTTTAAAATTTTAAAAATACAAAACACATAAAACAAAAAATAAAGAATAAGGAACAAGAAATAAAAAACAAAAAATACAAATCAAATATTACCTAACCTTCTCCAAATCTTTTTCAACTTTTTAATTTTTATAATTTTTAATCGAACACATGTTAGGCCAAAAATTACAACAACAAAAAAAAAAAAAAAAATACAATCCACTTTTTTCACCAAACACAACCTTAATTAAAAATTAGGCCTCAATTTGGAATTCAGCCAGCAAATTATTTAGGACTCATTTGGTTTGTTTTTCTATTTTTTATTTTCTTTTTTATTTTTTTTTGCTTTGAATTTATTTTTTTATTTTGTACTTTTAAAAATAAAGAAGACAACTCAAAATTTATTTGATTACTTGTATTTTTAAAAGTTATTTTTGAAAACTAAAAATAAGTTTACACATGGAATAAAAAATGATAAAAAGTCATTTTGAGAGTTTTTAACAAAAAAAAATCTCAAAATAAGAAAAATAAAATATTTTTTGTTTCCTCGTTTAGAAATTTTTAACGCATAAAACAAAAACAAAAAATACAAAATACAAAAATAAATCAAATATCACCTTACTATTTAAAAATAGAAATAAATGACAACACAATCCCAATTTTTTTTTTTCAACGGTACATCGCGACAAATTATTATTAATATATAATATATAGTCACTTAACTTTCAATTCTGCAAAAACAATAATTGGAACTAAAAGAAATTGTTACGTGGGTCCAAAAATAACCTTGCCGCCCAAGCGAAAACCCCAAATTCGGTTGAATCATTCAATTTTGGTACAAGTCTTTGTACCTTCCTACTTTCACGGGAGTGTTGAGATCCGTTCAATCCAAATTAAACAACGCGTATCAAACAGAAAAAATTTTCAAAGAGCTTTAAAATTCTATATCACAGTTTTTATTACTCGTATTTTATAAAATTTTTATAAATTTATATATATTTATGTATCTTAATAAATTTTAATAAATTTTTTATAAATCGTAATAATATTTCATAAATTGTAATAATTTTTTCTTCAAATTCCAAAAATTTTTTGATCACTTTAAATAAATTTTGATATAAAACTGTTCAGACGGAATCAAAAAATAGTTCAGGCAGTTTCTCTTTTTAAAAAATTGATACAAAATTTAAAAAATTTTACTATTCATATCTAAAAAATGTGATTTAGTGATTACATGTGAAACGTCAAAAATTTTTCTAAACTACATTTTTCACTGTTTTTTACTGCACTAAACGGACTCAGATAAATAACTAGATTTCGTGTCTTTACATCTGTGCGGTAGTTCTACGGTGGACCAATGAAATATCATTGACTCGCGTGGCTATTTTTTTGACTTAGTTGTTTTTTCAATAATAATAATAAAGTAAGTGAACAATAAAAAATAGATATTATGCATCCGTACACAATTTATAAGCATAAAATATAGTGCAACTTTGTTGAAACTCTAAAAAATATATATATATATATATAAATTTTGTGTGTTTGAAAACATTTCAAAACTTGCTTGAAGTTTTAAAAAATTTCCTCAACATTTTTAATAAACAATCAAAATTCTTAAAAGCTTTTAAAATTTTTTTAAAAATTTCTTTGACTTTTTACCAAACAATCAAAAATTATTAATATTATATTTGGAACATAAATTTATGGGAGAAAGGAAAATGAAGAAAAAATAAAAATTATAATTTATACAATTTTTGTATGCTTAACAAAATAAAAATTTTATTGATAAATATATA
Organism: Vitellaria paradoxa; assembly: GCA_019916065.1. Classification (NCBI taxonomy): domain Eukaryota; kingdom Viridiplantae; phylum Streptophyta; class Magnoliopsida; order Ericales; family Sapotaceae; genus Vitellaria; species Vitellaria paradoxa. The sequence continues at coordinate 8,844,729 of CM034243.1, read as the reverse complement.
TTCATTTTAGTCTTTTTTTAACTTTATAAAAAATAAATAAATTTGATTTTTTACACTTCTTTTTGCATTCCTACCAATTTTCTTAAAACATAACCTCAAAGTCTCTAAAATTGCTAAAAAATTTTAAATTTTTACCAAATACATAAAAAATTAGAACTAACAACTTTTACTAAAAATTATCAAAATTCCTAAAAATTTGCAGCTAATTACTTTTATTAAAAAAATTATCAAAAATTAAAAATGTCGCCTCTAAATGCTGTTATAGACACCCTACTATTATTATACTGCTTCATTTATAAAAATACTTTTCAATTTTGTTTAATTAAGGATTAGTTACAATGACATCAAGTGTACTTGATTGCCGATTAACTAATTTTATCTATTAATTCTAACACTTTGGCCTCCTCATCTATTTAAAAGGGGCTCCGTTTGGAAACTTTTAAAAAAGTATGTTAACTTTTTATTTATTTATTATTTCTTAATTATCTCAATGTATTTCTAATGTGATTATTACTTACATATTCAAATTTGAAACTTACCACTAGAGAGTTTCATGGGTTAAATCAGATAAATTATTTGATTTTTCTGTTATAAATTGAATAAATCAAAATTTTTCTTATCCCATCCACAAAAAACTTGACGTATAAATAAATAAGGTAAGCAAAACTTAATGAAAATTAAAAAAAAAATCAAATTAAACATAGTAATTTTGGGTTTTTAATCTTACAACTTTTTCATTTGATTTAGTTTTTTTTTTAAATTTAGGTTAAAATTTTAAATACAATTTGAGATACATCTTCTATTATTTATTATTAAAATTAAATATATATAATAAAAATAGAATAAATAAATAAAAATATTTATTATTAAGATCTGAGAATTAATTTGGTTGGACTCTATATCAAAATTAGGTTCGAGTTGGTCTTTTTTGGGGATGAGATAAGAAAAAATTTGATTTATTTAATTTATAACAGAAAATCTAATGATTTATTTGACCTAACCCATGCAGATCTCTAGTCATAAATTTAAAATTTTAAATATATTTGAGTAATAATCACATTAGAAACAAATTATGATAATTAAATAATAATAAATAAATAAATAAACGGACATTTTTAACAGTTTACAAACGAAGTCTCTTTTAAATAGATGGGGTTAAAGTATTAAAATTAATAGATAAATGAGATAAATTAAAAATTAAGTATAATTTAAAAAATGTCAGTGTAACTAACCCTTTAATTAACCTAGGATCAGTTTTCTATTTAAAAAACCCCCGGTTAAATTGCCCAGCTAGTAGCCAATGGTCAGGGTTGGGAATACTATTTTGCATATTACGTTTAAGTTTTATTTTTAGATTCGTATATGCAAACTCATTTATTCGTTGATAAACAAAATTTAAAAACATAAAAATAAATAGTTTTTAGTATTAGAATATTTTTTTTTTAATTTTGATGTAAAAACTTAATTTTCATTAGAAAATAAAAATAAAATAATATAAAGATGCATATATATAATATGTTTTTAATATTCTAAGCTAAACTATTAATTTGTGACATATTTCACACTAATATTTAGATATTTTACAAATTTATCAAGATAAAATAACACCCATACATGTCGTGTTTGCCGAAAAAAAGTTGGGTAAAACGTACAACAAAAGTATAAAAATTTATTGTAAATGTGGTATGTGACAAAATTTGATGGAAAGAAAATATGAAAAATTAGTTAATATTAATAAGTTTTAATTGACTTTGATGTGACAAATAGGGCCATATTCTTTTAAGAGCATTTTAGTTTTATAATTTTAACAATTTGTTAAGATATTTTTGTCAATTAAAGTTTTTATACTATAACTTTTTATACATAAAATTTTATGAAAAATTATTTTAATTAGTATTTTATCTTCTACCTTGCGTGTGCATAATTTGTATAAATATTATTAAAATGAAAATTATTAATATTAAAAAATATTATTTTATGAACTAATACATTATTGATTTGGCACCATTTGGAGTGCCAACAAAAATAAAGTAAAATAAAATAATTTTTTAATAATCTCTATAAATCACTAAAATTCTGTATTACACATTTATACATTTTTATCTTTACTAATTTCAAAAAATTTCAATATTTCACTAAAAAAATAAAAAATCCGGAAGGAGATTAATCGAATGTATAAATTTTTTCTAACAATTATTTTCTTCGAATTGAAAGTTTTCAAACGAGTACTATTGTTGCTATTTTACACGAATTTTTTTGAATCTGTTAGAACAGATTTAGAAAATCGTTCTAATGATTTTGGCACCGTGTGAGATTTTTTGAATCCATTAGAACGAATTTGAAAAACCGTTATAATGTTTATCACTGTCGAGCGAGATAATAGAATTATTATGCAAAACATTCAGTGGTGATTTTTTGAATCCGTTAAAATAGATTTAGATAAACTATTATAATGATTTTGACACTGTTCATCTGTAAAAAATGTAATTTAAAAAAAATCAAACGCTGTTGTTTATCCAAATCACATTTTTTCTTATTTTTTTTAATTTTTTTACCACTCCATACGGACACTTGATCAACAAATCCACAGCCGCCTAGAAAATAACTATTAATTAAACAAACAACTGATCTGCCCACGGGTTTATCATTTCGACTAAGGAATATATATGTATATAAACTCTATTTAGGATCCGTTTGACGTATTATAATTTTTAAAAATTTTTATTTTTTATTTTATTACATGAATTATGAATTTATAATTTTTATTAAATTATCTCACTTTATCTCTTTTTTTATTCATCCAAATACCCTCTTAATCAAAATAAGAAAAGTATAAGGCTTAACTATCAAAAAAAAAAAAAAAAATAGAGAAGTATAATGATAAATATCTAGAGAAAGTGTTTTGCAGAAAAAAACCTCCCTCCTTTATTCCATCAAAGCCTTGCTTAAATAAGACTTAATACATAACAAACTTAGAGAAAAATCAGCAACCTAACAACTTGCAAACCCATGTCTAACAGACCTATGATCATGGGATTCTCTTAAAAAAAAAAAACCAAACTGTTCCTGATAAGCAGGAATTATTAGGAGAAATACTAGCAAGACTAATTCAAACAAGACTAAGTCAAAAGAACCTTCTAACAGCCCCCCTTAAACTGAATACTACTGCAGTATTCAGTTTATTAAAGATCTTGAAATCATTCCCATAAGATCACGCATCCTCTCAAAAGTGTCCAGCTTCAATGGCTTGGTCATGATGTTTGCAATCTGATTTTGACTTGAACAGTGCACAAGTTCAACAACTCCTTGTTTTGTTAACTCCCGTAGAAAGTGAAATCTGACATCTATGTGCTTGCTTCTCCCATGCATTACCGGATTCTTTGAGAGTTTAATAGTTGAAACATTGTCACAATAAATAATAGTTGGACCCTCCTATTTGAAATGGATTTCATGAAGTATTCTCTGCAGCCAAACCGCCTGACAAGCACATGAAGTAGCTGAGATAAACTCTGCTTCAGTTGTTGAGAGTGCAACTATTTGCTGCTTCTTTGAAGACCACGAAATGACTCCAGAGCCCAGCATAAACACATATCCAGAGGTGCTTTTCCGATCTTCCAAGTCACCTGCGTAATCGCTATCACTGTAACCAATTAACTTACCTTCTCCCTTTTTGTAGAATACTCCATAATCAAGTGTCCCCTTTAAGTAGCGAAGCACCCTTTTAACAGCTTGAAAATGTAGTTGAGTTGGTGCTTCCATAAACCTGCTGATGAGACTGGTAACAAACATCAAATCTGGTCGAGTGGCTGTAAGGTACATGAGACTTCCAACAATTTGTTTATACAAACAACTGTCAAATAAAACTCCATCAACATCTTTTGTCAGCTTGGCACCTGGAACAATCGGATTTTTCACAGAATTGCAATCACTCATCTTAAATCTTTCAAGAATTTCTTGAGCATATTTTCTTTGCCCAATGAAAATTCCAGCATCTGTTTGAATAACCTCTATGCCAAGAAAATAATGCATCCTTCCAAGATCCGTCATCTCGAACTCATTCATCATAGAGTGCTTAAACTCTGCAATCATAATTTCACTATTTCCTGTGTAAATCAAGTCATCTACATAAAGACAGAGAATCAAAAATTTATCTCCTTCGCCAGTTTTGACAAACAAAGTGTACTCATAAGGACATTTGTGAAACCCAGCCTCTGAGAAGTAGTTGTCTATGCGACTATACCAAGCACGTGGTGCTTGTTTTAGTCCGTACAAAGCCTTCTTCAACCGATACACTTTATGCTCTTCTCATTTCTGCTCATAACCTGGTGGCTGATCAATAAATACTTGTTCATTAACTCACCATTGAGGAATGCGGATTTTACATCAAGTTGATAGAGAGGCCAAGAGTTCTGTGTTACCACTGCAACCACCAATCGAATTGTGTCATGCCTTGCAACAGGTGCAAATACTTCTGCATAATCAATGCCATATTCTTGTGTATATCCTTTTGCCACCAAACGAGCTTTGAACTTATCAACTTCTCCTTTCTCATTCAACTTTGTTTTGTATATCCATTTCACTCCAATTGTTTTTCCTCCTTCAGGCAGCTCCGTTAACTCCCAAGTGCCAGTTTTGTTAATCGCGTCTATCTCAACATCCATGGCTTGCCTCCATTTTGAACTCTTGATGGCATCCTTAAAGACAATTGGATCACTATCTGTAAAGAGAGCAAGGTGTGAAATAATATCATCATCAGACAACTCACTCCCACTTACATAATCACTCATCCAAGAAGGCTTATTTCTTGGCCGATGATCTGCAGTATGTGATGGTGCTGCAACAACTAAATCGTGTGACAACTCATTTCCCATAATAGCACCTGAGGTTTGAGATTCCTGAGTTGGTTGTTCTCGGTTGATCATGCCTTGCTCGGTTCTGTCTTGTTTCGTGCCATTTTCATCTTCAAAATTAGTTGAGATAGGCTCATCTCTAGTTGAATTCCAATCCCAACTGCCGTCCTTATCAAACACTACATCACGGCTAATTATAATCCTTTTTGTGACTGGATTATATAGCCTATAAGCTTTGGACTCTTTACTTACTCCGAGCAGCACACACTTCAATGATTTATCATCCAACTTGCTTCTTCGTTCATCTGGGACATGTGCATACGCCAAGCACCCAAAAACTCTAAAATGGTCAACTGCTGGTCTATGGTTACTCCATGCTTTCTCTGGTGTTTTATGTTTTACAGAGAGTGTAGGACTTCGATTCAACACATAAACACTCCAATTGACAGCTTCTGGCCATAAGGTTTTTGGTACATTCTTCTTCGATAGCATGCTTCGCACCATATTCATGATGGTTCGATTTTTCCTTTCGGCCACTTCGTTCTGCTGTGGTAAGTAACTTGCAGTAAGCTGTCTGCGAATGCCATACACTTTACAGAAATTGACAAATTCATTTGAGTTGAATTCACCACCCCGATCTGTGCGAAAGACTTTTAAAGATTTCCCAGATTCGTTCTCTACTTGAGCTTTAAATTTTTTAAATACATCAAAAGCATCAGACTTTTCCACCAAAAAATAAACCCAAGTTTTTCTACTATAATCATCAGTAAAAGTAATGAAGTACCTTTTGTTACTATTCGACATTAGATTTATTGGCCCGCAAATGTCTGAATGAACCAACTGCAGTGCTTGTGGCTCTCCATAAACTTTCTTTGGGAAAGGTATTACGATGCTGTTTGCCCATGATGCATTCCTCACAGACCTTTGATGGAGGTTGGATGATTGGCAACCCGTTCACCATGTTCTTCTGTTGCAAGGTTTGTAAACCACTGAAGTTCAAGTGCCCATAGCGATAGTGCTACAACTAAGTTGGATCTTGTATTGTGGATTCATAACACTGCGGCCTTGCATTTTCACTATGTGGAGACAAGGGAAACATGCGATTTCCTGTCATGTTGACCTGTGTAACCAGCCCCTTCGTTGGATGATGAATTTGACAACAATTCTTTTGAATAGTAATAGTGAACCCATTCTCTTGCAATTGACCAAGACTGATCAAGTTACTTTTTAGTGCTGGAACATAGTACACACCAGTGATGACCTGCATACTATTATTCATCATGATATTCACACTACCCTTCCCTTTAACACAGATACTAGAATTATTACCAAGCTTTACATTCTCCCTGAAGGTGTCATCAAAATCTGAGAACAAAGAGTTATTACCACTCATGTGATTGCTGCATCCAGAGTCCAGATACCAATTATCACTCGGCTGATTTCCTTTCTCTTCAACATACGCCATCAGAAGCACTTCTTCCTCCGTTTCAGTGAAATTCATTTTGGTCTCTTTCTCCTTTTCAGGACATTCATATTGGAAGTGACCAAACTTGTGGCAGTGATAGCACTCAACTTTTGTTTTGTCAACGTATGTTCCACGGCCACGACCCCTTCCACGTCCACGGCCTCTTCCAGGGGAATGCTCTCCTTGAGTGGTGACATTCAATGCTTGTTCTTCCACAACATGACACATCATTCGCTGTTCATGCACCAACAACGAGCTTTGCAACTCATCAATAGAAAGCTTGTCAATGTCCTTTGATTCTTCAATTGAACAGACCACATAGTCAAATTTGGCAGTCATAGAGCGAAGAATTTTCTCAATTGCCACCACATCGTTCATCGTTTCACCATGAATCCGCATCTTGTTGGCCACCCCCAAGATCCTTGAAAAATAATCATTAATAGTCTTGCCCTCCTTCATGTGAAGCAGTTCAAACTCTTTACGAAGAGCTTGAAGATGAGCACGTTTCACTTTCGTTGTACCTTGATATTTCTTCTTCATAGACTCCCAAATATCTTTAGAAGTATTCTTATTAAGGATAGTTTCGAGAATCACTCGATCAATTGACTGAAACAGATAATTCTTCATCTTCAAGTCCTTTAACTTTAGATCATCCAGATTTTTCTGCTGAGCATCGGTCAGGACTGTGCCGGCAGCTGGTTTTGAATACCCAGTCTCCACAAGACTCCAATACTCCTTGGATCGCAAGAAGTTTTCCATCAACATGCTCCAATGGTCATAGTGACCATCAAAGCGTGGAATTACCGGTTGAACGAAATTGCTATTTTCAGAGGACATTATCTTTGCTATGACAAAGAGGAAGGCTGCAGCTTCTTAACAAACTCAGGCCCTTTAACCTGGCTCTGATACCAAATGATAAATATCTAGAGAAAGTGTTTTGCAGAAAAAAACCTCCCTCCTTTATTCCATCAAAGCCTTGCTTAAATAAGACTTAATACATAACAAACTTAGAGAAAAATCAGCAACCTAACAACTTGCAAACCCATGTCTAACAGACCTATGATTATTGGATTCTCTTAAAAGAAAATAACCAAACTGTTCCTGATAAGTAGGAATTATTAGGAGAAATACTAGCAAGACTAATTCAAACAAGATTAAGTCAAAAGAACCTTCTAACATATAAGGCTTGGACATTTTCTTTGATAGGAAAAAAAAAATTGTCTGTTTTGAACTAGAAACGTGTTAAAGATTCCAAAATTTTCAAATCAATAAAATTCATTAACACTATATTAAAATGGTGGATTTGATAGGATTTGATTTTATTTAGTAAAAATTTTTACCAAATTTTATGTTTGGAATTAAAATAAGATTTTATTTGATTTATTTCATAACTTAAATTTTGAGATATTTATATCATTTGAAATCTAATCCAAAACAATAAAATTTGATTTAAATTCATTATTTGATTAAACTATCTAAGTAAGTAGACAAATTTATCTTTAAATATCATATTTATCACATTTTCTACTTTCTATTAATACGGTTATATTTATTATTTCTTTAAATCAATTCAACACAATTCTTAATTAAATTCAAACACGTGTTTCAAATACAAAATTTTATTTATCAAACCAAATTAAATTAATTCTTTATTGCGAAATCAAATAAATTCTAAAACAAAAATATTTTCAAACGGATTGTAAGCCATTTTTGTCCTATATTTTAATAAGACACTCACATTCATATTGAAATTTTAATCTATATTTTAGCCCCACTTTCTTAGGCCCGTTTGGCATCAAGAAAAAAATTCTAAAAATCTCTATAAATCTCTAACAACCCCTTTACCTCTAATTTTTCCGCCATCACTAATTTCAAAAAATTCTAATATTTCCCTAAAAGAATAAAAAATCTAGAAGTAGGTTAACCGAATGTGTAAATTTTTTATACAATTATATTTTTCGTGTCGAGAGCTTTCAAATGAGTATCATTATCGTTATTTTTTATGAATTTTTTTGAATCTGTGAAAACGTATTTAAAAAATCGTTCTCACAATTTACGACTTTTAAAAAAAAAAATCGACGCTAAAATAAACTCGAAATCACATTTTAACTTATTTTTTCAGTTGCCAATGTTGAATCCAGTTTTGTCGAATTCGTAAGTGTAAATTTCTCGTTGAGTGAACAAAGACTGATTGAAAAAACTTGGCACGTGTTGAGTTTTAACTCGCGGGTCAAGCCTCGGTTCGTCACAGGATTACTTAAAGCCTGCCACCAAGACCAATAACCCATCCTAGAGTTCCCATTCAGATGGCGTCTATTTATTGATTTTTGTTTTAAATTTAATTATTTGTTGGGTCAACCCAGGGGAGATTTCTTTTAGAAGACGCACATAATTTCTTTCAAAGTTTATATCTATTATACTCAATACCATATTCGACATATTCAAAACCTTAAACATATTCACATTCAGATTCATTAAAAAAAATTTTTATTTATTCTTATATCTATAATTTAGTATTCGGTTTTAGATCGGGATAATTTCATAATTTAATTTTTCTTATAATATATACCAAGTAATATTGAGTTTTAAGTGTTATTATCTTTAATACTTCCACCAAAAAAAAAAAAAAAACATTTATTCTCATTCATGAATTAGTAAAAAGGAGCTCTTAATTAAAAAAATATAAATTATCTTGTGTTGATTTAATATTTAGCATATTATATTAAATTTAATATTTTTTTAATTATTTTCTTGTATCCAGATATTTTTTTCGCCAACGTTGATAATTATAACAGGGGTGAGCTTAGGTCTCAAGCGCCTAACAGAGGCGGTCCCAGGAGGGGTACGAGCCCGTGATATAGTGTTTGGCCCATAAATTTTAGGATTTTTCTTACATGATAAAATGTTTATCCCTCTTAAATTTTAAAAATTCTTTAATGCTTTTATAGGGTTTAAGATTTTTTAATATAATATAGTATTTAACCCTTCAAAATTTATTAAATTTTACTTTACTCTTTACTCAATATAAAATTTTTTATATTAATTTCCTTACTCAAAATCCTGAATCCACTACTGTATCCAAACCACTTGGGTCTCACAATCGGTTTCCAATAAGATGGTATTGCTATTACTCGTTGAGGCCTCGCATATGCACTTGTCTGGTTCAAGGTCTTGTGTAGGGGGATTCCGAGGAATTGATATCGCTTCCCGATATCAGCTCAAAATATTAGATCAGCATCGTTAGATTAAAATTTAATGGTTTAAATTTATTCACATATTTTTAATCTAAAAAATACTTGAATAAATTCAAACTGTTAAATTTTAATCCAACGATTTTCGAGTTTGATATCAATCTCCCCTTTTTTCTTGTAGGGCGGTTTACAAATCCAAAGTTTATTCACCGGTGGTGGGTCCCATGTCATGTGAGAGGTTTTTTTTTTTTTTTTTTTTGGTACTTTCGGTGTGAGAGGTTGCTTGTAAGAAAATAAAAAAAGTAATTATCTAAAATTTATTATTTTCTAGAATCATATGTGCGCATGATTTGTTCTACTACTTCTGATATTATGGGGCAACTTAGTATTATAAAATTTGAGATAAAATATAATTTGATTTACATTTTGATATATAAAGTGTAACTAATAAATCTTGAACAAAATAGAAATGAACAGCGAAAATTTGTTTAAACGGAAATTTTAACAGAGAAAATCCATTCAAACGGATTATGATAGAGAATTTTTGACATTTTGTGCAAATTTTTTTGAAATTTTATAAAGATTATTAGAATTTAAAGAGATTTATTGAAATTTGAAAAGATTATAAGATTTGCGTAGTTTGAGTGAAATTTTTTTTTATAGAAATTTAGAAAATTTTGTAAAAATTTATTAAAAAAAAAAAATAGAACTCCAATCAGCAGCCTAAAGGGCTTACCAATCTCCTCTCAAAACTCTATCCATTGATGAGAAAATTTTGAAACTTGAGACAAAAATCCTTGCAGGGAAAAAACTCAGACCGCTAACTTCTGGTACGTGGAAGTCCGTAGCCGCTACCTCGTACTGGGGTGCGCACAGGGCGAAACACGCTCCAGGACCCTAGTCGGCAAAGGCTCTTGGAGAGTTAACCAGCCTAGGCAAACCCTGGCTAACCGGCACGACCGAGAAGAGGCTATTAGGCACCCGCCATTACAGCGGTAACCCACCCCCCATGGGAGAGTCGAACCCGGAACCTTGAGAGGCCCAAGTTCTAAGGCGAGCCCGACTTCCACTCGGCCACCCCCGAAGAGGTCTCAGACCGCTAACTTACACCTCCATGAACTGGGTTTAGAGGAACAAGATTAAATTTTCTCTTGGGCCAACCTGCCCCACCAAACTTGTATGGAGTGGAACTAGTATACGGAAGTTACTTTTATTTTTTTTATTTTTTATTTTTATTTTTGGTATTTTGTTAAAAAAGTTTTGATTGAATTGGATCCACAAATTGAGGAGGACCATTATGTGGCCCCGATGATAGGTCGGGTCCAAACCAAACCTCTTGCAAGTACATGACTTTGCCCCCACCACATGCCGTAACCAACCCACCCACCTTAAATCAGTATCTTCATCAATATGTATTTGTCTTCACATTCCCTTTTCTTTCCCACGCTGCCATTGGCAAAGTCGAGGAAAACATCTAAAAATTTTTATAAAATTTTATATATTTTTATTTTTTTAAAATTCAAAAAACGTTTAATATTTTTTTAAAAAAAATCGATAATTAAAATTCGGTTAATTAAATAGTAAAAATTTTTTCACTATTCTCACCATGAATTCCCAAACTATCAAATGACACCCGCTTTGACTATTTTTTGTAGCGTTTTTAAAATCATTCAAACGAATTGTAGAAACCGTTCCGATGGAATCGCGTGGCAAACTTTGGTTAAAATGGTTTCTACAATCCGTTTGGATGGATTATAGTGTAAAGAAGTAATAATTACCTAAGATTTTGAATCCGTCCAATAGAAATCCAGTCCGTCAGAACGAAATCTTACTATTCATCTCCAAAAAATATGGTTTAAACTGTATACACCAAACACAAAAAATTCTTTCAAATTACATTTTATCTCGTTTTTTGGTGCGCCAAACGCAGCCAATACATTTGTAACATTTGAACTTGAACTGATTATTCATTTTTTTATTACATATTTTTTTTTTTCGCACCAGAATGCTCATATTTCGAAAATTTAGATCAAAGGCTTGAAGGTCAAAATAAGTTAGAAGAACATATATTTAAACCCTGATCATCATTCATATACGATCATGTATTGAGGGGGAGAATTCAGGCAAATTGGGTCAATATCAACCCACCTCAAGAAATGTAACAATTGGTAAACGATTTCAACAATTCAAACCATTCTAGATGACCATCATTGTCCGTAATAATAAAATGAGAAGTAAATCTATCAATATTTTGAAACAGCTCAACCGAAAACTTATTAATTAATTACTCTTAAATCTATCAATATCAAAATACCAATTGATATGCTAACAATTGTTAGCATACCAAGCAATACCGCTAACCAAAAAAAAAAAAAACTGTAACTGAATTAAAAAAATAAGTGTAATTAGTGTAATTTCAAAAATTATATTGGTATTTTGATATTTTCATCAGACTTTAAGAGTAATTAATGTAATTTACCAAAAAAAAAGGAAATATGTTGAAGTAAAAAAAAAAATTGATTAAGATCATCTTTATATCAAGCTGATTCATTTGATAGAAGTAACACTTTGGTTGAGTTTGGAAAGAAAAAATTAAATACTAACTACTACTAAAAAGTTAATTTTTTTTGTGTTTAGGAAGTGAAAAAAGTTATTTTTTTAATTTTTTGTTAATTTGATATTTTTACCCTTCATGGTATAAAAGAAGTTAAAAATATAAAAGGATAAATTTGATCATTTAAAAAAGAAAGCAAAAAAGTTAAGTAATTGGAAATTTAGAAGTTCAGATACTTCTCAAGCGCACCCTTAATAAGAAAAATACAAATTGCCGAGATGCATCCGTGCCTCGTATATATAAGGTGTGTTTGGAGTTGTATAAAATTATAAAAGTAAATGTCTCGTAATTTATGCAATAAGTGAAGAATTTAAATTTTATTATCTCATAATTCGTATTTGTAGAAATTTGTAAGATTTTTTTTTTTGAGAGCTCCAAACGAAGCCAATTATTAAAAGGAAATTTCGATCTATTCTGTGTTAGAAATAAATAAATAATGGTCTTGTTTGGAGTTAGTAAAAAAATACAAAATTCTACAAATACAAATGACGAGACTATAAAATTTAAAATTTTCACTCACTACACGAAACATAAGACATTAATTTTTATAAATTTATACACTTTTATACAACTCTAAACACACTCAATATCTGAGTGCCGGATCAGTATTTATTTTTAAACTGATAAAAATAATATTTTTAAATTCAAAATAATCAAAATAAAATAATTTTTTTATAGTTTATTTGACACGTGCATATTTGCCATTATTTTATTTTTTTATAATTAATGCTATCCCCCTCAAAAAAAAATATAATGGAGTGTGGACTAGTTTTGCTGTACGGTCACGCTCAGATTGCGAGTTCCATGATTCTTCATTTCCTCCATGCGTAGTGACGTAGTAATTTTGGGATTCACAGCGAAAAGTCTATTGCAAGAACTGCGGCGAAGAAATGAATAATTATGATTTGATTAATAATTTCAATGCAATTAGTGATATAAATTATAATTAATAATATTTATTTATCCAATTAAATAATATATAAACAATGATGGATCAAATCACAATTATTTATTTTTTCACTATAAACCTCCGGTGATTTTCACTGCGGTGCTAGGACCCATAAATTATAGTGGAATAAATAAATGAAATTAAATAAATTAATTGGATAACTGTTCCTCCGCCGGGAGTGGGTGAGGATAATTGAGATCTCACGTGGAAGAACGTTATTTGCTGAGGACTAATAGTCCGATACCATGTGGTGGCCCACTGGATTATCTCGACTTTATCCTGAAAGGATAAATAGTCCCCACGCGGGCCGTGTAAAATTTGACCGTTAGATGACGTGGCACCACCGCAGCCAAGACTCCCTTTTCTGGTTCTGTAGCTGGCTGGTAATGCAATGCTAACCACTTGTTTGGAGACCAGACCATCCCCCCCCCCCCACTCTATTTTGACGTTAATTACGGCTGTATTTGTTTACTAGATGTGGTTGGCAGCTGGGGATGCAAGTTACTATTTTTGATTAAGAGGGTGTTTAGAAGTTAAAAAAAAACTTAAGTTTTGGTAGTTTTTTGATTTTTTTTTGTACTTTTTTTTGTGTTTGGTTGAACCAAGTGAAATTTTTAGTATTTTTTAGTAACTTTTGGGTGTTTGGTAAATTTTTTACTGTAGTAAAGCAAAAAAGTTGTAACTTTTGGGTGTTTGGTATGTTTTTTACTGTAACAAATCAAAAAAGTTGTAATTATTGTGTTATACTTTTTACTGTAACAAATCAAAAAAGTGTAAAAATTTATTGTTTTGCCAAACACACAAAAATTAACTTTTGATATTTTTTTACTAAATTTTGAGTTGCCAAACACCCTCTAAATTAAGGGAGAGATTTAGAGTGATAAAAAGCCAATAAATTTTGTTAAAAATTTAATCACATTGAGTTAAAAAGTTACAATTTTTAAAAAATGTTTAGAGATTTTTGGTAAAATATAGTGCTCCAAATAGATCCTTAGTCCTATGTTTAGTATTATTATTACAGTTCTACTTTATATCTTTCAAAACGGGGATAGGTAATACCTTAAGGCTACATTTGTTTGAAGGATTGGATGATGGGGATAAGTAATACCGTGGGACCCACTGATAAGATTGGATAAAAGATGAGATTAATTTTTTTATGTGAGATTATTTTTTTAGTGTTTGGTTGGTGGAATATAAAGTGGGATAAAAGATGTAATTTGATATGTGATGTGATAGGAAATAATTTTGGACATTTGAATTTTGGAGGGAAGCAATCCAAAGAGAGGTGATAACTCATCCCACACCCCGATGGGATAATTTATCCCACAAATTCTTTCTTTATTCATCCAATCCGTGGGACCCACGGATATCAAAGAAACACTTTATTACTTCTCCAATACGTGGGACCCACGGATTATTCATCCAATCCCACATCTTTATCCCTCAAACAAACGCTCCCTAAGAGATGGGGGTGGGCGGAGCCATATAGAGACAAGTGTAGGCTAGCTCCCAAATTTTGTTAAGAATAGATATAATTTTTACTCTAATTTTATGTATTTGACTCTACTTTAAAATTTATTTTTACCCCAATATATACAAAAAAATTTGTGCTTATGGAAAAAAGAACTCACAATAGAAGCCCCAAATGCGAATCACATATAGTTCAAATTTTCGACCACACTTACCGAAAATCTTGACTCTACCACTGGAAGGTGGTACTACTCTACCCTTAGATTTGGTTTCTAATAAAATATAGATGTCTAAAATTATTTTCCAGTCACATTATATGTCAAATAATATTTTTTATTCCACTTTATATCTTATCAACTAAACATAAAAAAATAATATCATATCAAAAATTAATCTCATGTTATATCCAGTCTTTTATATTGTATTATATATATTCCATTGTCTAATCCCTTCAATAAAAAATAGTCTTATAGAAGATTTATGTATTGTTTGGGAAAAGTAACCAGAAACTTAGTTTTCTAACTACTTAGGTATTATTTAGTTTGTTTTTTATTTTTTTATTTTCTATTTTTGTTTTTTATTTTTTGTTTTGAACACATTTGCTATTTTGTACTTTTGAAAATAAGGAAAACAGTTAAAATATATTTTGTCACTTATGTTTTCAAAATTTGTTTTAGAAAACAGAAAATGAGTTTACGCATGAAATAAAAAATGACAAAAAGACGTTTTAAGCATTTTCAACCAAAAATAAGGAAAATTTTAAAATTAGAAATATAGAAAATAAAAAATAAAAAAGTAAACCAAATGCCACTTAAATTTTTTATTTTTTTTAAATGACCAAATTATTATATGTTAGAATAAATTATCTTATTTGCAAGTGGAAAATCAAACTTTAGATAATTTTGCAATAAAAGGCCATTATGCATGTTATATGGGGTAGTAGTGTACCAAACAATTAGAGCTCAATTTATGTTTGACTTGTTAAAAACTTATTTGAGATCGATTTATTTTGAAATCAAGTCAAGTTCAAACACAATCTGTAATTCATTTAGTTTCAACCTTAACTCGATAATCTTAAATTTATTTAGAACAATCAAGTGACTCGCATCAAATTTAACTTAATTAAAAGTTTAAAATTCAATTCAAAAGTTTAACAAGTAAATTTGAACACAGTTTTAAACTTAATAAAGTTTTTAAACTAAACTTAAACAACATATTATTTAATTCGACATGACTTATTTATAACCTAATTTTATACTTAGATCTCGTTCTTAAAACAAATACAGGCTAGGTATTTATTTTTTAGTCCACAAAGGTGAAATGTCAAATAGAGTAAAATTATGGTAAAGGGGGGATTGAAGATATATACCACAGTGCTTAAGCTAGCCAAAAGGAAACCGCCACATGCCTCACTACTAGAATTAAGAAAAAAGTTAGTCGCTTGAGGCGGTCAGCAAAATACCTTAAGGCGATCGTCTAAACTATACATGACCGCCTGATGACCTTTTACAGAGGGTCGTTTACTGTGGGCTTGGGTTAGGGTATAGAAGACCATCAAAAACAGTTAACTAAAGAAGTCAGGCAAAAGTATAACTGACCGCCTTTTAGCAGTTGCTTATTCTGATCGAATTGGTAACTACTTTGAGGCGGTCATTTAGATTTTAATTTTTTTTGACCGTTTTAAGGCGATCGTTTATTTTTTTTTTCATATTAGAATCAGTTATAAAAACAAAACCTGTAACAATATATAACTAATACTATTACCTAAATCATATACCTGTACAAACATTTAATGTACAACAAACTCAACGCAACTAACTAAATTAATAAAATAAATATTAAAATATTTCTTACAAATTGTCTACTAGTTTATATAAAAAAAAAATCAAAATTCAGAAGAACAAAACGTCAGGTATCAACTTCTTGAAATAGCAGCAAAATCCATCAAACCTGAAATAAATTGAAAAATAAATTAATGAAATACTGTTACAATTTAAAATAGATGAATTTAAAATTAAGCTGGAAAGAAATATAACTTTTTAAACATTAAATTTAAATAAGTTTCAACTAGAATTTACTTTGGACCATTCCAAGCGAATCATGGCTCAAATTCTTGTGTTGTTCGTTCCGACAAGTCCGAAACAACTTGGACTCACTGCATGTCAAGTTCGACGTACAACGGAGGTCATTTGCTCGATTTGAGCAGTTCAATCCTAAGATCCAGGTTCTACACTTCAAGGTTTCAACTAGAATCTACTTTGGGCTATTTCGAACAAACCGTGGCTTAAATTCCCATGCGATTCATTTCTGCAACTTCGAAATCGCTCGGAGTCACTGCACATCAAGTTTGGCTGACAATAGATGTCGTTTGCTCGGTTTAAGCCGTTTAATCTTAAGTTCTATGTTCTATTCGTCCATATCGGCATTTTTAGTAGTGCCTGCCTCATGAACGTTCCATTTGGTAACGTTTTGTTTTTTATTTTTTATTTATGTTTTTAAAATTTTGTAAACTGGTAATAGAAACATTTTTGTTAAATCTGTTTATGTTTTTTTGTTTTCAAAAAATAAAAACTTAAATAAAAAAATGTAAATAGAAAAGGTGTTTTCATTTTTTTTTCTGTTATAAACATTTTATCAATTCTAATACTTTGTCCATTTTTATAACATTATACTAAAATAAATTATTTTATTCAAATATTTTATTAAACTAAAATTTTTAATAAATAATTCAATTAAATTAATATGTAATATATTTTTAATATAAATATATCTTTTTAAATTATTTTTAATAAATATTATAATTAAATTATTTAATTTAATTTAATAATTAATTTAAAATAATTAATCTAACAAATATTAAAAATATTAAATTAATTAATTAATTTAATATGAATTATATTTTATTAAATTATTTTTAATAAATATTGTAATTAAATTATTTTATTTATTATGAAATTTATTTTATTAATTATTCTTAGTAAATAATATAATTAAGTTATAATTAATATATTTTATATTTACTAGATTAAATGATATAATAATGATATTTTATTCAATTATTTTTAATAAATGATATAATTAAATTATATTAATATAAAATATATTTAATATATTTACTAAATTCAATGAATTTTTTAAAAAATAATAAAATTAAAATTTTATGAAAATAAAAAATTAATAATTATAAAAAGAATTACATTTTCAAACGCAATTGTAGTTTTTATTTTAAAAAATAACAATGGAAAATAAAAAATATAAAAAATATAAACATATAAATGAACACAGAAAAACGACAAAAACGACAGTATTATCAATTAGAACTGAAATAACTCAAGACAGAGTAGGGTCGACAATAGAACATGTATTGAAAACTACTTTCACAATGTAAGATGGTTAAAAAGAAAGCAACGTTTACGAAGATTCGATAAAGTCGATGGTTTGATTTGAGTAGATAAAAGGGTCTAAAAAAAGAAAGAAGATAAAAGTCAGGATAAATTAAAATCTCCTTTTCTATATAAGTTCAGTGAATATCTAATTCTCATCTCTATTTTCTGAAACCAGGGCGGCCAATGGCAGCCTCCATCATCAAGGACACCAATAGAATTTCTCTCGCTATGGAGAGAACTGGCCAATGGTAATTGACAATTCACTAAAATACCCAAAAAAAAAAAAAAAATTAGTTAATTTTCTTCAATCTCATTAGAAAATTTTCTGCTTACTTGTTCTCTCTCTGTTAACCTTTTTGCAGGGTCTTCTCTCAAGGAATTCCAACTGATGTTGTGATAGTAGTTGGTGAAGCCCATTTTAATCTTCACAAGGTATGTAAGTGTTCTAGTTGGATCTCTAGCATCTGTTTTATGTTTTTTTTTTTTTCAAAAAAATTGCGGAGACAAATTAGTTTCAACAGTGTCTCCCTTATTATGGCAGTTTATGCTTGTTGCAAAGAGTAACCAAATCAGAAAGCTAATAATGGAATCGAAAGAAGCTGATTTGGCGAGAATCGACCTCTCGAATTTCCCCGGAGGACATGAAATATTCGAGAAAGCTGCGAAGTTCTGCTACGGTGTTAACTTTGAGATCACAGTTCACAACGTGGCGGCTCTTCGTTGCGCCGCTGAATATCTGCAAATGAATGACAAATACTCCGACGGCAACCTCGCCGGACGGACCGAGGAATTTCTCTCCCAAGTCGCCTTGCCCAGCCTCTCCGGCGCTGTTGTTGTCATGAAATCGTGTGAAGATCTTCTTCCGATGGCTGAAGATCTCAAAATTGTTCAGAGATGCGTCGATGTGGCAAGCGCTAAGGTACTTTACTACTTGCCTATTAGTTGACGGACAGAAGAAATCAAATCACCAATATGTTGTAGTGATGAGTGATGGACTCTGTACTGTACAGATTTGTAATGAGGCGAACTTCCCAAGCCGATCGCCCCCGAACTGGTGGACCGAAGAGTTGTCGATCTTAGACGTAGCTTTCTTCAAGAATATCATTGCAGGAATGAAAGCAAGAGGCGCAAAAGTCCTGACAATCGCAGCCGCGATAGTCACCTACGCGGAGAGATCGCTTCGCGATCTGGTCCGCGACCACTCGGGAAACGGCAAGAACGGCAACTCCGACGTCAGAGTCGGCCAGAGAGACCTCCTAGAATCGATTGTGGCACTCCTGCCGCCGGAGAAGGCAGCGTTCCCGATTAACTTCCTATGCTGCCTCCTCCGCACCGCGATCTTCATCAGAGCTTCTGGCAGCTGCAAGAACGAGCTCGAGAAGCGACTTTCGGCCATTTTAGAACACGTGACCGTCGACGATCTCGTGGTGCTGTCGTTCACTTACGACGGAGAGAGTCTTTTTGATCTGGAGAGCGTGAGGAGGATCATATCGGGATTTGTAGAGAAGGAGAAGAGCGTGGCTATATTCGACGTCGGCGATTTCAGAGAGAGCTGTTCGACGGCGATGCAGAGGGTTGCGAAGACGGTCGACGCGTACCTCGGCGAGATCGCTACGCACGGTGAACTGAGCATCTCCAAGTTTAACGGAATTGCGAATCTGGTCCCCAAGGCGGCGAGGAAAGCCGATGATGCTCTTTACAGAGCCGTCGATATCTACTTGAAGGTAAAAACCAATCATGGACAAATTAGCGCGTTTAGATTAGTTATTATTTGACTTTTTCTTTTAAATAAAAAAGATTAAATAAATCATTAATCTGTACCAAAAATAAATAAATGAGAATTAATTTTTCATTTTTTTATTTGTCAGTATTTTTCTACAATTTTTTTATGAACAATGTAAATAGCATAATTAAAAAAAAATCAAAAAGAAAAAACAAATTTTGATAAAAGCAAGTCACAAAAGGACGTGAAAAAGCTACTACTTAAAACAAAAGCTACTATCGTAATTTTCTATTTCCGTCCGAATGATTTCAAAAACTAAATTCTCCAAAAAAAAAAAAAAAAATCAACAAATTACGAGGAATAAACTAAAAAATGTTTGAAACGATGAGTCGAGCTTAAAATTCATTATCTCCCGAGGATCCCTTTGTGAGTTTAGGAGTGAAAAGAAAAAAAAAAAAAAAAGAAAACATTAGTTAGAATAGGCAAGAAAGAAAAAGAAATTAAATGATAATATCAATTTAATTTTTTTTTTCTGTTTGTTCATAAGTTGGGAAAAAAATAACTTTCTTTCTCTTTATCTGTGAATTAAGAAGAAATGAAAAGAAAGATAGTGTATAATATGATTTTACTATTAAATTTTTTGAGAAGATAAAGGATTGTCAATTTATTTAATTTTAAGATATATTTATAATTTCATTTTACTTATTTTTTATTTTAAATATATCTTTTTAAAAATTTATTAATCATTTTTTTCTTCTCTCCGTTTATACTCAATTTTAGAAAGATAAAATTTTTAAAATTTTAACCGTTAGTTTTCTTTCCATTACTTTACATTTTCTTTCTTAAAAAAAACTTACAAATAAGGGATAAATTTTAAAATCTCTTATTTATTATTATCTATTACCTTTTTTTTTTTTTTCATTTCACTTCATCTAAACGATTATGATTGTTTGTTATTTCAGGCTCATCTGAACTTAGACGAAATCGAGCGGGAGAAAGTATGCAGCGTGATGGATCCTCTAAAACTGTCATACGAAGCCAGGGTTCACGCTTCTCAGAACAAACGTCTACCAGTTCAATTTGTCCTCCACGCCTTATACTACGACCAACTAAAACTAAGAAGCGGCAACGAAGATCCAACGTTGAAACGAAGAGGCGGTTACGAATTAGATCCGACGGCGCAAGAAGATGCAAAGACAACGAGAAGCCAATTGCAAGCAGACGTCTCCTTACTCAGAGAGAACGAATCCTTACGAGCTGAGCTAGCGAAGATGAAAATGTACGTCTCCGACCTACAAAAAAGCCAAGGAACCTCGTCGTCGACCAAGGGCGGCGGGCCCAGAAGGACGAGGTTCTTCTCGTCGATGTCCAGGACTCTGGGGAAGTTAAATCCGTTCAGGAACGGCTCTAAGGACACGTCTAATATTGAGGACGGTGTGGCGGACATTACCAAGCCTAGGAGAAGGAGGTTTTCAATCTCGTAGATATCGACGAAGCAAAATCTGTTTTTGCCGCAGTCTTTGCGTTGTTGTTGACTTGGTGTAAGGATGTTTTGTTGGTGTTTGATTTGTGTTGGCTGTGATTTCGTTTCGATTCTCTGTTGGTTTGTGAAAATTTGTGTGAGAACGCGTTTTGTGTATATATATATAGTTAAGTCGGTTGAAATATAGATGGTCGATGATCAATAGGAACAAATGTTTAGGAATTGGACTAAATTGGACTTAAAGTAGTGATTGCAATTATACGTACGTTTGTATTTCTTTGTTTGGCTAAGTGTTGTAATTAAGGCACCGTTTGTTTGATTGCCAAAACTCTAATTCATCCAGCATTAGCACGTACGAATGACGTGGATTTATATCAAACATGTGGGTTTCTATCAACCATCTATTAAAAGACGTCATTTATCAAGTTAATGAGATTTTAATTATATATGTTATGGCCGACGATTGACTAATATCAATTTAAAAAATTGATGAACGGAAAAATGAAAACGATAGTTTTAAAGTCATGTGTTTTATAAGATATGAGACTACTTCTAATTTTTATCCTATGTTCTGTTGCAATTTTTTTTTTTTTTTATTGGGATTACATCTCCTAAGAAAAAAAAATGTAATTGAACGCGAAAAAAATAATTAAAAATGAAATTTTATTTCCATATCCAACAAATTAAACATACCAACTTAAAATAACCCGAAATGTAAAGAAACCCATATATAAACTCAAAAGAATTAAACTTTGATCCAAAAGTCTACATGAACTTAAAAGGTTTATAAACCCACATTAGAGACCTTCAACGTGCAACCAAAGTGCAGGATATTTAGGTGACATTAGGTTTATTTTTTTTGTTTTTTTATTTTTGTTTTCTGTATTTTATATTTTAAAAATCTCAAAATAAAGAAAATAAAAAATATTCTGTTTTTCTTATTTTAAGATTTTCTTAAAATCTATTTTTTAATTCATAAAACCAATTTTAAAAATACAAGTCACCAAATATGTTTTGAGTTTTTTTTTTTCTTATTTTCAAAAGGGTAAAATAAAAAATGAGTTCAAAGTAGGAATAAAAAAACAAAAGTAGAAAATAAGAAACAAAGAATAAAAATGCAAATCAAATGCAACCTAAAGTGTAAACTCATAGTTTTTCCTCCCTTAAATCCTTACAATCCAAGAAAGGAAGAATTTCTACTAAAATCCTTTTGATTTCTACAAATTCTCTCACGTGCAAGCCTTCCAAAACCCGCCTATCAATCCTTCAATCTCTGAAGACATCACCAAGTATGCAAGGGTGAATTTACCTTGAGATAAGGGAGGCAAGTGATTCTTTTGATTTTGGACTTATAGTTACCAAAATATTCTTGATATTTTAGTTTTATTAAAAAATTTAAATTATTTCAAAATTAGAGTATTTCGTCATTATTAAAAAATTAAACTTAAAATTTTTCAATATAAATGAAGTTTATAAAAATTAAATCTTTTTTTTTTTAAATAAAGTATATCTTCCCACTGCACCACTGAATACTTTTGTACATAACATTAAAAAATATAACATATAACATAATGAGTTTTATAAATAGTGAAAACTAAATAATAATTTTTTTCAATAACAAGAGATGTTCTTAATAAATCGCACGTGTTACTAAAAGGACCAGTTAATGATTAAACTATAAAAAGTGTACTAACTGATTTAATATTCAAGAGTAATTTTATGTCTCCTTAAAAATAATATTGTTTATCTTCTACTTTAAACTTTAACATAATTCATTATCTTATTCTTAACTGTTTGGTGCTTGGTGCCCCTCTTAATGAAAATCCTGAATCCACCCTTGTAGCAAAGTGTTAAAGAATCATGGAAAAAGTATGAGTTTTCTCAAGATCTCTCTCTTGGATGAAAACAAGAAACCAAGCAAGAGAAGAAGACTTCCCCCGCCTCTGCCGGTTGCGAAAATAAAGACCCATCAAATGGGCTCAAATAACTTGGGCCTCCACTCTAGTTGTTTTAAAACTGACACTTCAATTCATGGCCTCCACCGAAGTTGTTTAAAACTGACACCTCAATTCGTGGCTGAAAGTCCACTAAAAGAGTTTTTAATTGGGGTGCTCCAACCACAAAATAGGATCCGTTTGGAACTATATAAAATAAAATAAAATCTTATAAATTTTTACAAATATAAATTACGATACAACAAAATTAAAATTTTTTATTCATTACACGAATTACGAGATATTTACTTTTACAATTTTATTTTATTTTATACAATTTTATACAACTTCAAACACACTCATAATTATGACCCATGAAATAAAGCTCGCTCAAAAATAAATAAACAAACAAATAAATAAAATTATGCACCCCATTTCAAGAAAATCAGCAAAATAAATGTTGTGTAGGTGTGGGGTATTACATTCTCAAAGCTCTACTGTCAATTCTTAGACATATTTTACCTGTTGTTTTTACATTTTTTTTTTCAACTTTATGGTATTGATTAAGATGTCTTTTAAAAATATATACAAAATAAAAAAATGTAGTATTTGCTGAGGCGGATTGGGGGGTGGGGAGAGGGAGGGAACTGTCCCACTGGCTGAGAAACATTTATATATTTTATATATATTTCGTATAATTTTTGTATTTTTTTAATGTATAACGTATAAATTGTTCTCATTAAATTTAAAATTTGTTTTTTTTAAAAAATGTTTGATAATTACTGTTATATTGTCAAATCAATTAAAAATTATTTTTATACTTTTCGTATTATTTTTTTTTACTTGTATATACTGTGAAAAAGACTTTTCATAGCATTACAAATGATATTATCCATAATTTCCAAGCGATAAAAAGTTGTAAGGGCCACTTATAAAGATACTATATTTTGATAGTATATATATAACTTCTATTTTTGTCTTATTTTATTTGTTATTTAACAAATTTGTAACTTTTATTTTTTTTAATTTTATCCTTATTTAACAAAATTTCTGAATCTGCTACTGTATTTGGTTCATTAAGTGGTAAAATAGTGCCATATATGTGGACCTTTTGTTGATAGTTTAGTTTGCTTATTATTCCACACTTCAGGATTTATAAAAGTTTGGCCAAAAAGTACAGTAAAAATATAAAAATTTAATATAAAAGTAATATGTAGTAAAATTTAATTAGAAGAAAGAACAAAAAAAAGTGGTAGAAATTAGTTAGTTTTGATTAATTTTGACTTATCAAACACTTTCTAAAAAGAGATATTTTTACGTAGTTCTTGTTCTCTGTATATGGTTTACTTCAGTTCTCAATGCACCAGTGGAACCATATAGCCATCAAATTACTTAAAGAAATTCATCTGCTTGCAGTCAGAGTGTGGCTATGGATGAAACTATTTCTGGTATTTTTTTTGAGAGCTTGCAGGCATTTAACGCTTCATATTGCTGACTTTTTAACTGTTGAACGCCTTTGCCCTTCAATTGAGGTCCTTTGTGATATACCTTGAGATGATTGAGACAGTGTATTAGCAAATATCAAGATATCCTTCTTATTTTTTTTTATTTTTTTATTTCTTTCGGCTTTTTGTTTTTATTTTATTTTCTATTTTTTTTAAGCTATAAGCTTAATGAAGGATTAGTTAGAGATTGACACCATAGTCTAGAAATTACCTGTATATGCTATCCTAATTAGATTATATGTTGTGTGACATTTAGACTTCATCGGTCATATTTAAAAAAAAAAAAAAAAATACTCCATGAGTAGGTACATGTTATTAGACTTTTTTCCTAGAAAGAAGAATCTCTAGAGAAGGCCATTACATTTATGTGAAAATTGACGTTACATTTGTCTTTTACTGTTCTTTTTAGCCCCTTTTCTTTTGCCGTCGTAGTCTCATCCCATAGCGCAATATATCTTTTTTGGCTTCACTTTGCAGCATACATGTAGATTCTCTTGATTTGATCATGGAGGAGGATCGACTAATTAATACTCCTGGCTTTGTTTGGAAGCGTAGAAAAAGTGGAAGTCAGTCGAGGAAAGGCCACCACAGCAGAAGGCGCAAAAGCTGTGGAGATTAGAAGAGTGGACTAACGAAGTTTTATAGAATCCTTCATTGAGCGAAACACTTTGGATGCCCAGACTTTTATTTTTTATTTTTTTGGCAGTCTTTGCTGATTGAGACATAAAGGTCAGATATCTTCACGAGCAAAACTACAGACATAAAAGGAAAAAGTCCAAGGCATAATAAGATCAACCCTTTAGTTCATTTTATAGTGGAGAGAAAAAAAGTAATTGAATATTTATATGCATTGTCTGTTCTCGTCAACCCTCATGTGCAAAAGATAAATATTCTTGCATTTCAAAGATATATACCTATATAGTAAAATAGGATAGTTTTTGAAAATATAACTTTCACAGACTAAGATTTAACGATCAAGAGTTATTGTTATTATTATTATTTTTAATTCAACGATTGAAATCATTTTTATATTTTTAACTTTTTGTTCAATTCTTATTTTTGTGAATCCCACTACCATCTTTCTCACAAAAGGACTCAAATATTTTAAATTTCACCATATTTTAAAGATAGAGGTTGTATGGAAATTAAGGTTGCCAAGTTAGATTTCGCCTAATTATGATTTTTAAGAAGTTGAACCTTTCAAATTAAAGTATCATATTTGTGTTTTGTTTTATGGTGCTTATAAAAAATTAATTAGAGAATGAAAGAGTAAAACACATGTAACAACTATTAAGATCTAAAGTTTTAAAAAAAAAAATTAAAATTTATGAATTATTATTTAAACTTTTTGTTCAAAATTTCAACTATGTAAGAAACTTAATACCAATTTTGTTAAAAGTGTCGTAGATACGGATTATTATTAGTGTGTGTGTATATATATATATATATATATATAATAAAAGGAAAATCAATAGATGGGGTTACTTCTAATGCCTAGATATATGAATACTAAAGTAGGACGGGAGAAAGGAATGAAACAGCAAAAGGAGAGTTGGTTGAGAGTAGGGGAAATGTTGCAATCAACATTTAATTTTGGTGGTCCTGGACTCTCCTAGGCACCCAATGACATTAAAGATTTATTTGGGGGGCATAAAAACTCCACCGAGAATTAGAAAGAAACATCTACTACCACTAAAAAATGCCTTTGGTCCTTCATTCATCATTTGTTCCAAATGCCAATAGGGTTTTCTTTTTTTTTTTTGGGTGTGAGAATCTTTTTATTTATGAGAATAACATAAATGTAGCCGACCCCTTATTACATCGTCA
Organism: Vitellaria paradoxa; assembly: GCA_019916065.1. Lineage (NCBI taxonomy): Eukaryota > Viridiplantae > Streptophyta > Magnoliopsida > Ericales > Sapotaceae > Vitellaria > Vitellaria paradoxa. The sequence continues at coordinate 8,818,332 of CM034243.1, read as the reverse complement.
TGATTCAAATTATAACCATTTGCAAAGCCATTCTACTATTTTCATCTCTTTTCTTTTCTTTTTCAATTTCAGAAATATGGGGAAAATGCCATGCTAATTAGAAAAAAATAAAAAAAATCTTTCAATGTACTGAAAACTCTTACTGAAATTTTTTTAAATTAAGGGTCTGTTTGACTCATTAAAAAAAAAAAACAAAACTTTTAGTAATTTTTGTTCTGGTATTATCACGTGTCATTTAAAAAAAAGTATGTCTAGTAAAAATTTATAAAAATTGGAGAAAGTTGATAAAAGTAAGAGAAAATTGAAGAAATTTAGTAAAAGTTAAAAATGTGTTTAGTAAATTTTAATAGAAAAAATTGTAAAAAAAAAAAAGTAATTGATAAAAAGTTTGTAAAAGTTTATAATAATCAAGCAGTACTAAGATGAGTTTGGAGTGATAAAAAATGAGATAAAAAGAGATAAGTTGTGAGTTTGTAATTTATGTTATACAATGAAATAAAACATTAATGATTTTCAAAAATTTTTTAATATTTTTTATTATTTTTAAAAATTTTTTGCCACCTCAAATCTTTTGGTGGTTATTTACCTTAAAAGTATGTATGGTATTGGGTGTGTTTAGAGTTATATAAAAGTGTATAAAATAAAATAAAATAAAATTATAAAAGTAAATATCTCATAATTCGTGTAATAACTGAAGAATTTAAATTTTATTATCTCATAATTTGTATTTATAAAAATTTATAAAATTTTATTTTATTTTGTATAACTCCAAACGGAGCCATTATCATTGTCTTTTATTGACTGTACCAAGCAGGCGAAATGACAATGTATGAACTTCTCTATAACTAACCAACAAATAAATAAAATAAAAATTTTAAATATGAGCGCTAACATCTGCAATTGACATCGGTTGAGATTTCTATTGGTTACAGTATTGGATCTAACTTTTTGTTTAGTTTTATACGCGTTAATTACATTCCTGTGAAAAATAAAATAAAGTTCATACTTATTTAGATAAAAACTAGGTAAAAAATTAAAAAAAAAATTTAACATTTTTGTCACTTCTACGCTCAAACGGATAGTTTTTATTTAAATAGATGTCAATTTTTAATTTTTTTTTTTTTTACAAGTATGATTAATATGCTTAAAATTTATAATTTTTGAAAGGCGAATAAAATTTTGATAAATAAAAAAGTATTTAAGATAAGAAGAATCTTAAAAAAAAAAAAAGGCAAAACCAAAATTCGTAATCAAACCAACACTCCGCTCCATACATTTGATCGATTCTACGACACAATTAACATCTAGACCCCGTTTTAGAACCACAATTTTGGGTAAAAATCAACCAAAAATTATAAAGTTGATGCTTGACAAAATACTAAGTTTTACTGTTTGTTTTCTTTGTTATAGTAATGTACTCCATTCAAAAATATCAAAATTTTTATCAAATACAAAAATGTTGTCAAAAATTATTAAAAATTTCAAAAATTTTTGAAAGTTGTCAAAAGTTACTAAAAATTATTAAAAGTTACTAGAAATTTTACTAAACACTCATAAGTTACAAAAAGTTACTAAAAATTGTTAAAAATTACTACATACTTTACTCAATATATTAAAAATTATAACTAGCAATTTTTAGTAAAAAAAAGTTAAAAATTACTAAAAAGTATACCTCAAACCACTCTCAAATACCAATGTGACACAATTTCAGCCACAAATGTGTCAACGCCAGCAACCATCCAAATTATTAAAAAAAATAGATAAAAATTATACCTCCAAACACTCTCAAATGCTAACGTGACATAATTTCAGCCACGAATGTGTCAACATCAGCAACTATCCAAATTATTCCAAATGGAGGATTAAATCAAATTTGGAGAGCGTTTAGAATGATAAAAAGTGAGATAAAATGAAATAAGTTATAAGTTTATAATTTGTACAATAAAATAAAAAATGATTAATTTTATGAAATTTTAGAGATTATTGAATTTTTTTTTTTTAGCGAATTAAATGCAGCCTTGATACAGCTGTCCCCCACATGCGGTAAAGGCTGTTGTCCCTTGTGAAAGGGGCTAGTAGAGGATTTGGATACTGCAACAGCGGTAACCATGGGTAGGTTCCAATCATAAATAAAATAAGTAGCAGGGGCTTTTAGCGGTATAATTTTTGGTATGTTTTTATAATTTTTTAATCAAAAATTACTAGTGGTAAAAAATTACTAGTTGTAGTAATTGTAATTTTTTATATGTTTAATAAAATAAATTGTAATTTTCAGTAATTTTTAGTTACTTTTTATAACTTTTGAGTATTGGTTAAAATTTTTAGTAACCTTTGATAATTTTTAGTAATTTTAAGTAACTTTTAATAATTTTTGATAGTTTGGAGTAATTTTTAAATTAAAAAGTTATTGTAATAGAAAAGTGATAAATTTTAGTATTTTGTCAAATACTTAATGAATAAAATTTAATAATTTTTTTGCTAAAATTTTCACTGGCCAACGCAACTATTATTGTTAAATAATTAAAAATAATAATAAATAAAAAAGGTAAATTTGCTATTGGGTGAGGCACATTTTGTCATTTATTGCATCAAGGCCCTTAATTTTGGTTGTAAATTGTGAAGATTGTGACTTGCTTGATTTGGACCTCTGACCGTGATTCTTGATGTTTGGTCAAATACTTGGAACATCGAGGTTTAATCTGATGATGGATTGATTTTTTAAATTTAAAATTGTATTAGCTTGTCATAAACAAGCAGGCTCTATTGCTAAAGTTCCGGCTGGCAATATCAGAGTGGCTAATTTTTTTTATTTTTTTATTTTTAGCCTTTTCAACTTGCATGATTCTTTTTTTTTTTTAGTTTTGATTTTTGGCATATTATTAACATTTATAGAAAATAAATTATACAGAAAAATTCAAAATATGACAACTCACATACAGGTAAAGTCCAACGGGTCTATTACAAATGTTTTATTTTTGATTTTTTTAAAAGTAAAAAAATTAAATTAATTTTATTAACAAATACCAAACGAAGTATATGTCATGCTCCAAAATTTCGAGATCCCGAGAAGTGAGTTTAAATTGAAAATTTAATATATCTGGTCTATTACAATATCATTATTTACTTTTTAAAACTATTGACTCTCCTTTAATTGATATAGATAATAATTATTATTATTTTATTAATAAAATACACATCTAGATTTAAATTAAAATCAGATAACATAAGTTTCTTTGATTTCTAAAATGGTATTTTCATTCTATAAACTTTTAAAGTTATTATATCTAAATCATACAAGCTGCTCAATAGTATCATAGGGCTTCAAACGGTCGTGTCAGCTCTCATAGATATAAGGTTTTGCACCCTTGCAACACAGTCTATAGGGACATGAGTACCAAACCACTTATACTCATGATGTATGAAAACATACTTTTTGTAATGTTGTTTAAGAATCATATAAAAATAATGAATATAACAAGAAATTATCGAATACATTAACACATAGTAGAATGAGACAACCTTAATTCACAACTTTTTTATTTCTCTTATGAATCTTTCTTCATTTATTATTTTATTTTTTCAAAGTGAGGAAGGATACTCTGCAAGACTATCTCACAATTATAATGGTAGTCCAAATCCATCGCCAGTTGGTATAAATATACGGATCGTGAAATACCCTTGCGTCGTCGTTTTTAATCCGAGTCCAAGGGTCACGATGAGCCTTTATTACATCCATTATTGTCTTGGATTACTAGTTCACAGACACGATTATCCAATCTTGCGCATGTTTAGAGTTTTTCAATCTAAGAGTATCTCTTGACCCTTCTTATTTTGTATAGTATCCTTACGTTCCTCAAAATCAATATTTTTTAAAATTCTCCCTTCACGTTGTTAAAGTTTAGAAATAATATATGTGTTCTATAAGTATGTTCAAACTCTACTATTTATTATAAATTTTATTTCTAGTTATTTGAGAATTATAGATATACATTAACACTAATAATTATAGATAGATTTATTATTATTATTATTATTATTAAATGGGTTTGTTGATCAAGGAGAATAGAATCAGAACATAAAGATCCAAAGGAGTAGCGACGATACGGGAATGGAAGAAAAACATAATGAAGTTAAAAAAAATGGAACAAAGTTTGATGAATGAGAAAGCAAGAGAAACGAAACAAGGGCCTGCATGTGGTGGCACTGGCACAGATGCAGATTGACAAGTCAACATAGACAAATATGAAATGAACAGCTAGTACAACTCTTGGCGAGACTGCTTACTATCTTGATGCTGATGGGTAATTTTTCAATAGATTTATTTATTTGTTTATTTTTTTGGGTCAGTGGTGGTGGGGGATTATGTTTAGTTTAGATTTAATTTGTGGAACAGAATTAGAGTTAATTTTTACATTTTCATTTTTATGAATAATTAAATAACAATCAATTTATTTATTTTTATTATTTTTTGAATGTGTCTATATATATATTTTTAAAATATTTTTTCTTTCCTTTGATTAATTTAAAATTAAAACACAATATTTATGTCCTCATTGCGTAAAAAAAGGAGTAAATAATATTTATTTCCTTTTAATATTTGATTAATTATAGACAAATATTAGATAAATATCATCCGCATTTGCAACGCCTCTTATTTTAAAATATTTTTCACAGTTAAATCTATCAGTTAATTTTAAATGAAAAATAGAGTGGTCACATAAAAAAATCATATAATTTGTCCCTTTTGCCCCTTTTAAAATATAAAATTATCCAAAAAGGCTCTTAATTTCAAAAGTTAACAAATAAATAAATGGACAATGTGCAAAAGAAAAAATTCACCATATTTTTGCTTTGTTTCATTATTTAAATTTGGAGATATAATTGAATATAATATGAAAAATACATATTTGTTTTTAATGTTTAAAATTTTTAATAGCGTTTTGAACATTTTATATAGTCTAAAGGATAAACAAGGTTTTTTACATAATTTTCCTATTTGACCACATTACTTGTTATTTAAAATTCATGGAAAGATTTAGTTGTGACAAATATTTTAAAATAAGAGGTGTGAGTGTGAATTTTAATCGTTGAGAATAATTACATATAATTAGTCAAATGTTGAGAGGAGATAAGTATAATCTATAAAACATTTATCAGAAATTTTGATTAAGAACATGTTTGTTTTGGGGGTGACAACAAGTAAAATTTACTAGGATAATTTTTGCCCTCCATTACATTAGTTTGATAAAAGAGTATAAAAATTACCTTAGGATAACGATTACTCCCATATAAGGGTAAATTGTTACCTAAGGAGAGGGTGAATAACAGGGAGTAATGGGAAAATTTACCTTTCTTTTATTACCTACATAGAACATTCCTTCACACCTTAGTAAAATCCTAAACAACATTATGCTATAAATATTTATAATAAATATTATAAAATAATTTATTTAATCCAACTAAAATTAACTAATTATTAAATTATTTTATCAAAAAATATCTAATAAATAATAATTTATTATTAAAATTATTTGCTTTATTTTATTAAATTAATACTATTAAAATATTAATTTATTACTAAATTGTTTATTTTCTCAAATTAAAATAACTTTTTAATAAATAATAATTACTTATTAAAATGATTTATTTATTAAAATGTTTTATTAAATAAAAATTTTATCTCATAAATAATAATTTACTAGATTATCTTGTATTAATATAGTTATTAAAATTAATAATTTATTTAAATAGATTAAAATTAGTTGTTCTATTAAATTATTTTACCAATATAAAAATAATTTTTAGCAAATAATAATTTAGTATTAAAACTAATGGCTATTGAAATATTAATCTATGATAAAATTATTTTCTTAATTAATATTTTTATTTAAAATTATATATTTTAATAATATATGTTTTATTAAAATTAATTATTATTAAAATAAAAATTATTATGATGATTATTTTATTATAATAGTTTACAAAAATTTAATATCAATTTTTATCCTTTGGTAAATTTATTTTCATTATAAACACAATTAATTTTTACCACTTCAAAACTTTTAATATTCCAAACATAATAAAACTATTATCAGGTAACATTTATTCTCTCATTCTAAATATACATATGAACTTATTACCTCAATAATCATCTGAATAACAATTAATCTCGTAATCTTTTCTCTCCAAAATTCTCACCCCTCACCAAACATGTCCTAAGAATTACGTGAAACATTGTGGACCTACCATTTGCCATTGCCATGTCTTTTTTTTTCACTTTATGGTATAGATTTATGCTTTAATAGCATTTTCCATTCTTAATCGTTAATTCCTATCCCCTATAACCATCAATCAAGATAGGGAAATGTTGTCCCTTCAGGAGTAGTCGAGTTGGTTAGGTTATTAGCACGGTGATCGTAAGGTCCCGCGTTCGAGTTTCTTTCATAGGATCTGTCTATTGGCCTTCTTGTTTGTGCCGGTCAACCATGACTTGTTTTCATAGGGTCTGTCTATTGGCCTTCTTGTTTGTGCCGGTCAACCAGGGCTTGCTTAGATTAATTTACCTCCTCATGGTTCTTGACCGGCTAAGGCCACGAGACGGGCTTCACCCAGTGCGCAACCATGAGTAGCGGTTACAGGCTTCTTCCCGACCCCAGAAGATAGGGAAATGCTTTTTTACTAAAATTCTTTGTTAAAAAATTTGGCGCGTATAATGTTGTAGTAACATTTTTATAATAAAATTATATTTTTGTAAATTTTATTATTTAAAATGATCTGCACACAAAGAAATCATATCATTCTAATTTTTTTTTATTAATTTTGATTGTATTACAGTACTTCATTGTCCCACATGATTTATTTTTCATTTTCAACAACAAATTAAATTGGTCATAATGTAATCATCTTCTATATATTATGCAAATTTATTAATAATGATAATTCATGCACATGCAAACTTTTTTCGGAAAATATTATATCAAGAAGAAAAGTCCTGCCCTACCTTACTAAAATTATTATATAAAAAATGCTGAATACAGAAAAGCGGGTAGAGTTACTTTAAAATGGACTCCACCAGACTTTGATATATATATATATATATATATTAGTTGCCTTTAAGATTAAAAAAAAAAAGTAAAGAGAATTATAAAGTCATAGAAAGGGAATGATTGATAATTATTTCTTTGAATAGAAAAGCTCACTATTATTTCACCAACAAATTCAAATTCCTTGCATCTTAGAGTTATTAATAATCTTGGTGAAACTCCTTTTTTGTCCAAAAGGACACCCACCAGATGTTTTGGAAGTATGGGTCCCCGTCAGGGATTAGAAAGAGGAATTGATGCTTCTATTTTTATTTGTCTGCAAAATGATAAAACAAGAATTTAAAAAAAAAATGACGCATTTTATTATGTCTTAAAATGTAAAAGCAATTGTTTGTGCTTGAAAGCATATAAATATAATTTGGTAGGTAAATAATTTAAATTTAAATTTATAAAGTAAACTTACTAAAAAAAATGTAAAAATAATCTATAAAAATAAAAATCACTAATCAAAAGAGATTAAGAGATTAAGGAATAAAATTTTATTATTTATTACAAAAAAACTATTATATTTTTAAAATATTAATTTAAAATCTATTTATATAAAAAAATATTCAAAAATATATGGGAAGAGTGAGAGAAAAAAATAATTCTGTCTATTTAGTAAATTCAATAGATGAAAATATCTCAAATTCAAAATTTTAAACTTTCTTATTATATAAATGACACATAATATAAAGTTTATGTATTTAAAATATAATATATGTATGTATAATTTTACAAAATATAATATATATTTAAAGAATGTATGAATTTAAAATACATACATATCAAAGGATGTGTTTTATTATATAGATATATAATAAGTGATGATACGGCGAACCTTTAATGATGACTGGGACAAATGTCAAATCAAATGATGTATTTTATTATATAGACTAGCACTAGTATTAATCCATATGGGGTCTGTTTGGTATAATAAAAATTGCTGAAAAACTGTAAAAATCTTTAAAATTTTCTAAAAACCTCTAAAATTATCTAATATATTTTTTACTCCTCATACTTCATGAAACAACTATAAATTTATATATATATTTACATATCAACCCTTAAAAAATTTTTATAAACCCAAATAAGATTTTACAAATCATAATAACTTTTCTACAAATCTCAAAAATTTTTTACGTCTTTCAATAAATCATGACATAAATTTCGATGGATCCAAAAATACCGTTTCGACGATTTTTCTTTCCAAAAAGTTGACGCAAAAATAAAAAAATTTTACTATTTATCTCTTAAAAATGTGGTTTAATGGCTACACACCAAACAGTAAAAAATTATTTAAGCCATATTTTTCATTGTTTTTCATTATTTTTCATTGCACCGAACGCTTCTATAATGTATGAAATTGTAAAACATTTTATATTAATAGAAATAATTTTACATATATTATAAAATTTGATAAATTCAAAAAATAATTATTGAGTTGTTTTTTTTATAATTATATATTTATTTGTGTTAGTCTTAGTGAGGAGCTTGGGGCATAATTTTAACAAATAATAATAATAATAATAATAATCTTCCAAACATGTCTATCGAAAATAAACACCTAAAGCCTTTTTTTATTCTTTAATTTTCTTTAATTTTATTATTATTACTATTATTTGCTACGTCTATTGTCTTTCTATAGAAGTCCTTCCTTGGAAATAGAAAACGATATTCCTACTTTTTCAATAAATATGTATGTTACTTTTATCTTTTATCATTTGTTTAACTAATTAATTAATTATTATTATATTATTTTTTTTGTCTTTACACGCAGTGTCCTCAATAATTGTTCTACGTTGCATGGGTACAAGTAAGGAAAAAGGGTACTATATCTGAGAGGTGGGAGTGGTTGAGCCATCAAAGATTTCTGGTGGGTAGGTTAAACCAACAAAGAAAAAAGGAACATGAAGATGGGAGAAAAAGAACCAGACAAAAAAAAAAATAAATAAATAAATAAGAAGAATAAGAAGAGATTGAGTGAGCGAGTGAGAAAATCAAAGGTAATTTTTAGAGTAACATTATATAATTAAAATATTTAATAAAAAAAATTCAATAGAAGCGTGTGAATTTATTGTGAATCAATCACTTCAAAATAAAAAATTATTTTATGTGTTCATTCAATGGGTAATTTTTAAAAATTTTACTTATTAAAATAAATTTTTATTATAAACATCACATTTACGTATTATCAAAATAATTTTTTTGTTAAAAATTCCATTCGCATAGTATTTTTATTTTCTTTATTTTTGCAAATTTTCAATGAAAAGTTTAGTTATCCCTTCCCTTTGGTCACTATCTCTTTCTTGAATTTGATTACCTCTCTATTAAATTTGATTGCAACTATTAACATAAGTAGAAAATTGAAAATTACACTTACAATTGGTAGGCAAAATCATTGTATACTTCTCTTTATTTAGTGGCAGAGTCAAGATTACACAATATCCTGAACTGTAAGTTAATACTCAATAAATTGAAGATCTCATAGAGGGTTAGATGGGAGTTAAGTTGTTTAAAGAATGAATTGCGCTGTTTAAGACATAAGTTGAATTAATTTTTTTTATCCAAATTTTACCTAATAATTTTTTTTTTCGCACTGAATTAGAGCCCACCGCAACTTAAGAGCGTGATTCCGCCCCGTGACTTTATCCGCGTACACTATTGATCGCCTTAAGCAAGGAGGGTTTGATATTCCATTGACTTATCAAATGGAATTGTCTCTAACAAATACGAATCAATACTAAAACCACCAAACACTTTTTGAAAGAAAGCGAGATGACAAGAAAACTCGTGAAAGGAAACAACGAGGGGGGCATCAAAGATTTGGATTAAGGTGCGTTTGACCTACATCCTCACATCAACTTAATAATTTAAAAAATATTATATTCGCACAGTTCTTCAAATTTATCATATTATTTATGATAAATATGCATTTGGTATAAGTTTATAATTAAATTAACACAAAATATTTAATTAAACATATATACAGATATTGACATGTTTTGTCTCAATTAATCTAAAATAATATAATAAAGAATATATAGTTCGAGCCATTACTAATAAAAATATGAATATATAAAACTATTTCAAAATACTATTTTTGAATTGTTTGTTTTAACTCGAAAAATAGAATATTTTAGAAATTCAAATTTCTCCATCTTACCCTGTAAACCTTAATTTGTTGTAATTTTTAATGTATATGAAGTAATTTATTTACTATTTATAAGGAGAGATGATCCAATTATCCTAATTAATCCTTTAATTTCTACTCAAGAAAAATTTTGTTAGAAAACTAACACATAACCTGTTGTGACTTCTTTAAATACAGAAAAATATTGAAAAATTTTAAAAATTTTTTACTTTTTATCTTATTACACGAATTACAAATTCACAACTTATTTCACTCCATTTCATTTTATCTCATTTTTTATTACTAGAAGCATCTAGAATATTATTTTTTTATTACAGAAATTTCACAAACTGTCAGTCACCGAACCTGTTGCGGAGATAAAGGAATTAAATTAGCTCACATGAAGCGAATTTATAATGTCAACAAACTCTTCGGCCATCATCAGCCTGAGTAAATGTTGATATTAACTCGGCCACCGCGGCCAGAATTCTGTGGGCTCGACCACATTGAAGCCATTGCGGTTCACAATATTTGATAGAATGTTTGAAATAATAAAAATTAGTATACATTTATAAAAGTTATAGTTCGTAATTTGTACTGTGAATAAAAAATTAAAAATTTATAAAAATTTGTAAAATTTTTTATACTCTAAACGAGCCTAATATCGTGAATAGAATAAACGTAAGAATTAGAATAATTATAAGTTTGACGGTAAAAGTGATATATCTTTGGTTAAGTAAAATAAATTATATAGTAAAATGAGAATATAAGTAAATATTGAGATTACTCTTATACTAAAAATATATTCTAATTGGTAATAAAAATAAGGATTATTTTACAAATATTCTAACAAATAAGAATAATTTTTTTCTTCTACTGGGAGAATAAATGTGGAATAAATATGACATTAACATTTAAAAATGTAACCAGATAAACGAATAGAATACACATTCTCATTTTACGTAATCTTATATTAAAAAAATATTCTTACAAATAATAAAAATCAAGATAATATTATAAATATTCTATTAAGGAAGAATGATTTTTTTTTATTGAAAGAGTAAAATGTGGAATAAATATGAAATTAACATCCAAAATTATAATTAGAGAAAAAAAATAGAATGTTTATACTCATTTTACGTTATTTTATTATTTTACCAAAATAAACGTAACCTTATCGTTTTGAATCTCTTAAAAGTGAAAAAATTACTATATGCTTAACAAGTTTTCTTATATTATTAGCTTTTCAGGAGAAAAAAAAAAAGGGGGGGTTCGCGAATTTGACCCGCGCCTCCACGTGGGTGTTTTCATCATCAATCATGCACACGGTGGGAATATTATAATAATAATAATATAGAATATTTGATATTCAAGATATGGGGACCAGTTGTTTGAAGGTGACCCGCACGCACGTGGAGAGGCGCGCGAGACATATTTATTATAGGTGCCAACTTCAGTCATAGGGCCTGTTCGAAATTAAAATATTAATATTACAAAATTTTATAAATTTTTATAAATATAAATTATGAGATAATAAATTAAAATTCTTCATTTATTACATAAAATACAAGACATTAATTTTTATAATTTTACATAACTTTAAGCACATTCATAACTTTGCTAGCGTATGGAGTCGTAAAAAAAAGTAAAAGAAAATTTAAAATAAAATAAAAATTAATATAAAATTGATACATAAAAAAACTTAATTAGAAAAAATTAAGAACAATTAAAATTTTTTGATAGCTGCTTTATCCATTTAAATTAAAAGAATGCAAAACGCCGCAAGAGAAGCATTCAGACAAAACTTTTGTAAAATGGCCTTTTACCGCATTCTGCTACCAATGGTTTTCTAGGCCCCGTTTAAAAGTAAAACTTTTAATAATTTTTGGTATAAATTGGTAAGTGGATTTTTTTGTGTATTTGGTGAAATAAATATAATTTTTAAAATTTTGGCAATTATTAGGTGTTTAATAAAATAAATAAATTCTTTTAATAACTTATGACGACTTTTAGGTGTTTCGTAAAAATTTTGATAACTCTTGAGTGAGTTTAAAGGTAAATGACTATTATACTCCTAATTAACTCAGCAAAGTTGGTGTTTTACCAAACTGCCAATTCGGTAAAAGAAGTAAAAGTTGCTGTTCATCGAACAATCAACTTACCAAAAGTTGGTATTTTTTTTCACTTTTTTACTCCTCCAAACTTTGCCCTATTGCATTTTTAACATCTTGTAGAGCCTAATTTCTTTTTTTCTAAATAGGAGTGGAAACGAGTCGAGTTGAGTTCTAATTTATTTGAACTTTTATATAGGCTCTAGTTTGGATACATAAAAATAATTTAAGCTCGAGATTGGTTCGAAATAGTTTGATTAAACTAAAATGATGTTATTTTTATCTAAAATATAATAAATATTTATTATAAAAGTACAATTAAAAAGTATAAAAATATTATAGATATATATTATTGTGTTGAGTTGGCTCGTGAGATTTTGAGGCGACATTTTTTAGACTCGAGTTTAAACTCAATTCTAAATAAATTACAAATCAAACTTAATCCAAACTCGATTTGAGTTGATTTTAGTTACGAATCGAACTTGAACCAATCTTAAATAACTTAAAAAAAAAACTCAATTCGTTTCCAGTCCTATTTTTAAGCTCTTACCGTTTTTAACTCTTTTGACTTTTGTATGTTAAATATATTATTTTTAAGAGCCATGTCATACAACTAGATATTTAAATTTGAATAGAAATTTGAAATTATTATCTCAATAGTAAATAACTTTAATTTTGATAAAAATATATTTTTATTTTAATATAAGTCAATTTAATTATTGGTATATATAATTTAATTCAAGTAAAATATTACAATAAAATAAATCGTTATTGATAATTATTTTAAATAATAATTAATTTTAATAGAAAAATTAATTTAAAATTAATTTACCGATTACAAAATATGTAAAAATAATTTCAATCATAAATTAATATTTTAATAAAAATTAATTTTAAATGAAATAAAATAAATCATTTATTAATTTTAATAAATTTTATTAATAAATAAATAATTTAATAATAATTTATTATTTATGAGAAAATAATGTTTATTTAATAAAAAATTGAATAAAATAAATGACTGTATAATAAATTATTACTTATTAAAAATAGTGTTAATTTTATGAAATAACTAATTTTAATTATAAATTAATATTCCAATAGAATTAATTTAATAAAATAAATTAAATTAAATAATTTTAATTACAAATTATTATTTATTAAATTTTATTAATAAAATAATTAATTTTATTTTAATTAAATAAATTATTATTTTACAATTTTATTATAATTTTTCATCAAAATAAAGGTAGTATCAAAAAAAAAAATAAAAAGTAAATTCTTTTACTCTGTTGTCCCATTAGAACGGACCCTTGGAAAGAAGCCGTAGACTTTCATCAGCTTATTAAAAAGGGAGCCGCTGTGCGAGGGTAGAGCAAATCCAATGTTTAGGTGAGGTACAACTGTAATTGTTGAGCAAAATGAGGTGTAATTAGTTGGAAACTAGAACAAGGGCAGCAAATACAGTGTTACGATTTATTAAATTCAACGCTGCCCAAACAGACTATTATTCGAGTTCGTTAGCGTAAAGTGGGGAGAGACGATGGCCCTTCTCTCTCCTCTCTCTCACTTGTCACTCACTTCCTCCATCTGCTGTTTCGCTTCCCATTTTCTGCAAAACAATTCTCATATTTTCTCACTCTAGCAGGAAATTTTCCGAGAAAATCATCTTGGCAACGCCGATCTCCTAGTACTTTTGATTGTTTCCCCAACCGCCTGAATCTCACATTTATATATATACGTAAATATGTATATACGAATTCTCTTGTTTGAGGAGTGAGTCCAGTAGTCAATTAACGGGATGCTACTTTTGGATCTGAAGATGAATTTGTGAAGTAATGTGGCCACGACATTGTGGCTTGCGCTCTGTGAATCGTCAGTGTTGACTCATTGGGATTGGACTTTGAGGTAGGTAGGAACTTCAATGGCGACTTCGGAGCTCTGGATTCGACGGTAGAAGTTAAATTGTACAAAGAAAGTCGCTGATTTTGGTTGGAATCTTTCAAGGTTTGCTTCCTTACCTCATTGTATTCTTTTTAGGTTAATGAATTTGTGATTGGCTCTATACATATGTATGCGCGTATAGGTAGATCTGAGTTAATACTGTCAGGAACTTGGGACATTTTCGATTGCTGTAACTTGTCTCCCTTGACGGCTCTTCTGAAGGATTAAAAGACTGGTTTTTTTTCATTTTTGTTTTTTTGTAGCTGAAATTTGGAATTTGATTTGAATGACGTGTATGTGAAAATGTTGATTTTTAGAAATTTGCTGGGTTGTAGTTTCAAGTAATCCGAAATTTGAAGTTTGGATTTGCTAAAATTACTCTTTTCTCTGTTGGAAGAAAAGGTCAGGGAACTAAGTGTACGTTGTCTTGGGTGTTGATTTGGGCAAATTTAGTTTAGTACCCTGATTTCGAGTAAGAGTTAAGAAAATAGGATCGAGGAGTATTTTTGTTAGTTAGCACAAGCATAGCTGGTGGTTGACAAAATTCAGGATGATTTTTGTTTGCTGTCAGATCCTAGGAAGTGATAACCATAATGGCATAAGATGGTAATGTCATTGGTAAGTCCGACTCTCAATTTTCTTTTTTCCAATGAAACATGTAGAGCTTTGGTGTGTCTCGCACTTGCAGTTCACTTAAACTCGTATTTAAAGCTGTTTCTGTTCTTTTTTCTTCCCCCCCCCCCCAAAAAAAAATGTATTGTTCGATTGTCTCCTTTCTTCGATTGCTCTAAAATTCTTCCCTCTGTTGTGCAATATCTGCTTCCTACTTCTCCCAGTTAGGTCTAATTTGAATTAATCACTTTTTTTTTTTAACTTTTTTCCTTACTAAGAATGTTACAGAAAGAGAGATAGTGTGCTTTTTTTTCTTTTTTTTTTCCTTCTAGAAAGTTGAGAAAATTCCTCTCGTAATGAATTATTAATTACAGATGTTTCAAAACTTGAGTGATATTGATTCTAATTACTAAAGATTTTCAGCCCTGTACAGCTAGTCTTACACAATTTACTTTATGCCTCCAAATTTTCATATAATCAACATTTTTTTTAACTTATTTTTTTTTAATGAATATGAATTATTAAAGGTTTACACATGAGACACAGTCTACTAACTACATTGTTGCCTCTATCAACATGTATGTTTGTGTGAGTCTGTATACATGCATTTAATTAAGCTATAAGTTATTTTATTTTCATTGATACAGCCGAATAACATGATTATTGCTTTGTATCAGAATGGAGGAAACTACTATTCTTTGGAAGTATGAAGCTACATACACTTCTGTTTGCAGATGGATGATATTTGCTTCATTTGTTAATTGTTTGGCCACTGTCTTTACTGTTTCTTGTCTATGGCAACCAAATACATCTTAATCTCAAGGCTGCATTAATACCCCAACTGGTCTCATAACATGTTGTTCCACACACACTAAAGAGCAAACCTGTGAATTTATTATTGTATGAAACAGGTGGGTAACAATAAAGTTACAGGAAAGAAGGATTTTAGATTCTCTGCTAATTGATTTGATGAATGTAAATAAGAGTGATATGTCATAAAGTAACATCATGACAGCTTTGATCTTTGGCAAGTCTGAACAAAGTTCATAGTGTAGTCTTTGAAGGAGGAGGAAGGAGTTGTTTTCTGTTTACATTTCTTGCAAACAGAGGTGAATTATGTTTTATATAAAAAATTAATTTTGTAAAATGTTTCTGCTTCCAACCTCTTTTCAATTCCTGCAGCATGGCATGGAAAGAAGGTTGTTGATTTTTCTTATATTGCAAACTATGCGATGGTTATTGTTGCAAATTGCAATTCATGCTTTTGACATAATAGGTTACTGTTGTATTTCTCATTTCTTTGTGGCCAATATTAATTGATTTGTCTTTACTGAACCAGGAAAAAAACAAGACCTGTACTGCTTTCAGTTCCATATGCCTCCTGAACGATACCCCATGAAAATCTGCTTTAATTTTCTGCTGCTTTCTTCAGTCTTTGTTACTCTTCTTCCTCTGACTCTTGGTGACCTGAACTCTGATAAACAAGCTCTTCTGGCTTTTGCTGTTGCTGTCCCTCATGGTCGGAAACTCAACTGGGACCCCGCTACCCCTGTTTGCTCATCTTGGGTAGGCATCAACTGCACTTCAAATGGCACCCGTGTTCGTTCCCTTAGACTTCCTGGTGTTGGACTTGTGGGACCCATCCCAGCCAACACTCTTGGAAAGTTAGATGCCTTAAGGGTTCTCAGTCTTCGGTCCAATGTGCTCAGTGGGGATCTTCCTTCTGATATCCCTTCCCTTCCTTCCCTACAATACCTCTTTCTCCAACGTAATAACTTCTCTCGTGAAATTCCTACTATATTTTCACCCAAACTCAAAGTTCTGGATCTTTCATTTAATTCCTTCACTGGCAACATTCCACTAACAGTTCAAAATTTGACACAGCTCACTGGATTAAACCTCCAGAACAACTCCCTTTCTGGACCTATTCCCAATGTCACCCTCCCAAGACTCAAGCATTTGAATTTAAGCTACAACCATTTTAATGGCTCTATTCCATTGTCCCTTCAGAAGTTTCCCAATTCTTCATTTGTGGGGAACTCTTTCTTATGTGGCCTGCCTCTAAATCCTTGCTCTCCTGAATCCCCTCCACCTTCTCCTCCCCAGATAAACACCCCTCCACCCTCCAGAAAGAAACTTCCAAGATGGGCTATTATTGCAATTGCAGCTGGAGGGTCTGCGCTGCTGTTTCTCGTTGCTCTAATCATATTATGCTGTTGTTTGAAGAAAAAGGATAGTGACAGGAGCAATGTGTTGAAAGGAAAGGCCTCAAGTGGTGGGAGGAGTGAGAAGCCCAAGGAGGAGTTCGGAAGCGGTGTGCAGGAGCCTGAAAAGAACAAGCTAGTGTTCTTTGAAGGCTGTTCTTATAATTTTGATCTTGAGGATTTATTGAGGGCTTCAGCTGAGGTACTGGGTAAGGGAAGTTATGGAACTACATACAAGGCTGTCTTGGAGGAGTCAACAACAGTGGTGGTAAAACGGTTGAAAGAGGTAGTGGTGGGGAAGAGGGACTTTGAACAGCAGATGGATATTATAGGGAGAGTTGGGCAGCATCCAAATATTGTGCCTCTCCGTGCTTATTATTACTCAAAGGATGAGAAGCTCCTTGTTTATGATTATATCCAGGGTGGCAGCTTGTCTACGCTTTTGCATGGTACGCATTTTTTGCCATTTTTCCTTTTCAAACAGGACAGAAATTATATTTTCAACGGTAATGGGCTGCCATGGATGCGAGTTTTAGCATGAGAGCATCTACTTTGCACAAGTAGCATAAAAATTAGCTTTGTGTCTAGTCTTCACCCACGTAGCAATCTTGATTAGTAAGGACCAACGCTCAGTCCGGCAGTTTGAGTTTGAGCTGCCAGTTGTGAAAATATAGCTCAAAGTCTAAGGCCAGACACATCATGCAACTGACTGGAGGTTAGCTTTATATATAGTTCACCACTCATCATTGTTGGGAATAGTTGGGATCAATACTCAAAAATGGCAACCCCCCCCCCCCCTTCCAGCCTTCCAACCCGCCAGCATTTTAAAAAAAAAAAAAAAGAAAGAAATATTGCATGCATAGAAAACTGACAGAAAACTACGAGGGCACATACGAAACTATTGTTTTAAGACAAGGAGTTTGATCCCACTGGAAACCAAGCATCTCTGATATGGTGTATAACTGAGTGAATACATGGTGGTAGTGAATGCTATACATCCTACATGCACATCTTCTTTAATTCTTCATATTTGTCACTATATTTTTTTATGATCTCTATGACAATTTCTTGTACTCCATTTATACATTGAATTTGTTTATTTTCTTTTCTTTTTATTTTTTTTTATTTTTTTTCTTTCTTTCTATCCCCCCCCCTCCGGGTAAGCATTTTGAAGCTCATATTAGATCAGCATAATTGTGTAGACTGACCTAATTAAAAATCCTTTCTTGATGGGGTGAACTGCCTTTGGAAATCTCATCAAGTTGGTAGGTTATTGTAGTATTGAAATCATATTGTACTTTTGCATCGAACCGCGGTAATAGAAATCAGATAAAATCTTGCTGACTTCCAGTCTACTTGAATCTGCGAGTTCTGGCAGCTCTCTTATTTGTACCTATTGCATTCCCGTGTGAGAAAATCCATTATGTTGAATCAGCTTTTCTCATGGCCCAATAGCACTCAAATTCAATGAAATCACAGGGAGCAGGGGTGCTGAAAGAGCGCCACTAGATTGGGACTCAAGAATTAGGATTTGTCTTGGAGCTGCAAGAGGCATTGCCCATCTTCATTCGGTGGGAGGAGCAAAATTCACTCATGGCAATATCAAGGCCTCAAATGTCCTCCTGAACCAAGATCTAGACGGCTGTGTCTCTGATTTTGGCCTAGCCCCACTACTGAATTTCCCCCCCACTCCATCTCGGCACGCTGGATACCGAGCTCCCGAGGTGATTGAAACACGAAAGCACACTCATAAATCAGATGTGTACAGCTTCGGTGTCCTGCTACTTGAGGTGCTGACTGGAAAACAACCAATCCAGTCCCCTGGGCGTGACGACATGGTGGATCTCCCTAGGTGGGTTCAGTCAGTTGTGAGGGAGGAATGGACGGCCGAGGTTTTCGATGTCGAGTTGATGAGGTTCCAAAACATTGAAGAAGAGATGGTGCAGCTGCTGCAGATTGCCATGGCATGTGTAGTGAGGGTGCCAGACATGCGACCCACCATGGATGAAGTTGTTAGAATGATTGAAGAGATCCGGCAATCCAACTCGGAGAACCGGCCATCTTCGGAGGAGAAATCCAAGGATTCAAATGTGCAGACCCCTTGATTGCTTTTACATATTGTCATTGTTCTTCTGTTCATTCTTCCATGTTCTATTCTAAGAAATTCTTTTTGATTCAGGATTACAAGGTTTACTAGTTCTAAGCCTACATGCTGGGTATGGCTTTTCCCCTGGAGTATTGAAACCTTGCATGCATGTGTGGCTTCAGAGGTTATGATTCAATTGTGCGATTTCCATTAGGAATTTGTAACTGTCACTCTCTTTAGGAGAGGTGTATTTGTTTTCCATTTTTTTAAAACTAATTTTCATGCAAGTTATTGGACAACATTAATCGTGATTTGATCTGAAAAATTAGCACCAGTAGTTAACTCTGTTTCAACAATGGAATGGATGCCAACTCAAGTGCAGGGCATGGATACAAGGCCGACCCAACGTGACTTGCATTTTTGACATATTTTTGCTTTGAATTTACTCGCGAACCATGGCCGTGTGTACGTATGTTAATTGATGGGCTTTTAACTCCTTGGTTTGAACTTTTGTGTTGGAATGTCTCGTGCTATATTGCTACCCATTTGGCTTTCCAAGGTTTCAATCTATCGACAAATGGAATTAAACTTGTGGTCTTGTGAACATGTTCTTTTGGTTCTCAAGCAACTCAACAAATGGTATTAGAGCTTGGGTCTGTGTATAGATCTTTTCACCTCTTAAGAACGGATGAGTGGGTTCAGCTTTTTATGGCCAGAAATAATGGATAATGATGGTGCATGGTCCAGGACTACTAGGCGACTCTTCTTGCCTTCAAGGATAGACGGGAAAAAGAATATGCACAGAGTTCAGTTTTTTATGGTTAGGATCAATGGTGCATGGTTTGGGATCACTTAGACTCAGGAGTAGTCAATTTTGGAGATGGAACGAGTGTGATGTGAACTGGTTAATGGCGCATGGCAACAATTCATGAAGCACTCGAAAGTGGTAATAGTAGATTATAATAGTAGATTATATGCACACGAGAGTGGACTTGACACATAAGAGAATCAACCCATGAGATTTTTTTTTTTGGTAAGTAATCAACCCATGAGATTGAAGTTGAGTAGTGAAAGTTCACTCCAAGTAATTGTCGTGTGGTGTGCATGCCAAGCTCACAAACACGAAAAGGAGTCCGGAAAATTTTCACTCAATGGAGAGACGAACATTCAACCTTTAAGACCCATTGAGATGATGGGTTATACTTGGTTTATAACGGGTTCATTTAAAACCTTCTCCATTGACTAGTGGATTAATAACGAATTTTGTGTACGAATTTAACTCAGTGTTGATCACGATTTTGACCAGTTTAAGCCCAATTAGAAATGAGTGCTTATTGGGAAGCCCCAGTAGTAAACCAATTACTAAAGCCCATTTCAGTTAGGCAACTTCATGGTTTTTTGGGTTACATTTAAAAAACTATCTTAAAATTGGATGGTCGAGGTACTTCTTTTTTTTTTTTTTTCCCGTTTTATTATTGAATGGATGAAAATGCTTATTTTTTTCCCAAAATATTATCAATGGATGAAAATGTTAATTTTGTTTTCCAAAAATATTATCAAAGATATAACCAGATGATATAGAAATGAAAATCTTATAATTAAAGGACAACATGATCGATAAACTAATAATTAACATATCATTTTGATGCAAATTTCTAGAAAGATTTACATTTGAAATGAATAAAGAAGCAACTAACTTATTGAAACTTTGTGATGTTTAAGAGTTTTATTTATGAAATGAAGAAAAATTTGTACTCCAAACATGTGTTTAAACTACAAAAATTTTATTTATCATATCAAATCAAATTATAGAGAGAAATACTTTTAAAAGGGAGTGTAAATGAAAATATAATTTGATAAACTCACAATTACCTGATCATTTTGAGTTGTTTAGATCGATTTTCATATTACGATAAAATATGAGAAGAGAAATAGTAAATTTATAAATATATATTTAAGAGTTTTATTTATGAAATGAAAGAAAAATTCGTGTTATTAGTTACTTTTATATCTCCATTATATAATTTTTAAAAAGTACTTTTAAATAAATTTGAGTATACTTTATTATTTTATTATTATCTAATAATTTTATTGTTATCTTCAATGTTAAATAAAGCTATTCCTACAAACCAAAAAAAAAAAAAAAAAAAAATAAAGCTATTCCCTTTTAAAGAAAATAAATCAAAATGAAAAAGTAAAATAATCAAATGGATACATAGTAACTGAATAGTATCCGAACCCGCCCCGGTACTCTTCCTCAATTTTGGCGTGTCTGAATGGGTCTTTGATTTGTTGGGCAGCGTTAGTCCCCACCAAAAAAAAAAAAAAAAAAAAAAATAATAATAATAATATGGGTCATGTAACGTACAAAGACGGTGTTCACCTTGCTTGTCCGCCGACAATGACTTTGAACAAACGATGATTCTAGAAGCTGTGTCGGCTCTCTCAATATATTGACTCTGTAACTACTTTTCTTTCTCTCTTTTTCTCTCTCTCCCTCGTTGCATTGTCTGTTAAACTTAATTCAATCATTCGTTTGCCCTTCTCTTATCATCAGGTATCCTCTCTATCTTTCTCCGTGTTATATTTATATATACGTCAATTATTGTTGTTTTGGTATGTGTATTCGAAGTCTAGGGTTTTTGTTTTGGGGAGAAGGAACCTGATCTTGAATCTTGTGGTTGATTGTCGAGCTGTTCCTTCATGTTGATTTTTAGATCTATAAACTGATATTAGATTTCGCTAGTTCACGATCTGCTGCTACTTGTTTAAGCGTTGCAGTGAGGTTGATTAGGCCTTCGACTTATTTATGGCATCGAAACGGATATTGAAGGAGCTCAAGGACTTGCAGAAGGACCCTCCGACATCATGCAGTGCTGGTGAGTTCTTTGTAATTTTGATTTTTTTGGCTCCATCTTTAGAATAACTACTCCGATTGACTGGAAAATTAAGTTATCCATTGAAGTTTTGTCTCATTTTTACAGGTCCTGTGGCTGAAGATATGTTTCACTGGCAAGCAACAATTATGGGGCCTAGTGATAGCCCATATTCAGGAGGCGTGTTTCTGGTTTCTATTCATTTTCCTCCTGATTATCCTTTTAAGCCTCCCAAGGTAGATCTTCATTTAGATTTCCCCTTTTGGTGTTTCATTACGATAGAATTTTACGATTAAATGCAACTATTTAGAATTTTACGATTAAATGCAATTAATAGTTGATGGATATGAATTTTTTTGTATGTATTTTAAGGATTGCTCTCCTGTTTTGCTGGCTAAGATTGTCGATCATAATCTTGCTATTGTAATTTATAAATGCAGGCTACACAGTAGATACCCTATCGGATGCTACTCGTTAGAAAGCAAAACATCAAATAACCAATGTATTACTTATACCTAGGGGTCAATTGTACTTTGAATTTGATAGCAATTAACTTCAAGTTTCAAATTACGCATCTTAGAAAAACTGCAGAAAGCAAAATATCAAATAACCAATGTATTACTTATACCTAGGGATTAATTGTATTTTGAATTTGATAGCAATTAACTTCAAGTTTCAAATCACGCATCTTAGAAAAACTGCAAAGAGCAAAATATCAAATAACCAATGTATTACTTATACCTAGGGATCAATTGTATTTTGAATTTGAATAGCAATTAACTTCAAGTTTCAAATCACGCATCTTAGAAAAACTGCAAACACAAACATCTCAGTGTTGAAAGGGGAGCTAAAAGGTTAAAATTGTGACAATGGGAACACGGTAAAGAGGAGGACAATACAAGACAGAAGCCCTTTGAGATAAGGCATAGAAATGGTACGAGCATGAACAAAAAATGAACAAGAACCTCGAAACTAAGACTTTTTACTTTAATGTTAGAAAATAATATACATAGTCATACATCTACAACTCCTTTTTTGGTTGAGCGGGGGGAATTTTCTACTTGAGGAAGAATTTGATCTTATAATCAAAGGCAGTAGTGAAGGTGAAGGTTTTTTTTTTTTAAATAAAAAAAACCTGTAAGAACTTAAAAAGAAATTTAAAAGAGGTAGTTTAAACTAATTTTGCATTCTTTTGAGTTAATCATCAAAGGCAGCAGTGAAACTGATTTTAAAAGAAATTAAAAAAAAAAAGGGCAGTAGTTTAAACTAATTTTGCATTCTTTTGAGTCCAGTGAAGTTTAATTTTCAAATTTCCAACTTTTTGGATGAAGATGTTAGAATTTCTCAATTCTACTAAATGCGAGGGTAGTAAAAGGGTGAACATGGAACTTGTCATTTGTATTGTATGATGCATTGCACTGTATACCGTACAACATGTATGTGTCATATGCACATCCTATATGCAATTCTGCGTGGAATACATATGGTACCATGAATCATAAAATACTAATAGATATGGTTCTGTGCTTGCCAATAGAAGGCCATGTTCATTGTATGTCCTATGCTATTGAGATTTTGGAATGACTTGGCTAATGTTACAGGTGGCGTTTAGGACTAAGGTCTTCCACCCCAACGTTAATAGCAATGGAAGTATTTGCCTCGATATTTTGAAAGAACAATGGAGTCCAGCATTAACGATATCCAAGGTTTGATCAATCTCCTATCTCTTTTATTGATTCACTAGTCACGTTTTTTTTTTTTTTTTTTCCATTTCCTCTGTGTCATGTTGCATGAATCATGTTAGGCTGTTGTGTGCATGATTATAAAACATAGGTTGAATTAGCTGCTTACCTGGTATGGAAACTAAGTTTGATCTCTCTCTCTCCCCCCCCCCCACCCTTCTCTCTCTTTTAATTTGTTTTCTAATCTTTTCTTTCTTTTTTTCTTTTTCTTTTTTTTAATTAAAAAAAAAACTTTCCCAATATTTATCTACTTCAGTCCCTTCAAGTAATTAAGGATTTAGTTTGGTAATGCGGGATGCTATTTTAAGTTCTAGTGAAAGTTGGAAGTGCATAAATATTGGAGGCATATTCATTACTCATTAGCTGACAATCTGCCACTCAGTGTGTCCATTGAAAGTTGCCTCCACTACTAAGTTAGTTGCTCATTCCAATTCCTCTTCCATTACAAGTGTTAACACAAATAGTAACATTTCAGCACCCACTCCTCTACAAGCACCAATCCGTCATCCTTACAAATTATAATATTAATCACCATCACTTGTTACCACATTGGCATGAAATAAAAATTTCCCGTTCTACCATCTCCTTGGCTGGCATGTCAAAAACTGCCATGTGAAAATAAATGTTGAGTATATCATTATATGTGTGGGGATTGAGTTTACATTGTAAATTAAATACCTGAGCTAGAATTTTGAAATAGATCATGCTTACTTGTAACTGCTTTGCTATTTAACAAGGACCTAGGCATTCTCTCGCACCATTAGACGAGAATCAACTCAATTTAGCCTTTCCCAACTAAACGAGGTTGGCTATAGAGATATTTTCCCCCTTTGCCGCTTGGTTAAGGGTCATTTCTTCCATTTGCTTTACTGAACCATGTTTTTCTTTATTTCTTACACCTACTTTAGTTTTTGTCTACACCACTCCCCGCATGACTCGTGATTTGGATGCTATCGCTACTGGTCTTCATTTTATGTGGCCAAACTACATTAATAAAAAATTTCCCCCACAAAATATCTCTAATTAGTGCCACCTCTGCCATGAATCCAGCCATTTAATAATATTATCTTTCATCTGAGATACTTGTTCATTTTAGTAACTAGTCTTTTTTTTTTTTTTTTAATTCAACACTTTGAACTATATAATATAGCAGGTTTGATCGTTATTTTATAAAACTTTTCCATTTACGATGATCACATAAACGCCATATGCATTCCTCCACTTGATCGAACCTGTTTTAATTTTGTGTACTGGTTGTATAAGTATGTAAATTGACCACTTGAGCATTTCTTAATTTTCAATGTTAAATTTCTTCATTTTTTTTTATTTTATTAGTAAATTTACACTTCAGGGAGAGAATTATTGAGAGAAGACTAAGAAGGACAACAAACGTTTCAGAGAACCAATTTGGTTTCATGCCTGGAAGATCAACCATGGAGGCTATCTTTCTCTTGAGGAGGTTAATGGAACAGTATAGAGAAGGTTAAAAAGTTTTACATATGGTGTTCATCGATTTAGAGAAGGCATATGATCGGATTCCTAGGGAGATTCTATGGAGAGTATTGGAAAAGAAAGGAGCGTGTGTCGCATATATTGAGGCGATAAAGGACATGTATGATAGAGCCATGACATCTATACGGACGACTGGTGGAGAGACTAATGAGTTCCCTATCACGATTAGTTTACATCAAGGCTCAGCGTTAAGCCCGTACTTATTTGCTTTAGTTATGGATGAGATTACAAGACATATTCAGGATGAGGTGCCGTGGTGCATGCTATTTGCAGATGATATTGTTTTAGTAGATGAGACGAGAGAAGGAGTGAATGCTAAGCTAGAATTGTGATGGGATACGTTAGAGACAAAAGGGTTTAGGCTAAGCCGATGCAAGACGGAATATATGGAATGTAAGTTTAGTCAAAGTAGGTTAACGAGTAGTATAAAAGTAAGTTTAGGCACACAAAAGATTGTAGAGAAAGATAAATTTAGGTACCTTGGATCTATGGTGTAACAAGATGGAGGGATTGATACTGATGTAAGTCACAGGATTCAAGTTGGATTGACCAAATGCAGGAGTGCTTCGGGGGTTTTGTGCGACCGAAAAATCCCCCTCAAGGTGAAAGGAAAGTATTATAAGGTAGCGGTTAGACCAGCGCTGCTATATGAATCAGAGTGTTGGGCAGTAAAGCATAATCATGGTCAAAAGATGGCAATTGCGGAGATGAGGATGCTAAGGTGGATGTGCGGGATTACAAGGAAAAAGATTAGGAACGAGGAGATTAGGGGCAAAGTAGGAATAGCACCGATTGAAGATAAAATGAGAGAAAACCGATTAAGATGGTTTGGCCATGTTAGAAGGCGTCCAGCAGAGGCACCTGTTAGAAGGTGTGAAAGTATGGAGATTGCCAGGAGTAGGAGAGGTAGAGGAAGACCCAAGAGAAACTGGAAAGAAACTATTAAACATGACCTAACCTACCTAGATTTATTGGAGGACATGCCCCTAAATAGATCAAATTGGTGTTGACAAATCCATATAGCCGACCCCACCTAGTGGAAAAAGGCTTGGTTTGGTTTGGTTAGTAAATTTACACTTCAGATATTTAGTTTTACTTCTATTTATCCTAATTTTATCAAAATCCCATCACTTCTCTCTACAATTCTAACTTAGCATTAAGGATTAAAATTTCATTTTGGTTGCTGTTTCAATTAGCACATTATTGTAAATGTTTCAAAAGTGTTTCAAAAACGTTTCATGAGTGACACAAACATATTAAAATTAGAAGTATTTATCGAGATGCATTTAAATACACAAACACTTAATAATAAAATAATTAAGAAACTTATTATTTTGGTATATTGTGTTGTATTTTTTTGTGAATTTTGGTGTATTTTGATGGAAAAATTAGAGTTATTATTCTATTAATATTTTGTTTTAATTTCTTGGGAAATGGAACCTTGTTGACCATTTCGTGGAAAATAAATTATAATTTGATCCTTTTTTAGTATTATTTTTATCTTTAGTTTTGTCTACTAAAATTATATCATTAACAAACCGCATACACCACACCCATTTTTGTGTATGTCTGGACAATTCGTTCATAACTAAAACAAACAGATAAATGAGTTATGAAGAAAACTTGATGAAGACCTATAGTAGTAGGAAATTCACTAATATACCTAGCTACCCTCATTAGGGTTATGGCTCCGCTATACATGTCTTGCGGCTTACAACTCATCTAACCTGGCATTATTCATCTCATATCTGCTTATATTTTCCAAAGCAGAATACCCTATTAGTGCTTTTTTGTTTGAATTCCAAAGTGGGAATGACCTGTTTAATCTAGTAATATCTGCTGCATCAAACTACTGCAGAAGCCCTTGCATATTGCGTCTTAAACATAGGAATGTTGAATGCTCTATAGCCTTAACAAAAACCTCAAATTCAAGGGGTATAATTGTTCCAAACATCAATGATTTTACAAGTTGAATTTTATTTATTTATTTATTTTTAAAAACCTACCACAAGTGAAACTGGATCATGTTGGCATTGTCATTCATGAAACCCCTAAATTTGATATGTGAAATTATTAACGAAGGAGTATATTAATTTTGTTGTGGTTGCCTTTGCGTGGGGCTTTCATCAAGTTTTAAGTGGTGCTTATGTGACATTATAACAACTTTGTGCTAAAATAAAAGTAACAACAGATTTATCAAGTTTTGACTCGGTGTGTGAGGTTGTATTTACCCACAATAAAATAAAAAAATGAGAAGGTGGTATCATAGAGATCACAATTTGATGGATTTCAGGCTTCACTTATTTTTTCCTAAAATTTTTAGTATCATCTTTGGATTTTCGAGTTCAGGGGAATTATGTTTTAAGTTAAACGAACTTCTTGTCAGGTCCTGCTGTCTATTTGTTCCCTGTTGACGGATCCCAACCCTGATGACCCACTTGTACCAGAAATAGCTCACATGTACAAGACCGACAGAGCTAAATATGAGGCCACTGCTCGCGGCTGGACCCAGAAGTATGCCATGGGATGATGATAAAAAACTAAAAAGAAACTCCCCCTTGCTCTTCTTAAAAATGTGTAACCGTGTCCTCTTCCGATGTGCTTGGGGTCAAAGAATAAATAAATGAAAAAAAAAAAAAAAATTGGTGTCAAGGAACTTTCTTTATTTATCTCACTTAAGACCATAGTCGTCAAAATCTCGATTTGGATTTTGCGACGATTCATTTAAGATAAATTGATTTGGATTTTTTTAATAAAAATACATTGGATGTAAGATTTTATAATTTAAGTGTTGGGTCTTATGGAATCATAAAATTCTAATCCTATTTGATCTAAATCTGATACTCTCTTACTACTCTCTTAATATGTTGTTTTTGTTTGTATTTTTCCATTTATATTATACACACATTTATACTATCTTTAAGTCGATTAAAAATAATTCATGTTGAACTTAATAAATATATTTATATATTGTAATATCTGACAAAATTTGGAGAGCTAGAAGAAGTTTTTATTTCTAATTTTGATATTCTAACGTGAACTTAGGCACTGCCTCTCATTCTGTTTCCATACATGGTAGATCACTCACTATATATATATATAGATTTTTTCATTTTGTATCTTTAATTAGTCAAAGGGATCTTTTTATTATTATTATTATTATTATTATTATTATTATTATTTCACTTTCTTAATTTTTAACAATTAATTATTAAATTAAATACTCTCATTCAACATTATTTTTTCCTTTTTCTATTATCTTGTTACCCCTTTTATTACTAGTAGTGCTTTGGAGGGTAAAATGTTTACCATAACACTAATCTTCTCTCTCTCTCTCTCTCTCTCTCTCTCTCTCTCTCGATGAAATAATTTTTAAACTTCTTGTTATACATGTTTATACTGTGTAATGTGTTATTGTTTTGCAAAGCTTCTAGTTTTGTATTATTTAATAAGTTATATTCATGTAAAAATTATTATGCTTGTTTTCCCTTTTTTATTAGATCTTATAATCTTCAATTTCACTTAATAAACCCTTTAAATGATGCAATTTAGGATTATGATTTTAACATCCTTGCGCAAGAATTGCACCTGGTGAGGAAATTGGTAGATTGCGAATATTAGTTTTAAGACATTAGAAGCCATTAAAGAAAATTCTACTGTAATTAGAGGTGTGTATGGGTTGCATCGTTTTGGGTTTGTGCTTAATTTAAGATCGAATCGATTTTTTTAATTTTTGAAATTTGGATTGGAAATTGAACTGATTTGGATTGAAAATATCGGGTTGATTTGGTTAGAATTAGTCCATTATATATTTCATATTTTATATTTTTTTTAGGTTATTTCATGTTGGTTCAAACGTTATGTATAAAATTATAACATTATATATTATAAATACTTTACTTTATATTTTTCAGGTTGATTTTGGGTTTGTTTGCGATTTTGTTTTGGTTCAGGTCCGATTGGGTTGGATTCTTCTATCTACTAATTTGAGAATTGAAAAAAATTAGATGGTTAATTTTTGGATCCAAAATTAAAATCGATTCTGAAACAAATAGTAGTAAAGTGGTCGAATTGGCTTAGTTAGCAAGTGGTTAGATTTTTTTTGGTACGCCCTGATCGGAGTTAAAGTAGTCGAATTGGTTTAGTTACTAGATAATTTGATTTTTTTTAAGGTACGCCCCTAAATGTAACGACCCTTTGTTGTTTCCATAAGTGAATGATCAGTCTTGACCTCTTGCCGAAGCGGATTACAATTAACCAACGATTCCAACCTATTCATGAAATAGCTGTAAGGTACATATCGTCAGTCCCCAAAAATATTGATCTGCCCATTTTGTATGCTGTATACCTGTGATATCGATAGGCGGAGTTATCAAATTGACGTTTTTTTCTTTTCTTTTTTTTTTTTTTTCAAGGGTTGGAGGTGGGGCTGGTTAAATCTTCCTCAAAAAATGATTTTTTTAGACTAGAAAATCCCATTGTAAATGAATGGAAAACTTGAAATTACAAGCACTTGAACTTCTTCGGCCCAATAAAGTTCTGCATTCGGCGCAATTGACTTGTGTGTTACCTTGTGCAACTGGGTGTGGTAAAAGTTCTTGAACTTCGAATTTTGAATTTCCAGACCAAAAGGTTTTTATTTTTTTTTTTTTTGTTGGAAAATTTTTTTTCCCCCCGGGGGGGGGGAGTCTGATAGGAATAGGATTGATGCCTTTCTCAATAACAGCCTGGATTATTCACTGAGAACTTTAGATTTTGCCATGAAAAATGACCTCTACTTGCTTTGCTGGTTTAGAGAGAGTGTTTTGCATTTGTTCACCTGGAGCTCCAACCTTGGTTCCAGTCTCCATCCTCTTCCTGTCTCGTAGACTCATTTTAATGCTACAGAAATTGGAGTCTATTGCTTCTTTTTTTTTTATCCATAAGAGGAAAGATATATATGCACTGATGCACTCGATCTAGACATATCCACGGAGTAGGGCATGTGCCGCCCGTATCTGAAAGTGACGTTGGATTTTATTGAAACCTTCTTTTTGCCTACTGAAGTGAAAATGCGATAAATACTGGTTTTTTCTTTCTCTCTTTTTTTTTTTTTTTTTTTTTTGTCACATTTATTTGTGGTGTTCTTCCTGTCGCTTTCTGAACAACGCCTCGTCTTATGACCATTGATTCTCATCAGATTACCAAGAACAATCTAAAGGTCTTCCTTGCGTTTTCAGTAGCACAACTCTTTGTTGTCCAACATCAAGAGATAAACCCTTGTAGATTTTTTTTTTTTTTTAAATTCTATATATGTGTGTGTATTGATTATTATTTATGCAAATTATTATTATTATTATTATTTTGGGGACCCTGACCCCTTGGATTAACTCTGTATTATTGAAGTAATTTTAGCTTCTTAAACATATGGTCCATATTTTTAAGCTAGTTGTAATAATTGATGCTGCCGAATGGTTGCTTCACTTTTTTGGTGGCAATTGGGATGTTGAATCTGTGACCTGTTTTGGCCACGTTTTCTTGACATGTCTTCAAGTTAGTGATTAGGAGTCCGAATTTCAAATCAGACCGAGTTTCTCCTTGTTAATATGGCCTCCACGTGGGGTCGGTGTGTCAGACGCCCTATTGATTGCTTGATTGGGAGTCGACTAAAAAGGACGCGTACCATTAGCCGGACCGGATTCAATGCATTATATTTGTAAGAGCTCTGGAGAAAAAGTTGCGAAGAATTCCTCTGGTGTTTATTGAAGAATTTTAAAAGCTCTAGAAAGGAAAACACTCGTTCTAAAAATATGGGATAGTTACTCGTGTGTCAGAGGTTTGTTAAACATTTGATGTTTTTTTTTTTTCTCCCCAGGGTTAATTAGAGAATTTTAAAATTCTTCATTTTTTTTTCATGATTTAATTTTATTTATTCTGTCTTTGAAAACTTTTTACTTTTAGAGTGTGTTTTGAATGAAAAAAATAAAATAAAATAAAATAAAAAAAAAATAAATTGTGAATTTGTTACACATATAGTGAGAGAAAAAATAATGACTTTCAGCGATTATAAACGGTCTTCAGAAATTTTTAGAATTTGTCAGTAAATTGAATGCACCCTTAAATTTTTATTTTTAAATTAATAGAACTTTGTATTATTATTTTTTGACGGGAAAAAAATTAATAATATTAGTAACAATAATATATATTTTTTATATAGAGTGTGTTTGGAGTAATAAAAAATAAAAAAAATGAGATAAGTTGTAAATTTGTAAATAAAAAATAAATAATTTTTAAAAATTTACAGCTAATTAAATGTGGCCATTATGATCAGTTGATTGACGAAGCCGGCGCGATGGGGTTTATTAATTTTCTTTCCTTTGCTTTAGTTTAAGTTTTCAGTTCACTGTAATAACATCAATGACCGCATGAATGGCTCCACGATCTTGCGTCACTGGTTTGACAATTTTGCCCCCTCCCTCCCGATCATGATGAAGATGGGCCTTTTGGTTATTTTCAAAATTAATATGTAACTAGACGAATTTAAGATAAAATATTTGGGGGTTCGACAATAGAGAGTTAGGTTTGGTTTGGGAAGAAAAAAATTAATTTTTTTTGGTATTTGGCTATTAATTAATCATTGAAAAGTTAGTTTTTTTTTTTCTAATTTTTTTTGGTGTTTAGAAAGAAAAAAATTAACTTTTTCTAATTTTATATTTTTATCATTCAAGATTTAAAAAAAATTTAAACGTGAGAGGATAGATATGGTCATTTTAAAAAAGTAAAAAAGCTAGGTGTCATTTAGTTGTTTTTCTATTTTTATTTTCTGTTTTTAGCGCATTTGCTATTTTACACTTTTAAAAATAAGAAAAAACAACTAAAACGTATATGATCATTTGTATTTGTAAAATTTGTTTTAGAAGATAAAAAATGAGTTTACACATAAAATGAAAAATGATAAAAAATCGTTTTGAACGTTTTCAACCTAAAATAAGGAAAATTTCAAAATAAGGAGAACAAAGTATTTTTTATTGCTCTATTTTGAGATTTTTAAAACATAAAACATGTAAAATAAAAAAAAAAAAAAAAGTAAACCACAAACTACCTTAGTAATTGATAGTTTAGGTACCAGTTTTATTTATTATTATTATTATTATTATTATTATTATTATTTTTTAGGGCACCTTAGAACCGTGTCTATACTTTAAATATCGAATCACCGGGTACTCATGTTTATTGTTTGATTATTCCTTAAAATAACTAATTTAAATTATTAGTGGTACACTTGTTCGGTTTTAATATTTTTTTTTACAAATAATAATAATAATAATAATAACTACGATCAAGTTAATTGTGGAAACTTAAATTTTTAAGAAAAACTAATTTAAATACTACGACAGCGTATTAATAAATCTATTAAAACAAATTTATTGATTAATAATTCTTTACTTATAGCATGGGATTTGCGACTTCCTTTTTTTATTGACAAGGATAATATCGTAATATGAATGTAACCCCCCCCCTCCATTTGAATTTAATAAATAATGTACATTTTCTGCTTAATTTTAAAAATAAATAAAATTCTATTCAAGGCGGGGGCAATCGTGGTGTCATAAATAAAAATATATGTGTTTAAAAATTTTTAAGAATTTATTTTATTTTATTTTTTGTCAAATAACGTTGAGATACAAGAAGTCTGAAAAAAAGAAAATTGTCAGTGACAAGTCAAGCAAGGCTATCTACTACTCTACAGGCAACAGGCCCTGTTTTCTAACTCTCCTCATCCTTTCCCTCGGAATTGACCAAGACCCTTGAAGGAAGAAAAGTCTACCTGCAGATCGGATATAAGGTTCCGTTTGGTATATTATAAATTTTTAAAAAATACTATAAATCTCTAATAACTCATTTACTTTTAATTTTTTCATCACTATTAATTTAAAAAAATTTTAATATTTTACTAAAAAAATAAAAAAATCTAAAAGTAGATTAATCGAATGTGTAAATTTTTATACAATTATATTCTTCGTGTTAAAAATTTTTAAATGAGTACCATTATTGTTATTTTTGTGAATTTTTTTGAATCCGTGGGAACGAATTTGAAAAATTGTTCCCATGATTTGTTGTTTTAAAAAAAAAAGGTTCCAAAATTAACCTCAAATCACATTTTATTTCAATTTATCTTATTTTTTCTTATTTCAAATGGAGCCTAAGAATTATTTAGTTGGTTACAATTAATTAAAATTTATTAATTTTTACTAATTTTTTTGTTATTTTCTTTTAATTAAATTTTATCACATATCACTTTTACTTTAAATTTTTATAATTTTTTTACTTTTTAATCAAACTTTTATCAACTAAACACACGTAAAAGAAAAAACAAAACAAAACAAACCGACACGGAAGCAAAACCAAAAGTCGCCCACTATTATACTAATAAATAAATAATAATGGGCCCCACATAGTTTCCCTCTGCTAATTTCTCATTTCTCACTCTATAAATCTGCCATTATTATTGTCTAAAAATCTGCTGGCGATGGAAGAAGTTTTCTTCTTTTAACACGCACAAACACAAGTCTGTTTCCCGCCAAAACAAAGAGAGAGCTTTCTCCCTCTCTCTGCTTCGGATTTCTTTTTCCTTTCGCTGCAGCTAACTTTTACACTGTGCTTCCCTCTTTATAGCTCCTCCCTGTCTCTCCCTCTCTCTCTCCTCTCTCTCTCTCTCTTACGACAAGCGTTTTCGGCATCGAGAAATTCTATACTAAGGGAGGGGAGGTCCCACCTTCGCCTACCCACGATGTCATCTTTCTCAGACCCAGTGAACACGACGAGCAACACCATCAATGACCCGAGATCCATAACTTCCGGCGACTTCCCGACGAAAGTTGTGAGGATCATAATCACTGACGCCGACGCCACCGACTCCTCCGGCGACGATGACGACAGGCGAGTTGTGCGCAGAGTGAAGAGGTGCGTTAGCGAGATCATTCTCAATCCATCGCCTAAGTCGGTCTCCAAGAAAGGGCAGAGTAATAAGAAGCGAAGTCTGCGGGGCTCGCGGTCGCCGGGATATGACGTCACCAGCCGGAAGAGGTTCAGAGGCGTGCGCCAGCGGCCCTGGGGACGCTGGGCGGCGGAGATCCGAGACCCGACCCGGAGAAAGAGAGTGTGGCTCGGGACTTTTGACACGCCCGAGGAAGCCGCCACGGTGTACGATAGGGCCGCCGTTATGTTAAGGGGCCCCGACGCCGTCACGAACTTCCCCAGGGCTACCGTGACGGAGACGGTCGTCGACCTTAAAAGAGACGGCGAAGCCTTGCACGGGGTAGAAGCGTTGTCGCCGACGTCGGTCCTCCGTTACGAGGATGTAACGCCGGTGGACGGCTTCGGCTACTGGGACGTTGACGCGTTCAGGTTCGAGATCGACACGCCGTTAAGTCTTCCGGACTTCTCTTTCCCGTCGTCGGAGAATTACTTCGTGGACGAAGGTCTCGGCAAGTTCGGCCTCGACGACTTCACCGATTTCCTTGTTGACGGCAGATAATAATATATCTGCCCAATGTCTGGCTAAGACACTGATCGGTGATTTTGAAAAAATACAGGGTTCGTTTGGTAATTTGGAACCATACATTTTGTCTCGCGTAAAAAAAAAAAAAAAAAAAAAAGAAAAAAGATATTTTTGTAAGTTGTTATTTGTTATTTATCTGTGATTAATATTAAAGAAATGTTAAATATACAATATCTGTATCTTCTTACACTTTATTAATGTAAAGAATGTTCGAATCTCTAAAAAAATATTAAACGTTATCCGAATAATAATATTTTTAAAGTGAGAGAAATTTGGAGCAAAATGTTCTTGGCATAATTTTAATATTATTATAATTTGTATTTATCATTCATACCGCAAAATATCAGAAGATGTGGGGTCACTGTGCTGAGTGAATGTGTGGAGTTTGATCCCCTGTGGTTGTCACGGGTTGAAAAAGCGGATATATTTTATAAATTTTTGTAATATGTTTTTTTAACATACAATTATTCATGTAAATAATATAATAAAAAAATATTTATAACATCCTAATGACTAAATTCAATGAATCTTGTTTCCCTTTCTCTAGCCTGTTGTTAGTTGGATGCGGAAAATCTTTCAAAATTCTTAATCTTATTTCTTTAATATTTATAATAAGA
This sequence comes from Vitellaria paradoxa, assembly GCA_019916065.1. Lineage (NCBI taxonomy): Eukaryota > Viridiplantae > Streptophyta > Magnoliopsida > Ericales > Sapotaceae > Vitellaria > Vitellaria paradoxa. Next base: position 8,782,872 of record CM034243.1, on the reverse strand, counting down.
AACCAAACTATTAAAATTAATTTTAAAAATTTATTATTCTAAATAACACATAACTTAAAAATCCAAGTAGAGTATGTAAATCAGCGGAACAGAGTATTATTATTATTATTCAAGTTCTTAAAATGTTTAGAATAATTTATGTGCATTTCAATTAATTTCTATAGTTATAGAGTTAACAATTAAGAATTTTCGACTAATTTTGACTTCTAAAAAAGAACGAGAGGTTCGTTTAAAATTCTAAAAAAAATTAAAAAAAATTTAAAAATTTTTAAATCTCTTCAATTAAATTTTGTCACATATCATTTTTACATCACATCAACTCTACCTTTTAATTTTTTTTTATTCTTTTTTGAACTCCAAACACCCCCTAATAAACTCTCCTATAATTTTGAAAAAATTGACAGTTGAGCTACCACATGTTGGGATTTACCATGCTCGAATTTGATTTGAAATTTTCATTTAGGATAGAAACGAGTCTTCATGGGATGATAGACAGGTAAGGTAGTTGTCACATGTCACTAGGGCAAGGGGGATCCACCTCTATTTGTCTAAAACCTTATTTTGTGCCTGGGTTTTGAAGTCTCAACTCCAATCAATCCCATTCAATGATTGGCCCTTTCGGATTATTACTAATAGTTATCAATTATCTCCCACCCAATTAACACTCTCATCAACAAGACAACCTCAGCTCCTTCACTCTCTTGCATCTGCCGGTGGCTCACTTCTTCTAATCTGTAGAAAATTTTTAAATTTTAAAACATATATAAATTTTTTAAATTATTATTAATTTCACAAAAAAAAAACATTATTTGTATTATTTACGAAATACATAATATTCACATTCTTAAGTGTTAGTTTAACTAATAAGATTTTAAATTTATTTTTCGGTGATTATTAGTTCGAGTCTCTTAATAATCAAAGAGGGATTATTTAACATAAAGTTCAAGACTATAAGAATTAATCGAGGTAGACATAAACTAACTGAAATATTTTTTGTTAAAATAATAATAAATAAATATATGTCCACATTATTATTATTTATTATTATTATTATTATTGACTTGGATTTGATCGAAAATTTGAAATCGAAAAGAAAATCGATATTTATCTTTACCGACAAATAGGGACCCCAAAAAGATTCAAAGGTGAGGCAAGGCAGCATTACCAAAATTATAGTGGAAAGAGTCCCCACCTTAATTGACCACTTCGAAAAATTAATTAATTAATTAAGTGATAATAATAATAATAATAGTTAATATAAAATGGAGAAGCAGGGGGCTACCGGCGGCTGCAAACAAGTTGTGGTGGAAAATGAGGCACATTCAATTTTACAAATAAAGTTGGAAATTGACGTAAGGAAAATAGATTTAATGGGACCTACCAATGGATGCATCACTTGGCCAAGCGACATGGCCGCCTTCCACTGTGCCTAAAATTGATGATCCTCGTTTGTGGTTAATTTAGCCTCCGTTTGGAATTTTATAAAATAAAATAAAATCTTACAAATCTTTACAAACACGAATTATGAGACAATAAAATTTAAATTTTTCACTCAGTACACGAATAACGAGATATTTACTCTTATAATTTTATTTTATTTTATATAATTTTATACAACTTTAAACACACTCTTAATTGGGTCCATCCAAATTGTGGGGCACCTACGTGTAAAATAATTGCAAATGGTGATGTGCATGCAACCAGTAATAATTCAGCCCCCTTTGTATGTACATTTTCTATATATATATATATATATATATTTTGTTTATTTATTTTTACTCGGTTGAGGACCCGAAATGACAACTGAAGTAGCTTAGGAATTGCTGTAAAGGTTTATTTTATTTTGTCTGAGTCATAAGTTACCAATCGTAAATCGGTAAAAGTCAAACCCGTTATCACAGTTATATAATAAAGTGCATGCAGAACAAAATACCTTTTAATGTACAACTACTGCCCCAAACAAACTTTTTAGGGCCCGGTTGAATCAATACAAAATTTTACAAATTTTTACAAATATAAATTACGAGATATTAAATTTAAAATTTTTATTCATTATATAAAATGTGAGACATTAATTTTTATAATTTTATACAACTTTAAACACATCCAATGAACAGTTGAGAGAAAAAGGAGAAATTTATTTCAATGAATTCGTAAGCAAACATCAAGAGATGTTTTTATATTTATAAAAATCAAGGAGTTCTTTTTAATGTATTTTTAAAATTATATTGATTTAAATTTATTTCCAAATTAAACACCTGTTAGAGAAGGCCGGAAAATTGAAAAATGTATAATAGGTTACCCAAAATCACTTATTTTGTTCTCCATTTTTACCTTTCATTGATAAGTAAAAAAACAAACAATCTTGTGTGGCCTAAATTTGTTTTGAGTAATAAGAATTAAAAAAAAAAAAAATCATTGATAAAGGTGTGTTTGTTATTGACTAAATTAGAAGAAATGTTACATGGATAATATTTTATTCGTTTTAATTATATAATATTATAACCATTATCATATATGTTGTAAACAATATATGTAAAAAAAAATAAAAAATTAGTTTGAATAATCTATTACCAGCATTGATGTAAATTTATCATGTCACTATTTGAGAATTAATTATTTTAAGTATATATTTACGATATAATTGCGGCGTCATAGTTCTACTTGCAATTAAGTTATGCATTCATCTACCAAATTATTTTTTCAGTTCGCTAAATAGTCTGGTTTTTAAAATATTAATTTTTAATACAATTTTTTTTTTAAATATAGTTTTACTCACATTTAAAAAAAAAAATTACTGAGTTTAAAGGAGTTGGCTTCAATCTAATTGAAAGGTGGAATTCCCCCTTCAATTCCTTGAATTCAAGAATTAGGAGGTTTTTGAATGGCTAGTTTTTATTAAAAATAATAGTGTAAAAATGACACGTAATAGAATTTAATTGAAAAAATTTAAAAAATTAATATAAATTAGAATTTTTTTTTTCTGTTGACTTTTTGATAAACCAAAACACCCCTAGTAAAATGCGATAAAAAGTTTCATAGCAAGTGTCCAATTGTGAGGAAAAAAAATAAAGAAAAAATAAAGAAACAAAGAAACGATCAGGCGTCAACCGGCCAAATCAGATTAACATTTTGAATTAGCTTGCGTTCTGAAAGCAAAAGAGGATGAAATAATAATATCCAGAAAAGCCAATACAAGGTGTCCTTAGTGCATGCCATGAGCTCAAAAATCTAGTGAGGCGTGAGTGCCACCAGAATCACTAATAAGAGTTCAACGCGAGATAAGGTGGCGGCCCAACTTGGATTACATTCCAGCTATGAACCACAAGAGACTTCAAAATCGTACCAAGCACATAAATGGGTGTGTTTGGATTAGTAAAAAAAAAAAAAAAAAATTACTAAAAATTAATAAAAAAAATAATATTATAATTTGTATAGTGAGTTATAAAAAGTTAATAACTTTTAGAGATTTTTATTTTTTTTTTCTTTTCATAAAATTTAGAGTTTCAAATAAAGCCAATATGAGTCGTATCTGATTATTTTATTATTGTTTAAATATACATTAAGACAAGTTTTAATTTGAATAACTAAATCTTTAAAATTATAATTTTTTTTACATCATATTTAAATAGTCAAATTCCTTAAAATTATAAAATTTGCTATATTATTATAGGTGCGTTTGGAATGACAAAAAGTTAGATAAAATGAGATAAAGTAAAATAAGTTGTGAGTTCATAATTCGTGCAATGAGATAAAAAGTAAATAACTTTTAGAGTATTTCAGTATTTTTTATTATTTTTTAGATTTTTTTTGTTACTCCAAATAGAGTTTATGTTTGAAAACTCAAAACTCTTAGAACGTATATTTTTTTAATTTACCGTAATTCTACGTTCGTACTGAGATTATATTTGTATCCCCTCTATAGTACAAACATTTCACTTTGAATACGTCTGGTCAAGGAATAAAATTCAAACTATAGATGATATTTTTTTTATGGGATATGGATAAAATAAAAAATGTGATTTAAGGAGAAATAATTTTCAGTTTTTAAAATTTAAAATAAAATAATACATCAAATGAAATATACAATACCAAGAGAAGATAATATGGTATATCTCCCACTTTGCGAGACAATCTATCCGAATTAAGCTGCATTTGGTGCAAAAGATAAGCGAAGGAAAGAAAAAGTGGGAGGGAAAATGTGTATTTGGTTAAATAAAAAAGTGGGAGAGAGTAAAAGATATATATGCATTATAATTTATTTTTGTAATTAAAAATTATTTTTAAGAAAAAATATAGGTCTCGCTTTTTTAATTTTATTATCACGCCTCTCTTATCCTTCTCTCTCCTCTTTTCTCCTTTTTTCTCTCTCTTTTTCTCCCAAATTTGGAAGAATAAAGATATGTCTGTCCCATTTCACTTTTTCACTCTATCTTCTACCCTCTTTTCCTTCCTCTTTATTTTTCTTTCTAATCAAATAATAAAAATGGGACGTTACTCCTGCTCCTCCTTTCTATTTTCCAACCAACCAAACATACATAGGGTTAAAGTACTAAACATGAAATGGAAGACCCACAATCAATGTGTACAAATACGATGTTATAATCCGGTAATCAAACATAGGCGCATGAGAGGCTAGAATAGAAGGGAGAGTTATTGCGATGGCTGGAATAGATATGTGATAACTGCTGCAAGTTGAGAAATCATCAACTGGAGGGCGGTAGGCGGGTCAGCTCCACACCCACATCGCTACATGCAGAGAATGTTTGGAGTAAAAATATTTGTTCAAAAAATATAATAAAAGTATAAAGATTTAACATAAAAATAATATGTGATAAAATTTAATTAAAAAATAATATAAAATTTTAGTAAAAATTAATAAATTTTAATTAATTTTGACTAATCAAATAACTTATAGCATTGTCTTTATCCGTATCATGATAAGCAGTTGATGATGCCTTTGAACTCAATAACAGATGTCACATGTGGGGATATGAAGGGAGTGTTTAGACGTGTTATTTTTATTAAAAATTTATTAATTTTTTATTTTTGAGTGTTTGGTGAATTATTAATTTTTATTATTTTTTATACAGTTACGGTAATTTTTAAATTCAAAAGTTACCATAAATTATCAAAAATTGTCAAAAATTAACAAAAACTTTATTAAATGCCCAAAAGTTACAAAAAATTGTTAAAATTCGTTATTTTACGAAATACACCCAACATTACTACTGACAATTTTTGACAAAAGAAAATACTAAAAGTTAGTAAATTTTATGTCTCCAAACGTTCCCTATATTAAGGGGCTGTTTGAATTTTAAAAAAGTTAAAAATTAATATACATTTATAAAAATTGTAACCTCACAGGTACAAAATTTAAATTTTATAAAAATTTTGGAAGCTCTTTGTATTCGCACCATATATGTATGGATATATTTATTAATGCGTGTGAGTTGGTTTTCCAGGTGTAAAATCAGAACGAGGACGAACGGTCCCCATCAGAGAGGCGTGTCCGATGAGAACAAACGCCCGGTCCTCTAACTCACCTTCATTTATTGGAAATTTGTTGACTTCTCGCATTTCTCTTGACCCATTTTCTATTAATGCATTACTCGAATGGAGGGTGGGAGAGAAGTGGCATTTTGCAGGTGTGGGAGGGAATATTGAGAGCCGCGCAAGAGAGACACAGTACGGTAGTGAGGTTGAAAGATCAACGCTTCAAAATATCCTCTGCACTGTGGAAACTGCTCATTCTAATGAATTGAATGTTAATCCACAACTTATTACTTAACCAAGGCAAAATAAAATTAGGTTATAACCAATTTTAAGGCAAAATAAAATTAGGCTAAAAGCAATTTTTAATTTTTCTTTTTTTAAGTTTATTTTTTCTCTCTAAATTTTTTGATTTTTTTCTTTATTTTTTTTCTAATTTTTAGACATGTTCTTTAATCACTTTTTGCAATATAATTTTTTCCAAAATAAAAAAACATGCCCACAAATCGAAAATAAGCCGACATCTTTTTTAATTTATCAAACTAATCCCAGGACGTCCCTCAAAGAAGGGACATTTGTTTAGGTAATTTAAATATGGTGTCCCCTAACGTGGAGAAGCGGTATTATAGTACTTGCATAATTGGCTGTATTTGGTTTGTTAAAAATAAAAAAATATATATTTAAAAATTATTAAAAATTATTTACTTTTTGTCTTATTGTATGAGTTACAAACTCATAACTTATCTCACTCTTTTATCACTTTAAACACACTTTATATATAAAGGGTGTGTTTGAAGTAATAAAAAGTGAGATAAGAGGTGAATTCATAATTCGTACAGTGAGATAAAAAGTGAATAACTTTTAAAATTTTTTAATAACATTTTAAATTTTTTTTTGTTACTTCAAATGAAATTAAAATAAAAAATAACAATATATTACAAGAAGACAGAATATTAAAAAAAAGGAGTACCATCCAACACGCAAAGCGTGCATAACGGAGAGGGTGCAGTGGACACCGCAAAGCTCACCTCAATTGACACCACGAAAGTAGCCCACCAAATTTGACTTAAACAAAGAGCATTGACGCTTTGAGTCTATTGGAAGGTAAACCCGATCGAGTCTTTAATTCCCCAAGGAGAGAAGAAGCTGAAGAGAATAATGTCAAGGTCGAGATGTGATATCGTTCATTCGACTGGAAAGCCGGAAATCATGCAACCCATTATTTTCAATCAGAAAAGTCAGTCAAGCAAATAATTGTACCACGTCCAGGCATCAAAATATCGTTAGATATATATATATATATATATATGTGTGTGTGTGTGTGTGTGTGTGTACGCTAACAATATTTTATGCTTATGATATTTTAAATAAAATTAGTATTAAATTTTTTTATATATATAATTAAAATTTTAAATAAAAATTCAAATAAAATATAATGAAATTTAAAATAGTTAATATGTTTTATGAGATAAATGATAGTGGGGTTTATTAAAATAAGAATTGAGTAGAAATTGAAAAATATAAATATGATCTCGATTGTTAAATGAAATAAAAAATAATTCTTAATTATTAAATCTTAGTTTGTGAGAAGAATATTTAAAAATTATCATATTTTAATATATATATATATATATATATATATATATATATATATATATATATATATTTTATTTGAATATATCGACTGATAAGTTTTCTAATTTTTTAATTAAGAGGTTGAAACAAAATACTAATAGAATAATAATTTTAATATTTTTAAAAATATAATAGAATGTGTAAAAAAATATAACATAATATACTAAAATAGTAAGATAATAATTATTTGTACTATAAACTTTTGTATAGTTAGATAAATTTGAATAAATATTTATAAATGTTTTTGGATATTCTAATCTTTTGTACTGCTCACGAAACTTCTCTAAAACACTTTCAAAATATTTCTTTTTCTACATTACCCGAAACAAAATTACAATCCTTGCTTGTGTGTTGTTTGGGAAGTAGGCAGGGCGATCCGAGTGGGGGTAAGGGGTCAATTAATTTCATCGGAAGTAAAATTTTTATTAAAAAATATAATTTTTAAAATACTTTTATAATTTTATCTCCATAAAATATAATTTTTAAAATAAATTATTTTAATATTTTAAATAATTAATAAACTACACTGTCTTTATTTATAAGTTTAACTCTAGTACAACAAAATTCGAGATTAGCCCACGGAAGCAGTACGTACCTTGGACTTTTTAAGCCAAGCTAGAAAACAAATATATAATAGTTACTATGGTCACCGTACTAACTTGTGGCCAAATAATTTAAAAGCTTTAGGGTGCGTTTGGAGCTTCAACCATTACCAAAAGTTTTCAAAAGTAAGTTTTGAAATTATTGTGTAATGATTGTTAAATGTTTATGTTCGATTTAATATAAAATTATTAAAATTATATAAAAACACATGTGTCAAAATTTTAGTGGAGGATTTTGAAACTTTTTGGAATTTTGTGTACTTTTTTGTACAAATATTAGATCACTTTTTTCTTTTAAATTCTGGTACAATCCGTTAGAACGCATCTTTTTGATCCGTTCCAACGGCTTTTAAAATTTTTTTGCGCCGAACATCATGTCAGCTTTTGAAGCTTTTGGAATTTTTTGAGATTTTTTGGAACTTCAAACGCACGTTAGTAGGAACTTGTGAATAATCAAAGGGAACATGTGCTATCAAAAAAATCTTGAAATTTTGTCCTCCATGAAATTGCGTGTGGGCATTGGGCGTGATGCTTAAGAGACAATATCTGTTAATTTTTTTTTTATCTAAAATAAGGTTACGTAGAAAAATATTTATATATTTAATATAATTACTTTATTTTATAAAATAAGATTAATTTTTTTTATCTAAAAATAAGGTGACGTAGAAAAATATTTATATATTTGATATAATTACTTTATTTTATAAAATAATATAGTGTTTATAAGATCCCATGCATAGAGTATTTTATGTGTAATTATAATTTTTAGACATAATTATTTGTTAAAAATTAAATTTTCAAATATATTTTACGTAAAAAACACATATATCATATCATTTTTCAAGCGTCTTTATTTAAATATCAAATATTTTATACAACCTTTCAATTAGCCGTCATGTTTGGATGGTGAAAAAAATAAAAAATAAAAAGTCGATGTAAAAGTAACACATAATGAAATTTGATTGAATGAAATTGAAAAAATTTGAGAAAAATAAGAATTTTTTTTTTCTTGATATTTTTGATAAACCAAAACTCCACGGAACAAATAATTAAAGAAACCAAAACCAACCAACAAAACAGAAAAAACACAAAACTGGTATTGACCTCTAATGGCGGGCATGTCCAATCTATCTATGCGCAGAAAGCTAAAAATTCTTCTAGGGATGCTGCCAATTGCCCGCATTATCTGGTCACCCTCCGAGAACTTGAATAGAGGGAAATTAAAACCTAGTTTTCTTGTAAAAATGGGCCTTGACAATGCAGCCCTTTTCCCTTTCTATTATGCATTCAAAGCCTAATGGCATCGATCCTTCGTAGTTGTACAATGCCAAACACTGGCCTTCCCACTTTGGAAAATCCTCCCCCCACCAAGAGAAATAATAACAAAGATGAAAATGCATGTTTAGCTCCACAAATATGTCACTTTGGTGACTCATCATCGACAGTGATCGATGCAGTAATGTGGAACTTTTAATAATCAGTGGTTACCGATTTGTATTTTTGGACGTTAATTGACTGAATATATGTTCTAAGATGGTGCATTAAATGCATTGTTTCTTTGTATGGTGATCGCTGTAGCATTATAGCTAGTTAATTACAAACACAATTAAGCTACAACCAGGATAAAGTTATGTATGCATTATGAGAGGTCGTGATCCCTTCTTGACTTTAAATGTTTTATGCTTTTAGTTAAAAAGTTTTATGCATAGAAAAAGGTTAATTAGGTTGATCCCCTCTTGCCCAGATCTCCAAGATATGCTATTTTCCCCAGGGTTTTCAATTTGCCAAAGCCATCAATCATGTATGTTTATACATGAGTAAACTAATTCTGAGGTTATTTCCATACAAAAAAAAAAAAAAAATAGTGTTAAAAAAATATATGAGAAAATTAGAACATGTTACGCATGATAAATATAATATTTCCTAATAATATTTCCCTTTCTATCCTCGGAATATTGAGAAATTGTAATAATTTTATCTTTCAAAGACAAAAAGAAAGTTATAATTTTTCTTATTGCGAGGCCCGTGATAAATTGGGATTTTGGGGACAATGGCCTCATGATCTTTTATTTTTTATTATATGTACGTATGTATATATTGTTTTAGTGAGAAAGGAATCTAGAACTGTTTTGAGGCCCATAAATAATATTTAGGATGTGTTTAGAGTGATAAAAAATGAGATAAAATGAAATAAAATGTGATTTGGAAAAAATTTTTACATTTGGTGCACGCAGTTCAAATTGTGCTTTTTGAAAATAAAAAGTAAGATTTCGCTCTGACGAATTAGATTTCTATTTGGACAGATTTAAAATTTTAGGCAGTTATGACTTTTTCACACAACAATCCTTCTAAACGGATAGTAAAAATCGTTTGAATGGAAGTTGACTGCACGAATCCGTCGGAACGGTTTCTACAATCCGTCGGAACCGTTTCTACGACCCCACAAAAAATAGTCAACGTGGGTATCATTCAGTAATTTGAAAGTTTATAGTGAGAATGGCGAAAAAAATTTTACTATTTGATTAACCAAATTTTAATTATCCAATTTTTTTTGAAAGGTATTGAACTTTTTTTTTTAATTTTAAGAAGCTAAGAATGTGTAAAAATATAGTAAAAATTTTCAGAAATTTTTAAAAATTTTTATCAAAATTTAGTGCATCAAATACACCCTTGATTAGTTTCAAGAATAGTAACGAAGGGAAAAAAAATTGCTTCATATGGTGTTTCTGGCCGGATATATTAAATTAATTCATTCAGTGAATATTGCTTGCTTGGTCCCAAGAATATAATCAAAAGAGGAAAAATAGTTGGGCTTCCGTGATCTGACTTTCGGGTTCATTAGTGATATCTAAATATTATTTATTTATGATAAGTCCGGTGATATCCAAATATTGGTTGCCACCCCGTTCTGATTTATTTAAAAAAAAAATAAATTTAGACTTTACTAATATTATTTATTTATATGGAGATTAATCAACACAACTTAATGGTTGTAAAATAGTGGTTTTAGAGTAATAATTAAAAGAAAAAAGGTGATTTGCATAATGATGTAAATGAGGTGGGGTGACCCCCTACCCACGCTGCGCTAGCTCATATTTGGTGAATAACCTCGGCTCGAGACCTGCCACGTGACTTGTCTCGCCCGTGACCCTTTGCCCCATTCGTTAAAATATTAAAAAAATAAGTTGGAGCGAATCAAGGTCAAATTTTGTGACCCGAGGCCCAATCCAAAGCTGGGATGGGCAGACCTGCAATCGGGTCAGGGATGGGCCGAACCAGGCCGACAGACCCATTTTCGATCACTGGATTTGTGAAGGCATGAGTTTGCCGAGTATGGCTTAAAATTCCAAGTGTATGAATACCACCAACATTAAGGGGAAAGTAACTGGCTGCTTGTTCTGTAATAAACTTGTTTATTTCTATCTAGATAAGCTGCTTTCAATATGCTCACTCATCCTCATTTATATACATATATATATATATAGAGTGTGTGTTTGGTATTGTATAAAATTGTATAAAATAAAATAAAATTATAAAAGTAAATTTCTCGTAATTCGTACAGTAAGTGAAAAATTTTAATTTTATTGTCTCGTAATTCATATTTGTAGAAATTTGTAAGATTTTATTTTATTTTGTAGAGTTTCAAACAGAACCATATAATAGTTTCAAACTTGCAATATATAGCAATACACACACAAGTACTTCTACAAAAGTAACCGCTAAACACCCTCCTTAGGTCATCTTATTCAAGTTGCCAATCCTCTTCCCAACTTATTTTTCATGTCCATTAGTTGATGGGGGTTCTGGCTTTCAACCTGCAAAGACACCCAGCCAAACAGAGCTTCAAATATATATATGATAATTGATATATTTAAATTTTCTTAAATCCGTTTTAATAAAATGTCTACTTGTAAGTAACTTTAAATTCATTTATCGTTCCCCAAAAAAATAATAATAATAACATAAAAATTAATTATTTTTGTTTTAAAAAATACATAAAATAATGTAAAAAAAAAACAAGTCTAGAACTCGAAATTAATATCCACCAATAGCTTAATATTCACGGAACCTGAAACATGGGGGCAGTATCCGTTGAGCGTTTTGTTGACTTCGCGAATGGTTTGATTGTTGGCAAACCAGTAGTCCCTTTTGCAATAATGAATGCAGGCGATCACATCCCTTGTAGGTTGTAAGCAGGGACTATCGCACAACTCGCTCGTGTTGTCCTTGTTCACTTTTAATCCGCCTGCTTCCGTCAAAAAGTTCCCGCAATTTGTCGTATTCTATATATAAATATATGTATATATCACCACCAACAACCCCCCCCCCCCCCCAACCAAAAACACCCAGCGTTGCTTAATTGGATTTTGATGTGAAAAACAAAACATTAAGGCTCTGTTTGATTTGTAAACAAATTTTAAAAGATTTTATAAATTTTTGTTAATTTTGTTTTATATTAACTTTTTTTTCACTACACGCATTATAAATTTTTAATTTATCTTAATTTATCTCACTTTATCTTACTCCAAACTCATTCTAAATATGTATATATATATTATATTTACATACCTGAAATTGTAGGACGCAAAAATGAGCGCTCCTCCATTGTTGAATTGGGCTTAGGTTAACGTTGGCTGTTGGCTCTGTCTGGTCTGAAATCAGATTGAAATATTCACCAGTTTTTCAGTCATAAAATGGTTGAGAGGGCAAAAAGTTTTTTTTTTTTTTCTTTTCACGTGTATTGCATACTAGTTAAAAATGAAAAAGGGCCCAACATAAATCTTGATCAGTTCTGTGACATCGGAGTCAGAAATTGTTGATTAAAATTGAACAGTTAAAATATATTTATATTTTTTAATTTGAAAAAACACGTAAATATTTCTAGATCGTTAAATTTTAATTTCATGGTTCTTGAACAGTTATTAGAAATTTGGCACCGTTTTTGATATTAGTCTAATCCATTGAAAATAACTGAAAAAATAGCTCTTATGTTTAGGAAAAAATTGATTTTGTACAATAATTTGTTAGAAAAAGAGCAAAACAAAAAAATTTAAATATTTTATACATTTTTCCAAAAAAAAGTGAAAAAATTAGAGGCATGCTTGTATTTATTTATTTATTTATTTGTTTTATTTACGTTATGAGAAGCAAAATTTGTAAAAAAGAAAATCATTATAAAGCTTTCTTGAATTTTTCTTGAGAATATATTTAATATTTTTGTTACTTAAAACGTAATATTCAAAAATTAAACTAAATTTAAAACTTTTAATAAATAAATCAGTTACAATTTATGCATAACTCGGTTATACTTATAATTACTCTCTAATTATATTGTGCACAAAAAAATCAGCTGCACCTGATGATGATGCAGTAAAACTAATTGCGCGCAAAATTAAAATCAACCAGTTCAAAAGTGGCATTTGTTTTTTTATTTTTTATTTTTATTTTTAATTTTTTGTTTTGAATATATTTTTTATTTTGTATTTTTAAAAGTAAGAAAATGTCAAAACTCATTTGATTGCATGTATTTTCAAAATTTTTTTTTTTGAAAATAAAAAATAAATTTATACATGAAATGAAAATGATAAGAAGTTGTTTTTGAAAGATTTTAACAAAAAAAATAAGAAAAATTTTCAAAATAAAAAAACAGAGTTTTTTTTTGTTTCCTCATTTAAAAATTTTTAACACATAAAACAAAAATAAAAAATAAAAAACAAAAAAAAGTAAACCTTTTTCAATTCAAAAATTCATTTTTTTTCGAAGAAGAAGAAGAAGAAAAAGTTACTTTCCGCTCTCGTGTTGGGAAGCAGCACGAAGAGGATTAAAGCGAAACAAAGCAAGCCGATTATGCGACCAAAGTCCCGGCGGTTCTCCATCTTAATTTCTCCGACGAAAGTGCCTGCAGTATTGGATTTCTACGCTAAGGAAAAAAATCACTTAAATAGAATCAATGAGAGGACAAATGATGATAGATGAGAACTGGGATTCGCAAAAACCTAGGGGATGTTTGTTAACCTTGGTAGCATATGCCGAGTATATTACACAAAAGGCGAAAGCGAGAACAAGAAAAAATATACGTCCGGCAGACAAATTGATATTATCAATTTAACTCTATTTGGGATATCGAAAGACAGTGGAACCAATTTTGTCTATCATCAGTGATTCCAAAGACGCAGCACCCGACAAGAAACAATAGCTAGCCTATGAATTTAAATATGATAAAATGAAATATTTTTGTTAATTAAATATTGAAAGATGCTATTCTACTATAATTTTTAACCATGGCTGCGTTTAGTATGTAATATTTTGCTGAAAATCTCTAAAAATTTCTATAAAACTCTGTTAACTTTATATCACATCAACTTTTTTCTCTCACTGCACGCATTACGAACTCTCCCCAAACCACAATTTATCTCAATTTATCTCATTTTTTCTTACTCCAAACAAACCCATATAATCTTGTACGTGAATGATTTGCCAATGCTAAGCTCTGACAATACAATATGACTTCTTGTATGTATTGAAGATTGATTACTTCATGAAGAAGTCTAACTTTGATTTTGAGGGCATTTCAACTAATAAGACCCTAGATTTGTTATTCAATGATCTGATGGTTAATTTATTTCAAGAAGATTAGTTGAGATACACGTCCCTAACACTTGAGTTACCAAAAAAAAAAAAAAAATCCCACTTTCTTCTTATTAATTTTTTTAATTAAAAATTTTAATTATATAACACTACTCTTAAATGTTAGCCTTTTTGCATTTAATTTTCCTTTTCTTTAACCCAATATTAATGGGGAGTCATATCCCCCAATCCACATTTTGCTTCCTCAGCTCAACTTTCATTTTTTTTTTTTGGAATTTTGCATGACTACCTTTTAGCTGCTTTTGTTTTGCGAAACATTTTGGCTTTTTTAAGAATATTAATCAATTTGGACAATAAGGTTAGTTTAGGAATAAATAGTCACACTAATTTGGTTTCACATATTAATTTGATGATCAAAAAAAAAAAAACTTCATAGATAACTTACCAATATAATTTATTTTTTTTTTAAATAATTCATCTATGTCAACTTATTAAAATATTTTATTATAAGAAGTAACTTATATGCCACAATTGAAATTAAAAAAAAAATACAAGTAGCAACTGTCTTCCTGCTTATTAATTGCATCATTGCCAAAATTTCCACTCCCAATTAGAAATAAATAAATAAATAAATAATAACAGCCCTTACTGCTCTCAGCCATAGAGGCTGCCATCTTGACTAGCCCCACTTCCACCCCTAAATCACCCAATTCTAAACCCTGCAAGCCCATAATAGCCCACAAACCAAGTTCCCAAAATTCCCATTTTCCAACATCAGCATTGCTCAACAATTATAGACCCATCCCTTCACCTCAACATCTAATTCCTATCGCCACCGCATTGCCACCCATCAACACCCATCAGTATAACAAATCTATAATGAACAAATTTAAAGCAAAAATTAAAAATTAACTGTTAAAAGGAGAAGATGGAGGATGATAAAAGTAGAGACGAGTGAATAGACAGTTGACCAATGGAATGTTTTGGTTGGATGAAAAATAAGGAGGAGAAAAGAGGAAGAGAAAATAATACCCCATTTTTATTATTTAGTTGGAGGAAAAGTGAAAAGGAAGGAAAATTGGATGAAAAGGTGAGTGAAAAAATAGAGAGTAGGTCTCACTTATTTTTATCCTCCCAAGTTTGGGAGGAAAGGGGAGGGAGAGAAGAGAAGAGGGGAGGGGGAGAGAGAGAAATGTGATAAAAAAAAATTAAAAAAGGTGAGACTCACATTTTATAAAATAATTTTTAATTTAAAAATAAATTATAACATATATATATATATATATATATATATATTCTTTTTCTTTCCTTTCACTTTTCTACTCAATCAAACACATTTTTTTCTTCCACTTTTCTTTCCTTCTTTTGTTCGTTTGTCCCACTTTTTTTTCCTCCAAATTTCCTCTGTACCAAACGAAGTCTAAGAGTTGATAGTGGTAGGGTCTCCTGTGGTGGCGGGTGGCTAGAGAGAAGGGACAGAGAAGTGCAGTCTCCAACGATGGTGCGTTCTCGGGCATTTAGGGAGTGGTGGTGTAGGGTGAGGCAACGACGTTATGGCTTAGGGCTGAGCCGTGAATTTATGTATGGGTGTTTTTGTGTGTGTGTGTGTGTTGCCGTGAGAAAAATTCTTTAACTCCGCCTGTGTGTGTATGAGATACACGAAGAGCGTTGAATCTTTTAGAAACAAAGAAAGCATATCACGGAAAATATTTGGATAAATTAGGGCTAAGTGCGAAGAAAGAAAAGAGGAGGAAAATTATAATTTAAACTTAGCCCCTGTCAGAAATAAGCCGGTAAGGGCTGTCATGTAATTAACCCATTCTTTTGTGGTGTGTTACACGTTTATTTTTTAGTCATCTTCTCTTATTATGCTTGTATTGTATATAAATTTTTTGGTACAAATTATTGAGCAGAATAATTTAAGGTAGTGTTCGGTTGCTCAAATTAATTAAAATTTATCAATTTTTGTATATTTTTTTAATTAAATTTTATTATATATCACTTTTATATCAAATTTTATATTTTTATTGTATTTTTTAGTCAAATTTTTATCAACTAAACACCGCTAAATATAAAGTTGATAATTACGAATTTCAATTTAAATTTTACACATATATTCGTACGATTAATAAAAATAATTTAAATTAGTCAACGTCAGCACGGAAGGCATGCTCAGTGCTGTCGCGAATTTCATTTTATTCAGAGATTCTCTCTCTCTCTCTCTCTCTCTTTTTTTTTTTTTTTTTGGTTATTTCAGTGCTTAGTACATAGACAACAAACTCAAATACTTAACTCTACTTTTGACACTTACAGAAAAAAAAAAAAAAAAAAACTCTAATTTTGACTTTTTTTTTTCAGAATTTATATTTAAAAAGAATTTACTTGTTTAAAATTCTTATAAAACTTGAAAATGCATCAATCATATTCGTTCAATTAAACAAAGAACTTTTAAATTTGAACGTTACAGTTAATTTGCATTTATTTTTATAATTGCTAGAATCTGTTTAATCAAATTTAAATTCAATGCATGCCAAATAGAATCTGCCTTTTAATAAGTCAATTTAATCAAAGGGTGCATTTGGAATAGTAAAAAATGTGCGTTTAATTTATTAAAAATTACTAAAAAATTTTTAAAATTTTTTAAAAGTTATTCAACTTTTATTTCACTACATTAATTACGAATTTATAAATTATTTCACTTTTTGTCACTTTAAACACAGTTAAGGTGAGATAAAATAAAATAAGTTATTTGTAATTCATGTAATAAAATAAAAAGTGAATAATTTTTAAAATTTTTTGTCACTTTAAACGAAGTCATAATAGACATGACTTTTAATCATTTTAATTAAAATTAAATTAATTTAGAAGAAAAATAAAATATTGGATAAAGTATAAAAAATATCCTTACAGTTTATCTTCAGTATCACTTTGGTCCTATACGTTTCAATTGCAACAGTCAAATCCCTACATTTTCGGTCAAGTATCAATTTAGTCCTTCTGTTACTTGACCGTTAGAAATAACCGTTAGACTGAGGATAAAATGATAATTTCATTTATAATTTACTTTCAGTATCACTTTCAATCTAACAGTTGTTTCTAACAGTCAACTAACGAAAAGACTAAATTGATACTTGACCGAAAGTATAGGAATTTGACTGTTGCAATTGAAACGTGTGGGACCAAAATAATATTAAAAGTAAACTGTAAGAGTTTTTTTTTTTTTTTTGTACTTTACCTGAAACATTTTAATGCAGTCAATTGAAATTAAATAACTTATTATGTCACATCCCACGTGTTTAGCGCATTGCACTAAATTACACCCCCGATATCACAACTGTGAGATTCTTAAGAACGTGTGTGCTGCGTATGAAAGTGGATGAAGGTCTAGACTTGCACTTGACTTTCATATATATATATATATATATATATATGTATACATATAGGGCCACTCCTCTCTCTCTCTCTCTCTCTTTTTCTTACCGGAGTTTTGAATTTGTTCTTCATTCTGCTTTCACATCCACTTGCTGTTCTCTTGTCTGAGAATCGTCTACTCGCCCTCCTCCCGCTGCAGCAATCGTTTGGGAAGAAAAAGGTCAGAATTGCTCAAAGTTCTCTCTTCCTACTTGGCTATATTTTTTCCTCCTCAAAGCTTCTCTGTCATTTATTTATTTATTTATTTTTTTGTATTTATTTTTTTTTTCAGTCCATTCTCTACGATTGTGGTTCAAACGGATCGACTCGGGCAAATCAATCTACGGTTTCTTTCCACGGTTCTGCATAAATAATTGTCAAAACATTTTGCTAATCATCACAAACCCCAGTTCTAGGTACGAAGTTACGAACTGAGACCCTCTCTCTCTCTCTCTGTCTCGTGTGTGTTTGTGAGCATAACAACTCTTTTCGTTTGCATCGGATTTGAAAATTTTATGAAGTTTTGTTCATGGATCATTTAATTGTCATTTCTCGTCCCCAGATAACCCCCAAAAAAAAGGAAAGAAAAAAAGAAAAAGAAAAAGAATAGGGTGGCGATAAATTTTTATTTTCTACTTTGAAGCGCTTTGGCCTTCACGTAAATCTCATTTTGGCGCTTGATTTTTTTTTTTTTTAAATAATGAAGCGCCCTAGACGCTTAACCGTGGATGCAGCGGCCAAAAAGAAAAAAAAAAATAAACGAGGTCAATTCAGGCTCTAAATTGTTATCCATTTCCCCTTTCTAATTTTAGTGTTCTTATTATTATTATTATTATTATTTTATTATTTTTTTTGCCCCGGGGGGGAGCGACTGAACCGCTTAGGTGGATCGTCTACTTTTGGACGGTTGTGCGTTCAAAAATTTTCATATTTTTACTTTTTTATTTTAATTTCGGATAGTTTTGGCGCGTTTTCGCTGCACGTGCTTTGCACTCTCCAGTTAAACCAAGGTCAGTGTCAATTATTGCCTGTTGTTGCGACTAACACGTGTCCATGAGGCTCTCCTCTGGCCGGGCATGCGTTTTCTGAGCCGGGGGGGTCTCACTTATCCTCTTTATGGTTTTTGGATTAGCTCTCGTAATGGCCTTTGGACTGATGGTGGGAGGGCTGTCAATTGTCTGTGTTAACAACTTTTGAAAACGAGGGCACCGGCTCACATGGAATTCTGTTGGTTGGTCTGGATTTGTGGAATTGACCTAAGGAATTTTCTATCTCAATCTCTATCTTTAAATATAAAAATTATTATAGTTTTTCATTTTATACCTTTAAATATAAGAATTAATAGAGTTTTTAGAGGTCTGTCATTATTTATAGACTTATAAGAATTCTAGTCATACCAAAAAAACTTATTTGTAAATAAGTCACACTTGCAACAAAAAGACAAAAAAGGACATCGCGCGTCTTTCAATATATTTTGAAATTGCTTGTTTTATCCGAAATGTTTGTAACATCTGCGACTTTCCGTCTTCTTCACAAAGCAAGCTAAATCGATTTTTGGAAGATAATTAAAATTGCTCGGAAAAAATCTTAATCGATCATCATTCCTAAATTTTTGTCGAACAATTTTTTTGCCCCAGCAAACAAATCCAGAGTCCTCTGCAATAAACAAGTACTAGTTTTGATTGCCGGTACTGTTTAGGGTTTTCGATGAATGTATACTCTTGTAAAAATAGTACTAGATATATCTAGTATGCAAACAGTACCATTAAATACAAAAGAAGTCACATATCTAATATATGACTGACAGTACTATATGTCTGATAGTACCATATATATGTGGTACTGTTTCGTATATAATGTATGCTCTTGTAACAACAGTACCAAATATATCTAATATGCAAGTAGCACCATTAAACAACAAAAGTTACATATCTAATATATGGCTAACAGTATCACATGGCTGATAGTACCACATATGTGGTACTGTTTCGTATTTAATGTATGCTCTTGTAAAAATAGTATCACAAACCTCACATTTGCTCGTTCAAATCAATGATATACCATATTTTCATGTGATTTATATTCTACTTTTTATAAGAAAGGAAAACAAAAATAGAAGAAACGTGATTCTCGATTATTCATATATCTTCATGCGATTTCCGACAGTATAGTCTAACTTAATTATAGAAATAAAGAGTATTTTTGGTATATTAGAAAGTATATTTAAAAAAAAAATTTGTGGGACCCACTCAAAAGTGTGACCTAATCATAAAACTTTTTATACAAATATGACTCAAAAGCAATATTATTTTTTGGAGTGACTAATAAATTTAAAAGATTGCAAAGTTTGGCTTAAACACTATTTTTTAAAGAATTAATAGTGTTCCTGTCTCTATACTCCTTCTCTATTTTATTCTGCATAACGTGTTTGGATAACATGTTTGGTTTTCAATATTTTGGAAATGAGATAAGCGGTCCTTATATATAAAAATTAATTTTTTAAGTAGCCCCCCACTGTCACATCAGAAGCAAAAAGGGTCGCATTAAATCTTGAAATTTAAATTTTGAATTTTGAAAAAAAAAATAATTATGGCATTTTGAATTTTGAAAAAAAAAGTTATCATTATATTTATTGATAATAATTATATTATTTTAAAACGTTAAAAATTTATCATATCAGCAAGCAATAAGAAATAAGTGTTGGGAATTTACCTAGTGCAGAAGATTGAATAGTGACTTTTTATATTGCTGAATGACATTGTAATACTACAAAATAAGGATTGAGATAGGGAAGTTGCTAATAATACTCTAAACTTGTGTAATGAAACAGGTTTAATTCAGCCCTGAGTAATTACAGTTAGAAAGATTTTAGTTTGTTTTTCAGTGGTCACTAGATTTAATACATTGTGTGCGGATCATAACCAAATTTATTGTAAATGCGAAATGATTATAATCTAACACCTGCGTTATCTATGGAGGTTGCTTCTACTGAAGTTAAATTTATTTTCTCACACTGAGCATTCACTTTATATATTTTAGGGTAAGAGGATTTCAATGTACATGCATTTCTTTTTTGTTAAAGATATGTACGTAATTAGTTTCCCAATTAAGACTACATTTTTTAATAAATTTAACGTATTATATATATTATATTTAATAATATCGGTTTGGCTCGGTTAACTAATTCTTTAATAAAGCTAAACTAAACCATTCAATTTTCTAATTTTTTAAGCAGCAACCAAACCATTGATTGAAAAAACTAAACCAAATGGCCAATTTGCCATTTTGCCGTGGTTCGGTTGGGTACCCCTAAATCTCAGTATGGTTTCTAACTCTATTTTTTTTTTTCAATATTTAAAAAGGGAATTTATTATTGGGGACCATGCCACACCTGTTATGGTGTTGGCACTGGCTTGAAGTCAATTGTTCCTGGGCTTTTGTTGAGCTCTTGGTTTGTTGGTTGGGAGGGCTTGAGGAGTGGTTCAAACCTCTTGAGCTATTTCTTGTAATAAGTTTGTGCACTGATCTTCGTTCTGAGTAGAAAAAACCACAGAGGATGGAAAGGAAGCTATAGGTCCTCTGTCCTTACTATTGGCAAACTTGAAATTAAGTTTCTATGATTATACTTTTGAAGCTATGAAGTACTTAAGTTAATAAAAAGACCAAGTTATGCTCTACGACCATAATTCTTAGCTAAAAAGATTTACTAGAATAACGTTGCAATATTTTGAACTTATCATAATGAAAAAACTAAACCTAAGTGTTCTTATATTACAAAATGTCACTTCTACATCATTCTTATTCTGTTAGTACAATCTGGTTAAAATTTCTTGTAGAATAGCATTCTTCAAAGAGAAAAATTGGTAACAGAGTAAAACAGCGTAGCGCTTGACCAGTGCTGAAGCAAGCTTGAAGTTGGCAGGTTGCCATATCCAAGATCAGGTTTTGCATACATCATCATTGAGCATGGAATTGCATTTACACTGAAGTTCTTAGTAACTTGTCCTTCATTTTTTTGAGCTAAGCAGCGGGTAGTAATGCAAAACTTGTCTTCTTCTTCTTCTTCCTTCTTTTTTTTTTTTTTTTTTTTTTTTTCCCTTCTTCTCAAATCTAGGTCGTCTTTACCAACCCTCCAAGACACCAAATAAAGTGGAATGACTACATCTTGTTGGTTGTTCCTCCTATGTTGGAGACTAGCCCAAAGTTATGGGCTTAATTATTCGTAAACTTGGCCCAAATCTGGTGAAGTACTTGGCCCAACTCAAGGCCCTTCACGCCAGCCAAAGGGTTAAGAAATTAGTTGTTATTAGACAAAAGGAGCAGAGAAACAAGAAACAAGGGACCTTTCAAAAAAAGAGAGAGAGAGAGAGCAGGCGTGGGAGATAAACAAAGTGCAGAATTTTTTTTTTCATCTTGTGCAGCAAAAGTGATTGAGAGACGATCCACTGTTGGATTGACCTCAAATTTTAACAGTGGCTTTTGGACACAAGGATCTTCAATCTGAACGGTGGAGATGATGTTTGGAGCTTTCTATCACTGCCAATTTGAGAAGAATGAGACTGCTGCCTTTGTGAGACTGTTCTTAATCCCTCTCTCTTTTGTTCTTTGTTTACCAAGAATTCTATACTTGAGATTTTTAATGTTGGTGAATGTATTTAGTCTTAACTAAAAAGAACATATTGTAATGTGTATTATTATTAGATAGTGGAAGATTTGGGTGGACTTAATTCCCGTGGTTTTTACTCTTCATTTTGGAGAGGTTTTTCACGTATATTGTGTTATTGTTTCCTTATCTTCATTTTGGTACTTCATCAATTTTTGGACAACTTGGTATACATTTTGTGTCCCCATACAAACTGTGGATTTGCTCTATTGGTTTTTTACTAATAAATGGTGGGTGGGCCAATGAAAACAACTCTCCCAGCCACCTTGTGCATGTAAACCTGTAAGGAAATAACCAATAGAGCAATGTGGACACAAAAAAATGTAAAATGTATACCAAGGAGTACCAAAATAAAGACAAGGAGACAACACTACTGAATATTCGTGAAAAACTTGGAGTAAAAACCACGGGATCTAAGTTCATCCAAATTTTTCACTATCAAAAAATAACTTCCACTATAGAATAATGTTTATTACAATATGTTTTCTCTAGTTAAAACTAGATGCATTCACCAACATTAAATCTCTTGGTAAATATAGAACAAAAGCCGGATTAAGAACAGTAACAAATGCAATAGTCTCATTCATCTCAAATCTGGCAGTGATAGAAAGCTTCAAACATTATCTCCATCTTTCAGATTGAAGATCCTCGTGTCTGAAAGCCATTGTCAAAATTTGAGGTCGATCCAACAATTGATCATCGTCCAATCGCTTCTTGAAGATGGCTGCACATAATGAAAAAATTCTGCACTTACTCTGTTTTTCTCTGCGCCTGCTGCTCTGTCTCTATTGTTTCTCTGCTGTTTTTGTCAAATAACAACTGGTTTCTTAATCCCTTTGGGTGCTCTATAGGGCCTTGAGTTGGGCTAAGGTATTTCACCAAACTTGCGCCAAGTTTATGAATAATTAAGCCCATAACTTTGGGCTATTCTCCTCCAACATTGGAGTGACAATCCAACAAGTCTCTCCATCGGGACTATGTGGAGGGATTGGCTATCCCGACGACCAAACTTCAAACTCCTCCCTTGGTAGACATCATCATATCGGAGCCATTGTCATTCATATGAATTTTCTCAAGCTCCAATAACTTGGACATCTTTGGTAAGCTAGTAACTCCAAGGGACACTGTTTCCCTTTAAATCCTTGAGTGATATTATGGTGCAGAAGTGGATCAAAGGAAATATCACAATATGAGCAATCCCAGGGGATTTTCCATGTTTTTCTGGGTTTTGATTATAAATTTAGCATTCAATTAGTTGCTTTCAATTTTCATGTGATTGATCCTGCTGTAATTTTCGCTCACCAAGACTGTAACCTACAACTCTTCTGTGATGTGGAATTGATTTTGTCCAATTTGAGACTCTGATCACTACTGTTTAAAATAAGGCATTATAGAACTTCAGCACATGGACCCTTTTCTGGCTGATTGACTATGATACAATACCCTCATATGATCACATAAATTTTGTTTTGTGAAAAGTAGTACAAATATTACATTTTTATGATGACATAAACACACACTTTAATAATCTATAATTGTGCTCTGGTTAGTGTTCATCCCCGCTGCTTTTCTTCTTTTGCCAGGTTAAATCAACTAAAGACATGAAGAGGGCAGAATCAAAAAAGTCACATTCTTGGTGGTGGGATAGCCACCTGAGTCCCAAAAACTCTAAATGGCTTGCAGAAAATCTCGAGAGTAAGCAACTGATATGCGATTATCCTGTTAATTTTTTCACATGCATTACTATCCATGCATGCAAGATGAAGAGATCAAATGCCAAAATGGAAGATGCTGTCTGCAGATGACAATAATAGGCTATAAGAAGTCTACTGAAATGATTTAGTATGATAAATAATTTGGGACCAGCAGCCAACTGAACTAGGGAAAACTCAGGCTGTTTTCATTTTCTGCAACATTCTACAATGAGTGGTCTTGAGGTCTATTGTGACGGGTTCGTTTTTACCTTACTTTTTTGGAATACATTTATTCCCTTTATTGATCAGTGGATTGCATGCTATTTCACAGAAAGAATGCTTGGTATTAAGCCATTTTGGTATCATGATTTCTTCACTTAATGTTTTTCATTTTTTTCATTGAACATCTCATCTAATTTCCTCTTGCGCAGAAGCAATCTAATGTCTATCATTCTTTGCATGAGTAGTTTAAATGGTTCATTGATGAAATATTAATTTATGAAATCAGTTGTGTAACATTCAATCAACATAATGATCTATGTTAGACATTATAAAATGGAAAATACGTCCCCGAGTTATTATGTTATAATTAAATCACCACTGTATAATTTTAGCCACTGATGATCCATCAATTTATGAAGTTAGTTACAAAAATAACTGCATTTTGTAGTAGTTTGAGAAGCCCAAATGTAGAATAAGAAATTGACAAAAAGATGTCATTGATCTCAGAGATGGATCAGAGTGTCAAGCAGATGTTGAAACTAATAGAAGAGGATGGAGATTCATTTGCTAAAAAGGCTCGGATGTATTATCAAAAGAGGCCAGAACTGATCTCTCATGTTGAGGAATTCTACCGCATGTACCGTTCACTGGCTGAGCGTTACGATCATGTCACTGGTGAACTACGGAAGAACATTCCATCAGATCTACGATCGCAGGCCTCGGGCATCTCTGATGTTGGTTCTGAACCAACCCCCACATGGCCTTCTTCTGACCAAAAGCGAAGTCGGCATAAATCTGGCACTTGGGCTGCTGGTTTTGAGGCCTTTCTCGGATCTGGTGGAAGTAGCAACAAAGGAGATGACGAGTCCTCTACATTGGATTATGAGTCAGAATCAGATGACTCCTCTGTAAACAATTACTCGGCCATACAAGGCAATGGTGATGATCAAGAGTCACGCCAGAAGATCAGTGAATTGGAGGTCGAGCTTTATGATGTGAAACAGAAGCTCCGGATGCAAGAGGAAGTGAATACAGATGCTTCTTTGAGGGGAAACAAAGATGAGAATTTTGAAAATCTAGTTGCTAGAATTGCTGAATATGAGGAAGAGATGAGATGTGCAAGAGAGAATATCCGGCAATCAGAAGAGGAGATTGGCAGGTTGAAGATTGAGCTCCAGAAAAGCAGATCCCATATATTCACCAAGAATGTGGAAGCTGAATCTGAATTGAATTTGGGAGCCAATTTTGAAGTGGAGACAAAACAAGCAACAAAGCTTGGAGAAAGAATTAATGAGTTGAAAGCTGAAGGTTCATACTCTGAATGCAATGTTCAGATGCTCGGGGAAGAACTGAAAATCACGAAAGAAAAGCTTGAGGATTCGGAGAGAGAAATTGCAAATCTGAGACAAGAAATGGAGAATAGCAGGTCTTCTATTCAACATTTGCAGAATCAACTTGGATTGGTTCAAAAAGACATTGCTATATGGAAAGGAAAGCTCGATAAAGAGAAAAAAGAGGTTTCCAAGCTGCAAGATAGGATTGTGAGGTACAAAGCTAATTTGTCAGAACGTGAGCAAGAGATCAGGGGGCTCAGAGAAACAGTCTCCAATGCCAACCAGAGCTTGTCCGAAGAAAACACACTGCTTCTGGCAGAAATTTCTATATTGTTGAAGAAACAAGCTTATTTGGAGGACAGTCTCAAAGAATGGGAACTGCGTTGTCAAACTCTGGAGGAGGAGACGAGACGAGTGAAAGCAGGAAAAGCAGAAATGGAAAGCTTGCTTCGAGCTGAAATGGAGCAGTTTAAGGCGGAGAGAGTGGAACTTAATACAAAGGTTTCCACATTCATTGCTGAAGTAAGTTCCAGAGACGATCGGATTGAACATGCGGAGCAGGAACCAAAGCAACTGGACGCAGAACATGTTGAGTTGATTGTTGGAACTGAAGTTGGAGATAGACAATTGGAAGAATTGAAATCAAGAGTCGAACAACTAGAAGAAGAGGTTCGGAAGAAAAGAGAGGTGATTTTGGAAGGGGCAGAAGAGAAACGGGAGGCGATACGGCAACTGTGTTTCACACTGGAGTACTACAGAAATGAGTACGATCAACTTCGACGGGCCGTTGTGGGGCACAGGCGACTTCCGGTGATGGCGCCCTAATTCATTAGGCGGCGCAGTTGTTGGGTAATTTTATATATGGTCTTCTGCTTATGGGGTGGTGACTATTTTCTTCCTATGATGAAACACGACTTCTTTATTTGTATAATTGGGAAGTAGCGTGTCTCTTGCTTTACAGAACATCCGAGCTCATGGATTTGTAAAGAGGTAAGTTATGATTCGTAGGCTAGTAGTAGTAATGGTGCCATTATATATATATATATATATGGGATGTTTGGTTGGCCTAAATTAATCAAAACTCATTAATTTTTACTAATATTTATATTTTGTTTCAATAAAATTTTATCACATCTCACTTTTACATTAAGAGAATGTTTGGTTGACAAAAATTTGGCTAGAAAGTACAATAAAAATATGAAAATTTGACGTAAAAGTGATATATGAAAAAATTTAATTGAAAGAAAGTATAAAAAGTTGATGAATTTTAATTGATTTTAACCAACTAAACACTCTTAAATCTTTATATTTTTACTATATTTTTTAATCAAATTTTTACTAACCAAACACGTCAATAATCAGTTTTGTATAAAGCCACAATAGCTGTTTTGTTAAATGAGCCCCCTTTTCCGAGGTATGTTGGCGAGATTACAGTCATTACCGTAATCTTACAAGCAGGAGTGTCAAATCACGATATAGCACAATCTACATATGATATAAATAAATACAAAATTATAAAACAGAATAAGAGTAATTATGACATAAATATACAAATTTAAAATTGATATTTTTTTGGAATTTGATATAAAATAACTATTTAACATGTATAATAAATTTTAAAACATTTATATGGATGCACAATTTATAACCTAAATACAATCTGTTAACATAAAATTCCCTACCTAGAACCCATCGGAAACACCATGGAACCAGTCCCTGTTTTATTTTGATAGAACATGTATTACAACCAGGGGCGTATTCGCACTATTAATTGTGGGAACATTTCATTAATTTTTTATCGTACATAACTATTTTTAAACTAGCTCTCCCATAATTTTGATATCCATCTTTATTGTCTACTCTTAAGAGTATTGTCAGTAATTTCTTCGTCTCAATTCTTATTTTGCAGTGCTATACTATCATTTAACTGTATAGAGAAAAAGTTAAGATTTATTGTTCAGATTCTCTATATTAATAGATTTTGTGAATTAACAAAGTTAGTAGTTTTTTTTTTGGATTAAAATTTTAATGTTGAACGGATATTTTTTGTAATATAAAAAAAATTAATTTTATTATAAAAATATCTCATATTTCTCTTGATTAACCCGTAACTATGGCCCCGTTTGGCATTATGAACATCCTTTATAAATCTCTATAAATCTCCAACAACCCCTCTATTTCTAATTTTTCCGCTATTACAAATTTCAAAAAATTTCAATATTTCACTAAAAAAATAAAAAAATTGGAAGTAAGTTAACCGAATGTATAAATTTTTTATACAACATATTCTTCGTGTCGAGAGTTTTCAAATGAGTACCATTATCGTTATTTTTTGTGAATTTTTTTGAATCCGTGGGAACGATTTTTCAAATCCGTTCCCATAGTTTGCTACTTTAAAAAAAATGGCATTAAAATTAATTTCAAACCACATTTTATCTAACGCTAAACGGGCCTATAAGTAGTTTTCACAAGGGCTGTCTTCGGCCTAACCGACAAATAGAGTTGGATGGGCCCGGATTGAGCCACCCATCAGGTCATTGGTGGTCACTTTGTACGATTCAAGCATTTTCTGGACCCAACAAATTTGATCCCAAGAGATTAAAAATAATTTGTTCATAAAATAATCGGTGTACCACGGAACCGGTTCGACCCGATCACAATTAAGTGGGTTCAATCAGGTTTACTTCTATTATATAACTGGTTCGATTTTTGGTCTAATGAGATTTTAAGAACTTAATCCAAACTGACCCATAAACATATCCCTTGTCAACACATCCGATGGCCTAAATGTAAGTAAGCAAAAGAAAAGCAAATGGTTGTGATCTTCCACCCCCAACCTGCAGAAAATGCAGTTGATACTTTTCATGGCACCAAATCTGTGTTTGGTTGGTTTTTCCAATATTTGAGAAGGAGAATTAGTACAGTTGGTTGAGCAATTAAAGAAATGGAGTTTTAGGAGACTGCAATATAAAAATGCAAAATAAAGCCTGAAGAGCAAAAATGAAAGATCTTGATTTTTTTAAAATATCTAAGGATCCTAATTAATTTAGTTAAAATTAATTTTAAAATAAAAGTAAAAATTACAAAAAACCGAACAAAATTAATACAAAATATAAAAAATTATATTTAATTTAAATGTAATTAAATCAAGACAGTTTATCATACACGGTGCATTTTTGCCCTGGAACCCGTTAAAATGCTAAAGCAATCGCGTTACTTTTTCAACTCCCACCAATTTTTGCTGGCCGTGCTCTCCTTTGACCAATTCTTGCGACCTGGGAGCCATCTAGAAAAGTTGTTGAACATTTGTTGAATTAAAATATATTAATTACTAATGAATTTGTCAATTACCAGCCGTCACTGGCATGTTAATGGATAGAGTAAAAGAAAAGCAAAATGAAAAAGACTTATCTACCATGAAGTATACCACTATTTCCAAACTAATTGATTAAAAATTCGTCTACATTAATTTAATAGTTAAATAAATCAATTTGAACGTATTTTTAAACTCAATAAATAAATGAGTTATATTTAAATAAAGATAAATTTAAATTATATAACTTACGTCGTGAATTGTCTCATTTGGTAAACAGGCTCATGAAAGTTATTTTTTTGCTACTCACAAAAAAAAAGTTAGAAATTCAAGGACTAAACACATTAATTTAAAATTTATTCATTAAATTAAAAAAAAGTAACCTATTTCTTTGTTAAACTTATTCATTAAAAAGTACATAAGCAAACTCGTCAAAAAACTCATGAGACTCAATAAAAATTTGCTCTTTTGCTATAAGCAAGCCGAGTTTAAATTTACCTAAAAATTAATAAGCCGATTTCAAATATAAGGTTTCAAGTTTGATTAAAACTCAGTTTAATTTTATCAAAAACCTTAACAAACAAACTTGAATACATACAAGATTTCGAATTTGATAAAAATTTGGCTTAACCTCATTAAAAATCTTAATAAACAAACTTGAACATTCTAATACACAACTCAACTTGTTTACAGTTAAAAAAAAAAAAAACATATAAGAGAATGTATTTAACTGGGGGGGAAAGGAGAAGCTCCGAGAATGGAAATTCGGGCAGTGAGCTGAACAAGTTATTTTCTTAATGCTTAGCTAGCTTGAATCCAGCTATCAATCTGCGCATGCGAGAATACAGTAAGTAACATTATGTGGGAGAGGAAGGTGACCATAACTTGGTCTTTGATAGTTAGGTGATCTTCGAGGGCCATCGTCCATTTTAGTAGGTAAAGCTTTGAAGCGGTCTTTCCTTGCCTCGTTTATTTTTTCGTTTTTTTTTTTTTTTTTTTGTCTGTCTTGCCAAATTACAAGTACCAAATTGATTTTAATTATACACGCTCCAGGAAAGGATGCCTAATGGGTTGGGTTTCTGTTTGGCAAATCAATTTCAACCTAATTTGATACCTTCTAGAATTTTTTCTAACTTTTTTTTTTTTTAGAGATGTTTATAACGGTGTAATCCAATTAATCTAATTTTATTTTTACGATATTAAACAATCGAAAAATTACTCACAGGACGACCGTCGACATTAATTTAAGTTCAGTTTATGTGAATATGTCTAAATTTAGTTTGACTTGACCGACCGATTTTTAATAAATAATTTATATTATTTTAATTATATCTAATACATATTTATTATTTATTATGCATAATATATGTCTCTGATGCCTCAGAGACAAGTTCTGATTTACATATTTATTCTAAAAAATAATTATTTTGTTGTCAACGCTTGCTACCATGCATTAAGAAACCTGATCAATTTGAGTTGACGGATTAATGCCGGCAACGAGCCGCCATATACGCCGTTGATCCATATCGAGCACTAGCACCAGATTAATTCTTAAATTCTACATTTGGGTTTGTTTGGAGTAAGAAAAAATGAGATAAATTGAGATAAATTGTGGTTTAGGGAGAGTTCGTAATGCGTGCAGTGAGAGAAAAAAGTTGATGTGATATAAAGTTAACAGAGATTTATAGAGATTTTCAGAGATTTTTAACAAATTCTTGCATGCCAAACGAGCCCAAATTATAATTCATATGCCAATATTACCCTTTGACCATCATCAAATGCAGCACATTTTGACCATTTAATACAATAATTTAATATGTTGATTACTTATTTTAGATTACAAATTGGAAGGATAGGTACAAATCGCAACGTCTTAACAGTATTCAAAATAAAGGTCAAATGGAGAATGAGATGGGCACAAAGTGGTAGATGAATTTGAAGGTCACGTTGGCTTTAATGTTAGGTTAAAAATTACGTGGTTAAAATTGTTAAATTAAAGGTTAAAAATTACGTGATTAAAATTATTAAATTTTAATTAAACAATTTCGATCGCATAATTCTCAGACTGACATCAAAATCGATATCAACGCGCCCTTTAGTGGTAGATGGACGGCATGCAGGAGACACCGGCAGTTGCAGTAAATTTAATTTTCAATATCCGTCAATTTTGACCCTTATGGAAGTTTATTTACCTCATTTTGGGGGTCTGACTTTGTATCAATGTTTTGAACTGGTCTGACTTTGTATAAAAATGTCTTGAACTTGCACAGTTGAACGGCATAAAAAAATGATCGAATTATAAAAAGATTAAGGCTCCGTTTGAGAACAATTAATATTAACTAATGGTTAATGACTAGTAACTAACTAAAAAAAAATTAGCTAATTTTGTGTTTGAGAAGGAAAAAAAGTGACTAATAATGGCTAATGGTTAGTAACTAACTAATTTTGTGTTTGGGAAAGAAAAAAAAATTTTTTTAAGGTGGCGAACTTGTTTTTGTTAAATTGACATTTTTACCCTTGAAAGTTTAAAAGAAGATTAAAATATAAGAGGATAAAAAAATTTAATCACTGTTGAAGTAGCCATTAGACAGACCCTAAATATGATGCTAAAAAACCAAAAAATATGGAGAAAACCGCAAAAGTAAACGTAGACAAACGAAAGTAAAAGAGGCACACGATTTAACGAGATAAAACCCTAGAATCACTTCTAGGTAAAAACCTCGAGTCTATAAGGTGACCATCCTTGAAAATCAATCCACTATAAAATCGAAGATTACTAGAGTTTACCGTACATGACTTGACTCGACATCCGTCCTAGTCTAAGTACCTCTTGCTTGCTAGAACCCGCAATGAATCTTCACCCGTGTGATTGACTCCGCTCTTGAACCCGAACGGCACCTCCTAGAATCCAGAGATGTTCTTCACTCTTCAAATCCTTTAAAATCACGATCAATTGTTGTTCTTTGAATTTCGACACCCTTGATTGCCTTTACCGCAAAGTGTTTTCTTTTTTTTCTTCAAAGGTGATTGTTAGGTCTAGCAGAATATATTATATTTATATTCGTTCCATTCGTTCCCAATATAGAAACAGAATAAAAATCGAATATGTTAGAAATCTGCAGACTGTTCAAATCTCAATCACACCATATTTGGAATGAATTAACTTTCCAATTCAATCTTCGCACTGAGGAACAACTTGACCAATAAAGACTCAATACGAAAATTACAAATATTAAATACTTATTGGCTCACAATTGTCACACCTAAAAATTAAACCTTACAATCTCCCCCTTGACAATTGCATGAGGCTCGTGCTCAAATCCCAGCATTTGACTCCTCCTTAACACATGACACAAACAATTCATCTATATTCTCCCCCTTGACCATTGATATGCCTTCAAATCCCTGAAATAGTTCAATTTCTCGAAAAAGTTCAAACTCATTAGCACCAAAAGCATGCAACACGAATGTTAGAGAACACCAATGATATAATTCTTTAAAAGGATGATCAAAAAATAAAGAGAAAGGGAGAATTCCAAAAAATTCCATTCATATTAAAATTCTTAAAATTCCATTCATGTCTCCCCATTTTTTGTCATACAATGTTTAATATAATACCGAAATGTCTGTAATTATTATTAACAGCAAGCTTGGATTGTAAAGACCCAGCAATTAAATAAAGAAAAATATTAGCAAAGCAAACAAACCTCGATTTTCAATAGGACCCACAAAGTAATCAAGGACCAAACAAAAAGCAAATTCAAACACCTCAGGCAAACTATTTTCTTCTTTTTTTTAAATCAATTAATAACAAAAATAAAGAAACTAATAGAAAGCACAGACCAAACCGAGCAATGCAACAACATGAACTTAGAATGGAGAAACTCCACAGAATTGATCACTTGATTTTGATTCTATTCGTTTCATTAGAGCAATAAAGTCACGCATGAACCAAGCCACCACAGATAATCACAGTTATTCAATTTTAATTGAACCATAACTCCAACAGACCCAAAGACGAACCAGCCTTTAGAGTGACACGGTTGAGACATCACCACCAATAGTAGAAAGTCATTAAAAGGAAAATATAAGTCCTAGTCCTTACTTCGACAAAGCTGAGCAACCCAAATTGTGGAAAATTTAAAAACAAAAGAATCAATCCACGGACCACGGAGAACCCACAAACTAGAACAAGGGTATAGAAATCTGACAGGAAGAATACCTTACACCGAAACGGCTATATGGGAGAAGAAGATGACACGAAGAAGGGTTTTGCCTGCGAATATGGAGGAGACCTAAGATTTCTTGGAGCACTCAGAGAGCCCGAGCATAGAGAGAGAGTCAGAGAAGAAATTAGGGCTGAAAGGATTTGGAAAAAGACTGACTGGGAAACGAATTTTTTTTTTTTTTTTTTTTTTTTTTACAAAAAAAAATTATTGAAATCACCAAAATCAAGCCACCTTAAAGACTAAGCTTAAAAGGTCATCCCAAGGAAAAATTTATGAGAATATCCACTTAACAATTTAATTAAAAATAAAAAAAATATAGAAACATAGAATATGTTATTTCATAAACCCAGAGAAAGGAAAAACCAATTGTTCAATATCTAAACTCAAACTTATATAACCTCTTTGCAATTATGAATATTGAGATGAATGAATATCATACTAATAGGAAACAAATGCATGTGCAGTGTGTGCGGAACTCATGATAATCTGTTCCAAGAGCTCAAAGACTATTAGGAGTGTATTGGAAGAGTAGAATTTCCTGTCACCTACACCTATGTTTAGAACACCTTTGTATGCTTGAGAATGTCCTACAATCTCACATATTCTTACAATTTTTTTTTGAATTATGCCTTTTTTTTTTAAGATTGCAATGTTCAACTTAACCACCCTCATTCTACTATGGTTTGGTGGCTTTCACTCACTTCAAAGGTAGGTAGCCCTCTCAGTTTCAACTTAGTGACTTTTCTCACTTAATGTGCAATGGTGCCGGTGACTTCACACTATCCCTTGTGGTAGCCCTTTCCAAAAAGTCTTACCATTATTCTAAGCATACAGAGGGTACATAGACAAGGTACTGGATCAAGTATAAACTATGGGTAATACACACGTGATAGTTCGAGAAGTACTAAGATCCGAAGTAGTGTTTTAAGAGGCACCTTAAAAATATGACAGTACTCATCAAGTCAATATCGAAAAGAGTGTATACAAGTATGAGAGATAAATGCAAAAAGTTCTAATTCTCCAAAAGTATGAAATGAACATAATAGCATGTTTTCTTTTTTTTTTAAATAAATAAAAAAATAAGAGTTTTTTTTAAATAATAATGAATAAATAAATAAATAAAATATAAACAAAGACATGGATATTAACTCAAAGCACACATTCCAAGGGATTTCCTAAGAAACTCAAATCTTTAAAGGTTAAGGGATTTGGAAAAAATATCAGCTTTTACCACTTCAGACTTGGGAACCCAAATACGTCTAATCTTATGAGAATTCTGATCATGATTTTTAGAAGCATAAAATAGAGGTTTCGTAGTCTTATTTTGGTTTATAGAGAGATTATAAAATTTTTTAAATTTTTTATCTTTCGAGTCAAATGTATAGTTTCATTCAAAAGAGTATGAAATTGATTTGACAGGAAATTCTTTTGATTATTTTGAAAATGAGACTTTCTAATTGTTTCATCAATATAACTCTTAGGCAAACCATAGAGCTTATGACAATTAGGTCGAATATGACCCTTTAAACCACAGTGGTGACAAGTAGGAATGAATTTCCTATGAGTAGCCGAAGGCTCTTGAAAAATTTTTGTTGAATGAAAACGTTGATTCTTTTCCCTTTTATTGTTAAAAAAATAATTTTTGAACTTGGCACTAGAAAGTAGTGAGTTACCTTTTGTAACAGGAGTATGCACTATTACTTTTTGTTTGACCTTCTCCTCTGATGCAAGCTCATTCGCCAAAGATTTTGAACTTGATGGAATGAATTTAAGATCAACTTTTTTCTTTACCTTTTCATTATATCCCAGTCCTGAAGTGTTTTGGATGGTCTCTAAATGCTCAAAATTTCTTCCAATTGTTTTGATCTTGCATCAAATTTAGAGAAAGACAATTTAGAATTTTTTAAATCAAGTTCAAGACACTTAATCTTACTCTTAAGTTTGTCAGTCTCTGTCGTTGCTTCTCTTTCTACAACTCGACTTTCCTCAAGCTTGTTGAATAAAAATGCATCTCTCACAATCATCTCTGAATTTCTCTTGAGAAGTTCTTCTATCTCATCATTTTGCTTCTTCCTTTCATTTTCTCCCAACTCTACTTTCTCTTTCAATTTCTCTTCTTTTTTACTAATTTATAATACTATTTGTACAATTCATTATATGTTTCTTGAAGATCTGATTCTTCCTCATCTGAATCTTCAGCTCCACTAATTTCAGAATCACCTTCAATGCTTTCATTTTTCAAGCTTTGCACAAATGCAGTAAACGCCATGAAATTCTCTTGTTTAGTTTTTGATTTTGAGGTCGATGATTCTTTATTGTCACTATCATCCCATGTCACTTTGAGAACATTTTCTTTTCTCTTCAATCTTGTCGGACATTCTTGAGCCATATGTCCAAAACCTTGACATTCAAAACACTTCATACCTTTCATCAGTTTTGAATTATTTTTCATCTCAAAATTTTTCTTTTCAAAACTATTTTCTTTCATTAAAGAATTGTTTTCCTCAAAATTCATTTTGTTGGACTTATTTGATTTTTGATTTTTGAAATTTTTTTTAAATTTTTTAGCAAGAAGAATAAGTTCATCTAAGTCTTCATTTGAATCATCATCTTCCTCTTTCATCGAATTTAAAGCCAAACTTTTTTGCTTTTTAGAAGAGCGAAGATTAGACTCAAATGTTTGAAGAAAGCCAACTAATTCCTCCACTTTTATGGATTCAATATCTTTGGCCTCTTCAATAGCAGTAACTTTGGATTGAAAATTTTCAGGAACAGATCTTAAAATCTTACTCACAATATCAGAAGAAAGAATAATAACACCTAAGTTAAAATGAGAATTAACATTATTACTCAACTTAGCATAAACTTGATCAAAAGTTTCATCCTGTTCCATTTTTATATTTTCAAAAGCAGTTTTCAATTTAAGAAGTTTAGACTTCTTCACAGGGCTAGTACCTTCATGAGTTACTTGGAATATGTCCCAAGCCTCTTTTGCAATCTCACAAGTTGAGATTCTTCAAAACTCGTCAGCAGTAACGCATTGAATATAGAATTCATTGCCTTCCTAATCCATGCACTACTTTCAAGTTCACTTTTATCCTATTCAGAAACGAGTTTAGGGATGGTGGTACTCTTATCAACAGAGACCTTAACAGGACGAGTCCAACCCCTTTCAATAGAGTCCTAAACTCTATCATCAATAAACTGAAGATGAGCCCTCATTTTGACTTTCCAATACCCATAATTGGTTCCATCAAATAGTGGAGGTCTCGTAGACGACCCATATTCTCTATAATTCTCCATAAAATTTATTTTTAAAATTACAGATATTTTAAAAAAAAAATTTAAGGTGACCCGCTCTGATACTAATGGAAAAACCAAAAAATATGGAGAAAACCTCAAAAGTAAACGTAGACAAATGAAAGTAAAAGAGGCACACGATTTAACGAGATAAAACCCTAGAACCACTTCTAGGTAAAAACCTCGAGTCTATAAGGCGACCATCCTTGAAAATCAATCCACTATAAAATCGAAGATTACAAAAGTTTACCGTACATGACTTGACTCGACACCCGTCTTAGTCTAAGTACCTTTTGCTTGCTAGAATCCGCAATGAATCTTCACCCGTGTGATTGACTCCGCTCTTGAACCCGAATGGCACCTCCTAGAACCCAGAGATGTTCTTCACTCTTCAAATCCTTTAAAATCACGATCAATTGTTGTTCTTTGAATTTTGACACCCTTGATTGCCTTTACCGCAAAGTGTTTTCTTTTTTTTCTTCAAAGGTGATTGTTAGGTCTAGCAGAATATATTATATTTATATTCGTTCCATTCGTTCCCAATATAGAAACAGAATAAAAATCGAATATGTTAGAAATCTGTAGACTGTTCAAATCTCAATCACACCATATTTGGAATGAATTAACTTTCCAATTCAATCTTCGCATTGAGGAACAACTTGACCAATAAAGACTCAATACGAAAATTACAAATATTAAATACTTATTGGCTCGCAATTGTCACACCTAAAAATTAAACCTTACAGATGCATAGAGTTACTAATGCCGGCTCTTTATTTTTATAAAGTTACCTTTTAATTGAGTTTTTTTTTTTTAAGTGAAAAGAATAATGTTAGATAAATGATTAAAAAATAATTTTAAAACTGTATGAAAAATTGTAAACACATTATTTTAATTTATAAAAAGAAATAATTAAGTAATAGTTTTAATTTATAAAAATT
The DNA here is from genome assembly GCA_019916065.1 of Vitellaria paradoxa. Taxonomy (NCBI): domain Eukaryota; kingdom Viridiplantae; phylum Streptophyta; class Magnoliopsida; order Ericales; family Sapotaceae; genus Vitellaria; species Vitellaria paradoxa. The sequence continues at coordinate 8,745,447 of CM034243.1, read as the reverse complement.
ATTGAATAAATTATTTTAAATGAATACGGATTACCGTTCAATTGTTCTTTTTTTTTTTCTTTTAAAATTTGGGTCAATTTTTTTTATCACGGTAAATTTGAATTATAAATGAAATCCTTTTGTAAGATTTAACCGACTGAATTAATATATATTTTAAAATATTGACTTGAATGATTTGTGACTCGTGGTTCGATTGTTTTATTATAATTATATTATTTTTAAAAATAATATATAATTATCAATGCATATGATATAATGAATATTTGGGTCATAGTAAAAATAGTTTTAATATTATTACTTTTTTTAAATTATTCGTCTATATATAATTAATGACTTAAAAAATAAAAAGAAATATCATCCAGCACACTCTCCCTGTAAAAGAGATCCCCCCCCCCCCCCAAAACAAAGTTATCTCTCAAAATAGAAAAGTTACTCTTAACCCCCTCGTGGAAAAGGATTAAGGAAATGGAATGAGGAGAGAAAATTAAATGACCCAATTAAGGCTTCTTGCAAAAAAGAAAACGATATTTATAATTTTTTAATAAATTATACAAACAACTAAATTTTAATAAAATATATATATATATATATTGTAAATCAAGATACCCAAACTAATTTACGCATATCACAATTAATAAATTTTAAAGTAAATAGCATTAAAGTACTATATGCTATAATAAATGAATAAAATGAATTGTATAAGTGGGAGACAAACTGCCCCCACAAGAATGTGAGTCTATTCATGAGTACGATGGCGTTTTTTAAGGGTGTTTGATTGTTTAAAATTAATTAAAATTTATTAATTTTTTTAATTATTTATATTTTATTCCAATCAAAATTTATCTCATATCATTTTTTACATTAAATTTTTATACTTTTACTATATTACTTTTTGACTAAATTTTTACTAACCAAACACTTTTTTTTTGTTCCTCGTTTTGTTAAGAGGACTTCTATTCTGTGTCTTCAGTTCTCACAGTACACTCGTCTTTAGAGCTACGAGCATACTTTTATTGGGCTACTGAACTCATTGATTGTCATTCAATCTTTGGTTTCTGCTTATTTCTGGGTACTCACCTTTATCTCTTGGCAAATCAACAAACAATTTTGCTCTTAATCGTTCTAGCACCAAGACTGAACACTGCACTCTTGCTAGTGCTATCAAGAAGCTTCTTTGATAACAAAGACTTTTTGGAGAGCTTGGCACAAATCATTCAATAGCTACCTCTATTTGTTGTAATATATGTCTCCCGCTCAGAATGCGTCACTTTGTTCACCAACGGGTGATTGGTGAACAAATATATATCGAAAGTATATGAATTCAATTATTATAATTGAAAACGTGAGGGGCTAAAGCGATATTGAGAGTAAATTATAAATGAAATCACCATTTTATCCTCAGTCTAACGGTTGTTTTTAACGGTCAACTAACAAAAAGACTAAATTGATACTTGATCGAAAGTGTAGGGATTTGACTTTACAATTGAAACGCGTGGGACTAAAGTGATACCGAGGAAAAACTGTAGGAGTATTTTTTGTACTTTACCCTTAAAAATTTTCTTTAAAACAAATGCATTTTTATTGAAGAAAACTTAGAAAACCGGAGTCTAAGTGAATTTTTTTTCGAGGAGTAAAATTTTCTATTTAGTAATCATGATTTATTGCTAGTTATAAATGACTTATTTTTTATTTTATTTAATTTTTCACTAAATTTTTATTATCTTTTTTCGGTAGCATTTAGGCATATTGTTCGTATTTTGAAAAAATACAAAAAAAAAATGTTTGAAAATAAATAGGTTTACGTGCGAGAAAAAAAGGCAACTTATTTGAAATAAGTTAATTTGTTTATTATATTTGAATTTTTCTATTCAATATTACATTTTGTCAGTTTCTTTAAATAATTATTTAAATTAAAAAATGTTATGACAGCTTTGAAAAAAAAAATAAATAGAGTTGATAGTGATTGAGCCCTTTTTTTTTTTTTTTCCCCTCTCTTCTATATATCTTAAATATATAGAAAAGTTGACAGCAAGTTAGCAACACCCAGCAGCTATAACGTTTTATGTTAAGTTTGGGAATTAAATCATCTTAAATTCTTGATTAGAAATAAATATATGGTTATTACTCCCCCTTTAGGACCTAGCAGCACGGATAACAAATGGGTCAGGTGAGAGTCGGTTATTACTTCTACCATTTTTAAATTTGTTGAATAAAAAAAAAAATATTCAGACGACTTAGACAGGTACCTAATGCATATTTCTAACTAGTTGTCATCGGTTAACTTATCGGATAATTCGGTACTCATAACCTTCAAATAAAAGACAATTAATCTAAAACATTGATTAAAAATAAGGATTAAAAGATTTTTTAAACACAATAACCTTATAATAATTTTACGTTTTAAAAGACTAAAAAATTATCTTTATATATATATTTTTAAATATTTTACTATTAATAAAATTTATTACCTTACTTTTATAAAAACAAAATTAAATAAAATTTCATATTTAATTTCGTCTTAAACTTCTATTATGATTAAGTAAAAAAAATTTAAAGGAAGAAAGAATTCGTGCCCATATACTTTTTACATCAAAAATCAAATCCCAAAACTAAACTAAATTATTTGATATCAGAATTTTAAGTTTTTTAATATTAATTAAAGAGTCTCTATTTTTAAAAAATAATAAATATTTGTATATAATTTAGTATCTAAATTGATGTTACTAGTTACATAAATTTAGGTATCCGATAATTTGGACGAGTAATCGAATAATTTAGACAGGTAATCAGGTAATATCCTTCAAATACCCAATAAATAGGTATTGATACGGCTATTTTGAGTTATAATCGGGTATCTTATAATTAAGATAATCGGAGCAAATTCGAGTAATACCTATTGAATACATTATATATACCGTTCTTGAACCCAAATCTGAAATCCAAACTCAACAAATATTTTATTTTTATAGCATAATCTGCCTTACTCATGCAATTTAAAAATATCTGCACTTATCGAATCAGAATAGAATGAATACCCATCGAGGTAAGTTTAAATTGCCCCCTACCGAGTAGGTTAAAAAGGCATTACAAGAATTAGTTAGAAACATATTATAAACATGCTTAACTAAGATATCTAACATGCTATAATCATGTTTAAATAAGATAACAAACTTATTTATTTTTGTTTTAAAATATAAAATGAATAAAACCTCAACAATTTTGTGGTCCTCAAACATTAAAGGCACACCTTTTATGTTAAATATTTTAAATTTTTATGATTTCTTATATTTGATTTGAATTTTGGACTTATCATTTAGAGCAACCATTTTTTTTTAAGATAAAAATTCAAATTAAATAAAGAAGAAAACATGCATTCAAAAAGAAACTAAGCCAAAAAAAAAATTGCACCATCACTCTTTGGGAATAATTTTAGAAAGGGAAATAATAATAAATTATCAAAAAATATTACAAGAATGATTTACTTTTTATTATCACTTATCATTTTAAAACATAAATTAGATAAATTTCATGGAGATCTCTTAAATACGAAGCTGAATACAAATAAATTCTAAATCATTTAATATTACGGAATCGTTCCTTACTTTTCGTAATTTTATTGATAATATACCATAATAGTTAGGTCCTGTTTGGCCGATCAAAAAATATCAAAAGTCACAAAACTTTAACTACTTTTTGTACTTTTCTTCAATAAAATTTTAACACATATCACCTGTATGTCACATCTTTGTACTTTTACTGTACTTTTTCCTCAACTTTTTTTTAACAAAACAACCCCTTAGTCAAAGTCAGGGATATCATGAGAATTTTTTTTAATATACATTTTTAATGCTTTTATAAACACGTAAAATTTTCGAGCATGATCGAAATTCATGTTTATAATAAAATAATATTGAAATTGAATATTTTGATTTTATTAAAATAGGTTACTAAACGCATTTTGATAATTTTATATGCTTAAAAAATGATAAAGTTATATTGTGTAAATATGTATTTTAATTATATCACTATTTTCATTTAATACTACATGAAATATTAATAACTAAGATTTAATTTTAATCAAATTTATAAAAGAAATATTTAAATATTTAAATGGTGCAAATTTAACATTATTTAGTCAAATGTTCATAGAAGAAGCATGTAATCTCTTCAAAAAGTTTAAGTTAACTTGTTAAATCTCCCATTGGGTTCTTTTCTCATAAAACTTTCCAATTAGCTAGATAATAAGCGCCTTTCCTTCATAGAAGAAATTTATAATTTTGTAACTTTTATCTTGGCGTAATCATGTGCAAATAAAAATTATGTGTTCAATAAAAATTTGTGAAATTAAAAAAAAAATTGAAAAAAATTAATAGTTTTATGTTTGGTAAGTTTTTTTTTTTTTTTTTGTGCGTAATAAATTTTGACAGAAAAAATTAAAAAAAAAAGTTTAAAGTTGAAGAAAGTTGATTTTTTTTTTCTATTTTGCCAAACAGGCTCAACATCTTTAGTAAATTTACTTTGCATTCGAGTTTTGTCCAGAATCTGATTTTAGAACTTAAGTTTTTTTTTTCTTTTTTCTATAGTAATTAAGAGATTAAATTTTTACTAAATAATAATATGGAGTATCAGTGAGTACGTATTCTACTCATACACTTTCATCATTAAAATGTGCAGCTCCTAAGAACAAAATGAATAATGAGGTCATAAATTATAAATAATTAAAAATTCAAACTTTTGGTTATTTCAAAAAATAAAAATTAAGCTTTAAAATAAAATATCAAGTAATACTCGAAAGTGCCAATAATCCATCGAGGGATGATCGTGTGGCTATAAAAGGCTAAGAAATGATGAACTTATGTTTAGATGACGTGGCACCACATAGAGGTCAAATGGAAGTTGTTATGGGTCCATCTCATAGTGACATTTTGCTCACCAACCCGTTTACCTACCCAACTCCACCACCTCTCCATCTCCCCCAACCCATCAAACCCAGCCGTTAAAGCTAACGCCGTCAACTTTCCACATGCCCACCCGCCCGCTAACCTTACCCGCCCATCACTCACCATCTATAAATACCGCTCCATGCCCACCTCGCCCTCCCAGTACCCATTCACCACACCCTCCCTCTCATAAGCCTCCCAGCCACCATTCTCGTTTACTTACGCCCCCAATGGATCTTCTTCTCCTAGAAAAGACCCTATTGGGCCTCTTCATCGCCACTGTTCTCGCCATCACTATCTCTAAATTGCGCGGCAAGCGCTTTAAGCTCCCTCCTGGGCCCTTACCCGTTCCCGTATTCGGAAACTGGCTCCAAGTCGGAGACGATTTGAACCACCGGAATTTGACGGACCTGGCCAAGAAATTCGGGCAAATATTCCTGCTCCGAATGGGCCAGCGCAACCTGGTGGTGGTCTCGTCCCCGGAGCTGTCCAAGGAGGTGCTCCACACCCAGGGGGTCGAGTTCGGGTCCCGGACCCGGAACGTGGTCTTCGACATCTTCACGGGGAAGGGCCAGGATATGGTGTTCACGGTGTACGGGGAGCACTGGAGGAAGATGAGGAGAATCATGACCGTCCCTTTCTTCACCAACAAGGTGGTCCAGCAGTACCGGTTCGGGTGGGAGGACGAAGCGGCTCAGGTGGTGGAGGACGTCAGGAGGAACCCGGAGGCGGCGACCAATGGGATCGTGCTGAGGCGGCGGCTGCAGCTGATGATGTACAATAACATGTACCGGATCATGTTCGACAGGAGGTTCGAGAGCGAGGAGGACCCCTTGTTTGTGAAGCTCAAGGCGTTGAATGGGGAGAGGAGTAGGTTGGCTCAGAGCTTTGAGTATAATTATGGAGATTTCATTCCCATCTTGAGGCCTTTCTTGAGAGGATACTTGAAGATCTGCAAAGAAGTCAAAGAGAGAAGGATTCAGCTGTTCAAAGACTATTTTGTCGACGAAAGGAAGTAAGTTTATCAAGTTTTCGTTTCATTCCATTTTTCTTTTTGTTTTTTTTTTTATTTAACCTATTGTCGTTTGTAAAGTTGATGGACTATTATATATATATATATATTTATATATATTATTCATGGAATATCAGGAAGCCATCAAACACCAAGAGCATGGACAACAATAGTCTGAAATGTGCCATAGATCACATTCTGGATGCCCAGCAGAAGGGAGAGATCAACGAAGACAACGTTCTTTATATTGTCGAGAACATTAACGTTGCCGGTAATTATTTTTATTTATTTATTTTTTTTGGCTTATTTGTTGCTTTTTTCCTTATTCACACTGTTTTGACAATAGTTTTATTGAGCCGTTATATATTATTGTCGATCAAATTATTTACAGATGAAACGTTCCATCGGTTGGTCTGTTTTAGAAGTTAAAGAAACTATAAGAATTTTATTTAATAATTTCTACATATATATATATATATATACACTTTTCTGGGGATCCAGAATCCCCCGGCTTACCCACTACCCAACGCTGCTAAACCCCGAGATGAAGATTTTATTAGGCATAGAATTATATATGTAATACTATTAACAATGGCTCCCACTAAGTTTTGAAAAATGTCACTTGAATATGTAAATTTTTAACTAAAAAAATTTATACTTTAGTTTAGTTTCCCTTAAAATTTTAAAAAATAATTAATCTTAGTTTAAAAAACACGATCAATAGTGTATACAAATTTTTGAATTAAAAAAATTATCTAAAAATTTAAGTTATAAACTGGTGTTCTTAAAATTTAATTATTTTTTAATTGTTAAATATAATTTAAAAATTAAAAAATTAATTAATTGTGCCGTCTATACATTTATATTAATTTATTTTTATTTACTAAATATAATTTATAATATTAATTATAATTTTTTAACTCCCAAAACTCAAAATCCTCGCTTGCATGTGAGAATCATATGGCAAGAGTACAAATGTTAAAATTAGAAAAAAAAAAGTGAAATAATTCCTCGAAAACGGATCGTGGAGCCATCCCAAAAAAAAGGAAGGGGGGGGGGGATTGTGGAATTTAATAATCGAAGGGTCGGTGTCAACCAATTCACCTAATCACCTAATAATTTTACTTTGTGGATGAATTTTCCTACGTTTGGCCATGGTTTGAATTTTGGCGCTGTCAAACTGTACATGTGCTGTCACTTTATTTTCATTTTACTGCTGCTAAAGTATACCTTATCTGTAACAAAGTGGGTAGAATATGTCTCTGGAAGGGGTAGTCGAGTTGGTTCGGATGGCAGGCTGAAGAGCTTGAGACCAATAGGTCCCGGGTTCGACTCCTCTTGGGAGCAGTCCTTCCTCTAATTGTGAAGGGTCATCTAATAGTTTTCTCGGCTGAGTCGGTCAGTCAGGAGTTGCCTAGACTGGTTTATCTCCTCGTGATTCTTTACCTGTTAGAGCCACGAGGCGGGGTTCACTCAGTGCGCACCCATGAATTGCGGCTGCAGGCTTCTCCCCGACCACACCTGTTAGAGCCACGAGGCGGGGTTCACTCAGTGCGCACCCATGAATTGCAGCTGCAGGCTTCTCCCCGACCACACAAGTGGGTAGAATATGTGCATACGAATTGGATATTAGTAAAGTTGACATCCGGCAATACCATTGCTCGCCCTTTTTGTATTAGCACAATTATGCTCAGGGACTGAGTCATTGACGGGTTATTCGAATTTTGAAAAATATTTTTTGTGCATAAAAATTTTTGACCAAAAAAAGTTATATTATACTTCGGTCCTTTAAAATTTTTAAAAATAATTGATTTTTGTTAAAAAAATCAATAGTAGTATATATAAATTTCTAAATTAAAAAAATTAAGTTATGAATCAATATTTTTAAAATTTAATTATTTTTTTAATTATTGTATATAATTTAAAATTTAAAAATTTAACTGATTATACTATTTATATATATATATATTAATTTTTTTATTTATTAAATATAATTTATAATATTAATTATATATATATTTTCCCGTTTCACCATGCTCAAAATCTTGAGGTCGTTCTAACCATGCTAACAAGCTAAAATCTGTGTCATGAACCAGCAATTGAAACAACCCTATGGTCAATAGAATGGGGAATCGCTGAGCTCGTGAACCACCCAGAAATACAGAAGAAGCTCAGGCACGAGCTCGACACGGAGCTCGGCCCCGGGGTCCCAATCACCGAGCCAGACACCATGAGGCTCCCCTACCTACAAGCCGTGATCAAAGAGACGCTCCGCCTCCGGATGGCAATTCCTCTGTTGGTCCCTCACATGAACCTCCACGACGCGAAGCTCGCCGGCTACGACATCCCCGCGGAGAGCAAAATCCTGGTCAACGCGTGGTGGCTCGCGAACAACCCGGACCACTGGAAGAGCCCCGAGGAGTTCCGGCCTGAGAGGTTCTTGGAAGAGGAGTCCAAGGTTGAGGCTAATGGGAATGACTTTAGGTACCTTCCGTTTGGTGTTGGGAGGAGGAGCTGCCCTGGGATTATTCTTGCCCTCCCAATTCTGGGTATCACCTTGGGGCGTTTGGTTCAGAACTTTGAGCTCTTGCCCCCTCCTGGACAGTCTCAGATTGATACCACGGAGAAAGGTGGACAATTCAGCTTGCACATTTTGAAGCACTCAACCATTGTTCTAAAGCCAAGGTCGTTTTGATTGTTGTTGTCTCTTTCTTTCTTCCTTTGACTTTTTTCATGAATGGGTTTTGGGTCTTATTGTAAATCCGTGGATTTGCAAGGACAATTTGATCTATAATAAGTATTCTATTATGTGCATTAATACAAATAGCCACCGAGACTAATGCTACAATAATGTTATGTAAACTTCAATTGGAATGGTGCAGCGTAGTTATGGATTTATCATTTTAAAATAAAATATTTAACAAAATATTTTTCACTAAAAAATTGTCATTGACACATTACTCTAGTTATATTTAATTCTTCTAAAACTTTTTGATTAATAACATTTTTCAAAATATATTCAATGAATCTATTTACTTTCATTTTGGCATAGATTTGTATATGTATTTAAATGTTTCATCACTTTTTTTTATTGATTGGCCTCGGGTTAACATGACATGATAAATTACAAATTTTTATAAATTTTCTCTAATTGTTTTTAATTTTTTCACGAACATTAACAAAACACAAATAAAGTTACTAAACACAAAATTATCAACTTTTTCTATTTTTCTCCAATTTTCTTCAACTGTCTTTAACTTTTTTTTTTTAATTTTTACAAGTTTTTATCAAATATAACTTTTGTAAAAAAATGACATATGATAAATCTATCACAAAAGTTACAATGGGTAGAAACATTAATACTATAATTAAAAATAAATAAAAATAGTCAAATAAATATGAACATAAAGCTATGTTTGAGAGAGAGATTGGGCTAGAATGGGGATGAAATATTTAAAATGCTCTTATTTGTCAATAAACCTACAAGAATATCTAAAAAAAAAAAGTGATATTATAAGTTTTTCACACTCCAATTCTTTTCAACTCATTTCATTCCAATCTCTTTCTTAAACAGAGTCTAAATATTGATCGCTTATCAAATTAGTGAGTAAATACAGGAGAGTGTCTGGAGTTTCAAAAAAGTTTAAGAAAATTAAAAGTTAGTGTTGAAATTTAATTGAAAAAAGTTGAAAATTTTTGAAATTTTTGAGAATTATTTGAGGCTCCAAACGGAGCCATTGATGGTAAAAAATAATTTTAAAATATTTGAGTATAAATAAAAATTGCACAAAATCTTTCTATTATGCATGAGAAGGTAGCAAAGGGGATTTTTGTCCATGCCTCACCAGTATACTAAAGGTAATGACGGATGAATCAATATCTGTGAACCCTCTAATCAACTGGTTCATCTCTAAAAGGAAAAGGCTCTTGTCCATCAAGTTTTCTTCCTTGGACTTGACTTGTATGCAATACCCTTCTCGGCCAAGGCAATTCTTACCTTCATCCCATAAGAGTTTGGCCAGAAATCCAACAGAACCACATTTTGATCTTCCATTTCCTCTCAAATTTATGCAGGGCTCTTCAGGGTGTTGAGAACAGAGAAGAGTTTCTTGGATTGATATTATTGTGATAGGTAAAATGTAAAACTGAAAATGCAAGTAATGGACAAGAACTGAGAAATAATGACAACTATTTATTTTTTCTTAGAGCCTCAAATGTGGTAGAATAATTGAAAATGCTAATGCCATTGTTTGGCTAATAGTATGACTTTGATAGATGAACTAGCATAATTTAATGAATTCCTTTAATTCTTCCCCAAGAAATAACAGCATCCTATCTTTTTGTAGTTTAATGCAATTTATTTATTTATTTTTTCTGCCCTTACAGCTCGCACACACAAAAGAGAGAGAGAGATAGAGAGAGAGAGAATCACTCCAACATACTCAAAAGGACTAAAAAAAATAATAAGAAGAAGAAGAGAGATTCATATATCCCTCCAGACTCTGTTTCTTTCCTTAAAGCTCCTTCACTCCTTTAATCCATTGATTATTACTCTATTCCAAGCTTCTGCTTAAGCTGCAACGCAAAGCCATAGATCTTCTTGGGGTCAGGCAGAGATTTGGAAACACTTTCTTTTTCCATGCACCTCTTGGTCCATGCCACAAGTTTAGGACACTCTGCCTCAATACTGAAATTCCCAAAAGTTTCATAAGTATAAAACCAACTAGAGAAGGGAACAAGTGCCACGTCTACAAATCCAATGGCCTCTCCCCCAAAGTAGGGCTTTTCTCCGAGCTCTCCTTCCAAGTTCTTCAAACATTCAATGAATTCCTTCTTTCCCATCTCTTGCTCTTACCCTTTTCCCATCCATACCTTCTTCCCAATGCTGTATATCTGCATCGCAAATACCAAACAAGACATGAAACCTCTAATAATAGGGTAGTGATAATGTCAGAGTGAATATTATTAATGACAGATTATATTTAATACACTTTCTACAAAAATTTACTATTGTAATGCATTAATTAGGCTCTAACATTAATGGTATACTCTGACATTATCACCACCCTTACTACGTTCATAATATCATTCTTCAATTTATATATATTGTATACATGTTGTACAAATTTATGTACACATATGCGTGCTGACAATTGAATGGGAAGAAGGAAACAGAGAGTACCTTCTTGTCGACGTAATCAGCCCAAAATTTAGCCTGCGAGCGCTGGAATGGATCAGAGGGAAGCAAAGGGGATTTGTCATGCCAAACCTCGTCGATGTATTGAAGAATAATGAGGGATTCGCAAATGGGTTTCCCGTTGTGAATCAACACTGGGATCATCTTATGAACCGGGTTCATTTCCAGAAGCATAGGGCTCTTGTCCATCAAGTTTTCTTCCTTGGACTCATATGGGACACCCTTCTCGGCCAAGGCAATTCTTACCCTCATCCCATAAGAGCTTGGCCAGAAATCCAACAGAACCACATTTTGATCTCCCATTTTTTTAGCTCTCAGATTGATGTTGAGGAAATGGGAGAGAAAAGTAAAGACTATTTATACTTTCGCTTAAACTTCTGATAGAATCATCCAGAATGTATGATGTCATTGTTTACGTCTTATTACTTTGAAAACTGGATTTTAATAATCTTCATAGAGTTCTAGGATTCTTTCCCGCGCACGAAATAGTCCCTTCCAACCACACCTGCCGCCAACTTATTTAATTAATGGAGATATGTTTTGACACAGCTTATCTTACAAATATTAAAATACATTAAAATATAATAAAATAACCTTAAGTGGTTGGGCAGTTGGCTACGGTGTTTCTCTGGTCAACAACATGATAAACCCTTGTATTTCATTTATTCTTGGGATTTTTACAGATAAATATATTTAAAAATATAAAGTACAAAAATTATCCCTATAATTTATACTAGGTGTTATGCTAGTTCCACTCGTTTTAATCGTAACAATTTAAACCCCTATATTTTTTGTCAAAGTATAATTGAGTCATTCTATCAAACACTGTTTATATTCAGCCGTTAGAATAAGAACAATTTTATCAATTTGTATCATTTTTCTCAGCATCCAATTAAAGAATAATTGTCAACACTGGTATTAAAATTTGATTTTCTCCTATATAGTGGCTCGGAAGCAAAAAATTTAACTTTTTTTTAGTGTTTAGGAAGGGAAAAAAAGCAACCTTTTAGTAATTAACTTTTTAACTTTTGTTAATTTGAATTTTATGATTTAAAAGAAATTTAAAATGTAGAAGAATAAATTTGATCATTTAAAAAAAAACTAGAAAATTAAGTAATTAAAAGTTGAGTTTCTATCTACTCTTCCTAATTGCACACGATAATAAATAACAAATATAACTTATGAAATTAATAACTAATAATATATATTAAATACCAGTTTAAGTTTCGACTTCATCTGTTAGTTTTAATACGAACGAAACCTCATCTTCTTCTCACTATATATCCTCCTCTCATAATGAATTATTATATTTCCTTCAATATCCATGAAATAGTTGTTTGCCTTCCATTTGGATACTTTTATTTAACTATCTTCTCCAAATGCAACCCCAAAACAAAAACTGATTAATTATTCTTCCTTCAAATTGTGTGATCACAAACGATTATCAATTTATTACATTGAACAAAAGATTTTCCCGTGGCCTTGATTGGAGTTGGAGTACATTTTGTGCCAATTGGAGCATAGTTGTGGGTGGAAAAAAAAAGTGATGGAAGATGTCATTGTATACTACTACAACTTGAAAGAATCACTACTAAACTCAAAATGAGTCTCTAAGAACACTTTCCAACCATTTTTAAAGGGTGTTTGGAAAGTTAAAATTTAGTACAAATTCAAAAGAATGTAATGTGTCAGTTACTTTTTTATAATTAGAAAGTAAATTTTAACTTTTTGACAGAATTCATTTCAACGTGATTCAATAATCCGTTCAAGGTTTCGGTATATTATCTCAGACTTTTGAGTTAACAGGACCCGTTTAAATGTGATCGAATGACCCACTTAATTGGTTTGGATTAGAAAAATTGTCAGAAAATTAACAGGAGTTAAACAAATTTTGATAAAAGTTAACAAAATTAGTTTACAATAGTTGGTAGAAATTTGTAAAATCTAAAGTTCTAAAATAGATGCACAAAAATGAGAATGATCAAAAGTTAATAAAACTTTATAACTTTTTGTAAAATTTAGATTCACAAACAAGCCCTAGTGAAATGAATTCTTAAAAGTTTGATTAGATATCAGGTCTTCTAAATTTAGGGTTTAGAATGTGAAAAAATGACCTATGAGTTAATTATATGTAGGGGAAAAGAAATAACTTTTAATGAAATTATTAAATTACCCTTTAATTAAATATTTAATTTTATTAATTTTTTAAAAAAATTAATGGAATTTAATAAAATATATTTCATATTAATTAAATTAAATATTAATTTAATTATATTACTTATTAAAAATAATTTAAATTTTGTTAAAAATATCATCATGATCCTCTTTATTATATAGAGATATAATTTTGTTTATATATTTAATTCGAGAGTATAAATTTAATTATGCGACTCTTTTGATTCTATTTCATTAATTATAATAACTATTAGTGAAACTATCGAATAACCCTATAATAAATATTTAATTTTATTATTTTTTAAAAAAATAATTGGATTAAAGAAGATATATTTTATATTAATTAAACTAAGTTAAATATTAATTTAATTATATTACTTATTAAAAACAATTCAATGAAATATATTTCAAATTAAAACATGTTATATAATTTAATAAAATATATTTTAAAATATATCGAAAGTATAAGGATTTGACTGTTACAATTGAATTATATAAAAGTAAGGTAACACTGAGTGTAAAGTGCAGAGGAAATTACTTTTTTACCCTTAGTCTAACGGTTATGTGTAATGATTAGCTAATGAAAGGACTGAATTGCAGCTTGAATGAAAGTGTAGGAATTTGACTGTTACAATTGACATGTGTGAGTATAAAGTGACATCGTGAGTAAATTATAAGGGTAATTTTTGTATTTTAGTCTTTATATAATGTTCAAAAACTTGCTTATGGCCTATTGTGCAATTCTTTCATTTGAAAACACAAAATTTATTGCTAGATATAAAAAGGTTAACAATAACATGTACCCACTGCACTTTGAACAAATTTAGTATTAAATTTTTTATATAATTGAAATTTTGAACAAAAAGTTCATATCGAAAAAACTATAATAATTTATGAATTTTAAAATTTTTCAAAATTTTAAATTCTAACAGTTATTACACATGTTTTTGTCTCTCTCTCTCTAATTAAATTTTGATAAGCATTATAAAAAAAGTACAAATTATGATATTTTAATTTGAAAGGTTTAACTTTCTAAAAATCATAATTGGATAGAATTTAAGTTAATAATTTTGATTTATATATGATTTTCACCCTTAAAATATGTAAAGTTTAAAATGGTCAAACTATTTTATAAGATAGATGATAGTAGGGTTCATTAAAATAAGAATTGAGCGAAAAATTAAAAATATAAAAGTAATCTCAATCATTAAATAAAAATAATAATTTTTAATCATTAAATCTTAATTGTGTGGGAGAAATTTTCAAAAGTCGTATTTTTAATATCAAGTAATATGAATTAATAATTTAAATTAAATTAAATTCAAGTTTACAAAGTGCTTTCTCAATGCAGCCTGTTTCGCGGGTGAAAATTTAGCCGTTTGAGGTCGCCTTTGGGAGAAAAAACTCCTCTCTCCTGCGCGGTCCGGACTCCGAGTTTCTTTTTTCGTGACCTTTTACGCATTTAATTCCCTAGCTTGAGATAATCTGTCGCTCTCTTCTTTCTTAACCATCTGGTTATCGATTCAATCTCTCCGCCTCTCGATTGGAGACAATCTCACTCTTGGTCCTCTCGATTGGAGACAATCTCACTCTCGGTTCGCAGACACCTCTCAGAAAATCCGAGAAGAGCCCAAGGCAGAAGAATTATAGAGCGCTCTCTCTGTCATTGAAGCCTCTGTAGTTGAAAGAAACGGCAATTCTCATCGTTCGCTTCCACTGTGAGTCGACTTTCTTTAATTTTCTCCCAGTCGCAATGGTTTTCGGTGAAATTCTTCTTCAATCTTTTTTTCCTCCTCTCTGCCTATCTGCATTGGATGATTTGTTATTTATTCTGATAAAACACTAAGATTGTGATTTCAAGGAGATCTCTGAATCACCATTGGTCAAATTTTTTTCAAGTTTAAACTGTTCTTCAATTTGAACATGATTTCTAATTTTCTTTTCTACAGCTCTTTAACTTGAAATTTGGTTTCAATTCTTGGGCCGATATGCTTCCTAGGGATTGAATTCAGCGAGAGGCCACTGCAGTGCGGTGGCTAGTCTGCTGGACTTGCAAAATGTTTCAATCTCCAACTTGAAATTTGGTTTCAATTCTTTTGCCGATATGCTTCCTAGGGATTGAATTCAATGAGAGGCCACTGCAATGGTGGTGGCTAGTCTGCTAGACTTGCAAAATCTTTCTTGCAAAATCTTTCAACCTCCAATGCAGTAGTTTTCGATGTCGCTCCTCTCTTTCGTCCTTCCCTCTCTGTGTATATTGATGCTGTGCTTATATGTACTGGTATTTGTGGAGTGTGCATTTTAACATTTTTTAAAAGAATATCATGTCTTGGGTGGTTCTACTATCCATGTTTCTGTTTTTTGTATGATAATATTGTGGTTTATCCTCTTTCATTGTCAAGATTTGGTTCATTTGCAGGATGTAAGTTAAATTCTTGACGGCAGACAGTATGATAATTGGGCAAGTTAATGGCTATGGTGACTTAGAATTTCATCTGGTTTTGATATTTATGAATATATTTTTATAGACATAATAAAGTGGTGCTGTTTATTACTTATTGGTTTACTTAGCCTGTAAAATTGGATAATGGTTTTGACATTTTATATCTTGGATTATCAAGGCTAAATTGGTTGGGCTTCCACTTTTATCTTTTGTTTTTGTACTTTTTTTTCCTCATCAGGTAGTGGGAAAAAGTTTGTACCTATCGCAATGTTACAATGGATGGGAGGATCTCGACGGAAAGTAACAACTGTAAGTTTGAAATGGGCTTAATTTTGAATTTTCGAATAATTTTTTTTCAAAGAATTTTAATTTGAAAAGATCACTATTTGTAGCCTTATAAAAAAAAATGAAATTTAAATTCCAACATAATTTATGTTAATCTACTTATAACAAGTGTGATAGTTGACTAAAACGGTTCCTCAATCAAAAGGGGTTGTCATACTTGTGGGCGATTTTTTACAATAAATTTCCAACCCTTAAAAATAAATTTCTCATGTAAACTGTGGAAAGTTGTTGGTTCTCTTACTTCAACTTTGTTTCTTACAACATATTGCTTTGTTGATTTGTGAGATCTCCATAACATTAATAATTAATCAAAATCTGAAGTTGAAATGTAAGAAGAAACAATGTAATCTGGGTTTATTGAGTTGTTTGACTAAGTGAGATATATGTTTAATAATCCCTCAAGCAGGTGTGCATATGTGCCCCAACGTGCATTGTAGGCCCTTCCACACTTTCCAAGATTTAGAGGGCGATTTTCTGAGCATGCATACATGTGTGTGAATGTGCATGCTTGATTGTAATCATGATCGTAATTTTTGAACTACAAAAAAAATTATCTGTTACCTTCTATAATAATATTTCAAGCATTAATTTTTCTCATCATCTGACAAGACATTTTGACTTGATAAGAAATAATAAACTGTTGTGGTGCTAATGCATCCTCTTCTCTTCTTCCTGTGTTGTTAATAATGCATAGCTTCCATATTCTCCTTAGTATTAGGAGAATTGGGTTCATGTTTCAGCTTTCCATTTGAAGCTTGAATTATATGCTTTAAGTCAAATTGTTATATGCGTGATCAAGGCATTGCGGATAACCTTTAGGTTGATGAGATTGAGCTTCTTTTTTTGACGTATGAAAAAAATTTTTGTTTCCTTTTTTTTTTTTTTTGGCATGATATTTCTCATTGTGCTATGGTGGAGAAAATTTCAGTCAAGAAAGTCAGCACAGAAGAGGTACACAAGTATTTGTTGTTGTTATTATTATTATTATTATTATTTTTTTTTTTGTTGGAAAATAAAATTGACAATTATCTATGGTAGCCTTCTTTGTTGCAAACCTGACATAGTGTTAAATTCAATATAATGCTTCAAATATCACAGGCAAAAGCAATATTTTGAGCAAAGAAAAAGACAGCAGCAACAACTGCAAACAGCTGGGTTAGATGGTTTTTCTGATGGAGTGTATACGTCTAGTCAACCTCAAACTAATAATAGATCACTGGACATTCTTAGCTTGCTGAACTTGTCAACAGTTGTGCAAGATCACGATTCAAGCTGCTGCCGCCGTGGTAAGTCCCACTGAAATTTGTCATTTTCTCTCTCCTCCCTTCTCCTCCTCGCTGACTATTAGTGGTTGAGATATGATTTGTGATGGTGATTCATATTAGTTGTTAACTGCATCAGATATAATGCTACCTTTTGTTTCTCTTCAGTTGATAGAGAATACATCTCGCAATTTATCTTTCCTTCTCCCTCTGTCTTTTGGGCCCATCTTAAATTCTTAATTGAACTGCTTGGAGACTATGAAACTAAATGCCGAGTTGTCTTCATGCTCCTGCTGTTAAAATTCTGAGCAAACCAATTGAATTTAGTTCTACTATTTTTTAGCTAATTACTCCTTGCTTTTAATCAAACTTCACGAGTTTCTATAGATATCTTAGACAAGGATGTTTTCTCTTTCATGTTTTCTTTTACCTGTTTTAAAATTCTAACTAGTGCGATAGGTCTACTATTTGTAGCTAATTACTCCTTGCTTTTAATCAAGTTTCACTATTTTCTTTTGATGTTCTTTGCTGAGGATGTTTTCTGTTTTAAGTTCTCTAATGACTCTTTTTAAGGAAACTTCATTATTTTCTGTAGATTTTTTTAGCTGAGGATGAATAAAAGCAAGGTTCACTATTTTTTCAGAGATTTTTTAGATGAGGATGTTTTTTATTCTATCTTTCCTGTATAACAATTCAACTTAGTTTGATAGTTCACTTGGTATCGCAATAATATTGGAATTATAATATGGTTGGCTTGTGGTCATTAATTCTATACAATAGTCAATATCTTCTTAAGTTTTACAACTCAACTTAGTTTTTTCCTGACTTGGGGTCGGCTACATGGAGTTTTTTTTCTCCATTTTGCTTGGTTAATTGCTATTTCCTTTGTTAAATTACACGTCTTTCCTTATTATTTATACTTACATTAGTTTTAATCTACCCCATCCTCTTGCATTGCCTATGACTTAAATGCTGTCACTCCCTTCCTAATTGGCGCATCCATTGGTCTTTGTTGTTATGACAAAACCATCTTAGTCAATTTCTCCCAATTTATCTTCAATTGAAGATACCTCTTTCATATCATGAGTCAGTCATTCCTAATTCTATATTTTCTTGTTTTACCACACATTTAACTTAGCATTCTAATCTATGCTACACTTATTTTATTAACACATTCACCTACACCTTTTCCTATTTTCATCCTTTTAATGTTTCGGATACTCGAATTTTATGTAATAATCATTAACCAAAGCGTTTGTATTGCAATCATTTAGTTCCAAAGTTACATTTCCTTTTAAATTTAAAAATATTATGGGTGGAAACGAGTCAAATCAAGTTGAACTTTAATTTATTTGAGCTCGGCTTAAGCTATTTATACTGAGCTCAAGCTCAATTCGAACTTTTATATAGGTTCGAGCTTGGCTCAATAAATAAGAATTTGGAATTGAGTGCAGCTGTGAACAGCTCAATTAAACCAAAACGATGTCATTTTAGTTTAAAATATAATAAATAAAATATTATAAAAAATGATAAAAATATTTTTAAAAATATATATACATATATTATTTTATCTAGCTGGTTCGTGAACTTTCGAGCCAAGCTTTTCTAAGTTCGAACTTGAGCTCAAATTTAAACGAGTCATAAATCAAGCTTGATTTAAGCTCATTTTAGTCACGAACCGAGCTCGAGTTGAGTTTTTTTTTAGCTGAGCTTGAATAACTTGTGAATAGTTCGATTCGTTTTCAGCCATAAAAAAAATACCCCATTATCTTTTAAATTTGATGGAAATGGTAGTTTTTACAATGTGGCCTTGCCCTGGGGAGAGTCCTTGTCAACCAAAAAAATACAAAAATACAAAAAGGTAGTTTGTATACAAAAATGTGAAAATAATATGAATAGAATTTGTTTGTAGACCTTTTTTTTTTTTTTTTTTTAAAGCCTGGTTCGTAAGTGTTGCTATTTATCTAATTATAATTAAATATAGCGGTATGGTGAAGCTTGGTGAAGGCAAGTCATGTTGCACTTTGTCTTCCTTTGATACCTCTTAATTTCCCCCTACTTTATGATTTTGTAACTATTTTTCCAAAAATACTCATCTAATTAGTTAGTTTTACCTATGTTATTGCTAATGGAGTAGTAGTCACCCATGTCTAATCCATATGTATATATATATGTATATATGTAAACCTTTATTTTATTTTTTTTTTTGGGAAGGTTATACATAAACACATACAATATGGTCAAATTAGGTGAAGCCAAGTTGTTTCACATTTTATCTCTCCTTAATACCCTCCTCCCCCACAACTTCTATGATTATTTAAATGCTTTTTCAAAAATTTAGGCATTACATTTTTTCCCTTAAATTTGTAATCGCTACCATAGTTATCAAACAAATGCATGCATGCACGCACGCACGCACCCACATGTAATGCCTAAATTTTTCTTGTTTGATGGCTTCATGGAATTCAGGCATCTAACTTTTCTAAATATTTTCCATGCATTTCCATTTGAATAACAATAGAAGGAGGGGAAAATTCAGAGGGTGGTGCTATAACAGTGAATTGTCATATTGCTACAAAGCGTACACCAACAATACAAACCAACAAAGGCACACCAAGGGAGCCTATTGAATTTAAGGGGCCAAGTAGGTCTTTTAGAACTAAATCTTTAACTACAGCTTTAATTAGGCCACTTATTTCTCCATTTTGTTAGTTCAATATGAGATGTTGTATGCATGATGGCCTATGTTGAAGCAGGAAATCCATCAGGCTGCCAAGTGGAGACCGTATACCCAAAGAAGTCAGCTTTTGAGAGCATGTATGTTTAATTGTTGGGAATCCCTGTTCCTGTTTGCACTCAACAAGCCTTTACCCAGCTGAAAAATTTTATGGAATCATATTGTCACGATACTTTTGATATAGTATGAAGTTCTTTTGGCATGGACATATATTACTGGTTGCCTTTCTACATTCACTGTAATATCTACAATTGAAAAAAATGTTATATCTTTCAAAGTCTTTTCATGATTGGACATTTAATTGTTAAACCAGAGTCCTGTTGTGCCTTTGTGAGTTGATATTTTTCATGTTTAACAGGGTTTTATCAGCTGCTCCTGATTGTGAAAACATAGATTTAGTTGGAAATAATGAGCATGCAGGTCAGTTGAAGACGGCTAGCCACGACTGTGATAGCAAATAGTCTTTTCTACAAGTTTTAGATTTCCGTCTTATTTGAAGTTTTGTGTGCTGTCAGAATCGAGTATAAAGTTATTGTCTTGTGTACTTAACTCGTTGTTGCCTTTTTGTATGAAGTGCTACTCGTTTATTGTTGGTGTAAGCATTATAGATTTATCACTAGATTGAATTCTCTTAATGTCTAATTTTGTTATTTTTTAACAGATGCATCTGTCTTTGAGTTACTTGGTGACGATGGACCAAATGACAATTTAGAAGGAAGTCTTGTACATGAATCCCATGTTGCATTTTCTGTTGAGGGTATGCTTTTTATCATTCAGAAATTGGAGGAAAGTTTTATGTTTGCATATGTTTTTGAAACAGAATTTATTTACAGGTTGGACTATATTTCAGGAACCTCTATTTTGGATAGGGAGATTCAGTTTCCATTGAAAGGCCACAAAATTTTATCCAATTGCATTGCTTGATGTTTGTAATTTTTTTCACTTCATTGTCTAAAGATTTGTTTTTGACTGGAGTGGTGTTGTGATTATTGGCTGTTGCATAAACTTACACTGCACACTAGCCTTGAAAATAGGAAAATTTCTTAACCCATAAATTTGAGAATCCATATTTGTGGTTGAGATACTAGAAATTAATGAAGAAATCTGATATAGGATAAGGATTGGCCTTTCAAGCTTTCAACCCAATTTTTCGGAAGTGTGCATGTTCTATGTTATTCCCTTTCTTCTCCACATGATACTTGCATTAATCGTGTTTCTTTATTGTGATAGAAGGTTGGTCACTTTTATAGTTGTTTAGACTAATTACTTTCCTTATTAGGAATATTGAAATATTTAAAGTTTTTGATCCTATGAAAATGATATTATTCATTATTACCTTTTTTAGGCTTTCCATTTTTTTTTTCCATTCATAAGTTTGTTTAAAGCCTGCCTCATCAGGTTTAGGTAATGTGGGAATAAAGACACCCGTTCATTCACCACAACTGCCTGGCAGGTAACTACAAGATATTCAAAATGATATTTCAATTTTAAACTTCAATTATATGTCATTATCATATTGTTACTTGAGTTTGTATTTTAGAGCTAAGGAGACTAGTTCTCATGGTTGATAACTTGAAATCATACTTGAGAGTTTCCCAGTGGTGCAAGAATTATCTTTTGTAGGTCATAATTGGAGCCAAACTTTGATTATGGACTCATCCTATTACACCTTCCAAATTAGTAGGACTTTTTTTTTGGGTGTGGGTGGGGTTGAAGTACCTTGCTGCTTTCTTGTTTTTTGAGATATGCAATTTTAGTATTTTAACTTCACCAAAATCTTATTAATCACTTTTTAGTAATTGCAATGATCTTTGACTACTACTTATGGTAGACAACTAGACACCATCCTTGGAGTTTTCCAATAGTGAAGGATTTATCTTTTGTATGTCATAATAGGAGGCAAGCTTTAGTCGTGAACTCATCTAGGGTTGGATTGAGCATGGGCCTGGGGGGCAGTTGCCCCCGTTGGCTGGAAAATTTGTATATATTCTATATATATTTTGTATAAATTTTTTACTTTTTTAATACATAATATATAAATTGCCCTTATTGAATTTAAAATTTATTTTTTAAATACATTTGATAATTTTTTATTGTCAAATCAATTAAAATTTGTCACTTTTTTACTCAGTTATAGTGACTTACTCCACTCAAAAGTTGCTAAAAGTTATTAAAAGTTACCAAAAGTTGCCAAAAATTTTACCAAACACTCAATAATTGTAAAAAGTTACTAAAAATCGATAAAAATTATTATTTATTTTACCAAATGCACCGAAAATTACAACTAACAACTTTTGGCAAAAAATATCTGAAGTATTAAAAGTTGCTAAAATTTAGAATTCTAAATGGTACTTAAAGTTTGTTATCTAAAAATTTGTAATTTTTTTTTTTTGGGTTTAATTTTGCCCCCACTTAACAAAATTTTTAAATTCGACCCTAAACTCATCCAATTAAACCTTCCAAATTAATAGGACTTTTTCTTTTTTTTTTTTTTTTTTGGTGTGTGTGTGCGCGCATGCGCGCGTGTAGGGGTGGAGGGGAGAATCTCTTTTGCTAGTTTCTTTGTTTTTGAGATAGGTCATTTGAGTTTTTACCTCACCTGGACCTCGGTGAATCACTTCATAGTTATTGCAAACTCTCTTTGATTACTAATCAATAGAGCCTTAGTTTCAAACTAGTTGGAGTTAGTTGCATGAATCATTTTCCTCCATGCATTTCTATCAAGCTTACGTTTTCCATGGGATTATTTGAAATTGGGTCTTTCTTCACAATTTCAGTTAATGTGATCTTAGGTCCGCCTTTGGCACTTTTTACGCCTTATATTTAGATCCAATTACTCATCTTTACTAGTGCATCTCTAGTTTTATGTTTGTTATAACCAAATAATTTTAAAAAATTTTTTCTCAACTTTTCTTCTCTTAGCACCACCTTAATTTTTTTTTTTTTTTGATTTGTTCATCTTTAATCCTATATTTCTTGTATTACCACACACATCCATTTTAGTATTCTCATATCTATCACACTCATCTTATGAGAGAATTGATTTTTAATGACCCAATACTTTATACTATATAGCATGGTTGGCCTTGTCACACTCAAGCACCCAGTGGGATTGAATGTGATACTTGTCTATTAGCAGTTAACCTCAGGTCACCAACTATTTGACCTTATGCCTGGGTTAGATTAGGAAATATACTTGATGCTTTGATCTTGTGGAATTGGTTTTCTCAGCTGGAAACTTTATCTTTTCCACTCAGAATGCTACTAGTAGTTGTGGTTCTCAACGGAGTGCGATCATCCAGTATTAATGCATACAGGTCCATTAGAACTTTGTAATTAAGCAATTAAGCGTGCTTGGGGAGTAATCTTAGAATGGGTTTGTTACACCCCTTCTTAGCTACTATATATTCATTAAAAAAGCAGTTGTGGTTTTTAGTGAAATTCCTCCATTTAGTTCTCTGGCATCTCGTACTGCTTGGAGGCTTGAACTAGTTTTAAATTGTTAATGACTTAGATGCAATCTCTTTTGGTATATAATATGAGGACTTAAATAGATGACAGTAACTTTGTCTGAACAGTAGCTTTTACTTTGCATTAATATAGATTCTTTTCCTATGGTTCACCCTCGCCTTTGAAAGCTGGAAGACAATCTCAGTCATTCGAAAACCTTAACAATCTGGTGTATGATCTTGAACTTGAAGCGGTGAGCACATGACCATTTTTTTCCATCTGCATAAAATTTCTGCCAATGTGTTTTCTAAGAACATATTTACTACAGCTTCAAGTTTCCTGTTGTTGCTACAATTATCTCCATTTAGTTTGTGATTTCCATGGTGGTGTGATTTGTGAAGCATTTAACTTCCAATGTTTCTTACATAAATTGAGGCCGGATATGTATACAGTTTCGAACAAATTATTATTGTTAGCAAGCTTGAAAAGCATGTTTGCAACTATAGGTAGGTTGCAGGCTAAGTGGTTATTCTGATAGAGTAATTCGTTAGGCATCATTGTATTTTATTATGGGTATGTCTTCAATAGATGAATGAGATGCATATCATGAGAGCTCAGAAGGATGGTAGAGCTTAAAAGAGGGAAATGGCCATGCACAAAATGATTCCAAGGTACCAAAGTTGTGGAAGTACTGAATGTAATAGGCACTTGTATCAAAGTGGAAAGAAAATTAGGGTCACTGTTGAGTGATGAAAACTGATAAGAACTATTGGTTTAAAATAGCTGATTTGATGTTCTGAGTCTTCTAACACATTTCAACAACCCCACCCAACCCCACCCTACCCTACAAAAATAAATAAATAAATAAATACAAAAAAAAAAAATTGAAAAGCATAGAAAGATATAGAACCACTATGTAACTGGGGAATTGGGAATGGAAGTTGAAGGTCAAAGAGTGGAGGCAAAGTATAACAAATGGTCCAAGTGGAACTAAATATCACAAGACCAAAATGTAAACCAAAGGTCCTACCACATAATTTTTTGAGATGGTGTGTATATGATAACATGAGTTTATGCTTTGTTCATATTTGAGGCTGTTTGGCCAACCAAAAAGTACCAAAATTCACCAAACTTTAACTACTTTTTGTACTTTCCTTCAATAAAATTTTAACACCTATCAACTTTATGTCACATCTTTGTACTTTTACCGTACTTTTTCCTCAACTTTTTGTCAACCAAACAACCCCTTTGTGTAAAAGTAGGATACTTTTTGGTATCTTTTTTATGGATAAGATTGTTATAATCATATGTTATGGAAAGAGACATTTTGGAAGTGCTTATGATGAATGCTTGATAGCGAAACTTTTGCCAGACAACAGTAATAGTTTCTATATGTTGAAAAATATAGGAAATTGTCATAGTTTAGCCTGATATCAAAACAGGGTCGATGCTGCCTCTTGCTACATTTGTCTGTTGGATGTGATTTACTTTATCATATGCTACTAATGAATTTTTTTCACAGAATGTTTACCTGCTGGAAATATGAAACAGGTAGATCATCAATTTTGATTCTTACGATAAATAGAATTTATTTTATTAATCCATAAAATTGTTGTTTTATATATATTATATCATTTTATATCATTTGAAATTAATGCATATTTCATGCTATTTCAGGTTCATTAGCTTGGATATTTGGAATATGGCCATTTGCATCTGACTTGCTTAGACTTAGGAGTATTTTTTATGCTGCTTGCTAGTGTTATGTTCTTCTTACCATTGATTAAGATCTAGAACCAAACTAATCCGACATACAACATGCAGGGTGCTTTGATGCGAGATATTAATTTGCCTTCCCCTGATAATTTTTTGGAAACACCATGCCATTCAAAGGGAATAGCAAATTCATTTAGCAAATCTAGGCATAAGTTATCCACTGTCAAAAAGCAGTTGCAATTCAATATCAATGCCGGTAAATTGAAGGTTTCCTTTGATGACGATGATGATATCTTCTGCAACGTTGCAGATAGATATGATGATATATGGAATGGTAATCAGTTCTTTACATTTGTTTTCAAATATTTTCGTTGATATTTCTATTATTGATATCAAAGGATTTTTTTAAGAGAAGTTCTATGTGTATTAAATGCATTTGCATCTGTAATTGGGTATAACTGTTCTGAAGTAACATTGTTGGATTTAAGTAGCCACTTGAACGAATTGATAGTCCAATTATATTGTGTAGGTTTTCAGTGGAGTGTGGTTTTTATCTTTTTAACCATAACTACTTCATTAATTTCTAACTTGCAACTTTTTTAAGCACTAATGATTCAGTATTAAAGTTTTAGGATTTAAATATATCTGGCCAGTTCAAATTTGGTAATGCTTGGTCTCATAGTCTATTTGTAGCAATTAAGAGTGCTGGGGTGAAACAATGATTGTTAATATATAGAACTGTTCTTTAATGGCATATGGGATGCTGGTTTTATATTCTGCTTGTGAAATTCTTACTTGTCATGATTAAAGTGCAATAACAAGAATCTTCCTGTATTTTCAACAGCTACGCCAAACTTCTTAGATGTCAACTTCCTTGACGAGGACTGTGGTATAACATGGAAGAAAAGGCCACTTCAAATGGATGGCAGTTCTGCTGATTATTGGAATCTTGGAAACCATGAGATGTCAAACTTTTCTTTTGAAGGCCCCTATTCACAGAATTTTAGGTATTTTATTTATGAATAACCTTTCTTCCTTCCCATTTGGAATGTCATTCTGTTAAGCTCTTTGAACAAATAGTAGTTATATCTGTGCAGGGTTACCGACAGAGCAACAGGCAGATTCAATTTCTCAGGTTCTTCCCGTGTCAGCATGTTTGCAAGTTGCATGCCATGTTTACAGTCTTGGTTTCAAAAGTTAGATATCTATTAATAGAAAAAATAAATAAAACATGGAAAACTGTTGAAAAAGTTGAGTTGTTCATTTTGCTTATTAGTTAAAAGATAATTGGGGACAGAATGCTTTCAAAGATGTTCATAGACTTGTGACCAAATTAATTGATTTATTGGTGGCTCATTTAGTCATGAGGAAAAGATTTTTAGTGGTTTGTGGATTCTGATGCTTGTTAGTTTTCCTCCTCTACTTTATTTGTTAACGGTTGGTTGACTGGTTTTTCAAACCAACATCACTTGCTAGGTTAATTAATAGTCTCTTGGCTTCTTATAGTTGAATGTGAATGTATTGTAACAATGAAATACACATTTTCTGAAAATTTCCGGAAAAACCATGTTTCATTTTTTTTTTTTTTTTTTTGTTTGGTAATCGTTCTGTTGTTAAGGGGTGTAATTTGGAAAATCTTGACAGCTGATAATTTATATCTAGGTTGTTAAGCAAACAAAAATCTTCTATTCACCTATGCTATTATTAGGAATCTTTTATTTAAAGTTCAAGTACTAGCAAAAATCTTCTATTAACCTACATTAAAAGTTTTCAGGCTAATCTATGCTATTCTTAGAATTCTGTTTGTAACCATAAATTGAGGTTATGTTATGATCTGATATATTGGCCATTTTTTAGAAAATGTTGATGCCATTCCCTTTCTAGAACAAGGGGCATGTGCTATCATATTCACCTAATACCTCACAAAAAGAACTTATCATTGACTATTTTCAATTTTGATCAACTATTGGTATTTACCCTTTCTTTTTTCTTTTTCTTTGGTTGTTAGAAGCACCTGTTCCATGTTCCAAGCAAAGAAGATTACAAAATGATCATGATTTCTCAAATCTAGATGGATCATGGTAAGACCTGTTTATGCTTACAGGCTTTAGGACTACGTTGAAATTTACCTGGAGTCTTTGTCTCCAATGAAAGCAGGTATCCACCGGCTAGAAGAAACTGTGATATAAAGTATGTAACCCATGCACCTGGATGGTCTTGCTGTGTCACGGAAGATGCAGGAGAGAATTTGAGCTTGAGGTTGGTATTCTTTGCTATAGTTGTTTTTGGTTATTTCATTTATCATTTTCTTTTTCATTTTTGGAAAAGATCATTTATATCTTTTTTATTTACCTTCTGGATTGATTTATTGTTTTTTTTACCTGTTCATGAACTTTTTGACAGCGAAGAGTCGTGCTCCTCCAGTGCAGGTTATTTTTATTGTTTGATCAAGGCATTGATTTTTATTTTTCTCCCCAGTCTTTTTAAGAATATTTTCTTTTCATCCAGTAAGGGGAAAAGCAACTAAGAATCCAACCTCCACGTCGGTGGCAAGGCAAAACATAGGGAGACGTGGCAGTGACATTAGGAGCCCGGTAGATAAGTGGGGTGTGGAGGATATATACGCCAAAGATAGACACTATGCAGAAAGTTTTCATGACGTGAATAAGATAAATGGGCCAGGAAATTTTACAAAGATGGGCAACCCATCAAGCCTATTGCCAGCTCATTTGTCAAACTCTAATTTTTCTAAAAATTTATTTCCAAAGGACAGCTTGTTCGAGGAAGGATATATTTCTGCTGATAGCAATTCAGGATTCTGTTCATTCTTGCAAACTTCAGGGGCAAAAATCTGTGCATCCTCAGGTCCCAAGCATTGGAATAAAGATCCCTTTGGCTCATATTCCCTTCCTGAATTTCATACTAATATCAAATCATCTTTGGAGATATCCAAACATGATGTTCTTCATGAAAGGCCTTCTAGCAATTTTTCATCAGAAGAACTTCCGTTCTCCGAACCATATGGTCATGTGAACCCTTATGAGACGCCTATTTTTACAACAATTGGGTCTGTGCCAAGCAAACTAAATTTGTATATGGACTCTAAGGTTGAAAGTCAACCTCAATATTCATTCCCTGCAGTAGGTTCACACGGAGATACAGAGGTTCTCCATGCATCAGTGGAAGAAAGTGTTGCAAAAGATTTGGAGAATAGATCAGAAGAAACCCAGCCAAGTGAAGGTGTGAAATTTGAGGTACAGAAAGACATCTGCATTGGGAGCAATGACTTGTCCTCAGAAAACGAACAGCTGTTGGCAGCTTCTGTTTCCAAGGATAACTGTAGTGACTGCAAGGAGGCAAGCAGTTTGACTCCAGAAATGGATGACAGAAAAGTAACAGTTTCTCCTGAACTTGCAGAAGAGATATCATCTTCCACAAAGATCCTTGACAAGTTTGAGGGTTGTATTGACGGAAAAGAGTGAGGCAACATGAAATTATTTTTATCTACTTGTCTTTGTTAAACTATGGTTTTCCATTAACTTGGTCATCACAAATCTTTGCATTAAAAAGGTTTATGGCATTTGCAGGTATCACAATGATGGTTTAACGTCTCTTCTAGTTGAAAATGGAAGAAGAGGTAGCTCCCACACCCCCCCAATTCTTTTTCTTTTCTTCTCATGGTCTTTTTGTCTTGAAAAGCCGTGTTCTTAATTCATTGGCTTTTGTCAAGTTTGTCTGTTTCAACATTTTAATGGAGGATGCCACTAATTTGGAAATATGTATCTACAAGATTCTGGGTCAGAAGAAACGAAGCTGGAAAGCAACGGTCAAAGCCTTGAACCATCTTACCAGGTGATGATGCTTGAAAGCTATGTTCTTCAACTTCTATGTGTGCAGAAAGTACTAAAGGAAGCATCTGTGCAGGACACAGTGAAGAAGGTATAATACTTTATTCAAGCATTGATAGATGGAGGGAGGGACTCTTTGAAACACAAACAAAGAAGAATAGAGTCTTTTGCTAGTTTCTAATGGTTCTGGCTAGAGATTTTTAGATGCTAACAAACTTGACAGAGCCATGTGCCATGAAAATAATGCATAACTTGATGAAATAATGTCACCATCCAAAAAAAAAATCGGCAAATGAGGAAAATAAAAATACTTGAGATTCACATCATCTACTTTAACAAAATTCTTTTTCCATTAGTGGTCATGTGAGATACTGGTAAAAATGGATCAAGTCCATAGAGTTATTGACAGGGTTTGATGTGTTGATCCCATACACAGTAGGTTGCTACTATACATCTTCATTCTTTTTCGCCTCTGGACCTCTCAGGTTTTTTCTTTCTTTTTTTTTTTTTTTTTTTGGATTGGTCCTCTCAGATATTTCTCATAGTACATGTTCCTGATTTTCTAGCCTTCTAGGTTGTGCATCATTCACCCTCCCCTGCACCGCCTCCCACTGGTAGACCTACTGAGTTACATCATCTGACATCTCAATTTCTTAACATCGGATTGTTTGAGAGGTTTCAGCATGAACTCTTGAGCTCCTCCTTCCAAGCATCTGTCTGGGTAAAACACAATTGTAGTGTAATGTGAATTTCTCATGGACCTGACTAATAGAAAAAGGCTTCTGTTACTCTAATAACGGGGTGTGGTAAAATAGAGTGAAGTTTTAAAGGTGAGCTAATACTTGTTGATTCTGGTGGCTACATTCTCAGAGGATACAATCGCTACTGGTACCTCTTTCAGGTTTGATGATTCCTGTTAAACCAAAAATAAATCAATAAATAAATAAAAGTAAAGGGAGAAAATTATATTAGCATTCTTCTCTAACTAACTTAATAGATCATCAGTTCTAAGAATTTTGTTTTATGAATTATTTGTCCACGTTTGATGATACATTATCTTTTACTTTTTTGAGTAGCTCATAACTTGTCATTCTTGTCATTCAATGATCCGTGATTATGAATTTCACAGTTGATTCCTGCAAAAAGTTTGAATATTAGATTATATCTAATCAAATCTTTCCATAAGGCTCAAAATGTTTGAATTTATTTTCTGCTACCATACACAACTGCTGAAGATTGTGTGGTGAAGTTGATTTCAAAGAGAGAACCATGTTGGATTTTGTAGTGTTTAATGCTAAGTTTCTAGGAAAAGATTAAACATCCAATTAGTTGTGGAAAAAGATGTAGGAAATGGATATTTTTTCGATCATAGGAGGCTTCATCTGGATATTGTTGGACAGGTTCAGTTGTAAGTCTCTTTTGTTCAATGTCAAGTGAATAGGACAATTTCAGTTTGTTAGGAAGTATCCTTGCATTGTTTTTTAGGGTGTCCGGTTCATCTCCTAGGCCCAAAAATTCCAATGCCCTTTGCCCACTTTCTGCTGTAGTCACTGCATACCGATCAAACCAATTTCTGCTTGATCCAATAACTATGCTGAAATGTGACCAAAAATTTTGATTTGTGTAAAGCTACTACTACCCCTTTTGTTTTATTTCTTTCAAGTCATGATCAAGCTTGGGGCTTGTTTCAAGCTAAGTTGGAGGAGTGATGGGGGAGGATGAAGAAAAAGGAGAGAATGATTGTATATTATTTTAAAAAAATGTTATTGGACTAGAAAAATATAGCAGGGTGGAGGTGAAGTTGTAAAAAAATATATATTTATGTAGATTTATTACTCTATGGTGGTAGGCTTACAAGTGTTCCACCATTTCATAGTCAATTTTTCTCTAATTGTGTACCATCACTTGTTATTTTATTGTTCAATCTTGACTGGATTTAAAGTTGGTCAAGCTTGTGACAAATTATTTCGAACATTTTACATTAGGTAAAAAATATTATACTAGAAAAATTTAAAACTAAATTCACTCTTTTTTAGTTTTTCACATTTCAAAATATACCATTCATAGTAAGAGGAGAGAGTGTAAGAAATTAAAAATAAAGTGTATTTAACATTTACTCAGAAAAATTTATAAATAATGGGCCTTTTCACTGCATGAATTATGAGATTAAAACTTTTATCAATTTTTATTAATTTTTTTGTCACTCCAAATGTACCTTAAGTTGTAAGAGATATTTGAATGACAAAAATTCAAATATAATAGGTGGTGTTTGAAGTATCAACAAATTTTAACTTTCTTTCATTTTTTTTTAATTTTCTTCACAAAATAAATCAATTTTTTCTTCCTTTTTTTCTTGAACTTTCTCATTTTTTTCAACTTTCTCAATGGCACTTAAGAATTTCAGGATAAAAAGTTACACAGTTTTATTTTTTGGCACTCTAAATATTTTAATGATAGTTGTAAATGAGTTCAGTTCAAGTGAAAGTTATCAAAAAAGGAGTGGTGGGCATTAACCGAATTCTGGATTATTAGATTAAAATTTAATGATTTTAATATATTTATATTTTTAAATGAAAAAAATATAAATATATTTTAATTATTAAATTTTAATTAAAAAAATAAGAATTTAATTATCACCTAACTGATAATTCGAACATGACAGCTTCAGGATTCATGTTACCACGCTGGTTTTGACAGTGACCAGAAAGCTAGAAAGTACAACAACTTTGAAGAAGAGAGCTGTGTGGTTTGGATAAGCTAAGTAATTAGGAATCAATTTCGTAGGAGAAACCTGTGGGCTACCGGCGGGAGATCAAGCTGATGCAAGCGTTGCTTGCTTGACTTCGTCTTCAAGTTGAAGACTTCAACCATGACCAGCTAGCTCTCATCTTGACTTCTTGTTAGAAATGAAACATTAAAAGCTCCGCCTAAATATTTGAAAATCATTGAAAAATATTTAAAAATTATTTATTTTTTATATTATTACATAAAATTACAAACTCATAACTTTTATCAAATTTTATCATTTTTTATCTCTCTAAACATCCTCAAAAAAATTACCAAAAAAAAAATCCTAAAAATAATTTAAACATTTTTTTTTGAAAGGTGAAAATAATTTAAACACAATACTATATGATAGAGGCGTTTGGAGTGATAAAAAATAATAAAATTTAATAAAAGTTATGGATTCATAATCCGTGCAGTAAGATAAAATTTGAATAATTTTTAAAAATTTTTAATATCTTTCAACAATTTTTAACGATTTTCAGCAAACTAAACACACCTAATATAAATTAAAATTTAAATATAATATAATACAAAACCTTAAGTTAAATTTGACTAAATAATTAATATAATTTTTTTTTGAAACTTAATTAATATAATTGTTTGTCTTGCAAAACAAACAAATTATTTTATTAAATTATTAAATTTGGTTAGTCCTCACACATCTCATTCCACTTGCATTATGTTTTCTGTGTGTCAGTGTGTATGACAAATTATTTTATTAAATTATTAAATTTGGTTAGTCCTCACACATCTCATTCCACTTGCATTATGTTTTGTGTGTGCCATTGTGAATGATTATAACTTTTATAAATTTATGTTAATTTATACAACTCAAATCCACCCAATAATTAGAAACCAATTGATATCCTAACATTTTGTTCACTGGCGGTCCTTGGCCATGTGCTGGTCTTGAAACCCATGGCCCAACTGATTTTTTTTTTGGTAATTAACCCAACTGATGTTGGAGTTGTTTGGAGCTCTAATCCTCATGCTTTAAACTTTTCAAGAACCCCAACATACTCCTTGTCGATAACATCACCTGCCAAAAGTGAAAGGCAGCAACTTACCAGCTTAATAACTAGGTGTGATTTTTAGAATTTGTAATTAGTGAAGGTAAAGTTATTTTTTTTAAATATATAGAGTAAAAATATTAAAAAAAATAACGGTACAAAAACTTATTAGTAATAGGATAAAAGTAAAATTTTCAAATAAATGAAAACAAAATTAATAGAGTCTGTAACTCTGTATGTAAATTTTTCAAGTCACTCGGGCCAATTACCCCCGCTAGGCTTTATTCGGTCTCCCATGTTAATAACTGTGGATTTGCATAAACCTAGATCTTCGTAAGCCTGGAGTTTCGAAGCCAATAATCCGCAGTCATATCTAAATATCTCATTTGCTTCTTATGTATATCTTCCCGATCTTACCACGAGTACGAGGAATCCCGTAATAGCAGAGGACATGAAAGTTATGAGCATGACTTGATCATCATTCAAAAAAATCAAGCTCCGCGGTAGAATCAATATGAGCTCGGATGGGGCTAAACCCAAGCTCTCCAAAAAGGGTTCAAATTCAATAATGGGATTATATCTAAGGAATCTCAACATTGGCCGCGATATATCTTGCTCATTTTCAACCTTGGAGAGCAACCCCTGAAGAAGATGGGGTGAGTTCTTGCTAATGTGCCCTGCTTCCGTGAAGTGGAAGCCTCTAGTGCAATGCAAGTAATCAAAGAGGGCATCTTGAGCCTCTAACCTTGCAACTCGAGAAATTCTTGGGATTAAGAGAAAGGGGTGGCTGAGTTGACTCAGCAACAGACTGATTAGGATTTTGGGCAAGCCTAAAACTGCTAAAGCATCTAATCCTCACAGAAACAAGATATGGGGTCTGCATGGCACAGGGTTTTTCACGGACGACAGAGAGATAAACAAGATTTCTTTTTGCTGATTCTGAAAATTAACATGGCAAGTAATGGAGAGAGGAATGAATTGGTGGGAAAGGGAAAGGGAAAGAATAAGTAAGTAAATGTGGCTTTTTTTTTTTTTTTTTTGATGTTTAGGTCCAAATTTGTTTGCGGGTTGGTCATAGATCATAAATATGAATCACCGAAATGAAAGCAAAAGCCCAAAAATGATTAATACAAGTGTGAGAAGAGTAATCAGATTGAGTCCTGGGTTCACATACCTTTGATTTTATGGACCGTTCTCATTTTTTCCCTTGTTTTGCTCAGGCGTTAACATAGAACACTCTTTGAAAGCTTTCTCGCGATCCAAAAACCTACAAGAAGGCGCTTTAGTTTAATTAGTATTTTCGGGGCTGAAATCGCCTTTGGAGTAATTGGAATTTAATGCAACGGTTTGAATATACTTAGTCATGCGCTAACAAAATAAAATAAAACTCCAACAACTTTTAAAAATTATTAAAATTTTTTATTACACTTTTATACATTCTCACATTTACTAATTTCAAAAAAAGTTCAATATTTCGCTGAAAAATAGAAAATTTGGAAGGAGGTTTACCAAGTATAAAAATTTTTTTTGGCAATCATATTTCTTAGGTCGAAAGTTTTAAAACGAATACTATTGTAACTTGGGCGCACGAATTTTTTTGAATTCATTAGAACGAATTTGAAAAAATCGTTTCAATAGTTTATTACTATTTACCTCCAAAAAACGTAATTTAAAGAGAGAGGAAAGAACCGTTAGGTGTGCAGAAATTTTTTGTATCCGTTAGAACGAATTTGAGAAAATCGTTTTAACGGTTTACCACTATTCATCTCCAAAAAATGCGATTTGAAGAGAAAGAGAAAGAAGAACTATTAGGTGTGTGAAGATTTTTTGAATCCGTTAGAAAGGATTTGAAAAAAAATCGTTCTAACGGTTTGTCACTATTCATCTCTAAAAAATACAGTTTAGAAAAAATAATAAACGCTAAAATTTACCCAAAATCACATTTTATCTTATCTTTTTTTATTTTTCACCACCCCAACGGGCTCTTATATATTTTTTTAATTAAAACATATTTGAATAAGTTTAGATTATTAAATTTTAATTAACGGTCCAAACAATTGATGCCATGAAAATGACAGCAATCTCCCCCTTCATTTAATTACGAGTTTGCAATTTGGGCCTGATCGGGGTCGACCTGTCTCTTGACCTGGCACTAACCTGGTTGCCTGACTCTCGTTTAGGTCGGGATCATGTAATTTTTTTACCATTTGTTGCTGTTGGCAACGACCGAAAGAGGAAAAAAATAGGGCAACGGGTGAAAAAAAGGAAAAAAAATTAAAATTGAATATTACCTGAAGGGATGATTCAAGGGAGGGCTACATGGGGGAGGGGCGGGACACGACGTAAGCCAGCACGTCAAGGCACGGGTTGGGTCTCAAGTTGGAGTAGGATGACCCAAGCCCTAACACGAATTGCTTGAGTCAGATCAGATCAAATTTGTGAGAGAGGCAACGCAGGAAGGGACGTGTGCTGGCAAGGTGAGATGAAAAGTTCAAAAGGTTTTACGCTTAGTTTGAAAGATACGTAAATATATTTTTTTTATAAGATGAAATGAGAGAAATATTAGTAAGGGGAAAGAGAAAAAGAAAAGAGATAATAATATTTTTTATATATTTAGTAGTGCAAGGAAAAAAAAATCTTTGTTTCAATTTTCAGTGAATGAAAATTATTTTGATTTTTTTTTTCATTTCATTTCTATTCTAATAAATTTCACAAATACAATAGTAATGTTTATTTCATCCCTCTTCTCTCTCGTTTTCTTTAATCCATTTCATCCCATCCAACATAGGCCAGTAGCATTTCCCAAATGAAATGATATTGTCAAAGACTTTGGCTCCTAATCAGATTAGGCTCGAAATTGTTGAACTTTTTCAAAAAAATAAGTTAAATTTTTATTTAATATAAAGTATTTTTAAATACAAAATTATTTATTAAAAATTTTTGTTTTCAAGACTTATTAAAATATTATATTTTGATTAACAATATAAGTAGTTCATTTTATCTTTCTATGATTTTATTGATATAGCGTAAATTTACATAAATTTACTCTTTTTAAATTTTTATTAATTTTTTTGTATTTTCATCTTCTTTTTTTTAAATTTTATATTTAAATTCATATTTTAGACTGATCATCTTAAATTATGGTAATATTATCAAAATAATAACAATTATAAACCAAAACATAGGTTATCACGAAACCACATTCAAAAATACAAATTTTAGCACAATAATGTCAATGCCCCGTAAGCGTGAAGCAATAAGATTGCGCCTATTGGTTCAATAAATAACCAATCGCTTTCATTTAATTTTTGACCTATCAAAATTTTACAAAATAACATTTATTACAAATTTATGCGTGAATGTCTTGCTCCCCCTGTAAAATCATTCAATTAATCATAACACTAACCTATTAAAACAAAACTCCATATATCTACCTCACTTACCCAATTTGACAAGTAAAATTTTATTTAAAAAATATTTTATGTCAGAGTTGTTCCTGTTTTAACTAAAATAATATAAAATCATCAATGCAAATAACACGGATGGATGGCACAATGAAACTCTGTCCATGGCAAAAACAGCTCTAACATTATTATTATTCTACAAATTTCTTATGACATTTACCCATTTTGTTTGGAAGAAAAAAGTATTTTAAAAAGAGTGCAATTGAACATTTTTTTAAATTTTAAATTATTAGAAAAATAGAAATAAGTTTGACATTATCCATATCCTCTAACTTGAAAATAAAAATAAAAATAAAAAGCAATCTGATAGTGGTCCAATTTAAATAAGGTACAATACAAATATAAAATTATTGAAGCAGAAACTCCAACATGAATACAATAACCCAACATTGACACAATTTTATCACGCCCCTAATTTACATGCACGGGATGGATGACATGGAAAAATGGGAACTAATTTGAATCAAAATAAATCTTAACTAATGTTTAAGTCACAAAAAAAAAAAAAAACAGTAATGTCTAATCACTCTTCAGGTCAACTTGTATAACATATATCAAATATAGTCCGAAGCATCTACATATACTATCCCTCATTTTTATATAAAAAAAAATATAAAACATAGTCCATAGGCCACTATCTTAGCAATCAACTAATAAGGCTTGCTCGACCACAACATTACATCATAATAAAATACAAATCTTAGGCAATAAGCACATAAATACAACATTTCAAAGTAAAATAAATAATAACATAAGTTTGGTTTAAGGGCCACACTATAGGACGTACAAAATACCAAACAAATAGAAAATGTGAGGATGCAACCTCTCGATCTAGCCAATAGTCTCAAAAAAATTCAAGATAATTCCTCCCAATTCTCGAAGGGTTACTTACAATAAGGGAGTGGTGAGCTTGATAGGCTGGTTAGTGGAATAGTGTAGGTGTGCATAGGGGTATATGCTCAATAATACACAATACATATAACAATCATCAATATTAATAGATCATATAAATGTAAGAGGAACATGAATGCCATGGTCATGCTATTCTACTCTTTAGCAACTCCCAACATTATTCTGGGACATGTGACAATTAGGTAAGTATCCGGAGTCACCAATAACATCATTTTGTATAGGGTCATAGAGAAAAGGGTGATAATTATCTTTGCATGCAGAATCACCAACCACACTATGTTAATCCGTCTAACGTCAAACTAATACCCCACATGTGCCCAAAGCGGATAGTAAATACATAACCTTTCATTAGCTACTCATGGTATCTCATGATAGGCATTCACCTGCAAAAAGTACCAGTTTACAGTCTAGTAAAACCCCAATAGCAATATCTCATATTAATTTACAGTCATTATTCATCAATCTTTAGTCATACTTGTCGACTGCGACCATTCAATACTTTAAAAAAAAACCTTTTTTATCGTTTTTATAAAAAATAAATAACGTCTATACATATAGCTGTGCCCACAGTAACATAGCAAATGTATCAACAATAAGACTATCTTCGTAAATTACAGTAACCAAATGATGCAATTCTATACCTATACACATGATATGTTCAATCATATTTAACAATATAGATTTTTATCATCATATAATAAACCAAGAAAAGAACTATTGATTTAGGTGATATCTACATTAGCAATTACCTATCTAACCAAATAAGGGTTTCAAAAATCAAAATTTTAATTTAAAACTTATCTTATACCAAAATTTGGAAATGATGTTTGAATGCTAAATGGCACATTCAAACGACATTTCCAAATAGCTTTATATCTTAAAAACTATATTCATGTTGACATTTGAACATGTAAAGGGACATTCAAATGCCCAATCACCCATTCAAATGTTCAACCTCAAAATCCTACTCCTAGGATTATTTCACCCTCAATTTAAGTCATTCCATTCCAAATCTAACAAATCATGCATCCAAGATGAACAATGACAACTTATAATATGTATAATTCATAAATACATGATTCAACTCATAAAATTCTTTCTTTTTTTTTTTTGGCTAAGTAGAACTCATAAATTTCAACAACATATGCAAAAAGATTACACAAATCATACATTTATAGCACATATATACACCCTTGTGTATATATGAACGATGTTAACCAAAATCCATAAAATTAGCACAATCCTAATCTATATTGTGCAATAACAAGAATTAAAAAATATCGTGCAATAACAAGAATTAAACATACATATGGTTTTACTTACCTTCTGTTCAAATAAAAGAAGAAGAAAATAAAAGAATCCTACCTAAACTCTTAGGCTCACGCACTAGGTTCTCTCTTTCATCAGTTGCATTCTCTACAAATAGATACCATCATAATGATTAACATGCAAAGATTAGCAAATTTTCAAAACTTTGTTCTTAAGCACTCACTGTCATGCCCTTAACTTAATTGTTCGGGACGAACGGCATGAGAATATGGGAACTAATTAAAAATAAACAAAACTTGTTTCAAAATCAAGTCATAATTTTAATAATAACAATCAAAGCTACTAACATTGTCCCCCATTCTTATCTAGAATAATAGAATAGTATCACAATAATAAAAGCTGACGTCACACTCTGGTAACACAATCAAAGACTTACACAGTCACAATAATATAATCATAATACAATCTCAACATGTAACTAAGTCTAGGACCCACGCCCCAGGTCGCAGAAATAGAAATACAATAATCCAATAATAAAATAAGATAACATGATAAACTAATCCGTCAATCTCGACTAAACTTTGGGTGGCTACTCCTTAGACTCATGGGATCACCTGAAATAAGGATAGGATAAGCATTGCCGCCCAATGGGTAGGACTATGCAAGTGCACGCGAGTGAACAATAATCAAGTATATAACATAACTCACAACAATATTCACTAAAATATAATATAACAATATGCATGTGATACAATGTAATGACCAGTGCATTCTCTAATCTCCATTTACCCCAAATCTTATCTTGGGACAGGTGACACTTAGTAAAGCGTGTGGGGTCACCAACCGTATTGTTTACGCTTACGACGAATATATAACTCAATATATATATGTATATAAATCGAGTGAAAAATCGTGCTACACCCCCCACTAGCGTAAGACTCAGAAAAATCATGTTACACCTCTTGATCTTCTACTAGGGAATCGTGTTACACTGCTAGTCAGGCATCTGTTTAGCTCAAGTAGGGTTTAGCTGCAGCCTAGAGAAAATTTCATAGTTATATCTCATAATTAACGTCCTAAGTCCAAATGACTAAACTCTAGTCATATATATCGAGTAGGGATCATTCGGTACTTTCAAATTTTCATTTTATCACTTTTCTCAAAATCAAGAATCCCGTCCATATGTATACTTATGCCTCGGTACGTTAACAATATCAAAATGTCACTCTCGGCCAATCAGTAATCAAAGTATAAAACCGAATGATGCAACATAATCCCATGCACATGATATACTCAGTCATGTAAATAAATATTATTTAATATAAACATGCATTCTTATTAGTTTTGTTGATGATTTGGGGTTCTTTTTATTCTTAAAAATTCATAATAAATAAGTTTGGGCATAAAATATGCTTTTAGAAACCAAATTATAATATTTTTAGAATTTTGCCAAACCTAGTGTCTGGACACAAAAAACTGCGGTCGGGACATCCCTAGTCTAGACACCCTGTCCAACCGGTTCAGACACCCATGGTCCAGACACCCTGTCTAACAAGTCCGGACACTGGAGACCAGTGCTTAGTTCCTGATTTTGTTTTCAATGAAACGCAACTCCAAATCTTCCTCAAATCACCCATCTAAACCTCAATATCAACAATAACTCATATATAAACATTTAAACATTTAAATCACATGTTTCTACAATATTTAATCGAAGAATAACTTAAATATATGCAAGATCTCACATTTATATGCATCTATATAGATACACACATTCATATATACATATTTATATACAAATCTCATGATATTCAACCAAATCAAACATATATATATAGATATATCAAAATCATCCTAACAAAGTCTAAAACGCAAATATAAATTCCACCTACCTTAAATCCAAAGAAAAAAAAAAAGATTTTAGTTTTGGCATCCAAACTTTCGGTGTCGATTTCTCTCACCTTGAGCGAAATCACGTGAAACGAACACCACTATGACATTCACGGTATCGAATACTATCTCAATTTGCTGATCTTCCTTCCTAAAACTCATTTTTTCTCTCTCCTCTCTCTTCTTTCTTTTTTCTCCCCCTCTCTATCTCGATTTTAGAATGGCCAAGAGCCAAAAGAAGGGGGGAAAAAAGAAAGTAAAGAAAAAAATGGATGGACCTTTGACACAGTTGTCTAACCCAATATCAATTCGGGCCATACCCATCCCAAAAAAATAAAATAAATCAGCCTAATTTCATAATAAATATCTTATTAGCCTAAAACAATACATAAATGGTCAAAAATAAATACCAGGGGTTACATCCACTTTTTCTCTCTACCGTTTCTCTCTTCTCCCTTTCTGTCGATAGACCAAAAAAGAAAAAGAAAGAAAGAATGAGAAAAAGAAAAGTGAAAAAATGAGAAGAATGAAAGAAGCAGTTGGGCCCCCTTAGCCCATCCCTCAAAGCCCAAACATCACTCTGTGCTTGAACCGGCTTAGGAAAATAAAACAAACTCCTTAACTGAGACCAAATTTTAGGTCTAAAATATTTAAACAGCTTAAAATTTTAAACATCGACAAAAAATTATAAACATCGGCAAAAAATTAAGTATGTTAGGATTATGAATATAATTTCAAAATTTAAAATAAATTAATTATTTTAATATATTAAATTTTATACTATTTAAATATAAAAACAAATAAACACTGTTATAATTTTTTTTATTAAGTCTGTATGCTTTTATAAATTAATCACAACCGCTTGCAAAGTAAACTAAGCAATTCTCAGTTTTGCATAAAAAAAAATTATAGTAAGAATTTTACATCATTTTACCTCCGGGTTTTGGTTTGACTTATTACCATATCAAAGAAAGCCGTGGGAGTGTCCGCGGAACGGTCGGGTTATACTTACCATATCACTGTCCGAAAGAGGGCAGAAAGACACAAAAGGAGTGATGAGTTTAAGCTGCGAGACGACTTCGCGCTGTCTTCAAGTGTCGTGCATGCATTTTGTGCATCTGTTTGCTCTGCATGCACACCCTCTTTCTCTCTCCTAAAATACTCTCTC
Source organism: Vitellaria paradoxa (assembly GCA_019916065.1). Taxonomy (NCBI): domain Eukaryota; kingdom Viridiplantae; phylum Streptophyta; class Magnoliopsida; order Ericales; family Sapotaceae; genus Vitellaria; species Vitellaria paradoxa. The sequence continues at coordinate 8,703,822 of CM034243.1, read as the reverse complement.
TCTCTATCTCTATATATGTATATATATTTATATATCTACATATCTATATAAATATCATGATCTCCATCGCCGTTTTCTATCGCCGTCACCGACCTACCAGCTGTTGCTGAGTTGACCTCACTTCTCCGTCCAAGATTTGGGAGTCGGAGCAAAACCCATATCATCTCTCTCTCTTTCTGTCATGTTAATGTGCACGTGAATGTCGCATTCAAGATTTCGTTCTATAGATTGGTACGAGGTGTGTACTAAATTCTGTATGTCTCGCTTCCAAATCTGTGTCTGTGTTCGTGTTGGTATCGACTTGATTTGGTTGCAACGATCTCTAATAGGAGTTTTAGGGTTTTGATTTGGGTCAATGGCAAAAATTTGCATGAACGAAGCATGCCAAGCGACGACGACGCTCGAGTGGAGGAAAGGTTGGGCCTTGAAATCTGGTGGATTTGCTACTCTCTGTTACAACTGCGGGTAATTTTGCAATTCCTATTATATCCTTGGTAATTTCATTTTTTTTTTTTTGAGCTATATCTATATCTGGATTGATTTCATATTGTCGGTTTTAGATTGGATCTCTCGTAAGATTCTTATTGGGGTTCTTGGATTTGATTTATTTTTTCTCATGAGTAATCCGCGTATTGAAATAATTGTATATTTCCTATTGTTGGGAATTTTTAGTTTTATGCTACATTCTCTTTGGATTGAGACTTTAAACGTTTCCTATTTTGATGTCTGTTTAATGCCACTCTTTCCTTTTTTTTTTTTCCCTTTTAATTGTGGTATATGAAAATATAAAAGGGATATTATTAGGCTCGGATAATTCTCAATTACAGCAGTTGCCACTATGACATTAAATTGATTTTCATTTTTCACCCCTTTTATGAGAAGGTATTTTTTTAAAGAGGCAAGATGGAGGACTGATGAATACCACATTTAATTGGCCTCGGAGCAGTGTCTGAAATTATGAAATTTGACCAATTATGAGACACTTGCGCCTTTGTAAACATTTCACTGTATGAATTGATTTGATTTTAAAGTAAGGAATTTAGTTGAATTGATTTGATTAATGAAATTGTGTTTGGAATACAAGTTTGAATTCAAAAAACTGAATTGAAATTCTCATGTTTGGAACCTAAACAAAATTGAATTGATTTGTTTAAAATACCATTTTTTTTTTTTTTTGTAAGGAAAAATTAGTTAAAAATACAATATTCAATTCAACAATTATAATTTCTGTTAAAAATTTGATAAGATTCATCAACAAGACTGAGAGAAAAACTAGGGTCATGAATTGGGAAGTTGTTGTTGAGTGGAAAAGAGAATAGTGGTAAGAGATATAAGGGTAAGTTCATCCACTTACTTAGATGGCTGATGAAGAGACTCAATTCACCAAATTTTATTGTTTTGGGCTGAATTTCATATGGTACGGGAATCCCAAAATTTGAGTCATGAAATGAAATTAAATCTAGTTGATAAAGGCCTCATGACCAAATGAAATTAAATCCCACCAATTCCACTTTTCCAAATGGAGTGATAGGCTTTGTTTGGTTTAAGGAGTAGGGATGTCAAAATTACCCGTATCCGGCGGGTACCGACTTCACCCGCCTCGTTTGGGGAGGATGTGGGGGTACTAATAACGGGAACAGTGACGGGCACGGGGATTTTAAGATTTCCCTGAACGGGGATGAGAGTTTCCACCCTATCCCATACCCGTTTAAATATTTATTTATTAATTTCTACATTCTTTTAATATTTATTTAATATATATGTGAAAAAAATATATTTTTATTTAATATATAAAATGTTTATAATAATTTATAATATTTATTATATATAATTTATAATTGTTATTATATTTAACGAGTAAAGACAGGGAATCCGTTACCCAACGGGGAGGGGTATGGGAAAAATTTGCATACCCGCAGTGGAGATGGGGATGGGTACAGGTACGGATATTGCTAAACTGAGACGGGGATGGAGAAAGCCATACCTGCCTTGTTGCCATCCCAATTGGGGGGGGGGATTAAAAAGAAGGTAAAGTGAAAAGTGGGAGAACATTGAGAGAGATGGATTATATCCTCTTGTTTGGTTTTGGAAAGAAAGTGAAAGGAAAATACGTTTATGTTGTTTGATTACATGAAAGAAAGGGAAGAGAGAGTGGAAGGAAAATAATAACATTAATTATTTTTTAATGCTTTTATCCTTTGAATTTATCCATGGAAGTTCATCAAATATAAGTCCTTGTGTAATAACTCAGTTAAGAGGATTGGGCTGCTTCTACTTCTCAAAAGCCAAAAATTCCAGACTTGAATGCAAATGAAGATGATCAACCTGAAGAACTTGACCTCAACAAGTCACCTCCTCAATAGTAGCACCACAGTTTACTTATTTAGTACAAAACTATCCCAATTTGTGACTGAAATTGAGCTTTTCGAACATTTTTGTATATGCAGGGGCAGATGGAGGTGAAGTCTAGTGGGGCAATTACCCTGACTTACCTGGAAAATTACATAGACCCTAGTTTTTTTGTCCCTAATTATTTACTGATTATAATTTTGTCCCCATTATTTTCTCACATCGGCCCAGTTCACCTGAAAATTTTACCTTTGTCCTCATTGGTTACAAATACTTGATCCGCTCCTAGTTATATTATATCAAAGAGCTATTCATTATTACTGACAAAACCATTATATGAAAGTGTTATCTTGTTCAGGTGAAGCTCTCACCTGATGAAAACAAAGCAAATGGGTGAGCAAAATTACAGATGCAAAAAACATTGTTAACTATTATTTTTAAAGTATGGATCCTTTGTTTCTCTGCCGAAACACCTTTGTTCATCCTCTTTTCTTCTCAAAATCATTTCTCTTTTCCTTATCTACCCAAACCCTGTAACTAAACAGCATAGGAGGGAAAATATTTATTTTCCCTTCCTTTTCACTTCTCCCTCCAAACCAAATAGAGGGTTATGGTTCATGCCTCGTATCTGCAAGGTAATCAAATTTGTTAATAGCTTTAGCCTGCAGTAAAGACTTGTTATCGTGATAATGAATATTCACATGACCAATTTTGATATCTTCTCTTGGTCCATTTTGGGGGTTGTGGGGCTTTTCGGATTGTTAACAAGAGAACTACCATCTACATTGCGTGCCTTCTATGGTCCATTCTTTAAGAGATTACCCTTGTAACTTTTTTTGGTTGATAAAAAGGTTTTGAGAGATTAATTTATTTCTTTTTTATGTATATATAAGAATTCCATCAAGAGTTGCAATTATTATTGCTTGGAACTTTTAATTTCTCTAGGTCCATGCTTTTTCCTCACTGCATGTAAAATCACTAATAAGGATTATTTATTGCCTTTATTACACAAATACAATTTTCTTGTACTATTCCAGATGAAACAAAACAAATTGTCTTTTCTAGATTGTGAATTCTTTTGTCAGACTACTCTGAAGCCTATTCTGTTTGTTTATTTACTTTTTTATGCTTTTAGTAATTTTGACTTCATTTACTGTTTGGCCTATGGTTTATGTCACCACATGTGAACTGTAGATCTGCATACGAGAATTTAGTTTACTGTGAGACATTCCATCTGGAGGAATCTGGTTGGAGGGATTGCAGATTATGTGGAAAGGTAACATAATAGCCTGACTATCCTTTATCTTTTCCAATGACTATGTTTGTTGTGTTTTCTAACTCTAGTTGAATTTGGTATTGCAGCATATCCACTGTGGATGCATTGCTTCTAAGTATTTGCATGATTACCTGGATTTTGGGGGTGTAGGGTGTATAAGCTGTGCAAAGAGTTTGGAGACTCACTCAATAAGGCCTATTCAGGTAATTAGTCAGCTAATGTTTCCTGAACATCTAATTACATGTGTTAAACTTCCTACTAAAATTATGGATTACTTGCATTAGACGATATTTTGTAGCCTTTATAAGCATCAGTCCTGTTTGAATATAAATCATATATTTGTGGAAGAAGAAGCATTTGGTATGTATATATATTCCCTTGCAAAATGCCAGAAGGAGATTGATACCACATCCAAGTCAAACCATGTGAAGCAGTAGATATTTCATTAAGATTTTGACTTACCAAAAAAAAATAATAATAATAAGATTTTCACATTATTGGTGGTAATAGTGCTATAATTGAAACAAATTCACATGAGTTTGGTGATGAAGGTTGATACGTAATTGTTGGTTAACTGTGGTGCTCTTATTTTGGGTTAAAATGAATGTCCTTTTAACCCTAGACATAGCCTGTTTTGGTTAGTCTCCTTTATGTTATCATCAAATTCAGACATTGGTTTACGGGATGCATTTGCTGTGTCTGAACAATATGTCCATCAAACATAAAAGAATCTCACATTCTTGTATAACTTTTTAATGCAGATCCGAAATGATGATATTCCTAATGGATTTAGCCCATTGGCAACAAATCTCAGTGATCCACAATCCCCTTTTGTTAATAATAGAATAGGTGGCATCAGTGTGGATAACGGTAAGCTTATGCAGTTGAGCAAGACAATGGATGCAAAAGAGCTCAGCCGCTTCCCTCAAACTCAGAGCCAGAGGAGTGGCACTAGTGCATCTGTTGGGCAAATCAAGCCCGAAGAAGTTGTGCTTCCACTTGGGGAAGTTGATAGAGGTTTCCCAGACCTGTTACAACAGTCTCTTGGATCATCCATTTTTTCCAAATCAGAAAATTGCACGGCAATACTAGCAATGAAAGATATGATTGAATCAACTCAGCCATCCTTGAATTTCTCTTTGAGCACTCCTCCGGATATTCCAAATTCTCTAGTACCTTCTCCTAGTGGGGTTGTGGAAGGAAGTGAGCATAACAAAGTTACTCCCTTTCAACAAGGGCAACGAACGTGCCATATTCTACCAAAGCCTCCCAAAGCTGGCCCAACTGTTGGGTCAGAGCCAAATAAGGGAATGGTTTCTCAAACGCGTGTTGCTAGGCCTCCTGCTGAAGGGCGAGGACGCAATCAATTACTTCCACGATACTGGCCAAGGATTACAGACCAGGAACTGCAGCAAATAGCTGGAGAGTATCCATTATTATTCCATTTTTGGTTTTCATATTTAAATTAGTTTTCTCATAATTAGATCTGCTGTGATGTTATACACTTTTTTTTTTGATAAGTAAAAGAAATTGTATTGAAAAAAAGCATCAAGGTGCTGTGATGTTATACACTTGTTTTTGCTTATCCACTAATTCAACCATATTGTTAACCTTAAAATTGTCAACTTAAAGTTTGAATTCCACTATTGTGCCATTGTTCGAGAAGGTTTTGAGTGCCAGTGATGCTGGTCGAATTGGTCGTTTGGTGCTCCCCAAGGCGTGTGCTGAAGTATGTTTAATAGTTTCTTCTATGTTTTTTCCCTTGTAAATGGGCCAGTACCTATTTTCTTCTCTTTTTATCCTTAGTTTCTCTCTCTCTCTCTCTCTCTCTCTTTTGTAGCTTTAAACCTGTATAAAACAAATGGATGCAGGCATATTTTCCTCCTATTTCTCAATCAGAAGGTTTACCGATAAAAATTCAGGATATCAAGGGGAAAGAGTGGACGTTCCAGTTCAGATTCTGGCCCAATAACAATAGCCGGATGTATGTATTAGAGGGTGTAACCCCTTGCATACAGAATATGCAATTACAAGCTGGTGACACAGGTACTCTTCATCCCAATTTTTGCTTAGAGGCAATGGTATGTATCTTCTCATGTATAGATTAGTCATAATATTCTTCTATATGATTGTATACCAAACAGAAATTTGAATGTCTTGTGAGAAAACTTTTAGCTTTATAACCTGTGTTTTCCATCCACAGGGTGACTTTATGGTAATTTACCATTAATATGTGGTGTTATTTTTCTTGGTTCACATGCTGTGTTAATATATATATCTTTTCTATAGCTAGTTTTATTTACTCCACAACCATATATCCTCTAGAGACTTCAATGATTGGTTTAAAATACTACGTGTTTATATTGATATCTTAGACAATCTCCTTATTTTCAAATTGGGTCACTGTCATGCAGTACGCTATTTATTTTGTAATGTAGTTCTTCAAACAGGAGGTAATTTCCATTTTTTTACTTTACTTTACTTGATTTATATTTGTTAATTTGTCTTATATATAATCTTTTTGCAGTGATTTTTAGTCGGATAGATCCGGGGGGTAAACTTGTCATGGGCTTTCGGAAGGCGGACAGCTCTGCTGATATGCAGGTCAAGTCTTGTAGGCATCGATGTCTTCTCCATGATATGTGCCCTTAACATTCTATTACTTTTGGCATGATAACAAACTCATATTTTGTTTCCATTGAGCAGGACAGCCAAACATCTGTACTTCTTAATGGTGTTCCCTCCAGAGAAACCTCCCATTCTGGTGTTAATGAGAACCCACCTACGGTATGTGGTCTCTAGCCTTTACGCTAAAAGGATCCTCTCATTATTGTTTTATCTTAATTTTTGACTTCTGCTGATTGGATACTTTTGGTTGGCATTGAATGAAAGCATGGAGGCAGTACAAATGAGGACTCATCGCAGCGGCCAATGCTGATCCCAGAGAAGAAAAGGACTCGGACCATTGGGTCCAAAAGCAAGAGGCTTCTCATGCATAGCGAAGATGCTATGGAGCTGAGAATCACATGGGAAGAAGCACAGCAGTTGCTCCGCCCTCCACCTAGTGCCAAACCAACCATTGTCGTGATTGAGGACCACGAATTTGAAGAATATGATGTAAGTAATCCATTTGGCAGGCATAGATGGAGTCATGTAATTGATATTGCTACTCCTAAATTCAATATATGTTATTGCAAATATATTTATGTTATTATTTATATGACAATAGGAAGAAATCATTTTTTTTATTATACATAATTACATATTTCAAAAAAAATGTGAACAAAAATCCCTAATTTCTATATTTGAAAAAGCTATATATGCAAAATAAACAGAAGTCTTGAGTTTTAGATTTTCTAAATTTAAAAAATCCATAGGGTGAAGGATTAACAAATCTTAAATAATATTGTTTTGATTTTATTATTTGATGTCAAGTTTTTTCTTTCAATCTTGCAACGTGCTTCATGTATGAGCAAGTGATGGACACGTTTTTGGCGTGTCCTAAGTGTCAGAGTGTGTGGTTCTTTAAAAATTTAAAAATAATGGAAAACATTTGGACCAAGTGTCGAACCCCCTTTTTTTTGGAAGGTACCAAGTTTCCAACACACATCAAATCATTGTCCCAACTTCCAATGTGTCCGACACTGACATGTAACCTGCCAAAAAAAATGCCCGTCTTTTAACTTCTAGGGGTTTAAATTTTTTACGCCACTATAATTTCAATGTAATAATGTTCTTACTTCTGTTCATATTTTTCAGGAACCACCAGTTTTTGGAAAGAGGACTATATTCACAGCCCGGGCATCTGGGTAAGTATTTTTGGATAGACTTGTCACAAATAAATATGTGGTAGGCCCCCATTAGGAGTTAAGAAACTATTTAAGTTTCAAATGGCAAGTGGCCGATGCATACTGTGATGTGGTAGGTGCTTCTTTTGCTAGATGACTAGGCCTCATATCATAATCTTATTTGTTAATTTCCCCTCCCCCCCTCCCCAAAAAAAGGGGCCCCCAACTCCAACCCCCCCCCCCCAAAAAAAAAGAAATCTGTCTACTGTTCAGGTTAAAAGGAGGAATGAAGCAATAAACTTGCCATTTTGAAATTTGAACTTTGCTCTTATTAACCACCCCCCTTCTCTTCTTTGTAAATATGTGGATCATCCTTTATGTTCAATTTCACATCAAGCAATTGAGGATTGAGATTTTTTTTTTGGGGGGGGGGGGGGGGTTAGGGTTGTGGTCCCAGCCCAACCTCCAAGTGCACCATTGACCTTCCCCTTGAAGTATGCCTGTGTTGTGCAGTGCCCTTTGGTTGGAACTTGAAATATCCATTTAGCTTGAATGTACGGTGTTATTGTCCAGGGAACAGGAACAGTGGGCTCAGTGTGATAGTTGCTCCAAATGGCGAAGGTTGCCTGTAGATGCTCTTCTCCCTCCAACATGGACATGTTTAGACAATATTTGGGACCCAAGCAGGTCTGTGAAAATTTTTACCCTCGGTGTTCCTTCTTTGCTGAAGACAATTTGTGAGGGGAGAAATTATCTAGCTTCACATTCTCATATCAATGATCAGTATTTACGTATTTTTTCCCTGAATTTGTTCTGCAATGTTTGTTCATGGTGAAAAAGTGGGGAAAAGGAAATTCCTTTTTTATGTATCTTATTTTTGATGTGCTGGCAGATGTTTGTGTTCTGCACCTGATGAGATGAGTTCAAAAAAACTGGAAAGTCTTCTTGGAGTTGGCAAGGGTATGGTTCAAGTTTCTTTATGTCCTCTTTATTTTAACAAAACTATTGGAGCTTATTATTTTTAGGAAATTAGCTTTGAGAATCAAAGGACAAAGAATAATCCAAAATGTTGCAATTGTATCTGTTTATACGGATGCCCTTACATGCATGCACTTGAGTAATTGAATTCATGCTGGCTGTGATGTTGATGCTTTATACTGAAAAATATTCCCGGCTATGCTAGACAATCAACCACGCAAATATTTAAGCAATAATACGAAGGCAGAAAAAAATAGACACAAGTTTTAATGAGAAAAAATCCAAACCAGGAAAAAAACCTCAAATCCTTCACTAGATCGCAAATGGATTATATAAAGTCTCAATCTGTCAATAAACTCGAATTCACAAACCTATATTGTTGACATTCTTTCCTTGAATCTACGATGCACTCAAACCCTAGTGAAAGATACCCTCTTTGAATACATGAAAACGAACTGAATCCATGGTAACACGTTGAATCCACAGCACTCGCGAGTCAAACTCCTTCAACTTATGTACACACGAAGTATGAACTTCTTGTGGCTAAGTGTTGAGAGATCAATAAACAATCAAAACCTCTAGCTCTTAGATAGTGTTTCTCTATGTTAGTAACCATAGAAATGTCCTTGAATTTATAAGGAACAAAAATTCAGACGTATCAGGTTTCCAAAACGCAATTTGGAAACCGGCGCTTGTGAAAGTGGTCTTCCTATGTCCTTTTGGCGGCCATCCTGCACAGCTTGTGTTTGATAAAACTTTGTTATTATCCAACATCTTAGACTGGCATACCCGCGCCATCACGTGCTCTTCCCGCGAGCTTCCCCCGAAGTGCGTTATTTCCAGTTCTCTGGATTTTGCAGTCTTCCAGATTTGTTCTAATTACCAACATAGTTTGTTCTGTCTTGAAACTCTTAACATCTTAGGCTACATTTAAATTTACAAAAACTAGAACTCTACGTTGACTATGAATTTGCCAATTACAATTAAAAACGCTAACCTATAAGTTTTAAGTTTTATGGACTTCGGTTGTGTGTATTGTGTGTTTGTGTGTCACACCATCTAAGTTTTAATTTATGGGATGAAATCACTGAAGTAGTTCAGTTTCTTCTATTTACGTGTGGAAATTAAGCATCCTATGATGTGTGTTCTACTCAATAACTCAATTCTGCAAAATATTGATTTTGTGTACGAATAAAAAGAGAAGTATCCTATGCAGTTTCCGTTGAGTATAAAATTTTCCATATTCCTTTCATAAGAGCACTCAGGGTGCATATGCGGTTTGTAGGAGGTGTATCCAATGCATATTTTCCCCATACCCCGTTCATGTTGTTCATAACTTTGCTGGGTGACTCATTGTGAAAGTCTTTGTTGATATTGTTGTTGTATGGTTCTTTATATTGCTATTGTTATATACCTTAGAAGAACTCACTTTTGTTAGAGAGAGGGAACTCAAGGTATGTACAAACCACACCAGCATCCCATACCATTGATTTGGAGCACATGCAACTCATACTACATATACTTATAGGATCATAACATTTCACCACACTTTGCAGCCTTGCGCCCCACATAAGCTGGCTTTGTACTTTAAGTAGCGTTTGGAGTTCCCAAAAAGTTTAAAAAACAAAACAAAACAAAAATGGCGTAAAAGTGGCACATGGCGAAATTTGATTGAAGGAAGTTGGTAACTTTTGGAGTTTTTTGGAAAAAATTGGAGCTCCAAACAGAGCTTTAGTCCCAAGCACAATACCGGTGTCACCTCTCTTGGCTCTACACTATAGTCCTAGATGAAAATTGCAATGCTGGCCTCACCACCAGCTTCAAAGCATATGAGAAATATGATGTGTGCCTTTTTTTTTTGGACATTTACCACACAACCCAACTGTCCAACTCAAAAGTTGGAATCAAGGGGTGTGTGCTTTTGTTATATGCCATGGGAGAATTATCTCCTAAAACTTAACTGTTAGGGAGAGAGAGTGTATATACGTACCGAGGACAGCTCTTGGCCGAGTGGTAAAAGCCTCACAAAGTCTCCTCATCCACCTGGGTTCAACACCCGGGGTGCTCCCCCCCCAATTTACCAATCAAAAAAAAAAAGTGTATATACGTACCACACACAAGTATTCTATATTATAGATGTGAGACACATACCATCCGTACTACATATACACATGGGATTATAAGAAATACTAAGAAGTTTTTAAGATGTCTGCTCTATTTATAATAAATTTTGTATGTGGCTATATATTTGTGCAAAATCAAGAAAAATCGATGGATTAAGGGTGTGTTTGGAGTTGTATAAAAGTGTATAAAATAAAATAAAATTGTAAAAGTAAATGTCTCGTAATTCGTGCAGTGAGTGAAGAATTTAAATTTTGTTATCTCGTAATTCGTGTTTGTAGAGTTTTGTAGAATTTTATTTTATTTGGGAGAGCTCCAAACGGAGCCTAAATTCCTTCTATAAGATTTCTATTGTGGTAGGCGAAGTTCTCTCAAGTTGGAGAATAACCCCCTACAGCCTATCAATATTAGAAACAAGCGAGGTTGAGTGTCCATATAAGTTGACATAATTATTTATTTATTATTATTATTTTTTTGACAATCTATAAAACCCATATTGCAATGTTCCAGACGAGAAAATGAAACTGTTTGGATGGAAGACTTTTTTAACCTTACTGTTACACATCACCAATTTGGCTTCAAGTTTTGTTTCTTTTCTTGTCCTTTTGCTTTCCCTTTTTTTTTTTTTTTTTGGGTTTTTTGGGCTCAATTTATTCTATTAAGTTTGTTATTTTTTCTTTTTTATTCTCCTTCTTCCTCTTTTTTATTTCATTTTCCAGATTTTAAGAAGCGGAAAACCACAGAAAGTGCCAAGTTAGCCCAAGAACGTGTGCCTTCAGGCTTAGAAGCATTGGCCAACGCTGCAGCCTTAGGCGACAAGGCGGTGGATCTGGCTGAGCCATCCGTGGGAGCTACTACAAAACATCCCCGCCATCGCCCCGGCTGCAGTTGCATCGTGTGCATTCAGCCGCCGAGCGGAAAGGGCAAGCACAAGCCCACCTGCATCTGCAACGTCTGCATGACCGTGAAGCGCCGGTTTAAAACTCTCATGCTACGGAAAAAGAAACGCCAATCGGAGCGCGAAGCTGAAATCGCCCACAGCAAGGAGAAGGCTTGGCCCGGGGACGTCTTGGAAATTGATGGTGCTTCCGGACACGCATTGTTGTCGCCTTGTGTAAAACAACCAGAGAATGAAAGGCGGTGGAACGTAAATTCAAAGGAATTGGACTTGAATTGCCATCCGAACCGAGAAGAAGACGTAATGGCGGAAGAAATTGTTGATTCGGGACGTGTTCCGGTGGGAGGGTATTTGAGGCGGAATGGGGTGGCAAACTTGGGTGCTGGTTTGTTCTCTCAAGCTGTGGTTGAGAGTGAAGGTGAAGGCTGTGCTTCGTCATCTTTGGTTGGGGAGCATGAGAATGGGGGTGATGTAGGGTAATTGAGCTTTAATTAAAACTTTTTGATTTCTTTTTTATTTTGTTGTTGTTATTATTATTTTTTTCTTTAATGTTTTTTCCTTGTGGGTTATTATGCTTTGTATCTGTTATGTTTATCCCTTTTTCAGTTATAGTTGCCTTTGCTTCTGTTGTATTCCTTCCACAGCTCAAGTCATGTTATACACCTTCAAAAGTCAAGTTTCTCAAATCTTTTGATTTTTGCTCTCTCTCTCTCTCTCTCTCTCTCTCTCTCTCTCTCTCTCTCTCTCTCTCTCTCTCTCTCTCGTGCCGATTAAAATACTCAACATAGGTTTAGGAAATAGGCACGAAGTCACTGGAAGTTATCCAGTCATTAATTTTAGAGCCCCAGAATTAATTGAGGTACGCTCAAGTTAGCCTAGACACTTTGAAATATCAAAAAAAAAAGCACGAAATTATTGGGAAAATGTTGCCAGCAAATACTTTGATTTAAAATTGACATCATTTGATTTAATTTTAAAGTAAATTAATTATTTAATGTTTTTATTAAAATTTAAAATATTGGAGTATAAATACAAATTGACACAGCCTCAATCCATTTATAATTTTCAATGCTATCTCAATCGTCTGCCTAGACTGTATATTTATTTTAAGTGCGCTTAGAGTATCTGCAAAAACGTTTTGAAAATTGAAGTTAGGGGAGCATTATTTATCTTTCTAAAATTTTTTAATATCAAAGTGTCTCTCTCTCTTATTTTATTAATTCTTTTGTAAATTAAAATAAATAAAAATAAATTGATAGCTTAGGAAACAAATATTTTCGTATGGTAAATATTGATTCAAAAAATTACTCTAAGGTCAATTAAATAAGAAATCTATAAAAAATAAGGAAGTAATATTTTTAAAAATTTATATTAATACATTAATATGAAGGATATATATATGAAAGTGACGCATGATTTTGTTACAAGTCAACACTTTTATTTTGAGTTTTTTTTTTATACTTTTTTTTATTTTTTATTTTTAGCAATTTGACATGTTTTTTGTTATTATTATTAATTTTTTTTTTTTGGCTTTTTGCTTTTTGTTGGAAGGATTAACATGTGTTACATTTTTTTATTTTTTTATAAGTCTATAATGAATTATTTTGATGTTATTAAGGGTATTTAAAAAATTGTTGATCGTCTGCATTTTTTATATTTGTGTTTTATTTTTTTTGTCTGGAGTACCGATATATGTCACACTTTTCTTATATGTATAATGGATTATTTTGTTATAAATTAAGTATTTTAAATTTTTAAATATTTAAATATTGCATATTTATTACATTAAATATTATTTTAAAGTAATTGTTGTGGCATTCTCAATTTGGCACGACACGGTTAACAAGCACAAATATTGTTATTTATTTATTTATTTATTTTTAAATATTTAAGTATTTAAGTTAATTTATGCGCAATTGTGCACTTCAATTAATGTCCTAAGAGTTAACAATTAAATAATTAATTATCAAAACTTAAAAGTTAATGATTAAGTAAACTTCTAACGAACTTGAAGAGATTCAAACTATTAATCGAGGAGTGGTCAAAAAAATCTTTGAGAGATTTAAATTGGTGATTAATAAAAAGTAAATCCAAAATATTACTACTTGAACAAACACTTAAGTCCTCTGTGTTGTAATTTGGCACGACCTCTGTGTTGTAATTTGGCACGACACGGGCTGGCACGTACATATGCTGCGTGTTTCTTCTAATTAAGAACACACTTGAGAGGCAGGGCTGCTCCTTGGTGGTGTTATATGCGTGTTTCAAATGATGTAAATTAATATAAATTTATAAAAATTATAATTTCATAATTTATGCTGTAAATAAAAATTTTTATTTTATAAAAATTTGTAGAGTTTTAGGGTGCGTCTAGTAAAATAAAAAATGTTAAAAACTCTGAAAATCTCTGAAATCTTCTAAAAGTTGTTTACTTTTATCTTACTGGACAAATACGAACTTATAAATTATCTCATTTTAACTCAATTTTTATTACTCCAAACATTCCCTTAAAGCGTTCCAAACACACCCGTGTCCCAAGCCTGCCTATCAGAAATGTACCATCTACGGGTGACAATAGGTTCCTGAAGCGTTGGAATACGAGTATGGTAGAGTTCCCATGAGTTCCTTTTTTTTTAATATTTTAAAATTTAATAAAAATTAAATAACTAATTTATTTTAAAACCGGTTCATCTCTTTTTTTCATATACTCTAATTTTGTAACTTGCTTAAGAGTTTTTACTACTCTCATTTAATTTTAAACTTATATTTCTTATTTGATTTTTATTCAATAATTTATCAAAATAAATGTTTATCGATCTATTTGATTTTCAAATACTGCATTAATATTTGTGAGTCCTCATTTTAAACTCGTTACAGTCAATTTCTTGAGTTTATAATGAAATTATTATTTAAATTAACAAAAAATATTTAAGTAATTATTTTTAAATAAAAATTAAAATCTTCAATTTTAAATTTATAAATACAAATACACCTCTATATATAGATCGTAAAGTGCCTGAAAATCTTCAATTTTAAATAAATAGATATATAATGTAAAATAATCCTAAGAGTTAGGTCATCAGGTAAGATCTTGGGTTTACCCCTCAGTGGTCATTAGTATGAGTCTTCTCAGAATCACTGGAGTTCACCTGATTATTAACTTCAGAATCCCAGGAACTAGTCAGAGCAATCATGGTACACGTAAACTGGTCCAAACGCTATGAGATATTCAAAAATATATATATATATATATATAAAATACAAAATAACGAAAAACCTCACCAAATTGGTAATTCATATCTCCTATTATTACTTTCGGGCTCATATCTTGAGTTATTTATTAATTTCATGTTTAAAAATAAATTATAATAAAAGATTACGTAATATAACGCCACTTGGTTGTAAGCAAAATTTACTGAGGGAAAAGAACAATGAATAAAAAAATAAACTAAAATGGTAGAAGAAATCAAAAAGAAAAAATAAAATTTTAAATACATATTTTTATTTGAACAAATCCAGAGATAGAAGAAAATAGAAGGCGTTTATCAATTAATTACTTTTCTAATTTAAAATTTTTTAGTTTTTCAAATTTTATGTATTTTTATCTCTATTTTCAATCACAAATCAAATATAAAAAATAATTTTGAATTCATATTATTTTCCTTTACTCTTGATAAATCACTGATCCAAACACAGACACAACCTCAAGTTTAGTTTGGGGAAAAAAGAGTTAAATTTTTGGTAATTAGTTACTATAACTACTACTGAAAAAAATTAGTTTTTCTTTTTTTGTGTTTAAAAAAAGTTAAATTTCTAATAATTAATTTGTCAATTTTTATTAATTTTACATATTTGCCCTTTATAATTAAAAAAAATTAAAATACAAGAGAATAATTTTAATCATATTAAAAAAAAGTCTAAAAACTGAATAATCAAAAATTAACTTTTAGCCCGTGTGCCAAACTAAGCCTTAAGACAAACGGTGATGCATTAGCAACAAAGCTGAAATTATAGCAAGGCATTGTTTGTCCTGAGTCTCCTGATCACCAATTGTCGTACTCTACGCGGTTATGACAAATATTTTTTTATAATACATGTATCTCTCTCTTCTTTCTTTCAATCTGTCTATCAGGTCAAGACAAACATATATATTGACCTTGAAAATCATATTTTCTGATTAATTAAAGTCCGGCCGGAGATGTTTGTCTCGTTGGTTGATTGATACTAAGCGCGTTTAGTGCAAATCATTGTTATTGTTAGCCTGTCTCCTCGTATGATCTAATTAATCAACCTGTCGATCTCGCTAATACATCCATATTTTAGGTCTGATGTTTCTAAGTATTCTTGATTGATACTTAATGACCAACAACACGGGCGACGTTGGGGCAAGGGGGCAAGTGACCCCCTCAATTTTTTAGATAAAATTACTAAAATGTCCTCTTTATTATTTTAATTTTATTTAAAAATTAAAGTAATTAAAAATTAAGATATTTTGATTTTATTAAAAATTTAAAGTTAACTCAAATTTTTTTAATATATAAGAAGTTTAAAAGAATCAAATTTGGCATTTTTTATGAAATAAAGTGTATCTTTTAATACATCATTGCATATTTTTGTTTATACTATCAGTAAATTTAACATATAACATAATAAATTCTATAGATAATAAAATTTAATAATAATTATATTTTTTGTAGTAAGGGATATTTCTAATAAACTTCAGGTGCTTGAACCATTAACTGTGAGAAATATATTCACTAGTTAATACTTAAGAATAATTTATTTTCTCTCTAAAAATAACATCGTTTTTCTCCTACTCTTAATTGAAAAATAAGTCGATTGTTATTTTTTCTTGGGTGTTCGGTGCCCCCCTTGGCCCCCGGTGCCCCCTGGCGCCCGGCGCCCCTGGGCAAAAATTCTGGTTCCGCCCCTGACTAACAAGTCCTTATCAACTTTAATGATATCAATGTTTGCTTTTTAATTAAAGCAAATTGCTTCTTAAATAGGGAAAAGTGTGTATATATAGTAAAGCACATGAGTAATATCCAAATAGAACTGAATCAAATTGATGAAGGAAGATTGATACGTCTATTTTATATATATATATATATATATCAATGCAGCTATCATATTTATGAATTGATTAAATCAACGTTACAGGGGCTCCTATTATTATATGATGATACCACTACATCCCACATCGATTAGGAGTCGAAAACTGAGACACCATATAAGGACTTTAACTTCTCTTCCTATAAAGGCACGCTTTTTTCACAAGGAGAAACAAAACCGTGAAAGCAGGCGTAAGACCCGAGAAACTTTGCATAAGACCCAAAGCGAACAATGTCTTGACAGTAGCGCCTACGGTACACGGACGAAAATAAATCATCATCATTATATTCTTATATACTTCTATATTGGATGTCCCAAAAAGAATGGGTTATATATATTTATATGTATGTATCTAAAGTCTAGTTTTAACTTTTAATTAATGTTTAGTTAATTATTAAGAGTTAGCTAGCAGCCTTATCACACCTGATTGGTTAATTTGTATGCCAACTACCCACAAAGAACACTTACCAAAAACAAAAACTACCCACAAAGAATACCTATATATAACTATTACTTAACTTGTATTTGTATTTATGGTTTAAAATGAATGAATTTTAGACGAATTATTATTGATGAGAGAAATAACTCTAATATAAATTTGGTAATTAGAATTTTAACTTAAATGTATAATTAAAAATTTTCAATGTAAAATTAATTATTTGAAATGTTTATATAACACTAAACTTGTAAGAAAAATCTAAATAAAATAGTTCAAAATTTACCAATAACAATTATATTCCTTATATATATATATATATATATATGTATAAAATTTAGTTCCAAATCATTCTTGCATTTGAAATCCGAAAAGAAGGGTTAAAATCGTGATTTTTGAGTCTCATTGACAGGAATAATACTGTAAGTAATCAGAGGATAGATATTGGGTGTGTTTGAAATTGTATAAAAGTGTATAAAATAAAAAGGTAAATTTCAGTAACCTCCCCTGAGGTTTCTGACACCAACAGAAACCTCCCCTGAAGTTTCTGAAATAACACTGACCTCCCTTCTTTTACCAGATAAATTTCACTAACCTCCCCTGATCTATTTTTTCCCGTAAAAGTCCCGTTTGGAGTAAGAAAAAATAAGATAAATTGAGATAAAATATAGTTTAGGGTTGATTTTGGCGTCCTTTTTTTCTGAAAAGTAGCAAATTATGGGATAAATTGAGATAAAATATAATTTTGGGTTGATTTTGGTATCTTTTTTTTAGAAAGTAGCAAACTGTGAGAATGATTTTTCAAATCTGTTCCCACGAATTCAAAAAAATAGCGACAATGATACTCATTTGAAAGTTTTCGATGCAAAGAATATGATTGTATAAAAAATTTACACATTCAAACACCTCAGGGGAGGTTAGTGAAATTTATCTGATAAAGGAAGGGAGATCAGTGTTATTTCAGAAACTTCAGGGGAGGTTAGTGAAATTTACCCAAAATAAAATAAAATTGTAAAAGTAAATATCTTGTAATTCGTGCAATGAGTGAAAATTTTAAATTTTATTATCTCGTAATTTATATTTGTAGAGATTTATAAAATTTTATTTTATTTTATTTAACTCCAAACGGAGCCTTTATTGCTATTATATAAACATCACTAATTAACATACACACACAATTATTTATTTATTTATTTATTTTCCCCAGAAACCCTACCCAGTAATTTCCAACAATCTTCAAATAAGTGACCGGCCTGCCACCTTGGCTTTTTTCTAGTGTCTCCATTTCCATTACAAATACTCAAAACCCCTTTTCTCCTTCTTTCAACAATTAATCCACACATGCCTCTCTCTCTCTCTCTCTCTCTCTCTCTCTCTCTCTCTCTCTATAGAATATAAATTAAGCAAGAGGTGAATTTGCTGGCCGAGTGGTACTAATGGCAGACCAAGCAACACTGGCAAAGGCTAGAAGAGAGCTAGAGGAGTTGTATCTAGGAATCCCAGATGACTCGGTCAACCTTACTTTTGGAGACCTTGCAGAAGTGAAACCACCGACGACGACGGAGAAGAGAAAGTCTGGTCCCATGGAAGCCATCTCAGAAGTCAACCCCAAAAAGGAAGAGACTTCACCTCTAACCAAATTGCCCAGCCTAGACTTCAGCAGGGGTCTGGACGAAACCATCCCTTACCAAAACAACCACCACCGTGGTTCTAAGGACACCGATGATGATTCGTTTCGGAACCATCGCCGCCACCACGTTGGCAGCGATGGGAGGCGAGCACCGCCGGTCCCCCATGGGAGCCTCCCCGTTGCAGGGTTCCAGCATGGAGTGGAGAGGAGCATGCATAGTAATTATGATGAGATGAGTAATATTAGTGGGATGAGTACGGCTTCTACAATGCAGGGAGGTGGAAGAAGGCGGCCGGGAATTCCACACTCTAATATCTGCACTGTTTGCAGTAACTATATCTATATTTGCCGTCACCGGTGCCTGGTATGAATATTATCCATTTCTAACCTTGCTTGTACATACACGATAGATATATATGTATATGTATATAATCACTATATAAGGAGGGTTGGCGAAACTCCTTTGTTGTACACTTACATCTTTTAAAGTTTCTGTTACATTTACTTAGATTTTTTTATTAAAATTTTCATCAAAATATAACGATTGACAAATTAATGTTAAAAAATTAACTCTGTGCTTTTAGTATTAATAAAAAAATGTATAAAAAGATTTAGAGTAAAACTCTTTGGTTATTAATTATTTGATGATACTAATAAAAAAAGAAGTAAAAAATAATAAGAAAATAAAATTTATTTTAATTTATATATTGAGTATGTTTAGCGTTCTATAAATTAGTATAATTTGTAAAAGTTGTAATTTAGTAATTTGTACTATGAGTAAAAAATTTAAATTTTGATAGAGATTTATTTTATTTTATAAATAACCAAACAGTCGGATTATATTTATAAATTAACTCTAAAAATTGTTGGTCTTGCAGGTATGTGGAAGAGCCTATTGCAGGCAATGTGTGAGCATAGGTATGGGAGAAATGACCGAAGGAAGAAAGTGTATCGAGTGTTTGGGGAGAAGATTCAGCCAAAGGTGAAATGTTAATTTGCAGCTTAATTAATTTCTTTATATATATATATATATATTATATGTGTATATATATGTTTCATCATGAATATTATATTTGATTAAGTTTCAGTTAATATTTCAAATTAATGTAGAGGAATCCGTAGGTTTTCGATTAAATTGATTTTGTTAATTAAAATTAAGAAAATAATTGCTTTGGGTAGCTTGTATAGAAATGAAATTTTAGGATGTTCACACTAATTTATCGGATTAATCACTGGAGATTTGAAATTAACGATTAAGTTAACTTTTAGTAACACTAAGGAAACTCAAATAAATAACTACTGGTAAGTAAATTCAAGATTTAGATGATTTAAGAGATTGCATATAATTATGTTTTATAGTTTTGAACTCAATATATATATATAGATGGATTTTAGAATAACTTAATTGTACACTAAGCATTGAATTAATTATCCGAAGATTATAATATTTCTTTAACCTAGCAATTAGCATGACATACGCAGTGAAGTTGAACCTATTATATATATATATATATATATGCATGCCCTAATTTTTAAACTGTAGTAGAAGGATAAAGGTAATTGCCATATGCATTTTCAATACTTCCCCAATGTTTTAATCACCTCGGAGTTGTTAAAAATGTTAGATAGTCTAAAATCCTATACATAGAAGGTGTTTGAATGTCTAAAAAAAATGTTAATTTTAAAAAAGAAATTTATTCAAAATTTATTAAGTATTATTTTTATATTAAACTTTTATTTTTATTTTTATTTTTATTTTTTATAAACCAAATGCCACGTATATGTGTATATACATTGAAAGTAACATAATAATAATAATAATAATAATAATAATAATAATAATAGCATTGCTTGACTTTGATAACATCTTCCATATATAGCTTATGAAAGTTGTCATTTTTCGAACATGAATTTGTCTGCATATTGTGGCCGGCATTTGCCCAATTTAACCTAATCAATATTTAAATGGCCTTTGGTTACCGGCTAATTGACGATTAGCCCCAAAATGAGTGCCCTGCAAAAGCAAAACGACGCCCCTACCACTACCAACGATGGGCATAGGTCCGACCCGCTTATTTTTGTTTGGATTTAAAATTTTTTATAACTCGGTATTTTTCTTCGGAATTGAAAATTTTTATAACTCTATTATTATTTGAATTGGACAAATTGGTTTGATTGGAAAAATTAAAAAATATAAATTTTTTAATATTTTACGTATCTATATATATATATTATTTTATTTTTATTTTCTTATGAAAATTTTGAATTTTTGTATACACATCAATTCCTTATTCACAGGTACATACACCGGGCAGGGCGGGTTGGGTGTTGTGTGCCACTCAGGTACCCAAGTGCGGTGATGCAGCAAGAGATCAAGTGGGCCGAGAAAGGGCCTAGAAGAACCAGAGAGAGACAATATAATCAAGGCACCCTGATGTCCAGATCAAGAAGCCCAGTTACTCCTAGAACCCCAATTACTCCCAGAACCCCTACCAGGGCCCATCTCGGTCCAAACAGTCCCCCATCATCTTTTGTCATAAACTCACCCTTCTCAGCTTATTCTCCTACTAACCATCCCCTCCCTTTTTAGCAACTTATCAACCTGGTTAATCCATTCCTTGCGAATAAATTACATTTTAGACCTTTACACCAAATCTCATTTTTATTTTTATACTTTCAATTGTAACAATTAACTCTTTATATTTATAATTAAGTTTTTCAATTCAACGGTTTTGTTAACAACTGTTAAAAAAAGTGAGAGGAAAAAATACCACACATCCATCGGATGTAATTGACGCATGAAATTTTTTGTTACTAAATTTAACAAAAATGTCCAAGTGAAACTTGACTATAAATGCAGTTAGGAGTAATTGTTACAATTGAAAAAAGTAAAATCAAAGGGAGATTCAGAGTAAAATAAACAAAAAATGCTAAGTGTAATTTATCTTTTTTTTCCCTTCAATTTAAATTGTTTGATGACTCATGTTACTCTTTTTTCTTTTTCATCTTTATTTATTTGTTTATTTCATTTTTAGTAACAAAACTACCTAGCCTTCTTTAAAGGTGACAGGGGATTGTGTTTTATTTATTTATTTTAGAGTGTATTTGATGAAATTTTCTTGAATCCAAAATGGGAGAACATGAATTTTGCTTCAAGAGTGGGAAAATAACATTCCTTTGCCCAATGCCTGCCTGCTTTATTATACAGCCTGACTTGAATGTTGATATTGATTAAGGGAATCCCGCTGCAATTCCTGCATGTTCTTGATATATATAGTTTTGCTTGAGTTTGAGAGTTGGAAGAAATTCAATTTTGGGTAGGTTATATTTGTCTTGAAATTATATTTCCAAATATGGAGAAATTTATTAATACATTTAACAAACATCTAATTACCAAAAAAAAAAAAAATAACATTTAACAAACATCAAACTAGGGGTGAATTCAAAATTTTTGTTAAGAAAGTCTAATGCTTGTAAAATCACACCAAAAAAATTGATTATTTATCCAGATGTGAGAGAGAGTATTGGGATTGAAAGGATAACTTTTGACCTTCAACACTCTATAAGAGGACGCGGAGTGATAAAAAAACATTATCATTTGTTTTAAGGTAATAAAAAATAACGGGTGTAGTTAAAAAAAGTGAACATAACTAAACGTAAAAGTTTAAAAATATTACGTAGTACTGATTTTTTAAATTATACGTAATGTCAAAGCAAGTGAATACCTTCTTTGAACTAAATTGTTCCCCGTTAAAATTAAAGTATCTGCATAAAGCAACTGCTAACTTAAATCTTTTGCAAAGACGAAATTCAAAACCATAGTACCGTATACAAAAACTGTACATTGATGGCTTAAAATTGATGTATGCCCAAAACCTTCAACAAAACAAAACTGTTCTGAACTACTCGAATATCTTCCAATTAACCTAATTAATCTAAATCTATCTCACCTTTGAAAAGTCTTCCACTGAAACCAAGTGCATGTGTCTTCAACAGGGCTCTAATTAATTAGCACCCGAAGAGTGTTCAAACAAGAGTTGCCTACAAGTAAGGCAAGAAGACTGAGACACTAACCAAGTGCCTATACACTTCCCGTGGAAACCATGGTTGCATTTGGGCAAGACTCTCCAATATCAAAATTGGTCCTGTTCAGGTCCTCTATTGCCAACTCTCTCTCTCTCTCTCTCCCCCTCCCCCTCCCCCTCTCCCTCCCTCTCTCTCTCTCTCTCACACACACAGAAAGAGGGGTCTCTCAACTGAGCTCAACCATTTCTAATCTTTATACTATACATCAAGTAACATTTGGATTACATGAATATCTCCAAAGCCTTCGTAAAGTGACAAATTAGATATTTTATTTTGGAAGGCAGTTGAGGGAGTTTGGTAGCCTCTCAATTTCTCAATCATTTGGCCCCTTGGGCAAAAGATATCCCACACTAGCTTGTCTGAGTTGGGAAAATGACTGGAAGTAGGGCTCTTGGAATTGCGACAAATTAATCCTTGAAATATCAAACTCCATACGTGAGATTTAGACACCATTTGATTTGCTAAAAATCAACAAAAATATATAAAAACTTTTAAAAATTTCTGAAAATTTTTAAAACTGTTTAACACATTTTGATCATCTCATACTTCGTAAAATCTTTATAAATTTTTATATATCTATATATCCCAACAAATTTTTACAAATCCTAATACTTTTTTTTACAAACTCTAATAACTTTTTCACAAATCTCAATAACTTTTTAACAAATTTCAATGAATCTCAAATAAATTTATGGGAACAGATCAAAAAAATCATTCCCACGGTTTCTTTTTCCAATTTTTTCATGTAGAAGTCAAAAAATTCAACAACTTTAAAAAAATTTTTGACATAAATCTGTAAGAATGGACCAAAAAAATCGTTCTCATGGTTTTTCTTTCCAACTTGTTACTGCAAAAATCCAAAAATTCAACAACTTTTAAAAGATATTCCGATATAAATTCGTGGAAATAGATTAAAAAAATTATTTTCACAGTTTCTTTCTTTAACTTTTTATTGTAAAGTCTAAAAGTTACACTATTCATTTTCAAAAAATATAGTTTGAGTTAAAATATCAAACGCTAAAAGTTATCCTAAATCACATTTCTTCTTATTTTTTTTTTTATTTTTAACTATTCCAAACGCTACCTTGAACATGTGAATTTGTACATATTCTATCCAGCGGAAGTCATTTTTAGTCCCTCTTTTTATTATTTTTTTCCCTTTTTGATTAGGTATATGAGAATCTATTCTCGGACCTACACGCAACTTTGATAAAATGTCCCAAAACAACATGGATAAAAAAAAAAAAAAAAAAAAAAAGTGGTAGCAACTATATCTCAATATATGTACATATTCTGTGAAAATTGGGACCACCTCGTGGCATGACCCTGGTTCCATCTCCCAAGGATAGGTTCTCAAAAAAATAAAAATAAATCAATAGCGAGAATGAAAAATAATAAATAAAAAATTTTAAATAAAAGAATGAAAATTAGTTTAGTTTTCTTAATAATTTATATAACTTTTATAAAAGATACAAAAAAAAAATTAAAATAATATAATAATAGACATTATTATATATTGTGAAACATATCTTTCGATAGTGCTTTGTTTTGGATAAAGAATTATAATTTTTGGTTGAGTACCACGAGAGCAGCAATAATAACTAATATTTTTAGAAGTCAATCGTATTATTTTATTTTAAAATTATATATGAATTTTTATAGCATATTATGAAATTCAAAAAAAAAAATTATTCTCACTGATATTGACACATACTACTAGTTATCATACTAGCCAATTACAAACATTATAGAAGAGAATTAGGAGCCCAATATAAAACAGAGAAATAATTATAAAAACAATAATGTTACTAAATCAAAAGTGAAGATGCCAAGCTGCTATAATGCATATTAAATAAAAATAGTCTAAATCTTAATAACATGTGGTGTCACATATTAGGATTTAATACCATGATACATTTAATTAATCACATTAGATTATGATTAATTTTATTTGTGTCACGATTCATTTAAACACGTAAATTTAAATTGTCATCCCTAATTTTAGACCTATTATTTACACAAGTGTTTAAAAAATTACAAAAAAAAAAAAAAATGCTTATGTGTAAGAAAAATTCATATGTAACTTTTTATTTTAAATATTTTATGTATTTTTTAAATATGTGAATAATATGTTATCAAACTTAAAAATAAAAACTAAATTCTGATTAAAAAATCATATAAAA
This sequence comes from Vitellaria paradoxa, assembly GCA_019916065.1. Taxonomy (NCBI): domain Eukaryota; kingdom Viridiplantae; phylum Streptophyta; class Magnoliopsida; order Ericales; family Sapotaceae; genus Vitellaria; species Vitellaria paradoxa. The sequence continues at coordinate 8,678,965 of CM034243.1, read as the reverse complement.
CTAGAAAAAAGAGAGAAAAAAAAAAAAGAATGAATGAATGAGAAGAAAAACAGCAACTGCAACTAACTTTGAGTATTGGAATGGCATGTTTATTAACGTTTTTGTTTATTATTTCTCTGCTTATATTTACAAAATTTTTAAACAAAAACATATTTGTTAAATTTATTTTTATTTTTATTTAAAAAAGTAAAAATTTAAGCAGAAAAATATAAACAAAAAATATTTTTATTTTCTTTTTTCTATTATAAATATTATATCAATTTTAAAAATTTATCCATTTTTATTGCATCACACTAAAATAAATTATTTTAGTCAAATATTTTATTAAACTAAAATTATTTTTAAGAAACAATATAATATAATTTATTTAATTTAAAAATTATTTTTAATAAATAATATAATTAATTTAATTTAATTTAATTGATTATTTAATTTAATTAATTTAAAATAAATAATATAGTTGAATTCATTAAATTAAAAGAAATAATTATCATTAATTTATTTACTTAGTTTAATTTAATTAACTAATTAATTAATTAATTAAATCAATATGAAATATATTTTACTAAATTAGTTTTAATAAATAATATAATTAAATTATATTTAAATTATTTTATTTTTATTAAATTAAATTAACATGAAATAAATTTAATTAATTTTTTAAAAAAATTAATATAATTAAATATTTTATTAAAATAAAAATTAATCATTGTAAACAAAATTATGTTTTGTGAAAAAACTACAATACAAAATAAAATTAAAATATAAATAAATAAATAAATAAATATAAATAAAAAAAAAAAAGCAATGGCGCCGCTAAACCGATGACATTTGCAATGAATTTAGATATTTGTTTTGTTTACAAATGTTTTCAAATTTCTATTTTTGGAGAAAAAAAGAAAAAGGAAAAGAAAAGGATAAAGATAGACCAAAAAGTCTCCATTCTCGTTTGACTCTTTGACTCCTCCGCAGTGTTTGGATTGAACGCAAATGATTAGACCGCCTTTCCCTCCCCCCGAGACCACACAAAGCGGTTCTCAGGCGAAGCCGCCTGAGCCATAGAAGGATTGTCTTCCACCCTCTGCAAAACAATTTGTCCACTCCGGCACGAGAGGGAGGCGATCCGGGGCAAGAACAACCCGCCCGGACCCTCCAATTCTCTCCTTCTCCGCCTTCCCTGGAATGTCGTTGAAGGCGTGAAAAGTTTTTTTGCTCCTTTGAAACCAAATTGATTTTGGGTCAGCATTGCAGAGAATTAGCATGTTAAAATTGCTGATTCTCCATGGAAATGCAAGGCCCATCAAACGCAATATCGAATAATGGGAATGCGAATAATAAGAATTTTGATGATAATGTGAATCCAACCTCCTCCTCTCAACATGCCTCCGACAACCCATCGCCAACGACGACGCCGCACATTCCGTTTCTGTTATGGAATTCTGACTCCCCTTTCCCCTCCGCCGCAGCCGGAGCTTCCTCGGAATGCACGGGGCTCTACAAGCGGCGGGCCCTCGCAGATGGCGATTTTCCGTTCGCCGCCGCCAATGAGGACGTAGGACTCTCCGGAAAGCCCTTGAATGACTTCTCCGCCGCGGGTCACGAGGGGATGGGAGCCGACGAAGACCTCGTCTTTGCATTCCTCGACCTCCAGAATCTCGGGGAAAATGAAATAGGCGGCGGCGGCGGCGCTTTAATGGATCACGATGGCGATGGCGGTGGTAAATTAGAGAAGTGTTCCAGTTCCAGCTCTAGTTTTCGTGTTCCTGAGCCGAGGAAGGCAATACCGGCGGAGAAGTTGGATGAGATTCGAGCTGTAGACCCCAAGCGAGTCAAGAGGTGCAAATTAGAATTTCCTTTTTTTTTCCCCTCCATTTTTTTGTTGAATATTATTATGAATTTTAACTTTAAATGGTTGTGTTTTTTATGATTATTTCTAACCAAAAATCTATTAACTTTCTAGAAACAATTGTTGCACATTCTTGATGAAATTTTTGTGCAAGAATCTTATTTGTCATCGTTAAGTTTCGAAGACTAATTAATGGTGACAGCAAATATTGTTAAAGCAACGTCTTGTCTTCATCACTTCTGTTTCTGCTTTTGTTTTGATTAGATTGTGATATTTCATAACAAATTGTACGTTTACATATAATTTCTTAGTTTTATTACCAATTCCCTCAACACTTAATTAATTGCGAAAATTTCCAGTTCTCAATATTGACCATCGAATTATTTCTTTACCATTTTGACAATTATAGGCATGTACAGCTATGGAGTTATAAATGGTTGGTGAGTATCTCATCTTGTAAGTAGGAGACGGTCCCTTATTTTGCACTTAGTGAGTGAGCGGCTTGAGGGGTTAAAGTAAGAGCTATGGGTCACCCAAAAAAAAAAAAATTAAAATAATCTTACCACTTTAATTAGGGCTAGTTCGAGTCTATGCTAAAATCAGTTTAGTTCTGAGTTAAAAAATTAATAACTTGATATTTTCTGTTCGATTCCATTCTTGGATTGGGAGACAAAAAATCAAACAAGACCCAAAAATAAATAAATAAATAAATAAACTTAACCTGAAAAATATAATGTATAATTATATATAATATTATAGAGCCAAAGCAGTGTACTTGGGTTTCAAACTTATTTGACTTTTAAATATTACTTATTTTGATGTCTAAGAACTGAAAATAACCAAACTGGCTCAACCCGAAAGTCAAACTGACCCCACTGATATTTTCTATTTCAAGTTGAAATTGGTTTGATTTTGGGTCTAAATTTTAGAAACTGAAAAAATTAGTTCAATTCTGAGATAAGTATGAAACCAAACCGAACCAACCCATGCAACCTCCTAATAAGAACAAGGCAACCAAGAGAGGTACAAATAATTATAGAGACAGGGGCAAAGGTTTGGTGAGAGAGCTCAATTGTACATGTCCATGGAGTAAGTAAAGGAAAGTGGGTATTTATAGGGCTTGGCATCAATCTTTGAACCAAGACATCGCTTGGGGAATGCTGCCCATAGTATTCAGAAAGCAGCGAAAAGGGAAGGAATATTTTCCATGACAAAGCATCAAGGCAGCTTCAGCGAGCCATTCTAACAATTCGAGATGCTTGCTGACAAAGTTTGCAGTCTAATTAGGGAAAGATACGTCTCTCTACGATAGTTGGTAGTTGAGAGAGCATTAAATGCTTAGGAATGTTTGAAGAGGTCTGTCTCTTCTCTCTTAGATGACTAAGGGACAACCCCTGGTGGAGAATGCCTGGTAGCTTGACAGACCCTTGTTCTTACCTCCAAGCCATAAAGGATTGGAGAATCTCACCCCAACTTCCAAGTTTGGTTCTAAAATTAAAAAATAGGTAGACATACATAGTTAGATTATGTCACAAGGCTAACACACAAAGCCTTGTCCATATCATATAAGATACGTGTAGATAATTAATTGATTCACATGCCACCTCACGAGGTTGGACACATGGGTCCGTCACCGTGTAGAGTGGTGTGCCTCGCTAATCATACATGGGATTTAGCACGGTACCAAGGAAAGATTGTCACACCAGTAGGTAATAAACTGGCATGGAGAGAGAGTAACTCAACTGCAAGGATAGTGAGCACTCGATTGGCGAGCTATAAGGGAGAAGTGCAAGGAAATGAGCATGCAAAGTGCAAACAAGAGAGACACAACAGGAGATGCGATGATGCCCATGTGTGGAGCTAATTATCTTGTACAATTGATTTAGAATACCTTTACTAGGGTTGAGCTCCATACCTTCAAGGAGGGTTGTGATTTATTGTCTGTTGCCACTATTGTCGAGGGAAAAACAAAAGATCATCAATTTTTTTTCACTTTCCTTCATCATCATTATCTCAGTGAGAGAGAGGATCACCACGAAGTCAATGGGGTTTATAGTATCAACACTAAACCACTTTGCTAATCATACGAGCATAAGAATTAGCCTCCTCCCTCTGAGAGTTGAAAGTTTCACAAGCTTCTTGATTGCCATGTGACTTGGGAGCGGTAATATTGTTCTCCTTGGGAGCCGTGGAGAGCGAATGTCAAGTCTTCCCTAGAGAAGTATTGTTGATCCATTTAGGAGACTTTCTATCATCTTGCCCAAATTCTAGCTTTTTCTTGTTTTGTCACGTATGCTAGTATCTCTTTCTCGTTAGTCCCTTGTCATGCCTATTTCCACCTTGATTTCAAACATTTTTGGAGGTTCTGCTAACATGTTTGCTATTAATTTCAGGATTTTGGCAAATAGGCAGTCTGCTGCTCGCTCAAAAGAAAGGAAGGCTCGTTATTTATTAGAACTTGAGCGAAGATTCCAGTCCCTTCAATCAGAAGCAACGAATCTCTTGGCACAACTCAGGATATACCAGGTTTGGCTTGTTGGATTCAACTTGCATTTTTTGTAGGCCCGGGTTATTAGTATGAGATCTAGTTTTATTGCCCTGAGCATTAAAATAGACCAAGGAAGCCTATACGTGGACACTTCTCCTTCCATACCAAACCTTGGGTGCATCTCTATTTCGTAAATATATAACACAAGCAGAATGTTTGTGTGTTTGTGTACGATTTTTTATTAACAAGCAGGATAATCTGTCCCTGGCTTTACTTTAGATGCTATGCCAGTGCTTTTACCACGCTTCTATAATGGTTTTAAGTTCAGATTAGCAAAATAAACTCTGGCTTTTCTTGTAAGACTCATATTTAAATCCTAGACAAAGTTGAACTTATTACAATTACAAATAATGGGATCGGAGTTTTTTTTTTTAATGATAATGGGGTTTTGGGTGATTATCTTGTTTATTGTACATATTCTTATTGTTAATTGCTTTCTCCTCATAGATTGTGCTTGAGACATGATATGAAATGTAAAGTAGTATACGGTTCCATGCTAGGGTGATGGAGCCTTTGTTCTTAATGTGTGTAATTGGCATTTACAGAAACCATACCCAAGAGGCAAATCTTCCTACACGCATAATATTTTTTCCTGCTGCCCTCTTTCCATAAAAATATAAACTGATTTGGTTAGTTATAAGTTGAATTCAGAGTGAGTGAGTAATTTTGGCAATCAACTTCTTACATCACTATATCTGCTTCCACAATATTTCATTTATCCCAAATTCTGTAGCTTTCTTTCCAGAGTTTAAGCTGTTAAGAAAATTCAAATTTTAGTTTACCTTTATCATAAATACATTTATATATGTTAGCAATACAGTGTGCTATGGTCTCATTTTTGTTCCCCCATATTCAGAGAGACGCAACAAGTCTGTCTAAAGAAAATGCTGATCTCAAAATTCAGTTACAGGCTTTGAAGCAACAAGCTGAGCTACATGACAGTAAGTTTCCCATATTCTATAATATGATTATCAATTTTTTTTTTTTGGGGGGGGGGGGGTTCAACCAATTTGAACATCATAATACTTGCGGTGGGGGGGGGGGGGGGCGCTTCAACCAATTTGAACATCATAATACTTGCAGTGTGAATCTTGTGCATTGATCTTCTTATTGGGTCAAAGCATTACAAAAGAAGCACAGAATTGATCAAGTTCTCAATGCCAAGTCCATTTCTTCCCTATTTAGACCTTTGGTGTTTCCCTTTTTGTTTGGCAAATCCTAATATGCATGATCTTGGAATGCTTTTATGGTACTTCTGCTGCTGCACACAGCTCTAAATGAAGCACTGAAGCAGGAAGTGGAGAGACTCAAAATTGCCACCGGGGAAATAAAAGCTCCCTCCGAGTCATTCAGCTTGCAGGGAGCACGCCTTCTGCCGTACAGCCCATTGGCCTCCCCATCAAACCTGCAACCCACACAGTACAGCCCCTTAGCCTCCCCATCGACCATGCAAACTGTGTGTTATAGCCCAGCAGCAGCCTCTCTCTCCCCACGGACGACACCAAACCTGTTTCCAATTCCAAAGCAACCGGTTCCCCTGCTTGCCCAGTTGCCACCACTCCGTAATTCCAGGTCAAGCCTGTGTTTTTGTCCACCAAATCCCCAAACTCCTCCCCCGCAGAATCTTAACCATTCTGCTGGCGGCTTGCTGGGGTTCGATAACAGTAAAAGAGGATCAAATCTTGACGGTTCTCCAGTTTCAGGCGGTGAAAGTAGCTCCACAACACAGCTGCGGACTCCCTGATTAATTTCTACAATGCACATTTGCGTATTGTATATTAACTGACCTGCTGCTGTCTGATTCTTTTATTCCATTTGGTATCTCTTCGAGGGATCAGTATTTCTTAAATTGTTTTGCTCTCGGGTTTTGCCCCGGAGAAAAGAAGGCTTCCTTTAGTTCCCAGGCAATAATGTTCTTCTTGCAGGTGTGTGAATACATTTAGGAACAAAAGGGTAAATTGTAACTTTGCAAGGGATGGGAAGATACTGTTTATGCATATATGTCATGCCTCGTGCATATATATTACTCCAAATATGTAAATTCATGTTGCTAATGTTTCTTTCCCTTTTGAAATGGTTGAAAGTAAAACTCTCTTTACCTTTAATATCTTTTTTGAATAAATTACATCTACTTTCCCTTAACATTTGCTTATTACACTTAGTACTCACAGCATTTAAAAGTTATACTTACCTTCCTGATTTCGAAATGTTGTTAATGCTGACCCGTTTTGATAAATTTAATTGATAAAATTCAGTAGAAAATGTTAAAATAACTAAAATTTTAAATGTTTTTTATATTTTAGTCCCTTTCTATCACATTTTTATGAAGTTTCTTTACAAAAATCTCTAAGAATAAATTAAAAAAAAAAGTAAAAATATAAAGTTTTTTAGAATTTTCGTAAAGCAAACTGATGAAATATGAGATAAAGGGGGGATAAAATAAAAAGAATACCTAAATTTTTTATTAGACATTTTATATTAAATTTTAACAACTACTCATATTAGGAGATCAATGTTAACAATATTTTAAAATAACAAAGACAAGTATAACTTTTAAATATTGTGAATACTAAGTATAACTACCTAAATATTAAAGAGTAGATGTAATTTATCTTTTCTCTCTCTCTCTCTCTCTCTCCTCTCTCTCGTGATTAAATGTTAACTTTTCGGGAAATGGTATAGAAGAATGAAAAGTTGTGGGCGTAAAAAGTTAAGAACTGCTTCCATTACATTTACCCGTTTAATACCCCCTACCAAACGCACCATTAGATTAAGAAAGCAATGACTTCCTAGCAGTCACCAGTATATGCCATTAACTTTGACTTCCTGTTTATTCAGAGCCAACAGAACAGATATATCGAGGATGATAATACCCGAAAGACACTGATTTTCAATTGGCGGTTCAATGTCTCCAGTTTGAACCGAGGCATCTTTAAATTAATTTTGAAATAGCAGTCCCAACAAACAAGGCCTAAACAACTCCAGTTAGAAATGGTTTGCTTCCATCTCGTAGAGAGGGATGGCAAGAGGAGAGTAAGATCATGCTAATTAAACACAAACAAGAAAGGAACAATCAAATAAGAAGTTCAAGGTTTCGGGGTCAAATGTCAATGCAAAGAAGCAACAACTACATTAGCTGCTTTACACTGATATTCTTTATTTGTACATCTCAAAAGTAAGAAGTTCTAATACAATTTAACTACTACATAATTTTAGCAACATAATTCACAATCGTGATTGGAACAAGCTTCACATATTGAGCAACAAACACAAAACTACTACTTCAGCTTCAGTTAATTCAGTTAAGCTGCATAGGCTGAAGCATCGGCTGCTCGGCAGTACCTTTCCATCTTAATCTAGGCTCAACAAGCTCACAGCTAATTGATGGTAAGAAAAACTCAGAACAAGCTACTCAAAACTTGAGAGAAGTTCATGCCAAAAGCCTGTGAAATTTAGAGCTTTGGCTTATCAATTTAAATCAACCAAATTTGGTCCCAGCTGTAAACATCAGGCCAGTTGTTGCTGTAAGTCCCCACCAGTATCCAAGATGAATGCACTCCCATCTGTACACCAAAGAACAGCTTTTAGAATAAAAGAAAAAAGAAATAGTACAAAGAAATGGGACAAAGAAAGGAAGAATGAATAAGTACTGCATGTCATGTAGAGTATATGATGCTTCATTGATGTATTCAACCAATTGGTATTTTTCTTTTTCTGTTTGAATATCCATCATGTAGAGTAGAAACCAATTAGCTTGTTCTATGAACCATAGCTTCGGGACATTGACTGCATCTATTGAACATGGCATTAACCATAGCTTGTCAGGACAATGACTGCATATATTGAACATGGCATGCAATGATACAAATATTTAAGACAGGAGGAGACTCTGAAACAATAAGACAAACAAATGTGTTTATAGCCAACCCTTTATGTTCTGAGAAGCCCACTGAAATGAACACGGGGGTATGAAAGGAAAAATGCAACATCAAAGGGCATACCTGAGCTATAATACATACTGCAAACTGTTTTTGGGAAAAATCAATACCGAATCATATTTCTCCACTTGTCCTTCAAATCAACCTAAATTAAAGAACCTCCAACGTTTAACACAAAGGAAAAAGGGCATAATGCAAACAAAAACACTTATAAAGAGGAGGAAAAAAAAAAAACTCACCTCAGTCCTCTCTTCAAATATGTCACGATATGAATTTAAGATAACCTTCCAGTTCCCTTTACCATACCTTCAGAAGGAAAACACCTGAATGAGTGATAATGTTTACTTTATTCTACATATACTATTCATTTCTTAATTCTCTCATATGACATAAAAACAACCCTCAAAGAAAACAAATACAGAACATTCTCTCTCAATATTAACTCAAATCTCTTTGGGTGGTAAAACTTGGCCGGTGTTTCAGAGTGGAAATGGTGTGTACATATAAAAGTGATGCTATGCAATGTGGTATTTCAAATATTTCTTTCTCCTCTTTTCCTTGAAAGGGAAAAAAATAAAAAACAAGAGAATACAAATCTTTACCGTGGAAACATCTGACACATAATTAATTAAACAAATCATATTCAGATAAAATAAGCTCTAGAAAGGCTTTTCCTAGACACATACACACAAAACCACATACTTCTGCACCCCGGTCCTCAAAGTGTCTTCTTCAAGTGTACTCCATTTCTTCATTTTTCTCCTCCTTGCAAATTTCGTAATATCATACTTCTTCAAAGGAGAAACAAGCCTTCTCTTTGGTGTAGGCAGATGAATTCTACTCCCACGATCAGGTGACCCCTCATGCAAGGAGTCAATAGAATCATCCCACTGCAAAGGCATTACAATTCGTGAAGCATTTGTGGATTTACAAGTAAATACAGTATTGAAGGGAAATTTGTTACATCCACTGTCCTGTGGTTGGAGAATGTATCAAATAAATTCTGGTACAAACTACAAAATTACCAAATATCATGCAACCTTCTAAAGGAGATAAAAAGCATGGTATAGCTGGATCTTCAATTTTAGCTCCATGAGTTTGAGCACCCTACAAATTTTCCCAGAAACTATAACATATGAATTGAATAACAACCAAGGACTTTTCCCCATCTTCTCCTCACCCACTTACTAATGCAGATATAGGGCAGACTTCATGGTTGAGATCATGCCTGTCCAGTACTTAACTAAGGCTATTTTTGGGTTGCCACTGGGAATGGGAACAGAAACGGGATCAGGAATGAAATTCCAACGTTTGGCACATTAAGGAATTAGAATGGAATTCATTTTTTGATGTTTGGTATGTATGAATACATTTGGCAATGGAATGGAAATATGAATTAAAAAACTAAATTACCCCTTTCTTTTATAAACACATTAAACTAATGAGAGCAATTTTGTCAATTCAAGCCCTCCAAAGAGTTCCTCCTTTTGCAGAATTTTTAATACTGCATCAGACTTAAGAACTTACAATTCCGCAAATATGGAAATTCCTTACTTCAAGTTCCTCAACCAAACATGAAAATTTCATGATTAATGAAAATCCCCATTCCAGTTCTTATATCCAACGTCCAACCAAATGTAGCATAACAGAATTCATAAGTGTTTTATTCAGCATGATTTTGGAGTAATAGCTGATATTAGGTGATACATTTCAACTCTTTACCAGCATGAATTCGAGTTCTTAGGATTTGAGGAACAGACACATGCAGCACATTTCAATATATTAAACTTACAAGCATTACACTATATGCATCCAAGGCCCATGCAACCATCAGTAATTTAGGCATCCACATAAGTTTTTTTAACACTCTTCTCTTCTCAAAACTAGAGAGAGAGAGAGTATACATCAGCAACTATGCATCCTCTCTAGGGTAGCAAACAGTTTAGAGAATCCGAAGGAGAGGGTCATTGAATAGGTAATCTGTAAAATAGAACATCTTCTTTTTAACGTATTTTAGATAATCTATTGAGAGAAGCTGGTGCGGATGCCCAATGATCACCCCTAGGTTTTGACTTTGCCAAGTTCCCACTCATATTTTGCGCAACTACATCCCCTTACCAATAACATAACAACATAATCAAGTAATACTTCTAGGCTGCCCACAGGATACATATCACAGCCAGTCCAAACACAAACCAACAGATTGGTTCCCCACCCCACCCCCCCCCCCCAAAAAAAAGGAGGGCAAAAAGTGTCGGAATTCTAATAATTCTGAACTTATAACAAATTTAGGTGATATGAACAACAAAACATGAAACAATTACCTCATAAGTGCGGGCAGTACTATTCCGTGCCATTAAGCTGAGTTTAGGCACATTATTTTCAAGCCTACCACATTGATTGTCAGTGTTAGGCTCATTGGCTAGAGTAGCTTCTGTGCTCATGCGTACAGAAGGGTTGGGTGCATCTGCATCTACCCCATTTCGTGCTACTGAAGGCTCTTGATTCACATTTTCTCTACTCATTCTAGATATTACATTTTCAGCAAGCTGTAATGCATCAGGAAGAGGGTCTTGCACCACTGCCTGCAGCTCCAAAGAACTGGTTCTGAGGGCTTCTTGTACTTTTTCAACCTCAGGGGAAGGTAAAGATTTGTAGTTGTTAGATGAAGTCCTTATGTTCAACTCCTCCATATCAGTAATCTTAGCTCCTCTGGAAGTCCCAGTCATTGCCCCTCTAGAGCGTTTGACAGCAATATGCTTGCGCCTAGGCTGTGCAACACCTCTCTGCGTTTCTAAAATAATGAACAAGAATCCTTCATTAGACAAAGCACATATAAACTTGATTAATAAAAAACAGCTTTCGTAAAACAGAATGCACTTAGTTGTCTAATTGCATAAGAGCAACTACAGTTCTGTTACATGACAGAAAACAAGTAACTGTTGCATCACACAAAGCGCTGGGATGTAGATTTGACATGAATGACAAAAATACACGTGCATAAAAATAGAAGTAAATCACCCAAGAAAAGATAATCATTTTTTCTACTTCCCATCTAAAAATTAATATTCAATAAAAGATTATAATTTTAACCCACCTAGGAACAAATAATGATATAAATAGTTAAACTTTAGAATCAGCCAGTTAAAACCCCTCTTAACAATTATGATTTGAAACAAACTGAGGCCAAAAAGGCTACCTTTATCCTTATTACTAACAATCAAATCCTGACGACATTCTTGCAAACTAGCTCCTCTCTCTCCAACTGGATCACATATTTGACTATTGCCCAATCCCGTAATTTCCCTACTTATATCATCACTCATTGTCCCTGCCAGCAATTCAAGAAACGATGGACCCAAACCCTTCCACGCTTCAGCAAGATAGGCTCTCACCGCCTCCAACGCATCATTCCGTCTACTCTTCATTCGCACATTTTCACAAACACTTGTATCCCAAACCCCCGCCTCAATCTCATCCTTCCAACGCTGCAATTCATTCGAAACCAACCCAACCTCTTCCAACCTCTCCATCTTCCATACCCTACCCCTCCATATCCTCTTCACGGCATCAAAATACTTCCCTTCCTTGTCCTCACTCTCATCAAGAAACCTCACGGTGCAATCCACCGCCACGGCGCAGTACGCCCCCTTCATTGCCTCAGAAACCGAAACTCCCTCTCCGTACTCCAACTCTTCGATGCGTTCCAACAATCCGAGAACTTTCTCCGAAACCCTTCCCCCAGCAACCTCCGAATCGATTCTTCGAAGAAGCAATGCCTTCTTCAAACTCGAATTATCGTTCGGAAGCGGAAGCAACCGAAGCACGGCGTTCAGTACACGATCGTCCATCGATTGCCGGAGAAGAAATTCGAGAACCCAACGAGCCACGTCGACGTCCATTGACTACGCATTACCAGAAATCCCCCCAGAAGGAAAACCCTAATTATATATGAAGATTTAAAAAGTTGAATCAAATTCCGAAAAATCACGTTTTGATGAATTTAGGGTTCGTGTGGCTCCTTGACTGATTCTGTACGGATGAATCTGGCACACTCTCAAACCCAAATTGAAGTTCGGACCCACAGGACCTGACCAAGCGGGTTTTGGTCCCGTGAAGGGTTCAAAACTGGAGTATAACACCTGGGTAATTTTGATAAAAACTCTTTCAACCACCCTATTTTTTTTTTAATAATTCGAAATTATAATCGATTATATTATAATCTTTAATAAGTTGCGTACTTACGAGTAAATCAAAAAATATATACTGTTCTTCGTACATATTTCGTTTGAGTTAAAAACCTAACTCATGTAATTTCTGTGGACAGCATATTCATGAGTCACTCAAATTAACTCGAGAAATTATTTCAAACATCTTAAATTGATAACCCACTTTTTCAAAATAAAAAAAAAAATACACACAACTCACAACGACCTTCCTTATGTTTAGAAATTATTAACAATAAACTTTCCTTTCTCGTCAACAAATGACTTTAAAAAATTTTAAATTATGTGAAGTAAGATTTCGTTTTGTTACAAAATTGATTTTATTTTTTTTATTATTTATAACTTCTTTTACTAAAATTTAATTTTTTAAAAAATTATAATTTTTAAACGTATTAATCACATTTATAAAAAAATGAAAATTAAAAAAATCATGTTCATTCTGATGAATATTAAAAAAATAAAAATATTAGTTTTTTCCTTACTTTTTCATTTAAATAGGCATGAATTTTTTAATTTTTTTATTAATATGATTAATACGTTTAAAAATTATTACTTTTGAAATAAAAATTAAATTTTGATTAAAAAAAGTCACATAGAATGAAATAAAAAAAATTTCAAGAAATAGTTGAAATCAAATTTTGTAACCAAACAAGGCCTAATCAGTCCAGCGGGGTTGTTTTGGTTTTGAGTCTTCGTCAACCCTTTTTTTTTTTTTTTGGTTTTGGGAGGCGGGCTTTGTGACAGTTTTGATGAGGGCGAAAAAGAAAGGAGGGGTAAAGAGAGGAGGAAGGAGAAATTGTTCAAGCACACAGCCATGCTTTCAATCTCATATACACCAAATTTTTATATAAATTTCTTATCTATAGAAATCAAATTCTGTCTCATTACCTTCTCTTCTTGAGATCTCTGAGTATCTCGTTTTGATTGGGATTGAAGAGGCGGTGAGAATGGTTTGGGTTGAAGTTCGAAGAGATGAATATGGTAGGTCTGGGAGCAAAATTGATAATGGTTGCTAAGCTTCGAGTGCTCGTCGCCTACTTCTTCAATGGTCTGTCACATTAAGGCCCGAATGGATAGTGCTAAAATTAGAGGATAAGTTTTAGAGGGAGTATAAGATAATAGGTTTTTTATTTTTAGAAAGTTGGCCCACATTGATGTGATGTTTATGAAGAGGGATAAATTTTGACTTGATTTGGATGTTTTATAAATAAGAGGGGGGTGAATGATGAAAAAATCAATCAAATAACTCTTTTGTCTATGTGGTATCCCAAACTTGGTTACTTATTAAATTAAATATTAAATTATAAAACCCACTCTATTTAATTATTTTTTGACAATTTGGAGTTATATTATTTATTTCATTGAAAATTTAAATTTTTTATAAATTTATGTAATTTTTTTTTAAATATGTATTTTTGAATGGTTGGTTATTATCTAATTTTTTTAATTATATTTATTTTGACTTGTTGGCCTATATATTATTTTTTTTGTTAGTATTATATTTATTTCAATCAAGTTAATAATACCATTAGCGAGGGTTAAAAACGTCAAAAATCTACCCACTTGAAGAGGGATAATTTTTAGCTAGCCCCAACCAAGCCCCAAAATTATCCCCCCGCGGGGGCTAAAAAGAAAACGCCAAGAAAACAAAGATCGGGGAAGAGGGGGGAAGAAGTGGCTGCCAAGCGATAAAAAATGAGGTGAGGCCCACAGGTAAAAGTTTTGAGGGGGTGTTTTACCTCATCCAAGCGAGTCCTAAGGGTAAAAAAGTTATTTTAGAACATCCATTTAACATGAGTCATAAATTTTTTAACGCCACCAGATCACGTACAGAAATGACTTTTTTAAAATAAGAAAATGTCAGTGTAAATTTGAAATAATTTAGATAATCTCCCGTAAATACTCAAATATTGAAGAAAAGTGTGATAACTAAAAACTTTGATTTAACATAAACAAAATTTTTATTTATGTTGCGGTAATACTTTATTAAAAAAGTTGAGAAATTTGAGTATTTGAAAATTTTGTGGGATAATAAAATTTTTTAACGTAATTTTCAACTTTAAATCATTTTATATGAGGATTTAAAGTGAGTTAGTTCAAAGTTTCATCCAAACAATTATTAACCCATTTACTCATTTGGTTCAACTTAAACATAACACATGAATCAATCAATTACTCAATTCATTCATAACTCAATTGAACTCACATCACCACTCGTTAAGTTGACTCATAAATAGTTAAATACAATTAACTCTCTGCAATATTGTTTTCTTCCTCTTCTCATTCAAACTTCCACATAAAATTTATTGCTTGAATAATTAAACTTAGCATTAATTTTGAATATTGACTCCCTCTTGGTCATCTTGATCTATAATTATAAGCTTTGAGCCATTGGAAATGGAGCTCATCTTGCTCCACCAATACTCACCTTCATCTAAGTGCAACTTCAATACATTCATTATATTAGAACGCCATCTAAAATGTTTTTGAGGGGAAGTATGTTTTTCTGGTATGAGGAAGTCCGCAGCTCTATCTTAGGGGTAAATACTGGGTGAAACTCGCTATGTGACCTTACCTGGTCAAGAACCACAGAGAGTAAACCAGCTTACGTAGGTCTTGACTGACCGGCTCAGCCGAAAAAGCTATTAAATAGGCCCCTACAATAAAGGGAGGACTGCCCCCTCGAAGAGGAGTCGAACTTAGGATCATATGGTCTCAGGCCTTACGGCATGCTGTCCGATCCAACTCGACTACCTCCGAAGGGGTGAGTAGAAGTGTGTTCTTAAAATTTTAAAAGTTAGCTTGTGATTGTTGGTATGTTTAGGAAAAATAACAAAAGAGAAGTGAAGCTTAAAATTTTTTGAAAATTTTCGAAATTCAATTTCTTCTTCTTTTTGGGCTAGGCCACGAAATTTTTCATTGAAATAGAATGACAAATTTTTTATAATGTATTTCATGTGTTCAATTTGAATAAGTTTGATCATATGTAGAATTATTTTGAAATTATAGAATGTTTTCGGATTTGCATCTTAAAAATTGGTCATGTTTTAAATTTAATTAATTATATTCATAAATTGCGAAATTTAATTATCATTTATGCTTCTAAATGTACATGATTATTTAATAAATGTCCATATGTACTTATAAAGGTGTTATATGAAATTTAGAATACAAAACCATAGTAAAGGTAGCCTTAAAACACAAAAATAAAGCACATGAAAACTATACTAGAACTTATATTACTCGGCGCAGCGTCCGAATGCCTGTTCGAATGCAAGGTTGAAAACTCGACTCTAGGCACCGCAATGCGCGTGAGAAGGGGTGTCCTCTCCTGGCGGCGGTGTCCCACGCCTCAAGTTGTAGTGTCTGCGCACGCCATGGCCTGCTTGCGGATAGAAATGACTTTTAGACGGAGAGGGACAGAAAAAAGGAAAAAAATGTTTATTGAAAATATAAAAAAAGAAAATTTTTAAATATCTTTATTGGAAAAAAAGGAAAAAATTATGAAAAGTAAGTGAATTTAAAATTCAAAAAAAGAGAGTGCTTTTCAATAAATTAGTTTTTTAATTTAATTTTGTTTATTTATTGAATCTCGTCCTTTTTTTTTGGGATCATTTTTCGGATATGTTTATAGTGATAAAAGGAAGATAAAATGATATAAAGTGAGGTAAGTTGTAAATTCGTAATTCATGCAGTGAAATAAAAAGTGAATAATTATTAAAATTTTTTAATATTTTTTATAATTTTTCAAATTTTTTTTTGTGATTCCAAACAAGCAATCTTATTTTACTCCCTTTTTTTAATCAAAACCAAATAACAATGATAATTTGAATTACTTCATTTTTTTAATCTAAACATCTATAAATGGGCAAGCCAACAAAAATAAATAAAATAAGGAAAAAAAAAGGGTTAAATTCTTGCATTAATTTATCTTCTCCAGCGTTTTTGATGCCCCTATTTTAATTGTTCTTAAATATGGAAAAAACTTAACCTTCTTCTCTCTGCTCGTGAACAGCATTGTGTTCTAACTCTGTATGGACAGATCGATCGAAAAGGATTCCATAAATTTCAGTGATCTGCTTTCACCAGGTCTCTCTCTCTCTCTCTCTCTCTCTCTCTCTTTCCATTTGAATGTATGGATATACACATAAAATGTATATCAAAAGTAGCAGATCTAGGGTTTAGAAATGCTGAATTTCGCAAATCTTCTTCATCATTGTCGTATCATATCTCGTTTTTAAATTTGAATGTTGTCTACATTAGCAGTTGTGCTGGTTTCCGTATTAATTGCCGCGTAATTTGGATGGTAATGAGGTTAGGATTCATGCAGTTTATTCGATTGGTTATCGTTGTTTGATAATTTTGTTTTTTTGTATTGAATCGTGCCAATTAATGGTAGATGTGGTTTCTGATGGCTAGATTGTGAGGGAGCGATCGAAGATAGGCGATTAGACAAGGTTGAAGATGAGTGAGGGCCAACGGTTTCAGCTGGGGACTATTGGGGCACTGAGTTTGTCCGTGGTTTCTTCTGTATCAATCGTGATTTGCAACAAGGCGCTTATTAGCACGCTTGGTTTCACTTTTGGTGAGTGATCAATATTTTCAGCTGTACAAGTAATGTTAATTATTTCCACTTCTTTTATTGTATTTGCGATTAATTTGACAGTTGATCGGATTTTGTTCTCCTTGGGAAAAAGGGATAGTGCGGTAGAATTTTCTCTATTTTTTTTTTTTTTTTTGGAGGTGGGGTGTGTGGGCATGTGGTTAATTTCTTATCAGGCTTTTGTCGTGCAATTAGTGAGGTAGAATTACAAATAGTGATCAGAGATAATTTATAACTAAAGACAAATCTGTGATCCAACCTCATGGCTGATTATAGAAAGTCTACCCTAATTTATGAGTTTATATCCGAATGTTGATTGTACTAGTTAATGCTATGTTGAATTGAATGAAGAATGCTTATATCATGTGTTCGTTTTGAAATGTTAAATGTTAAAGTCAAAAACACGTTTAATATTGCCAATAAATATGGAGTGTCGCATAAATAAGCCTCTAACTTAAGAATAATATCTGTATTGTTTCCGTATCAAATTCTGACAATAAATATGTGCCATTACTTTTTAACTTTTTTAGAACCGGACAATTGTCCATCACTTAGATTCATCTATTACACATTGTAATTTTCAGGAAAGAACTTGGATTAAACAGTAGGTGCAAATGTAAATTTACATATATTAATTCGTAGATCATTATAGTACTAGTACCTATGCGAAAATGAAAATATAGAGAGAGGAAAGCCTGTTTACGTTGCTATTAATTATGCGGAATATGTTGGACCATCTTAAAGGAAAATATATGGATCCTTGGTCCAAATTTTGGTGGCCACTGATTGAGCTGAAATAGTTACTGGGATCGCTCACACCTCATGAAATCACGATTTGGATCATGTGAGCTCAATCACAATTCATTTGCAATCTAAATCGTGAAATATGGCGACCCCAACAAAAAAAATTAATCGATGACAGGGAAAGAAAATAGTGAGTGAAGCGGTAGTTTATTTATGTATTGGAATATCGTATTGATTTTATCTTTTATTTTATCTCATTTGCTTATATTTGGAATTTTAGAATTTGGACTATTTACTGAGATCATGTTATGAATTATGAGAATTACGTATTATTTTATTTGTTTCTTCTAAGTACTATTGAAATTGTCTCAAACTATATATATATGGACATCTATTAACGACCCATCTATAAACAAATCGTGGCCAGAAATAGCGTTCCAAGTAAACCTACCCCCTCTGTACTACATATTGAAGAAAATATCGAACCCCGTACTTGTATTATGTACCATAACGAACTGTGTTTCAAGCAACTCCAGTTGAAACTGTTAAATCACTTGGGCTAAATGAATATTTCCGTAGGTATTAACTAAGTAGTTTTCTAATGAAATATAGCTATAGGTTTTCATTTTAAGCCACACACACTAATTTGTGGAGGGTAAACTTGAAACATGAAGTGCATTGATTTTGTAAATTTTTATCCGTAGAAATTCCATTTTAGAATTCTCCTTTCAATAGCATTATAAAACCTGGTAGTGCCATTTATTGTTCAGCCAATACATCGTGTGTATAACTATTGCCACCCCCCCCCCCCCCAAAAAAAAATAAATAAATAAATACATGCACACACACGCACGGTCATATAATTTTTTAGATTGTGAGAGTGATCCCATCAGGAAGCAATTTTTGTTTGATGGCTGTTTTGTAGATGTGGTGACAATCCTCCATTCTAATTTCCTTTTCTGATGCTTTAGCTACAACTTTGACAAGCTGGCATCTTCTGGTCACATTTTGTTCCCTCCATGTGGCTTTATGGATGAAATTCTTTGAGCACAAACCTTTTGATCCAAGAGCTGTGATGGCCTTTGGCATTCTGAATGGGACTTCCATTGGACTTCTGAATCTTAGCTTGGGTTTCAACTCTGTTGGTTTCTACCAGGTAAAGTTATGGCTTTAAATTATTGTTTTGACAAGTCAATTGTTGTGTATTGGATTGTGTTGTAACTTAACTTGTTTTTGTTTCTCGCCTCATTCTGTGCTGGAGAACAAGTTTAATAATCTTCTTGCATTTCGCAGTGATGGTTTGTAGTTACCATATCTGCCATGTGAAAATAATTTGTAACTATATTAGTGAAAGGCATCATAAGTGGTATATATTGTTCTGCTACGATTCTTTCTTGTCTGAATTGTGGCTGCTGTAGTGAAAGTTCAATTACTTCAGCATATACTTTGAAATGATAATGCCAGAACATCTACTTGAACTTCTGCATGTCAAGGTGGCGGCCTTCAAAACAAAACCAAAAGTAAAACCCTCTCTTTGTATTCTGTAATGCATAAAGGTTGCTCTGGATATTTTATTGCAATATTTTCTTCTGTCGTGATTGTCTCCCTTTTAAATTCATATCCTCAAACTGTGTGTCGGCTATTAAAATTTCTATTTGGAGTGTCAGTTTCTGAAATTTTTCTCCCTTTATTTTTAATTTAGATGACAAAACTGGCAATCATCCCCTGTACGGTTCTTTTGGAGACTGTTTTCTTCAGGAAGATGTTCAGGCAAGTTTATGCTCCAATACTGGTGGCACTATGCATTTTATCTGTGTGTTCCGTTCTTAAAGAAGAATTCTCCATCATTGATAACTGAGCCACTCTGTATCCTTGTGTTTGGAAACTGCTTCTTATTTGTTAGTCCCAAGTGCCGCTACAATGAAGCACTTCCATTTTAATAAGCTGTGTGACCAACTTGGCTAACTAAGGAGGACCCGTCCTTTTGGATTTATTTGGTGGATATAGCTTTTCTTCTTTCCAATTATAGGTAGCTTACTTGCCTTATTTATCAATAAATATTATGAATTGTCTGTGTGTGCATGTTTCCACGATACAAATAGTCTTTATGTACAGGCAAGTACTCATACATGCATACATGGTAGGTCAAACAGGGCGGCTATATCATGAGTACTCAGAAACATGGTTGATGTGTTACGATGGCTAATTTGCATGTGCGCACCGCTGTCCCATCTTTTTATTAATTCGCCATGTTCTCATGTACTTCGTAAAATATCAGTCACTGTACAATCTAAAACTATTAACATGCTATTTCAGTCTCATATATACCAGTGTTTAAGATCAAGTTTCTGTTCATATTTAATTTGAGAACTGAAATTGACTTAAAGGACGGAAAATGAACATAAGACACTTTAACTTGATTGCATCAACAACCAAAAGTTGCTAGCATTGGGAAGATATTTATTAAATATCTCCAATTATTCCTCCAATCGGACAAAATCTTTTATACAAGTTCATGCTCTCAAGCCTATGAACAAGGAGATATTCTTTTTGCTGAATGCAAAGCATTTCATTTGGAAGCATCGCCCCCCCCCCCCCCAAACCCAGAAAAAATAAATAAATAAATAAAAGGACATAGAAAAATGTTTGAAGCATAGTCTTTGCTTTGATTGATTTTAGAAATGGCTTTTTTTTTTGGGGGGGGGGGGCAGAAGGCTGCACATCAACCATGAGGTGATTGTGCTTTCTTGGTGAAGAGGGTTGGTTTTTTTAACATTTGTGTCTTTGGTTCTCACAATTTAGAATATCTTCAGTTATAATCTCTCTTTTTTCCCTGATTTTATTGGCAACCAGCGAGAGAACTATCTAGTTCTTTTCTGTAGTTCTGTATCTTTCTCTTACCTATTAAGTTTATGTGTGCCAAAACTTTTGTGCCTTCTGAGCTAAACCTGCACTTCCTTGTTTCAGGCTTTATGTCACTCTGATTTATTTCATTCAGAGTTTTTACTTCAAATTCGTGACTTTGATCTTCTCTTTTCTTTTTTTGATACGTATGTTTACATCAGTTACATGTACGTATTCTGATTTGTTAACAATGTTGTACAGTCGGAATGTCCAGATTTCACTTGCCATTCTTCTTCTCGGTGTTGGGATTGCAACCGTGACAGATCTGCAGCTAAATGTCCTGGGAAGTGTCTTATCTCTGCTGGCAGTTCTGACGACCTGTGTTGCCCAGATTGTATCCTTGGTTCCTTTATTATGAATTTCATGCATTTCCATATTGTAGACGTGTCCATGTTAAATTGAAGTCATATTTGATCTGAAAAAAAAAAATAAAATAGAAAAAAAAAACAAAAAAAAAAAAGAAAACAAAACAAAGCAAACAAACAAACAAACGAAAGAAAGATCTCCTTTTTGTTTCTCTTGGAGGGTTACCTTGTAAAAGCTGGTGAGGTATTGTTCTTACCATATTTTTCTCTCTCTTGTTGAAATTACTTATCGCTTTAACACCTTAATAGTTACTTCTAGATGACCAATTCCATCCAGAAGAAGTTCAAAGTTTCTTCAACGCAACTCCTATATCAATCTTGCCCCTATCAGGCAATCACTTTATTCATTACTGGCCCCTTTGTGGATGGGCTTTTAACAAATCAGAATGTCTTCGCCTTCAAGTATACACCTCAAGTGCTGGTGAGAATTGAACAAACCCTTGACCCCTCCTCAACAAATAATGTCTAAAGTGCAATTTTTTTCTTTTCTCATTTTGTCTTGGAATGCAGTTCTTCATTGTTCTGTCCTGCCTGATATCAGTCTCTGTGAACTTCAGTACCTTTCTGGTCATAGGAAAGACATCTCCAGTCACCTACCAGGTCCTAGGGCATCTTAAAACGTGCCTAGTTTTGGCTTTCGGCTACATTCTACTTAGTGACCCATTTAGCTGGCGAAATGTTCTGGGAATTCTCATTGCTGTTGTTGGGATGGTACTCTATTCTTATTTCTGTACCCTTGAGAGCCAGCAAAAGGCCAATGAAGCCTCAACACAACTGCCCCAGGTATTCCACCTTCTTTTACTTTGCCCTTTCATTTATTTTTCAGAACTTTGTTTTATTTTTCCTGTTGCACCTCTCTCCGTGTTCAAAGTGATAACTTTCCATCCTTAACCATATAATCTCGGCATAGCACTTCATGGTATGTTTCGACGAAGATGGTTTACTAATCTTATTTCTTTATGTATCATCTTTAAGGCGAGGGAGAGTGAGTCCGATCCTCTAATTGGCGTGGAGAGTGGAGCTAACATCCTAACTGATGGCAGTGGACCAAAAGCGCCAGCATGGAGTTCAAACAAGGACTTGCGAGCATGAAAGCCTTTTTTTTTTTTTTTTTTTCAATCAATTCTAGTTCAAAATTGATAGCTCTGTTCTCGGATGAAAATGTTTCACTAGGATCTCCATGTATCGCAAAGCACAAGGTGGGGTTTTAGAGGAGAAAAATTCTGTTCTAGCAGTAAAAACAGAAAGCGTCGATTTGTTTGTAGGAGTTTTGGTTATTAGCTGTCTAAGCGCTAGGTCTTGCCTATTAAAGTAGGTATTGCGGATGGGCTATTGTCAATGGCGAATGCATATAGAGAGTTTCCGTTTTTAACTGTTACATTTTTGCTTTGCGTTGAGATTGATATTTTTCTTGGAAGAAAATGAAGACATATAGGATCTTCAAGATGAGGGTCTATTCTATCCATTTTTAATAGTAAAAGTGTTCTGTATTGAGAATGCTTTAAGGTATGAATTTACATGTTAATGCTCATGGCTTGCTGAAAGTTTCTTTTAGTTGCTGCCTGTGCAAATAAACAAGGATCTGTATTTCAAATTTTCCTTGTACGTTTTTTGATGATTATTGGACCAATTTTGATGGATTGGTACTGCGGTTTTTGCTCTACAAGTTTCTCGTTTTTGTTGTAGAAAACTTGGATGATGAAACAGTTCTGTTTTTTCTTTTCTGGTAGAACTCTCATTTATTTTAGCAGACAATGAAGATATGTTTTTAGAAAAATAAGTAAATAAGTGTGCTATAATTTCTTCCATCCCCCAAGGTCCCGGTGCATCACTTAACAAATGAAAAATTGCTGACACTTGGCAGCATATGAGGTCTTGTGGACAGTAAAAATATTTTTTTATATTGAAGTTATGTTTGTTTTAATGTAAAATATTTTTTAAAAAATATATTTATTTGTGTTTTTAAAAAATATTTTTTTGAAACATAAATAAAAGTGTTTTTAACTGTGAAACAAACGAAGCTTGAAATAAGCAAACTCAAAATTGCAATTTTTTTTTTGGCAAAAAGAGGGCTTTCATGTTTATTTTCCCTTATTTAGCAACAAATGAAATTGTATTTTTTTTTTTTTGTTCACGATTAAGAAGTTATAATTTATTTTGTTTACCATTCTTAACTTTATGCATAGGGTATGTTTGGAGTTGTATAAAAGTGTATAAAATAAAATAAAATTATAAAAGTAAATATCTCGTAATTTGTGCAGTGAGTGAAAAATTTAAATTTTGTTATCTTATAATTTGTGTTTGTAAAGATTTGTAAAATTTTATTTTATTTTGTTTAGCTCCAAACGGAGCCTATAGTAGAGGCGGACTCGCACATCATGTGCGTTTTTTTCACAACACAAATAAAAATATTATATAATTGTATAAACTAGTTAATATTGAAAATAAAGTTAATATTTAAATAACATAATAGTTGGAAATAGTGTTTAGGATTTTAACTTTATGATTAAACATATATATTCCAAAACATCAATTTATTTATTTTAAATATAATTACCTTTGAGGGCTATTATTATTATTTTTTTTTCTAATAGCTTAGGGTGTTTGGATCGTACATCTCAACTAATTTTTGAGAACCTGAAACCAACGATCAAGTAAACTTTTAATGACCATGAGAAGACTCGAACTAATAACCATATTATGATAATTGTTTTACCAAACCCAATAGTAATTTCACCAATTGTGACTGTTAATTTTATGTATTATTGAGTATAAATCAAATCAATAAGACACCCCATCCATACGTCAATATGTTTTTTTCTTTTTTGTATACTATTTATTATAACTCAAGACTTTTTTAACCAAATGTCATTTTTTCTCTAATCTTTTTCTCAATGACGCTTTTCCTGTGAAATTCACTTTCAATTTGTAGAAAATACGGTAAAAACAATACCTCATTTTAGGAACAAAATGGGAACATAATTTTTAGAAAGAAAAGAATAAAAAGAAAAAAGAATGAGCCCAGATCTAAAATCTAAATATATATTTTCAAAGTTCTAATTTGGAAACAAAACCAAAAAAAAAAAGGCAGGGGAACTCAGATACGCTATGGTTTCGTCTGAATTGATTTCAGATGGATGCGAAGACCCAAGTTTCGCCAATGAGCGCAGAAGAATCATCATTGATCGCCCTATAAACTGCACCAGCCGGGAATCGAACCCGGGTCTGTACCGTGGCAGGGTACTATTCTACCACTAGACCACTGGTGCTTGGTGATTGTAGTTCACATTCTTCAATTTGTTGTATGAGGTAATCTCGTACGTGATTTTCAAATTCGTTTTTATGTCTGCTCTTCGCATCATATTCTTTGACTATAGTATTCAAGCAAATTAAATGCTATATATAAACTCTGATTTTACGGTTTGAAGGTAAAATATCTTTTTTTTTTTTATTTCTTTTGGGGTAGTTATGTCGGTAGAACATCGGGTTGATTTGTAAAATATTCTTAATTCACTTTCCATTTCATACTTTTTGTAATTTCTTGCAATTATATGAAAAAAAAAATTGTAAATATTAGTACCGATTCAGTTTGATATCAAATTTAAATCAAATTGCAAGTCATAAGTTTAAAAAACTTTAAAATTATTTAACCAAGAAAATGAGCCACCTTTTGATTTGCGTTTTATATGAAATAATTAACTAAAATAAAATTTTTTATATTTTAAAATTTTAAGACATTGTTGTCTAATTATAATCAATTTCACGTTAAAAAAATATAAGACTCGTAACAGCTTTAATACTAAATTTTGATTATTTAAAACTCTTGTTTTTCTTAAAGTCTGAAATATTTTCTCATATTTAATGATCTAAATATTCACAACAACAGCAAACAATGTCCCTGTATATCTATATAATAAGAGACAATCGTTGATGAGATGGTTATCTTACGTGGAAGGGAAAGGGGAGGCTCAGGTTGAGAGGGAGGTTGGAGAGGGGGAGTAATCGTGTCTTGCATAAGTATCATGCTAATTTATGATAAGACTTAAGAGAATTTCAATACCTATGTATTAGTTATATCCTCCACTACATAGTTGATTTTTAATTTTTTTATTTTTGATTGCACACAAAAAGGATGAAAAAAAAAAATTATAGTAAACACGTATGATTGGTTCAGAATTTTAAGATTTCAGAGATTTCTTATTTTCTGTATACTCCCAGAATTTTAAAATTTTAGAGATTTCTTATTTTCTATGTACTCCTAGCAAGTGAATTTAAAAAAAAAAAAAATGTACTCCAAGCAACCAAAACAATGGTCATGTTAGAAGAGTGGATGCAATGTAAGGGAAAAAAAAAAAAAAGTCAAATAAAGAGTCATTGATTCTCCTTTCATTCCATTCTTTTGCTTATCCCTTTACTGGGCTCGGCTTCCTTACTCTTTTTGTTTTTGTTATTTTTTTATTTTTATAAATCTCAGTCATATATTTTTATCTAATGACTGATAATACAAATTTAATTTGTAATAAATGTAAAAATAATTATAATATAATAATTAAAGAAGAAAAATCAATACAATAGAATTCACGACAAATTGTACTATTAGACATTAAATAAAAATAAATGATTGAAATTTACAAAAGTAAAAAAATAACAAAAATAAAAAGAGTAAGAGAGCCGAATCTCTCTTTACCCCCTTCTCTCTAGACCTTAGATATGTTTATTTCAATCTTTCCTTATCTTTCTATATGCCTATGACATGCATATGCGAAATAGGAATATATATATATATATATATGTATATTATTAACAATGTGATTAGATGAGTTTAATTTTTATAGATATGAAAACTGAAATTACTTAGATATGTTATGAGTACACGTTTGCTCCCTTACTCATTCTCTCTCTCTTATTCCTCTCTACTTGCTTTTATTTTCTCTCTCCCCTCTCGATCCCTGTACTTTTTCTCCCTTGTCACTTTATAAGTGACCAAATGAGCAAAACTAGAGAATATAGTGAAGAGAAGATGAATAAGAAGAAAAAGAAAAGCTAGAAGAAAATAATTTTAGTTTGTAGCTTCATAATTACAAATTTGGGGGTTTAAATCCGCCCAAAAAAAAAAAAAAAAAGATCATTACCTCGTGATAAAATTTCAAGATCCAAAAATTAATTAAAAAGTTGAAAATCTAATAAACAGTCAAAAATAAAATACAAAATATTATATAAATCATCTAATTGGTAAATTATAAAGACTTGTTGTTAACATTCTACTAATATAGGTGAACCCCAAGTTATTTTAATATTATAATGAGGCCCTTGCTTTGTAAATATTTTAAAATTTGACCATCAGTTTAATTATGGATATTATTAAAACATTTACATGATATATACTCTTTACCTTTCTACAAACATATTAAAAATTAAAAAATAATTTAAATACATAGTGTGATAATATTAAAATTATAGATATTGGTGACTTGCTAATAATGATTTATTAAATTTACTTTGAACACTTTATATACTTAAAATAAACACAAACAAATTATATTATGTTACTATATTATTTTATATCAAACAAAACATTGTCATTATATTATAGCTCCGTTTGGCGTAAGAAAAAATAAGATAAATTGAGATAAAATGTGGTTTGAAATTAATTTTGGCGCCCTTTTTTACTGAAAATAGCAAACCATGGGAACGGATTTGGAAAATCGTTCCCACGGATTCAAAAAAATTCACAAAAAATAGCGACAATGGTATTCATTTGAAAGTTTTTGACATGAAGAATATGATTGTATAAAAAATTTACATATTCGGTTAACCTACTTTCAATTTTTTTTATTTTTTTAGCGAAATATTGAAATTTTTTGAAATTAGTGATGATGGAAAAATTAGAGATAGAAGGGCTGTTAGAAATTTATAGATTTTTACAGAAGAAGTTTGTATGCCAAACGGAGCCTATATATCAAACAAAATATTGACAACATAGCGTAGTGTTAAATAAAATAAGTTATATTATGAATTATTCAAAAGGTGCGTGAGGTCTGTTTGTATTTAACCAAATAGTTAAAAAAAAAGTATTTCTAATTTACTTAAGTTTAATAACTTCATATTTAAAAAAAATAAAGATTATAAAATTCGTTATTTTTATTCAAAATCTTCAACGATCACACACGGGGCCTAATTCTAGTATTTAAATATTATTTATAATATCAGTTGGGAAAAAAAAAAAAAAATTGATTGGACATGGTAGTTTTTATCCGTTACCATCTTTTTTTACCTTGTAATTGGACCGGGCTTTCTAGGGCTCCAGAGAGCACTACATATGTTATAGTTTCTTTTCTCTTCTGAGCCTCCTTCTCGACAAGCAAACCCTGGAGAGTAGTCGTCAGGTGAATCGGAGAACTAGCCGCCCCGCATCCATATGGTCGGTGAAAATCGATCTTTCAACTTCATTTTCAATTCTTACTCAGCTGAATGTTTATGTATCTCCCATTTTGTGCTTGAATTTTGTTCAGACTTTCAAGCGAAGGAACGGTGGACGCAACAAGCATGGCCGTGGCCATGTCAAGTTCATCCGCTGCTCCAATTGCGGCAAATGCTGTCCCAAGGTCATTCCCTTTCCCTTTGCTTGCGTATATGTGTATATTGGCTTGTACACGGCCATGAATATATATGTATGAATTAAAGCGTGTGTGGATGTGTTGGGATCTTATAGAGATGCGATTGATTTGGTATATTTGATGTTCCGATTTTCGGGTTTTTTTTTTTCTTTTTAATGATGGATCATCTTCTCTGTGTAACTCAATGTATTTGATTAGTTGGAATTGCTATGGTTGTTGCCAATTGGAGGGGAATCCTTTTGTTATTCAATTGATTTGGGTTGGTATGTGGTTATTAATTATCAAGTGTTGTTTCTTGATTGTGGAAGCGCTGTGTTTATTTGAATTTCTGAATGTGTTGCGAGAATATACATACATATATGTATAAATGTCAATTGAAGGTTTCGATCTTTCTTTTAGGACAAAGCTATCAAGAGGTTCCTTGTGAGGAACATAGTTGAGCAAGCTGCTGTTAGGGATGTCCAGGAAGCTTGTGCTTTTGAAAGTAACACTTCTTCCCTTTTTCTATTTCACCTTCTAATTTGCACATCAATATTTTTTACTGTTTGTTATTAGTGTTTTCTTGGATGACCTTGATTATGATTAATGGCTTTTGTATTACCTTATGATTAAGGTTACACATTACCTAAGCTGTACGTGAAGATGCAATACTGTGTCTCATGTGCTATCCACTCCAAAGTTGTCAGGGTTCGCTCTCGAACTGATAGGAGGAATCGTGAGCCTCCTCAGCGCTTCAGGCGCAGGGTATGTTAGCCTCACCTTGTGTACTTAGTCTAATTGTTGTGCGAAATTCAGTTCGGTTTGTCTTGCTTGTCTTCTGTTTAAGCAATTTTTCTATCTTGTAAGCCTTGGAGTATCTTAGATTTCATTAATTGTTAGTGCAAATTTCATATTGGTGCATGAGTTAATTGCTTAAACATTAATTCGATTGGATGCTTGTTCACAAGCCTTTGATGTGTATACGTATGACCTAACATGCAAGTAAACGATGACCTATGTACAACGAGAACCTAACAGAGATGTTAGAACATTTTTTGGGTTCATGTTTTCTTCTTTTTGATAAATTTTTTAGGTGTATGTTGTTCGCAAATGGTATTGTATTGTTTGATGGTACAACATCTGGATCAGGGTTAATTATAAATAAGAACTTTGGAGGTGCAAGTTGAGAGATTTTAGAGTAAGTAGGACAAAATTAGAGGATATGCATTATAAATTTCGATAAAATTAAAATTACGAATGAGGGTGTGGTGAAAATTTAGGATCAATTATTCATGTAGATGGAGGGAATGAAAAAGACACTATGATCGCTATCCATAGAATTTGAGCTTGATGTTAAATTGAAGAAGTGCCTTCGAAATTTTATGCAATCGGAGAATATCTATTAAGTTGAAATGTAAATTTCATCGGACGGTTATAAGATTAACTATGCTTTATGGTATGGTGTTAGGCTCCAATTATGAATCCCATATCGCCCCACATAAATTGAAAATCTATGACTTCAATAATATTCCTATAAAATGGATGCAATGAAAATGACGATGCAAAGAGGGATGTGTTGTCGAATATGAGAAAAGATCGGATAAAAATGAATATATTCGAATGAAAGTTGAGGTGGCATCAATAGAAAAAAAGTTAAGAAAATGTCATTTAAGTTGGTTTGGTCATGTCCAACATAGAATTCGGGATTTCAATACAGAAGAATAAGTCGATCCAACTAGAAGGGGTAAAGATGAAGAAAAGTAGATTTAAAATTACACCGATTGAAGTTGTGAAGGAAATTTTAATTTCATTTAATCTCATAGAAAACATATAAGACAAAAATGAATACTGGAAAAGGATGTGGCTGATCCCAACTAGTTTGGAGCTAAGATTTTGTTGAGTTGTATGACCTCTATATGTATGAGAGAGAGAAGCTCATGGGTGCGCATCTCGTTTGGAAAGTAGGTGACAAATACTTTCCAATAACATATCAAACCGCCGTGGGGTGAGGAAGAATTAGGCATTCAAGGAGAGAGAGAGGGAGAGAGGGGTCCAAGGGTTGGTAAGTAGTTAATACTCTTGACTAAATGAGGTTGAAATTGTGTATTCAAATGGGGCGTCTTAGAGTATTGGGCTAGGTCATCTAAAGGGAGGCTGACGAGGTTAGTATGAAAGGGGAAACTTCGTAGGATGTTTTGGGTAATCTTTGTTATGGTAGAGCTACTTTGACGAGTAGCTTCTTCCAGTCTGAGAGGATGGAACATGTCCCTTTGGGAGAGGGTCATGCATGTCCTAGTGGCTCGCCGAAGGGGGCACCTATGTTGCCATCCTAAGCGGAGAGTTTTGGGAAGCATGGAGGGAGGTTGGTTTGAGTGGAGGAAGGCTAGGGGGACTGCCCACAAGCAGAAGGGGATTACATTGAGCGGAGGAAAGTTCCTTTGGATGGAGCTTTGAGCAACCTTGTTGGGCAAAGCATGTTTTGCCTAGGGTAGTGAGCTGACTCAATATGCTGTCTTATGAAGTTGGCGTGTGGAAAACTGAAGTCATGCTTAGTGGGCCACAGAAGGGTTACCGACAACACCTTAGTGCCAAACCTTTCTTTGCTTGCTAGAAAATTTGGTGTCATATACGTGGTTCACAATATCCAAGCTTTTGTACACCTATTCCCTGTTTGGGTAACTATGAATTTTTATGGGTTTGAAATCAAAATTTACAAAAATATGACTAGTTATAATTAAATTAAGAATTTATTTGTTAGAACTTATGTTGAAATAAATGCTTATTTAGAAGGATTTTAGATAACTACTTGTGTATGGTTATTTCAACTTGAAATCCACATTTAAACTATCAGATACATGTTTGAGATGCTTTCCTTCATTAATTAGTGTTAAATTTGCTTATTTCAAATTCATAAAGACAAGCACAACCTTATGAACAGTATGTGTACCTTGAAAGAAAAAATGTAACAAAATGTTGTGATAGTAAATTTTAAAAAACAAAAATTAAGATTTTGCATGAAAAAATTGTATGTATCGCATGCATATTTTTGCTACCTGATGTTATCATTTAGGCAATTGGAATCTTTAAATGCAATACATGAGTCCTGATTTGCCTTCACGTGTTTTCGTTGAATGTTATAATTTACACGACATCATACCAAGAAACTAGTACTACATTCATCTTACACGACATCATACCAAGAAACTAGTGCTATAGTTTTTTGTAACTATTTTCAACTTCAATCCCTTTACTGATTCTCATGCACCTCAACTTAAAATTTCAATTTCCAGCTTCAGAACTTAAAATTTTCAAGGATCAGGCCTTGTCTCAATGCTTTGTGGTTTCTAACTTCATGTGCCTGAATAAATGCACATGGCCTGTCTGCCGTGGCAAATGCTTTCTTCACTTGTGCAATACCACACATGAAATCTAATTCAAGTAGTTTTAATTGATTATTCTTAAATTTAGTGAATGTATGATTGTTGTTGATTGAAATAGCTCACATTGGTTTAAAGACCTTTAAAATGTGTACATTCATTTTATGTAGAATTTTCACTTGTTTACTTCAAATGGTAGATCTTTCTTTCCGTGCTACATGTCTAATGTGAACTTTCTGTTTTTCTTTTTGTGCCAGGAGGATGGACCAAAGCCAGGTCAAGCGCCACGTGTTGGTGGTGCACCTCCTCCCCGCCCCTAAAAGCCCAATGCTTGTTTTGCTTTAGTACTGCTAAGCTTTTTGTGCTTCCTGGAGTTTCATTGTGCCTTTACATGGATTTTGACCTTGAGCATTTCTTTTGTTCGTAGTTTTATTTGGTTTATAATGCAGTGTTATCTTTGCTTAATTTGATGCGATCCAAAGACTATTTTTTTTTTTCGTCGTTTGTTGTTTTTGATTGGTGTGAGACCTACTCTAGAAGAATGGAAAGGAGGCCCAGGTAAATTCCCAAAGCTAATGGTGATATTTGTTTCTCATCTTCCTCCTAGTAGTGGTGGACATGCGTAGGGTTTGTATAGTTTACCGAAACTAATCAAAATTTATCAATTTTTTATACTTTCTTTTAGTCAAATTTTACCATATATCACTTATACATCAAATCTTTATATTTTTATTGTACTTTTTTTGTGAACCAAACACCTTTTTAATGTTAATTACTAATTAAAATATCATGTGTCAGTCTTATATATGTAGTTATATATATATATATTTTTTGGTGCGGTCAATTGACACTTTAATAACCAAGAAAAAAATAAGAAAAAAATATTAGGCACTTTCTTTTTCTTTGATTTTTTTTAATGCAAAAATAAAAAGAATAAATTACTATTTTTTCTCTTCTAAGATTTTTTTTTTTAATGAAGATAATTATTGATGTTCCTACTCTCCCTCCCCAACCACCAGCCCACGCCCCAAAATAAAAAATAAAAAAGCCTACTTTCTGTCTCATTTAAATTTTGTGAAGTAGTGTTCTGCATCAACGATGGATGACTATTATTATTATATAGGAGATCGAAGTTATGGAAGTCAGACGCTTTCATTGCAAAATAATAGAGCACAATCCGTATTTTGCAGGAGAATCGTCCAAACATTTATAAAAGGGAGAGTTTATTTGTACTTTATTTTTAATTTTTTTGTACTTCAAATAAGTATTATTCATTGTGAAAAACTGAATAATACTTATTTAGAGTGTAAGAAATTAAAAATGAAGTGTAAAAAATTAAAAGTAGAGTGTAAATAGTAATTTTTTTATAAAATTCAAAATAATTATTGTAATCTGTATTTGGAATTTGAATAGTAACTTTGGTGGGGAAAGAGAAAAAGAGAGAAAAAATATTATATTTAAATACATACTTTTATTTGAGTTAATTAAAAAAATATAAGAAAATAAAAATTATTTATCAATAAATTAATTTTTTAATTTGATATTTTTTGAATTCTCTCTCTCTCTCTCTTCAAATTTTCACTAAAAACTCAAAATAAAGTAATTTCAATTTTTTTCCTAACAAAATATAGGAAAATCTAAATATTTTACTTATTACATAAATTATGAAATTATTATTTTTATCAATTTATCTTAATTTTTTTCCACTGTGCACACCAAGTGTTTATTTATGGTAAGAAGCAAGCCATTGTTAAGGTAGGTGCAAAATTTGACTTATTCGTTTGCGGTTCCAAACAAGTCATACTATCTCTAGTGCACCACGTGTCATACACCCATGATTGGCATTCACGTGACCGCTAGCTGACGTGGCCGTTTCACTTGTTTGCAATGGATACACTTCTTTTTGGCTAAAAATATTATTTTATTGATTATTGAAGTTCTCTGAATATATTAAAAAATACGAAACATTTTGTAATATTTGGCAACTAATATTATATCACATTTTACTTTTTTTTAATCATGTTTTGCAGCTTTCAAAGGGGTCTCAATAATGAGAGGATAATTTAAAAATTAAAACAATAATCAATATAGATAATGAAAGGGTGAGGATAAAAATTATAAACAGATAAAATTTTCAATTTAAAAAAAAATAGAATTAAATTAATTATAATTTTTAATTAAATAAAATTTTATTAGATAATCATAAATTAAGATAGAATTTAAATAGAGCGTCAATATATAGTACACAAAAATTAAAATAGAAATTTAAACATTTACGCTGTCGACAATGTCTAGACTTAACAAGGTTGACTTAACTCGTATTTGATTATTTAGGTTGAGTTTGAGGTTTTAAAAATATTTTAAAAAGTAAAATTTTGAGTTTGCTCCCTTTAAATCACTGGTTCAAGTCGCTTTTAGAAAATTTATTTGATTGTTAATTTTAAAATCTTGAAGATTAATTGAGGTGCACATGAATTAGTTTGAATATTTTAAATTATAAAAATAAAAATAAAAATATAAACAAGACCGGGAAATAGTCATATAAACTAACGAAAAAAATTAATGAGGTGGCTGCCCCACCCTACACAATGCAAATCCCCACTTGACTGTGGGTCACCCTTAAATTAATGAGCCAGGTGCTGCTCCAAAATTGCTTAAATTCTCGTGGCGTGTTTGGATTCTGAATTTAATGAGAGAAAATAAATTAAGAGAGAGAGAGGGGGGGAGACAAAGAAAATATAAAATATTTATTATTTGAATTAATTAAAAAATATAAAAATAAAATACATTTATCAATAAACTAATTTTTTAATTTATCAAATCTCATACTTTTTTTTTCCTTTAATTTTTCACCACAAAACAAACAAGAAAAATAGTTTCAATTCCCCCTTTTTCATTTATTTTCCCCTTATTAATCCAAGCACTGTTTTCCAACTTTAAAACTATTATTATAATTATTGTGATAATTTCTCATGAAAAATAAAATATTATGACTAGTATTTTTATTACACAGTGACTGTCAAAATATTTAGTTATTTATATTAAAAATTATTAAAATAATACTAAATACACTCTATTTTTAATTTCCCACCTCCCATTCATTCTCAGAATAATTAGTGTTTTTAGAGTGGAGCAAAATGCATATATTTTTTAAAAGAAAATAGTAATAATTTTTATTCACCCATTGGAAATAGAAAAACATTTTGCCTGGCAAGATTGGATGGTATTTTATTCTTATATACGTTGTTACTTTATCACCACAAAATCTTAATTTATTAATTAAATAAAGTTCAATAAATTTATATCTTGTTATTACTTTTTTTTTATTTTATGCATTTTTAATATGAAAACTTAAGTGCAATATTTGATAGTTACATTTTTTAATTTATAGTTATATTCATATTTTTAGCGTGCGTTTAAAGTGTTAAATTTAGTAAAAAATTTTCAACTTTTTTTATTTTTTCTAAACGTTTTTATATAAAAAATATTCAACTTTTTCAACTTTATTTAATTTTTTTTTATTTTTCAGCTTTTACCTACTTTTTTTTTTTTTTTCAAATAGACTATCCATTTTTAGTAAGTGCAATATTTGATTTCATTCCTTTGTTTGTCTACATCAGCCATTCTAACCATAATGGTAGGTGTCATTAACCTATTAAGATTTCGTTGAATATTTTTAAAAGTGAGTCTATTTGCAACTCAAAATATAAATTATTGCACTCCGTTTTAACTTTTTATTAAACAAAATTGCATAATTACCTTTATTCTGATAAAAAATATTTATTACATTAAAATTATATAATATATTTTATTAAAAAAATTAAAATAATTGTATAATTTTATTTAATAAAAAAATAAAGTGAAATGAATGAATCTATTTATAGAGTATAAATAGACAGATCGTATTTTTAAATTATGGCATGTACACTAGCTGATGTGGTAGCCTCCAATGAATGGCATTCAATTATTTTTAATAACAATACACATTTAAGTGTTTTTTGATTGCAAGTTATTAATTTTTAAATATAAGTAAAAGTAATAACTATAATTGACTGACTCATAATTTATATTAATTACCAAAAAAAATTAATTGTCAAATTTGACACTAAATTTTTAACTTCTTCCAAAATTTTTAATTTTTATTAATTTTTACTAATTTTCTCTAACTTTAATAAATTTTTAGAATTTTTTTTCATTCTTTATTATTTTTTTAGACCTTTTAAGGACATATTAAACACTGAATAATTTAAAATTTGTTTACCTTTTATTTTTTGTTGAAATTCAGTACTCTAAATAGGCACTAGATATATTTCATTTGAATGGATTATTAAACATAATTATAACTTAGATACTTTGCTATTTGGACAAATATATATATATATATATATATATAAAATTACTAAAACTTACAAAAATTATTAATTTTTTTAATTTATTTTAATTAAAATTAGTCACACATCACTTTTACATTAATTTTTATATGTTATTTTACTTTTTTATCATTTAAACACTTCTCACATGTATTAAAAAATGTTTTCTTTTGAGTGGTTGGCTTTTTTAATTTTAATTAAATTAACATATTTTTATTTGAATTAAAAATATTAAAATTAAATAAAAATTACCATATGAAATAAATTTTTAATTATAAAAAGTAGATAACAATTATCAAATCGCAGGACGGATAAGGATTAGTTTGGTCATGTGACGTGGAACGGCAAAGCGCAGTTAATCCGGATTTAATTATTAATTGACAGGCAAAGCCCAGTAACCGAGGGACGGGTAATACGAACACAAATCTATCAAACGACGCCGTTTGGTCTCTCCGCGTCGTCGTTTCATTTCATCCCTCTCAAACCACGAGCCCCATCTCTGACGAAACCATTCTGTTCCCATCGCAATTCGGTTCCCCTGCGTCGCGTCGCGGCCGACGTTAGAGAGAGAAGCGATATACAGAGAGAGAGAGAGAGAAAGCAACAATGGATACAGAGAGAGGAGGGCTTTGATGAGGTTTTTGTTTGCCTTTTCGGCGGCGAAAAGCTTCAAGAAAGCAACAAACAATTTGTTTGTGGAACCCTCTTGAACCGACCTTTCATCTGGTTTTTTGTCTCAATCCCCGAATTTCGCGTTCCTTTTGGGTTCATATGCACATGACATCTAGTTATGGATGGATAGATACATTTTATGTTTTGGTATAATATTCTCTTCTATGTGTCCCTTTATGCGCCTTTTCATTACCGCTCTCTCTCTATCTCTCTAAACCCTTCTGTATCTAGAGTTCAGGTACGACCATGGTAGCCCCCGAAATCGTTGCCGGAGTGTTTCATCGTTGAACTTCTCTGCTGGGTTGGGATTATATATATATATTTTTTGGGTATTAACAATTTGTAGGTTTGTTTGTTGGTGGTATGGGCGATCTTCAAGTCTGTTCTCGACAGCCGAACGGCGTCGTGACGGAAGATCGCCTGTTTGTGTCGCCGTTGTCGCCGCCGCCACCATTGTCGCCTTCTAACCCTGATCCTTGTTCAATTGGGGAGGATAGATGGGTAATTGCCGAACAAGCGACCCAAGAAGTGGTTAGTTGTATTCACCCTACTCTGGACTCTGAGGAGAAGAGGAAGGATGTCATTGAATACGTCCAGAGGCTCATCAGATCTTCTCTTGGTTGCGAGGTGAAAAATCAATGGCTCACGACTAATTGCCCACAAGTTTTTTTTTTGGGGGGGGGGGGTGGCGGTGGGTTATTTTTTTTATTTATTTTTAACTTTTTACCCATTTTATGTTGCACTTTTTCTGGTTCTTTTTGTAATTTAGTATTTCAATTTGTTGTAGTTTGCTGATTATATGTTCTTATCACAATCCCCCACACATAATGGCAGCACGTTTGGTTTCTGCATGAGTGAAAAGTTATGGTTGAAATACTTGTTTAGTTTCTGATTTCAGCTTTGAAGCCTTTAGGCATGATTTTTTTATGGAGCATTTTGGATCCACTGGTTTCGAAGCTGTATTGATTTGCCGTTGTTGTTGTAGAGTTAGTCAAATTTTACAGCAATTGATATTTGTGCAGGCACGATTGTTTTACAGTGAGGAGGCTTTGATCAGTGTTTTGGAGTGTCCTGTTACCTGTTCATACAGGTGTTTCATTCTTTGCATGAGGTTTTGAAGCTCATTGGTCTGTTGTTGGATGACTCATTTACATTTAGCTGATTTATATGGTAATTGATAGTTGTGGCTTTCAAATGAGATTCATTGCGATAGGGGGTTCTATCATAACTTTGGGTAGGACTGGGCCCACTATGGAATCTGATACTATGATTAGCTACTAAAGAAGCATGCGCTGTTATATCTTTATGACATTTGAAGGAATTTTCACTGGCATTGGCATAATCATGTAATACTTGTTGCATCTCTCATAGCTAAGTGATCTGAGTGTTGTCTGGTAATTTTATACAGTTAAAGGGGTTGATTGATTGTGAATATCGTTTGAGCATCTAGTCCACTTGGTGCTGAATATGCACGAAGTATTGCCATTGAAAGTTAATCAAGAAAAGCTTTTGTTCAAATTATTTCAGGTCATCTATTACTGTATGATCCATTATCCAGCTTCCATGGTCTGAGCTATGGTACACTTCCTTAGGCTATTAAGCTACTCTTTTTATTCTGCCAGGAAAAAAATAATAGCACCAACAAAAAAGGCAGCTTGGAATTTGAATAATTCTTTCTTTAATGTCCTGATTATTGTGGCAGTTTCTTGAGCATTCTGCATCTGTTCACTTCTCATCTTGTATGCTTCCTTAAACATTTGTTGCTTAAGAACGCCACTTTATGGTTTAGTGGCTATACGTATAGTTCTTATTTACTTCCGGTCTTCCGACTTTTTGTCATGGCCAATTTTCCTGAACATCATAGATTCTTGTACGTACAATTATATTCTTTTGAAGTGGAGATCTGTGAGAAGGACCTGTTGTTTATGAGATGAGATATCTTGTTACTTATGCGAAAGGATCATTTACAACAATTAAAATTGAGATTCTATCTCAAACTGTATAATTTTCTGCTGTCATTAGCTTTGTAAATACATTTTTTCTGGAGCAAGCCATGTCTATTTTACTGAAGTACCTATAAGTCGAGCTCCACTAATTCTTTTATGCACATTTTGTAGGTTTTCCCATATGGATCTGTGCCACTGAAGACCTATCTTCCTGACGGAGATATTGATTTGACTGCTGTTAGCAGACCTACCATTGAGGAAACTTTTGCCAATGATGTACTTGCTGTTCTGCAATCAGAAGAGTGGAATGAAAATGCTGAATATGAAGTGAAGGATACGCAGTTTATTGATGCAGAGGTTTTTGCACTCTGATGCTTTACTATAAAGTTTCTTGAAGTTTTTGATATGTTTTCAGTCTACATAATGGGTTGAATTGCACATTGTGTACAACCCCTTTAAAAAATTTCTTAAATCTCAGACATTGTAATATCTTGCTTGTATCATCTTCCAGATGACAAATCTACCCTATT
Organism: Vitellaria paradoxa; assembly: GCA_019916065.1. Lineage (NCBI taxonomy): Eukaryota > Viridiplantae > Streptophyta > Magnoliopsida > Ericales > Sapotaceae > Vitellaria > Vitellaria paradoxa. Next base: position 8,640,300 of record CM034243.1, on the reverse strand, counting down.
CAAGATGGAATGAGAATGTTGGTACTCAGGATTCTCACTTTGAATGCTTTCTGTCGTGCCAACTTTGTTTTTATCTAGATTACAATTAGAAACTCTCCTCTACAGATTTTTGAAGTTTTACTTCTTGGTGTAGACGTTATTATTATTATTATTTTTAGCAGTATCATTCTGTTTTTGCTATGTTTTGCATGGTTGTTGCTTGGTGTTTGTGTGGGGTATTGTTGGAAACAAATCTTGTTGTTGTCCCTAAGCTTATAGAAGATTTCCCTTTGACGGAGCTGGTTCAAGTCTATTCCACTGTTGAGTTTTGGTTTGATTTCCAATCTTTTACTTGAAAATTAGTTATAAAAAGAAATGAATACTTAGAAAGCAGTTGCTAATCATAGAACTCTCTACATTCAGCTGCACAAATGGTGAATCTAAGGATGCTGGAAATATGCACTTCTAACTTCAATTCTGTGGTAGAATTGGGTTTCCCTCAACATATGCTTTTGGGTTGACATTTTTTTAGGTTTTTATTTTCCCAGTTATTTCTTATAATAATTTCCAAAAATTTCTGCTTGGATTACATTCTGCCATTTTTTGATTATATTTTTGCATTCAAGATGAACTTGCGGTATTCTTTTTTTTTTGGGGGGGGGGGGGAGGGGGTCTTCTGGAGCTTGGAAGTTATTTACTAATATTTGTCATTTGTGACAGGTTAAACTTGTGAAATGCCTGGTTCAGAATATTGTAATAGATATCTCCTTCAATCAGTTAGGAGGGCTATGTACACTATGTTTTCTTGAGCAGGTAGGATCTAACACTTCCTACTCGGATTTGAAATGTACACTTTCTTGCTTTCTTTGCATGTTCTGACACCAGTTATTCCTTCTCGGAGATCATCCTATTTAAGTAGTACAAGACATAAAGTTAATTTCGTTTCGATTTTGCTGTGCTTAAAAACCTTTTGTAGAATTTCAAGTTGTGGCACCACAAAAATAGTGCAATATTGACTTGTTTTCATTAAAGACTCTTTGTATTTGAAATGATTTTAATTTGATTCAATTCATTTTCATAGGTAGTGTTTTTTTTTTTTTTTTTTTTTTAATGATAAGTTGATTTTCCACCTTTCTGATGATTATTCTGTTCTCCATAATGCCTTTCAATGCTACACAATATATGGGTTTGGATTGTATTCCTATGGTACCCTTCCTCTCAAAAGCCTCTTTTCATGTTCACTTTATAGTTAATGTTCTCTATTTGATTAGATAAATGCTTCAGTGTAGCTACCAATTGAGTCTACGTATTTCTTAATTCACATGTCTTGAGCAAATTTAATTAGCTGATTACATTTTTCTTTTTGTTGCTCTCTCTCTCTCTCTCTCTCTCTCTCTCTCTCTCACAGGTTGATCGCCTTGTTGCCAAAGATCATCTCTTCAAACGTAGCATTATTCTGATAAAGGCTTGGTGCTATTACGAAAGTCGTATTCTTGGTGCCCATCACGGTTTAATTTCTACATATGCTTTGGAAACATTGATCTTATATATTTTCCATCTTTTTCATGCATCGTTAAATGGACCTCTGGCGGTAACTACTTTATGTCTGTGCAAATTGGCTTTGTTTTTGTAGATAATAACCTACCATTAAGTTTTCTTATTAAATTTATTTGCATGTGTATAGGTTCTCTATAGGTTTTTGGATTACTTTAGCAAATTTGATTGGGAAAACTACTGTGTTAGTTTGAATGGTCCAGTTAGTAGATCTTCCTTGCCTGATATAGTTGGTAAGCATGATCCCTTTGTGTCTTGGAATTTAGTAATGCCCCATATTTTGGCATATGATTCTAAGCTCTCTATGTCTCTCTCCGGGAGCAGTTGAGTGGCCAGCAAGTGTGGGGGATGATTTAATGCTCAGTGAAGAATTTCTAAGAAACTGTATCGACATGTTCTCAGTTCCATCAAGAGGGCTTGAAACAAACTCACGAGCTTTTCCTCAAAAGCATCTAAATATAATTGATCCACTGAAGGAAAATAACAACCTTGGGCGCAGTGTCCATAGAGGTAAGGAGCATTTGCTTGCTTTTACTTTATGAATTGGGCCTTTAGTAGCCTATTTAAATTTAAAATTCAGGTTTTGAGCGATTTATATCCTGAGGTTACTCTTGTAGCAGTAGTTGTGCTAGGTTGTCTTGGTGATATAGAAACTTTGCAACATTATGGTATGTAAATGACTGGTCAAAATAATAAAAATAATCTCTTTTTTTATCATTATTATTTTTTTGTTAATCTATCTGGATTCAAAATATTGATATGTAGAAGAAAATGAAAATATAGGCTTTGTTTGATTATTCATGAATTTCAAATGAATGGATTTGAGAGAGCTTCAGAAATTAAGAATACATGAAGGATTTAATAATTACTATTACAAAGTAGTAGAGGCATTGCTTTTTAATGTAGTGGGAGCCAAATACAATGAGATTGCGTTTGTGTTTATAAATTTGAAATTAAGGGAGTTTATGCTATTTATTTAATAATTGTTCAAATCTGACCTTGTATGCTTGATTTGAATTTCATAATTGATTTGAGTGGTTAAACATGATGAATTAAGATGGATTTGAAATCATCACAAAAAGTTAATATTTGAAATCTTTCTTAGTATTGGTTTCACTACTTTAGTGGTGATTATCTATTTTAATACAGTATAAAATTAAGCAACAGTACTGTTTTTCTTAATTTGTGAAGTATTTCCAGAAAAGCTATACCTGTGGGTGTTTTTATCTTTTGCAATGTGTATGTATTCCTGATATCATGATGAAATGACAAAATTGGTTCTTCTAGGTAACTTCTATCGAATACGGAGTGCATTCAAATTTGGGGCCCGCAAGCTTGGTCGCATACTTTTGTTACCAAGGGAGAGAATTGCTGATGAGATAAAGAGGTTCTTTGCTAACACTCTGGAGAGGCACGGACATAATTCTGGCAAGTTGTTATCACCATCTCATTCTAGAATATTTTCTGAGGAAAAGATTCAACTGAAATCAATGAATCTTGATTTGGACAATAATATACCTGGGGTGAGTGATAATGAAGTTGACAGATACTTGACAAAAGATGATTCTGTGCATATGGCTTCTTCAATAGATGGGAATGGTGTTTTGGTATCAGATCTACCTGGAGAAGTGAGTTTGAGAATTGAAACTGACACATCTGATGGCTTACCATCAAGTTGCAAATCGAGTAGTTCTCTTTCTGGATTAAATTACCATTCCCCTAGTTTCTGTTCGTCCCTATCATCTGTGGAAAATGGGAAGCTGGAAAATGGGAAGTTAAATGGAGAAAAGCCAGAAAATGCAGTTGATGAGAGAATGGGTTTTAACCTGCGGATGGAACATAGAGAGAACCATATAGGGGCTGGGAATGCAGTCTATTCATGCTGTAATAATCATGAGGAGGTGAGCTCTGCTCCTTCAGAAATCTTGAGTCTGGATGCCACTATCCCAGGAGGTTTGGCCCTTGATTTTAAGGAAAGGGATTTGGGTGATATTCCTGGAAACCCAGAAACTCTGAATCCATTCTCAGACCTTAGTGGGGATTATGACAGTCACATAAGGAGTTTGCTATATGGTCAGTGTTGTCATGCTCTATCTGCACCTGTACCCCCCAGTCCTCCCACTTTCCCTTCTATATTCCCAAAAGAAAAGCCACGGGATACCGTTCATCGATCTGTACCGCCGAAGCAGAATGCTTGTCCTCAAATGAACACGAATGGTTTGGTCTTGGGACCAATGCAAACCCACAGGAGCAATCCCACACCATCCAATTCTGCATTTTGTTCCATGGAAAGATATAAACCACAAGGAACTGGGACATACATTCCTAATACGGTATGGCCTTGGCATTTTTTTGGCAATTTTTGGGCAATTATTTTTTGCTCAAATAAATGTACACAATTTTTTATACACTGCTGCATATTATCGGTGATCTTACACATGAATTTTGCAGAATGGTGTTTCATGCAGGGAGAGGTCCTCACATGGGAGGGGAAGGAGTCAGGCTGCCGGTAATCACCGTCAGTTCCAGAGACACAATCGTAATAATAATGGTTCTGCTCCTGCACCGCCTGAGAAGAAGTTATCTGATGAAGGCAGCCATGAGCTACGATCTCCAGTTTTAAGGCGCTGGAAGTCTGGATTATCACAGCAATCTACTCAATCTGTGCTGGATGATTCCCAAGCTGCTGGTGTTCCTGTTTCTGCTCAGAAACTTGAATTTGGTTCTCTTCGCCATCTGCCAATTGAGAGCAGTGAGCCAGCTTCAGACACTAGTCATGGTTGCAGCTCCGCTTTAAGCCTTGTGGAAGTGGAAATTCAGAGTTCAAAATCAATAGTGGGTAATAATGAGGAAAGGTAAGGAACTTCTTGCATCAAAATATGTTCAGGCAAGCAGACAGAACAGACTAGGGTGGAGGCGTTTGCCCAATGCGTGGATTGCATGAATCCAACTGAATTCCCTAGACCATTCGTCCAAAAAAAATCTATTCCCTGACCCGTGCATTCTTGAATTTGTTGTTTCAAACGAGGATTTCAGCACCAACAATGAACCCAAAAATTGCTTACTCGGTGGAGTTGGTAGTGATTGGAAGCAGGGAGGCTAAGGGCTGCATGGTTCAGGGAAGTTGATTGGTGACTGCATTGGGCAAAAGCCTCACTAGGTTGTTGGAGTTCCTCTCTCTTACCCACTGTTTGTCTATAAATCTATGTATATGGTTTGGCTTTTCAGGGCTGCAAAGAAGACATTCCACCTTAGGAATGAAGATGATTTCCCTCCTCTGACCATTTGAATGCTGTAGCAAGGATGTTTGGACGTATATATAAGAAGAGCTGGCAGGCAACTAATGTAGATGGATAAACATACATACATAGCAATATACAGGCAACCTTTCTTTTTTATTTTGTTTTCTCAAAATTTTGTTGGTGGCTGGCGCGATGTACAAATTTTTTATTTTGTACATTCTTCTCCTTTATTCCCCCTTCTCTATACATTCCCATTCACTGGCTTTTTGATGACAGGCATCAACTCACATAATAAGCAATGATCATTGCTTATAGATTGCCTTTTACCTTAGCAGCTGTACTCCCGAGTGCTGACCTAGCGTTTTTCTGTTTTCTTTGTTTAGACAGTGTTGAAAAATTACGAGGTTTATGCAAAATTTCTGTGGTTGCTTTTGAATGTTGGATGTGTGTGTGTGTTGTGTGTGTGTATTCAATGGGGTGTGTGTGTGTGTGTGTGGATAGCAGGATAGATCAGATCTTGGAAGATTTTCCTCTCTAAATGCATTTAAAAAGAGATATATGTATATATATGTGTATATAATGTATAATTGCGTAAGCATGCATGTGTGTGTGATTTGGTTTACCTTTCTGTTTCTGTTGTATTGCAAAAAGGTGGAATTTTTAGATGAAACAACTGTGGTTGCTGGAATTGAAGGGGGCTTTTTCTATCGTCTGCTGGCAAGAAATATAGAGTCGGAATGGAAATGACTGGCCTGATAATGTTATTAGCAATTTTGGGTTTATTGTGGAAATTAGAGTTGCACATTCACAGCCATCCTCGTCATAATTGATAATTTTTACAATATTTTTTTTTTTAGGTAGCGGGGGAAATCACTTAGTGGTTTTATCCACCGAATTACAAATCTTTAGGAGAATTAGCGTAGCAACTTACTGTCACGGTCTTCCACTTAAATTTTGGCCGCTACAGGTAAAAATTGAACTTACAATCTGGGTATATCACCAATTTTCAGGTTTGACTCATGCTCTATTGGACTAACCAGGGGTGGGTCATAATTGGGTCATAATTGATAACCTTAGTAATCCTTGTTGGCAATGCTCAGTTGTTTATCATTAAAAAAATATATATGAAAATTTGAAGTCACCTCAAATAGTTTTAGAATTTGGGCATTAGATCATTTTAAAAAAATTTATTTTTCTTTTGTCTTTCTAAAAAATATTGTAATTTTCAAAATTTTCACTAAATTATTATAATTCACATGGTAGCGCTTTAATTACATATTGTGTTAATTTTTTTATAAATCTTAGTTCTGTTAGTTAATTCTTACAATTCTATTTCTGTGCTTTAAAACTTTATTTGTTCAATCTCCATATCCACTCCCCTTTCCAACTCTACAAAATCTCTGTCTCTCTCTCTCTCAAATTATTCTTGAATATGAAAACAAGTCTTAGAAGTTTGATACTTTCAACTAGAGAGAGTCCAAACTAGAAATATCAATAACTAATTAAAGAATTGCTTTTGATTAGGCTCTAAATTTGATAAGTGTTGAGCTTTAGTTGCATACTTTTATACCAGGTGGAAAGTAATTTATTAGTTGTTTTTCACAAATTTATTTTGATAGCAAATAATATAATATTGAATTGGGGGAATTTATAATTTCTTGTATTTTTTGGAAGTATGTACCATTTCATATACTTTAGTGAGTGGTGTCCCAAAATCCTTTGTTTCCCAATCACTAAATTTTTCAATTTGTTTTGTATAATTTATCATGTGAATTTTAATTGCTACAATTGAGCTTCATTTAAGTTATACAAGTCCCTACCTTCTTTACCCAACATTAATAGTTCACTCTAGTAATACCACAAACATATGCTAGTCATTTAGATAATTATAAAAAATTATAGAATGACATTGTTTTGTATTTTTAAAACTCTTAATATACTGTTATTGGTCAATTTAGATAATAGATAAAATATCAAGAGTTTTAATGTGTGTAAATTAGAAATCTTGCTAGACTTCTAGTTATTTTTTATAGACGCAAAAAATTTCTATTCCAAAAAAACCCTAATCTCTCTTTAGAGTTTTCTACGGTTAGAAAGATTGGATGTGGGATCAAAGATTCAAATGTATTTTAAAAACACAGTTCAAATGTATTCTAATTTCTCTATGGTTTTGATCAATTAACAAAATAAAAAGATTAATTCTTGAAAGAGAAATAATTTCAACTTCGTTATGTGGTTATATCACAATTTTTCATATTATTCTTTTTTATTCTGATTATACAATTTATGAGGGTGATTACTGTTCAAAATTCTCACCTTCCCACATCATGATAGGTGTTTCAATGGTTAGTCTTAACATTTTTTTCTTAATTAACATGTTTGATATAGTCTCTTATTTTTGTATAGTCTTTTAATAATATTTTTAATTTTTTTCAAATGTTTTTATTATTATTTTTTTTTCTCTTTTCTAATCTTGGATTATGTTTAACTATTATTGCCGCAAGTAGAGGAGGAACAAAGGTTACATAGACACAAAATTACATAATATGGGCTCGTTTGGAGTTTTATAAAATTTCAAAAAAATTTATAAATCTCTATAGAACTTAAATTTTTACTCACTATATAAATTATGAAATTGTAATTTTTATAAATGTATATTAACTTTTACAATTTCAAACACTCTAAATATAAAAAATATTTTCAATTTTAAGTGATAGTATAAAGTCTAACATAAAAGTATTACTTAAAAAACTTTATCAAACATTCATAAAGATGTTGTTTAACAACCCCCCCCCCCAACAAAAATAATCACTCTTTATTCTTTTATAAAATATTTTAGTTAAAGTATCATTTTATTTTTGTTTTACTTGGGGTGTGGTTGTGAGTATTTAAGTATCTCAAGAAGAAATTTATCTATTATCTAACTAAAGCTTTGTGAGTTAATTCATCGGGCACCAGTGGTCTAGTGGTAGAATAGTACCCTGCCACGGTACAGACCCGGGTTCGATTCCCGGCTGGTGCAGTTTAAAATTGAGTGAACAATGATTATTCTTCTGTGCCAATTTGCGAAAGTTGGGTCTTCGCAATCTGTCTGAATCACTTCGGACGAAACCATGGCGCATCTGAGTTCACTCACCTTCTTATTTTGTTTTCATATTTCCCAATTAGAACTTTGAAAAAAAAAAAATTAAAAAAAAGAATTACAATCAAAAAAGAAAAGTAATTTGAACTATTTTTATTGCTTAACTATTTTTATTGCTTTCTGTTAATGATCTAAATATAAAATTAAAATTTTTACTTTTTTAAGATAAATCCATCGTCCGTGGGTTGATCATGGTTGTGTTTAGGCACTAGAATCATTATATTTTTGTCAAATTTTAATTTTTTTAGAATCTTTTGTTAATTGCATTCGTGAAAAAAAATAAAAAAATAAACATTTTTTGGTAAGTAAGATAATTTGAATTAAAAGGAGGATGAATCACATGGTACAAATGGCATACCCTCGATATAGAAAAGAATAATTACCATCTAATATCTATATAAAAGATATGGATCTTTCTAAATTTTACAAGTCGTAGTATTAGCATCTAAAGATTTAATTTTAACAAATTGTATGATCTTAATTCTTACTTCTTGCATAGTTTTTTTGACAATCATACGAGTAGGAGTTGATAATCTTCTAAAGGTCCAAGTATTTCTTTCAATTCATATATTGTACACTATAGATGAACAAGTCCAGTTTGTGGATAATATTAGTGAAAGAATTCTTACTAAATTTTTCAACAACCTATGCTATTTCATCTACCCACTTTTGTTTGGCCTTTGAGATTTTGCAAAGACGGATCTCCAAATTTCATTTGAGAATGAGCATTAAAAAAAAATGATCAAGAGTTTTCACATTTTGCCTACACAAAAATTTATATTCATTTGGCAGAAACTAAAAAAACAAAAAAAAAAATCATTTTTTTATTATTTCACCAAATTTGAGCGTATTAATGGATGAAAGTAAAAAATTTACCAAATTTGAGATTTTATTAAATTTGAGATTTTACTAAATATCTCTACTGTTTCATTTATATAATGATATAGATAAAAAAATAATGATCAAGAAGAGAGGATATTGTTTACGTGTCATCGATTTCTTTCTTTATTTTTTTTTTTACTCATGAAAAGAAAAAATGTCTCATTTAAAATTTTAAAATAAAAATTTATCTTACCAATTAAAGGAACTAATTTATTGACATAGTCTCATGAACTTTCTTAACTTTTCGAAACTTTGGATTTTTCATGCATGAAACATATGCTTATAGCTTCTCTAAGTAATTTCAATTTCCATATCTATGTAAATCGAACTCCTCAATCTCCCTCTTCAAATCTCTTTTTCTCCATTTGGCAAAGGACGTGAGACAGGTACAGAGAGAGAGAGAGAGAGAGAGATAAAGAAAAAATTAAAATAAAATTATTCATAGTAGAGAGAAAATGGGATATAAAGAGACAAGCAAAAAGAGGATGGTTTGTAGCTGAGTGGTAAAAGCCTCCCCCGTCTTCTCATTGACCCGGGTTCGACACCCGGGGTGCCCACCTCCCACTTATCAATCAAAAAAAAAAAAAAAAGAAAGAAAAAGGGAGACAAGTAAGACACCTGGGTGCCCACCCCCCCACTTACCAATAAAAAAAAAGAAAGAAAGAGAGAGACAAGCAAAAGAGTAGAAAGAAGGAGAATTAATTAGCCTTTATTTTTTTATTTTTTATTTTTTACATTGATCCCATACTTCTAACATGACCATTGTTTTACTTGATTGGAGTGGAATTGAAATAATTTATTTAATTCAGAATGCTTTTTAAAAAATTACTTGGTACGATTATCTAATGGATCACACCCATCAAAAAAAAGTATTTTGTCTTAGTTCGATCCATTTTATGTAAAATAATAAAAAAATCAAAATATCATAACTTTGTTAACCTGACCAGGAAAAGGGAAATTATTTTATTTTATTTTTTTATAACAATACATATATTACGAATATTGATTACAATTCTTTTATTCTTTGTTCTCTTTCTTCCATCAAATACTATTTAAAGAGATGATTATCGGTTTAAGGACGTAATGTGACCTTATTTTTCATAGAATGGATTTACCTAGATTAATACATGATTTTCTTTTAATGAAAATGTCCAAAGCCAATCTCAGGGAATAATAAACATTTATAGGGTCTTTCTGTTTTTATACGAGATTTTTCTTTTTTTATTCTTTAACAAATTTTGCCGAATTGATCGCTCAAGATCTTTAATCTAAATATTCAGTTTGATAACCTATTGCTAATTCTTCCATAGAAAAAGTGAGCAGTCTTTGGTATCTTAAAATCATGAACTGAGAAACCTTTGAAAATTTAAAACTCTGAACCAATTGTACATGTTTACCATAACATTTATTTTTCATCTCTTCCATATATAGAGTCACGAATAAAAAATAAATAAAAATTGCCCATGTAATGGACGGGTGCAACTAGTACATATGTATTAAAATTCTCTTAAGTTTTGCCATATATAAGAAATATAGGGACATTGTTTGGTGAATGCCAGGTCATTAAATATGAGAAAATATGTCAGACTTGATAGAAACAAGAGTTTTAAATAACCAAAGCTTGGTATTAGGATTATAATTGGTCTTACATTTTCCAGATGATATTGATTATATTAAATGGTAATGTTCTAAATTTTCAAAATATAAAATTTTATTTTAATTAATTATTTTGCATAAAATCATCAAATCAAATAGAATATAATGTTCCATTTCTTAGTTTTTTTTTTGAAAGGTAAAGTTTTTTTTTTTTTTTTTTATAAGGGGGAGGGGGAAGACTCGAACTCGAGTCATGAGCGGACATGAAAGACTCTTAACCACTGAGGTACAAGCCACGCTCTCCATTTTCTTAGTTAACTTAAATGGTTTAAAAATTTTTTAAATTGATGACTCGTAATTCAATTTAAATTTGGCACGAAACTAAACCATATAGTACTACTATTCGTAGCTTTTTTTTTTTTTCATATGATTACACGAAATTATTAAATGGAAAGTGAAATTACAAAAATTTTACATATCAACTCGAGTACATGTTTGATTTTAGCGACATATCGTTAAATCAAAAAGTAAAATATATAGCGTTTAATTTGCTTGAATTAGTTAAAGGTTGATGTCGAGAATGAACATTAAAACCGATTTGAAAATCATATATGAAATTACTTCAATTAAGTTTTAGAATGAGTAATGCAACTTGGCAATCAAAAAGCAGCAGTAGTCCAGTGGTAGAATTCGTACCCTGCCCATGGTGCAGGCCTGAGGTTCGACTCCCGGCTGGTCCAATGCAAAAAGGGCGAACAATGATGATTCTTCTGCGCTCTTCGGCGAAAATTGGGTCTTCGCATCCGTCTGAATCATTTCGGACGAAATCATAGCGCATCTGAGTTCTCCCTCCCTTCTTATTTTGCTTTTGTTGCCTAATTAGAACTTTGAAAATATTTTGTTTTTGTTTCCCAATTAGAACTTTGAAAAAATTTTAATTTAGTTTTAATATAGGTCTACAGACTAACCATGATTTACAATTGAAAAGCTATTACTTTTGCGATAGACAATTGTAAGGCTGTGTTTGGGCACCAAAACTAATTTTGATTTTGAATTTTTTTTTTTTTTTTTAACTACAAATGGAATTTTAATATAGGTTCATAGACTAATCATGATTTACAATCGAAAAACTATTACTTTGCGATAGACAATTGTAAGGGTGTGTTTGGGTACTAAAACTAATTTTGATTTTTTTTTTTTTTAACGACAAATGGGATTTTTTCAGAAGGTTTGAATTTTGAACAAGTGATGAAGTTTTTGTAAATGATGGCTTGAATTTTGAAACAAGTATGAAGTTTCAATAAACTAAGATCTATTACAAGTTTTTAGATTTCTTTGTAAATAGGAGGTAGTTTAAAAATTATTTTTTTGTACTCAGTTTCAAGTTTAAATATAAAAAATAGTTACTGAGTTAAAAATTATGGTTCAAAATTTCAAAATGGTTACCGTTTATAACATCTTTGTTAAATTGTGTTCTTTAGAGGGTTTGTTTGGAGTAAGAAAAAATGAGATAAATTGAGATAAATTGAAATAAATTGTGGTTTACGAAGAGTTCGTAATGCGTGCATTGAGAGAAAAAAGTTGATGTGATATAAAGTTAACAGAGATTTATAGAGATTTTTAGAGATTTTCAGCAAAATACTGCACGCCAAACGCAGCCAAAGTTGTGTTTATAAATCATGATTTTTAAAAATTAATTTTATAAAGTATACGTGCTTTAAAAATAATTATTGCCCCGGCAGATTTAAATATATATATATATATATATATATTTCAAATTAAGAATCACGAAGATATATCTTAGTTTTTAAAAAAAAATTCAACAAATATTTTTTTTTACGGAACATTGTATCTAAATCATACTTCGTAATCTTTTAAAACTATTAGTCATACCCAAAAAAAGTATTGCTTTTAAGTCACATTAATGTGAAAAGTTTTGTATTTAAGTCACACTTTTGAGTGAGTTCCACGAGTTTGTTTTAAATATAGTTTCTAATATATCGATAATATCCTTTATTTCTATAACAAAGTTACACAAGTTAATTTTAGAAATTCCGAGAATCATGTGAAGATATGGTTTACCGAGAATCACGCTTCTTCCATTTTTTTTCTTTCCTTGTTTTCAGTTTCATTATTTACAGTTTTAGTCGTGAAGATATTAAGAAGATAGAGCTTATTTAGCCTATCTTCTTCGCGGATTGATTTTACCGATTGGTGTTTTGAGCTATCTTCAAAATAATATCGGTACTGTTTCAAAAAATATGATGATGTTGGCTCTTATGGTTAGTTTGTGTTATGTATCGATTGATGTTTTTAGGTAGTATGAAAACAGTACCAGTCTAAAACAGTACCGGTACTGTTTTATCGGTACTGTTGTTAACACAGTACCGGTACTGTTTTATCGGTACTGTTTTCAAAACAGTACTATAAATTATAAGCATATGACGAGTTTTAAAGGCCAGAGAAATCTATTGGGTTGATCAACGTTTTGAGCTATCTTCAAAACAGTACTGGTACTGTTTCAAAAAATATGATGATGTTGGCTCGTACGGTTGGTTTGTGTTATGTATCGATTAATTTTTTTAGGTAATATGAAAATAGTACCGGTCCAAAATAGTACTGGTACTGTTTTCAAAATAGCACCATAAATTATAAGCAGATGACGAGTTTTAAGAGAAAGAGAAATCCATGGGGCCGATGGACTTTTTGAGCTATTTTCAAAACAGTACCGGTACTGTTTCAAAAAATATGATGATGTTGGCTCATATGATTGGTTTGTGTTATGTATCGATTGATATTTTTTAGACAGTATGAAAACAGTACCAGTACTATTTTCAAAACAGCACAATGAATTATAAGCAGATGACAAGATTTGGGCAAGAGAAATCCATGGGGTTGATTAGCATTTTAAGTTATTTTCAAAACAGTACCAGTACTGTTTCAAAATCAGAAAAAATAAAGATACTTAGGAATGATGATCGATTTAGGTTTTTTTTAAACAGTTTTGATTTTGTTTCCAAAAATCGATTTTACTTGCTTTGTAAAAAAGATGGAAAGTCGCGGAAGTTACGAGTGAAGTGTGCACTATTTTCAGATAAAACTAACAGTTTTGAAATGTGGTGAAAAACGCGTGATGTCTTTTCTTGTCTTTTTGTTGTAAGTGTGACTTATTTACAAACAAATTTTTTGGGTATGACTTAAATCTTTATAAGTTCATAAATAGTGACCGGCCTCCAAAAATCCTTTTTTTTAAACTACAAATGGGTTATTTTCATAAAATGGGCTCGTAATGTTCATTCAATCCCGACCATTCGGCCCAAAAATGAAAAGCCCAAGTCTCCAAATATACGAGCCCTCCCAGTCCCACCGACTAGCCGGGGGCGGGTATCTGTACGGCGTCGTATGGGAACCAAGGAAAGCAGTGCAAGGGGTAGGGCAGGGAGGAACTCTGCAAAAACCAAAATTCATGACCATGGCGGTAAAAGAAGCAAATGAGCGTTCGAATGCCGGATAAAGAAAAGAATGAAACCCTTTGCCACAGGTACAAACAAACCTCGTTTATGTATATATACAGAAATATCGTCCTGTGGTGTTTTTGCATCTATACAGTAATATATATGTATATAATTAGTATTGTATGCATATACCGCCATATAAGTACATTTTGCTGCAATAGGCTTGAATTTTAATTGCCTTTCTTGTTTCTTGATTTTGTTTCAGGTTGTGTTGAGAAGTGAATGCTCTGTAGGAGCTCAGCTCTCGAATAGTTCACTAATCTGACTGTTTTGAGGGGTTTTAATATTTATTGATTTTTGGTGTTGAAAAGTAGTACTTCTAAGCAATGTCGACTAGAACAAGTTCAGGACAGAGTAAACTCCACAAGAAAGTGAAACTTTCTACTCGAAGATCAAAGATCCCCGGGGATGATGGTGGAACCCTAGATGCCAAGAAGAAGGGTTTCGGAGGAAGGAAAAACACTAGAATTAGTGTAAATGATGACGTTGATGTTCGTTATGGTGATAATAAGTCGTACAAGAAAGATAATAGTGGTCGGAGGAATGTGAAATCGAAGACAAGAAGTAAATCTGGTTATGAGCAGGAAGTTGATAATCACAAAAGAAAGAGAGTTTGTGCTGATTGGGATGAAAGCACGAGGGAAATGTTCCATAAAAATGTGGATAAACCCACTAGAAAATGTTTATCCAAGGGGCAGACTAGGATCAAGGATGATTTTGCAAAGGAAAAACGCACGAGGGGAAAACTGCATGAGCTAGAGCAACTTGAGAAGGAAATGGATTTTAAAGGAGGAAGAAAGTCTCGTGATAATGAGTCACTAGATAAAAAAGATGGCAAGGAATTGAGACGCAAGCCGAAGGCTGTAGATAACATTCAAACTGTTAAAATGGATCACTGGGAGAATAGTTCAGTGAAGAAAGATGCCAAAAGTAAATCTGTCTCAAGGAAGCAATTGGATCAGACTCATAATGTTCGTGTGGCCAAATCACTTGGCAAGTCCATGAAGAAAAAAGGTCATGACAAGAAAAGCGTGGGTAATGATTTAGAAGAAAATGATGATTGGCCTAAGAAACGGAAGCGAGTAATCCGGATAGATCCGCATGATATCACAAATAAGCGATTAGATGATGGCATGGTCTCCATTGGTCAGTATTTCGATCAAGCAGTTTGGGTTTTTGTGTGTATGCTGCCCCTCTAGCACATGTATTTTAGCATTATAATCTGTTAGTTTGGTTTACTGGTCACCTGTTCTTAGCTATTTTTTTTGTTTCCTTGATTCCTCTATAAAAATACCAAATTCTCATATGCTCTATGACTATTTCATTCTTTCTCATTTGACAACTGTGCCTCATGGGTGGAAGATTTGGTTGGCATTTGCTAAAGCAGTTTTGTAATTCTTTTCAAGTTTGATTAGGCAATTAATTAGGCAAATGATATTTTGGAGCTTGTAAGTTTAGTGCAAGAGCTTCTTTTGACAAACACACATACACTTATGACTCGAATCATGCACTCCTTCTCTGCTGCTATATTCTTTTTCTTTTTTCTTATTCTGTGAGTTTAGAGGTGATGCTATTATGCATTTCCTGTGGTGCAAATTTGGCCATATAACTACTTCCATTACTAAATACCTTTCTCTCAGTTTCTGCTCAATATTATCCTCCTTAATACTCTTCCCACACTACATAATTTAATGCTATCTTCCAGTTGACTTTCTTCTGCTGTTGAATTGTCAGATACACTTCTTATAGTTATCTGATCAACTTAGTATCTGACCCAACATAGAGGATGGTATATATAAGGTTGAGGTAGTATCCAGTATCCATTCTTAGAAAGTCTCATTTTATATCTAACATAGGGGATGGTATATATAAGGTTGAGGTAGTATCCATTCTTAGAAAGTCTCATTTTATATTGCTATCTTTTTTCCCCAGATAAATCAGTATCTTGCTAATTCTTTCTCCTATAATGATATTGATTTCATGCCTACCCTTTATATGTGCCATAGGTATTATATATTATTGCTTAACTACATGGCTTATATACAGCACACCTCCACTTAACGCAACCTTAGTCTCAATCTAGTTGGGGTCATTCGTGGTCATAGTGGAGTGATTATGTTTTATGCAGGCTGTCAAACTATCACAATCCTCCTTCTTTATTTGGACTTGGGACTGGCTTTGTTAAAATAAATATTAAGCACACACACATGGAGTTTAACTACATGGCTTATATGTCACAAAAATTTAACTGCAACTGGATTTCTATGTCCAATTGATTTGTTCATTTTTGTCATTTTCTTGATTTTTTTATTAAAAATTTTGATGTCCCTTTCAAAATAGTTTTTTGTTACGTGCTTTCCAGGACATAGCAAAGAGAAGAAAGAAGACGTCGAGAAAAATAATGGTGCTGAAATGTCAAAGAATGCACAATTTCGTGCGATAAAACCTAGCCCCTCTATTCTTTCCTTTGTGGAAGATAATGTATGTTGTCTTGTTAAGGCTTTTTCCCTTTTTATTTTTCATTTTTTCCCTAATTTTCTGTTATATAGTTTGCTTTTCTACTACTTTTTTTGCACCCACAGTTCTTGGGCCGCAGGCGCTTAATTGAGTTACGCAGGGCAGGCTACAACACTGAGCTTTCCGCCCCTTTAGATAACATCCCCTTCTCCACGAGCTCAGAAAGGGAGCGAATTGAAGAATCGGTATTTTATTGTTATGCATGTTCAGAAAATCCATTTCATCATTCGCAATATTTATTTCCCTATATTGATCTGTAACTGATTTATTGACAAGTTCATAAGGATGCGTGTTCTTAATATGTTAAAATATCGTGCCAGTTGTTGATGATGGAATTGTATTGTCTTGCATTTTAATGATTCTGTGCTTACTGTACATGGCAGATATTTAGGAATAAATTGGCCTTTTTTGCTGCTGCAAACATATCTTCATCATTTCCAGCTCCTGATCTTCATGAGATTGCATTTGCAGGTATTTCTTTCAAATTGTTCCTGCCATGGTATATATGCTTTATTAATTTTGTTTAAACACCTAACTATCTGTTTTTTTTAATACTAATAATAGTAGTAGATTTTATAGGTTTTATTTAAATGTGTGATTTCCATAGTTGAGGACTGCCCTTTCCATCTGCCAGAAAATAATGTTAATATTTTTAAAACAGTTTGACATCAGTTATTTTTTTTTTTTAACTACCAAAATGTTTTGTGTTTTTACAAAATTGAACAGTAAAAAGCATACCTATTAGGAATAAAAATGATGGATAACATATTTGAGAATCATTAACTCAATGAGCATCATTCTGTCATGATTTTATACTGCATCTGATCATGACTTTGTTTACCGTGTCATTGGATGATTTCGATAAGTTTCTGGAATTCATCCTATTTCATATATGTTAATTTGCTTCCTTGTATTACATTTTGTGGGCTTAAATCTGTCTTTATGCATATATACATATACGCATGCTTTTTTATGATTTTATATTTACGTCTTCCCAATAAGTGAGATAATTATAAATTTAAACTGAACTGAATTTTCCTTGTTAGGTAGGTCCAATGTTGGAAAGTCATCTTTACTAAATTCACTTACCAGACAGTGGGGTGTTGTACGGACATCGGATAAGCCTGGCCTTACTCAGGTGATACTTGTACAATAAATTGAAATCTCAATATGTGCCATATGGACAATCATCATTAATAGTTCTTCTGCAGACTATTAATTTTTTCAAGCTTGGGTCAAAACTGTGCTTAGTTGATTTGCCTGGATATGGCTTTGCCTATGCAAAAGAAGAAGTTAAGGAAGCTTGGGAGGAGCTTGTGAGTATGCAAATGGGTACTGGTCTATTGTGTTTCTTTCATTTGTCTCTCATCTTGTTGGTAGCTGAGCATCAAAATTATAGTGATACCTTCTTATATATCAACTTATTACCAAGTTTTAGAGTCTTATTCTGTGCCCTCGTGTCGTATTGGTGACTATTGATCACTGTAAGAATTGATGACTGATAAAATGATCAAATTGTCTGGAAACAGTCCTTTCAACTTGTAGCAAAGGATTAGTATCATCAGTTCAAATAATTGTTCTATACTGAACTATGAAGTGGAAACTGCTGGATGAAAAGTTCAAAGTGACATCCCTTTTCTTATGTGGCACACTGCATGTCAATGATGCTTATTTATTTATTTATTTTTTTTGATAGTTAAGCGGGGGGAGGGGGGAGCCTAGGTTTGAACCCGGGCTGTGAGTGGGATGACTGCTTATTTATTTACGATATCAAATATTTTCTGTAGCAATTACTGGTTAATGAATTTGTTATGTAGGCCCCGTTTGGTATCAAGATAAACCTCTAAAAATCTCTATAAATCTCTAACAACTCCTTTACATCTAATTTTCCCGGCATCACTAATTTCAAAAAATTCCAATATTTCACTAAAAAAATAAAAAATCTGGAAATAGGTTAACCGAATGTATAAATTTTTTATACAATCATATTCTTCGTGTCGAGAGCTTTCAAACGAGTACCATTGTCGTTATTTTTTGTGAATTTTTTTGAATCCGTGGGAACGGATTTGGAAAACCGTTCCCACGGTTTGCGACTTTTCAGAAAAAAATGGCACCAAAATTAATCCCAAACCATATTTTATCTCAATTTATCTTGTTTTTTCTTACTCCAAACGGGGCCATAGTGGTTCATGCCAAGTCTCTTTCGGGATACAATGGAAGAATTGATGCAGTATCATAATTCATATGCCGGGAAAGAATTTGCGTGTGGCTGAGAAGGGCTCAAATGATTCCAAAGGCTTATTTAATGGATAAGTGGCATAATGTTAGCATGTACTACATTGTTTAGTTGAGTCTAGCAGCAGGAGTAACCAAAGTCGCATTACTTAGCTATGTTATATGAACAAGTTAAGATAATCATTGTCATTTTGCCTTGAAGATGGAACATTACCTTAAAAAAAAAAGAACTGTTTTTAGATAGGAAGCTGAAACCTAGGCAGTGTAGCTATATCAGGAGCAGCCAGTTAGTTTAGTTTTGCACAGCTGATGGATAAGATTAATGCATCCGTGCTGTCATATTGTTGTTGACTCTCCATTTTCTTTATGCTTTCAGAACCTGCTTGAGGTTGTAATTATGTCACAATTGCTTCTGCTAATCATTTATAAATAGGATTCCTAGTATGTTTGAATTTTTGAATTGTTGTAGGTGAAGGAGTATGTATCCACACGTGTTGGTCTAAAGCGAGTGTGCCTTCTTATTGACACAAAATGGGGCATGAAGCCAAGGGACCATGAACTGATTGATTTGATGGAGAGGTATGCATATGTTTGATTGTGTGTTCTGTGTTGTCAATCTTGTTTCTTCTGGTGTGCATTGCCATTGTGTGGCGTCTAAATGGCTGTCAGCTACAACGCATGAATAAGTTACAAATACAACCGATGCAGTTATTGCTTTATATTGGCATATTATATGAGGCACACGTTCAGACTTGCCTTGTATGTCCGCTGATTTTGGACTTAGTATTATGGTATGTTATAGTTCAAATTTGTGTTGTATCATGCTCCTTGACTGATGTCCTGGCAAAGTTGTGATAATAGGATTATTACTAAACACAGAGATTTTTCAGAATAATGGGATTTTTTGAAAATTTCAAAATGAATATAACATCAGTGGGTGTGAATAGTGATGCAGCATAATTCGTTGCTTGCATAATTGCTGGTTGAAGCACTATGAGGTCTCTCTCTGTATGATATGTAATTTTGCTGGTTGCGGCAGTATGTTGTACCGCATTATACTCTCTCTCTCTCTCTCTCTCTCTACATGCACACACACAGTACTTTTCTGCCTATCTATCCACCCATGAGTGTCTTGGTTGCCTGCATGTTCGAAATTTTATGTTTCACAGCTTAGCTAAGTTTGCGATTATGTTGTGAATATCACAGGTCTCAAACTAAATACCAGATTGTGCTAACCAAGACAGATTTGGTTTTTCCAATTGATTTGGCACGCCGTGCAATGCAAATTGAAGAGGTAAATTTTGAAATGCAGTGACTCAATACAAGATATTAGCCTCCTTATATGTAAAAATGAATATTGATACATAAAAATCTAATTGCAGAGCCTCAAGGCAAAGAAGTCTGCAATTCCACCTGTGGTAATGAAGGAAATTCCAGAACAATTTGATATTTTAGGTCAATCATTTTAGCACACTGGCTGAAAGTCTTACCTTTTATCTCTTATTCTAGATGATGGTTAGCTCGAAGTCTGGAGCTGGCATCCGAAGTTTAAGAACAGTGCTAGCTAAGATTGCTCGCTTTGCAAAACTCTGAAAGGTACTACAATTACCTTTTTGTTACAAGGTGTTTTACATTCTTTTGTAAGCCTTTTCTCTCTGGAATCTTGTAAATTTTTCTCTAGTTAAGTATGATGCTATCCTATTCTCACATATAATCGTCTCATGTTGGAGTTGAATTGGTCTATTGAATTGATAGTTGGAATCTGTTGTAGGAGTAAAACTGCAAAATCTGACCCAAACCTGTGAACTTGTTCATTCATTCCGTGGCCCTATTAACCAAATCTAGTTGCTGCTTTAGGTTCTTTTCAAAGCTGTGTTCTTTAGATTATGTATTTTTACATATTTCAGTATTTTAGCAAACATCACTGAATATTTAGGCAGGTGATTTAGAAGAATGACCAAATATTAATTAAAAAACACAAGTTCGATCATTGACAGAAATCAATCTTCGAAGTTGCAGATTAAATTTTCATTCTCTAGAGGGTCCAAGCTGAAAGTCACAGCTTCATCGATCAAAATCTTTAGTAGAATGCGGGACAATTTCCTCGTAGTGGCAAAGAAGTATTGGGAATGTTTGGAGAATATAGTTTTTGTATTCTTAACAATGGAAACAACTGCTAAAGTGATATGAAGTCTACTGATGTATATTTGTATCATGTGCAGCTGGTTGATTGTTATCCACTCAGCTTTCAGTTTATGTCCAATTGAGCGCAACAGCTAGCCCGGATGTTTCTGTATTATGCCTTGGATATGAATGCCCTACATTTGTAGCAATTTTTAAGGTTTTGTTTGCAGTGACCTTTCCCACCCCCCCCCCCCCCCCCGGGGGGGGTTTGGTACCACCAGTATTATAGATTGTGTTAGCCCTCTGGTGTGTGTTTTAATTTTCTTTGCTTTTTAAAAAAAAAAAAAAAAAAAAGAGGAAAGGTGGTTCCGCCGTGGACAATTGTAAATGGACAACGGGCGTAAATTAGTAAAACTATGTTGGGCAGATCAGTAAAATTATATTTAGCGTTAATAAAATAATTATTTTTAATAAAAAAATTTAGTGAGACCTGATGTCCTCGCACCCGATTATATGGTTCTGCCCTTGTACGATTTTACCCTAGTGTATAATTGATTAAAAAAATTAAAATATAAATATTTCTAAAGGAAAATTTAAAAAAATTATATTTAGGTTAAAACTAAAAATTTTATATGTTAATAGGTAATTATTATTATTATTATTATTATCATTATTGTTATTATTATTTTGCACCGTGCATGACTAAGGTTGCAACGAAAATTAGCAAATTTAAAATTTTAACTTTTAATTTTATAAGTTATTTGTTTAATTGTGGCAGCTGAGTGGCACGCCGGCACGGGGTCCGCAGACAGAAAGTATTTAAAATTGACAAATAAGAGGGCAGCAGCCTGACAGCAAAGCCATTGAACGGTGGCGTTTCAATGACGACTTGAGGCTGAATTCGACTTCAACTTCAGTATTTCTTTAATTAACAAAAAAAAAAAAAAAAAACTTCAGTATTTCTTTGTGCAACTTCAACCCCTCCTTTCCGGAAACCTTTGTCGGAATGTAAACAATGATTTATATATATATATATATATATGCGCTGCCAATGTGTAATTTTTAAAATTTTTTTTATCTTATTATATAAATTATAAATCCACAAATTATCTTATTTTATTTTATTTTTTATTATTCTGAATGCTCTATTTGATTAATGTTATATTGTGTTTAGAAAAAAGGGCAAAAGTGGGGCGGCTGGGATCATGCTCGCTAACCACCCACTGTTCAACTAATAATATTTAAATATACGATTTACTTCTTTATTTTTTTAATGGTTAGTAAAAATATAAAAGGTTGATCAGAGAAAAAGTAAAATTTTTGTCAAATTAATTTGAATAAAAATATTTCACTTAATCAGTATTACATTCATTCAGAAAAAAAAAAAAAAATAGTTGAATTGATATTTCATGTACTGACTTTTCTCGGTACAAGTGATATAAAATCGTAAGCTTATAAAGTAATAAAATTCGGGCTCACACTTCCTTTTTTTTTTTTTAAAAGAAAATTCAAATCGGTAAGCTCTAAAAAAAAGATTTATAAGCTCTTAGCAGCGGAACTAATCCAACTTGTCGGTAAATATAAAAAGTAAACTTTGTGGGTTTTTTTTAAAGAAAATATAAGAAATCTTGTCTATTTTAATTCTAAGTGGTAGAAATTAGTTGAAATGGGTGTAGATTAATCTAAATATTGTGAGTATTTAAAAAAAAAATTCACTAGAGAAAAAAAAAAGAGAGAGAGAGAGAGAGAGAAATGATAGAGAGAACTAATCAATATCCCACTAGTTGGTTCGTCCATTCGAGAAGGGCGCCAACCATGTCATCACATGTTGATATGGATGGATATGAAATTGCAATTCCACCTAATGCGAAGCCGTGTTCGACAATCTCCCCTATGCCATTCAACTACCCATTAAATTAAATTCAGCTGCCCGCACAAAATTCCAAAGATTCGACTCTCTCCCTCCCTCTCTCTTTCTCTCTCTCTCTCTATCTCTGTGTGTGTATTTCCACACAAAAAAAAAAAAAAAAAAGGAGGGGGAGGGGGAGGGAGCGCGGAGAAAATGTGCCCGTTGAGATTGATTTTGATCTTCCTGTCGGCTACCCTCGCCGGGTTTTTGGTTCTAAAAAACTTCAAGTCTCAGCCCCACATTTCTGAAGATTCTTCTTCCGACGATTCCCTCAATCCCATCTCTGAGTCTTCCACGCAAGCCGCTTCTCCCAATCGATCCTCCAAGGTCCCCATTTCTCTCTATTTGATTTCTAGGGTTTCTGGGCATTCCTTGTTCTGATTCTCTCTGTCTATGGAATTGCAGGTTTTGGGGGCAATTGGGACTGCGTTCTGGACCTGCGTGGACATGGCGACCGGCCGCTACCTCTGGAGGAATTTGGTTTCTTCTTCTCCTTCTTCCAAGCGCTCTAGCTGATACGTTCTTCTTCTTCTTCTTCTTCTTCTTCTTCATGTGCTCTCTCTCTCTCTCTCTCTCTCTCTCTCTCTCTCTCTCTCTGCATTGGTTGCTTTTATTCTCTCGATTGGATGTACGCGTTTAAGTTTGATTTCGCTTCTATTTCGATAGCAGCTTCTTATCGGAATCTCTATCGCCCTTGTACTCTATCTCAAGCTCAACCGAGACCACATAGTTGTAGAGTTTTATGACGTTGTTGATATGTTGGTCTCTTAGACAAAATGCACGCCTTTTACTGTAGCGCGAATCTGATTTCTGTATCTGTATGTGTGTGTGTTCTGGTTACAATTTGTTTGGGTTACTTGCACTTGAATTTGATTAACATCTTACTCGCATGAAGCCATGAAGGAGAAGGTTGGAACTTGCATGATTGTTTTTAATAGAACATTTGATGGAAGTTCTGCTGGTTTGAAATAATTATTTACTTAACACTCTCAGTAGAGGTGATGATAATGGACTCGGCATGTGAAAATGAGCTCCTAGAATGAATACCTTCGACATGGACACAAAGTTATAGAGGGAAAAAACATGAACCCAACACTGACACGAATATGTTTACTTGAGATTGACATGTTTTGATCTAATTTTGAAGCAGATTAATTATTTATTAAATTTTAAAATATTTGAGTATAAATACAAATAACCACTAATTGACATGAATTATGAACCCAAACACGATACGGTCATCACCCCTAGATCTCAGCATGCTTGAGAAGATATTTGTATGATTGGAACTTGGTAAGGTTTCTTATGTTTGTTTGTGGACAGTACCAGCGACTGTTACGAACCTTTTTACCTATTGTTACAGTCACAAAAAGGCTTTTGTTTTTTTAACACATATGTAACTCGTTATGGGATCTTTAGAAATTTACTCTAGTTTATTACCATGTGGTGCATTTTTGAATCTTATTTAGATTAGGATTCAGAAACATAAGGCTGCACCAAAAAAAAAGGGGGGGGGGTTCTGAATGTTCTCTTTGTTAGTGCTCAATAAGAACTAGGAGGATGTTACAAAGGCCTCAGCCAACAAAGTAGAGAATAGATGAGCACCTAGTTGATGTGGTAGAAATAAATTAAGAAGATGGTGATGACACTTCATATCGTTTGCAGGTGTTTTAGATGAATAGACAATTCTTATTCACTACAGTACTTTTGATTGGAATGCATAAGGAGGAACTCGTCTCTTTGAAATAGTTGATTTTATTACCAAAGATTCTTTGGACTGTTGAACACACTGTAATTTTGGAGGCATTTCTCCATGTGGGTCCAATTGGTTGGTTGATATCCTAAATGCAGATGCTGTTTTATATGAAAAGGACGTTAGTAATTTATTATATTAATCTCTAAGTTTTATCTTGGTACTTTTCCAAGAACCGGATTTAAATTCTTTTACGAGTTTTGTAGAGCTCATGATAGTATAATTTTTGGGAAGGCCTTGATGTAATGGTCGGCATTTTCTTAATACCTTTTATCTTTCAACAAAATTTTTGTTTATCAAAAAAATAAAAAAAAAAGCTTTTATCTTGGTCCTTCCAGGGTGGGGTTAAAGTTGTGCTAAGGTTAGTTGACCCCATTTTTTGACTAGTGGTTTCAAGTGAGAAATTTTATTTGAGTGATTGAAATCTTATTTAGAGGGTAATCCAGAAACAACATTTAAAGCCCCAGGCATGTTTTTTTATCTTTTTATAAGTATCAGCAAAACAGGTGATTAATTGCTTCAGCAGGCAACTTCACAAGCGAAGATCATAAAAAGAAAAATCCTAGGCGGCCAAGAGCAATGCAATGAGGCATGTCATGCTTATTGCTAATGGGCATGGCCAAGCCTCATCGGTGTCGAAGAGTAACGCAAAGAGGCATGGCAAGCTGTTTGGCTTGTCAAGCACGGTGCCAGGGGGGTCGTGTGTTTGCCCGAAAGGCCGTGGGCTAGGGTCGTTATGACTCCTCGGCCATGGGCAATGTCCCTTCCTGGCATCCCGAAGAAGGCTCAAAATACATATATAAGGGGGTGAGTGTTCTTAACAAGGTTGGCACCACATGCCGCGCCCCCTGGCACTCGTTGAGTGTCATTGGCATGCTCCCCGGAAGTGATGGGGCACACCTTGGGCTCCCTCAGGCCACGGCCAACGTGGGCGGGGTGGGCTATGTATTAGCTAATATTCTCCAACATCATGACTAATGTTCTTAAATTAGATGGGATAGAACTGAAACTAATTGACTCCATGGGTTTTCTGCTATTAATGATTTGATAGAAATAGATTTAATGTACTTATGATTTGCAAGATTTTTAGGTTCCCCAAATCTTAAAATTCAGTTAAGACCATTCTCATTTATTATGGTCCAATCATCCATTTGCCCTCTAAGAAATACTATAATGTCAGGCTCAGTTGTTAAATTTTTATTTATTTCTCACAATTATTTGATTCTTATAAATGGCAGTATTTTTGTCAACATATTTC
Source organism: Vitellaria paradoxa (assembly GCA_019916065.1). Lineage (NCBI taxonomy): Eukaryota > Viridiplantae > Streptophyta > Magnoliopsida > Ericales > Sapotaceae > Vitellaria > Vitellaria paradoxa. The sequence goes on along the minus strand of CM034243.1, from coordinate 8,614,594 downwards.
TGGATGATTAAGCTCTTTTGATTAGTAGGATAATGAAGTAGTGAATAGAATAGTTTTAACTTTTCTACTCTAGAATGCATTTCTTTGCCTTTTATATTTATTTATTTATTTTTGATAATGATGATGGGAATCCACAGTCCCTACCCTTTGAGCGTGCACTACGTAAACCCATGAGATTCGCTTAATAGTTTACAAACCACACGAACTAGATAAATTCACGGAAAATCTGTGTATAAGCTCACCCCAAGGAGGAGTTGAACTACTAAGCTTGTTAGAATTTATTTCTTTGCTATATGGAGGTTTGATTCATCCAAAAACTTTGCTAGATTTGTAGCTGAGACTAGCTATTGCATAATGGTGATAAATGGACGTATGAGCACTGATATGTGGTTTGCTGAAATGCTTTGGAGAATTTGTCGGTTGGAGGTGATAAATTATAGATATGTGTTTTATCACCTCATTGGTGTGCGCGCTCTTTGCATAAAGGAAATTGAAATGATCGACCACTTATTCCTCCATTGGTCGCTTGCTTTGGCATTACGGTAAAAGTTGTTCGCATGCGTAAACTTGGCCTGGGTGGGATTCCTCCACTTGCGTGGACATGCTGGGGTTTGGGGCCTTGACTTCAATAAGAAGGGCAAATGTTGATGGAGGGCTGCCATTGAAGCCATTCTGTGGGTCATTTGGAAACAAAGAATTTCGAGAATATTTGACGACAAGGAAGAACATGTGATGGGTTTTTGGGAGAAGACTAGTTTCTTTGCTACCCTTTTGGGTGTTTATATTGCCAGATTTTGCTTCTTATCCTTTGTTTATCATCATTCGAGGTAATTATCTTGATGTCACAAGAACAAGATTGCATTTTAATTTAGTTAAAGGGGATTCCTCATCCTCATCGTCTATTTTTGGCTATATTTCTCAATTTTTTTTATTCTATCAGGGCTCGTTTGGAGCCACAAAAAAAATCAAAAAATTTCAAAAAATTTCAAAAGTTTTTAAATCCATCCAATCACATTTTGTTGCTTATCATTTTTATATCACATCAATCCCATCTATTGGTTTTTTTTGTTTGTTTTGAGACTCCAAACGTCTCCTAAATAGTAGTCCTGTTACTTATAAGAAAAATATAAATAATTATATCTGTCTCTCTATGAGAGAGAGAGAGAGAGAGAGAGAGAAAAAAGTAGTCCTGTTACTTATAGGAAAAATATAAATAATTATAGAGAGAGATTGATTGATTGATTGATTGTGCGCGCACATGCGTTGTTACTTCACATGGCATTTAAAAAGCAACCAGAATTAATTGTACGTTTTTGCTGAACTTCAACCAATCGCCGGGTCTGATTTTGGGTACATTCACAGATGGAGATTGAGAATCATAAGTTATGTTCGGGTAGGAATGGAGAAATTTTGGTGAAGGTTGGTTATAATTGTAACGCCATTTTGATGAAATACTTGTCAACTTCCCAAAAATTGACCTCAATTAGGGCAATTTTTCTATTTTATCTGGTCTGCCTGCCAAATTGAATTTAAATGAAGTCTAGCTAGAGTGGGCATCTCAGCCCCTTCCCATTGCGAGACTCACAGCGGGGTTCATATCAGGCGTCGCACTTTCACCTGAGCTAATTGTATAGTTGACCATTGCAATGCACTTTGAGGATAGAATTGTGTGCCACTTGACTATATATGCATGCCTTGTGCTCAAAATCAAATTCAATATCATCAAAATTATGGGAAATGATAAGTATATTCTTTCATTAGCTTTTTTTACTTCACATTATTCTTCTTTTTTCTTATTTTTTTTCTTCCCCCAATTAAAGCTACTGTGGAGTGAGAGAAGTTAATGGAGAAGTTCAAATATTTCCAACCCAAAATTATTTAATTTTTCTTTATTATTATGACCTAAAAAATTTGGAGACTAGGGCAGATTATTTGATAAGGTTTATCTTAAAAAAAAGGTTAATTATATTAATATTCTTTCAACTATATTTATTTTAGAATTTACTCCCTACATTTATTAACCTTAACAATTTGACCTCTTCATCTATTTAAAAGGGGTTTTATTTGAAAATTGTTAAAAAATTTGTTAACTTTTTATTAACACCCTTTTAACTATTTTTGATTTTTAATATACTTCTTTTACCTATTAATTCAAACATTTTGATCCTTTCACATATTTAAAAGGGCTCTCTTTGGAAATAATTAAAAAAGTATGTCAACTTATTTATTTATTTATTACTTCTTAATTATCTTAATTTATTTTTAATGTGATTCTTACTCACATATTTAAATTTAAAACTTATCACTAGATGTTTACATAAGTTAAGTCAGATAAACTATTCGATTTTATGTTATAAATTTAATAAATTGAATTTTTTCTTATCCCATTAAAAAAAAAAACTTGACTCGATAAATATATGTTATTTTTGCTTTTAATATAAAGAAACAAAGTGTAAAATCAAATGAAAATCAAAAAAATTAAATTAAACATGATAATTTTGGGTTTTTAATCTTATAATATTTTCGTTTGATTTAGTTCTTTTTTAATTTAAACTTAGCTTAAAATTTTAAACCAAAATTTGAGGATACATTATCTATTATTTATTGTTAAAAATAAATACATGTAATAAATATAGAATAAAGAACAAAAAATATTTATTATTAGGATTTGAGAGTTGATTTAGTTGGATTCTTTGTCAAAATTAGGTTCGGGTCATTTTTTTTTTGGGGGATAGAAAAGAAAAAAAATTCAATTTATTTAATTTATAGATGAAAATTGAATGATTTATCTGACCCGACACATGCAAATATCTAGTCATATGTTCTAAATTTGAATATATGTGAATAATAATTACATTAAAAATATATTGAGATAATTAAGGAATAATAAATAAATAAAAAGTCAATGGACTTTTTTAAAAGTCTCTAAACGAAACTCTTTTTAAATAGAGGAATAGGTCAAATTGTTAAGATTAATAGATGAAGGGGTAAACTGAAAAACAAGTATAATTAAAAAGGTGTAAAGTAATTAACCCAAAAAAATGACAAAGATTTTTTTTTATTTTTTAAGTTGAAGTCAAATAAATGATAAATAATAATTAAAAAAAAGTAAAGTTGGATAAATTTGGGGCATAAAATTGAAGTTGAACAAATAGAGAATGTTAAGAATGTTTTAGGATTTCAATGATAAATGGCTATTAAAATTGTAAGGTGAGACCTACAGCATTTGTTTTAATGATTAGCTAGTAGGGTCAGCTACAATTATGATTATTATTTTTTTAACCCTGTTGATGAAGAGGTAAAATTTCTGTTAAGTTTGGCCTCCAAAATCTGCCCAGTGTTATTTTATGACTTCAGACCTCAACTATAAGAAACATCACACAGAAATTCATTATCAATATGGATGGTGCAGAAACTAGAGGTAGGTGGCTCGAGTCCATTTGGTAGTGGGAAATTCTATCTTCAACTTCAATTATAGCATATATGAATCAACCTAAAGAGGACTTCATTATTTCATGCCAGACCCGATAAATATATTAAAACAAGATTAATGCTATTATGCTATAATGTACCATCAGGCTGAGGTGGTTGAGTATAAATCAATCATTTTCAAAAAACATAATTTAATAACAAGTTCCATATTACAGAATTGCCATTCCTACATTAGTTTGTTTTGTCTATAGATTCCAGTGACATATCATTTTTCCGTGAAATAATGATGGAGGGAGTGAGTGCTTTCTCACTCATGAACGGACTTGCCACGTACCAATTTCCTCCTCTGTTCAAAGGGCAAAACATATGACTCATGAACTCATGTTTTAATACCAAAAAAACAAGAGATTTGCAGACGCGCAGAATCAGAAATGAATATAAGTTTTCTCCAAAACTTCAAACCCAGATGTTAAAAAGTACTAAAGCATCAGATGGCCATGCTCCTTCCCTGCAGAGGATTACAACAACATTCTAGATTTTCTAGTGATGGTGGGTAGGTTCATCAGTGAAGGCACCTCAGAAACGTGATAAATGGATTGCACCCCCACCAAGACACTTGCCAACTTTCTTCTCCACAACTGCAGAAAGAAAAATAAAATTACTAATTCTTCAAATTTGGATAAGCAAATCAAATGCATTACTTATGTACAGTATACTTTTGAGGAAAGCAAACACTGCAGGGGTTATTACAAAATGTTCCAAGAATGGTCCGCCTCGAAGGAAGAAAATGAAAGAGGGAGGGGGTGGAGGGAGTCATCAAGCAGGCTTCCATATCACATCAAGTTTATCTGACGGTGGTATGATACAAATAAAAATGCACAACAGTCTGTTGAATGGGCAGATTTAAAAATGTAAAAAATTACAAACTAAGCTGGCATAGAAAATTGGCGGCGAATCACGATCAAGGCAACTGCTCTAGCGGCTCCTGCTGCTGCGGCTGCTGCTGTGGGAGTGTCCGCAGCGGAGGAGGCTGCAGTTCAAGTTGTGGCTGCCGCCGGTCACCTTGCCAATCCCAAACGATATCTTGGAGAGCGGGTCTCATACCTTCTTCCAGAATCCTCTGGTATTCCAGCGTATCTCCATTAGATTTCTTCACCTCTACCCAATGGAAGGATGGAGTCACTTCAAAGATCTCTGCATCAATGCACAAGATTCCCTTTCTACCTTCCTTAAGTCCCTCGAATTTCAATAACCCTGCTTCCTTTTTCGTTACCCTCAGCTTCAAAGGCTTTGCGATTTCCTCTAGCTTAGATACGATGACCGATGCAGGTTTCCTGGAAGTAAATCTTGCCTCTTCCTTTAGATGAGGATCCTCGAACAAGCTGGATAGATCAAAGCCAGCGGAAAAGGAGATGATATCAAAAGCGTTTAAGCTCGGAGGTTTCACTAATTCTTGCTTTTCCTCAGCAGTCTTACCACTAGACTCACAGTGACCGGACGCTGCGCCTGCACTCGAAGAGGCTATATCCTTGCTTTCTGTGTCGGTTTTGGTTGCTTTGGCATTCAATCCCCTTTTGAACCAAGAGTTTTCCTTAATCTTCGCAATGGAAATTCTAGTACTGGGATTTGGATCCAACATCCTTAATAGCAGCCTCCTTACTTCTGCTGGAAAATAACTGGGGCATCTATAATCGGCTTTGCCAATCTTCCTATACATCTCCATCAAGTTTGAATCGTGAAAGGGAAGATAACCGGCTAAAAGGACAAATAGGATCACTCCACACGACCAAATGTCAGCTTTAGCACCGTCGTAGCCTTTCCTGTTAATCACCTCAGGAGCAACATAGGCAGGGGTACCACAAGTGGTGTGAAGAAGCCCATCTTGACGCTTTGACTCGGCAAGGGCACTCAATCCAAAATCGGAAACCTTCAGATTATCATTCTCGTCTAACAGTAAATTCTCAGGCTTCAGATCCCGGTGATAGACACCCCTACTGTGGCAGAAATCGACAGCATTGATCAACTGTTGAAAATACTTTCGAGCAACATCCTCCTTCAACTTCCCTTTAGCCAACTTGTCAAAAAGTTCACCTCCTTTAGCATATTCTATGACAAAATAAATCTTGGTTTTTGTGGCCATGACTTCATAAAGCTGAACAATATTAGGATGCCTGACCAGTCTCATAACGGATATTTCTCGTTTGATCTGATTGACGAGCCCAACCCGCAAAACTTTCTCCTTGTCTATCATTTTAATAGCCACGCTCTGGCCAGTACTGAGACTTCTTGCGTGGTAAACCTTCGCAAAGGTTCCTTGGCCTAATAATCTCCCCAGTTCATATCTTTCCATCAACAAGCTACCTTTTCTATCCATTGCAGAGCTACAAAACCTAACACAGGACAATTACACTACTTTATCCACACATGTCACGCATTCATACAAAAGGCACTTCGTAACTGATAGTCACATTGTTTATTTGGTTGTAAGTGATGAATAAGGTATGATCTAAAGGCCCAGTCTCATCAAAGATGAAGAAAAGCAGCTCTTGTAAGGCCAAAAATTTATGCACTTCAGGGAAGGGCTTCTGAATGCTCAAGCACATCTTTCAGCATTCCCTGGTTCTTTCTTTCTGGGATCAACCAGAAGAGAAGGAAAAAGATATCAGTACGAACAGCTGAAGAACCCTTTGTAGAATCGTCAAATATCAAGTAGAGAAATTTCAAGAATTTACTTCAACTGCAAACACGAGATCGAGACCTAAACACCAGGGAATAAAAAGGTAGTGTTATGTTTCTACACAAAAAAGTTGAAGGAAAGAAATCATCTCAAGGATGATGATTCAAATAAATGGGAATTGCATGCTCACAAGACCAACTGCAAATCAATTTTTACGCAATTATCAGATTGCAAACATTACAGAACAGTGTTTCAGCACACGGACACAAGAACTGTGTTACACAAAACTGCAAGCCAATTACTTTGGTTACTTCAGATCTTATGCTAACAAACTACAAACAGAAATCTCAAAAACAAAATATATCAAAAGCTTATCTCGTGAAACTATTTCCTATAACCAAGACGTGAAGATCAAACAAAGTTGTGCTGCGATTTTACATCTTCAAATGTCGACCAAGAAAGCATACGTTCATGCCAAAATAACACAAAAACCTGTTTCATCCACTTGCAGAAGAAGTGAAGCCCATTGCAAGAGCAATGGATAACTTTTGAAACTTTGAATCTATACTAATTAAACCCTCTACCACTTAGCTACACAGATCATGTGTGTTTGGAGTTGTATAAATTAGTATAAATTTATAAAATTTATGTAATTTGTGCTGTGAGTAGAAAATTTGAATTTTGTAGAGATTTGCAGAAACAAACACTCAATACATCAGAAAAATTGAAGTTAGATGTTCCTCTGAATCAAAATTTTCTCACGGGTTAAATAATACACAAAAAAATACCGAAAATTCAATTAGGAGAAACTAAACCAAATAACAGGGAAACAGAAAATTTTATGGTCATGGAATGATTGAACAGAAGAATCCATCATCAACGGCATAAAGGAAAAGAAAAGAAAAGTCTACAGTGGGAAAAGGAATTCCAACCAACCATCTCTACAATCAACGACCCTAATCAGAATCAGACACAGTTTCTGAGCAAACAAAATCAAGATTCAAAAAGCAAGCAGATAGGATCCAATAACCAAATCAGATGATGGGTAGAATCAACGTTAAAGGGCCATAATTAACAAGAATATGAAGCTTACCCTTTTAACAAAGAGCTGAGAACGACCGAACAGAGCAGAAACTGCAGGCGACAGAAAGTGAGAGATACATACAACAATTGTACGTATATGTACAGAAACCCCTTTGTCCCCCCCCCCCTTTTTGGAATATATATATTCTGAAAATCCACGGAAAGAAGTAACGATAAAAAAGAAATAGTGTATGCGTTGCGCCTGAGGTTTGTAGTGAAAGCATCGGCAGGAAGCGACCGCGCACATAGTAAGATCCCCGAGATGCACGACCGATCTCGAATATTCAGTGTTGTTTGTTTTTTATTTTTTTTAGGGTAAATTCCACTAACCTCCTCTAAGATTTCTGAAATAACACTATCCTCCCTTCTTTTACCGAATAAATTTCACTAAACTTTCCTGAGATTTTTAAATGTGTAAATTTTTTATACAATCATATTCTTTGTATAGAAAGTTTTCTAATGAGTATCATTGTCGCTATTTTTTGTAAATTTTTTTGAATCCGTGGAAATAGATTTGAAAAATTGTTATCACAGTTTGCTTCTTTTTAGAAAAAAAAAGATGCCAAAATCAACCTCAAACTACAATTTATCTCAATTTATCCCACAGTTTACTATTTTTCAGAAAAAAAGACCCCAAAATCAACCTAAACTACATTTTATATCAGTTTATCTTATTTTTTCTTACTCCCAACGGAAAAAAATAGATCAGGGGAGGTTAGTGAAATTTACCTGGTAAAGGAAGGGAGGGCAGTGTAATTTCCGAAACCTCAGGGGAGGTTTCTGTTAGTGTCATAAACTTCAGGGGAGGTTAGTGAAATTTACCATTTTTTTAATTTATTTTTTCTTTATATGATTTTTTATTTAATAATTTTTAGGTATATTAATCGTATTTATAGAAAAATAAAAAATTAAAAAATTCATGTCTAATTTTTAAAAATAAAAACTGAAAAAATTAGTTTTTTATCGTCAAATTATAAAATAAAAAATTATATAAAATAAAAATAAACTTAAAAAAACTAATTATCAACTTTTGGTTTTCCAAACCGGGCCTGGTGACCTAACGGGTTCTCGGGACTGCAATGAAAATATTTATTATAGGGGTTACAGTGAAAAATGAAAGGTGGAGATTTATTTGTATTTAATCTAATCGTTTTAATTTATTTTAATTAAAATTATTTTCAAAATAAAAATAAAAATTTTAGAAATCTAATTGGGGTATAATTAATGTAGAATGTCAAAAGTCACGTGTCATTAAAATGTAAATAAATCTCCACTCTTCATTTTTTCACTGCAGCCTGCAGCCCTTACAGTAAATATTTTCACTGCAGTCTCTTTGAACCCCGAGCTAACATGAATTTCACTGCAGTCCCCTTGAACTCCGAGCTAACATGGCTTTGTTCGACGTCGTTCAAACGTCAAAACTGTATTATTAAATTAAAATTAAATAATCTAAATAAATTTATAAATAAATTTAAATTATTAAATTAAAATTTAAGAGTTTTGAAGCTCGGCGTTAAAGCGGCTGACAACCCTTGCTTCAGGTTTCAGGGGGTTGCAGTAAAGAAATCTACTGCAGGACTACAGTGAAAGAATGAATGGTTAAGATTTATTTGAATTTCAATGATATGTGACCATTGACATTCTACATTAATTGTGCTTCAATCAAAATTTTTTAATTTTTATTTTTATTTTAAAAATATTTTTAATTAAAATAAATTAAAACTATTAAATTAAATATAAAAAAATCTCAAACGGTTCATTTTTAACCGCAGATCCTGCAACCCTTCTCCTTCCCAACGTAACTCCGATGGTGCGCTCGTTGTACTTTTACACGGATATCGAGATATTGTGATCAGAAAGTTATAGACGGAGAGTTCGGAGTTTAGTGAGTGCGTTTAGCGCCGGTGTTGTCCGATTTATTTTACAGTTATTGATTGTAGTCAAAGATAAATTATTCAAGAATTCAAATAATTTGAATAAATTTTACTGAATCTTAATTAAAAAATTATACTTATCATTGCACTAGTTTTCAACCGGTGCATAAACGCGCCGGTTGGGCCCGAACTTAGACGGGCTAGTGCTTCTAGACGGCCTTTGTGCTTCTAGTTCTATCTCGTGAAGTAAAAATTTTTAAAGTTAAAGGCCTGTTCAGTTTAATAAAAAATATAAGATGTTATTAAAAATTATTAAAAATTAAATTTTTTTATTAAATTTTGTTACCTATTATTTTTTATGTTTATTTTTTTATTTTTTTATTATTCAAACACTCGTATAAAAAATTTAAAAGAAGTTAAAAAATTCATGTTTTTTTTTGGTAAGTATAAAAAATTCATGTTGTATGTTTAGCAAAATTTGTAAAAAAATTAAAAAAAAATAACACGATTTTATGGGCTTTATGTAATGCGTTACGACGAAAAAAAAAAATTGTTGCACGGTACGATTTCATTTATAATCCGCTCGTACGGCAACCCAATGAGGAAATCGTTTATTTTAGATACTGAAAATGTGGGGGGGGGGGGGGGGTGTGATTCCAATTTGGTTTTGCACACTGGGCTGCTTGATTTTTAGGCAAAGATTGGGGTTTTGAGTTCGGCGTAGCAGGCGTTTGCAGAAATGCGCCAGAGATGTTTGTTGGTTTGGGAAGCCATGGTTTGGAGGAAGCAATTTCTGTTTTGATTTCAATGAAGGGTCGCTGTGAAGGAGTTTTTGCGACCGTGGGGAGTGATTGTCCAACCGCAACTCTTTTTTTTTTCCCTCATACCTGAAGATATTGTGAATTTGTTACTCGGAGCTCTTGAGGTGCGTTTCTCCTAACTTAAACCTCTTATCCTTCAAGAATAGAAGTAGAGATTGAGTGGGTATCCCTAATTGCTTACATTTTTAATAAATAACCAAAGTAAATCCTATTTATTAATTTATTTTAATTGATTTTCAATCTTACTGAAATCAAAATAGAGTTTTCGTAATAAGGAATAAACTGAATGAATCATGGATAAATCCAAGTGACTTTTTTCCTTAAATCCAAGTGATTTTTTGTAGGTGTTTACCCTTAATCTAATCGGGGGATCAAATTGATTATAGAAACAAGAGTTTAATTAATCGATTTATTAGTGAACAAGGAAAAATATTATCTAGACGAGTGAATAGATTGACCTTGAAACAATAACGATCAATTACTAGTGCTAGAAAAAAAGCCAAACGGTCATGAGTACCTACTCAACCTCTACTTTAATTCTTAAAAAATAAGATTTTAAGTCGGGAGAGGCGCAACCCTAGAACTCCTTAGGAGTGACAAATTCATAATACCTTCCAGTATGAGGGTAGAAAGGAAAGCCGCGATCACGAAAACCCCCTCATAGTCACTATAAAACCAGATGGCATGGAGTTCTTCTAGGTTCATATAGTAGTTGTTCAGGTTAAGTCTGTAGGTAGGAGACAGTGCCATAGATGTCTTCTACAAAGAACATGACATTGATGGCTTTTAACAATTTTGGTATGTGATTTTTTTTGGGGGGGGTAATGCAACATTGGGCTTTGTGGCTATTTTCTACATTATATATGTGTTACGCCCCTAACTTAATTGTTCGGGATGGATAGCATGGGAATATGATAACAAAATAAATTAAATAAAAACCGGTGCTAAAGTCGAGTTTTAATACAATAACAACCAGTAGAACAACTAAATATGTTCCTCATTCCTACATGAAATAAATAAAATATCATCAATCGCGATAAATTTAAGGTCACACCCTAGTGATTACGTTAAAGATTGACACAGCCTCATAGGTCTCATCAATAACGATGCAATCTCGAATATAAATTGACTTTGGGATCCATACCCCTAGTTCACACAAAGGGGAATACGAACATTTCAATAGAAGTAAAATTCTGTAACAAACCATCTATTAATCTTAACTCAACTTTGGGTGGCTATTTCCTGACCTCGTCGGATCACCCGCAATATAGACAAAGTAAATTAACCAGCTCATTAGGTAGAACTATGCAAGGGTGTGCTAATGGATATGTTCAAACATATAATATAACTCACAACAATAGCAGTCAAACATAATATAAAATGCATATGTTATGGTATGCAATGCAAACATCATATAAAAATGCATATGTGATGTAATGCAGTTATCCAATCTTTATCTACCCAAACCTCATCCATAATTAAGACCAGACTTGGGCCACTTTTGCTTGAGCTGCTTACGTATCCCATCTCGGGAATCAAGTTACCGTAGTTCCTAGTTTATATCTTTTATTTCATGACTAAACTCATGATTAATATAATAATCCCTACATCTCATCAATAGATGTAACAATCCCATTATTTCAATATATATATAAACCGAATGGGGAACTGTGTTACACCCCCATTGGTGTAAGACTCAGGGGAACCGTGTTACACCATCTGGTCTGTCCGCTAGGGAACCATGTTACATCCCTAGTCAGGCATTCACTCATCTCAAGCAGGCATCCGGTTACAATTCGGAGAAAATCCCATAATATCTCACTTCAATATTAATGCCCAACTCCCAATGATTAATCTTTAGTCATATATATATCGACTGGGAATCATTTGATATTTTCAAAATCTCATTTTCTCATTTTTCTCAAATCGTAAATCCAGTCAACACATATAACCTATGACTCGGCACGTTACAATATAAATGTGGCACTCTCAGCCAATCAATATCCTCAACATAGACCAGATGATACTACCCCAACTCTAATGCACATGATATACTCAATCATAAATAATAATTCTCTTCAAGAATTCACAACATTAACAAGACATGTTATGTTAAGCCATCAATTATGTTTCATACAATTCCATCATCAACTATATCTGATTTAATCATGTACAGTAATTCTTTTCCACAATTATTAACATAAAACAAAGCATGCCTTAAAAATCTTAAAATTTATAGTTTTTCTAACATCTTTCTAATTCTATAACATCAACTATAATCGTCCATAACTCTAAGGGCAACATTATGATCCTCCCCCAATTCTTTAGGGGTAAAATTGTAATTTTTTAAACTTTAGGGGCCACTTTGTAATTATTTAAACATATGGGGTCATTTTGTAATTATTTAAATCTCTTGGGGGTCATTTTGTTATTATTTAAAACTTTGGGGGTCATTTTTTAATTATCCAAAACATTAGGGGTCAATTTGTGATTATCTAAAAATTTTGAGCCCAAATAATAATATCTCTAATTATTTTTCCTTTTTTTTTTTCTTTTTCCTTTTTCTTTTTCTTTCCCGTTTCTTCTTCCAGTGAACGCCTCCACTGTCAGTGTCCAATTTTCGGACTGATTTCATACTATCAGTCTAAATTTAATCATTTTCATACAAAATAAACACATAAAAATTTATTCCAAAATTTTTATATCTTATTTATGTAATTATCATAACTCAAAAGTATGAAAAATCCAACGCATATATGCATATATATACATACCCGCGTATATATATATACACATCTCACAAAACTTCACTAAATCAAGCATATAAATATACCAAAATGATCCTTATGACGTCTAGAATACAAATATAGGTCTCATTTATCTCAAATCTGAAGCAAAAAAGAGAGAAATTGAGAGATTTTAGTTTAAGCACCTAACTTTTCAGCGTTGATTTCTTTCATCTCGAGCGAACTTACGCAAAACGGATACCACCACAGCATTCACGGCGTCAAAAGCTACCCGGGTCGGTCTTTCTTCTCGGATCACCCTCTCTTTCTACCTTTTCTCTTTCTCTCTCTACCCGTGGTCTCTGGAAAGCCCCCACGGGCCAAACCCCCAAAAAAAAAGAAAGAAGCAAAAGCCAAAGAGAAAAGAAGAGAAAAGAAAGAAAAGAGAAGGGAAAATAAAGAATGGGTCCGGCCCAGTTGTCCAACCAAATATCGATTTTGGGTCACACCCGATTCACAGAAAAATAAAATAAATTATCCAATCTCATTTTAAATATTTTATTGGCCTAAAATAACACATAAATGGCCAAAATTAAATATTGGGTGTTACATTCTTCCCCCATTAGAAAAATTTTGTCCTCGAAATTTACATAATACTTCTAAATCAGAAAATAAAAACAAGTATTTAAACCGCATCACTGATTTACGTTTCCAATTTCATAGCATCGCTATAACTCACGACCCTCATATGGAATTATACCAATACTCACTTGATAACCATGATTATACACAATTTCAATTAGCAAAAATTTGTTTTTCCCAATTCCTTTATAAACTCAGTACATATGAAATTGGGTAATTTATTTTATTTTTCTGTGAATAAAATGAGATTGGGTAATTTATTTTATTTTTTTGTGAATCGGGTGTGGCCCAAAATCGATATTTGGTTGGACAACTGGGCCGGACCCAGCCTTTATTTTCCCTTCTTTTTCTTTCTTTTCTCTTCTCTTCTCTCTCCCCGTGGTCTCTTGGACAACCCCCACAGGCCAAACCCCCCCCAAAAAAAGAAGCAAAAGCCATGGTCTCTTGGACAGCCCCCATAGGCAAAACCCCAAAAAAAGAAAGAAGCAAAAGCCAAAGAGAAAATAAAAGAAAAGAAAGAAAGAGAAGGGAAAATAAAGGCTAGCTCCGGCCCAGTTGTCCAATCAAATATCGATTTTGGGCCACACCTGGTTCACAGAAAAATAAAATAAATTACCCAATCTCATTTTAAAAATTTTATTGGCCTAAAATAACACATAAATGGCCAAAATTAAATATTGGGTGTTACAATATGGACGAACTATATACAAAAGAAGTCATGGTTTCTACTTTCTAGTTAGTCGACATCTTTTTCCATTGCTTTGCTTCAAATGCACTTGTTCATTATGTTTTAAGCTCAGAATATTCTGTGAACGTTTGGTTCATTACACAAATGTTTGAAACGTATCTTGCCATTTAATGGCTATATGTATCAACTTAGGTTCTTTGTTGATGGAATTCTCTAGTATTGTGTTAATTACTGTTAGAGTTCGTAACACTTTAACTTATAAAAACACATAGAAGGTTGGAGGTGCGGAGTTTAAACTCATGGTATGGAATTGTCAGTTTAGCATCTCGTTGGCAAGTTCATTAGGAGTCATTGGGTGTCGTTTGCAAAAGTTGAGAGATGTACATGTATCAAGAATGGTCGTTGGATGGTCACTAGGTGATCGCTAGGAAAATAGATAGAACTGCATTGCTTCAAGGAGCTTGCTGAGAAAGTCATTGGCTTTGTTGGGAAAAACATGGGCAATGTTCTGCAACAGATTGGTTTGCTAGAAACTCATCCTAGTAAGCGACGCATACAGTTTTATTACAGGTAGATTTGCGAGCGTAATTTTGATAGGGTTTCTTGTTCTTAAATACGTATTGTATATCAGAGTTAAGTTCAAGTTTAATTTAAAGTTTCAAAGGGTAAGAGTTGAGAGAAAAGTTAAAAATAAAGTGATAGGGTTGCTTTAGGGTTTAAGTATCTCTCATCTTTCTTTTGTAATTTCTTACTCCATTGTTGGAGTTCATATATTGAAAACTAGTTTTTACTGTAATTATCAAATTACGTAAATCTCATGTCCCTTCATTATTTGTGAATTTCTTATATTCTTTTATGAGTGCTGTTATTATTCATAAGGGTGTTGCAAGAAGGTGCTGAAGATATTCCTCAAAACAACTACCAAATGTGTCTTGTTATAATCTTGAAGGATAGTTTAACTGATAAGATCCTGACTATTGTAAATTAAATATAATAGTTAGGTGGAAAACAAAAGATCATAATAAATAGTACAAATACATTTCAGATCATTCAAAAAAATTAAGATAAAATCAAATCAGTATTTTAATATCAATTGTATAGGTTGCACCAAACGCTTTAAAGGTTTCAATATAGTTGGGTAAAGGGATATAGAACCAAACAGAATCTTTTATAAATTTTGTTGAGGTTCATTTTGTTGATATGATAAGTTTTTGTGAATAACATTTTCTTAATACATGTGTTTGCTCTTCTCTTATTACTAAAATTTTTACTCATCGGAAAAAAAAAAATGAAAGCTCTAAATGGAGGATTGTTGTAAAATACATTGTGCTATGATTTTATTTTATTTTTTAAAAAAGGTTCGTGAATGGGACAGTGGGACATTAAGATAAAAAAACTCCAAACCAAGTTGCTCGAACTTGATTTGTGACTTAAACAAGTCGAATTTGAGCTTATTTAGTGGCTCATTTGATGTTCGAGCTACAGCCCTTGCATATTTTTTCATGCCAGTTTGAAAACATTAAATATATATTTATAAAATTTTAAGCTAAAGTGAAATAATATTGTTTAATTTATAATATTTTAAATCAAAATAGTGTCCTTTTACTTAATTGAGTTATTTATTAGCAGGGTTAAAGCCCAAGTAGTATTTTGTTAAGCCAAGTTTGGGACTGCATAAGTTTGAATTTGAGTTTAGGCTCAATTTGATTCCGCCCTTGTTTGATTTTTGTCTCTCTTTAGGATGTCTCAATGCTCGCACTCTTCAGGTTTGGAATATTAAACTACTGATAAAGCCAAGGCCTAACAGGTTGATTGGTGAAGATCTGTGACCAGTTTTGGATGCGTTTTTGGAACCACCAGTTGCTGTAGTCTGCATGTTTGCTGGTTTTAATTCTATTCTGCATGACAGACAGGCAGTGGAGATCTGTGACATCTATGACGACACGCTAGCCCAATTATTTGTTCCTTCTGTCAAACATCAAACCAAGCATATAAGCATGCCATGCTTGCCAATTTCAGAGTTGAAACTGGTACCCTTTTTTGGGCGAAAAAACAATTCTAGAACTACCTTTGATTGGGAGAATTGAATTTAGGAAATAAGTGGTATCGTAAAATAATATATGAAATTGAATATATGCCGTAGAATTGTTTTGAGAGATTTAACCTTTTGTTTTGTATTAATTGCTTTTCATTTATTTATTTATTATTATTATTTGTTTTTATCTGATTTATTAAATTAATCATTGTTTTATTTTTATTTTAGAAATTTAGATTAAGATTAGCACGGAGTTAATTTTTTTTTTTTGGAACCATACTAGAGATGTTAACTCTAATTTTTTTAATACAATATTCAGGATGTTTTTTTTTTTTTTTTGGATATTGTATTACGGATGTAATTTTGTTACTGGAAAATGAATTTTTTTTCTTATCATATTATGAATTTTGACGTTACTGTGTTATTTTTTTATTTTAATGTATTTGGATACATTTTTTTGTTAATTTATTATAGTTGATATTTCGTATTGAGCATTATAAGTACCATGTAAGAATTAAAATTAGTTATTGATTGTAAATATAATATTAATTATACAAGTAAAAAAAATTACTATAAATCAAATTGAAATTTAAAAATAATTAAAATATTTTGCTATGGCCATGGACAGTACTCAATACTGTATACAAACTAATATAATTATTGGTATTGACCAATTCCAAAGTCGTAGCCAAAAATTTATAAAATAAAATTAATTAATTTCTTTACTACAACCATGGCAATAGCTAATACTATATACAAAATAATATAATTTTTTGTATTGGCTACTGCCAGCAACCAAAATTTTTTTAAATTAAATTAATATAATAATATTTACCACCGCTCAGGCCGTAGCCAAAAGTCATACCCATAGTAGCTAATAGTTTCAAAACTCCTTTATTGGCCACTTAATATTACCGTAATTAAGAGCATATTTTGTCGTAACTAATACGTGGCTTCACTCATAAAGCGAAGCCAAAGAACTCTTTATCATTAAGCGGATGCTACCACTGACAAGCAGTAACCAGATCATAGCCAGTACTCTGTGGCCATGACTCCTCAATTTTTGCCTACCATTTTGACTTAACCAAAAACATTTTTCGAGTAGTGAAGTATTGGATAAAATTTTACGATTTTAAGATTCAATTTTTTTGGACCCTAGCGTCCACTGATTTTAACAAACTTGGGTGGCCTGTTCAATCAAGCCTCTTGCGAAAAACTTAAGCCTTTCACTCTTGCAAATACGCCATGATCCTTCATATTGTTTTGTTTTGAGTACATGCAAGTTGCAAATGAGGTCCATTTTGAGTTTGCTGGCAAGTCCTAGTCTTTAGACAATACTTTTAATTTCTTTGAGAATAGTAGCATTAGCAAATCCTAAGTAAGTTGTTAAAACCATTGTTTTGTAATTCAGCCAAGTTGTTGTGCTCTGCTTTTGCCTTCAAAATTGGAGGCATGTCAACGAGCATTAAAACTTGATTAATTTTGAGTTGGGCGCACTTGAAATAAGACAAGGACCTTGTAACAAGTGCTGTGACTTGCGTGCAAACTCCAACTTATTGTATGCCAATTTGATTAAAGATTTGAATTAATGAATGGTGAGGATTGTAATAAGAATGAGGAAGATGACCGATTAACTGATATGAAGACTAATTCATTAGAAATTGGGAAGTGTTTGTCTCATTTGACTCATTCTAGGTCTGTTTTGGCCACCGGGTAAAAACCCAAGAATAAACCAAAATTGTCTTATAAAAATACAAAGAGATATAGTAAACCGTGGTAGAGTTTCTCACCAACTTCCTTACTTTTGGGGATCCCCTATTATAAGGGGAGTGATCTTTTTTTTTTTTTTTTTTTTTTACCTTAAGCAGATTCTTTTCATAAGTTGGGATCGAATCAAAATGAATTTTTACATTTAAGGATTATTGTAACTTCTCTAACCATTATTTTAGTAATGTTTCGGTATTTAATTTCTTAAGTTAGGATTAACTAAAATGTATTTTTATAATTAAAGATCATGCAGCTTTTCCAACCATTACTTTTGTTGGAATATTTTATATTAAATTATGAGATATATATAAATATATATATATATATATATATATATATATATATATATATTGAGATAAAATATAAATTCTACACTTTTTCATGTATATTATAAAGGTTAAGACGAATAAGTTTTTAAAAATATTTACAATTAGAGGTATATATGGTAATATTTTACATATTAAGATAAAATTAACTATTTATCAAATAGGACGACATAAAATATTTTAATATGTATATGTATATATTTCAACACCCTTTTTCAAACTCAAGATGTAAAATTAAAAAAAAAAAAATCTCACAACTTAATATAGAATAATCCAACAATTTTAATATTTTTTTAGTATCTATTTTCTTAAGTTGGAATCAATCCAAATGAATCCCTATATTTAAGGATCGTGTAGCTTCTCTAACCATTATTTTAATATTATTTCAATAGAAAGAGAAAGAAATTTTTTGAAAATAAAAATAATAAAAAATATTTAGAAATAAATATATTAATGCAATAGGAGATGGTTTAAGAAAATCGCTGGAAGTTAATTTGAATAAGAAAATAATATTATTTTAATATATTGTAGAAAATTCGTTGTTAGAGTTGTCCTTATAATTTAAAATTTCCCAAAAGTCATAGCCAAAGAAAGGGATATATATTCGGATGATGACTCTAATAATGTGTACGTGATTGTGCATGCAGGAACAGTTCCCTTGGATTCAGTAGAAGGCCATTTGTGTGTATATATACATATATATTTTTTGGACTAAAAAAGAAAATTATATTATGGTTTGATCTTTCTTAAAATTTAAAAATGATATATTTCAATTAAGAAATAACATTATTAGTATACATAATTTTTGGTTGAAAGTTTTTTATGCTATAGATCGCTCTTAAAATAAAAAAAAAAAAAAAGATAAAAAAACTTCAGTTGAAAGCAACATAGTTAGTACACATAAATGTTTTGGTAAAAGAAATTTTAAGTTATGCACTAATCACCATAAAATTTGAATAATTTTTTCTTAATTGTTATATTTCGTCAAAATTTTGACCGTGCATCTAATTTTCTTAGTTTTTGATGTTGGTTTTATTGTTTTATATTTATTAGATTCAACATATAAAATTTATTTTTTATTTACTAAATAAAATTGATGATACTAATTGTAATTTTTTTAAAATTTATATATTACTTCATAAAAAAAAATTAATTTTGAACCCACAATAAAAAAAAAAATCCTGACTCAGGCCCTTGCATCCGTAGATATGTGGCGGCCTTTCTTACCTGCAACATCGATGAACATACTTTTTATATTAATTTCTAGATCATGGTCTAAGCTAATATGAGTCGAGGTAAAATTAATTTACTACCGGGGATCCTATTTATGCCACCCCTCAATTTAGCTAAACTCAACTACATTAATTCCTCCTCTTCTTCAGATATGACTAAGTACTTGGAACAAAAGATGGTTGCAGAGAATTTCATCAAACTCAAGTGGGATAACAAGTCGTCTTCTCCTAGGAGCCTGTCAAGGCTGGGGGAGATCTCAGAGACCGGCAGGAACTCCATTGAAGTGTACTACGGAGAAGCTTCTGTTGCTGTGCCATTCGTTTGGGAATCTCAACCAGGGACACCTAAATTCGAGTTCCATGAAAACCCACTTCCTCCTCTTAAGCCTCCTCCTTCTTCCCATTTTGTAAGTTCCATGAAAGAACCCAAAAGGACCAATAAGCTTTTCCGCACTCTTCTCCCCAAGCTCAGTATGAGGAAAAACAGTAGCCCTTCTTCATCACCTGCTTACTCCTCGTTGTCGTCGTCCTCCTCGTTGTCGTCGTCGTCGTCGTCGTCGTCGTCGTCAAGGTCATCAGCAAGGTCTGTGCTATCTTCTCTCTTTTCTCCGATAGGACGAGGGTTGCACTTTTCAAGGCCGAAATCGTCTTCTGATCATTTGAGGATGGAGGAGGAAGATGATGAATGTGCACCTCCTGGTTCAACATTGTGCTTTTGGTTTGGTCGTTTCAAATATTGCAAGGTCCCAGCGGCTGCTCTTTAAACGTAATCAAGGTACTGCTTCATTGTTGCTTTTGGAAGCTTAATGGAAGCCCTCCCACAAATATATATATACACACACACACACACTTGATTAGGGTGTGCATGCATTTGTAAAGATTCTATGCTCATGTAGTGGAAGGAGATAGATGCTGTTTACCCATGTTACAATCTTACAACAAATAATTAGATTTGTAGAAAATCAAGTTTCATGCTCCACTTGATGTAAAATATGTTAATTTTCTTTTTTTTTTTTAATGTCAAATAAGTTGTGATTGTACTTAGTTATGAATTGATCGTAATAAAAGAAAATAAATACTGCATAATAATAGATGTGAGTGAATTTAATGTGAAATTGAAATAATATATATAACGTATAATGTTAGATTTTTGTAGATTTGAAATAATTATGTGAAATTAAATATTTATTTGAAATTTTTATTTACTTATAATAGCCACATTGTTTATATATTTGTAAAGTTTAATCTCCTCTTGCATGGATTGGATACTCTTAATTTCCTTCTTTTTGGCTTTACTTATGATAATTGGTGGCCAAGTGAACATGGTTCTCATTGGGAGGCATTTGAGTCTTTGGTCTGAGAATCATTTAATTAATTTTCATATATCAAAATTTTCCTCCTGGTTTGAAGATGTCATCAATCTCCACCATCTTTTGGGAAGCAAGGGGCGAAAAAATGTTAATTGCTTCCAACTTTTGGACTGCGGATCGATGTTCAAATCTTTGTGATCCAACAATTTTGATTGCTTTGCTCATGATGATGAAAATCTTACCCCCCCTGCCCTTTCACGTTTTTGCATGGGTGCACAGGTGGTGATGTCTTCGTATGCATGCGAAGAAAGAGAGTGCGAAAGACCTAGAGAACCAACTCAAAGAGTGGGGCTTTGGATTTTTTTTAATATTTATATTATTATCAGACTTAGATACATTGGTTGAATGTCTAAAAATATCAGTATAAACTCATTATTATTGTTAGCTAATTACACATATAAATCTACGACTTTAATCCCTCTTTAGGCAACGTTAATATAAAGAGCATGCTCTGATTGTGTGTGTGTGTGTGTGTGAGAGAGTTTTTGGAGTTTGAGTATGCATTTGGAAAAGCTAAAATCACGTAACTAAGGGATCGTTTGATAAAATTATTAATTTTTAATTTTTATGTTTAGTTTTTATATTTAGTTTTCAATTTTTATATCCAGTTTTTAATTTTTAGTTGTCATTTTCACAGTAAAAAAATAAAAATAAAAACTTAAAAATACGTTTGGTAACGATAGTTGTTAATTGATAGTTATAATAGTGAATTAATTAAATTCAATAAATTTAATTATTTTAATTATATTAATTACTAAAAATAATTTAATCCAATAAAAATAAAATATATTTAACATAATTTATTATAATTATTTTTAAAAGACAATTTTAATAAAATATATTTCATGTTAGTTAAATTAATTAATTAATTTAATTAACATAAATTAATTAATTAATTAATTAAATTAAATTATTTGAATTATATTATTATTTCAAAATAATTTAATTTAATAAAAATAAAATATATACAATTATTTTAATTATATTAATGATTAAAAATAATTTAATCCAAAAAATAAAATATATTGAACATAATTTACTCTAATTATTTTTCAAAAACAATTTAATGAATTATATTTCATGTTAATTAATTTAAATTAATTTGATTTAATTAATTAATTAATTATATTAATTAAATTTAATTATTTTAATTATATCATTTTTTAAAAATAATTTATTTCAATAAAAATAAAAAATAAAAAATATAATTTAATTATATTATTTATTAAAAATAATTAATATTAAATTATTTTTAAATTTATTTAATTAATTGAATTGAATTAAATAATTAATTTAATTTAAATTAATTAAATGTACTTATTTTAATTATATTTTTATTTAAAATAATTTAATCAAATAAAATATATTAAATATAATTTATTATATTATTCATTAAAAATAATTTAATAAAATATTTTTATATTAATTTATTTAATTAAATTCAGTTACAATTAATATAATTTAGTTAATTAATATATTTAATGTATAATTTAATATATTAAATTATTTATTGATTAAATTCTATTTAATATATTTTTATATAGATAAAAATAATTTATTAATTTAATATATTAATTGTTTTATTTATTAATTAAATATTTTTATATTAAATAATAATATATTTAGCGATGACTAGAGGTGAGTGGGAGGTAGTGGCGGCGGTGGAGGGGGTAGCCAGATGTTGGTGGCGACCAACAATAATGGTGATTGATGGTTGTAACTAATAGTGGCTGTGTAAAAAATTGAAAACTGAAAATAAAAGTTGAGAAAATACTTTTTCTATATTTTCGTAATTTTTGAAAAATTTGAAAATAGTTTTCATTTTTTTTTTAAAATTGAAAATTGAAACCCGTTTTCATGTTCAGTTTTCAAAAAAAAAAAATTAAAACAAAAACAGAAAATTGAAAACGAAACAGTTGCTAAACGGGTCCTAAATGACATTTTGTTTGGTCGGTAATATATTTTCTGAGATAAAATAGATAAAAAAATAAAATATATATCATATATAAAGTTAAAATAAATTAAATTATTTGGAAAATAATTTATCAACAATGAATTTGATACTTTTTAGAATTTAGGATATTATTGATCGACTATAATCAAAGTTATTTGCAAAGTTAATAATGACCACAATTCTAATACTAGTATTACTTAATAATGTTGCTTCTCTTTAAGTTAAAACATATTTCCTTGAGTTTAGTAGCCTGAATATTTACACCAAGCACTGGCCCGGCATATTTTGGGGTTAAGAGGACTTTAATATAAATAAATACACTTGTGCATGGCTGTTTATTTTATTTTATTTTATTTTATTTTTAAGATCATAAACAAGTATCTTTTAATAAAAAAAATATATTTAACATATTATAAATAATATATATTAAATAGTATCAGTTTTTTCCGATTAATCGTTTCTCAAACCGTAAGCCGAGTCAAATGACTCGATTTTTTAATTTTCAAAACAGTAGTCAGATAGTTGATCTAAGAAAGCTAATTCAAACCAAACAGAAGGGCCGATTTTGTTTGATTTCATAGTTTCACAGGTTTAATTGCACACCTCTCTATTGATAACGGTTTCACACATTAATTTTTCAAATTTGGAAGAAAATTCCCTATATATATGGGCTGTGTTTTGGAGTAGTAAAAAATTCTGAAAAATGATAAAAAATACTGAAAAACTCTAAAAGTTATTAACTTTTTATCTCACTGTATGAATTATAAATTCATAACTTATCTTATTTTTTGTCATTCTAAATGCATTCATAATTACATACCACACCTTAATTTTTGAAATACAGACTAAAAATTACTTATAAAAGAAAAAAACTAGCAGCACGATGTAACAATTATAAAGTTGTACCAAAAAAAGTATTTTTTTATTTTAAATTTACATTAATTGGTCCAAAAATGTCACTCATTATTTTAATCATTCTTTTTTTTTTCATTGGAAAAATCTCATAGTATTATATATATAACATTACCTATATGTTTAGTCCATATTTGTAGGATAAAATTTCCAATAAAAATGATTTGTACGGTTTGACCACATAAAATTTCTTTTTAATTTATAAGAGGAAGAAATGTCCATCATCGTCAACTTTCACGACATGGCATCCCAAAACGGCAATAACTTTTATCTCTTTGCCGCCTAACTTCATTCAATATTTCACCAATATTAGATATAACAAGTGAACGTTAGTCAAGGGTTGTTAATAAGTTGAAATTAACTCAACTCCATACACAAGGGTTGTTTTCAGTCCTTGTCTAGGGTTTATTTTGGGTTGGGTGGTCATGCATCAAACTGCTATATACATATATATATATATATATATATATATATATGCATATGCGGTGCTGGGTTTGAAATCGGTGATATGAAAGTAATGGTGAAAACAAAGAAACGAATTGGTGATCAATATGCATTGGGAATTGAAGTATGGGAAAATGAGAGCACTTCTCTCGACCTCAAAATAGGGGGTCAACCCAACCACTGCCTTGCATTCAAAGCAAAGTGCATATTACAATTGATGATTCCCCATCCCACCAAGTGGCTCCATCCCTCCTGATACCAGTTGTAGGTCTGCCCTCCTTTTCTTCACCGACCTTGATATAAATGGTGTGTTTGGAGTTGTATAAAAATATATAAAATAAAATAAAATTGTAAAAGTAAATGTTTCATAATTCGTGCAGTAAGTGAAAAATTTAAATTTT
Organism: Vitellaria paradoxa; assembly: GCA_019916065.1. Classification (NCBI taxonomy): domain Eukaryota; kingdom Viridiplantae; phylum Streptophyta; class Magnoliopsida; order Ericales; family Sapotaceae; genus Vitellaria; species Vitellaria paradoxa. The sequence continues at coordinate 8,590,210 of CM034243.1, read as the reverse complement.
ATTATCTCGTAATTCGTGTTTATAGAGATTTGTAAGATTTCATTTTATTTTGTTTAGCTTCAAACGAAGCCAAATACTATCTATAACTAGCAAGTTAACTTGAATCCCTGTGCGGAAATTAAATTTGGTATCAGTCTCACGACAACTCAAATTTAACAATTGAATTAAACTTTAATGGTTCAAACATATTCATAAATTTTTATTTTTTAAATTAGAATTATTATTGAATTGATAGTATTCTTGTCATTAGCCTCCCTGACCCATTTAGATGATATTTGGTTTACCAAAAAAATACCAAAAGATTCAATAATTACCAATTTTCTCTTTCTTTAATCAAATTCTATCATGTGTCACTTTTATACCAATATTTTATTTATTTTTGGGTAAATTGCGCTTACTTTTCCTTAATATTTGAGTAATTACACTTAACTCCCACAACATTTAAAAATTAGACTTGCATCCCTTATTTTGAAATATGTTAACATTGACTCTCTTATGATAAAATCAGCTATTGAAACTTAAAATAAAATGTCAAATTAACTAAAATTTTAGGTATTTTTCTTATTTACCCCTCCTTGTTTCACATCTCATCAATTTTTTTTACAAAAATTCTCAAAAATTTTTATTTCTATGTATTTTTTTTACTTGTTTTTGGAGTTTTTTATAAAGAAAAATTAAGAAAAATATGAGAAATTAAGGGATAAAATAGAAAAAAAAACCTAAAATTTTAGCTATTTTAAAATTTTTTGTTAAGTTTAACGGTTGATTTTATTGAGAGTGAGTCACTATTAATAACATTTCAAAATAAAAGAAGTAAGTATAACTTTTAAATGTTGTGAGTGCTAAGTATAATTACTCAAATATTAAGAAACGGTAAATGTAATTTACCATTATTTTATTTTTGTTTCCGACAAACCAAACAAGCTCTTAACTAGTTAACTTTCTTCTTTTATTATTTATTTATGTTCAATCAAATGTTTCAAGAAGAGGAATGCTAAAATAAATCGAAGTGAATGATCAAACTTAATATTTTGTGGCGTGAATTTCATGTAGACTCTATAAAGATTAATATTTGAGATTGATTAGTCCGTAACAAGCGACTAACCATTCAATCATTTTTGCTTTCTATTCGTTCATAATCATTTTGATTTAAGTGATCATTTATATCTTTTTTTTTTGTCCTTTTTTTTTTTTCCTGAACTTTCAGATATTAAATGGGTTCATTCATTTGTCAAAGCATTATCAGAAGGTGAGAAGGGAATTGAGTGATCTTAGCCTTTTTTTTTCTTTTGATATTAAATTAAATAATATTAGAATGAAATAATTATTCTTATTTTTTGGTTTGATTAGTAAGTTAATGTAAGAATATAATAATTATTTTTTATTTTTATTTAATTTAAATTAAATAAAAAATTCTTTAATAGTAAGATGGGATTTAAGTGGCAAATGTAGAGACTGTGGAAGGAAATGATTGTAATCGTAGAAAAAGTGCTGGTGATAGATGATCTATGATCGTGTATGCATTGACGAATCTGATGATTGGTGATGGTGTTATAGATATAGAGTAGAGACAAGTGACTAGTGAGGTAACAGAGATATATGAGAGATCTTTTTTATTTTTTTTTTTTCTTATTCTTTCTCATATTTTCGTACTAGGACGAAAATTTGAGAGTGATCAATCCTTTCTTTAATGTTACATTTGGTTGGGTATAATAAGAATGTAATGAGGGTAGATATTTCATTCTTTTGTTTGGTTACACTTTCAGTAGTTAAAATGTTTTATTTCATCTTTTATTCACCTCATGAGAGAAAATGTCATTTTCTCTCAAAAAAATAAAAAAAAATATGAGAATGTCTTACTATATGGATCAAATGAGTATTAGTGAAATAATCACTAAAAAATAATTTCTAATAATCACTTAAAAAATAATTTCTCATTGAACGGCGTTCATTGCGAAAATGATCCCACCTAGGACTGTCAATGGAGTACCGGATTTATTCCGAACCCGATTCAGATCCAATCCCCGTTAGGCCCGATCCAATAATATCTGGACCAATCTATTGCATCCGCGCTGCTCTTCTTGTCCATCGCCCTCAATGTACATATTCTTAATAGTTCATTAGTTCTAAAAGAAAAATAAAACAAAATAAAAATAACACCATACATTCTTGTTTCCCAACTCCAATTCCATGGAAAGTCTAGAATCATGGGGGTGATGACATCTGTAATAACAGAAAGACTCACCAATTTACAATGATTTGGTGCATATAGAGATCATAGAGGAATGAACTAACGTTTACACAAATTACAATTTGATTACTTATAGCTATATTTCTAGAAAGACATTAATTACGAATTAGCAAGAATCCATGACAATATATATATTTTGGTTTTTTTTGGAAGATAAAAAATTCTAAAAAATGATGAAAAATATCAAAAAATAATAAAAATTATTTATTTTTTATCTCACTGTACGAATTATAAACTCACAACTCATCTCATTTTATTTTATTTTATCGCACTTTTTATCATTTCTAACGCACTTATTATCTAATTTTAACAGTTGAATTGACGACCGTTACAGTGTGGTGCAAGCATTAATTGAAATTAATTTTGACACCGACTCAGAAATTTCTATTCCCCAACGTCTTCCTTTCTATGTTCAACTCCTACTCTTTGAGTAGGTGCATCGAAATTGTCATGGACCTAAACTTCCAAACCTTAGATGTCAAAAAGTCGAAATTATTTATGGCAAGGAAATCAAGCGCCTTGGCTTCTGTAGTTGTGAAGCAAGCCCAGTTGAAGTCAATAGCTGCACCCAAGGCACACGTGACAGAGCTTTGACAAATCGCTCTCTCTCTCTCTCGCTCTCTGAGGGAGCTTTCTCTTCCATTCTATCCGAGTTCAATATATATGGTAGATTATATATATATACATATATATCGCCATCTCATTAAAAAAAAAAAAATTCACCGACCTACTTTTCCTTGTCATCTTGTCTTTTAAGCACTCTTTTTCTTCCCCCTTCTGGTTCTTCTTTCCTCCTCTCCGGACTTCACTTCTGCAGCTCCATCCAGATATCACATCGGTATATATGCTTGAATGTCCAGAGAAAGGTAATTAAACACTAGAGAAGATTGAAAATCTCTCTCTCTCTCTCTCTCTCTCTCTCTCTCTCTCTCTCTGTGTCTCTTCATAATAGAAAAACCCTTCTTTCTTCTCCAATAATTCATATTTATATTTGCATTTGTTTGACGGGGAGAGAAGAAGATTTGCTAACTGAAGGGATCCTAATGAGAAAAGAACACGAAACCCTATTTTCTATATATAAATATACACATGTTTAACGAATTCGCTTTAGTGTTAATTAACTAGTTTTGCCTTGACGTTGTTGTTTGACTGATAAAGATTTGATCACGAGGATATAGGGAAGAAAATAAAGAGAGAGAGAGAGATCGATGCATCTAATTGTCAAATGGGAATTGGGAGACATACTTTAGATCCGAGTCCCTTGAACAAAATCACACCTTGTGCTGCTTGTAAGCTCTTGAGAAGAAGGTGTGCCGAAGAATGCCCTTTCTCTCCCTATTTCTCCCCACACCAACCACAGAATTTCGCTGCCGTTCACAAAGTCTTCGGTGCAAGCAACGTCTCTAAGATGCTCATGGTAAGCCCGGCCCAACCCAAGTGCTAAATCTCTACACACTCAACTCAAATTCGTGTTGTGTTGTGATTAAATATCTCAAAATTTAAGAAACATGTCAACTTATTTCATAATCTGTTTAAAATTGAACCATACCTTATCATTTTCTTAATTTCTTTTAGTAATTTTGCATCCTTTTATCGTATCATCTACCTTCAATCGAACCAAGTAGTTATAAATTATTCAAGTGTACTTTTAATATATATATATATATATATATATATGTATGTTTAATCTTGCCTTATTAAGCTTTCGAGCCATCTATATAACTAGTTCTTTATGAGGATATATAATTTAGGAGGTACCAGCAATGCAAAGATCTGATGCAGCGAATAGCTTGGTTTATGAAGCAAATGTGAGGCTTAGAGACCCAGTATACGGGTGCATGGGTGTCATCTCAGCTTTGCAACAGCAGGTTCAATCGATACAGGTTGAACTTCATGTAGTGAGGGATGAGATATTGAAATACAAATATAGAGAAGCTGCTAATTTGCCCTCTTCCGGGGCTGTGTCAGTAGCTGTGCAGCCACCGGCGGCTCCTCCTCCTCCTCCGCCGCCACCACCATCTCCTCCGCCTGCAACTTCTTTTGTTGTTGTTGCAACTGATTCTTCTTCAGCTTCTTTGTATACATCATCTGATTCTACAATCGGCTATAACTCCAATATTCCTAGTGACAAGGTTCCATATTTTGGCTAATATATAGTTCCCAGTTCATTTCTCTTTATTAATTTCTTGTCAAAATTGTGGTATATTAAAAATATCATAAAATCATTTTGGTACATGTTTGTTTCAATTAATTAACACCAGTTTTATTCTTCTTGTCATCTTTGCACATGTTTGTAATATTGGGATGTTAAAGTTTGTAGTTTGATATGAGTGTGTGTATATGAATGGCATATATATGTAATTTGTTATTGAACAATTGTCCTTTTGTGACTGCACGTATCTTCACTTTCCTCTTGTATCTGGGTTAGGATATCAATTATTGCTGAGAAGAATTTTCTTTTTCAACAAGATGGTAGTCCATCGTTATCAATGTGCCCTATCAATTGAATCTCACTTGGATTAATTATGGGTACGTTTGGATTAACAAAAAAATGAGATATAATGAGATAAAGTGAGACAAGTTGTTAGTTCGTAATTTGTACAAAAATGAATAACTTTTAAAATTTTTCAGTATTTTTTACTTTTTTCAGAGTTATTTGTTACCTCAAACAGAGTTTATATATGCACATTCACTGGTCTCCATTGACTATAGTAGATCATTAATTTGAAGGGATATATATATATATATATAGACACAGTAGATCATCAATTTGAAGCTTAATTATCATCTTAAATTACCTGCAGGATATATATACATATATTTAAGGGTATATTTCTAGTTAATTTTTCTTTCCAAAACATGATTCTTGGATTAATATATATATATATATATATCAGTTGCCATAAATTTACTGATTCATTCAAGTTCATTTAGTATTAATCGCAACAAGGCGTTGGCCCAAAAGAAAGAAGTTTCGAACCTGAGTAGCTGTTAGAAGAAGTAATATGGTCTTTGATTATCTGAGTTGTGAAAGTTAATAATTAGACAAAAAGTTCATTTGTTTCCTTTGCTTGTGTATATATGTGCTGCAATATGTTTTCAAGTTCCCCGGGCGAGCTCATCCACAGGAGCATCGAATCAAACATATTTTAAGTGTGTGTGTAAACATGAAAGTAATTTTAAACTGTGTATGTATGGCTGTAGTAAAAAATAAGATAAATTAAGATAAAATATAATTTGAGTTTAATTTTGACACTTTTTTTTTTTCTACATAGTAGTAAATTGTGGGAACGATTTTTCAAATCCATTCCCGCGGATTCAAAAAAAATTCACATAAAATAACGACAATGGTACTCGTTTGAAAACTTTCGACACGAAAAATATGATTATAAAAAAAAATTTACATACTCGATTAACCTCGTTTCACATTTTTTATTTTTTTAGCAAAATATTGAAATTTTTTAAAATTAATAATGACGGAAATTTAAGTAATATAGAAGTTGTTAGATATTTATAGTGATTTATTTTATTTGTTGAAGGTCCTAACGCAACCTCAATATATAATGCTAGTGGCAATAATGAATTTGGTCTCGTGTGAAGTATTGAATTCAACTTAAAATTTATAATATCCAAAATTTATTTACTAAAGACATTAATGCCAAGGAGACCTTCTAAACTTCTTCCCTCTCCCAGCCCTCATTTTTCCAGCTCTTTTACAAATCAAGAACGTGCACGTGGGCTTATAAGAAGTGAACAGCTTGCAATTTTTTTTTTTTCTCCCTGAAGCTGTCAGCATGATCTAGTATGTTATTTTTCCCAAAAAAAAAAAAAAAAATTGTATAGGGATAAAATTGTAGAATTGAACCGATGCATAAGTAAAATTAATGGCAAAAGTACAAGAACATTAGGAAGCTGTTTGGAGTAACAAAAAGTGAGATAATTTGTAAATTCGTCATTCGTACAGTGAGATAAAAAGTGAATAACTCTTAGAAGTTTTCAGAGATTTTTAGCGTTTTTCAGTGTGCTAAACGCACTCTTAAGTATATTTTACATTACAATTAAATAAAAACCCAACTTAATTACATTAAGAAAAGCATAATCGCCATAGAATATTCCGAATCGGCTCAAGTTTAAATCAAAATATAAACTAAACAATGCTAATTAGGAGAGCAGAGGAAAAAGGGAAGGAACTTCACTAAAACAATCGAAGGTTGTATGTGGTTCCTTCTTAATGACTGAAAACAGGTCAACACTGACCGCAATACCAAGTTAATTTGAGGATGATATGAAGATACAATCACCGCAAATAAATAATAATCGGCGTATAACCATAGATGCAATATTCAAAATTATAAATTCAGACACAAGGGTAAAAGTAGTTTTTGAAAGAATTCAGGGAAGACATGTTAGAATATAATTCAACTGATATTTATACCTTTTCATAAGATAAACAGTGTTCAAGCATCTCAAAACAATTTGAACTAATCCTCAGGTTTTCCATATTTCAAAGAAGAAATCAAATCTAATGACAAAGGAAAGCTTCAACATGCATGCCATACGTTTGCAGTAATACCAAAACTGTGGCATTCTAAATCCACATACGGTTTTGAACTAATTTGTCAGCCGCCAATTAGCAGAGGTTCTTGCAACGGCATCCAGCGTTTATTTGTCAAACTCCCAGATGATACCACCATCCTCTGCCAAACAAAGAAGAAGTTAGCCAAACCTCAAAAGTTTTCAAGGATGACAAAATTGGCTAACAAAAGTAAACCTCAGAACTTGTTTTTGTCAAAAGAGAAAGTTAGATGCCTAGATTGCCTGCCCTCTTATCTGTTCAATCGCATGTGAACCTAAATCTTGATAAAGATGAATTACACAATTTTCCGAAGGAAGAAAAGCAAGTCGTCCAATTTGTATTGGAAATTGCCAGAAACTATACCCCAAGTATGTTACACCTATTAATATCTACCATTGACCTAGAATCTAATTTCCCCAAGTATATATAGCTTATATATATTTATTTACCCTCAATGTTTATAAATATATTTTTTTCATAAGCACTTCCTGTTGTATTACTCTTCTTCCCTGTTTCAGACCAACAACAGACATGAATCAAAAGCAAAGAGTTCAATTACAAATATCAGCTGTTTCAGTCAGATGGGTTTTTGTGAATACAGGACTAAAGATGACTTGGCATTCAATCCAAATTTATGAACAGTAGATACATAGAGAAATGGAGGGCTTACCTTTGACCTTCTTGTTTATCCAGATTTCTGCCAGCATCCCTGCACCAACTCCAGCAGCAATCCATGCCCCATAAAAGGCAATGGCATGGGGTATTGACATCCGAGGAAGGAAATAGCAATCTGGAATTTGCCTAATCTTTTTGGGGAGACGTTTCTTCGTAACCTTCCCCACACTAGGCTCACTATGGACGGAATTACCAATACTTTTCCAGTCCATTCCTTTCAATGGATCTTTTGGCTCCTCAGTTCCCATGAGAGAGTATTAGCTTCTTTGAGGCCCAATTCTGCATAGGCACAAAAGATTGTGACAGAGATCCATTAAATAGAATCATATGAGAAGTGGGAACCAAACTTCACTACGATAATTCAAATTCAAATTTGAGTTGTGACATGTGGATGTGCATGCACAAACATGAGGAAACAGCACAATACTAACCTATTAAGCACAAATAGGATACAGGAGTGAATACGGGTATGGAGATTGCAATTTTAAAAAAATATAAAGATTCAGACATAGCAGAGATACAAAAAATATATATATTTTATTTAAAATATTTTTGAAGATAACACCTACATGCTACCAAAATTTGTATAAATAACAATTATTAAGCATGAAAAATTCCATTCAATTCACAAAATAAAAACACTCATAGGCAAATATAAAATGTCCTGCATCTATTCTAAAGACAAAAATATAAAAAAGTATCAAAGGCAAATACAATTTCATACAAAATCCCAAAAATGAAAAAAGTTATTTCAACTCCTAAATTTAGTTGGTTCCAACTTCAATCAACTCATCAGCCCAAAATGAAAATTCAATCTGTATTTTCAAAATAAAAAAATCTAGACCAAATTTAGTCCTGTGGCTGTGATCAGAGATTGAGAGCAAAGAATTCAAAACACAATAAAAACATCTAGATCAAAAAATTTAGGGAAAAGAGACAAAGCAGCAGTGAAGAGACAGAGAGAGAGAGAGAGAGAGCAGCAAAGAGAGAGAGATCAGTGAGAGGGCAGGACAGACAAAAACAAAGAAAAACTTACCGGCCGGTGGCAGCTGGAGCTGCACAAGGCTGATGGAACTTGTCGCCGGAGCTGCGGGGGGCTGGTGGAGGTCGTGACTGTTGACCAAGTCGAGCGAACCTGTCTAGGTTTTTTTTTTTTTTTTTTAAATCGAGCAAAGCTGAAAGCCTGCAGACATTTTATGTTATAATTTATTTATTTACAGTTTGACCCCGAACTTGTTTTGTCTTTTCAAATTTGTCCCTAAATAAAGTTTAAGAAATTATATTTTAACCCATATTGTGTCTCAAAAGTATTTTTTTTCTGTATCCTTCCCGTATCCATCTGTATCTCAGCCGAGTCCAATGTGAAGGAAAAAAAAATCAGGACACACCGCATCCTCATGTATCCAAGCCCTGTCTGTTTCTCCTAATTATCCAACGCAGAGTCTAGCACATAATTTAAAGTGTCCGCATTTCATAAATTACCAACATTTATCCAAAATATTCAGTTTTGCAGATGATTATTGGCCTCTACAAAAGCCATCTCAAGCAATGCACTTTGGCTAATAGTCAGCAATTTAATCACTAACTTAATTCGAAAAGCAAGAATACCGGATGAACTTCATGAAGCACTAAAATGTCCTGCATCTATTCTAAAGACAAACTCAACTATACTTACCAAAAAAAAACTCACATATTTTTCTTTATTTTTTTTATTTTATTTTTAATGGGTTTCAATTAGGGGTGAAAAAATCCCTTATTCTCTCCCAATTTCTAGACTGGAAAGCCAACTTGGAATGGGAAGTGGACATTTGTATTTTTGAAGTTCTTGCATGGTTTTGATCAAGATCTAAACAAAACACTGTCAGAACTAATAATTCTAGCAATCAGTAATTATAACCAATGCCAATTGACCAAGCCACGGCAACTGGATTTACATTTTCTTCTACTCATTTAGGCTTGGTTTGGTTATGGAAAAATTATTTTTTGGTTTTTTTTGTTACTTTCTTTTTGTCTTATATGATTTTTTTAACCAAAACTTGATTTTATTTTTAAAAATTATACTTTTTAAGCATGTTAATTACATTTGTTAAAAAAAAAAAAGATAAAGATAAATCCACATCTATTTGGGTGAAAAATAATGAAAAAGTTGATTTTATTTTTTATTTTTTCTAACTTTCACCAAAACAGATGTGAATTTTTATTTTTTTTTTAACAAATACGATTAACATGCTTAAAAGCTACCACTTCTAAAAAATAAATAAATTTTGATAAAAGAAAAAGTCATATAAGACCGGAAAAAAAAAAAAGAAATAACTGATAAAAAACTAGCCGATACTTTTTTACCAAACAAAGCCTTAGCATCACATCAATCACAGGCATACATCTGGCAAGCCAAGGAAAAACTAGCTGATAAAAAGCTACATCGAATGGGGCTACTAAAGACAGCTGTTTTATTCCATTCCTGAATCTATCAAGTCTTCAGAAAGATGAAACAACAAAAAATCTGTAAAAAATGGATCTCAGAAACATAAACGCAAACACATACAATGCTAGCTTAAAATCTCAAATCACAGAACAAGCATGAGAAATGAGATAAATTATAGGCTCAAACACGTCAATAGCTTGTAGTCACAATTTCAAACACATAAAACAATAGCTTATAGTCACACATCAACGACTTCAGATTTCACATATTCTTGTTTGATTCCCAATCAGCAACATCCAAAGCAACATAATCTTCTCACGGCTTCGGATTTGGATTTCCGAAAGATAAAAGACTCTTATGTCCAGAAACAAGAAAGAACTTCAGAATTGAACTGCAAATTTTCCATCAATTGCCTTCATTTTCTCAACAACCAAGCAGTGCAACAGTACAATTCAGAGGTCAAAAGGGAGATCGCTAACATTACCTTGCGGCGACAAACACCGTACCAGCGCCGGACACGATCGACGCCGTCTTCTTTCTTCTTCCCCTTGGATGCCCAAAAGCCGAAACCGTAGTCGCTTCATCTGTTCTTTGGGCTGATTGTAGACAGATATAGGATACAGATTCGTTTCAGTTTGGGCCAAAATCTAGGCCCGCTTGTATTTCGGGCTGGTTTTGGACAGAGCACATCATTTCGACACGTCTACGTCCAATCTGATAATACCACACTTGAATTCAAACAATTTTCTGCCCAAAAAAAAAAAAAAAAAAAATCAACATTCTATATCTATAAATTTGAACCTTCCTTAAAAAATTAAAAGATGTCTGACATCCATTTCGATTAGGTTTATGGAATTTTGAAAAGAACTCAAAAAAACATTATATATGTTTTTATACATTATTATATTTACGTGTAAAAGAATCTCAAAATGCAGTTAATTAAATAAGAATTAATTAATTCTGAAAGTTAATTCAACTAATAAAACTTAGTTTATTCCATCACTAGTTTGAGTCTTCTAAATATCACTGAAGAGTTTAACCGATCGTTAACCTTAAGACTATAGAAATTCATCGAGATGCACATAAACTGACCCGACCACCTTAAATTATAAATAAATAAATAAGAATTAATTTATCTTAAATATCAGTTTGTTTCACAACATATGTAGGCTTATTCAGGTTAGCTTTTATTTTTTTGCGCGCTTATTGTTCTGCTGTGTGTGTAATATGGGCCAAACAGAAACAGTATCTACACCTATACGATCGGGCCTAGATTTTAGCCCAAACAAAATCAGCTTATGCATACATACTTTACGTGACTTTTCATCCGTCTGTCCGAAACTTCGAACCATCAACCAAAACTAGTTCCGAAATTTCCTTTGCCAACATATTGGCTCCAAACAGTGACAAAAAATTTAAAAAAATAGCAAGAAAATTGAAAAACTTAAAAAATATTACGGGGCCGTTTGTGGGTTTGATAACCTTGTTATTTTTCTATTTACATTTATATATTTATGTTTTTTATTTTTTATTTTTTGTTATTATTTTTTTTTCTTAAAATGAAAACTGAAACTGCGTTTGAAAATATAATTTTATTTTTAATTACTAATTTTTTAATTTCATAAAATATTTAATTTTATTAGTTTTTTTAAAAGTTAATTGAATTTAATAAACATATTTTATATTAATTTAATTTAATTATATTATTTATTACAAAAAAATTATTCTAATAAAATATTTGAATAAAATAATTTATTTTAATATGATGTAATAAAAATAGATAAAGGATTAGAATTGATAAAATGTTTGTAACAAAAAAAAAACAGAGTGAAAATACATTTTCTCTATTTACGTTTTTCTGTTTAAGTTTTTATTTTTTAGAAATAAAAAAATATAAATAAATTTAATAAATATGTTTCCATCAATTCATAAAATTTTAAACACATAAATAAAAAAATAAAAAATAAAAACGTTACCGAACGAAACGTACGTGATACATTTTTTGTGAGCTAACTATTGCAGACGCCATTGTTGAAAACAAACTGAATAATGACTTTTCTGAAACGAACCGGATAATGACTTTTCCGGGTGCATGTACATATACACAGTAGTGGAGCCCCGCCCCCGGGGGAGCCCCTCGAGTTTTAATGTAAAATTACTAAAATATCATCCTTATAATTTTAGTTTTATTTAAAAATTAAATTAGTTAAAAATTAAAATATTTTAACTTTATTAAAAATCTAAGATTAACTCAAAAATTTTTAACATAAAAAAGATTTATAAGAACCAAACTTGATATTTTTTATAAAATAAAGTATATTTTTCCAATGTATTATTATATACTTTTATTCATACTATTAATAAATACAACATATAACACAATAATTCTATAAACAATAAAATTTAATAATAATTATATTTTCTTTTTTTGTATTGAGAGAAATCTTTAATAAATTTCGGATACTTAAACCACTAATCGTGAAAAGTATATTCGTTAGTTAATATCCAAGAATAATTTATTATCTTTCTAAAAATAATATCATTTTTCTCTTACTCTTAATTTAAAAATAACTCGATTGTTGTTTCTTTTTTAAATGTTCGGTATCCATTCAGTAAAAATCTTAAATCCACTCCCCACACACACATATATATATATATATATATAAGAATACCAAAAAAAAAAAAAAAAAATGGGTCGACGATTCGACAATGATAACGTTCATTGCTATGGACAGACCTTGGAGACATAATGACACCAACCTGATTTATGGTGTATGGAGGGGGGATGCATGGGATCCAAATCTAACAAACTCTATCCGAAGTTATATATATATATATATATATAGCATTAATTGTTCGTTGAAATATTCAGACACGTATCTGATTCATCAACTTTGAGTAGAAGTGGTGTTTTCTCGAGTTTGTTAAGTCAGTTCCCAAAAAATCCACGGTAAAAATGTTTTCAAATTGATCAACACTTAAATGTTCTAATCAAATGCATACTTATATGCACCTAACATTTATAAACATATGTTTGATTATTTTTTAAAATAAACATGTCAGATATTTATAAAAATATGCCTTTTTTTTTTCACTTGTGTTAGATATACAAAAACGTGTCATGTTAATTTTTAGAATATAAATGTGACAGTTGTTAGATATTTATTTTTTAAATTAGACATATATAACGTGTCAGATAACTATAAAAATGTGTCTTATTATTTCTATAGACACTTGTTATATACTTATTTAATATTTTGCATACAATTATTGATCGAAGATTTATCAAAATGTGTCTTATTATATTTTTTTTAGATGAACATTTATCATATTCTTATTAAATATTATTTATATGGGCAGGCATTTATATAAACATATTTTATTATTTTTATTTTATAAAATAATAATTGGAACTTTTTTACTGCTAACACTTGCCGTGTCTTTATCAAATGTTATTGGCATGTATTAGAAAAATTTTAAAATGTTCTCATTTTATGTTTTTTAAAGAAAACACTCGAACACATTTCGACCACGAATTTTTGGTTTAAGGAAGTGACAGACATCAACCATATAAAAGAGTACTCTTCATTCCTCATTCCAAGCAATAAAATGAGAAGGATGCTAATAATTCCTGCAGCTTATGTGAGGGTCAATATCCAATAGTACTATTGTGCCAGGGAATAATCAATTTGTTAGCATTTAAATTTTAAAAAAACTCATTAATAAATTTACTAGTTAACATTAATTTAAAAAAAAAAAAAAAAGAGAATAGTGAAGAAAAGTCCAAGATCAAGGCATTTATTAATCAAACTCATGCAGTTTACAATTGACTAAAATAAACACAACTGGGGACGTTTTTCCTACTCTTACATTGATACAATTCATACGGACTCAAACCACAAAAATCAAACCTGAAAACAACAAAACGACCTCCCTCTGTTTGACCGAATCCGAAATTATATATATATAGAATATATAATTAATTAATCAAACTCGGGGGGATTAATTAAATCAACTCAAATTAATCTCTTCGTTAACTAATCAATCAATTGGGCTTCCAACAGTTCTTCCTGATCTCGCCGTCGGACCCGGTGAGAGGATCGATGTCTCCCATCTTGATCATCGCCGAAGCGAAGTCGGAAGCGAAAGCGCCGGGGTTGTTCTTGTATTTCTCGACGAGTGAATCTGTAGATCCCCCGTTGTACAACTCTTGATCGGAGCGGAGGAGCCCCTTCTGTTTGACGAGGTTCTTGTAATACTTGTTATCGAAAAAGGTGGGACTTTGAAGGTCTAGTGGGGCCAGATTGTTGTCTCCGGACCCAGGAGTAATTGGGCAGTTTGCTTTCCTTTTCTTCGCAAATGAACTATCGATGTTGGCATCGTTGTATGTGCGATTTCTGAAGACGGTACACCTTGCTTGCCCTATTGTGTGAGATCCTGGTATGCACATACATACATATATATATATATAGTTTATATTAGACTCAAAATTGATTCAAGTATATATAAATATATATATATATATATAGAGTTTATATAGAGTTTCATAAATTTAAACTTTTTATATGGAGGGAAATTATTTTCGATATTAAAATATTTCAGAAATGCATTTTAGGAGAGCTACTGAGCTAGCTACATCTTTTTAAATTTAGGTAAATACTTTGGCTGATATTTATTTTAAGGCCCCCTTGCGGAAGTTGATGGAAGGAGAAAAAAAAAATAAATAAAAGAGCCACTTTATTTATTTATTATTTTTTTGCTTGCCTAAAATAGGAAGTTTTCTTTTTATACAAAAAGATATTGTCATCGTTCTTATACTTTTTTCCCCATATTATTACACCCTATGACAATGTTATATATTGTGAGTTATAGTTTTAAAAATCATTTATTATCATTACATAATATTGTTATATAACGTTTTCAATTCTTTTGTCTACGTCACTCTCGGTCTTTATATATATATATATATATTTTTTTTTGGGTTACACTTATGTCAAATTTCGTTATTTTTCCGTTATTGCTAAACTAGTCATTACTGTTTTTTAAATTAGCGATTGTTATTGGTAAACTACTATGATTGAGGGGGAGGAATTAATTACCAGATAAAACAACCATATCATCGGCGGAGAGGCCTTTAGCTTGGAATCTAGAGATGAGGTTGCTGAGGGTAGAATCTGGGGGTGGGATTACACCGCTGTTGGCATCCTTTAAGCTGGCTGTTCTAGAATCCCTACGTCCAAGTTTGACATCCCAACTCAGACCTCCAAGCTGCACACAATTTACATATATAACAACAGTAAAAGTTAAAAGACTATGAATTTAATTATGACATCCAAACTATTATAGATGCGGTTGGAATGATAAAAAGTGAGATAAAATGAAATAAAGTGAGATAAGTTGTGAATTTGTAATTCATGCAGTGAGATAAAAATGAATAACTTTTAAAATTTTTTAATATTTTTTATTATTTTTCTGAATTTTTTTATCATTCCAAACAGGGACATAGTGTAATATATATATAATTACACGTCATGCCTTTGACTTTTTCTTTTTCTTTAATTTTTTTTCTTTCACCCACTTCATTAAAAAAAAAAAAAAAAAACACCAGGTACATAGTAGAATAAATTATCATAAGGAGTTGATATTTGGTGCAAAAACAAAACTTACATAGACGACGGAGTCGCGAGCAGCGATAGCTAAAATATCGGCACATGAGACAACACCCGGGCAAGCTTCCTCGACTGCGGACTTGATGTCATCAATAACATTAAATCCCCTAACGGACATATTATTGGGACCAGCAGTCTGTTCTCCGGTGAAAGATGGAGTGTCCTTGAGGAGAATTGATCCGTCACAACCCTATTGCCAGGCAATATCAAATGAACCCAGAAAAAAAAAAAAACAAAGAAGGTTTGTTAGAGAATTTTACCCAAAAATATAACTACGAAGCCAACAGGTCAAACATGAGCGATCGAGCATAAAGACAGCCAGAAGTTTTGTTAGAATTTTACTCAAAAATAATGTAACTATAGGAAGGCACATGTCAACATGCTAAATGGTGTGCTACACGTCTATTATATATATATATATATATATTTGTCTCACATCCTTTGACCGAAAATGCTAGCTGCCTCATTTTCATCGTCATGTTTCATGACTAACAAGCCATGCAGAAATTTGCACTATGATTAGCATATTCAAGTTCTAGTTAATGTGAGAGCGTTTTTTTTTTTTTTTTTTCTCTTGAAAAAAAAAAAAAAAACTCAAGGTATGTGAGTTTATTTGCATACATCTCGATTAATTCTAAAGTTCTGAAATTAATTGTCAGATAAACCCACTAATGGTCTCGAGAAAATTTGCACTAATAATCATTGGAGAACAAATCCAAACACTTACTAATTGAGCAACCATTCAAAATTAATGTGAGAGGTTGCATAAATCAAAACTAACAATATTAAAAATATGTCTGCAATGTTATACAACCAAAAATATAATGAAAATAATTTAATCTTATTTTGTGAGTAAGTACAAGCCTACCCTTTTAAGATAATAAAATTCATATAAATGAAACTTATTAATTTATAAAATTACTACCACCACACTATTCTAGTCGAATTTTTTATTATGTCTTTTAATAAAATATTATTTTTACTAAATAAATGCTTGATCAATTCGATCTAATTTAACAAAAAAAAATGATCTTAACCAAATGGAATGGGCAAAAAAAAAATAAAAATAAAAATAAATAAATAAATCATGTAACTATTTATCTCCGAGCATTTAGTTGACTAAGTTGATAAATTTGATTGCCTATTACTTTTGGTGTGTGATTTTATTAGGACAGTATACATACTGAGAATGCATGTTAATTAAACGAGACGTGCCAATTAAACCACAGCATTTTAAACTCGTGATATTTAAGTAGACCGGAGAGGGAATTACATTGACAAAGCAGTCGTGGAAGTGGAGGCGAAGAAGAGAAGCGCCCATGCGCTTTTCCTTCGACACCGCGGACTCAACCACCGAGTTCACGGTGCTGAATAACTTGGGACAAGTCTCGGAGTAGTAGTTGGTGGAGAGCTCAGCAGAGGAGCTGCCCATTAAAATCACCAGCATCAAAAAAGTGGCAATAATAACCACTGAAGAAGAGGAAAGGGATGAAGAGACCATTTTGGTTGGAAGAAGCAATATCAATTAAGTGGTATATATTGATTACAATGAAGGAGTGTGTTGGAAACAAGCCAGTTTGTGGGTTATATATATAGAGAGACAGAGAGAGAGAGAGAGAGAACTCAAGGAATTGAAAATGTTTGGCACCGCAGATTACCTACTCTTTTGGACTAGTGCATGGCATAACAATTCTACGTCTAGAAAGAACAACAAAAGAAAATTAAAAATAAAATAAAATAAATAAATAAATTTCAGAACGGGAGACTCAGTACTGATGACGAATTAATTAATTGGTTGATTGATTCCTTTTATATATATATATATATATAAAACACGCTTGCTTAAAAAGAACTTCTTTGAAAGTCTCAAGTAGCAGGTATTAGGATTTGTCAATCGGGTTTCACTTGAATGAATTTAATTAATTAGTTCTTGTTGTGATGAAGACACCAAGCAATACGAGAGATACCCAACTGGAAATTGGTTGACTATTCAAAACTTATGAACGGATTAATCATTTTTATTTTATTTTTTATTTTAAATAAAAGAATGAACTTCACCTTAATTTATTGTAACATGATAGCCACCTTGTACTGTCTGAGATCAAATTCGAATTGGTACCTTAATTTATTGT
Source organism: Vitellaria paradoxa (assembly GCA_019916065.1). Classification (NCBI taxonomy): domain Eukaryota; kingdom Viridiplantae; phylum Streptophyta; class Magnoliopsida; order Ericales; family Sapotaceae; genus Vitellaria; species Vitellaria paradoxa. Next base: position 8,572,482 of record CM034243.1, on the reverse strand, counting down.
AACATACTAGCCACCTTGTACTGTCTGAAATCAAAATCAAATTGGATTTGAGAAGGAGGCATGTAGAGGAAATATACATATAAAAAAAATAATTGTTTTTGTGTTTGGAGCTAATTAATTGGAATTTAAGGGAACTTTTTTTTCCTTCTATTAGAATTTGATAAAAAATTGGAAAAGAAAATTATAGACCCAATGTCCTTATTTCATTTTCATAGATAAAAAAGATGCTAGTTAGGGAGTAGAAACTTATAAAAATGTATGATATATAGATGAGGGTAATAGATTTGATTTTATAAGTTAAAAAAAAAAAAAAAACCCTTCACTTTTGTTGTTCTTTTTTAACTGAACTGTTTTTTTTTTTTTTTTTTTCCTTTTTTACGTTTAATTTGAAATAATTAATTAAAGTGTACGCATTACACTAAACACTTGTGCGGAAAGTCCAAACACCTACTAATTACATTAAGCTTAAAAGCTACACCTAATCAAACTCAATATATAAGATCACTAAACCTAATCTAGAACATTTAATTAGAGAATTTCAAAGTATGTTTTTATTATGAGTTGGTATGTATCCTACATTGACCGCTTCTAGTGTCTTAAAGTGAATATTACGCCTTCACCAACTACTCTATTTTGTGAGTTTGATCACTTCCCTCTTTATAATAATAATAATTAATAAGTTTTTTTCTAAATTTATGTCAAATAAAATGTCATTTTTATAAATATTAATTAAGGTGGCATTGGATTTGCATTTCTATTTATTGTTTTTTATTTCTTTATTTTTTATTTTATGTGTCTTATGTTTTAAAATTTTCAAAACACATAAACAGAAAGCACATTCGGTTTGACATTTTTTTTTTCGTGTTTTGAAATTTTTTTGTTTTGCGTTAAAAATACTTAAAATAACTTTTTATCATTTTACATTTCATGTATAAACTTATTTTCTGTATTCTAAAACAGATTTTGAAAATATAAGTGATCAAATATATTTTAAATTATTTTTTTTTTCAAAAATACAAAATAAAAAATAAATCTAAAACAGATATAGCAAATGTCACCTAAAACTTTCATTTTGCAAAACTAATTTAACAGTGTCCCTCTCAATTATACATTTCAAACACTGCCAGCCTAATCGTACTGTTTTGAAAGAACAAGTCGTTTGGCAGTATGCACTTAAACTAAAGAGGAGCCTTTACTTGTCGCCTAAAATTTTGTAATTGTTCACTTTAATTAATTTTCTGTGAAAGGTCTGATTTCGTAGGCTGTTGGAGATTGATGTCAACCACCACCGCCAATTATATACATATATATATATATATATACACACACATGTTTGAGTCTCTCATGCACTTTCAAGTCTCATTACTTTTTTTTTTTTTTCTTTCTTCATTTACTATTAATTATTAGTAAGGGTAATTACACATTATCTCTCGTAGTTTAGACAAAAGATAAATAATCTTTTTTATTAATTTAAAATTAACACATGATCCCCTGATCCGATCCTGATTTGGAATAAAATGTAGAATTGTCAAAAAAAAAAAAAAAATTACTATTCTCATGTGAGCTCATATGCCATCATTGAAAATATTATTTATAAAAATAAAGACAAATTAGACCTCTTTAAAAAAATAAAATAATAGCTCGATCCTAATTAATCAATTTTTCATTTTAGTCAAAATTATAAATAAACTATGTGTATCAATTATTAAATTAGAAAGAATTTTTTTTTTTTATTCAAACCCTCGAAAGAAATAAAGTGTAAAATTGTACGTATTGTGACTTTGGAGGTGGGCGTGTTGGTAAGACGCCAGCTCTCCGGCTATCTGCCCCGAAATACTTGTTTAAGGCATCTTGCTTTGACTCAAAAATGCTGTAAGATAATAAACTACCAATAATTCTGCCTATGACATTATGGAAGTATTTGGTTGGTCAAAATTAATTAAAATTTATTAATTTTTTACACTTTTTCTTAATTAAATTTTACTGCATATCATTTTTACATGAGATTTTTATACTGTTACTATACTTTTTGGCTAAACTTTTGCCAACTAAACACTTCTTATGAACAAAATTATTATTAAATTTCTTATATAGTTGAAACTTTGGACAAAAGTTCAAATCGAAAAAATTATGATAATTCATGAATTTTAATTTTTTTTCTAAAACTTTAGGTTCTATCAGTTAGTATATGTATTTTAGTCTCTCTTTGTCTCTCCAATTAATTTTTGATAAGTACCATAAAAAAACATAAATAATAGTGTTTTAATTTGAAATGTTCAGCTTCCTAATAACAATAATTGGCAGAATTTAAGTTGAGAGTTTTGATTTGTCTATGATCTTTACTTTTAAAACATTGTGAAATTTTAAAAATACGCAAATTGTTTTGTGAGGTAGATGGTCCTTGAGTTTATAAAAATAAGAATTGAGCGGAAGTTGAAAATATAAATATGATCTCAATCGTTGAATGAAAAAAAAATTAATTTTTAACCATTGGATCTTAGTTTGTGAAAAAAATATTTTAAAAAACCATTCTATCTTATTATAATAATAGAAAGTAATACCGTACCATTCAATTTTTTTTTTTTTAAGAATTTTACATCAGAATAATATGGTTTGATTATAAGTCTATCATTTCAAAATAAATAACTTTTTAAAATGTGTTTTTATAATAATAATAATAATAATATCGTCGCCTTAATTATTATCCCATTTTCAGATAATTAACAAGAAAGCCAATTTGCTTGTGAGAAGAATTGGAGCAAACAGCAATATGGAAAGTTAATTGTACAGTAGTAGACAGTTTTAACAACAAAAACTCAATGTTTCAATTCGAGAAGCACAAACAAGCCCTACACATATGTATGTATGCATATTAAGTTGGAAAAATAAAACTTGTCAGAAGTATTAAAATAATTAACTTCCAAAAAATTACAACTTTGGCAGCCAGCCAAATGTTATTGCAAAGAAACAGCCCGAGTTTGACGAACCATAGCCAAAATAATATATGTATATATACATACATACATACATTCATATATAGCTAGTCAATTCCCTCAATCATTTAATGCGATCAAAACGCTCCAAAGAAAGCAGCGTGAAAATTATGGTGCCTACCATGAAAAATGCAGATACTGTCAATATTGAAAGGGTATATATTGTGGAAAAAATGAGAAGATATGTTTAATTAATATTTGATGACAAATCGAATTTTCTGTCAAAGAATGCTTCATCAATTGGACCCCAAATTCGTTACGTGGCAGTCCTCATAGATAGATGGAAGGTATCAGCTAAGCTCGGTATTGTTTCAAAATTTGATTAGAACTCGACGTCCATCTTCATGGGACCCAGAATTAACCTATATTTAGTTAATTAAATATAAATGTTAGTAACTTCTCCTGTTTACAACCGGAAATAATTGGCTAGTACTACTAGAGTCTTAGATCCACTTGACTTTTCAAATATGTGTAATGTAAATTTCTTACCACATCGTTTGGATGCATTCTTTTCTTACAATTAATTTAATTTTAAAACAAAGGATTGATTTGATTTGGTAAATAAAATTTTGTATTTAGAATAAAAATTGAATTAACTTAGTTTAACAGAAATACCAGATTTGATCATGTTAATAAAAAATAAAAAAATATAATATATGAGGATAAATTAATTCACTTAATTAAATAGTTTAAGAAAAATAATGAATTATCATCAGATTCTATTGTTTTGAATTGAATTTCAAATGATAGAAAAATATCAAAATTTAAGTCATGAAATGAAATCAAATTCAACTCATAAAATTTTATTTTAATTCTAAACATAAGAATTAAAGAGAATTCTCATCAAATGAAATTAAGTCCCATCAAATCTACCATTCCAAACGGAGTGTATATAACTATATAAGAATTATGTTACTCTAGATAAGAAACTTTTAAGAATTCTAGAGTTACATAGAGATTGAGAGTAATGACTTAGAAAGAAGGGGGTTAATTTATACTCTTCTATAATAAGATGGAATTAAATTTTTTACCATAAATGTAAGCAAATTGTGCTAAACCATATTAATTTTTTTTAATATAATTTTTCTTTTAATTAATCTTATTTTGTATGTACTCTGATTTGATTGTGTTAGAATATTTGAATCCTCAATCAGTGAGAAAATATATTGAAATTTCCTGTGCTTGTAGCAACACTAGCTCTAGTGAAAAACCCTATTATGTCAATGATCATAGAATTAGAAATGAGTATAATAACTCAATTAAAAGAGCTCAATTGCTTTTCAAACTTGGTTTTGAAATCTATGGCATAGTGATACTGTATTTAAACGAACATTCTCATGTCTCAGTACTAAGTGGCACACAACTCACAGTATTATGAAAAATGGAATAAAAATCAAAGAATATCTATAATATATACAGGAAATATTAGGAATATTTGGTGAAATTAAAAATTAATAAAACTTCAATTTTGGGTGAAATTTTTTACCATCTTCCATTAATACTTTTTAACTTTTCATAATAAATAATACTTTTCATAGAATAATTATAAAATTTTTTTTAATAACTATCACTTAATTAAATAAATTTAATTTTGCATTTTTTAGTATTCCTTCGATATCTTTTTTAACCATCCATCATTTTTTATATTTTTTTAAATGTCACTTAATAGCAAATTATTTACTTAAGTGTCATTAAAAACTAACTATCTAATTTTTACAAGTGTTTCAATATTTTTATTTTAAATTTGTTTGATAATTTTTTTAAAATTAAAAAATGTAAATTTAGATGCTATTTGGTGGTTCAAATTTCAGTAGAAATTGATCAATGTTCATTTGTTGGATGTTTGATAAAATACTAATTTTTACCTTTTTTTTCTGTTTAGTTAAGCAGTAAGTTACTCAACTCAAAAATTATCAAAATTTTTATTAAACGCACAAAAAGTTACCAAAAATTTTATCAAATACCTAAAAGTTACTAAAAATTAATAAAAATTATTAAAAATTACTATTTATTTTGTTGAACACACCAAAAATTTTAACTATCAACTTTTGACTAAAAAATACTAAAATTTGCTAAAATTTGAACTTCCAAACAACCCTTAAAAAAATTATGTGCACAGGTGACATTTAGAATTCCGAAAAAGTTCAAAAAGAATATCGTAAAAACTGACATATAACAAAATTTATTGGAAGGAAATTAAGAATTTTTTCTATTTCCTAAAAATTTTTGAAAAAAATTTCAAACTCCAACTAGAGCTGCAATGTGTGCGCCCGTTCAGTGTGCATGTAGGAAATGTTACATTAATTTGAAGTATTAAAAATTGCCGACAGCATATTGGACTTTTCTCTCCCCCCCCCCCCCCCCCTTTCATTTTGAAGGTTCTTATCTCTTTCAAAAGGGGGGGAGTGGGGGAAATGAACGGAACCAATCACATCAGACCACAGATACCGTTAGGAAAATTATATTACATCACACGCAGAGACTAATAAGAGCAGTCCGCGAACAAGACAAGAACCGCCATGGCAATCAGGCCCAGGTTGGAAGGGATGGAAAATTCATTTTTCTACCATCTAGAAAAAAAGGTTGAGAGAGATTTGGGTTTTAAAGTTGATTGTGGGAGTATATCCGTCTGCATAAAGTCAACTTTTTTTTCTTTGTTAATTAAAAAGATCAGACCATATTATTGTTTTAACAATGTAATTAATAGAAGAATATTATCCAATATTTTTCAAATCTAATAGTAGTCCTTTGTATGTATGTATAAACAAAATTTCATGTAGGTATTTATGTTTGGAGTGTCAAATTTTCATAAAAATAAATAAATAAATTTTGAATTACTGAGTATTAGGTGTATTTTTTAAAAAGTGTGAAGAAATTGATAAAAATTAATAAATGATGATAAAATTTGGAAAAAGTTAAAATTTTTTGGTGTGGGGAAAGTAAAAAAAAAAATTAGAAAAGATTAAAAAAATTAAAATTTTTTTATCAAATTTACCACTCCAATCACACATTAAGTATCAATCGTGCAAAGTGAATTTCAAATTTTGAATGAATGGTAGTAAAAATTATAATTTTTACTCACCAAACAAAATTTATTTGTGGTTGATTGATTGAAAATATATATATATAATCTTAGAAATACTTTTTAAATTTAATTTAGTGGAGACAAATTTACACATAACGTATATATAGAATAAATGAAAATTTACGAATCAATTTCGTGGCAAGAGGACTTTGGACAAGATAGCAACAGCATCCACCCAGAAAGGGTATTTTGGACATTTTAATACTCATTGTCCATTTCAAGCCCACCAACTTTTAACAAATACTACCAATAATTACCAAAAAAATTTAAAAGCGCCAAGTATATATATATATATCAGTGTCTATCATGAGATTCCGAATGGCTTAGTAAGAAACAGCAAACTAGTTAGCTGGAAGTAAGCTGTGTGACACATTCCCTTCCCCTTCGGTAAATCAAGGATAAGTCAATATTCTTAGTAAGCATTTGCTGAGAAACTAAAACAAGATAGTACCGTGTTGGATGGCCAAAAACTATACATACATTATGGCGCACCATTTGGTGTTAAATAAAAAAAAAATACAAAACTTTACAAATATAAATTACAAAATTATAAAATTTAAATTTTTTACTCACTACACAAAGTATGAAACAACAACTTTTATAAATTTATACAATTTGAAACACACTCAAAAATTGAAAATAAATTAAACAAAGACAGTTGTCACTGTAGCTAGCTACGTCTCATTTTATAATTAAATATGATGAACTAACACCAAAACCTAATAAACCAATTCAAAATTAGTTTGCAGGTTCCGCATCTAGTATTTTACTACTTTTTTGAACTGCTCTACTAGTCTAGGTTTCGGCCCAGAGAAATGTTGGTGGATAGTCAATCCCACATCCGTAGGATAGTTAGAGTATGTATTTATAAACCTAAACCTGCAAAACAAATTGATTTATTGGATCTTGGTGTTAATTCAAATAACTCAAATTTAAATTTATAAAGTAAATTAACATGAAAAATTACAAAATAACTCTGTCCATTGAGCAAATCCAAAGTTAAAAATATCTCAAATTCAAAATTTTAACTTTCTTATTATATATAATATAAATGACACAAATAATATTAAAATGTATGTATTTAAAATTTAAATTTTAAATACATTTTTAAATGTTTATTTAAAAAAAATTAAGAATATTAAAATTTAAATATCATTTTTTAAATAAAAAATTTAATTGATTTTGCCTAATAAATATCTTCTCGTGTTAAGGAAATACAAGTACAGTGAAGAGAGGAAAAAGCAATCTTAATCGTTGAATAAACTTAACGATTAAAAATATATAAAAGTTAAAATCATGAACTTTCTGGTTATATTAATATATATGCTCAACAAAATCTAATATTCTTAGAATAACTTACCCAATGGAAGAAAATTCCTTTACTAGTCACCAGGGCCATTTTAGTGTGAAAAAGTGTTCCCAAAAAAAAAAAAAAAAAAATCAAACCAAATAAAACACCAAAATTTATGTGATTTGGCTGAAAAATATAAGTTCGAGAATGAATAACAGCAGAGAGAATTTTATTAATCAAAGAAGAAGAGCATAAAGTTTGTAACCTTAGCACAAGTAAAAAGTTGATAATTTTTCTTTATTTTCTTAACCCTGATAAAAGATAAACCATCACGCACATTTATTACTAGTTAAAATATAGGGTGAGAATATTTACACTTCTCTATTAATTTAATAAAAAAAATCCTAAACCCAAAATCTTAAAAGCTGGCAAAGGAATGCATTTATCATTTTTTAAAAGCATATCATAAATTTATTTCACTACACTTCAATTTTGAAATGATATATGGAATGATATGGAGCTGCAATATCTCAAAACTATTATATAAAAAGTAAATAAAAATGTTTCTTTGCCTAGAAAGCCCAAAAGAGTCGAATGATTGCGGCGTTTGTTTAGAATTAACTTCCTTGGTGTGGTGTTTCAATGGTGAAACAAATAATGGGTTCCAGCTTAGCAGATGCGAGCTGGCAATTGCTTGATTAATTCATTTCTATAAAATGATTTCTTAGTAGGTGATACATATCCGAGCTACTAACTACTTATTAACGGCACCAACTGTTAATTAATGGCTGCTGAATGTAACTGTTAATTAAGATGTTGATGATAAAATATATCCCATCCACATCAATAATTGATCGGGCTAAAACGACTCCCATGTTTGACTTTTCGACGTTAGGTTTAAGTTGATAGCCTAGGTTTTAACGAATGACATATTCTATATATACTCTATCTATATATATATATATATATCTAGAACAAACTTTGTCGCAGGCGGCTAATGGGGCGTTTGAAGTATAAAAAAAATAAAAAAAAATTAAAAGTTAGTATAAATGTAATGTAAAAATGATACGTAATAAAATTTAATTAAAAGAATTTAAAAATTTTTAAAGTATTTTAAAATTTTTTAAAAAACTTGAGGCTCCAAACGGTTCTTACGTCCATTAATATACTTGTAAAATGAGTTACCCAAATCAGAGCTGACTTATGCAATTGATTTTTCTAATACAAACTGCTAAAAGAGTGGCCTTTCCCAACAACTAATTAATTAATCCTTTGGTACAAAAGCTTACCCAAGATTCTAAATATTTTAATACGATTAAACCTGCTTAGAGTGGATAAGGTAGGCTCAATTTGACTGGAATTGGTGGTCCCCACTTAATTTAGTTTCCAGCTTAATTTGGTTTGCATGTTAAAAAAAAAAAAAGGCAAAAAAAAAAAAAGAAAAAAGAAAATTAAAGCTATACAGATTCTATTCACACACTGAAGAGTGAGACAGAGAGGGACCATTTCCATTGCATTGACGAAAATATATAATTCCAAAAAACTATGGACTAAGTAGATTTGAAAAGCTAATGTGGCATTAGATTTATTTTTTTTTTATTTTTTATTTTTGTTTTTGTTTTATGTGTTAAAAATGTCGACACGAGGAAACAAAAAAATATTTTATTTTCATTATTTCGAATTTTTTTTTTATTTTTTAGTTAAAAACTCTCAAAATAACTTTTTGTTATTTTTTATTTCATGTGTTAATTTATTTTTTATTTTTTAAAATAAAATTTAAAAATACAAGTAACTAAATGAGTTTTTAACATTTTTTTATTTTTAAAAGTATAAAATAAAAAGTAAATTCAAAACAAAAGATAAAAAATAAACAAAACAAATGACACCTAAATTAAAAACATCCATTTCTGTCGACTCACAACGAAACTCACCAAACACTTACCAAAAAAAAAAACGAAACTCACCAAATGAGTAACTGAGATTGTACAGTCGCATCACATGTAAAAGTGAATAGACTTTCTTTTCTCCTTTACTGGGTGAATTCATTGTTTTTCCTTTATTACTTTTAGCCCCATCTTTATTAATTAATTAATATTTCGTTTAGAGTGGCAGAAAATTTAAGAATAAAAAATAAAAAATACTTATAAATTTAAAAAATTATTTATTTTTTATTTAACTATACGAAAACGCATATCTTATTTTATTTTAACTTATTTTATTTTATTTTATTTTATTTTTACTGTAAACGTGCCCTAATTCACCTTCCTACAGGTCTTCCTAATATCACCGTTGAATCCAGTGAGGGGACTAATGTCTCCCATCCTAACCATTGCTGCAGCAAAATCGGAGTTGAAGGTGGAAGGATCTTCGCTGTATATTTCGACGAGGGAATCGGCGGATCCACCGTTGTACAATTCTTGATCAGAGTGGAGGAGACCCTTCTGGCTGATGAGGTTCTTGTAGTAACTTTTGTCGCACGAAGTGGGACTTTCGAGGTCTAGTGGGGCCAGTTTGACGTCTCCAGAGGAAATGGTGCTTGGGCAGCACCCCTGCCTTCTCTTGGCAGAGGATGTATCGATATTCGGATGATTATATCTACGATATCTGAAGGAGAAACACCTTGCTTGCCCGATTGTGTGCCCTCCTGGTTCGTTCGCAAATTAATAATTGCCATTTTAGGATCCAATATATTGACATTTAAGTTGAGTTTGAGGGGAAAAAAAAAAAAAAAAAAAACTAGTTAGCCATTAGTTATTAAACAAATTAATTTTCTTTTTTTTGGTTTAAAAAAAATTAACTTTTTAATAGTTAATTTTATTAAAAATTATTAAAAGTTGTCAAAAGTTGTTAAAATTTGTCAAGAATTTTACGAAATACTCAAAAATTGTAAAAAATTATTACTTATTTATTCATATAGACAAAAAATTATAATTAATAATTTTTGTTAAAAAAATAAAAATTACTAAAAATTATGTATCTAAATACACTCATATGTAAATTTTGTTAAGTCGTTACCAGGACATAAAAATGTGCACCAAACAAAGTCATCGTGGGATTTGATTACCTCACGCACATGAGGAAATAACTGGCAGAGTAATGATGATATTATGCTATCAAACTTTGATAAAACTCAACAGGCTAATGATGAGGAATAACCAATGCACCATATTTTTCTCTGGGAACGGTGCATGCGAGGGAGCATCACTCCATGCATTGTAGAAAAGCCCACGGGACAACTAGCCGGGGCCTGATGATCAATTGTCAAATGTACATACTTAACATAGATTCCATGACTTTTTGACTTTAGCAAAGTCTTCAATTGCAAGTCTCTCATCTCTCTCTCTCTCTCTCTCTTTAAGGGCATGGGGAGATTAAAAAAAAAATACAATATGTCAGTTAATTTTTAATATTTAAGGGTAAATTTTAAATTTTTGACAATATTTCGTGTTGAAATGATTTTTGTATGCTGTGTCAGAAAGTTAACATAAAGTAACAAAAGTTTGTAAAAGTTAACAAAAGTTTATAAAATTTATAATTTTAAAATAAACACACAAAAAATAAAAATAACCAAAAGTTATTAAAAATTTAAAAACATTTATAACTTTTTGTAAAATTTAAAGTTCCAAATGCGCCATTTCCCTTACAATGTGTTTGTATTTATGAAAAAATGAATTATTTATATATAATTATTTTTATGATTAATTAAATAAAAATTAAACAAATTAACAAATATTTATTCACTTTATTTTCTTTTCCTAATCATACAATAATGAAATTAATTTAATATTTTTATTTTATTTTACTTTCTCACTATTTCCCTCTATTTTTTTTTTCCTTTCATAAATCTTTATTTTAGCCGAGTCTCAATAATAAAATAATAATAATAATAATATCCAACCAATTGAATATCTGACTCGGTCCAATATCACTTGGAAGAAAATAAGGGGGGGTAATTCTACAAGAAGATACATATATATAGAAGATTTCAGCCCAGTTGAATGTTAAATCTTTAATATGGAAGGACTAATTAATGTGTTTTTTTTTTTTTTTTGGTTTGTTCTATTATATGGATTAAAGACAAGCAAATCGTGGTGGTTTTCAAAATTACTCCGAAATTTTTCGATATACATAGTTTCAAAAATTGCCATAAACTTTCGTATAGCCATGAGAAGTTAAAAAAAAAAATAGATAAATAAATAAACAGAAAAAACATTGGAAAAAGAAAAAACAGAAAAATCCATCCCTCAATTGAAAAAATACATATAAATGAAATAAATGCTCGGAAACCACAAGAAAAATTATGGCAACGTTTGTGAATATCACACGTTAAATTTGCTCTATAATATGAAGTTTTTAAGCCATTAGGGTTATTTAAGCAAAAGTGGAAGCATTAAGCACTTGCTCATTAACCCTTCAATTGAAAGAAAAAAAAAAAAAAAAAAAAGATATGCCTGGACTACCTCCATCTGTTGATGATAACCAGCAGTTTGAAGGTTTTTTTTTTTTTATAATTAAGCTATACATTTAATTACTCCATTTTTTTTTTTTTGGAGTACCTTGAACATATAATGGCTCTGTTTGGAACTACACAAAATAAAATAAAATCCTACAAATCTCTATAAATACAAATTACGAGACAGCAAAATTTAAATTTTTCACTCACTGCACGAATTATGAGACATTTACTTTTATAATTTTATTTTATTTTATAAACTTTTATATAACTTCAAATACACCTAATATTGAGGATGGGGGAACCCGGATCTTGAGTAGGCAGATAAAATTCCTTATCATTTGAGATACACGCCACGCCTCGTTTAATTAGTTGATGATGACTATTTTTATCTAATCCATCGATCCCAATGAATTTTTCAGTTGAGTAACACTATGCAAATCAAATTTTTTTTAATAAAAAAATTTAAACCAGAATTGTATTTGCTTCCTTGTGAGCCAGTCACTCTAATCACGTAGATAATTAAAGTAGTATTTTATTATTATTGGAATTGAATATCCACACACAGTTAAATCACAATGCGTACACAATAGTAGAAAAACCAAATGCAAAATTTCATGTCGTTTAGTACCAACTTATCTACCTTTAGAAAATAAATCCCGTTTTCATCACTACAGAAAAATTCAAACTCAACTCATTTCACCCTGCAAACCTTCATCCATGAACTAGGCAAACTTAGGGCTCATTTGGTTTTTTATTTTTTATTTTTTATTTTCTGTTTTTGTTTTCTATATTCTATTTTAAACTCATTTTCTATTTTATATTTTTGAAAATAAGGAAAAAGTTCAAAATGTATTTGGTCACTTGTGTTTTTAAAATTTATTTTAGAAAATAGAAAATAGGCATACACATAAAATAAAAAATGACAAAAAGCCGTTCTGAGTGTTTTTAATCCAAAATAATGAAAATAGAGTATTTTCTGTTTCTTTATTTTGAGATTTTTAAAACATAAAAGGAAAAAAAATAGAAAAATAAATCAAATGCCACCTTAATTTCTCCGTGAGACAAATTAACCTTCAATTGAAATAAAGGGTCAAAACCACCTTTGAAAAAAGAGAAGTCAATCTTAAAATTTTTATTTAATTTCCCATTTAAATAGGCAAACTGTAGAAACCTCAATTCCTGTAAAATTAAGAAATTTATTCATATATTTGAAATTCAATAAATCTAGGTCTCCACACCTAATATAAATACATGTAAAAAAAAATATTATAATTTATATAAAACACAATTACAATTATACCATTAATTATCATATTATTTTGATATAAAATTATGGTTAAAACTTCTAATAGGATATAGGTTTTTTTTTTTTTTTCTTATTAGGTAAATAATACCAAGTGACTGAGTCCATGGAAAGGGGTACTTTGAATTAGGATATCATGCTCTCAAATCCTAATCTAATTTACCATTTGATTTTTTTTTAACATAATCAACACGCAATTCCCTTGCGAGAAACTCTAGCAGATAATGAAAAAACCAACCCCTCTTATAGTTTAGATCATGAGCTTGGGATGTTATTAACATCTAATTTTAATAATTATAAAAATCGAAGCTGTTGGGCTTTTAAATTTGAAGCTGATATTAATCACTTCTTTTTGATTGCACAAGGCCCACCTAGAGCTGCTTAAGATTAATCTTGGGCCAATTAACTTGCATAAGCATGCAGACCCACTTCTCACAAAAATATCAATCTTGTCTCCAAAGTTTCAAATGCTAGCTAATTCCTGTCTTAATCATTCAAAACAATATCCTCCAATTGGAATATTTTACTCCTATTTAATGATGAAAACTTACTTACAAATTGACTAATAAAACATATTCTAACGATCGATTTGATCTGTACATTACAATATTGTTCATTTTAAATCAAAGTTTTAATGGAATTCAGTACTATCAATTTTCGTGATTTTAAAACATATTGTATTTTGTAAATATCACTCTCCCACAAGTGAAATTTTCTCAAAACTTTAATGCGTTGTATTTATTAGTCTCTCATAGACCCTACTAAGAAATTATTTCAGCCTAGTTGAGGAGTGTTCATTGATAAGGCACAGTATTAGCATTCGTGGGTGACGAGTGCATAAGTTGTCTATTGGTCCCAAAGAAATTTCCTGGTAGACGGCTATTACTAAGTCCATTTAAAAGGTAAACGTAATTTGAATTCACACATATCATGCTACCAAATCCCAAGCTGACTTATCCACTAATTTGATTTTTCTAACACTTCTACGTTGATTGTCAACACCTAACCCTTGATGTATGCTCTCTTTGGCACTATTTGAAATAGTAATTTTTGGTATAAACCTATTAATTTTTAGAATTGGAGTGTTTGGTAAAATATTAAATTTGACGTCATTTCTTATCAGTAACAGCAAGTTGCTCAATTTAAAAATTACAAAAATTTTTAGTACTAAACACACAAAAAAATTGTTAAAATTATTACTTATTTCATCAAACGTATCAAAAATTTCAACTATTAATTTAAAAAAAAACAAATATTACTAAAAATTAGATTTCTAAACCGCGGCTTAAATAAAATGTGAATGCATGCCCTTCGGCTGTCAAATTCGAAGCTTGGTTGTGCGAGAGCGTCATCCAAAGCCGTATCTTGTGCCAATCCACGTACAGACAAGTATATCTAATTACTTGGATGTGACTGTTCGATTATATAAATAATAGTTTGCGGGTGAGGGATTAAGCTTTAACACTTGGCTTGTTAATTGACAAATGCGAAGTACAAGGCAGTAGCTTTAAAGTCGTATTGCGATGCAGAGCAGGTGCAACAGGTCGGGTTTTTGATTATTGAGACGGGCGTATTTGGCCCAACGCGTTACTTTAAAGGCCCATTAACCCATTTTTATGAATCATACTAATAGGATGAATGGGTTATCGATTTTGGGTATTGTTGACCCATTAATTTTTTTATTTAAATTGTATATTTTTAAATATTTTGATTTTTTATTTTATAATTCAAATGTAAATTCTTTACTCTTAGTAGGTCCCTCATTTTAATCCATTTTAGAAACACTCAAAATTTGTCCATACTTTCCTAACAAAGCAACCCATTTATCAGTGTGTTTGAAATGATAAAAAATGAGATAAATTGAGATAAAATGAGAGAATACGTGGATTCGTAATTTCTGTAGTGAGATAAAAAATAAATAATTTTTAAATATTTTTAAATTTTTTCAACTTTTTTTTGGTAAATCAAACGCATCCATATTACCTCTAAACTGACTTGCTAAGAAAGAATGGGCCAAACCCATGCACAGACTAATTTAACCTTCAAACCCAAGCCCGAGGCTTCAATTAGTAATAATCATGCATATAATTCAGCCCAACGTCCTTGAGCCTCGAAGTTACGCTCTCTTTCTTTCTATCTTCTTCCTTTTTCTTTTTCTTTTTTTCATTGAACATACAATATCATAAGAATGGTGGAAAGGGATTTCCAGAGAATCGAACCTAAGTCGTAAGTGGGCAGATAAGACTCCTTATAACTTGATCTATAAGCCACGGTCAGTCATGCTTGTACTTAAGCCTTTCAATTTGTCCTTATTAAACCAAAGATTTCTATATCAAAATCCATCTCATACAATTCTAAATTACCATAGTTTCCTATTATAGAGTACATGCCTTAGAGTGTCAATTTTGGGGAAAAAAATAAATTTTAAATTGTTAGGTATTTAGTATATTTTTTAAAAAAAGTGTAAATAATTAAAAATAATTGAAAATTTTGAAGATAGTAAAAATTAAGAAAAAAATTACAATTTTTTTGTTGTGTGGAGAAAGTTGAACAAAAATTAAAAAAAAAAAAATTAGAGAACTTTGACCAAATTTGCACTTCAAACGCGCACATATTTATTACAACAAGAGATGATTGCAGATTACAATTTGATAGCCATTCCAAGTACTTGGTTACAAATTAAAAGATGAAATTAAATAAATAATTTTTAGAAATTCATTGACACTGTATTTGAATATATAAATAGTTAAATTATAGTTATCCGAACCGCCCAATTCATTAGGAAGCCAAATCTTGATTGTTCAAGTTTGATTAATTATTTTACCCAAATTGCATGTGAATTGTTTTGAACTAAGAAAATCAATCCAATTAAAAAAAATTGTTAAAAACCTGTATCGATCATGATAAAATGCATGACCAAATGGTATTTTTCTTTTCTAAAATTAAGATTCGTCTATTAAGATGATATTATTTGTTGTTATTTTTACTATTGTAATAGAATTAGGTTAAAAGTTAAAATAAAAAATAATAATTAAAATTTTAATTATTAATTAACCAACATCACTAGAAATTATATAATAGAGGATGAAAGAACGCTCGACCGCTTGGAAGTAGTCTAGAATATAGAAATAGAAGATCGCTTTGTGCACACGCTTGACCTACAAACAGTCATTATATCCCATTATCCCACCCCCCAAAAAACCCACCCTCTTCCCTGCTCAGTCCCTTATTCCAATCACTCTCTCTTTTTCTTACTCTCTCTCTCTTTTCTCGCTCAACTATTTTTGCCACCGTTTCTTGTGGTCCTCCATCCATTATGGTGGTCTCCCTGTCGACGAACAGGTAAAGCTCTCTCCGTCCCCTTTCCCCTCTCTCTCTCTCTCTCTCTCACAGATCTGTCTCTGTTTCTCTCTCTCTATCCAACTCTCTCACTCTCCCTCTCAGCGCAATTTTTTCCTCTCTCTATTTGCAAGCAAATACATTTCCAGTGATATATATTTAGGTTACCTCCTCTTCCCTTAGCTTTTGTCAATTTTTTATTTTTGGTGTTTAGGTTGTGTAGCTTCACTGTTTTTTATTTAATATGTTGTTAATTAATTTGTTTGGGTTTAAGTTTGTGTTTTTGTTGCAATTTCTAATTGCTAAGTTTGAAAATATCTTAATGTTTGTTGAATTTTATTTGTTAATTGTTAGTTTGAGAAGTTTGAAACTAATAGATTATATTTGATACTTGGATTAGTTTGATCATTTGGGTTTTCCAATTGAAAATTTGAGCATGCTGTATATTTTTAATCTTGTGTAGTTGGGATTTCTGTTGTTTGTTGTTATAGGGATTGATAAATTTTGGGAATTTGGTCAATTTCTGTGGATTTGACAGTTATATTAGAATTTAGTTAACTAATTTTGACAAACAGAATAAAATTAGAAAAATTTAGAAACAATGTTGTTTCCCAAATCAACATAACATATAAAAATTATCATAGCTTAACCTAAATTTTAGTTATTTATGAAATAATAATTTCAACTTTATTTGGTTAAACTATATTAAAATATACAATGAGTTCAAAATTGAAATTAAAAAACTGATATTTAATTTAAATTTTGTAAAAAATTAATTGGAAATAGTTGTTTTTATATATTATCATCAAAATTTAAATTAAAAATGAAAATTTTATAATATCTTTTGCAAAATTAGGACTACATCCATTCATACAATGAAATTAAAATATTTAAGTTGATTTGTTTTATCAAAATAATATTTTAAAAATAATAAATTACTATTAAGATGATCTAATTTAATTTACGTAGCTAATATGCATCAATTACTATACTAACTAAATATTAAGTGATGAATTAATTTAGTTATTTTCTCACTTGGAAAATATTTTTAATAAACAGACATTAGTTATTAAATTATGTATTCTAGTAAAATAATTTCTTTATGTATTGTGTTAATACAATTTAATTTTCATTAAATACTATAACTGCAAATTAAACAGTTGACATAACTTTATGTCACACTGGCATATGTTCATGGGGGTGGGATTTTCAAACTCCAATCACTTGTCCAAGTTTCAGTAATATGCCCTAAAGAAATCCATTTGTGTCAAGGTGAAAAACTTGCTTCATGCTTAGTTGATCATCTGACTATAGTAATTTTACCTCTTCATGAATTGGCACAGCTTAATATGGGGAGAATATATGGAATGTTACTATCTCAAGTTCTATACTGGCCAATTCTCGGGGAATTTACTTTTTCTTTTTCTCTTAAGATCTATGATAGGCCTGGCGGTTGAACATAATCTTCAAAGAATTAGGGCATCATTACCTTGTCTAGAGCTATATTTCTGAGGCACCCTTAGAAGTTGTGCCTTTTTTTGGGGCCTAATAGGAGGAAAAAAAAAATATCATACTCAAATTAGTTGTTTACTTAAATTATTTTTTGAAAATAAAAATATTTTTTAGCAAGTACTAATTTTTTTAATGAATACGTAAGTTTTAATAAATTTTTAATGAATAATAATTTTAATTTAAAAAGATTGATATTATTTATTGTACTCAAATTAGTTGGTAACTTAAATTATTTTTTTAAAAGAAAAATATTTTTTAGCAAGTAATAAGTATTTTTAATGAATACTAAAGTTTTAACTAGATTTTTTAATAAATAATAATTTTAATTTAAAAAGATTGATTCTTTGAAAATATTTTGTTTATGAAAAGTTATTTATGGTAACTAATGAATTAGGTTCAAACATACATGATGCTTACAATTTTGACCTTTTGACATAGGTTAAATATTGGTTGAAACATGAAACTTACAACTTGAAACTTGAAGTTTAGAAACATTCATGGAGGACTCAACTGATTAAACCGAGCATGCATCGTCCGATCTGGATGGAACTGGACGAACATCGAGTGCTAGAGATTTGGGACTTGCAGTAATGAATTGTGTGAGAATTCGAGCTACGGATCACCCAAAATAGTCCCGAGTACGTTCTACTCAAAACTTGAAACTTAAAAACGTTAACGGAGGTCTCAACTGTTAAAATCGAGCATGCATCATCCGATTTGGACGGAACTAGACGAGCAGCGAATGTTAGAGATTCGGGACTTATAGAAATGAATTGCGTAGGAATCTAAGCTATGGATCACCTAGAATGGCCCCCGAGTAGGTTTTACTAAAAACTTGAAATTTAGAAACGTCCACTAAGGACTCAACTGCTCTAACATAGCATGCATCGTCCGATATGAACAGAACTTGACAATCAGCGAATGCCATACATTTGAGACTTGTAGAAATGAACTACACATGAATCCGAGCTACGGGTTGCCTGGAATGGCCCCGAATAAATTCTACTCAAAACTTGAAACACTCAAGGAGGACTCAACTGTTCAAATCGAGCATGCACCGTTCGATTTGGATGGAATTTGATGAGTAGTGAGTGTCAGCCATTTGGGACTTGTAGAAACAAACTGCGCAGGAATCCGAGTTACGGATCGGTCGGAATGGCCTTAAGTAAGTTTATTGTTTTAATTTGTTTAAATATAAAGTATTATAAGTTAAATTTGCTTTTAAATTTAAAGTTCCAAAATTTTACAAGTTATTTTCGATTAACCTTTATAAATTTAATTTATTTGTTAATCAATTTCAAGCTTGATGGGTTTTCTGTGATTTTGACTCTGATTCTCTCGTGAAGATATTGTTTTTTATCATTTGTAAAATTAATGCAATAACTATTTAAAAAGTCATCTTTTGTAAATAATTATGTTTCGTATATAATTTAATTTCTCATGGCATGGTTTATTTGAATGTTTAATTAGGGATGTGTGAATGTACAAGTTTTGTTATATAAATATACAGGTTTTTATTTGTTTTAACATAAAATATGCAAGGTTTAGGAAAAAAAAATCCAATTTACATGGCTGCTTAAAGGCAGTCGTCTAAGACCTTTCTTGTTGCCACGTTTAGCAATAGCCTAGAGGCGGTCGTTGAAAGGAAAAGTCGACTGCTTCAAAGCGGTCGGCAAAAGCAATACCTGAAATTACTAGTCGACTGTTTTGGGTGGTCGAGATATTTCAAAACTACCTTAAGTAGTCGGTTATATTACAGACGACTACCTCAAAGGTTTTACACGGCTGTCTCAGTCAATCGAGTATTTTCTCCTTTTTAATAGTGTAAAGAATAGATTAAATATTATATGCATGTTCACTTGTTTATATAACTATAATTCTTCCAAATACACAAAAAATTAACTAATTTTTTCTTAAGAATATATTAAATATTACATACATCTTGAACCATTCATACGTGTGTCATTGTAGTCCTTCTAAATATCGTGAATTAATTTAATATCGTGCATAATCATTTGTCCACTTTACGCCATGACCATTGAAATGTTAATGGTTAAAGAATATACATATAAAAAATATACTTATTTAATGTCTCTACTTAATTTATTATATGAAATTAAATTTATATTATTGTTTAAAAAATTTATAATTATATGCAAGGATGAGAAATTCGTATTAATAACTTGTACTTAATATATATATATCTATATCTATTAGAATGTTTATATTCATATAATTATAAAAATGTTTATTCTAAAATTTACTTCGTCTCACACCCTAGGATTGCCTGACAACTTTGGTAGAGCTTGAAAAGTAAAAAAGTTAACTTTTTTAATTTTTTAATTTTATTTTGACGTTAGGAAAAGAAAAAATCAGGGATTAATTTTTTAGTAGTCAAACTTTTAACTTTTTGTTAATTTAATATTTTCATCTTTTATGATTTAGAAGAAATTTAAGTTATAAGAAGGTAAATTTCATTATTTTAAAAAAAACTAAAAAATTTGAGTAGTTAAAAATTAATTTTTAGTTAGTGGTGGCCAAAAAACACAAGTAATGGATAAGAAGTCATATGGCTTACCTATGAATGTGACATTGCTTTCTTCTCCAAACACTTAACAAATTCTTTTTAACTAGAAAACCAAGTCAGCAAAGTCCAGGAGTACCAGAGCTGTGATATCTCCCTTTTTATATCACATTATTTCTTACCTATGAATGTAACATTGCTTTCTTCTCCAAACACTTACAAATTCTTTTTAACTAGAAAACACAATCAGCAAAGTCCAGGAGTGCCAGAGCTGTGATATCCACCTTTTTATATCACATTATTTCTATTCCTGGCACCAAATCAAACTCACAAGGAAATGACCGAAAAAAAAAAAAGAAGACTACATTCCAACTTCAAGCATGATCCAAACAGTAATTAATACACCACTGGTGACCCTTCATCACATTTCTCTTAATTTATTTTCCGGCAGTTGGTCCGGATCTGGCCGCTGTTCCCCGTCAGAGGGTCGAGGTTTCCCATTTTCACCATGGCGCTGGCGAAGTCAGCAAAGAAAGTTGCCGGCGAGGTGGTGTAGGTGTTGACCTGAGAATCGGTGGAGCCGCCGCTGAAGAGCTGCTGGTCGGAGTGGAGAAGGCCTTTATTGTTCACCAAGTTCTTGAAATAAGCGTTGTCGAAGATAACGGGGGTGGTGGCGTCCAGCGGGGAGAGGTTGGTGTCGCCGCCGCTGCTTGGGCAGTTGGATTTTAGTGAGGTTGCCAGCAATGAATCGATGTCGGTTTCATTGTAGATGCGGTTTCGGAATGTTGCGCACGTCGCCTGGCCTATTGTATGAGCTCCTATATATACGCATTCAAGAAGATTAAACTCTGATGTGCATTATATTATATAATATATATATTATATTTTTGACACATTCACATGTAAATCAAGACAATTTCGAGGTGTTTCCAATTATATGTTACTTTTATTTATATATATAATTAAAATAAATTTAATAAGTTGTATAGAAATTATACATTTCTAACTTATTTATACTGTATTGGTATTCTTATTTTTTTAAAAAATTTTAATTTGTGTGTTCTCTGTATGCATACTTCTTGAGTTAAATATTTTTCAATCAAAAATTTTAATTCATTAATTTTTTTAATTTTGTACAATATATTAGAACATGAAATGATAATAATTTTTTTGAGTAAATTATATTTGTACCGATTAGCTTTTAGTCATTACTTTAGAATTTAATTAATCTTTTAGTTCTAAAAATTAAGGACTCAAACTTTTAATTTATTGCAATGTCAAACTTCTGTTAATAAATTTCTTGTTAAATCAATCACGTGATAATCTATTATTAATCTAACAAAAAATCAACAAAAATTAACGTATAGTAACAAATTTATAATTTTTAAAATTTTTTTAAAAAATTAGGTAACTAATGAATTTTCCAATTTCAATAGTGACCCTTTATTGAAATTGAATAAGTACCTGAGAGGGCAGCCATTTCTTTAGCAGTCAACCCTTTGTTTGAGAAGGCAGTGATGAGGTCACTTAGATCCATTAAAGGATTTGGGATGTCACTGTTTGCGGCGCTTAAGCTGGCGGTGGTTGAGTCCCTTCTGCCTAGTTGCACTGTCCAGGTTGGACCTCCCAGCTAAAGTAATAATTAAGTAAAAAAATAAAAATAAAAATAATAACGTTCAGTTGTTACACTAGTCTGGTCAGATAGGAAAATCAAAGAGTTTAGTCAATTTTTTTGAACTCTATAGCTGGAGCGACCATATTGAATTCCACGTGATACAAATATATTAATTTAAAATTAATACAATTTAATTTGATTTTTAAATAAATAATTTATTTAGCATATTTACTAAATTTTAAACTATCTTTCAAATGAATAAAAGTACTCGCTTTGACCGTTAAAATTAGTAGATAATTTTTCTTCTGTCTTCATTTCTATAGCATTTTATCTCATCGTATCATATTATGTTTCGCTATAATTATTAATCAATTAGATAAGACCTTAAAGAATCTTGGGATTGAATCTATTATGACAAAATAGAAGTTTATATACAGCTTACAGTGACAACGGAATCACGAGCTGCAACAGCAAGAATATCAGCACAAGAAACCACTCCGGGACAAACACTCTCGAGTTCAGATTTAATGGAATCGATCACGTCGAATCCCCTCAATGAATTTTGGTTAGCTCCTGCTGTCTTCTCCCCGGTGAAACTTGAAGTGTCATCGAGCAGAACAGATGCATCACATCCCTGCTCAAAGCCATACACAAATATATATATATATATATATAATATGATCATCCCATCCAATAGTGCATAATAGACTTAATGACCATCTTATCTTAATATTTCCATTGCATGCGTGAAGAAAAAAGAAAATTGAAGATCTTTTCGTGAAGTTATATAGGCAGCTTGTATTTACTAACGTATATTGTTAATCCTCCAAATTTGGCGTCAACTGAATTATTTTAAATATGTTGATTTGTTCCATAATCTAATATGTTATTTAGTGTGCCTGTTTTGAATATGTTTTCCATTTTATGTTTTTTAAAATAAAAAAAAATTGAAAACACATTTGATTGTTCGTATTTTCAAAATTTGTTTTAAAAAATAAAAAATGATAGGAGTGGACTCAGAATTTAAAATTAATCTGGGTTAAACAAAAAATTTAGAAATAAAATGGGTTAGGCTTTAGAAATTTAAGTTAAACGAAAAATTTAAAAGAAAAGTGGGTTAGATTATAATAAAAAAAATTAGTGTGAGCTAAATTTAAAAAAAAAATTAACTAAAATAATTTTTTTGTGACCAAACTACCCCAGCTATAGCTCGGATGAGCCTCTATGTAGTTCCGCTACTAGAAAATGGATTTACATATAAAATGCAAAACGGCGAAAAGCTGTTTTGAGCATTTTTGACCAAAAAATAAAGAGAATCTTAAAATATAAAAAATAGAAAATATCAAATTAAATACGTTTCTCATTTTTTGTGTTTTGAGATTTTCAAAACATAAAATACATAAAATAGAAAATAGAAAACAAAAAATAGAAATACAAACTAAATGCAACCCAATTTTAATTTTTTATTAAAATTTTAACTTATTTTTTTTATCTCCCATAATTTTTAAACATATTATTCATAATTTCTAATAAACTTTTTGTAGCATTAGCAAAGGTTATACTAGACCAGCCTAGACGCACGATACAATTGGTGTATGCATGCATGATAAATATATATACATTTAGAGGGGGGGGGGGGAGAGAGAGAGAGAGAGAGAGAGATAGAGCGAGAGAACATGCATTAACGAAGCAGTCATGGAAATGAAGCCTGAGCAAAGAAGCCCCCATACGATGCTCCTTCACCACAGCATTACGAACTACTGTTCTAATGGTGGAGAGGGCTTTTGGGCACGAAGTTGCGTAGTAATTTGAGGACAACTGTGCAGAGCAGGAGATCACTCCAAACAGAAACAAGAGCATAGAGAAGAAGAAACAACCGTGGCGAAAGGAATTGGACCCCATGATCACCAATTCAAATATATATATATATATATATATATATAAGAGATCAACTTAAAAGACTAGCTAGCTGAGTTTATTAGTTTTGCACCCTATGGCAAAATAAAGTGTAACAAGAAGCTGCATATATATAGGTGCTTCTTGCTCTACTGTTCCACATTTTAAATATTTCTTTTGTCATGACACAATAGCCTTAGATCATATATCTACCTGTCAAAGTTTTTTTTTTTTTTGGTAATTATCTACCTGTCAAAGTTGGTACTCAGAAAAAATAAAAAATTAAAAAAATTAATTAATTGAGTAGAAGAAAATTGGGAAGAAATCAACTCAACTTCATTATTAGTTTATTAATTCTATAATAGGAGGCAACGCACTTTTCAAATTGGCCACTGGATTAGAAAGCAATTAAAATGACAATGAAAAGGAGATCACAAACAACTCCAATTAATGTATATGAATATGGGTTTTGGATTTCTGACAAATCAAAGGGTCTTCCTGAGTGTGAACAAAAGCTGTGAAGAGGAATCTAAAATTTAAGTCAAAACAAAATGGTTCATTTTTCTGTGTCTTTGTGGGTTATTAGTGATTTCAAAGCCACATTCTGCAAATCCCCCAAACTTCAGAACCTTCTCATATCCCTTTCACGTAAGGTCAAATTATGGAATGAAAAGAAAAAAAAATATTGGTTTTTGAAGTGAACAAATATTGATTATTGAGTCTAAAAATTTCACATTAGCATTGATGAAATGAACTTGGAAATGGTTCGGTAAAGTATATGGATTGCACACCGTGAAGATCAGTTTTCATTAATCTAGAAGTGGGCAGTGATTCTTTTATTAAAATTTTATTTTAATTAAAATAAAATTATAAAAAAAGGGCAAAAGTGATTCAAATAGTAAATAATATAAGTAGTTAAGGTTATTTAAGTAAGTAATACCTAATCAAAGAGTATTTATAATAAATAAAAAAAAATTATAGAATTAGTGGGTAGTTAAAGAATGTTTAAAGAAGATAAAAATATAAATATGTGTGAAATTACTTAATTATATAATAATTATAAAAAATTTACTTTTTAATAGAACAAAAGGGTGGACAGTTTAAGAATATTATAAAAAAAAATTATCGAAATAAGGTTAGTGTCATAAATATTAAAAATTTACCGTTACCTTTAAATTTTTAATATTTACTTTATATATAATAATATGGATATAGATATAGGCTTCTTTATATATAATAAAATAGACATAGGTATAGGTTTCTTTGACGCTTCCTTGGCGTTGGAATGGTTGGGTACTTTACCACTGTTGGAACGGTAGGGCGCTTTACCATTGATGCATGTATATAATAGTGCCTTATCTCTTTTTGATGGTATTGAAAGCAACCTTTTCCTAACCTTGAATATGTGGTGGACCAAAGCTTAATTAATATTACATGCTGAAAATTTTATATTTCAATAATTTACAATTTGAGTTGCAGTTTTTTTTTTGGGGGGGGGGGGGGAATTGGACTCTAAGAAGGAACTGTGAGTAGTACTAGGGGCTAAAGAGTTTTTTTTTTTAAATAGGTATATATAATTTTTAAAAACTTTTACTTATAGTATGTGAATTACATTTTTATATTCAAAATTAAGAATATTTTGTAAGTTGAAATAATTAAAATTTTTTTAGAAAAATAATTATTTCTTATTATAAAAATTTAAGTTATATTGATAGAATAAAAAGTTATTATTTATTATAAAAATTTAAAATGGGCTAATAAATTATTTTTGATAATAAGTGTAACTAATCTATAAAATCAATGAATTATTGAATGACATCAAAGCAAACAAAATAAATTAAAAAAAAAAAGAAGGCAAAATGGTTGGTGGGAAAAAATTTTTGTAGAGGACTGGGAATACCATTGCTTATTACTTATCTTTCATCTTCATATTCATTATTAAACTTAGTCATGCATAATGATAAATGAGAAGACTATTTTTAAAAAGAGAAATGACAATTGTACTCTTTCATTAGTTTATCTCATTTCATAATACTCTTATTTATTAAAGGTATTATAGTAAGAGAGAAATCAATAGAGAAGTACAAATAAAAAGAGAGAGGTTGACCGTACTCAGCGATGTCAACTACGTGAGAGCGAGCCCGAGATTTTTTAATTAAAAATATATAAATGAATCTCTAACTGTTTAATTAAAATTCCAAAGCCCTGATCTGATATTTGCTGGTTTTGGATGTCAACTCCTTGAATCCGTACAAATATCTCCACCTCTATTAAAACTCTGGAAAATAGACATCACAAAGAGGAGAAAGGAGTAACCAAGGACAGTTGATCCCAATCCTAAGGCTTAGCTCGCGTGGTGAAAGGATTGATGTAGCTACTGGGTTTCAAGTTATCTCCCTGGACATGATGATATTCTCCTCGAGGATTACCTACACAATCTCAAGGTTACCTACACAAACTAAAAATTGCAAGTTGATGTTAGAATTTGTTTGGTGAGATATAAAATCTTAAAAAATTTTAAAAATTGTTGAAAATTATTTATTTTTTTATTTCACTATATAAATTATAAATTATAAATAATTTTAAATTATATCACTTTATTTTATTTTTTTTTACGCTAAACGCCTCATAAAAAATATACCTCTTGAGAAAATATTGGTATCCGAGTTTGAATTGAGTATGCACTACATATGGTGCCAGTGCAGCGGTAGCGTTTGAAAAACGGAAAGTCCTCATTGGAGGTCTGCTTGCTTTCAATAGCTAAAACGTAAAACAATAGGTGATATTTGATTTATATTTATATTTTTTATTATCTTATTTAAGTATTTTATATTTTAAAAATTTTAAAACAAGAAAAATAAAAAATGTTAAATCATTTTTTACTTTTTTCATTTTATGATTCTCCTTATTTTGGGTCAAAAAAACTCAAAATAATTTTTAATTATTTTTCATTTCATATGTAAACTCATATTCTACTTTTTAAAATAAATTTTAAAAACACAAGTGATCAAATGCACTTTTAACTATTTTTTTATTTTAAAAAATGTAAAATAAAAAAATGTCTAAAACAAGTGTACTAAATGGCACTTTAGTTAAGTCAATTAATACGGATGTTCTCTTAGGAGACCGATTAATTCTGATCAGCGATTTTGAAGTTAAAATAATTTTAAAAATTAAAATTATAGTTTTAATTTTTCAATTTTTATAAAAATTTATTCATGGATGGATCATTTGATTCAATAAAATATATTTTATATTAATTTAATTTAATTATTTATTAAATTTATAATGCAATAAAAATGAATAGAGTGTTAAAATTAATAAAAAAATTTATAAATATAAATAAAAAAAAAAATAAGAACTATGTGCTTTTGGTAAAAGCATTAATTCATCCCTTCATAAATTTACAAATCCCCCCAAAACAAAGACGTGTGCCTCTAATCGCCTCCAATTGCGGTTTTGTCTATTATCTCTGCTTCCCGCTTCCTCGGTGGACCGGAAGTCCAGTCCGATTTTCAAACACTAAACCCCCGAGGAAGGTATTCTGCTTCTCATCTTGTTCTTCATTGTAATCGCCGCCCTCCCCTTCTCCGTCGATCGCCAGCGGAACCTCACCTCCGCCGCCTGAAAGCCGAACGGTCGATTGCACCGGCGAGAAAAAAATGGAACCCTAGCCGCAAAAGGGAAGTCGTAATGCCGGTCGGATACGTCGCTACCGATTACAGAGTTCGGTCGCCTTTTTATGCCCTACCATCCTCATTACATTCACACCTATTCTTGTAATATTTGTATCTATAGATAGTGCGAGTGTTCAGATATTGTGGGTTTAACTTCAAATTTGTAGGTCTGCAAAAGCAAGTAGACGAACGTTAGCTCTCCAAACAAAAAGTAAGACGCAATTCACATATTCTTTTTTCTGCCTAAATCTTTTTTACCGGAGAGTAGTCCCGTTACCGGAAGATTTTGACTTTTTTTTTTTTAAATAAATTTCTGAGAAAATGGAGGAATGAAGAGGAAATAGTTTTTTGGGGGATCAGAAGCCTATGTGTTGGTGAATTGACTATCAACAGGAGCAATAGTTTTGTGCATAAATATATTTGTTTTTTTTTTTTTTTTTGGGTAATTTCTTTTGGTTTCTCCTCTTCCTTTTCAGCACCAAAAAATGGGGAAATTTGTGTAAATTCAATTGCTTAAGTTACTTTTAAGTTGTTTGTTGCAAGTAGGGTGGATTGATTACTAATTTGACGCGGCACAATTAGGCTTATCATATTCCCATGGTGTAGATTTTGTTCTGTTTCTCCCTTGCTAATGGCTGCTTTGATGCTACAAAATCTCCTGTAGATATTTGGGTTATACTAAAGGGCAATGTGGCCGTGCACAAACCATCTCATTTTTATTTGCATACTAACACAGTTCATTGAGTGTTTTTTTGTTAAACTTTCAATCTGAAACATCTTAGCATTTTCTATTCTATACCGATTGAAGTTATGTACCCTGTTTTATATCTGGACTGCCATTCTGGATCACCAGTAAAAAAATGTCCCGACAATGAATTTTGATAAACTGCAATTTGTAATGATAAGGAAGTTCTTCCTTAGAAGATATGGTTTATGCGTGATTGCTTGCCAGAAGGTAGTATTTTCACATTTGCTTTGCCATTTAAATATGACAAAAATATTTACTAAACTAATATTTCGTCGGCATAAGGTAGCATGGATGGGATTTTGCTCAAGCATTGCGATTTTGTATTCTATCCATTGAAGAAGAATTGGAAAAGGGCATTTTTTTCAGCTGGTGGGATTTAAGATGGTAATTATGGGAATTTGCACAAAATTGGCTGCACTAGAAGTAGCCGGACTAATAAAGGAGTGAGTTGCTAAAAACCATTTATTTTGTTTATGTTGCCTGTTCTTACAACACCACTCCATATTTTGTTTACATTCTAAGAAATACATGCGTTAATCTTGTAATCTTCATTTCTTGGTCATTTATGTTCTAGGTTCACTCTTTGGCGACCACGGTATCCTTAAAAATGAAACTTCCAGAAAATGCATGGTAGGAAGACCCAAATGGCATTGCAAATTACATATATCCTCAGAATGTGAAAGTTTTTGGCATTTTGCCTTCACCAAGGTCAAATCCTTCATTGTAATTTTAACCTTTTGCTACATTTGATATCTTTCTATTGTTGTCTTCAGTTGTATTCAAAATATGGGCTGCATTAAGTTTTAAAATCAAAAGTAGTTAGGCATTGACAGATTTTTTGCCTGATGCAGTGCCATCTTATCTTTATAAACTCTGCTCTCTCTCCCCCCTCCCTCCAGTTTGAGCTTGCTGTTTTGAAGGCTGTTTCTGCTGCTAATTTGTTTATTTACATATTTTTTGCATTTAATTTGTTTTGGTTGCAAGGGTGGGGTTGAGGTTTGGTGGTTTTATCTTTTATGGTAAGGGAAAATGACTTGCTCAAATACTTATCATCCTTTGTGTAAAATTAAAAGAAAGCTGCTTTATAAAGGTGAAAGATATCACTCTGTTTCTGCACATAGAAAAGTCAAGGAAGTGATTGTTGCCTAATCACTGGCATCATATACTGTGGCAATTCTATTAGTATGACAAGAAGTTTGTTTACGTGCAGCCATCACTTCCTGCAACTTATACTGGGGGCATTTTTTTATCAGAATATTTAATTCTGCTAATCAACAAGCATTTTGTTGTATCCAAAGATTAAGGTGAGCTCATGTCTTTGGGGAGCGAGGCGTCAATCTACAAAGGTTTTCAAAAGGGGCTTCTACGGCAAAGAAAAATGCTTACCTGTTCATCAAATACTGGATTTTTTTTCCCCCTTAATCTTGAGCCTTTTGTGTGGGATCATTTGAAAAGGTCAGCTGTGCCCAATAATGCAGGCTCAGCTTGTATTCTACTTTCCGTAGACGGTTGTACAAGATATGTCTCTATTAATTGTGTGCCAATGAAAACAGCAGAAAATGTTATGTATGAGAACTGCAATAAAAAATTAAGAGCTTGTGGTTGTCTTTGAGTTGAGATTGTCTGAGCAAGTCTTCCAGTTTTATACATGTTCATGAATGTTGTTTTAGTATCATATATACATTTTTCTCCTCAGATTTTGGGATTGCTCAGATAGGAAATAAGGCAGTTCCTGGGTTCTGGTACAAGGGTGGACAATAACTGGGTCGGGCCGGCACTAGGTGGTAGTGGTTGCTTAAGGCTGAAGGCTTGGTTTTATTATCGGGCCTACTATGTTATCCTTCCTCACATGTTAATGGCAATGGTGCTTCATAATAATTAATTTCACTTCAGTTCAATACTTAGTCCATAATTTTTAACTGAAATTTAAATCAACAACTCAATTGAGCAAAATAGTTAAAACGTGTAGATAAGGAGAAAGCATCTTCTCCTACATTTACTGTGATTTGTGAATGCCCCCAAGCTCCTCTCACGGGTGAAATAAAGACTCTCTTTCCCTTCCCCACACCTTAAGTTTTCCAATTGTTGCTTAGGAGATAAAAACAAGATTTCCCATATTTATAGAAGAAACAACATCTCATTAATGACATCAATAAATAAAACATTTTTGGAACCGCGTTGGTGCTGTTGCATGCGTCGAAAACGAATATATGGATAAATAAATAAACTGTCTTTCTTCATTTGGGATTAAATATTTTGTGTATTTGTTTCTAATGACATGTGGAGAATTGTCCATTTGGTGATACAATTTCTACTGTCATCCAATGGGCTCCAGTGCTTCCAAAGGAACCTATCTGGGTTGCTATCGAAAAATTAAATGAATACAGTTCAGCTTTAACTATTCATAGCTATAACTACACACGTGAGTTCCCTAGTTTTGCAAATTGTGTCATATTCCTCTAATTGCAATGACTGGCTACTGGGGTGCTTTGCTAGTAAAATGTTTAAAATGGAGAGGGTAGTGCACATTTGTGCCTCATTCAACCACCCTATTCTCTCTCTGTGCTACTTTTTGATGGTAGGTAACTCCCTAGCTCCTCCTTCCACTTGGTGTATATATATATTTGTATCGTGATTGCTTGATTGATATTGAACTCTTAAGGCTGCTTCTTGAGCGCACTGAGTTGGAGTTTTTCATTTGGCTCGTTATTTGACTTGTGAAGAGGTGGATTCGAGGAAGTCTTTCAAGACGGAATATGGAGTTCCCTGGCTTCTTCAAGGTCTTCTTGCCATCCACCAGTTCGGAGAGATTGTTATCAACTAGCTTCTCTCAATTACATCTTCTTCCTTTTATTGGGGGATGATTTGAGCCTACCATTTTGATTTTTCTGAAATAATTTTGGTTTTCATTGGCGGTACTTTTTTTGTGATTGGTAATTCATTATTATTATTATTTATTTATTTATTTTTTGTAGCTCTTTCTCACCGCCTTTGTTGAACATTTAGATGGAATAAAAACAATACCAAGTCGAGCTTTTCCAAGGAATAGCAATGAAAGACTTTGGTCAGTGGAGGCGATCAGAGTTAAAAATGAGATTCTTTTAAGCAATGGTTGGGCAAATTTTGTTCAAGAAAACTCTCTTGAATTTGGATATTTCTTAACATTTGATTTTGATGGGGGTGTTGTTTTTAATTTCAAATTGTTTGGAGCAACTGCTTGAGAGAAGGTATGCTTCTTGGTAGAGGAGGAGGAGGAGGAGGAGGAGGAGGAGGAGGAAGAAGAAGGAGGAGAAGAAGAAGAAGAAGAAGAAAAGGGGGAGGATGATATGGATGAGGATGTTTTCCACTATGGAATTATTTTCCCACCAAAAATTCCTTACTTTGTGGTAAGGTTTCAAGCAAAGGCCAGGAAGGAATTGGTAAAGCTTGTGTTAGTAATTAACTGTCAGTCTTGCTAATTAATTCATAGTATTTCTATCATATTTTTGTTATTTTATTTTTACATGACTTGTAAATAAGAAACATATTTTCTGTTTTTTTTTTCTTTTTTTTCCTTATAGAAAAACAGAAGAAAAAAAACAAAAACATATAAGAAAAAAGAAAACTAAAACATTATCAAACGAGCACCTCAAAATTTTTTTAGCTAGCTAAAAAAATGAAAAGTCTAGTTTTCTGCATGTTTATAATATATATGCAATTCTAATTATTATTTTCCATCAACATATTAATTTATGGTCTATTTTTTTCCACTTATTGCAGTACGTTCCTAGAGATGTTATCAATGACTATAACCTTAAACTTCCAACAAAGCTATTCCTCGTCGATGAACAAGGGAGGAAATGGCAATCAAATGTGGCGTTGTGGAAGGATGGTCGAACATGGCTGTCGATAGGGTGGCGGCGTTTTTCCAAGCGGAACCTCCTGGTGTCAGGAGATAGGTGCATTTGCGAGTTCATCAGGGAAAAGGGCCACGAGTTCAGTTTCTTGAAGTTGCGCATTCTCCGGGCAGGATCATGGTTGCCAAAAACTTCCTGAAAGGATTCCATTTCAAATCCCTCACATTTCAATTTAATTGAACCTCAAGAAATTGTTCATTACCTCCTGCAGATGCATCTACATTTGAACTATATAATTTGTCACATTTTGAGTACCTGGCATTAATTGTTAATTTGTGAACTTATATAGTTTATTATATATGCTTTCCTTAGGTTTGTGTTGTTTGTTTCTTTTATATATGATATAGCCTTGGAACTTTCTTCCTGTCCCTCAGGCTTTCAGTACTGAAGAGGCCCAATATATATATATATATATATATATTCTACTTTCCATAGTCTGTTGAATAAGATGTGTCTGTATTAGTTGTGTGCCAACGACAGCAGAAATTTTATGTACGACTGAGACCTGCATTAAAAAAACTTAAGAGCTTGTGGTTATCTTTGTATTGAAATTGTCTAAGCAAGTGTTCCAGTTTTATATATATATGTTGATGAATGGTGTTTTAATATCATATGCGCAATTGCACATTTCTTTCCTCATGGATTAATTTTGGGATTGCTCAGTGGGGGAATAGGGTAGTTCCTGGGCTTTGGTACGTTAGCGGGTCGGGCCGGCACTAGATGGTGGGTTGCTCAAGGCTGGCGCGGTTTTACTATCCGGCCTAATATGTAATTTTAATTTCAGTATTATTTTAATTTTTAAGTTCTACAATCCTGCTCAGTTGTGCCCACTTAATTTATAAATTATTTTTTTATTAGGTTTTGTTGTGTAGAAAATGTCCACTTTTTTTTTATTATTTATCGTTTTTTAACATAATTATATATAACTAAACAAATTTACGATATTTAGTTAAACCCGCACTTAAATAACATAATATTCAACTAAAAGTAAAAGTATTTATAGAATTAACTCTGAACTTGCTTACATATTTTTAATTTATATAATATATACATAATTATTTAAAATAACAAATATATATTAATATCCTTTGAGTAGGGGCATAAGACATCATTTTGACCCCATTTTACCCCTCAATTTTCAATGTAATTACTAAAATACCTTCCTTGCTATTTTAGTTTTATTTAAAAATTGAATGAATTAAAAATTAAGATATTTTGGTTTTATTAAAAATTAATTTAAAGTTAACTCAAAATTTTTTAACATAAAAAAAGTTTACAAGAATCAAACTTGGTATTTTATGTAAAATAAAGTGTATTTTTTCAATACATTATTGTATATTTTTGTTCATACTATCAATAAATAAAGCATATAATATAGTAAATTCTATAGACAATAAAATTTAATAATAATTATATTTTTTTTTTGTAACGAGGGACATCTCTAATAAATTTCAGATACTTGAACCATTAATCGTGAAAAGTATATTTACTATTTAATATACAAGAATAATTTATTTTCTCTCTAAAAAGTGACATTATTGTCCTCTTACTCTTAATCCAAAAATAACTTAATCATTATTTTTTTCTTATTTGCTCAATGCTCCTTAGTAAATATCCTGGATTTACCCCTGACAATAAGTGAAAAAAATGAAGTATAAATTAATGCATTGATGAAAAATAATAATCATCATTGTCATATATATGTACGGAAGCTAGCCCTTTACATTTTAAACTAGTTAGAAAATTTTAAGGTACCCATCTAATAATGTTTTTAGTTTTCTTTTTTCTTATATGTTTTTATTTTTATTTTTTTTTCTATAGAAAAAAAAAGTTTGTTATTTATAAATGATGTAAAAATAAAATAACAAAAATATGATAGAAATACTATAAATTAATTAGCAAGACTGACAGTTAATTACTAATACAAACCTTACCAATTATTCCTCCCTGGCCCTTGCTTAAATCATCACAAGCGCCAGATGAGAGATGTTTCGTTCATCGCCCTGGCTAGTGCAAGTAGTAAATTTATCCTACTTGTATATTTTTTCAAATACAAGCTAGATAGTACTGGTTATAATTCTAAGCCGCGTCAAATGTCTATTGCCTTTTGCTTTAGTTCTAGGGATGTGCTATTTTTTTTTGGATATTTTTGTTTTTTATTTTCTTAAAATGTGTTTTTAATATAGTCATCCAATAAAGACAAATAAAGTCCATCTAGAGAAGTGCATGGTCACGATCACCTCTAAAGTTTTGAATGTTAGTGACGTTAACATGACTGTAAATAAGTTTCTAAACCAACCGAAACGTTAAAAGACACAAAAATTAATAGATCCGTTAATGTGATAATTAAAATTTACTCAGTTAAGACTTAAAAACATTGTTTAGTAGGCTTAAAAACATTATTTTGTACCTTTTCGGAAGAATTTTTTTATCATTGTATTCAGAAACCTAATCTTATTTGTTCTTTGTCTTCTACCTAAAAATGAATTTATCTTTTTTAGTTACATTAGTTAGAATGTGTATTTTGTATTCTCTAATTTTACACAAATTAATGTATATATATATATATATATATATATTTAGGTTAATTATGGAATATCTTAGGTTACATGTATGAATTTTTTTAATTATATGAAAATTAGATTTTCTATAGTTTGTCTATAAATAACAAATTTGTAAAACTTTTAGGATTAGTTAACCCAAGAGTTTCCTACGAATTCGTCTCATATAGAGATTTTCCTGCTAAGTTATTTCCATGGATGAAAGTTCATAGAGAGACGCGATATTCGGGTTAATTAATTAGTATTCTTTCACGATTGCCCGCGAACATAGACATATTAGAGCTGAATCGTATTAAATTCTTTGTATATTGATTTTTCTTTTATTTT
The DNA here is from genome assembly GCA_019916065.1 of Vitellaria paradoxa. Classification (NCBI taxonomy): domain Eukaryota; kingdom Viridiplantae; phylum Streptophyta; class Magnoliopsida; order Ericales; family Sapotaceae; genus Vitellaria; species Vitellaria paradoxa. The sequence goes on along the minus strand of CM034243.1, from coordinate 8,537,259 downwards.
GTGCACGTTGTAATGTTGATTGCGCGTGTGAGTATTCAATCTCCAAAACTGAAAATATGTAAATCTATCATTAACATCTATATAATAATTCCTAAATTATTTGTATTTGTCTCCATAAAGTTGGACAAATTTTTTATTATACTCACGGTAAATATTCTGCTCCTCCGCTCTAAAATTCTGGATTCGTCCGACGCTGAAATGGATCCACGAGGGCACCGTGGATGCAACCATATGGATTTAGCGACTCCTTATTCTAATTTGACGGGCAATCGTAAGTAGTACTTGGCTTCTCTCTCTCTCTCTCATCAGGTTATGTCTAGTCATTAAGGAACTAGGGTAGAGTCGGTGCACGAGTATACCGATTGATGGTTTGTACATATTTTAACAGTTAATTTTTAAATAGAATATAAACATATAAGACCTTTGATGATTTAAACGAATTACATCGATTTTTACGTATAAGAATCACTAAAAAAATTACACTGGTCATGACTCTACCCCATATCCGTCATCAAGACCCCTGACCAAAGATTTTTATTATCTAATTGGCAATTGTTGTACAAGTGATCATGTATGTATGATTTTTTTCATTAAATTAATTTTGACCATATAATAGTTTATAAATTATTGTATAATGTTTTCCTTCAAAACTAATTAATTAATTAGCTGTTGGCTTAAATTTAAAAGCGCATTAAGAATATTAATCATCAAGTTCTTTTTTTTCTATGCAGTTGTTTGTTAGCATGGAGAAAGAGCCTGTGGTCGCTTTGCATTACACATATATATATGTATGTATATATGTATATATAATTTATCTAAGCATCGATGTGGATTCTTTTATTGCATGGCATTTCATGCACAGACGTGACATTGCTTTTGAAGACAAAAAGCTTCTCCACATGTGAGCATTATTCATGGAAACATATTATTGTCCAAATAATTAATTTGCTACACATTTTCTCATCAAGAGGCCAGTATTTTGCACGGATACATATAGACATATATATGGAGAGAGAGAGAGAGAAAGAGAAGGAGAGTTCTGCCTATATCTATATCAATTGGCATGTTAAAAATCTGCAGCCTTTCTCCCCTCTCTCTCTCTCTCTCGCAATCTATAATATGATATACTATTGATCACTGCGCGTATATATTTGTCAACAATAATATTATTGGAGAGTTTTGTATACAACATGGTAATGCACTCACTCACTCAGTTTTATGGCAGTACTTTGACAAATTGACCGTAAATAAGTAATAAAACAAGAACCCACAAAATTATAACGTTATTTGGTTTTGATTTATAATTTAATTTTCAGATGAGAAAAATAAAATTAATGCACGAAGGATCCAGGCACAATACAAATTTATTCCCCCTTTCCATGCACACATGATTACAATATATTTTATGAAATAGGGTGAGTTTCAATATTTTTTCTACACCCAAAATGAGCTTAAAAAAAAATTTCACTAACCATGAATTGACCCTGAAAGTGCTTATTGATAATTAGTGAAGTAAAATAAATAAAAATACAAGGTAAGATAAAAGAATAAAAAGTAAGTGCTTACGTAGTTATATATTAATGATTAGTGAAGTAACTAAAGGTGTGCATAATTTGGTTAAAATTTACTTTTCAAATTGTACCGACTAAATTTAAAAAGTTCGGTTCAATTATTTATTTAATAACGATCGATTGAGTTATTTTTTGTAAAAATAATGATTATCGATTTTGGATATAATTTCGAAATTCTAAAACTAAATAAATCTAATTAACTGACTTAAATTTTCTTAATATCTAATATATTTATATGTATAGTTAACTTAAATATCCGCTTCTATCAATAGTTTTGTCTTTTGAAATCTTAAAGAATATTAGAAATTAATAAATCATTATAATATTAAATATATATTGTAAGTCTCAAATAGTATTTATATAAAAATTATTATTTTATATTTATAATTAAATTATAAGACATATATTTAAATTTATGAACGTATATAACCAAACTGGTCATAATCAAACCGATATAATATAGTTTGATTAATATTTAGTTAGTGTATATTTTTGATCCGTTTAATTATTATTGTTAATTTTCAAAATTAATCAGTTTAATTATAAAAATTAAAATTTTTGAATTGTATCGACCATATCGATAATGCACACGGAGAGTACAGGTACATTCACATGTTAACCTAATATTGGATTTGGATTTCTAGCGTTTGGACTTCTCTGGAGCATACGTGAAGGGAACTTACACAATTGAAAGAGAAAGATTTATCTTTTTTCAGTACAATAAACTTCGTCCGCCCGCCTTAATTAACGATGATCAAAGCCGAAAACATGAAAGGATTTAATTATTTTAATGCAAAATATTTTTAAAAAAAATATTTTACCCATATTTTAACAAACTATTAAAATATGAATAAAATAATTTTTTAAAAATTATTTTACATTAAAACGAACGAAGGGGAAGACAAAAAGAAGAGAACTTAAAAAGATAAAAGAAAGTTCACTTGATTACTCTTTTTCACTGCTTTCCCTCCAGTTGTGGATTGCCTGAAGCACTGCTTGTTTCACTTCTTGAGCATTTTGCCCTCCATTCTCCTTACAGGCATCAAACAATCCGATTCAATGGCTAGCTCATGAATCATAGGAATTGATGATATGCAGAAAAATTAATACTCTAATTAATTAACTAAAGTGTGTTAGATATATATATATATATATATATATGAAATAATTAAATAAAAAATAATTCAATTAATTTTCTTACAAATTTTCCAACTGCTTCAAGGTGAAAATTGTCCGAGCAAGAAACCCTAGCATGGAGCACATCCATTCCCAGTGCTTCAAAAGCTTCTAGTATGAAAACAAGCAAGCCGGTGCAGCTTCTTTCAGAAAGCACTCCAACTAGGAATCCCTTGTCCAAGGGTTCAACTTTGATTTGCTGATAGAAAAATTGAAAACCCTTGTTAATTATATGTATAAATATATACTATTACTATATGAGAAATTAAGCAAAAAATAATAACAATAATAATATATACTCATGCATGCATATAAATATATATATATATATATGAATAGAATTAATTTGAAATATACCACAGGGAATGGAATTTGGGTAGTGGAATCATGCGCCCCCGCAACATCTTCATTTTCTCTTTCCAATTTTGAGTTCATTTGTTTTATGTACTTGAAAGACTCTAGCACAATAGATGCTTTTCTCTGCAGGACAAATGAAATTAACAACGAAAACACATCAAAATAATATTTTTAAATTTCTTCCATGGCAGTCTTTTAGAGGTGCCTTTATCTTTCCAGGAGAGGGTTAAAAGATGACCAAGCTAAGCAAACTTAAATTATTACTTAGAGGAACTGTTTGAATAATTACTTGTCACTCTTTCTGTGAGAACAAATGCATATAATATCTATTTTGCTTCGTTAACCTATTAGAGTTTGAAATGGAAATGGATGGTTTTTACTTTTTATAAATTAATAAGGATGATTCAAAAGAATTGGAAGTGGGACTATATATATATATCATTAACACATTTGCATATAAGAAATGAAGAATCAAGAAGAAATAAAGCAGAGAGGTCTCAATAAAGGCTATCAATGAGATGTATGGAGAAGACATCCTATTAGAAATTCTTATCTTTATTTTCTAGGAGAAAATTCTTAAGTGTGTTGAAATTAACATATGGGTTTTTATATATAGATATATATTCAGTTAAACTTCTTAGCCAATCATGCAAAAATTAGTTAACCAGCCTATGTTTTTTTCCTCCTCTCTCTCTCTCTCTCTCTCTCTCTCTCTTTTCCCCCCTTCTCCCCTTTATCCTTTCTGAACCTGTCTCATGTTGAAAATCTGCAAGAAGCACAAATCTGCCAACCTCGTGTGTTAATGGTTATGGTGCTTCATAATCATTAATATTGCACTTGCCAGTTCAGTACTATTACTTAGTGCATAATTTTTAACTGAATTTTGAATCAATAACTCGATCGAGCAAAAAAAGTTAAAAAGGGTAGATGAGGAGAAAAACTTTTTTTTTTTTTTTCAAAATAATCCTTCACTTACAAAGGAGAAGCAAGAGGCGGTGGTGATAAGAAAAAAGAAGACAGGCGTTTCAAGAAATTTAGAGGATTACTGCATGGGACTTAGTGATGGAACGAAGCAGACGTAGCTTCCTGTACATGGCTGCTTTCTTGTGCTCCCTGGAAACCATCTCTCTCTCTCTCTCTCTCTCATATGATAGGCACGCGGGCCTTCGCTGCTGAGAGGCTTTTAATAAGTGATGAGAACCCAATTATTTGATTTGCTCAGCAAAAAAGATAACTAGGATTTGAGATTACCCAATTGCCCTCTGACCAAAATCAATTCTAGAAGTATATCATTCTTTTATTTTTATTTTCTAATTTCAAGGGATTTTTTCTAAGACAATATTATACATACATGTATGTATATCTTATATTTGGTTGACAAATGACATGAATATGGACAAGAAAAATGTATACATGCATTTAACATAAAGATATTAATTTATATACCTCCTAGAAATTAAGCATGTTAAATACAAATCTATCACCCTTTTTAATTTTCTTTTTCTTTGAATAATACGTTAAAGAGAAGCCAATGTCTTATTGAAGTCTTCCTTTTAGATGGTGCATGAGATTCAAGTCTAGGTCATGTCCCAAAAAAAAAAAAAAAAAAAGAATTCCAAGGGGTTGCATACTAAACTTACCTCATAAGGCAAAAAAAGTCCCTCGATCCCTTCTTCCATTTTTTGTGTATCCAAATGCATAGATTAATAATATATATTCTTGACAATACAATTCACACTTTCATGAATATATTTTCATATATAATTGAATATTCAACCCTCTTATTAGTTATCTTTACATGCATGTTATAAATGAGGGGGAGGGGGAAAAAAAAACGTATTTCATACCAACCTTGTGACGAACTTGTAATATATCCTAATAAAAATTAACAAACATTAATTTTACAGAATCAGAAAGCATAATATTTTATAGCATATATATACATCAAAGAGATCACTGTTGCTAAATATTCCTAGGAACTGGGATCAAGCGCATTTTAGCGCATTCAAACCCTCCTGAACTTATTCCATGTTGTTTACTTTATGTATGCTGAGTATTTATATATATTCATGTTTCTTTTTTTTTCTCTTGTAAAAATATCTAACAAAAAGAATTCTAATAATTAAATCATGGTAGATTTTGTTAGAATTTATTATAATTGACAACTCTTAGCCGTAACAATTGATACACGTGAATCTTACGTGAACTCTATGGATACCAATACTAAAAATTACTAACTGCAACTTTTTTTTTATTTTTCAAATTTATGAGGTGTTTGGAGGCACACTTTTAAGGAAACTTTGATATTTTTTTTTTATCAAAAATTATTAGTTATAATTTTTTATATATTTGGTGAAACAAGTGATAAGTTTTTGCAATTTGCAGTAATTTTTTACAACTTTTGGGTGTTTAGTAAAATTTTTAATAACTTTTGATAATTTTTAGTAACTTTTAGTAACTTTTGAATTAAGAAGTTACTGAAGCAGAGCAAAAAAGTGGCAAAGTTGGTAATTTGCCAAATGCTCAAAATTCAAAAGTTGGTAATTTTTTGCTAAAAATTTTGTTATCAAATGCCCCTATATCAATACAAAGGATTTAAAAATAAAATGAATTAGGTTACAAAAATTTAAGGTAAATTAAATCTGAAAAAAAAATATATATTTTTTAAACTAAAAAAGAAATTGGGCCAGACTACCCTTTACAACCGTGGTGAACTCCAATGTGCGTCCGCTCATGGTTGTAATTGACAAATCAACCCTTGATATGTATCGATCAATTGTGTAAATCTTACTTGGACTTTGCACCTTATGAAAATTCATATCAAATAAAATTCTACTAAAACGGCAAATAAATTTGCTAAGGTTCATAAGGGACAAATCTCAACAATTTGTATGAACCTCACGTGGACTGATAGCAGCCCTGAATCCTGAATTTGGGATGTTTTGGGAATTGTACATGGATATTGAAAACAAGACGTTCTGCATAGATGGTACAAGACACTGAGGGGAATTTTTGGCTCGTGATTGAACAAAAGCATCTCTACATATACTGTGATTTGTGAATGCCTCCAAGCTCCCCTCACGGGAGAAAGAAAGACTCTCTCTTTCCCTCCCCCACACCCGTAAGTCTTTCCATCGTCACTTAGAAGATAAAAACAAGATTTCCCATCTTTGTAGAAGAAGAAACAACATCTCACCATTAATGACCTCAATAAAATAAAACATTTTTTGAAACCGCGTTCACGTGTCGGAAACGAATATATGAATAAATAATATAATAAATTGTCTTTCTTCATTTGGGATTAAATATATGGTGTGTTTGTTTCCAATGACATTTGGAAAATTGCTCATTTGGTGATACAATTTCCACTGTCATCCAATAGGCTCCAATGCTTACGAAGGAACCTATTTGGATTGCTCTCTGTTGGTACAAAAAATATTAAAGACAAGGAGTTTCGTCCCGAGCATGTATATGCTGAGCAAGAGAGTGCTCGCATTGGTCTCTTCAGTCTCCCGTTTATAGCAATTAGGTCACACAATGAAAGATATAAATGTTGGTTTAATTTTAATTATAAATATTATCTAGTAATAAATTCAATCATGTATTACCATTTTGTTAATTCAGTTAGTTCATTACTTTACAAGTGATAGATAAATGTGATATTCGGACATTTCTTATGGTCACATCTCATCCACTATCCTGATTTCTTCCACGTGCATTAAATGCTGAGTAATAAACATTAAATGTAAAATAAACTGTCATATATACAAATATATGTATGAGGGTTATATTGTCATTGCACTCTCAATTATTTGCCTAATTGTTTATTCTCTCTTACTATAATTACAACAAGTAGCACACAAAATCAAGTATACTTAGTATTATCAACTGAATTCTTGTATTTCACCAATTACTCTCTTAGACCTTTTTTGACTTTATTATCAAAAAAAATCTTTAGTTAGGGCTCTCTCCAGCCACTGACCCTAACTTCTTTTGTGTTTTACAAACTTTTTCTTGTAAGTTCAGTTGACATGGTGATCACACACAGTAATATTTTTTATCCCCGCACATTATCAAAAAATTAAATGAATATGAAGCGTTTAGAGGCACAATTTTTAGCAACTTTTAATATTTTTCTGTCAAAAGTTGTTAATTATAATTTTTTATGTGTTTGGTAAAATAAATAACAGTTTTTAGTAATTTTTAGCAACTTTTCCTAACTTTTGAGTGTTAGATAACATTTTTGTTAACTTTTAATATTTTTTTGTAACTTTTGGTAACTTTTAATAATTTTTAGTAATTTTTAACAACTTTTAGTAATTTTTGAGTTGAGAAATTACTGTAACAAAATAAAAAAGTGATAAAAGTTAGTGTTTGCCAAACATTTAAACATCAAAAGTTAGTAATTTTTTTGTAAAAGATTTTAATACTAAATGCCATATATATATATATATATATGTGTGTATAAATTATTCCAAGATATAACTGCACATGAGTTCCCTAATTTTGCAAATTGTGCCATATTCCTCTAATTGCAAGGACAGGCTTGGTGCGCTTTACTTAATGGGGCGGTTTGGATTACTCTAAATTTTTACAAACCTACAACATTTAAAATTTTCATTCATAGTATAAATTATGAGACTATAATTTTTATAAACTTACACAACTCCAAATACACTCAAAATGTGGTGCGCATTTGCGTGTCGCATTCATCAAATGGCCCATGATATATGGCATGTAAACTCTTGCAGTATATGCTTAAATTTCAATCATACTCAAAATTGAATTCACAGGGAATATTCCAGAGAGGTGTTTTGAATATATATATATATATATATATAAATTGCTTTTCACTTACAAATTTTCTTGTTACTTCGCTCAATATGTCAAGATAATAGTTCTCTCTCTCTCTCTACAAGTAGAAATTATATTTCTCTTTTTTAATTATGGTTTTGCAATTCGTATATTATGTTCTTAAATAAATCCTTTTATTTGTTTTTTTTTTTCACTCTTACAGTTAACTTTTTTTTTTTTGTTAGATCAGTGGCTTTTACTGATGTTAATACATGTGTCAAGTGGAGTATACTTGTCTAAATCGTTGTCCTCTATGAAGATGGACAAATGAAACAACCATCTATTCACATGATTGCCTATTAATCATCACAACCAAACACTATATTCCCCATGCTACTTTCGTGCTTCACCCTTGTCTCTTTGCTTCCTAGTTCAATAAGCTGCTCTCCGTAGGGTTCCAAGGCTCCACGTCTCAAAGGGTTTATCAACGAACTATTGCATTCTCGTGCTTCAGCCTTGTCTCGTTGCTTCCTAGTTCAATACGCTGCTCTCGATCTATAGGGTTTCAAGGCTCTACATTTCAAAGGGTCTATCAAACAACAACTAATGGATTCTTACAATACGTATATATATATATATATATATATATGCAGACAGACTGAAGAAGGGCAACTAATCAAAGAGGGATTCAAATTTTTATCTCCTATTACTCTCCTATTTTAATACTTGCACCTTGCCAATAAGGTCTGTAAACGTTTGAGGCTATAGGATATATTTTTACTCAGGAAACTGTATAGTAATTAATGAGAGTAAAAAGTAAAAAAATTTTATTGGACAAAATTACAAATATTAAGTGACTATTGGCCCAAAAAAAAAAATTACAATTTTAGAGTGACTAGGGTAATTGTCCCACTGATCTTTATGTAGTTCTGCCCTTGTATGTTAATTAGTGTCATTAATTATTATTATTATTTTTTTTTGTTTCATTTTCTTCTTGAAGAATCTATACAATTAGTGCAATATTAATGCTTATCTTCTTTGATTCAATTGTAAATCCGTTGATAAAAGCAGTGCATTTTCATATGTTGACATATATATATATATATATATGTAGAACTTGTTTGCAGTGAAGATTTCTATGAATAATTCATCAGAGTAAAAAAAATTAAAAGAGAAAAGTTACATACTAAAACATGTCTGAGCACTTGGAGAAGATACATTACAGGTTTAAATAAGGCTCCCGTTCACATACTCAACCATGAACAGAATGTTTGCTTCTGTAGAATGGAAGTGTAACAAGGGTTTGGTTTACTAAGCCAAAATATTAATACTAGTTGCTATATTAATCTAACGTCAGCAAAATTCATTAAGTCTCAATAATTTACTATGTATATTGGAATTTTGCATGTGAGCTAGTATCAAATAATGCACGCAATCAAGCAAATGCTTAAAATAAAGAAAGCTGGAAGACCTTTTACGTGAAAAATTCTTATTAACGAAAGAAAAAAACCATGAACCCTAAATAGATCGAGGACCAAAAAAACCTCTTTCACTAGAATATAGACTACAAGTTCAAAAACACAAAGTAATAATCAAATTTATGATCAATTGCGATGAACATACTCTCATGTCCATGATGCATTCTCCAAACAAAAGACCAATATTCAAATCTATGAAGATCAACACCAAATTTGTATGAAAATTTGTTGGTTAGGACATTGAGAGAATTCTTCTTTGAAACTCAATGAATAAATAATTGATGCAACGAATAGTGATGACTAGTGTAAAATGAACACCTTCTACAAGTTTATTGAATTTTTTAACTTAAAACTACTAAGTAAGCAGGCAACAACTATTAGAATTTACAAACTTATCAAGATAATTACAACAACTATTAGAATTTACAAACTTATCAAGATAATTAAAAAGAATAGAATAAAAATTTTGTATGCTTGTAATTTCAGTCTTTCAATAATATAAAATATCTATATTTAAAGACAAGAAGCCCCAAAATAAATCTTAACCCTAATGATTCAAATTGGCAATTAATTAAAAAATGGCAAAATCCAACTAAACATAGAATTAAAAACTTAAAAAAAATCTAAAATTACTAAAACAAATAGCAAAGAAATCCGAAGTTTTTATCAGAAGTTACTGAGCATCAAAAACTTTTCAAAAAAAAGGGGCAAAATCGACATTTTGACAACTTAATGATTAAATTTGCCCAAATCAACCTTAGGTCATGGCCTTCCCATGCACCTGCCTTGACTGCCGTGACCTACATGCTTGGAATCGCATTAAAAGTTACTAGTCAGTAGGCAATTTTTCATTTTCCTGCAAAATTTAACACAATTTCGAGTGCATCATCGATCCCATCGAACTATGTTAAAAAAACGAAAATTTTGCACTTTCTTGCATCCGACTTCTCCAGATACTTCAATTCCTTGTTCATTGCATCAATAACGTAATCTATTAAGATGGGTAGAGAATTCTAAATGAACTATTTATAAAACACTCATTGACTTGAATCCCACTTTAGATTGAGGAGGATTCTTAGTTCTCTTGTTCTAATAATTCCAAGAAATTTTAATATTGATGATTTCAAACTCTTTTGAGTATTGAAAAAACTTTCCGTGGATGATGGTCTAACTCACGGCACATACATCAGACTAAATTGATTTTGGCTTGAAATAGGACTTTCAACTATGTTTAAAAATACATAATTTTTTGACACTCACTGGGGACGAATAATCCATGGGGTTTTCAGTTTTTTCAGTGAGTTGCAGAGCCTAATTTTGTGGTCTCTGTAATTCCTAATGTCTAAGCGAATTACCCAACGAATGGCCAAAATTCCATAGAACGAAAATTGGACGAAAATGGACTAAACTGCTGCCAACAGCCTGCCTAGCTCACTGGATTTCTGCGGCAACTGCCAGCAAGCAGCCAAAGGGTAGCCCTGCTTAGCTTCTTTAGCTTATTATCTCCCTTTTTCTTTTGTCTCACTACAGTATCCTAATTATTTGATCTATATGCTTGTGGCAGTCTAAAACTTTCAAATCTGTATTTTTGACATCCCAACTAAATGTTTAGATTTACAAATTTAAAATAGTTATTTTTGTCTACTTAATTACTAATCACAAATATAAACATATGTAATAAATATTTGACATCTTTATAACAATATAGCTAGCTCCTGCTTATTAATTCCATCTGATTCCTAACTAAAACATCCAAATTTTACAATGCCTGGTACATTTCTTTTGGTGACATCATACTTGCCGTCTCTAGGATTAGTTCGAGTAATTCATGAATACACTTTTCACAGAAATTATACAGGTTCAAATCTTGATTCAAATTAACAGTTTATTGAAGAATACAATAAATCGGTGCAAGTTTTAGATTAAAAAAAAAAAAAGCCATTGTTGTAGGTCATCATAAAAGATAAAAAATTAAAAAAATAAAAAAAGAAAAAAAAGAAGCTAGTAAAAAAGAAAAGGGGAAAACCCAAAAAGAAAGCTACCGTGCCTTTAAGGTATTCAACTTAAATTATTGAAGGTAATCTCTGTGTCAGTGAACATCATAGTTAGAGGATCTTACACGTAATTCATTGAATAGGAGCAACATTTCCTTGATTACAAGGATTTATTAATTATGGCTACTTAGGAATAAGACAATTGCTATTTATAAATAAACAATAGCTCACGTGAGTTGCATAGAGAGAGTTCCTTCACCTGCAAATGAGGGTAGAAGGACTATATATATATATATATATATATGTATGTATGGGCACTGAGTTTCAAAAAATATATATATATGTATGGGCACTGAGAGGATTTTATCTTTTGAGGAAGAGAACACCACATTCTCAAACAAATCCAGGTGTAAAGTTTTCTGAGTGCAACCAAACTCAGCCCCCCCAGCCAGTTGGGCTTCTGACTTGACCCAGAAACCCGACAAAGTCAAGCTAATCTCCACTCGTGGGTCCACATCATGGGTGACACAGAAGTGGGCTTTCATGTCTCACGTGCAGAGACAATAATGAGAGGGGGAGACTGACAATGCGCATCAATGTTGGTGGGGTGACATTAAGTTTTAAAATTATTGAATTAAATTTTGATAATTTAAATTTATTTAAGTATTTTTTAAAATAAAAATATATGAATAAACTTGAATCGTGAAATTTTAATTAAATAATTTTTGATCTGATGTTTAAGATTGACAGCGCCCCGAGTTCGAAAATGATCGAGTCAATTTGAAATTGATTCGTTCCGCATCGTTTCTCTTAGGCTTTGGTCTGTCGGAATGAAATCATTCGAGGAAGGGCTTTGGACCGTTGCTCAGATCTTGTCACGGGTTGGAACTCATTCCCACTCAAAAAAACAAGAAGTATACATAACGTCTCCCCGTCATAATATTTAATTAAAAATATATGTAAGAATAATGTAATAAATATCCTACGAATTGCAGTGAATAAATGAAAAGTTGAGATACGATTTTTTTTTTAATGATTTTAATTTAGAAAGTTTACTCTCATCGTTCTAAAGTCTCACACCATTCATCGCTCGCGCTATGTGACAGTGAGTCCTTATTTAATTATTACTGAAAAAGTTTTGAATACAGTTAGACATGTGATGTCAAGAACTCAAGTGTGGTGTGACTTATCCAATACCAAATAAAACCCATTGTTACATGAGTGAGCAGTGGATGGTGTAAAACTTTAAAACGACGAAGTATACTTTCTTATTCTAATTTAATTTGATTTTTTTTAAATAATTTAATAATTATTTAATAAATCAAATCATTTAATAGTGTGAATTTCTCAATAATTTACTAACGTGCATCGCAACCCTTGATTCATTCGATATAGTCACTGCAGTGCGCATTTATTCACTAGTGTAGCTCTTGGAACCATGTAATAATAATATTTTTGTGTGAAAAGTTTTATTTTAATAGATATTTATTTAAAAGTGTTTGGCTCAGGATGAATTCATATTATTTTAATAAATAGTTTTAATTGTCATATAATTAGAAAAATATTGTCAAAAAAATCTCTGACGTGACGTAAATGTGAGTCTATTAATTTAAAGTAAAATATCAATTAAATTATTTTTTATATACAAAATTACAAATACCATCCCTAATTTTTGGCCAGGAGACATCAAGTTATTAGTCATCCATTTTAATCCAAATTTTTTCTAGGTCCAATGGGATTAAAATCGACGGCGAAGATTTAATAAAGGGTAAACAAGTTGACCGCAAAAACTAGAAAACGACTAGAAAACTCAAATCTTTCGCGTTCAATTCTGGTCAGAATTTCGGTCGAAGACCAGAAGACGATTCCCTGTCGAGCGAGCTTGAAGGTATATATAATTTTTCGTATTTATTTCGCTACATATAAATTTCACTATGTATATATATATATATATCTATAACAACATATATATATATATACTTACCAAAAAAACAATATATATATATATAACACTCTATATACATTATCTGATTGGATTGCTGGCAGCGCATCTCAATAGAGTGGAGTCATAATTAACAATGCATCTTAATATTTTAAACTGTAAAGTTTGCTCATACATGTTTGCTTCTGCCTTCTTGGACTGTGCAGACCCACATTAACACATTATGTTAGGGATGTTTGGCTGCTCAAAAACTGTAAAAAATAAAAATAAAAAAAATTTCTAATTTTTACCAATTCCTTCTCACCTTAAAATTTCGGCATATATCATCTTTATACTAAATTTTTATAATAGTTCGCCATCCAAACACTCCCTTAGAGTACGTTTGGTGTGCTGAAAGTTAGGGTAAATATTTGAAAACCTTTGAAAATTTTTAAAATTCTCTAACATATTTTGTTATTTTTATATTTCGTAAAATTTCTATAAATTTGTATATATCTATATATCTCAATAAATTTTTATAAACTCTAATAATACTTTCATAAACTCAAATAACTTTTTTACAAATCTTAAAATTTTTTTAACAACTTTTAAAAAAATTCTGATATAAAATCGCTGGACGAACCAAAAAAAATTATTTGAAAAAAGAATTCTCTCTAAAAAATACTGATGCAAAAGTTAAAAACAATACTATTTTATTACTAGAAAACGTGATTTGACGCCACTTAAATTAAATTCCATTGACGACAGTGAAAAGAACATGCTCATGTGTTGCACATAAAGAGTAGAAATAAAAACCAGAGATATAACTGGATGCCATATGGCTGCTTGGTGATATATCTTTATTATTCTGTGATCCTTGAAAATTCCTTTCACAAGTAAATAGCAAAACTTCAAATTGCATTGAGGTTAGATATTATTACGTAATCTCTGATTCTTTTTCTCCTCTTTCTCTAGAAACCCTAGATTGGATTTTTCAATTGCTGGGTGACTAATTTCTAGCTTAGGCTAGGATGGAACCTTATATAGATGGAACTTGTAAGTTTGTTTCATAAATGCATGTTTTTTTGGATTTTTTTTTTTTTTTATGATTTATGGGTAATTTTTTCATTTCAACGTTTTCACATTGAATAATCGTTGCTTTTTAATGGACAAAAAATAGTTTTTTGGCACAATGAATGTTTAGATTAATTTCTTTAATTCATTTTTGGCAGATTATTATTATTATTATTAATTTTGGCCCAAAAAATTCTTTAGTTTCCTCGTTTGCAAATTCGAAAGTCTACAACAATAATATAAACCTTATCTCATTAGATGGGGTCGGGTACATGAATCATAGATACCACTGTATTCTATTAAAAATCATATCAAATTCAAAAGCTTAAAATTAATTATTTGGAAATATCATCAATCAGAGATTTCGCTGTAAACATTTTTCGATGGATTCACACTATTGCAGTGAGTTAATTGAGTAATAAATTGCATTGATAAATCAAGACTTGTAAGATAATCAATTGAGAAAAATCCGAAACTTAGGTTTCCCTTGATACTGATAAATCCCTAAATATTTATTTTATATATATATATATATATATTTTATAACTCAATTCTCTTTTCGGCCAATCAAACACCTTTTCCACCAAAAGGTTTTAATATTCTTTTCCCGCGTAATAACCTTAGACTTATGCGGGTTATGGTAGGCATCGTTTGGAGTAGTAAAAAATTCTAAAAAAACGTTAAACAATATTGAAAATTTTTAAAAGTTATTCATTTTTATCTTACTGTACGAATTATGAGCACACAACTTATTTTAATTTATCTTATTTTATTTCACTTTTTATCACTCTAAACGTATCTTATATATGTATTTGATGAATCTTTATACTTGAGAAATTGTCAAACAAGAATAAGATCCGAAAAATTGACAAATAAAATGGCATACGAATAGAAAGTTTTTTTTTTCCCTCTCTCTTGCGTGGAGAGCATTTCCTAGCCTTTTTTACTTTTTTTTTTTTTTGACAAGTAATTGAGAATAATTGGATTAGCTCGTTTCTTTATAGATGTTAGGTATTGAAAGTTTATACGACCCAAATTAAGTGTGGCTAGTTGATAAAACAAATCTTAATTGACTTGACAAATCATATCTAATAATCCAAATTAATATTGAATTTGAATTTCAATCAAAGCGCAAAAAATCATGATTTATCCGGATTATTCCATCATAATATTTAGTCAGGATAATTTTAACTAGTTAAGATTTTGGGTTCGCCTAACTTGGATAAAAAATTTAAAAATAAAATAAATTGCATTATAAAAATTTAGTGTGAGTAAAAAGTTTAAAAGTAAAATAGGTTAGATTAAAAAAATTTCAAGTAAGCTAAATTAGAAAAAATATATATATATAATTTTAAAGTACCAAAAAAAAATAGGTCGAGTTACACAGACTATAACCTAGGATAGTCATAGTGTTAGTCCACCCCTCATTTTAACATCTAACGAAGTGAATTTTGTGATTAACAATTCACCTATGTACTTCACTGCCCAAAAAATGACTTCAAATTCATGATTAACAATTCACGTATACGTCACAGCCCGAAAAATGACTTCAAATTCAAACAAAACCATTTGGACTAGCTGTTAAGACAGCATCATCATCAAGTCATCCAAACGTAAGGCACCCATCACATATAGAAATCCTTCATTCAGGCGCAACCCCCCATGAGCATGGGAAAGGGCACCATACATACAGAGACGAGAGCCTATTCTTAGAAAGTTAGGACACAAAAAGAAGCCCCTACCTTTGTGACTTGCCCATACAAACACGGCCGAGAAATTGAGAGAGAATGACGATAGAGTGACTCAAATGAGTGAGAGACGTGAATATTAAGGATAGGGGTTGTGACTTGTGGCTCATATGTCTCGGATTTAACGTGTAATGAGCTGGGCTGTAGGCACTAAGATTTGGAGGGTACAGGAGACAACGTTTTTTGTGATACGGTACGGTATAATTAAAAGTATTTTAGAAATTAAACCATATAATCTTTTTAAGGTTAAAAATAGATAAAAAAACTCTCGCTCATGCTCTCGTAGACGTACCCGAATTTTAGAGAACCACATATATTTATGTGTTGATCTCTTTACTGTTTTCTTCTATATATCGGTGTGTGTGTGTGAATCGATCCAACATTTCTTGACCACCCAAGTGTATTAAATTCTTAAATGCTGCATGGTCCCACGTACTGTTTCAGCAAAACGAAGTGTAGGGGACTTGTAGCCAGCCAAATAAGGAAGTTTCACATTGATTCGGATCTTACCTGTCATTACACACACACACACATTCATATATATATATATATATATATATACACTTTGAAAGGACTATGGCCCTATGGGTGTTGGGGGGCCTGAACCAAGGACAAAAATTCAATGGGATGATGGCGGCCTTCTCCAAGCTACCAACAGTCTGATTGCATTACTATGATCCCAAGTGACAGACTCAGAAATTTTATTAACTAAAGAGGGATTAAGATTAAAAAAAAAAATCAATTTTGAAGGGATCAAGCTAAAGATTTTTTGCATTTTAAGTGGTCTAATACACTATTATATATATATATATATATGATAATGCCTCATTAAGATTGTACTTAAACCGCTTTGACCTCGAGTGATGTTAGATTCTTAATCATCACTCCCTATCTATGAGTTCTTTGTGTGCAAGGAAAAAAAAAAAAAAAAAGGTTTTCGATGGAGTTAATAATAAGTTGATAACTAGTGGTGTTACTTGAGTTGTGAATTAATCACTCACGGGTAAAAAAATGAATCGAATTAAATAGTATTGAATAAGTGAATGTTTGAATTTAATTCGTTAAATGTAATGACTAAAAAATTAATTTAAATTTAATTAGTTTATCTCTCAAATCAAATTAAAGTAAGCATTTAATTAAATCGATCTTGAATAATTTAAAATTTTATTTTATATTTATCAAATATTAGCCTATTGAGCTAAACTCTAATTAAATTCTGATATAGTTTACATAGCGTTGGATTATTTAAAGCAAATTGATAAAAGCAAAAGCGTGAAAAAAACATATATATCAAGAAGTCAACTATCTCAGAATTATTTAAAATTTTGTATGATGACTGAAAATTGCGATATAAAATGCTCACGTTCACGCTTATTGATCACTTTTATTCTACCTAAGAAAATATAACTCAAGGCTCATTGAAGAACTATGCCCGCCTGACTGATAGCTGGGTACTTTTTCTTGTACAGCATAGGCAATCTCTTTTATTTTATTTATTTATTTATTATTATTTTTTTAAGGTGGTGTTCATATATGGACTTTTTTCCCTTTAAATATGTGACTTTTGGATCCATCACAACGGTACAATAGCATGGTCTAGAGAAAGAAAAGTAACAGAGTCTGGTTAGATCTTGCTACTGGAGCACCTTCAACAAATTTATTGGGATGGTGTCACATGTTGGGAGCACATCGGTTATGGAAACGATTGATGATTAGTATAAGAGTGAGTAAAAATTTCACCTTATAAGTTAACTTTTGGGTTGTGATACCATCAAGCTCAATCCACCTAACTATCAGAATGGTTAGGATTGATCTCATCTTCTACTTGATGAAATCTTAATTTGGATACTAATGAGTTTTTCAACTTAATTATCATATATAGCATGAATATTTACAATTTACTGTAATGAAACCTTAATTTGGATGCCAATGAGTTTTTCAACTTAATTATCATATAAAGGATGAATATTTACAATTTACTGCAATGAAACCTTAATTAATATGGATGCCAATGAATTTTTCAACTTAATTATCATATATAGGATGAATATTTACAATTTATTACAATTTATTGCAGTGAAACCTTAATTTGGATACCAATGAATTTTTCAACTTAATTATCGTATATATGATGAATATTTACAATTTACTACAGTAAAATCTTAATTTGGCTGCTTATGAGTTTTTCAATTTAATTATCATATATATAATGAATATTTACAATTTACTGCAGTCCCATGTGAATGCGACAGATCTGTGGTTCTTGAATTCCAGAGGTAATAACTATGGGGGAGCTTCCATGTCACTTCAATCGTCAATTTTTTCACAAAAACGATCATATATGTCAAGCTAGTGGATCGAAACAACATCTTATCATCAGAAAATCCTATACCCAGAATGTTACCACAATATTGTTATAATTACGCAGTACAACTTGATGATTTGATTTATTTATGTTAAACTAATTGAGTTACAATGTAGTCATATTATTTTAATTATTTTTCTTTTTTATCAAAAAAAAAACTTATGATTATATAATATTGCCTATCGACGATCATGTACCACATTTGACTTGCGTTACCTTAAAATTAATCTCTTATAACTTCTTTTTTTTTTTTGGACATAAACAATCAAGAAAATGAAGAGTAGCAAAAGACTTTATCCAAGTAATTGTCTAATCTCCCCAAACATTAGCTATATATGCATTAGTTATATTATACATCACTAATTAAAGTGTTACATCAATGTTCCAAGAAGAAAAAAAAAAAGCCAGGACCGTAACAACAACGTTATCTTCTTATAATAATACTAACTTTAACAAATAAAAAAAAATAAAAGGATAGATTACACTTAACACTTCTATACTTCACTTTTAGGCTTCATATATGATCTCTACTTTTTAAATCATCTCAATTTATTTTTTATATTTTCAAATCGTCTCACTTTCTCCTTTCATCAATTATTGTTAGAATAATTTAACGAAAAATACCAAAAGTCCATTGTATGATACATGATGACACTTTTCAATAAATTTAGTAGAAGAAGAGTAAGTGAGACGGCTTAAAAATATATTGACAAATTGAAAAGATTTAAAACTTAAATACATAGACCAAAGTAAAATAGTGGTAAAGTGTGAACCTCCAAAAATTTTTTAATCGAAATATATATATTTATATATAAATGCATATAAGTGATAAGTATACTTGCCCAAATTAAAAGTTAATAAACATATGTATGTGAGTGGTATAATAGTTTCTTTTCCCACCTATGATCTCTGCGAAAAGACCTTCTTGGTTCTTTGATGAAGGACTAAAGCTAGAAAACTCCCAAGAAAACAAAGGGAGCCCCAAATGATGAACGTTGCTTGGTAGCATTCCACGCCCATGCATCTTCCATCTCTTCCGTTGCTTTGTTTGCGGTAGATAACAGCTGCCAAGTCCCCGAAAAGGAAGGACCCAATTGGAATATTTGCAACCAAAATGTTGTGATTTACGCTGAAATTCTTTGCCCCAAAGAGTTGGGTCGTCGTGGAGACACTGATGGAAGTAATTGCCCCTGTGCATAGACCTATAATTGCAGTGCTGATGGAGAGGGAAAGGTTCGTCTTCTCGAGTAGTAAGAAGAATGATCCGCACATTGGGGCCATTAGAGCTGCTATGGAAGCTGGACTTGAGCCCATGCATTTATTCCTGACATAAATGGTAATAAGGATTACTACCTACTTTTCTATATATGGTTGATGCCTGTTATCCAGAAATATCAAATAATTAAAGATCATGTTATATATATATATATATATATATATTGTAATATATAGGAAGGGAGTTGCCCTTGACAGGGGAGATGGGGCAAAAAGTTAATGAGCTCCGCCAATTTAATGCATCAACTAACTACCCGCAACTTATAAGATGGGAAAAGAATTTACTCTGAATTTTTTTAATCAAAAAATAAGGTTAGAATGATGTGCCAACCATATTTATGTGATGAAATTTTTAAAAATGATAGGCTCATATTCATGCTTCATCATTTTATTTTATTTTTTATTTTTTGATAAAAATTCCTAACAGTACAACACTATTCTAATACGACAATAAACTCGTAGAAGGAATGCAAAACTTTCCATTTATTAATTTAAGAGTAAGTGTTATATTACCAAAAGTTTGTTAAATAAATAAATAAAAATCGTCATGCCGCCACGTAAAAAAAAATCAATACAATTATTATATCATAATATTTTACTGACGTGATACAACAAATCAATTAGTGGACATAATCACTTGATAGTTAATTTTTAAATTTAAAATTTTCAACTTATGCCATCTCACGATCGGTTTACACATTCTCAAGTTATACACACACTAACTCAATTTGTTAAAAACACATGTCGATATTATATTAATCCGTTGTACTGTAAGTATTCTCGGGTGATGAGAGTCTCTTCATTACATTATGATTAATCGTTCTAACTTAAAGTTGTGTGAAACATTATGATGAGAGAAAGAGAGAGAGAGAGAGAGAACCTTGGAAAAATGTAGACCAAAAGAGATGGGATGAGTCGACCAAAGAAGCCAAAGGAAGAAGACAAGGAGACGAGAGAAGAAGTGCTGGGGTACCCACGTGATTCAGCTATTTGTCCCAAGTTGTTCATATAAACCAGCCCGAGTGTTGCACCACAGAGATAAACAAAGAAATATAACCAAAAGTCCACCCTCATTAGCATCACCCTCACTCCAATCTCCTCCTCCTCCACCTCCACCCCCACCCCGTCCTTCACACTCACCTCCTCACCACCACTTCTAATTATTTCTACATTGCCACCTTCTCCCTCTTTAACCCCCTCCTCTATATTCAGATCATGAACTCTTCCCTCCCTCCTTATCAAACACCTCTTTTGCAATCTTTCCATGGCTTTTTCACCAAAGGGAACTACAAGAGGAGCCAGAAGAAACACCCCCATACCAATCACAACAATCAACGGGGACAAACCACTTGATATTGAACCAAAACTGGTCACCACAGCATACGTTCCAGTGACTATCGTTATGACAAACATTAAGAAAAACCCACCTCCCATTCTCCTAGACTTCCCTCCACTAACATCTCTGGCAACCGGCGCCGCCAAGAAACAAACCACCAAAGGTGAGATTGAGTTCAACAAAAGGTAGGATTTGGCTCTTTCACTTGGGGAAGAATTAGAAAAAAAGGCATCAACTACATCCGTGTAGATTTTGGCACTCAATCCTATGTAGCTAGTGGATATCCCCACGGCCAGTTGACGATCGAACGGGAAGTTACGAATGGTGACGAGGTAACAAACTGTGTTGATCCAACAGATGCTGTTTCCGGCTAAAGCAGTTAGTAAAAAAACATGGGCATAAGAGAGATGAGAGATTTGGTTTGCGAGGAAGAGATACTGAACCCCGTAGCCGACCAGCCCGAGAAGGGCGCCGATTAGGAGCACGAGGCGGAGGGGGAGGTAGACGGCGGCGACGCCGGCGAACCAGCCGAAGAACTTCCCGGCGTCGGAGGCGAAGGCGAGGTTGTTGAGCTGGAGCTGGGACAAAGAGAGGAGGCGCTTGAGCTGGGACGAGTAAGCGGGGAAGTTGGAGTTTGTGCCGTTGATGGATTGGAGCCATATGGCAGCCACTAAGCTTAGCCATTGAAGAGCCATTATTGGATTTAGATGAGAGGTTTGGTTTTGTTAATAGGTTGGAGTGGAAGTGGTTTATTATAAAGCAGCTGGTGCGTGTAGAGGAGGGATTGAGGGGGTGGTGGTGTGAAAAGAGAACCCGGGAGTCAGAAATGCAGTGCTGCTGATGGAGGCAAGCGAGGGCTACTGTTGTGGTTCTCGATGATTAAAAATATGTGTGTGGTCTTCTATTAGCCACCAGCTTTATATTCGGAGTTCCTGTGTGCAAGAGAATATCAAATACTAGCTAGCTATGTTAAGCAGTGAATGAGAGAGAGATTATTTGGTAGATGTCCGGGTCAATAATTAATGCAATGCATTTTATTGGCTTCGAGTGGGGGTTACAGTACGTAATTGGTCGGGTCGGGGCGACCCGTTAATATATATATATACATAAAGAGAGCATATTTATATAATAATAATATATTAAGAATATGCTATTATTTTTACGATAAGTCCATTTAAAAATAAATGAATTGCGAGTCGTTTATATGATACAATGTATTAAGGATATATTATTATTGTTAATATATAATTCCATGATAATGATTAAACTAGATTGTAACTATTTTCCACACCCATCTATAGGGTTTGTTTGGAGTAAGAAAAAATGAGATAAATTGAGATAAATTGTGGTTTGGAGAGATTTCGTAATGCGTGCAGTGAGAGAAAAAGTTGATGTGATATAAAGTTAACAGAGATTTATAGAGATTTTTGGAGATTTTCAGCAAAAAATGGCAAACCAAACGGGCCCATAATTAGCTTGCATGCAGTACTTTAAATTATACAATTTCTATACTTAATTATTTAATTGTTTATATAAATCTCACATCTTTTTAATTAGTATTGGATTAAATTAAAACCTGTTTATTCAAATTAAATTATCACTCCAGTGTTTGATTTATCAAAAACGTACAAAAAAAAATTATTTTTATCAAAATTTCTCATTTTTTTAATTAAATATTATAAATATCACCTTTATATTAATTTTTTATTTTTTTTTATTTTTTTTTATTTTTTTGTCATCCAAACACTATTTTAGTGTGAGAAATTTGTACGCCAAATTATTATTTTTATGTTCTGGTCAAATCACCATTCTCTGGGAGGCAGGGAAGCCGAAGATCTTTTTCTTTTCTATCCTCTTTTTCTTGTTATTTTGTGGCCGAAATGAAAGGTGTCTGTTCCATCGGGAAGTCGAAAAGGTCATTCACTATCCTTCTATCATAACCCCAAAAAAATAAAATAATAATAGATAAATAAAATAAAATAAAAGTGCGGCTGATTCATTGAAAAACCCAGTGGTTTTTCGGAAGAGCGGTAATTTGTTTCCTTCCCCCAACTTGATTCGTAGTTAGGATCCGTTTGGTTTGTAATAATTTGATGAAAATTTTTGAAAATTTTTATAAATTTCTGTTAACTTTATATCACATCAATTTTTTTTCTCTCACTGCACATATTACGAACTCTCTCTAAACCACAATTTATCTCAATTTATCTCATTTTTTCTTACTCCAAACAAGCCCTTAATAGCGAAGCTAACGTTATTTCGAATCATCCAGATCAATCAGATTACGTGCCCTTCCTTCGAAATTGAGAGTTGTACGTAAGTTCATTTTACAGTGTGTGCCACGTGGTTAAAAGAAATACTAAATGATGAAGGAATATCCCGCTAAATAATTAACTGAAAAAACCTTAAATCTGACAATGTTAATATTTAAAAAAAAAATTAATCAACGTGCAATCACGAGCAATAACTGTACAATTGTAATCCTTCGCGAAATGTTTGATCGTGAAAATGCAATCGTTAATGCTTCTCTCGCATTTATTTAAACAGATGTTATCATTTTTAATTTTTTTTAATAGATATTTGGTTCATTTTCGTTTAGATTTCAATTTATTTTTTTTCCCTCTTCATTATCTGAAATTATTTTAATCTTTATCGTCTTGTTCTCTATAGATTGAGATCGAAAAATAAAAAATTTAAAATTATCTAAAAATGATTACTGGACTATATATAGATATATATATATATATATATAAGGGAGAAAATTTTTAATTCCCAATTGAAGATTCAGATTAATTTTTCATTCCCAATTGAAGATTCAGATTCCTTACTATAAATATTTAGTTAAAAAAAAAAAATTGATTATCTATACGTGCTCCAAATCTCCTTAACTTGTTTATTGTCTTATAGTCATTTTTTTTTTTTTTTTTTTGTTGGTGATTCCGACCAACTTGAGTTTTTTTTTTTCTTTTTTTATATATACATTTCAATTTTTCATTGAATTATATATTTATACTTTATTTGTATTTTTATAATTTTTATTTGTTATTTTGGCAGCGTTTGGAGTTATTAAAAAAATAAAAAATCTACAAATCTCTACAAACACGAATTATGAGATTGTAAAATTTAAATTCTTTACTCGTTACACAAAATACGAGATATTAACTTTTATAATTTTATATAATTTTATATAAATCTAAACATACTTTTTTTGTCTTTTCAAATTAGGCCCTGTTTAGCCACACCAAATTTCACCAAAACTCACCAACTTTAATTAATTTTTGTACTTTCCTCCAATCAAAATTTTTCACCTATCACCTTTATGTCACTTTTTTTCACTTTTATTGTACTTTTATCTTCACTTTTTGTCTACCAAACACCCCTTAATTTTTTTTTGTTGTAATTATCAACCGTATTTGAAGCCAATACCAAACAGACCAATCCAGTTACTCAACGCATCCACCTTTTTAGCCAAGAAACTCTATGAATGGTAAGCCCGAGTCCTAGAACTGTGGTGAGTCTCGTGAAGGGACTTGCCTCGTTGCCCCATTGGCATGCTGGTCGCTGTCGACCCTTAAAGAGTGAGGTACGTGTGGGAGTCATAAGAGAGAATGGTTACCAAACCAGAATTTGATTTCTGATAAATCAAAATATATCAATGTACGATGGAAAGAGAATCTATGATTTAACTTTTTGGAAAATTTTCAATCGAAGGATTTCGTCCAGATGATATGCCAAACTGAAGGTTGCTTTCTTCGTATTCATGGTTACCATAAGTGGCTACGAGGTAGCATGTGTGAACCAGACAATCGGAAGTCAAATAAATCTTCATAATATTTAGAGTTTGAGAAAAAAAAAAAGTTAACTTTTTTTTTTTTATAATTAGCTATTAGCTGGCTAATAAAAATATTAGATTTTTTTATTTAGAATTAGAAAAAAGTTAACTTTTATAGGTAAAAAAAAAGTTAATTTTTTAATAGCTAATTTTTTAATTTTTTGTTGATTTGACATTTTTACCTTTTAAAGTTTAAAAGGAATTTAAAATATAAAAAAGTAAAATTGGCTATTTTAGAAAAAAAAAAAAAACCAAAAAACTGATAGGTGATACCTAAACGACCAATTTTTTTTTCCTAAACGCAACCTTAATCTTAATATGAGGTAATTATTTCCAAATTTTGTATATTTTTTTTAACAAATTTACTTATTAGCTATATTTTAAATTAATTATAAAGTTAAGCGCCTTTATATTTTTGTATTAAAGGTAAAAACCATTAACATTTTAGAATTTCAAAAATCTACCTTCATATTTTTTATAATTCAGATAAAAATTAAAACATTAAAAAATTTTGTGAAAAATAATAGTTTTAATTCTTAATAATTTAAAAAAAAAAAACATTTACACTATATATACTTCACATTTTCCTACATTCATACACTCTAATTCTATAGATATCAATGGGACAGGTACACGAGGGTACTCTATTTGACCCAATCGACCCTGATAAAAATCTGTTAGGAAATATCTTAATGGGATTGGGACGGGTTTGAAATTGAAAATTAATACTCATGCGGGTTTGGGATTTACTTGTAAGGTACCCGATACCCAATACCTATACCTATATATACTTATAGGGTACCCGATACTCGTAAGGTATTTGTTAAGTAACTGTTTAACAAAATATAATATAATATAATATAATATAATATAATATAATATATATTTATGTATTTACGATTTTATTCCTAAAATAAAATTTTTTAAATTCTTAACCCAAGGACATTTATGGATTTGGCTTATTTTTGCTATAGTATATAATATGGTATATCAATGGCCACAGTATAAAATATCTATTTTTGCCTAGTATATAGTATATATTTATATTCACATGTCATGGATTGTTTCATATTAGGTTTGAAAGTCCTTTATGAACTGCGATTTCAATTGTACTGTTCTAGAGATATACTCCTAGATATTTCGTATATTTATTTCTAATACTTATATATAGTACATTTCCTTTACCTTAAAAAAAAGGAAATTTGAATATCCTTTAACCAGTGAATTTGTTCAATTTAATAAATTTAATATTTTTGTTACTTATTAATTTTTTTTTATTTTTTATCTCAAATCAAGTATTTAATAGGTAATTAATAGGTAATTTCACCAATTGAATATAAAACGGGTTTAGGACGGATTTTACAAGTTTGGGATGGGACAGGTTTGGGATTTCAATTAAAAAAATAAACGGATTTGCAATGGTAATAATAAGTAAAAAATAAACGAATTTGACAATAAAATTAACTAATTAAGCGGGTATCCTACCCATGTACATCCCTATCTAATTCTATTTGGATACTTTTAATGAATAGTTTTGTCATTTCACTAAAACATTTAACGTTACTTACTACTTTATTTTAGTCTTAAGCACAAGAACGATAAAAATATGTTTTTAAAATTTAAAAAGTGTCAGTAATTTTCATCTTTAGTGTAAGATATATAAAGGCAATTAGTCCTTACTTGTATGACTGAATTTGTACGAGTACGGTAGCAAGGATTCAACTTACCGTACCTTTTGGGCCTTATTTTTGCGAATTGATATATCATATGCACATTCATAAAATTAAATGAATCTATTTCCTCCAAGTACAAAATGGAGATCATCTATGTCATAACATTTTTTTTTTTGGGTACATTACACTTATAATTATGTACAGAGAACGAGAGGGGAAGGTTGAAATTGTTTATCATCATTCTCACCTAACCTCGTTAAAAGTTCAACACTTTTAGACGACTTAAAAGTATTGAGATTTTAAATGAATTGAGTCATTCATAAATAAATTCATTCTCAATTTGTTCACTCACCAAACGTGATGAAAATAATCAAAAAAATTAGACTCGTTTAATTAAACAAGTTCACTTAATTTTGAGCATTGTATGATCGATGAACTCATAACATTGCATATTTACACCCCTTATTTAAAGTGTTCATCACACTTTAATTCTCTCTTTTTCTATCTTGAGGCTTAGTTTTAATATAAATAGCTTATACATTTACATTTTTTTGGTGTTGCATGCGCCTTTTCAGGATTTGAATGTTGCTAATTGAAGCCTCAAAGCATTAAGTCTCAAGGCCAGGGTCAGTTCGAGTGGCACGTAGGTTTGCTCTTCACAATACCCACTCAAGTTCGATTCCTCATTCACCTGGGATGTACAACAGAGGCAGTGCACATACCTCTGGTTTATCCATTAGCTAAACAGTTAGTTAAAAGCTGTGATAAACCAATGGAGTTCTGAGTTACCAAAAAAAAAAAAAATGAAGGGATGTAAGGAAGTTAAGGTCGATGTTTCATCATTTAAACATCAAAATCAGGGTAAAACTCATACAAGTAAAAAAAAAAAAAAAAAGACATTGCCAGGGCACGTTTTAGAAAATGCAAGAAATTGAGAGTTACCGATGTTACAATTCAAACGTTAATACGATTGTTTAGATGCTACGACTTGTATTGATATGATTTTAGTTAGAATTTAAGCTACAATAATTTAAAAAAAAATGAGGATTTTCTTAGCCAGAAACCCTAGTTATGAGGTTTATATTCAAAATTAAGAGAGGTAAAATGGACAGATTGGGTGGGTTGATGATAGGTTTAAATAAGTTGAAGATTAAATGGGTGCAATTCAAATTTGCCCATTTGAAAGGTGGGTCAGATATGAGCGGGTTAAATACGGGTTAGTACAAACCCATGAATCTGTATCTAACCCATTTATTTATGATCTAACTTTTTTTAAAAAAATTAAAAATTTATTTTAATTAATGTGTGTGTGTATTTATAAATAAATCATTATTATCCTAATTCATCCACCGAATGTTAAAGAATTAAAAATTAATATATATATATATATATATATATATATATCATTATTATCACCTTTATTTGATTGGATTTAAAAAGAGAAAAAGATGAAAAAAATATTCACATTTTGCTAACGAACAAGATTAATCATTGATATAAATAAGAATATGTGACAAAAGTTTAACAATTTCAATATATATACACTAAAGCTACATTTGGACTCATAACACAACTTTTTTTTCTTTTTTTTTTTCTATAGTTTACGATTAAATCTATTAGGAAATTAAAATCTTCAATAAATATTTAGCATTTTAGCACTAATGAAAAAGTTCTCTCCAAATTAAACATAAGAGCAACAATCTATACAAGGACATCCTCGATAATTGAAAATTTTGAAAAACTAATCCTTCTCAAATTTATAAGGATGATTTTCTAACTTATTTTATTTTTTCTAAGTCCCTTTTGGGTAAAGTTCCTATTTTCTTTTATTTATATTTTTAAAATTTTGTTGTCAACAAAAACAAACTTGTTAAATTTGTTTAGAATTTTTTGTTTCCAAAAAAATGAAAAATTAAACAAAAAAAATAAAAAAAAGTGTTTACCCTTTTGTTTTTTTTTTTCTGTTACAAACATTTTATCAATTTTAACACTTTATCTATTTTTGTTGCATCATATTAAACTTAATTATTTTATTCAAATATTTTATTAAACTAAAAGTTATTTTTAATAAATAATTAAATCAAATTAATTATCTAAATTAATGTGTAATATATTTTATTAACTTATTTTATTAAATAATAAAATAAAATAAAATAATTTAATTAGTATAAAATATATTTTATTAACGTATTTTTAATAAATTATTAAATTTATATGTTCAAACGCGCGCGTGTGTCTATATATGTATTGTGTGTATATATATAAATAAATATATAGAAAAATAGTTTCAACTCTTTTAAAGTATGAACACAACTTCATTCTCTTAAACCTGTAAGAGAATTATTTTATATATTCCAAAACTCTAGGAGAGAGAGTGAGAGTTCGAGAGAGTTAGAGAGAGAGAGTGAGAGTTCGTATATATTATGTTATATATATGAATGTAGATATCAATGATATATTGTATAGATTATTTTTTCTTTAATTTAAATGGATGTTTTAACGGTTTCCTTTTTAATAATTCAATTACACTCATTTATAAATGGATAAATGGATGTTCTATAAATTACATAATAACAATTTAATTAATAAAATAATAGAATCTAAATTAATCTATTTATTATTGATTTAATTAAACGGGTTGATAAATATGAGTTGATTCTGTCCCTTTTCAAAAACCCCAGTAAAAAAACAAAACTTGCCCCCTTGGATCGCAACGCCTGGACACCATTTTGTTATATCTGAACATGGGATAGTTTCTGGTGGAAGAGGCCTCTGGAGCCTTGATTCAGATGCAAAAAATATGTTGAGGCAGGTTTACATCCGGACATGCAACTTGATGTTTGAACGTTGGTGGCATCCAAGGTCCGCACATAAGCTGGTGCTTGGTCCCTTTTTTTGCATTATGCCGCTCTAGCTTCGAACATGAAAATTGTTAGTAGCTCAAATTTTGCACTTTTGCTCATCTAGCACCTTTTAACTTAACTTTTTGATATCTATTTGATGTTAAACCATGAAACGTCAAGAAAACACAATGTATGAGATTTTTAATGTAAAACCCAATCATTAATTGAGATAAACTATGTCAAAAAACTGCGAAGAAACAATTGAAAATGAATACAAAAGCTAGCCATCGTAAAATACTTCCCGGTTAACTCAAGCACAGTTACCTTCACCGCTAAATATCACTTACTTTTGATTATACCTCTATATTTTGCAAAAGCACATTGAATTCTCAGAATGCTTAACATACAAAGAGCATCTAAATAATTTTACATGCAAGGGGCTGTTTGGTAGAATAAAAAAATACCAAAAGTTATCAAGTTATTCCAATCAAATTTCGCAACATGTTACTTTTATATAACATTTTTATACTTTTCTTGTATCATTTTACCAACCAAACACCTCCTGAATAATACCATTTGCAATGTCAACGCTGAAAATTATTTCCTTTGAAATAGAATATCAAATAAGTTAAAAATACTTAATTTGAATATGTAAAATACGTATTAGTAAATAGAACGAGAGTGTGTTGTTAGTATATTATAAGTAAAATGTTAAATAAGTTTGTGATACTATCTCTTATGTTGTGTTATTAGAAATGGTTGGACTTATTCGCACTTTACAAATGACTTCTTGCACTTCATTTTATTTATTTTTTATTAAATAAAATTATACAATTATTCTCATTCATGTAAAATGATATTTGTGGGATTAAAATTATATAACATGTCTTTTTAGAAGAATAAAAGTAGTTGTATAATTTTATTTAATGAGAAAGTAAAATAGAGTACAAGAATTTATTTGTGAAGTATAAATGACTCACTCATTGAAAATTTAATAAGCCTCGGATGGAATTAAGCTTATGCGTATGTAACTAAATTTTAAAATATTAATTTTTCGAACGTAAATTATTATGATTGCCAATATTTTTAATATATATTTTCAATATATCACTATTTGAATATTATTAGAGAAAATTACAGTCAAATAGTTATTTGGCATAAACCCTCACGAACGAACTGGCTTCTTAGTATTTCTAAACATAATTTGAAAATAATCCCAAACAAAAATCCAAAAATAATTTATTAATAAGTATATTATGGCACCAATTGGAATTTTCATAAAATAAAAAATAAAATTCTAAGAACTTCTATTATATTCACTTTTTTTATTTCACTAGCATTATAAACTCACAATTTTTTTTATTCCATTTTATTTCATTTTTTCTTACTTTTTACCATTCCAAACAAATATTATATTTTTTGTTTTAAGATTAAATCGTCTTTTTTCCCGAATGAAATGGCCGGAGGCCCGGAGCGTAGCGCGTGCCTATGTGAACCGTACAAACCGTAAAATAGTCCGAGCGGCAGTATTCAGAGTATTCGGCGGTGGAGAAACTCGAGTACCGACCTTCCTTCTCCGCGAGAGTGAAGAGTGAATTTCGATTAAACCCTAATCCTAATTCGTTCTTTTCAGGGCTATCATCATCGTCGTCATCATCAATGGCTGATTCAGTGGCAAGCTCCTCAACTCCGTCAAAGAGCGACAAGCCATTGATTGTTAGGGTTAAACGCAAAGCTTGCCATTCGCCGCTCGAAGCTCTCTGTGAGTTATTAGGATTTCTATTGGCCTTTTTGTTTTTATTTTCAACTATATTATTTCATTGCGATCTTGGATATTTTCTTTTTCTGGATTATTGTGATCCTTGTGCCTCGTAGGGCTTGAAATCAACGAGAGGCCATTGAAACGGCCGTTTCTTGACTTTCAGAAGCTTTCAATTTCTGATTCTTCCGGAAAAGGTACGTCCATCACTCCCTCTCTCTGTAGAGACGCACTAGGCCCTGTTCGGAGGAGGTGAATGGGAGTGAAAACCCCAATTCGAGGGGAATGAATGTAAAAATAATTTAAGTTGTGTTTCTTCTATTTGTTCTTAGTATTTTTTATTATTTTTACAAATACTTATAAAATAATATAGTAATATTTTTATCTAATTTTTGTTGTCTAACTCTTCATTTTTTTTCAATCTCTTCCAAACAAAGGAAAATTAATTAAGCTCGGTTCTCTTCCCTTCCCTCTAAAGTAATCTAATTTACTTCAGGTTCCATGTGGGCTCCATTTGGGAATACTACGACCTTCTCAGCTTTTTAATTTTTTTTAAATTACTAAATTTATCCTCTCAGATTTAATTTTTTTTAAATTATAAACAGAAAAAATGTTAAATTAACAAAAAGTTAAAAAGTTAATTTTTTAATAACTGGCTACTAAAAGTTAGATTTTTTTTTCCCAAACTAAGCCTTAGCTCCCCTCCCCTCCCCTCCCCTCCTCCCAAACAAAGGCTGGAAGTGGCACACACTATGTGCATGATTTTTATTAATTTTCTTAAATGAAATAAAAGTTATAAAAAACAAAATTAGAAAAAATGTCTCAAATAGTAAATAGCATGTAGTTAAAGATATTTAAATAAATAGTAACTAGTTAAGGGCGTTTAAAAAAATAAAAAAATTATAAAAGTAATAGGTAGTTAATGGGCTTGGAAGACAAAAATATAAGAGTGAAATTATTTGATTATGTGTTAGTTATAATAATTTTATTTCTAATACTATTAAAGTTATAGGTAGTTATAGAAACTTGAGGGATATTATAGGCTATGAGGGATATTATAGGGAGAAGAAAAGACTTTACTAAAAATTAGGACTTCACCAAATTTGGAGTTTCACCAAATATCCCTTATTTTTTCTTTTATAGTAGTATACATATATGAAAGGCAACAGCGCATGAGGCAGCGTCTGGAGAGGGTACATGCAAGAATATAGAATAGGCTGTGCTCTATCTTTGGTCGGTCTAGGCATTTTTGCCCGTCCTTCCCCCCATCTGATATTCCTGGCTCCGTTCCTGTGTGTGTATGCAAGGTCGGCCCTTGGGCAAGGCGCAAGAGGCCCTGGCCTAGGGCCCCAAAAAAAACTACCCAAAAAAAGGGCCTCCCTACTAATTCTATAGTTAGAATAGAGTAGGAGTCTTTTTAACCCAAATATGATTGTCCAATGCTTTTTAAGGGTCTAAAAACAATTAATTCATTTAGCCCAATAACTTTCTATAGACCCGAGGATGGCCTTTGGCTGAGGGGCAGCTGGTTCCTTCGTCTCCTCACCCACCTGGGTTCGATTCCCCGGGGTGTCTTCCCCCCTCCTCCCTTACCAATCAAAAAAAAAAAAACTTTCTATAGACCCATTTGTTGGCTCATAGTTTTTGGCAAAAATTTTTCAGTAAGGGCCCCATTTTTAAGATTGATCTTGTGCCTCGAAAACCTTGGGGCCAGGCCTTTGTGTATGTAGCATAGGTATCTTCATTGTCAATGCAAATTGTTGCAAAGAAGTTTGAGTATGTCTCATACATGAGTAAGGGCTACTTAAAAATGCTGTGGTGAATTATTTTGTAGGTCGACCTTACACCATGTACCGCAAAATGTAGATTATGGAGATATTAAACTTCCGCTAGTCAATTTCCCGATTCATTTCTGAGGAGTAGATATACAAACTTGTATCACGAGCATAAATGTTCCTTCACCTAAACTATTTACCATTTTGCAGTGGAGGAATTGAAGACAAAAAAGGTTTTTGTTCAACGTGTCGAGACATTAAGCAGCTCGGAGGTTACCAGTGATGTTTTGCAATCACTTGTGGTATGTAGGCTGGTCCACGTATCACTTGCATTTTTTACTATATTACACGCAGTTGTGTGCTTGGAAGTGTCATTTAGCCATTTAGGTATGCTTCTAGAATTAATTTGCATTTAATGTGTGGTTCCACCTTTATCATGTTTTATTCTATTAATGACATCTTTTGACATCTTTGCTACTGTTCTAATGATTAATTTTTATATATTTATTTAAGCAGCCTAAATCTGTGGATGGATTTGAAAGTAACAATAAAAATGAGGAGCGAAGACACACTTTTAAGAGTGAAAATGTAAGATTACTCTCTCTCTCTCTCTCTTTCTCCCCTCCCCCCCCCCCCATCTATCTGTTAATAGTTGCTATTCCAAAACATCATCTAGTGTCATCGGGGAGAGGTCCCTTCCATTTCTTTAATCAAGTAAAAGAAATGGAGATTGGAAATTCAGTTGAATGTGGGTTGAAATGTATTGGCTTCAAAATCTCCTGACAGGATCAGAAAGAATTCTCATGAGGTGTGGAGGCATTTGAGATAAGCCTTGTTGGAATGAATTCATTTGGCGAATACATTCAAAGTGGAAGTCACGGAGAGTTAATAAAATTACAGAAACTCAGCACATAGACAAAAATCCTGAAAGATAATGGGAAATTGATATTGTCATTATTATAGAAACTGGACCCTACCTTTCATTGAATATACCCATAAATCTTCACTAAGACCACAATCAAATTTTGGAAGTGCTTAGAAGTTTTTGGCTTACAGGTACAAATGTGTGTCAAATATAGTTGTAGGTATATGGGCCACGGCTGTAAGGGCCGAAGATGCTTGGATACTCCCATGACTAACAAATTGATGAACTGTGGGACCTTTAACCCCGCGGCATGCCCCATTCGCGGCGTAGGTCCTCCCGTGGTGATATCACTTGTGAAATGAGTTCATTCTCAGGACTTGGGACAATGTTCGAGAATGTCTCCAGCTAACTCTTTCCTCGCGGGATCATCAGGATTTAGCGGAGCGGAAGTTGGAATCAAGGGTCCGTTAGGATTTACCAATCTAGAGAGAAAATCAAGGAGATCCCTATCTAGGCGCACTAAACTAGGGCTAAATATCTTCCCGGTGGATTCAAAGCCCGATTTCCCGCCTAAAAGGATTCTCTCCTTACCTCTATAAACCCACCACTATGGAGGATCTGGGGACCGTCCTCTCCTACCATATTCGCTCTCTCTTGTTGTAGATTGCTTTGATTCCCATCCCTCCGCCGGATTCTGGTGACTCTGCCATTATCGACTGTCAGTATAATTCCCAAAATAAGCTTCACCCCCCCCCCCCCGGCGGGGGCCAACAATAGTTGTTACATTTTTTCTACCTAAGCCATGAGTTTTCTAGGAGTCTATTGGCAGCATTTTCAGATGTTAGGGTAAGAACTAAGTTTCATCTAGCTTTTAATCTTGATCTATGCAATGAAGTGAATGTATGTTGAACAAACAGTGAGCTATGGTCATAATTTGTAATTTTTATTGAGGAACTACACTGTAGTCCATTGAGCTCTCAGAAAAGCTTACACGGCTAACATGTGAGATCTTTGTTGTTCTCTTATCTTGGAGGATCCTTAAGGTGTGCGGTTGGTGATTGCAATACTCCCTCAATTCTAGAGATTATTTTGACCTCAGTAAAGTTGTAACCATTATCCTGCTGAAGGGCAATACATTCTTCAGGTGCATATTTTGGATGTTAATATTGCTTGTGTCAATATTAAGAAGAATCATAATTTACTTATCAAAAAAGAACATAGTATTACTTGTCAAAAAAAAAAAAAATAAATAAAGTAATTTACTCGACCAGTAGACAGAAGTTTGACCATGGTGACAAGAAAAGGGTGATCCTTCATAACTTATTGCTAACATATGCTGTACTTTTGTTCATCTTCTAATCATTTGTTATGCATGTTATTGGTATCCCTCTCAAAGGATTTCTCAAGTTTATGAAACCCGACTAGCTTTTGCGCTATATTGGCCGTAAATTCCTAAACCGTTTTGAATATCATTAAAATCTTGAACATCATACAAGACTTTCATTGTTATTCTGATAGTAGGCCAAACGCCTTCTTTTGTGGGGTGGGTGGGAGGCTCTGGCTGCTGGGTAAGGGAGCTGATATTACTCTCTCCCCTTTGGTAAACTCAATATACACACTAGACTTAGCCCAGATGATAAAAGAATAATAATTTATTATAAGGTTATGGGTAGCGCAATTGCTAATGCACTGAACTTCTAGGATGCTATTTTATGCCCCCCCCCCAAAAAAAAATAAAAATAAAAAAACCTTTCTCCCCCCGCAGTGTGTGACCAAAAAAAAAGAGTAAAAGCAACAGAAAAAATTCTTGATCCCTAGAGGATGGTTTCATGCTCTTTATTCTATATGTTTACTTTCTTAATTAAATCTTAGTTAAGACAATAATGAAAGATGTACCATTTGTTTAATTGAATACAATTGCTTCTATTATGGCCCTTATTCTTCGGGTCTGTAGTTTTATAAATTGCCAACATTGTTTAAGCTTATCAGTGAGTATTTTGCTGATATTTTTTTAATTAACTTTCTTATGTTATTATATTATTTCATACTTCCAATTGCTCCTTGTATGTGCCTTTAGCTTGGAATTCCTTATTCCTCTTTCATGAATGTAGTTTCTATTGAAGCTATGCTTAGTTTTATACCTTCCTGAGGAGGTCTTATTCATTATCATGTGCTTAATAAAATATTGAAATTTCAGTATATTTTTTGGAAATGACATTTTAGCATTGTCAATGCAATATTATGGCAGAAACAAGATCAGATGCTGGTTAAAGCCAAACAAAAGCAAGAGGTATGTGGATGGCAGCTCTTTTTTTTTTTTTTTTTTTTGGGTTAAGTGTGGATGGCAGCTTTTGGTGCAACTGGTTGGATGGATTTAGCATTAGCTGCAAATTTGCAATGCAGTGCTTGTTTCATTGTCTTCTTAGCTGACTTTTACTTTTTTCGGAATTTATTTTGATTAATTATTTATTAATTATCAGGAGAAGAATTTGGGTGATCTTAATAACCCTATCAATGATAGAAATGTTAGCTTCATACATAGGACTAGGAAATGAAGATATGAAAAAGATGAAAATTGGAAAGTTGTAGCTCCAAATGGTATTCAGATTGAAGTTTGAAAATGCCTAGTGAATGATGAGATACCTTGGTTGACAAACTTGTTTAACAAGATTTTGAATAACAATAAGATGTCTAACCCAAACCAAACCAAACCAAACCTTTTCCCACTAAGTGGGGTTGGCTATATGGATTTGTCGACGCCAATTAGATCTGTTTAGGGTCATGTCTTCCGATAGATCTAGGTAAGCCAGGTTATGTTTAATAGTTTCTTTCCAACTTCTCTTGGGTCTTCCTCTACCTCTCCTACTCCTGGCAATCTCCATACTTTTACACCTTCTAATAGGTGCCTCCGCTGGACGCCTTCTAACATGGTCAAACCATCTTAATCGGTTTTCTCTCATTTTATCTTCAATCGGTACTATTCCTACTTTGCCCCTAATCTCCTCGTTCCTAATCCTATCTTTCCTTGTAATCCCGCACATTCACCTTAACATCCTCATCTCTGCAACTGCCATCTTCTGACCATGATTATGTTTTACTGCCCAACACTCTGATCCATATAGCAGCGCTAGTCTAACCGCCACCTTATAATACTTTCATTTTACATTGAGGGGGACTTTTCGATCGCACAAGACCCCCGAAGTACTCCTCTATTTGGTCCACCCGGCTTGAATCCTATGACTTACATCAATATCAATCCCTCCATCTTATTGCACCATAAATCCAAGGTACCTAAATTTATTTTTCACTACAATCTTTTGTGTGCCTAAACTTACTTCTATGCTACCCGTTATCCTACTTTGATTAAACTTACATTCCATATATTCCGTCTTGCATCAGCTTAGCCTAAACCTTTTTGTCTCTAACGTTTTCCGCCATAATTCTAGCTTAGCATTCACTCTTTCTCTCGTCTCATCTACTAAAACAATATCATCTGCAAATAGCATACACCATGGCACCTATTGGGCAATTAAGCATGTGTTGAGAGTGTGATTAATAGATTGGAAGGGTTTGTATTTTGTTACAATAGGCATTCTCTTGATGCTTTTTCTAATAAAATTTTTATTCATTCAAAAAAAAAAAAATGAGTCACTGTGAAATTTTGAGAGGAGTGATTGATGCTAGGTTAAGATGCATGACAAAAATATCATAGCACCCATTTGATTTTTGGCTGGTATATTGATTATAGAAGCTATTTTCCTACTAAGAATGTTGATGGAAAAATATAAAGAAAAGAAGACAGATCTTCACACTATTTTTATTTCCACAAAATTCTTTCACAAATTTGTTGAGATTGTGTCTGTTTAGTTTCGGATGGAAAGGGCTTGTGTACTTGGTTGGCATTTCCTTAGTGCCTTGCTTTCGATATTTTTTTATTTCTTATTTATAAAAAAAATATTAATATCTAAGACTTATAAAATATATGTTTTTTGCCGAGTCTCCCTGTGCAGTATCTTGCATTTTTTTTTCTTTTTTAAATTGTTGAGTTTTGGTGCATC
Organism: Vitellaria paradoxa; assembly: GCA_019916065.1. Taxonomy (NCBI): domain Eukaryota; kingdom Viridiplantae; phylum Streptophyta; class Magnoliopsida; order Ericales; family Sapotaceae; genus Vitellaria; species Vitellaria paradoxa. The sequence goes on along the minus strand of CM034243.1, from coordinate 8,499,365 downwards.
CATGTCGTGTCATGTTGTGCCAGTGCCCCAAGCAGCTGTTCGTGCTTCTTGGCTTAGAGCTAATAGAAGCAAAATCATTTTTTGTCAACTATGGAAAAGACTGAGACCTTTGAAAGAGAGGTATCCCTACACTGCACATCATTCCAAAATTTACCATACAACTATTTCCGGTTCCAATATTCAATTAGGGTGAAAAAATCCCCCAATCCCTTCCAAAACCGTTCCAATTAGAAGTCGAACCTTTTATTGCTATTGCAATTCATAATCTACACTCTTTTTCCCCATAGAACCACTTCCTCCTAAGCATACTTATCCAACAAAGCTTGATTAATTTTGTAAGAATTTCAAGTACCCAACAGGCCTTCTCAATGCCTTAATATTTAATGTTTGGAATGCAATTGTTAAGATGCAATTTTAGTTGATTAACAGCTGAAAATGCAATGGCTTTGTTGCTCAAGCTTTTTAGTTCTTTTTTTTTATTTATTTTTTATGTGTACATAGTGAAGAATCTGAAATAATGCAATTGCTTTGTCACATACTTTTTTACTTAGATGATGGGATTGTATATGCTGCGTAGAAAGTTATTTGCATTCTTTGTTTTGATCAGATCTTGTCAAAAAATGCTCGTTTTGAACAAATATGGAGGAGCAGACGGGGGAAAAAAGAGGCAATGCATGATGATGCTCTGCGTGAAGTATGCCATGTCTATGATATTGTTCGTGTTGATGTTGAGGAAACAGCCAATGAAGTGCAAGAGCAGGAGTAGGTTTTATTATTATGTACTTATACTGATAAATGCTCAACTTTTGAGAATGGTTTGGGTTCCCTGAATTTTTTATGCAGAGATATGGACTTGGAGGATTACAGGATTATGTCCAGTTATCTGCCTCTGTTAAGAGAGTTCATTCCAAGTGCTGCCTCAGAAATTGAGTCTAATATTCATGATCATGTGTCTCAGCAAGGTCTTGCTCCATATTATGTTTCTTTGTTGTCATTTTCAGATCTTGGGATTCTGGTTGAGAATTCAGGTGTATTAAGGATATGTAATTCTTGCTGTGCACTTCTGTCTTCTGACCAGATGATGTATAACTGTCTCTTACACTTAGCAGGATTGTTATTACTACCCCTGACAATTAAATCATTCTTACACGTTTTCTTGATCTCTGAGATGACCTAATGCGCACTTTTTTCCCCCTGATGGGTTCATATAATTTGTATGCAGCATCCAAGAACCAATATGTGTATGACTTGTATGCTGTGAAGGATGATACCATCATGACTGAGGAAGATGCTTCAAACCCATTTCCTTTGTATGGATTTCATACTTCCATATTTTAACCTTGTTACATGATTACCTCTCTCTCTCTCTCTCTCTCTCTCTTCCCCCCTCTCTCTCTCTCTCTTCCCCCTCTCTCTCTCTCCTTTTTTTTTATATGGTCATAATGGATAAATGTCTTTGCTGCAGGGTACAGGTTGATGAGGATGATGAATTCTATGATGGTCCAGCTGTATCTGATGACTATGAGACTGATGACTCTAATGGTATCATCCATTTTAATCCTGCTTCATTCTTTTATGGCAATTCAATATGCTGTTTTGGATCTTTATATATTTATGCTTATATTTTTTTTGTTCTCAGCTGAAGACAATCCTCTGAATGACTATCCGGATGAGGAGACATCTGAAGATGATGAGGATGGGGGGAACAGTAGCTCCAATGATGAATCGGAAGAACGTAATAGTGATAGTGCCAGTAATAAATCTTCAGAACCAGAAGATGCAGACCCTCTGTATGAAGATGACACATACGGTAATGATTACATTGACAGCGAAGGTGATGCTTATTATTATGATGATGGTGGTGGTGGTGGTGATGACGACTTGAGATGGTCCTACCGGTAGCTCGCAGTTGAATGAAATGATGGTTCCAAAAGAACTTGCTTCACTTACATCACCTAGGATGAATTGCTTCCGAAGTGATAAGAGTTGTTAATTGAGGGTTGTGTTGAGCTACAGGGTGTGCATATTATCTTTTATATATTTTTCTTGGAAGTCAACTTCAAATAATCTTGTATCCCTACGTTTGAAGGCATTTTTTGTTTTTAATGTTTTCTCCCATTTTAAGCCCCCCCCCAACTGCATTTTTTTTTTTTTTTTTTATGTATGGATAAATTATTCTTAGCATCTTTGTATTTTATCCTCAACTACACTTCACGTGTACTGCCAGTGGGGTGGCTGTTCTGAGAGTATCAGCAGTACAAAATACTCGAGCAATATCATAGACCAGGTGAAGGTATGTATGAGCATTTGTGTTTTCTGACTAATAAACACCTGGCCTTTGCAGATAATCTAACGGGCAAACCATCTATTTTTTTTTTTCAGATTAGAAATGGGAGTTCTGACAGAGAAAGGTAGGTCATATGGGCACGTGTTCAGGATAACTCCCCTCCGTTTCATCAAAACAAAATACTGGTTTCTCCTCCCCCCCCCCCCCCAAAAAGGCTCCTAGTTTGATAATTTAGTCATGCTTATTTTATATCACATTGCTCTCTCTTTATTTCAACCGTGTTTTGGATTATACAACTTCGTGAAATATTAGAATTTAAGCCTGATTTTATTATTTTCAGGCCTCCAAACATTTGAGAGTTTACCTACCTGCTTTTACTACTAATTCCCCCATGTCAGTGCATGCAAACTTGGGCTACGATTGATTGTTTTTTTTTTTTTTGTTGGCTGGCCCATCCATCAGATTCCTCTCCTCCTTAAAATATGTACCCTACTTCTCTATATTTGGAGCAACATTGCTCATCTTTTCCTTTTCTTTCTTTTATTCAATTTCTTTTTTTTTTTTAAATTGAAAATGATAAAGAAATATTTAGTAATTTAGATAATGAACACTTTAATACAATATAGAATGATTTATGAAGATTGTTGTAGAATTAGTTGGATAGGAAATTTGCGAGTGAACAGTTCCTTTCTGAGTGCAATATGTGTGTGTGTGTGTGTGTATGTATATATATATCCTTCTTCATTTATTTATTTCCACTAGATAGTGGTCTGCCTTTGTCAGTGTAAAGTATATACCATCAAAATGGGAAAAAAAGAAAAGTAAAAAGAATTCATGAAAGTCAATGAGCCTTATTATTGTGCACGTAAAATTAAAGCCAAGGTCACGAGAGATAAATAATGTATCGAATTGAGTATAACATGTAATTAATTTTGTTTGTGTGATTTTTTTTTATTCTACTTTATTTTATTATTTTAGTATTTGGTTAATGAGATATTTGATGGGATATGATAGCATTTGATGCATGTGAATGAGGGATTGGACATGTAATTTGTATAGCCCATTCATGTCTATTGTTTGATTGCCCAGATGTGTCATCCGAGTTGGACGGTGAGTTCCTCAAAAAGCTATATGCGACATCTAATGGAGGTCAGATAATATATCTCTCAGACCTCCGGATTTGTTTTTATTAAAATCTAAATGTCTAAAATTATTATTTGTTGAATATTTTACCAAATCACATCTCTTATTCTGTTTCATATTCTACTAATCAAATACTAAAAAAAATAATTCTACGTAAAAAATTAATCTCCATCCAATCCCATATAGCATGGTATATGACTCAAATCTCCCTATCATCCTATCCTCCCAATCTAAAGTACGGTTGAATAATATTAGGCCAACAGGGCCGGCCCAAGGGTGAGTCTAGCAAACCCTTCCCACCCTTGGGCTTGGGCAACACCTTGGGCCAAGGGCAACTCAAAAAAAATTTTAGGACCAAGAAGAAGAAAAAAATTTTAGCCTTGACTTGTATACTAATATGAAAGGATAAAATTTCGGATTTGGACAATCGAATTGTCAAGGTCGGCACCGTAAGCCAATGGTGCAGAATAGCTAATTCCGTCGACTTGTTTGTTTTTACCTCGCATGCATTTCATGTTTCCACTATTCTAACAAATTGGTTTCCATGCTTCAAATGGATAATCTCAATGATACTTCCAATATTGCACCATAAGGACCCAATACCTGTCAAGTTCATTAGTATTCATTCATCTTCACTTTGCTTTCCACCACAAACTCCAATTCAAACTACCATCAAGAATTTCTTCTTATGGGTTGGGACCAAATCATCACCCGGTAGTACGTAAAGCCTGTGGGCGCGAAGTGCATCATAAATTCATTTCCTTGCACCATGAGTGCATAGACACATTATACGTACATGCGTACATCTGCTGTGCCGTGTCAACTCTTCTTCCATGGAAACCAACCACAGCATGCCCATCTTGCTTGATAGAAAGAATGTCGAGCTTGTTAAACCCTCAAGCCCCACGCCTTCCCATATTCTTTCAGTCTCTAGTCTTGACAACAATTACGACCTCGAACTTATCTGCCACACCATTTATGTCCATCGAGCTAGAACCAATTACCCAAGTGGCAATGTTGGTAGTTAGGGCTCCACTTGGATTGTGCTAGGAATCCTGACCCAGCTCGAGTGATCAAAGAAGCCCTCTCCATGGTTTTGGTTCATTACTATCCCCTAGATGGGAAGCTCAAAAGGCTCAGTGACGGGATACTTAGAATCAACTGTAATGCTGGTGGCGGTGGTGGTGTGCCTTTTCTGGAGGCAACAGCCAACTGCCAACTCTCCCCTTGGTTACTTGGATGGGGTTGATTTCGAAACTGCCAAACAAATAGTCTTTGAATTGCCAACCGACAGTGAAGAGGGTTACCACCCTCTGCTTCTGCAGGTGACCAAATTTGCTTGTGGGGGTTTCACCATTGGAATGGGCTTGTCACACTCTGTCTGTGATGCTTTTGGGGCGCCTCAATTCTTCCGTGCTTTGGCTGAGCTAGCCAGTGGAAAGAGCAACCCCTCGGTGAAACCTGTGTGGGAGAGGGAAAGACTAGTATCGAAACCCTGAGTATCCAATCCAACCCCCTGTAGAAAAGGCCTCCTTAGCAACCTCACCTCACTGCCTGACCACTGATCTGATCCACGAATGCATCAAGTATAAAGAAACTCAAACGGAGTTTGATGGAAGAAACTGGGATTGAGAGTTTCACCGTTGTTGAGGTACTTGCTGCATATATTTGGAGGTCTTGGGTTCGAGCTTTAGAACTATGCCGAGATGGGAAAACCTTCTTGTGCCTGACTACGGGGATGAGACAATTCCTATTGAATCATCCACTTCTGCCTGCTGGGTACTATGGGAATGCATTTGTGCCCTCACAAGCTGTGGTGTTGACAGCAAGAGACCTGGGGGAAAAAGGGTCACTCTCCGGAGCTGCCAAGCTGATCAAAGAAAGGAAGAAAATTGCTTCCAACACCGAATACATCATGAACATGTTGAGTGTATTCGAGTCTCTCAGGAAACAAAACATCAGGAATGTTCAGGGCACTGGAGCGGCCCTACTGTTGACAGATTGGAGGCGACCAGATCTGCTGGAAGAAGTAGATTTTGGGTGGAAGAAGGCTGTGAACATCATGCCTCTCCCTTGGAACATGTTTGGCTACATTGATTTGTGCATTCTTTTGCCTCCTTCCAGCCTGGACGATGCCATGAAAGGTGGAGTTAAGGTGCTTGTTTCTCTTCCCAGAACTGCCATGGCTGAATTCAAGGAAGAAATGAATGCTCTTGAGCTCGGAGATGAAGACTCTGCTCTGATCTGAACCAGGAGAATCTTCTTGTATTTTTACTAAGGGAGCAGCAATTCATGTCCAGGTTGTGTAATTGTGTCTGTTCTTCGTGTTTATGTTCTAATATCTCAAAATTTATTATACATTCTAAATAATTAATTTATTTCGAAATTGTGTCAATTTTGGTTAACTATTTGTGTAGTGTCTCTCTTAAAGCGTGTTTGGAGTTTTTAAAGTTATTATAAATTTGTAAAAGTACAGAATTGTAATTCGTATAGTGAGCAAAAAAATTAAATTTTATAGAGACTTATAGAAATTTTTAGATTTTTGTAAAACTCCAAACAACCCTTAGTAAATTTGTGTTTAATTTTGTTTGTGTCATATCATGTCTAATATTGTCCTTCTCAATGGTTATGTTGTTTCCTTCGTAGAGCTGCCATGGCTAAACTCGAGGAAGGATTGAATGCTCTTCAGATTGGAGATGACTATGCTCTGATTTGAATCAATGGTATTTTCTTGCATTTTTATGTTCTTCAAACATTGGTTCTGCTATGCTCAGTACTGTAGCTGTAAATTCAAGGTCTGTAATCCATTTGAATAAAAATGGAGATGATTCTGCTGTGATATTTTCCACTGTTAAAGACTGGTTTTAGTATGGGATTAAAAATTAATGGAATAAATGTCATGTACGTAATTGTTAATTCTTTTACCCTCAATTTTTTATATTTTTTGGTATCTCATTTGAAAAACTGAACATTTAATCCCTCATGATTGGAGAATAATAACTCAGTTTAATTTTATATAAAGTACAACCATAATTGGAGGGTACGAAATTTTATAAGGATAATATTCATCCCATTTTAATTCTATACCAGAACCATAATTAGAGGGTACAAAATTTTATAAGGATAATATTTATTCCATTTTAACTCTATACCAGACATAACCTAAGTATTAACACACTATTTTTGGCTAGATAGTGAGATTTGTGGTGAACTTTGTGAATCTTTTAAAGTCAAGTCTAATATATATTACATCACACCTTGATAATTCCGGTGGTGGTAGTAGTGGTGTTGTTATTGTTATGGTCACCCTTCCTTAGTTATTGTCTATTTGTTTTTTTTTTTTTTTTTCAATAATTATTTGAAAACTGTTTTGGAACTCTTTTTGAATATTCAGGTTTTTTTGTTTATTTTTAGTTTATATGTACTTCCACTAATTTTTATATCTTAAAATTAACGATTAGATTAGGTAAGTTCTTCAATGATCTTGAGTAAATTCAAACTACTGATTATTGGGAAGTAAACACAAAATATTATTAGTTAAGGTGCAATTTAGGATTTGTTTTTATTTTAAACTTATTTATCAATTCTTGAAACATTTTAAATTTGAAGAACTGAAGGAAGTGTAAATAAAAGGTATCTAGGAACTTATTTTGGTTTTTATTGGAGTGAACCACAGTTAAGTTAACGCGTTTGTATCTTTCGGAAATGTATTGATGATGATGGCATAACCGGACCCTGAGAACAAGAGATTTCACAGTACTAGAATCCTCACGCGCTCAGTAACTGGAATCCACAATGGAGTGGTAACAAATGTTTTAAAAATTGGACCATTTATCGAACCGAAAAAAGTGTCAAGTTACGAGTTAGTGGTTTAACTTTTGTTCAACTGGTTCAAATTTTGGTTTAATTGAAATCGAACCGAAGTTAAACCGTAACGTCATAGATGTATTTAAATATATAAATGAAATATCAAAATATGTTAGAATTATATAATAATTTTTAAAATTTATACTTTTTCACATATTTTTCTACTTTGTTTTGTTTTACTAATAATAAGTGTCCTAAAATAAAATCACACAAAACTAATGTATTACATAAATAAAATCAAGCAAAAATATAAAATAATAAACATTAGTGGTTTAGTGGGATAATAGTATTTTACAATAAAATAGATTTAGGTTCAATTCTAGACTAGTGCGCATTAGTTTTCTTATTTTACAATCTAAAAATAAAAACTAGCCGGTTTGCAAAAACCAGTACCGGTTCAACCGCCGGATTACCTGTTTTTCATCGATTTAAAGTTTAAGCGGTTAACCGGACCGTTTCTTAAACCAGTCAACGGTCCAACTGAACCGGCCGGTTCGGTCCTCTTTTTAAAACAATGGTGTTAACAGCTTCAGTGTCCGCGTTGTCAGCCCATCATGAAGGGCCGAGTACGGGTGGCCCAACGGTTTTTCCTGACAAGCCCACCAGTTGTTGTTTGGGCTTGAGTTTTGTCATATAGATATCGCTGCTCACTTTGAGCCATTTTGGAAGTAATGTTTTAGCACTTGTTAATAAATTATTAGATAAGAAACTTGCATAATTAAATTATGTATTGCACTAATTTAAAAAAAATGTATTATACTTTATCCAAAAAAATATTGTACTAATTTAAATATATAAGATAGGGTGACAACTGAGAATTTTGTTAATATCAGGACTCAATTAATGTCCGTTTTAATTATTGATAAAATTATCCTTATCTATTATTTAACACAACCTAAATTCTCTCTCTTTTATTAATATTTTTCTTTAAATCTTGCTTATTAATTTTTCTCTCTAAATGGTTAATATCAAAGCTTTAATTTTTTTAATTATTAACAAAATTACTTTCATCTATTATTTTACCAAATCTAGGTTTTCTCTTCCTTGTTAACTCTCTAATCCTATCTATTCATTTCTTTCTCTCTCTCTCTTTTTCTTTTTAGAAAACATATTCTTCTCTCTCTTTCTTTCTCTCTTTTTCTTTTAAAAAACATATTGTTCTCTCTTTTTCTCTCTTCAAAATATAGCTAAATAATAAATTTCTCACTTTAAATTTAAAATTATTAATGTGTCACTGAATTATAAAAATACTCTATTCCAAAAATATCTCTCTTCAAAATATAGTTAAATAATAAATGGTGTTGTTATTTGCAGTCCTATTTTTTCTCTCGCAGTCCTTTAAAATTTTTTCTATCTTACGACAAACATTTCTTATTGCAAACTAATCTCATTATTTTTGATAATACACATATTTTCAATAGGTACTTGCTGAAAAGATTAAACAATTTTAATAATCAGTTGTTGAAAAATTTAGAAATTAACTACATAAAACTTTTAATACTTTCATACCAAAATAAATTAAACATTTTAACAATTGGTTATTGAAAAAATTAAAGCATTTCAACAGGCTTTTGTCGTTTTGAATTTTTTTTTTCCATTGACTATATAACATTTTAACAACTTTTTTACCGAAACTAGCACAAAATTTTAACATGTATCTGCTAAAAACAAAGATTTAAAATTTTGAGAGTTTCTAATATTTTAAGGGTATTAGAAGCAGAAAGAGTACTTTTGGAACTTTAGGTACAATTCGTGGGTTGTGTGGAAAAATTATTAGGTTGCTTAGAGAAAATATATAATGTATAAATTAATTGAGCTACATAAAGAAAAAGTTCCAGGATTGCAAATAATGGGACCCATAATAAATTTTTTATTTCAAACGAAAAAATTATTGACATGTCATTAAATTATAAAATACATTTACTTGTTTGTCATATTTTATCTAATATACTTGAAGGTTTTTTATTGGTATGAATTTTTTTTTAGATTAATTAAATTTCAATACAACTATATAAAAGAAAATTTTAAATTATTAGAATTCTAGACTTGTTTTTAATTGTGACTTTATTAATTTAAATAAAAATTATTGAAACATTTTTTATTAAAAATATTATTACTATTAAATTATCTGTGTTAAATTTTTTATAATCTTTTTAAAGAATATTATCTTTTCTATACATAATTTATGTAATTATGGGAACTTTGGGATTTAGTTTGCTATAAAAATATTAGAAATGAAATCCTATTTATTTTTTTAAAGGAGAAAATGTACTAAAAATGTTATTCTATTTTTTTGAAAGGTAAAGTTTTTTTTTTTATAAGGAGAGAGGAGGAAGACTCGAACTCGAGTCATGAGCGGATAAGAGAGACTCTTAACTACTGAGTTACATGTCATGCTCTAAAAAATTTTATTCTAATAAAAATAAAAAATATAAAATTTTTCCAAATAGGGAGTCGTGTGATTTTAAGATAATATTATTATTTTTAGTAAACTTTCATAAATTCACTTGAAGAAAATAGATATACACATTAAAAAGAAGTTTTTTTTTTTTTTTTTTGAAGAGAGGAATGAAACAACGGATTTTACATAGAGATTGATGGCTTTTAAAATGAAAATTTTATTATTTAACTATATTTTGAAGATAAATATTTCTTTTGACAAGAGAGAAAGATAAACAAAATATGTTAAAAAAAAGAAAAAAAAAAGATAGAAATGAATAGATAAGATGTGAGAGATAAATTAATAAGGAAGAGAGAATTTAATTTGGGTAGAATAATAGACAATGATAATTTTTAACAATTAAAAAATATTAATTGAGTTCTGATATTAACAATTTAGAAAAAAAATTAATAAAGGAGATTTAAGTAATGTTAAATAATAAAAAAGGGTAATGTTGTTAATAATTAAAATATACATTAATTGAGCTTTAATATTAACAAATTCTATTCTGGTATTATTGTCACCATATAATATATGGTGTGGTGAGTAATTGAATTTTTTTTTTTGAAACTTGCATTATAAACAAATTATTATATAATTAATTTAATACACCACGTAACTATTCAATAATCTTATCTGATAATTTTCGTTCTTAATTAGTGGTTAGCTTGTATGCAAAACTGTCGTGTACAAACAAAATTTATTATGCTATTATCGCTAGCATTATTATTTTTTTTTTGGCTCCAAATCTATCAAATATATAAGAAATAAATTATTCAACTGAAATTATATAATTAATTACATATGGTATAATTAACTGGACCGACGTTTGATAAACATCATATACATCTAAAAATGGTAACCATAACTCATTTTTGTCTTGGGGTTTGGAGACTTACGTAGTGTTGATGTTAGTTTCATGACATTGCATTTTTTAGGGGGTGTTTGGAAGTTCAAAAAAATTTAATTTTGAGATTGATGTAATGTAAAAATGATAGGTGGTAAAATTTGATTGGAAGAATTTGAAAACTTTTAAAATTTTTTGAATTTTTTGAGTTTTTTTTGGCTTCCAAACAGTCTCTTAGTCAGTAAATTTTAATTCAATTATTCTTATACATTCATATATTTTTTAATTAAAAAAAATATATGAATAGATCAAAAATATTAAATTTTAATCTAACCCAAAAATATGATATCATGGAATTAAGAGCCACAATCATGCCTACCTTTTTTTTTTTTTTTTTTCCCATTGTATTACTGAAATATACATCAAGTTATCCATTATAAACCTTGCTTTTAAGGAAAAAGTGATCCATTATAACTCCTCCATTAATAAAGAAGTTATCCATTAAAATGTATGCTTTTAAGAAAGACAAATAAAATTTAAAATTATAAGTTAATGTTTACTAATTAAACATTGCATGGAGTTGTTAAAAATATTTTTCGGAAATAGTATTTTTATTTTGGGATTATAAAATAATATTTTGAATTATCACTTGTTATAAATTTTTTGTTAGATATTATTTCTTATTAGTTAAAATTTTAATTTTTTTACCAATTGTTGATATTGTTTGGAATTAAATGCTGATGGTGTATTAAATTGCAATAATTTTTTTTTTTTTTGTAACGAGGGAAATCACCAAGCGATTTTACCTACTGAGCTATAAAATTCTCGGGAGAACTAGCGCAGTAATCTAACGCCACGACCCCCCACTTAAATCTGGCCGTTCCAAGTGAAAATCGAACCTGCGACCTGAGTATGTCACCCAAACTTTAGACTTGACTCCCGCTCCACTGGATCAACCAGAGGTGGGTAATTGCAAGGATTTTGTTATTAAAAAATATTAATGTAATATGTTATAAAGAAAAAAATTCAAAAACAAAAAATTAATGGGGCATTGGATAGTTTTGGAGGAAAATAAAACGAAAAACATTAAAATTTAATTTGTGAAAACTAAACACGCGAAAACCAAACGTTGTTTTAATAAGTTTGAGCATACAATGAAAAATAATAATATAGTTAAATGTGACCTTCAAATTTATTAGACTAAAAGGATAAAATTGTTAAGGTAGAAATGTTGATTGATCTAAACAATTTTTTTGTTAAATTAGCGCTAGTGTCTAAATATTATATACTTGTTATTGATTCAAAAGAGCCATCATTTAACACTAATTTATAATATTTTAAATGTATTATAAGAGTTAGGGTTGGTTTGGCGCAAAAAAAAAAAAAAAATAAAATAAAAGTAACTTTAACTAATTTCTCTAACTTTTTAAATTAAACACAAAATTAATTTTTACTAATTTTTTTTAATATTAACCAATTTTTTCAAAATTTTTCAACTTTTACTAATTTTTTGAATTTTATCAATTTTATTTGACTTTCTGTAATTTTTTTTAACTTTTAAAAACACCTAACTAACCACTAAGGTGATATATGTCAGCTTTATGCAAATTTGTACTTTTTTAGTGCGCTTAAATGATCCCTCAATTATCTTCATTTTGTATAAAATCAATATAAAAAATAAACGTGTTTTTACGACTCAACTTAAAATTTGTGTGGTCTTTTAATTTATTTGACTTCATAAGAATAAAATGATCATATTTTTATTCAAAAATTGTCAATTTTTTTTTATCCAAACAATATTTATTTTTAGCGTATAAATATTATTGACTTTTTTATTGCGTTTGAAGAACGTCAGCATTTAAAGCTAATTTATTTAGCACAAAAGTCAACAGAGATATATATATATATATATATATATATATATTAGTAAAACAGTTTGGGGTGGATATTAGCATTCCTCCAAAAATTTCTCCCTCCTTGTAACTTTTTCCTCTACAAAATTACAAAACTCACCTTATGATTAATGGAGGACAATTAATAGATACAATGGATAGCATTTTTTTTTAAATAAATGTAATAATTTTCTAACAAATTATTGGGTAAGAATATTGGCACTCTTTTAAATTTCTTTTTATAAGGACACTCCTTTAAAAATTTCCCCCACTCAATAATTTGTTAAAAAATTATTACGTTTATTTAAAAAAAAAAAAGCTATCCATTGTATTTCGGGTTGCAGGTGTTGCAGTGAAAAAATCTACTGCAAAAATATAGTGGAAAGCAAAAAATTTAGATTTAATTGTATTAAATCTAATAATTCTAATTTAATTTTGTTAAAATTATTTTTAAAATAAAAATAAAAATATTTTTTAAATAAAAATAAAAATTAAAAAAATTTAATTAAAATATAATTAATCGGAATATAAAAAATTACATATCGTCAAAATCCAAATAAATTTAAATCCTTATTTTTCGGCAAGAACCCTTTCAATACAGTTTTTTCACAGGCTGCTGAAATCCTTGCATTTCACAGTTTTTTTACTTTAAAAAAATAAAAAAATTAGCAAAAGCGTAGAGCTAGCTTAGCTGTCAACGTCCCCCCCCCCCCCCCAAACAAACGTATAGAAGTAGAACGCAACGCACGTGACTGGGTCGACCCTCGGACCGTAACCACTGATATACAGTCACACCACCTTAGTGACTTAGTGTGAATGGCAAAGCAAAGCAGAGTTAGAAGCACTTGAAAGGGCGAGAATTGAACAGAGCGCTGGCTGGTTCTCTCTCTCCCCCCCCTCACTCTCATCGTTCCCCAGTTTTCATTTTTTCCCCCTTTCTTCTCTTTAGAAATTTCTTCGCGACTCCGAATTCAAGCGTGCGATCTTATGTTCATAATACATACATATATACGTATAGATACATATTACGTAGCTGAATTATTGGTCTCTTCTTTGTGTAGCGTTGGTAGGAGCGTTCTTGGTTTTAGGTTTTGGGTTTTCTTGATGGAGTTGAGTGACTTTGGGGAGGAGGACCGGGGAGAGTCTCGGACTGAAAGAAATGACGCCGAGGTGACGGATGGGGTGCGTATGATGTCGCATTTGCCGCGAAATGTGGTGTTGTGCGGGTTTCGGGGCCACGGGTTTGGGGAATTTGAGGCTCTGTACTCGTCGACGTCGAGTTCTGAAATGGCCCCCAATTGGCGGCCTAAATACAGAGTAAGATGTCTTTCTCTCTGATTCTTGAGTTAGTACGTGTGCATTAATGCATATTATATATATATATATATATATATATTGTGTTTGGGCTTGTACCGCCAGATTTTAGGTTCTTTCAATTTCGATTTAATGTAACAATGAAATTTGATTAAATATATTTACATGTTTAGAAGAGTCCATGTTCACAAAGTTACATTTTATGCTATATTCTCTCTTTTCTTGATTTTGAAACTAAAGAAACAAACAACTTCGTGAGGAAAAATAAGAAGTACTTTAGTTATACTATTTATTGTACCTAAGATTTCCAATCCAAATAAGAATCGCAAATAGGAATTAAATTTAGAATAGAAATATGATACTTTATCATTATCTATTTTGGATTTTGAGTTGATTGAATATAATATAATATATCTTTTAGTATCCAAATAAATAACCACCGTAAAACTTTTAGAACTTAGAGCCTTCTAAAGGAAACAAATTTTGGTTTTTAGTCCTTTTTTAATTTTAAAGTAATTATTGAAATTTTTATACATACCAAAAATTTCCTATAATTTTAGAGGCAAACCAATTTTAAATTATATTATCAAATGCACACCTAATTTTTTTGAAATTTCAGGAGAGGCAACACCAATTTTAAATTATTTAACGATATACATACTTCAAATTTTTGAAATTTCAAGGGGGGTGGCGGCAAATGGCAATTGCCCTTGGACCCCCTAATCCGCTCTTGCTCCCCTTCCTCGCCCTAATAAACTAAATAATAGAAATTCTCAAGACGAAATAAAACTAGCACCATGATCGATCTTCTTCCTATCACTATGTGCATTTGGAGTATCCACGCATTTTTGGTAATTATTTTTTTTGCTAGTTGATAGTTTTAGTTTTTGCTTTTGAATTAGCTTTGTGCCCTATCACTTTTTTTTGAAGATAGTTTTGTGCCCTATCACACCCTTGATCAATATATGAATTTGCTCCATCATTTTGTTAGGGAAATTGTTTATGATTTTTAATGTTCCAATTAACAACCAATGTTGGTTTTAACTTGGGACTTTTAGTGCAGATGAGAACAAGATATGTAGCAATTGTTTTGTGTTTAACATTGGTGTTGTTCAATCAGATCAAATGAAAATATCTCCTTGTGCTCGGATGGAGTGCTGGATAGGTATTTTGGTTGAGCATAAATTAATTCATTTCAATTCATTCAACAATCATTAAACATTAATGTCATGTCATTTCGTTTGCTATATTTATTTAATTGAGTTCTAATTTGTTCGACTGGTGTTTTTGGTAGTAATTTCTCATTTAATCCAGAGAGTAAGGTTATATCATTTTTGAAATATTTTCATGTGATTTCTAAAAGTCAAATGGCACATGTATGTTTTTTGAGTGTCATTTGATTCTTTGAACCTTTAGCCGGTATTTTTTTGTTATCTTTGTTGCTGAGCTAATAAATGAAAATGTAAATTCCTACGGCTGCCTTTAAGATCAGTTAAGTTTTGGAATGTCAACCAAAATTCTTTTCACTAAATCCATTTTATTTTATTTTTTAAATAAGCTAAAATGGCATAATAATATGTTGCAAGTAGTTTAGATTTGGAAAGCTAGTTGAGTACTTATTAATGTGCAAAAACTGTGCATAATAATGATGCATTGGAAATAAGGAGCAGAAGGTTTCATATATAGAATTATGGTTTTATTGATGCAATAACAATTAAACATTGATATGAATGCTTGTGTCATTAATCATGTGTCTTAAAATTGACTTTCATCACATATATCTATTTAGTTATCCATATGTTTTTAAATTCAAATGATTAAATAGATGTTGCATAATGAGGGCGGAGCCAAGGGGGTTTGGAGGGGGCAATTTTCCCCCTTTGGAAAACTTTGCTCGTAGTATCATGTTCTAGTTCTCTTTTATAGAAAATTAAAGTTATTTGTTACCCCTTCCAAATTTAAAAAAAAAAAATCATATCTTATTATAAAATTTTAATTATATTGATAAGTTGTTCCTCTTGATTTTTGACAAATTGCATCCACAGTATTGTGGCTGCTAGATATTTCTTTCCTATTATAAAATTTAAGTTATTGTTAAATGTAAATTGTTATTTTAGGAAAAATATGATATGATGATTAACATAAACTTTTGATTTTTAGGTAAATTTGTTTAAGTCAAATCACCAAAAGCTTGGACAATTCTAGTTTAATGATAAGAATTTTAGCACTTTGAAACTCTAATTTAAGAGCTCTTAGAATTTTCATCAAATAGGTTTATTCATAAGGAAAAATATAAGGGGAAGAGACTAATAAACTACTGTATGAATTGCAAGAAAAACATGGAACATTAGAATGGTGATCAAATCTATGGAGTTGCTTGAATGTTTTGAAGTTATTTTTCTTTGTTCTTTTTTTTTTTAATTACATTCATTTAAACTCTTCATAATTTGAATTGTTTTATTAGTCATGATTAACATTGATATTCTTTTTGTATTATGTGAATAGTTGTTTTTTTATACAATTATAACTATTTTTATTAGTTTTTATGTTAGATATTGATGAGTAAAAAAATCACATTAAATTTTACCTAATACATCAGCGTTTGTTATCATGTCAATAAATATTATATAAGTAGTAACTTTTTGATATTTTTTATATATGATAATTATTGTGTTATTCAGATTCTTTATTTATGATATTAAAGGAAAAAGAAAATTGTTATGATATTTTTGTGTTTCATGTTGTAATTATTCTCTGCGAGGTTTACTATAACACTTCATTGTCCCCCCAACTCCTAATCAAAACCCTAGTTGTGCCAGTGTGTGTAACAGTGAAGATAAAAGTGAATTGGGAAGATCATTTGTTGACTTGGTGAGAGATTTAGATGATCCTTAGCATGGAATTCTTATTAATAATCTTGTCTCATTGTATTACAATTGACTCGCTTAAAGAAGCATGGTAGGTTTTATACTATAACTAAGATTTTCTAATGCCAACCAAACTAAGGTTTCCTAAAGTAATTAAAATTGAATCACTTCGAAACAAGTAAGAATCTAGAATGCATAGCCAAATAATCTAAAATTTGGACTAGTAAATATAAATTTAGAAATATCCTGCATGACTACATGGACACTTTTACAAATGCTTTGTGTTCGTGTCGAATACCCCATTGACCATGCGTCACACATATTTAAGTACGTTCTACTATTTTTTACTTTTTTTTTTTAAGAATTTTACACTTTTTAGACACTTAAAGAACATGCATGTCCATCACTTGAGTGTTGT
Organism: Vitellaria paradoxa; assembly: GCA_019916065.1. Lineage (NCBI taxonomy): Eukaryota > Viridiplantae > Streptophyta > Magnoliopsida > Ericales > Sapotaceae > Vitellaria > Vitellaria paradoxa. Next base: position 8,482,290 of record CM034243.1, on the reverse strand, counting down.
GAATTTGAAGAAAAAACTTGAAACCATAAATTGATGCTTCTTTTTATTAAGTAAAAATATACTTGATAAAGCTAAAGAGGTAGAAGAAATATATGAAAATTTGCTCTTACTAGTTATTGATCACTAATCAACAGCCACATTCTCAAATACGGAAAGCTAAAAGATATTAAATACAGAGATTTTACATGGAAAATTTTTGAAGGGGGGGGGGAACACGGGGGAACCAAAACTTCTACTACAAGCAATACGTGCCTTGGTTATAAAGTTTCATCCAATAGTCCAATTGACGCCTTGATCCTATTGTTGAACCCTTTGACCCACCGATAAATAGAACTCATTTTGCCGACAAAAGGCAAAGCCTCCCCAATCTTCACGATGCACTAGAAAACCACACCATCTCACCGACACAAAAATATTTATGAGTTTTTCAATATTCAATTTTTTTTTTTTTTTGTGTTTTTTTTTTCAATAAAAGCAAACAAAAACAAAAAATTAATTATGGAAAACAAAATGAGTTATGAATTCTAAACTACATGATTACATAAAACTAGGATGAAAAATATGACAATTATGCATATCCCAGTCTATGGCAAAATTAGCCTCTAGTCAACATGGTTCAGTGCTTCATCATTCTTAGGGGCATGAACATGCAAGTCACTTGTTCTCACCCAAATTGCCTTTTCTTTAAAAAAAGATGTTTGAACCTTAGGGCCATTGGGTTTAGAATTAAAAAAAAAAATGACTCATGATACCTCATTGTGTTGTACGCATTTGACACATCAGCAAAACTAGGTCTGATGAAATTCTTAGTATCAATATAGATAAGAGGCAACTCATACAACACAATGAGGTATTAAGGATTTGTTGAGTTGAGTTGAGTTGTACGTCTATTTAGTGACATCACTATAGGTCCACTAGGTCAAAGTTGGAACCTGGCCATTTTAATGCATGGCTAACCTACGAACTGTTCGGGATCTTGGACATTTAGCAATTGTTTGGTGATGCCAGGCTGCATCTTAGCATCAATTTATCGTGCTTCAGATTGCTGACACCCTGCATTGTTTAGTTGCATGGATCCCCGGGGAACTAATGTTATGAAGGACATGATAGAAATTCTGTTGTCCTCCATCTAAAGATGTTTGCAGAGTCCTTTTGTTGCATGTGGTCTCCATTAAATTGTTCATGTTTTCTCTTTCTTTTTTTTTCCCCCTATGGTGACCCCAACAGTTTAGTATCATCGAGCAAAATTGATCGCTTATATCTTGGAACTCTGGAAGTTTCCTAGTATATTTTTGTCCTAGTCAGCAACGATAAACATGGACAGGAATTTCTATTTATATTTATATGTAAAAAGTGGTATGTTTGTTCTTAACCCCATAATTTTAATGTCCTTCCATCCTGTGCCATCAATGGCAACTTGCTTGTGCTTCAAAGATGCAAAGGGATCACGTAATGAACTTCTAGAAAAATAAAAAATAAAAAAAATTAGGGCTATAACAAGGACAAGAATCATGATACAGGACAAGAACAACATAGGTGTAATGGACACACACAAGGGGGGAAAAAAACTACAACCTAGAGAAAAGTTATGAGGAGGACACTGCAATACATAAATCCATGTATAGATGCCTTCTAATACTGACATGCTACCAACCTAGCAGATATTACAGGCTCATGTCTTCATCTTTTGTCTGATGAGAGCTTTAATGATTTGAGATTTTGAATTTTTTGAGGATTGCAATAAACTTGTGGCCCTGACAGCTGGTCCATAGATGAACAATGTTTCATTTGTTTTTATTCTCTCTTTAACTTGCTTTTGGTTTGTGGTACCACAGTCAAATTGATTGTGCCATTGACGATGTCTGGAATCACTCTGATTTCTCTCTCATGGAGGAATAGGTCTAATGTTATATAATTTAGGAGTCACTCTGTTTCTTTCTTATGGGTGTGTGTTTAATGTTATGAAATTATTTATGCTATTTTAATTCTTCCTCTTATTGGCAGATCCATATTCTATGGAAGCTTCAATGGCAATCGAAAGAATTGGAAACTCTTTGCTTGGCCAATATAAGCAATGCCAACCTAAAGTTAGAGAATTTCTTATCCGTGCATAGAAATTTAATCTAGATACATTACAGAACTACTGTTTTCACTTAATATTTTTTTTTGGATGTTGTGAACAGGCACATTACAAGCTTCAATTTGATCCGACCGTGGATGAATTGGAGAGACTTTGTAATTGTGTCGCTGGAATGCTAAGTCTGACAGAGTCCTCTTCCATTATAATGGACATGGAGTGCCAAAAACCAACTGATAATGGTGAAATTTGGGTATTCAATAGGGTTGGTATCTTCTATGAAGTTATGAAAGTTCTTTATCACTCATCGAGTAGACATGCTATTTCTTAATTGTGGTTCAATTTTATTTATTATTATTATTTTTTAGAAAATAAGTATTCTTCAATATGTGCAGGGTTATACACAGCATATTCCCTTGTCAGTCAGTGACCTAGATTCCTGGTTGAAGAGGCCCTCCATCTATGTTTTTGATTGCTCTGCTGCCGGAATGGTTTTCAACGCTTTTGTGGAGGTTTGCAGCTTCACTCAAATATCTAATCTTTTGATATAAATGACATTTTAGAGATTTGGATTTTCCTTTTTTCCCCTCTTTCTGGAAGGTGTTATTAGTTCAAACAAATGAACATACAAGTTTGATGACTAAAACTTTCTTAGAATTTAGAAGAATCATTTTAGGAAAGAATCAAAGGGTTGATTTGGGTAAGTTAAACTGCTAAAATTTGTTTCACAAACAGAAAACTCGCCTCCAAAACAAACTATTGACATCAGATTTTGATGTCACTTACAAGTAGCACATTACCAAAAATGCATGTATTGATCTCTTCTTCCACCTCCTCAAAGAGAGGGGTGGCGTAATGCTTGTAGCCAATCCTGTGTGGTTTGGGTGGAAATGGAGTGGGTTTATCTTCTCCCATGGATTAGTTGTTCCGATTCCAAATCCTGAATTCTTATAAAAAGATGAACATTGACTTTTGAAACTTTTGTGGTTAGCTCCAAAAGTTAAATTCGTGTGGTTCATCTGCATCTCCCATGAAGGACTGTATTCTGCTTGCTGCCTGTCAAGCACATGAAAGTCTGCCCGAAACTGTTGATTTTCCCACAGATGTGTTCACTTCCTGTTAACAACACCAATCAAGATGGCACTGATCTGGTATGTTCCAATTCCTTAATATTTCTTCTTAATTTGGCATGAATATATTTATTACGCATGCCTGATTCTTTTTACTACATATGCAACCAATTCTTGGATGAGTATCCTTTTTGGTTTTTCTTCTGTGTGCATGCACATCTTTACCTCTCTCTCTCTCTTTATTTTTTTTGTCCGCCCCGGAGGAGTGGCTGTGGGTGGTTTGCTGATACTTATCAACTGCAGTTGTCCTTTAGATTTAGAAAATTTGGATACAATCATATCCTCACCAATTGGGTGAAATAAATTATGACCAGCGAACCTCTGCAACTAATTGCCAACCTTATCATATTGCCAACCCTTACTATTATCACTGGCTGACTGAGTTTGCTAACTTGAAACTCGTCCCTAATTCCCAACCTTATCATCACTACCTGACTGAGCTTGCTAATATTTTAAGTTCTTGCATTTTGTATGCTAGGTTCTGCTCACGTTCATTGCTTGTTGATAATGACCCATCACTCATTGATAAAATTCCGGGACACCTAAATGATCGAAAATCTCTTTTGGGGGAGTTGAACTGGATATTTATGGCAGTGATGGACACTATTGCTTGGAATGTTCTCCCTCATGGTAAGATACTGGTATATTATTTATTTATTTATTATTGTTTTGTTGATGAGTTGATTTTAATGTATATCTTATCTCCTCATTTTCTATCAGAAAATTTAACATCTTTCTGACTTCGCTTCTGGCAGATACTTTCCAGAGATTATTAGGCAAGACCTTTTAGTTTCAACTCTGTTTCGAAATTTTCTTCTAGCTGAAGAATAATGCGATCGGCAAATTGTTCACCAGTTTCTTATCCGTCATTGCCACCAACACATCAGCATCACTTGTGGTAATTCAGAGAGATGCCTTACTGGAAATTCTTTTGTACTTTTTTTTTTTTTGGATATTCTTTTTCTTCTACCAATATTATATATTACAGGGACGCATGGGATATGGTGGTCGAAACTTGCCTTCTGTCATTGTCCAAAGATCCCGAGGCAGAATTTCAGGTACCAGTTTTGCTTAGTTGATGGTTTGTCCAATGCTGTTACTGGTGGTCTCTTTGGCATTTTGCCTTGCTAATGGTCCCTTTTAAGCTTTGTTTGATATAGACATGCAAGTGGACTTGGTGGCATGGTTGCATTTACAATTTCTAGTGAAAAGCAATCTCTCTCTCTCTCTATCTCTCCAGGTTTATTGGGAAAATATTTGGATTGGATTTTTAGTGGTTAATTGCCATCAGATTCACTTGTAAAAAAATGATTTTTACCTAATACAAACGTTTTTTTTTTTTTTTTTTTTCAAATTAACAAAATGTTTACTAGAATTTCTTCACTATTATGACTTAACTTTCCAAAATATCCATTTTAAGGGCAGTATGTGTGATTTAATTGAAACATGTATGGATTTGAGAAATTGAATGACAGAGCTAAAGTGGTCAAACCAAGTGCAAGGAGATTGTTTTAACCATATAAAGAACACTATAGACGGCACGCAAGTGCTCATTGCCAAGAACACTATCCCCATGTGGTTGATCCATAAAGATCTCTTCTTGAAAGGTATCATGGAGGAAGGCATTCTTGATGTTGAGTTGATGTAGGGGCTAAGAATGGCTAACCACAACAGTAAGAAGAATCTGAACAGATTTGAGGCAAGCAACAGGATAGGTCTCCAAAGAATCATTTTCATAAGTCTGAGTCTACCATTTCGTAATTAAGTGAGGACTTAAGTCATTCACAAAACCATCGGAAAATATTTAGTAGTATACACTAGCGGCATCTAATATTTTGTTGCCAGGAGGCAAAGAAGTTTGCTAGTTCGATTCTAACGGAAAACATTTATATCCAGGGCATATTTCTAACCCCAAGAAGACAAGACGTGCTTATAATAAGAGTGGAGGATAGAAATAGAAGACAAAGCATCTAAACAAGGAGATAGAAGGAGACAAACGATGATAAGAAACAAAGTTACTAATAGGATACTTAGTGTACGTATGCGTACCTTTCCAGAGCGCAATGAGCAAATTAGAAGTAGAAGAAGTACAAGAACCTTAGATGAAGGAGGAACAGCTGGGAGCAAAGGATAACCTATCGATTTAGATCACACCTGTAAACATAAAGTGGAATGCAGGTGGCTTAGGGAAAATAGGTGGTGTTGGAGAAATAGCAGAAGCATGAGCAAGAGGTGGGTCTAAAGACATAGGACATTAATAGCAGATAAGAGACTAGGAAGGGTAGAAGACGCAACCTTATGCGAGGCAACAAGGCTAGTAGTCATAGTACCACCAAATGGAGAGAAGAAAGCAGTTGACTCGAAGAAGGTGACTTCAACACTAACAAAATAACAACAAGAAAGGAGTGATTATGGCAATATCTTTTCTAAGTGCAAGAATACCCAAGGAAGACACTTATGGGAAAGGGGTGAAAGTTTATCCTGACCAAGAGTAAGGATACAAATGAAGGCGACATAGCCAAAAATACAAGGAGAGAAAGGAAAAAGAGACTTATTTGGGTAGGGAATGGAAAAAGGAGATTGCTCATCTATAATTAGTGTGGGAACCTAGTTACTAAGGAAACATGCAGAACATGCAGCATTTGCCGAGACGGGCTTAGGGACGTGCATATAGACATCGAGATTCATGTAACATCTAGTGAATGACAGTGCTTGCACTCAGTTTTACCATTTTGTTAAAAATGTTTCAAGGAATGTGATTTGGTGAATAATTCTCCTATCAAGACAGAAGGTATGAACCACATTTTGAATATACTTAAGGCATTGTCAGAACAAAACATTTTAATGCATTTGCCAAAGTGTGTTATGATTTCATTATAAATGCAAGAAATGATAGATGGCAACTTGGAACAATGTTTCGTTAAAAATAGCCAGGTCATTTTGGAAAAATCATTTAGAAAGACCACAAAGTAGGAAAATCCTAATAATAGTAATGCAGGAAAGACCCTAGACATCTTTATGGACAATAATAAAGGACTCAGACTCATGACTAACACCATGATTAGGAAAAGAACCTTGATAATGTTTTCTAAATTGACATGCTTTGTAATCAAGACGATACTAGAATCGAATTAGGACCAACCATCTCCAATCAGGCTAAGGATGGGTGACCTAAGCAAAGGTGTCATTGGAGAGGGGAGATAGTAGTATAGAGAGTAGACGAGGGTGCTCCGAAGGATGAAAAAGATGAAGATAGTACAAGCCATACTTCTTATGCCTCGAACCAATCTTCATTTTCATTTGAGGTATTGAAAGATATAAGAAGTAGGGAAAAAAAAGTTATGGAACAATTGAATATTTTCGTTAATTGACTAATAGAAAGTAAATTAAAAGGAAAATAGGTATATAAAGAATAGAAAGTAGAGTAAGAGAAGTTGAGAGACAAAGGCTCCCTTTGGCCAAAGACAAGATGAGACGAGAGGAGTTATTAGCTAATACAATATTATGATTAATCTGATGTAGTTCAAAGAATAAAGAAGAATTACTAAACGTGTAGAAACTAGCACCGGAGTTGATAATCCAAGAAGGAAAGGAGTTGGCCATAAGGGCAGGATCATCTAAGTTACTAAGATAGTAGTGGAGGCAGAAGGGTTAGACAGACGTAGAGACTGGATACATTCCTGAAGCTATGAGGAACTAAGAGTGTATGTGTCTTCAGAGCCAGAGGTGTTATGGCCATTAATAGATTGTGATGAAGAAGGTTGGTTGGCGACATGATGTGCATGAGCAAGTTTCATACTTTTTATAGCAGAAAGGCTCAATATGATTGGCACTACCACATAAACCAAACTTATGATCACCATGATTACTATAAGTCCTTCTTCCAACACGAGATCCACCACGAGAATTACGGTCATTACGAAAACCACGAAAACCACCTTGAGAAGATCCACCATGATAATTTTGATTATTGATGAGTATAGTAGCATTAATAGGAGGGTGATTTGACACGGGGAAGGTTGACTAACTGATTACCTAAGAAGGATCTCCGCATATGGAAATAAACACTAGTGGCTGTAGGGAAGGTCTCACTGGCCAAAATCTGATCCTTGACGTTACATAGAGAAAGGTGAAAGACCAGATAAAAAATTAACATCATAAATTTTTCCCCATTCTTCTTGTGCTAGGTTATATTTGAACTGAAAGATTGATACTGTAACAACTGCTTCTATAAACCTTTCAAATGACTATAGAACTCAGATAGAGATTTCTCACCTTGCTTAGCAGAAAACATCTGGGCATACAACTCATATACTTGAGAGAGAGAGAGAGAGAGAGGAAGATCTAGCAACACAATCCCAAATCTTTTTGGATGAATCACAAAATTCAATGCGATGGCAATAGAATCCTCCAAGCTATGGCAAAGCAAACCCACAACAATAGCGTCTTCATTCATCCAAACATAATAATGGGAATTAGGAGAAGGTGGCTCATCAGTAATGTATCGTAATTTGTTTTTCTTCTTGGAAAGGTTTTAATAGTACGTGCTTAACCCAAATAATTTGCACAATTGAGTTTCTTAGGTGTAATGGAGCGAGGAACATCATTAGCATTGAGGAAGACCGTTGAGACAAATGAGGAAAAAGGTGGTCTTCAGGCTTTGATATTATCAATTATAAAAAAAAAATGCACAATCTCGTTCCAAAAGAAGCAACAAGTAAGAGAAGATGGGTCATTTATAAACCGTAATTAGCTTCTCCCTTTCAGAAATGTTTTGCACCATTGAGTTTCTTAGGCGTACTAGAGCGAGGAACATCATCAACTAGTAATAATCAATAGAACCAACCAATCAACAAATCATAGCATCAGCTAGCAATATAACCCATAGCACATAGCTTAACATATTGTTGATGGATCAAACAATGCAACCAACTCAACAAAGAATAATAGTATCAATAATAGCCTCATCAATGAGTAGTAAAGACACAATCAGTAGAATAAGGTGAAGCATCTCCAATAATCAACACATCCATCAATCAACAAGAACCAATAAAGACAACGATGAAGAAATCCAATCAACAGGCATAAAGAAGTAAGCAAAACATGAAGTGAAGGGTCACTAGAGAGAGCTCAACAGCTAGTGACCATCGGAAAGTGTCCCTGGAGGGGAGGCAAAAGGCCATGCATTAGCATGCGTAGCCAGAAACCTCATGCTTGGGATTTGGAGTAGATCCTCTCACTGGCATGGGAGAGCACATGTGTGGGTCTCTAGTTAGGTGTCTTGGTGAGCACAATTGTTGATCACCGACCGAGCTATAGGTGGCGGTGGCGGCAATAGATAGTGTTCTAGGGTTTCAAAAATAGTGTATTCCGATATATATTGAACCGTGTATATTACTTGAATATTCTTGGATCAGTTGCTTTGATACTAAGTCAAAAAGAACAAAAGATTGGAAAGAGTTTTTTTTTTTTTTTTTTTTTTTTCCTCTCAGTTTATTGATATTGAAGCATACAATGGGAAAGGAAACAAATCACAAGTCTATGAAAGGAAAACCAATCACAACTGAATCACCACAAATACTCAGCACATATTCTAGATTATTCTAGACTATTCTCACATAATGAAATAACCGAAGGAAAGGTGGTTTGAATAAATGCTGAAAAGGGTAATTTGATGACTGAAAATCAGTTGCCTTAGAACCAGTGCCATATGCAGGAAATTTAATGGCATTATAATTCTGAAAGGAAATGACATGCTTAGCAATTATTAATTATTGACCATAAGACAGCAAAACTTACCTGTGTAATCTCTTTGTTGACGTCATTATACAATAGCAATAATAACCAAGTATACTGTGTTTTCTCATTGATTTCAGCCGAGCTCATTTTTCAATGATCAACTAACTGCTTTTGAGTTATGGCTTGACTTTGGGTCCCAGCATAAGAAGCCACCAGAGCAGTTGCCAATTGTTCCTTGGGTGAGACTTTTGATGCCCTTATCAGTTTTGAGACTTGTAGCTTTTATATTCTTACTGATGTATGAGTAATTTATTTAAGTGTAACAACTGTAGGAAAAGATACTTTTGTGGATCACCAATGCTTGATTTCAGCATGTGTTCTGACTTTTTGATTGATTCAGGAGACACATGCTTTCTGCTCTTTCCTATTTCTGTAGAATATCAAATTTTGTAATAATGTTTCTACTTTTGAAGCCTTTTCATAGTCATCATCTAAAGATTCTGATTTTAGATTACTTTTACTTTATTTACAAAATTGTTTAGGTGGCATTTGGTTTAATTGTATATTTCTGTTTTCTATTTTATTTTTTGCTCAAAACAAGAAATAAAAATACTCTATTTTCCTTATTTTAAGATTTTCTTTGTTGTAAATTGAAAACGCTCAAAATGACTTTTTGTCATTTTTCATTTTATGTGTAAACTCATTTTCTGTTTTCTAAAACAAAATTTGAAAATACAAGTGACAAAATACGTTATAACTGTTTTTCTTATTTTCAAAAGGACAAAATGGCAAATGCGCTTAAAACAGAAAATCAAAAACAAAAATAAAAAATAAAAATAAAAAACCAAATTGGCCCTTAAGAGTACAGTCAGTTCCATAACTCATTTATTGGGAAACCATTCTTGTTGATCTGTTGGTTGAGCTATGGTTTACCGTGAATGACTGTCTCAATTTTTGAGTGAACTTGGTTGATTGTTGGGCCATCTTGTGAGTTATTGTGCTTAGTGCTTTACAAAAACTTTCTTTGTCCTCTTCCAAATTAAATAAAATTGATTTTGTTGTGTTATTTTGAAATATTCACAATAGTGTTTATCAAAATGTTAGGGTTCATTTTTTTTTTTCTATTTTTTGTTTTCTGTTTTTGTTTTCTATTTTCTGTTTTGAACTCATTTTCCATTTTACACTTTTGAAAACAAGGAAAAAGCTCAAAACGCATTTGGTCACTTCTGTTTTAAAATTTGTTTTAGAAAATAAAAAATGGGCTTGCACATAAAATAAAAAACAAAAATTCATTTTGAGCGTTTTTAATCTAAAATAAAGAAAATTTGAAAATAATGAAAACAGAACATTTTTTTGTTTCTTTATTTTGAGATTTTTATAACAAAAATGAAAATAAAAAATAAAAAATAAACCAAATGCCACCTTAACAATTAGGCAGAAGTTAATGTAAAACACTAAGAACAATGATACTTATCTTGGGTTGTATAGTCAACACGTGTTTGTATATTTGTCCAATGTAAAGAGTACGACAACAAAATACCCATTTCATGTGGGACATGGGATGGGAGCCATGTGCATACAATTAAAGTTGGGGGCACTGATAGCGTTTTCCCAACTAAAAAGGTCAGCTACATAAACTCTCTCTCTTTTTTTTTGGGTTTCCCTCCCATTCCACTTAGTTAAAGGCTATTTCCATGGTTAAACCACATTGAACTATGTCTTTCTTTGTCATTTCTATCAACATTAGTTTGGTCTACCCCGCCCCCTCACATTACCTACGATGTGGATGCCATGACTTCTCCTAATTGGCACATCTATAGTTCTATTATACATGGTTGTTTGCGTGGTTTGAGTATTCTACATAGAAGTTTTAAAGGGTTTTTAGAGACCCTTTTTTTTCCCCTCTTTTTCTCTCAAATCCAAATGATTATCAGATATGATCGTTTCAAATAGCGTACTAAAGTTTAATGCCCCTGTAAATTTGGATATCACCCTTATTTTTTTTATATTGGGACTAAAATTCATTTTCTTCACTCATTCAGCATTTTCTTAGTCGATATTTTATTAAATAGTTTAGTTAACCAACCTATACTTGCATCACCTAAACACTTCCATACCTTGAGTGAAATACCATTTAGCCCAACAACTTTCCCTATTTTCATTAATTCAATGCATAATATAATAATACTTTAATTTTACAAAAAAATATATTCCCAAAAATGTCTACTGTTATCAAAGCAGAGGGGGATAAATAATTGAAATTGTGTTATTTTAAAATATTCACAAAGGCATTTATCAAAACGTTAGCAATTAGACAAATGTTTCTCTCTTGAATATTTAGTGTCACAGTGGGAGGCTCACACGACGGCTATTAGATCAGTGGTAGAGCGCGCCCTTGATAATTTGCAACAATGTCCTATGCAGTGAATCAGTGATACTTATTTGGGGCTGTACAGTCACTTGTGTTTTATGTTTATCCAGTAGAAAAGCATGACAACTAAATACCCACTCATGTGGGACATGAGATGGAAGCCATATACATGTGATTAAAGTTTTGGGCACTATTATTTGGACTTTTTATACGATATCTGCAATTCCTCTCAATATGTAAGCCAATACACAAATCAATGGGTTCCTTAAGCTAGCTATATGTTGTGTATTATCAACGATTTTTACAGAGGGTGGTGAGATGATATCTTGAGCAGTTACATATCCAGGATCTTTGATATAAATAGACGTGTTGCAAGTTCTATATAGATTACTTCTCAATACTATTTCTTTCAAGTTCATTAAAATTTCATATATGATTCTTGAATATCCACTATGGTAGAATATTCGTGTAGTATTTTCTCAGATTTTGCACGTGTGATACATGTTCTTTCTAATTCTCCAAGCAAAGCCCTTCGCATCGCAATCCTATAGTGTCGGCTTGACCTTCCATAAGTGGAGACAAAATAAAGCGTCCATAATAAAGGCATTTATTGTTTGTCCTTGATTCAATACACTTCCACTGTAGTGTCCAAGTATATACTGTTACTTTATCTCGAACCATAATAATATTTTTTGATCAGATCATTGAATCGTATATTTCTCTTGAAATTTCTTCAATAAGAACAAACAGAAGGGCATAAATAACTAAAGTTGTGGCTCTTACGGAAAGCATGTGGCCTAGAATTTACGGATGAAAATGCCTTCAATCGGGTTGCGAGTTAATGCTATTTCATGTTCAGTTTTACATTGTTCTGTGCTGATTAATTTTCAAATCAATTTTAGGTAATTCTCAGTCAATACCATCAATTCCGAGCACTGGTCCTTCTCGGAAGATTCCTTGATATGGGCCCTGGGCTGTAAATCTGGTAACTTTTGAATGCTTCAATTCTTCTTATATTTTCCCTTCTTTACTTCAAAATCATACCTTTTTTTTTTTTGTCATTTTATGCGAGCTTATGAAAGCTGTTGGCTGTGCTTCTAGGTCTTGTCGGTTGGAAGTTTCCATTATGTGCTCAATTTGCTTCAAACACCATCAGAAGATATTAGACAAATTCTCGTATTAATATGGACAAAAATCCTTGCATATGACAAGGTAATTTCTTTCACTCATTGTTTAGTTTTATTTTGGTAAGTCATATAGAAATGAGGAGGCGTCCAATAATTAACAATGCAAGGGTTTTATCCATGCTAAACTATTCTCTCTGAGCTGAAGGATTCAATAACTGGCAGTATTAGAAGATGTCTTGCCAGTCTGTAAAATCACACGAGTGCACAGAGATGTCTCTTAATGTAGCTTTCTTGATTTTCTTTTCTTGATTCTTCTTCATTTTTCCCCATGGCATAACAGTCATGTCAGGTTGATTTGGTAAAGGATGGAGGGTACCTTCATTTCATCAAGTTTCTTGATAGCACTGATGCATATCCTGATCAGCGAGCAATGGCTGCATTTGTTTTGAGTGTGATTGTGAATGGGCATAGACAAGGACAGACAGCTTGTCTTAACTCTGATCTTATAAACCTGTGCTTGAGCCATCTTCAAGATTTCCAAAATGGGCCTCTTCTAGGCAAGCTCTGGGAGGGTTATCCTGACGCACAAGTTAAAGCTTTGCAGGCAGATGCACTGAAGTTGCAGGCACTATTGCTAGAGCCTCAGCCTGAGGTTCTTTTCTCTCTTTCTGTTGAATATTTGTTTAAAATGAATAATTAGTGACCACTCTATTTCATTGTTTGTCTGCCTTGTTGCAGGTTAGGGCTTCAGCCACTTTTGCATTGAGTAACCTACTTTCATTTGAAGATGGGAATGAAGTTCATGAAGAAAATCAGGGCAACAGGAAGATTGAGGATGAGATTAATATAGTCCGGAATGTTTTGACTATTGTTTCAGATGGAAGCCTATTGGTTAGATGGGAGGCTGCTATAGGTTTGTACTAACTGTCAAGTTTTGCTATCAGATAGATGCTTTCTTACTAGGCCCATCAAAGAATTGTGACCACATAATTACGTGGTGATTGAAGATTGCTTATAAATCTCTCTTATTATTATTATTATTATTATTATTGAAAAAATACCTCGTGGCATGATTTGACATTTTATCACTGTCATTTCCTAAGATGTTCAAAGTGATTTATTAGGCTTCATTGATAAAAATCATGAGATGTTAAACTAGTTTTCATATGGGCATGACTGCTTTGATTGGTTTTATAGGTAAAGCTGTTGACTTTCATTCATTAATAGATCAAATCCTTAAGATATTAGTCATTTGCTTTGCTGACCTATCATTACCTGTATCTATACCTGTTCTCAGTTTTTTCTCCCCTGAAGTATCTACTGATACATCATGACAAATTATATTCATACATTCTGAATACTTTTGCCATCCTCAACATTTTCCTTCCAAAATATTGTCACAATTGTCTGACAAGCTGATCACCCAATGCTGATTTTTGGGTTGAACACTAATCACCATATATAATTATTTTCTGCCGGGAAATATGCTTGTGTATTTCGTGTGGTTGCGTATACATTTGTGTGCTTGGCTGCAGGTTTTTGTGGAAATATGTAACTCTGTTGTCGTATTCATTTTTAAATTGCAAGTTGAGTTTGATTTACTTACTGTGCTCATGTTATTTCCTTGACAGCTCTTGCCCGTTTTGCTTTTGGCCACAAGCGGTACTTGAAGATTGCAGCCACTACATTGGGAAAGCATTCCAATAATGTTCCGAGTTCATCACCATTATCAACAAGTCCTGAAAGTTCTTATAGAGCCTATACTGGCGAAAGCTTCTGTATTCAACAAGATGTAAGGGTCTCTTCCAGTGATCCTTCCACCACTGTAGCAATACGTGGTTCTCCAAAATCAGAAGATTTATCTCAAAATACTGATTCAAAAATATCTAGCAATTGTGGAAGTAATCTAGCTTCAAATATATTTGAAGCCAAACCAATTGATGACGGGATATATTGTAATTGTGTTTTAGCATTGTGTTCCTTAGCCAGGGACCCCTCACCGTGCATTTCTGGTCTCGGTAAACAGATACTAAGATTAGTCGGTATTGATCAAGTTGTATCTGATAGAATATGGTATGGTGAAAGCAATAGTCTTTTGGGTGTTTCCAGTCCACTTTCAACAGCATCAAATAGACATGAGAGACTAGCAGAGTCTTCAATGGAGTTCGATCTGGGTTCAGGTAATTTTTGGCCAAATACTACCTAACAAGAAAACAAAATGGAAGGGAGAGAGGATTCTTAGTTTTCATCTCTTTTTCATTGCATAATTTCAAATATTCCATTGAATTTTTCATAGCCTCTACTTTGGTTTAGGAAGCATGGACACTTCAAAATGAGTGTCGTATTCGTATTCGACATATATCCTATACACATATTCCTTGGACACTCCGAGATACGTGTCGTGGCTTGTCCTATTATTTTATCATTTTTCTTCAAATATACGATTAAGACAAATCTAGATTAGAATAGTCAAAACTCCAAAAATTATAAAATCTTGCAATTTATATTTTGTTATGTTTTGTATTTGTTTTATATATTAATTTAGTTTTGTTGTGAATATTATATTTACATATATGCTAATAAAAATATACAAAATTTATATTTTTTTGCCATATCCTTGTGGTGTCCTTGTCCTCATTTTTTTAAAAATTGTTGTATCCGTGTCATTATCCGTATTGTATTGTATCCATACTTCTTAGATTTTTGTAATTTAGGTGCAATAGGTTGCCGGTAATTTTTGCGTCCTTTATATGACTTATTTCAGTAATTCTTTTAGTTGCTTTAATCGGTGCAATCATTGTAGCTCGTTAATAATAAATCTTTATGACTAGGAATCCCCTTGCTTGTGTGCATGCTCTTGTAACTGGCATACCAGTACACATGATAATATGTGCTTGCTCTTAATGGTTAACTGATGTAGTTGCACCATAACTAATTTATTCCATGCCTTCGATGAATTCCATTTGTTAGGTAAATTACCTCAGAGGTTTGGGATTACTTCTGTAAGCCCCCCTCGGCAACATTATTTCACAAGTAGGAGAAAATTTCTTTCAGGCTCAACAAATCCACAGGAAATGGGATTGGCTGATCTATTGTCGCTTTCTGGTGAATGGAGCAGTATTTCAGAACATGGTTTGTTTTCACATTCAGCTGTCTACAAATGGAGTTGCATCCATTTCTCTAGGCCATTTCTTACTGCAATAGATGATGACGAAGATATTCTGAGTAGAAGAAAAGAGAGAGAGATAATTGCAGTGGATTGCATGATGAAATGGCAGCATTTATGTGAGACTCCAATTGATGTTTTCTGTGTACAGATTCTTTTTTATGGTTAATTCTTGTACAAACATCTATTCTAATTCTTTATCACACATCTCTCCCAGCTGTAAGAAAGCTCAACAAACAAATTGCACTTTGGGATACAAATTTTGAGGTGGGTACAAAAGCAGTTGTGTTGCAGTCTTTTTCTCCTGTTCTAATTGCTTCGGATGAAACTGAGCAGATAAGGTATTATTATTTTTTTTTTTTGTCGATTTTGATTTTCTATGAACCTTTGTTTTTGTTCTGGACCGAAGTATAAACATATTTTACAACCTAACAAGAACTTGTTCAGCTAGAATGTTTAACAAGAAAAAACATCGTAAGGATGAGAATCCCTTTAAAACATCCTTTTATCTACACGCATGGATAAATTTTAGACGGATGACCAAGTCAAGAAATTTAGAATGATTATTTTATGCACGAAGTCAAATAAAGGGTCACTTAAATGCATACTTTGAAATTTGAATTACAAAATTTATCACTTATATTTGTTTACATGATCATTTCCCAAGTTTTTGTTATTTCAGGGTGTGGAATTATAAAGATGATATAGTGCTTAATAGTTTCGACAACCACAATCTCTCCAATAGAGGCGTGTCAAAACTTTGCATTGTGAATGAATTTGATGACAGCTTACTTCTTGTTGCCTCATGTAAGTTCATTACTGTGTGTATTTGATGAAAGTATTATATCATTTTGGCAACCTTCTGCTCATCAAACTTTCGTTTAATTAGGTGATGGAAATGTTCGTATATGGAAGGACTATAATTTAATGGGTGAACAGAAGCTTGTCACTGCATTCTCTTCTATTCAAATCCTTGGGCCTGGGTTCCAGAATGTAGACGCTGTAATGGATTGGCAACAACAGTCTGGATATCTAGTATGTGCTTCAAATTATGAGATGTTGACATGTTTCTTGTTTCACCTTGTTTGGTGGAAAATATGTATTTAGAGAAGTTCTTCCCAAGTGACATTTGGATAGACATGACAAATTGTGTCCAAGCTTTATCATTCAATCAACAAAAGGATGCCTTAAACAGAAATTTTCTTTATCAATTGAATAACCTCTTTTAGTTTAAACAGCCGGTTACTTTTCTATTCTAACTTTGTATTTTATATGCTACGATATGACTAGTATGCATCTGGAGAAATGTCTACCATTGTGCTCTGGGACTTAGACAGGGAGCAGCGTGTAAATTCTATTCCTTCATCGGAGGCCAGCATCTCAACATTGGTGAGCTGACGTTTTTATTTTCTTTCTGTGCTTCCACTTTAAACATTGTTTTGAAGATGTATGGACTATCTTGATTTGCTTTTTAGGCAACGTGATTCAGTGGATCATTTACTTTGGATTTTATCTAAGTGAATTCAACTCCATATTAAACGATGACTAAAATCCCCTACTACTTGGTCTCTATTACATGATTTGGGACTCTTATTTACTCCATTAAATAGTATGCTCTCAGACTTGTCCCTCCTGTTGTTGCAGCACTAGTGAATTAAGCAAAATCATGGGTTATGACTTTATTAGTTTATTTTAGCTGAAGTTGACCGAACATGGATGGGAAGCGTATGAATTCACGGGTAAAGCAGATGGAATGTCAATGAACTGTGAATCTCTTGTTTAGTCTGAGAATACCTAGAATGAATGTATAGATTTGTAGAGATACTCTCTCTAACAAATAATTTTATATTATAAAAAAAAAAAAAACAACTCAACTGATTGGCCCTAGGGCTTACACAAGTTTAAATACAAAAATATTGAATGCTAGAATCATAATCAGATGAAAATAACTAAGAAATTAAGATATTTTTTAAAAAATAGTAAAAATAACAAATGTTGACTAAGGTCAAATTGGATATTAAAAAGAAAAAAGAAATACGCCAAAACAAACAAAGCTGAAATTAGATATTCCTAGAAACATAAAATATTGTAAAAAGATATTTAAAAACATAAATAAATATTCTAAAATTGATCCTAAATAAGATAAAATTGTAGCTAAATATGTTTCTTTGATGAGTATCAAAAATCAAGTAAGAAACTTCCATAATAAATCTTAATTGTCTGCATCAACAATCTTATGCCTATTTTTTGTAAACTCAATGTCGAATGTGCTCAGTGGGACATCAAATAAAAAACAAAATTAAGGAAGAGATCTGGTTGGATTGGTTTGATTTATGTGGGACTGGCTAAAGTTTGAATTGCCTTGAAGTTTTAATTATATTTGTGGAAGTTTCAATTGAGATCAAATTTTCCTTTATTGTTATCTCGCAGTAGGGGGTGGGTCTCTACTCTAGAATATAGTTTGAGAATGCCAAAAAGAGAGATAAGTGCAATTGCTTACAAGGAAAAGCAGAAGCAAGAGATTGTGCGTCCTCGTTTGATATGTAGTATTGTAATAAAAGATAACAGCTGATGCTGCATTTTATAGTGACTAGGGAGTGAGTTTTAATTTAATTTATGTCTACCATGAGCAAAAATACCCTTTTATTTGAAGGTTACCTTATTTAGAAAATGTGGGAGTTTGGGGAGTGATTATTCTATGTTTTTTAATATCAGAGGGGAAAAATATTGGTTTTTTATTACTTATTATTATATTATTATTGTTATTTTGAGATGGTTTCAGGGGACTGATGTTTAAGGTCTTGAGGGGTTTGAACTTCTTTTACCTAGATCTCGCTTTGTGTGCGTGTGTTAACTGCTTAAAGATCAAGAGCTTTTGTGGGACTCAAATATGTTTTACCAAGTGAGCCAGATGGAACTATTTGTCCTAAAGATATTGGAAGCAAATATAGAAGCTATATATATATATGAAGAGGATTAACCTCAAAATTCAGAAGGGCATGTAAGAGTCTAGTAAGAGTGGGCCAAGTGGCCATAATAATTTTTGGATCATATTTTCTGAACAGAGAGGTTATTATTTTAATTTCAAAAGAGAATATTCGTATTATGAACAACGATTAATGGAGTGAGTCTTTTGTTGGGTCAATGTGGTCGCAAAAGAAATATACCTTTCGATGAGATGGTTGCATGGCTTTGATCCTTTTTTTTTTTTTTTCAATGCTCAAAATGTATCTCTTTTACCTTTCAAAAAAACAAAAAAAAATGTATCTCTTTTATTTGTCTTGCAGTCTGCTTCTCAAGTTCATGACGCTCAGGTTGCAGCTGGTTTTAAGGATGGCTCTGTTAGACATATGACATTCGTACACCTGAAATGTAAGCATTAGCATTCCCTTCGGCTTTACTTGGCATGTCGATTCGGAGGGGTTGAGGTAATAAATTCCTATAATGCCCTTCGTCCTTGAATATGAAATTAGAAAGACATCCTTGTAGTTTCCTTTAAAGTACAGAGGGCATTATGGAAATTTTGCATTCGAACTGCTATCAACCCACGCACCAAACAGAGCCTTAAGGGCTAGAGGATTGCACATGTTTTAGTGTCATATTTTGATTAATAAATACAACGTCAACAGAAATTTTTCCATTTTCCAAAACTTGTAGGATTGTATGCAAAGCACAGCCGCATGATCAAGGAGAGGGTAGAGTTGTTGGACTTGGATTTCAACCCGGATGGGATCCACTGAAGGTATGCAGCAATGCACCTTACAGAGTGCAATGTTTCAAAATCTAGTTTATTTGGTGGCCTTGAGAAACAAACAAGTGCGTATTCTGATATTCTGTTTTGCATGTTTAGATTGTAAGCGCATCTCAAGCCGGAGACATTCAATTTCTTGACATAAGAAACGGAAACAATCCTTATCTATCTAGGCACCCTTGCAAGGGCTCACTCACATCCTTTGTCGTACATCGCTATGCCCCTACCATTGCTAGCGGGTATGCAAATCGGTGCATCAAAGTTCTTGACCTCAATGGTGATCAACTTAGCTCAATCGATGGGAAGATTGGATCTATAAGCTGCCTTGACTTCCATCCTTATGAAGCCCTGCTTGCTGCTGGTGCAACTGATGCTCCTCTATCCATCTATGGTGACTAAACCTTGTGAAATCATCCTCCTTCACAGAATACCTCAAATTTGCCTATGAGATAGGATTGTAAAGATTGTGTGCAATAAAAAAAAAAAAAAAAAATGCCTATGAGATAGGATTGTAAAGATTGTGTGCAATAAAAATAAGCTTCATACCAGTGGTTGTGCATATCTTATGGACAACCAAATAGATATATAGGTCCAACTTGTAAAACTATAGTTTGGCATACTATAGATGTAAATGTATACAAATATAATGCTTCAGTGCTTAGTCTACATTATGTTTCATCTGTTGGATTGAATTGGGTTGATTTTACGGTGAACAATAAAGATTTTTAAATATACAGATTCATTGAGTTGTTTCAGTGAATGTGAAAGTAGTGAACCAAAATTTTTATTCCTCAGTGAAGTCCCTCTTGGCTTTGGTATGGTTGTTGTACTCTTTATGTAAGGCTTTAGACAACACTCATTTTATACATCGGTTTTTCGGGGTTGAGTTTAGGCCCATATACTAGAGCTGGGTTTCAATGGAATTGTTGAGTCTCACTTATCTTGCACAATCTTACCTAACATCATTTCTATCAAAAACTACAGTATGAGGTGATGTTATGCCCGTGGATTCTTCAACAAGGAAGAAGATTGTTTGCTCATTGTGGCAGAAAAATGAAGATTGTTCTCTCACCCACACCTTATTCTCTTTTCAGTCCTAAACACCTTATTCTCTTTTCAATCCTAAATTTGCCTGGTCTTAAAAGGAGTTCATTCCATTCCGTGACAATTTGAGTGGACTCATCCTTGTGCAGTTATACGGGGACTTCAGCGCCAGATAACCTGCTGTACAATTTGTACGATTGATCTGTTCGCGTCAAAGAAACATCAAGGCCTTACGAGTAGCTGTAGCGATAGGGATAATGGTCTCCCATTTACGGAAGCCTCAATCTAGTATGTCGGGTTGAACATCTAACTATATATACACACGTAATATAAGAATTATATATATAATATATATATGTTAATCCCCCATTGCTTAAAGAGTATATATATTTTTATTAGAGAAGAGGATAAGAAATTTTTCTTAAAAAAATAATGTTCTACTAAAAAATTTTGCAAGAAAATTAGAACAGGAATGAAGCGAGGCAGTGATATTCTACTAAAAAGGTGTTCAAGAAATCACGACTGATATAGGACAAGGATAAATAAAGCATACTTTATGATTATATTTAGATTTATATTCCTTTAGTACTCTTGAAAGCATGTTTTTGTAATGACATTTTATTTAATTTATTTTTCTAGTTAAAATAAAACATTTATTTATTTAAGCATACACTATTGTCCCTTATTTATAAAGTATGTGACTTAAGTATTGGGCATAAGATGTCAATACAAAAGATTTAAATCACAAGTTTTATAAATTAAAGTAAATTCACAGCTATATGAAACGGCATTTCATTATGTTAAACTGTAACTTTTCTACTTCTTAATTGGGTGATTTATCTTGATCACTAAAGTGGTTACTTTGAGTAGGAAAGTTGTATGTATATGATATACATATTGAAAAGACTGATGTAAATTATGATTTGATTAATAAATGTCATTAATTATAATTTACTTAAACTTTAATAAACTTAATAAACCTTAATCCTGAGTTTGTAATGAACTCACATTTCTGAATTAAATCTATTTGAATTATCACGGAATGAGATCTCATAAATGGTCAAAATCTCGATAACTTAGAGATTTAATTTCATGAATCGTGGAAACATATACTTATAAGATGGAATCTATTTTGATACGCTCATCTAAGTTATTTATCTTTTTGATCATTAAATTTGTGACCGCAGTTTATCCAATAAATTGTTTATTGAATAACAATATTTTTTGTAAATTGTTTACAAATATGAAAATATTGAGAATGATCAAAATAGATAAATAGAGATTTAGGGGTAAATATGTAATTAAGGGGCTCAACATTTAACCTAACTTAATTACGAGCTTATAATGGAGGGTTAATTAAATGGATATTATTGGTCTAAGACCAAAATTCATTTTGTTAAAAGTTGTTTTAATTAAATGAATTTTAACATGGACTACTAGAGTGCAGCTCAGGACTTTTAGTGGAATAGCCTTGGGTTAATCTAAAAGATAATGGGTTGTCATGAGATGACAAGGCCCAAATATCTTTTAAGTTAGAGCTAAAAATCTATGGGTCTTCAGTCCCCAAGCTAACTCAATTTTATCTTGATGGGTCAGGTCCAGTTGGCTAATTATTTATAATTTATTTATGAAATAAATTATAGATAATTAATATATGTTTATATAAGATGATATGGTTGAAAAATTTTCTCAAGATACCATATCTTCTAAATATATATTAGGATAATATATATAGATAAGATATATGTGAGAGTGGATAAGAGATAATCTCTAGAGTTAGAGATCTTCTCTGATACAAACTCTGTATCTCTCTCTCTCTATATCTTTTATTTATTAATGAGCCATGGTGATCTGAAAGAGTGACCACACGCATCCATCTAGAGAGAAAGAATTGAGAATAGTTAGGGATGTCAACGGGCGGGTATGATCTTCCCCGTCCCCGTTTAGCAATACCTTTACCCGTCCCCGCTCCCATCCCCGTTTCGGGAAAAAAATTTTGTCCTATGCCCGTTCCCACGAGGAATGAATTCCATGTCCCCATTTACCCGCCAAGTATATTAAGTATTACAAATTACATATTATATGTATAAAATAAATATTTAAAATTATTATAAATATTATATATTACATATATATATTAAATAAATTAAAAATATATATATAAATCTTTAACTTTGACTGGTGCACTTAACCGAAGAGGAAGTAGTCTTTATTTATAACCTCACAATGCCTTCACTTTTTGTGAGAAATCGGTGTGGGACTTCTAAAGAAACCACCACGTCAACAAAATTAACAAATAATATTTAAATGGGTACGGGGCGGGGTGGAGACTATCATACCTGTTCCCGTACCCGTTCGGGTAATATTTCAAATCTCCATACCGGTCCCCGTCCTCCTTCCTGTCCCCGCTATTAAAATCCCCATACCCTCCCTGAACAGGGCGGGTGAAGCGGGTACCCATCGGGTACAGGTATATTTGACATCCCTAAGAATAGTTTAGAAAGCTGAATCGCTAAAAGAAGATGTTTTCGCTGCGCATCAGAAAAATTTTAAAGAGTTCATCCTTCCATTCGAGGTATTTTTCTCAACCTTATGCTATAAAAACTAACAATTAGTATAGTTTTAATTGTTGAATTTATAGCATAGTTTTAATTATACATAGATGTGGCATCAATTTTATTTTCTCTCGTGTGGATGAATAAAACCGTTAATTCACAGTAGGTTTTATTTTTGTTTTCAAGGGTGTTACAGGAGGGGTGATTAATTTTTTTGGAATCATGTTTTCCCTCTTGATTTTTTTTTTTTTTTTTACAGAATATTTTTTTTTTTTAATCTGTAAATCTCTGTAATTGTTTAATTTTAGAGTCTGTAAAATTATTTTTGGATCTGTATTGTTTTTGCAACAATGAATTAAGACCCGGAGACAAACTGGGTTTTGGCTGCCAGCAACCTGCGGATTCTAGAAGACAGGAGGCCCAAACCGGAAAAAAAAAAAAAAAAAAAAAAAATTGGGCGCTGCAGGAACTAGGCAGCAACCCGCGGTCCGCGTCCCGTGCTAAATACCCAGATTATATATATTAATATATATGCAACTGGGTAAGGGTCCGCGGCGGTTGACGGGCGGCAGCACGCGGCATAGCAGCGGTGAGGAGTCCAGCAGCGAGAACCTGCGGCTAGCGAGTCGCAGCGTGCGGGGGCTGCGGGAACCCGCGGCAGTAGCGGATCTGATGCCCGCGAATGAAGGGTCTGGTGGTTCCTTTTCCTCGCCGGTGAGTCACGTGGATCCAGCCGCGGGGTGGGTACAGCGACGGTAGGCAGCTGCCGCGGCATAGTGGTCCGATCAGGCACGATCAGGCAATTTTTTAGTCGCCGGATCTATAGTTGCCAGATTGGGTGTTGCCGTCGGCGGGGGTGCTCCACGAACTCTTCACAGCTCGTGCAGGTTGATTTGGGGAAGAGAGTTCCGAAAAAGTTTTTAAATCCTTTGGGTTATCTTGTAATTTCTTAAAGTCCTAAATTACTTTGTAATTAAAGAACGACTTGGATGAGAAGTTTTAAAATAACTCAGAATAAATCTAAAATTTCTCAAAGTTTTAAGCTTAGATGTTTCTTTAAGTTGCTGGGCAAGATTTTAAAATTAACTTAAAGCCCACAAGTTTTAATTATTTATAAAATTAGTTTACAAATTTTGAGAAAAATCAAAAATACCCTCGACCCAATTCAACTCAAAATTCCAAAAGCTAAGGAAGCAAGAAGAAGCAATTGGAAGATAAAGGAAGTAGCTGGAAGATGGACATTGACTACAAGAAGACTAGATTAAGTTTTTTTTTTTTTTTTGTTAATGTAATTTTCTAGGAAAACTGTGAATTAAGGGTTATTTATTTAATTTTTTGATTATCTATTATGAATGTTTGTTTGATAACATGTCATATAGATTTTAGGGATGTCACGTTACATGTTCATGCATAATTATTGTTAAATGATATTTATAATCTAATGTGATTAGGATATAATTGATACCATTTGTTTCATTTTTATGATATTTATTCTAATGAGATTAGAATATGTTAATTTTATATTGACATGACAAATTAATTATTTTATTTTATAAAATTAGATATTAATGGTTAGAATGTCAATCAATATTTTAGAATGTCAATCAATGTTTTTTTCTTAAAATATTAAATTAACAAAATTAAAAACTCTAAGTTATAAAAATTGAGTGGGAGAAGGTTTTAGATATAAACCCACGGTCTCCACTGTTAATCCTATAATAAGATAGATTAATATCTTGTCTCAAATCTTGTAAGCTCCCTATGGAGGATATTAATTGGTATTGGTTACTGGATATGATTTACTTAAAAACTCTAAGTTATAAAAATTGAGTGGGAGAGGGTTTTAGGCATAAAACCCACGGCCTTCACTGTTAATCCTATAGATTAATATCTTGTTTCAAATCTTATGATCTCCCTACGGAGGATATTAACCGGTATTGGTTACTAGATAGGATTTCCTTAAATGATAAAATTTTGAATATTACTAAATAGAATTGACTGCCCTACGGTAACTTTTTTATTTGGGAAATATGAAAAATTGAAACAGTAGTTATACACTCAACTTAGAATATTTAATATCCTCCATACGGAGTTTTTATTAAATTAATTCTAAGAGGCTAAAAATATCGGTAATTTATTATTATTTAGATATGAGATATTTAATGAAAATAATAATAAATAAGTAAATGGACTTGTCTAATTAGTGGCAAATATGACCACCCTACGGAGGCATGGTCATATTTAAAACGGAATTAGATTACTGATGCATGATAAATTAGTTATAGAGTTCTACTTATGCATACATATTTTTTATGTATTGTATTATGCAAAAGTCTCATGTTTTTAAAAATGTATGCTCATTTAAATTTATTTGTTTTATTCAAAAAAATGTCTTTAAACCCACTAACTGCACTTTTAAGTCAGAATAAATTAACTGGACCTAATTATACGGACTGGAAAAGGAATTTGAACATTGTCTTAACTGAGAAAGAGTATAGTTTTGTTTTGACTGATCCATGCCCTCCTAAACCTGATTTAAATGCTTCTCAAACTGAACAAGATGTTAAGTTAGATGTGGCACAAAATCAGGTGAAGGAAAAGAAGTCCAAAGGAAAGTGTTTCTATTGTGGACAGAAGGGGCATTGGAAGAGGAACTGCCCAGTATATTTGGCAAAGTCTGCATAGGCTAAGGCCAATGGGACAGTTGGAACCTCAGGTAACATTCTTGTCATTGAAACTTGTTTAATGGTTGATTCTACGGATTCTCGGATAGTAGATTTTGGAGCCACTAATCATGTTTGCAATTCATTGCAAGGGTTCCAAGAAACCAGGGCTCTAAATGATAGAGAAGTTAGTCTTAGGTTGGAAACTGGTGCAAGGGTTGCAGCCAGAGCAGTGAGAGGCGTTACTTTATTTTTTAATGCATTCAGATCTTTAGTTTTAGAAAATTGTCTATTTGTACATGAACTTATATGTAATTTGATTTCGGTTAGCCGCTTGAATAATTGTGGATATTCAGTTATTTTTGATACTACTGTAGTAATCAAAAAGAATAAAACGTTTATTTGTTTTGGTATAATAGTTGACAATATATACTATTTGTATCTTAAAATAAACTCACTGTATGACACAGAATTGAATAACGAAACTAATTATCATAAAAGAATCAAGGTATCCCAAACTAATAAAACGTATCTGTAGCACTTATATTTAGGTCATACAAATCTAGATAGGATCCAAAGACTGGTTAAAAGAAGACCTTTTGATTCACTAGTTGTTGAACCACTACCAGTTTGCGAATCCTGTTTAGAAGGTAAAATGACCAAAAGACCTTTTAATGCTAAAGGTAATAGAGCCACAAAATCGTTGGAATTAGTGCATTCTGATGTATGTGGACTCATGAACACCCAAGCTAGAGGGGGTTTTGAATTTTTTATCACATTTGTTGATGATTATTCAAGATATGGTTATGTGTACCTAATGTACCGCAAGTCTGAAACTTTTGAAAAATTCAGAATCTTTCTTGCAGAAGCGAAAAAGCAATTAGGAAAACACATAAAGACACTTCGTTCTGATCGAGGTGGCGAGTACCTCCTCAATAAGTTTAAGGATTACTTATCAGATAATGGGATACTTTCTCAATTAGCCGCACCAGGGATTCCCCAGCAAATGGTGTAGCAGAAAGGGGAAACAGAACTTTGCTTGATGTGGTGAGGTCAATGATGAGTTATTCAACTCTGCCCATCTCGTTTTGGGGTTATGCCATAGAAACAACTATGCATCTTTTAAACTTGGTTCCATCTAAGTCTATTCCTAGTACACCCTTACAATTGTGGAATGATAATAAACTTAGTTTACGCCATATACACATTTAGGGTTCTCTAGCACATGTGCTGAAGGGAAAGACGGATAAATTGGAACCTAGGTCTGAAGTTTGCCTGTTTGTAGGATATCTTAAAGGAACGAGAGGAAGTCTCTTTTATAGTCTTGAAGAAAAGAAAGTATTTGTTAGCACAAATACTACTTTTCTTGAGGAAGACTATATGAGAGATTTCAAACCTAGGAGTAAGATAGTTCTTGAAGAATTATCTAACAATACTAATGCTATTCCCAGTCAGATTAATGAATCAATTCCTAATCCAGAGTCTGTTAATTAACCTGAGCCAGTTGCAGAACATTAATCACCGGTGCTCCGTCATAGTGGGAGGACAATTAAACGTCCATCGAGATACATGTTAATTGGAGAGTCTTATCAGGTAGTCTCTAATGAACATGAATCAGATCCCATAGTTATGATGAAACAATGAATGATGTTAATGTCGATAGTTGGCACAAAACTATGAAATCAGAGATGAGTTTCATGTACTCTAATAAAGTCTGAAAACTTGTAGACAAACCTGAAGAAATCAAACCCATTAGGTGTAAATGGGTCTACAAGAGAAAGAAAGGGGTAGATGGGAAGGTGGAAACCTTCAAAGCTAGGCTTGTTGCGAAGGGTTACTCAAAAAGAAGGTATCGATTATGAGGAAACTTTCTCGCTAGTAGCCATGCTTAAGTCTATCAGAATTTTCTTATCCATTGCAGCAAATCTAAACTACAAGATTTGGCAAATGGATGTTAAGACCATCTTTCTAAATGGCGATCTTGATGAAAGCATCTATATGATGCAACCAGATGGTTTTATAGCTGAAGGCCAAGAACACAAGGTTTGCAAACTGTAAAAGTCTATCTATGGGCTTAAACAAGCTTCTAGATCATGGAACATCAGATTTGATCAAGCAATCAAGTCATTTGGTTTTGAACAAAATCCTGATTAACCATGTGTTTATAAGAAGATAGACGGCAGGTTGATAGTTTTTCTGGTCTTGTATGTTGATGATAACTAACTCATTGGTAATGAAGTGGGAGTATTATCAACAGTAAAAGTCTGGTTATCAAGCCAATTTGATATGAAAGACCTAGGAGAAGTCAGTTATATCCTTGGGATCAAGTTATTACGAGATCGCAAGAATAGGATATTAGGCTTATCCCAAGCTACTTACACAGACAAAATACTGGTCAAGTACTCCATGCAAGACTCCAAGAAAGGATTACTTCCTTTCAAACATGGAGTTGGTCTATCTCAAGATCAGTCTCCTAAGACTCCTCAAGAGATAGAAAGCATGAAACGAGTTCCTTATGCTTCAGTAGTAGGGAGTTTGATGTATGCTATGCTATGTACTAGATCAGATATTTGCTATGCAGCAGAGATGGTCAGTAGATAGCAGTCTAATCCAGGACCAGAATATTGGGTTGCAGTAAAGTATATACTTAAGTATCTCCGGAGAATAAGAGATTGTATGCTTGTATATTCCAATGAAGATCTTGTACCCATTGGATATACAGATTCTGACTTTAGGCAGATAGAGATAATGGAAGATCGACTTCAAGCTATGTGTTTACTTTGGGTGGTGGAGCTATAAGTTGGAGGAGTGTGAAGCAAACATGCATCGCAGATTCCACCATAAAAGCCGAATATGTAACTGCTTCAGAATCTGCAAAAGAGATTGTGTGGCTTTGTAAGTTCCTTATGGAACTTAGTGTGGTTCCCAGTGTTAGTATGCCTATTGTTCTTTATTGTGACAATAGTGAGCAATAGCACAATCAAAAGAAGAAAGGGAAACACATAGAGAGGAAGTATCATTTAATAAGAGACTTAGTTCAGAAGGGTGAAGTGATTGTATCCAAGATTGCTTCTGCATAGAATCTAGTAGATCCATTCACGAAGACCCTAACAGCTAAAAGTTTTGATCATCATGTTTATGATATGGGTGTTCGTCATATGCCTGTCATGCTTTAGGGCAAGTGGGAGATTGTTAGATTTATATTCCTTTAGTGCCCTTGAAAGCATGTTTTTGTAATGACATTTTATTTAATTTATTTTTCTGGTTAAAATAAAACATTTATTTATTTAAGCATACACTATTGTCCCTTATTTATAAAGTATGTGATTTAAGTATTAGGCATAAGATACCAATACAGAAAAATTTAAATCACAAGTTTTATAAATTAAAATAAATTCATAGCTATTAATGAAACGGGCATTTCATTATGTTAAACTTGTAACTTTTCTACTTCTTAATTGGCTGATTTATCTTGATCACTAAAGTGGTGGCTTTGAGTATATCAATATGTGATAAACATATTGAAAGGACTGATGTAAATTATAATTTGATTAATAAATATCATTAATCATAATTTACTTAAACTTTAATAAACCTAATAAACCTTAATCCTGAGTTTGTAATGGACTCACATTTATAAATTAAATCTATTTGAGTTATCACGGAATGAGATCTCATAAATGGTCAAAATCTCGATAACTTAGAGATTTAATTTCATGAATCGTGGAAACATATACTTACAAGATGGAATCCATTTTGATACGCTCACCTAAATTATTTATCTTTTTGATCATTAAGCTTTAATAAACTTAATAAACCTTAATCCTGAGTTTGTAATGGACTCACATTTATGAATTAAATCTATTTGAGTTATCACGGAATGAGATCTCATAAATGGTCAAAATCTCGATAACTTAGAGATTTAATTTCATGAATCGTGGAAACATATACTTACAAGATTGAATCTATTTTGATACGCTCACCTAAGTTATTTATCTTTTTGATCATTAAATCTGTGGTCGCAGTTTATTCAATAAATTGTTTATTGAATAACAATATTTATTTGTAAATTGTTTACAAATATGAATATATTGAAAATGATCAAAATATAGATAAATAGAGACTTAGGGGTAAATATGTAATTAAGGGGCTCGACATTTAGCTTAACTTAATTACGAGCTTATAATGGAAGGTTAATTAAGTGGATATTATTGGTCTAAGACCAAAATTCATTTTGTTAAAAGTTGTTTTAATTAAATGAATTGCAACATGGACTATTAGAGTGCAGCTCAGGACTTTTAGTGGAATAGCCCTGAGTTAATTTAAAAGATAATGGGTTGTCATGAGATGACAAGGCCCATATATCTTTTAAGTTAGAACTATGAATCCATGGGCCTTCAGTCCCCAAGCTAGCTCAATTTTATCTTGATGGACTAGGTCCAGTTGACTAATTATTTATAAATTATTTATGAAATAAATTGTTACAATGAAGACGATTGTTATGGTGTCCTTCCCCCTATAAAAAATTTCACTCAATCAACTCCAGTCAAAGAGAAAAAGAAATCAAAAGCAAAGGACAAAAAATAGTCCATGAAGCAATTATGTCATCACATCAAGATAAAGCAACCATCAAGTCACTATGCATTCACATGCCGAAACAAGCCATCATTCAAGCCACTATACATTCACATGCCAATAAACTTTATTAAAGCATCTTTTAGCTTTTTCTTTATGTCAATTATGTATCAAACTTTAAGATAAATACTGAAAATTGTGTCTATCTCCTGAGTCAGTTTCCTTCCTTTTTTATAATGAAGAAAGGAATCAGGTTACAATTTTTCCCGTAATGGGTAATGATAAAGAGCCGGACTTATTTTATAAAAGTGATATAAAGTCTGACATAAAGAAAGTAAAAGACATAAAGGATATCTTAAAGTTTGATACAGAATTGAAATAAAGAAAAAGCTAAAATATACTTTAATAAAGCTTGTTGGCATGTGAATGTATAGCGACTTGAATGATGGCTTGTTTCGGCATGTGAATGCACAGTGACTTGATGATTGCTTTAACTTGATATGATGACATAATTGTTTCATGGACTATTACTTTTTGTCCTTTGCTTTTGATTTCTTTTTCTCTTTGACTGGGGTTGATGGAGTAGAACTTTTTATAGGGGGGAGGATACTACAATAGTCATCTTCATTGTCATTACCAAGATTGATGGTGCTGAAGCTTTCTGCTGAATTAGAGTACTCACTTGATTCATGTTCTGATAATGATTCTAATGCAGCTAGTAATTACTGTTTCAGTTCATTTTTCGATGCTGTAGCTACAAGTTTTGATAAGTTCTGACTTTTCTAAAAGAGAAATTGGGGAGTTGTTGATGACATTAATGCTAAATGCTGACGATAGCTGCAGGAGTAACTCTATCTATTTTAAATTGCTCCCCCCATTTGACTTTAAGTCTTCTGGTTAATGCTGAAATGGTCGGACTTTGATGAAAATATTCCCATTGGACAATCCATGCAAGGGAGAATTATTGGAAAAAGTAAAATGAATTCATTGGGAAATGAGAAGGAATTTTAAAACCGTCTTGATAAATTTGGAGGCCTTGATGAGCTTGTTTAGGTCCAAACATGTTCCACCAATCGATGATAATTAAACCAACTCAATTCTTCAAGGAACTGGAATTTATAAATGAAATTTAGATTGATTAACAGAATATCAAAAAATTAATAAACTTCAAGAAATGACAATGGTTGCAAGTGCTTATAAAATAAAAAAATAATGTTCTGATAAAGCTGTTGTAGAAATTCTTATATCAGGATTTTCTGGAAGACTTAAAACTTGGTGGGATAAATATCTTACTGAATTAGAAAGCGATCACATATTAAATGCCATTAAAACTGATGAATTCAATGAACCTATAAAAGTTGAAGATGAAGATGATAATCTAACAATAATAGAAGATGCTGTCAATACTTTAATTATTTCTATTGTCAAATATTTTATAGGGAATATATCAAAAATTGAAGAAAGATCTTTAATAATCTTAACAAATTTAAAATGTCCAAAATTACAAGATTAATTTTTCTATCATGTCTTTCCTGTTTAGATCTATGTCTAGAGTATCAAGTTCATCCCAAGATAGTAATATAATAAATCAAGAAGAACAAAATATGCAAAATATACAACAACCTATATCAAACTGGAAAATACCAAATGTTCCTATCAAAGAAGTTTATCATATTAAAAAATGGTCTTTTTCTTCTGATTATTCTATTAAGACAGTTGAACAAACTGTCCCTTTTACATCCGAATGTCAGTCTATCAAACTCATTGATTCTAGTATTATTAGAAAATATCAAGAAAAATATTTTTTAGATAGAATCAAATTAGTTTGTTATTAACTTCATTTTATCTATATATCTTATATATTTATTGTTATTAAGTTGTTTTTGCATATTTATTATTACTTGTTTTACTATCTTGTGAAGCCCATTATAGTAATCCTGCAAAGAACGCATATTACAGTAGTCCTCGAAAGCCATATTCCGCCCTTTTTCTTGACCGACTTCTTGGGAAATGAGACTTCCCGCCTTGATCAATAATCATTTTTCTTTGCCTCATAGATTGCATTGGTCTAAAATGCTAGCTTGAAAAGGAACTCCCTTACACTAGTCCAATTATTTTTTGGTTATTAGCAAGCTTTGAAGAACATTTTATCGATCTTCAACTGGCCGGATGTGGATGGAACGTATGCTGTAAGTGCTTTAGTGGCGACGTGGGTACCGGTTGCATTCTAAGTTGATTCAACAATAGCCTAAGTTCCCTTATTTCAGTATTTACATAACAGTCGTCTTTTTTAATAGTGCTATAATTCCTTTAAGCATTGTTCTATGTTCCTGAGGTGAAACGGACTAATTGCTCTTGATAATGACCAGGAAGGCGCTGTTTTAAAATACCACCGTATCTTAGTTCTGATGCATCTGTTTCTACTATCTTATATGCTTAAGGATTTGCTATATGCAGACATAGAAGGGATTGGAGATGTTGTTTGAGTTGTTTAATAACTTGGGTATGCTGCTGAGACCATGGAGGATGATTTTTCCTAAGTCTTTCCCTTAGAGGAGCAGCAATGACACTAAGTTTTTTTATAGTAATCTAAAATATAATTGAGACTCCCTAAAAACCTCTGGAGTTGTTTTTTTATCTTTAATTTCATTAGGAAATTTGTTTGCAAAATCTAGAACTCCTTCAATAGGAGTAATCGTTACTTGGTCGATTTAATGTATAAGAAATCTTATCCTTGTTTGAAAGAGATTAATTTTTGATAGAGAAAGTACTAAACCATTTTTCTTTATAATATAAAGAAAAGTATTTAAATGTTTCAAATGAGATTGAATACTATTTGAAAAGATTAATATGTCATCAATGTATACTATTTTTCAAATAAATTATAAATAATTAATATATGTTTAGATAAGATGATATGGTTGGGAGATTTTCTCAAGGTACTATATCTTTTATATATAGATAAGATATATGTGAGAGTGGAAAAGAGATAATCTCTAGAGTTAGAGATCTTCTCTGATACAAACTCTGTATCTCTCTCTCTATAAATATCTTTTATATATTAATGAGCCATGGTGATCTGAAAGAGTGACCACACACATCCATCTAGAGAGCAAGAATTGAGAATAGTTTGGAAGGCTGAATCGCTAAAAGAAGGTGCTTCCGCTGTGTATCAGAAAAATTTTAAAGAGTTCATCTTTCCATTCGAGGTATTTTTCTCAACCCTATGCTATAAAAACTAACATATATAACTTTAAAGTAATTTTTCTAAGGCTACATTTGATTAGCGGAAGTGAACAAGGGGGATAGAACATCCCCTAACATCGACTCCCTGGACATTAATTTATTTAAATTCCCCATTGTTTGATTGGTAGGATTGGAAGCATTGTGAAGTAAATCCTGTGTTTGAACGAGTTCCTGTGGGGTACGTAAAAGGAGTTCCTGTGGGGTAAACCCTTGTTTGGGAGAGTAAAAAGAATGGAAAGAAAGGAAACTAGTAAATAAAGGGGAAAGAAAGGAAATGAAGGAAAGGTTAATTAATTACTCTAAGTTCAAGTGGCATTTCACTCCTAATTATAACTCATCCACTGATATGAAAGTGAACGAGGGGAAACCATTCCATTCCCTTCTTTTCTCTTTCATTCCTCGATTCTTCTCCCAAACAAAGTTGGTTATTTTACCTCCTTCCATTCAATTCATCTGAAACAAGTTCTAGTGTAGGCTTGTTTCATATAGGAGCTATCACTTACAGCGCATAGGGTAGACAAATAAGGACCTGATTGACCTAAGAGGATGCCAAAAATCTCGGGGATGGATGCAAGTGGAACGATTGAATATAACCTTATTAAATTTGAGAACATAAAGTGGTATTTGGTTTGTTTTTTTATTTTCCGTTTTCATTTTATGTTTTAAAAATCTCAAAACAAAGAAACACAAAATGCTCTATTTTCGTTATTTTTGAAATTTTTCTTATTTTGGATTAAAAACACTCAAAACGACTTTTTGTCATTTTTCATTTTATGTGTAAGTCTATTTTCTATTTTCGAAAATAAATTTTGAAAATACAAGTAACCAAATACGTTTTGAGCTTTTTTCTTATTTTCAAAAGCGTAAAATGAAAAATGAGTTCAAAATAGAAAATAAAAAATAAAAACAAAAAATAAAAAAATAAAACAAATGAGCCCTAAATCATTTATTTTTCTTTTAAAAAAAGGAAACAAAAACATAATAAATATCAACTCATGAAAAATTTTCCTTATTCCTTCCAATGAATACACTAATAAATCCACACATCGAATATAACTAAGGCAAGAGTAAGACATTACATCAAACACAAGCATGTATATCTACTTAACTACTTCAGAAAGAAACAAACAAGAACCAAGATATTTTCCCCTCTTGAAGCCTATTATCAGAGAAAGCTAGGTTCAACAACCAATCCTAGTTACCATTTTTCCAGCTGAAATCAATCTACAATATGAATCAACCTACAACAAATTTTCTCAATATAATGCAACTCCGAGAGACCTAGGAAGAGACCTTTTTTAATAAGACATCAAATGGTAAAAAGACTTCAGAAAACCCCATAAAATCATTAATAAAAAAAATATTTGATTTAGTTGGAAACAGATAAGTTTGAATATACCTTTTCAAAAAAAACAAAAAAAAAAACAAAAAACAAAAAAGATTTTGAAGATAGCCAAAAAAAAATGAAATCTAGCTTGAACAATATTGACACAGAAAAAAATTTAGTCAAACACTTGTTCTTAATTGGAAACTCTTTATGTAATAGAAGTAATTGGAAACATAACATTATAAAAAGAAAGCTAAAGTACAGAATCATACCTGCAAGTCGAGGTTCGTTTCACGATTGGAGGGTGATTCCTCTGCACTCCAGGTAGGCACACGCAAAAGAGCAACACAGAGAGAGAATCAGTGAAAGAAAGAAATCAAACCAACAGACATTACATGAAGATCGAAGTATGATGAATGCAAACTTACCGGACATAACACAACGAGCTTCGACGCCTCAACTGGTATGATGAGAGCTAGGTTATATAGATGGATCGAGTTTTGTTCGTCCTTAGATCTGAATCCAGATTTGAAATCTACTGATACGTGTTATCAAATCTGAATCAGGTGAGAGCTTTGGATCGAAATTTCTCGAGCTTTTAAGGTGAATTCCATTTGCAGACGAGGGAATTTGCTTTCTGACTCTGAACAAGAACATAGATACAGGAGATAGACGTGAAAGAGAAAAATGGAAGAGGCACAGAAAACAGAGACGTTACATAGAAGAAGAAAGGAGGAGAGAGAGGGATGGTCCCCGAATCGTCTGATCAGAGCCGTTAGCGAGTCTTTTCGATTTTCGTGCGAATGAGGGCAAAACGGTCAATTTGTTATTTCATCCCATACCTCCGACCGACTGGACCGCACCCCCTGTTTATTATTTCATCCCGTAACGTGGATTTTATATTTAAGGGGGTGTTTGGTGTTATAAAAATTATTGTGAAATTTTAACAATTTTTAAAAATTTTAAGGTATTATTTAATTTGTTTTTTATTTTTTATTTTATGTGTTTTATGTTTTAAAAATTTTAAAATAAAGAGACAAAAAATGATTTATTTTTTTTGTTTGGAGATTTTCTTATTTTGAATTAAAAACGTTCAAAAAGAGTTTTTGTTATTTTTTTATTTTATGTGTAAACCTTTTTTTTATTTTTCTAAAACAAATTTTGTTGTTTTTCACCGCTCTAACCACACCCTTAATTTAACTTCCATCAGTGTAATTTAGAACTTCAATATATATGGGCGGTTTTTGAAAATATTTTCTCAAAAACTAAAATTTAACAGTTAAGAATTATTTTTTCTTTCATTCAACTATTAAGATTATTTTTATATTTTTAACTTCCTGTTCAATTCTCATTTTAATGACTCCACTACTATTTACCTCATAAAACGGTTTTAGCATTTAAAATTTTATCATATTTTAAGATGGAGATTATATACAAATTCAAATTGTAAACTTAAATTTCGTCCAATTATAATTTTTAAAAAGTTAAGCCTTCCAAATTAAAATATCATAATTTGTATTTTCTTTTATGATGTTTATCAAAAATTAATTGGAGAAAAAGAGAGAACAAAACACCTGTAATAACTGGTAGAGTCTAAAGTTTTGGAAAAAAAATTCATAAATTATCATAATTTTTTTATTTAAACTTTTTATTTAAAATTTTAATTATATAAAAATTTAATATTAATCTTATTCAGAATATTATAGGCATAAGTTATTACCGCTACGAATACATGCAAAATGGGATGAATTTGAAAAATGCTTTTCCTTAAAATTTTAATTTTCAAGTACGATTTTTATAAAATATTTACACATACAAAATGCTATTTGACCCGGATGAGGCTTGCCATTTTAAGAATTGAGAATGTCAATCTGATCCAAATGCATCTAGCAAGACTTTTTTAAGACTCGACTATCTTAATTTTATTTAGTTATTTTTAATTATAAAAAATAAGTTTAATGAGAAATAAGTTCAACTTTGAGATAAAAATTATATGTCCGATAAGCAAATAAGGTCGGACTTGACAATCATTGACCGCTGCATCCTTATTATGGGTCCAATGATGGAGCGTGGCCCAATATTGTTCTCAAGTGTCGGCCCAAAATAGCTGGTTCTGAACTAGGGCTCAGATCAGTTTAGAAGTTTACACCGTCTCTTCCCCGTCCCAAACTCTCTCTCTCTCTCTCTCTCTCTCTCTCTCGCGCTATCGAACAGAGGTGGTCGGCTACGATGCTTTCTGGGGATATTCCGCCTAATCAAACTATATACATAAAGAATCTGAATGAGAAGGTCAAGAAAGAAGGTAATCTTGTTAATCTCACTTCTTTCCATGATTGCTCGCTGTTTTCTTGTGGACTTCTTTTTTTTTTTTTCCCTGAAAATAAGAATGTGGATTTAGAGGCGAAACTCTGTAGTCAAACTGGCTTTGAAACTCGGTACTTCTCAGAAGAATGAATTATAGGAGAAGTGTATACAATTTTATAGGAGCCCGTTACTTCTGTAATGCCTTTAATAAGCATT
Source organism: Vitellaria paradoxa (assembly GCA_019916065.1). Classification (NCBI taxonomy): domain Eukaryota; kingdom Viridiplantae; phylum Streptophyta; class Magnoliopsida; order Ericales; family Sapotaceae; genus Vitellaria; species Vitellaria paradoxa. The sequence continues at coordinate 8,444,999 of CM034243.1, read as the reverse complement.
TTTCAATTTCTACTTCCTGTTAAAGCACTTGAAATTAGCTCGAGAAAAGGTAGGAACTGTTATTTGCATTGTGCTTGGCTGCTTAGAAATTCGTCGGGAGATTAAAATTTTGAACTTTTAAGATTTCCATAATTAGGTTTATAGATGATATCACCCCTATCATGTTTAATTTAATCATTTGGCTTTAGAAAAAGCTGGTGACGCAGAAATTTGAATGAGTGGGGGCCAAAATAATTTATATATATATATATATATATATAGTTTGAAAAGGTATGGTAACGGTTTTTAAATTTTCGGGGGCCAAATACACTAAATACTAACATAAATGATTAAAATATTAAAGGGGTATAAAGGAATTTTGGAAACTTTTTTTTTTGGAGGGGGGGAGGCTTCGGCCCCTGCCGTCCCCCTTTCTGTCCGCCACTGCTGGTGTACTCTCTGTATGTTTGATTATTGTTATTATTCCTACTATTTTATTTGGCCGCCTTTATGGTCCTGTTTTCAAAGTTGATTACATGAGAATCTTTGGACTGTCAATTGGCATTTTCATCTGGGATTTTACATATCATGACCATGTTTACACATTGTCTTTGTAATCAATTGATTATGGAATTCATGCAATATTTGTTTTCTTCTTGTTCCTCTCTCTCTCTCTCTCTCTCTCTCTCTCTCTCTCTCTGTCTTTTTCTTTTCCTTTATTTATTTATTTTTTTGGTGGGGGAGTAGAGTTGAAGAGATCTCTTTATGCCTTATTCTCACAATATGGAAGGATTTTGGACATTGTTTCCTTGAAAACTGCCAAGCTTCGAGGGCAGGCATGGGTTGTGTTTAGTGAGGTGACTGCTGCCAGTAATGCAGTGCGACAGATGCAAAACTTCCCTTTTTATGATAAACCAATGGTAAGTGTAAATTACACAAATTTAGTTTATATCTTTGTGCATGCACATCTGACTTGTGTGCATTTTTTTCCTACTATTTTTGAACTTATGGAAGCCAAATTTACTTGCTGACTGCCCCTGTCATCTCTTTTGTGTTGGACAACTACCATTGATGCTCTTATGAGCTCTAATAACAAAATTCATTTAGGCAGAAGCAGACACTTCCAGAAGTTCTAATTACCAAAAAGTTGGTGTGGGCCAGAGATAAGGGTTTTTCAGGTTGATTGTTATTAGCTTGATTTGGCTAAAGGTTTGCGTAGATATGGGATTATTGATTTGTAATAATATGAGGTATAAAGTCTTTTGTGTTTATTAGGCCAGGTAAGGGGAGTTTTTGGGGCTGCTATGAAGTTCTTTTACTTTCTAACAATTGTGGATGGTATCAGGCTTTTTGAAATCATTTGGGATGCTAATTATGCTTGTTTGTCAAAGTGATTGGTTGCTGAAAATTTGTAGTAGGGTTTCTAGAATTTATGGAGGAATCTTACCTATTGTAGGGTTTGAGTTCTAGAGATATGTTTTGTAATCTAGTGGAAGATCCAAATTTATGGAAGTATGCCATTTGATTTAATAGTGAATGAAATAATTTGCTGGTTTGTACCCAAGTGAAAGACCCAAAATTATGGAAGAAGGCCATTTGATTGAATAATCAATGAAATAATTGGCTGATTATGCCAGTTGTGATCAAAATTTAAAATTATTCTCAAAGAGGAGAGAGAATGAGAAAGTAAAAGAACGTCCTGGGATTAATTCTAGGTTTCTGAATTCTTGGTAACCACAATTAGAGTTGTGGTTTATTACACAATCCCAAAGAACTCAACAAGTTCTATAAAGATTTTAAACTACTCTATATTAATTTTGAAAGATGTAAGCCATTATAGCCATAGTTAAACTTCTCAGTTGTTCAGTCTCTTATAAGATTTGGGTGCCAATAAAACTTGAACCAAGATCTGTGGATGTCTATTATAGCCTGTCAAGCTGCTTAGGGACTCCTTCAAATTCAGAAAACGTACAGAAAGTTGATGCAGCTCCAAACAAACGTAGAAATAGCATAAGACGGGACTCTACTAAACCGTATCTTTAGATTGCTGTGTATATCTGAGGCTTCCCCTCCCTTCCCTCTTATTTTATTTTTCTCTGTCTGCCTGTTGTTCATTCAATTAAGTAAATTTTCCATTATCCCAATCTCTCCTAAGATGAATTACAGCTGCACCAAGCAATGGGATTATGAGAAGAGTGGCAGGCAAGGAGGGAAAATTTGGCTCCTCTTTCAAATGTCTACTGTCTAGTACAATGGATATGCTTGTAGTGCACTTTTAGGAATTATTAAATGCTATCTTGATCTGATAAAAAGGTGGCAATTATGTTTGTCTATTTTATTTTTTATAGGATTCATAAATTGTCCTTGCAAATAAAGCCTTCACTTTTTACATTACTAGATGTGGGTGCATACACGTTTTACCTAATTGATACTCCAAATGGTCACAAATTGAAATGTGAAATTACCTAATTGACGAGGCAATTTTTGAAGATCATTTGCATGATAGTAGTGGGTAATTGAGGGATATTATGGTAAAACAAATATGAAACACAACCACCAGGCTTCACAAAATACTCCTGTTCCTTCTGTACAATTATTATGTAGATATGTTTGTTTTGTCTGCCTTGGTACAATTTTATTTTCTTTGTACTCACTTGAAATATGTTATACCAATACATGACCGAGTGTTCAAATTTATGCAGCGGATACAATATGCCAAAACAAAATCAGATTGTGTGGCTAAAGCAGATGGTACCTATGTCGCAAGAGACAAGAAAAAGAAGCAAGAAGAAAAAGGTGAGTAAATCCCCTCTCCCAAAATCCTCATGCACAATTTTTTAATTTATATTCACAATGGTTTAGCTACATGTGTTAATTTGTATATCTGAAATCTGAAGGTCATGTTTCAAGTTGCATGGATTACCAGTTTCTTCCTCCTCTTTTTCTCGTCTCTTTCTCCCCACTGTTTATTTTTTAATATATTTACATGTGTCAACTTTAGATTTATAGTTGCACTTGGATCTGAAGTATTGAATTATGTGTCTAAACTTGTTGTTTCTCTGGGTTGTTTCCACTCTTATATATTTCACAGCACAAATGGTATTGATAGCCATTGTTCGCGAATGTGATTTACTATGTAATTATGATATAGAACTTACAAATTGAACTCAAGCTAGATATATGAATGGTTGCACTTGATCCCAGACTTAAGGTTACAAAATTTTAAGATTATCCCCAGGAGTAGTACCATATTGGATAGGGCACTGTAATCATCCTTCTCTTGCGGAAAGTTTATTTTCTAAACCATTATATTTCCTAATGTGTTGCACAATACAACTGATTTTTCAGAACATTAATGAATTCATTTAAGTAGAGATTTCCATTATTTTCCATGTTCATTTTTTTTTTTTTGGGTCTACATTTCCAGCTGAAAGAAAGAGACGTGCTGAAGAAGCACAGCAATCTGGCACTGCTAATGGTACAAGAACTGACATCAATGGAGGCCCAACTGTAAGTTCACTGCATTTATAGATCTCATCCCCAACCCCCACCCCCCCAAAAAAAAAACCCAAAAAAAAAAAAAATTAGTGGCCTTTGATGAAAATTGAAATATGGGCTTGATTCGGCTGGTGTTGCATAGTGAACTCGCATGGACGTGGAATAGGTTGCTGGAAAATTATTTGACACTTCTTGGTTTATTGACCTATATATCTCATAAGCATAGTTGTCAGAATCATCCAAGTCACATTTGGATCATGATGTGATCTGCTTAAACAATCCAGCCCCCTTTGATCCAAATCTTTGTGCTAACTCTCATATTGTAATGATTCTATGTGAATCTTAAGTTTATAATTTGCGATTCATATGATTAATTAGCCTTTCTATATTAATAACTATAAATCTTCTTCTTCTTCATCTTTTTTGGGCATTTAGAGCTAAAGTATGGTATTCTTCCCACTCTTCCCCTAAATGATCTCCAATTCATTTGACACACACGCACGCGCACACACGCACACAAATAAATAAATAAATAAAATCAATATTTTGTTTTTTCCATTATTTGAAAATCGATAACTGTTTTATTCCCACCTGTTCCCATATTAAACCATAGGCAAAAATTCTTCTCCCTTCTTTATCAGTTATGGTATTTTTTTTTTATCCCACTCTAATTAAACATGGGACTAGGGTTGTTAAAAGCGCTAGGTGCTCTTAAGGTGACAAGGCCCCTTGTTGCCTGAAGAAGCAGTACAGTTCAGAGGAAAAAATAAGTAAGTAAAAATACAAGAAAGAAACAAAGGCTACAACCATTCTAAAAATCATCACATATGGACTTCTACATGCATCCCTACTTACAAGGGGGAAAAAATGAACTTTGATGTTTTTGTAATTAGGTAAACATAGTAATGAACAAAACATTGATAATGTAATAGTAACTACTTTTTGTAAAAGAAGTAAGTCCAAAACAAAAACATACTCTTATCTAAGCAAACTAATAAAAATAAGTTCTAAGATGCTCTAACTTTCATCCGCATCCATCACATCATCATCTATGCTCTCATCACATCCATGACTAGAAGTCTAGAAGCTTGTGCCACATCACATGTTAAGTTTTCATCGTCAAAAATCAATTCATCTTTTGCATTAGAGGCACTAGCACCTGTCTCTCCAATTAATCATTTATTACCATCATCAATATCGTGCAAGGAGATTAGATCATTTACATTCTGCTAGTGATAACACTGTACGATACAAATGATTCCATTCACAGAAGCAATCCCATGGTGTATATGTATAATACCATCCATCATCCCATTACATTACTTGCCCTCCCTAATCCCATTGGTGCAAACAAATGTTGCCTAAGAGTCACATAGTCCGCATTTAGGGCAATAAGAAGCCAAAGGAAGACCAAATGATGAGGGACATAGCTAAGGAAGAAATTTTAATATACTGTTTATCTCAAGCTTTTTCTCTTAATGGAGCAGAATGGAAAAATATTATTCATGTCCGAAAGTTGGCCAAAATTATTGTTGATTTCAGTTATTTCGAAACTGGGAATAGGGGAGAATATTTGTAGATGTGGAAAGCATCTTGACTCAAATACAATATCGTTTAGTGAATTACCTATCATATTACAGTCATGTCTAATTTTTCATTACTGTTTTTGTATATTCTTTGAACACTGTGGCGCCGTGTGATCTATGTAGCCGACCCCACTTAGTGGGATAAGACTTATGTTGTTGTTGTTGTTGTTTTTGTATATTCCTTCTCTCTACATCATATTTTTTATTGGTACATTATAACTATTTTGTATGTTGATGAATCTTACAAGTTGATTCACATGTCAATTATATTTTGAAAAAATGGAATCACAATTCATAATTTGACTTTTCATTTGACAACTATGCTTATGGTCAACCTTGATTCCACGTTTGGACCCTGCATGAGTTTCCCCTGTTTATATTCTTAAACGAGTATGGTGGCATATGCTTGATCAATCTAACTGCTACCGAACTTTTATGATGCATGTTTGGATGCAGGCTCCCTTTGGAAAGTCGGGTAGCCAAGAGTCTGCGGCCCCGAACAATATACTATTTATACAGAATCTACCCCATGAGACAACAAGTATGATGCTGCAAGTGCTTTTCCAACAGTATCCTGGTTTCAGGGAAGTCCGAATGATTGAAGCGAAGCCAGGCATTGCCTTTGTAGAATTTGAAGATGATATGCAGTCGTCAGTTGCCATGCAGGCCCTTCAGGGCTTCAAAATCACTCCCCAGAATCCTATGGCGATCACCTATGCCAAGAAGTAGCCCGGTTGACTTATCCCTTAAAGAGCCAGTCTGGTATTTAAGTTTTTGGTGAGGAATTTTAACATTTGGAGTTTGCATGTATATACTGTAATCTTGTAGACCTTGGAAAGAACCAATTGCAGAAATTGCTCTCCTCTCTCTCTCTCTCTATCTCTCAAAATCAAACAGCAGAAACTGTGGTTTAGTTGTCCGGTTTTACATTGAGATTTCAGTCAATTATTGAAAATCCAGGAGAGACTATATATCGCACATTATGGCAGTTGGTGAAAAGGCACATCAAGGGTAAGTCGGATTAGCACAAAAATCTCAGTTGAGGAAAGTATCATTCCTTGTCGTGATGGTGGCTCTTGTGCATATGTTTTTTGAAATTTGGTTTTTGTTGATCATATGTTCAATTCCTGGACTATTTTTACTTTTATATATGGGTCGTGTTAATTTTCTGAATTTAAGCCTAGACACAGATCCTCTTGGTAATTTCATTATAGAGTTTGCGTGATGAATGTGATTGCTTTTCTGGTCAGTCTGTTCAAAACTTGACCTTTGACTGACTTGCAATCTCAGTTGGGTTCTTGTTGGTCCAAGAAATAAATAAGCGAATAGGACAAGAACAGAGTTGAAGAAACCTTGGAGTGAAGTCTCTCAACGGGGAAGCAGGAGCAGCCCACCTGTCCGTTGTGTACCCGGACCAGGCAGTCAAACCAAGTTTACTTTGAGAGGGTGTTTAGTTGGCTAAAAAGTATTTGGTTGGTCAAAAAGTATAACGAAAGTATAAAAATTTGATGTATAAGTAATATATGGTGAAATTTGATTGGAAGAAAGTACAAAAAATTATTTAAAGTCGATAAATTTTAGTTGATTTTGATTAATCAAACACCATTTTAATGTTTCATTTAGTATTTCCAAAAATTATTTAATGTCATCTCTGTTTAAACTTCAGATCTCAAGCAATGCCTTTTGGCCTTTTTTTTTTTTTTTTTTTTTAAATGGGAGATTTTCCTGTGCTTCAAACTGGCAGTCTCTCCTGTGTTGAAACAAATCTCCTCTCCAACTTCAAATGTAATTGGGTTTCGGGTTACAAAAGCTTAGACATAAAATGAACACTGCAGGATTGTGTTTGTTGAACTATAGATACACAAAAACACGTATTTATGTATATACTAATAAAGAGAGAATTTTGAATGAGAGAATGATATTAGGTTAGAATTATCTATATTAATATATGTATGATTAATTTAAAAAATTTTATGATGAACATTAACTGTAGCACGAAGTTTTGTTCAGTCGCGGGCTCCTCTTTGTCACCAGCTTTGATGGTGGTAACTCACCGCTATTGAAAAAATTATGAGAGAATGAGACTATTTTGGTCTTCTTATATGATATAATCGATAAAAATCTATACTTGGCCAAATTTTTGAATGATATCGTCACTTTCTTCCAAATCCTAACGGAAAGGACTAAGTTGTTAATAACTTTTAAAATACGATTGGTAAAAATAATACATGTAATTATTTAAATGTTAAAAGAAAGTATATATAATTGTCTTAAAAATTATTCAAAAATATTATTTATTTCGTTATATTGTAAATAAACAAATAAAAATATAATTAAAACAAACTTATGAGGTATTTCAAACTCTTAACATTAAAGTGTATGGACGGACAAAATCGAATTTGTACAAACACATTCTTGTGATCGGGTCGGATCAGAGCATGATGGATCCAATCGACCCTATATGCCTGGATCCGACTCTCCCTACATGCCTGGATAGTACTTAAAAGTTGGGCCCAGTGGTGCGACCGAAGGGCGTATTACATTCATAGTTGTAGATAAGGGATTGTTATAGTTTCTCGGTCTGGCTCAGCCATCTGTCTCTCTTTCTCTGCACTTATATTGGGTAGGTTTGAAGTGAGATAAAATAAGATAAATTAAAAATTCGTAATACGTACAGTGAAAGAAAAAAATTAATATAATATAAAATTAATAAAAATTTATAAAATTTTTTAAATTTTGTTAACAAACCAAACGGGCCATTGCGTGCGTATGGGTGTAGACAAGAGGGGCAGCCAGTCAAACCCACGAGGTTTGAACCACAAAAAAAAAAAAAAAAGGCACCATTTTCCACGGTCAAACGTATCTTCCCTTTCTCAGAAGATGCCTCCGCCAGCAAACACACACACCCAGAGCTAGAGATAAAGAGAGAGATCGGTGTTCAACGCGTGTACATTTTCGCTTCTCTCTTCTTTTACCCCATTTCAATTCTCAACCCCACCAGCACCCTATAACAACCTCTCTCTGTCTCTCTCCCCCCCTGCCGGATCTCTGTATTCGATCCTCTCATCTGATGGGCTCTTTGTCTGGGATCTTGGAGGCAGGAGGATTACCATCGCCGTCATCCACCTTCTCTTTCTCAAGCCCATTCATGTCCACCACCTCCTTCACCGACCTTCTCTCCCAAGACTACGCCTTTGCAACCACCACCGCCGCCACCGCCGTCAGCCGTGGACTCTCCGATCGTATTGCCGAGAGAACTGGTTCCAGGGTGCCCGAGTTCAATTCTATTCCGCCCCCTTCGCTGCCCCTATCACCTCCCGCTCTCTCCCCTTCTTTCTTTGCCATCCCTCCTGGGTTAAGCCTAGCTGAGCTCCTTGACTCACCCGTCCTCCTCTCCAATTCCACGGTACGTATATATATATATATATATATATATATTTAATTTCAATTCTTCTTTGCTTTTTTTTTTCTGGGTTCTGTTTGGTTGCCAAGAAAACAGTGGAAATTAACGTGATCAAACCCTGTTGATATCTTCCCTATACTTAATACTTTCTTTTTCCTCTGTTTCTCGGTAAACAAACAGAGCATTAGTGAAGTCAATGATATAACTGTTTGTTTCCATACGCACACACATATGCAGGTTTTACCATCTCCAACAACTGGTAGTTTTCCAGTTCAGGGCTTCAATTCCAAGAGCAATTCCAACAACAACCAGCAGAACAACATCGATATCAAACAGGAGCAAAAGAACTACGCTGATTTCTCTTTCCAGACCCATACAAGCTTTCAATCTCAAATTCCTACTGTACGGTCAATTCACATTCAGATATTCTCTCCCTCCTCAGTCTTCTCTCTGTTTTTCCTCAAATCTGAATTTACTCAAATGATCAGGAAAACCAATCATGGGGACTCCTAGATCCCACAACAAAGGAATCCGAATTTGCTTCGATGCAGAGCTTCTCCCCTGAGATCTCCACATTTCAGGCCAACTCTCAAAGCAGCACTGGGTTTCAATCGGATTATAACAACAATCACTATAACCAATCATCAGAGTCCATAAGAGAGCAGAGAGCATCATCTGGTGATGGATTCAACTGGAGAAAATATGGGCAGAAGCAAGTGAAAGGGAGCGAAAATCCGCGAAGCTATTACAAGTGTACATTCCCAAATTGCCCGATGAAGAAACAAGTTGAGAGCTCTTTGGATGGCCAGATCACTCAGATTGTTTACAGGGGTAAGCATAACCACCCAAGGCCTGAGTCTAAAAGGAGATCATCTTCCTCATCATCGGCTTCTTCTCAAGCAATTCAACAGTACTGCAATCCACCCCCCAGTGATTCGGCTGCAACACCAGAGAATTCTTCAATCTCAATAGGGGAGGATGATTTTGAGCAGAGCTCTCAAAAGTGTATATCAGGAGGATTAGATGAGGTTGATGAAGATGATCAACCTAACGCCAAAAGATGGTAAATTATATACATATACATATACATATACATATACATATACATATACATATAATATTTGTGGGTAATAGAGTTATTTGATTCTTGGGTAATTGGTAAGTTTCTGGTTTAATTTATTTTTCCATTTTTTTTAACAGGAAAATAGATAGTGAATATGAAGGTTCATCGGCCCCTGGGAATAAGGCAGCGAAAGAGCCTAGAGTTGTAGTCCAAACAAGAAGTGATATTGATATTCTTGATGATGGGTATAGATGGAGAAAATATGGGCAGAAGGTGGTCAAGGGAAATCCTAATCCAAGGTATTAAAAATAATAAAAAAATATGGTACTTTTTGATAGCAAGTTTTTTCACTAAAAGAAACATTTTCAGGCTTCCCATTCTTCAATCTCTGCAAAAACTATCATGCTGTGAAGAGGTTTTCGATTTTGATGTGTTTAATTAGGTTGTCTAAATGTTATCGGTTGATTTGTGTGATTACAGGAGCTACTACAAGTGCACCTACCAAGGATGTCCGGTGAGGAAACTTGTAGAGAGAGCATCTCATGACCTAAGATCGGTGATCACAACCTATGAGAGGAAGCACAACCACGATATTCCGGCAGCTCGTGGAGGAGGCGGAGGCGGTGGCAGCCACTCCGTCAACAGGCCTTTGCCTTCGGCGGCGGCAATGCCCGCCAAATCCATGACCAACTCAATTCATCACAATTTGAGACCACCAACAACATATGGGGAGGGACAAGCACCCTTCACGCTAGAGATGTTGCAGGGTCATGGGAGTTTTGGGTTCTCGGGATATGGGAACTCAGCGAGCTGTTACACGAGCCAAGAACAACTGACAGACGTAGTGTTCTCTGAAGCCAAGGAAGAACCTAGCGATGGAGTGTTCTTTTAAGTCTTTTACTATGCTGAGTTGCTTATCTCTCTCTCTCTGTTTTTTTTTTTTTTTTTTGGGGGGGGGGGGGGGGGGTGGGTGTGTGGGGGAAGGTTAATTGGTTAATTTACTTCAGGAATAAGATTTTTTCAATACAATAAGAAGCGATGCGAGGAGGTCATGTTTGTTTGTAGTTTTGCTTGTTTTGGTGTATATTTAGGTAGGGAATTTTGATTTTTTGTACATTCAAAGCTAGAAATGTGATGTAGTTATTTTCTTTCCTATTTGTTTTAAGGCCCTCAGAAGTATAGAGCCTCACATATGCGTTGATTTTTTTTTAAATATATTTTTCTTTTTAGATGCACCCAAAAAGAATGAATAAATAAATAAAAATTGTACTAATCGTTTCACATTGAAAAAAAAAAAAAAATTGTTCCATCCTACTTCGAGAAAGGGAGCCTGAAGTTGCTTTCGACTTCCGTCGCTGCAGTCTATAAGTAAAACAACGTCGTCGTTTAATTGTTATTTTTTACACTGTTTTGAAATTTTTGAGTCTCCTCCGCGTTCGTTTTCTTCGGCCTTTTTGGTTTTGCTTAGTTCGTCCCTGCAGCCCCTGAAGTTTCAACAACCATCGGCTCAATCGAAACCAAACCCTACGGCGAAAGGGACAGAGACAGAGAAAGAGAAAGCGAATGAAAAGAGAATCTCACCCACACTTCGCATTCTCATTGTCATCGCTTTGATTAATTCTACTTTCTTTGTTGCCAAAGGAAAAGTTAGTTCGAACAAATAGATGTTCGCAGTCACTAAATTCGGCTACGTATCTCATTGATTGTCAATATGCGCGTACACATTTTGGTTCGTCGGTTCGATCGATTTCCAAATTTGTACTTTTTGTCCCCTTAAATTTTGCCAAGAAATATATAATATATTTTTTAATTTAAAAATCAATACACATTCCTTTTGTGATTTTATATTAAGTACAGGATCAACAAAATCTATTAAATTTAACTTAATTCATGCTATGCGGATCAAGATTGATTCGAAAAGGGAATTCAAAAATTGATAGCCAAAGTATATTTGTACTTATTTTTACGTTAAAATGAAATATTTTTTAATTATTTTTAGCAACATTTTATATAAAATTTATAGATAAATTTATATTTATTTTTTTTATTAATGTCTTTTTGTCCTATTAGATAGAAACTTTCTTGTCGCGCAAGACAATTGGCTTAAATTTAACAAATTTTGTTAATTTTATAATGCAAATCAAATTACTTATAAGGGATCATGTGTTAATTTTTATATACGGAGGAATCATGTATATTTTGTCTAAATTTGAAAGGGTAAAATATAATCATCCAAATATAAAGAAAAGATTACCGTCCCAAAAGGTGATGTTTAAGCAAATTTTTCATATTATATTGGAAAATAATTTTTTTATTTAATAAATATAACTCTTATTTTAACTGTCTAAATATAATTTTTAGTTATTGTTCACATATTTAAATTAGTCAAAATTTTTTCTAAGCCAGTGAAATCTTTTACTTAAACCATTGCAAGCTTTAGTGTCATAATTTCAGTACCATTTGTGTAATCAAATTACATAAATGTATGTTTTATTGAAAAATAATACACATACAACAGTTCTGAATCCACCGTTATTCCCTCTCTTTCTAAAAATTAATTTTTAGAGTTATAAATTTTTAAGGAGAGAAAAAAAGTAATTTATATGATTTTTTTAACGAGTAATTTATGTAGTGTATATAAGGAGAATAACTAATAATTATCTTTTACACTAAAATACTCATTAAAATTTAATAAATACATATTACGTAATCATATCTTATACTTTAATAGAATTGTAAATGAAAAAAATCTGAAATATTATTATATAACACATTTTTATTAGTTTTTAATTAGTGTTTCAAGTACTGGCTAACAAATGCCCTAACATAATATATATTTTTGTTAAGTAGAATATAAAAATATCATATATATTTAGCATATATAGTTTAGTAGTTAAATTATTTTAATATTTATCTGCCACCAATACCTTATTTTAACAAGAAGTAGGCACAAATGGATGACGTAATAGCCAATCGAACAGTTACATCATGATGACGAGAGCTTTGAATGAGTCAAAGTATTTGAGGCCACCGATATTGCGGGGAACCCACGTTGGTCATCGTCAACGGTCGCTGTCAAAGTATTTATTAAGTATTTGAGGCGCTCGCCATCAAAGTATTTACTTCAAGAAGATAATTTTTTTTTTGGGGCAAAAATAATAAAAATTGTAAATGGCAAATATTATCAACGTTGATTAATTCAGTTTAACATATTTTAAGACTAAAAATAAAAAAAATTAAACTCAATAAAGATTAATATATTTCAATTTTAATTTCAATTCATGCACAATTAACTTTGAAATTTTTTACTTGTTATGAAAAAAAGCAGTAAATTGTTTACATTTTTTATTTGATTGAAAAGAAAATAAAGAGAAAAGTTCTATATTTATATATTTGCACCAAAATAAAATATAGATATTTCGTTTGGACAAAAAATAAATTAATACCTTGAAAATTTTCCAATCTTATTAGAAAATAATCAAATTTATATCTTTTTCCTTTTTTGCATTATTCTGATTAGTTTTTTATTTTCTTTTTAACTTAGAATGTCCGGACTACTTTGCGTGTACTTTGACTAATCCTTAAATTCTTAAAGTTAGTGATCAAATAAATCCTTTGGGTCTTTAGTGACCCACAGTGCTAAGAAAACTCGAACTAGTAATATTTAGGGAGTAAACTAAGATATTACCAGTCGAGTTAACTCTCAAGGTTTAAGTGGTGATCAGATGTGCCTTTGGGGACTGTTTGCTTAAGCATTTTATCAAATTTAATTGTACCATAATAATTTCGGGAACATTAAAAAAATAAAATCAACCATAAAATAGAGTAAATTACAATAAGACCCCTACATTTTTTTAATAAGATGCCTAACTTCCTTTAAATATCACAAATTACAGTAATACCCATAACATTTCTATCTCTCGTTTAAATGCCGTCAGTCAATCAACCAATGAAAGTTGACCAATGAGGTGTTTAGAATGACAAAAAGTGAAGTAAAATGAGATAATTGAAGATAATTTGTGAATTCATAATTCGTACAGTGTAATAAAAAATGAATAACTTTTAGAGATTTTTAAATTTTTTCAGTATTTATCAGTTTGCTAAACGCACCTTAAAACAAATTAAATATAGCCGTAAATTACACTTGCACTTCTTAATATTTTCTTAGAAAACACTAAACTTCCCGTAAGTATCAGAAATTAAACTGTCACTCCTTAGTTTTTATGCTCACACAGTGAGTTCAAAGGTTAGAAATAACAAGGAGTGTAAATAAGCTGTGTGAAGTGAAAAATAAGTTATTCAATTTTCGTTTATTAAGTTTTTGAGTTCACAAATAGTTTGATTATTTTACATATAAGACAAGACATGAATAGAATGCGAAATTAATAAGAGAAAATAAAAAAAATGACACGGCATTGATACAATGACTCAAAATTAATTTGATATTATTTAATTTTAAGATAAGTTAATTATTTAACATATTCTTTAAAATTTAAGATATTTATAAATTCGAACAACGTAACATGAAGTGAGTGTCACCCCACATTCAGCAACAGAAATTGCTGAAACGCTACTAGTTTTAGCAAAATATTTAATTAATATACAAAAATAATTCAATAATAAATTACCATAATTTGTAAATTAAAGGGTAATTTTTTATTATCCTTGAGTTTAATAAAAATACACAAGTACTCTTAGGATTCTAAAATTACACTTACTACCATTACTTTTTAAATTCTATTACAACTTCTCCTCAAACATGGTACAGCACAATTGTGTTTGCTTATACATGATTGATAAGCAAAAGTTATAAATTTATTCTTCTAATAATTTTGAGCTATTTTGACCAAAAGTTATAAATTTATCCTATTAATAATTTTGAATTATTTTGACCATCGATAATTCATCTAACTTAAGAAGTACTTGATTACCGTTCAAAACCCACAGATTGTGATATTTAATATGTAAGATGAGATTTGATTCACTTACGAAATTGAGTACATTAGATGATTAGTTGGGACTTATCTAGGAATCCTTGAATAATCAAATACGTTTGAATTATTTTCAAAATGTTCTAATGTTGGCAAGATTGCTGAGTGTAGTTTTAATTGTGGGAAATTTGGTTTTTTATGATCAAATGGTCAAGGGTTCCTTAATTTCTTTTTAAATTTATCAATAGTTCAACCCTCCGAATGGTACACTAAAATTAGAAAGAATTTGTAGTATAATCCAAAATGTAGGGATAGTAAATATAATTTAAAATAAGGGTTGGTAACATAATTTTTGAAGAATCAGATGTCTTTTTAAAAATTAAAGGTTTTCAATGTAATGTAATGTTATACGCTATGGAATTTGAGCGTCTTTACATGAAATTTCAGTGAATCTTAATCTAATTTATGTTACAAAAATAATAAGAAACACACTTGAAGATTAAAATATTTAACCTCCCAAACGAATTAAAATGCTCATCGTATTGTTTTTTATTTTTTTAAAAGTCAACTGTTGTTAAACTATTTTGCCTGGGAATTTTTTTGATAAAAATTTTCCATTGTGATGAGTATTGTAATTCTAGTTACACGCAACCGAACTGTGAAGTGTAAATATAAACGACTATGGTTTAATTAAAATATGTTAATTTAATTAATAATAATCAATAATTAAATTAAAATTTATTTTAATTAAATCATGATAATTGATATCTCCCGTTGCATTCCTTGTAATTCGTTGACTTTGTTATTGAACCGCGCTGAATATCACAATAACGGGGCACAGTTGTGACCCCTTAGGACAAATGGAGTTTTTGTTCCGCTATGTTAAGGAGAAAAATGGGCTGAATACGGATAGCTACTGTTTAGCTATTTTAGCCCTTTGTTTTTATTTATTTATTTTATTTGATAAAAGTAAGATTTAAATTGGCTCTGGATATTCCAATTTTGTAAAGCAAATGTCGTCTAGGTGCTCAGTCAAAAGTTTGGATGTGAGTAAGAAGTTAATTTCATTGCATAAACGATTTTCAAACAACTGGGTTTGAAATTAAGGCTTGGTTTAGAAAGAAAGTTAGTTAGTTAATTAAAAATAAGCTAGCTAGTAACTTATTTTGAGGTGGAAAGGTAGTTTTTGTAGTACTTAGTAGCTAGCTAAATTTGTGTTTGGGAAGGAAAAAAAAAGTGACTTTTTTGAGGTGGAAATGTAGTTTTTGTTAGTTTAACATTTTTGCCCTTGAAAGTTTAAAAGAAAGTTAAAACGTAAGAGGGTAAAATTGACCAAGCACTGTTGAAACTAAAAAAAAGCCGACTACTAGCCAAGTTTCCCAAACAGACCCTAAGATTGCCTTTGGTAGTAGTTAGCTACTAGCACTATTACTAATTTTTAGTTATTCAATTTTTTAATTTTTTTAAAATAATCAAATTTATCATTTTATATTTTAAATTTCTTTTAAATCATAAACGATAAAATGTCAAATTAATAAAAAAAAGTTAAAAATTTAACTTTTTTATCATTTCTCCCCAAAAGTTAACTTTTTAGTAGTTAACTACTAGTAAAAAGTTAGCCTTTTTACTTCCCAAACTCTACCAAAATTTTATAAAAAATATATATGTAAGAGTTGATTGCTAAAAATTAAGAGGAGGGGGTAGAGTAGAGATAAAATTATTCTTTTTTTATTTGAGTCTTTTTAATATGAAAATTTCAAATAAACCATTTAAAAATATATTGCATGAGGAGCTTCAAATTCAAATTTAAAATGCATATATAAATTTATTGAAATTCAATTTAATTATTATCTTTTAATAATTAGTGCAAAATTCTTAGATTTTAAAGTTATTAATCAAACCACAACATAACTTAAAAAGATGTTAAATGTTTAAGCTGGAATTCCTCACTATTCATTTTATAGGTTGATTATACCATTCAATTTATTTTGAAATAAATTCTTTTACGCTCTATTTGAAATTATAGGTTTGATAGGATTTGATTTTATTTAGTGAGAATTTCTATCAGTTCGTATATTTAGAATTAAAATAAAATGTTATGAGTTAAATTTGATTTCATTTTATAACTAAAATTTTGAGATTTGTATATCATTTGAAATTTAACTTAGAAAAATCAAATTTAATGAGAATTTATTTATTTATTTTTTTTAAAGTCATCTAAGGATCTCCTTGTGTGTTTAGGAGAGAAAAGAAAAAAAGAAAAAAAAAATTAGTTAGAAGAGAAATGATAATGTTGTCTTCCTATTTGTTTATAAGTTTAGAAAAGAAATGATAATAATTTTCTTTCACTTTGTTTGTGAGTTGAGAAAAGGAAAATAAAGTTTTTACTGTTATTTTACTATTAAATCTTTTAAAAAATTGGAGGATTGTCAATTTATTTAGTTAAATGATATGTTTGTAATTTTTTTATTCTTTATTTTATGGGCAAATATGTCATCTTAAAAATTTCATTAATTAACTTTTTTTTTTCTCTCTATTTCTGCCTACTTTTTAAAGGATGAAATTTTTAAAATTTTAGTACTAACTTTTCTTTTCATTTCTTTTATTCTATTTCCTAAAAAAAACTCACCAAAATCTTTTCTTCTCCTCTTTTCTTACCATCTCACTTCATCCAAACGGATTGCAAGTAAGAAACATATTTATTCTCATATATCGTATTTATCATATTTATTATTTTTTATTACTATGATTAAATTTGACATTTCTCTTAAATAATCAATTCAATTTTTAAATTCAAACATAGTATTTCAAAAATAAAATTTTATTTATCAAATTAATTCTTTATTTTAATATTAATTTAATTGAAAGAGAGGAATTTTTTCAAACACTGTGTTATTTAAAAAAAAAAAAAAAACCTTGAAATTTAGTCCTAGCCCACCTCTGACAAGGCCATATTTTATTTTTTGGTAAAAACGCTTCCAAAGTAGGAGGAGTGGCGGCTAACATGGCATTGTGATGTTAGCTGCCAGACATCAATTTATAGCCGTTTGATTAAATCAACACACGAGCAATTTAAAATAGTCACGTGACGAAGAAAAAAAGTGAATTTCAACCGAACGTGTTGGCGTGCGTTCGAAAATTATACGGGAGCAACTGTTTTCTCAAAAAAAAAAAGAAAAAAAGAAAGGGTTACTCATGTGAAATTTAAAATAGTTACGTGATGAAGAAATGAACAACTCCCAGCCAAATGTTTAGGCGCGATCCACTCGGCGGCAAATTTTTTTTTTTTTTTGGGTAAGTGGCAAAACTTATTTTACTGCTTTGTCAAAAATGAAAAATGGCTATTTCCTTCCAAATTTTCTGAATTTGTGTAGGAACCTTTTGATTACTTTGCTTCTAATTGTTAGTCATTAAGTATCTTTACTTTAATTAAGAAGTCATTCAATGACTCACTCTACAGTTATAAGCAGGTTTACCAGTGTAATGAAAATTATTTAAAATTTTGCAAAGCTAGAATGGTGTGAGCATGTTCAAATGTTTGAGTGAAGAGTTGGTTTGAATGCTATAATCAGGTATTTTAATTTGGTGTTTATTTTTAATTTGAATGTAAAAATATTGGGTGTTACATTTTAATTGTTGTTTTTTTTTTTAGAGCAATTTAGTTAAAAAAATCTGATGAAAAAAAAAATAAAGTCTTTACTTCCTTACACTGAAAATTTATTTTTCTCCTTTTTTATAATGGAAAAAAAAAAGAGAAAAAGAAAAAGAAACCACATTAATTGTTGCACTTGTGTGTTTCTTTCTTTTTTTTTTTAGTATATAATCGTATAAAAATTTGTTGGAATATTATTATCCTAAAAAAGATAATGTTTTTACTTCCTATGCTTTTTTTTTTTTACAATGGAAAAAAAAAGGAATAAGAAATAATATTAATTGTTTTAAGCTGGTCTCTTTCATTTTTGTATTTTTTTTAATATACACTGTATAAAAAAATTATTAGAATGTTAAATTCTTTCTATTATTTATGTGTTTTATTGCAACATAGACCCTTAATGATGAATGCGGACTGTGGAGAGGTTGGAATTGAAATTATGAAAATAGACCTTCCAAAATCTATTGAAGAAAGTAAAGAGCCATTGTCGGTTGAGTTTTCTTCTGAAACTATAAGTGACACGATGGTTAAGTCGGTTTGCAAGCCATTTGTTGGAATGGAGTTCAATACAATTGAAGAAAGCTTTTCATTTAGGAAAAAAAATATGCACGCGATACTGGATTTGGTGTTTGGGTTAGAGGAACGAATAATAAAAAAGATGGAGTGGTGAAATCTAGGACGTATGCATGTTGCAGGCATGGCAAAAAGTCTAAAGATCCATGACGCATTCATTCCAAGTATCGTGCAGAAACAAGATGTGATTGTAGTGTTCTTATAAGCATTTCTTTGAACAAAGAAAAAGGAAAGTACTATGTGACATCCTTCATAGAAGAACATAATCACTAGTTAGAAAGTAAACAAACAACTCATCACTTTAGAGCACATCGAGGCATCAATGAAGTCCAAGCACGTGCTATTGTTGTTGCATAAGGGGCGGGTCTCGGGTCGAAGACGGCACATAGGTATATGAGCGTAGAAGCTGAGGGCTCAGAAAATGTGGGTTTCACTATGGAGGATGTGAAATCACACCTATGCACTAAATGCCCGAAAGACATGGAACTAAGAAAGGCTACTGTCATTTTAGAGTACTTTTAAAAACAGTCCAAGCGAAGCCCTTCTTTCTTTCATGACTTCCAAATTGATTGTACAGGGCAAATAACCAATATATTTTGGGTCGATTCAAAGATGCTAGTTGACTATCAAGTTTTTGGTGATGTGGTAATGTTCGACACAACATTTGGCACTAACAAAGAGTCTCGGCCTCTGGGGGTTTTCACTGGCTTTAACAACCATAGGCAAATAGTGATATTTGGGGGCACCTTATTGTTCGATGAGACTGTAGCCTCATTTGCACGGCTTTTTAAAATATTTCATTAATGTCACGAGGAGAAAAAACCTACAGTGATATTTATAGACCAAGATGCAGCAATGGGAAAGGCTTTGGAGGTTGTAATGCCTACTGTACGACATGGGCTATGTACTTGGCATATTAGTCAGAGTGCAATGAAGAACTTAGCTGGTACTTTACTAGGGAACACAAAATATTTTATATCAGAACTTCATAGTTATATGTATGACTTCTCTGATGTTGATGAGTTTGAAGAGAAGTGGAAGAACATGGAGAAAAAGTTTGAACTTGTTGGAAATAAATGGCTTGATGGACTCTATCAAAAAAAGTATCAATGGTGTATTGCTTACATAAAAGATATATTCACTGCTGGGATGCGCAGCACACAGTTGAGTAAAAGTGCCAATGCAAGGGTGCAACTAGTATTGGGAAATGGGCTAACCATGAAAGAGTTCTTTCAAGGATTCCGGTTATTTTTTACAGACGTTAGGGAAAATGAATTGCAGAGTAATTGTGAGTCGAGACAGACTTTTTCTCACTTTACAATCAAGAATTCTGCCATCTTGAGGCAAGCTGCAGAAATATACACCCCTAACATGTTTAGGCTTTTTAATGAACAGTTTGATCAGGAGCATAAAATTTGGTTGGATAAGAATGATCCTATTGAAGGCCCCCACGTGAGGATTGCAAACGATGTAGACAAAGCATACAAGATTAATTTCGACCCATCATCAATGATGATTTCTTGTATATGTAGCTTGTATGAGATGTATGGATATTTTTGTGCGCGTATTTTGAAGGTATTCAATGTATGTCGTATTTATAAAATTCCAGATAAATACATCACGAAAAGGTGGACTTGGCATGCAAAAAGTGGCCTTGCTTTTGGTGAAATTCCTACCCCTAACTTGACAAATTCACAGTTGATTGACATCTTGTGTTCAGAGTTTATGCAATTAGCATATCGTGCAGTTGGAAACAACGAGGCATTCAAGAGTGCTCGTCGTCTTATAAGTGAGGGTCACTCCCTTATAGATATGTCTGGGGCAACAAACAAAGAGATTGTAACAGTAGATTCTCTTGCTTCTCTTAATCCTATAGACCTTAAAGTGACAGGGCTAAAAAAGAAAGACAATCACAAAGGTACCCGCAAACGTCAGAATGTGTCATGCACGGAGAGTGCAAAGAGACCAAAAAAGACTCAACAATTTAAGCAAAGGAGAACTAGCCCACAATTTATTTTAGCCAAGGTTCAATCATCGCCATAGGTATAACCCTAAGCAAAGCCCCATGGTCTATATTTGGGTCAAAAACTCTCAAGTCGAGGCCTGTAAAACAAAAAAACAAATAACTTGATACTTGTCCAGGTTCGTTTGATGCGATGAAAGACGTTAGGAAAATTTTAAAATATTTAAAAAATTTTTAAAATTATTTATTTTTTATTTTATTTTACGAATTATGAATTTATAAATTATATCACTTTTTCTCACTCGAAACGCTGCCTTAATTAGTAAAAAAGTAGGTCAAGTTAAATTTGAAATATAAATAAATTCCCAATTTTCAGGCTTAAATCGGGAATGGGTTAGTTATATATATATATTTTTCCTGTTGTACATTATTTTTTAATTAAAATTATTTTTTTATTTGGTAATTTTAAAATATGTTATTCATTCTCATTAAAAAAAAAAAGAAAAAATAATATTTCTAAATAAAAAAATTTACATATGTAAAAAAATTTATTTTTTAAAAAGTATTTAATAAAAATTAAATTTTAATAAAAAATTAAATGTATATATATATATATATATATATAAAGGCTAGAGTTCATCTTTCCCAAACCACCCCTCAGAATCATCCTCTCCTCTCCTCTCCTCTCCTGTAAAATAGTTTTGGCGCGAATTCCTTTTCTTTTTATTTGTTTCGAGTAGACTGAGTCATAAAATGAAGCCCACAACGGCAAAGCCGAACCTCCTGAACAACATTCTAGTACGAGCGCTCTCATTCGGGGTCCTTATCTTCCTCGCTCGATTCTCTTATGTTTTCACGCTCAGTATCAATTCTTGTGATTCTGGCGACTTCTGCTTCTTCTCCTTCGTCCCCGACACCTTCAGACTCTCCAACGTTCTCGCGCCGACCGACTCCTTCTCCGCCGAAGACGGGGCCGGAGATGCCGAGAGAGACTCTCGCCTCCGAAATTACTATTCGTCGGTGTTCCAAGATTTGATTGCCGAGGGTTTTCTCTCCCCCGACTCGAAGGCTCTCTGCATAGAAACCCTAACCGGGCAAGACGTCCTCGCCTTGAGAGACATTGGAGTCGCCGACTCATTCGGAATTTCCAGTAAATCATCGCTGCTTCCGGTGGTGATAACCGGTCGCGCCATACTCCATCCGTTCGAGGAGAATACCTTCGACTTCGAGTTCTCCGGCGATGCAGTTCTGGACCGTTCGGCTCAACCGGCCAAATTCGCTTCCGAAGTATCGAGAACGCTCAAACCAGGAGGCTTCTTCGTCGTCCACACGGCGGCGAAAGACGTGTACAGTCTCAATTCACTGCTTGATTTATTCAATTCCTCTAGATTTGTCAGATCGCGCGACATCCACGGCCTCGATTCCTCATCGCCGTCGATCCGCGAGATTGTTCTGAGGAAAGAAAATGAAATTCCTCGCCCTGGTGAGAGAAATCAGCCCCTCCATGGCAATTCGGTTAAAAAATGCTCTGTCCCAGGTTACAAACGGAAATTGATCCGAAAAGCAGAGCCACTGATCGCAAAAGAGCCGTTAAAGCCTTGGATTACATTGAAGAGGAACATAAAGAACATTCACTATCTACCTTCAATGGTGGACATCAGTTTTAAGCATAGATACGTATATATTGATGTTGGGGCTCGGAGTTACGGTTCAAGCATTGGAAGTTGGTTTCGAAAACTGTACCCAAAACAGAACAAGACCTTTGAAATCTATGCAATTGAAGCTGATAAGGCGTTTCACGAAGAGTATCGAACGAAGAAAAGGCTCACTCTCTTGCCTTATGCGGCGTGGGTGAGGAATGAGACTCTGTTTTTCGAAATTAGCCGCGAACCCAGAAGGAAAAATGGGGAAAAGGGTAGGGGGATGGGAAGGATTCAATCAGTGCAATCTTCGACCAATTTTGTGGGAGATTTGGATAAGATTCAGGGATTCGATTTTGCTCTTTGGTTGAAAGAGGCGGTTTCAGTGAAAGACTTTGTAGTTGTGAAGATGGATGTTGAAGGGACTGAATTTCATTTGATTCCCAGGTTGGTGGAGACCGGAGCGATTTGTCTGATTGATGAGTTGTTTCTTGAATGCCATTACAACAGATGGCAGAGATGTTGCCCAGGTGAGAGGAGTCCCAAGTATCAGAAGACTTACACACAATGCATGGATCTTTTTTCTTCTCTCAGAGAGAGTGGAGTTCTTGTACATCAATGGTGGTAAATGGTAATGGTCAAATTACCTTCTTCTCTGTTTTTGATATTCTTTGATTATTTGTTATAGATATTATTTCTTGTTACACTTTGTAATTTTTTTCTTTTTAAATTTCATGTAACACATTCCAACTGCAAATGGAAAATTACACATTTTTCTAAGTGTTGTCTTTAATGTCATTTGTTTCTACTATTTTGGTAATCAAGAAATATAGATGCCAGCCAAGAGAACAGTTTGAGCAAAAAGTGAAAAATTCATAGGTTGTACTAATGTAGGTATATTGGAATTCCAAATGACCTATCTTTGTTTAACAATGGCTGGTTGTGAAGACGATGCAGAACTTTAACAGTGAGTAGAGAATTAATTGGTGATTCTTAACCCACACCCCCCCCCCCAAAAAAAAATTTCTAAACAGAAACAATTTGTATGTTATGCGACAATATGGTCTCTATATAGAGACCTAATAGGACTTTTTAGAAAACCATTTGTATGTTCTCCCTCTCCTAATAAAAATGCGACAATGGTCTCTATTAGAGACCTATAATAGTACTTTTGTCACTCCGCGCCTCAAATTTTGCGTAACAATTTAATAATTAATTTTTTATAATTGTATTTAATTTGTGATATAAATGGGTTGGATCAATCTTGTGTCTCGACCTAATTTAATTCAACTCGACTCACGCCCCAACCTAACCCTTTCCACCAATCTGTATGGACTCGGCCCGATTCGAGAGAGTCGAGTCAATGACAATTAAATAACAGGTCGCCGAAACGACAGTCTAAAAATTGTGATCACTTGTTGTAGTGTAGGATCCACTGATGAATTGCTTCCCTCTCTCTTTCTGAACAGCTGAAAAAGACTGCTGATCAAGTGGGATTGGCCAAACACCTCTTCGACGATCAAGTTAGTATTGATAAAAAAGAAAAAAACCTTTAGAGAGGATCAAGTTAGTGTTGATAAAAAAGAAAAAAACCTTTAGAGAATAAATTAGTAGAGTTTTTGTAAGTAAGAAGTTTCTCACCTTTTTCTTTTGACTTTACCCACTTTTTATAATGGTAGATTTATATTCTAGCATACCTCCCCCGGTGATGATCAGATCACGTTTGGAGGTGGGTGGCCATGCTGGATCGTGGATGGAGGTGCGGGGAACAGGGCAGTTTCCATTGCCAACGTGCTCCAAAGATTCGGCACTTGGAAGCCTGCCTGGTGTCCCTGACTTGACTGGTCATCTTGTGTTCATCTGAACCCCTCCAATAGCTCTAATTAAAAAATTAAAAGTTGAAGTTTACTAAACCAATATGTTATCATTATAGAATTGTCCCAATTTATCATAAAAAAATATTATTTGGTCATCAAAAACTATTACTAAAAGTGAAATGCTAAAAGGAAAATGATAAATGCATTTTTTCACTCTACGTTATTTATTCATTACGGTATTGTGGAGTAAGGAAATTTAATGAAGGAGTATAAATATAAGGAAATTTAATGAAGGAGTATAAATATCCTTACTCCATGCTAAAATTATAAATTAAGTTTAAAAAATTAATCAGTTTTTCTTATTTTTTAATAAAATTTAATTTCAAATCAATTAATTTAAAATTAATAGGTATCCAAACAGAATGAAAATTTTAAAATTAGGATTTAGGTAATTTTAAAATTTGGGATTTAGATTTTCTAAATTTGATTTCAGCCACGTGGGGACCGGCCCCTATGTATCAGAAGCTTTTGCCACTTGAGCTTTTGTGGTTGCCGTTGTCAAAAGTATGCCATGGAACGCTATTTAGGGTTGGTATTAAATTTCAACAAGCAGAAGAACAACCTCCCATTTCTCTTGCCTCTCCGCGTTCCCCTCTCTCTCTCTCTCTCTCTCTCTCTCTCCATCTCTATTTCTCTTCTTGTATGTTAGTGTTAGATTAAACTCTTCTTTTTCACCTGATTTGCATGTTATTCGTCTCTTCTCATCTTCCCCCCATCTCTCCCCCTATTATTTATTTATTTTTTTCGAAGTTCACTAATCTTTATACGCATATCATGTATATATCTTTTAAAGCTAATTTGCGATTTCCAATAAAATAATAACAAAAATCAAAGGGCATGATACGAAGATTCAACCATCTTGTTCATTACGTTTCAAGAATATTGTTCCACCTTCCAAATAGATCCAAACTTGTGGGAAAAACCCTACTTTCAATATCTTCCTGAAGTTACAAAAACATCAAGCTTCATCACATTTTCAAGCCATTCTAAAGCCTCTCAAGCAACCAACAAATTTAGAATTATAGACAAAGCACATTACGGGTCGGGTTGCAAAGTATTGTATTGAACCTTTCTTGGCTCTGTACAGCAATTTGTAAAGCTTGTTTTGAAACTCCTGTTTGTTGGTTTGCTGCAAATCCCATTTATATATATATATATATATACATATATATATATATATGTAGCATTTCATCTCATCATCACATTTATATCGTTCTTCTTTCTCATCCCGCAACATGGCGGACACCAAGACATCAATATTATCTTCCAAAGGTCAAGTCCCTGGACCACATGATGAAGAAACCATGGTATGCCAATATGCTTATACTAGCGGCCATTACAGGGGAACAATATTGGCCGGATTTGGATCTGGATCCGAAATTTTCTTCTACACCACACCTGTTCTATTGGCCCAGTTCATTCTCATTTTCCTCATCTCAAGAGCCATTTACTTCTTTCTTAAACCTTTGAGGCAAAGCACTATGAGCGCACAAATCATTGTAAGCTTCTAATCCCTATATCTAATATTCATATATATATATATATATATATATATATCTGTGTGTTCTGATGTTTTCAAATCTAGGTCTAGGAGTTGTTTGAAAAGGATTAGATGATTGTTTTTTACTTTTTTCTTTTTTTAGTGCACAAATCCATTTTTTTATTTTAAATATATATTTTTTTGTATTATTATTTTTAATGAATGTAAATGACATGCTTAAAAGCATTCAAACAAAAAAGAAAATTAAATTTTGATACAAATAAATCATAAATACCAAAAAATAATAATAATAATTTTTTTAGTGGTGCAAATGCATGAAAATATAAAAACTTATTGCTGTTATATGTATATATATACATATGGGCTGGTTTGTAGGCAGAAAGGAGATTTCTTAAGTCTTAACAATAGAATTGCCTACAAAGAATATAGTTCAGCAAAGCACATTTACCAGTACTGATCATTGATCATTCATTGATAGATAAATACAAATAAAATAATAATAATAATAATAATAATCAAAATTTTGACTTAATTTATTAATCTTGTTGATAATTTTCTTCCAAATATGAAACTATGTTACCCATAAGAAGTATTATTGAAAACCTACCATGTTGTTTTGATAAATTAAGCACCATTTCTACTTTAAATTCACATATAAGTACAGCAGTTCAGTATAATTTATTTACGAAAATTGGCTTTAATCGGAATACATTATTTAAAAATATCACTAGAATGATATGATTAATAACAGACATATCATTTTTTACCCCAAA
Source organism: Vitellaria paradoxa (assembly GCA_019916065.1). Classification (NCBI taxonomy): domain Eukaryota; kingdom Viridiplantae; phylum Streptophyta; class Magnoliopsida; order Ericales; family Sapotaceae; genus Vitellaria; species Vitellaria paradoxa. The sequence continues at coordinate 8,418,560 of CM034243.1, read as the reverse complement.
AAAATAAATAAATAAAAAATTACATGAAAATACAACTTGTTTGCAAAACTGACATTCCCATCTCACGATTCTATGCAACTAGTTAGAAAACTTTACTAGAAAATCAGCAAAATAATATCATTCTAAAATTAAAATATTATAAAAATACACGTCATTCTAGCTAGTAATATTTTCTGATTACATGATCTTAAAATATAATTTTCTTTTTTATATATATGTGTGTGATTTTATGGACAAATTTGATTTTATGTCTTAGGATTTTACATGAAATCTCACTTTATAAGTTGAATTACTTTTTCTTGCGATAATTAAAGGTCTGAACTTATAATTAGTTGCTGTGTCATCCCTCAATTGCCATTTTCCCCTTGAGAGTTGAATAATTAATGGTAGGAGTGCAAGGGACAAAATTATCACAAAGAGAAAAAAAAAAAAAAAATCGGGCCCCTTATTTCTTGGAAAAAAAAATGGATCTTAAAATAAAATTTTAGACAAATCTTAAGAGGTGAAAGTTGAAAATTTTCCTTATTTTTCTTCTTATGATCAGTAATGGATTGTTATTAAGTGATGACTCCGTTGGATATAGGCCGGTATAATAATGGGTCCATCCTTCCTAGGACGAGACCAAAGGTACGTCGAGAAAATGCTTTCTCCAACCGGGAAAATGATTCTTCGCACATTTGGAGATATGGGCTTCACCTTTCACCTATTTCTACTAGCAGTACAGATTGATCCGACCATGTACAGCAAGGCAGGAAGAAACGCTGCGTTGATAGGCACCGCAGGTTTCGGAATCTCTTTCTTTCTCGGAGCACTCGCAATTGTTAAGCTCCCACCAATGTTGAAACTGGAAGACAACAGGGTAAAAGGCCTCCCTTTGATTGCCATGGTGAATTCCATATCCGCATTCCCAGTCATCACCAGCATGCTCGCCGATCTAAACATCCTCAACTCGGAGTTGGGTAAATTAGCAACATTTTCCACCATCGTCTGCGAGCTCTGGAGCTTCTTCCTCGCCGCAGTCGCCGGCCAAATCGGCACCGCCATTCGGACCAAACAGTGGGAGAATCTCTGGTCGATCTTTTGGATTGTGTTCTACGTGACAGCCGCCGCGTTTGTTCTTCGGCCGTGGATACAGAGGATCAGTGGGAAGACGATGGCGGAAGGGGGGAGGTCCATGAAGGAGTCTCATTTCGTGGCCATTATGGTTTTGGTCTTGGTGGGTGGGTTTGTCTCCGAATTTCTCGGCGAGAATGCGGGGATTTGCTCTTTTGTTCTGGGGTTGGCTATGCCGGACGGACCGCCGATCGGAGAATATTTGGTTTACAAGCTGGAAGCGATGTCGACGGGGATACTGCTTCCGATGAAGTTTGGGATTACGGGTATGAACACGGACTTGTTTTCGATTGAAACAAGGACGGCGTTCGCAGTGGAGCTTACCCTTTTTTTTGGTTACGTTGGGAAGTTCTTTGGAATACTTGCTGCCGCTACTTACTGCAGTGTGTCGCTTAGGGATTCCATAGTTCTCGCCATGATCATGTGCTGCAAAGGCGTGATAGAAGTCGCTATATATTGCCTCTGGACAGATCTTGGGGTAAATCATCTCTCTCTCTCTCTCTCTATATATATAGCTCTCTCTCTTTCTATATTTATAAATAAACTGAAATGACAATTTTATCCTTGTGTTCATGACTACTTGTTTATGTGCAGTTTATAGGAAGCCAAGAGTATACGCTTTTAATAGTGACAATGCTGATTGTAACTGGGGTGTTTAGGTTTCTGGTAGGGCACCTCTATGATCCTTCAAGAAGATACATGATCCATAATAGCACCAATTTACAGTCCCACAGTCAGCTAAGCATGCTGGTCTGCATACACAACGAAGAAAACGTCCCCGCTATGATTAACCTCCTCGACGCCTCAAACCCGACCAAGCAGAGCCCCATCTCCGTCGTCGTGCTGCATCTCACGGAGCTCAAAGGCAGCGCCGTCGCCACCATCGTCCCCAATTTCCGGCGAGGAAGCGTCACTTCCAATTCGCTCAACCATTCGGCGCACAACATAGTCAACGCCTTTGATTACTACGCTTTCAAAGAATCCAACCTCAATTTGCAGCACTTCACGGCTTCCGCGCCGTACGCGAGCATGCATGACGACATATGCACGCTCGCTCTGGACAAGAGCGTGACCATCCTGATCGTTCCCTTTCACAAGCAGTGGGCCATTGATGGAACCGTGGGGGCCACCTTCCCTGCTATCAGGACCGTTAATCTGAATGTCATCAAGAAAGCTCCTTGCTCGGTTGGAGTACTTATTGACCGGAATCAGATGAGGGGGAACAACTGGTCCGTTCTAACGTGCCAGTCCTTGTTCCGCATTGCGCTGCTTTTCGTTGGAGGTTCAGACGACAGAGAGGCGCTTGCGTACGCGAGAAGAATGTCCGAACGCGCTCATGTCGTCCTCACGGTGGTGTGGATTCGACCTCGTCAACCCCAATCGAGGAACTCGAGCGAAGACGGAGCTGTTGATGATGTTCGATTGATGAATGAGTTCAGGGGTATTGCCGAGGGGAAGCAGGAGATCGTGTTTCACGAGGAGTTCGTGGACGACGCAGTGGGAATTGCACGGATCATCAACTCCATGGAGGATTCTATTGATTTGTTCATTGTTGGTAGATACCATGGAGCTGATTCTTCATTGTTTACCCCGAGTCTTATGGAGTGGATTGAGTGCCCCGAGCTGGGATTCATCGGAGACACGCTGGCTTCGGAGAATTTTCGATTTTCGGTTTTGGTGGTTCGAGAAAAACCAGTAGGATCATCGGATAGTTTTCTGGAAAAAAGTTCCTCGATTTATGCAGATGCCGCCGCCGCCGCCGGCTCCTCGTTCATCAATACTGACCATGCACAATCCATCAAATCACCTCACAATTGGGTATAAATTTTTGTAAAAGTGGTCAGCTATATATATATGCGTGTTAGAAGTGTTGGCTAGTTTTGTTCAAACTCAAATGTATAGGAGGAACATCTCAACATTAATTGTAACTAAAAATGAAAAGCATTCATGTTAAATGTACAGTTGATTCGGTATTAAAACTTAATTGGAACTACGAACTTTTCATCACTTTGAAAATTTTATAGTTGTAGTCAAACCGTTGAATTGAATCACTAATTTTGGTTTGATTTTGAAAGTTTTATAAGACAGGAAATATCTATTTATGTATATTATATAAATATCTCTTATTTCTAAGTTTAGCTTGATTCATGGTAATATTTTTCAAATAATGTATACACAACGTATAAATATTCTTTCTTATTCTAATACAAATAAAAATAAAGGTATTTTAAATGTACAGCCAATAATTACAATGACTTAAATTTTTTAAATTAAAAATTATAAGAAATTGATTTAAATTAATTGTTTTATAAATTTCCAATTCGATAACTGTAACATATCACCAACTGTAATATCTTTTATATATTTTTTAAAAAAATTATATATTTAACATATTAATTATGTTAATAGCACCGATCTAATTTCGCTTGTAGTCAAATCACAAACCAAATTGAGTTATTTAATATTTTAATTTTTTAAAATATAACCTTAGTTTAGGAGTTATTTGGAGTGTCAAAAAATGAAATAAAGTGTGATTTGAGTAATTTTTTTGATATTTGACGCTCATCTACCAAATCATATTTTTTAAATATGAATAGTGCCGTTGAAATAAATTTCCCTCCATTCCAATGGATTTTGGTATAAACTTTTTGACTTTTGAGTCATAATGTTGGATTTTAAATCCGTTTTGAATATATTTTTAAATCCGTTCCAACGAATTTATGTCAAAACTTTTTTAAAACTGTTAAAAAATTTTTGGAATTTACATAAAAATTATTAGGGTTTATGAAAATCTTGTTGGGGTTGATAAAGAATTTATTTGATTTTGTAAATATTTATTGAAATATATAGATATATATATATATATATATATTTATAAAAATTTCACGAAATATGAAGTAGATAAAATGTGTTAGAGAGTTTTAGAAATTTTTAAAATTTTTTAAAAATCTTTTAATATTAATTTTTGACACTCCAAACGCAGTCTTAATTTAGTTTGATTGTTTAACAAGTACAGTTGTCCACTCCTAATTCAAGGGGTTGTATAATGAATACCACATGCATGCAATATTATATTTCTCAGTCTAAAAATTGACCTACATGAATATCTTACTGCCATTTTGCAAATTAGCTGCCAAGCTGTATACGTGTGATTGGCATGTGCTTTACTGATTCCAGGTGGCCGCCCAAAACGGGAAGCGAATGTGTACAACTAGACGCGCATATTTTACGATAAACACCTCAACTGATAATATATATATGTGTGTATATATATATTTTCAAATTGTAGCCTGAAAGTCTAAAACTGCTAATCAAAAAATCATGCCAATTAATAATGCTTTTATATCTATACACCCACGAAGAAATCTCAATTACTAGTCTGAGACTTACTTTCTTCTGATTATAGAGAAAATTATAAAGAATAGAGAGTCAATTGTAATATATGTATATATATATATAATGAAATTAGAATTTTAAAGTGGCAGGTCATGGTGAAATTAGTGCACAATATGATAATAACTGTTACTAATATATATTAGGGATTTGAGCAAAATCAACTCACAAGCCCCAACCCCTCTGCTTTCGATCATTTGAAAGAATTAATTAAATTATTAATTATTAATATTAATTTTTGGACCAAATTAAAGTTAGTCGCTAAAGAAAAACTTTTCTTAAATTAAAGAGTCGTTTTTTCGACCAATTGGTCACGCGCAAGTCAAATTTTAAATAAAAAAATAATTAGATATTATTACATTTATTGATTTGCTGACTAAATAAAAATTGGTTTGTAAAAGATTTTCTTTACCTGATCAAATAAATTTAGTGGACAAAAGTATACCATCTACTGACTAATTGATTGCTAAAAGTAATCAATATTTTATTATTTTTGAAACTCAAAAATAAATATTTTATTTTATTTTTAATGATAAAAATTACTTTTTTTTAATCAAAATATTTTATTATTGAATATATAAAAAAATATTCTTACATACAAAATTAATAACTTAACCTAGTGGTTAAAGGTTAAGTGCCCCAAACGTAAAATAGAGATCTGAATTTAAGCCCTAGGAGACGGATTTTTTCACGCAAGACCATATGTTAAGCAACCAATCAATGGACAAAAACCAAACTTTTATCGATTAAATATATTTTTAGTTGAAGATACCGTACAGTGTACTGTAAGGTAATTCCGACAATCTGCAGTGCACCGGACCTACCCCAACTAGGTGACCACATCCGTCAACTAAGCCCTGTGGATCCCCCTTGGCCAAGTTCATGGGGATCACCAACCCTGTAAATTTTACTGGATTGTCAATGGTGCACTTACAAAGGCACATTGATTAAAACCAAAATTCTGATTAATGAAGTACTCTTAAGTACATTTATAACACCATCACATGCACTGTAAGTACGTTTCAACCAACGGACCTCAAATGAATAAAAAAAAGATTTCAATTTATAAAATCATTAAAGTGATATTTGATTTGTATTTTAATTTTTAATTTTAATTTTTTTGTTTTGAAATTTACATTTTAAAAATACTAAAAAAACATATTTGGTTAATATTTTTTTATTTTCTGTGTTTTAGGTCAATAAGACCCAAAATGATTTTCGGCTATTTTGTATTTTTTGTGTAAACTCATTTTTATTTTCTAAAATAAGTTTTAAAAATTTAAGTGACCGAATATATTTTAGATTATTTTTATTATTTTTAAAAATACAAAATAAAAAATTAACTAAAAACGGATTTGTCAAATGAACCTTAAGCCACTAAAAGATGAAAATTTTAACCAACTACTTTGACTATATACAAATCCCAGAGGCATGTGGCTCATATTTAATTATGAAAAATGTCATTATATTAAAAAAATAATTAAAAAGTACAACCGAAAAATATAACAAATAACTGTGATAATTAAAATGTACTTGGATAAGTTTAATATTTTGACGTGATTTACCAACCAAAAATTAAATCACATCGTTCTGATAAATTATATAGTATTACTCATATATTATATATGTCATTGTTTGGAGTTTGTGAAATTTAGGGATGTGTAAGAATCGTACGTGTAATTAATATACGTGGGGGAGGGAGAAGAGGGAATCCATGTGAGGGCTCAGTTTCATGAAATATGTTTGAAGACGGGACTTGCCAGCTTGTTTGCATTTATATATTTTGGCTGTAGCGTGGAGACGTTGCTACTGGAATTTTTTGAATTTTATGGTTTAAGATAAGCCAATTAATATTGGCTGCGTTTGGGTGTAAAATTTTGCTAAAAATTTCTGAAAATCTCTATAAATCTCTGTTAACTTTATATCACATCAAATTTTTTCACTCACTGCACGTATTACGAACTCTCCCCAAACCACAATTTATCTCAATTTATTTCATTTTTTCTTACTCCAAACAAATAGGGTGTGGAGTTTTTCCTCATTGGAAGAGTAAATTACATTGATTATCCTATAATTTCTTAAATTACAATTATTATCATTAATTTTTAAATTATATTACAAATTTTTATCTAACTGCATCCATACGCTCTTGATCGATGTTTATTAATATGTGTTCTTAAGATTCCGAGTTATGTTAACTGTTGAAACATCGATTGAAGCTTTTAAAATATTGATCACCGTTCACAGATTATACGTGACATTTAAGTAGAGGGTGAAATTTGATCTAATTGAGTCCATAAGTTTTTAATTAGGGTTTATCTGAAAATTTTAAAATAATCGAATCTATCTAGATTATCTTCCAGAATGTTCTGGTATTAACCTGATCACTTTGTCATATAATTTTAATGGTTTATTTTTTTATTTCTCTTGATTAAATTGTCAATAATTCCTATTTAGAACCTTCTAAATTTATTTGTAGATTAGTTCTCTTTATAGCACACTAATGTGAGGATGAATTTGTAATATAATTTAAAAAGAAAGAATAATAAGTGTAACTTCATTGCCCCACGGCCCTGGCGCACTGACTGGAGGGTTTGCTCCCCTCGTAAGTCGGTCGTTGGTTCGAATTCTGATATGATATGGTATACTTAAATGGGTATGGTATTCGGGAGACCTGCCATACCTTTTAGGCTTTCAAAACAAAAAGTGTGAACTTCATTAAGAATATGGAGACCTTCTATATTGGCACTGTTTAGAAGTTAAAAAAAAATAAAAAATTCTACAAATCTCTACAAATATAAATTATAAGACTTATAAAATTTAAATTTTTTACTTCACTGCACAAAGTACGAGATATTAACTTTTACAAATTTATACAAATTATATACAATTCAAACACACCCATTTTTATCCAACCTAAAGGGAAATCGATACACTATTTACCCTAATTAAAATGAATTATCAAAATAAATGTCAGAAACTACAATGTTACTTTTTGTATTTTTATCAAGCCTCAAGGATATACAGTTAATATAATATTTACCTGAATTAAAAAAAATTTATCAAAATAACGTGACAATCTCTTATACACGACACTAAAAAAAATAAACTCAAGAAAATACTCTTATATTGCACAAACTTCACTTTCGCATTATTGTAGTAATACCCTTCTGACTAATTTTTTTTTTTTTTTGGATAAAATAACGATTGTAATGAATTTTATTGAAACTACCATAAATTTTCGTAGTTTAGCTATTGTTGTCTCATACCAACACACAAGAGGTAGATTAGCTTATAGAATAATTGCTAGTTGGCAATTATTAACTTTACATAATTTAAAGTTTCTACCTCGTATTCCCTCCCGTTATTGGGTTAAAAAAAAATTATATTTACTTAAGCACATAGACTTCCTTAATTGCGCACGTCAACTTCAATTTAATTACCAAACAAAGATATTCCACTAAAATTTTTTACTAAAATTTTTAATTAATAATGAGTCAATAGTAATATTATAATTATATAGCATTAATAACAAATCTACAATTCTTATATATCATCCCGGTTGATATTCTTACTTATTATTATTTTTTTTAATGGTATGACATTGCTGTTTTAACTATATATGCGTCAATATTTTCCTTTCTTTAATTTGGCATTGATTTGAAAATGCAGTCTCTTAGTTGGCCAATTATTGGAAGGGGGTTAACTTAAATGTCAACAGTGAGCTTAATCATTAGAATTGATCGATCTACGCTTCAATTGAAGACTTTTAAGTGCCAAACTATTAAATTAAGGGTTTGTTTGGACAGATGCATGTGGGCGGAGAATCATTCCATATTGAAGCCACCGGAATTAATTGACGGAACAACCACCCTCCAGAACAGCATTGATATATATTTAGATACGGTAACTCTTTTTTCTTTCTTTCTTTCTTTTTTTTTTTTTATATCTCTTTCCAGAATAATAATGTATAAAATGTCGAACACCTTTGATAATTCCAAACTTCAGAAATGTTTAATTGAATGTCCTTGTTTATTCAAATTCGAACATTGTGTTATAAGGGTATGTTTGGTCTATAAAAAAAGTAATTTTCTTTCTTAGTTTTTGTTCTATTGCTAATACGCGTCACTTTTGAAAAAATTATATATGGTAAAAATTCGTGAAAGTGAAATAAAATTACAAAAAAATTTATAAAAATTAGTAATTGGTGAAAAATTAGTAAATATTTTATGATAGCCAACCGAGCTAAGAAATCCTAATAGAATAAAAATGCTAAAAAGAGAAAAAAAATATATGTACATATATACTAATATAGAGAAAAACTAGTTTTTGACGTCTTCCTAGATCATAATTTTAAATTTTATATGTATTCTAATTTTAAAATTATACAATTTAACTTTTTTCTTGGCTCGTCTTAACTTTTATTTTCTATTTTAATTTTCTTCTCAAGGACTCTTAACTTTTTCTTCTCAAGGGCTCTTAACTTTTCTGTTCAACGATTAAATGTTAAGAAATAAATATAAATTTACAAAAATAAGAAAAAAAATTAGGGACGGATGTACATAGTTGGTGTTTGGATAAAAAGAAATAGTATAAAAGTGACATATAATAAAATTTAATTAAAAAGAAGTTGAAAAAATTTTAAAAAATTAAAATTTTAGGAAGAGCAGAACAAATTCACACTATGCGTATTTAGGATGCGTTTGGAGTCTAAAAAACTTCAAAAAATCTCAAAAAACTTCAAAAGCTGCCACGGTCTCAAAATTTTAAAAAATTTCAAAAGCCGTTGGAATAGACCAAAATAGTGCATTCCAACAGATTTTGCTAGAATTAAAAAAAATGATCTGATATTTGTACAAAAAATTACACAAAATTCCAAAAATTTTCAAAATCTTCCACTAAAATTTTAACACGTGTCATTTTATATAATTTTTAACAATTTTATATCAAATCAAACATAAACATTCAATAATTATTACACAATAATTTCAAAATTCACTTTTGGAAACTTTTGATTTTTATTGGGACTCCAAACGCACCCTTAACCTAGCGTGTGTGTATATATATATATTTATATATATTACTAAAAATACAAGTCTAGAGTAATGTTCCAATTACAACAAAAAAAAGCATCTCTTTCACTTGCAATTTTTTTCTCGGGGGCAAACAGATCATTACCTCGTGGAAAGTTGAAATTCCGAGCCTGCCATTGTAACATATGCAGCCCGAAACAAAAAAAAAAAAAAAAGTTATAATTGTAAATAAATATCCACAAAACCAATCACCCCAAAGTGCACGCTTTTGGGGGGAAAAAACAAAAGAAAAAAAATGAACCATTTTCAGGTTGTCCCCGGGAAAGTCAGATTCCGCCGCCGGGGGGGAAGGTAGAAGAAGGTAGCTAGTCTTCGGAAATGCTCTCAAGATGAGGCCGCCACACACCAACACGACCACTCCGGCGAACCCGGCGAGACGACTTCTTCTCCGAGACGATTTCGGTCAGATGGCGATCACAGTCTGCTACAAGATCGGAGGTACTGTTGCATTTCTTGCTCTTCTTGGAGGACTTGTGATCGTGGTGGTTGTTGTTGTTACTTTTCTTCTTCTCTGGCAGGGACGAAGCTGGGATCAAGAAGTAGATGCTGCCCCTCTTGAGCTCCGACTCCGGCGAGAGGATTAGAATTCGCCGGACGACGCCCTGAGAGGAGGGCTTGCTCAGGACGTGGTTCGGGTTGTTCTTGAGGACCTCCCCGGCGGTGAGCGGGCGGGTTATTTCTTCTACGTAGCCGTTCAAGTGGACTATACGGATCAAATCTAGTGCTCCACAGGGAAGGACACAAGCCAAACAACACCTAAGACTATTGCCCATCTCTCTCTCTCTCTCTCTCTCTCTCTCTCTCTCTGTATGGGAACGTGAGAATGTGATCATGGGAGGGGAGGACAATGTTATATAGAAGCAACCGTACTTATCCCCGCGCGTGTGTATGCAAGTACACGCCTGGAGCCGTTTGGCACGAAGAAGGATAAAAAAAAAAAAATATTGCACTTATGAGTGACATCAGCCGTGATATTTTTAATGATTAGTTGGTATTTGTTAAAATTTACAGAAGGTAGAGAAAATTAAAAAATAAAAGAATAGAGAACATTCGTATAAATTTAAGGAAAAAAAAGTAATTTTTTTTTAACTTAGGTTAACCAAACGGCCCTAGATTTGTCCATACACAATAAATAGTTTTGCTCCTTACATTAAATAGAGGGTGTTTGGTGGCTCAAAAATTAATAAAAAAATATCAAAAATTAATTTTTGTATGTTTGGCAAAATCACAAAATTTTGTCATTTTTTTGATTTGTTACAGTAAAAAGTACCACTTCATAATTGTAACTTTTTTGATTTGCTACAGTAAAAAATATACCAAACACTCAAAAGTTATAACTTTTTTACTTTGTTACAGTAAAAAATTTATCAAACACTCAAAAGTTACTAAAAAATACTAAAAATTTCACTTGGTTCAACTAAATACACAAAAAAGTACAAAAAAAAAACAACTAAAAAACTACCAAAACTTAAATTTTTTTTTAACTTCCAAACACCCTCTACAGTCTACTGCGTTGGATTCGATTTGACTGAATCGCCCCCGCCTGGAGTAGGTTTCATTTGTGACCGACCAATCATGCCCTCCCTCAAGAGTGTACTAGTAATTGCGCACGTAAATATAATTTGATACGTAAATAATTTAAATTTAAATTTATAAAAAAATTTACATAAAAAAGTATAAAAATAACTTGTAAAGTTAAAATTACTAATAAAAAAAATTAAGATATTCATATAATATTTAATAAAAATATAAATTTTTATTATTTATTTCAAATATTATCATTTTTTTAAAATATTAATTTAAAAACTTTTATATATAAAAAGTATTAAAAAAACATATAGAAAGTGTGAATGATTATATTTTCATGTGATTCAACCAAAAAGACAATTAAAGTAAAGCGAAGAATAAATAATTCTGACCAATGAATAAATCTAACGGTTGAAAATATAAAAATATAAAATAAATAAGTAATATTATTATATAGATATACATGTCATTTGTAAATAATATGAGTAAAAAAGAAAAATTGTGATAGTCAGTTGTTGATTAACAATGGCAAAACTTTGATGATGTAAGATAAATGTCAAAAAAATAATTAATTCTCTATTTATTTAAAAAATAATTAATTCTTTATTTAAAAAATATAATTTACTTACTTGTATAAAATATAATATATATATATATAGATAAGGTTTGAATTTCAAATTTTAAAAGGCTGGCCATCCCCTTCAGCCCCGCAAACGAGGTCATCCCTTAGGCCCGCACCCTCCCTTCCCTCCCCCCTCAAACACGGAGCATCCGCGCAGGATAAATGTGCGAATTTGTCGTATAGGGGCGTTTGAAGCCTTAAAAAAAAATTAAAAAATAGAGCTGATGTGTTATAAAAATGATAAGTGATAAAATTTAATTGAAAAAGTTTAAAAATTTTTAAAATCTTTTTGAAATTTTTTGGATTTTTTTGAGTTCCAAACGAACCCATAGATTTAACGGAAGCCACCTTATCTCACATTTCACACTGATTTACCATATTTAACCTAAGTTAAGGCGTGATCATTCGTTATTTTATACAACTTATAAAGTTAAATTTTGATAAAATTATATATAAACATAAAATTTCATTCACTGTCATAAGTTAATATAAATTTTTACTCGTACATTAATTATTTCAATTACGAAAAATATTAAAATATTAATAAAAGTCCATTTGTTAAAATACTTAAAGCGATTAATTAATAAATCTTAATAGAAGAAGAACAAAAATGTCATTTCATACAAACCATAGCCCCAATGTTGTCTCATTCATTTTTATCCTATGTCTCCGGTGAGACGAAGTTATCCCATCTCAATAGAATAACTTATCTTATAACCTTACTTTATCCCTGTTATTTTGGAGTAAGAAAAGACAAGATAAATTAAGATAAAATGTGATTTGCAGTTAATTTTGGCACATTTTTTTCAGAAAAGTTACAAACTGTGGGAACGGTTTTGGAACCGTTCCCACGGATTCAAAAAAATTTATAAAAATTAGCAACAATAGTACTCGTTTAAAAGCTTTCGACACGAAAAATATGATTGTATAAAAAATTTACACATTCGATTAACCTATTTTCAAATTTTTTTATTTTTTAGCGAAATATTAGAATTTTTTGAAATTAGTGATGACAGGAAAATTAGAAGTAGAGGGATTATTGGAGATTTATAGAATTTTTTAGAGTTTTATTTTATGTCAAACGGGCCAAATATAAAATTTGGGGTACATTTAGAGTGAGTAAAAGTTAGTATAAATTAATAAAAATTACAATTTTGTAATTTGTCTAATGTGTAAAAAGTTACCATTTTATGAAAATTTATAAAAATTTTTTAAATTTTATTACGCTCGAAAGGAAGCCTATACTATCATACTGTATCTTTTGTCTTGCTATTTTTTTACCACTAAATATAGCACATCAGTCAAGCTATACAGGCCCCGTTCAGTTAGCACAAAATTTGATTTTGTTTCCTCTATTTTTGTTAAATTATTTTTTTTGCCAAAAATTATTCATTTTTGAATCCATTAATAATTATGAGATTTTATGTTTTAAACTATTGCAGGATTACATGAGTATTATCTCCTCACCTTTTAATTTTTATTTTTTTTTTAGATTTTTGAACCATAAATTTTATTTTTATATTAAAAATTTCAAGAATTTAGTGTTTTGGCTCGTGTGATCCCCTTTTCATTTTTTGATTTTTGTTTAAAGTATCAAAATGCATTGCACATTTTTTATAAGCATACAACAGGTCATTAATATCGATGTTGATGGGAGAACTCGAAATTTGTTTTTGGTAGTGTTTAAATATCAAAATGTTATTTTTATACTAAAAATCTAAAGAAATGATCACGGTTGGATGCATGTCACACTTTTTGATTTATGTGTTATATTTTTATTTATTATTTTGAGGATCAACATCCATTGCACTTTTATTTATTTTTTTTTATTTTTACTTTTTAAGTTTATATTGAATCATTTTGCTGTTGGCAGGGTATTTGAAATATTTTTTTTGGTGTTTAAATATTATATATTTTTACATTAAATGTTATACTAAATTTAATATATACCCACTTTCATGCATCATAAAATTGAATATATTACAAAAATTCATAATTTCTATAAAATAAAAAAGAGAGATAGAAATAAATTACATCATTTTCAATAATCACAAAATCTAGAAATAAGAAACAAATAAAATACGACTAAATTAGTAATAAATATTTTTTTAATCGTCAATCATAACTTCTTTATTTTTTTTTTTGTGATCAAAGTCTCACCCGGATGGAATGGAGAATGGAGAGCAAATCAGAGGACACATGATCGACTTTCTCAACTATGCCTTCCAGTTGAGTCGTGGGACTCAAAATTTCGCCAGCGACATGATGGACATACTCACTTACCAATTCAATTGTGCGTGGGAGCTATCAATCATAAATTCTTATTTAAAAAGGATGTCTGTATTGTAACTTAAGGAAACTCTAACTTTTGGAACACCTGGTTTGAAAATTTTCTACTCAAAGAATTAATTTGTTTCTAATGTGAAGAATTAATTTGATTTGATATATTTGTGTTTGTAAAAACATATTTAAATTTAATAATTAAATTGATTTAAGGTAAATACCAAATTTAACTTTATTAGTGAAAAAAGAAAAAATAAAATAAATATGATACATGAAAGTAATCTTTTCACTTATTTATATGGTTTAAGAAAAAAAATTATCATCAAATTTTATTATTTTAAATTAAATAAATTTTGAGTAGTATAAAAATCTCAAAATGAAATAAAATCAAATTTACCTCATAAAAATTTTGATTCTAAATATACGAATTAATAAAAATTCTCACTAAACAGTCAAATTCCATCTAATTCATCATTTCAAATAAAATAGAAGTTTGCCTGAACCACTGATATTTTAGAGTTTTTAGATGGCTGTTTGAACAACTGGCCGGGCTACAGATTAGTTGTCTCTATTCATTTAGTTAACTAGAGTCAATATGTATGTTCAGCTATCCATAATTATTTGTATGTCTGGATTCTGCGATGAGTGTGACTTCTCTTTATTAAACGGTGGACGAAAAAAGTTGTTTCCGTCGCCACTAAAATTGTAAGACTAGGAACCCAAACAACAAATGACAAAATAGCCAATCGAAAATATTCTCTGCGGGCAATGCAACCTAATCAAGATTGTTAACCAAAATAACGTGAATGTGTTATAGGACAATCGATTTTTAATAACCACTTGTTAAAATAAAATTTTAATACAAAAATGCCATTACCAAATTATTTCTACACACTTTTTTGATTAAAAGTTTTGCAAAGAGTGACAGTTGTGTATTTTTTTCCTTTCCAATTATACCATAATGAATATGTTAACTAAAGCAACAATAGAAAAGTGATTATTTGTTATTTTTACCTTAATGAATATGTCTCAAATTAATAGAAATTAAATTCTTAAAATAATACTGATATCCAAAATTCATCAAAATTAACAAATGTGGAGCTATTATATTACATAATCATGTAAAGAGTAAGATCGAGCTTAATTAAGAGAAAGTTGATAATGGTTAATTCTAACTTTTATTTACTATTTATTCTTAGTGCAATTGTTAAATAAAAATTTATCAAAAATAGAAAAATATCAATTCAAAACTCCAAATGAAAGAATTTGTATGTCGGAAGACGCACATCACAATCGAATTTTGTGAAAATGGGTTATTCTTGAAATTCTACATAGAATCAATATTTTGATCGTTCAAATCAAACATGTAACAAATTACCAAAATATACTTTTAGGAGTCCAACACATAAAAAAAAAAAAACTGATGAGTTAGAGCATATTTTTTTCCAAATCAATCTTAGTAAAAAATCCAACTTAATTAGTGCCATTATTGTTGCAAGAACTTTCAAAAAGATTATCTATCTTGATATTAAAGATATTTTCTTCCAGATCAATCTTATTAAGAAGTCCAACTTAAATAGTGCTAATATTATCTGATTTAGAATTAGTTATACGTAGTGCGAGAACTTTCAAAGAGATCATATATCCTAATACTGCTTTCACCCAAACATGTTCAAGCCTATAGTTCTAATATAATCCAGTGTTAATAACATTTTGAAAATACATTATATTTTAGAAATGTAGAATATAAGTTACACTTTATGTTAGTTTGCCCTTCTGATGTTAAATAGAAGTGATTCACTTTACTTTATTGGTTGCATGTCAAACCTCTCATCAGACTGCTCACATCACCTCTAATTCGTTATAATTTTACCAACCTTACCGTGCTTATTTCACTTAGAAGAGATTTTTTACACCGAAATGAGTGATTAAGTAAAAAAATAAAATAAAACAAAGAATTTATGGGAACCCACAAATAGTAAATTCAGTTCGGGCAACACTTAAATGAATACAAAAATAAATACAACCTTAAGAGATAACTTACTGAAATATATTTTTACTTTCTCTTTTATAGTTAATACATCATCCGATTATAATCTAAATTTGACTGTCTGGCCAATTGTTATTGGGCCGCTAAGCATGCTCTAAATGCTTAAATAATATACTGATTGCGTATTATCTTTTCATAAGCTTTAAACTTGAAGTTCGTTTAGTATCTTCTTGGCCAAAAAAGAAACTGATGGACTTACCAAACTATCCCCAGAATACATGCACTTTTACAACTCCTAGCTTTAACTACCATTTTATATATGCCCACGTCCACATGTGTGTATATATATATATATATATATCCTGTATTAATTAAAAAACACATATGTATATAGCTGGCAAAATAAATAACATGAAGCAAGAATGGCTACATTCATCCTTCCCAGCCGTTAAAACATTTTCTTTAACCTTCTTCACTTCCATAGTATTTTCCCTTTTTGGCGCCCAGAATCGCGGGTCAGCCTTAGTACCTTGCGATGGTAAGAAAAAAATAGTAATAATAATTTTTTTGTACCCAAGTGTTAATTTGTATGAATATATATGTAAGTACCTATTTATTTAGTTATTTATTTGTATTATTGGTATCCGTTCCTTCACTACTAGAAGCTTACTGCGCGCCTAACATGCCAAAATCTTAAATTGTAATCGCCTATTGTGCTAATTAGTAGGATTAATTTGATGATTAAGTAATTTCTGTTTTATTGTGAGCTATAAACAACGCAATATATATATATGTATATATATATATATATATATTTTTTTTTTGGGAGAAAACAATTCTTTCGAGCTTGTGGTAAAAATAGTTTACCCATATGATAGTGGTGATTTTTTCTCCTTTTCTTTCACTTATATTTAACCCAAAAAATCAAGTCAAGTATACAAATTTAGACTTGCCCCCGGTGTGAACGATGTTACCACACTAATCAATGGCAACTAGCATTTCTTTATTAATTTAACAATATTTAACAATGGAATCTTGAAGGTAACTAGTCACTAAATTACAATCAACCCAAACTAACCCTAGATAGTTAGTTAGTATATCCTAATTTAAGAGTATTGAACTTTGGAAAATGCATGTGACTATTCAAGGATGGAAGCATGTGAAGATATTATCGACGAAGACGACGACGGAGAATTTTAAGTAATTTTTGAACAGGATCGGAGTTGAGATCATCTCACTCCATATCCATTTATACATTTATTATATTTATACAATAAAATACATTAATAAATAACTCTACAATTGAATGAATCAAAGCGACTAGGAATTGAAATATTTGTACAAATTATATGTTTTGTCACCACTTTGGGCAATCGTTAAATATGAATATGTTAAATACTTGTGACTCAATTGGTAAAACAGTATCTCTCTCCCAAAAAGTATTTTTTTTTAATCGACGCACAAAAAAGATATATTTTGCTGTGAATGAACAAAATATCGTGAAATTTTCATTCGTAATATAGTCTTTTCTATATAAAAAGGAAATTTTTTGTTGCAATGGAAGAGAAGTAATATGTATAATTTTTATTTTATCGAATATTTTATAATATTTATTTCAACTGAATAAATAATTTTTTTTATTTTTAAACATGAGTAGACAAAAAAAAAAATCTGCAATTCAGCGGAGTTAAAAATAAGAGGAGAATTTTATACACACAAGCACAGGGACAGGAAAGGGATCTCCTCTCGATTACCTGATCCGTAAACATCCTAGTGACTGGTGATTATTACAGGTATTTTATCTGCTCGTGCGGGTGAGTGTATCCTTGGACGGCTAATTAACTAGCTGACAAGCGGACGAAGCTTCGTAGCAAGTGGGTTTCCGCCACCGACCACGGCGAGGATTAGTTCAATTAAGGCTATATATATATATATAACAATAACACGAGATGAACCATCAAGATTCGTAATGTGAGATTGAATCTTATCAAAGTGAGTAGAGAAATCATCCATTATTGAACAACGTGTGGTTTGAGAGTCTGTCTTCACACCAAAGCCAAGGTGGAGGCTCAATATATATATATATTTATGTAGTTGATCATTATCAATATATACACGTCAAACATATAGTTGGTTCTAGATTAATTATTTTGGTAGCTCGAAAGCCCCTGCCGCACCTTACCTGTTTTTTGTCGTATTTCCTCCCCCAGCTCCCAAGTATTGCCAAAATAAATAACATGGTTACCATCTCTAGGTGCTTGTGATGCTTCTGCATAACATTGCAGAGCCATCCCTTAATTAGTCTCTGTGTTTATTTATATATAGCTGGCACTGTTTGTGAATATTGTTCTATAGCGAGATTTGATATATATAATATGCGCATTCCCATCCGTGTGCACTTCCAGTGTACTCAATTAGATTGTCACGGCACACGTAAAATATATACACCATCTGTGACTGTACGTACTGATCAACCGCATGCATTCTATATTTAATTCATTGCTGAAACAGCGAATCTCTGCGACAAAGAGGTTAACTCAGTTTCAAGGTCTTGCTCCAAATCCATCAGAAGTGGGTGTGCTGTCTTGAAACTTGAAGCCTGTGACTCTGTATGCGTGTATATTTATGCGAAGATATGCACAGAAAGTAGGTGAATTCCGAAATCTCAACTTCCATCGGCTGAATAGATAGAAATCAAAATTTGATGCCAAAGATCTCCACCTAGCTAATGTGTCTCGTGAATTGATCTAGTTAGAGAAAAAAAAAAAAAAAAAGAAAAGAGGTTAGTCCCCACCGTATGGTTCATATTGATTCGGACCCATAGTAAGATATTTTTTCGAGCTGCTGGCATCTATCTGGATCCTTACTTATATATCACCCACGCACCCAATATAATTTTTTTTTTAAGCCCATGGGAATTGGCTGTATTGACTAGTGAGTTTGTTTTTTATATAGGCGTCGATGGTTTAAATCTCATAATTTAAATTGAAGGCGTGATTGAGAGGATAGTCACGTATTTTTTGATTTATCCAATAATTATGCAGTTTGTTGAGAATTATAATAAATCAATCAATTTTAGACATATATATATATATATATGATTATTTTTTTTAAGACGTGAGGATCAGACTTGGAGGATATAATAAAGAGAAATCCAGTAGCTTGATTCAATGATTATAAGCAGAGACAGAGAGATGTTAAAGCCACGAAGCCACACAAGTCTAATCAAATCATAACAAGAATAAGCCTAGGGCTGGAATAAAGTTACTAGTTAAATGGACAAGAAGAAGTGATAATGAGTGCTCCACGAAATCCTCTTAGACACCACAAGTTCAATATTAGCTAATTTTTTCCTTTCGTTCTATCAGTTTATCCTATAGTTTGGGTACCAATTAAGGGTATGGTTGGCAGATAATCAATATCTATATCAGTATTAATTGTAATTAATTTGTTCCTGTTGTGTACCAGAGAGTTTCAACGACAGTCGTAAAATCCACAATTGACCAGAGTTTCCAATTCACGCAAGTTTCTGTCTAAGCACCGATAGGGGCTCGAATCCAACTTTACAACTTTAATTGCATGTTAAAGTTCATCCGACTGCTTGAAATTTAAATTTGAGCCAAGCTAGATTTACAGTTTTGTAGTATGACAATTGCATGTCAAAAATACTACGTAGTATTTATCTACAAATTTGTTCAAGTTTTTTGTTTTAATTTTGCTGAACTTTTTTCCCTTATTTGGGGGAACTATATATTGAAAGATATCTTGGAAATATAAGCGAGTTGAGGAGATATAAGTAAATTCGGAGACTTTATTACCTAACAAAATAGACAATAGAGAAGTAAAATATGGGTGGTTGTCAGAAGCAATCACTGTTGATACCAGAAAATAAATTAAAATTAAAATTAAAATTGGCTTTAGTGATACGATTGAAACAAAGAAATAAATTATAATAAACTTTTATTTAAAAAAAAAAAGAATGACAGATTATACCAACGAAAATACCGAGACATGTGTTAAATATAGTTTCCTTAAAACAAATTCGTCTCTTTTACAAGTGCCCGAGATTTGTTTGAATGTCTATCTCTCAAAATATAATGGTTGGCAGTAATGAAGTAAGTATAACACTTTAATGCTCTTGGCGAACTCCAAATTTCTTTACCCTGCATCATCTGTTTTATATTTCTGGTCTAAGAATTTCCAAAGCTCCTTTATAGTCTTTATTGTACAATAAATATTGTGCAGCAAGTCATGTAAACTATTCATAACATGGTTTCTACACAAGAAATCGGAAATGCTTCCGAGTTTCAACAGCATTGATGACTTGTATATCTGTTTCTCCTTTGGATAGATTAGGAGTCAGTCAAGAATCTCGCAAGATTTAAGGTGGTCAAATAGAACAACATATTTTGCCGCCATCTTTTAAAGTTCCATCTATTGAACTTTTCAAGTTTTTGACCATAGTTAACAAAAATTATAGGAGTTGAGAATTGGCTAGGCAGTTGAACAGTAGAGGTAGAGGCAGAACATTTGGCCTCATTTGCAACAAGAACATGAACATTGTTTCCAGTAGCCATTTTGAAATCAAGTTAGAATCTGTTTTAAGATTGGTAACAAAATTTCAAATTAAATCTATAACAACGGACTTGATTCACAAATTTAATCCTGCTAATTAAATCACAGATCTGTAACTACTTGGAAAAATTAAAAACAAAAGGATAAAATTAAGCTTTTCACGAGACCTACTTTCCGATCTGACATTCGTGTCTGCAGGTCGCACGCGCTTACACACGACAAAAGTTTGCCAGGCCTCCGCCAAGGCATTGGATTTGTGCCCCCTGTGCAAGCGCATGAAGCATAATGCTTTTATTAGTTCGTTACTACTCATAAGAAGTATAGTTATATATAAAACACTCAAATCCTTGTCTCCTTTCACTTAACCTTCTTGTTTTTTTTTTTTTTTTTTTAGTTTAAGATTACTCTTTTGAAATATAATTTCTCATTCATTCATTTATCATTTGATGCCTTATTTTCTAACAACTACCATCTACTTTAGCCACCGTTTTGGACCCCTAAAAACAATCACTAAAAGCTACTTTTAACCATTGCTTTGGACCTGTTTAGTGATCACTTAAGACAGTTGCTCTTCTCTCTATAGTGTAGAAGATGTAGTTTAATATTTGGTGAATTCTAATCAAGCTAAAGAATGAAATCAATCCATAGAGTAAGTGAGAATACTAGTACGGTGAAATCAAGTTCAACTATGTATTTAGTATTACTCTTATAATATGTTTGATTATAGTAAATTGATTTTTAAATTAATCACGTTATATATTTAAGATTTTTTTTTCACCTGCTGGAGTTTTCTTTATTACATCTGAACCTCATTTAATTTTCAATTCTTGCATAATTTATTCATTCTTCATAATTAATTTAAATTAGCAAAAACGGTATTATTAATTTTTCAAAGTTCTATTAAATGTACCAGCGATTGAAAATGTAACATCAGGATGACTTCAGTCCTTTTCAAATCTGCCATATCCGTAGTTGCAGGCAATGTGATCAAAAGCACGCCTCCTCACATTTACCAATAGTTGGTAGTTCAGGTCTGTGCTGCAGGTCCATTAGTCCAAATGCTTCAGATCAGAGTTTCATTTCTTCAAGCAAGGTCCATGCATTTTAACTTTGTTGAGACCTTCGGAAATCATTGCTTCATGTCTCCGGTCACCGAACTGGATTATTTGATAGATACTGTGGCAATTTAATTTAAATTAATTAAAATTTGTGCCAAACATATATTAATAAATTATACTCGCCTGAGGGTACAATGAAATCAAAAATTTTTATACACCATGAATAACCAAACCAAACCAAACTAAACCAAACATTTTTTCACTAGGTGGGGTCGGCTATATGGATTTGTCGACGTCAATTTGATCTGTTTAGGGGCATGTCCGGTAGGTTAGGTCATGTTTAATGGTTTCTTTCCAGTTTCTCTTAGGTCTTCCTCTACCTCTCCTACTCCTGACAATCTCCATACTTTCACACTTTCTAACAGGTGCCTCTGCTGGACGCCTTCTAACATGACCAAACCATCTTAATCGATTTTCTCTCATTTTATACACCATGAATCATTAAAAAAATGTTTGGGATTGAGTATCAAATCCTTTGTAGGGGGGATTGTTAAGAGATAGAGAGCAACAGCTGCATATTCGGGAATTGAATTCAAGCAGACTCCGAGGTCTGTATTTTTATGTCATCACACAAGTTACTAATTAGCATATACTATCACAAAATCACTCGGATTTTGGTTGCTCCAACATGACACATGATCAGCTTTGTCGATTGAATCAATTAGTGTTGCTTCTGTGGGTTATAATTTCTTCAAATACTGTATTTAGTTATTGGCATTTTCTCCTGCCAAGATACATTGGAAAGTGATTAAACAGTGTCCAAACCCCCCCCCCCTTAATTTTTAGCCAAAAACTTAGAGCACCAATACATAACGTGTGTATGTATATATATATATATATATATGATCATAAGTAGAGGTAATTGCACGCATAGCATCTAAATATGTTTTGGTGTCTCTCTCTCTCTCTTACAAAAATGGCACGTGAATGGAAAAACTTTCTTATTATTTACATATAAAATTGCTTAGATTTAGAGGCTGATGTCAGTTTGGAATAACGCGAATGAAAATTAAATTTTAATTTGATGATATCCAATTTTGCTGTTACCAGTCTCCCTTTTTTAAATTACTTGCTGGTTATTTGCAAAGAATACCCATTTTCTGGCTCCGGCCTAAGGGCTCTCTGGGCCCTATCCCATTGGGTCATTAGCCTGAACCGATGAACGGCTTTCAAGCCGAGCGAAGGCTATTGGTTCGATAAATGGGTCAAACAAGGGTATGGACTGGAGCTTTGTGAGCCGGTCCCGGACTGGCACAAGCCGATGTATTAAAAAAAAAAAAAAGGTAAGGGCTGTATAAAGGGTGTGTTTGGAATTGTATAAAAATGTATAAAATTATAAAAATTAATGTCTCGTATTTCGTACAATTAGTAGAGAATTTAAATTTTATAATCATGTAATTCGTATTTGTAGAGTTTTATTAAATTTTGTATTTTTTTTTTTTACCAATTCCAAATATGGCCAAAATCATAGTTCAACTTTACGTAGAAATCTCTAGTAGTAAAGTACTTTCTTAAAAAAATAATAAAAAAAAGTCTCAATTAAGTTTCTAAAGCTATACTTTTAGGAATGCCAAAAGGATAGATATTATTTTTTTTATTTTCACTTAACAATATCTTTCTCCTTTTTTGTCTTTATCTTTGTCTTGAGGATGAAATTTTCTTTTATACTTGTCTTGTTAAGTAGCAGATTCTCCGTCTCTATCTCTGTTTACCAACTAAACATAATGATATTCCTTAAATTTGTTACAAAAATAATTGATAATATTTGGAGGCACCAAGATAGTCAATTCTAATAACAATAACAGTATCTCTGTTTACCAACTAAACATAATGATATTCCTTAAATTTGTTACAAAAATAATTGATAATATTTGGAGGCACCAAGATAGTCAATTCTAATAACAATAACAGTATTGATAGTCAATTCTAATAACAATAACAGTATTACCCAATAACAAAATTTTGTTCTAAAAAATAATCGATGTACCGTTTAAACACTTGATATTTTAAAGGTAATAAAGGTGGGCTCTTTAAATGACTTTAGTGAAAAAAAAATATATATATATATATATATATAATAAAACTATGCACCCAGGAAAATTTAAAGCAAAAATTAAAAATAAAAAACAAAACATAACCAACATAGCAATTAAAGCTTGAGCCAACATGTCAATGCTAATGGTTAAAAAGCCTAAATGGTACACGATTTCTCGTAGACCACAGCATTTTAAGGTTGAGTTTGGAAAGTGAAAAAATAATTTTTTTAATTAATTATTAAAAAATAATTTATTTTTTTTTTTTGGGTGTTTGAACAGAAAACAAATTAATTTTTATTAACTTGATATTTTTATTTTTCATAGTTTAAAAAAATTAAATAAATATAATCGTTTAAAAAAAAGATAAAATATTAAATAACTTGTTATGGTTAAACGCACGCTATAAATCAAAGAAGTTGATGATTCAAATACCATTCATCAATGCAATTTGGCGAACCCAATTCCTGATTTTGTCCTAATTAAGAGCAACTACAAATTAAAGTTGCAAAGATAGAACCAAAAAGACCCCATTTACAAAAGCAAGACACCTCAACAGGAAGCAAGCTCTCCTCGACAGTATATACATACAAGCCAAACACACAAACCACAAGCTTCATAGCTTTCACTTCCTGCCACTTCCTTGAAACAACTGGTTTATCCGAACCTCAAGCTCCTCCACACTGTACTTAATGTGCTTCTCGTGCTTCCCACTGTCCTGTAAGCTACCCAGGAAACTCCGATACGCCGGAGACAGATTTCCGGCGATTGAAATTCTCAACTCCTCTCTGAGCTGGTCGTCGAAGATGACCCATGTGGTCTGGTTTTTGCACACATCCTCGAAGTGGTGGTTGAATAACTTGAGCTTCTCTTTCAAGGAAAGCCTGTCTTGATTCCAGACCCCCAAAACCTTTCTCCACGAGCTTCTCTGGTAATTCAGGTGGTGTTGCCGGACCATGGCGTTGTGTTTTCGGATCCAATCGTCGCCTAAGAGAGAACCCAATTCCGTGTCTTTAACCTTCTGAACTATGTATCTTCCGTTGTTCATCAGAAAAACAGAGCACAAAGCAGAGTCTCTGTAAAGCTTTGACTTGGACTCTAGATTGCTCTCCAATAGCTCCATAATCCAAGCCATTTGAACTGATAAAGAGGGACAAAACGACCGACCGTCCGGCGGGGCAATCGTTTCATCGAAAACTTGTTCGAGAGTTTGCCGTGACCGGCAGGCCGCCCGGAGGTAATTCATCACGTACCGAGTGATTGGGTGAAGCCCGCCGCCGGGAACTACGGCTTTGGCGGGATCGCGTCGGATTAAGTTCTCCAATTGTATAAATATCCCTCTTATTGCTTCTCCCAATCGTTTCCAAACTGTAATCGCTTCGTTTCTGAGGAACAAACAGTGCTGATCGGAGAATAGATCGTCGAATTCAGACATTAATTCGCCAAGAGTTTCGAAAACGTCGAGGACTTTGAACAACCGCTCCGGCGCTCGGCTTCCGACAGCGACTGCGCCGGCGAAATTCAATAGCTGAATTGTCGGTCCCCTGCAGATCTCCATGAAGGAGAGATCGGCGACGGAGGAGCCGCTGGAGAAGATACGATCGCAGAGGCGTCGTTCGCTGGGGAAGAGGATCCGAAGCGAAACTTTAACGGCCTTGATCCATCGCTCAATCTCGTCTTCGAGGTCGGACCAGGGAATCTTCTGAACCTCTTCGATGCACATCTTTACTAACCCTAACCTCGACAAGCTCTCCTCTAGGAACTCCCGCCGGAAACTGCCGTACACGTGCGAGCACTCCTTCCCCCGCCCCGCCGCAACCATTCGCTTGGCAATCTCGTGCAGATCGTTAATGGTCCCTGGCGGCAAGGGGTCTACGACGACGTCGTAGTCGGTCACCGGCTTAGCCACCGGGATTTGCATTTGTTGATTCCCGCCGCACCCTATCATCCCACTGTCTTCATCTTCCTCCGAGTCAAACGAGCAATCAACGGCCGACTCACCGTTCCGAGACCGAGTCAAATGGAAGGACTCGCCGCCTCGCTCAATCAAGAACCTGAACTCGTCCTCCAACAGGAACATCGCCTGCTGCAACAAATCTTCGGCGCGGTCGACACAGGCGGCGACAGCCATCTCGCCCGCCATGGGAGTCCAGTTCCGGATGGCGGAGATCAATTCATCGACGGCATCAAGGAAAGCAGAGGCGTCGTCGGAGTCGTACCAAATAGGGTGGTCGGCAGACGCGTAACGGGAGATCTGACGGTCGAGAGAGTCGAGGGTCCGCTCCATTGCTCTGGGGTCGTCATCACTCAAATTTTGCAACAATTTCTCACGCAGCCTACCGTCGAAATTGGAGAATATGTGGAGTATATCATCGGTCATAGTGTCAGTGTGGCCAAGAGTCTTAGCAATGTGGCGAGCCACCGCTATAAGCTTCTTTTCGCCATCTTCCGCCATGGAAGCTTCAAGTGAACTTGTTTTGTTTTTCTTTCAGAAAATGAGAGCTTTTGAGATATGTTTATAGCTGATGAGATCGAAAGATTGTTATGGATTGAGTAGGACCCACCGGAAAGAAACGCGGTTTCTAAGAAACAGACGAAAAACAATAAACAATAGGAAAATAAAGACGAGGAAGCAAGGGAGGAAGACGACCAGGGTACATCAGAGTGAGAGAGAGAGAGAGAGTGGACGGCTGAGAAGGAAGGGGGCGGCAACGTGAAAAGATGGGAAGGAAAGTGGCATCTCCTCGTAAATATGTTTGGTGCCTTCTGCTTTCGTTGTTTCTCTTTGAATTCTTTAAACTAATTACCAGTTACCGCCGAAAGGCCCAAAACTATGGGTTTATCACAAACCGTTTGATAGAAATATATGGGTTTTAATAAGAGGTTTAATTTGAGATTGGGGAAAAAAAAGAGTCTATGAGATTAACTTTGGAAATTCTAATTAATAGTTGAACGGATAAAATTTTGAATTTATTTTTTTTATGATTACTAATTTGAGTTTTGTTAAGGTAACTGAAATTGAAAGATTTATTAGTAAAGATAAGTGTAAACTGATTTAAATAACTTAAATGTTAAGAAAAAAATAACTTTGAAAGAAGGGATATATTAAAAAAATGCCAAAATTGTTAGTAAACATAATTGTTAAAATAATGTAGTAATGATTTTTTTTTAATTTGAATAACATTTTTAATGATTATTTTTATTGAAAACGAGCAATTAAATTATTGATTTTTCATAAAATAAAGGAAAATTTTCATATACACACTCAAAGGTGTAACTTCCCGATGTAAATAAAAATAATTATCCCAACTAAAATGTTCACGTTCAACTATTTAAATTGTTTACAGCACACTAAACTTGTAAGCCTGCGGTGGGAGAGGTGGTTCGCACAAGTTGACTGCAGTCACCATAATCCAACCTACACTAGCTCTTACCTAAGAGTAGTCAAAGCAGGTTGGTAAGTTTTTCATAAACTAATGAACATGTATTTGCACATGTTATAAATAAACGGAGTTGAATCCAACCATATTCTCAAATTTACATAATTGTAATTCTTTCATTCCCATGTCATATTTGATAATTTTATACATTCAAAACACACAATTCCTAAAAATTTCTCCTTTCTTTTTTTTCAAATAAATTGTGGATTTTCAATCACAAAAACCAAAATTTATGACAAATTTAAACCTTGCCAGTGCTAAAAAGTTGAGGAAGTTAATGACCCGATAACAAGAAAGCTGACTACCGAAACCCTAGTGAACAATGGCCATAACTATAATGGTTCTAAAGTAACGAAATTTTTTGTCAGGTAAGTTTTGACTTTACATATGATAGAACATTTCTTAAATATGAATTACTAAAATTATCTTTATTTATTAAGGGGTGTGTAGAGTGACAAAAAGTTATAACAATTGGTAAGAGTTGTAAATTCATAATTCGTATATTGAAATAAAAAGTGAGTAACTTTTAGGGATTTTTAGTATTTTTGGATAAATTTCAGAGTTTCAAATAGAGCTTAAATGTCTTTAAACAATAACAACAGCAATAATAATAATATTAATTTAATTTTTCAACTTATATTTTCATCATTATATAGTAAAGATGAGCTTAAATGTCTTTAAACAATAACTATA
Organism: Vitellaria paradoxa; assembly: GCA_019916065.1. NCBI lineage: Eukaryota > Viridiplantae > Streptophyta > Magnoliopsida > Ericales > Sapotaceae > Vitellaria > Vitellaria paradoxa. Next base: position 8,390,680 of record CM034243.1, on the reverse strand, counting down.
ATAATTGGACTGTCAAATAATAACTATAATAATTATGACATGGTCGGACCATCGCTTTGGTGATGATGATATCTTAAACCTCTCAACTCTTTACTTGAGTCTTACAATATATTACCGATCAGGTGGTGTTCAGCCGAACACCCCTCTGATGGTCAAGTTAGAACTTATAGAGAAAAAGAGGAAGGTCAAATGTAATTTCAGTAGAGTTTCAATAAGGCAAATAGTACTTATCTCTCTTCTTCGTTCTCCTTATATTTATAATATTGTAGGCACGTGTGATCTTTCCATGTAGGTTAGGCTTAGCTATGATCCAAGTATCATAGGTAGGGGGCAGCAAAAATCAAAACCGTAATAAAGTAACGGCGTAGTTGTACTACCTATACCTTTATTAAATGTGCAAAAAATGTGGCAGCCTAGTTGGTTGCCAAGTGTCTCTCTTTAAATGTAGGCCACATGTTCGACCACTCCCTCCAATAATAATAATAATTTAATTTTTCAACTTATAAGTCTTATATTCTTATCATTATATAGTAAAAATAAAGGAGATGATATTGATACTCTTAAAAGAACTTCTAGCACATCATCATCGAGGAAAATATTCACTCACAAGATGGAGTGTAAGAAATTATTTTGAGTGCCAATATCATTTACCTAAACACCAAAATTCCTTCATTATTCTCATTCTCGTTGTTATTTCTATTTCTATTTCTCTTTCCTTTTCCCATTCTCATCAACAATTAGGGGTAAAAACGAGTCAAGCAGAGTCAAGTTTTAACTTATTCAAGTTTGATTCGACTATTTATATTGGGCTCGAGCTCAGCTCGATTTGATGAAAAATAATTTAAACTTGAGATTGGCTTGTGAATATCTCGATTAAATCAAAACAATGCCGCTTTAGTTTAAAATATAATAAATGAAATATTATTTAAAATATAAATATATATGTTTATTTTATCGAACTGATTCGCAATTTTTTGAATTGAACTTTTCTAAACTTGAGTTCAAACTCAAATCTAAATGACCATAAATCTAACTTAATTCGAGTTCGTTTTAATCATTAACCGAGCTCAAGTTAAACTCGAACAGCTTAAAAAAATTTTTGATTCGCCTCCATTCCTATCAACAACTAAATATGACACAAGGTGTTGTTTGATGATTTTACGAACCCACAAAAATTATGTTTTTATCTTATTTTATTTTTTTATGACTCAAGATCAACATATATACAATATTAACTCATATCTTACCAAAAAAATACTACCCCAAATTCATAACAAATTAATCTTATAATTTTTTATTCTTGTATATTACCACACAACATTTAATATTCCTCTTATTATATTCCCTACATCAAAAAATCTAACGTGTATGAGAGAGAAATGTATATTTATACAATTATAGCAAAGAAAGAGGAAAGATAATTCGTGATATTTTAAATTTGATATATATATATATATATATTTGTAATATTCATAAACTCTTATAACTACCTACAACTTCAATTGTATTATAAATAAAAATAATAATTATAACTATCACATAATTTAGTAATTTTATCTTATTATATTATTTTGCTAAGTCATCTTTAACTATTGATTTCTTTTATAACCTTTTTATTTTTGTTTTTTTAAATATCTCACAATTAGTTAGTATCTACTGATTACTATTTGAGACACTTTTTAACAAAATTTTTATAATTTTTACTTTATTTAAAATAAAATAATTACAAAAATCACACACAAAGAGCCCATTTGATAACCATTATTTTTCTTTGTTTATGTTTAATAGTTTTTATTTTCATGTTTTCTACTATCGTTTTCTTTCTACAAAATAAAAATAGAAAACATATTTGGTAATACAATTTTGTTAACAATAATTAACTTTATCTTTAAAAATATCTATTTTATCAAATAGTTTTCATAGAATTAATTTAATTAATTACTATAATAAATTTAATTAATTTAATTTTATAAAATATTAAGTTTTTAATTATAATTAATTTTAGTAACATATGTTAATAAAGAAGATAATTTAAAAATAAATATTATTAATAAAATATTTTAATATTCTAATAGCTAACTATTATTTATTAAAGAATAACTCAATAAAATAAATCATTTTAGTAATAAATATTTATTATTATATAACAACTCTAATTCCTCACTTATATATATATATATATATATATATATATTACTATAAGTAAGTGAGGCACATCTAATATGCGTATCTTTAATTAATTTTTTAATTAAGTTGTCTTCAATAATAAACAATGACTAAAGATTAGTTAAAAGTATATAAGTAGATAATATGTAATTAAAAAGTATTTAAATAAGAAAAAAAAAATTTATAAAAATAATAAATAGTTAAAAGGCTTTTAAAATAAATTAAAAAAATAAAATATTAGCATGGTATTCATGTTTGTAAGCCAATTATTTTTGAAAAAAAAACCTATTAAAAAATTTTTATTATTATAATTTTTTATCAAATATTGTGAGAAAAAAAAAAAAAAACATGTTGGAATAGTATTTTCTTAATTTAAATCAACATCACATAAAATAATTTAAAACAAAAATTAAGCGATGATGGTTGGACTTGGTCAAGGCTGCATTGTAGCAATTTGTTGGGCTCTGACAATGACATGAGATTGCATTCATTGCTCTCATTCACTGCATTTGATATTTTATTAGGATTTGCAATGGGCCTACCAATCCTACGGTGACACATCTCGGGGCGGTGGTCTCCGGTCGGCGCACAGTCCCACCAATAACCTCAAAAAGAATCGCCGTCATTCCCCGTCCCATCCCGCATCTGCTGTCACCAAAGTTGTTACAGTTTCAACTTTTCCCTGATATCACGGCACTTTTTCTCTAAATTCCATCAATGACCTCTCCTCCGAACACTCCCGATCTCCAACCCTCCAGCTACCGCCGCGTCGCATCCGTCGCCGATTGCCACCCCAGCCTTCCGCGGGTTCCTCGCTCGTCTCTCCGACTCCCTTTGGTGCGCCTTCGCTGGGCGCCGCCCCTGGTCAAAACTCGTCGACCGGACCGCCTTCTCTCCCCGGGACACATTGTCGGTGGCCACCTCAGCGTCCGCAAGAACTTCTCCTACTTTCATGTTTGTTACAGCAGAGTAAATTTGAGCCATGTGACATCATACCGAGCACTTTACATGCGGCACGTGGCGTTTTGTTGACGTGGTTTTAAGATGATCAGCGTTGGTTCAATATATGCGCATTTGTTAGGTATAGGTTGCACTATTTTGTAAATGCACCCTTAACTATAAATGTTCAATAGTAATAAATGAACTAGAATTATTAACTAAAAGTTAATCAAGTTAATTTGTCTCATTACAAGTAACAGACAGATGTAACAGGTGAATAGTTCTAGAGCCGTATTCCATTTATTCAGCGGATCCAATCACCCATGCGTATTAAATAGGAGATAAGGATATTAAATGAAAAATAAAATGTATTTAAAGAAGGGTGAGAAATGAATATCAGAAGGTATCATTACAACCCAATTTTCGGGTATACTTTATTTATTTTACCATGATATAAATACTACACTTAACTTAGAAATTTAGGTACGTTCACTATTGACAACCAAGTGTATTGTCTATTTTTTTCCCTAATTCTCTAAGAGTTTTTACTGACTTAAGTATCAGAGTGTTTTCTGGTCGAGGACCTACACTCTAGCCGTAACATCTGTGTTTGGTAGGTCGGCAAGTAGATTTTCAATTCACATGGTGAGCAGTTCAGGCAGTAAATTTTTGTTGCCAAATATTGTTAACTACCTAACCCTACTAGCCGCCGTACTCGCCTTCTCCCTCCTCTCACACCCTTTCACGCTCATCACTCTCCTCTTTCTCCTCGCCGCCTGGCTGTTCCTCTATCTCTTTCGCCCCTCCGATTAGCCCTTCGTCGTGATCCTCCTCACTGTAGTCGTGATATTCCTCACTGGTGTCAGATCGATTTGAACGTTAGCAACATTACTCAAGAGCAGCAATAGTGTGCATTCACGGTGCATTTAGGGTTCTTGAAGAACTCTTTCTTGACGATCAAGAACCTCTCTTATCAAGACTCTTCTCGTTCATCAATGTTGCCAATTGTCGCATTCCGTAGTGTTACATGTTTTAGAACACACAGTTTTTACTCTGTTTAGGATAATAAAAAGTATTTCAAAAAATAGTTAAAAATATTAAAAAATTTTAAAAATTATTTATTTTTTATCTTACTATACGAATTATGAATTCATATCTTATCTTATCTTATTTTATATCACTTTCTATCACTTCAAACATACCCTTAATTAGGAAATTTTTTTTTTTTTTTATTGTGACTTGTTTTTTTCTTTGTAACAGCAAAAAGTGAGAAGTGTATAACAATAGATACCTGGATCGGATCTGAAATCAGTTATGCGGTTTGACATTTCATTTTTGTCTGGTAGTCTTTGAAATTTTGTTGAGAGGAAATCGAGAATTGTTTGACATATGTAAGTCTGCTATTCGACATTGATTTTAACGCCATGTTTGTTTGAGGGGATCGGATGATGGGAGATAAATAATACTATAGACAATATATGGAATTGGATAAAAAATGAAATTAATTTTTTATGTAGAATTTTTTTTTAGTATTTGATTGGTGAGATATAAAGTATAATAAAATATGTGATTTAATATATAATGTGATAGAAAATAATTTTGAACCTTTGAATTTTAACGAAAAATAAATTCGAAAGTAAGATATAAATAATACTACCATTTCTCCCGGATTACTCATCCGACCATTTGACTCACCATTCATCCAATCCGTGGGGTCCACGGATTAAACAAAAATCAAAACGGAGGTATAACGTGGGGCCCCCGGATTGTTTCTCCAATCCCCTCTTTTCATCCGGTTAACAAACATAGCCTACGTGTTGACGCTGTTGAAACAACATATGGAATTGTGGTTGAAATGATCTTGTTCCAAGCCCTCCCATCATATCCACCGTCTTCAAGAGAATTCTTGCGTTTGGAAATATGAATAATAATAATAATAATAATAATAATAATAATAATAATAACCCGCAACGCATTTATACAGTGAGAGGTATGCATTAAGTACGAAATTATAGGAGACACTTAAAAAAAAAAGAAAAAAAAAAAGAAAAAGAAGAATAAGCAGAAGGAGGCTCTTTGCAGTCTCAAAACTTAGATTCATTCTACTTGAAAAACTAGATATTATCTATGCTTAAAAACACAAAAACATAATTTGTTTTACACAAATAATGGTTTGAAACAAAGTCGGGAAAGAATTTAAAATTTGAACTAAACCCTTATACAACAAAATCTTCTTTTCGATAAATTTCAGCAATTGATGATTCTAAAATAAAATTTTAGTCCTCGATTTGAAAATATATGTCCAATTATTGAGCTGAATTGTATTGTTATGTAGATATTTGATTTTTATTCTCATCTTTTGGGAAAGGTGCATTACATTGACCTAGTATTTGTTGCAAATTAATTTGCAAAATAAGAATTGGTTGCAAACTAATTTGCCTAATGAATTTTTAGTAAATTTTACTCTTTTTTTTTTTGGAGGTTTGACAATACCTTAAAAGTTATTAAAAATTCTTAAAAATTTTTCTAATTTTTTTACTAAATAACTAAAAATTGTTTAAAATTCTTGGCAATTTTTTTCAATTTTTTACCGAACAATGAAAAGTTACTAAAATTTTCAAACTTTTACTAAACGCATAAAAAGTTACATTTAATAATTTTTGTTAAAAAATTATGAAAAATTTTTAAAAATTTCGCTTTCAAATAGACCCTTGATAGAGGTTGCATATTTTAAAAATTTTAGAATATTTAATGTCTTCGAAGCAAGCCTGATGTAGTGACCTTTAATGAGCTGGATGGTAGTTCGTGAGCTACTCACGGGTAACCACTCGACTAAACTAGACTCTATTGAATAAATAAATTAAACTGGAGTCGAGAGGAACTTTAACTTGAGAAAATCTGACTCATTAGGTTCGTATGTCTTTAATTTATGATTTTATTATTTGTATAATATATTAATATAAATAAATTTTTATTTATTTAAATATTTTATTAATATTTAGTGATTACTTCAATTTTTTGGAGTCGTTTTATTTTTGTTATTTTTAGGATTTTCTTTAAAAATATACAATATTTTAGGATATCCTCAAGTTGAGTAGAATTGCTTATCCATTTTCAAATGAGTGGAAATAAATGCACTCCTCCATTAGTTTTTCCCATTTCACAATAACTTTAATAAAAAAGAGTAATGTAAAGTGAGGAAAATTAATGAAATAGTGCATTTATTATTTCCCTTCTCAAATACTTTTAAGTTAAAATTTTGAGGTAATTACCTTTTTACCTTCTGTATTTAAGGTCAAAATCACTTACAACCCTAAATTTTAAAAACCCACCCTTATATCCATTGTACTTTGAATTAAAATGAAGTTGTAAACGATTTTAAATTTTCAAGTGAAAAGATAAAAATATCCATTAAAAACTAAATAAAATCAAAGAGTGTAAGTGCAAGTAATAAAAAAATACAAGGGCTATAAATGTAATTTTTAAATATACTTTAGTCAAAACCGTTATTTTTAACAGATTTTTTAACGTTTTCACTTTAATCCAAAGAACAAGAGATATAAAGGTAGATTTTTATAGTTCAAGGAGTGTAAATAATTTTCAACTTAAGTACAGGAGTAAAAAAGTAATTACTCCTAAAATTTTTGACTTATTATAAATATTAATTATTTTTTATAATAAAAATTACATTTAATAAAATAACGATTTAATAATATTAAATAAAATACTTAATTTTTAAATATTCAATATAAACAAGACAACCTTGAACTTCAATATCTTTTAACGAGCCAAAACCTGACTAAACTAAAATTCAGCCCCAACCCAAGAAACGTGAAACTAGACAAGCCTCAGCGCAACAAAGTCCTAAAATTTTTGTAGGCCCATTCCAACTCCATACAGCCTAAAAACAACGAAAAATTGTATCCAAGTCATACTTTGTAATCTTTTAAAACTATTAGTCACACCCAAAAAAAAGTATTGCTTTTAAGTCACATTAATGTGGAAATTTTTGTATTTAAGTCACACTTTTGAGTGGGTCCCACGAGTTTGTTTTAAATATAGTTTCTAATATACCGATAATATCCTTTATTTCTATAACAAACTTACACAAGTTATTTCCAGGAATTCCGAGAATCACGTGAAGATATGTTTACCAAGAATCACGCTTCTTCCATTTTTTTTTTCTTTCCTTATTTTCAGTTTCATTATTTACAGTTTTAGTCGTGAAGATATTAAGAAGATAGAACTTATTTGGCCTATCTTCTTCATAGATTGATTTTACCGATTGGCGTTTTGAGCTATTTTCAAAACAGTACCGGTACTGTTTCAAAAAATATGATGATGTTGGCTCGTATGGTTAGTTTATGTTATGTATCGATTGATGTTTTTTAGGCAGTATGAAAACAGTACCGGTCCAAAACAGTACCGGTACTGTTTTATCGGTACTGTTTTCAACACAGTACCGGTACTGTTTTATCGGTACTGTTTTCAAAACAGCACCATGAATTATATGCGGATGACAAGTTTTAAGGGCAAGAGAAATCTATTGGGCCGATTAACGTTTTGAGCTATCTTCAAAACAGTACCGGTACTGTTTCAAAAAATATGATGATGTTGGCTCGTATGGTTGGTTTGTGTTATATATCGATTGATGTTTTTTACGTAATATGAAAACAGTACCGGTCCAAAACAGTACCGGTACTGTTTTATCGGTACTGTTTTCAACACAGTACCGGTACTGTTTTATCGGTACTGTTTTCAAAACAGCACCATGAATTATAAGCGGATGACGAGTTTTAAGGGTAAGAGAAATCCATGGGGCCGATTGGCTTTTTGAGCTATCTTCAAAACAGTACCGGTACTGTTTCAAAAAATATGATGATGTTGGCTCGTATCGTTGGTTTTTGTTATGTATCGATTGATGTTTTTTAGGCAATATGAAAACAGTACCGATCCAAAACAGTACCGGTACTATTTTTAAAACAGTACCGGTATTGTTTTCAAAATAGCACCATGAATTATAAGCAGATGATGAGTTTTAAGGGCAAGAGAAATCCATGGGGTCGATTGGCGTTTTGAGCTATCTTCAAAACAGTACCGGTACTGTTTCAAAAAATATGATGATGTTGGCTCATATCGTTGGTTTGTATTATGTATCGATTGATGTTTTTTAGGCAGTATGAAAACAGTACCGATTCAAAAGAGTACCGGTACTGTTTTATCAGTACTGTCTTCAAAACAGTACCGGTACTGTTTTTAAAATAGCACCATGAATTATAAGCAGACGATAAGTTTTGGACAAGAGAAATCCATGGAATTGATTAGTATTTTGAGATATCTTCAAAACAGTACCGATACTGTTTCAAAATAAAAAAATATATATATATTTAGGAATGATGATCGATTTAGGTTTTTCCCAAATAGTTTTGATTTTGTTTCCAAAAATCAGTTTTGCTTGCTTTGTAAAGAAGATGGAAAGTCGCGGAATTAGGTTTTTCCAAACAGTTTTGATTTTGCTTTCAAAAATCAAATTTTCTTACTTTGTAAAGAAGATGGAAAGTCGCGAAATTAAGTTTTTCCCAAACAGTTTTGATTTTGTTTCCAAAAATCAATTTTTTTTGCTTTGTAAAGAAGATGGAAAGTCACGGAAGTTATGAGTGAAGTGTACACTATTTTTGGATAAAACTGACAGTTTTGAAATGTGGTGAAAAACGCGTGATGTCTTTTTTTGTCTTTTTGTTGCAAGTGTGACTTATTTACAAACAAGTTTTTTGGGTATGACTTAAATCCTTATAAGTGTATAAATAGTGACCGGCCTCCAAAAACCCCTAAAAACAAACCATAAAATAAACGGACTAAATTAGTTAAATTGGATGTTGTCTCGAGGTAAAAAGTTAGTATTTTGCATTCAAAGTATGGATGGAAATTAACTATTTCTAATTATATAAAATTATGAGATAAATAGTGAAAAAAAAATAATTCAGTGGACATATTTTTTAAGAAATAAAATTAGTATAAGACCTAAATTTAAAATAAAATACTATAGACCAAATAAACAAACTAGGCCGACCCTAACACGACCACCATCTATATTACCATGTAACATGAGCCCGACCCAGCCTGCCTATGACCCAAATAGTTCTGCATGAATTTTATATCATTCATTTTCTTGGTTTATGAATTGGTGTTCTAAAAAATTACTTAATACATTCCTAATTTTTAAAATTATACGTATACCTTAGAATAATACATTTTTGTTACCGCGAGATACATTGGCAATCACGGATTATTTGATTGGAATGAAATTTGAAAGTGGTACACTTGACAATATGAATCATTTGAAAAATAAGCGTATTCGTCTACGACGGATCTTTTACAAGATCAATTCGGATTGACTTTAGTTCGTTTAGAAAATGTGATTCGAAGAACTATATGTGGAGTAACTAGACATAAATTGATACTGACTCCTCATAATTTGGTAACTTCAATTAAGCTCTGCAATTAGTTAGTCAAATTTTAAATTCATATTCTATGCCTAACGCTGGACCACACCATACACCCTGCAATCAGTGCAAAATCGAGCGGATTAGAAACTGGTTGTTCAACATAACTACTTGCAGCCAAAAAGGTATTTATTTCTGCTGCACGGTAGTTATCGTGGATTAGATGCACTGAAGCCCGCTTCCTGCTTAATTAAATTCCATTTAGCAACCCTACGTTAAAAGTTAATGTTCTGGCTGATTGGATTTGTTTCCGACGTCGTAATAATACAAAATGAACTCACAAATAAATCTATATAGAGAGAGAGAGAGCTTAACTAATAGTAAACACAACCAAGTTTTACCAAGCTAAGTAAACAATTTGATCAAAAGGCTTCTCTAGATATGCATAAAATCAAAGTAATGACCACCAATTACTCCGAGGACGATGAAACAGAGAAATAGAGCTATGGCGTCATAGATAGAAAACCTAAGGAATGTAGTCAGTCAACTAATAAAGCGAAAAGGAAGACATTTCTCTTAACTCTACCAAAACCCAACCAAAATTTAACACCCCCAACTTCTCTGATTTCCTGCCTGAAGCATTTGATAGAATAAGATAAAACCAAAATCCCTAAGAAATGAGTCCCCTAGTTTATATGATTAATAGTTTGTGCAAACTAACAATGAAATATCATGCTGATGGGAAATGTAAATTCATTAATTTCGTGCCCATGAATAGCAACAACTCGGCGCATGAGACTACCATCTTTGTGGGATTTGTAAAAGGTTAAATACTTAAATGTATGTGCTCGGTATTGGTACAATGAACAAGTCAAGAAATTTAGTCGAAGAATGATTGTTTCATGTCAATAATAGCACCAGCATAAATCGAAACAGGGAGTTACTCTCATCCCAGTGGGATGCATGAAAAAAATCTTCATTTAGTTAAAGAATTGACAGAGCTGGTGGATGCACCAACTCCTCTTTACATTTGGACCAAGTTTGTCTGTGATTTTTTATGTCAGTATTGACTCACAACCTAATCTTCTACAAAAGCCTAAAACCTCTCTCTTTCTCTCTCTTCTCTCTCTCTAGTTTTTATCAAAACTGCATTATTTTCCAACTCTCCACACTGCATTATAAATAAGGGGTTCATCACTCAGTCTAATTGACTTCACTTAACCAAGTCTGAAAGGAAGAGACAACAGATGGAGTGTTACAAAGTTTGTGTCAGTGTTCTAGTCCTATTCGCGTTAATAGCCTCCTTGGCAAAAGCAGAAACTCACTACCGCAAATTTGTTGTATGTCTTCTTCTCATTCTCCTCCCCCCTTTCCTACTGATTTTTGAGCAAGTTACAAACAAAATATATTGTTGAAACAGGTACAATCAACTCGACTGACCAGGCTGTGCAGAACCCATAATAGACTCACTGTTAATGGCCAGTTTCCGGGACCAACATTGCAAGTCAGAAATGGAGACACCCTTATCGTCAAAGTCCTAAACAGTGCTCGCTACAATGTCACCATTCACTGGTAACAACCATACATACAGTTTCTAAATATACTAATCTTTAAATCTACGGATTCCATGCACATTCATAGTTTAGTCTCACACCTAATTTCTGCAACACGATTATCAGGCATGGAGTCCGCCAAATGAGAACACCATGGGCAGATGGCCCTGAATATGTGACTCAGTGCCCAATCAAGCCTGGAGCAACTTATACATATAGGTTCACAATTGAAAACCAGGAGGGAACACTTTGGTGGCATGCTCATAGCAGATGGGTCAGAGCTACTGTTTATGGAGCTCTCATCATCTATCCTAAACTGGGTTCTCCGTACCCCTTCCCAAAACCCAACCACGAAATTCCAATTCTTCTCGGTAATGAATCTATCTAATTCGAAAATGATCTTTTTTTCTAACCAATTTTAGGGAACCAATATGACGATGATACTGATGATGATGAACAGGAGAGTGGTGGATCAGGGATCCTCTCAGTGTCCTACGACAGGCACTCTTTACGGGGGCACCTCCAAATGTGTCCGATGCATACACCATTAATGGTCAACCTGGGGATCTATACCCATGTTCCAGCAGAGGTTTGCATAAACTCAAGACTTACTAAATGGCAAACTTAAAGAGTAACTCTATGCTATTAGAAAAGCCTTTTTCACAAGAAACTACCAGAATCACGCAACAGAATTGTGTCAGCATCACAAGATCTTTCTAGAAGAATAAAATTTTCCTAAACTTAATTAAAATTAAGTGGCATACGTAACTCTAAATCACAATGCAGGCACAGCGAGATTTTCTGTGAATTCCGGGGACACGATTCTCCTCAGAATCATCAATGCTGCACTCAATCAACAACTCTTCTTCGCCTTAGCCAACCACAGACTCACTGTTGTTGGTGCTGATGCTTCCTACACCAAGCCCTTCGCAACCTCCACCCTCATGCTAGGTCCTGGTCAGACAACCGATGTCCTCCTCACCGCAAATCAAACCCCTGGACGCTACTACATGGCAGCTCGCGCCTACGCCACTGTCATGAATGCTCCATTTGACAACACCACCACCACTGCAATCCTTCAATACAGATCTGCCAGAAATGGGGCTCCCTCCAGACCAATCTTACCACCGTTGCCTGCCTACAATGACACAGCCACTGTGACAGCATTCACATCACAGATGAAAAGTCCATGCAGGGCCAATGTCCCAACCCAGATCGATCACAACCTATTCTTCACAATTGGATTAGGATTTGTCAACTGCAACCCTGGACCGCGGTGTCAAGGGCCTAACAATACTCGTTTTGCTGCTAGCATGAACAATGTCTCTTTCGTGCTACCCAGAAGGACCTCCATACTCCAAGCCTACTACCAGAAAGTACCCGGTGTGTTCACCACCAACTTCCCACCAGTTCCCCCAAGAAGATTCAACTACACAGGCAATGTGAGTCGGGCACTGTGGCAGCCTTCTTTTCGGACTAAGCTCTACAAGGTGAAGTTTGGTTCCACAGTCCAAATTGTGTTCCAAGATACAGCTATATTCTCCACGGAGGACCACCCTATGCATCTCCATGGCTACCATTTCTATGTTGTTGGACAAGGTTTTGGTAACTTTAATCCTAGAAGAGATCCAGCATCATTCAACCTCATTGATCCACCCCAGAGAAATACCATTGATGTCCCTGTTGGTGGATGGGCAGTTATCCGGTTTGTAGCCGATAATCCAGGTAATAATATGATAATTATACAGCTTAATGTATGATTATTCTTTGATTCAATATTTGAAATCATTTGTTTTGTCCAAAACAGGAGTTTGGCTGATGCACTGTCACATAGACACTCATCTCACCTGGGGTCTAGCTATGTCATTCCTAGTTGAAAATGGAGTAGGGAAATTGCAGTCCATAGAACCTCCTCCAGCTGATCTTCCTCCATGCTAAGATGCTAAACAGAGCACAATGAGTTTCACAACTGGTTGTTCGAAACCACATTTATTAGGATAAGCTCATGGTAGGCGGTCGTGTGTAATGGCCTTTGTAGTCTAGTACTACATTTTTATTGTCTTATTTGAAGTTTCACCCAAGATTGGATTTGTGTTCAACTGTTCAAATAAATGTGATGAGGTTTCTTTTTCATGGTTGTTTAGATTTGTACTGGTTCATACATGTAACATTCACTTTGCAAGTATGAATTTTAGCAATATATATTTCATTTGGTTCTCCCTGTTACATCCCATTTTAGAGTTGATAACAGAAAGACATTCAAGTAAACCTGAAGATACATCTTGCACAAGCAGGGCGCTGACATTGGGGTTTGCTGCTAGGCTGCTAACAGCAAATTCTGACCGCACGATCTCATCATTTACGGCCAAGGCCAAACCAAAAGCCAGCAACTGTTTGAGTTTCTTTCATTTTCTCTTCCCCCCCCCCCCCCCCCAAATTGAATGCAGAGGTAAAAATCAAGTGAAACCAACATTTTTATTTTTTTGCTAAAATGTGGTTCAAATAGAAAAAATATTTTTGAGTTAATTATATTGAATATTAAAATATTTAAAAATAAAATGTATCAATATAATTGAAATATTATGATAAAAATTCACTTATTGTAAAATTGTTCAAAATTCAAGAAATAATGTTTGTCTGTTTTTTAAAAATTAAAAAAATAATAATTTATCAATATGATTTAATTTTCTATAACAAAAATAATTTTTAAAAAATTTCAAAAAAGAATAACTTATTCTTAACTTTTATGCTATGCAAATAATTCATGTGTTACAAGTACAATTTTTTTTTTTTAAATTCTACTCGCAATTATTTACCTTTCAAATAAAATCAAGTTTGATCAACTTATTAAAATATTTTCATTTTTACCATAAGAAAGTAGTCAACATAATTTTATTTTAAAAAAATTAAGTATTAATTCAAGTATTCATGCGGGCCAATGTTATTTTTTATGACAATTATTTTTATATTAATTTCTTAAACTTTTTTATAATAATTCAAGTAACAATTGGTCTGCTTGTCAAAAACTCTAAAAAAGTAATTTGTTAATATAATTTATTTTTTATGATAGAAAATATTTTTATATGGGTTCAATGAGACATATGTAGATAGTCTAATTTTTACAATAATTGAAAAAACTTACCTGAACTGTAAAGCAAAAAGTTAAGTGAAATCAATATTTTTATTTATTTATCTTTGTGGGCATGTGGTTCAAATGACAAAATTTATCAGTATATTTTATTTTTTATAATAGAAAATATTTGTATATAGGTCCAATGAGACATATGTAGATATTGTAAAGATTTTCACAATAGTTGAACTTTTATCATAATGTTTTAAATTATATCAATAAATTTTATTTTTAAATATTTTGATATTCAATATAATTAATGTATCGAGATAATAACTCAAAGATATTTTTATCATTTGAACTTCCAACAAAAATAAATAAATAAATAAAAATATTGATTTGATGTTAGCTCGCAAAAAATTAAATTATTCTAACAAATTATTATTTTTTAATTTTTTAACAAGCAAACGAATGTTGTTACTTGAATTTTGAAAATTTTGACAATAAATAAATTTTTATTATAATTTTTTAATTATACTAATAAATTTTATTTTTAAATATTTTAATATTCAGTATAATTATTATATTAAGCCAGTAAGATTTTTTTGCCATTTGAACCACATTTCAACCAAAAAACTAAAAACAAAAATATTGGTTTCACTTGATTTTACCTTCGCGTTCAAGTATTGAAAAACCACACAGAGAGAGAGAGAGAGAGAGAGAGAGAGAGAGAGAGAGGAAAATGAATTTTTGGGTTTGGTCTTGGCCGTAAAATGATGAGATCGTGCGGTCAGGATTTGCTGGTAGCCACCTAAGAGCAAACCCCAATGTCAACACCCCTGCTTCCCTTGCAGTCCAGCAACTCATGCCCAAAAATTCAATCTCACCACAACTTCCATGTCTAGTTGAAGCTATTGCTCCAGATATTAGTGTAAACAAAATGAGCCCAGAATATACATTTGTTAGTTTCTTCACCTAATAATGAAGACAATGTGCTGATTGAAATGCTAGTTCTAAGTAGCAGGTTTTGATATTATCCTGAGAGTGGTTAGTGGGTTGACTATTACTATTTGCGTAGCTGAATTTTCCCCCAACTTTCTGATAGCTCTCAGAGGTAAAAATGTTTTATACCAAAACACATGTACCAGACACACCGTTTGATGTCACAGATGGCTTGATATCTGCCACATTCAATTGATAACAACTCCATGTACATTAAGCCACCTTCGGTGCACAAACAGTAAATTGGTATTGGAAATTAACAATTCAAAAATAATGGCACTATGCGCATGCAATTATTTTGAGTAATAGAACTTCCAGCACTCGCGCAAGAAGCCTGTGAAAGATACTAACTTGTTGCTTCACTAAGGGTGCCATGAAGGCATAGTTTGCTACTAAATTACTAGTGCCATTGAGTATTAGAACTTTCCACAAGTTGATGATGTACTCTACCATGATTTTCCTTCAATCTTGTAAATTTGGGTTTACCACTGAACCTAGAGCGGTGAGGCGAACGTTATGAAAACATTCATTTGCTTCAATGCAAACTATTACCTTGGATGTAGGTAAACAAAAGGACCTAGCTGCACTGCCTAAGGAGTGAGTGCCAGCCAGCTGTTATATGTGCCATACATGTAGCATAGGCAGAAAATGAGAACAGTCCTGAAAATAAGAGGCACTTGGATCAGATTTTGAATAGTGAATTTACAGAAACACTGATAATATGATAACAAACACATGGCAGAAATGGCACCATTAGCATGAAATTAAACATGTTCACTGTGTAGATCATGCTTCAAGTACAAAAGAAATAATATCTGTGTACATATATATAGGTCCAAATTTGATAAGTTCACAAATATTTTTTGGCCCAAGCTTGTCATGAATCAAGCAACAAATTTCTGACAACGAGTATCATTATGTATATTCTGGCAGCGGATTGCACAGAAGCGCATTCCGCATCGTACACATGTATAGTTAGCAGTAAATCCACAAACAGTGCAGAAATGGCGACGGGAGGTGGAGCTTGGGGGGCCAACTGCTGCTCTCAAATAAGAGGGCACGTGAGGAGGTAAAGATTCCAAGTTTGCCTGTTTTTGAAAAGGGATGACCAAAAATCATCAGTTCATTAAGCCAATAAGGAAATTAGAAGCCATGAAGTCTTGAAGAGAAACATGGCTTAGAAAAGAAACCCATCCATTACTACTATTTTTACCTCATGCAACAGTTCCAAGAACGTTCTTGGAGCCTTCTTAGCATTTTCAAGTGCTTTTGCCTGACGAGTTTTCCGTTTCATGCTTTTTGACTGCCTCTTTGTATATGCTGCAGCAGCATCAACAATAACCGGCAAAAAAAAAAAAAGAAAAAAGGATAAAGAAGAAGAAAAATATGGTGAAAGGACAAAGCTAACAAATTAAGTAGACGCAAACACCTAATGATGCAAGTATTGGAAGAAGCTCTTAAAAGGAACCCATGCGCTTTTGTGCACAGACAAAAAAAGAAAAACACATAAAGAAATAAAATGATGTCAACAAGTAAACTGATATTTATTTCATTGTTGTTCACAATATGAGAGAGGTGGAGAGGGAGACAGAAGACAGACTAATGCTATGATCGGAACATGGATTACAGGAGGGAAAACAAAATTGAAGAAAAATAAAATTACTAATTTGTGTTATTTTGCTAAACTTAATTAAGTAAAAATTAATTCTTTTTCACAAATATGTATTTTTTATCTTCTTACTTTTTCTAATTCAACCCAAAAAATTCAATAAATTTGACTTTTTCACTTCATTTTGCTATCCTAATTTGTGTTATTTGACTATACTAAACCAAGTAAAAATTAAATTTTGACAAATATCTATTTATTATCTTCTCATTTTTCTAACTCAACCCAAAAAATTCAATAAACCTTACTTCAGTTAATTTTGCATTCCTACTATTTCCCCTTCGCCTCTGTTTTCCAATCCAAAAATCCATGTTCCAAACACAGCCTAAATATACTTACTCCAATCTTAGCAAACAAACAGGTGAGAATTTAGGCCATTGGAATCTGGATGACAACTCAAAAAACCAGAGTGATAAGCATATATTGGGAAGAATGAAAGTTTTCTAATTATAGAAAGGGTTAATTACACTTTACACCCTTACATTTTAAAAATAATCTTTGGCCCCTCTATTTTCAATGGTTAAAAAATCCCATGCGTCCATCACACTTGGCATTTTCTGTCATATTTATTTAATGATTATTGATGGAGAGAGATCAAATTGAAACTTAATAGTAAGTGTAAGAAGTTAATTGTTACAATTGAAAGCGGAAGAAACCAAAGTGGAATACATTATAAAACGTGAAGTTTCAAAGTATAATTTATCTTTATAAGAATGATAACTTTTCCATCATGCTCCGTCAATAGATTAAGTTCATTGCTTTGTCCCTTGTTACATATGCTGTTCTAGGCTTCTAGCCTCAAATTTATGCAAAAATTTTATGCACATTTGAGTTAATACGGATGGATCTGATCCAGGTGATACCTGGTCGTTAATTGACCATTTTTCTAAAACCATTAAAAAGATGGGAATAAATCTTTCATTATGATGTGGTATACTGAATTTTTCTTGACTGACAGAAATATAAAAAGACAAAAACAAAAAAATCCCATTCAACTAGCATTAGGAACTTCTCAAAGATAATTACCCCCCCCCCCCAAAAAAAAAAAAAAAAACTTCTCCAAGAAACGAGACAGAACAGTTCCTTTCAATGTGGCCAGTCAGTCTTTTGAAACCTTCACACCATTGATGTATTCCATACAAGTTATGCACTAAAGGGGTTGAGAGAATAGTTTTTTGGATTTCAAAAATAATAATAATTGTCCGAAAGCAAAAACAAAATGGCTGACCAGTTAGGAATGTGGAATAACTGCTTCTTGTTAGAGAAACCAAGTCTACACAAAGCTAAAAAATTGTTCCCATGCTGAAATTTCCCAAACACCTTTTAATCGGGCTTTGGATAAACTGCTTAACAATATACCACTATGCATGCACAGGCAGATTCAAAACTGAAGTAGCATATATATATATATATATATCTCTCTGAAGGTGCATATAAATCATGTTACTGCATATCAAGCTCATTTAAGTAATTCTCAAGATCAATCACAAACTTGTAAAAACATCGTACAGGAAACACATGAAAGTTGGAAAGACCCGATTAAAATATACATACACACACATATACATATATATATATATATATATATATATATATATATGTATGAATCCCAAACACAAGCATGTCAGCTAACGCATGGGCCCTGTTTGGCCTACCAAACTTTATCAAAACTCACCAATTTTTAACTATTTTTTATACTTTCTTCCAATTAAATTTTAACACCTATCACATTTACGTCTCATCTTTCCTTTTTTATAATTTGGCCAACCAAACGGCCCCCTAATTATGCATCCTTGGCAGCAAAATCAAAATTGTCAAATAATTGCTAAATAGGACACAACAAACAAATCAAAATAGACCTTGATCATCATCGTCAAGAGAAGCATCGTCGTCATCGTTAATCTCTATCATCTCTGCTCCCGGATTGTCATTCTCCAAAGCTTCAAGACGAGCAAGGGCTGCCTGGAAGATACAGATTTGAAACTTCCACTTCACCCCCAAGAACACAATTGATTCCATTGGAATATTACAACATAAAATTAAAATAATATGCAGAAAATTTAAGGGTTTTTGAAGGACCTGCGTTCGATTGTCGCTGCTTGCAAGAGCAGCGGCCATCTTTGGGGCAACCTTACGAGTTCGACTCGACATGCGGCGAATAGAATTGGTAATATCCTCCTCCATTGCTGCGAATAGGAGCTTGAATTAGGACCAAAAAGGCTCAAATAAGAAAAGAAAACTGCAGACTAAAACGACAGAAAAATGGAGATATATATGTATGTACCTATTAATTAAAATTATAGGTCACAGTGGCAGCGTCAGAGGCAGCGGAGGAGTTGGTGGAAGTCTGACGGTGCTCAAGGTTGATACCGGGCCACCGCAGGGTGAATGGGAGTGACGGGCCGAATTGGGGGTATACGCAACGATATTGTCGTTTGAAATTTGAGCCATTGGATTTACTTGGAAGAAATCCAACGGCTCCCATTTAACTTCGGGTTTTTTTTTCCCCTTTTTTCCACTATCTCAATGTTCCACTCTCTCCCCGTTAACACTTAAAAAATTATATTTTTTTTCAAATTATAATTTTTTATTAATATAAGATTGAATTTTTTGAAAATAAAATAATAATAAATTAGTAATTAAAAATAAAAATATAATAAATTTGTCTATCATCAAACGAATCATAATATTATTTTAGTTTTATTAAGAAAATACCATATATTTTATATGGATTCTTATATTTAACAAATTTTTTATATGTTTAAAAATTATACAAATAAAAAGATTCCTAATCTGTTCTTATACTTTCACCAATTTACCCATTAAAGAAGTCGCCCTCTCACTGACTCCTTAGTCTATTATTTTGATAATTTTTAAACAAAAAAAAAACTTTAAATATGAGTCCACATAAAAAAAAATGTGATATATTTTTTACGATAAAATAAAATTCACTTGTACATTATTTATTTGATAAGAAGTAAATTTACTATATATTTTCTTTATATTTAGTTATTAGTCTATTTTTTATTATTTTTATTTTTTCAAAAAATATTTAAATTTACATTAATAAAAACTAATAATTTGGAAAAATAATTTTTTAAGTGTAAACAAAATTTCATGTGTGAAAGAGATGATCAACGAAAGAGAGTGGAAAAAAGAAAAAAAAATTGAAATTATTTGGGAGCCTTTAAATTTCTTTCAAGAAAATTCAATGGCTCAAACTTCACACTTGACAATATCCGGTGCATAGTGCACTGGTCAAACCCCGAATCTAATGAGGGCCTGCAAGGGATTGAATGGGAAGAACCTAGGGAGAGTTATCTAACGTTGTCGTTCTAAGCTTGAGATATTAGTATAAAATAGTAGCGTTTGTCTCAAACTTCTTTTATTATATTTTCTTATCTCATTTCTTGCAGAGACTTGAACTCACCAAAAGTCATGGGCTTAAAATTTAACATCCCGACCCCTGCAGCACTTGTACATTTTTTTTTTTTTTTTTTCTTGTTGAAGTGTTGGGTTTGTCTAACTCTTATCAGAAAGTTAGGCCCTATTTGACATTAAGATAAAATACTAAAAATCTCTATAAACTTCTATCAATCATTTTACATCTAATTTTTCCGCCATCACTAATTTTAAAAATTTCAATATTTCGCTAAAAAAATAAAAAATATAGAAATAAGTTAACCGCATGTGTAAATTTTTTATACAATCATATTTTTCGTGTTGAAAGCTTTTAAATGAGTACTATTGTTGTTATTTTTTGTAAATTTTTTTGAATCCGTGGGAACGGATTTGTAAAACCGTTCTTACGGTTTGCGACTTTTCAGAAAAAAAACAGCGCCAAAATTAACTCCAAACTACATTTTATCTCAATTTATCTTATTTTTTCTTACTCCAAACGGGACTATAAAAACATTTACAGAACTCACAAGAAAAGTAAGTAATAAAGACACTCAAGATAGCAAATAAGAGAACTAGAAAAATATTTTGTTGGAAGATTACAAGTAACCCTTGTTTATATCCTTTTACCTCCCCAGTGGACGATGGAGATCAAATTAATCCAACAATAGAGATTAAAACTCTAAAATCTCCTACCAAAATATCAAAAATATTTGTATGGTAAGTTTTTAAAAGAAACCTCTTATTTATTCTAGAAGTTTTTCGTATATTATAGGCAATCCTTATAAATATATTAGACTAGAATATGTAAGTTTTGGATTCCTAGAGAAAATATCAAAAAATTATGATTCTTACTAACTTTCTCTAATCAAATTTTATTATATATCACTTTTACATCAATTTTTAATTTTTTTTTTTTTTTAATAAACCAAACACCACCTATGTAGTTAGCGAGCTAAAGTTAAGAATAAATGAATTAGGTCATTTTTGTTGCTAATCTATTTTTGACATCAACCTAACCTATTCAATGGTTTAAAAGATATATTAACCTGTTTAACATGAGTAAAGATGTATAATTAAATGGTTTCCTATAATTTTCAAGGTAATCATGCATTTTTTAGGTTGAGATGTTACATATGTTACAAAAGTCGTATATTATTTATGTTGGTCGTGTATTTTTTTTTGGATCGATATGTTTAATTTATCAATCAAATTAAATAACATATATTGAAAATGTTACGTATATCTTGCCGTATTATTTATGTAATAATCAAGTTGTGTTAGTGTTAAATATTTTGAAATGATTAATTAAGCATATCATGTTTGAATTAACCAAAATAATCAAATATGTAACCTTAGTACAACATGAGTTGCGCAGATTTACATATTATATTTTAATAAATGGAATAAAATCTGGAATTACGCAGATTTACATAGATTTTAATCTGGAATAGATATGGAATTACATAGATTTTAATCAATAATATAATAAATAGAATTACATAGACTATGAAATTATTTATTTATTTTATGCTAGGTTATGACGGGATAATGAATGAAATAAAAATAAGAATTAATTAAAATTTTGGAATTACGTTCTCAAATAATTAACATCGCTTAATAGTAATTCTACATTTTTTGAATATTAATAATCACTTTGAGAGTATTTGACAGACAAAAGTTTGACAAAAAATTATAATAAAAATATAAAGATTTGATGTAAAAGTGATATATAATAAAATTTGATTGGAAAAAAGTATAAAAGTTAATAGAAATTAGTAAATTTTAATTGATTTTAGCCAAACAAGCATCCTTTATATTATTATTTTCGGAAAATTGTATCCAAGTCATACTTGGTAATCTTTTAAAGTTATTAGTCACACTCAAAAAAAAGTATTGCTTTTAAGTCACATTAATGTGAAAAGTTTTGTATTTAAGTCATACTTTTGAGTGGGTCCCACGAGTTTGTTTTAAATATAATTTATAATATGACTTAAATGCCCTTTTTCTATAATTAACTGAGATGGAGTTGCTGAAAATTATGGAACCGAAATCACGTTTTCCGTTTTTGTTTCATTCCTTATCAATTGTGTGAACATATAGTGAGATAAAAATCTGTTAAAGGATTATATACGAAGGAATACACACGGATTACGCGAGTTTGTGCTGTGAGATTAACGTCGATCGAATGAATATATACAGATCTGGATTACGTATTTAAACACATGACTGCGGTACTGTTTTTTTAGGATGCATGCTCGTTCAAAAACAGTACCGCGTTCAAAAACAGTACCGCATGACTCTATCATACAAACATCATATGTAAATACAAAAAATAGTTCACATATCAAACGAATAACCGACAGTACCGCATGTATGACAGTATCACATGTCTGCGGTACTGTTTTTTTTAGGATGCATGCTCGTTCAAAAACAGTATTGCACGACTCTATCATGCAAACATCACATGTAAACACAAAAATAGTTCACATATCAAACGAATGACCGACAGTACCGCATGTGTGACAGTACCGCATGTGTCTGCGGTACTGTTTTTTTTTAGGATGCAAGCTCGTTCAAAAACAGTACCGCACGACTCTATCATGCAAACATCACATGTAAACACAAAAATAGTTCACATATCAAACGAATGACCGACAGTACCGCATGTGTGACAGTACCACATGTCTGCGGTACTGTTTTTTTTAGGATGCATGCTCGTTCAAAAACAGTACCGCACGACTCTATCATGCAAACATCACATGTAAACACAAAAATAGTTCACATATCAAACGAATGACCGACAGTACCGCATGTGTGACAGTACCACATGTCTGCAGTACTGTTTTTTTTTGGATGCATGCTCGTTCAAAAACAGTACCGCACGACTCTATCATGCAAACATCACATGTAAACACAAAAATAGTTCACATATCAAACGAATGACCGACAGTACCGCATGTGTGACAGTACCACATGTCTGCGGTACTGTTTTTTTTAGGATGCATGCTCGTTCAAAAACAGTACCGCACGACTCTATCATGCAAATATCACATGTAAACACAAAAATAGTTCACATATCAAACGAATGACCGACAGTACCGCATGTGTGACAGTACCACATGTCTGCGGTACTGTTTTTTTTAGGATGCATACTCGTTCAAAAACAGTACCGCAGGACTCTATCATGCAAACATCACATGTAAACACAAAAATAGTTCACATATCAAACGAATAACCGACAGTACCGCATGTGTGACAGTACCACATGTCTGCGGTACTGTTTTTTTTTAGGATGCATGCTTGTTCAAAAACAGTACCGCACGACTCTATCATGCAAACATCACATGTAAACACAAAAATAGTTCACATATCAAACGAATAACCGACAGTACCGCATGTGTGACAGTACCACATGTCTACGGTACTGTTTTTTTTAGGATGCATGCTTGTTCAAAAACAGTACCGCACGACTCTATCATGCAAACATCACATGTAAACACAAAAATAGTTCACATATCAAACGAATAACCGACAGTACCGCATGTGTGACAGTACCACATGTCTACGGTACTGTTTTTTTTAGGATGCATGCTTGTTCAAAAACAGTACCGCACGACTCTATCATGCAAACATCACATGTAAACACAAAAATAGTTCACATATCAAACGAATGACCGACAGTACCGCATGTGTGACAGTACCACATGTCTGCGGTACTGTTTTTTTTTAGGATGCATGCTCGTTCAAAAACAGTACCGCATGACTATATCATGCAAAGAATGGTGCTATTTTAATGAGGTACTGTTTTATTATGCGGTACTTTTTTTATGCGGTACTGTTTTATTATGTGATACTGTTTTATTATGTGGTACTGTTTTATTATGTGGTACTGTTTTATTATGCGGTACTGTTTTTATGCGATAATGTTTTATTATGTGGTATTATTTTTTATGCGGTATTGTTTTATTATGTGGTATTATTTTTTATGCGGTATTGTTTTATTATGTGGTACTGTTTTCCTTAATAGTTTTGATTTTGTTTCCAAAAATCAGTTTTGCTTATTTTGTAAAGAAGATAGAAAGTCGCGGAATTAGGTTTTTCTCAAACAGTTTTGATTTTGTTTCTAAAAATCAGTTTTACTTGCTTTATAAAGAAGATGGAACGTCACGGAAGTTATGAGTAAAGTGTGCACTATTTTCGGATAAAACTGGCAGTTTTGAAATGTAGTGAAAAACGCGTGATATCCTTTTTGGTCTTTTTGTTGCAAGTGTGACTTATTCACAAATAAGATTTTTGGGTATGACTTAAATCTTTATAAGTTCATAAATAGTGACCGGCCTCCAAAAACCCCTATTATTTTTGTACAATTTTGGACAGAGGTTATGGTAATTATGAAATTAGCTTTTTAAATCTGCCACTTAAGCAATAAGCCCCGGGGGCGTCAAGTTTGGCCCGGGGTAACCCAAAAAAAAAAAAAGAAACAATTATACCTAATATTATTAAAATACAATTATTCTTTTTTTTTTAATTTCTCTTATAGCACTCACCAATTATTTATGTGTCTTATAATTAGTTCCCACTCAGATAAAATTTTTTGACTCTGCTCCTGACAATAAGAATAGACACAGACATAATTTATAATGATAACCGGTCATATTATATTTGAAATAATTTAATTTAACATTTTTTATTTTTCATGTTGATTCTTGGTATTTTGGGTCAAAAAGACCTAAAATAATTTTTTATCATTTTGCGTTTTATGAGACCATTTGGCAACCTAATTTTCAGTAAAAAACTATCAAAAGTTACTTGTTGAGTGTTTGGCAAAACACTAATTTTTACCAATTTTTTACTTAGTTACAGTAACTTGCTTAACTCAAAAGTTACCAAAAATTGTTAAAAATTACTAAAAGTTATCAAAAATTACTAAAAATTGCCAAAAATTTTTTCAATTATCTAAAAATTGTAAAAAGTTACTAAAAATTACTACTAGTTTCACCAAAAATACCAAAAACTATAATTAGCAATTTTTAATAAAAAATATTAAAAATTACTAAAATTTGAATCTACAAATGATACTTCTGTGTTAACTAATTTTTTATTTCCTAAAATAGATTTTTTTTAGAATTACAAGTGTTCAAATACTTTTGATTTGTTCCAACTGAAACTCCTTTCAAACAATATTTGACAGCAAGACAAATATACATGACAAATGAAACATGAAAATGATTGGCATCGAACTCGCGCGGGTGGCAATTATAGCTAAATTTTAAAACCAATGTGGGGGGCTAAAGTCGCGCCCAACAGCATGCGCTCCAATCGGTTAAAAATGGTACCGTTCTAGCGTTATTTCTTGAGATGCAATTTTTAATTTTTTTTTCTTTTCTTTTTCTTTTTTTTAGTATGGTTGGTGTGATTTTGATCACCATTAGCATCTCATTTGCTCCAAAAAAAAATCAATAATAAAATAAAAAAAATATTATGCACCAACTGAAACTCATTTCAAACATTATTTGACAACAAGATAAATATATATGACAAATGAAACATGAAAATAATAGGCATAGGACTCAGCGTGGGTGGTGATTGCAACCAAATTTTTGTTAGAACAAAATTCTAAAGCCGGTGTGGAGGCTAAAGT
This sequence comes from Vitellaria paradoxa, assembly GCA_019916065.1. Classification (NCBI taxonomy): domain Eukaryota; kingdom Viridiplantae; phylum Streptophyta; class Magnoliopsida; order Ericales; family Sapotaceae; genus Vitellaria; species Vitellaria paradoxa. The sequence goes on along the minus strand of CM034243.1, from coordinate 8,364,798 downwards.
TGCTTCCGACGGTATACGCTCTAGTCAGTCAAAAACGATACCATTTTAGCGTTATTTCTTAAGATGTAATTTTTAATTTTTTTTCTTTTCTTTTTTTTTTTTAGTGTGATTGATGTGATTTTGATCACTATTAGCACCTCATTTGCTCTAAAAATAAAAATAAATCAATCAATAACAAAATAGAAAATATTATGCAACTAATTTTGTTTTTCGCTCACATGCTAGCTTATTTTTAATATTTCATTTAAATAATATTATTTAAGATAAATTACACCCATTTTTATTTAATATTTTGATAATTATTAACTAAAAGTTCGAATCAAGCTCGAGTTCAGTATAAAAAGCTCGAGCCGAGCTCGAAACTCGGCTCGACTCGTTTCCACCCCTATATATAACGCACTAAGTTTTTATACACTATACAAATTACAAGATTATAATTTTTATTAATTTATATTAATTTTTTTTATACTTCAAATGCTAAGAATATGAAATCAATCATAATTAATTCAGACCTCTACTTAAGTGGTGTTTGGATGATCAAAACTCATCAAAATTTATAAAAAATTATAATTTTTTTTAACTTTTTCTAATCAAAATTTACCATGTATTACTTTTAACAAACTTTTTATTTATTATTTATTATTTTTTTAGCCATCTAAACGCTACCTCAAAAGACCATTAGAAAGGATTCTGTGGTTGATGGATTTTAAGTCTGATTTGGGCCGCTCAACTGTTTATTTATTTTTTATTTGAACTAAACCTTGTAATGATAATAAATAAAATACTAGCTTTTCTCCCACATAATCCTAATTCTAGAGCTTCACTTTTTATTGCTTGTAGAAGATGTATGAAGGTGCATGTGTCACGGCCATTAAAAACATAAAAATAAAAAAAATTCATAATCCAAAGGATCGAAATGTAATTAAGAATTTAAATTTACTAGGCTAAAATAAAAACTATAATTGAAAGAGATTTTTTAATAATTAAACTTTTAAATTTTATTAATATATGATTTTCTACCTCGTTATTTTCAATAAGAGATTCATACTTGAAATAGCTAAAGTTGTATTTATTTGTCAGATTATTTTAAGGATCGAATTAATAGTTTATTATGTTTTACCAAGTTGAATTTAATTTTGTATTTTGTTTACGATATTGAAACTCTAAACTTGACTACTTATTCTCTAAAATAGGAGATAAGTAATATTATAGGAACTAGTGAATAACTTGTACTTACGACACTTCTCGACTAAAATAAAATATATATATATTTTTGTACCCTTTTTCCTTCTCTATCGAGCAATATAATATTGAGAAGTAAAGTTTTTATCTTTCTCAATACAACTTTTCAGATATCATCATTAAGTTCAACTAAATAATTTATAAGAATGAGAGGTGATGCAAATACAGGATGAGAGTTTGAGAGAAAAGTTTGTAAAAGATTTCAGTCATTTGTTGAAAAATAAAACCCAATCCCAATATTTAGATTTTAGTTTGTAAAAATGATATTTTAGAAATGTGCTATGTTTTATTATATAGATATAGATATAGATAACCTTATTAATTTAAATTTAAAATTAAAATTTAGAAAAAAATCACTTCGCAAAGATTAATTTTATTCAAATATTTGTAAAAATAAAAAAAAAATAGAATGATGAATATAAAAATTTAATTAGTTTTATAAAAATTACTCAAATAAAAGATATTATTATTATTATTATTATTATTATTATTAATTATATGTACTTTATAAAATAAAACAAATATAGTCAATATAACTAATTTAAATTTAAAATTAGAATTTTAAAAAATAACTACCTTCGAGCCTAATTAATATTCGATATTTTTTCTATTTTTAGATGTTAAAAATACTAAAAGTTGTTGTTATAAAAAAAAAAAAAAAAAAAAAAAAACCTAATTATTGTTTAAACATTTTCAATTTATGTTTCATAATTCAATTCCATTTCTTATTTGTATTTTTAATTTAATTACTAATATAATTGAATTTTATAAATGTAATAACAATATTAAATTTTTAAGCAAGTGAGTCCACTTTTGAAACCTATGAGAAGGTAAGCTCCTTTTTTAGAACTTGAGAAGGTGGGTCCCTTTTCAAGAACTCATGAGTCTTCTACATTTATTAATATTATATGTCACAATTTTAATGTGTTTATAGGCAAAAAGAAAAGAAAAGAAAAGTTATTGTGTTTTGGCGATGTGGAACAAAGAAACAAAAGTTTTGAGAGAAAGTCTTAATTTGTAAAAGATTTCAGCCACTAGTTAAAAAATAAAATTTAATATCAGCTGTTGAATCTTAGTTTATAAGAAGGACATTTTCAAAATCATCATGTTTTATTATATTGATAGTATTACATACATATTCTCTACTCCGAATTTGCTTCTCGCAAAAATTAAATCATATAGTTCACAAAAAAATAATTATATCATGTCAAATCATATATTTTATTCTATTTTATATTCCACTAGCCAAAATATCAACAAAATAATTTCACATTAAAAATTAATTTCATATTACATATAATCTCATATACTATCTTATAATATTATTTATTCTTCGTCCTTTAATTCCTTCCATCAAATATAGCCTAAAAATATAATGTTTATGGTAGAGGACAGAAGTGAAAATTACTTATAATACCAACCCTTATATATCGTTCTTGTACCGATAGCAAATACACCATTTCTAGCCCTGTTTGGAGTAAAAAAAAATAAGATAAATTGAGATAAAATGTGATTTGAGATTAATTTTGGCGCCGTTTTTCTCTAAAAAGTCGCAAATCGTGGGAACGGTTTTCCACATCCATTCCCACGGATTCAATAAAATTCACAAAAAATAGCAACAATAGCACTCGTTTGAAAGCTCTCGACACGAAGAATATGATTGTATAAAAAATTAACACATTCGATTAACCTATTTCCAGATTTTTTATTTTTTTAGCGAAATATTGAAATTTTTTAAAATTAGTCATGACGGGAAAATTAAAGGTAAATGAGTTGTTAAAGATTTTTAGAGTTTTTTCTTGATGGCATAGGAGACCTCTGTTAAACTAATGTACATATCAGGGGTGGAGATAAAAATAGGTAGTGGATGAAGGTAACGTCAGATTTAAAAATTTTGGAACTAAATATTTGATAAGTAGGGTTTAAATAATTGAGAGAGGTCTATTCAATTAAATAAATGATGATAAGCTTATAAAAAAATAAAATTAGATAAATGAGAAATGATAAAAAAGAGTTAAAATTGGATGAAAAAATAAATTATAAAAAAATTATTTAAAAGAATGATAACGCCTATTTAAACTAGAAAAGAGATGAAGTTAGATAAATAATAAATAATAAAAAAAACACTGAAGTTCAATAAAAAAAATTCATAGAGAAAATTAAAAATTTTTTAAGATTTTGTTGATAAATGTGTATTGAAACAGTTTGGGGTCAATTGCCCTACTCAGCCATATCCTATCTCCACCCCTGGTATTTATGGATGATTGATTATGCTGGCAGCGCTTTCTTGGTCATGAATGCAAGCAAGCTGCCATGCATGTTGTGCGTCTCTTGCTGGGTCTGGGTTTGGAGGGGTATACTGACGATCCTCCTCCACTTAACTATTATGTGCACCTTTTAATACATATGTGTGTATATATATATATATATATATATGTATATCCGAGACAATTCTGGGTTATCTGAGTGGTTCGAGAAGAAATCAAAAAGTGAGTGATCAAAATATAATTACAGTTGTCTGGTAACACAATTATTGGCGCATCTGGTTTTGCAGACAAATAAACCCTAACCACACAAACTTGTAAATTGTAATCGAATACCCTTAAAGCACTAAACGACCACCCAAATTAAGCTTTGTTTGGTTTGTCACAAACTATTAAAAATATTTAAAAATTTTTAAAAATTATTCATATTTACTTTTTATCACACTTATTTATCTTTATCTCATTATATAAATTATGAACTCAAAATATATCTCATTTTTATTATTCCAAACATACATTTAATTAATTGCACAAACAACTTTATACATACAACTGATGGAGAAAGCCATCCGGGACTGGATTACTATCCTTTCAAAGGTTATTAAGGGATGGTTTGGGAAGTTGAAAAAAATAACATTTTTTTTTAGTTAATTAATAATTAACTACTAAAAAATTAAATTTTTTTTTTGCGTTTGAAAAGAAAAAAATTAATTTTTTAATAATTAATTTTTTAATTTTTTACTAATTTAGTATTTTTATCCTTGAACGTTCAAAAAAAATTAAAATGTAAAGGAATGAATTTGACCATTTAAAAAAATTTTCAAAACAATTAAATTACCGCCTACTTCATAGGAAATAGAGTCTAAAAACTAAAGATACTTTTTTCATTGGTTTGCCGTTTCAGTGGTTCAGCGCCCCATGATGAATTATTCTGTTTTCTTTTTGGAGCATCCATCATTTCCATGTACGGCCATCAGATAGGAAGCAGATCAGTCACAAAGTATGGCGCAAACATTATCCTTTAGAAGATAGAACTAATTAATAAAAATTGATCCACCATGGAGGCAGATTTTCAAATTTTCCATCAGAACATATTATCTTTATTATTATAATAATAAATGAAAAAAAAAAGACTAGGAACAATTTGGTGACGACACTATAAAAAAAAAAAAAAAGACTAAGGATGTTTGGTTAGAAAAAAAGTTGTCAAAAAGTATAATAAAAGTATAAAAATTTGATGTAAATATGATATGTGATAAAATTTAATTGAAAAAAATATAAATTTTTTGTAACTTTTGGTAAGTTTTAATATTTTGTTAAAGACCAAACAGCCCCAAAATTTAGGGAAATCACCGAATTTGACAAAGCTTTTCATTTTGTTCGATTATTACTACCCTTTAATCACCCTTAATTAACTACCCACAAAACGAAGACATTACAAGTAATTTTCCAAAAGATATAGGTAAATTTTGATTTTGAATGTTTGCAAATTTTCTTTAATACCATTAACTAGCTATCATTTGAAGAAATGTAAAATTACAAAAAATAACAATCATAGGCAAGTATCCAGCTACACATAAAGATACACATGTACTTACAATCACATAGTTATAGTTATTAATTTATAACTGCTATTGCTACAAAATTTAATATCAAAACTCGTGGCAATGAACTATTGTGAATTAGCATTGACACTAGTGACTACTTATATAGTTTCTCTATACATATTGATTAAATAGTCTGAGAAACTAAAAAGAATCACTTTACTTTAGGTTTTATTTAAATTAAGAATTTGTTAAGGAAAAAAAAATATAGACAAGGATTCAAAATTCCTTGCCTTGTTTAAATTGTGAAGAGAAATGAACAAAGGTTCAACATTTGGTGGGACCACAGAAACATATTTGGACCCGTGGACGAGTTCAAATTGTAATCGCATGGGTTGAAAACTGGGGTGAAAGTTAAGGGTTCAAGCTTCAGTGCTAAAATTGGGGCTGGCTTGGAAGCGAAATTTTTGATAATTTTGTCATAAAAATTGTTAGGTGTAATTTTTTTTTTTTTTTTTTTTGCATTTGTTAAAAATTTAAAATTTTAACAAATTTTAGTATCTTTTAGTTGTTTAATAAAAAGCTAGAGAAATTGGTAAAACTTTTTAGGAATTTTTGGCTGTTTGATAAAAAAAATTAAGAAAATTTCAGAAATTTTTAACGACTTTTGAGGGATTACCAAACATTAAGGGAAAAAAAAAGCCAAAAATTACAAAAAAATTTCTCCTTTTTTTTTTTGGAATTTCAAATGGGCTCTTCAAGTAAAAATTATCAGATTCGATTATCAACGTAGCTTTGATTATCATCGAAGTTCTGTACCCTTGGTTCTCCCATATATTAAAACTAAAAAACTAATATATATATATATATATATATTTATTTATGAAAAAAAGAAAGAAATTAAATAGTAGATAATTTTTTTTTTTATGGTTAACTATAACTAGCTGGTTATAAAATTGTTATGCATTATTGATGAGACCACCCACCAATATATTATTTGAAGGAGCACCAACGTTACCTGGCTCCGTTTGGAACTTTTTTAAAATTTTATAGATTTCTGCCGATTTTTATAAAATTTAAATTACGAAATTATAATTTTTATAAATTTATAATAATTTTTACAACTTTAAACATCCTCTAATTGAAGAAGCAAACAGTGTTGATCCACTGCATGCCATCAAAGAGAATTTAACATGGGTTTACCTATAATAAAGCCGCCGCTTTCTCAGGCCTCTGCATGCAATGCAGGGTACAAAACGAAGACGAAAATGCAATTCCCACATGGATCAACAGTTAACTGAGATTGAGAGTCACAGTTGCACTATCAAATTCTTTCTTCCCAAGCATATATATATATATTTATGCATAATGCTACAATCCAGTGTTAAAATTGCTTTCATGTACACTTGTTTGGTTGCAAAGAAAGATAATAGGTACTGTTTGAACTTTACTTGTTTGGTTGCAAAGAAACATAATAGGTACTATTTAAAAGTTTAAATTTTAGTAATTTTTAAATTTTTTCAATCAAAAAATTATTAATTGTAATTTTTAGTGCGTTTAAAAAAGTAAGTAGTAATTTTAATAATTTTTTCAACTTTTAGATATTTAGTAAAATTTTTTTATAATTTTTAATAATGTTGATAATTTTTAATAAATTTTAATAATTTTTGAACTGACAAGTTATTATAACTGAATAGAAAAATAAAAAAAAATTAATAATTTACCAAACTCCCCAAAAAGCAAAAATGGGTAATTATTTGCTAAAAAACGGTGCCATACTGTACTACAAGTTGTTGTCCGGAAAAGGGAATGGCATGAGAATTTCCTTAACAACACTCATTTTGGCCACATCGAACCATACAACTTTAGGCACCCCTAGCCGCTGCCATCACCTAGTAGATTTTATGTTACACGCTTGCACATGATCCAACTGTTCACATTTGGCTTTATTACCCATTTTCTTCTCTCCTGTGAAGACATCTTCTATCTGGTCAGGTACAGCTAGGGACCCGGGTGGGGGTCACTTCGTTATTTTTCACCGAGTAATGAGCCAAATATAGGGACGTGGTTAAGTTTGAGTTACAATTAAGTTACTTTTGGAGCATGAATTATTGGAGAAAAAATAAAAGTAGATAGAGAAAATAAAATTAATATTTTGTGTTAAGTTTTCATACTTAATGAAGTTAAAATTAATTTTTTTTTTTCAAAAAATATCTTTTCATTTTGTTAACATTTTTCCAAAGTCAATCAAAAAAATAAAAAAAATTTAAAATTTTCACTTTTGTTTTGCTTCACAATTATGCTCTGTTACTTTTCCTCTTCGTTCACAAATTTATATTTCAAAGGTAGCACTGGTATGCTCAAAAGAAAGTTAAGTTAATTTTGGATATGTTTAATTGAGAGAATGAAATATAGGAGATCAATTTTTTTTATGTGAGATTATTGTGTATGTGTGTATGTTTGGTTTGTGAGGTACGGTAGAATTGATAATATATATATATATATATATATATGATTTAATATAAATTTTGATAAAAATAATTTCATACATTTAAATTAATTTTTATAAAAATAATTCCAAGAATGAAGAATAAACAAAATTTCTATTTTAGGGAAAAATACTTTTTGATATATCCTAACCAAACTACACACTTAAAACCCAAAACATAAGGGCCACATTTGATTCGGGAGACTAGATGGTGGAAGATAAATAATTAATATTGTGAGATAATATATAGAATTAGATATAATATAAATTTAAATTTTTTTATGTGAGAGTGTTTTGTTAGGGTTTGATAAGTACCATAAAAAAATACAAATTATGATATTTTAATTTGAAAAGTTCAACTTCTCATAAATTATAATTAGGTAAAATTTAAGCTGTTAATTTTGATTTATATATGATCTCCATTCTCGAAATATGATAAAATTTAAAATATTCAAACCGTTTTTTTAAAATAGATGATAGTAAGGTGCACTGAAATAAGAATTGAACGAGAAGTTAAAAATATAAAAATGACTTCAATCGGTGAATAAAAAAAATTAATTCTTATACTTTGATTTTAGTTTGAGAGAAAGATATTTTAATAAATTATCTTGTTTTATTATATATATATATATATATATACATATTTGCACAGAGTGCTTGTTTCAGTTTTCAATGGAACATGATCGATATTCAAAGAACATTATTATCATTGATTAGGCCAGCACCACCATGGCAATACCACCAACAGTCAACAGCACCACCCCAAAACCACCATCAAATTCGAATAAATATATGTATGTGTGTGTATATATATACCAGCCTCGTTAGCACATGTTTATAATTCTTCTCACAATGAAGTGCGGTATAGTTTCGAGTCATTAAATAACACTTCCATGTGAGAGGTGTCAAATGGGATGGTTCAATTTTGCAACAAGACCATCACTTTATTGTATCATGTATCAAATTAATTTGGAGTACCATGTATTGAATAGATTAGTCAGAGATAAAATCAAAGGGTGTAAAGTGAAATTTTCTAAACCGTGGTTTAGGCATGACGTGAAATTAGGGACACAGATCTTAAATTTTCACTAGAAGGCACCAAATACTCAAGAAGAGAACAAGGGAGTAGAAAATAAGTAATGTTATTTTAAGAAAAGAGAAAATTATTCTTAAACATTAAAACGGTGAGTATATTTTTACCACTTTAATGATTTAATTGACCCTTTTAATAATACTTGAATTTTACTAAAAATGTCTTTCGTTACTAAAATATAAAGTTATTATTAAGTTTTACTATTTATAAAATTTATTATATTATGTTATATTTACTGATATGATACACAAAAATATTTAATAGTATAAAACAAGAATGCACTTTATTTTATAAAAAATATTTGAATTTAATTATTATAAATTCTTTTTATGTTAAAAAAAATTAAGTTAACTTTGATCTTTTTAATAAGTTCAAAATATCTCAATTTTAATTTATTTTTTAATAAAATTAAAATACTAAAATTATTTTAATAATCACTCATTTAAAATCAAGAGATTCACTTGTCTCCTTGCTCAGATTTGGTTCCGTCTTTGCGCATAACACATTTTAATTAATAAATTCTATTGTATTCATCTCAGCTATAGAATTAAGTATGAGTTTTAATTACCCAAAAAAAACATGTGAGTTCTATCATAATGTAATTTAATATTTAATTTAACAATTAACATAAACATTATAAAATCACGAAGTGTAAATGCACTACAAACCCATCGAAATTTGCCATCATAGCTATAGAGGGGGTGGTGGGTAGTGTTGGCGGTGGGTGTTTCTGTTCGAGCACATTCCCACTAGTCTCAAAGCATGAACATCCATCTTATTATTTAAAAAATTAAACAGGAAGAGCAGATGGGAAGGAGATCTATTACAGGTAAGATGGTTCCTTTGTCCCCATACAGCAAGATATACATTGTGCGCTAAAGTAGTGTCAACCTTCTCAATTCTTGCCACCAAGCAACACTATGAAATGCATCTCAACCATACACGTGGCACATAATGGCCAACCAGACCTCCCATATTGCATCTCATGATCAAATATATATATGTATAACCATGATGCATTTAATAATCTTTGAATCCCAATAAGTCAAGGTCTGGCATCATCTCCCATATGAAACGAGAACCCTGCAAAAACTTTTCTTACAATGCTATGAATGAAAAGTTGGTGAACTTAAATTAGGAACTTAAGTCACTTGAACCGAGCTTTGAAATTTTTTCAAAGAAAGTCTCAAGTTGGACTCAAAAAAGAGTTATTTATTTGAAAATATTTCCGCGAGGCGAAAGGATTAAGAAAAAAAATTTACACTGGCAGAAAGAATAAAAAAAGAATTTGCGGATAGATTATTACGACTCAATTCGAAAAAAATGCTCAATGTTATGAGTAAATAAAATTAATTAGTTAAGTGAATGCTCATAATTAACTTAAAGGTCATTGTGTATAAATACGTACTGACAACCCGAAGTCTAAAAACTTACAAGAAAAATTCTCTCTCTCGTAATTACTAAAAAAAAAAAATTCTCTCTCTCGTTACCGAGAAAAATATATGTGAATCTAAAATTATGAATCTAAACAAAAATTAAGAATTAAACTTGTAGATGAAGAAGAGACTAATTTAATTAATTTTAGCTTAAATAAGAGTGATAATTGTGAGGATGGCGTGAAGCAGTAAAAAGTAAAGAGAAAGAGACGAAGAAATGACCTTAAAGTTGGGAAGGAGTCAACATCCACAGTTACTCATCCCCATTATTAAAAAGCCTGCAAAGAATTTAAGTCACGAGCATAAAACCCTAACTCTCGCTCGCTCTCCCCCCGAGGGGTTCCTTCTGGAAAACACTACTGTCTTTTAGACTGAAGGCCATTAATGCCACTCCCTCCCGCTCCCCTATTAAATTGTTAAAAATAAATAAATAAATTATGATCTGAACAACCCCATTTCTCCATCCGTACCCAATATTGAAGATATATATATATATATATATATTATTCGTTTCAGAGGGAAAGGAATAGAGAGAGAGAGAGAAGCCTAAAAGGAACAAGAAAAGTAAAGGAAAGGGACTAGACCTATATCATATATATATATATATATATATATGTATGTCTTACTCAGATGATGAAGAGAAATCGCTTAGGACTCGGAGTGAAATGAGGACTTTGTATCATAATATACAAGAACAGGAAAAACAAAGTTATAGAGGAAAATTCCTACACGACAAAATTAAAGAGATGAGAAAAGGGCGAAAATAGCTTCCGTGGTGGAGCCTTGAGAAAGGAAAAATGGTATCATCACTGAATAGGTAAACAGCTCGACTGTTATTGTACTATTTGCAAATGATAAAGATATATGTCAGTAAGATCAACAAAAAGGGTATTGAGAGGGCCTCAATTTTGGCTGAAGAGATTACAAAATTTCAAGTTCATTTATCATTTTGTGTGAATATAACTGTGAAAAATAATAGCACTTCACATCAAACCCCGTAACAGGATGATTGGTAACATCTGAAGATTTTTTTTTTTTTTTTTTATCAGCACAGTTGCTCTCACCGTGTTAGAATTTCATACAATTACTACTCAGGTGAGAATCGTTAACTTTTAAATAAAAAATTTATTTTTTAAATAAAAATTTAAATTTATTTTTTTAAATTAAATTAGAAAATTAAAAGTTTAAATAATAAATATTTGTCAAAAAATTTAATTTTTATTTAATAAAATATAATAAAATAATACAATTTAATAGTTTAAATTTTTTTTTGATTCGTTTTTTTTTCCTTCCTTTTTTTTTTTTTTTTCAATTCACCGGATTCATGTTTCAAACACAGCCTAACTCTGTCCGAAAGATGAATTCGGGGACAATGCTTTGGTTATAAGGGCAAAATCAGAAATAAATAAATAAATAATGAGAACTTTAATCGAAGACCAGATCACATGTTGAGCCATAACCATCCTCCTGAAATCAAACCTAACCCTCGAATAGGCCTGTAAAGAGAATTTAAACGAGTTTGGTATTGTATTTTCTTAGTGAAATCCAGCAAAAACAAACAGTAGCAGTAAGGTGAGATGACAATTTTGTCCAAAAACATGGATCATATATATCATACATGTCGGGCATGGCATATATATATAATCTCAGTGAAATTGTATGAAAAATATGAGAGCACCATGATCATTTTGTCTGAAAAAGATGATCATATTACACATGTTTTATCTGCTATTCTCTTGTGGAAATCCAATCAAGGACGAGAGTAAAATGAGAAGCCTTTGAATTGGCTGAAAACAGAAGAGAAGACATCCGTTGTGTTTGGAGTTCAATAAAACCTTATAAATCCTTGTAAATTTTAAATTTTTTACTTATTATCTAAATTATAAAACTATAATTTTTATAAATTTATACTAATTAAACAAATAGTAGCAGCGGCACATACCCAGATGACAATATGGTCCTTAAGCGATGGTACTGCACCAGAGATAGTACGAAGAACCCGTGAAACTCAGGATAGATAGCGCCACCGCATGTCACAACGTGCACCCTCACAAAGCCTGGCAGGCTCCAACCACCACTCCACCGCCGCCGCCATCACAGGCTATGGCGCTATCCCTCCTGAGCTTTACAGATCCTCCTATACTGCATATAGTTTGGAGATATGGAAGGCTTTTGAACCAAACTGAGCAAAGGAAAGCAAAAACAAAGTCTTCAATGTAGATATCAGAGCTCACATGGTGGTGGGGAAAGGAAGAAAGGGTTGGAGTCTATTTATAGGAAGAAGAGAACGTGTGGAAGGGGCACTCATGAGTCCCCCATATTGGGTCTTCTGAAGGAGGACTTGAGACCAATTAAGATGGGGGTTATTGTGTGGACAGGGATCAATTTTTCCTTTTAAATTGTCTAATACGTATATCAAGACTTGCATGTGTTATTGCTATCCTCATATAACTAATTTAAATGGGGTTTATTGTGTGGTGAGGGATAGTTTTTTCCCCCTTTTGCATTGTTCAATACGTGTAGAAAAATGCGTATAATTAGTCTATGTTTGGTAATTAATTTTTTCATAATTTTTTAATTAAAAATTTCTAAAAAAAAAAAATCAGTATGCCCAAACGACCTCTAAAGCTGCCACTACTCCAGCTTACTCGATCTCTATCTCTTTAAATACAGTATTATGGAATTTACCAAGATTTAATTTTGTTAGGCAAAGTAAACTTGATTAATTTCTATGATTTTGTGTACTGTTTTCGGGATTAATATTTTTAATTATATGTCTTATCTATAAAAATTTTAATATAATAAATAAAACACTAAGTTAGAGCGCTTTTACGTATTGAATGTGCATTGAAAGGACAAATATACTAAGAAAAGAGATGGAGTAATTTTTTGGAATGGTATTACTCCGCGGCAGTGGATAAAATTAACATAAAAAAATTATATTTTTATAATTACTGAAATTAAAATATAAATAGTTTTTTTTTATCAAAATTTATTATAATTATTAAAATATATATATTTTATGTGAGTTTGTGTATATTTGAATCCCATCAATATTCCCCAGAACGTACCAGCGACGGAAGTATTTACTAGAGAGACGAGCAGTACAATGGTCCGTGAGGTCCCAATCAAAATCAACATCCAATTGAAAATGCTTGATACGGGACCATACACCACTGTTCCCATCAAAGTTCTAAGCCAACAATTAAAGAGGCCCTGAAACCCACTTTGACCAGCAAATGTTGTACGGATTGCAGCGGCAGTGTAAAAATATATTTTTTGAAGCGTGTGATGAATAATTTTGATTTAATTATTTTCTAACAGGATATGATTTTTTATATTCTGTAATTTCAATCAGATTTTAAAATTGGTCTTACTTTTGAAAATATTTTCCAATTTTTGTTTATATACATGTTACCATGTGCTTACCCCCAACTTAAAATGCACATTGTTTTCAATGTGACCAAATATGATTTTGTGAGTCTGTAGTGCGCATGGGAGCATGATAAAGACAATATATAACTTGACAAAACATGATTGTGACTTAAGTATGTATATATATCGAGGTGTACCCTCTCCAACTTAATATAAGACTTATCAAGAAATATAACCATGAAAAGCGATATGTATGTAAAGTAAGGAAGTGATTAGATGATACCTCATGAATACAGTATGCACTATTAAATAAAAAATCAACGTATATGGTAAGAGTAGGATGGAAGTTAGCATTTTCCTTCTTGTCTAACTCAAGCCTGGGAGTGTACTCCCAATACTCTATGTCATATTCCTCAAAGTTTTTCTCCATCAAAATTGGAGTCAGAGTCACTCGCATCATTCCTGAAGAATTCATGTGGCATGTGAAGGAACATGGTTCTACAGGGATAAGGTCTAGGCATAGGAGGTCTAATAATGAAAAACTCATCATCCCATGTTTCCAAGTCCATAATTGCCACAAACTCATCCATGTCTTCTGTGGGATCATAAAATAAAATGACATCGGCAACCATCCCTCCCACTCTTTATAGGATTTGGATCAGCTAGTATCACGAGCATTGGATCAGCTTCTTCCGTAGTCTCGCCCTTCACCTTAACGGTTTCATCCCGACGAGAGAGGGTATACTCTTTCCCATGGAGAGTCCAATATTTATACTACTTCAAGAACCCATTACGGATCATATGCTCCTTGACAAGCTCCCGTGTATAATAATACCGGTTCGCACGCTTTCTATAGGGACAACTAATGTACTCACTGGGAAACTCGTTGGTGAATGCAATAAACTGATTAATCTCCTTCATATATTCCGTAGACATTCTATTCGGCAAATCAATCCAACTCTTGTCCATCTCGCTTAAAGTGTCTGTGGTGTCCCAAAAGAAAATACAGATAATTACTCTAAAGAATCGTGCAATATGCAAAGCACTTAGTCTTAAACTTCACCTTCTCATTACAGAGTGGTTAGTCCTATCTCATTCGAAAATGCACGATCCAACTTGCACTCAACAACTCGATATCTTTGTCCCCTAATTAGATAAATTTTCGGCAGCATATTTGCGTGGTTCCCCAAGTACACGACATCAGTTGTACTCTCTGTATGCACCTAGAGAACAACAGGACATCAACCGAAACTCCATCTAACATAAGATATTACATGAGTTATTAAAGGCAAAATAGATAGTTGCATTCCCAAATTGTCTAAACTGGACAATTCAAGAATCGCGTACGTCAATCCCCATATGTTCATTGAAAGAACGGTGAACCTGATCGAAGATCTAATCCGTCGTCTAAGGATAACTAATGGGTGACGTACGATATTCTTGAACGGATCTAAGTTTCACTAATGCATGCAAATGAATAAAGCAAAGGAGTTTTAAATTTTTCTTTATTTTCTAACTTAGAATAAAGTATTCAGAAACATATTTGATTGGGCCCAATTAGGATATTGATTGGGCCCAGGTTAGATTAAGAGAGTTGTATATCAGTTATGAATTTAACATATTAGATTGGGCCCAAGCAGGATGTTAGATTGGGCCTAAATAAGATTAGAGGAATTGTGTATCAGTTATGAATTGGGCCCACACAAGATTAAAGGTTTATGTATTAATTAGTAATTTAACTAATTAAATATTATTAATTAACTACTACTAATTATCGAATTAATTATAACATTATTACCTAAATTACGTGGTTATAATATTATAATATTATTATTTTATTTAATTTTCAAATAGTATCAATATTCGATTGGATTGGTCCCAAGTAAGATATTGATTGGGCCCAGGTAAGATTAGGGGTTTACATATTAATTAGTAATTTAATTAATTAAATATTATTAATTAACTACTGCTAATTATCTAGTTAATTATAATATTATTACCTAAATTACGTAGTTATAATATTATAATATTATTATTTTACCTAATTTTCTAATAGTATAAATATTCGATCGGATTGGTCCCAAGTAAGATATTTATTGGGCCCAGGCAAGATTAGGGGTTTACATATTAATTAGTAATTTAACTAAATAAATATTATTAATTAACTACTGCTAATTATCTAATTAATTATAATATTATTACCTAAATTACGTACTTACGTATTAATTAGTAATTTAACTAATTAAGAATTATTAATTAACTACTGCTAATTATCTAATTAATTATAATATTATTATCTAATTTACGTAGTTATAATATTATAATATTATTATTTTAGCTAATTTTCTTATAGCATCAATATTCAATTGGATTGGGCCCAAATAAGATTAGGGTTTACGTATTAATTAGTAATTTAACTAATTATATATTATTAATTAACTACTGCTAATTATCCAATTGATTATAATATTATTAGCTAATTTACAAGATTTATTCAAGATTTATATTGGATTGGGCCCAACTAAAATTCAGAATTTGTGTATTATCATCAGTTTAATTATTATTATTTAAAAAATTAACACTTAAATAAACTATTTAAAAATAAAAATCTACAACAAATAAAAAATACAATAAAAAATAAATAAATTAACAACAAATAAATTAACAAATCATTGTTTGCTTATTATACCAGAAATCGAATCACTTATATTTAGTATTTCAAATAATACAAGTATTTTTAATAATTTAAGTAACCTAACCTAACCATTACAATATTAATCGAAGCAATTTAATTTTATCTAAATTAATTATATTATCAATATTCTAATTCATTATTTAATATTTTAACTAATATTAATATTTAATGAACCTAAAATTTATAATTTAATATTATTATTTACCTAATCTTAATATTTTTAATATTATTATTTAACATTACGAAGATCATAATATAATTTAATTTCCTTAATGTAACGTTAATTAATTTATTTTAAAAAATTATACATTTACGTATTTATAATTTCAAATATGATAATTTAATATTCTTCCTATTTAAAATTAATTTCATAATTGTTTAATCAATACTTCATCAAAAATCATATTAAATATTATTTTATAGTTGGTTTAATGAATGATGATAATATATATAAGTTACTAAAAGAATCTTGATAATTTATTCCGTTAGGAATTAATTTTCATTTTAATTTTTGAATTTAAATATACTTTTGAATTCAACAATTTAAACATTAACGTACTTGTAATTTCAAATTTTTAGTTCAATAAAATAACATAATTTGTTGAAATCTTAAAAATACTTTTTATTTAATATGTTTCATAATTGTTTTAGTGAATGATAATAATATATATAAATTATTTAATAATAATATTTTTAATAATTTAAGTAACTTAATCTAACCATTACGATATTAATCGAAGTAATTTAATTTTACCTAAATTAATTATATTATCAATATTATAATTCATTATTTAATATTTTAACTAATATTAATATTTAATGAACCTAAATTTATAATTTAATATTATTATTTACCTAATCTTAATATTTTAATATTATTGTTTAACATTACGAAGATCATAATATAATTTAATTTCCTTAATGTAGCGTTAATTAATTTATTTTAAAAAATTATACATTTACGTATTTATAATTCCAAATATGGTAGTTTAATATTCTTCCTATTTAAAATTAATTTTATAATTGTTTAATTAATACTTCATAAAAAATCATATTAAATACTATTTTTATAGTTGACTTAACGAATGATGGTAATATATATAAGTTATCAAAAAATTTTTGATAATTTATTCCATTAGGAATTAATTTTCCTTTTAATTTTTGAATATAAATGTACTTTTAAATTCAACAAATTAAATATTAAAATACTTATAATTTCAAATTTTTAGCTCAATAAAATAACATAATTTGTTGAAACCTTAAAAATACTTTTTATTTAATATTTTTCATAATTGTTTAAGTGAATGATAATAATATATATAAATTATTTAATAAATTATATTTTCTTATTAGGAGTTAATTTCAATTTATAATTTAAATTTAAAAAAAATTAAGCATTCACTCATTTATAATTTCAAAATACTATAGTTCAATAAAATAACATACTTCGTTCAAAAATATTTTTAATACTTAAAAATATTTTTATAATTGTTTTAATAGTTTAGGTGTCAAAAACCACTCTTTTCTATATATTTAAAATCATTTTGATGGTTAGTTTAATGAATGATAATAATTTATATAAATCATCAGAAAAATAATATATATTTGATAGGAGTTAATTTAAATTTAAGTTTTCGAATTTAGAAATAATTTAAATTGAAATTAATAAAACATTAGCTCGGTTTCAAATTTTTAGTTCAACAAAATAAAAAAAAATCTAAAATTATATTTCTCTTTTTAAAATTATGTTCATAGTTGTTTTAACCAATATTCTGTCGATGTTTACTTATATTTATTTAAAATTATTTTCACAGTTGGTTTAGTGAATGACAACAAAAGATAAAAACTAACAAAAAAATTTATATTTTATTATATTTTTTTGTTACGCATTAATGTCATTATAAATTTTTTAATTTAAAAATACATTTCAATTTTAAAAATATTATACGTTCCTCAATAAAACTGAAAAAATTTATTATTTTAAATAAATTTGAAATCACTACAAAAATAAATTCAAAAATATTTGATTGGTCTCAACTCTGCCATAATCCAAAATATTTCCAAAATCTCTTCCACTTCTACCTATTAACCCAAAAAGAAAAAAAAGAAAAAAAACAGTGGCTCCAAAAAAATAATTTTAACATGCAACAACCGACAAAAAATAAAATAAAATAAAATTGCAATACATAGTGAAATAAAAAAAATGATAGCAAGAAAAATTCTAGGCAACATCAGCCAACACACCAACAACAGAATCCAACTAATATCCATAATAAACAGTATAAAAAATAAACAAATGAGAAACTGAAAATAAAAAAGAAACAAAAAATAATATACAAATATGCATAATGATTAGCACTGCCACCAACCAAAAAAAGAAAAAAAAAAACCAATAACAAACAACATAAAAAAAAGTTAGTATATACAAAAAAAATTTAAACAAAAAATTCATACCTGTTCCGGGAATGAGAAGATGGTTGATTTGATGCTCAAAACAACCTTACCAAAAAAAAAAAAAAGGTTGGCAAAACATGTGAGAGAGAGAGAGCTTAAGAGAGAGAGGGAGGGAAGGACTCGATAGTGGCGACAGCGGCAGTTCGTCTCCAGCAAGAGAAGGGAGGGGCAGGGGGTAGAGGGAGGAGAGAGCGCGAGAGCAGAAGAGAGTGAGAAGAAAAAGAAGGAGGGATGGGAAAAAAAGAATGGCATTCTACCCGACTATAACTTGACTATTAGCGACCACTTTAGATAAACTGAGTTTTCTCGTCGCCAATCCATTGCCGCGCTGTAATTCCGACGACAAGTTCAGCGACCGCCAGAAGCAGTCACTAATAGTTCTTTAGCGACCGTCAAAAGTAATCACCCGAATTTTCCTCTCGTCGATAATATAATTTCTAGTAGTGAGATAAGAAAATCTGAAGAATGAAGTTATTAGGAATTTTGAAGAAAAAAATTTGAGGGTTTAATCTTAGTACTATTATGTTTGAGCCACAAATTTATGAAAGAAAAATAAATGTTAAGTGAAAATAAAATTATTTCTTCGTATATTTTTTATACTTAAATAAGTAAATTTTAATTTTTTTAAAAAAATATTCTTTTTCTTCTCAATTTTTCGTCCAACCAAAAAAATAAAATAAATTTGATTTTTTCACTTTATTTTACATTTCTAATATTTTCCTTCATTATTCTTTCTCCTTTACAAATTCTTGTTCCAAATAAATCATAAAGGTGCATTGGTAGTAAGGATTGAGGGAAAATAAAAAGTAAGGGAAAATTTTAAAATACATGCTCATATTTGAATATATTAAAAATAAGATATAATAAAAGATATTTATTATTTTATCAATTTTGTAAATTTCATACATTTTTTACTAAAATTATACTAATTAAGGTGATATTTGGCTCACCAGCAGAATTTTAAAAAAAATTACTTTTCATAATTTTCTTCAACTTTCTCTATTAAACATAAAATTAACTTTTAGTAACTTTGTTAAAATTTTATCAATTATTTTAAAACTTTTTTTAATTTTTATAAATGTTTTACTGAATACTTAACTATCAATTAAATTATCACGTAAAAATTAAAAAGAGGTAGAAAGTTACACTTTTTTTTTTTTTAATTTGCCCAAGCGACCGCTTACCTCCTAAAACTTTTGGGAAACCATACCACCAGACCCATAATTGACCATTAATTATATTCGAAAATTGTTGGATTAAAATTTAATAATATAATTGTATTCATATTTTTTTAAATATGATCGAAAGTTATTGAATTAAAATTTAACAGTTCAAATACATTTATATTTTTTTAAATACATTTAGGGTGTGTTTGGAGTAAAAAAATGTGAGAAAAATTGAGAATTCGTAATGCGTACAGTGAAAGAAAAAAATTAATGTGATATAAAGTTAATAGAAATTTATAGAATTTTTTATTATTTTTTTTAAACCAAATGAACCCTTAAATCATTAAATTTTAATCTAATAACCTTTGAGCATAAAGTCGTGAATCTGACGTACAAAAATATGTATTAGCCTCTTCCTCTTCCACTCTTGATGCTATCCAACCCTATCTGTGAATAATCGAATCCAATTATCCAAGCATGACGATAGCAATATGATAGTATGAATACTTTTTGCAACAGTTGCCATCAACGACCATGCATGCAGCTCTGTTAAAAATAATCACGATTCATTCAGGTGCAACCTTTACTTGAAGTCGTGAGAACCTCGCTTAAATCTAGACAAAAACGTGCCCCGGCGTGAAATGATGAACGACAAAACCTATGTTTTTTTTTTTTTTTTTTTTTTTTTTCTTTGAGGCTTCAACGAGACATCTCAATCGCTTCTTCTCTCACAGCATGAGTTTTTCTGTTTCTTCAAGAATGGGGTATTGAAGTTCATGAGTTGATTGCCATTTTCACGAATTGTACCCACGACTAATCATCATCATCAACGGAGGATTGCCTCTAGTTGTGATTCTTCGATCTCAATTGTTTATACATGCAAAACTTATTCAAAAAATTATACACATAACAACCATTGAAAACCAACAATCACAATTGTTTATACATCCCCACTGATAGTAAGTGCTCATTTGGGGGCACCAAACATACTAAAAAAGAAAAAATTGAAAAATAATTAAATTAAAGAAAGTTTAGTATTTGATGTGTTGTTTAAAAAGTTATAGAAGATCAGAAAAAATTAGAGATAGTTAGAGAAAATTGGTAAATAGATAAAGTTGGTAAAAATTAAAAATAAAATTGGAAAAAATTAAAAAGGTTGAAAGCAGTTAAAAAATTTTTGATGTGGAAAAAATTGAAAAATATTAAAATTTTTTCAATTTTTTTTTTTTGTGATTTTTGATACTCCAAATAGGCACTAATATATTTAGATTTGGCTTGATATAGCAAAGTTATGTAAGTTTTGTGACTTGCAATTAGAATCGTTTCATTAAAATTTAATAATTTATATATATTCATGTTTTTTTTAATTAAAAGAATATAAATACATCTGACTTGTTAAATTTTAATCTAATAATTTTAAGTCAATGTCATGGAACTGACATAACAAAATTATATCACCTTCCCTTTTCCTAACATTTTCTTTTTTCATTATGCGAATGTTGGGAGGAGAGGAAGCAGCATAAGAGGGGAGATTTAAGATCAGAAGAACATGATTAATTTTATTAATTTATTCAATGATAAATGAGTGCAATAAAAACATAAATTAATGATTATTTTTCTTTATTAATTAATTATATAAGGTTCATGACTTTGCTAACCATGCGCATTGACAGGTACCGTATAAACTTTTCTATTACCTTTTACTTCTTTAGCTAACCAGTAAAATAAAGCCGTTGCATTGAAAGAACGTTTCGGATAAGGAACGAATGCTATGTATAAACTCAAAGCCGAAAGCCTATATGAGATGGCCATTTTGGCTATCAAAAACCTAAATCTCCACTCACATTGCATAATAAAATAAAATAAATATTTATTTTATATTATAATTAATAATACGTAAATATTACATATTAAAAAAATAATTTGGAATTACTATTAGTAATGTTTTTATTTTATCTTTTATATTCATATAATTTTTATTATTTTGATTTATTATTGAAATTAATTTTTACTTTTTGAGGCCTTATTAGTTTCCACTCAACCCAATTAATTAATTTGGCATGAGTGTAGAGTAGGGGATTCAACCTCGATGTAGGGATATGGATTAGATTGAATTTGGTTAGACCTTCCTTAACACTTCGTTTAAAAATATTTTTTTAAAATTAATTTGATAAATAAAATTTTATATTTGAAACACATTTTTGAATGTAAGAGTTGAATTGAGTTAATTTAAGAGAAATATTAAATTTAACTATGTTAATAAAAATTAAAAAATATATATATGATAAATATGATATTTAAGGTTAAGTTTGTTTACTTAGGCAAATGATTTAAGAAAAATAAATAAATTTTTATCAAATTCTATTAGTTTGATTAGATTTCAAATAATATAAAAATTTCAAAATTTAAGTTATGAAATAAAATTAAATTTAATTCATAAAATTTTATTTTAATTCAAAACATAATAATTAATAATAATTCTCACCAAATAAGATTAAATTCTACTAAATTCTGCCCCATACAAAAATTATCCCTAATACTAGGCATTATGACTTCCAGTGTGGCCTATCAATCTTATGATCAAAGCACGGATACAGGGTTGGCGTTGCGTGAATTGTCGATTACGTGACAACCGAGTTATGAATAATTGAATTAAACTCAATTATCCAAATACATTTATTAATACATATATTTATTTATTTATTTTTATTTTTTTGGCAAACCACCCAAGTCTTCCCAACTGTGGAGATTTTGCAAATATTCGTTCATGTACCTTATTTATTTTTTGGCTCCTCTCATTTATTTATTTATTTAGGGTTCCGTTTGGAACTTTACAAAATAAAATAAAATAAAATCATATAAATCTTTACAAATATAAATTACGAGATAACAAAATTTAAATTTTTTATTCACTGTACAAATTATAAAATATTTATTTTTATAATTTTATTTTATTTTATACACTTTTATATAATTTCAAACACACCTTAAGTCTGTTTATGCATGCATGGGGTTAGAAATTGACTCATCCTTTGAAAAAAAACAAAAAAAATTAAACTTTTAACACTCTCTCTCTCTCCGCCTCCCCCCCCCCTTCACATTCCCGTATCTCATGCATACAAATGTGTATATACAGGTTATATTTATATATGTGGTATTGACTGGAGTCGGGAACCATTCAGGAAGAGCCAGTACAGACGCTTACCAGGTTTCAAGCATTTATGTGAGAAGCCAAAAGCCTGAGCTAAGCACGAGAGAGAACGTGATCTATACATATATATAAATATAAATAGACTTTTGTTTTTGGTACAGCCTATGACTGTCGAGAGACAATCCTAAACTCCATAGACCACAGTCCCTTCCTTCTCAGTACTAGCATTTTACTCTGATCTCTACAATACACTGTTTTCTTTCTTTCTTTCTTACGACCATCCACCAATTGTACGTCATGGATTCTTTCCCGATTAACTTTTCTTGGGGATCGGGCTGTGGCTGCTTTCGATTTCCCATGTGTGCATGTACATATATATTTTCGTTTAAAATATCAAAATGACCCTTTTATTAATTTCTTCCGTCTTACATTATTAGGTGGGTGTTTAGTTGATTAAAATTAATTAAAATTAATTAATTTTTATATTTATTTTAATTAAAATTTATTACATATTATTTTTATATTAAATTTTTATATTTTTACTGTATTTATTAACTAAACTTTCACTAACAAAACATTATTATTTTCATTAAAGTTACGGTGGTGAAGAAAAATTAATGAAGTAGTATAAATATCTTCACTCTCTAAATATGCATTAAAAAAATGATGATACACTTTGTTAGGTTTTTTCATTTTGGCATTTGAAGTAATAAAAATGATAAAATTTAATAAATATTGTGACTCGTACACTAAAATAAAAAATAATTAATTTTTAAAAGTTTTTAGTATTTTTTTTACCCATTTTCATTGCTACTGCGTTAAGGTCCCGTTTGGCTTGCAAAAAAATTTTATAAATCTCTATTAATTTTATATCACATTAATTTTTTTCTTTCACTGCACGTATTACGAATTCTTAATTTATCTCACTTTATCTTACTCCAAACTTGTCCTTCATAACTTTGAGTGAGTTTGGAGTGAGATAAATTGAGAATTCGTAATGCGTATAGTGAAAGAAAAAAATTAATGTGGTAAAAAATTAATAAAAATTTATAAAATTTTTTAAAATTTATTTATAAATCAAACGGAATCGAAGCAAGAGAAGATAATCAACAATAATATATTCACCAAGTCAGTGGTCCGTACTTTTGTTTTCATTCATTCGCCGCCTGAATCTTGGGTTTGATAATCCTTTTCAGGTACTTCATCCACCAAACTAGTGAATCCTTCCTCTTGGAAAATGTATCCAAGGTCGGATTGGAGAGTCAAAAACCAGTTTTAAAGAAATTAGCTTTTTAATCTTTTACATTTAGAAATTTAATTTTATCTTTTACACAAAAATTAATTTTTTATATACTTAATTATTGAAATCATTTTTATATTTTTAATTTTTTGTTCAATTGCTGGTTTAACGAACTCCATTACCATCAATTTCACAAAATAGTTTAATCATTTTAAATTTCACCATATATCAAAGACAGAGATCACGTACAATTAAAACTGTTAACTTAATCACGCTCAATTATGATTTTTAAGAAATTAAATCTTTCAAATTAAAGTACCATAATTTATATTTTCTTTTATAGTATTTATCAAAAATTAATAAGAAAGAGAGAGAAACTAAAACACATGAATTATTTGCTAGAATCTAAAGTTTAAAAAAAAAAATAAAACTTATAAATTATTAAAATTTTTTTTATTTGAACTTTTTTTTCAAAATTTTAACTATATAAAAAAGTTAATATTAATTTTGTTAGAGAGCCGCAAGAAGGGGTTATCGTTAGTTACTATACATGGGTTTTTTTGTTGTTGTTGTCTAAGTACTGTACATGGGCCGTTGCCGAAAATAGCTTATAGCCAATTCTACGCAAGGGCCCTTTCACGTTTGGTGAATTAAAAATTTTAATTTTTAATAATTTTTAATAACTTTTAATAATTGAAATTTTTTAGACGTTCCGTTAAAATTTTTAATTTTATAATATTGGTAATTTTTGTTTAGAAATTGAAAAAATTATTAAAAATTAGAGATTAATGAAACAACTAGAAAACAAAATTTAAAGAAAAAATTATAATGCCTTGGTGAATTCATCCACGGAATCTCTTTTTTAATAAGAGATTATGCATGAAATAATTTTGAATCTTCAGATTTTATACTAGAACTAAATTTGAGAGTGGGGGATATTTCATTCTACTTTCACGAGATAGCATATCTTCGTTTTGAAGGATGTAACAATAATTGAACACACTGTGAGAGTTTTAAAAGTAAATTAGGGGGTATTTAGAGTGATAAAAAAATAAAATAAAATGAGATAATTTGTGAATTTATAATTCATACAGTGAGATAAAAGTAAATAACTTTTAGATATTTTCAAAAATTTTTAAAATTTTTCAACGTTTTTCAGTATACCAAATGCACCCTAAACTATAAACTTTAATGTGTTAATTGACTAAAGTTTTACACATTAAACATTGCATTGAAACTCTACTAAAATTCATTGCTAAATTATTCATGCAACGACGATCATATTATAATGTGAATCTCTTTACAAAGTAATATTTGTATCATTTGGTGTGCTAAAAAACAAAAAGAAATTTTAAAAAATTCTGAAAATCTCTAAAAATTATTCACTTTTTATTTCACTGTACGAATTACGAACTCATAACTTATCTCACTTTATCTCATTTTATCTTACTTTTTATCACTCCAAACACACACGTATACTTATTTCAATACTAAACTTACACATGCTTACCATCAAATTATATGATTGCCATTTTTTAAAGGGAATAGTGAACGTATTCTTTCATTAGTTTTTATCATTTCACAATACTCTTTTTTTTTATTAGACACCGTTTGGAGTGTCAACAAACCAAAAAAGAAATATAAATTTTTAATAATCTCTATAAATTATTAAAACTCTATATTACACATTTATATTTTTCTGTCTTTACTAATTTAAAAAATTTTTAATATTTTACTAAAAAAACAACAAATCCAGAAAGGAGGTTAACTGAGTGCATAAATTTTTTTAAAAAATCATATTTTTCGAGTCGAAAGTTTTTTGATGAGTACTATTGTTGCTATTTTACAAAATTTTTTTTGAATCCATTAAAACAGATTTAAAAAAATGTTCTAACGGTTTTAGTGTTGTGAAAAATTTTTTGAATCCATTCGAACGGATTTGAAAAACCATCTTAACAGTTTATCACTGTCAAGAGATATAGTAGAACTATTGTGTAGAACATTAAGTGGTAATTATTTAAATCTATTAGAATGAATTTGAAAAATCGTTTTAACGATTTTAACACTGTTCATTTTCAAAAAATACGATTTAAACAAAAACACAAAATGATATTTTTTATTTTAAATTATATTTTATCTCTTTTTTTATTTTTTGTTATTCTAAACACACACACTGATCTTATTAGGGCGTGAAAGAAAATTATGAAGAGAGAAAAATAAATAAAGTCGTGTAAATATCGTACATCTTTTATAAATAATTACTACTCGGATCGGGCATTGTGGGTACCTAAATGATATGCATAGAGAGGGGAAAAAAAAAAGTACTGATGAGTTTGAAGTAATCAATCCGTCACCTAATCTGCTCAGTAATGCTTCATTCCAACCACTTCAGGTTGACCATTAAAGTGCACAAATTTCTGTGTACAAGTGAGAAAAAGGCCCCCGGAAAATTTTTGTTCTCTCTCTCTCTCTCTCTCTTTCTCTCTCCCCAACAGTTTTTCTTCTCTTTTCATCTCAATCAACCGTACCAAGCACATGCTCCATCAAATAGCTTGCTTTCACTTGCATTGTTGGAACTTGAAAGCATTTTACGAATCTATTCGGCATTTGACACTTTTACTTGGGAAGAGGTCCATAGATTAGCATGCTTACGTTTGATTTTCTTTTTTTTTTCCCCTGCTGCTAAGATATTAAAAGTATAATAAATAAACATATTTTTTAAGTAATATATTTTTTATCAATCTTTTTTTAAGTAAAGTTTGGAGTTTAAAAAAATTCAAAAAAATTTAAAAATTCCAACTTTTTCAAGCTTAAATAAAATTTTAACTTTTTTACTATTAAAATTTTCAAAATCCGTTTAAATAAACTATTATAGTGGATTCCAACAAATTTTAATAAATTTTTTAAAAAGTTAGGCTAACATTAGTATCAAAAAGTTTCACAATATTTCAAAAATTTTTAAGATTGTTCATTAAAATTATGTCACGTGTCGTTTTATATAATTTTTAATAATTTATATTAAATCAAATACAAACATTTAATCATTATTTCAAAATAACTTTACTTTAAACTCTAAAAGATTTTACTTTTGAGAAATTTTAAATTTTTTTTTGCACTCCAAACGGTCTCAAATGTGTTTTCAGGTAAAATAAAAATGCATTGTCAAAATGCGTGTTCACTGACAGTATTTTCAAATTATTTTCTCTAGAATAGAATTTATTATATTTTTACTATCTTATCAAAAAAAAAAAAACCCTCATATTACCACGTGTGATACTCTCCATGGTCAATTACGTATAAAATTATAATAAAATTATGAAAATATTAATGTTAGATCATGTTTATTTTTGTAAAAGTAATATACTTCGGCCATAATAAAAATAATTATAATGTTATTATTTTTTTAAAACAAAATATATGTGTTGCAGCTGGCCTATTATTTAGGAGTGTAAATCAACTTATTGATAGGCACCTAAATTAATTAAAGGGGTTGAGTAGTAAGGTGTTTGTATTAAGTTTGTTAAATTTAACGAGCTTAAGAAAATAGTATAAATTCAATTTATTTACTCTCTTGAGTTCGATTTGAATGATTTTTTTAATCGAATTAATCTGAGTTTAAAAATATTAATTAAATTATGAGGTGAATTTTAAATAGCATAACTTGTCAAATTTAATTCGTTTAAGTTTTGAGTCAAGTTTAAATAGTGAACCAAATTTAAATGAGTTTCATTTAAATTAGTTTGTTTTATAACCCTACTTATCTTGTCTTAGATTTGTAAATGGAGGAAAAAAATTTTAAAAAGCTAAAAGAGTAAATGATAATTAAGAAAAAAAATAGATAATTACTATTTGCACTCCATTTTTAGTTTCTTGCACTCCATTTTTTTTCATAATGAATAATACTTATTTAGAGTGTAAGAAACTAAAAATAGAGTGCAAATAAGCTCACCCAAAAAATAAATTGAACGGTCTTGTATGCCTTGAGAACAATCGTTAACAAGTAACAAATATAAACTCTATAATAATGTTTTGTATTTTAATGAAATTGTGCATAAAAATATGCGAAATATTAGCCCCTAATGTGTTTTTATTGGTTATTAATGAATCCTCCGGTTGTTAACGAAGAATAAGATGCATGCTGGGAAATCAAAAGCAAGGACACAAATGAACAATTTCTGACGTGAAAGTTTGGTCTTTATTCAATCAAGGCTTGCCAAATTGCACTTCGTGATGTGAAATTTTGGCCTTAGTATCACACATTATTGATTTCTCATATTTCCATTTTTCCTATTTTTCACGTACTATACCGAATCGATCATTGATTTCCTCAGACACCAGCATGGAAACAAGGATGGAGATGTAAGAAAATTTTTGCTTCAGCCAGATGCCCATACCCCCCAGTTGGGTACGTGGATTGAAGTTGACTGAACGTAAGTCTGACAGGCTTTAACAAAAGACATTTTCAAGTAAGTTAGAAAAAGCTGGATCTGAGTTTGGGTGGTTCACATCCACATTTCCGTCTTTCCTCGAACACACGCAAAAAAAAACACCATGTTTGGCAACAGAGGCGACCCATCCATGTTTCAGTATTTTCGTATGTATAGTTTCCTCTTGACTAGACAAGCTTGGCAGCCTATTTTAACCCATTTTCGTGCTTGGGGCCCTTTATTTCTTCCCCGTTCATAATTGTTGCGTTAGGGCCGTTCAAGTTTAGTTGAAAAGCTCTCTCTCTCTCTATACATACATAATACATACATAGATGGTGGATACTGCTTGGTGTGCATATTTGCGCATTCGTACTATTTAAAAAATACTTTTATCCACTAGAAACTTGATTGTGAAAGGGAGTCCAAGCCCAATATATGAAGAGGGAGAAGTTGGGGTTTCTATATTAATTGTGGAATATATTAGTAGTCAGTATATAGGTGTGTGAGAGAAAGTCTCGTCCTATAAACTAACTTTTGGGGAACAGAAAGGTTTGAAATTATCCAACAATTGATATCAGAGCCCAAGTATAGCATCAATCTTAATATATCAATTTTAATCCATTAGGAGGAACAAGTTTTTGTTTCATCTAACGCAAAACCCAACAAACGTGATCAAAAAATAATTTTAATTTTGTTTTTGTTTTTACTTTTTTTTTTTAATTAAAATACATCAAGGGCATTCGGAGTGTAAAAAAAAACTTCAGGTCTTCAAAATAATAGTTCAATTTTTATGAGTTCAATTTTGAAATTAACATATTTTTGAATTTGAAAGGAGCCTAACGATATAATTGGTTTTTTATAAGGTAAATTACACCTAGACCCTTTAAACATTAACATAATTATACATGAACTTTCTTAATATTTAAAAATTATAAAAACCTCCCTTATTTTGAAAAGATGGTAACATCCGACCCCTTCCGTTAATTTGAAGGCTAGCTTCATTAAAATTTTATTATAAAGACAATTGTGTCCTAACTACTTTTTTTTCTTTTCAGAAAAGACCTACCTTTGAACTGAATGTCCAGAGCCAATGAGTCCTCTTCCAATCGCCAGCACAGTCGGTGCTCGGCCTAGCGGGTTTGCCACCCTACTCTCACTCTTCCGTTGGATCTCCAAGTGCTACGAGACAAAGAAGTTGTTGCATAAAAGACCTACCTTTGAACTGAATGTCCAGAGCCAATGAGTCCTCTTCCAATCGCCGGCACAGTTGGTGCTTGGACTGACAGGTTCGCCACCTCACTCTCACTCCTCCGTTGGATCTCCAAGGGGTACGAGACAAAGAAGTTGATGCATAGAATGTGAAAGAGAGAGAGAGAAAGAGAGAGACGCAGCTTGCCTATTCATAATTGCTTATTCATGCTTTTTTTTTAGTGATTTTATTTTTTTTATATTTTTTTTGGTTTTCAATTCGTTTGGTTTAATCTGTATTTGTTGTACATGAGATCGTAGGTTGATGATCTAGTTTTCTCTTGATTTCCAGTGTTTTTTGTGATTTCTTGATATGGGTAAACCCGATGGACTTCTCATCTAATCTCAAATCCCCTTCTCCAAATCTTAGGGTTACTTTCATTGTCTGAAGCTAAAAATCATAAAAAAAAAAAAATAGTATTTCTCAAAAAATCTTGTAGATTTTCAAGATTTTTTAGAGAACTCGCCAGATCTGCGTGGTAAGAGAAAGGGAAACGAATTACTAAAAATTTGACCCAACAAAATTGTGCGTGTAGAGAGAAGAGAGAGGTGGGGTAAGAGAAAGGGAAATGGATTACTGAAAATCTGACCCAGCAAAATTGTGCGTGTAGAGAGAAGAGAAATAGAGAGATTAATGTTGAATAGAAGAAAACCCAAGAAAGATTCTTCCATTGGGAAAGCAGTGAAAATGAAGAAGACAAATTTAAAACTTCAGAGACCCATTGATTGAATCGCCTTGCCGGAGATCGAATCTAACCCAGTGGTGCAAAAGTAGAAATCGGCCATGGCCGGAGCACCACAAAAGTAAGAAGTTTGGGGTTCACAAATCTGATTTAGTTTTTATCTTTCTATAGTTTTAGAGACAAAGGATATTAGGTCGACTTGGGCGGCAGAGGAGATGTTGCTGGCGGTGGTGGCTGGATCCTCCGTCAGCTTATTAATTGTTAAGAAGGATAAATTTGGTATATTAAAAAAATTTAGCTGATGTCATCTTTTTAATAGAATTTTTAATGGCATACTAATGAATTGATTTAAGTGTTAATAGTTTTTCAAAATAAGAGGAATCTTTATAATTTTTAAATATTAAGAAAATCTATGTATAATTATGTAAATGTTTAGGGGTCTAAGTATAATTTACTTTTTTTTGTGCATAACGCAATGTTATATAAAATAATTTGTTTTGTTTTGTATTAATTTATTAACCCAAAATAAAAAATTTAAAATAAATCCCAATTCACGGTGCATCATGCATAAATTTAGAGAGTTAAGAAGGGTGTAGAGTAAGATAAAATGAGATAATTTGATAAAAATTATGAATTTATAATTCGTGTAATGAAATCAAACGTGAATAATTATTAAAAATTTTCAGTAAGTTTTTAGGGGTTTCCAGGCAATTATAGAGGGCCAAACCAAACTGCAGCGTCTGCCACAATCGACCTAACCAAACTGCGACTCGTTTGTTCGGTCTTCCATTCTCCGGCTTAGTTAACTCGGCTAGATATGTAAATGCACGCTTTCTCGTTTCTTCTCTCTCTCATTCCTTCTCTCTCACTCGATTCACTCGCGATTCGTCTCGCTGCCTAGCTATACCGTCTGATTCGATCCCCACAATGAGTTATCCGATTCAGCACTCCGGAGTGCTGCTTGCGGAGCTCAAATTCTCAATGCTTCCCGGGGGGGGGGGGCTTCAGGCATGGAATTCGAAGGATTAGCCATCGGGGATTTGCAGAAAACTAGGGTTTGAATGAGTGTCTCGGTTGGAACTCGATCTGCTGCTGATGACTCCTTGTTCTCGGATTACAAGCCTATTTACTTGCGCGTTTCTGTTTCCTGGCCAGGTGAGGTCCATCTTCTTGGGAAAATTTTGGACGAATTGCACGATTCATGGATTTGCGCTGATTTGATTTGGCTTTTCCACGAGTTGGTTAATAAGCTCTGAATAGAAATTGCAAATCTGTACTCTGCTACGAAATGTGCGTAAGCTCTGCGCGTTATGAAATAGTCGATGAACGAATACAATTTAACTAATTAAAAATTGTGACATTATGACATCCCCTTTCAAATAATTAGCCCCGCTATTATTTGTCCTAAATATTCGATCTGTTCCGAAAATAAACAACTCATGTTGTCCTATCTTGTAAATAAACATCACGGAGACGTTTGGAAGTTAAAAATTTGAAAAAAATAAGTATATCAGTTAATTTTTGGAGTTTAATTAGTGTAACTCAATTTTTCTATCTGTGCTCGTTCGACCGTGGGTGAAACCACATTTGAACGATCCTAATAAAAAGAAGTTATCGAACAATTGATAAAATTAATAAAAATTTATAAAATTTAAAGTTTTAAAATAAATAACATGAAAAATAAAAAAATAAAATATTAATAAAAATTTTAAAAATTATAAAGTTTCGCTTTTAACTCGTACTTATATCTTGAGAATAAAATCCAAAATATATAATAGTCTTTGAAGGTTGTATAGTACACATTTGCAAGTGTGCGATGTTCTTGATTTAGCAGCATTAGGATCCCATGTTTCATCGTAGAGATGTTGATTGATTGGGTTGGGGGAGTGAGGGGTCCATTGTTCATGCAATGCCCTCAATTGCTTGTTTAAGTCTTAAATGTAAATAACCCCATCGAAGTTCATTTATTGGTGTTTCGGGTCATGGACTTTAACTAGTAAGTTCAATTATGATCCTATTAAAAACTTGAGATCGGGTATCAATTTCATCCTAGTTTGAGAGAGAGGGAGGTCGTCAAGGTGGGGAAATTATTTCGTGTATCAGTGATACTATGGAGGTGTTTGGAGTGATAAAAATTACTGAAAATTTTTAAAAACTTCTACAATTCTCTAGCACATTTTACACTATTCATACTTTTGAAAAATTTTATAAATTTATATATATTTACATATCCCAACAACTTTTTATAAATTCTAATAATATTTTACGAACCCTAATAACATTTCACAAATCTCAATAATTTTTCTATAAATCTTAAAAATTTTAAGTAACTTTTAATAAATTCTGATATAAAATTGTTACAACGGACTAAAAAAACTGTTCGGACTGTTTTTTCTTAAAAAAGTTGACATAAAAGTCAAAAAATTTCATTTTCGTTCGAACGGCTTTTCTTTTTAAGAAGTTGACATAAAAATCAAAAATAAAAAAATCTGATTATTCATTTTGATTATTCATCTCTGAAAAAAGTAATTTGGTGGTTACGTGTCAGACATTAAAAAATTACTTAAATTACATTTTTTGTGTTTTTTAATTGCTCCAAACGCAGTATATATATATATATATATATATATTAAGGTGGGGGGGGGGGGGGGAGAGAGAGTAGGGGCGGAGGTTGTTTTGTTCAGCTGGTGGAGTTCTCTCTATCCTGGACAAAAATAAATTTTAGGTTGTCGTTAGCGGAGCCCAATAAGCCCATTTAAACCCTTTTTTTTTGCTCACGCTCAATAGTTGTCTCTCGTTGTGTTTGGTAACGTATATATTTATTTTTTATATTTATAATTTTACAAATTAAAAATAATAATCTGTTTGTTAAATATATTTTTATTTTTTGTTCTATAAAAATAAAAACTTAGACAAAAAAATGAAAATAAAAAAAGTGTTTTGATCTCGTTTTTTGGTTATAAAATTTTGTTAATCATTATACATTCATATTAAAATAAATTATTTTATTTAAAATATTTATTATTATATTAAATTATTTTAATAAATAATACAGTTTATTAATTTAATTAATTAATATAAATATATTTTTATTTAATTCAATTATTTTTTTAAAAAAATAATTAAAATTAAATAGTTAATTAAATAAAAATTATTTAGGATAAATAAAATTGCGTCGTTAAAAATAAATTTTATTTTTATTTTAGAAAAAAAATAAAAAATATAAATTACTAAAACTAAACAATTAAATATAAAAAAAAATTACAGCATTACTTTACATAATAAGTGTACTCAAAAGTTTTTGAATTCTTAACTTAACAAAAAAAAAAAAAAAATTTCTTGATACTTGCCCCTGACAGTCCAAGCGCAACTGTTCTCATGCGACTCATCATACAGAAACATCCCAACGCGGGTGAAAAGAAATTGAACTTCTGGAAATTATTTCCACACATTTTTATTACGTCAAAAACTAACTAATTTTAGGCTTCGATGGCAATTGGAGTTACCAACACAACTAGTTTGATCAAAATTATACTCTATTATATTTTATACTTTTTAGTATTAAAGAATAAAAATATTAAATTAATCATTACTAAAAAAATATCAAATAATCAAAAAAATATAAAATAACTATTAAAAAGTTAATTTTTTTATTTCAAAAAAAATTAACTTTTTAATAGTTAATTAGTAAGTAGTAGTACTAACTAAAAAAAAAGTTATATATATATATATTTTACTTCTAACCAAACCTAACATATAAAGACTCCGTTTACTTGGTAAATAAATAATAAAAAATTTTATAAATTTTTGTTAATTTTATATCATATTAATTTTTTTCTTTCACTGCACGTATTGCGAACTCCTTCATTATCTCACTTTTTATCACTTTAAATACATCCAAATGTGTTTGGAGTGATAAAAAGTGAAAAAACTGAGATAAAGTGAAAAAAATTGTGAGTTCATATGCGTGCCAATAAAATAAAAAAGTTGACATGATAAAAGTTTTTAGAAGGTTTTTTTTTATAGATACAACACGGTACCAAATATATATACATACATTGTATATGTACTTACCAAAAACAATACATTGTATATGTAATTTTAAAACCAGAAGAAACCCAAAACTCGGTGCGGCTAATTCATCCCTGCTCTACCAAAAGAACGGGTTCAGAGCCATACAGAGTTCACGTCGCAAAGGCTTTTTGTCGTATTGGACACTCCATTGCTGGCTCTCTATTACGGGTGTGTTTTAAAATTACTGTTTTAAAATTATGGTCTTATTGGTTGTAAAAAAATGAGACTAAAAGTACATTAAAAGTAAAGAGATATGACATAAAAGTGATACGTGAAAAAATTGATTAGAAAAACTACAAAAATTAATTAACAATTTGTGATGTTTTGATGTCTTTTGGTGCCACCAAACAGTAAAAGTTAATCATCTAGTGTTTTGTATTATAAATAAGGCCCCGTTTGGTATCAAGAAAAAAATTCTAAAAATCTTTATAAATCTCCAACAACTCTCACCTCTAATTTTTATGTCATCATTATTTCAAAAACATAATATTTTGTTAAAAAAATCTAAAAATAGTTAACGAATGTATAAATTTTTTATACAATCATATTTTTCGTGTCGAGAACTTTCAAACGAGTACTATTATCGTTAGTTTTGTGAATTTTTTGAATATGTGGGAATGGATTTAGAAAATCTTTCCTACAGTTTACGATTTTTCAAAAAAAAAATGACCGCCAAAATTAATTTTAAATCACATTTTATCTCAATTTATTTTATTTTTTCTTATTCCAAATTGAATCAAAAAATTTAAATTTTATTATTTATAATTTAAATTTATAAAAATTTATAAAATTTTATATTATTTTATCTTGACACCAAGCGATGGATACATAGCTCATGGGTCCGCAGCTTAGAAGAAGATCCGGAGCGTCAAAAAAGGTGGAATTTCCCTCCTCCACGCCGATTTGATGGGCTTCCCGATACTTCGCACCGCCGCAATTAGCGTGGTCCCTGAGCCACTCTAGTGGTCACATGACTCCTTCGTCCTTTTCTGGTTACGTCACCCAAAAGGACACTCGCAGTCGGCTTTCGTCGCCGTCAGTCTCCACCGCCCAGCAGAATAATTGGCTGAAAATGTCTATAAATAGATCAATTTTCTCCCAAATCTTTACATTCTCATAGACAGACGATGAAGGAGAGGTGCGAGCGACGAGAAAGGAAGAGCAAAGGGAGAGGTTTGGAGCGGACACAGCGTGGCACTAACAGAGTATCCAGATTACGCCCTTCGGTAACGTGTATGTTTATTATTATTATTATTATGACTATTATTATTTACTATTTTTTTTATGTTTGTGAATTTTTTACAAGGTGAATTACGTTTATTTTTTTAGTATTTAGTTAATTATACTTATCTTCATTCAATATTTAAAAATTATATCTTCACTTTTTAAATATTATTAATATTAATTCTTTATTAAATTAATAGTTAAAACCTAATAAACAAATATCAAATTAATAAAATTTTAGATTTTTTAATTTTTGCCTCCTATTTTACATTTTCGTCAATTTTTTTTATTTTGTACAAAAGATTTCAAAATATTTTGTTTTTACTTGTTTTTTACTTGCTTATAGAGATTTATGTGAAAAGAAAATAATAATAATAATAAAAATATGTGAGAGAGAGAGGAGTAACAAAAAAAATTATTTAAAATTTTGATTATTTTAAGGAATAGCAAAAATTATTTATAATTTTTATTTTTAATTTTGTTAAGTTTAATGATTAATTTAATAAAATTTTAAAATAAAAAAATAAATATAATTTTAAATATTAAAATAATAATTGTATTTAAATATTTGAGAGATGTAGGTGTGATTTACCCAAATTAGCAAGCGGAGGGTACGTGGTTGGGTTATCCATTCGGTTAGTGCCACGCTGTGTGCGCCCGAAATGCTCTTTCTTGTACAAGCAGGTGGCCATGGTGGCTTTGAATATGATGATTCAATTTATATTCTTTCTGACGGTGGTTTCGTCTCAATTGTAGGGACGAAACTATTTATAGCATTAGCGTCAGGTTGTTTTGCGGCTAAGAGTATGTACATAGCAGCAGATTAAGTAAATAAGTATTTTATGTATTTTTATTAATAAATATGAAAAAAATTATCTGTATCAGACTCTCTAAAATCACAATTATTTTTACTTAATACAATAATTCTTCATTTTTGTCGAGTTACTGTTTACCAGTTAAATAATTGTTTATTATTTGTTGAAGAAGGTAATGGCCTTTATATTAAAGAATACAATGAACTCCAATTTTAGAAAATTAAATTTTAATA
Source organism: Vitellaria paradoxa (assembly GCA_019916065.1). NCBI lineage: Eukaryota > Viridiplantae > Streptophyta > Magnoliopsida > Ericales > Sapotaceae > Vitellaria > Vitellaria paradoxa. The sequence continues at coordinate 8,327,946 of CM034243.1, read as the reverse complement.
GATAATTAATAAAATATCTAGTATTGATGTGACTTGAAAAAAAAAATTACCAACTAAATTCAAATGTGTGCTGTTTACTAAATAATTTTGCTTCATTAATATACTTGTTCTAACTAAGCTATTTATAGCCAGCAACTGTAAACCCATGTATGCAAGTGCACGCTTTCTCGTTGTTCCCTTCTCGTTCGATTCACTCGCTATTCAGTATTCCATTCCTCTGGCTGCCTAGCTATGCCGTTCGATTCGATGCCCCCACAATGAGTTATTCGATCGTGCTTCCTTCGATTTCTGTGCAGAGGGTCGCCGTCAGCACTCCGGAGTGGAGTGCTGCCTGCGGAGTTCAAGTTCCCTTTGCTTCGCGGGCTTCGGGCATGGAATTTGAAGGATTAGCCATCGGAATTTGGAGAGAACTAGGGTTTTTATGAGCGTTTCGGTTGGGACTCCATCTGCCGCTGATGACTTCTTGTTCTCGGATTATAAGCCGTCTCGCGCGCTTCTGTTTCCTGGCCAGGTGAGGCCCATCTTCTCGTGA